>OY821771.1:18969333-21553666 GCA_963682175.1 Triglochin maritima | reverse complement strand
ATAACACACACTTAATACACTACATAATTATATCACATATTTCTCCACCCCCCAAATGGGGATGGAACTACTCACTACTCATTACACTAACTATACTAGCAAAAGAAAGCATAATACTGAAATGAAAGTTAACTAAGAAGGCAAGAAGCATTTAAAGAAACATAAAAGGAAAGGAAAGACTAAACAAACATGCACAAATTAAAAGACAAGATTAAAAGAAACTAGAAGAATTATTTTATTAACAAATGACTCACATTGAAGGTAGCATTCTTCTCCACCTTGAGTTTTTGCTTCAAGGCTCACTCCTTAGTAGAGAGAATGCCACCAAGCAATGGGTAATTACAATGGAAGGTGAAGAGTTCTATTTATAAGCATGGAAAAAGCTAATCGGGGACAATCCCCCGATGTGGGACTAAACCAATACCAAAAATAGCCTAAACGAACACTAATACAAGTCCAGGAGAAGTTGGGGCGGATCTTGCATGATCCAGACCGCCAATTGGCGGCCTATAAAGCCCATATCCGTCTGGGTCTTCTGGTGGGCTTTCCTTGGTGTGTTTCTTGGTCTTCGATGCATCTAACTTGTTTAGTGGAGCTCCGACCCGAATCGAATTGACAAAATACTCCTCATGATGGTGTGGAGTTTCCTATTTTGCTCTTAGGTCCTTCTGTCTTACGATCAGGTCCTTCTCCCTTGCATCTTGGTCCCCAGGTCTCACAATTAAGTCCTTTGTCCTACTTTTGGGTCCTTTCATGGCTCTTCTCTTCAAACCTCTTTATTTCTGAAAACTAAACATAAAACTCGTCACGTAGCATTGCTTAGGTGTAAGATAATGGATATAAGATACAAATATAAGCATGAAATGATGTCAATCATATGCCCTGAAATGTTGAAATCAGAAGTAACTTGCCATCCCTTCATGCATGCATGCCTATCACTTGTATTGTCATGATTGCATTGTGGGAGCTTACATTATTCATATAGTCTCAATCTTAGTATGTTTAATATATAGTACAACTAATGCAAATTTTAGGTGCTAATATGCGATTAGAGGTTGAGTTTATAGCCTCGATGTCTTGCATGATGAGGCCTGAAATCAGTCACGTTATAGTCTCATATACGGCCTAATTATACTTAGATTTATGCTTGAATAAATTCAAAACCCATGAATGTGTTACTATAGATCGAAGTAAATGTTGTATAATCATCTCATCATGACCCATAGCTCCTGCTGGTTGCACGTTCGTTTTCCATGAGCCATGATTACCATAGCATGTGCTTTATCAATTTTTTTATAATTGTTTCTACGACTGTTATGGGTATGATGATGCAGGTGCATGCAAGTAAGTTCATGTTGTGATGTTATGACTACGATTTCATGATTTAATGGTTGACTAGATGCATCTTGTGCATGTGTCTGATCTACCGAGATCTAGTATTATTACATGTTTTATTGCTTTTGATACATTATGTGCATGTAGATATATATCCAATGAGAGCTTGTTTCCATTCCATGATTTATTTGCTGCCTAAATACACCATGTGCACGTACGTTTATCTATAGAGAGCTTGTTATTCCTTCTTCATTAAATTGTTGTCTTGATACATTACATGTATGTTATGTATATATTTAGTTGCGGGAACTATATGATCTCATGATTAGCTTGTTGTTAAATACCATATGTTATGTACGTTTAGTGGCTGCTAAGACGTCGCATATGTATGTACATATTAGTTGCTGGATATTTTATGATTGTCAAAGTATCATATCTTGAAACATTATTACTTGCTGGATTTCATGTGACCCTTATAATTAGGTTACTAACAATATATATTACGATCATACATAATTACTTGTTGGATTTTTAGGTGATCTCCATGGTTAAATTGTTATCCACATGTCATATTTTCTCTTATTATTAGTTGTTAGATTCTTGTGATTGGTTCATGATTTGTTCTCAGAATCTTTGGCTGTTATGGCACATGTATTTCATCGTCTTGTAGCTTTTGTTACCATTGTTTGAGTCTGGGGATGATGTGAGGATGTTGTATCCCAAGTTTTTTGGTTGAGAGTTAGAGATAGCAAATTTTGAGGACGAAATTTTGTTTAAGGGGTGTAGGTTGTAAGACCCGCTCTCCGATACCTTATTAAGTCTTATTCATCTTTATGCCCGAGTTTGTGTTTTCTTGATGAATGATATTAGTTGTGTGATTTTATACTTTGTTTTGGAAAAGCTTTCTTTCAGGGAAAAGTTTCAATTTTGGGTAGTTAATGCGACTCGTGGACTGGTTCGACCCGTCGCGGAGTTTTCCAATTGATTGACTTAATCGGGTCGATCGGGTGCAATTCGTGTGTGTGGTTAGGCTTGTGCTTTGAGGAGGCATTTAGGGCTGAGGTGTGAAGGCTGGGTGACGTGGCTGCCACATCAGCAAGAGCAAATCTCTTGAGATTTGCAAACTTTTGAATTGGGAGGTTTTTGGTAAGTTTTGATTGTCCTTCAATTGCAATCACTCCTTGCCTTTCGTGTTGGTTTCCTTGAGACAAACACAACCCTAACCGGCCATCCCATACCTCCCCTCCCTTCTCTTCTCCACGCCATACACCTCAGACCACCTCCACCTCCCTCTCCGGCGAGCTACTAGACTGATCTCCGGCAAGATTGGTAGAGCAAGCTAGTGGGCATCATTTGTGCGGCTAGAAGAGGAGTGGTGATCTCCGGCTAAGCTCAGTCTTTTCCTTGCCGATCAGGTATGCCTCTAGCCCTTAGCTTAGGATATAGTGGTGGGTGTTGGGAAGAATGCTGCTCAATACTAGTGGTTGGTCTGTCATGAGGACTAGGGTTTGCACAACAAGAGTGCTACCGATCGGGTGGACTGTGGTGCAAATCAGGTCTTCATTGGCTGACCATGCATCCCTTCCCTCTAGCACGTTATCTTCTCCATGTCACCTGGGTGGTTGATGGAGAAATGAGTAGGGAGGAGATGGGGCAGGGGGGAGTATGTCGGGTGGGGTTGTACATGCATCTTGCGTGAGGTACAACTCTACGCGTATGGTCTGATTTTTTTTTGATTCTTTGATTGTTTGTTAATATGTTTATCATGCTGTAGCATAATCCTCCTCTTGGTCATATTATTGATTAGTGATTCCACTTATTGGCATGATTTCATGACTCTTTATGTATATATGTCATAAAGCATCATTAGTTTCAGATCTGGTGTTATGTGTGATTTGTCAAAACTGTCCAGATTTTCATGCAAGAGGAGCTCGATAATATTAGTTCTGATACTCATGTTTTGATTCATGATTTCATTCAGACTTTAGCATATACCTTGTTACTGATTTCAGATCGTTGCTCATGCATTAATTACTACTCTCCTCGGATAGTATGTCAATCAGTCCTTGCTGATTTCAGATCATACATAGTCATGCTTAACTAATGATTACATTCTGCTAACAAACCATGATAGTGTGCTAAAATGAGATCATATGTGTTCGTTATTATTTAGTAACCTTATTCTGACAATGTCCTATACTTGGATACTGATTTTGGATTTCATACACATGTATTATTCGTGCCATACATAGATGATTCTGTCACGATCGGTTGCTGACCCTAGGTCATGTAATCGTGCATCATCTCTTTAACCTATTGTATAACCTTTCATGACTTGTTTACAGATCATAGTACACATGTTCATGCATTATCTCTGTTTTACATTCATATAAAGCCTATTATGGTATGGGATTCTAAGTTCCTAACATACATGTGCGTTGAAATGCATGCTGTAGAATACCGATTGCATGCATATATGCCAGGAGATACCCATAGCATTGCTGATGCTATATGCATGTTTTGTCATGTGGTTCTACTGGTATTTATTGAATTTCATACGTTTATAAATTCTGATCATATTATGAGGTTTTGGTACAGTTGCATGCACGCTCTAAAATCGACGAATGTATGTCTTCAATTATTATTGCATTCGACTATGGCATGTGTTTGCGGTCTTGCATCATCCCATTTTTTCTTTCATGTTGATGCATTACTGATGTGATGTTGTGCTGGGGTATGACCCTTAGGATAACAGACTTTATAACATCCTTATCATGACCCGTAGATGACTCAATTAGTTGTTATCTTGATTGTCGATCTGTGTATGATTGTTTGCTGTTGCGAGCTTTGTTTGTTTACCGACTGGGATGTCTGATTTTTGAGTTGGTTCGGGGATGTTAGGAGGGTATCCGGATACTCCTCCTTGAGCTCATTCCATACACTGTAGATGCATTAGATTTTTGCATGCTTTAGTAGCTTGCATTGCATTTAATCAGATTAATAATTCTGGGCACATTTTGTTTTCTGGGCCGACGGGCCACGAGTGGGTCCTCTTTCTCGAGAGGCCATTCGCATAAGACCTTCACGTTGGGAGGCCAGACATAAGTTAAGTCCAGGGCAGGCGCGCTGCCATTCTGTCTTAGGGTAGGTGCTCCCAAGTTCGCGATGGCACCATGTAGGTCACTTGCCGCGAATTGGGACACTTATCTTGCGCACCACTTTGTGCCGAGCGGTGGGTTACTATCGAGTGACCACCTTTGACCAGCGAGGCTGGTGTTCTGGTTCCTTTCGAGGAATGGTTCGGGTGCGCCCGACTGACACGGCTTATGGAGTCGTAGCCTTCTGTTGCATTTGATGCTTTTTGTTATGTTCTGACTAGCATGGTTGGTATTCTGGCTCCCTTGGAGGGTTTTCTGCGGGTGTTACCCGATTGGCACGACTGTTGGAGTTATAGCCTTCTGATGCATTATGTGCTTTCCTGTTTCTGTTTCGGATGCTTTTGTCTTAGGTAGATTGCATGCATTCTTCCATAAGACTATGATTGGGCTAGGGGCATACTGAGTTTTCTTAATTGAAAACTCACGCATTTGTTAATACGGTGCTTGCAGGTACTTAGGTTACCCACAGGGCAGACTGGCGAGTGTCGAAGATTCTGTACACGAGGGACATGTCGACCAGAGCCTTCAGTTATTATTTGTTTCCGCTTTTCCTTTGAAACTCGATGTATTGTAATTGGATCATTTATGTATACATGGATAATCATTTGGTTCAGTTTTAAACCCTTATCGTCTATCCATGTATGTCTGTTATGTATTGTTGAGTTAGTCGGTATTGTCTTTCTTTTGTAACTCCTTCGGTCGTCGCGGAAGTCTCTCATCACGACACTTGTGTTCCTTTCCCAATGTGTGTACCCGTGAGATCAAGGGCGTTACCGAACTACTCCAAGCTCTTCAAGGAACTTCTTAATCCACACTCCTTCCTTGCTCGCTTCAGCGACAACCATTACTTCGAAAGTGGTGGTTGAGTCGGCCGTAGTGCTTTGCTTCCAACTACGCCAACTCATAGCTCCACCATCCAGAAGGAAGACGTATCCTGATTGCGACCTTCTATCGTCGGGATCACTCATGAAACTCGCATCCGAATAGCCCTCAGCTATTAACTCCCTTTTTCCTCCATAAACAAGAAACTATCTTTGGTCTGGTTAAGGTACCTCAGAATATTCTTGACCGCAGTCCAATGCTCAAGACCAGTGTTGGATTGGTGACAACTTGTCACGCTTAGAGCATACAAGACAACGGGTCTTGTGCAAGTCATCACATACATGATCGATCCTATTGCCGAAGCATAAGGGATATCTTTCATATACTCCAAGTCTTTACGTGATTCAACACGTTGAGACTTCTTGATTTGCACACCCATACTCATTGGCACATTGCCCTTTTTGGAGTTGTTCATGCCGAACCTTTCCAAGACCGTGTCAATGTACGTATGTTGACTTAGGCCAATGAGTCTACGAGACCTATCTCTATATATCTTGATTCCCAAGATGTATTGAGCCTCACCCATATCTTTTATTGAAAATGCAAATTTCAATAAACTTGTCGTTTCCTCAAGCAAAGGTATATGATTTCCCATGAGGAGTATGTGTAATAACCTTAATCTAAACATCCTAATTAAACTAAACTAAACCTAATTAACCTTATTTAAGCCGTGAATAGTAAAGCATGAGGTGGAGGTTTGGATAAGATTTGGAATTGCTACAAATAGAGGTGTTAGGTTTTATCTGAAACGTTTTTCTTCATCCTCAAGTTAATCAGAGAGTAAGAGAGGCGATTTTGGAAGAGAAGAAGAGGGAGAGAAGGAGAAGGAGAAGAAGTGAAGGATAAGAAGTTGGGTTGAGCTTGCCAAAGCTTGGGAAGCTTCCACGAACTTCAAAAAGGTATGACAAGTCTTCATTATAACTCACTTAAGCTTTGTGGGTGTCGGGGATCGACGTTGGTGTCGAATTCCCCGTCAAATTGCAACTTATTCAGAAGTTGAAGACGACAATCGGTCGACCGGTGTCTGTGGACAGTCAACCGATTCTATTATTATATTGTTTTGCACCCGCAAACGGTCGAACGATGTCTGAGGACGGTCGACCGTTATGCCAGATTTGTGCGGGAAAAAGGTTTTAATACTGCTATCGGTCGAACGGGTCCACTTAGCCGGTCGACCGAAACAATGAGAATAGGTCGGTTTGGGGTTTTGACTTATTAAATGGTCGAACGCCTTTCACCTGGTTCGACTGATCTATTCGATGCTAAATCGGTTGGGAGCTTTGACCATCAAAATTGTCGACCGCTCTTTAACTTTCGGTCGACCGACTGAGCATTTTAATTACGTAGTAGAGTGCCTGTGATGTTTCGGTCGAACTGTATCTCAGTTCTGGTCGACCGAATATCACTTAGGCAAAATGCGGAGATCCCTGTTATCGGTTTGGTTCGAACGGTCAGATATAAATATTATAAATATTGTATAGCGTAGACCATCCAAACGGTCAACCGCTAGATGACTTTTGTTCGAGCGATTGGTCGGTAATTCGGTTGGCTTGGTTCGACCGATACACTTGTTTGCACAGTATCGAGTATTGTGCGGAAGACCGGTCGACCAGTGTGCTTGTAGCGGTCGACCGATCTGCCGTAGGTTTGTTGATTTATCCACACACGAGCCGTCTGGCGGCTCTTGGGGGAGCAGCGGCTGTCGTCTGGCCCGAGTTGTGTATTCGGCGGGCTGACTCGCTCCTGGGGTGGCGGCGTAGTGCCAGTGTTCCTTTCTGCGATTCTTGGGGAGCAGTGGTGCCGACTGACCGATGTGAGGCAGCGGTGGACTGACTTGACCCTCATGGTGGCAGGAGTGGTTCAGTACCGCGGAGGCGGAGAGGGGTATTATTGTGGGCCCGAGGTAGATGATCATGTGCATTGCATTGTCTTTAATTCCATTTTGTATTTTAGGAGGTTTGGCATACGGGGTTCCTGCAGGGAACTCATTAATGTTTCAATTGTTTGCATTTCAGGTAGCGAGCAGCATTAGAGTCGAGGTGGTGACCGAGGAGGGTGCCCCCGGGATCTGATCCTGTCTTCTCTTATTTCCTTTTTGTTGACGTAGTGATTATCCAGTTGTATTTATTTCGGTTGTAATCATAGTTGACTCAGATGTATTTTGACTTCCACGTGGATCTATATCTTATTTATATATATATATATATATATATATATATTTCATTTTGTTGTCTCGTGACGTACCCGGTGTTGACCGTTGACGGTCTTTTATATTGTTTAAATTTTCCGCTATTTTCGGGGACATTACCATTTGGCATCAGAGCGTTGATTCCGGCGTACTTATCCAAGGAAACCACCTTTGAGTTAGGAGTTAGGTCTTAGAGGATCATGCATGCATAATTTATTTTGATAATTGTCTTGTTTCCTTTGGCAGATGCCTCCTAGACGGGGGAAGGCCGTCGCTCATACTCGCGGTGAGAGTGAGACTGCGAGGGATGAGGCTTGGGAGGAGGAGCGTCGGACGTTGTTCGATACGGTCGGACGTCTAACTGAGATGCTACAGCAGAAGACACCACAGACTGGGCAGACGGGGACTGGTGCTATGCATGATTGGTTTATGCGCCAGCATCTGCCTACCTTTCTGGGGCAGTAGGATGCAGAGGCCGCGGAGGAGTGGATCTTCACGATGCAGAAGATCTTCAGAGCTATTGGTTGTCCTCCAGAGGCGAAGGTGGGTCTGGCCACATATGTTTTGGGCGGTGCTGCGTCCAACTGGTGGAGGTCCACATCTGTAGTGGTGTTTGCGGATTGAGATGATATAGCCTGGGAGGAGTTCGTTGGCGAGTTCAACGAGCAGTATTTTCCGCAGCATGTGTAGGATGCAAAAAGGGAGGAGTTTTTTAGCCTTCAGCAGGGGGACATGACCTTGGCAGGCTACATCGGGAAGTTCAACGCCCTTGAGCGTTACTATCCCGAGATGTATATCACGCAGGAGCAGAGGGTTGGGAAGTTTGTCCGGGGGCTCCGGAAGCAGTTAAGGACGAAGGTGCTGACACATATGCCGAGCACGTTAGTCGATGCAGTGAAGAGTGCTACTGTTCTTGATTGTGACTACAGGGAGAACTATCAGGTGGAGATGAGGCCTTCGGGTAGGTTCTCTGGGCGGCTAGGAGGTCAGACTGTGGGAAATCCGGGCAAGAGGCCCTGGTTCGAGGGAGCAGGAGTTGCAGCACCACAACCTAAGCCTTGTGGTAGTTGAGGCAGGTTTCACTTTGGGCAGTGTTTCACCACCGGAGCTTGTCATGGGTGTGTCCAGCTGGGTCATGTTATTAGGAGCTGTCCGAGCCGAGGAGCCGGGCTGAGCTGACCACCGAGATTACCAGCGCCAGGCCGAGGTGGGGGCGGAGGTAGACCACCTTTTGGACCACAGCAGGGCCAGCGCACTGGCAGAGTTTACACTATCCAGGCAGAGGAGGCTAGGGATGGAGGCACTGTCGTGGAAGGTACGCTTCTTGTTCCTGGTTCAGTAGCTAGGGTGCTCTTTGATTTTGGCGCGACACACTCGTTCATCTCAGAGCGATTTGCGGGAGTGTTGGGAAGTACCCTTGCAATGTTGACTGCCACCTTGGAAGTCAGCACACCCCTGGGTCTGGTAGGCACTGCGGGGAGATTTGTCCCCGGCGCCACGGTTGTTTCGGGAGATCAGGAGTTTCCGGCCGACCTGGTCTTGCTACCGATGGAGGACTTTGATGTCATACTTGGGATGGATTGGCTGTCCCAATATGATGTTCGAGTCTTGTGCCGTGAGAAGAAGATTTTGATCCCGAGGAAGGTTTGCCTGATATTCTGATCAGAGGGGTCAGAAACAGAGGATGTCGCAGTATTGTATCTGCTGTGAGGGCTCAGAGACTGTTACAGCAAGGATGTGCTGCATTTTTAGCGACACTTGTGGTTGCAGAGGCAGAGTCTTAGAGGTTAGAGGACATTGAGGTGGTGCAGGAGTTCGCGGATGTTTTTCCAGCGGAGATTCCAGGTTTACCAGCGCACCAGGAGTTGGAGTTCGGCATCGAGTTGGTAACTGACACTACAGCGCAGTCGAAGGCTCCGTACCGGATGGCACCTGCTCAGTTGACAGAGTTGAAGAAGCAGTTGCAGGAGTTGATGGACTCAGGATTTATCAGACCGAGTTTCTCACCTTGGGGTGCACCGGTTTTGTTTGTGAAGAAGAAGGACGAATCCTTGAGGATGTGCATAGACTACAGGATGCTGAACCAGGTGATGGTGAATCCTTTACCTAGGATCGAGGACCTTTTTGACCAGCTGCAGCCAGCGAAGATTTTCTCGAAGATTGACCTGCGTTTAGGATATCACCAGTTGAGGATCCGAGATGAGGACATCCAGAAGATAGCTTTTAGGACGAGATATGGACACTACGAGTTCTTGGTGATTCCATTTGGATTGACGAATGCTCCGACAGCGTTCATGGATCTGATGAACCGGACATTCAGGCAGTATATTGATAGATTTGTGATTGTCTTTGTGGATGACATTTTGATCTATTCACCAGATGCGGAGCAGCATAGAGAGCAACTGAGGATTGTACTCAGCATCTTGAGAGCCCAGCAGTTATATGCTAAGTTCTCAAAGTGCGAGTTTTGGTTGGACAGAGTGGCATTCCTCGGACACATTGTATCGGCAGAGGGGATATCAGTGGATCCGGCGAAGGTAGAGGCAGTGACACAGTGGAGGACCCCTACGAGCGTGACGGAGATTAGGAGCTTTGTTGGACAGGCGGGTTATTACCGTCACTTCATCAAAGACTTCTCGAGATTGGCAGCACCACTGACGACTCTGACGCAGAAGGGAGTCACTTTTGTATGGTCACAGAAGTGCGAGGACAGCTTTCAGGAGCTGAAGAGACTGTTGACCACGGCACCAGTTTTGTATTTGCCGAGTGGCACAAGTGGATTTGTGATTTATAGTGACGCTTCAGGTATTGGCTTGGGATGTGTACTTATGCAGCACGGGAGGGTGATCGCGTACGCATCCAGACAGCTGAAGGTCCATGAGAGGAATTACCCGACTCATGATTTGGAGTTAGCAGCAGTGGTTCATGCACTGTAGACCTGGAGACACTACCTTTATGGCGAGCAGTTTGAGGTGTTTACAGATCAGCAGAGTCTGAAGTACCTATTCTCGCAGAAGGAGCTGAACATGAGGCAGCGCTGATGGCTTGAGTTCATTAAGGACTACGATTTCACTATCTCTTACCATCCAGGGAAGGCAAACACGGTAGCAGACGCTTTGAGCCGGAAGGTGGAGGTATCAGTAGCAGGCCTATGCATTCAGGAGTGGCGATTGCTGGAGTCCTTAGTAGAGTGGAGACCATTTGCAGATAGCACTGAGGGTGCAGTGATTGCAGGATTAAGAGTAGAGCCTCAGACAGTATCGACAGTGATTCATGCTCAGACTAAAGATGAGGAGTTGAGCAGTTTGTTACAGTTAGCTACTAGAGATGGGTCAGACTTCAGAGTTGGAGCTGATGGAGGTCTGAGATTCAGAGACCGTATCTGGGTGCCGAGGACAGAGGACCTGAGACATGATATCATGGAGGAGGCACACAGATCGAGATATTCCATTCATCCAGGAAGCACCAAGATGTACAAAGATCTGCAGCAGAACTTTGGTGGCGAGGGAAGAAGGAGGATGTTGCAGACTTTGTGTCGAGGTGTTTGGTCTGTCAGCATGTGAAGATCGAGCACCAGAGACCAGCACGGCAGATGCAGAGGATTGAGTTGCCCGAGTGGAAGTGGGAGCACGTGACGATGGATTTTGTTACGGGGCTACCGAAGACACGGAGATTTCACGATGCGATTTGGGTTATAGTCGATCGACTGACCAAGTCGGCGCATTTCTTAGCTATTAAGACCACTCTTGCTCTGGACGGTCTAGCTAAGTTATATATAGAGGAGATTGTCAGACTTCATGGTGTACCAGTCAGTATCATTTCAGATAGAGATCCCAGATTCACTTTGCGATTTTGGGAGAGTCTACACAAAGCTCTGGGGACACGTCTGAAGTTTAGCACAGCTTTTCACCGACAGACAGATGGCCAGTCAGAGCGGACAATACAGACATTGGAGGACATGCTGAGAGCGTGTATACTCGACTGGGTCGGGCATTGGGATGAGCACTTGCCAGTGATAGAGTTCGCCTACAACAACATCTACCACTCGAGTATTGGGATGACACCATACGAGGCATTATACGGGAGGTCGTGTGATTGCCGGTATGCTGAAGTGATGTGGGCGAGACACAGCTAGTTGGACCTGACATTATACAGTTATATTCAGAGAAGGTGGACGTGATCAGGAGACGACTAGCTACAGCACAGAGCAGGCAGAAGAGTTATGCTGATACGCGGAGGCGTGAGCTGACTTTTGAGGCAAGAGATTATGTCTTCCTGAAGATCTCACCTTCCAGAGGGGTGATGAGATTCAGTAAGACTGGGAAGCTGAGTCCAAGGTATGTCGGACCTTTTAAGATATCGGATCGAGTCGGGGAGGTAGCATATAGGATTGCTTTACCGCCACAGTTCGCAGGACTTCACAATGTCTTCCATGTTTCTATGCTGAGGAAGTATTTGGCCGATCCAGCTCATGTGATTGAGATAGCAGTACCTGAGATCCAGCAGGATTTGTCGTTAGATGAGAGACCAGTTGAGATTGTGGATCAGATGGTACATCAACTCAGGAGGAGAGCGATTCCGATGGTGAAGGTCAGGTGGCAGCATCACAGTATCAGAGAGGCTACCTGGGAGATCGAGGAGGACGTCAGGAGGCAATAGCCAGAGTTATTCCGGTAAGTCTGTTGTTTCGAATTTCGCGGACAAAATTCCTTAAAGGAAGGTAGATTGTAATAACCTTAATCGAAACATCCTAATTAAACTAAACTAAACCTAATTAACCTTATTTAAGTCGTGAATAGTAAAGCATGAGGTGGAGGCTTGGATAAGATTTGGAATTGCTATAAATAGAGGTGTTAGGTTTTATCTAAAACGTTTTTTTTCATCCTCAAGTTAATCAGAGAGTAAGAGAGGCGATTTTGGAAGAGAAGAAGAGGGAGAGAACGAGAAGGAGAAGAAGTGAAGGATAAGAAGTTGGGTTGAGCTTGCCAAAGCTTGGGAAGCTTCCACGAACTTCAAAAAGGTATGCCAAGTCTTCATTATAACTCACTTAAGCTTTGTGGGTGTCGGGGATCGACGTTGGTGTCGAATTCCCCGTCGAATTGCAACCTATTCAAAAGTTGAAGACGACAATCGGTAGACCGGTGCCTGTGGACAGTCAACCGATTCTATTATTATATTGTTTTGCACCCGCAAACGGTCGAATGATGTCTGAGGACGGTCGACCGTTATGCCAGATTTGTGCAGGAAAAGGGTTTAATACTGTGTATCGGTCGTACGGGTCCACTTAGCCGGTCGACCGAAACAATGAGAATAGGTCGGTTTGGGGTTTTGACTTATTAAACGGTTGAACGCCCTTAACCTGGTTCGACCGATCTATTCAATGCTAAGTCGGTTGGGAGCTTTGACCATCAAAACGGTCCACCGCTCTTTAACTTTCGGTCGACCGACTGAGCATTTTAGTTACGCAGTAGAGTGCCTGTGACGTTTCGATCGAACTGTATCTCAGTTCCGGTCGACCGAATATCACTTAGACAAAATGCTGAGATCCCTTTAGCGATTGAACGGACCCTTGGTTCGACCGGTCAGATATAAATATTATAAATATTGTATAGCGTAGACCATCCAAACGGTCGACCGCTAGATGACTTTTGTTCGACCGATTGGTCGGCAATTCGGTTGGCGTGGTTCGACCGATACACTTGTTTGCACAGTACCGAGTATTGTGCGGAAGACCGGTCGACCGGTGTGCTTCTAGCGGTCGACCGATCTGTCGTAGGTTAGTGGATTTATCCACACGCGAGCCGTCGAGTTTAGGTCGACTACCGGCTACGAGGCGACGGTCGATTACCGGCCTTGAGAGAGACGAATTTCACCTTCAACGAGGGCGTATTATTGTTGGGCCTCTCATATCGAGCGGGGTGTGAGAGATGATTGCCGTAAACCTTGGGCTGTTGCTGGGGTTTGTCGGTAGGCCGAGGATGTTCTGGCAGGGTGCGCGTCTGGCGGCTCTTGGGGGAGCAGCGGCTGTCGTCTGGCCCGAGTTGTGCATTCGGCGGGCTGACTCACTCCTGGGGTGGCGATGTAGTGCCAGGGTTCCTTTCTGCGGCTCTTGGGGAGCAGTGGTGCCGACAGACCCATGTGAGGCAGCGGTGGACTGACTTGACCCTCATGGTGGCAGGAGTGGTTCAGTACCGTGGAGGCGGAGATGGATGATCATGTGCATTGCATTGTCTTTAATTCCATTTTGTATTTTAGGAGGATTGGCATACGGGGTTCCTGCAGGGAACTCAGGCATGTTTCAATTGTTTGCATTTCAGGTAGCGAGCAACATTAGAGTCGAGGTGGTGACCGAGGAGGGTGCCCCCGGGATCTGATCCTGTCTTCTCTTATTTCCTTTTTGTTGAGGTAGGGATTACCCAGTTGTATTTATTTCGGTTGTAATCAGAGTTGACTCAGATGTATTTTGACTTCCACATGGATCTATATCTTATTTATATATATATATTTCATTTTATTGTCTCGTGTCGACGTATAAGATCAAGAACACTATGTGGCTCCCACTAACCTTCTTGTATATACAATACTCTTCCTTACTTTGGACAAAGTGAATCTTTTTGACTTCGTTGTCAAAGTGCTTGTTCCAACTCCTTGATGCTAGCTTCAATCCATAAATGGATCTTTGAAGCTTGCTTACTTTCTCGTTATTCTTTGGATCTTAAAACCTTGAGATTGTACAACACACACATCCTCCTCCAAGTTCCCATTAAGGAACGCCATTTTGACACCCATTTGCCATATCTCATAATCATGAAATACGGGAATAGCGAGCATAATCCGAATAGACTTGAACATGGCAACCGGTGAAAAAGTTTCATCATAGTCAATTCCTTGAACTTGAGTGAAATCTTTTGCTACAAGCCTCGCTTTGTCGGTTGTCAAGTTTCTATCCATGTCCATCTTCCTCTTGAAAACCCATTTATTTTGAATGACCTTTTTCCCTTGAGGAAGGTCAACCAAGTTCCACACTTGATTATCATACATGGATTCTATTTCAGATTCCATGACCTTAAACCATTGTTTGGAGTCCTCTCTTTCCATTGCTTCTTGAAAGGTTGAGGGATCATCGGTATCTAGTACCATGATCTCATGAGGTCCCAAATACATATCGGGTTTCTTCCTTTCCCTCGTTGACCTTCTAAGTTCTTTTTGTTCTACGTGTACTTCTCGAACTTCTTCCACAATTTCTTGCAGAATTGGTTCGTGTTCGATTCTCGAACGTACACTAGGTGGGGAAGATTGAGTTTCTCTCACAATTTCTTGCGAGGGTCTCTCACTCACGCTCCCACTAACCAAAGGAACCTCGGTTGGGCCTTCATGATCTTGAATGTCACCGTTCATATCATGATCTTGTAGAATATGTTGAGTCTCCTCAAGCAAAACTCTAATCCCACTACTTTTATTCTTTCCTGAAATTCCTTTTCTAGAAATACGGCATCCCTCTCTATTATCACTCGATTGGAGGTTTATATGCCAAAAGTAGTATCCTCTTGTCTCACGAGGATAACCTATAAAGAAGCACTTATCCACTATTTGTTGAAGTTTGGTCGACATCAATCTCTTGACGTAGGCCTTACAACCCCAAATCTTGAGAAAATTGAGATTAAGTGTTTTACCACTCCATAGCTCATAAGGCGTTTTCTCTACGGATTTGGATGGAACATTATTTAGTGTGTAAGTCGCAACTTCTAGTGCATAACTCCAAAAGTAAAGCGGCAATTCAGCTTGACTCATCATTGATCAAACCATGTCGAGTAATGTCCTATTCCTACTTTCGGATACCCCATTCGACTGAGGTGTACCAGGAGGGGTGAGATATGGTACAATACCACACTCCTTTAAGAATGAGTCGAATCTGGTACTTAAGTACTCACCTCCACGATCCGTTCGTAGAGACTTGATTTTCTTGTTGAGTTGGTTCTCTACTTCATCTTGTCAAAAGATTCACTTTTGTTTCTCATAAGATAAATATAGCCATAACGACTATAGTCATTCGTGAACGTAATGAAGTACCTAAAACCGTCTCTTGCACTAGTACTCATCAGATCACATACATCGGAATGTATCAAATCCAAGTCATTTGCTCTTGCTCCTTTCTTCTTGAAAGGCCTCTTGGTCATTTTGCCCATTAGGCAAGGTTTGCACGTCTCCAATGATTTAAAATCAAGTTGACCAAGAAGGTTAACTTCTTGCGATTTCTTGATGCGTTTTTCATTTATGTGACCAAGACGATAGTGCCACAAGAGTGTATCATTCACGTGAGTAGTTTTAAGACTATTGTTATTGATGTTTAAGATCTTTTTATTATTCAATTCAAGAAAATAGAGACCATTCCTCACGAATGTATTTGCATAGAAAATACCACTCTTTGATATAGACAAGCAAGAGTTTGAAATGTTTATATTAAAATTATCCATATCCAAACATGATACAGAAATAATATTTTTGCTAATCGAAGACACATAATAAACGTTCTTTAAACATAAATTTCAACCACTAGATAATTGAAGCTCCACAGAACCTTGTGCAATCGCAGCAACGCTCGCACCATTTCCGACCTTCAAAATCATCTCGTTCTTCACGAGTTCCTTCCTATCCTTTAGTAGCTGCACATTATAAATTATGTGAACACAATATCCAGTATCAATTACCCAATCATGGACAGAGGTGGCTAAATTTATCTCAATAACAAATATGCCTTTGGCCTTTTGGGGGTGCGTACGCTCAATCACTCCATTGTCAAGGTCTTCCTTGTACTTGGGGCAATTTGACCGGATGTGTCCCTTTTCACCACAGTGAAAGAACTCCGTGTTGGGAGTCGGAGATTTCGAAGAATCCCTCCTCGAGGCACTCACATGAGCATCTCCTACTCCCTCGCTCTTGATTGACATATTTTTGGTGAATTTGCCTTTACCTTTGGTGATCTTATTGCTCCCTCCATAGACGGCTAGGACGTGCCTATCCCGACCCTTGCCCATGTCAACTTTAGCCATTTTGAGAGCATTGTGAAGTTCCTCAAGACTCACCCCTTTCTCACGCACATGATAGTGCATAATGAAGTCCTTGTAGGACAGGGTTACTGAGCCAAGAATTAAATCTTGCGCAATGACATCAGGCATTAGGGAAGAGAGCTTCGACAACTTCTCAATGTATCCTTGCATCATGAGAAAATGCATGGATACCGATGTTCCCTCCACCATGTGGCACCTTGGGAGTGCGATGGTAGTCTTATAATGCTCTTTTCTAGCACTATCCATGAACATCTTTGTTAAAGCTTCCATTGTCTTCTTGGGTTTTGAATCCAAGTATTTCACTTGAACCGAGTCACCAAGGCTTCATCGAAACATACAAACTCACTATCCCTTCACTAGAGAACTCGAGCAACGCACGTACATATACTATAAATTACTCGATTTAGTTTACCAGGCATCTCCAAATCAAACAATTCTAAAATAATTTGAAATCCATTAAACATGATTTTATGCATCCATAGTTCAAAACACAAAACATTTGAACCGCTATTTATCCAATTTCCAAAATATTTTTTTAAGGAAAGATAAAAATATGCCTTTTTCGTTTTGTTGATTCCTTATAAAATAATCATTTAATTAGAAACGAAAATTTTATATATTAGACATAAGTTTAAATTTTAATTGTAACATTCACATGTGTTTCATAACATTTAAAACTATCAAAAGAATCAATTAGAATTAAATCAAGAAAACTATCGTAAAACTCAAAAAATGACAAAGAACATGAATTGTTTCGATTGTAGATGGTAACCTAAAATTAATTATATAGTCTAATCATTGAAAATATGAACTAAATGTCGGATTTCACTTTTAATTGTACATATTTATTTTCGAAATTTTTATGCACAATAAGGATCAATTTACAATTTTCTATGATTTATTTCATGCATGCATCAATTTGTTTCAATATCTAGTTTCTAAACTTTATTAAAACAAATATGGGCTCCGAAATTTATACGTAGAAGGTCTCTAAAACTTCTTGAAGATTCGGAGACGTTGGGGATGCTCCTCGTTGCGCCTGATGCCTTCGAGTATTCACCAAACTCTAAACAAGATCGGAGAGAGGGAAGCTAGTCTCTCAATCTCCGATAGGGTTTAGAATCCAATTACTAACCCCTCTTTAATTCCCTTGAGAAGATGATCTCTTAAGAAGTAAACTAAATTTAAGAATTAGGGAATTTTCGTGGATAATTATGGGGAGAGAATTTTTGCATGAGAAAGCAATGAATGAATTAATTGAGGAGGTAATGAGATAAACTTGTATTTATAAGTTCTCTCTAAATTACCTATTCATGTGCAACCTCTTGCCCATGATTTCATGCAAAATTCCTTCTAACCATCCATTATTTAATAATAAATAATCTTAGCCACGAATTAAATCAATTATGGACCAATTCCATGCATGATCTAATTAATTCTTAAATTAATTCTGCTGAAAACCGTCTGGACCGGTCGACCGTTTGGAGGTCCGGTCGACCGCTCGACCGTTCGTAACAAGAATTATTCCATCGCTATGTTCGGTCGACCGACCGATCACATTCGGTCGACCGTTTGAACAGATGAAAATTCCCTGTTATCGGTCGAGACACGTCCGGTCGACCGTGCCCGATCGGTCGACCGTTTACTGCGAACCGGTCGACCGTTGGAGCACTGTTCTGCAGACTTGTCAAATTTCGGTTTAACCCCTAGAAAATTTGACATTTCGGGATTAGTAGTAAATTCACAACTTATGTAACATATTATCCTATTTAATGATCAATCATTACACCCCATAATATTTACATCACATATGAATTTAATTTAGATTCTAATTATGTTATTAATCACAACATAATTTTGATTTTGCTTGTTCACCCCATGTGTCATATTTTCTACATGAAACCCGACACATCTTATGAACTCAAAATCCCCATTGATTGTTTCCCAATTTTGTGGTGTGACCTATGGGAGGATCTAAATTACGTTGGCAGTGATATTAAGAGCTTAATATCACAGGCTATAAGCGGTATCTAGCTACACATTATAGCTCCCAATTAGTTAGATGTCTTAATTCCACTCGAACCAAAACCCGATCCATTTAGTGATGGAGTGCACCACTTGTGTCCGTCCCTTGCCTCATGATATTAAGAATACACACAAAGTAGTATTGTGTCATCTTTGTATTAGTATTCATTTTTTGATCTCTTTAAGCTAGTTATAAATATGTGACTTAACTCCAATCACATTGTGCACATTACAACTTTGCTTTATCAAGGGGCCCACTAATATCATCACTCAATTAAGAGGGGCAATGATAATCTTTTGACTAACTATCTTCTCCAACGAAAGTTATACTTAACCAACTAATGTCTTTACACTACACTAATCGATAGCTCAAGACACTAGTCTAATTAAGAACTCCTTAAACGATCGGATATAAGTCTCATATCAACGGACCAAAGACACAGTAAGATATGGATGACACAGAAACACATTCCTATAATATTTTACTTGTTAGGTCAATTCGGTATACAAAAGTACTATTTTCCTCTTTTGTGTACCCGTGTTGTCACTCACTTGTAGAGCTACAATGATCTATGACCAACACGACAATCTTAACTCGGTAATTAATGTCCCATGTTAATTACCATGATTGTGAATATCTTTTGTTTTATGTAAACCAATATCTTTTAGAGCTCTACGGTTAAGGACCAAGAGCCTCTTCCTTAACACTTCTAAAAGACGAATAACATAAACAAGGAACAAAATGATTTCTCATTCAATTCATAATAATTGACATTTAAAAGTAAAACTTTTAGAACACATTCCCTTCACTAAATCCTCTGATACCACTGTAGGACTTCGTGTTCCCATGTATGTATATATTTTAAATTTTTTAATACAAACATACAAGATCGCTTTGATATTTTCATTGATTTTATATATATGTATTTGTTTATTCTAATATCATGCATTCCTACACATATGAAAATAAACAAAGGATAAATGATCATACCCAAAGGTTCTCTAAAACCTTTCTGAAGAGCCGGAGTTCCATTGCTCGTCGAATCGCCCGCCGATTAGCCTCCAAGTGTTCACCAAAATCTAAACAAGATTAGAGAGAAAGGAACTAGCCAATCAATCTCTAATCAAGCTTAGAATCCAGCTAATAACCCCTCTTTAAGCTCCTGAGATTTCTATATCCAAAACATAGAACTACTAAGAGATTTTCGTGGTGATTAAGGGAGATATTAATATGAGAGAGAATTTATGCATTAATATAAACAAGTAGAATGAGGGGTCCTTTTATAGGCTCCCAAAACATCCTTATCAAGAACTATTCTTTAGTCATGATCACTGGTTATTCTCTCCTAAAATTTATCTCAAATTTCCACATAAGCATCCAAAAAAACGTTTGATCAAATATGGATTTAATCCAACCCATCGTTTAATTATTCTCTTAATAATTTAGGCAAAAATCATGTTGTTCGATTAACCAAGAATTGTTCTCGGTTAACCGAACCATTGAGTTTTAACACATATTTGGAGGACCGTGAGCTAGACGGTTGACCAAATATGCATGAGAAAAATTCTCTGGAAAAATTCGGACGACCCGCGTCTTGCTCCGGTCGACCGTTGACTCACCAAAATTTCTCCTGGTCGAATCTCATCGGACGACCGTGTCACCTTCGTTTTACCGAAAATATCCCAAGATAGCTCCTAGATATTTTCTCTCAGTTGACCGTTCACGCTCCGTTGACCGAACCCAATTGTCCAGGCACTCCAGACAATTTCGGTCAACTAATTGTGTTTACTCGTTCCCCATTTGGTTGACCGTTCCGAAAACAAATCGGTCGACTGAACCCTAAACAGTTTACCGTGTTTGACCCTGATTTTCCCTTTTTCAAATTTTGGATTTATATCCAATAAAATTTGAACTTTTGGGGTTTTTAGCAAATTCATATCTTATGTAATGCATTATCCTATGTAATATTAAATTATTACATCCCATAATATATACACCTCATATGAATTTATTATGATTATAATTATGTCAATTCTCATGACATATTGATTTCATTTATTCAACACATGTGTCCCTTTTTCACATGAAACCCGACACATCATATGAACTCAAAATCAAGCTTCTTGTTTCCCAGTTTTGTGGTGTGACCTATAGGAGGATCTAAGACAAATTGATAGCGATATTAAACACATAATATCTCAAACGATAAGCGGTATCTCGCTACACATTATAGTTACCCAATTAAAATAGATGTCTTTGTTCCATTCGAACCAAAATACGATCCATTTAATGATGTAAGTGCAACACTTGTGTCCGTCCCTTGCCTCATGATATTAAGAATATATACAAAGTAGAAATGTATCACCTTTATATTATATTCATTTCTTGATCTCTTTAAGCTAATTATAACTATGTAACTTAACTCAAGTTACATTGTGCACATTATAAATTTGCTTTATCAATGGGCCCACTAATATCACCACTCAATTAAGAGGGGCAATGATAATCATTTGACTAGATATCTTTTCCAGCACAAGTCATGTTCAACCAACTATTGCCTTTATCACTATACTCATTGATAGCTTTTGACAATAATCAAATTAAGCACTTCTTGAGTGAAAAGATATAAGTCACATATCTTAGGATCCAAGACACCGTAAAACATTAATGACACGAAACACAATTCCATAATGTTTTACTTGTCAGGTCTATTCAATATATAAAAGTAATCTTTTCCTCTTTTATATACTAGCGTCGTCAATTATTTCTAGAGCTACAACAATCGATGACCAACACAACAATCTTATCTCGGTGATTAATGTTCCATGTTAATTTTCATGATTGTGAATACCTTTTGATTTATGTAAACCATTATCTTTTAGAGTTCTACGGTTAAGGACCAAGCCCCTCTTCCTTAACACTATGAAAAGATGAATACCATAATCAAGGAAGAAAATGTTTGCACATCCAATTCATAACAATTGTCATATAAAAGTAAAAATTTTAGAACACATTCCTTTCACTACGAACTATCAGAAATGGGATATATGATACCACCATACAAGCACTTTAGAACCTCCTTTCGAATGTGTCTCGACGGGGCCTAGAATTCTCTTCCATGTGGATCCGATGCTGGACAATACCATGGCTTATTCCATTGATGTCCTTCATGGGCCACCCGATAGCCTCTTTGTTCTCCAAGAGCACGAACTTCAAGGTAGATTCCTGGTCTTTATCAAGATCAGACGCAATTATGAGTGGTAAGGTCTCATTATCCCCCAAGAATAAGTACTTTAGGTTATCGGGGAGTGGCTTAGATTGACTGGAGGTGGGTCCTTGTCAGATTCAGAGTTAATTTGAAGTGGCTCAAAGGCCACAAGATAAGAAGAGCATGCACCTAGATGTGTCTCTTCATCACGAATTTCATATGCAGATTCCTCAAAATCATTTTCAATAACAACCTGGTCATTGTACACCTCAATAATATATCGATGTGATTCGAATGTGCCCATTGACTCAAGCTCATCCATGTCTGATTGACATCATTTCATGCTTATATTTGTATCTTATATCCATTATCTTACACCTAAGCAATGCTACTTGACAAGTTTTATGTTTGAATTTCATAAATAAATAGGTTTGAACAAATGAAGTATGAGGACCCAAAAGCAGGGAAAAATGACTTAATTGTAAGACCTGGGGACTAAGATGCAAGAGAGAAGGACCTGAACGTGGACCAAAGAGCAAAACAGAAAACTCCACACCATCATGGGGAGTATTTTGGCAATTCTATTCGGGTCGGAGCTCCAACAAGTGAAGTAGATGCATCAAAGACCAACAAAGACATCCAGAAAAGCCCTGAATAAAATCCAGCGTGATCTGGACCATATAGACCGCCACTTGGCGGTCTGTTTTGGCCCAAATCCGCTGAGATTTTGGTGGGTCGCGTATTAGTGTGTATTTAGTCCATTTCTGGTATTTTTTAGTCCCACATCGGGGGATTGTCCCGGATTGCCCTTTTTTATGGCTATAAATAGAACTCTTCACCTTCTATTGTAAACTACCCATTGCTTGGTGGCATTCTCTCTACTGAGTAAGCCTTGAAGCAAAACTCAAGGTGAGAAGAATGCTACCTTCAATGTGAGTCATTGTTAATAAAATAATTGTTCTTAGTTTCTTTTAATCTTGTCTTTTAATTCTTGCATGTTTCTTTAGTTTATGTTCCTTTCAATTAGCTTCTTTAATATTCCTTTCTTGCTTAGTCTAATTTCATTTCAGTAGAATGTTTCATTTTAATGTAGGTTGTAGTGTAATGATTAGTGAGTAGTTCCATCCCCATTTGGGGGGTGGAGAAATATGTGATATGATCATGTAGTGTATTTGGTGCGTGTTATCTTAATCCCTTGAGCCTTATATGATTTCCATAACCATCTAATGGGATTTCAGTCTTATCTTTCATATGCTAATGCTCTTGAATGAAGCTTAGCTTATGCTTAGATTAGTGGACCTATTTTATGGGGAATGATAAGGTGAGGATATGGATGGAATTAATATTGGAAACACAATTTGTAGTGTATGTACTCTTGTTGCCTTTACGTTGGTTAATGTCTTGTATGTTTTATTGATATTGGGTTATCTTATTTCATGTAGAGGCATAGTAGGGTCTAGTCTTTATACATGAGTTCATTTAGCTTCATTCCAATTATTGTCTTGTATGTTTTAACGATATAGTCTTATCTTATTTCATCTGGAGCCAAGTTGGATTTAGTTTTATGATTTCATGCACCACATGTTGTGAGGAGCATAATTGAACACAGACACACCATTTTTGCATTGTAGTGTAGTTTAGCGTAACCAACCATTCTCTCCTTTCTTTCCCACTCGCCTTCGCACAAACCAAAAGTCGACACACCTCCCTGTGGGTCGACCAGTATTTGCCACCGCTTCAACGCGGTCGTACACTTGCAGTTTAATATAAAACGAATCAATCAAGTTTTTGGCGCCGTTGCCTGGGAGGTGCTCTGTCCAGACCTTGGTTTGGACGATTCCAGTGGTTTTAATTTTTTGTTTGTAGTTTTTTTCTTAGTTTCAGGGATCCTAGAGCTCACGGGGAGGCTACTGGACAAGTTGGAGCACAAAAGCTTCAACAGGGACCGCCAATCAGCGGTCTTGGCCCACCAATTGGTGGCCTGGTGAGCGTTTCTTGCTCTCAGTTTTCTTCTGGGAGTTAGTTCTTTCATTTTAGTTATCTGGAAGCATTATTTTGCATGCTATGAGTTCTAGTTTGCTCCCAGATCACTAAACCAATCCCCATTAATCAACTTGGCCTTAAAATCCAAATCAAAAGAATAGTCATTCTTACTTGTTTAGGTCACGCATCATGTACCTGACTTAGGCATGTAGTTGTCTTTTCTTTTAGCTTTATTTTGAGTTGTTGAGCGCTGGCGTGAGGTACGCATTTCCTACATTCATACATGCATCTTTTATGCCCATGCATTAGTTAGTAGGAATTGCATCAGGACCAGAGTGAGTTGAGCATTTGATTGGAGCGATTGATTGCTAAATTTAGGATCAAAACACTACTAAGGATGGGCTGTCCCATAAAAGAGAAGGTGGGGGATTTCATCACCCTTTGCTTGGCCCCAAAAATCACTCTTAATAAAGCCTTAACTAAAAGCAAGTAGACATTGGCCCTAGGATTTTGGACGCACTAGGAGAGTAATCTAGTTGAGACCGTCATGGCCTGATCGGCATTGCCTACCTTGTTGATAGTAGGAGGTACTGGATCTCCGGATCTGGTATTAGTTGCTGGGCATTGTGGTCTTCGTTGTAGGGAGGTGAGGCGTGTCAAGTCTAGTGACCTCGAAGTACAACCAGACGCATTACGCATCCGCGTACAACCAGAGAGGGATGGATTCGTGCGGTGACAATTGTTATTCAAATTCTTATACTTCATTTTCACCCCAGTATCCTCCTCCCGAATACCCAGAATTCTACCAACACCCCACTTCAAATCATTGAAATACAAAAATGAAAGAAAGTAAAACATACAAAAAACGAGGAAATCCAAACTCATTTTCGTAGGAATCATGATTGCACTTAGCACGTGCAACAAGTTGTTAAACCCTCTTTATCGCCAAGGACGAGGAGAGAGAGGGAGATGGAGAGAGAGGGAGAAAGAGAGAGAGAGAGATAAGGAGGGAGTGAAACGGAGAAGGAGAGAGTGAATAAGAACGAGAAGAAGAATGAGGAGAGAGAGAAGGTGACCTTGAATTAAAGAAATGGAGAGAGAGAAAGAGAAGGAGAAAAAAAGCAATAGAGGGAGGGAGGAGAGGGAGTGGGAGAAAGAGTTAGAGAACGGGAGAGAGAGTCCATAAGTGAGCTAGATGGAGAATGACAAGGTGAAGGATAGAGAGAAGGAAGAGGAGACTGGAAGGCAAGGAGAATGAGAAAAGGAAAGGGAGAGGGAGAAGGAGAAGTAGAGACTAGTGGTATGAAGAGAGGGAAATAGAGAGAAAGAGAACGTGAAAGGAGGAGAAGGGGAAAGGGAGACATGGAGAGACAAAGAGAATGGAGATAGATAAGGAGGAGAATGAGAGGAGTGGGTGAGAGTGAAGGTGATGGGAGGAAAAAAGAAGGGAGGAGGAGAGAGAAGGACAAGCAAAGATGAAGGAGAGAGACGAGAGAGAGTGAGGAGGAAGAGAAGGAGGGAGAAGAAGGAGAGAAGATGAGAGAAGGAGGAGATGAGAGAACAAGAGAGTGGACAAGGAGAGAGAAGGATAACGACAGATAGAAGAATGAGGACATAGAGAGCAAACGGAAGGGGAGAGTGGAGAGAAGATAAGTAGAGAGAGAAAGATAAGAGGAGTGATAGGGGAGGATAGTGAGAAGGAGATGAAGAGGAAGAGAGGAGAGATAGTGAAGGAGAGGGAAGGAGAGAAAGGGATAAGAAGGAGAACGAGAGAGTAAGATAGAGTAAGAGAGGAGGGGAGAGAGAAGGATAAGGAGAGAGAAGTAGCGGGAGATGGAGGACGGAGAATGAGAGAGGAGACGGGGGGAGAGAGAAATAGCGAGAAAAGCAGAGATGGGAAGGAGATGGAGAGAGAGATGCAAGAGGAGAACGAGAAGGCAAGTGGGAGAGAAGGAGATACAAGAAGATGAGGTAGAAGGAAAAGGAAAGGGAAAAGGGGAAAGAGAAGGAGAGGGATTGAAGTAGAGGAGAAGGTGAGAGAGGGAAGGAGATTGAAGATAAAGAGAGTGAAGGATAAGGAAAGAGAAGATATAAGGGAAGAGAGAATCAGAGAGAAGGAGTGAGAAGGAGAGAGAGCATGACAATAAGAGAGAGTGAAGAACAAGGAGGAGGGAGAGAGAATGAGAGAAGGAAATAGAAGGAAAGAGGGAGGAGAGAAGGAAGGATAAGAATACAGAAAGAAAAAGGAGGAGAGAGAGAAAGATAAGGAGAGAGGGGGAGAGATGAGAGAGAAGGAGAGGGAAAGGAGCGAGAGAAGGAGAAGGAAAAGGAGGAGGAAGAAGAAGGACGAAGAAGGAAGAATGAGAGAAAGAGGAGAGAGAAGCTTTGGGTAAGCATGGGGGTTCCTAAGGGTTTCCTATGTCATCCCTACCATTTTTCCACCTAAAACCTCTTTTTCCTACTCATATCGAGTGTGAGGACCGCTCTACCACTTCAGAATCACTGATTGGAGAGAGAGGCATGCTGGAGTCTCTTCAATCGGCCAAACCAACTCATGATGGTGAAAGAGTGGAAGGTGTTCTTCGTGACCAACTTCTGGATGTCGGGGTGCCTAAAGCTCAGAAGTGGTTAAATCTTTTCCAGTCCAATCCTAAGGACTTCACAATGTTGTAGGTCAAACCGGTGGTGCAAAAAGGTGTTAGAGTTGCGGTTTGTTCCAGGCAGGAGGTGACCGAAGCTTTGCAAAGGTGGGGTAATGTTTTGGTTGGTTACTTTGTTGATTTTTAGCCGCACCTCCGAACGTTTGAGAAGTTCTTGCCTAAGCTGTGGGGAATCTTCGGGTGTGTGGAGGTAATACGAAGGGGGCAGGGTTGCCCTCTATTCTGTTTCAAGTTGGCGGAGGACCGAACGCATGTGTTGGAATATGGGCCCTGGTTTGAGAAGAGATCAGCCTTGGTGGTGCAAATATGGACACCAGAGACAGTGATGAGAAAGGCTGATATCACCTCCATGCCGATATGGATACATTTTCCCGATTTGGACTTAAGCTTTTGGTCGGCTAAAAATCTGAGCGCAATCGCTAATGTTCTAGGTAAGCTTCTCTACATGGATGACAATACAACTTGGGGGAGGAGGCTAGCCTATGCGAGGGTGTGTGTGGAAGGGATCATGAGATTGACTACCCATCCACATTAGACGTTCAAATTGAAGGGGTTAGCATAGAGGAGGTTATCATCAAGTACGAGTGGTGTCCGGGGTATTGCGGGGATTGCATGGAGTTCGGGTACACATTGACGAATTGTCCAAGTAAGCCCATTGTGAAGAGAGGTGGTAAAGATGGTCGAGCTCAGAAGGAGTGGGTTGAACTGGGCAAGGGGTGATAAAAGGAAAAGGAGGTGGAGGTGCGTGGGGGTGACCATGAAGCTATCATTGTGTGCGAGGGAATAGTCACCCAAAGAACACACTAGATGTGGTTGGGGAGGAGGTTGCGGGTGAGTTGGTTGGGGCACCAAATGGAGAAGCAGATAGGGAACATAACGGAGAAGATGGAGCTCACCAAACGGTCGAGGTTGCAACGGTAACGGGGTCAGCACTAGCAAACTAAAAGGAGCGGGGACAAAAAGAAAAAAAGGAAAAGCAAAAGCAAAAGTTGCTCCCCAGCTGCACCAATCAGAGGAGGGGATGATGATCCTCTTACTCCACTTGTTCTTTCAGTTGGAGAGGAGGGGACCTATCAACGTACGCCATGTGGAAAGGAGGGAGGAAAGGAAAAAGAAATTAGCCATAATGTGCAATATTGAAAGGTGGCACACATGAGTGTAACCAAGGAAGTGATGTCCTATGCTAGTGAGGGAGTTGCCTAACATCAAAGTCAACCAAATAAAATTGTCTCTATCTAAAGCAAGTGGTGCGTTAACCTAGACGGGCTAACGTGGATGACGGAATAATATGAAGTGAAGGATGCTCGAGATCGGGGCATCGAAATCTTGGCTGGTCTAGCGAATGTTGCGCATGATGATGCCCAATCCCGCCAGTGTGAAGGCAATGTTGAGGTGGGATATGGTGAGGAATCTCCATAACATGTGACATATCGTATTCCGTAGTCGGAGACTATCAAACATGTATCATTGAGATTGGAGCAACAAAGAACAAATCGAGTATGCAAGGGG
This sequence comes from Triglochin maritima, assembly GCA_963682175.1. Lineage (NCBI taxonomy): Eukaryota > Viridiplantae > Streptophyta > Magnoliopsida > Alismatales > Juncaginaceae > Triglochin > Triglochin maritima. Next base: position 21,525,649 of record OY821771.1, on the reverse strand, counting down.
ACCCACTCTCCTCTTCCGAAGTGATGATTGTTATTGCGTGGAATGTGCATGGAGCAAACCTCCCCGACTGCGCACACATGATAAAGGAGGCTAAAGCTGATATCGTATGCCTCGTGGAACATAAGGTTAAGATAAAGAAGCTTGAGCATTTCTGGAAAGCAATATGGGCGCATAGTTGGGCTGCAAATAAAATCATAGTGGATTCAGGGCGTATCCTTGTGATGTGGAATGAACAACAAGTGAATCTTCGACTTACCTTTGAAACACCACAACTACTACATTTGGAAGGGATTGATAGGGTAAGTGGAAAATTAGTGGCTATCACGGCTATTTATGGAGTGAATGGGCACATGGAGCGACGTACTTTGTGGGCGGACCTTGAATAAGTAGCACCGAATTCCACTCCATGGCTTCTTTGTTGATATTTTAATTGGATCTGACGCTGCCATGAGAAGAGTGGGGGCTCGGGTGTTAACTAGACGATGATGGAGGAGTTCAACGTTTGTGTTGATAGGCTGCAATTGTTGGAGGTGCCTTCGGGGGGAGTGAATTCACTTGGTCAAACTCTTTCCATGGTAACGCTTGCCTGGAGACCCGGATAGATAGGATGTTTATGTCAATCGCTTGGCTTGATACATTCTCGGACTCCTTCTATGTCGTTGGGGACAAGGATCTTAGTGACCATGCCACACTCACGATGACAACCATAAAGGAGAGCACGTGCAAGAAGAAGATGTTCAGAATCACAAATTTCTGGAGCGAGCACGAAGAGTTTTCAGAAGTGGTTCGAAATGCATGGGCAACTCTCATTGAGGGGAAGCCTATGTACCGCATGATGGCAAAGTTGGACAAGGTCAATATGTTGCTCAAGCAATGGAGTGAAAAAAGGTTTGGACATGTTGAGAATAGGGTGAGCGAAGCTCAACAATGGCTTGCACAAGTGATGCTCCATCGACGGGATGACCCAGCTGACCCCTCCCTCTATGACCTGGAACGAAGTTGTAAGGATGAGTGTTTGACATCATTTCATGCATTCATTTGTGTCTTATATCCATTACCTTGAACCTAAACAATGCTACGTAATGAGTTTTATGTTTTAGTTTTAGGAATAAAGATGTTTGAGGAGAAGAAGCATAAAAGGACCTGAATATAAGATCAAAGGACAATGAGCAAATGAAAATACTCCACACCATCATGATGGGTATTTTGGCAATTTGGGTCGGGCCTAAACTCCAACAACTTCCTTGGGTGAATCAAACATGAAGCCAACAACCCAGCAAAGCCCAACCAAAATCCAAAGCAGATCTGGACTCTGTAAACCGTTGATTGGCGGTCGGGTTGGCTTCGGATCCGACATGCTTCGGGCAGAACATGTATTAGGGTGGTTTTTATCTATTTCTGGTGTTGTATTAGTCCCACATCGGGGATTGTCCCTGATTACCTTTTTTAATGACTATAAATAGAACTCCTCACCTTCCCTTGTAATCTACTACATACTTGGTGGCTATTCTTCCTACTTGAAGTGGACCCTTGAAGCAAATACTAAAGTAGGAAGATCCTACTTGTATTGTGAGTTGAATTTAATAAAAGTTTCTTTGTTATGTTGCTTGCACACTGATTGATTCGTTTTATATTAAACCGCAAGTGCACGGCCACGTTGAAGCGGTGGCAAATACGGATCGATACACAGGGAGGTGTGTCGACTTTTGTTTTGTTCGAAGGCGAGTGGGAAAGAAAGGAGAGAGAGATTGATTACACTAAACTATACTAATCTAAACTAGTAAACTAGAAAGGAGGAAATGAATTCGTAAAACAAACTAAACTAAGCAACTAATCAAGGAAGATAGAACTGAGGAAAGGAAAACCCCTAAGGGGTGGAGTGTGTACACATGAAATAAGTGTGGTGAATGCATGCAATAAGCTCAAGTGTAGTTAGTGTTTGTTAATGCATAAGAAGTACCTAATGACAAGACCTTTCATTCAAAGCACTAACCTAGGTGATTAATATGAGCATGACAAGTTTGTTATTAAGACACTTACACAAGCATGGAGTGTACCTAAGACTATGACAGAATCCATCAAGTAAGTATTCTTTTTAATCAAACAAGTATACTAACATTTCTCACATACACAAAAATTTAGCATTCATTCCATCTTCATAACATGTATAAACATTACTCCACCCCCCAAAGGGGGATGAAACTACTCACTACTCATTACACTACAAACTAGATTAACAAAATGAAACATTCTAGTGAAAGACAATTAAACTAAGCAAACAAGAAGTATTAAAAAAGGTGAAAAGAAATTCAACTAAAGAAGCATGCAAGAATTAAAAGACAAGACAATATTAAAAGAAACTAAGAACAATTATTTGATTAACAATGACTCACATTGACGGTAGCATTCTTCTCCACCTTGAGTTTTGCTTCAAGGCTTACTCCTTAGTAGGGAGAACGCCACCAAGCAATGGGTGATTACAATGGAAGGTGAAGAGTTCTATTTATAGCCATAGAAAAAGGTAATCCGGGACAATTCCCCGATGTGGGACTAAAAAATATCAGAAATAGACTAAACATCCTCTAATACACGCGCTCTAGAAGTCTTAGCAGATCCGAAGTTATCCGGAGCGCAAATTAGCGGTCCCAGACCGCCAATTGGCGGTCACTGGATCCGGATCGAGTTGGTTTTCATTGTGGGCTTTTCTTGATGTATTTGTTGGTCTTGGATGCATCTACTTTGCTTGTTGGAGCTCCGACCCAAATCAAATTGCCAAAATACTCCCCATGATGGTGTGGATTTTTCTGTTTTGCTCTCAGGTCCTTCAGTCTTATGTTTAGATCCTTCTCCCTTGCATCTTAGTCCCCAGGTCTCACAATTAAGTCCTTTTTCCCTGCTTTTGGGTCCTTCCATGCCTCTTCTCTTCAAACCTCTTTATTTCTGAAATTCAAACATAAAGCTCGTTACGTAGCATTGTTTAGGTGAAACATAATGGATATAAGATACAAATGTAAGCATGAAATGATGTCAATCACACACTTAGTTTAAATTCATTTCATTAATCTTAGTAACTTAGTTAATATGTTTTACTCTCTTAGGATAATAATTAGTGTAATCGGTAGTGAGTAGTTTCATCCCCTTTGGGGGGTGGAGTTGATGTTTTCTACACGCAAAAGAGAATTGAAATGAATGCTTTGTATGAAATATGTTGATAAAAATAAATGTATGCTTGCTTGTTTAGGATAGAACTTGTAACTTGATGAGTTTTGCCACAAATATTATACACCCCTCATGCTTGTTTAGGTTCTGAAATAACCAACTTGTATATGTCAATGTTAATCAACAAGGTTAGTAATGAGATTGATAGGTTTTGCCATAAACATTAAACACTTCCTATAAATGAAAATACAACCTACATTTATGCTTAATGATTGCATTCTTCACCATCTTCTTGCTTGTGTACACTAACTCCACCCCTCAGGGGTCCCTCTTCCTGATTTTGCACATCCACTTTAGGTTCTTTCGATTTAGTTTGCTTCGTTAGTTGTTGTTTTCCTTTACATTTCTTGTTACTAGTTTAATATAACTTAGATTAGCACATCCACAAATCTTCTCCTCTTTTTTACCACTTGATTTTGGTCAAGCAAGAGTATGCTCACCTCCCTGTGGATGACCCGTACTTGCCCCATCTTCACCGACGGCTGTGCACTTGCAGTCTAAATTTAAAACGAACAAACAAGTTTTTGGCATTGTTGTCGGGGAGGTGCCAGTCCAGGCTCTGGTTTGGACGATTCAGGTGGATTTAATGTTTGTTGTAGTTTTCTTTATTTCGGGAGACTCAGAAGCTCAAGGGAAGGCAACTGGTGAAGTTTGGAGGCAAACAGAGAGGTTCGGACCACCAATCATCGGCCAGAGACCACCAACTGGCGGTTTGGTAATCTCTTTTTCCCTTGTAATTTCTTTGGCTTGTTGCAATATCTAAGATAGCAATATGGGGCTCAATTGTTCATGTTCTGACTTTTAGTTTGCTCCCATATTAATAATCAATCTCCCTTTGACCAACTTGGACACTAAAACCCAAAGCAAAAGATTAGGCATTCTTTCTTGTTTCGGTCATGCATCATGTACTCGACTTAGGCACGTAGATTGTCATTTATTTTAGCTTTACTTTCAGTTGCTGAGTGCTGGTGTGAGGTACGCATTTCCTACTCTCATTCATGCATTTCGTATGAACATGCATTAGTTAGTAGGAAGTGCATTGCAACAAGTGTGAGTTGAGCGTTTGTTTGGAGAGTTGATTGCTAGATTAAGACTCCAAAACGCTACTAAGGAGGGGCTATCCCATATAAGATAAGGTAGAAGATTTTATCACCCTTTCCTTCGCCCAAAAACCACACTAATCAAGATCCTAATTTTAAAATTAAGTAGCTATTGGCCCTAAGGATCTCAGACGCATTAGGAGAGTGATCCGGTCACGACCGTCATGGCATGATCGGAGTCTCCCACTTTGTCGACAGTAGGAGAGACGTGATCTCTGGATCTTGACTCACTTGCTGGACTTTGTGGTCCTCGTCGTAGGGAGGTGAGGCGTGTTGATTCCGTGTAACCTTGCAGTTAGGCGTCATCTAGCTGTAAGGACCTATAGCGACCTTAGGATTGTTTGAGCCTTGTTTGCTTGTGTGCTTCTACATGTACCCACCCTCCGTAGCATAAGGACTTCTTCCCTTCTCTCCTAAGTCATTCTCTCTCTTCTGTGTCCTCCCGTTTTCTCCGCTATGCACATTCTATTTTAGTTGTCGAAAAAAGTTTTGGTTTGTGTGTGTACACCTTTGTGCATGTTTGTGTAGGCAAGAGACGAGAGTGGCCGTTTGATGAGGCATGTCGTCAATCCTGCCTCGGTAGTCGATTTCTTGACGCCTTCATCTTCTTGTGTCGCACACGGTCTGGGTTCTATGGCTGCTCAAAACCATGAGGAGCAAGTGTTGGACCCACCTGTTGCACCTATTCTTCCTGTTGTTGCTCCCATACCTCTCCGTGATCGATTCTAACCGAGTCGTACTGCTCTACCCTCGTGCATCGTATTGCCAGAGGCAAATGGGAACCACTTTGAGGTTAAGCCTTAGTTTATATCCATGCTCCCTCACTTAACTGGGAAGGGTGACCCCTATATCTTTATCAGGGAATTTGAGGAGGCTTATGCTATGTTCATGCTGCAACAACTTAGCACAGACTCCATCCATCTTAGGCTTGTCCCCTTTGCACTGAAGGATGATGCCAAGAAGTGCTTGTACAACAACAAGGTGAATGCCTTTAGGACTTGGGATGAGTTTCAATCTGCATTCCTCAAGAAGTACTTTCCAAATCATCGGACTCAAAAATTGAGGAACAGAATCAATTCGTTTTATCAGCATCAGACCGAATCATTCCATGCATACTTAGAGAGGTTCAAGGAACTACTATCCTCATGCCCTCACCATGGCATCGAGTTGTGGCGCATGTGTCAGATTGTGTACCATGGTCTTCACATCCTGTCCGGAACGCTCCTTGAGTCCATGTGTCAAGGAGATTCTTAGGAATGGATGAAAGTGAGGCATGTGCTTTCCTAGAAGACCGTGCTACGAAAACCATGTAGTGGGAGAGTGTGAGGGAACCACCACCAAATTCAAACTCGACTAGATCGTGTGTTGCATTTGTTGTCGATACCACTACGGCCACTGAGGCGCGCATGGCGGCCTTAATGCACTGTATTGATTCGATTGAGCTCCAAAACCAGCACGATGTGTCACAAGTGTTTGCATCTGGTCCAGTTCCCTGTCATCTATGTGGTAGGATATGTCATATAGGAGGGGAGTGTGCATCCATTCTTCCTGAGATGGAACATGCCAATGTCATCTATGATAGATCCAGGAACGACCCATATTCATCATCATATAACCCTACATGGAGAAACAACCCCAAATTTTCATGAAACCATAACAATGTCCTAGGTGGTCCTTCAAACTTCTCTCGACCACCTAACCGGCCACACCAACCTCCCATCCATTCACAGTCTCATCACCAACCCCAAGCTCAAAGCACCAACCCACCAGGTTTCCCAAATTCTAACAACTTGGAAACCCAGTTTAATTCGCTTAAGAACTTAACTCGTGGACTTGAGAACTCTTTAAAAAACTTTATGTCATCCATGAGTCAAGTGCTCACTTTGAACCAGCAGAACATCAAATCTCTCGAGCTTCGGATGGGCCAACTCCCTCAGTCTGTACGTGAGAGAGAGAGGGAGTCTGCCTAGCCAACCTGTGGCTAACCCCCATGCTCAACATCACCCAAACATGCAAAATGAAAGTTCAAGACCGTAGGGCGGGCAAGTGAACTACGTGGAAGAACCTATGGATCATGTCAATGCCATTGTGACCCTGAGAAATGGGAAGCAGGTCAACAACCATGTTTCCTTGCCAGTAAATCCATCTGTGCAACCCCTTTGTGGGAATGATGGTGAGAAATAGGCCAAGGGTGAGAGTAATACACCAACGCCTCCTTCTCAGGCACCGCAGAAGACCTACCTGCGAAAAGCTCCTTATCCTAGTAGGTTGTCTAAGAAACAGAGTGACAGTGTGGATAAAATGCTGGAGATATTTAAGAAAGTGAATGTCAACATTCCTTTGTTAGACATGATTCAACAAATACCTCCCTATGCAAAATTCCTGAAGGATCTCTATACGACTATGAGGAAAACCAACGTCCCCAGCAAAGCCTTTTTGGCGGGTAATGTGAGCTCGATCATTTCGAACCCAACATACGTAAAATTGAAGGACCCAGGTAGTCCAACAAATTCATGTATCATTGGGGACTCTCGCATTAATAATGTCTTGCTAGATCTAGGGTCGGCGGTTAACCTCTTACCAGTTTCTTTGTATCAACGATTAAGCCTAGGCGAGTTCAAGACTACGAAAACAACTATGCAGCTGGCTGATCATTCGATTAAAGTCCTGATGGGGGTCATTGAAGATGTCCTAATCAAAGTCGGTGCTTTCATATTTCCTGTTGACTTCGTCGTCCTTGAGACCAAACCAATCAAGACTACCCACTCTCAGATTCCATTGATTTTGGGTAGACCTTTTTGGCGATGTCAAATGCTTTGATCAATTGTCGAACTGGACTCATGAAATTGTCGTTCGGGAACTTGACCGTGACATTCCATGTGTTCAATATGTCTAGGCAGCCGACATATTTCGAGGACCCCATGGAAATTAATCTTATCCGGGACTTGGAAGAAGAAATAGAAGAAGAGTACCCCATGATTAATGAAAATCTAAATGCTTACATCATGGATGATTCCGAGCATGTAGAGGACGGGGTGAGTTGAGCAATGATGTGCATGCTATTCAGTACATGCGAGCTCCTCCTATCTTACATTTTGAGCTAGATATCACACCTCGCCTTGAGGAGCCACCCACAATTGAGCTTAAAGAACTCCCTAAGGAATTGAAACATGTTTTTCTTGGTCCTGATAGGTCATTTCCGGTGATTATTTCATCCACGTTGACTAATGCTCAGGAAGAACGTCTGATTCAAGTCCTAAAGGAGCACAAATCAGCCATTGGGTGGTCCTTGAAGGACATTAAAGAGATAAGTCCCGACGTCGTGTAACACCACATCTTTATGGAGGATGAGGCACGACCACGCCGCGACCCACAGAGGCGTTTAAAACCAGCCATGACAGAAGTAGTTAAGAAAGAGATCATCAAATGTTTAGATCACGACATCATTTTCCCCATTTCGGACAGTACTTGGGTAAGTCCTGTCCAGGTTGTGCCCAAGAAGTCGGGTATCACTATTGTCCAGAATGACAACAATGAGCTTGTACCCACACGACTTCCAACTGAGTGGGGAGTTTGCATTGACTATAGGAAGTTGAACGTGGTCATGCGTAAGAACCACTTCCCTCTACCTTTCATTGACCAGATGTTGGAGAGACTTACTGTAACGCCCCCGATCCCGTGGGTGCGCGATCAGAGACATCCGCGACGACCTAAGGAGTTACAATAGACGAACCAGAGGAGACACTCAACATGACATAAAGGACTTACGGAGATAGATAACTTAAAGGAAAAATAAAGAAACAAATATCCGTATACGAAAAGTCCAACAACAATATCCGAATCTCAAAGGAGTTACAATAACATTCATGCGGAAGTAAGATAAAAACACGACTCTGGTCAACTCATCCCTCGTGTACAGAATCTTTGATACTCGTCCAGTCTGCCCTGTCAAAACCTAAGTACCTGCAAGCACCGCATTAACAAATGCGTGAGTTTTCAATTAAGAAAACCCAGTATGCTCCTCGCCAACACAACATGATACAAAATTATGCATGGGGTCCAATTAAGACAAGCATCCAAAACAGAAACAGAAAAGCACATAATGCAACCGAAGGCTACGACTCCCTAAGTCATGTCGGTCGGGCGCACCCGAATCATTCCTCAATAGGAACCAGAACACCAGCCTCGCTAGTCAAAGGTGGTCACTCGACAGTGACCCACCACTCGGCACAAAGTGGTGCGCCGGATAAGTGTCCCAATTCGCGGCAAGTGACCTACATGGTGCCATCGCGAACTTGGGAACACCTACCCTGAGACAGAATGGCAGCGCGCCTGCCCAGGACTTATCTTACGCCTGGCCTCCCAACGTGAAGGTCTTATGCGAATGGCCTCTCTAGCTAGAGGACCCACTCATGGCCCGTCGGCCCAAAACAGAATGTGCCCAGAATTATTAATCAGATTAAATGCGATGTAGCCTACTTAAGCATCTAAAATCTAATGCATCTATAGTGTATCGAATGAGCTCAAGGAAGAGTATCCGGATACCCTCCTAACAGCCCCAAACGAAACAAAATCAAAACATCCCAACAAAAACCAAGCACAAAATCAGCAAGCAAACATACTCGGATTGGCAACTCAAGGTAAACAACACATCGAGTCATATACGGGTAATGATAAGGATGTCATAAGGTGTGAATCCTAAAGGTCAACCACAATCACAACACAACAGCTCATATCAGTGATATATCGGTATTAACAGAATAACAAAACATGTATGGCAGCAGATTACGTGATGATCAACCACTACAGGTAATCGATAGCATACACCAACTATCATTTCAGAACACGCATGCATTAGAACTTCTGGTCCCGAACATGGTCAGAGATTAGATGGCTAGGAATCAATTCATAAATGTATCAGTAGTCCTATATATAAAACATGTCTATTAAATCAGGAGTCTAAGTACCTTCATAGTCGATACGGATATATTGATAAACATGCTTGTAGATTTGCACAATACTAGATGTCATAGTATGAATAGCATATATCATAGATGAATCCTAATCTAGTCTCATGTTAAGGCATAACATGATATATTGGTTAAGTCATACTAAAATCAGATCATACCCTGAGCTAAACCTGGTTGAATAAAATCAGATTGGGTTAACTCATCGCAATATTCAAGTCGAGACATGCAACTATACATGTTGCATTAACATCTAGATGAACATATGCGACTTATTTTCAGATGGAATGTCATGAATATATCATGGGGGATTGACAAATCAGAGCATATATGTTTGTTGATCATTACTGGAGTAAAGTCAGAATGATTCATGCAATATTATCTAGACCTATTAGCTAGATCATGCATGGACGTAAGGGCAGAAATCAGCAACTAGTCCTACAATGATATCTGACTAAACTCATGAAATAACATATAAATATGTGACATAATATCAGAAACATCTCATACATACATGTCTGGACATGATCACAATATCACACACAAGTATAATATTCGAAGCTCACAAAACAACATCACAAGTTGACTAGCAAGAAGCACAACATGCACGCCAAACCCCTCCCCTCTAGATCTCCACGGCCCAGCCTCACCACCTCTGGTTTTCCAACAAACCACCAAGGAATCATGAGGCATAAGTCGTGGTAGAGAGAGAGGTGCTCAGCCAACCTCTGAAAATTTGGAGAGTGCACATCAGTCCACCCTACCGGGTAGATCTCCATTTGTGCAACTCCACACCTCAGACAGACCACTCTACTTGTGCTGGACTAATCTCCATCCAACACTCCATGCTTCCCTATTACACTAAGGTTCACGGAGCATACCTGATTGGCAAGAAGATTGCCCAAGTTTTTCTGGAGATTCTGCCCACAATCTCATCTTCTTGCCGCACCAGGCTGCACTTGACGTAGCTCCCAACTCTACGGAGATCAGCCCACCAATCAGCTGGAGGAGAGGGATGAGTGGTCTGAGATGGTGCGTGTGAAGATGGAAAAGGGAGGAAGAGGACGGATGGGAGGGCCTTATATATGTGCACACAACCCTCCAACTTCCTAGCTATCAAGCCACTTCAAGACTTGCCAAGAATGGTGCTAGCATGGACACCTAAAAGTCTCCCTTGCAAAATTCGTGTAACTCCCAAGCTCTCTTCCCATTCCACGCCACTCCTAACCAAGGTCATCCCAAAGCCGACTCCACTCACCTGGGCCCAAAATGAGGTGATCGAGTCAACCCACCACGCACTAGCTCGATGTGTCGCACCCGATCGACGAATGAGACAATCGATCGAATCAGCTTAACTAACATGCCATAACACAATTTAATATTCTAAGAGTTAGATTAAGTGTAACATAGGAGAGTGAATATATATATATAATGGGAAGCCAGGTCTTACACTCACTGGGCACGCCTATTACTATTTCCTTGATGGTTATTCGGGGTACAATCAAATCCCAGTTGCCCACGAACACCAGGAGAAAACCAAGTTCACCTGCCATTTTGGGACGTTTGCTTATAGACGGATGCCTTTCGGACTATGCAATGCACCGATGATTGACATCATTTCATGCTTACATTTGTATCTTATATCCATTATCTTTCAACTAAACAATGCTACGTAACGAGCTCTATGTTTGAATTTCCGAAATAAATAGGTTTGATGAGAAGAGGCATGAAAGGACCTAAAAGAAGGAAAAATGACTGAGTTGAGAGACTCGAGGACTAAGAGGCAAGATCGAAGGATCTGAATGCAAGATAGAAGGACCAATGAGCAAACAAGAATATTCCACACCATCATGGGGAGTATTTTGGTAATTCTATTCGGGTCGGAGCACCAGCAAGCAAGGTAGATGCATCAAAGACAAGAAAAGCCATCCAGAAAAGCCCAAAAGAAAATACAGAGCGATCCGAACAGTGTAGATCGCTAATTGCCGGTCACGTTTGGTCCGAATCCGCTAAGATTTATGTGGGGCGTGTATTAGTGTATATTTAGTCTATTTCTGGCATTTGTTTGGTCCCACACCGAGGGATTGTCCTGGATTACCTTTTCCTATGGATATAAATAGAACTCTTCACCTTCTAATGTAATCACCCATTGCTTGGTGGCATTCTCTCTACTTGGAGTAAGCCTTGAAGCAAAACTGAAGGTGGAGAAGAGTGCTACCTTCAATGTGAGTCATTTTAATAAAATAAATTTTCTTAGTTTCTTTTAATCTTGTCTTTTAGTTCTTGCATACTTCTTTAAATTTTACTTTCCTTATCTTACAGCTTCTTTAATATTTCTTGCTTGCTTAGGTTAATTTCATTTCAGTAGAATGTTTCATTTTAATGATGTTGTAGTGTAATGATTAGTGAGTAGTTCCATCCCCATTTGGGGGGTGGAGAAATATGCGATATGATTATGTGATGTAGTAGGTGTGTGTTATCTTAATCCTTTGAGCCTTATATGATTTCCATAACCATCTAATGAGCTTTCACTTTTGTCTTTGATATGCTAATGCTCTTGAATGAAGCTTAGCATATGCTTAGACTAGTGGACCTATTTTATGGGGAATGATGAGGTAGGGATAAGGATGGAATTAATATTGGAAACATGACTTGTAGTTGCATGTACTCTTGTTGCCTTTACCTTGGTTAATGCCTTGTATGTTTTAATGATAATATGGTATCTTATTTCATGTGGAGGTATAGTATGGTTTAGCCTTTATACATGAGTTCATTTAGCTTCATTCCATTTATTGTCTTGTATGCTTTAATGATATAGTGTTATCTTAATTCTTGTGAAGGCAAAGTTGGATGTAGTTTTATGATTTCATGCACTACATGTTGTGAGGAGCTTAATTGAACACACATACACACACACACTTCTTTATATTCACATTATTTCTTTACCCCCTATGGGGTTTAGTTTTATTGCTTGTCTTCCATTTCCTTTTGCATTTTAGTGTAATTTAGTGTAATCAACCTTTCTCTCCTTTCTTTCCCACTCGCCGTGGAACAAACCAAAAGTCGACACACCTCCCTGTGGATCGACTCGTGTTTGCCACCGCTTCAACGCGGCCGTGCACTTGCGGTTAATTAAAACATATCAATGAAGTTTTTGGCGTCGTTGTCGGGGAGGTGCTCTGTCCAGACTTTGGTTTGGACGATTCGAGTGAGTCTAATTTTTGTTTTTAGTTTCTATTTGTTTCAGGGATATCTTGGCATCAAGGGGAGGCAACTGAAGAAATTGGAGGAAGAAGAACACCAAAGTGACCGCCAATTGGCGGCCTGGTAAGCTGACTTAGCTCCAAATTTCGTTCTGGTTGTTTGTTTCGTCAATTTAGTAGTCTGGGAGTTCAATTTTCCATGTCTCAACCTGTAGTTAGCTCCCAGATTAATCAATTCCCCTTTTAAGACTACTTGGATCATAAAACTCAAACAAAAACATTATACTTCTTCCATCTAGGTCATGCATCATTTGTAGACCTTGCACGCGTTTGTCTTTTCTTTTCTTTACATTCTTGCTGTCGATTGCTGCCATGAGGTATGTGCACCCATTCTCTCACTCATGCATGGTTAAAGCATGCATTAGTTAGTAAGGTGCATCGGGACAAGAGTGAGGTGACTGCTTGTTTGGTGAGTTGCTTGCTAGCCTAAGATTTCAAAACATCTTTCAGGGGCATCACCTATAGTCTTCAAAGATAAGGTGGTGGATTCCATCACCCCACCCTTAGCCCCAAAAATCATACTCAAGTAAAGCCTTAATCTAAAAGCAAGTAGACATTGGCCCTAAGGAATTCAGACGCACTAGGAGATTGATCGAGTTGAGACCGTCATGACCTGATCGACGTCGCCTGCCTTGTCGATAGTAGGAGATATTGGATCTCTGGTTTTGGTTTCACTTTCTGGGCATTGTGGTCTTTGTTGTAGGGAGGTGAGGCATGTCGAGACCAGTCACCTCGAAGTTAGGCGTCGTCTAGCCTAATGACCCATAGCCATAAGTTGTTTGAGCCGTGCTTGCTAGATTAGGCTTCTACCCTCTCCCACTACCACGCTAGTTTCTAGGGATTCTTCCCTTCTCCTCTGAGTCATCTTCTTCTCACCTTCTTCTACGTTCTAGTCTCCTCCCCTTTACACTCTCTGTAGCGTTTTAGGGTCGAGTCGAGCACTTTTTGCGAGCTTGGCCTCGTGGTGGTGAGAGCGGTCGACCCGAGAGTTTTTTGTTCTGATGGATGGTTACATGGGTGACCATCCATATCATTGTTGGGACCATAACAATTCTCCATTGTACTCCGGACCCATGCATCGTGAGGTGCCTCAGACAAACACCCCGTATGGTTGGGACATTCTTAATTGTGTGACTGAGCCTTCTTCATATTGGGGTAATATGAGAGAGGCACCGACTTCATGCGTAGGATTGAGAGTTTAGAGCTGAACTGAGCCCCTGTAGCTTAGGTCGCTACTCCCGGATGTGGTAGGTGTGGACTTACGGGCCATGATGACTTGGAATGCGCTTACGCTCCAAGGGATACTGAGCATGCAAATGCGATGTATCAATAGAGTCTCAATAACGACCCGTACAGTCACTTCTACAACTCGGGATGGCGTAACCATCCTAACTTCTCTTGGGGGCCTAGTGGGGGTAACGGTCAGAGCTCGCAACCTCAACCTCCACCTTATCCACCTCCACGCCCATCGGCGACCTACCAACCTCCACATCAAAGGTCTCAAAACCATAATTACCAACCTCCTCAGACCTCATCGTCGGGTTATTCTAACCAAACTCCACCACCCCAACGGGTTCACTCGAAGGACCCCACTGTTGAACAAACCCTTCGAGCGTTCATTCAGAGCACACAATCAATGTTTGTGGCCAGCAACAATTCGGTCAAAGCATTGGAAATGCAAGTTAGCCAGTTGGTTAATCACCCCATGAACGCGAGAAGGGCCGATTACCGAGTCATTCCGAGGTGAATCCTCGGGGTGCCCATTCTCAAGGAAGGCCACTTGTACCTCATGCTACCTCTGAACCGACCCATCATATTAATGTGATTCACACTTTGAGGTCTGGTAAGGAGGTGGACAACCACATTGGGGTGTCTTCTTTCTCATCACCATCTCTAAGGGAGCCGGATCTTGAGGTTCCTTCTACATTTCCTTCGATAAAAGGGCCAAATCCTAAGGTCCCCTTGTCTCCTCTTGTGTCGAAGGAATCAGATTCTGAGGTCCCCACTCATGCTTCTTTGGACCAGAATTCTGAGGTTCCTTCACACCCTTATGCCCCGAAGGCGCCATTCGCTGTGTGCCTTAAAAAGAAAACCTCTGATCAGCATGACAAGATGCTTGAGATGTTTCGGCAAGTTAAGGTGAACATCCCTCTATTGGAGGTGATTCAGCAAATGCCACCTTATGCCAAGGTTCTCAAGGACTTATGCACCAAGAAAAGAAAAACTCATGTTCCAAAGAAAGCTTTTCTTGTGGCTAACGTGAGTTCTTTGTTGGTACAACCCGTGCAAGTTAAGTACAAGGACCCTGGCTGTCCTACTATCTCTTGTGTAAATGGTGATGTGTCCATACATCGAGCCTTATTGGACCATGGTGCATCTGTTAATCTTCTGCCATATTCTGTCTACGTCCACCTCGGTCTTGGAGACCTGAAACAAACAAAGACCACTCTTTAATTGGCTGATAGGTCTATGAAGAAACCGAGGGGTGTGGTGGAAGACATGCTTATCAAAGTGGGAGAGTGCATTTATCCAGTCGACTTCTTTGTTTTGGATACCGAACCTGTGCCAAACCCACTTGGACAAATTCCTGTCATTCTGAGGTGACCATTTCTTGCGACTTCCAATGCCTTGATCAATTGTCGCAATGGTCTGATGCACTTGACTTTTGGTAGTCAATGCGCTGATTTCAACATCTTCACCATTGGCAAGAAGCCAGGTGCCTTCAACGACCCTGTTGGGGTCAACCTTATCCACGACTTGGATGAGATTGAAGTTGAGGGCACCTTCAAGTACTTCAGAGAATTGTTCGATGAAGATCCAGAAGGTGGTGAAGATGTTTCACCTGGGCTGGCACATGAAGTTGCCTTATATTCTGATCACGTGGCCCTTGAGCCACATCCTTTTGATCACGTGGCTTTTGAGCCACAAGATACCATTTTTATGGCCTCTGGGCCACATGCTCTTCATTCTGTATCTGCGGAGGACCCCATGTGGGTTAAGAATCAACCACTTGATACCCTTCAACCTGATAGAGGTTCACCTCTCGTTCATGCCTCCTCTTTTGCTAACTCTCAAGAGGCATCAACCGACCACAATGCATATAAGGGTGTCAGGTGGACGAGCAATTCTGTTTTGTATGTTGCGAGCCCATGCATGTGCATTTATGGCTCGAGAGATGGCGGGTTCCCATTTGATGTCCCTTGACAGATGAAGATGGAAACCTATTGTTGTACATAGTTAAAAAAAAGAAAAAGAGAAAAACAAAAAGGACTCCTTCAGTGAGCATCGATTGTTGTAGGCTCCAACCCTTGAGTATTTGGGCCCCATTTCTTTCACGTGTTTGTACCCTTTCTTTAGCATCTCACAGGTTTAGAGGGAATTCGGGTTTGTGTTCATCAACATAACCATGAACTTCACTTTATACTTCATGTCGGTGAAATCTCTTCTTTTTCATGCATAAATCCATGTAGTATCTTGCTCGCATACAATGAGGACAATACACGAAGTTGGTGTGGGGGGTGTTTTATGTGTGTACATAGTCGAGTCCTTGCTTTTGATTTTGTTTTCTTTTGTGTGCATTGTTAGGGTCATCTTAGTGTGCCGCATTTAACATTGATATATCTGCTTGCCATGATCCTTGGGTGACTTGTCTTCTTTTGCTTGCCTAGTGCTTCAACGTTTTCACATTTCTTTCATGTGTTTGCGAAAGAAAATGTTTTGTGGGTTTTGTGTGTGTTTAGCATGTGCAAAACCGTTGAGAGGAAAAGTAAAAAGATAGCTCCCAAAATTGTCTTGAACTTGATGCATTAGGATATCTAGTACAGTGGCTTTAGGATTTATCGAGTCGTTACGATGCACCCCAGCTTTCCCTTGGGGGTGAGTAATCATAGGGTTTCAGTGCTCAAACATTTAAAGAAGTACACCCTGAACCTACTGAGTCAATAATTCGTGTCTGTTAATTTAAGGAAGTTTGTTGTAGTCAAGGACCCTCTAAATCTTGTTGTGAGACATTAAGTGTAGGGGTTTTGGTTCATGTGTAGATAAGAAATAAGTGAGTAGGTGTTCTCTCTTCTCGCACAGCTCCTATCGCTCAGTAAAGTAGGTCCGAGGGGACTTTGTGCCTGGTGCTTTCGAGTCATCTGACTTGGGATGCGTCGACCAAACTCCCGTTACACGGGTGGTAGCGATTGCCCTATGTGGATATTTGGGGAAAAGTGTACGTGATAGTGTAAGTCCTCATGGGCAATGATGATCGAAACCTGACCCTGGGAGAATGAAGCTCCAACTAATAAAAAGAAAAGAAGAAAAACAAAAAAAGAAGAGAAAAGAAACAAAAAGGAAAAAATGGTAATGCAAATAAGAACCTTAATGGACTTTACACTTTGTATCACTTGAGGATGTTGAGGTTGTCCATCTCTTTCACTTAATTCCTTATTTAACTTGCACGAATGGTTCATTAGGCTAGGTGTGTGGACTGATTACCTTTATAGAGTCGGCCCGTAGGATTACCACGTCCAATGATCGACAAAATATGTCCAACGAGTTGAGTGTCTAGATTGAATAATGCATCTTGTTCGGATTTTGTGGGTATATCCGCTGAAAACCCTAAGGAGACAACACTGCTCCTCCTTGGCAACAAGGAGGTTTAACAGCTTGTTGCATGTGCTAAGTGCAACCGTGATTCCTACGAAAGTGAGTTAGGATTTCTTGTTTCTCGTTTGGTTTTCTCTTTCTTTGTTTTGCTCGGGACTAGAAAAAACTTAGGTGTGGGGGTATTTGATTGACATCATTTCATACTTATATTTGTATTTGATATCCATTATCTTACACCTAAGCAATGCTACGGGACGAGTTTTATGTTTGAATTTCAGAAATAAAGAGGTTCGATGAGAAGAGGCATGAAAGGACCTAAAAGATAGGAAAAAGAATTGAGTTGAGAGTCTCAAGGACTAAGATGCAAGGGAGAAGTACCTGAACGTAAGACCAGAGGACGTAAGAGCAAAACAGAAAACTCCACACCATCATGGGGAGTATTTTAGCAATTCGATTCGGGTCGAAGCTCCAACAAGCAAAGTAGATGCATCCAAGACCAACAAATATATCAAGAAATCCCAAAACAAAATGCAACTCGATCTGGATCCTGTAGACCGCCAATTGGCGGTCCAGATCTTCCCAGATCCACTAATATTTCTGGAGCGCGTGTATTATTGTTTGTTTAGGCTATTTTTGGTATTTGTTTAGTCCCATACCGGGGGATTGTCCCGGATTACCTTTTTCTATGGCTATAAATAGAACTCTCCCTCCTCTCTTGTACCCCATCTCTCTCTTTGGTTACCATCTTCTCTACTAAGAGTGAAGCCTTGAAGCAACACTATGGTGGAGGAAGGACTACTTGTAATTGAGTAAGTTAATAATAGATGTTTTCCTTTAATTGTGTTGTTTCTCTGTTAGTTTAATTTCCTTTCATATGCATTCTTGCTTGTTTTATTTTAAGTCATTTTAGTCTTTAATAATTCTTGCTTGCTTAGTTTAATTTCATATCAGTAGAATGTTTCTTGTTAATGTAGGTTGTAGTGTAATGATTAGTAAGTAGTTCCATCCCCATTTGGGGGGTGGAGAAATTGTGATATAATCATGTAGTGTATTAAGTGTGTGTTATCTTAATCCCTTGAGCCTTATATGATTTCCATAACCATCTAATGGGTTTCACTCTTGTCTTTGATATGCTAATGCTCTTAAATGAAGCTTAGCTTATGCTTAGATTAGTGGACCTATTCTATGGGGAATGATAATGTTAGGATATGGATGGAATCGATGAAAAAAACATGATTTGTAGTTGCATGTACTCTTGTTGCTTTTACCTTGGTTAATGCCTTGTATGTTTTAATGATAATATGGTATCTTATTTCATGTGGAGGCATAGTAGGGTTTAGTATTTATACATGAGTTCATTTAGCTTCATTCCATTTATTGTCTTGTATGCTTTAATGATATAGTGTTATCTTAATTCATGTGGAGGCAAAGTTGGATGTAGTTTTATGATTTCATGCACTACATGTTGTGAGGAGCTTAATTGAACACACACACACACACATATTTATATTCACATTATTTCTCTACCCCCTATGAGGTTTAGTTTTATTGCTTATCTTTCATTTTCGTTTGCATTCTAGTGGAGTTTAGTGAAATCAATCTTTCTCTCCTTTCTTTACCACTCGCCTTCGCACAAACCAAAAGTCGACACACCTCCCTATGGACGACCCGTATTTGCCACAACTTCAACACGGCCGTGCACTTGCGGTTTAAATAAATCGATCAATCAATCTTTCACCGGACCCACCGATGAATGAGTTCTTCCCTGATTAGAACCTTATGGAAATAGCCTCACCCCTTGGTTCACTAACATTGTGAACGATTTAGCAATCGAGGTGGTGTCGGCTCATTGGACACACAGTGAGAAAGAAAGTTCAAGTCGTTAGTCAAGCACTTCTATTGGGATGATCCCTACTTTTTTAAGTATTGTGCCAATCCAATCATAAGAAGGTGCATTCCTAACGACGAGATTCAGAGTGTCTTGTCCTTTTGCCATAAGGAGGAATGTGGTGGGCACTTTGGTGCCAAGAAAACCACTGCCAAAGTGCTCCAATGCGGTTTTTACTGGCCCACGTTATTCCAAGATGATTTTTCATTTTGCAAAGCATGTGATAGGTGCCAACGTACGGGCCGCATTGAAAGATGTGATATGATGCCACTCAATCCTATCTTAGTGGTCAACATCTTTGATGTTTAGGGAATTGACTTCATGGGTTCTTTCCCATGTCCCATTGTCACACCTACATTCTTGTGGCGGTTGATTATGTGTCAAAGTGGGTTGAAGCAATCCCCACTCACATCAACGATCGCAAGGTTCTGAACAAGTTTCTTACAGAACACATCTTTGCGAGGTTTGTAACACCTCGTTGTGTCATAAGTGATCGGGGGACACACTTTGTGAACCGATCCCTCGGGCAGTGTTGAGGAAATATTGAATCACGCATAAGTTGGCCACATCTTATCATCCTCAAACCAGTGGCCAGGTGGAAATTTCCAACCGTCAACTCAAGCAAATTCTTGAGAAAACGGTTAATGCTTCAAGGAAAGATTGGTCAGTCAAGCTTAAGGATGCGTTGTGGGCTTTCAACACTGCATTCAAAACCGACCTTGGCGTGTCCCCTACCGGTTAGTTTATGGCAAAGCTTGCAATCTTCCGGTAGAGCTTGAGCACCGAGCATTATGGGCAATCAAACATCTTAACATGAGTCTTGATGTTTCCGGTGCCAATCCAAACTAGACCTCAATGAGTTGGAGGAGTTGAGAAATGAAGCGTATGAGAATGCCAAGATCTGTAAGTCCCGCACTAAAATTTTCAACAACCGCTTGGTCTGAATCAAAACCTTCGCGGTGGGACAAAAGGTCTTGTTGTATAACTCTCGCCTCCACTTGTTTTTGGGGAAACTTCGGAGTCGTTGGTCTAGGCCCTTTAATGTTTTAACCGTCTCCCCTCATGGGACGGTTGAGATTCAGAATCAACGGAATGGGGACATGTTCAAAGTTAAGGGACAACACCTCAAACCGTACTTGGAAGGCACCACGACAGAGGTCGAGGTGGAAGTCGTGTCTTTACATGAACTCCGCGTGGATGTGCTCACCAGACGTGATCCATCCCTCCATTTAGTTGTACATATGTTTGTTGAAAGTGAAAAATGAGGAAAAGAAAAAAAATAGAAGTGCCCTTTGGATATTTTCCCTTTTCCTTTGTTAAAAAAACGTGATGCCTTGCCCTACCCATTCTCCACCAAACGAAAAACACGTTTCTCTCTTTCGGGCCACCACCACCCGAAGCTCGTTCCCAGATTTCACAACCAGACAACTAATCGGCGGTTCTGATCGCTCATCAGCGGTCTGTTGTGGAAACTAGGTCTCTGTCTTTGTCGGGTCGTGTGCGTTTGTGTCTTCTGTTTGTTGCGTTTGGTGGCGAGTTTGTTTGTTGCTGGAGTCGACGTGTTGTGGTCTCCGACCCCCTTGCGCCGTGTTTGTCCTCGCCGCCGCGTGTTCGGCCGTTAAAGCTCGCCTACGTAGGTGCAGGTATGACCATCCCACATTTAATTCCAGAACTCAATTTTGTCTCCCTGATTCGCGAATTCGGAGAACCCTTCCACGATAGAATCGTAACCAAAGGGTGGTATCATTTGTTGTATGAAGGTGACGAAACCATTTATGTAGAGCCTCACGTACATGAGTTCTTTACTAAACTCGAGCGTCCCCAAACTAGACCACTCGAGTTTAGTGTCACTCTCAGAGGGATGAAGCACATCGTGACACCCCAATTCATCTCCGACGCGACTGAGATCCCCTTAGTCGATTATCTTGCGCCCACCCATGACATTAATTTTTACCGATCTATGCTTGGGCGCGGGCAACCCATTTCATCGCATGGGGTTATACCTAATGCGCACATCTACTCCAATGTGCACATTGTAGCCAGGTTGGTGTGTAGGAATGTGTTGGGCCAAGAGCGGACCTCCATATTCTTCACACCTAGTTTGTGAATAGTGTATAGTCTTATGGATAGTTTACCTCACTGCATTTGTCGAACGTTGTTCGACGTTTTGGTGAACGCTAAGCTTAAATAAGTACACTGTTTGCCTATTCTAGTGACCAAATTGTGTGGCATGTTGGACATCCCTCGATTTGAGCGCTTGCTGCGGCGCCAAGGCACCAACCTCGAGGTAGCAAAGATGACCCCATTATTTCGCCATTGCCTTTCGGAGGCGTGGGTGACTGATTACATGGAGGAGGATGTTAGAGCTAGTTCCTCAAGCTCATCTGTGAGATCGGGAACGCTATTTAACCCCGATATTTTTGAGATGGCGGTTGAGCCGCAAAATGTCATTTTAGCCAAGCAAAACTGGAAAATTTATAGGAAATTGTCGGCTTTTAAGCGAGGTGCCTCTTGGGGCATCTCTGGGCACCGTCATTAGTCCGGTACACCCTATCCATGCATTGACGTCATTTTGCCATACATTGAGGACATTGCATGGATTAGGTGGGGGGGGGGGGTGTTTTCACGTTTGTACATAGTTTGTGTGCCTTTTGTTTTTATTTCATTTTCTTTTGTTTGCATTACTAGGTCATGTTAGTGTGTTGCATTTAATATTGATATATTTTCTTGCCATGATCCTTGGGTGACTTGTCTTCTTTTGCTTGCCTACTGCTTTAAAATTTTCACATTTCTTTCAAAATCTTCATGTTTTTGCGAAAGAAAATGTTTTGTGGGTTTTGCATGTGTTTAGCAAGTGCAAAACCGTTGAGAGGCAAAGTAAAAGAAAGCTCCCAAAATTGTCTTGAACAGGATGCATTAGGATATCTAGATTATACTGGCTTTAAGTCTTATCGAGTCGTAAGGATGCACCCCCGTCTTCCCTCGGGGTGTGTGTAATCATAGGGTTTCAGTACTAAAAAAATAAAGAAGTCCACCCTAAACCTAGTGAGTCAAATAATATGTGTTTGTTAGTATAAGGAAGATTCGTAGTCAAGGGCCCCTTAAACTCTTTTTGTTAAACTGTATGTGTAGGGGTTTTGGTTCCCATGTAGATAAATAAATAAGTGGTTTTCTCTCTTCTCGCACGACTCCTATCACTTCGGTAATTAGGTCCGAGGGGACTTAGTGCCTGGTGCTTTCGAGTCATCTGACTTGGGATGCACCGATCGAACTCCCGTTACACGGGTGGTAGGGATCGCCCTATGTGGAGATTTGGGGACGATATACGTGATAGTGTAAGTCCTCACAAGCACTAATGCACGAAACCCGACCCTTGGAGAATCAAACACCAACCAATGTAATGCCCCAAAGAAAACAAAAAAAAGAAAAAAAGTCAAATAAGAACCTTAATGGACTTTACACAATGTATCACCTTAAGAAGTTAAGGTTGCCCATGTCTTTCACTTATGTGCTTAATTAACTTTCACGAATGATTCACTAAGCTAGGTGTGTGGACTGATTACATATATAGAGTCAGCCCGTAGCATTACCGCATCCAATGGTCGAGAAAAATAAGCCAATTGAGTCGTGTTGCTAGGTTGAACAATGCATCTTTGTTCGGATTTTGTGGGTGTATCCGCTGAAAACCCTTAGGAGAGAACACTCATCCTCCTTTATGACAAGGAGGTTTAAGGACTTGTTGCACGTGCTAAGTACATCCATGATTCCTACGAAAGTCAGTTAGGATTTCCCTATCACTAGTGCAGAATTGGCTTTACTCGTCGCCCAATAGACGTCGGCCGTTACAACAACCGACGTCTAGTGTGAAGAGGACAGCATAGAAGTCGGCTGGAATGGAAGCCGACGTCTATGCGACACTATAGACGTCGGGTGTGGGAATAACACATTTAACCGACGTCTATAGTGTATAGACGTCGACCTTTAGACGTCGGCGTTTTAGTACCTTGTGAGTCCGACGTCTATAGGGTATAGACGTCGGCCTATAGACGTCGGACGTAATGTAAGACCGACGTCTATAGTCTATCCACATAGACGTCGAGGTATAGACGTCGGTGTTATATAACATCCGACGTCTATAGGTCTTAAAGAAATCGGACAGACGGTTTTCTTTCATTCATTTCAGACGAAACCCACCCAAACCCTAGCCGTCCCGCGACCGAACTCTCCTCCGCGACCAACCTCCGACCGATCCGCACAGTCTCCGGCACCGCAGCGAGCTCCCAAACTCTCCTCCACATCTCCGGCCCTCTTCTCCTTCTTCCCCCGTCTTCCTCCGTCTCTCTCCACATGTAAGTTAGTGTGAAAATATTTGATGGAAATGATAAAATATTCACGTTTGTTTCAACAACTCATGTTACGTTTCATTTACTAGACAAATCTTGAATGGAATTCACTATTTTTATGATGTTCCAAAATGTGATATCATAATACGATAACATTACCATATTACTTGACACAGTTCATATCGGTTCAACAACTTGTATTATATTTCATTATGTCTCACGCAGGAAGCTTACATTTGCAAAAATAAACTTCGAACTTACTTTGAACTTTCTGGTCTTATGTGAATGAACACAAACATGCCTCACAATTGATTCATAGACGCACAAATTGATTTTGTCTCTCACTTTTAGATTGAAAAATGTCGTTTAAAAGTATGGTAAATGAGAACTATTAGAATTTAGAATAGTACCGGTTCCTTCATCTAAAAAAAGTGGAAGAAAGTGTGTTTGCATGTCATTATGTTTATTACAAAAGCATACCTAAACAAAAATGTTTAGAAATAATAATATCCCATTAGACGATAATTCTGGAATTATATATGTGTAGTTTTCTATGGGTATGCATAAAAAGTGTCCAAATTAGAATAAATCTTTAGTATAGTGAGTTCATACATTTATTTGTGTTTATTTATGTTTTGTCTAGTTAAATGTTTATTTATGTTTATTTATGCTGAAAAAAACTTACTTTGTTTAGTTAAATGTTTAGTTTATAATAACTCATTGCCCCCCTTAAACAACTTGGCCTTTAATAACCCAAAGCAAAAGATTAGACAATATTTGTTAAGTCATTCATCATATAGGATTTGCATGCATTGTATTTTTCTATTATTTATGATTTCTGTCGTAGATTGCTGGCGTAAGGTACGTACTATCTATAACTCATCATTCATTAGAAAGCACGCATTAGTTAGTAGGACTTGCATTGGAACAAGAGTGAGGTGAGTGTTTGTTTGGTGTGTTGTTTGTTAGATTAAGGTATGAAAAACACTTAGGGGGCAGTCACCTATAGGAGATGAGGTGGGGGATTTCATCACCCTTTCCTTGGCCCAAAAACCACTTAATAAAAGAGCCTTAATAAAATCAATTAGACGTTGGCCCCTAGGATTTTCGGACGCATTAAGGAGAGGAAACCGTTTAAGACCGTTATGGCCTGAATGTCGTTGCCCATCTAGTCTCCCTGAGATTTTAGGAACCTCCGGGTTCTTGATTTCCTATAGATTAGTGGTCCTCGATGTTTAAGACCGTTTCGGCCTGAACGTCGTTGCCCATCTAGTCTCCCTGAGATATTAGGGACCTCCGGGTTCTTGATTTCCTACAGACTAGTGGTCCTCGGTGGGACCTCGAAGTTAGGCGTCGTCTATTACTAAGGACCTATAGTGGACTTTAGGTTTGTTTTGACCTTGATTGTTTAGTTAGATTTCTAACCTTCCTTATTCCACGCTAGATTAAGGACTTCATATCTTCTCCTCTGAGTCATTCTTTTCTCATCTTAATGTCTCCGAATCTTCTCATCTATGTACACATTCTTTTAAATTGAAATTTTATTTATGTTCTGCAATAATAACTATCATTTTTGCCTCTGTTTAGATTGAAATGGATCGAGAGTGGATAGTTTCAAACAGATTGAGTGATGAGTATGACAACGGAGTGAATATGTTCTTAGAGGTTGCCAAAAAACATTCTAAGAAAATGAAAGACAGCGACATGGCGTATTGTCTGTGCAATAAGTGTCATAATATGTCAGTGTTGACTTTTCGGAAAATGAAAGATCATTTGTTTGAGAAAGGTTTCGACCCAAATTACAGACGGTGGATATGGCACGGCGAAAATGAATCATGTAGTCGTTCCAAGAATGGTGGAGAAGATGTTAGTGTGGAAGATCACTTAGAGGAAATGGTTCAGGATATGGCTGAAAAGTTTTCGTCCAACCCCGATTTACTTGGTAATTTGTTGAGTGACAATGAGAAGCCGTTGTATAAGAATTGTACCAAATTCACTAGATTGTCAGCGGTGTTGAAGTTGTACAATTTAAAAGCTGGAAATGGTTGGTCCGATGTGAGTTTCACATCAATGTTGAAGTTAGTGAAAGAGATGCTTCCAGATGACAATGAGTTGCCAGATATAACTTATGATGCAAAGAAAGTGTTGTGCCCTATGGGAATGGAATATAGGAAGATACACGCATGCCCGAACGATTGTATATTGTATAGGGGTGAGTTTGAAAACTTACATTCCTGTCCCAGGTGTAATGTTTCAAGATACAAAATGAAACGTAGTGGACCAAACCACAATGAAGAGGCTGATGAGATGAAAATCAAAGGACCTCCTGCTAAGATTTTGTGGTATCTTCCGATAATACCAAGGCTTAAACGTTTGTTTGCGGGTAAAGAGGATTCCAAGAACATGACATGGCATGCTGATCGTGAGAAACCAAATGATCAGTTGCTAAGTCACCCTGCAGATTCACCTCAGTGGAAAAAAATAAATGTCGACTTTCCTGTGTTTGGTGAAGAATCGAGGAATGTACGACTTGGGCTCTGTACTGACGGAATGAATCCTTTTGGTAGTTTGAGTAGCATTCACAGTTCTTGGCCCGTTCTGCTTGTAATTTACAATCTGCCCCCGTGGTTATGCATGAAACACAAATATATCATGTTGTCCTTAATGATTTCTGGTCCGAAATAACCTGGAAACGACATCGATGTGTATTTAAGACCTTTAATTGATGACCTAAAGAAATTGTGGGATCACGGAGAGTCAGTTTTTGATTCTTATCGTCAGGAGTCGTTCGTAATGCGGGCAATGATATTTTGCACGATTAATGACTTTCCAGCTTATGGTGGTCTGGATATTCAGTTAAAGGTCATAAAGCTTGTCCAATTTGCGAGGAAAATACATGTTCTTTGCAACTAGTTAATGGTTCTAAGAATGTCTATCTCGGTCATCGGAGATTTTTGCCGAACTCTCATCCTTATCGTAGGTTGAAGAAGGCATTTAACGGAAAACAGGAGTTTCAGAATCCGCCAGTTGAAATCAGCGTCGAAAAGGTGTATGAACGTGTAAGGAACATTGAATGTGAATTTGGAAAACCGTACAAACGAGCAAACGACAAAAGTAGTTGGAAAAAAAGATCAATATTTTTTGATCTCCCTTACTGGAAAACTTTAGAAGTTAGACATTGTATTGATGTGATGCACGTAGAGAAAAATGTTTGTGATAGTCTTGTTGGCACTCTGTTGAACATACCTGGTAAAACCAAAGATGGATATAATGCAAGACTTGATCTTGTTGATATTGGTATACGAGCAATGTTGGCACCAGAGAAGAAAGGAGATCGGAATTACTTACCTCCAGCTAGTTATACATTGTCTAGAAAGGAGAAAAGAATTCTCTGTCAGTGTTTGCACGATGTAAGGGTTCCACAAGGTTATTCTTCAAATATCAGTAATCTTGTTGTTATGAAGGATTTGAAACTTGTGGGGATGAAGTCTCACGATTGTCACACTTTAATGCAGCAGTTGTTACCTGTAGCACTGAGATCCATATTACCGAAAGATGTTAGACAAGCAATAATAAAGTTGTGTTCCTTTTTCAATAAGATTTGCAGTAAGGTGGTCGATCCTGTGCAGTTAGACAAGTTACAGAATGAAATTGTGGTCACATTATGTCAGTTGGAGATGGTCTTCCCCCCGGCTTTTTTCGACATTATGATTCATCTTGTTATTCATTTGGTTAGAGAAGTTAAATTGTGCGGACCAGTTTTCTTAAGGTGGATGTATCCTTTCGAGCGTTATATGAAAGTGTTGAAAGGTTATTGGAAAAATCGTCAAAGACCAGATGCTAGTATTGTTGAAGGATACATAGCTTAGGAGGTTATCGAGTTTTGCACTGGATACCTAGCAAACACCAAAACTGTTGGACTTCCGAAGAATCGTCATGATAAACGTGTCGATGGTAAAGGGACACGTGGGATGAAAATGTTAAATCCAAATGGCGATGACTTAATGACAGCATATTTTTATGTGTTGTGCAATTCGAATGAAGTTCAACCATACCTAAATGAACACATGAAGTTTCTAAAGGAAAGAAATCCTTTGTGGAGTGATCAACAAGTAATTAATAGTCACAATAAGAATTTCATCTCTTGGTTCAAAAATCTAGCATAAAAACGTGATGTTTCTGTGACAATACAGTGGTTGGCTTACGGTCCGCATTCTGTTGTTATAAGTTACGGTGGTTATGATATCAATGGATATTCTTTCTACACAGTTTGTGAAGATGCGAAAAGTGTTGTTCAGAACAGTGGCGTCACCTTAATAGCAGAGTCTTTGCATGTGTCTAGTTCTAAAGACAAGAATTCTGTATACGCCGACATGTGCTATTACGGTGTAATTGAAGATATATGGGAGCTAGACTTTGTTAAATTCAAAGTACCTATATTTAGATGCAAGTGGGCTGATAATAAAACAGGAGTTCGAGTGGATGACTATGGCTTCACTTTAATTGATTTTTCAAAACAAGGGTATAAAGGAGAACCTTTTATTCTAGCTTCCCAAGCGAAACAAGTCTTCTATGTGGCTGATTCGTGTGATAAAATGGGCAGTAATTTTGGAAGGGAAGAAAAAAATTGTATCAGATGATAGTCTGATCGAGTATGAAGAAACACCACCTTTCTCTAAGCAAGCACCTGAGTTGAACTTAGTAGATGAAGAAATAAATGTTGAGACTTGTATGTTTAGAGATTACCACGGTGAAGGTATATGGATTGAAAATCCATTAAGGAAAATAAACAGTAAGGTGCAAATTTTCTGTTGTAACACATTGTAATAGACATTTAATCCATGTCTTTACCTTATTTAATTACTTGAATTTATCTTTTATAGTATAATGGCTCCGAAAAAGAAACCCACTTCCTCCGAGTCTGAAGGTTCGAAGACATACAGTACACGAGGTCCTTGTCTCATGAAAGAATTCGTGGGCAGAAGAACTAGAGACGGTAGAATTCCAATCCAGTTTGATGACCGTCTTGAGCCCTTAGGCATGCTGTCTGATAATTGGAAAAGTTTTCTGGGTAGCTTAGCGAGGGCCAAAGTTGACATTTGTTTATCCAGTTGGGCTGATGTAGATGAGAAGTTGAAGGACACAATATGGGATAATGTGCAGGTAATGGTTCCATTATAGATTTCTATAGTTTTAGTTGAACTTTTGATATATATAAAGTTAACGTGTTGTAGGAATCTTTTGAGTTCCAATCCACTGACAAGTTGAAGAAGAAGTGGATGACATACATGTCAGTTCGTTGGAGGGATTTCAAAACAAATTTAACGAACAAGTACATATTCGGAGACTACCAGGATAGAAATCCATGCGATGTCTATAACTTTATCACTCCGAATCAATGGGAGCTATTTAGAAAATCCAGAGATAGCCCGGAGTTTGAGGTACACTAAGTTTAATTTATAATATAGTAACTGAGTTTCAAAACAAAGTTGTTAGTTATTGATTTTAGTGACAATCTAATAAACTTGATTTTAGGCCATCCGAGCAAAAAACCAAAAGATTAGATCTTCTAACAAGTATACCCATCGTATGTCTCGAGCGGGGTACCACAAGTTAGAAGCACAAATGATGCTGAAAAAATTGCTCAGAAGAGACAGGAGGCAATTGACTCCGGTATGAGTGAGGAGCAAGCAAGTAATCTATCTCCTCCTTCTCCCATAGCTCGTTGTGATTCTTCGAAGATAGTAAGTTGCATCACTTATATATATTTTATTAATTCAGAATCATTAATTTTATATTGCTCAAATGATAGTAAATATTGTTTTAAACTTAGGACTCTCTGAAGTTGAGAGAATCTCAAGGCGAATTTGCTTCCGATGGTCGGAATGATATTCTACGCGAGGCCTTGGGAAACGACGAACACCCCGGTCGTGTGCGAGGGGTAGGGAGTAGAGTTGGACTTCGACAATATTTTGGGAAGACTCAACGGTCTACTTCGACGACTGGTCATACCAAATGGCAGCAGGAGATTACAGATTTGAAGAAGTCTTTGCAGCTTCTTACGGAGAGATTGGATCGTGCTTTGCCTACTTCTCCTACCCGTCGTAAGACCGGTTCTTCCACGGAGACTACTCCAGTTCCGCCAGTGTTCCACCCTCATCGACATGATGATTTCGTGTCTCATTCTCGAGAATTGTCCCTCGTCGACGGTCCCTCGTTTGGAAAGTTCGTGGATGGATCTAGATGTGCTTTATTTGTCGAAGACCCTGATCGAAGATTGGTGGGACACGGGAAAGTTAATAACATCTCCAGACACCACTTCACAGAGGTAGGAGAGGGAGAATTGAAGGTTGCAGTTGAGAGTTGCTTAGATCCTGGTGTTTTTGTGCCATTTCCGGAAGAAGAGATTGTTACTCTCGGCGATGCTATCGGTGAGTTCGTGCGTTGGCCTAGTTATTTAGTAGAGCTAAACGACAAACATGAGGTATAGTTTCACTTTGAAAGACTTTAAACTTCAAATTTGTTAACAATTGTATTTTAACGGTTCTATACATCTTTGTAAGGTGTCAAGCCCCCGGAGCAAAGGGTCAAACAACCAATCTCCGATCAACATTAATTCGCTTCCAAGTAGGTGCAAAATGTTGTATCAATGTATGGTAGGTAGGGAGGCACAATCGTTAAGTACCTTGGAGTTGGAGGGGGATAAAGGGTTGCCTCCGGCTTTGTACGTCACCAAAGAGGATATCATGCAGTTCATGGCGATGGATTCGTTGTGTATCATGATTATCGACGTGCAAGTGAAGTAAGTGTTCTTTTGTATACAATGAAAAGTATTGAATAATTTTATCAAAACTGTAATAAATTATAATTTTTATACTTGTAGACATCTTTACGACGCCAGAAGGTCAATCTTTCCCGAGGATCAAGTATTTGGATTTATCAGTCCATCTACATATATATACGGGAATGACGATAAATCGGGTCAACTAGGGACATTCTTTAAAGAAGAAGACAAGAAATATTATCTGCTCCCTTATCATGAGAGGTAAACTTTGTAATTCAAAGTGAAATTTTATTTTGTAATAAACTTCTAATTATATATATAACACAGGGCTCATTGGATGCTTGTCGTTGTATGCCCAACGACTAATTCGGCATATTGGTTTGATCCGTTGGGGTCGAATAAACCAAGGGACTCAATAAAGAAACTTCTAAATATGTAAGTTCGTTTAGTCGTGAATAAAGTAATTCGTGGATTTTTATTAGTATTATTGATTGATATTTTAACTTGTGCTACTCAGGGCAATTAAGGTTTACAGAGCTTTAGGTGGTAGGAGAACAACCACAAAATCAGGAATAACATGGCATGGAATGAGAGTACGTTCTATCCCATTTTTGTTAATTAAGTTAGGAACAAATATTTAGCAAATTCCAATGTTTGTAGTACCGGAAGCAGGTTGGAAATACGGAATGCGGTTACTACGTGATGAGATACATGGAGGAAATCCTCGAATTGGCAACTCAAGACGTATGCCTATCCGAGGTAATGTAGATCGTTATTCAATTGTATAGTTGTGTAGTTTCAATATTTAGTTATTAATATTCAACACACTTGTATTTTTTTCATAGGTTTTCCCAAAAAGTAGTGATCCATTCTCGCAACAAGAGCTCGATGAATCTCGCGACCGATGGGCTCGCTATTTCCTCAGAAACATGCTGACGAACTAAGAGGTTCTCCTGCCAATTGTATTTTTTGTAATTTAGTTAACAAGTGCACTTGTATTACAAACCTACATTTTATGCCTTAATATAATCGCCTTAATTTTAGAATGAATTAATTGCAAGTGTATTGAATGTCAATTGTGTATGCTTTGTATGTTTGTGCAAGTGTGTTTGTGTTTGTGCATGTATGCTTGTGGATTTATATGGATGTATATATGTGGATGTATATGGATGTATGTGGATGAAATTTATAGGTGAACGAATTTGGTGCAGTTGTATGTACACGACGACGATGACTAAAAACAATTTCGTCGGATGCTATTTATTTTTTTTGTCCAGGTTTGGGAATAGACGTCGGCTATTTATATCAGCTGACGTCTAATCCTCTGAAGAAAAGAATAGACGTCGGCTTTCTATGTAATCCGACGTCTATCCCTAAAGTATAGGCGTCGTATATTATTTACCCGACGTCTATCCCTAAAGTATAGGCGTCGTATGTTAGTTAACCGACGTGTATGCTTAAAGTATAGGCGTCGTATGTTAGTTAACCGACGTGTATACATTAAAGAATACACGTCGGAGTCTAATTAAAGCCGACGTATATCCGTTAGGTATAGACGTCGGCTATACTATGACCAACGTCTATGTATAGACGACGCACACATATACGTCGGATTGGGGTGTGCTCATATCCGACGTGTATAACCCCTTACATTCGACGTATATTCCCTTTTCTGTAGTAGTGTATTTCACGTATGCTTTTCCTTTCTTTCATTTTTCTCTTTCTTTGGTTTGCTCGGGAGTAGCAAAAGTTAGGTGTGGGGGTATTTGATTGACTTCATTTCATGCATTCATTTGTGTCTTTTATCCATTATCTTGAACCTAAACAATGCTACGTAACGAGTTTTATGTTTTAGTTTCAGGAATAAACAGGTTTGAGGAGAAGAAGCATAAAATGACCTAAAAGCAGGAAAAAGGACTGAGTTGTGAGACTTGGGGACTGAGATGCAAAGGAGAAGGACCTGAATGTAAGATCAAAGGACAAATAAGCAAATGAAAATACTCCACACCATCATGAGGAGTATTTTGGCAATTCGGGTCGGGCCTAAACTCCAACAACTTCCTTGGGTGCATCAAACATGAAGATAACAACCGAGCAAAGCCCAACCGAAATCCAAAGCAGATTCAGACTCTGTAGACCGTCAATTGGCGGTCTGGGACAACTGTTTGGCGGTCAGTTCGGCTTCGGATCCGACACGCTTCAGGCAGAACATGTATTAGGGTAGTTTTTATCTATTTCTGGTGTTGTATTAGTCCCACATCGAGGGATTGTCCCTGATTCCTTTTTCAATGACTATAAATAGAAGTCTGTACTTTCGCTTGTACTCTACTACATACTTGGTGGCTATTCTTCCTACTTGAAGTGGAGCCTTGGAGAAAATACTAAAGTAGGAAGATGCTACTTATATTGTGAGTCCAAATTTAATAAAAGTTTATTTGTTATGTTGCTTGTTTCATGTTGCTTGCACACTTAGTTTAAATTCATTTCATTAATCATAGTAACTTAGTTAATATGTTTTAGTTTCTTAGGATAATAATTAGTCTAATGGGTAGTGAGTACTTCCATCCCCTTTGGGGGGTGGAGTTGATGTTTTATACATGCAAAAGAGAATGGAAATGAATGCTTTGTATGAAATGTGTTGATAAACATAAATATATGCTTGCTTGTTTAGGATAGAACTTGTAACTTGATGAGTTTTGCCACAAATATTAGACACCTCTCATGCTTGTTTAGGTTCTGAAATAACCAACTTGTATATCTGAATGTTAATCAACTAGGTTAGTAATGGGATTGATAGGTTTTGCCATAAACATTAGACACTTCCTATACATGAAAATACAACCTACATTTGTGCTTAATGATTGCATTCTTCACCATCTTCTTGCTTGTGTACACTCACTCCACCCGTCAGGGGTCCCTCTTCCTGATTTGCACTTCCACTTTAGGTTCTTTCGATTTAGTTTGCTTCGTTAGTTGTTGTTTTCCTTTAGATTTCTTGTTACTAGTTTAGCATAACTTAGTTTAGTGTATCCTCAAATCTTCTCCCCTTTTTCGCCCCTTGATTTTGGTCAAGCCAGAGGCTGCTCACCTCCCTATGGACGACCCGTACCTGCCCCGTCTTCACCGACAGCTGTGCACTTGCGGTCTAAATTTAAAACGAACAAACAACGAGTTGCAGTTGGCTTTGTCAAGAGAGGAATCACCCTTGAGGCAGAAATCGAGGGTGCGGTGGTTGCGGGATGGTGACCAAAGTACTAGATTCTTCCATCCTTCCCTTAGAGTGAAGAGAGCCATCAATAATGTGAGGCTTGTGAGCGTAAATAGAGAGGTTGTCGAGGAGGAGAGCCATAACATGCATGTTGAATGCGGTCCAGCAGAGATGTGCTTGAAACTTGATCTAAGGAAAGCTTACGATTAGATTTCGTGGAGTTTCTGATTGAGGTGCTCAAGTGGTTTGGCTTCCCAGACCATTGGCAACACTTAATTATGGCTTGTGTGTGGGTGTCTTTTGTCGTGATGGTTAATGGAGCAAACTCTAGACCATTCAAGGCCACAAATGGCTTACGGCAAGGTGACCCGATGTCTCCGTACCTTTTTGTCCTTTGTATGAAGGTACTTAGATTAATGATAAAGGATGCTGCTGAGAATGGAAGGCTAGAACCGATCAAGTGTGGTGACGTCTCGGTTTCAGATCTTTTGTTTGCTGATGACGCTATGCTCTTCTGAAGGTTACCAAGAAGAATGAAGGAGAAATTATGAAGATACTAGCCAAATTTTCCGAGTTCTCGGTGTTGCATTTAAATACAACCAAGAGTCAAGTGTTTATGGCGAGAAATGTGACCCACAGTAGGTGGATTTGTGACCACTTAGGGATGGCATGAGTGGACTTCCCGGTGACATACCTTGCGCTTCCATTGTTTACCTCCCGACTTGGAAAGCACCACTGTGCGGGTCTGGTGGCAAAGATGATGGCGAAGCTAAGCATATGAAAGCGAAGTTTTTTGTCCATGGCTGGCCAGGTGGAGCTGGTGCAAAATGTCTTGGTGTCCTTTGTTCTCCCCAAATCGATGATGAAGTAGATGGAGAGTATTATGATCCAATTCATGTGGGGAGGACCAAGGAAGTGGGTGGCGATCGTGTGGAAGGATATTTGCATACCTAAGAGTGATGGCGGATTGGGATTCAGACAGATAGAAGATTGAAACGTTGCAGGACTGTTACAAATTATGTGGTTGGTTGTGTCAGATGATGAGTTATTATGGGTCAGATGCATCCAACAAAAGTACATAAGCAACTGCCCAGTTTAGCTAGCACAGCCGCCTTCGGTTTGCTCGTGGCGTTTGAGAGTAATACTGAGGGTGCGTGATATCGCCCGCGAACATATCCGGATTCAAGTAGGAGACGACAAGAACATACATTTCTTCCTTGATCCATGGTGTCGCCAACCGTTCTTGTGTGAGTAGTGGGGTCCATGATTGCATTATGATATTGGTATACCTAAGGATATGCCTGTGGCACACTACATCAGAAATGGCACATGGAAGGTGTAGGATTCTATCCTAATCCTAATCCTAATTGTGCTTTGTTGTTGTTTAGGTGGTGTTTAGGGGGGAGATGGTGATGGATGGCTTGGATTGAAGATGGATGGATGAGGGTTTGAGATGGAATTGGATGAGATGAGTGGTGGAGATGGATGGATTGGAATGGATGGTGAGGATTGGTTTGGGAGGAGATATTTATTTGGTGATTTTCTCTCTCTTCCTTACCTTGCTCTCACTCACGTCTCACTCTCTCTCCCTCCTAGGTTGAGCTCCGGCGAGTAGGTGTGCTCCGGCGTGGAAGAAGAGGTGGTCTCCGGCGAGTGGAACTCGGAGCCGTGCGTGGAGGTGAGTTGTGTTGGGTGCTATTCCGTCCCTTTTTTGCTTGGATTCTCTCTCCCTCGACCTTACTCATTTCTGTGGTTTTGGGTGCTCGTGGTTGGTTGATGGAGGTTGCCGGAGGTGTAATCGTGAGTGTGGATCGCCGAGGAGGTGTTGATCGTCATTTGGATGCGAGGCTCGTCGACGGATCGTGATTTGGGGAGACGTGCTCGTGGAGGCGTCGTCGCAGTTCTTCAAGCCTTCCGGTATGTCAAGCTAGCTCACTTAATTATCGTGAGCATTTGGAAGTCGACGGTAGGCCTTTCGGTTCGTCACGAGTAAATGTGCAGCAGATTTCACTGCCTGATTGGTCGACCGGTTGGTGCAAACGGTCGACCGTTTGTGAAGAAAATTCAGGTTCTACCTCAAATCGGTCGAACGATGCCCTTGGGGCGGTCGACTGATTGTGCATTTGAGGCAAAGCCTGGGGAGATTCGGTCGACCGGGTCCCTTGTGCCGGTCGACCGTGTGCACCGTCATGGGTCGGATAGGGCGTTGACCATCCAAACGGTCGACCGCCTCTATGACTTCGTCCGACCGTGACTTAAGTGGATTGTGTGGTTGGTTCGACCGAATGTGGGTTCGGTCGACCAGACTTGTTGCTGAGCGTGGGGGAACACTCTATAGATATTCGGTCGACCAAGGAGGTCTCGGCGTTTGACCGGATTTGTGGTGAGTGAGATTCCCTAGAGGAATTCGGTCGACCGAGGAGTGCTCGGAGATCGACTGATTGGACGTTTTGTTCGTTGAATCTGGGAGTTGACCATCTAAACGGTCGACCATCCCGTGATTTGGGTTCGACCGAACGAGTGTGGTTTGGGAAAACGGTCGACCGAGGGCGTGCCGGTCGAGGTGTTTTGCCCTGTATTTGCTTGATTCGGTCGACCCGGACTTTTGGTTCGGTCGACCGTTCGTGTCCTGTTTTGCACTATGGAGGTATTATTGTTGTGGTCGTCCGTATGGGGCGAGTTGTGGTGCCGATGTTCTTTCGGCAAGTGTGCTATGGTGCATGAGTGTTGCGGTGGTTGGTTGAAAGAGACCTGGAGCCCAGTAACTGTGTGAGAGTTTGGGATTGGCTGAAAAATGCCTGAGGCCCAATTTAGAGTGTGGTGTTGCAGTGGTTGGTTGAAAAAGACCTGGAGCCCCGTAACTATGTGAGAGTTGCGGTTGGTTGAAAAAGACCCGGAGCCCAGCTAGTCTGTGCGGGGTTGATTGAAAAAGACTTGCAGCTCCGTAGTGAGTTCGGGTTGGCTGAAAAAGGCCTGGAGCCTGAGCAGGGACCGCGTGTAGGGGTTGGTTGAAAAATACCTGGAGCCCTGAGACGTATGGGTTGGTTGAAAAAGACCTGGAGCCCAGCTTGGCGACGAGTGGTGTTCGTTGTGGTTGGGAGAAAAGCCCTGGAGCCTTGCCTGTTGAGATGCTTTTCTTGTTTAGTAGAATTGCTGCCTTTCATTTCATGCATTGTAGAGTTTGGCATATGGGGTTTCCTCAGGAAACTCAGGCGTTGTTGCATGTTTACTTTCAGGCCGTGAACGGCGATAGGGGGTGGTGACCGAGGAGAGGAGCACCGCAACCGGATCCAGCTTTCTCTCAGTTGAGGTCGAGTGATTACTGCTTCCATTTGTATAGTCTTTTGATGTAATCACAACTTTTGAAATACTCTGTTGTTCATTTATATATATGTTATATATGTTGGTGCACCTGTGTTTAGTATTTGCGTAATATCCTCTGTTGATTGTGTGTTATAAAAAATTTAAATTTTCCGCTGTGTTGAGGATGTTACAGAAGCTCCCCCCACTACGATCCCTGAAAATGTTGGAGCTATGGTGGAAGATTATGGGGACAAGGATACACAGAGGTGTAGATAAGCCTACTAGACTGGATGCAAGGAAGAAAACCTTTTCCTTAAAAGAGGCGTGGACATGGGTTGCATCATGGAAGGTACCTGTGGGGTGGAGCAAGCTCATATGATTCAAGTATCATGTCCCAAAATAGGTCATCACCGCGTGGCGTGCGATGCGAGGACCTTTGACGACAAAAATATTGATGAAGGCAAGGGGACTTCACCATGGGCTGGACTACATACTTTGTATTGCGGATGAGGAGGATATGGGAGACTTTTCTTAGGCATGCACTTTCACGAGGGAGGTTTAGACACGAGTACTTCAAGCGTTAAGGCTGGATTCCGGCATCAGAAGCACGCCCGATGAGGAGGCAAAACACATGCAAAAAGGGAAGGGCGGACGAGTGCATATGACAACATTGAAGCTAGCATTTAGTGTGATTATCTTTGAGTGTTGGTAGGAGTGGAACAGAAGAATTTTCAAGAGCAGAGGAGTCCGTTGGATATCATTAGATTGGTTAAAGACACGGTATGGGTTATGGGATCAAGGATGAAGGACCTTGTCGAGAACTCGGGGGTGATGAGAGCTTTGGAAGAAGTATGGAAATAGAAGTACACGTATGCTAGAGTATCTCAGGGGATGATATGTAATGAGCCTTACACTTATGGCAACTTGTATGCCGAGCATGTAGAAAGCATGTCCTGCGTTTGCTACATTAACTCAATTTTCGTAGGTTGAAATCATAGTTTACAGATTAAATGAAATTTCGAGGCTATGCCACTCTTTTGCTTTGCAAAAGGAGCGAGAGAAGGAGAAAGGGGACAACAGGGAAGGACAAAGACAAGGAGAATGAGGAGAGAGATATGGAGGAGAGAGGGAAGAGAGTGAAAAAGATGAGAGAGAAAAGGAGAACGAGATAAAGAGTGAGAGAGAGAAGAAAACAAATAGAGAGAAGGAGAGTGAGAGAAAAGAGGAATAGAAAAAGGAAGACCAGTAAAAAGAGAGATAGTGAACTACAGAGACAAGAGACGGAGAGAGAGAGAGGGAGAGGAGGAGGGAGAGGGAAGGAAAAAGAGAGAAGTAAGATAGTTATGGAGAGAAGGAGGAGTACTAAAGAGAAGGACAAAAGGAGAAAAAGAGAGAGAAGGAGATGGAGAAGGGTAGAGAAGAGATGGAGAGAGATAAGGAGAATGAGAGAGCAAGAGAAAAGGAAAAGAAGATGAGAGTGTTAGAAAGAGTGAAGAAGCGGAGAGAGACAGAGAAGGGGAAGGAAGGCGAAGGAAAGATACAAGAAGAAGGAGAGAGGAGAGAGAGAGTGAAGGATAAGGAGATGGAGAGAAGGAGAGTGGCGGAGAGAAAAGGAGGAGGGATAGAAGGAGAGATCGACATAGGAGGGAGAGGGGGAAGAAGGAGAAGGAGAGCTAAGAGAGAAGGAAATGGGGAAACATGGATAGAGGGAGAGGGAAGAAGATGAGATAAGGAGATGAAGAGAGTGCTAGAAGGAGAAGGATAGAGGTGGATAAAGAGGGAGAGAGTGAGAAGGGCAAGGAGAGGGAGAGGGGAGAGATTAAGAAGAGAAGTAGAGAGAACAATAGAGAAGGAGACAGATAAGGGGGGAGTGAAACAGAGAAGGAGAGAAAGTGAAGGTGATGGTAGATTTTCCAGTGTCATACCTAGGGTTACCACTCTTCACCTCACGATTTAGGAGGCAACAATGTGATGGGCTGGTGGCGAAGATTAGAGCAAGGCTCAACACTTGGAAAAGAGGCCATCTATCCATGGCTGGCCGAGTGGAGTTGGTGGTGTGTTGGTATCGTTTAGCATATATTGGACATCTACATTCCTCATCCCTCGATCAATACTGAAGGACATGGAGAGACTCATGTCTCAATTTGTGTGGGGGGCACAGAAATGGGCGGCTGATTGAATCAGTTATAATAGCGCAAGTCCACGGTTCCGATGAAGTGGTGGCAGGTATGGGTCTATCCACAGGGAGCGCGTGCGAGTTGAAATCCACCATACTCGAGTGGGAGAAAGAAATGAGGTTGGATTACACTACAATGCGTCAGGAAATCAAGAAACAAACAATAAAACTAAACCCCATAGGGGGTAGCGAAAGAATGCGAATACGAAAATATGTTTATGTGTGTGCGTTAATTAGTGATCGTCACAACATGTACTACATGAAAAACAATAAAACCAAATCCAACTTTACCTCCAGATGAAATAAGATAAAACTTTATCATTACAACATACAAGAGAATAAGTGAAATGAAGCTAAATGAACTCATGCGTAAAAACCAAACCCCATTATGTCTCCACATGAAATAAGATTTACAGAATCATTAAAACATACAAGTCATTAATTAAGGTTAGTCCAACAAGAGCACGTGCTACCACATATCAAGTTTCCTTCTTCCACTCCATCTTTATCCTCCCTCATCATTCCCGATAAAATAGGCCCACTAATCAAAGGATTAAGATTAACACACACTTAATACATCACATAATCACATCACCTTCTTCTCCACCCCCCAAATGGGGATGGACTACTCTCTACTCATTAAACTAACAATTGTATTAAGGAAAAAAGATGTTCTACTGATTATACTAAGATAAAGAAAGCAAAGTAAGATCAACATGCAAGCATTAGAAAAAAGACAACATTAAAACAAAACTATGAAGAATATTTTATTTACATGACTCACATTACAAGTAGCATTCTTCTCCACTTGTGTTTTTTGCTCCAAGGCTTACTATAAGTAGAGAGAATGGCCACCACACAATGGGTAGATTACAAAGGAGGAAGAAGAGTTCTATTTATATGCATGAAAAAATAAAACTAGGGGTAATCCCTCGATGTGGGACTAATGAAACATTCTCAGAATAGACATAAACATATAACCCATTTCCACGCGAAATTAGGTGGAATTCTTAGAAAAAAGGACTGCCAATTGGCGGTTACTGATTGACATCATTTCATGCTCATATTTGTATCTTATATCCATTATCTTTCACCTAAACAATGCTATGTCACGAGTTTTATGTTTAGTTTTCAGGAATAAATAGGTTTGAAGAAATGAAACATAAAAGGACCCAAAAGCTGAGAAAAATGACTGGATTGTGAGATCTGGGGACCAAGATGCAAAGGAGAAGGACCTGAACGCAAGACAGAGGGACCTAAGAGTAAAATAGAATACTTCACACCATCATGGGGAGTATTTGAGCAATTAGATTCGGGTCGGAGCTCCAACAAACCAACCAGATGCATCCAAGACCAACAAACACTTCAAGCAAAGCCCACAAAGAAAACCAAACGGATCTA
Organism: Triglochin maritima; assembly: GCA_963682175.1. Taxonomy (NCBI): domain Eukaryota; kingdom Viridiplantae; phylum Streptophyta; class Magnoliopsida; order Alismatales; family Juncaginaceae; genus Triglochin; species Triglochin maritima. The sequence continues at coordinate 21,485,404 of OY821771.1, read as the reverse complement.
AACCATATAGACCGCCAATTGGCGGTCGAGATGGCCCAGAATCCGTTTAGTTTTCTGTAGCACGTGTATTAGTGTATGCTTAGTGTATATTTGGTATTGGTTTAGTCACACATCGGGGGATTGTCCCGGATTAGCTTTTTCCATGCTTATAAATAGAACTCTTCACCTCCTTTTGTAAACACTCCATATTTTAAGTGACTATTCTTCCTACTAGAAGTGAGGCCTTGAAGCACACACTAAAGTAGGAGGATGCTACTTTTAATGTGAGTCATTTTATCAATAAAGTTTTGTGTTTGTTTCATTGTTTGTTTATGCTTCTTTTATTGTTTGTGCATGTTTTAGTTTAATCGTCGTTTATTTCTAGCTTAGTTTTAATATGCTTTCTTTGCTTAGTTTAATAATTAGTGTAATGTTTAGTGAGTAGTTTCATTCCCTTTGGGGGGTGGAGTAGATGTACATACATGCATTAGAGAATGGGATGAATGCTTTATTTTTGATGTGTTGATAAAACATGAATGTATGCTTGCTTGTTTAGGATAGAATTTATAACTTGATGAGTTTTGCCAAAATGATTAGACACCTCTCATGCTTGTTTAGGTTCTGAAATAAACAACTTGCATATGTAAATGTTAATCAACTAAGTTGGTGAATAGATTGATAGGTTTTGCCATAACATTTAGACACTTCCTATTCTTGATAAACACCACCTTCATGTGCTTAAAGAATGTATTCTACACCCACCTCTTTGCATGTGTGCACTCACTCCACCCCTTAGGGGTTTTCCCATTTCTGTATTCCAGCATTCTTCCTTTGTTCTTAGCTTAGTTATTATTTCATTGTTTGGTTCTTCCCTTCGCATTTCCTACTTCTTTGCGTAGTTTTGTGTAGAGTAGCTTAATAAATCTTTCTCCCCCAACCTTTGCCACTTGATTTCTGATAAACAAGAGGTTGCTCACCTCCCTGAGGATAACCCATACTTGCCACCGCTTCATCGCGGCCGTGCACTTGCGGTTTTAAATAAAACGTTCAACAAGTTTTTGGCGCCGTTGCCGGGGAGGTGCAAGTCCAGACTCTTGTTTGGACGATTCGAGTGGATTTAATTTTTGTTTTGTAGTTTTTCTTTGTTTCAGGAGACTTGGAGTGGTTAGGAGGAGCACCTGTAGAAGTTTTGAAGCAAGCGGGGCACTGTAGACCGCCAATCAGCGACCTGAGACCGCCAATTGGCGGTCTGGTAAGCTCAGCTCGCTCTCTTATTTCTTTGGTCTGTTTACTTTATCTGATATAGTGGTCTGGGACTTAATTTGGCATGTTTTGACTTATAGTTTGTTCCTAGATCAATAATCAGACCTCCCTTAAGCAACTTGGACCCTAAAACTCAAAGCAAAAGATTAGGCATTTTTTTTGTTTAGGTCATGCATCATGTATGTGACTTAGGCATTTAGATTGTCTTTTATCTTAGCTTTATTTTCTGTTGCTGAGAGCTGGCGTGAGGTACGCACCTTCTACTCTCATTCATGCATTTCATATGAACATGCATTACTTAGTAGGAAGTGCATTGCAACAAGTGTGCGTTGAGCGTTGTTTGGAGAGTTGATTGCTAGATTTAGGACTCCAAAACACTACTAAGGAGGGGCTGTCCCATAAAAGATTAGGTGGGGGATTTCATCACCCTTTCCTTCGCCCCAAAAACCACACTAATCAAGAGCCTAATTTTAAAATCAAGTAGACATTGGCCTTAAGGAATTCAGACGCATTAGGAGAGTGATCCGGTCCCGACCGTCATGACCTGATCGGCGTTGCCCACTTTGTCAATAGTAGGAGAGACGAGATCTCCGGATCTTGGCTCACTTGCTGGGCTTTTTGGTCCTCGTTGTAGGGAGGTGAGGCGTGTTGAGGCCGTGTGACCTCGCAGTTAGGCGTCGTTTAGCTGTAAGGACCTATAGCGACCTTAGGATTGCTTGAGCCTTGTTTGCTTGTGTGCTTCTACCTGTACCCATCCGCCGTAGCATAAGGACTTCTTCCTTTCTCTCCTGAGTAATTCTTTCTCTCCTGTGTTCCCCCGTCTTCTCCTCTACGCACATTCTTTGTTAAAAAAAAAGAAGAGAAAAAAAAGAAGTTTTGTTTTGTGTGTGTGCACCTTTGTACTTGCTTTCGTGGACACGAGACGAGAGTGGTCGTTTGACGAGGAGCATTGTCAATCTGGCTTCGGTCATCGATTTCTCGACACCTCCCTCCTCTCGTGTCACACGTAGTTCGGGTCCAATGGCTGCTAATTTCCGTGAGGAGGAGCAGTTGCTGGACCCACCTGCTCCACCAGTGCTTCTAGTTGTCGTTCCCATACCCCTTCGTGATCGATGCTACCCAAGCCGTACCGCTCTACCCTCATGCATCGTATTACCAGAGGCTAATGGGAACCATTTTGAGGTTAAGCCTCAATTCATTTCCATGCTCCCTCGCTTCACTGGGAAAGGTGACCCCAATATCTTTCTAAGGGAATTTGAGGAGGTCTGTGCTATGTTCAAGCTGTAACAACTTAGCACAGACTCCATCCATCTTAGGCTCGTTCCTTTTGCACTAAAGGATGATGCCAAGAAGTGGTTGTATAGCAACCAGGGAAATGCCTTTAGGACTTGGGATGAGTTTCAATCTGCCTTCCTTAAGAAGTACTTCCCAAATCATCGGACTCAAAAATTGAGGAACGAAATCAATTCGTTCTATCAACATGAGACCGAACCATTTCATGCATATCTTGAGAGCTTCAAAGAGCTACTATCCTCGTGCCCTCACCATGGCATTGAGTTGTGGCGTCTTTGTCAGATTGTGTATGAGGGTCTTCACATCCCGTCCAGAATGCTCCTTGAGTCCATGTGTCAAGGAGAGTTTTGGGAAAGGATGAAAGGGAGGCATGGGCCTTCCTAGAAGACATCGCTGAGAAAACCATGCAATGGGAGAGTGTGAGGGAACCACCTGCATCATCTAGTATAGAAGCGAGGATCGCGAATGCAAACTCAACTAGATCGGGTTCCGTATTTGCTATCGATACCACTACGGCCACCGAGGCACGCATGGCGGCCTTAATGCGCCGTATGGATTCGATTGAGCTCCAAAACCAACAAAGTGCACCTCACATGTCCACATCTGGTCCAGTTCCCTGTCATTCATGTGGGAGGATAGGTCATGTAGAAAGCGAGTGTGAGTCCATTCCTCCTGAGATGGAGCGTGTCAACGCCGTCTATGATAGAGCGAGGAATGACCCATACTCATCATCTTATAATCCTGGATGGAGGAACCACCCCAATTTTTCATGGAACCAAACTAATGCCCCGGGTGGTCCTCCAAACTCCTCTAGACCACCTTACCAATCACACCAACCTCCCATGCATGCGCATTCCTATCAGCCACCCCAAGCGCAAAGCACCAATCAATCGGGTTTCCCAAATTCCAATAATATGGAAACCCGATTCAATTCGCTTGAGACCTTGACTCGTGGACTTGAAAACTCAATGAAATTTTTTATGTCAACCACGAGTCAAGTTCTCACTTCAAATCAGCAGACCATCAAATCTCTAGAGCTTCAGATGGGCCAATTGGCTCAGTCTGTACATGAAAGAGAGAGGGTCTTTTCCTAGCCAGCCTGAGGCTAACCCCCGCATGTACCAACAACAACAAATGCAAAATGAGAATGTGGTACCTCGGGGGAGGCAAGTGAACCATGTGGAGGAACCTGTTCACCATGTCAATTCCATTGTGACCTTAAGGAATGGAAAACAGGTTGACAATCACATTTCCTTGCCACACCCACCACCATCTATGCAGCCCCCCGGTGGGAATGGTGGTGAAGAAGAAGCTGAGGGTGAGGGTAATACACCAAAGCTTTCTCCTCAGGCACAGCAGAAAACCTACCTGCCAAAAGCTCCCTGTCCAAGTAGGTTAAACAAAAAGCAGAGCGACAACATGGACAAGATAGTAGAGGTGTTTAAGCAAGTAAAGGTTAACATCCCCTTGTTGGATGTCATCCAACAAATACCTCAATATGCCAAAGTGTTGAAGGATCTCTGCACAACCAAGAGGAAGACCAATGTTCCTAAGAAAGCATTCTTGGCTGCAAATATAAGCTCACTTTTGTCCAATCCTACCTACACAAAATACAAGGACCCTGGGTGTCCTACTATTCCGTGTACGATAGGGGACACTAGATTGAGCAATGTTTTGCTTGATTTAGGATCAGCGGTCAACCTCCTCCCATTCTCTGTTTATCAATAGTTGAACTTTGGAGAATTGAAACCAACTAAGATCACCCTCCAATTAGCGGATAGATCCATTCGTATTCCCATGGGGATTATCGAGGACGTGCTTATCAAAGTTGGAGATTTTATATTTCCAGTCGATTTTGTTGTCCTCGATACCAATCCTGTTGCGAACACCCACTCTCAAATACCTTTGATTTTGGGTAGACAATTTCTGGCAACCTCCAATGCCTTGATTAATTGTAGAAATGGTCTCATGAAGCTCTCATTCGGTAACATGAGTGTCGAGTTTCATGTGTTCAACTCTGGTAAGCAGCAGGAACCCATGGATGAACCTTTAAATCTAAATCTCATCCTCCAATTGGAGAAAGCACCACAAAATCAACGAACACCCCTAACCCCAATGCAACCCGTTGAGAATGTTCTTGGGCCCAGCGAAAACTCATTGCCTGTCTTCGCAATGCAACAGAGTGAGCTGGCCTCGAACATGATTGTCCAAAGGGAGTGTTCGTTGCATGATTCAGTTGAGAGTACTAGTGAGAGTGAGACACCTCATCATATGCCTATACCAGAAGGTGTCTCTACCTCAGATCTCATGGCCATTTAGCCATTTGAGCTTCATATTGACTCCAACAAGGATCCACCTTTGACCGAGCTTATGCTTGATGATCTAAATGATGGTGGGAGGTCCTTGTTGGATGACTTGGGGAGAAGCCCCATTCTTAGTGATGCAGGTCTGCTGCATCCATTGAATGAGCTTGAGGAACTCATTCCGATGCACCCGCCTACTGGTTGGAGGGTTTTCTTCGATGAGCAATTAAACCCTAGTGAGGCAACACAACTTCATTCTTTGTTGCCCACACCCAACCAATATCATGAGGGGTTCGAGCCTTTCAGCTTTGACCTGTCACCCCTCATGACACCTCAGAGTACCAGTGGAGTTTGCCCATCTCGGCAAGTCTCTGGTCCTCCTGACTTGATGTTCTCATTTGATGTTCCTTGACCGAATGATTATGAGAATATCTTGGTTGATGTATATATCTTAAAAAATAGAAGAAAAAAAAGAAAAAGAGAGAGTGTGTAATAAAAGACTCTTTCAGTGAGTATCGATTGTTGTGGGCCCCAACCCTTGTGTACTTGGGCCCAATCTCTTCACGTATTTATCTCCCTTCTTCAGCTTCTCACAGGTTTTGAGGGAATTTGGGTTTGTGTCCATCCACATGACCCTGAACGTCCCTTTGTACTTCATGTTGGTGAGATCTTTCCTTTTTCATGCATGTATCCATGTAGTATCTTGTTCACATTCATTGAGGACAATGCATGAAGTAGGTGTGGGGGGGTGTTTTACGTGTGTACATATTCGAGTCTTTTTCATTTGGTTTTGTTTTCTTTTGTGTGTACTGCTAGGGTCATGTTATTGTGCCGCATTTAACGTTAGAAACTCATGGATGGAGGGAAGGAGAAGGGGTCCTCGAGAAACTACAAAAGAAAACTAAAAACACAAAATAAACCAACAGAATTTTATTACTAAAGCATGGAATAAAACAAGTTCCTTTCTCCAACATAGTTTCGGGGGCTATTTATAGCCGATACAAGGGACCCAAGTATAAAATAGGAAAGTACACGTGTCATGACACGACTGGACAAAATCTGGGGCCACGGAACGCAAGGGGGCGACGTTTTCGCCGCAAGTTGCATGTAATGTGCGGCGGAAACGCCGCAATTTTAGCTCTGATTGGATCGGATTTTTTCTGTGTGTTTATGGTATGATTTAAATGTCCTTTGCGCGTCTGGATTGATTTCTTTCCTTTCTTTTGAGCTCCAAATTTATTTCTTCATATATTTGGATATCCAAATTGATTTTTTTTAGAACTTCTACAAAATAATATTTTGGTACTTGTAATTTGCAGTCGGGTCCTCGGCTTTTTGCAATTAAGTCTCTGGCTACTTTTGTGCTTAAGTCCTTGGCCTTTTTGTAATTAAGTCTTTGAATGCTTTTATGCTTGGATTGACTTCCATTTGAACCCCGATAATCTTAACTTGGTCTTTATGACAGAAATGAGTATCTTGCACGTGTTTATGCTCGGGATATGGGTAATTTGCATTCATGTCCCTGTATTCTGTAAATAAGACTAAACGCATACCTTAGTAGCATTTATTGATATAAAATTAATCTAAATGAAAGACATATGATGCAATGTATGCACTGCATCACCGCACCCCCATGCAAGCTCTGGTGTGCCTGAAGCACTCTTGACCCGGGTGAAACCTCCCACAGAAAGTGCACGCCCCAGACTGTATACTCCACCTCCATCAAACCTGGGCCTCTTGCCTGGGTTTCCTGCTCCATGGCCGACTGCTCGGTTACCGGTGCTCACTGGTGCCTTCCTCGACTCCTGAAGACACTCCCTCTGATCCTGCTCTATGATGGTAGCATGCTTCACTGTATCTGCAAGGCTCAGCGGCATACTGTTGATCACACGCGATCAGAGCGGCTGTTTCAGTCCCTTCACGAACTTCCTCGCTCGTTGATCAGGGGTCACACAGATCTCTAGGCAGTAACGTTCCTACGCGTCGAACCTGCTGACATAACTCGCCAGGGTCATCTCCTTCTGCTCCAGCGACATGAACTCCTCCCTCTTCTGATCCCTGACGTGCTGGGGAAAGTACTTCCCATGGAATACCTCCAGAAACTCCTCCCATCTCACGGCCTCACGGTCCTCAAACACCACCGTGGACACGGTCCTCCACCAGTTGGGTGCCTCGCCATCACACACATAGGAGGCCAGGTCCACCCTCCTCTTTGGTGCTACTACAATAGCCTGTAAGATCTTCTACATCCTGAAGATCCAATCCTCCGCTACCTCAGGAGGACTCCTGCCATCGAAACTGGACGGGTGCTGACACATAAAGTGATCATGCTCAGCGTCCATCCCGCCCTGCACATTCTGGGATGCCAGACGCTCCAGAAACTCGCTCAACCTGTCCCAGTTGGCGGCCTCAGTGGCGTCATTGGCACTGTGCTCACGCAGAGAGCTCCTCACGCATCTAGGAGGCATCTGACAGAAGAAACAATCACAAACTTCAGCCACGAGTGCATGCTAAAAGATAAAATGCATGTGTCCTATTACTACAATGGTGATTTCTTTGGGTGCCGCATAGGAATCGACCGCTCTAATACAAAGTTGTAATATCCCGAAACAACGGAAATTTAAAATTTATTATCAAGACATCTGAGACCAGTAATTAAAAGACGAGACTGTTACTAATCATAAATCATTCAAGCAGTGCACCATAATACACCAGAGTTTGTCAAAAGCTACATGATCACATCAGATATAACAAAAGGAGATACAAGTAATCATGTCGACCTCAATGGTTTGATCCCAAAATGTGTGCGCCCGCCGACTCGACCCCAACTAAACCTACTGCGGTCCTGAAATAAAACATGAAACAACAATGCCTGAGTTTCCATAACGAAACGCCGTATGCCAAGCTCACCTATATCCATGCAGAAGTACAAATAAACCTATATACTAGTAGCATGTAAATGTCCGTACGCACATACTGTTTAGCGAAACAAGACGTGACACTCCCCATACGTGGCTACACTAAACAAGGGGTTTCGCAAGGAGCATCTGCTAGGTCCACACCATAGGAAACAGATCTGTAACTTCGTGGTCGAAACCACCTGAACGGAGCTATCGCTCGGTCGGTCCATCAATCATCATCTCAGTAGGTGCCCAGGTGAGGAAAACATAGCCGGAACAGCATCGGCCCATCATACGTCATAGCTGGAACAACATCGGCCCATCATCGCCGAAACAGCATCGGTGGCATCACCGACACAACATCGGTGGTCCATCATACATCCAGCACAGTATCGGACGGGTCCATACCAAAGTCATCCAAGTCATCAGGCTCCATGTGCCGCAAACACCAACCTCGCCGCTATAAAAGCAGGGCAGCGACCTCCGTAGCCATCCAGGCCGGTTGTCACCTCACGCAACGACGGTTGCATGTTCGTACATCAATACATTGGGATCCGCGATCCCTCATGCCTGCTATACTACAATAAGTTCGTCAATCCATCACATCAAGTCACCGTCCATACATGGAGGTGACACATCCCGAACACCCACACTCTTCCACCCGGCGGTCCCTGAGCTGGCACGCGTAACGTGCCCACTGCCACCTACCCGCTCACACACTAGGGAAGGACACGGGTTTTCATAGACAAAGTTGGTATCTAAAAAGGACAGGGAATTCAGTTCTGTGCATAAACGGTCGACCGAAAGAGGCAACCCGGTCGACTATTCCCAACAAGGTTCGGTCGACCGAAAGTCTGCAACGGTCGAACTCTCTGCACAAAACCTAAGTCCCAACGGTCGAACAATAATCTAAAACTGGTCGACCGATACGTGGTCAAAATCCAAAGTCTGGTCAAAATCAATCAATACTACCGCTCGACCGACTCAGGGGTCCCGGTCAACCGAAAACTACCAGGGCATCTGAGAAGTTCTAAGTCATATAATGGTCGAACACATATAAACAACGGTCAAACAATCATGCCTAATAATCTAGTACACTTGAGTTCCGGTCGAACGCAAACGTGGGACTGGTCGACCGAAAACAACCAGGCAACCCCGACCCACCAGCACAATGTACTACCGGTCGACCGCCACAAGGCATCATCTGACCAGTGTTGGTTAAAGCCGGGCCATTATGCTTAACCGGTCCACCACCCGAAGGAAATCGGTTGACCGTTGGTCGACAACAACCTGGCGTCAGCCAAGGATTTTACGTCGTTTCTTGTCGGCAGCGAGGTCTCCGACCTCCTGCGAGCGACCACAACATCACCCCCTCATGAGTGAGCAACAAACCAAACTAATAAGCCAACATACCTCACAAAAATGAATAAACCGCCGGAGCCTCGCTCGCACAACACCGTCTCCGTCACCTCCTTGTGCGCCCACCTCATCACGCGATACGCCTAGACTGCTCGCCTACTCTAGCGGAGTTGTCTCCTCCTTCTCTGCTAGCCGAACAAGAAAGGGAAGAGAGAGACAAATGGGAGTGAGAGAGAAAGAGAGAGGGAGAGTTCAAGCTTTTAAACCCATGCACCCATCTCCTCACCATCACCCTACACCCATCTACAGTGCACATCACCCTCTTCCTCTCCCCATGCTAAAACTCCACTAAACCCAGAATTAACCCTAAGCATGGGTTAGGATCTAACAGGAACAGTGGAGAGAAGATAAGGAGATAAAGAAAGACAAGGGGAGTGAGAGGGGAAGAGAACGAGAAGGAGAAGGAGACTAAGAGAGGAGAGATAAAGAAGGAGAGGGGTGGAAGGAGAGAGACAAGAAGGAGAAGGAGAGCGAGAGAGTAAGATAGAGCAAGAGAGGAGGGGAGAGAGAGAATGACAAGGAGAGAGAAGTAGAGGGAGATGGAGGAGTGAGAATGCGAGAGTAGGAGATGGAGTGGGAGAGAGAAAGAGTGGATATGGGAAGGAGATAGAGAGGGAGAAGCAAGAGGAGGATGAGAGAGAATGGAGAGGCATGTGAGAGGGAGATACAATAAGGCAAGAGATATGGAGAAGGAAAAAAGGAAAGAGAAGGAGAGGGATTGAAATAGAGGAGAAGGAGAGAGACGAAAGGAGATTGAAGTAGAAGAGAAGGAGAGTGAATAAGCACAAGAAAAATAGAGACAGAAGGAGACCTCAAATTAAATAAATGGAGAGATAGAAAAAGAAGGAGAGAAGAAGAAGCAGAGGGAGGGAGGAGAGGGAGAGGAAGAAAGAGTGAGAGGAGGAGAGAGAGTCCGTAAGTAACCTAGATGGAGAAAGACAGGGAGAAGGAGAGAGGGATGGAAGAGGAGACCAAAAGGGAGGGAGATGGAGAAAAGGAAAAGGAGAAGTATAGACCATTGGTAAGAAGAGAGAGAAAGAGAGAGACGGAGTAGAGAGAGAAAAAGAGAAGGAGAACAAGAAAGAAGCAGAAAGGGGAAAGGAGAAATGGAGAGAAAAAGAAATAGGAGAGAGATAAGGAGGAGAACGAGAGGAGTGAGAGAGAGAGTGAAGGTGACGGAGAGAAAGAAAAGGGAGGAGTAAAGAGAAGGACAAGCAAAGCTGAAGGAGAGAGATGAAAGAGAGGATGATGAGATGAAGGAGGGAGAAAAATGAGAGAAGGTGAGGGAAGAAAGAGATAAGAACGAGAACAAGAGAGAGGACAAGAAAGGAGAGAGAAGGGGATGGAGAACGACAATGAGAATAATAAGGACAGAGAGAGAAAATGGAAGGAGAGAGTGGAGAGAAGATAAGGAGAGAAAGAAGGACACGGGAGTGAGAAGGGAGGAGAGCGAGAAGGAGAATGAGAGGAAGAGAGGAGAGATAGATAAGGAGAGGCGTGGAAGGAGATAGAGAAGAAGGAGAAGAGAGAGGAAGAAGTAGAGGGTGGGCGGAGAGGGAGAGGGAGAAAGAGTGAGAGAATGGGAGAGAAAGTCTGTAAGTGATGTAAATGGAGAAAGACAGGGAGAAGGAGAGAGAGATGGAAGAGGAGACCGGAAGGGAGGGAGATGGAGAAAAGGAAAGGGAGAGAGAGAATGGGAAGTAGAGACCAGTGCTAAGAAGATAAAGAAATAGAGAGAAAGAGAGAGACAAAGAGGGAAGGAGAACAAGAAAGGAGGACATGGGGAAAGGGAGAGATAGAGAGACAAAGAGAGCGATAAGGACGAGGACGAGAGGAGTGAGAGAGAGTGAAGGTTGCAGAGAGGAAGAGAAAAGGGAGGAGGAGAGAGATGAACAATCAAAGCTGAAGGAGAGACATGACATAGAGAAGGGTAGAGAGGGGAGGAACGGAAGGAGGGAGAAGGAGAGAAGGTGAGAGAAGAAGAAGGATACGAGAAGGAGAACAAGAGAGAGGACAAGCAAGGAGAGAGAAGGATAAGGAGAACGACAAGTAGAAGAATAAGGACACAGAGAGAAAATCGAAGGGAAGAGTGGAGAGAAGATAAGGAGAGAAAGAAGGACAAGGGGAGGAGAGCGAGAAGGAGAAGGAGGTTAAGAGAGGAGAGATAGAGAAGGAGAGGGGTGGAAGGAGAGAGAAGAAGGAGAAGAAGATTGAGAGAGTAAGAGAGGAGGGGAGAGAGAACTTGAGGGAGATGGAGGAGTGAGAATGCGAGAGAAGGAGAGAGAAAGAGTGGATATGGGAAGGAGATAAAGAGAGAGAAGCAAGAGTAGGACGAGAGAGAGAGAAGGGAAAGGCATGTCAGAGGAAGATACAAGAAGACAAGATATATGGAGAAGGAAGAAAGGAAAGAGAAGGAGAGGGATTGAGGTAGAGGAGAAGGAGAGAGACAGAATGAGATTGAAGATGAAGAGTGAAGGAAAAGGAGAGAGAATAAAAAGGGAAGAGGGAATCAGAGAGATGAGTGAGAAGGCGGAGAGAGAATGAGAAAATGAAACAGAAGGAGAGAGGGGAGAGAAGGAAGGATAAGAATAGAGAAAGAAGTAGGAGGAGAAAGAAAAAGATAATGAGAGAGGGCGAGAGATAAAAGAGAAGGAAAGGGAAAAGGAGCAAGAGAATGAGGAGGGATAACAGGGAAGGAGAAAGAGAAGCAGGAGGAGGATAGATATGGAGGAGAGTGGGAAGACAGTGAAAGAGGCGAGAGAGAGAAGGAGAGTGAGACACAGAAGGAAACAAATAGAGAGTAGAGTGAGAGAAAGAGAAGTAGAAATAGAAAGAATAGGATAAGGAGAGATTGTGAAGAATAGAGACATGAGACGGACAGAGAGAGAGAAAGAGAAGGAGGAGGCACATGTAGAGGAAGAGGGAAGGAGAAAGAGAGGAGTAGGATAGTTAAGGAGAGAAGAAGGAGAGAGTACTAAAGAGAAGGACAAATGGATAAAAAGAGAGAGAATGAGATGGGGAAGGAGAATGGTAGAGAAGAAGAAGGACAAGAGAGAGATAAGGAGAAGGAGAGAGCGAGAGAGATGGAGATGCAGAGTGTTAGAAAGAGTGAAGAAGCGGAGAGAGATGGAGAAGGAGAGAGAAGGAAAGACACAAGAAGGAGAATGAGAGGGAAGAGAGAGATTGAAGGAGAAGGAGATGGAGAGATGGAGTGTGGTGGAAGGAAAAGGAGAGACAGAAGGAGAGATCGACAAAGGAGGGAGACGGGGGAGGAGGAGAAGGAGAGGTAAGAGAGAGAAGGAAAAGGGAAAACAAGGAGAGAGGGAAGAAGATGGGAGAACGAGATGGAGAGAGAGAGCTAGAAGCAGAAGAACGGAGAGGAGGACAGGGGGAGAGAATGATAAGGGCAAGGAGAGGGAGAGAAGCGATGGAGAAGGAAAAGTAGAGAGAATAATAGAGAAGGGGAGAGAGAGTCCGTAAGTGAGATAGATGTAGAAAGACAAGGAGAAGGACAGAGATAAGGAAGAGGAGACTGGATAAGAGTGAGAAGGAGAAAAGGAAAGGGAGAGAGAAAGAGAGAGGAGAGAGAAGGGGGGAGAGAGAGCAAAATAGAGAAGGAGAACGAGAAAGGAGGACAAGGGGAGAGATAAGGAGGAGAACGAGAGTACTGAGAAAGAGTGAAGGTGTCGGAGAGGAAAAGAAAAAGGGAGGAGAGAGAAGGACAAGTGAAGCTGAAGGAGAGAGATGAGAGAGAGAAAGGGAGAGAGAGGAGGAAGAGAAGGAAGGCAAAGAAGGAGAGAAGGTGAGAAAAGAAGAAGGAGATGAGAAGGAGAACAAGAGAGAGGACAAGAAAGGAGAGAGAAGGATAAGGAGAACGACAGTGAGAAGAATAAGGACACAAAGAGAAAAGGGAAGGGGAGAATGGAGAGAAGATAAGGAGAGGAAGAAGGATGAGGGCAGTGAGAGGGAAGGAGAATGATAAAGAGAAGGAGTAGAAGAGAGGACAGATAGATAAGGAGAGGGGTGGAAGGAGGGACAACAGGAAAGGGAAAGAGAAGGAGGAGGAGGAGGAGAGATATGGAGTACAGTGGTAACAGAGTGCAAGAGGCGAGAGAGAGAGGGGAATGAGACACAGAGTGAGAGAGAGAAGGAAACAAATAGAGAGGAGAGTGAGAGAAAGAGTAGTAAAAATACAAAGAATAGGATAACGAGAGATAGTTAAGAATAGAGACAAGAGTCGGAGAGAGAGAGAGAGAGAGAAAGAGAAGGGGGAGGCAGAGGGAGAGGGAATGAGAAAGAGAGCAGTAGGATAGTTTAGGAGAGAGAATGAGACGGAGATCAGAATGGTAGAGAAGAAGAAGGAGAAGAGATAGATAAGGAGAAGGAGAGAACGTGAGAGAAGGAGAAGTTGATGCTGAGTGTTTGAAAGAGTGAAGAAGAGGAGAGAGACGGAGAATGAGAGAGAAGGAAAGACACAAGAAGGAGAAGGAGAGGGGAAGAGAGAGATTGAAGTAGAAGGAGATGGAGAGAAGGAGAGTGGTGGAGAGAAAAGGAGAGATAGAATGAGAGACAGAGAGAGCTACAAGGAGAAGGAGAGAGAGGAGAGGTGGACAGAGGGGGAGAGAGTGAGATGGGCAAGGAGGGGGAGAGAGGAGTAATAGAGAAGGAGAAGTAGCGAGAACAACAGAGAAGGAGAGAGAGAGCTGGACATGGAGAAAGGGAGAAGGAGAGAGATAAGGAGCGAGTAAAATGGAGAAGGAGAGAGTGTGAAGAAGAACAAGAAGAAGAGAAAGGAGTGGGAGAAGGAGACCTCGAATTAAAGAAATTGAGACAGAGAAAGAGAAGCAGGGAAGAAGTACAGGGTGGGAGGGAGGGAGGAGCGGGAGAGGCAGAAAGAGTGAGACAAGGGGAGAGAGAGCTAGATGGAGAAAGGCAAGGAGAAGGAGAGAGAGAAGGAACAAGAGTCTGGATTGGAGGGAGAAGCGGAAAAGGAAAGAGAGTGAGAGTGAAATAAGGAGAAGTAGAGACCAATGGTAAGAAGAGAGATAAATAGAGAGAGGGAGAGAGACAGGGGAGAAAGGGAGAAAGAGAGAAGGAGAACGAGAAAGGAAGAGAAGGGGAAGGGAGAGATGGAGAGAGAAAGATAGGGGACAAAGATAAGGAGTAGAACGAGGGGAGTGAGAGAGCGTGATGGTGATAGAGAGGAAATGAAAAGGGAGGAGGCGAGAGAAGGACAAGTGAAGCTAAAGGAGAGAGATTAGAGAGAGAAGGGGAGAGAAAGAGGAGGAAGAGAAGGAAGGAGAAGAAAGAGAGAAGGTGAGAGAAGAAGAAGGAGATGAGAGGGGAAGAAAGATAATGAGAGAGATATGGAGAGACACTAAGAAGGATAGAGAAGAAGGAGAAAAAGAATGGGAGGAGAGAGCGGCAACCAATATGGTGAACCTAGGTTTCTCTAGGTTTTCAACCTCTTTCACCAACAAAAACTTTGGATTTTTGCATCAAAATGGACCCCAAACCTAGGTCTACTAGGGAGAAGAAAGATAATGGAGACTGTGGCAACAAGTGTGATCTCCATCGACCAACATTGAATGCTTCATCCCCAAGCTTAGGGGGTGAAGTCCACGAACCACCTATAGGGAGTGTCCAAGCTTAGGGGACTATGGTTCATTCGTGGTTCTCCACTTGTGATTTAAGAATGGGCACTGGAGGTGGTCTTGAAAAGGGAAAACATCAGCACCTTCCCCATTTGGATTCGTCTATCGGAGCTCGACCTCAGATTTTGGTCACAAAGAACATTGAGTAACATTGCTAGTGTCCTTGGGGCCTTGCTATACATGGATGAACATACGGCTTTAGGGAGACGACTAGCCTATGCAAGGGTGTGCATGGAACTTGCCCATGATTTTACCTATTCGAGTTGGGTGGAGGTCCAAGTGGAAGGTACCAAACCACATAGAGTACATGTGGAGTATGAATGGAGACCCGGGTATTGCAAGGAATGCATGGAATTCAGCCATGGTGAAGAGAAGTGTCCAAAGAGGAGGATAAGCAACAAGCAAGGTGAGGAGCACAAAGAGAAGGCTGAGAAGTGGATAGTTGTGTCTCAAAAGAGTGCTGCAAATCGGCTTGAAAGGAAGAGGAGCAAGGGCGTTGTGGAGGTGAGCCATGGAGATGGTGAGGCACCTAGTACCATGGGTATTCCAGAGATGGGAGGGGATGGCCGGATAGGAGGGGAGAGAGAGGTTGGTGGAAGAGATGCTGACATGTATTGGATTAATCTAAGGATTAAGATGATGTTTGCCCAAAGCACTGACACGTGGCGCACTCTCATTGGTTGCGTATTAGGGTTTTGGGTGGGGCCATCTATATAAGGAGGGTAGCCTCCCATTGGATGGACTAATTTTGTGTGCAAACCCTAGCCCCACCAAACCCTAGCCGCCACCTCTCCCTCTCTCTCCCATTCGTCGCTCCACATCCACCAAGCTAATCCGTAGACTCTTGGGTTGTGGACACGTGCTTCTTCTCCAAGAGAGTAGGAGACCGACCGGTGAGAAGGATTCCGTAAGGTGACCTCCGATCTTCCTTCCGCTGCCACAGGTTCTCTCCAAGAAAGGTACTCTTGAACCTGTAGAATCGTTATTTGCTTACATTGGTACCAGAGTCATCTCGGTTACCTTCGAATCGTCACCATGCTTGACGAATTTTTGTTTCATGATAATCTGATTTGAGATAAAAACCAAATATTCGGTGGTTATTGCCTTAAAATATGTTTGGATGCTTTCCTTTGATGCAAAAATATGTGTTGCTCTCCACCATATAATTTCGGTTTTTTCTTTCCTAATCAAAGTAGGATAATTTTGTGCTATCATGATTATATTGATTATGGAAAGAAGAAAAAAAGTTCTGTTTTGAGAATGATTATTGTGGAGATTGGTTGTCATTACCTAACACGTTTTTTGCCTATTTTCGTGCCCCATTCATGCATTGTTTCCTTATGCATTACTTCCTTATTGTTTGAATGAGGTGCACACTTTATGGTATTTTTCATACGTCACATTGTGCTAACGTATCGAAAGATTGTGGCTATGTGGAATGAATGATTCCTGATTTTATTTACTGCCATATTGAGAGATGAGCGTAATTTCATTCATTTATTTCCATTTGCAATAGTTATCGCAATGGACTGTAATATTTATGGACTGTAATAATTATGGACTGTGGACTGTTTATTGCCCTAAGGAGCCGAGGGGCTCCTTTAATTTTATTATTGCGATATTATTGCTATAAGACTCATGCAAGTTCCCGTCGACGAGGCTAAATCCCTAATGGGGATCATTAGCTCGATATGGAAGTAATGTAGTAATCATATCTGTGTGATGTTGATTGTTTTTTTTTGAAAACCGTTTTTTGGGAACTCGCATGCCTAGTGGGAGTTGCAAGGTTGAAGTGTTTTGTGTAAACCACCTTGCAACCGGCGGCAATTTTTTTTATTTGCTGATTTACCATGATTAGAAACGTTTTTTTGGTCATTAAATCATGATGGAGCTCAATATCTAGATTAGTAAAATGGCTTTATTAACTATTGCATGAGGATTTTATCGAATGCTTTATGTTTTCTTTTGGTCTGAATGCTATAGCTATTAAGTCAGTTTATTCTTTATGATTAGTGTAGCTCGTTATATTTTATGCTAGAACTCATGTATCGCTATGTATTTTGATTGTCCTAGATTCTTTATGGCTGCTTCCAAAAGCATCGTCGCTGATCTGATCAAGGAGATAAACTCAATGAAAGAAATTACGATCTGTGGCATCGTAAAATTGAGTATCTCTTAGAGGATCAGGACATGTTAGAAAACATAAACCAATCTATGTCTCCCCCCGAGGAGGGGAATACTGCGCAACATCGCAAGAAACTTGGATGTTTATAATGCATGGAAACAGAAAGACCGAATTGCCCGAATCACAATTCTAAGTTCAATGAGGGACGATATGTTACTGCGGTTCGAAAAGTTTCGAACTGCAAAGGCCTTGTGGGAAGTTGTTAAGTTTCAGTACGGAGTGACCTCCGTCACAAGGGCCCATCAGCTTGGGCTTATGTTTGATGGGTATAAAATGCACCAAGGTCACACAATGAGGCAGCATATTACCGCAATGTCAAACATGATTAGCGAGCTGAGCGCTGCCGGTCGTGCTAAGACCGATGAGGAGCAAGTATCTGCTCTCATCAGATCGTTGCCTTCAAAGAATTGGGAGCATATGAAGGTCCATCTGACTCATGCTGATGACATCAGGACATTTGACCAGGCCGCAAAACACCTAGAGCTGGAGGAGGGCCGCATGCTTGCGGAAGCCCCTCTAACTGAAGTATTTGCTGCTGAGGCTGGCGCCCCTCGGAGGAGTGCAGGTTTTAAGCGCAAAAGAGATAGAGCTTAGGGTTTTAAAGGCAAGAAGGTTGCAAATGCAAACAAAACAGAAATTAAAGCTGGAAAGAAACGACCTCGAGGATCCAGAGGTGGGAAAGATAAGTCTAATGTGACTTGTTTTAACTACCGACAGACTGGACATTTTGCTCGTGAGTGCACTGAGCAAAAGGAAATTACTGTGTGTAATCCCTCGAATTGTAACGTAACTAGTTCTGTGATGCTCACTGATCACTCTCCTGTGTGGATTGTGGATTCAGGTGCCACGGACCACGTAACAAAGGATCGCTCTGCCTTTGTGGAATATCGCCATGTTCCAAGTGGGAGGCGAATAAACATGGCAAACAACACTAGCATTGAAGTTCTTGGAGTTGGCACATGCAAATTGCCTTTGCGAAGTGGCCGGATCCTATTACTTCACGACGTGTTGTATGCACCAGCTATACGGCGAAATATTATTTCTGTTGTTGTCTTGATGAGACATGGTTTTAAAGTTGTTTTTGAGAACAACGATATGGGTTTATACCTTTCTAACATTTATTATGGACATGCTTTTTCTTTCTGACGGTTTTTTTTGTGTTGGACGCAATTTATGATTTCAATCATAAAGCTAGTGCCTTTATCAGCCAAAGTTCCATGAATAATGATTCCGGTATGTGGTATGCTAGACTAGGTCACATTGGTGTTGACCGGATCAAATGTTGGCAAAGGAGGGGGTATTAGGAGAATGCTCCAAATTTGAATTGCCGACCTGTGAATCTTGTCTAGCTGGAAAGGAAACTAGAAAACCGTTCGGAAAAGCCATTAGGGCTACTTCTCCTTTAGAACTAATTCACTCAGATATTTGTGGACCTTTGAATGTGCGTACTAGACATGGACAAAGTTACTTCATCATATTCATTGATGACTTCACGAGATATGGTCATATTTATCTTGTTTCTCACAAGTCAGAAGCTCTAGAATGTTTTAAGAAATTCATGAGCTTAGTTGAGAATCAGTTGGATAATAAGATAAAAACTCTTAGAACGGATAGAGGTGGTGAGTATCTCTCCATAATGTTCAAGGAGTTATGTGATGAAAAGGGGATATCTAGACAACTCAATATGCCTTATACTCCTCAGCAAAATGGTGTTGACGAGAGAAGGAATAGAACGTTGCTAGACATGGTTAGATCCATGATGGCGCATGCGAGCTTACCAATTTCGTTTTGGGGAGATGCTCTAATGACTGCTGCCTATATCCTCAATAGAGTTCGAACAAAATCGGTTCCCTCAACTCCATATGAGTTATGGACAGGACGCAAGCCTGATTTTAGTCTGCTACGTCCTTGGGGATGCGCGGCATACATTCATTCTACTAGTCACCGATATGGAAAAGTAGGACCTAGAGGGAAAAAGTGTATCTTTGTAAAATACAGTGATTTCTCCAAAGGTTATGTTTTTATCGGGGTAGACGAGAATGAAAGGACGGAACGGGAGTCTAGGGATGCCACATTCTTGGAAAATGATTTTCCAACCCTTGCTGGAGCTAGCAAAGAGTCAGTGGACTTCTTTGAACAACAAGATGAGGACATTGCCACTCCACGGGATCATGATCTGGAAGTTGAACATGAGGTTCCACCAGTCGATCCTAGTGGGAGCAGCAATGCTGAGGATCCGATAGCTCTCACAGAGGATGAGCCATCAGATATCCATCTGCGTCGAAGCAAACGCAAACTCATTCCTCGTAGGCGGTTTCGCTTAGAGGAAGAGGCCCTCATGATAGCTCAAGAAGAAATTGATTATGAATCATCCGGGATGACAGTAATCGATGAGCAAGAACCGGAGACCTTGAAAGAGGCTTTGGAAGGTCCAAATGCTAAAGAGTGGTTAGAAGCTATAAAGGAAGAGTTGGAGTCGATGAAAGTTAATCGAGTCTGGGACTTGGTCGACTTACCGCCGAACCGAAAGGCCATTGGGTCCAAGTGGATCCTCAAGATTAAGAGGAAGGCGGATGGATCTATTCATAGATTCAAGGCAAGACTGGTAGTTAAAGGCTACACCCAAAGAGAAGGTGTGGATTTTGAGGAAACCTTTTCACCCATGGTTAGGTTTGCCTCCATCCGCCTTCTACTAGCTATTGTAGCTCAGATGGACTTAGAGCTTTACCAAATGGATGTAAAGACTGCTTTTCTCCATGGAGAACTTGAGGAGGAGATCTATATGGATCAATCTCAAGGTTTTGAAGTCAAAGGACAAGAGCGCAAAATGTGCAAGCTCAACAAGTCCTTGTATAGCAAAGAGTTGCTGAAATCCACTAAAGAGTGGTTGTCCTCCACATTTGATATGAAGGACATGGGTGAAGCTAGATACGTCCTTGGTGTCAAGATAGTTAGAGATAGGTCCAAGAGACTTCTGGGATTGTCTCAAGAGACTAACATTAACAACGTCTTGAAGAAATACCACATGGACAAATGCAAACCAATCTACACTCCTGTTGAGAAGGGTTTACACTTAAGCCTTGATAAGCATCCTGAGACTCCTGAAGAGAAGGCCAAAATGGACAAGGTTCCATACTCCAATGCTGTGGGAAGCCTCATGTACTCTATAATGTGTGCTAGGCCAGTTGTTATGTTGTGGGCGTGGTGAGTCGATACCAGTCCAACCCAAGCATGGAGCATTTTGTGAAGGACATCATAGCGAGAAAGGAAGTTGTGTTAAGACATGTGTCTACTAGTCTTATGGTAGATGACCCTCTTACCAAAGCCATAGCTAAGGACTCATTTGTGTCTCATGTGAAGTCCTTAGGCTTACACAGACTTTGATGTATTGGCATGTCTGACTTCCTTTTATGAGTGATTGTGTTTTTCCTTTCGACTATATCTGTTTGGTTGATGTAGTTGTTCTAGCATAAAATATTATTCTGTCAATAGGTTGAAGAATGCTTACTCACACAAGCATTCGCCTCTGGTGCTTTTGGTAGCAAGCAGAGATGAGACTGATCATGAGGAGATCTTGTATGATAGATCCAGAATAGTTCATGATAGGACAATCGCCTTGATTAGGAATCAAGAAGAGATCCTCTATGTTGGTGAGGATTGACATGAATGTTCCCACGATTCATGTGACCTATAGAAGCCAAGTGCGAGCATCGCATGTGGCGCCATGTGACACCTGTATGGTGTTAAGGCGACAATGATGAAGCTCGGGTCAGGCACAGAGGGGGTGCGACTGGACTAAGACTTGTACGGTGTTGAGAGACAGACATACTGTTGTGTGCAGTATAATCCACCATAGCATGTTTGTCATACAACATGTGCTGAGCGACCATTTGGAAGTGAAAGGATGGATCCCTGCTCCTTCACTGTGTGAGTCCAAGACTTGATTGTCATTTAGTTTCCCTCAGTGACCTTCGATGATACCATGAAGCAAAGAGTTGATGTGGCTACTTTGGGATGTTAGCTATGACCATGAGAGATTCGGTCTAAAGAGGCATCTTCGGGAAAGGAGTCAACTCTGAGTGTAATGGTGGTCTGGGGCGAAGGGAAAGGTTTGACTCGACTGCACTAAATGTATTTGCTGGGTCGAACTGTATTGGATACAGTAGCAAGTACCTTGAGGACAAGAAGGTATTCTCTCCGAGGGATCGAGATATCGTTCATGTCAAGTGAGTTTCTGAGTAAACCTGGGGAATAGTGATGTGCATTTGACTGCTTAATTGTTATTTTTGTGAGGATGTTGTCATTCTGGCCTTCTAGTAAGGTTTCTGGTTTGAGACTCCTAAATTGCAGGTGCATCACCGGTCGCACGACCCATTTGTCCGTATGATCAGAAGAGTACATGTGTCGTGGACACATATGGTCTTGTATCAGGGATACATGATCAGAGACTTGCGTATTGTGGATGCATTCTTCGAAGAGAGAAATAGTTTATATGTCAGGGATGTATACATATGTGTCAGGGACACATGAAGAGGTGGCACATTGCCATCTTATGATTGTATGTATCAGGGATATATACGTATGTGTCACGGACACAAAAGAAGATGACGTGTTGTTGACGTGCTATTGTACAAGTGGGAGATATTGGATTAATCTAAGGATTAAGATGATGTTTGCCCAAAGCACTGACACGTGGCGCACTCTCATTGGTTGCACATTAGGGTTTTGGGTGGGGCCATCTATATAAGGAGGGGAGCCTCCCATTGGATGGACTAATTTTGTGTTCAAACCCTAGCCCCACCAAACCCTAGCCGCCACCTCTCCCTCTCTCTCCCATTCGTCCCTCCACATCCACCAAGCTAATCCGTAGACTCTTGGGTTGTGGACACGTGCTTCTTCTCCAAGAGAGTAGGAGACCGACCGGTGAGAAGGATTCTGTAAGGTGACCTCCGATCTTCCTTCCGCTGCCACAGGTTCTCTCCAAGAAAGGTACTCTTGAACCTGTAGAATCGTTATTTGCTTACAACATGGACATTAGAGGGGCTGATGTGGATAATGGTGCAAGTGAGGAGGTGACACATGGAGGGCAAGGTGAAAGGAAAAAGAAGTAAGGAAATTGTATGGCTAGGGCACACATTTGCTCTCACCAATCCTTGGAGGCAACCAATGAGGAGGTGTCATGTCACTTGAGAGGGAGTAGTCTAGGAGACAAAATGGGAGCCTCCTAAATTAACATAACAGATTCTTTCATGGGTGCAAATTGGAGTGAGCCTATTGGTGTCCAAGAAAAGCAACGATGAGTGGGGCAGGAAATTTTTTTTTTTCCACTTTAGGACAAGCAAATGAGAAGGAATTTGAGTGTGCTAGGTTTGAATGGGCTAGTGAGGAGAGGCCAAGTAAGCATGGTGAGGACGAAATAGAGTATCACATGACTCCCAACCAAGGGACACAACTTAGAGGGCTATTTTCATGAAGTGGGAGAGGGATGCACACTAGGAAATGGGAACATGCATGGGGAAAAAGCAAGTGATGTGCATGAAGACGAGGAGCTTCATCTGGGAGAGGTTCCACATGACATAATCCAGCAAGACCAAGAGGCCAAGCATGAAGGATGTGAGAAGAAGAAAGGCAATTCCAAGGGATATCAAGAGGAGCTATGTGGACTCGCCTCCTTGATGCATGAGGAGGCGGGATGGGTTTCACCCAGTAGAGTGGCGCGAGAAAGGAGAGAACCAAGAAGTTTGGACAACCGAGTGGGGGAATGTTTGATGTTACGAAATTCAAAAGACCAAGAAATGGTTGGTGTCGAAGCAAGGAAGGAAGGATAGTGTGAGGTTTCGTGCACAAAGAAGGTATACTCGCCGCCACTCCCACTTTGGAGATCCGGGAGGAAGAGTAATTGGAGTAAAAGTATGTGCATGGAGGGGAAGGGGTGTCACCTCGCATCTTGACCTCGTGAATGTCTTCATTTTGAATGTGTGTGGCGGAAATGGGCCCGGCCGCGCACTCATGATTAGGGGTCGAATAAAAGAGGTGTATCCGGATGTGGTATGTCTTGTGGAGCACAAGGTCAACTATAAAAAACATGATCAATTCAAGCGAGCAGTTTGGCCTCATGCTTGAACGTCAAATAGCATGGTTGTGGACTCCGGGCGGATTCTAGTGTTATGGAATGACCAACTGGTAGACTTGAGGGTTACCATTGAATCAACACAATTACTTCACTTCATTGGGAGCTTAAGGAAGGATGGCACTAAATTTTCTCTCATGCCTATCTATCGAGAAAACGGGCATGTGGATAGGAGAGCATTGTGAAGGGATCTCAATGAAGTGGCACCACATGTGGCGCAACCATGGCTGGTTGGGGGTGATTTTAATTGCATTAGGATGGCTTGTGAAAAGTGGGGCAGAACATCTGGAAATGAGGTGGTAATTCAGGAGTTTAATGAGTGTGTTGACGCACTCCAACTCCTAGAGATGCCCTAAAAGGGAGGCGATTTCACTTGGTCCAATTCCTTCAAGGGTAGTAATTCATCGAGACAAGGATTGATCGAATCTTAATGAACAATGCGTGGCTTGAGGTGTTCCCCAATTCCTTCTACGTTGTTGGTGAGAAGGACTTGAGTGATCACACAATGCTCGTCATGGAAACGGAAGGAAATGCAGTGGAAAAGGAAGATGTTCATATTCGAGAACCATTGGGCAGATCATAAGGACCTTGGTGGAGTAGTGCAACGAGCTTTGGCTACCTATGTGGAAGGTACCCCCATGTTCCATGTGGTTGGCAAGCTGACCAAAGTTAGGAAGGCACTCACAAAATGTAGTTGGAACACCATTGGAAACATCACAAACGAGGTGGGAGAGGCTCGGGCGTCACTTGAGAATGTGAGGAGGCATAGACTTAGTCACCCAAGCAGTGGTGAGCTAGTCCTAGCTGAAGGGCTGCAAAGGATACACTTGCCAGTGTCCTTGCTTGGGAGGAGTCCATTAAAAGACAAAAATCTAGAATAAAGTGGCTGAAAGAGGGGGACCGAAACACTAGGTTCTTCCAAGCACATCTTAGAGTGAGGAGAGCCACCAATCAAGTGAGCCGAGTGGGAGAGGGGGATATCCTAGTGGAGGATGAGAGTGACATCCGGGAAGCATTCTGGCTTTTTTATGCTAACTTGTTTGCTTATGGTTTTCAGGTGCAACCCCTTAACCATTCAATTATTTTACTACAAATTACAATGGATGAGGGGGCAGATTTAATACGGAAGTTTGACCCAACCGAACTACAAGATGTTGTGTTGAATGCAAATATAGACAAGGTGTCGGGGCGAGGTGGCTTGAACGCAAAACATTTCAAGGCCGCATGAGATATAATCAAGAGGGATATGGTCAAGGCTGTCACATCTTGTTTGGATAGTGGAAGGGTTCTCACGCAATGGAACAACACATCGATCACGATTATCCCGAAGAAGAAGGCACCGACGGTGGTGGAGGTCTTCCGTCCCATTGCTTTGTGCAACATGACGTATAGGTTCACTTCCAAAGTACTTGCGAACCGGTTGAAGAGGCTATTACCACGGCTAATAGGGAAAATAAGAGTGCATTTGTTAAAGGTCGAAGAATTGGTGATAACATTCTCCTCGCACACGAGCTTTGCCATAACCTTCACCTAGAGAAGGGGAAAGGACGCATGTGCATAAAGCTTGATATTCGAAAAGCCTATGACTCCATCTCTTGGGCGTTCCTTGATCATGTAATGAAAAGATTTGGCTTCGTGGATAAGTGGAGACTCCTAATTTTGGCTGGTGTTGAGGTATTGTTTGTGGAGAAAGTTAATGGGGCTAACTCCATGCCGTTTCGAGCTCGGAATGGTTTACGACAAGGTGATCCATTATCCCCTACTTGTTTTTGATGTGCATGGAGTTGAGTGAAATAGTGAAAATGGCGGTCATGGAAAGGAAACTCGAGCCGTTAACATGCGGAGATGTCATAGTGTCACATCTCTTGTTTGCTGATGACGTCCTACTCTTCGCGAGGGCTACCAAGGAAAATGCTTTGGCCATTAGAACTATCATAGAGGAATTCACAGCAAGCTCGGGTCTGAAATTTAATGCTTCGAAAAGTCAAGTTTTCATGGGGGAGATGTGATGCATGGAGCATGGATTGAAAAAATTTGAGTACCTTGGGACGTTAGGTCATCGTATTTCATAAGAGAGGTGATGTGGAACCTCCCTCCCGCATGATCTAGCAGGATGGAAGAAGTATGCTCGATGGTGAACCAAGTTCGTATCCATGGAGGCACAGATAGGCAAATACGACCGATTGGAAAGGGTGTTGCACTTGGGATGAAGGAAGTGTGGAGTTGGGTGAGGGAACCGGCTAGGAAAGTACCTTGGGCTGGTATGGTATGGCACGTTTGTTGTCCCGAAGCATGCACTCACAACATGGAGAGCATTGAAGGGTGCTTACTCACGAAGAGGCGAATGATTAACTGAGGGGCAAATCTCTACCCAATGTGAGTGCTTTGTGAAGACAAAGAGGAGGACATGGAGCACCTTTTCTGGAAATGTCGATACACGAAGGAGGTGTGGAGCTGCCTCCTCAACCTCATGTAGCTCAACCCATGCTTAGCGAGCAGTCTAGAGAGCGAGGCAATGCGAATATCACATGCAAGTGGAAGCCGACTTGACAAGGTGGTAAGATGGTGGGTGTTTAATGCTATGATACACGAATGCTGGCTCGAGTGGAACCGAAGGATATTCGGGGCGAAAGGAAACAATCAGTAGATACCATTGCTGTAGTCAAAGACATAATTCGGTGTTTGGGAGATAAAGTAAAAATAATAGCGAAAGATGAAGGAGAAGTGCGACATTTTCAGGACACTTGGAGATAACTCCAGCTTATGATGTGGATGAGGATGAAATTGTCTCTTAAACTACAATGCTTATAGTGATGTTTATATAGGTTGTATTGGGAAAGCCGGTTATGCATATGGCATACACCCGCAGACTAAATGGAAATTTCTATAGGATGTAAAACATCTTTAGATTAATAAATCTAAGAGGCTAAGCCTCCCTTTTGGTTTGCAAAAAAAAGAGACGAGAAGGAGAATAAGAGACAGGACAAGCAAGGAGACAGAAGTAGAACGACAATGAGAAGAATAAGGACACAGAGACAAAATGGAAACGGAGAGTGGATAGAAGATAAGGAGGGAAAGAAGTAAAATGGGAGAGAGTGGGGAGGAGAGCGAGAAGAAGAAGAAGGAGAGGAAGTGAGGAATGATAGAGAAGGAGAGCGGTGGAAGGAGAGAGAGAGAGAAGAAGGAGAAGGCGAGCAAGAGAGTAAGATAGAGTAAGAGAGGAGGGGAGAGAGAGAAGGACAAGGAGAGAGAAGTAGAGGGAGACGAAGGAGTGAGAAAAAGAAAGAAGGAGACAGAGAGGGAGAGAGAGAGAAATAGTGGAGATGGGAAAGAGATACAGAGAGACGCAAGAGGAGAACGAGAGAGAAGGGGAAGGAAAGTGAGAAGGAGATACAAGAAGACAAGAGATATGGAGAAGGAAAGGGGGAAGGAGAAGGAGAGGGATTGAAGTAGAGGAGAATGAGAGAGACGGAAGGAGATTGAAGACGAAGAGTGAAGGAAAATGAGAGAGAAGATAGGAGGGAAGAGAGAATCAAAGAGAGGAGTGAGAAGGAGGGGGAGAAAATGAGAGAAGGAAAGAGAAGTAGAGAGGGAGAGAAGGATAGATAAGAATAGAGAAAGAAGTAGAAGGAGGAGAGAGAGAAAGATAAGGAGAGGGGGGATATATTAGAGAGAAGGAGAGGGAAAAGGAACGAGAGAAGGAGAATGAGGGACAACAGGGAAGGAGAAAGTGAAGGAGGAGGAGAGATATGGAGGAGAGTGGGAAGAGAGTAAAAGATGCGAGATAGTGGGACAAGGAGAATGAGACAGAGAGTGAGAGAGAGAAGGAAATGGATAGAGAGGAGAGTAAGAGAAGTAAAAATAGAAAGAATAGGATTTGGAGAGATAGTGACGAATAGAAATAAGAGACAGAGAGAAAGAGAAGGAGGAGGTAGAGGGAGAGGGAAGGAGAAAGAGAGCAATAGGATTGTTAAGGACAAATGGAGAAAAGAGAGAGAAGGAGATGGAGAAGGAGAAGGAGAAGGGTAGAGAAGAAGTATTAGAAGAGAGATAAGGAGAAGGAGAGAGCAAGAGAGAAGGAGAAGGAGAAGTAGATGAATAGTGTTAGAAAGAGTGATAAAGCGGAGAGAGACGAAGAAGGAGAGAGAAGGATAGACACAAGAAGGAGAAGGAGAGGGAAGAGGAGAGATTGAAGGAGAATGAGATGCAGAGAATGAGAGTAGTGGATAGAAAAGGAGGAGAGAAATAAGGAGAGATCGACAGAGTAGGGAGACAGGAAAGGAGGAGATGGAGAGGTGAGAGAGAGAAGGAAATGGGGAAACAAGGAGAGAGGGAAGAAGATGAGAGAAGGAGATGGAGAGAGAGCTAGAAGGAGGAGGAGAGAGAGGAGAGGTGGACAGGGGGGAGAGAGTGAGAAGGGCAAGGAGAGGGAGAGAGGAGTGATCGAGAAGGAGAAGTAGAGAGAACAACAAAGAAGGAGAGAGAGGGAGATGGAGAAAGGGAGAAGGAGAGAGATAAGGAGGGAGTGAAACGGAGAAGGAGAGAGAGTGAATAAGAACAAGAAGAAGAGAGAGGAGAGAGAGAAAGAGATCTCGAATTAATGAAATGGAGAAAGAGTTGGAGAGAAGAAGAAGTATAGGGAGGGACGGAATGGAGAGGGAGAAAGAGTGAGAGAAGAGTAGAGAGAGTCTGTAAGTGAGCTAGATGGAGAAAGACAAGGAGGAGAGAGAAGGAAGAGGAGACTGGAAGGTGGGAGAAGGAGAAAAGGAAAGGAAAGGGGGAGAGAGGGAAAGAGAAGTACAGACCATTGGTCAGAAGAGAGAGAAATAGAGTGAAGGAGAGAGGCGGGAGAGTGAAGGAGAACGACTATAGAGGAGAAGGGGAAAGGGATAGATGGAGAGACAAAGAGAGAGGAGAGAGAAAAGGAGGAGTACGAGAGGAGTGAGAGAGAGTGAAGTTGACGGAGAGGAAAAGAAAGGGGAGGAGTTGAGAGAAGGACAAGCGAAGATGAAGGAGAGAGATGAGAGAGAAGGGGAGAGAGAGACGAGGAAGACAAATAGGGAGAAGAAGGAGAGAGGGTGAGAGAAGAAGAAGGAGAGAAGGTGAGATTAGGAGAGAGAGAAGGACTAGGGGAGTGAGAGGGGAGGAGAGCGAGAAGGAGATGGAGAGGAAAAAAGGAGAGATTGAGAAGGATAGGGGTGGAAGGAGAAAAAGAAAAAGGAGAAGGAAAGCGAGAGAGTAACATAGAGTAAGAGAGGAGGAGAGAGAGAAGGACAAGGAGAAGAGAGAGAGGAAAAGAAAAGTAGGAGAGAGAAGCTACGGGGATAGCATGGGGGTTCCTAGGGTCTAAACCTCTTTTCTTCCACCAAAACTCTTGATTTTCTCATCAAAAAGGATCGTACAACTAGTTCTTTGCATGTGGGTGAGCTGATTGGGAGTGGTAGAAACGTTTAGCACACCCATGGAGCACCAAAGCACCATCCACTTTCAGGTTTGGAGAGTGGAGGGACGGTTTCTTCCCCATCCCAGGGGGCGGAGTGGTCTCACCAAAGAGGTGGTCGAACCTATTCAAATTCGAAGCTACGGCAGCAACAACACTCTCATTTGTTGAGCCGAAGGTGCTAGGAGGAAGGAAGGTCATAGTTTTCTCTAGAGACGACGTGAGTGATGCTCTGCAGAGGTGGGATAAAGTTTAACTTGGCTTTTTTATTGATTTCAAGCCTCATCTTCCCACGTTGGAGAAACATCTACACAAACTATGGGGTTTAGTGGCTACTGATTGACATCATTTCATGCTTATATTTGTATATTATATCCATTATCTTTCACCTAAACAATGCTATGTTACGAGTTTTATATTTTTAGTTTTCAGGAATAAATAGGTTTGAAGAGATGAAACATAAAAGGACCCAAAAGCTGGGAAAAAGGACTGGATTGAGAGATCTGGGGACCAAGATGCAAGGGAGAAGGACCTCAACGCAAGACAGAGGGACCTAAGAGCAAAACAGAATACTTCACACCATCATGGGGAGTATCTTAGCAATTGGATTCGGGTCGGAGATCCAATAAACGAAGTAGATCCATCTAAGACAACCAAATACACTAAGCAAAGCCCAGCACAAATTCCAGATGGATCCGGACTGTTTAGACCTCCAATTGGCGGTCCAAGACCGCTAATTGGTGGTCACTTTTGGCCCAAATCCTCTAAGATTTCTCTGGGTTACGTATTAGTGTGTATTTAGTCCATTTCTGGTATTGGTTTAGTCCCACATCGGGGGATTGTCCCGGATTAGCTTTTTCCATGGCTATAAATAGAACTCTTCACCTCCTATTGTAATCACTCCATATTTTAAGTGGCTATTCTTCCTACTAGAAGTGAGGCCTTGAAGCACACACTAAAGTAGGAGGATGCTACTTTTAATGTGAGTCATTTTATCAATAAAGTTTTGTGTTTCTTTCATTGTTTGTTTATGCTTCTTTTATTGTTTGTACATGTTTTAGTTTAATCGTCTTTTATTTCTAGCTTAGTTTTAATATGCTTTCTTTGCTTAGTTTAATAATTAGTGTAATGTTTAGTGAGTAGTTCCATCCCCTTTGGGGGTGGAGTAGATGTACATACATGCATTAGGGAATGGGATGAATGCTTTATTTTTGATGTGTTGATCAAACATGAATGTATGCTTGCTTGTTTAGGATAGAATTTATAACTTGATGAGTTTTGCCAAAATGATTAGACACCTCTCATGCTTGTTTAGGTTCTGAAATAAACAACTTGCATATGTAAATGTTAATCAACTAAGTTGGTGAATAGATTGATAGGTTTTGCCATAACATTTAGACACTTCCTATGCTTGATAAACACCACCTTCATGTGCTTAAAGAATGTATTATACACCCACCTCTTTGCATGTGTGCACTCACTCCACCCCTTAGGGGTTTTTCCATTTCAGTATTCCAGCATTCTTCCTCTGTTCTTAGCTTAGTTCTTATTTCATTGTTTGGTTCTTCCTTTTGCATTTCCTACTTCTTAGCGTAGTATAGAGTAGAGTAGCATAAACATCTTTCTCCCCCTATTTTTGCCACTTGATTTCGTACAAGCAAGAGGCTACTCACCTCCCTGAGGACGACCCGTGCTTGCCACCGCTTCATCGCGGCCGTGCACTTGCGGTTTTAAATAAAACGTTCAACAACTGCTTTGGAAGTGCTTCATCGAAGGCAGGACTTCTTGATATTTTTATGAACCCCTTGGTCGTGCAAGCATGCTCCCCTAAGGTAGTGATTAAATATGCTAAGATAGTTACTACGCCTATTTGGATTCGGTTTCCAGAGTTGGATCTGAGAAGGAGAGAGAGAGGTTGACATGTAGAAAGGGAGAAGGAGAGAGATAATGAGGGAGTAAAACGGAGAAGGAGAGAGTGTGAAGAAGAACAAGAAGAAGAGAAAGGAGAGGGAGAAGGAGACCTCGAATTAAAGAAATTGAGACAGAGAAAGAGAAGGAGGGAAGAAGTAGAGGGTGGGAGGAGAGGGAGAGGAAGAAAGAATGACACAAGGGGAGAGAGAGCTAGATGCAGAAAGGCAATGAGAAGGAGGGAGAGAAGGAAGAGGAGTCTGGATTAGAGGGAGAAGCGGAAAAGGAAAGAGAGTGAGAGTGACATAAGGAGAAGTAGAGACCAGTGGTAAGAAGAGAGATATATAGAGAAAAGGAGAGAGACAAGGGGAAGAGAGAGAAAGAGAGACGGAGAACGAGAAAGTAGGAGAAGGCGAAATGGAGAGATGAAGAGACAAAGAGAGAGGAGAGAGATACGGAGGATAACAAGAGGAGTGAGAGAGAGAGAAGGTGACGGAGAGGAAAATAAATGGGAGGAGGAGAGAGAAGGAAAAATGAAGCTGAAGGAGAGAGATGAGAGAGAAGAGGAGAGAGAGTAGGAAGAGAATGAGGGAGAAGGAGAGAAGGTGAGAGAAGAAGAAGGAGAACAGGAGAGAGGACAAGCAAGGAGAGAGAAGGGGAAGGAGAATGACAGCGGGAAGAATAAGGGCACAGAGAGAAAGGGAAGGGAGAGTGGACAGAAGATAAGGAGCGAAAGAAGGACAAATGGAGTTAAAGGGGAGGAGATGGAGAGAGTAAGATAGAGTAAGAGAGGTGGGGACAGAGAGGAGGACAAGGAGGGAGAAGAAGAGGGAGATGGAGGAGCGAGAATGAGAGAGAAGGAGACAAAGAGGGAGAGAGAGAAAGAGTGGAGATGGGAAGGAGATTGAGAGAGGGAAGCAAGAGGAGAACGAGAGAGAGAAGAGGAAGGTAAGTGAGAGGGAGAAACAAGAACACGAGAGATATGGAGATGGAAAAGGGGAATGAGAAGGAGAGGGA
This sequence comes from Triglochin maritima, assembly GCA_963682175.1. NCBI lineage: Eukaryota > Viridiplantae > Streptophyta > Magnoliopsida > Alismatales > Juncaginaceae > Triglochin > Triglochin maritima. Next base: position 21,453,913 of record OY821771.1, on the reverse strand, counting down.
TTGAACTAGAGGATAAGAAGAGAGACGAAAGGAGAATGAAGACGAAGAGTGAAGGAAAAGAGAGAGAATATAGAAGGGAAGAGAGAATCAGAGAGACGAGTGAGAAGGAGGAAGAGAGAATGTGAGTGAGAAGGATAAGAATAGACAAAGAACTAGAAGGAGGAGAGAGAATGATAAGGAGAGAGGGATAGATCAGAGAGAAGGAGAGGGAAAAGGAGCGAAAGAAGGACAAAGATGGACAACACGGAAGGAGAAATAGAAGGAGGAGGGGAGATATGTAGGAGAGTGGGAAGAGAGTGAAAGAGGCAAGAGAGAGAAGGAGAATGAGAGAGAGAAGGAAACGGATAGAGAGGAGAGTGAGAGAAAGAGAAGTAGAAATAGAAAGTATAGGATATGGAGACATAGTGAAGAATGGAGAAGAGATGGAGAGAGAGAGAAATAGTAGGAGGAGGGAGAGGGAGAGGGGAGGAGAAAGGGAGCAGTAGGATAGTTAAGGAGAGAAGAAGGAGAGAGAGTACTAAAGAGAAGGACAAATGGAGAGAAAGAGATAGAAGGAGATGGAGAAGGAGAAAGGTAGAGAAGAAGGAGAAGAGAGAGATAAGGAGAAGGAGAGAGCGAGAAGGAGATGCCGATGCAGTGTTAGAATGAGTGAAGAAGCGGAGAGAGACGGAGAACGAGACAGAAGGAAAGACACAAGAAGGAGAAGGAGAGGGAAGAGAGAGATTGAAGGTGAAGGAGATGGAGAGAAGGAGAGTGGTGGAGAGAAAAAGAGGAGAGATAGAAGGAGAGATCGACAGAGGAGGGAGACGGGGGAGGATGAGAGGTGAGAGAGAAGGAAATGGGGAAACAAGGAGAGTGGGAAGAAGACGAGAGAAGGGGATGGAGAGAGACCTAGAAGGAGGAGTGAGTGGAGAGATGGACAGGGGAAGAGAGTGAGAAGGGCAAGAAGAGGGAGAGAGGAGCGATGGAGAAGGACAAGTAGAGAGAACAATAGAGAAGGAGAGAGAGAGGGAGAAGGAGAAAGGGAGAAGGATAGAGATGACGAGGGAGTGAAAGGGAGAAGGAGAGAGAGTGAATAAGAACAAGAACAAGGGAGAGCAGAGAGTGAAGGAGAAGGAGATGGAGATGGAGAGAAGATAGAAGGGGAGAGGTGGAGAGAAAAGGACGAGGAAGAAGGAGAAAAATGAGAGGATGGGAGAGACACATGGGAGTCCTAGGGTACCCTATGGTTACTAACTCGTTTCTTCACTAAATCATTTGGTTTTTTGTCCTAGATAGAGCAACACGCTTGCTCTTCTCAATCAAGTCATCCAAATGGAGATTTTGGCACAAAGAAGAATCCCCATGAGGCACAATAAAGACATGAATTCGATAGGGTAGATGGCAGGGGAAAGCAACCACTTCAAGGGAGCGACACACCTCCACCAAAGAAGTGGTCCGATCTCTTCCAAACTGGCACTAGAGTTTGGACAACATTGGAGTTTGTCCCACCGGTGGTGAGGGAAGGGGTGAGAGTGGAGGTGTGCTCAGGGAAAAAGAGATCATTGAAACACTCAAGAAGTGGGAGAAGGTGTTGATAGGCTACTTCATAGACTTAATCCTCATCAACCAATGCTAAAATGACACCTACACAAGCTATGGGGGTTAGTGGGTGGAATGGAGGTGATTCGAAGGGCTCAAACGTTCCACCTCTTTCGGTTTACACTTGGGGAAGATAGGGATCGTGTCCTTGAAGGTGGTTCATAGTTTGTTAGAGGAGCACCCTTTGTGGTTCAAGCTTGGTCATCGGAGCTTTTCATAAGGAGAGCGAAGATCACGTCGATGCCTATATGTATAAAGCTACCGGAGCTAGACATAAGGTTTTGGTCGGCAAGACTCTTGAGCACCATTGTGAGTGTCTTGTGAAAGCCACTTTACATGGACGAGCAAACAGCAAGTCGCTAGAGGTTGGCTTATGAGAGGGTATGTGTGGAAGTTTCAAATGATTTTGGTTATCCAAACAAGGTGGAGATCCAAGTGGGAGAGGGAACATTGGAGAGGGTGGCGGTGGAATATAAGTGGAGGCCGACATTTTGCAAGGAGTGCTTTGAGTTTAGGCACACCACCGAAAAGTGTCCAAAGAAGGTGGTGCCACCCAAGTCGGTGGAGAAATGGATTGACGTGGGACGCCAGAATGGTGGAAGCGGAGGAGGGGAGAAAGCTGGCACAAAGGATGGTAAAGGCGCGAAGGTGGGAAAGGCCGATGAGGAATCTGGAGATAGTGAGGAGGAGATAGGCTTGGGAGGCCCGACGACGGTGGAAGAGGAAGACGGAGGAGCGCATAGGGAGGAGGGAAGCATGGAAGGGGAGGGTGACATGGCAAGGAGGGAAAATGAGGACATGACAAGTGGCAAGGAGGGCCCACTCGTGCAAAGGAGAAAATTAGGAAAAGATGAGGAGGGGTTTGCAAATGTGGGGCTCCCTTTCAAGGAAGTGCCACGTGGAAAGGTGGGGGGACAAAAGAATGACAAGGAGGAGCAAATGACATAAGGGGATAAGAATTCCTTTGGTGCAAGAGTAGGAGGAAATGAGATAGGCACAAGTGGAAAGCAAAGGGGACAAAAGCATGACAAGGGGAAGCTTTTGCATATGGTCCCGGAAGATGGAGCGAATAGGAGTGTGCTATGTGGAGAAGAGGATAACAATTCCTTTGGAGCAATAGTAGAAGCAAATGAGGGAGGCACATATGGAAAGCAAGGAGGACAAAACGCAAGTAAGGAGATCTCTTCTCAAGGAAGCCAAGCCCAAATTCAAATTCAAAATAAAGAGACAAGAGAAAATGTGGAGGTTGTCGAGCACGTGAGGGAAAGGGACGGAAATATGTATGTAAGTTACGTGTATGTCAATAGCATGGAAGAGGGAGGGAAAATGGTGGAAGGGGAAGGCTTTAGTGATAAGGAGGAGGAAATGAGGGAGCAAGGGCATGAACGGTATCTGGAAGCCGAGTTAGAGGGTGCACCAAGGGAGAGTATGGACGCAATTCTTGAGGTAGAACAATGTTGGAGCACACCAAACGAAACTGGCAAGAGAAGAAAAGGGTAGAAGCACACACACATGTGGGGGAAAGGTGGTCTTTTGTGGCACAAATGAAGGTGGGGGTTTAAATGATGGGAAATATGGAGAGGGAGAAAAGGATGCAAGAGGAGGAAGACTCCCATGCTCACCACCGCCTCTCGTAGACATAGAATCGATCTCTCCACAACCTAAGACTTTCAAGGCAATCAGTGATCGTGGGTTGGAGTAACAAAAGGCACACCAAGGTGGTAGGGGGAGTCGATCCCCAAGCCAAAAGCCATGAATAGCCCTGTTTGGAACGTGCGTGGTGCAAATGGACCCGGCCGTGCACATATGATTCGAGGGCGAAAAAAGGAGGTCCCTGCGGATGTGGTATGTTTAGTATAACATAAAGTCAAATTGAAGAAATTGGAAAGGTTCAAGTTTAGTATAACATAAAGGAGGCCTCATGCAAGGGCTTCCAATGCTATGGTAGTGAACGCGGGTAGAATCCTTATCCTTTGGAATGAGCATGTGGTAGAACTTCAAGTCAAGTTTGAGACGACATAACTAGTCCAATTGGAAGGGATCGAGAAGAGGGATGGTCGACCTATAGTTATCACGGCTATCTATGGGGACAATGGACATGTGGAGAGGCACAAACTGTGGGAAGACCTAGCAAGTGCAGCCCCAAACGCTTCCACCCCATGGTTGGTTTGTGGGGACTTTACAGCCGAAGAGGCTATGAAAGAAAGGGAGGTGCGGGTTTGAATGACACGGCCATGGAAGATTTAAATTTTTGTGTGGACGAACTGCAACTTCTGGAACTGCCATCGACTGGAGGGGATTTCACTTGGTCCAAGTCGTCAGAGGGAGATGCTCGAATTGAAACAAAGATCTACCGAATCCTTATGTCATATGCATGGTAGAAGCATATCCGACATCCTTATATATGGTGGGCGAAAAGGACTTGAGTGATCATTACATGTTGAAGATGTACACAGAAGGGGACAACACACATAAGGCCCGCATATTTAGGTTTGCAAATCATTGGGTGGAGCATGAAGAGTATTCTGAGGTAGTGAACAAGGCATGGAGCACTTTTATGGTGGGTACTCCTATGTTTCGAGTAATTGAAAAATTAAGTGAGGTGAAGGAAGCATTGAAAGCATGGAGTAAGGAGAAATTTAGGATTGTAGAACAATTAGTGGGGGTGGCCCAAGGTGTGCTTGCGGAAGTGAGAAATCAAAGATGGCTAAATCTGGATAATGAGAACTTGCGCAAGAAGGAGGTGAGGGCGAAGGAATATCTTGACACAATCTTGAAGCAAGAAGAATCCGTTATAAGACAAAAGTCAAGGTGAAGTGGTTGCGGGAAGGGGACCGAAACTTGAGGTTTTTTTATGCATCCCTTAGTGTGAGGGAGAGAACATCCTTGAAGAAGACGGTCAGATCCGGGAGGCATTTAGGCATCGGTATGCTAGTTTGTTTGCTAATCTTTTTCAAGTTCAACCTTCAGTAACTGATATTATATTCCCTCATGTGGGGGCGTGGATGGGGAGAGGTTGGTGCGAGCACTTGACGTAAACGAGGTGGAATCGGTAGTCCTTAACGCAAATGTGGACAAGGCACTCGGACCGGATGGATTCAATGCAAAGTTCTTCATATCAGCATGGGGAGTTGTAAAACAAGATGTGTTCAAGTCGAACGAGTCATTCATGCGAAGTGGGAAGCTTCTACAACAACCAATTATACCTTAATTATGATTTTCCAAAAGAAGGTGGGGACAACAATGCTTGATGATTTTTGGCGAATTTCATTGTGCAACATGTTGTATCGGTTTGTTTGAAAAGTGTTGGAAAATCGGTTGAAGGAAGTGGTTCCAAGGCTTGTGGGTGAGACACAAATTGCATTTGTAAGAGGATGACGGATTGGGGACAACATTCTTTTGGCATATGAGCTATGTCACAATATGCTTTTGGAGAAGGGTCGAGGCGGATGTGTCTTAATCATGACTTGAGGAAGGCCTACGATTCAGTATCGTGGGAGTTTTTGGAGAGTGTAATGGCACGGTTTGGGTTTACAGAGAAATGGTGAAAGCTCATTATGGCATGCATCAAAGCATCGTTTGTAGTTACCGTTAATTCGGCGAACCCAAGGCCTTTTAACGGGAGCAATGGGTTGCGACAAGGAGACCCGTTGGCACCATATTTGTTTGTACTTTGCATGGACGTATTGAGTAGGATGCTACATAGTGAAGTGGAAGCGGGGAGGTTGACGACACTTCCATGTTGGGATGTGGCCATATCTCATCTTATGTTCGCGGACGACGTCATGTTATTTGCACATGAAACAAGGGAAACTGCAAGAACAATCAAATGAGTACTTGACCAATTCACCGCGTGCTCGGGTTTCCATCTCAACAAAGAAAGAGCCCAATTTTCATGGGAGGGGAGGTGGAGTATGGGAGTGGATTTACTCATACCTCGGGATGGAGAGGGTGGAGTTTCTAGTCACCTATCATGGGTTGCCTTATTGTAGGGAAGGATGGGGAGGAGGCATTGCATGGTTTTTGTAGAGAGGGTGAGGGAAAGGATGAGTACGTGGAAGCAAAACTACTTGTCATTGGCCGATCGAGTGGAACTAGTGAGGAGTGTGTTGGTTGCACTTAGTATTTATTGGATCTCAATGTTTGTTATTCCAAGGAAGGTGTTGAAAGAAGTTGAGAGCATAATGTATCGATTCATATGGGGTGGGCCAAACAAATGGGTGGCGGTCTCATGGAAGGACATGTGCACACCCAAGAGGGAAGGAGGTTTAGGACTGCAGCGACTCATGGAATGGAATGACGTTGGGATGATTCGTTTGTTGTGGCTTGTAGTAGCGCATGGAAACTCGTTATGGGTCAAGTTTGGGTGGCGAAAGTATACAAGGAACCAATCTATTTGACAAGCTAGACCCCCACGGTATTCTCATGGGCGTGGAGGGGACTCTTGAAGGTCCATGACATTGCAAGGAAACACATCCAATACTGGGTGGGAAATGGAGGTGACAATTTTTTTCCACTATCCATGGTGTGGAGAACCATTCTCATGTCTACCATGGGAGAAGAGCTACACTACACAAATGGGGGTACCATGTGATACAAAGGTGGACTATTTCATTAGCAATGGAGAGTGGAGTCTCCCATTTCCAAGGTCGAGGGAAATAGCGGAGTTGTGGCCACAGATACGAAGCACAACGATTCATGGAGGGAGAGATGAACCAACAAGAGTGGGAGCCTCGGGAGATAAAATGGATATAAAGGAGGCAAGACGATGGATTGTGAAGCAAGGGGCAGCCGTGGGTTGGTCAAAGGTGGTATGGCATAAGAACCACATCCCTAAACATGCATTTGTGACATGGAAGGCAATGAGGGGAAGATTGATCACAAAGAAACTCACGAGACAACAGGGGGCAAAGCATGACACGGGGTGTGTCTTGTGTGAAAAAGAAGAGAGAGACATTGCACACTTGTTTTGGAGATTTACGTTCATCAAGGAAGTGTGGAAAAACTTACTACACCATATGGGACTGGACACGAGGGTAAGAGGCACGTTGGAAGAAGAAGGAAAACATGTGGTCGGTATGAGAGGGAGCAATACAAAGAAAGTGTGCATACGATGGGCATTCAATGTCATGGTCTTTGAGTGTTGGCAAGAGAGGAATAGGCGCATATTCGAGGATGAGAAGAAGAGGCCAAAATATATTGTGGTGTTAATCAAAGAAGCCATCTGGCAATGGGCCCAACAATCAAGGATATAGCAAGAGCCCAAGAAGCATTAAGCACATTCAAAGAGGAGTGGTTATAGAATTAGAGAACGGAGAATGAGAGAGTAAGATAGTGTGTATGGACTCATTTAGTGATAGAGCGGTCTACACGTTGTAATACATAAGTATGGACGATCATGAATGTAGTATGACCCGGGGCATAGAACTCATTTTTGTTAAGATTGTAAAGATACTTTACACACTTATTATAATTTAGAGGCTAACCTACCATTTTTCTTTGCAAAATAAAAGAAGGATACCTCGAATTAAAGAAATAAAGAGAGAGAAAGAGAAGGAGAGAAGACAAAGTAGAGGGAGGGAGGAGAGGGAGAGGGAGAGAGAGTGAGAGAAGGAGGGAGAGACTCTGTAAGTGAGCCAGATGGAGAAAGACAAGGAGAAGGACAGAGACAAGGAAAAAGAGACTGGAAGGGAGGGATAACGGTAAAAAGGAAAAGGAGAGAGAAGGAGAAGTAGAGACTAGTGGTAAGAAGAGAGAAATAGAGAGAAGGAGAGAGAGAAAGAGAACGAGAAAAGAGGAGAAGAGGAAGGCAAAGATGGAGAGAGGAGAGAGATAAGGAGGACGACGAGAGAAGTGAGAGAGAGTGAAGGTGACGGGGAGGAAAAGAAAAGGGAGGAGGAGAGAGAAGGACAAGCGAAGCTAAAGGAGAGAGATGAGAGAGAAGGGGAGAGAGAGACAAGGAAGAGAAGGTGGGAGAAGAAGGAGGGGATGAGAAGGAGAACAAGAGAGAGGATAAGCAAGGAGAGAGAAGGAGAAGGAGAAAAATAGTGAGAAGAATAAGGACAGAGAGAAAAGGGAAGGGCAGAGTGTAGAGAAGATAAGGAGAGAAAGAAGGACAAGGGGAGTGAGATGGGAGGAGAGTGAGAATGAGAGGAGAGGGATGGAAGGAGAGAGAGAACGAGGAGAAGGAGAACGAGAGAGTAAGATAGAGTAAGAGAGGAGGGGAGAGGGAATCAGAGGGAAGGAGAAGGAGAACGAGTGAGTAAGATAGAGTAAGAGAGGAGGGGAGAGAGAATCAGTGAGAGGAGTGAGAAGGAGGGGGAGAGGATGAGAGAAGGAAAGAGAAGGAGAGAGGGGAGAGAAGGAAAGATAAGAATAGAGAAAGAAGTAGAAGGATGAGAGAGAGAAAGATAAGGAGATCAGAGAGAATGAGAGGGAAAAGGAGCGAGAGAAGGAGAAGGATGGACAACAGGGAGGGAGAAAGAGGAGGAGGACGAGATGTGGAGAAGAGTGGGAAGAGAGTGAAAGAGGGGGGAGAGAGAGAAGGAGAATGAGACGGAGAGTGAGAGAGCGAAGGAAACAGTTAGAGAGGAGAGTGAGAGAAAGAGAAGTAGAATTAGAAAGAATAGGATAAGGATAGATAGTGAAGAATAGATACAAGAGATGGATAGAGAGAGAAAGAGAAGGAGAAAGAGAGCAATAGTATTGTTAAGGAGAGAACAAGGAGAGAGAGTACTAAAGAGAAGGACAAATGGAGAAAAATAGGATGAAGGAGATAGAGAACGAGAAGGGTAGAGAAGAAGAAGGAGAAGAGAGAGATAAGGAGATGGTGCAAAGGTGAGAGAAGAAGAAGGAGATCAGAGGGAGAACATGAGAGAGGACAAGCAAGGAGAGAGAAGGAGAAGGAGATAGAAGGAAGAGGAGACTGGAAGGGAGGGAGAGAGAGAAAGAAGGAGACGGCACATCCGGTATGAGGTGGAAAATGGTGAAGATATTCGCTTCTTCCAATATCCTTGGTGTGGACAGCCATTCCAATGTGAAAGTTGTGGGACCGATTACATTATGAGTTGGGAGTGCCTTCGGACAAGAAAGTCTCATACTTTATATCAAAAGGAGTGTGGATGCCCCCCCCCCCCCCCCCAAGATCTACATTGATGGAGGAAATACACTCGAGGATAGCAAATACTCCAATCCATGGAGGCGTCAACGAGCCCAAGAGGATAGATGTCAAGGGTATCGTGCTTGGTATAAGAGAGGTGTGGACATGGGTAAAACCACCGGGAAGAAAGGTTGCGTGGGATGGTATGGTGTGACACAAGCATGCTATCCCAAAGCACGCACTCACGTCTTGGAGGGCCTTGAGGGGTCGGTTACTCACCAAGAAACTTAGGAATCAACACGGCGCAAAGCACAACCTGGTTTGAAACCTTTGTGAGAGCGACGAGGAGGACTTGGAGTACCTTTTATGGGGGTGTACGATTATCAAGGAGGTTTGGGTAGCCCTTCTACACCTACTGAAAATCAGTGACCGACATGCACGATCGCTGGAAGGAGAAGCGATACGACTATCACATACACGTGGTAGCCGACTTGGAAATATGGTAAGGAGATGGGCCTTATTGCCATGATACACGAGTGCTGGCTTGAACGGAATCGCAGAATCTTCGAGGGAGTAAAGGCATTGCCGAAAGATATAGTGGCTGCCATCAAAGACACTATTCGCTTGATCGTTTTATTTAAACCGCAAGTGCACGACCGCGTTGAAGTGGTGGCAAATACGGGTCGTCCACAGGGAGGTGTGTTGACTTTTGGTTTGTGCGAAGGCGAGTGGTAAAGAAATGATAGAAAGATTGATTGCACTAAACTACAGTAGAATGCAAAAGGAAATGAAAGATAAGCAATAAAACTAAACCCCATAGGGGGTAGAGAAAGAATGTGAATATAAAGATGTGTGTGTGTGTGTTCATTTAAGCTCCTCACGACATGTAGTGCATGAAATCATAAAACTACATCCAACTTTGCCTCCACATGAATTAAGATAACACTATATCATTAAAGCATACAAGTCACTAAATGGAATGACGCTAAATGAACTCATGTATAAAGACTAAACCCTACTGTGCCTCCACATGAAATATGATACCGTATTATCATTAGAACATACAAGGCATTAACCAAGGTAAGAGCAACAAGAGTACATGCAACTACAAATCATGTTTCGTTCATCGATTCCATCCATATCCTAACCTTATCATTCCCCATAAAATAGGTCCACTAATCTAAGCATAAGCTAAGCTTCATTTAAGAGCATTAGCAAATCAAAAACAAGAGTGGAACCCATTAGCTGGTTATGGAAATCATATAAGGCTCAAAGGGATTAAGATAACACATACTTAATACACTACATGATTAAATCACATATTTCTCCACCCCCCCAAGTAGGGATGAAACTACTCCCTAATCATTACACTACAACCCACATTAACAAGAAACATTCTACTGAAATGAAATTAAACTAAGGAAGCAAGAATTATTAAAGACTAAAATGACATAAAACAAACAAGCAAGCATACATATGAAAGGAAATTAAACTAAGAGAGAAACAACACAATTAAAGGAAAACATCTATTATTAACTCACTCAATTACAAGTAGCCCTTCCTCCACCAGAGTTTTGCTTCAAGGCTTCACTCTTAGTAGGGAAGATGGCCATCAAAGAGAGAGATGATTACATGAGAGGGCGGAGAGTTCTATTTATAGCCATAGAAACAGGAAATCCGGGACAATCCCTCGGTATGGGACTAAACAAATACCAAAAATAGCCTAAACAAAGACTAATACATACGCTCCAGAAATCTCAGCGGATCCGGGAAGATCTGTACTGCCAATTGGCGGTCTACAAGATCCGGATCTCGCTAAATTTGGTTTTGGGCTTTTCTTGATATATTTGTTGGTCTTGGATGCATCTACTTTGCCTGTTGGAGCTCCGACCCAAATCGAATTTCCAAAATACTCCCCATGATGGTGTGGAGTTTTCTGTTTTTCTCTTTGGTTCTTCGGTCTTACATTCAGGTCCTTCTCCCTTGCATCTTAGTCCCCAGGTCTCACAATTAAGTCATTTTTCCCTGCTTTTGGGTCCTTTCATGCTTCATCTCTTCAAACCTATTTATTTCTGAAATTCAAACATAAAACCTGTCACGTAGTATTGCTTAGGTGTAAGATAATGGATATAAGATACAAATATAAGCATGAAATGATGTCAATCAAATACCCCCATACCTAAGTTTTTGCTAGTCCCGAGCAAAACGAAGTAAGAGAAAAACAAACGAGAAACAAGAAATCCTAACTCACTTTCGTAGGAATCACGGTTGCACTTAGCACGTGCAACAAGCCGTTAAACCTCCTTGTCGCCAAGGTGGAGGAGTGTTGTCTCCTGAGGGTTTTCAGCGGATATACTCACAAAATCCGAAGAAGATGTATTATTCAATCTAGACACTCGACTCGTTGAACAAATTTTGTCGATCATTGGACGCGGTAATCCTACGGGCGGACTCTACATAGGTAATCAGTACACAAGTTAAATAAGGAATTAAGTGAAAGACATGGACAACCTCAACATCCTCAAGTGATACAAAGTGTAAAGTCCATTAAGGTTCTTATTTGCATTACCAATTTTTTTTCTTTTTGTTTTTTTTTTCTTCTTTTCTTTTTATTACTTGGAGCTTCATTCTCCCAGGGTCAGGTTTCGTGCATCATTGTCCATGAGGACTTACACTATCGCGTACACCTTTCCCCAAATCTCCACATAGGGCAATCCCTACCACTCGTGTAACGAGAGTTTGGTCGGCGCATCCCAAGTCAGATGAATCGAAAGCACAAGGCACAAAGTCCTCTCAGACCTACTTTCCTGATTAGAGCCGTGCAAAAAGAGAGAACACCTACTCACTTATTTCTTATCTACACATGAACCAAAACCCCTACAATTAATGTCTCAAAACAAGATTTAAAGGGTCCTTGACTACAACAAACTTCCTTAAGTTAACAGACACGAATAATTGACTCCCTAGGTTCATGGTGGACTTCTTTAAATGTTTGAGCACTGAAACCGTATGATTACTTACCCCCAAGGGAAAACTGGGGTGCATCCTAACGACTCGATAAATCCTAAAGCTACTCTACTAGATATCCTAATGCATCAAGTTCAAGACAATTTTGGGAGCTTTCTTTTTACTTTGCCTCTCAACGGTTTTGCAAATGCTAAACACACACAAAACCCACAAAACATTTTCTTTCACAAACAGATGACGATTTTGAAAGAAATGTGAAAATTTTAAGGCACTAGGCAAGCAAAAGAAGACAAGTCACCCAAGGATCATGGCAAGCAGATATATCGATAATAAATGCAGCACACAACATGACCCTAACAATGGACACAAAAGAAAACAAAAATCAAAGGAAAAGACTCGACTAAGTACACATGTAAAACACCCCCCCACACCTACTTCATGCATTGTCCTCAATGAATGCGAGCAAGATACTACATGGATTTATGCATGAAAAAGGAAAGATCTCACCAACATGAAGCACAAAAGGAAGTTCGTGATTATGTTGATGGACACAACCCAAATTCGCCTCACAACATGTGAGATACTTTAAAAGGGAGACAAAATACGTGAAAGAAAAGGGCCCAAATACTGAAGGTTTGGAGCCCACAACAATCGATGCTCACTGAAGGAGTCTTTTTTTCATTTTTTTTAATTTAACTATGTACAAAAATGGGCTCCCATCTTCATATGTCAAGGGACATCAAATGGGAACCCGCCATCTCTCGAGCCAAAAATGCACATACATGGTCTCGCAACATACAGAGCAGAATTGCTAGACCACCTGATACCCTTATAAGCGTTGTGGTTGTTTGATGCCTCTAGAGAGTGAGCAAGATAGGAGGCATGAACAAGAGGTGAACCTCCATGTGGTTGTTTGAAATCTAGGGTGTCAGGTGGTTGATTCTTTACCCACATCGGGTCCTCAGTAGATACAGTATGTGGCCCAGAGGCCATAAAAATGGTATCTTGTGGCTCAAGAGCCACATGACCAAAAGGATGTGGCTCAAGGGCCACTTGATCAAAAAGATGTGGCTCAAAGGCCACAAGATCATAAGAATGTGGCTTAAGGGCCACAAGATCAGAAGAATGTGGCTCAAGGGCCATAAGATCAAAAGGAGGTGGCTCTAAGACCACGTGATAAGAAAATAAGGCACCTTCTTGTGCCAGCCTAGGTGAAACATCTTCACCACCTTCAGGATCTCCATCGAACAATTCTCTGAAGTACTTGAAGGTGCCCCCAACTTCAATCTCATCCAAGCCCTGGATAAGGTTGACCCCAACATGGTCGTTGAAGGCACTTGGCTTCTTGCCGATGGTGAAGATGTTGAAATCAGCGCATTGACTACCATAAGTCAAACACATCAGACCATTGCGACAATTGATCAATGCATTGGAAGTCGCAAGGAATGGTCACCCCAGAATGACAGGAATTTGTCCAAGTGGGTTTGGCATAGGTTCAGTATCCAAGACAAAGAAGTCATCTGGATAAATGAACTCTCCCACTTTGATCAGCACATCTTCCACCACACCCCTCAGTTTCTTCATAGACCTATCAGCCAATTGAAGAGTGGTTTTTGTTTGTTTAAGGTCTCCAAGACCGAGGTGGAGGTGGACAGAATATGGCAGAAGATTAACAGATGCACCAAGATCCAATAAGGCTCGATGTATGGACACATCACCAATCACACAAGAGATAGTAGGACAACCAGGGTCCTTGTATTTGACTTGCATGGGTTGTGCCAACAAAGAGCTCACATTAGCAGCAACAAAGGCTTTCTTTGGAACATGAGTTTTTCACTTCTTAGTACACAAGTCCTTGAGAACCTTGGCATAAGTTGGCATTTGCTGAATTACCTCCAAAAGAGGGATGTTAACCTTAACTTCCTGAAACATCTCAAGCATCTTGTCATGCTGATCCCAGGTTTTCTTTTTAAGGTGCTTAGGGAATGGCACCTTCGGGGCATATGAGTGTTGCGAAGGAAGATCAGAATTCTTGTCCAAAGAAGCATGAGTGGGGACCTCAGAATCTGATTCCTTCAACACAAGAGGAGACAAGGGGACCTCAGGGTTCGACCCCATTATCGAAGGAAATGTAGAAGGAACCTCAGGATCAAGCTCCTTCCTGGAAGTATTGGTGGAGGGAACCTCAGGATCCGGCTCCCTCAGTGATGCAGGTATCACCGCAGGTCTGGTGACACCAAGAGATGGTGCTTGCAAGGAAGGCACCCCAATGTGGTTGTCCGCCTCCTTACCAGACCTCAAAGTATGAATTACATTAATATGATGGGTCAGTTCAGATGTAGCATGAGGTACTAGAGGCCTTCCTTGAGAATAGGTACCCCGAGGATTCACCTCGGGTTGACTCGGTAACTGGCCCTTCTCGCGTTCATGGAGCTGATTAGCCAACTGGCTAACTTGCATTTCCAAAGCCTTGACAGTACTTTGCATGCTCAACATGAACGCTTGAAGGGTAGGATCACAAGAAGGGTTCTTCGGGTCAACCCGCTGGGGTGGTGGAGTTTGGCTAGAATAACCCGATGATGAGGTCTGAGGAGATTGGTAAGTATAATGCTGAGACCTTTGATGTGGGGTTGCTAGGTCGCCGATGGGCGTGGAGGTTGATACGGTGGAGGTTGAAGTTGAGCACGCGAGCTCTGATCGTTACTCCCACTAGGCCCCCAAGAGAAGTTAGGATGGTTACGCCATCCTGGGTTGTATGAGTGACTATACGGGTCGTTACGGGGCGTCTGTTGATACATCGCATTTGCATGCTCAGTATCCCTTGGAGCGTAAGCGCATTTCAAGTCATCATTGCCCGTCAGTCCACACCTACCACATCCGGGAGTAGCAACCTGAGCTACAGGAGCTCGGTCCAACTCTAAACTCTCAATCGTACGCATGAGAGCAACCATTTTTGCCTCATACGCGATAGTTGACTCAACTTGATAAGACCCAGCTCGACCAGAAGACCTGGCGACTGGTCACTCTCTCATGGTGTCCCACTCAATGGTACGTTCAGCCACTCATTCAAAAGTGTCACATGTCTCATCGATGGGTTTCATTTGGAAATCACCCTGACACATCGACTCCATTTCTTCGCGTTATCCTTCAATGTGAAAGAAATCATCCTCAACCGGACTGAATCCTCGTCAAGTTGTTGAAGCTTGAACATGGAGCATACTTCCTCGAATTCGCGTATAAAAATATACGCATCCTCCTTATTGGCAGTAAAGGTTGGAAGCATGCTCACATATTGAGGTTTCAGCTCATAGTTGTTCCCGCGAGCGAGGGGAAGAACTATGCAAGAAGGCTGCGCGGCCCGAATAGGATGGGTCCGCTACCACAAAGTCATTGGTCTATCCTGTTGAGCTAAAGGTGGTGGTGCACCAAGTACTCGATCCTGACCGAATCTCCCTTCCTCTCATGTTAGAGGAGGAGGAGAAGGAGGTCTACGTGGTGGTGGGAGAGGACCGAGGTAATCCATGAATAGACCCGAGTCTCCCCCCATCACCACGAGACGACTCGGCCTCATGCTCCAAAGGAGCACGAGGCGGAGATGGTCGATCACCAAGACCGTCCATCTCAGAAAAATACACTCTCTCAAGTCGAGCGCTCTCACCAGAAGGAGCCCACCCTCGCATAAAAATGCTCGACTCGACTCTAAAAAACACACAACATAAGGTGTACTCACAGAAGGAAACTACTCGTAGAGAATAGATGAGGAGAGAAGAATCTTTAGATCTAACGTGGGTAATGGGATCAGGTAGAAGCCTAACTAGCAAGCACGGCTCAATCAGCTTAAGGCTATGGGTCCTTAGGCTAGACGACGCCTAACTTCGAGGTCACTAGCCTCGACACGCCTCACCTCCCTACAACAAGGACCACAATGCCCAGCAATTGATACCAGATCTGGAGATCCAGTACCTCCTACTATCGACAAGGTAGGCAACGCCGATCAGGCCCTGGCAGTCAGAACTAGATTACTCTCCTAGTGCGTCCGAAATCCTAAGCGGTCTACTTGCTTTTAGTTATGGCTTGATTAAGAGTGATTTTTGGGAACAAGGAAAGGGTGATGAAATCCCCCACCTTATCTTTTATGGGACAACCCCTCCTTAGTAGCGTTTTGATCCTAAATCTAGCAATCAATCGCCCCAATGAAACGCTCAAGTCACTCTTGTCCTGATGCAATTCCTACTAACTAATGCATGGGCATACAAGATGCATGAATGAGTGTAGGAAATGCGTACCTCACACCAGCGCTCAACAACTGGAGATAAAGTTAAAAGAAAAGACGACTATATGCCTATGTCAAGTACATGATGCGTGACCTAAACAAGTAAGAATGTCTAGTCTTTTGCTTTGGATTTTAAGGCCAAGCTGATTAATGGGGATTGGTTTAATGATCTGGGAGCAAACTAGAAGTCACAACATGCAAAATAGTGCTCCCAGATAACTAAAATGAAAGAACCAACTACCACAAGAAAATTGAGAGCAAAAAACGCTCACCAGGCCGCCAATTGGCGGTCCAAGATCGCTGATTGGCGGTCCTTGTTAAAGCTTTGGTGCCCAACTCGTCCAGTAGCCTCCCCGTGAGCTCTAGGATCCCTGAAACTAAGAAAAACGGAAAACAAAAAACTAAAACCACTGGAATCATCCAAATCAAAGTCTGGACAGAGCACGTCCCCGGCAACGGCGCCAAAAACTTGATTGATCATTTTATTTAAACCGCAAGTGCACGGCCACGTTGAAGCGGTGGAAAATATGTGTCGTCCATAGGGAGGTGTGTCGACTTTTGGTTTGTGCGAAGGCGAGTGGTAAAGAAATGATAGAACGATTGATTACATTAAACTACACTAGAATGCAAAAGGAAATGAAAGATAAGCAATAAAACTAAACGCTATACGGGGTAGAGAAATAATGTGAATATAAAGATGTGTGTGTGTGTGTTCAGTTAAGCTCCTCACCACATGTAGTGCATGAAATCATAAAACTACAACAAACTTTGCCTCCACTTGAATTAAGATAACACTATATTATTAAAGCATACAAGACAATAAATGGAATGAAGCTAAATGAACTCATGTATAAAGACTAAACCCTACTCTGCCTCCACATGAAATAAGATACCATATTATCATTAAAACATACAAGGCATTAACCAAGGTAAGAGCAACAAGAGTACATGCAACTACAAATCATGTTTCTTTCATCGATTCCATCCATATCCTAATCGTATCATTCCCCATAGAATAGCTCCACTAATCTAAGCATAAGCTAAACTTCATTTCAGAGCATTAGCATATCAAAGACAAGAGTGAAACCCGTTAGATGGTTATGGAAATCATATAAGGCTCAAGGGATTAAGATAACACACACTTAATACACTACATGATTATATCACATATTTCTTCATCCCCCAAATGGGGATGGTACTACTCACTAATCATTACACTACAACCTACGTTAACAAGAAACATTCTACTGAAATGAAATTAAACTAAGGAAACAAGAATTATTAAAGACTAAAATGACTTAAAACAAAACAAGCAATCATGCATATGAAAGGAAATTAAACTAAGAGAGAAACAACAAAATTAAAGGAAAACATCTATTATAAACTCACTCGATTACAAGTAGCCCTTCCTCCACCAGAGTTTTGCTTCAAGGCTTCACTCTTAGTAGGGAAGATGGCCACCAAAGAGAGAGATGATTACACGACAGGGGGGAGAGTTCTATTTATAACCATAGAAAAAGGTAATCCGGGACAATCCCCCGGTATGGGACTAAATAAATACCAAAAATAGCCTAAACAAACACTAATACATACGCTCCAGAAATGTCAACGGATCCGAGAAGATCCGGACCGTCAATTGGCAGTCTACAGGATCCAGATCTCGTTAATTTTTTATTGGGCTTTTCTTGATATATTTGTTTTTTTTTGCAAAGCAAAACGGAGGCGCAGCCTCGAATTTTATTGATTTGTGTAAACGGACTTACATACAAACCAACCCAACAAACACACACCCAAAGCATTCGGAACTTGCTGGGTACAAGTTCAGATTCATTCCTAGAACATTTCTATCACAAGTTCACCGTCTACGACAATGAATTACAGCATGCTCCGCATTGCTTAGCTATTACTTAATTTAAATCTACACTAACGAAAGAGACCCATTGCTACCTCCATGTTGTCGCGAATGTCGCCCTCTCATGCTCGTCTCCCTTTCCTTCCAGCATACCAAGCCCTAGCCCAGCTTGATATATTTGTTGGTCCTGGATGCATCTATTTCGCTTGTTGGAGCTCCGACCCGAATTGAATTGCCAAAATACTCCCCATGATGGTGTGGAGTTTTCTATTTTGCTCTTAGGTCCTTCGGTCTTACGTTCAGGTCCTTCTTCCTTGCATCTTAGTCCCCAGGTCTCACAATTAAGTCATTTTTCCTGCTTTTGGGTCCTTTCGTGGCTCTTCTCTTCAAACCTCTTTATTTCTGAAATGATAAGGGTAGAGAATAAGAAGGGTAAGAAAGAGAACGAGATGCAGAGTGTTAGAAAGAGTGAAAAATCATAGAGTGATGGAGAAGGAAAGAGAAGGAAAGACACAAGGAGGATAAGGAGATAGAGAGGAGAGTGGTGGAGAGAAAAGGAGGAGAGAGAGAAGGAGAGATTGACAGAGGAGGGAGACGGGGAAGGATGAGAATGGGAGGTGAGAGAGAGAATGAAATGGGGAAACAAGGAGAGAGGGAAGAAGATTAGAGAAAGAGATGGAAAGAGAGATCTAGAAGGAGAAGGAGAGGTAGGAGAGGTGGACAGGGGGAGAGAGTGAGAATGGCAAGGAGAGGGAGAGAGGAGCGATGGAGTAGGACAAGTAGAGAGAACAATAGAGAAGGAGAGACAGTGACATGGAGGAAGGGAGAAGGAGAGAGATAAGGAGAGAGTGAAATAGAGGAGAGAGAGTGAATAAGAACAAGAACAAGAGAGAGAAGTGAGAAGGAGACCTCGAATTAAAGAAATGGAGAGAGAGAAACAGAAGGAGAGAAGAAGAAGTACAGGGTGGGAGGAGAGGGAGAAAGAGTGAGAGAAGGGGAGAGAGTCCATAAGTGACCTAGATGGAGAAAGACAATGAGATGGGGAGAGAGAAGGAAGAGGAGACTGGAAGGGAGGGAGAAGGGGAAAAGGAATGGGAGAGAGAGAAGGAGAAGTAGAGAGCAGTGGTAAGAAGAGAGAGAAATATAAAGAAGGGGCGAAACTGGGGAGAGAGAAGGAGAACGAAAAAGGAGGAGAAGGAGAACGAAAAATGTGGAGACGGAGAAAAGGAGAGATGGACAGATAAAGTGAGAGGAGAGAGATAAGGAGGGGAACGAGAGGAGTGAGAGAGATTGAGGAGACGGAGAGGAAAAGATAAGGGAGGAGGAGAGAAAAGGACCAACGAAACTGAAGGAGAGAGATGAGAGAGAGAAGGAGAAAAGGTGAGAGAAGAAGGAATTTAGAAGGAGAACAAGAGAGTGGACAAGCAAGGAGATAGAAGGAGAATGAGAATGACAGTGAGAAGAATAAGGACACAAAGAGAAAACGGAAGGGGGGAGTGGAGAGAAGATTAGGAGAGAAAGAAGGACAAGGGGAGTGAGAGGGGAGAAGAGCGAGAAGGAGAAGGAGAAGGAAAAGGAGAGGAAGAGAGGAGAGATGGCGAAAGAGATGGGTCGAAGGAGAGAGAGAAGGAGGAGAGAGCGAGAGAGTAAAATGTAGGATCGTGTGGGTCTATGGGTCCACAATTAAGGCTAATTAACAAGTTTAATCCTAAACAAACTCTACTTGTTTAAGCAATCAAGATATGAACAACGGAATTAAATAGAACAAGCAAGTAGGGAAGGAATATGCAAACCACAATCGACACGGGGGATTTTTATAGAGGTTCGGCAACCCACATGGGTCCTAGTCCTCTCTTGCAAGCTCCGCTCGGATCACCGAGCTCCCCTCACGACTTCACTAACCACTCCCCGTTCTGGGCCGGGAGAGAACGCCTTTTACAAAACAAACTCCGCGAACAACCTCGCGAACTTGACTTTCTTCTCTCACAATCCGAGAGGAACACTTCGGGCTTTCACCGAAGTCCTTGGTTCTTGAACAAACGAAATCTTGAGTGGAACACACTCTCTAAACTTGAGCACACTTGAATGAGATTGGATTTGTCATTAAAGTGTGGTAGGTTTGAGGCTTTGAGTGTGTTGGGTTTCTCTCTAATGTATTGGACAAGTGTTTGTGGGAGAGTTGTGTTAAAATGTGTTTTACAACTCCTTATATAGGCATTAGAGAGAATAGAGCCGTTGTGATTTATTGGGTATGAGTTGAAGTGTGATTACACAAAACAAAAACTGCAGGACCCAATTCTTGATGAAATCGGTCGACCGAAACGGGACGAACGGTCGATCGTTTCGCAGTTTTGCATATAGTTTGGTCGACCGGTAAGGAAACGGTTGACGGCCCAACGCTACGACTTAGGTACACTTAAGTTATCGGTCGAACACCTAAAAGGAAACGGTCGACCGATTTGTACCTGGCACTTTGGGGTTGACAAACAATTGGATACTTGATCGACCGTCGACCGAACGGCCTGTTGCGGTCTATCGAATGTTGGCAGACAGTTAGGGTTCAGGTTTAGTGTTTTCCGGTCTAAGTTTGGGTGATCTATTGAAGTCCAAATTATGTGAAATTTCGTGTGCGACTTCTATAAGGAACCTAATGTGTGTTTAAGTTTATTTTAGCTCAAGTATGCTCAAAATACACAAGTTCCTAAAGACTCAAAGAAATATAAAATACATGTCTTCAAATGAGCTTGATTACATGTCTTGACTTGATTTTCCTTTCTTCCTTGAGTCTTGATCACCTGTAGAGGTTAGCACAATGCAATATATATGCAATGCAATATGTGTGCTACTCTACAAGATTATAATTAAGACTAGGTTTAATTAAATCATCAAAACATAGATTAAGGCCAAAAAGCCAACATATGGTAGAGTAAAAGAGGAGGGGAGAGAGAGAAGGAGACGGGGAGGGAGAGAGAGGGAGATAGAGTGAAGATAGGAAGTAGATAGAGATAGAGAAGAAAGAGGAGAATGAGGAAGAGAAAGGGAAGGCAAGTGAGACGGAGATGCAAGAAGACGAGGGATATGGATAAGGAAAATAGGAAAGAGAAGGAAAGGGATTGATGTAGAGGAGAAGGAGAGAGACGGAAGGAGATTGAAGACGAAGAGTGAAGGAAAAGCAGAGAGAAGATAGAAGCAAAGACAGAATCAGATAGAGGAATAAGGAGGGGGAGAGAATGAGAGAAGGAAAGAGAGGAAGAGACAAGAGAGAAGGAAGGATAAGAATCGAGAAAGAAGTAGAAGGAGGAGAGAGAAAGATAAGGAGATAGGGGGATAAATCAGGGCGAAGGAGAGGTAAAAGGAGTGAAACAAGAAGGAGGGACACCAGGGACGGAGAAACATAAGGAGGAGGAGAGATATCAACGAGAGTGGGAAGAGAATGAAAGAGGCGAGAGAGAGATAAGGAGCATGAGACGGAGAGTGAGAGAGGGAAGGAAACTGATAGAGAGGAGAGTGAGAGAAAGAGAAGTAGAAATAGAAAGAATATGATAAGGAGAAATAATGAAGAATAGAGACCAGAGACGGAGAGAGAGAGTGAAAGAGAAGGAGGAGAGGGAGAGGGAACGAGAAAGTGAGTAGTAGGATAGTTAAGGAGAGAAGAAGGAGAGAGGGTACTAAAGAGAAGGACAAATGGAGACAAAAGAGAGAGAAGGAGTGGGGTAGAGAAGAAGAAGGAGAAGAGAGAGATAAGGAGGCGAGAGCGAGAGAGAATGAGAAGGAGATGCAGAGTGTTAGAATGAGTGAAGAAGCGGAGAGAGATGAAGGAGATCGAAGGAAAGACACAAGAAGGAGAACGAGAGGGAAGAGAGAGATTGAAGGATAAGGAGAGTGGTAGAGAGAAAAGGAGAGATCGATAGAGGAGGGAGAGAGGGAAGGAGGAGAAGGAGAGAAAGAGATGAAATGGGGAAACAATGAGAGAGGGAAGTAGATGAGAGAAGGAGATGGAGAGAGAGAGCTAGAAGGAGGAGAGAGGAGAGTGGTGGACAAGGGGAGAGAATGAGAAGGGCAAGGAGAGGGAGAGAGGAGCGATGGAGAAGGACAAGTAGAGAGAACAATACAGAAGGAGAGAGAGAGGGACATGGAGAAAGGGAGAAGGAGAGAGATAAGGAGGGAGTGAAACGAAGAAGGAGAGAGAGTGAATAAGAACAAGAAGAAGAAGAAGAGAGAGGAGAGAGAGAAGGACACCCTGAATTAATGAACTGGAGAGAGAGATAGAGAATGAGATAGGAAGAAGTAGAGGGAAGGAGGAGAGGGAGTGGGAGAAAGAGTGGGAGAAAGGGAGATAGTGACCGTAAGTGAGCTAGATGGAGAAAGACAAGGAGAAGAAGAGATAGAAGGAAGCAGAGACTGGAAGGGAGGGAGAAGGAGAAAAGGAAAAGGAGATAGAGAAGGACAGACCAATGGTAAGAAGAGAGAGAAATGGAGAGAAGGGGAAAGACGAGGGAGAGAGAGTAAAAGAGAGAAGGAGAACGAGAAAGGAGGACAGGGAAAGGGAGAGATGAAGAGACAAAGAGAGAGGAGAGAGATAAGGAGGTGAACAAGAGGAGTGAGAGAGAGTGAAGGTGACGGACAGGAAAATAATTGGGAGGAGAGAAGGACAAGCGAAGCTGATGGAGAGAGATGACAGAGAGAAGGGGAAAGAGAGGAGGAAGAAAAGGAGGGAGAAGAAGGAGAGAAGGTAAGAGAAGAAGAAGTAGATGAGAAGGTGAACAAGAGAGAGGACAAGTAAGGAGAGAGAAGGAGATGGAGAACGATAGTTAGAAGAATAAGGACACAGAGAGAAAAGGGAAGGGGAGAGTGGAGAGAAGATAAGTAGAGAAAGAAGGACAAAAGGAGTGAGAGGGGAGGAGAGCGAGAAAGAAAAGGAGAGGAAAAGAGGAGAGATAGAGAACGAGTGTAAGACCCACTCTCCTGCTATAATATTAATAACTCCACTCTCCTTGGTTATGCATAACTTAGTTCTTAGAATGTCAATTTGTGTTATGGTATGTTTGTTTAAGTAGATTTGATCGGATTTCTGGTTGGTCGATCGGGTGCGACACACGGGCTAGTGCGCGGTGGTTTGACTCGATCGACTCAATTTGGGTCCGAGTGAGCCTATGGTGCGAGTTGGGGCTGAGCCCATGTTGGGGTGATGTGGAATTGGAAGGGTTGCACTTGGGGTTTAGATATACATAATTTCGTGCCTTTTGGATGCCTTTGCTTGGTGCCATTTTTGGTATGCGTGAGGAGGGTTTTAATAACCATGAAGAGTATGGAAGTTGGAGAGTTGTAACAAACAAAAGGCCTCCCTCCAGCTGACCCTTGCACAACCATTCCTCTTCCTCACATCTCCTCCACCTCTTCCACTCCACAGCCACGTTGTCAAGCCTCTCAAGTGGTGCTCCGATGAATTTAAAATCCGATGAGGCTAGAAGCAACATCTAGTGCAACATTTTGTGCGACTAGAAGAGTGGTGGGCAGAATCTCTTGCGGATCAGGTGTGCTCCTGACCCTTGAAGAGTTTTGTGGGATGAGATGTGGCTGGAGGGCCAGCTAGCACCATGTTGGTGGTTGGTGCAATCGGTTGCACCAACAACCGAGTTCCCTTCTAGCGTGAGAATGGACCATGCGCGAGATGGGGCTGGCTGTGGGACGACCACAGGGACCGGGGCTCCAGCGAGCTCCGGTGAGGTCCGACCAGGAGTGATGAGGTTTCGTCTGAGCTGAGTTTTGGGGTTTACATTGATCTTGTTGGGTGTGGCTGGTGCACACAATATCCGACTACGATTTGTCTTCAAGCCTCTTGACCTTTGTTTGGATCGCTGATTGATTCATTTTATATTAAACCGCAAGTGCACGGACGCGTTGAAGCAGTGGCAAATATGGGTCGATCCACAGGAGGTTTGTCGACTTTTGCTTTGTGGGAAGGCGAGTGGGAAAGAAAGAGAAGAATAGATTGATTACACTAAACTAACTACTCTAAACTAATGCACTAGAAGCAAGGAATTGAAAACATGAAATGAACTACTAAGCTAAGCTAAGCTATGCTAAGAAACTATTAAGAAGAATGAAAAGCTGGAAATCAGGAATCTAAAACCCCTAAGGGGTGGAGTGTGTGTGCACATGAAATAAGTCACCCAAGGATCATGGCAAGCAGATATATCGATATTAAATGCAGCACACTATCATGACCCTAACAATGCAAACAAAAGAAAACAAAATCAAAGGAAAAAGACTCAACTATGTACACACGTAAAACACCCCCCACACCTACTTCATGCATTGTCCTCAATGAATGTGAGCAAAATACTATATGGATGTATGCATGAAACAGAAGAGATCTCACCAACGTGAAGTACACAAGGAAGTTCATGGCTATGTTGATGGACACAACCCAACTTCCCTCAAAACCTGTGAGATGCTAAAGAAGGGATACAAATACGTGAAAGAAATGTGGCCCAAATACTCAAGGGTTGGGGCCCACAACAATCGATGATCACTCAGGGAGTCTTTTTTTTATTTTTTTTAACTATGTACAACAATAGGCTTCCATCCTCATATGTCAAGGGACATCAAATGGGAACCCACCATCTCTCGAGCCAAAAATGCGCATGCATGGGCTCGCAACATATAAAACAGAATTGCTTGACCACCTGACACCCTTATTCGCATTGTGGTCGTTCGATGCCTCTTGAGAGTTAACAAAAGAGGAGGCATGAATGAGAGGTAAACCTCTACCAGGTTGAAGGGTATCAGGTGGTTGATTCTTAACCCACATGGGGTCCTCAGCAGATATAGAATGACGATCATGTGGCCCAGAGGCCATAAAAAGGGTATCTGGTGGTTCAAAAGCCACGTGATCGAAAGGTTGTGGCTCAAGGGCCACGTGATCAAAAGAATGTGGCTCAAGGGCCACAAGATCATAAAGATGTGGCTCTGAGGCCTCATGATCAGAACATAAGGCACCTTCTTGTGCCAGCCCAGGTGAAACATCTTCACCACCTTCAAGATCTTCATCGAACAATTCTCTGAAGTACTTGAAGGTACCCTCAACTTCACTCTCATCCATGCCCTGGATAAGGTTAACCCCAACAGGGTCATTGAAGGCATCTGGCTTCTTGCCAATGGTGAAGATGTTGAAATCAGCGCATTGACTACCATAAGTCAAGCGCATCAGACCATTGCGACAATTGATCAAGGCATTGGAAGTCGCAAGAAATGGTCGCCCCAGAATGACAGGAATTTGTCCAAGTGGGTTTGGCATAGGTTCAGTATCCAAGACAAAGAAGTCGACTGGATAAATGAACTCTCCCACTTTGATCAGCACATCTTCTACCACACCCCTTGGTTTCTTCATAGACCTATCAACCAATTGAAGAGTGGTCTTTGTTTGTTTGAGGTCTCCAAGACCGAGGTGGACGTAGACAGAATATGGCAGAAGATTAACAGATGCACCAAGGTCCAATAAGGCTCGATGTATGGGCACATCACCAATCACACACGAGATAGTAGGACAGCCAGGGTCCTTGTACTTGACTTGCATTGGTTGTGCCAACAAGGAACTCACGTTAGCCGCAAGAAAAGCTTTCTTGGGAACATGAGTTTTTCTCTTCTTGGTGCATAAGTCCTTGAGAACCTTGGCATAAGGTGGCATTTGCTGAATCACCTCCAAAAGAGGGATATTCACCTTAACCTGCCGAAACATCTCAAGCATCTTGTCATGCTGATCAGAGGTTTTCATTTTAAGGCGCTCAGGGAATGGCGCCTTTGGGGCATAAGGATGCGAAGGCACCCCAGAATTCAGGTCCAAAGAAACATGAGTGGGGACCTCAGAATCTGGTTCCTTCGACACAAGAGGAGACAAGGGGACCTCAAGGTTCGGCCCCTTTGTCGAAGGAAATGTAGAAAGAACCTCAGGATCTGGCTCCTTCCTGGAAGTATTTGTGGAGGGAGCCTCATGATCCGGCTCCCTCAAAGATGGTGATGACAAGGAAGGCACCCCAATGTGGTTGTCCACCTCCTTACCAGACCTCAAAGTATGAATCACATTAATATGATGGGTCGGTTCAGAGGTAGCATGAGGTAAAGGTGTCATTCCTTGCGAATGGGTACCCCGGGGATTTACCTCGGGTTGACTCGGTAATTGACCCTTCTCGCGTTCATGGAGCTGATTAGCCAACTGGCTCACTTGCATTTCGAATGCTTTGACCGTATTGTTGTTGGCCGAAAACATGGCTTGCGTGCTCTGAATGAACGCGTGAAGGGTTTGCTCAAGAGTGGAGTCCTTAGGGTCAACCCGTTGGGGTTGTGGAGTTTGGTTAGAATAACCCGACGAAGAGGTCTGAGGAGGTTGGTAATTGTGGTTCTGAGACCTTTGATGTGGAGGTTGGTAGGTCGCCGATGGGCGTGGAGGTTGATAAGGTGGAGGTTGAGGTTGAGCGTGCGAGCTCTGACCGTTACCCCCACTAGGCCCCCAAGAGAAGTTAGGATGGTTACGCCATCCCGGGTTGTAAGAGTGACTGTACGGGTCGTTTCGGGGCCTTTGTTGATACATCGCATTTGCATGCTCAGTATCCCTTGGAGCGTAAGCGCATTCCAAGTCATCATGTCCCGACAGTCCACACCTACTACACTCGGGAGTAGCGACCTGAGCTACAGGAGCTCGATCCATCTCCAAACACTCAATCCTACGCATGAGAGCAGCCACTTTCGCCTCAGACGCGATAGTTGACTCAACTTGATAAGATCCAGCTCGACCAGAAGACCTGGCGGCTGGTGGCTCTCTCATGGTGTCCCACTCGAAGGTACGCTCAGCCATGGACTCAAAAGTGTCCCATGCCTCCTCGATGGGTTTCATTTGGAAGTCACCCTGACACATTGACTCCAACAATGTGCGGGTGTTGTAGTTGATGCCCTCATAAACAATCTGGCACAGCTGCCATAACTCAAATCCATGATGAGGGCACTGCTGGAGAAGGTCCTTGAACCTCTCAAAGAAACCATGAAACGATTCGGTCTCGGTCTGATACATTTGATGTATCTGGTGCCGTATCTGTTGAGTTTTCCTTTGAGGGAAAAATCTCTTCAGAAAGACGGTCACAAAGTCATCCCATGACCGAATCGAGCTCGCCGGGAGGCTATACATCCATTTCTTCGCATTATCCTTCAATGCGAACGAAATCATCCTCAACCGGACAGAATCCTCGTCAAGCTGTTGAAGCTTGAACATGGAGCATACTTCCTCGAATTCGCGTATAAAAATATACGGATCCTCCTTATTGGCAGTAAAGGTTGGAAGCATGCTCACATACTGAGGTTTCAGCTCATAGTTGTTCCCGCGAGCAGGGGGAACAACTATGCAAGAAGGCTGCGCGGCCCGAACAGGATGGGTCCGCTCCCACAAAGTCATCGGTCTATCATGTCGAGCTAAAGGTGGTGGTGCACCAAGAACTCGATCCTGACCGAATCTCCCTTCCTCTCGAGTCAGAGGAGGAGGAGAAGGAGGTCTACGTGGTGGTGGGAATGGACCGAGGTAGTCCATGTACGGAACCCGGTCTCCCTCGCCACCACGAGACGACTCGCCTTCTTGCTCCAAAGGAGCACGAGGCGGAGATGGTCGATCACCAAGATCTTCCATCTCAGAAGTATGCACTCTCTCGAGCCGAGCGCTCTCACCAAAACGAGCCCAACCTCGCATAAAATGCTCGACTCGACTCTATACCTACACACAACAGAAGGTGTACTAGAGGAGGAGACTATACGTAGAGAATAGATGAGGAGAGGACTCAGATGAGGAGGGAAGAATCCGTAGAGCTAGCGAGGGTAGTGGGATCAGGAAGAAGCCTAACTAGCAAGCACGGCTCAAACAAAGTAAGGCAATGGGTCCTTAAGCTAGACGACGCCTAACTTCGAGGTCACTAGCCTTGACACGTCTCACCTCCCTACAACGAGGACCACAATGCCCAGCAAGTGATACCAGATCCGGAGATCCAGTACCTCCTACTATCGACAAGGTAGGCAACGCCGATCAGGTCATGACGGTCTCAACTAGATTACTCTCCTAGTGCGCCCGCAATCCTAGGGCCAATGTCTACTTGCTTTTAGTTAAGGCTTTATTAAGAGTCATTTTTGGGGCCAAGGAAAGGGTGATGAAATCCCCCACCTTATCTTTTATGGGACAGCCCCTCCTTAGTAGCGATTTGATCCTAGATCTAGCAATCAATCGCTCCAATCAAACGCTCTCTCACTCTTGTCCCGATGCACCTTACTAAGTTATGCATGAACGAAACATGCATGAATGAGGGATGTGGGTGCACGTACCTCACGCCAGCAATCAACGACAAAATGTAAAGCAAAGAAAAGACAAATGCATGCAAGGTCTACCAATGGTGCATGACCTAGATGGCAAGAAGTCTAATCTTTTGCTTTGAGTTTTATGGTCCAAGTTGATTAAAGGGGGAGTGATTAATGATCTGGGAGCAAATAAGAAGTCACAGCATGCAAAATTGGGCTCCCAGATAACACAAATTACAACACAAATGACCACAAAAAAATTGGAAGACAGAATCCCTCACCAGGCCGCCAATTGGCGGTTCCAAACCGCTGATTGGCGGTCTGTTCTTGGATTTGCTTCCTCAAACTTCTCCAGTGGCCTCCCCGTGATCAGAGTGTTCCCTGAAACTAAGAAAAACTGAAAAAGAAAAATTAAAAACCCCTCGAATCGTCCAAACCAAGGTCTGGACAGAGCACCTCCCCGGCAACGGCGCCAAAAACTTGATTGATCTCGTTTTAAATTTAACTGCAAGTGCACGGCCGCGTTGAAGCGGTGGCAAATACGGGTCGTCCACTGGGAGGTGTGTCGACACTTGGTTTATTCGAAGGCGAGAGGTAAAAAGAAGGGAGAAAGATGTATTACACTAATCTAAACTACAATAGCTGAAATGAAATGCAAAAGGAAATGAAGATAAGCAATAAAACTAAACCCCAAAGGGGGTAGAGAAATGATGTGAACATAAAGATGTGTGTGTGTGTGTGTTCAATTAAGCTCTTCACAACATGTAGTGCATGAAATCATAAAACTACATCCAATCTTGCCTCTACATGAATTAAGATAAGACTACATCATTAAAACATACAAGACAATGAGTGGAATGAAGCTACATGAACTCAAGTATAAAGACTAGACCCTACTATGCCTCCACATGAATTAAGATGACTACATCATTAAAACATACAAGACATTAGCTAAGGAAAAGGCAACAAGAGTACATACACTACAAATTGTGTTTCCAACATTAACTTCATCCATATCCTAACCTTATCATTCCCCATAAAATAGGTCCACTAATCAAAGCATAAGCTAAGCTTCATTCAAGAGCATTAGCATATCAAAGATAAGAGTGGAGACCCATTAGATGGTTATGGAAATCATATAAAGCTCAAGGGATAAAAATAACACACACTTAATACACTACATTATTATATCACATATTTCTCCACCCCCCAAATGGGGATGGAACTACTCACTACTCATTACACTAACTAATTTAGCAAAGGAAAGCATAATACTGAAATGAAATTTATACTACTTAAGCAAGAAATATTAAAGAAGCATAAAACTAAACAAACAAACAAGCATGCAAAGGAAAGGAAATTAAACTAAGAGAGAAACAACCTCATTAAAAGAAAACTTATATTATTAACTCACTCAATTACAAGTAGCTCTTCCTCCACTAGAGTTTTGCTTCAAGGCTTCACTCTTAGTAGGGAAGATGGCCACCAAGAGGGAGATAGATACAATGGGAGGTGAAGAGTTCTATTTATAAGCATGGAAAAAGCTAATCCGGGACAATCCCCCGATGTGGGACTAAACCAATACCAAAAATAGCCTAAACACATGCTAATACAAGTCCAGGAAAAATCTTGGCTGATTTGGGCTTAACCAGACCGCCAATTGGCGGTTCCAGACCGCCAATTGGCGGCCTATAAAGCCCAGATCCGGCTGGGTCTTCTGGTGGGCTTGCCTTGGTGTGTTTCTTGGTCTTGGATGCATCTAGCTGGTTTAGTGGAGCTCCGACCCGAATCGAATTGACAAAATACTCCTCATGATGGTGTGGAGTTTCCTGTTTTGCTCTTAGGTCCTTCTGTCTTACGATCAGGTCCTTCCCCCTTGCATCTTGGTCCCCAGGTCTCACAATTAGGTCCTTTTTTTCCTGCTTTTGGGTCCTTTTATGCTTCATCTCTTCAAACCTATTTATTCCTGAAAACTAAACATAAAACTCGTCACGTAGCATTGCTTAGGTGTAAGATAATGGATATAAGGTACAAATATAAGCATGAAATGATGTCAATCACTAAGCTATGCTAAGAAACTATTAAGAAGAATGAAAAGCTGGAAATCAGGAATCTAAAACCCCTAAGGGGTGGAGTGTGTGTGCACATGAAATAAGTGTGGTGAATGCATACGATAAGCTCAAGTGTGGTTAGTGTTTGTTAATGCATAAAAAGTACCTCATGGCAAGACCTATCATTTATGGCAGAAACCATAGAGTAAAGTTCTTATTAATTCAAGCAAGCATACTAATATCTCTCACAAATAATAATATCTAGCATTCATACCACCTACATAACATGTACATACATCTACTCCACCCCCAAAGGGGAGGGAACTACTCACTAATCATTACACTACCTACATTAACAAAATGAAATATATATTATACTGAAAGGAAATTTAACTAAGCAAGAAGGGAGCATTAAAGAAGCTTAAAAGGAAAGGAAAGACTAAACAAGCATGCACAAATTAAAAGAAACTAGAACAATTATTTTATTAACAATGACTCACATTAAAGGTAGCATTCTTCTCCACCTTGAGTTTTGCTTCAAGGCTTACTCCTTAGTAGAGGGAATGCCACCAAGCAATGGGTAGTTTACAATAGAAGGTGAAGAGTTCTATTTGTAGCCATAGAAAAAGGTAATTCGGGACAATCCCGCGATGTGGGACTAAACAAATACAAAAAATAGACTAAACATCCACTAATACGCGTGCTCCTGAAATCTTAGCAGATCCGGGAAGATCCGGACCGCCACTTGGCGGTCAACAGGATCTGGCACTTTTTTGTTATGGGCTTGTCTTGATGTCTTTGTTGGTCTTGGATGAATCTACTTCGCTTGTTGGAGCTCCGACCCGAATAGAATTGCCAAAATACTCCCCATGATGGTGTGTAGTTTTCTGTTTTGCTTAGGTGTAAGATAATGGATATAAGATACAAATATAAGCATGAAATTATGTCCATCAAATACCCCCACACCTAAGTTTTTGCTAGTCCCGAGCAAAACAAAGAAAGAGAAAAACAAACGAGAAACAAGAAATCGTAACTCACTTTCGTAGGAATCACGGTTGCACTTAGCACGTGCAGCAAGCCATTAAACCTCCTTGTTGCCAAGGGGGAGGAGTGTTGTCTCCTGAGGGTTTTTAGCGGATATACCCACAAAATCCGAAGAAGATGCATTATTCAATCTAGACACTCGACTCATTGGACACATTTTGTCGATCATTGGACGCGGTAATCCTACGGGCTGACTCTATATAGGTAATCAGTCCACACACCTAGCCTAATAAACTATTCCTGCAAGTTAAATAAGGAATTAAGTGAAAGACATGGACAACCTCAACATCCTCAAGTGATACAAAGTGTAAAGTCCATTAAGGTTCTTATTTGCATTACCATTTTTATTTTCTTTTTGTTTCTTTTCTTTTTTTTGGTTTTTCTTCTTCTCTTTTTATTAGTTGGAGCTTCATTCTCCCAGGGTCAGGTTTCGTGCATCATTACCCAAGAGGACTTACACTATCACGTACACCTTTCCCCAAATCTCCACATAGGGTAATCCCTACCACCCGTGTAACGGGAGTTCGGTCGATGCATCCCAAGTCAGATGACTTGAAACCACCAGGCACAAAGTCCCCTCAGACCTACTTTCCTGAGTGATAGCATCCGTGCGAGAAGAGAGAACACCTACTCACTTATTTCTTATCTACACATGAACCAAAACCCCTACACTTAATGTCTCACAACAAGATTTAAAGGGTCCTTGACTACAACAA
Source organism: Triglochin maritima (assembly GCA_963682175.1). Classification (NCBI taxonomy): domain Eukaryota; kingdom Viridiplantae; phylum Streptophyta; class Magnoliopsida; order Alismatales; family Juncaginaceae; genus Triglochin; species Triglochin maritima. The sequence goes on along the minus strand of OY821771.1, from coordinate 21,422,001 downwards.
ACTTCCTTAAGTTAACAGACACGAATAATTGACTCCCTAGGTTCACGGTGGACTTCTATAAATGTTTGAGCACTGAAACCCTATGATTACTCACCCCCAAGGGAAAACTGGGGTGCATCCTAACGACTCGATAAATCCTAAAGCCATTGTACAAGATATCCTAATGCATCAAGTTCAAGACAATTTTGGGAGTTTTCTTTTTACTTTGCCTCTCAACGGTTTTGCAAACGCTAAACACAAACAAAACCCACAAAACATTTTCTTTCGCAAACACATGAATATTTTGAAAGAAATGTAAAAAAATTAAGACACTAGGCAAGCAAATGAAGACAAGTCACCCAAGGATCGTGACAAGCAGATATATCGATATTAAATGCAGCACACTAACATGACCCTAATAATGCACACAAAAGAAAACAAAAATCAAAGGAAAAGACTCGACTATGTACACACGTTAAAACACCCCCACACCTACTTCATGCATTGTCCTCAATGAATGCGAGCAAAATACTACATGGATTTATGCATGAAAAATGAAAGATCTCAACAATATGAAGCGCAAAAGGAAGTTCAAGATTATGTTGATGGACACAAACCTGAATTCCCTCAAAACCTGTGACATGCTAAAGATGGGATACAAATACGTGAAAGAAATGGGGCCCAAATACTCAATTGTTGGAGCCCACAACAATTGATGCTCACTGAAGGAGTCTTTTATTGTTCTTTTGTTTTTTGCTTTTTTGTTTTTTTAATATAACTATGTGCAAACATAAGTTCCCATCTTCATTTGTCAAAAGACATCATATGGGAACCTCAAAAGTGGGTCAATGCATTTGGAAAGGGAACATGACACCACGCGGGGTCAAAGTACTAATGTTTGGGCCCCCTCACAAAGAGCACAAGAGGAAAGGAGAGGTTCATGAATTGGACGCAAAGATGTCTGATTCAAAGGATCAAATTGCAAGAGCTTGAACCTCTCAAGAGTTTGGGAAATATGGGGCAACGGAAGAAGAGTTTATCCCGTTGCGGTGCTGAAGTTATGATCGTCAATCCGAATTCTCCAACAAACAGGCTGGTGGGTCTGAACGAGGTCAATCCGACTCACGAGGCGAACAAAAAGTGGGTCTCTTACCCAAGGTATCCTCCAAGGAACTCCTAATACCCTCATTAGCAATGTAGTTGTTTGATGTTCCATCATTTCCAAGATGATCATGAACAATAGTGAGAGGCAAACTATCATCAGGTTGTTTGAAATTGAGGGTACTAGGGAGCTCTTGCTCCACCAGAGATGAGTCCTTAAGAGGCACAACATGAACATCATGTGGCTCAAGGGCCATGGGACCAAAAGATAAGGCACAATCTTGTGCCGACTCATAATGAAATTGGTCCATGTTTTTCTCAATTGGAATTGAATCCCCCACCAAGTGATCGTGAATTGAAACCCAAGTCCCTCAAACTGACTAGGAGTTTGACTTTGAAAGATTTTGCTTTGAATAAGTGGATGTGGTGGTGGTTCGATATCAAAAGATGAATCCTCATGTTGACAAGAAAAGTTACTCTTCTCACGTTCACGTAATTGCTGCGACATTTTACTCACTTGCAGTCCCATATTTTGTATGGACTGTTGAGTCGTTTCCATGAACGTATGGAAAGTTTGTTTCAAGGAATCAGGTATGCGGTCAACTATGAGGTCCAAGTTAGAGCTTGGGAATTTTTGGGGTTGGGTGTTGATGGGCTGAGAATGAGTCCAATGATTTGAAGTGGGGTGTTGGTAGAATTCTGGGTATTCGGGAGGAAAATACTGGGGTTAAAATGAAGTATAAGAATTTGGATATGAATTGTCTCCCCATGGATCCATCCCTCTCGGGTTGTATGCGGTTGCGTAATGGTCATATTGAGCATTTTGGGAAAATGTATGCTCATACTCAGGCTCTGGGGGAACATAAGGATATTCCTCGATAACATGACCACTCAACCCAAAACAGTCGCATGGTACGTCTACTGGAGCCACCGGTGCACTCATGTCGTCTACCGCACGCATCAAAGAGGGCAAAGTTTCTTGCAATGTGTCAGTTTGATGAGCAACATATGATCCGACGTAACTAGATGGGGATCTAGAAGTCGGTGCCTCTCTCATATCACCACTATATGAAGATTGCTCAGTCACACAATGAAGATTATCCCAACCATACAGGGTGTTCGTCTAAGCCACCCCAGGTTGCATGGGTGCGGAATACCAGGGAGAATTGTCTTGGTCCCAATAATGATATGGATGGTCGCCCATGTAACCATCCATCTCAACAAAAAACTCTCGAGTCGATCACTCTCACCACCACGAGGCTAAACTCGCAAAAAGTGCTTGACTCGACTCTAAAACGCTACCAGAGAGTGTAAAGGGGACGAGACGATAACGTAGAAGAAGGTGAGAAGAAGATGACTCAGAGGAGAAGGGAAGAATTCCTAAATCTAGCGTGGGTATTGGGATCAGGTAGAAGCCTAACTAGCAAGCACGACTCAAACAATGTAAGGCAATCGGTCCTTAGGCTAGACAACGCCTAACTTCGAGGTGACTAGCCTCAAGACGCCTCACCTCCCTACAATGAAGACACAATGCCCAGCAAGTGATACCAGATCCGGAGATCCAGTACCTCCTACTATCGACAAGGTAGGCAACACCGATCAGGCCATGACGGTCTCAACTAGATTACTCTCCTATTGCGTTCGAAATACTAGGGCCCATGTCTACATGCTTTTAGTTAAGGCTTCATTAAGAGTGATTTTTTGGGCAAAGGAAAGGGTGATGAAATCCCCCACCTTATCTTTTACGGGACAGCCCCTCCCTAGTAGCGGTTTGATCCTAAATCTTGCAATCAACGCTCCAATCAAACGCTCAACTCACTCTTGTCCTGATGCAATTCATACTAACTAATGCATGGGCATACAAGATGCATGAATGAGTGTAGGAAATGCGTACCTCACGCCAGCGCTCAACAACTAAAAGTAATGCTAAAATAAATGACAACTACGTGCCTAAGTCAAGTACATGATGTGTAACCTAAACACGTAAGAATGTCTAATCTTTTGCTTTGGATTTTAAGGCCACGTTAATTAATGGGGATTGGTTTAATGATCTGGGAGCAAACTAGAAGTCAAAACATGCCAAATTGTGCTCCCAGACAACTATGTCGAAGCAAAGAACTTCCAGAACAAAACTGAGAGCAAGCAAAGCTTACCAGGCCGCCAATTGGCGGTCCCAGACCGCTGCTTGGCGGTCCCTGTTGAAGCTTTTGTGCTCCAACTCTTCCAGTAGCCTCCCCTTGATCCAAAGGTCCCGTGAAACAAACAAAAACTAAAAATTAAAACCACAGGAATCGTCCAAACCAAAGTCTGCATAAAGCACCTCCCTAGCAACAACGTCAAAAACTTGATTGATTCATTTTATATTAAACCGCACGTGCACGGCCGCGTTGAAGCGGTGGCAAATACGGGTCGATCCATAGGGAGGTGTGTCGACTTTTGGTTTGTGCGAAGGCAAGTGGGAAAAAAGAGAAGAAGAGATTGATTACACTAAACTAATTACACTAAACTAATGAACTAGAAGCAAGGAATTGAAAACATGAAATGAACGACTAAGCTAAGCTAAGCTAAGAAACTATTAAGAAGAAAGATAAGCTGGAAATCAGGAATCTAAAACACCTAAGGGGTGGTGTGTGTGCACATGAAATAAGTGTGGTGAATGTATACAATAAACTCAAGTGTGGTTAGTGTTTGTTAATGCATAAGAAGTACCTCATGGCAAAACCTATCATTTTCAACACTAACCTAGGTGATTAATATGAGCAATGCAAGGTTGTTATTAAGAACATAACGAGCATGGAGTGTACCTAACTATGGCAGAAACCATCAAGTAAAGTTCTTATTAATTCAAGCAAGCATACTAATATCTCTCACAAATAATAATATCTAGCATTCATACAACCTACACAACATGTACATACATCAACTCCACCCCCAAAGGGGATGGAACTACTTACTAATCATTACACTACCTACATTAACAAAATGAAATATTATACTGAAAGGAAATTTAACTAAGCAAGAAGGGACCATTAAAGAAGCTTAAAAGGAAAGGAAAGACTAAACAAGCATGCACATATTAAAAGACAAGATTAAAAGAAACTAGAACATTTATTTTATTAACAATGACTCACATTGAAGGTAGCATTCTTCTCCACATTAGTTTTCCTTCAAGGCTTACTCCTTAGTAGAGAGAATGCCACCAAGCAATGGGTAGTTTACAATAGAAGGTGGAGAGTTCTATTTATAGCCATAGAAAAAGGTAATCCGGGACAATCCCCCGATGTGGGACGAAACAAATACAAAAAAAGACTAAACATCCACTCTAATACGCGTCCTCCTGAAATCTTAGCGGATCCGGGAAGATCCGGACCGCCAATTGGCGGTCTACAGGATCCGAATCTACCTCATTTTTGTTGTGTGCTTGTCTTGATGTATTTGTTGTTCTTGGATGCATCTACTTCGCTTGTTGGAGCTTCGACCCGAATAAAATTGCCAAAATACTCCCAATGATGGTGTGAAGTTTTCTGTTTTGCTCTTCGGTCCTAGGGTCTTACGTTCAGGTCCTTCTCCCTTGCATCTTAGTCCCCAGGTCTCACAATTAAGTCTTTTTTCCCTGCTTTTGGGTCCTTTCATGCTTCATCTCTTCAAACCTATTTATTTCTGAAATTCTAACATAAAACATGTCACGTAGCATTGCTTAGGTGTAAGATAATGGATAAAAGATACAAATATAAGCATGAAATGTTGTCAATCAATCGGCTGGCTGTTCCAGCCCTTCTAGATGGTGGCAGGGGTCAGCAAAAGGTGTGGAACAACCCTAGGGAGGCTAAGGGTGAGGGGGGATCTTGATGGGTTAGCTCAGTCTGAGCAGAGTGCGCTTGAATGGGCTAGTCATGCGGTTAGTGCACCATGTGCATCAACTTGCTTGGTTGTTGGGCTGAGCTGCTTGGATGGATCTCTACTGACCCCCTCCCACCACAGACCGCCTGAGAGGGATACTCTAAGCACGTGGGTTGGAGTGGTTAGGGGCTCATGCATCTGGTTGTGAAACGATTGAAGTTGTTAGCTTGCCTATTGTAAGTTATCATGTGCTATGTGTTGAATATGTTTTGCTATATATGACTTGTTGTATTTCAGTAGCAAATATAATGTGGTTATATGATATGGTGTGTGTGTATTCCTGATGTTGTAGTCGTGCATGCACTTATGAATGTAAACGGGCTCTTCCATATCATGTGTTGATTGTGTCATATTCTAAAGCAACATATAAACCCGTTGCATGCATGTATGCTAGTTTAGAGATCTATATTGCCTTTTTCTATCGCTATAAATAGAACTCTTCACCTTCTTTTGTAATCACTCCATATTTTGAGTGACTATTCTTCCTACTAGAAGTGAGGCCTTGAAGCACACACTAAAGTAGGAGGATGCTACTTGAAATGTGAGTCATTTGTTAATAAAAGTTTCTTTGTTATGTTATTAGTTTCATTTTGCTTGTTTTACTTTGTTTCATATTTCTTGCTTTACTTTGTTTAATTTCTTTTCATTAGTTTAATAGCTTAGTTAATATGCTTTCCTTGCTTAGTTTAATAATTAGTGTAATGTCTAGTGAGTAGTTCCATCCCCTTAGGGGTTTTCCCATTCCTGAATTCCAACATTTCGTTCTTAGCTTAGTTGGTATTTCATCGTTTGTTTCATTTTTCGCATTTCCTACTTAGTGTAGTGTAGTCTAGATTAGCATAAACAACTTTCTTCCCCCTTTTTGTGAAAACTTGATTTCGGATAAACAAGAGACTTCTCACCTCCCTGAGGACGACCCGTATTTGCCACCACTTCAACGCGGGCATGCACTTGCGGTTTAAATTAAAACGTTCAACAAATTTTTGGCGTTGTTGCCGGGGAGGTGCCAGTCCAGACTCTTGTTTGGACGATTCGAGTGGATTTGATTTTTTGTTTTAGTTTTTTTGTTGTTTCAGGACATTTGAGATTCAAAGAGAAAGTAGCAGGAAAAAGTTGGGAGCACTTAAAGCCTTCATGACCGCCAAACAGCGGTCTGAGACCGCTGTTTGGCGGCCTGGTGAGATATTTTCACCCCCAATTTTCTTCTGTTTGTTTCTAGTTACAATTTAGGTATCTGGGAGCCCAAGTTGGCATGTGTGAGCCTATAGTTTGCTCCCATATCAATAAATAACCAATAAACCCTCCTTTAATCAACTTGGACACTAAAACCCAAAGCACAAGATTAGGCATTTGCTATGTTTAGGTCATGCATGTTAATTGTCTTCTCTTGGTTTTAATTTTTGTCGTTGATTGCTGGAGTGAGGTACGCATTCCTTAACACTCATTCACGCATTAGTACATTCATTAGTGAGTAAGGTTTGCATCGAAACAAGAGTGAGGTGAGTGTTTGCTTGGTGAGTTGCTTGCTAGCTTAGGGATCAAAACCTCTAAAAGGGCACCACCTATAATCTTCAAAGATAAGGTGGGGGATTTCATCACCCCTCCCTTAGCCCCAAAAAGCACACTCGAGTAAAGCCTTAATCTAAACGCAAGTAGACATTGACCATTAGGACTTGGGCGCATTAGGAGAGTGAGCTGGTCACGACCGTCATAGCCTGATCGGCGTCACCCACTTTGTCGATAGTAGGAGAGACGAGATCTCCAGATCTTGGCTCACTTGCTGGGCACTGTGGTCTTCATCGTAGGGAGGTGAGGCGTGTTGAGGCCGTGTGACCTCACAGTTAGGCGTCGTCTAGATGTAATGACCCATAGCCAGCCTAAGCTTGTTTGAGCCGTGTTTGCTAGACTAGGCTTCTACCCTTACCCTTTACCCATGCTAGTTTATAGGGATTCGTCCCTTCTCCTCTGAGTCATCTTCTTCCCACCTACTTCTACGTTTTAGTCTCCTCCCCTTTACACTCTCTGTTAGCGTTTTAGGGTCGAGTCAAGCACTTTTCGCGAGCTTGGCCTCGTGGTGGTGAGAGTGATCGACTCAAGAGTTCTTTGTCGAGATGGATGGTTACATGGGCGACCATCCATATCATTGTTGGCACCAGGACAATTTTCCCTGGTACTCCGGACCCATGCAACCTGGGGTGGCTCAGACGAACACCCCATATGGTTGGGATAATCTTCATTGTGTGACTGAGCAATCTTCATATAGAGGTGAGATGAGAGAGGAACCGACAGCGAGATCTCCATCTAGTTACGTCGGATCATATGTTGGTCATCAAACTGAGACATTGCAAGAACCATGGGCCTCTTTCATGCATGTGATAGAAGACATGAGTGCACCGATGGCTCCAACAGCCGTACTGTGTCACTGTTGTGGGTTGAGTGGTCATGTTTGCGGGGAATGTCCTTATGTTCCCTCAGAGCCTGAGTATGAGCATCCATTTTCCCAAAATGCTCAATATGACCATTACGCATCCGCGTACAACCCGAGAAGGATGGATTCGTGGGGAGACAATTCTTATTCAGATTCTTATACATCACTCCCACCCCATTACCCTCCTTCTGAATATCCTGAATTCTACCAACACCCCACGACCAATCATTGGACTCATTCTCAGGCCATCACCACCCAACCCATCCATTTCCCAAATTCTGACATGAACCTCACAGTTGACCCCAAACTTGATTCTTTGGAACAAGCCCTCCAAAACTTCATGGAAACCACTCCAAATGTGTTGAAGTCCAATCACGATTCCCTGCAAACTATGGAAATGTATGTGAGTCAAATTACACAACAATTCAGTAAACGTGAGGAGGGTGACATTTCTTGTCAACATGTGGATTCATCTTTTGATATCGAACCACCACCACATTCACAAATTCAAAGCACAATCTTTCAGAGTCAAACTCCTAGTCAGTCTGAGGGACTTGGGGTTTCAATTCACGATCACATTGTGAGGGATTCGATCCAAATTGAGAATAACATGGGCCAATTTCATTATGCGTCGGCACAGGATTGTGTCTTATCTTTTTGTCCCATGGCCCTTGAGCCACATGATCTTCATGTTGTGCCTCTTAAGGACTCACCTCTGGTGGAGCAAGAGCTCCCTAATACCCTCAATTTCAAACAACTTGATGAGCGTTTTCCTCTCACTATTGTTCCTGATCATCTTCGAAATATGGAACATCAAACAACTACATTGCTAATGAGGGTATTAGGAGTTCCTTAGAGGATACCTTGGGTATGAGACCCACTTTTTGTTCTCCTGGTGAGTCGGACATGCCTAACGAGGTTCTTGACCTCGTTCCGACTCACCAGCCAGTTGGTTGGACAGTTTGGATTGACGATCATAACTTCAGCAGCGCAACAGGTGAAACTCTTCTTCCGTTGCCCCTTATTTCCCAAACTCTCGAGAGGTTCAACCTCTTTCAGTTTGAACCTTTGATTGAGATGCCTTTGTGTCCAATTCATGAACCTCTCACTTCATCTTGTGCTCTTTGTTAAGGGGACCCATGCATGAGTATTCTGGCCCCGCTTGGTGTCATGTTCCATTTCCATGTACATTGCCCCACTTTTGAGATTCCCATTTGATGTCTTTTGACAAATGAAGATGTGAACTTATGTTTGTACATACTTATATTCAAAAAAAATTGTAATAAAATACTCAATGAGCGAGCATTGGTTGTTGCGGGCCCCAACCCTTGAGTATTTGGGCCACATTTCTTTCACGTATTTGTATCCCTTCTTCAGTGTCTCACAGGTTCTGCGAGAAGTCGGGTTTGCGTCCATCAACATAACCATGAACTTCCCTTTGTACTTCACGTTGGTGAGATCTATTCTTTTTTATGCATAAATCCATGTAGTATCTTGTTTACATTCATTGAGGACAATGCATGAAGTAGGTGAGGGGGGGGGGGTGCTTTACGTGTGTACATAGTTGAGTCTTTTTCCTTTGATTTTGTTTTCTTTTGTATGTACTGATAGGGTCATGTTAGTGTGTTGCATTTAACATTGATATATCTGCTTGCCATGATCCTTGGGTAACTTGTCTTCCTTTGCTTGCCTAGTGCTTTAAAATTTTCACATTTCTTTCAAAATCTTCATGTGTTGGCGAAAGAAAATGTTTTTGTAGGTTTTGCGTGTGTTTAGCATGTGCAAAACTGTTGAGAGGCAAAGTTAAAAGAAAGCTCCCAAAATTGTCTTGAACTTGATGCATTGGGATATCTAGTTTACTGGCTTTAGGTCTTACCCAGTCGTTAGGATGCACCCCGAATTCCCTCGGGGCGCGTGTAATCATAGGGTTTCAGCACTCAAACATTTAAAGAAGTCCACCCTCAAGCTAGTGAGTCAAATAATTTATGTCTGTTAGTATAAGGAAGTTTGTCGTAGTCAAGGGCCCTTAATCTCTTTTTGTGAAACTTAAGTGTAGGGGTTTTGCTTCCCATGTAGAAAAAAAAAGTGGTGTTCTCTCTTCTCGCACGGCTCCAATCACTCGGGAAAGTAGGTCTGAGGGGACTTTGTGCCTTGTGCTTTCGAGTCATCTGACTTGGGATGCACCGACCGAACTCCCATTACATGGGTGGTAGGGATCACCCTATGTGGAGATTTGGGGGAAGGTGTACATGATAGTATAAGTCCTCATAGGCAATGATGCACGAAACCTGACCGGGAGAATCAAACACCAACCAATAAACTGCTCCAAAGAAAAAAAAGGAAAAAAGAGAAAAAAATGTCAAATAAGAACCAAAATGGACTTTACACATTGTATCACATTCAGAAGTTAAGGTTGCCCATGTCTTTCACTTAAGTCCTTAACCAACTCTCACAAATAACTCATTAGGCTAGGTGTGTGGACCGATTACATATATAGAGTCGACACGTGGTATTACGAGTCATGTAGCTAGATTGATTAATGCATCTTGTTCGGATTTTGTGGGTATATCCATTGAAAACTCTCAGGAGACAACACTCCTCCTCCTTGGCGACAAGGAGGTTTAACGGCTTGTTGCACGTGCTAAGTGCAACCGTGATTCCTACGAAAGTGAGTTAGGATTTCTTGTTTTTCTCGTATGCCTTTTCCTTTCTTTGTTTTGCTCGGGACTAGCAAAAGTTAGGTGTGGGGGTATTTTATTGACATCATTTCACGCTCATATTTGCATCTTATATCCATTATCTTTTACCTAAACAATGCTATGTTACCAGTTTTATGTTTAAATTTCAGAAATAAAAAGGTTTGAAGAGATGGAGCATAAAAGGACCCAAAAGCTGGGAAAAAGGACTGAATTGTGAGATCTAGGGACTAAGATGCAAGGGAAAAGGACCTGAACGTAAGACCGAAGGACCAAAGAGCAAAATAGAAAACTCCACATCATCATGGGGAGTATTTCGGCAATTCTATTCGGGTCGGAGCTCCAACAAGTGATGTAGATGCATCAAAGACCAACAAAGACATACAGAAAAGCTCAGAATAAAATCTAGCATGATCCGGACCATATAGATCGCCAATTGGCGGTCTGTTTTGGCCCAAATCCGCCAATATTTTGGTGGGTCGAGTATTAGTGTGTATTTAGTCCATTTCTGGTATTTTTTTAGACCACGTCGAGGGATTGTCCCGGATTGCCTTTTTCCATGGCTATAAATAGAACTCTTCACCTTCAATTGTAATCACTCCATGTTTTGAGTGGCTATTCTGCCTACTAGAAGTGAGGCCTTGAAGCACACACTAAAGTAGGAGGACGCTACTTGAAATGTGAGTCATTTGTTAATAAAAGTTTCTTTGTTATACTATTAGTTTCCTTTTGCTTGTTTTACTTTGTTTCATATTTCTTGCTTTACTTTGTTTAATTTCTTTTCATTAGTTTTAGTAGCTTAGTTAATATGTTTTCCTTCCTTAGTTTAATAATTAGTGTAATGTGTAGTGAGTAGTTCCATCCCCTTAGGGGTTTTCCCATTCCTGAATTCCAGCATTTCGTTCTTAGCTTAGTTGGTATTTCATCGTTTGTTATTTTCTTTCGCATTTCGTACTTATTAGTGTAGTGTAGTCTAGATTAGCATAAACAACTTTCTTCCCCATTTTTGTGCCACTTGATTTCGGATAAACAAGAGACTGCTCACCTCCCTGAGGACGACTCGTATTTGCCATCGCTTCAACGCGGCCGTGCACTTGCGGTTTAAATTAAAAACGTTCAACACATGCATTCTTCCATATAAATCCAATTGGGCCAGGGGCATACTGGGTTTTCTTTATAGAAAACTCATGGATATGTTGATGCGGTGCTTGCAGGTACTTAGATTCCTACAGGGTAGACTAGACGAGTAGTCAAAGATTTTGTACACGAGGGACACGTCGACCAGATTATTCAGTTTGTCTTTTGCTTCCGCATTATTTATGATGTAATTCTCTTTTGAACTCGATGTAATGTATTTGACCTTGTTACCATATATGGATAATCTCTCACTTTTCAGTTATGTTTTATGTTAGTCTATCCATGTAGGATCTATCTACGTATTGTCGAGTCGTTGTTTGGTCTGTCTTTTGTAACTCCTTTGGTCGTCGTAGAGGTCTCTGATTGCGACACTTATAGTCTTTCCTAGTTTGCGTACCTACGAGATCGGGGGTGTTACAATGAGAATAGTGGAAGGAGAGAGAGAAGAAGGAGAGCGAGAGAGTAAGAGAGTAGGGCAGAGAGAGAAGGACAATGGGAGAGAAGTAGAGGGTGATGGAGGTGAGAGAATGATAGAGAACGAGACGGAGAGGGAGGGAGAGAGAGAGATGAGATGAGAAGGAGATAGAGAGAGAAGGCGAAGGCAACTGAGAGGGAGATACAAGAAGAGAAGAGATACAGAGAAGGAAAAGGGGAAAGAGAAGGAGTGGTAAAGAAGTAGAGGAGAAGGATAGAGACGGAAGGAGATTGCAAACGAATAGTGAAGGAAAAGGAGAGAGAAGAGAGAAGGGAAGAGAGAATAAGAGAGAGGAGTGAGAAGGAGTGTCAGAGAATGAGAGAAGGAAATAGAAGAGAGAGGGGAGAGAAGAAAGGATAAGAATAGTGAAAGAAGTAGAAGGAGGAGAGAGAGAAAGATAAGGAGAGAGTGGGATAGATAAAAGAGAAGGAGAGGGAAAAGGAGCAAAAGAAGGAGAAAGATGGACTACATGGAAGGAGAAAGAGAAGGGGGAGGAGAGATATGGAGGAGAGTGGGAAGAGAGTGAAAGAGGCGCGAGAGATGAGGAGAATGAGAAGTAGAGTGAGAGAGAGAAGGAAACAGATAGACAGGAGAGTAAGAGAAAGAGATCTAGAAATAGAAAGAATAGAACAAGGAGAGATAGTGAAGAATAAAGACAAGAGACAGAGAGAGAGAAAGAGGAGGCAGAGGGAGAGATGAGGACAAAGAGAGATCAATAGGATAATTAAGGAGAGAAGAATGAGAGAGAGTACTAAAGATAAGGACAAATGGAGAAAAAAAAGAAGGAGATGGAGAAGGAGAAGGGTATTGAAGAAGAAGGAATAGAGAGAGATAAGGAGAAGGGGAGAGTGAGAGAGAAGGAGAAGGAGGTGCAGAGTGTTAGAAAGAGTGAAGAAGCAAAGAGAGACGGCAAAGGAGAGAGAAGGAAAGACACAAGAATGAGAAGGAGAGGGAAGAGAGAGATTGAAGGAGAAGGAGACGGATAGAAGGAGAGTGGTTCAGAGAAAAGGAGGAGAGATATAAGTAGAGATCAATAGAGGAGGGAGACGGGGAAGGAGGAGAAGGAGAGGGAGAGAGAGAAGGAGAGAAGAGAAGGGAGAAGGAAAAGGTGAAAATAAAAGTAGGAGAGAGAAGCTCTAGGGAAAGCATGGGGGTTTTTATGGGTTTCCTAGGTCGTTTTCACGTTTTCCACCTAAATCTTTGTTTTTCCCCTCATATGGAGTGATTTAGTCGCTCTTCTCAAGTTGTGATGCAAGATGGAGGTTGTGGCAAGCATTTTGACCTTCATAATGCTCATTTGGGCCATCAAGAGGAGTCGGAGAAATAGAGGCCGAGCAACAATAAGGAGCAAGGTGCATCCACTCCAAAGAAATGGACGGACTTGTTGGCCAAGGCCATCCTCCACCCTTGAGTTTTTGGAGCCGGAAGTGAAGGAGGGGGTGCGCATGGCAAGGTGTTCAAGGGAGGAGGTGTTGGACGATTTGAAGAAATGAGACAGGGTATTTCTTGGTTACTTTGTTGATTTTAAACCACACCTTCCCACGTTGGATAAGTACTTGCAAAGGGTGTGGAAGCTCACCAGAGGATTTGAAGTGATCCGACGATAAGAGGGTTCCTCTTATTTAGGTTCACGATGCACAAGTACTTGGAGTATGTTCTCGAGAATGGTTCTAGGTTTGTGAGGTGCACAACTATAGTGGTGCAAAGATGGAAGCCGATCACCGTGATGAAGAGGGAGAAGATGTCCACGGTGCCCATTTGGATTTGCATGCCGGAGATGGACTTGAGGTTTTGGTCATCGAAGAACTTAAGCACTATAGCTAGTGTTATCGGAAGACCCCTCTACATGGATGAGACGACGACGGTGGGGAGGAGATTGGCATATGCAAGGTTGTGTGTGGAGGTTCCATGCACATTTGATTACCCACCAAAAATTAGAGTTCAAGTGGAGGATGGAGGGGAGGAGGATATTACGGGGGAGTATGAGTGGAGGTTGGGGTATTGCGATGAATGCAAGGTGTTTGGCCATGTTCCGGCGAAGGCCCACGCAGAGCCCAGGTGAAGTCAGCCGGAAAAAAAACATAGAATGGGTTGTGGTTAGGAAAGGACTGAAAGAATTGCGAGCACAATAGGAGAAGGAAGGTGACGACATGGTGGCCGGAATGAGCGTAGGAAGATAAAAAGAAGAGGCACCGGAAAAGGTCACCAGCGAGGAGGGGCTGGCCGGAGATGCGTCGGAAAAGGTAATCGGAGATGTAATCAAAGGTGAGGTGGCCACCAGGGTTGGTGCACATGGGACAAACCATGGGGGACAAAAAGATAGTGGAGGGAGACAAAAAGGAAGAGAAGGACAAAAAGAAAAATGCGTCTTTGGAAAAGATAAAGCATGTTCTTTGTTTGAGCTAATCATTGGGGGGAATTTTGAAATTGGTGGGGTGGCTCCATCTTTCCGCAGCCCATGAAGCAAATGGGAGAGATACATGTGGAAAGGAAAAAGGCAATGATGGGAAGCCAAATCAAAACGTGACAAGTGTCATTGGGGTAGGTAGAGAGAGAGAATTGGATTTGAATGCACTTGAAGGGGAGATTGCTTTTGCTCTTGATGAGGGATTTCGAAATTCCACGCAAAAAAATGAAGTGTGGACTTCTCCCCAACGTGTGGCACACGAAATGGACAAAGGGAACTCGAGCATGGGGCTCACCTGTGGCTAAGCTTTTGAAGGGGGTTCTAGTGGTCGATTTGAAGCACTCAATGGCTTCGTCGAAGTGGGGCAACCCGAGGGCGAGGATAAGGAGACGAGGGAGGCAAGGCTGGGAGCGAAAGCTACATCTCCACCTCCGACGGTGGACTTGTCATCCATCTCCCAACAACCGGAGGCGTTCAAAGCCATTCGTGAGAAGGCATTGGTTCAACAATGACCAAGTCAAGGTGGAAAGGGATCTTGATCCCCTACTCCAAAACCATGAATATGCTTGTGTGGAATGTGCATTGCGCAAATCTCCCCGGCCGCGCGCATATGATACGGGGTAAAATAGATGAGGCAAAGGCGAACGTTGTGTGTATTGTGGAACACAAAGTGAAGACTAAGAAGTTCGACCGATTCCGGAGAGCTATATGGGGCAATCACCAATGGGCGGCAAATAACATGATCGTGGATTCGGGAAGGATACTTGTCATGTGGTATGAATGCAAAATTGATTTATATGTGACATGGGAAACAACACAACTGCTACAACTCTAAGGAAGGGAGCTACGAAATGGGAAGAACATAGTAATCACGGTGGTGTATGGGGAAAATGGGCATGTGGAAAGAAGAAGGCTACGGGTGGACTTGGAAAGTGCGACACCCCAGCGTTCTACACCTTGGATTGTATGTGGGGATTTCAATTGCATAAGAAGGAGTGATGAGAAGAAAGGTGGTGTGGGGTTTAATCTCACGACTATGGAGGAGTTCAACTCTTGCTTGGACCGGGTGCAACTAATTGAGGTGCCATCAACGGGTGGGGATTTCACGTGGACCAACTCGTCCAAGGGTGAGGCTTGCATTGAAACATGTATAGATAAGATCCAAATGTCGCATGCTTGGTTGGCTGAATTTCCGGAAGTATCATACATGGTGGGTGGTAAAGAACTTAGGATCACTCTCCACTCCTCATGATAACGGAAAAGATGGGAGATCGAAAGGCAAGAATGTTCCGATTTGTAAACTATTGGGCTGACCATGAGGGTTTTTCAGATGTTGTAAGGACGGCATGGCCACCTTGGTGGACGGGACGCCCATGTTCCGAGTGATAGCGAAACTTGGGGCGATAAATGAGGCCTTGAAAAAGGTGAGCGAGAAAATGTTTGGAAATCTAGAGCAGAGAGTGGGTGAAGCTAAATCAGCCCTGGAAGGGGTGAGCGTCAAAAGGATTGCACATCCAGAAGTTGACCTTCTATAAGCACAAGAAACTTGATGCAAAGATGAGTTTAAACGGGCACTAGTGAAGGAGGAATCTATATTGAGGCAAAAATCAAGGATGAAGTGGCTAGGTGAGGGTGATCGAAACTCAAGATTCGTCCATGGCACCTTTCGTGTGAGGAGAGCCACCAACAATGTGAGACAAGAGATGGAATGGGGACAAATCTTTGAGAGTGAGGAGGAGATTTGGGAGGCATTTAGGCGTTGTTACTCTAACTTGCTTTCTAATGGTTTTTAGGTACAAACTCTTGACACACAAGTCCAGTCCCACGACTTGAGGAAGGGGAAATTACGGCACAAATCAAGAACCTAAGCATGGATGAGTTGGAGCATGTGGTCATGCATTCAAACATGGACAAGGCACCGAGACCCAATGGTTTATAGCAAAATATGTAGGAGGAGAGAGATAGAGATAAGGAGAGAGGGGGAAAGATCAGAGAGAATGATAGGGAAAAGGAGCGAGAGAGGAGAAGGAACGACAACAGGGAAGGAGAAAGAGAAAGAGGAGGAGGAGAGATATGGAGGAGAGAGGAAGGAGAGTGAAAGAAGCGAGAGAGAGAAGGAAATAGATAGAGAGGAGAGTGAGAGAAAGAGAAGTAGAAATAGAAAGAATAGGATAAGGAGAGATAGTGAAGAATAGAGACATCTGACGGAGAGTGAGAGAAAGAGAAGGATGAGGCAGAGGGAGAGGGAAGGAGAAAGAGAGCAGTAGGATAGTTAAGGAGATAAGAAGGACAAGGGCAGAGAACAAGAAGGATAAGAGAGATAAGGAGAAAGAGAGAGTGAGAGAGAAAGAGAAGGAGATGTAGAGTGTTAGAAAGAGTGAAGAAGTGGAGCGAGATGAAGAAGGAGAGAGAAGGAAAGACACAAGGAGGAGAAGGAGAGGGAAGAGAGAAATTGAAGGAGAAGGAGAGGAGTGTGGTGGAGAGAAAAGGAGGAGAGAGAGAATGAGAGATTGACGAAGGAAGGAGACAGGGCAGGAGGAGAAGGTGAGGTGAGAGAGAAGGAAATGGGGAAACAATGAGAGAGGGAAGAAGATGAGAGAAGGGGATGAAGAGAGAGCTAGATGGAGAAGGAGATAGAGGAGAGGTGGGCAATTGGGAGAGAGTGAGAAGGCCAAGGAGAGGGAGAGAGGATCGATAGCAGGAGAAGTAGAGAGAACAATAGCGAAATAGAGTAAGGGAGATGGAGAAGGAGAGAGAAAAGGAGGGAGTGAAACAGAGAAGGAGAGAGTGTGAATAAGAACAAGAAGAAGATAGAGGAGAGAGAGAAGGAGACCTCGAATTAAAGAAATGGAGAGAGAGAAAGAGAAAGAGAGAAGAAGAACTAGAGGCTGGGAGGAGAGGGAGAGGGAGAAAGAGTGAGAGAATGGGAGAGAGTCCATAAGTGAGCTAGATAGAGAAAGACAAGGAGATGGAGAGAGAGAAGGAAGAGGAGACTGGAAGGGAGGGAGAAGGGGAAAAGGAAAGGGGGAGAGAGAGAAGGAGAAGTAGAGACCAGTGGTAAGAAGAGAGAGAAATAGAAAGGAGAGCAACGGGGGAGAGAGAGAAAGAAATAAGGAAAACGAGAAAGGAGGAGAAGGGGAAAGGGAGAGATGGAGAGACAAAGAGAAAGGAGAGAGATAAGGAGGAGAACGAGAGGAGTGAGAGAGAGTGAAGGTGACAGAGAGGGAAAGAAAAGGGAGGAGGAGAGAGAAGGACAAGGGAAGCTGAAGGAGAGAGAAGAGAGAGGAGGAAGAAAAGGAGGGAGAAGAAGGAGAGAAGGTGAGAGAAGAAGAAAGAGAAGAGAAGGAGAACAAGAGAGAGCAAGCAAGGAGAGAGATTCAGAAGGAGAACGACAGTGAGAAGAATAAGGAGACAGGGAGAAAACGGAAGCGGAGAGTGAAGAGAAGATAAGGAGACAAAGAAGGACAAGGGGTGTGAGAGAGGAGGGGAGCGAGAAGGAGAAGGAGAGGGGTGGAAGGAGAGAGAAGAAGGAGAAGGAGAAAGAGAGAGTAAGATAGAGTAAGAGATGAGGGAGAGAGGGAAGGACCAGGAGAGAGAAGTAGAGGAAGTTGGAGGAGCAAGAATAAGAGAGAACGAGACGGAGAGGGACTGATAAAGAGTGGGGATGGGAAGGAGGTAGAGAGAGAGAAGCAAGAGGAGAACGAGAGAGAGAAGGGAAAGGCAAGTGAGGGGGAGATACAAGAAGACGACAGATATGGAGAACGAAAAGGGGAAAGAGAAGCAGAAGGATTGACGTAAAGGATAAGGAGAGAGACGGAAGAAGATTGAAGACGAAGAGTGAAGGAAAAGGACAGAGTAGATAGAAGGGAAGAGAGAATCAGATAGAGTGATAAGGAGGGGGAGAGAATGAGAGAAGGAGAGAGGGGAGAGAAGGAAGATTAAGAATAGAGAAAGAAGTAGAAGGAAGAGAGAGAGAGAAAGATAAGGAGTGAAGGGGATAGATCAGAGAAAAGGAGAGGGAAATGGAGCAAGAGAAGGAGATGGAGGGATAACTGGGAAGGAGAAAGAGATGGAGGAGGAGATATGGAGGAGTGTGGGAAGAGAGTGAAAGAGGAGAGAGAGAGCAGGAGAATGAGATGGAGAGTGATAGGGAGGAGAGTGAGAGAAAGAGAAGTAGAAATAGAAAGAATAGGATAAGGAGATAGTGAAGAATAGAGACAAGAGACGGAGAGAGAAAGAGAAGGGAGAGGTAGAGAGAGGGGGAAGGACATAGAGAGCAGTAGGATAGTTAAGGAGAGAAGGAGAGAGAGAGTAGTAGATGGAAGGAGAAATGGAGAAAAAGAGAGAGAAGAAGATAGAGAAGGAGAAGGGTAGAGAAGGAGAAGGAGAAGAGAGAGATAAGGAGAAGGACAGAGAAGTAAAGACACAAGAGTGAGAAGGAGAGGAGAGAAAGAAAGTGGTGGAGGGAAAAGGAGGAGAGAGAATCAAAGATCGACAGAGGAGGGAGACGGGGAAGGAGGACAATGAGTGGTGAGAGAGAGAAGGAAATGGGGAAACATGAAGAGCAGGAAGAATATGGGAGAAGGAGATGGAGAGAGGGAGCTAGAAGGACAGAGAGGAGAGGTGGACCGGGGGAAAGAGTGAGAGAGTTAGAAGGGCAAGGAGAGGGAGAGAGGTGCGATGGAGAAGGAAAAGTAGAGAGTACAATAGATTAGGAGAGAGAGGGAGATGGAGAAAGGGAGAAGGAGAGAGATAAGGAGGGAGTGAAACAGAGAAGTTGAGAGAGTGAATAAGAATAGGAAGAAGAGAGAGGAGAGGAGAAGGAGACCTTGAATTTAAGAAATGGAGATAGAGAAAGAGAACGATAGAAGAAGTAGTAGAGGGAGGGAGGAGGAGGTGAGGGAGAAAGAGTGGGAAAAGGGAGAGAGAGTCCATAACTGAGCTAGATGGAGATGACATGGAGAAGGGGAGAGAGAAGGAAGAGGAGACTCGAATGGAGGAAAGGGAGACAGAGAGAGAGAGAAGGAGACGTAGAGACCAATGGTAAGAAGAGAGAAATAGAGAGACAGGGGGAGAGAGAGAAAAGGAGAAGTAGAGACCAGTGGTAAGAAGAGAGAGAAATAGAGAAAAGGAGAGAGAGAGAGAGAGAGAGAGAGAAGGAACAAGAAAGGAGGAGAAGGTGAAGGGGAGTGATGGTGAGACTAAGTGAAAGGAGAGACATAAGGAGCGGAATGAGAGGAGTGAGAGAGAGTGATGGTCACGGAGAGGAAAGGAAAAAGGAGGTGGAGAGAGAAGGACAAGCGAAACTGAAGGGGAGAGATGAGAGAGAACGGGAGAGAGGAGGAGGAAGACAAGGAGGGAGAAAAAGGAAAAAAGGTGAGAGAAGAACAAGGAGATGAGAAGGAGAACACGAGAGGACAAGAAAGGAGAGAGAAGGAGAACAATAGTGAGAAGAATAAGCACACTGAGAGAAAAGGGAAGGGGATAGTGGAGAGAAGATATGGAGAGAAAGAAGGACAAGGGAAGTGAGAGGGGAGGAGAGTGAGAAGGAGAGAAGGAGAGGAGGGATGGAGAAGGAGAAGGTTGGAAAGAGAGAGAGAAGAAGGGGAAGGAGAGCGACAGAGTAAGAGAGGACGGGAGAGAGAGAAGGACAAGGAGAGAGAAGTAGAGGGAGATGGAGGAGCGAGAATGATGGAGAAGGAGACGGAGAGGGAGAGAAAAAAGTGGAGATAGGATGTAAATAGAGAGAGAGAAGCAAGAGGAGAAGGAGAAGGCAACTGAGAGGGAGATACAAGAAGACGAGAGATATGGAGAAGGAAAAACGGAAAGAGAAGGAGAAGGATTGAAGTAGAGGAGAAGGAGAGAGACGGAAGGAGATTGACGACTAAATGTGAAGGAAAAGGAGAGAGAAGAAAGAAGGGAAGAGAGAATCAGAGAGTCGAGTGTAAAGGAGGGGGAGAGAATGAGAGAAGGAAAGAGAAGGACAGAGGGGAGAGAAGGAAAGATAAGAATAGAGAAAGAAGTAGAAGTAGAGAGAGAAAGATAAGGAGAGATGGGGATAGATCAATGAGAATGAGAGGGAAAAGGAGTGAGAGAAGGAGAAGGAGGGACAACAGGGAAGGATAAAGAGAGAGAAATAAGGAGAAGGAGAGAGACGAGGGAGAGAGAGTAAAAGACAGAAGGAGAGCGAGAAGGAAAAGGAGAGGAAAAGAGGAGAGATGGAGAACGAGAGGGGTGGAAGGAGAGAGAGAAGGAGGAGAGAGAGTAAGAGGGGAGGGCAGAGAGACAAGGACAATGGGAGAGAAGTAGAGGGAGATGGAGGAGCGAGAATGAGAGAGAAGGAGAGGGAGAGAGAGAGGTATCGAGCTCCCTCCTTGGACACTTGCAGCTCAGCCCATGCATGGCAAGAAACCTAAAGGGTCAGGCCAAGCGTCTATCACTTGCACGCGGAAGCAAATTTGGAAAGGTAGTAAGAAGATGGGTTTTCATAAATGCTGCCTAGAAAGAAACCGAATGGTATTTGACGGCTAAAGAAAGAGGTCGATAGACATTGTGGAAATTGTCAAGCATACCATTTGGAGCTAGCGTAGCTTGCTGAGGCATTGTTGCTGTCATGACACCATAAACTAACTACAATGCCTAATGTTATTTTATGTAATTTTAGTGTAGAGACTCGTTATGCATGTGGCATTAACCCGCAAACTTATCTTTCAAATTTTGTGTAGGTTGTAATCAGTTTTAAAATAAATAAATTTTGAGGCTAAGCCTCCCTTTGCTCTTGCCAAAAAAAAGTAGAGAGACAGAGGAGAGAGAGAAAGAGAGAGCGAAAGAAGGAGAAGGGGAAGGGGGTGATGGAGAGACAAAAAGAGAGGAGAGAGATAAGGAGGAGAACGAGAGGAGTGAGAGAAAGTTAAGGTGATGGAGAGGAAAAGAAAAGGGAGGAGGAGAGAGAAGGCCATGCGAAGCTGAAGGAGAGAGATGAGAGAGAGGAGGAAGTGGTGGGAGAAGAAGGAGAGAAGGTGTGAGAAGAAGAAGGAGATGAGAGGTAGAACAAGAGAGAGGAGAAGCAAGGAGAGAGAAGGAGAAAGAGAACAACATTGAGAAGAATACGGACACACAGAGAAAAGGGAAGGGGAGAGTGGAGAGAAAATAAAGAGAGAAACAAGGACAAAGGGAGTGAGAGGGAAGGAGAGTGAGAAGGAGAGGAAGAGAGGAGAGATAGTGAAGGAGAGGGGTGGAAACACAGAGAGAAAGAACGAGAAGGAGATAGAAGTAGAGGGAGATGGAGGAGCAAGAATGAGAGAGAAGGAGACAGAGAGGGAGACAGACATAGAATGTGTAGAGATGGCAAGGAGATAGATAGAGATAAGAGGAGAATGAGAGAGAGAAGGGGAAGGCAAGTGAGAGGGAGATACAAAAAGATGAGAGTTACGGAGAAGGACAAGTGAAAGAGAAGGAGTGGGATTGAAGTAGAGGAGAAGGAGACAAACAGAAGGATATTGAAGACGAAGAGTGAAGGAAAAGGAGAGAGAAGATAGAAGGGAAGAGCGGATCTGAGAGAGGAGTGACAAGGAGGGGTAGAGAATGAGAGAAGGAAAGAGAAGGAGAGAGGGGAGACAAGGAAGGATAAGAATAGAGAAAGAAGTAGAAGGAGGAGAGAGAGAAAATTAAGGAAAGATGGCGATAGATTAGAGAGAAGGAGGATGAGAGATATGAAGAAGAGTGGGAAGAGAGTGAAAGAGGCGAGAGAGAAGGAGAGTGAGATGGAGAGTGAGAGAGAGAGAAGGAAACGGATAGAGAGGAGAGTGAGAGAATGAGAAGTAGAAATAGAAAGAATAGCATAAGGAGAGATAGTGAACAATAGAGACAAGAGACAGAAAGAGAAGGAGAAGGCAGAGGGAAGTAGAAAAAGAATAGTACGATAGTTAAGGAGAGAGGAAGGAGAGAGAGTACTAAAGAGAAAGACAAATGGAGAAAGAGAGAAAAGGAGATAGAGAAGTTGAAGGGTAGAGAAGAAGAAGGAGAAGAGAGAGAGAAGGAGAAGGAGAGAGAGAGAGAAGAAGAAAGAGATGCAGAGTGTTAGAAAGAGTGATGAAGCGGAGCGAGACGGAGAAGGAGAGAGAAGGAATGACACAATAAGGAGAAGGAGAGGGAAGAGAGAGATTGAAGGAGAAGGAGAGTGCTGGAGAGAAAAGGAGGAGAGACAGAGGAGAGAGATGGGGAAGGAGGAGAAGGAGAGGTGAGAGAGAGAAGGAAATGGGGAAACAAGGAGAGAGGGAAGAAGATGAGAGAAGGAGAGGGAGAGAGAGCTAGAAGCTGAAGGATAGGGAGGACAGGTGGACAGGGGGAGAGAGTGACAAGGGCAAGTAGAAGGAGAGAGGAGCGATGGAGAAGGACAAGTAGAGAGAACAATAGAGAAGGAGGAGAGAGAGGGAGGTGGAGATAACGAAAGGGAGAAGGAGAGAAATAAGGAGAGAGGGAAATGGAGAAGGACAGAGAGTGAATAAGAACAAAAGGAAGAGAGACGAGAGAGAATGAGACCTCTGATTTAAGAAATGGAGAGAGAAAGAGAAGGAGAGAAGAAGAAGTAGAGGGAGGGAGGAGAAGGAGAGGGAGAAAGAGTTAAAGAATTGAAGAGAGAGTCAGTAAGTGATCTAGATGGAGAAAGACACGGTGAAGGAGAGCGAGAAGGAAGAGGAGACTGGACGGGAGGGAGAAGGAGAATAGAAAAGGGAGAGAGAAGGAGAAGCTAGAAAGGGGTGAGGTAAAAACATGAGAGGAGAGAAGAGTGGTGAATCACGGGAAACCTATGTTTCTCAAAGGTTCCGACCTCTTTTCCCCCACCAAATCTCTTGGTTTTTGCATCAAAATGGATTCGAAGCTGAGTTCTACTTATGTGCAACTAGAGGATGGAGATTGTGGCGCAACAGAGGATCTCCATCCACCACCATTGCATGGCTCGACCCCAAACTTGGCGGGTAAAGCTCACGCCCCACCTCTAGGGAGTACTATTACTCCCCAAAGGACGTTGAGTGATTTGTTCAAGGGTGGACCAAGGGTTCCAACAACACTAGAGTTCATCCTTTCGTTTGTGAAGGGAGGAGAAAAGGTGGCGTTGTGCTCCAAGCAAGAAGTGGTCGATGCTTTGAAGAGATGTTAGTTGGTTACTTTATTGCTTTCAAACTACATTTGCCAACACCTGAGAAGCACTTACACAAGATATGGGGTTTGGTTGGAGGCATAGAGGTCATCAGGAGGAGTCAAGGTTTCCTCCTCTTCCGGTTCACACTTGGAGAGTATAGAAAACATGTGCTTGAAGGGGGGCCCATGGTTCATTCGTGGGTGCCCTCTTGTGGTTCAACAATGTGCTCCGGATGTAGTGTTGAAGAGGGCCAGCATCACCACCGTACCAATTGGGATTCGTCTCCTAGAGCTAGACCACCGGTTTTGGTCAAGCAACATGTTAAGCAACATTGTAAGTGTCCTCGGGAGGCCGTTATACATGGATGAGCACACGCATCGGGGAGGAGGTTGGCCTTTGCTAGGGTTTGTGTGGAAGTGGCTCATGACTTCGATATCCGAGTTGGGTGGATGTTCTAGTTGAAGGGACCCAAACACATAAACTGTATGTGGAGTATGAATGGAGACTCGATTATTGCTTTGATTTTATGTAGTTTTGTCACATTATAGAGAAGTGTCCGAGGAAACAAGTGGCTGCAATGAAGCCTGTGGAGGCCCCCAAGGAGAAGGCTGCAAGATGGGTAGTAGTTCGCAAAGAAGGGGTTGGGATGGGGATGCAAGTTGAAGGAGGATGGAGGGCTCAATCGAGAGGTTGGATAGACAAAGGCTTGAAGATTGGGACTTTGCCCGGGGACTAGAGATGGCAGACCAGAGAGAGATGGAGAACGGAGAAGGTGGAAGGAATGATGACGTGGAGGGAGGAGGAGATGAGGTGGAGCAAGGTGCAAGTCAGGAGGTGCCATGTGGAAGGGATGGTGAGGTGGAGCAAGGTGCAATGGAAGGTAATCATTTAGTTGATAACCATTTTTGTCTGGAGGGAGCATGTGAGGATAGGACATGTGGCATTAGACAAAATACTTGTCAAGACAATATAGATTCTTGTCCCAAGGTTGTAATGGTTTCTAGCATGAGTAAACAAGGGAGGGAGTACTTTGGTGGACAAAAGAGCAAAGAGAAGTGGGTGGGGAAAGTGTTAGGCCCATTTCTAGAACAACCCATGGGGCGGGAGTTGCGTGCTCTACAAATAGTTGGGCCAATGAGAAGAGGACCAGCTCTTTCGTTATGGACAAAGTGGGGGACCAGCTGGATATGATTGGGGGATCCTTAGTGGAGGAAGCTCAAGTTGAAGGGAGTCAGAAACGTGTAGTGGCTTGTGTGCTTGGTTTGGGAACACATGCTACACGTGATGATGGAGAAGATATGATTGGGGGACATTTAGTGGACGCAATTCAAGTTGAAGGGAGTGGGCATTGTGAAGTGGCTTGTGTGCTTGGGTTCGGAACACATACTACACATGCTGGGATGGCTTGTGTGTGTGGGGCCACTCATGGTAACACCACAATTGGAAAGCAGGAGGAGCTGAAACCTACGCAAGAGGCTAGTGGCTGGAAGAGTGTGGGGGAGGATGAGTACATCCGAGGATGGGGCTAGTGAGTTGAGTGGGTTAGCTTCATTGATTCATGAGGAGATGGGTTGGACATCTCCCTCGAGAGTAGCCCGAGGAAAGGAAATTACGAAGAAAGTCGAAATGCAAAGTGGGGGACGGTTTGAGCTCCTTAGAAGTGAGGGGATTTTGGTGGTGGGGGATCAAAAAGTGAGGGACGCATACACGAAACAAACAAGCTCTCCAACATCGACACTTAGGCACTCCAGGAGGAAGATTAGTAGTAAAACAATTCCATGTGGAGGTAAAGGGTGTCACCCCGCACCTTAAACCCATGAATATCTTATTATGGAATATGCACGGAGCAAATGTATCCGGCCGTGCAATCATGATTAGGGGTCGAATAAAGGAGGTAAACCCGGATGTGGTGTGCCTCGTGGAACATAAGGTCAAGCTTAAGAAGATTGAGCATTTCAAGAGAGCAATTTGGCCTAGTGCTTGGATGTCAAATAGTATGGTTGTTGACTTTGGGTGCATTTCGGTGTTTTGGAATGACCAAATATTGGATATGAGTGTAACTTTCGAGACATCACAACTGCTACATTTAAAGACACGTCAAAAAAGAGATGGTATCGAGTTTAACCTCACCGCTGGCTATGGAGATAATGGGCTTGTGGCTAGGCAATTTTTTTTGAATGATCTTCTTCAAGTGGCACCCCTCGCACATAGGCCGTGGATGGTGTGGGGGGGGGACTTTAATTGCATTCGACGGGCGAGTGAAAGAAGAGGAGGAGCTGCTGGAAATGAGGTGGCTATGGTGGAGTTTAATTATTGTATTGATGCACTTGAACTCCTTGAGACGCCATCCACCGGTGGGGAGTTCACGTGGTCGAACTCATCCGATGGAAGTGCATGTATTGCGGATTGACCAGATTTTGATGAATAATGCGTGGCTTGAGTTGTTCCCAGAATCCTACTTTATTGTGGGTGAAAAGGATTTGACTGATCACGCAAAGCTTATCATGAAGACATAAGGCAACGGAAGGTAGAAAAAGAAGATATTCAAATTTGAAAATCATTGGGCTGAGCATGAGGTCTTTCGTGGAATAGTCAGAAGAGCTTTGTCCACATATGTGACGGGAACTCCCATGATTCGGGTGGCAACAAAACTATAAGAAGTAAAGAAGATGCTTGTACGGTGGAGTGGATCAACTTTTGGGAACGTTACGCATAAGCTGGGAGAGGCTCGTGCTACACTTGAGGAGGTGAGGAGACAACGTTTAGACCGTCCTCTTGATACTGGCCTCTCCCTCACTGAAGGGGCTACAAAGGAGGCTCTTGCACAAACACTTTCTTGGGAGGATTCTATTATTCAACAAAAATCAAGGGTGAAGTGGTTAAAAGAGGGGGACCGGAACAATAGCTTTTTTCATGCACACCTTCGAGTGAGGAGGGCCACCAACCAAGTGAGACGAGTGTGAGTGTGCCACCATCGTGGAAGAGGAGGGAGAGATTCTGAATGTTGTCTGATGTTTTTATACTAACTTGTTTGCTAATGATTTGCAGGTTACCCCTATTCCCCCCCTCCCTCATTTTACCACAACTCCTTCCGGTGGAGGGGACCGAGCTGACACGTGACCTTGACATGAAGGAGTTGGAGGATGTGGTGCTGAACGCAAGCGTGGTTAAAGCGCCAGGTCCTGATGGTTCCAATGCAAAGTTTTTCAAGGCTGCGTGGGAGCTCATCGAGAGACACGTGTTTATGGCCATACGTTCTTATATGGATAGCAGGAAGGTGCTGGCCCAATGGAACTCCACATCAATTACGCTCATTCCAAAGAAGAAAGCTCTGCTCTCGGTGGAGGATTATCGACTCATAGTGTTGTGTAATATGACGTATAGATTCACATCAAAAGTACTTGCAAATCACTTGAAGGGGCTGCTACCACGTCTTATTGGAGAAAAGCAAAGTGCTTTTGTCAAAGGCCGGCGAATTGGGGACGATATTCTCCTTGCACATGAGCTTTGTCATAATCTCCATCTCCACAAAGGAAATGGACGAATGTGTATAAAGCTTGATATCCGGAAAGGGTATGACCCCATATCGTGGGCTTTTCTTGATGGAGTTTTGGAACGATTTGGTTTCCAAGTTAAGTTGAGACGACTCATTATGAATTGTGTTCGAGCCTCTTTCGTGGTGACAGTTAATGGTGCAAACTCCTCCCCTTTCGTGCCTAACAATGGGTTGATCCTTTGGCTCCCTACTTGTTCATTATGTGTATGGAAGTCTTGATTGAGATGGTGAATAAGGCGGTGATAGAGGGACACTTTCAGCCACTTACTTATGGAGATATCATCGTATCACATCTACTATTTGCTGATGACGTCCTATTGTTTGCAAGGGCCGCAAAGGAGAATGCGAGACCTATTAGGGGTGTACTCGAGGAATTCACATCTTGCTCGGGGTTGAGCTTTAGTGTGTCAAAAAGCCAAGTCTTTATGGGGGCTGAAGCATGGAAAGGTGCATGGATTGCAGCACACCTTCGTATGGAGTGAAAGGACTTTCCTGTCACCTATCTTGGGCTGCCTTTGTTCTCCGGGAGGATGGGGAGAACCCATTGCATGGCACTTGTGAACAAGGTAAAGGCAAGACTTAGTACATGGCAGCAGAATTTTTTATCCATTGCTAGAAGGGTGGAAGTTGTGGGGAGGGTCCTTGTCTCCCATAGCGTATATTCGACCTCCGCTTTTCTATTCCCTCGAAAAACCATGCAAGAGATTGAGAGTCTTATGTGTCACTTTATATGGGGAGGTCCGAAGAAGTGGGCTGCAGTAGCTTGGAAACATATATGTACACCAAAGGATGAAGGCGGGCTTGGTCTCAAATGCGCAACATACTGGAATGATGTGGGTCTACTATGCTTATTTTGGCTTGTAGTGGCCAAAGGAAATTCTCTTTGGCTGAAGTATGTGCGCCGAAAACACTTGAAGAACCAATCCATTTGGCTTGCATGAGCCCCACGCACCTCCTCATGGGCTTTAAGGGGGCTACATAGAGTCTGAGACATAACGAGATGGCACATCCAATACGAGGTGGGAAATGGCGAAGAGATCCGTTTCTTCCAATTTCCTTGGTGTGGAGAATGTTTCAATGTAAAAGTTGGGGGAAACGGTTACATTATGAGTTGGGAGTGCCTTGGGACACGAAAGTTTCATACTTTATTAGACACGGAGCGTGGGCGTTACCTCCTCCAAGATCAACCTTGGCGGAGGATGTCCACTTGAGCATAGAAAATACGTGAATCCATGGAGGCACAGACCAGCCAAAGAGGATGGACGGAAAGGGCGTCGTAGTTGGTATAAAAGAAGTGTGGAACTGGATAAGGCCAATAGGAAACAAGGTTGCATGGGCTGGTATATCAGCTATGAGAGAGAGAAGGAAATGGGGGAGAGAAGGAGATAGGGAGAGAGAAGGAGAGAGAATGGGCAGGAGAGGCAGTGGAAAAAAGGAGAGAGAAGTTCTAGGGAGGTATGGGAAACCTATGCTTTTATTGGTCATTTTCTTGCATTTTTTTCATCGTTTACTCTTGTTTTCCTACTCTAATGGAGCGTTTGGAGCGTTCTAGGCTTGATTCAAGGCCATTGGAGGATGGTGGCAGCCAAGAGCGCCCTCTAATAGCATATACAAGCCATCAGAGTGTGGCTAAAGCATGTGTCGAGCTTGTTCCTCCCACAAAGGATGAAGACATTCAACCAAAGAAGTCGTCTGAGTTGTTTGGTGTCAAAGTAAAGGCAAAGACGGCCCTTGAGTTCATCCAACCGGGGCTGAAGGATGGAGCAAAAGGTGCAGTGTGCACCAAGCAACAGGTGGTGGATGCGCTGAAATCGTGGGGACAAGGTTCTATTTGGGTATTTTGTTGACTTCAAACCCACCTACCAACACTTGGGAGCTTCAAGGGAGTGTGGAGGTGATTCGTCGCCGGAATGGATTCTCACTTTTTTGTTTCAAGTTGGAAGAGGACCGTAAACATGTGCTTGAGCATGGTGCATGGTTCATTTGGGGCACCCCCTTAGTGGTACAACAGTGGACACCAGAAGTGGTTATGGCGAGAAGCAAAATATCATCTATTCCGATTTGGATAAGGCTTCTAGAGCTAGACCTTCATTTTTGGTAACAATCGATTCTTAGCACCCTAGCTACTGTACTTGGAAGGACATTATGCGTGGATAATAACACTACTTTGGGGAGACGACTCTCATTTGCTAGGCTTTGTGTGGCGGTGGATGGAGTGTTCAAGTATCCTGAGTTTGTGGAGATTCAAATCAAAGGACGGGTTTGGAGAAGGTGGACATTGATTATGAGTGGAAGACGGGGCAATGTGGAGTATGTTTGGAGTTTGGGCACACTCAAGCTTGCTGCCCACGAACCTGTAAGATCGTGTGGGTTATGGGTCCACAATCTCTAATCACTTTAGGTCCTAAACAAACTCTACTTAAAAGTCAAATAATGATGCAGCGGAATTTAAAACAAAGACTAGTAAGTAAAGCAAACCACAATGGAACGACACCGGATTTTTATATAGGTTCGACCTCCCACCTACTTCCTCTCTTGCAAGATCCGCTCGATCTCCCTCGAGCTCCGCTCACGTCTTCACTATCAATCTCATTCCGGACCGAGATTAAGTCTTTTACAAAACAAGTTCCACAAACACCCTCGTGAGCTTGACTTTCTTCTCTCACAATCCGAGAGGAACACTTCGGGCTTTCACCGAAGTCCTTGCTTCTTCACAAACGAAAACTTGAGCGGAACCCACTCTCTAACTTGAGAACACT
The DNA here is from genome assembly GCA_963682175.1 of Triglochin maritima. NCBI lineage: Eukaryota > Viridiplantae > Streptophyta > Magnoliopsida > Alismatales > Juncaginaceae > Triglochin > Triglochin maritima. Next base: position 21,392,421 of record OY821771.1, on the reverse strand, counting down.
TAGCTTATGATGTGGAATTGATGCTAAGGTGTGGAAGTGTAGGCTTGGAGTGTTCGATTGGGGAAATTTGACCTTGGGAGTTTCTCTCTAATGCATTGGACAAGTAGTAGTGGGAGAGTTTTTGTTAAAATGTGTTTTACAACTCTTTATATAGGCATTAGAGATAATAGATCCGTTGGGGTTGATTGGGTGAGTGTTAGTATAGGATACACAAAACAGAAACTCATAGGTCCCAATTCTGAGTTAATTCGGTCGACCGGATCGGTTTGAACGGTTGACCGTTTCGCAGTTTTTAACTCAGTTCGGTCGACCGGTTAAGTAACAGTCGACCGCCCAACGCTAAGACTCTGGTACACTTAAGTGATCGGTCGAACACCGAATAGGGTTCGGTTGACCGATTTGCACCAGGAACTTTGGGATTGAGAAACAATGATTTATTCGGTCGACCGAGCCAAGGTCTAGCGGTCGACTGATTTCCTCCAGAATATTTGGGTTTGTCAAGAGATGGGCATTCGGTCGACAGATACATGAAAAAGTATATGGGGTATTTTTGGCTTAATACGAATACGACCATTGGGTATATATGACAAAACTAATGGTCGGAAAAATAAGTTCACACGGTCGACCGAAACCGGGCAGTGAAAACACAAACAGGATAATTGATCATTCGGTCGACCGAAAGTGGGCAGGCAGTTTGGGTTCAGGTTTATTGTTTTCCGGTCTAAGTTTGGGTGATCTATTGAAGTCCAAATTATGTGAAATTTCGTGTGTGACTTCTATAATGAACCTATTGTGTGTTTGAGTTGATTTTAGGTCAAGTATGCTCAATTTACACAAGTTCTTAAGACTCAAAGAAAATACAAAATACATGTCTTCAAAAGAGCTTGATTACATGTCTTGACTTGATTTTCCTTTCCGCCTTGAGTCTTGATCACCTGTAGAGGTTAGCACAAAGCAATATATATGCAATGCAATATGTGTGCTACTCTACATGATCATAATTAAGATTAGGTTGATTATAACATCAAAACATAGATTAAGGCCAAAAAGCCAACAAAACGAACATGAGCAGGTGGAGGTGGCTGGAAGAGTGGCTACGAAGACCATTCCAATGGTGCAAGGTTGTGTGAAGGTTGGCTAGAAAGGAGAGAACAAGACGAGTGGCACATCTTGGGTGAGTGAGATTGAAGAAGAGAGTGGTGCAGGAGGTGTGAGGGAGAGGGAAGCTGTTGATCCTCTTATAGTGAGCCTTGAGCATGGGGAAGAGGATGGCGTGGGAGCACATGTGGAGGCCATAGGGAAGATGGCTACCATAATGGAGGTGGAGACAATAAAGGATATGGAGCCCATAACAGAAAAGGTTAGCTCAGTAACAGAGTTGGGGAGGGTTCAGATAACGGAAAAGCAGTCCTCGTTGCTAGAAGAGGAACCAATCATTTGAGAGTGCTAGTGGAGAACTTTTGCTTGCACAAACCATGGAGGAGTTCCCTCCTTTGGGGGCACAAAGGTTGCTGTAGGATGAAATCATGTGAGCCCAAGGAGGGAACCAATCAGGAGCCAGCTTAGTGGGGGAAACAAACAAAGTGCTGGTCCACCAATCATGGCGGAGAAATCCCAAGGAGTTTTCTTGGATGCAGCAGGAAGGAACTTGGCTAGAGACACTCCATGTGGAGACCAATGTGAGATGCATGGTGGAGGAAAGATGCCTAGCTTTGGGGTGAAGCAAAACAATCGAATAAGTGGAGTGGTCCGGTGTCATTCCGACCCTAGCCACCTTTCCCTAAGAGGAGGCATTGTTACCCGGTCTAGGGCTATGATGGACAAGACCAACATCAAGGGGTTGGGGCATTTAAATGCACTAGCGGAACTTGAAGGAAGAGAGGATGAAGGGGGAAGTGCTATTGAGGGAGAGGATGAGGATTGCGCACATGAGCCTTCAACTCAACATGATGATGGGATAAAGAGGAATGGGTGCAAGGCTACATCTCTGCCACCTCCGGTGGACCGTGAGTTACTATCACCACAACCCAAAGCATTTCGTGCAATTCGAGAGAAGGGACAAGAACAACAAAAAGCAAACCGAGGCGGTTAGGGACAAAAGTCCCATATTGCGAAGCCATGAATGTTCTAGTGTGGAACATGCACGGTGCAAACCGCCCCGGCTGTTGCGCACATGATTAGGGGATGAATAAAGGAGGCCAAAGTGGATATCGTGTGCCTCGTTGAACACAAAGTGAGGCTTAAGAAATTGGATCGCTTTAGGCGAGCCATTTGGGGGCATTAATGGGCTTCAAATAGCTTGGTTATAAATTCAGGAAGGATTCTTGTGTTATGGAACAAGCTCAAGGTGGATCTCGGGTAACCTATGAAACCACGTAAATTCTGTAGCTTGGCGGAAGGGAGACCAGATATGGGAGAAAGATAGCGATTACAGTGATCTATGTTGAAAATGGGTACGTGGAGTGGAACTCACTTTGGGAGGACGTTCGTCGAGCTACCCCAGCAGCCTCAACGCCTTGGCTTGTCTGCGGGGACTCCACTTGCATTAGGAAAGCTAGTGAGAATAGAGGGGGAGTAGGTATAAACATGGTGGCCATGGATGACTTCAATGCTTGTGTGGATCGGCTCCAACTGGTGGAGGTCTCGTCTATTGGTGGAGAAGTCACATGGTGTAATTCTTTGCATGGGGAGGAAAGCATTGATACGTGGATTGATAGAATCTTAATGTCCCATGCGTAGTTGGAGGCTTTTACAGATTCTTACTATGTCGTGGGGGATAGGGACTTGACTGACCACTCGATGCTCATCTTGACCACGGAAAAGGAAGGACCAAAAAAGAAGTGTATGTTTAGATTTGTGAATTTCTGGGCTGAGCAAGAGATGTTCTTGGATGTGGTGAAGGAGGCTTGGTTCACAATGGTAGAAGACAATCCCATGTTTATATTGATACAAAAGTTCAACGAGGTGAAGGGGGCGCTTAAGAGATGGAGTGAGGATACTTTTGAATAGAAGGTTGAAGAAACTCAGCTTCGTCTTGCTGAAATCATGAAACAAATAAGGACAATCTACGCGACGAGGAACTCATTCAACGTGAAAGGCTTTGCAAGGACGACCTAGACCAGCCTTGGTCCGGAAGGAGGCTTTAGTGACTATATAATTAATTTTAGTTCACCATCTACAATCGAAACAATTCATGTTCTGTCTTTTTCGAGTTTTCCGATATTTTGTTGATTTAATTCTAATTCATTCTTTTGATAGTTTTAAATCTTTTGAAACACATCATGCGAATGTTAGAATTTAAATTTAGACATATGTATAATTAATAAAATTTTCGTTTTTAATTAAATGAGTATTTTATAAGTAATCGACAAAACGAAAAAGGGGAGATTATAGAGGAAATGAGAAAGAGATGAGGAGAGACCATGGGAGAGTCTAGGGTTTCTAGGGTAGTTCTTCACCATTTCTCAACCTAATTCGTGTTTTGGTTTTGGTTTTTGGTTCTCCTTCCTGCTATGGGAGAATCCTTGAGTGCTAGTGCTGCCCTCAACGACTTGGAGGAGTTCCCAAGTCTGAGGAGCGTTGAAGTGGGCTGTGAAGGAGCTAAAACTGTGGATGCGGAGCAGCCTAGGGAGTTTGCTCAGCCCCGCAAGTGGTCTGACCTCTTTGAGAAGAGGGTCAAGCACAACACCTCCCTGGATTTCGTTGCACCAACAATTAGGGAGGGAGGTGCTAGGGTTGCTACTATATCGAGTAAAGAGCAAGAGGAAGCTAGTGGTGCATGGAAGAAGGTGTTGTTGGGTTATTTCGTGGGGTTTTCTCCCCATTTACCCACACTTGAGAGGCACTTAGCAAAGGTGTGGAGGATCTCGGGGGAGTTAGAGATTGTGCGACGGGGGTCTAATATGATGATTTTCTGATTCTCGCTAGACACCGATCGGATTTTCGCTCTTGAAAATGGTCCATGGTTTGTGAGGGGGCGCCACTTATCCTCCAACCATGGTCGGCTGGCATTAAGACCTTGGACAAGGTTTGCACGATTCCAATTTGGGTGAGGTTCCCCGACTTGGATCTGAAGTTCTAGTCAAGGAAGCACCTAGGCACGATTGCAAGTGTGTTAGGGTCACCGATGTACATGGATGAGAACACGGCAACGGGGCGTCGGTTAGCTTACGCCCGAGTGTATGTGGAGGTAAGCGGTGACTTCGATTATCCATTACATATATTGGGGCACAATGAGAAGGAGGAGGGTGAGGTTGTTTTGGTGGTGTACGAATGGAAGCCTTTGTTTTGTAAGTTGTGTTCCATGTTTGGTCATTCCGAAGCTCGATGCCCTAGCAAGGGATCAAAGGAGAGGTACATTGTTGGAAGGGAAGCTATGGGACGTGGGAATAGGTGGGTGGAGAAAAGGAAAGAGAAGGAAGGCGGAAATGGGAGTAGTGGAGGAGGTCTTGCTGGTGATGGAAGCAAGGGGACGAGTGGGCTGCTGGAGCTGGAAGTTTTGGCCAAGGGTGCTGCTCCAGCAGGCCTAGCAAGTGCAACGGAAGGGTGTAACGGTGAAGGGGCTGATGGGAGGTGCAAGGGTACCTTGACAAACGGAATTGAGAGTTTTCCGTTAGAGGTGGAGAGTATGCTCAGTTCTGGAAGAGAGATGGAAAGCTCCCTTCTTGTCTCTAACAAGAGCCCTACCAAAGGAGGAAATCGTTTGAGTGGAGCTGCAAAAGATAAACCTAGGGAGGTGGGAACCAATGGGGAGGGGTCTGGACAAGGGAGGGGACCAATAGAAGCTGAGATGGGTGGAGGTAATGGAGAGAAGCCAATGGGAATTGAGATAGGTGGAGTGGAAGGTTTGTGTGTTGCTGAGAATAGCAAAGAGGACTCACCTTCAAGGGGAGTACAGTCCATGTTGGGTGCAGAAAAGGAAAGAGGGAAAGGCTTAGTGGAGGAAGGTATGTGTAGGGCTGAGAATAGCAAAAGACCTCTCCATGCAAGGTGTCACGTGTGGAAGTGGAATATGAGCGAAGCTTAGTGGAGGAAGTAGGGGTAGGTGCACCAAATAATCGTGACTCACATTGGGAATTTGAGGGTGTGCATGGGCAGCAAAGGAGTGGTGTCCTGCAGCTTGAAGAGGGGGAGATACGGAGTACATGGTTGCACAAGGGAGAGCATGCACAAGAGGGTGAAGGAAACACACGTAAGGCAATGGTGCATGGGCTGCATGGGGATGTCTTGAGAATGCAAGAAGAGGCGCACTCACCAAATCAGTTCCACCTACTTGCTGAGATGGAAGGGGAGGGCGAGAGAAATTTGCTGATTAGTAAGGGTAGTCAAGAACGCACGAGGGGACCCTCACAGATCAGCCTCGAGGAAGCTACACCGCCTTATTCATTCAGGCACGTGCGAGTGGTGGACGTGGCAAAGAAAAGGAAAAGTAATCGAGGGTGAAAGGGAGTTCGCTCCCCAACCTCACATCCATGAAGTGCCTTTGCTGGAACGTACGTGGTGCAAATGCCCGGGGGCGCCCGTACATGATCCGTGATAAAATTCACCGGGGGAGAGCGGATTTGGCTTGTATCATTGAGCACAAAGTAAAGAAGTTGAGGCTGACAAGGTTTGTTAAATCTATATGGCAAGACAATTGGGAGTCAAATAGCGAGGTGGTAAATTCTGGGAGGATACTTGTATTGTGGAAGGATTCGGAATACCAACTTCAGAAGACTCGGGAGACGGATCAGCTGGTTCACATGGAGGGGATAGTGCGGGCCACAGGTCAGCAAGTTGCGTTTAGCTTTGTGTATGGGGATAATAACTATGTTACGAGAAGAACACTTTGGGAGGCTTTGCATGGGTGCAAACCTGCTGCTGAAGTAGCATGGATGGTCGTGGGGGACTTCAATTGTATAAGGAGTGTATGGGAGAAGCGTGGAGGAGGTGGGTTAAATGCGGTGGCGATGGCGGAGTTTAATAATTGGATTGATACAAATAGCTTGGTTGAGGTACAAACAACTGGAGGCGAATTCACATGGTCGAATTCGACGCATGGGCCCGGACGGATAGAGACGCGGATTGATCGAGCCCTTTTCTCCCAAGCTTGGTTTGAATGCTTCCCGGATGCAATTTGTTATGTGGATGGTAAAGAGCTCAGCGACCACTGTCCCTTGATGGTGGACCTCGAACCTCATGGTGTGCGGAAGAAGATGATGTTCCGGTTCGTGAATGCTTGGACTGGGCATGACCAGTTTTTGGGGGTGGTAAAGGAGGCGTGGTCGACTTACATTGTAGGTACCCCAATGTATCGGGTGGTGGGGAAGTTGGAGGCTGTTAAAAGGGCACTTAAGACGTGGAGTGATGAGGTGTTTGGGAATATAACCGAGCGTCTTACTGAGGCTAGAAATGAGCTCCAGCAGATTCGAATGGAGATGGAGCGCCTTCCGGATGAGGAGGGGCTGAGAAGGAAGGAGAGTGAGGCGGTAGATAAGCTATCCCTCCAATTGGGGATTGAGGAGTCGATTATTCGACAAAAATCTAGGATGAAGTGGTTGAGGGAAGGTGACTCTAACTCGAGGTTCTTCCATGCGTCTCTCAGGGTGAGGAGAGCCACCAACACAGTGCATAGGATAGTTGAAGGCGATGAGACGATCGAGGACGAGGATCAAATTCGTGAGGCGATACGTCGCCGGTTTGCTAACTTATTTGCTTCTAATGTGCAGGGGGGTAACATTGCGGATGATATTGATCTTCCTAAGTTGGGAACTATGGAGGCTGGGCTGCTCACACGTCCGGTGACCATGGCTGAGCTGGAATTCGTGGTGTTGCAATCCAATAATTACAAAGCACCGGGACCGGACGGCTTCAATGCAAAGTTCTTCAAGGTGGCTTGGGAGGTTATTAAGAAGGATCTTCTTAAGGCTGTTGCTTCTTTTTTTCGCGAGGGTAAACTCCTCAAGCAAGTCAATTATACGGCGATTACATTGATTCCAAAGAAGAGAGGCCCAACTACGATTGATGACTACCGACCGATTTCATTATGCAATATGGTGTATCGCTATATCTCCAAGATTCTTGCGAATAGGTTGAAGGAGGTGCTGTCCAAGCTTGTAAGTGAGAACCAAAGTGCCTTCATCCGAGGGCGTCGGATTGGGGACAACGTTTTGCTGGCCCATGAATTATGTCACAACTTGCATTCTGAACAAGGGTTGGGGCGCATGGCTGTCAAGATTGATTTGAGGAAGGCATACGACACGGTGTCATGGAAATTTCTGGATGAGGTGCTATGTAGGCTCGGGTTCAATGATAAATGGAGGAAGCTGGTGGGGGAGTGCGTGAAGGCCTCCTTCGTTGTGAATGTCAATGGTGCCTATTCGAGGCCTTTCGTTGCTTCAAATGGTCTCCGACAAGGTGACCCGTTAGCTCCATATCTCTTTGTGCTTTGCATGGAAGTGCTGGGGGGTTTGATGCGTCGTGAAGAGAGGAGAGGTGGGCTTCGACCGGTTAAATGTGGTTCAATCTCGGTCTCGCACTTGGTGTTTGCTGATGATGTAATGGTTTTCACGAGTGCCACGAAGGCTGATGCCCGCGCGCTGAAGGAGGTGCTGGAAGAATTCTCACGATACTTGGGGCTGCAACTAAACAACTCTAAGAGCCAAGTATTCGTGGGAGGAAGCACACCGGACGGGGAGTGGATTTGCAGCCATCTTCGTATGCAGCAGAGCACCTTCCCGGTAACATATCTTGGGTTGCCACTTTTTTCATCAAGGTTTACGAAGACGCATTGTGAAGCTCTCCTGGACAAGGTACGGGGGAGGCTGAGCTCATGGAAGGGCAAGCTCCTCTCCATGGCGGGGCGAGTGGAACTAGTGCGTAGTGTGCTTACGTCCTTTAGTATTTATTGGATTTCGGCCTTTCCCGTACCACGGAGTGTGCTTCACGAAATAGAAAGATTGATGATGCATTTTGTTTGGGGGGGGGGGGGGAATGAAGAGGTTGGCTGCTGTCTCGTGGCAGGACATATGCACTCTGAGGCGGGAAGGAGGCCTCGGTTTGCGGCGATTGGTGGATTGGAACGATGCAGGCCTTCTACGCTTATTTTGGATCATTGCATCACATGACACATCCCTTTGGGCCTCTTGCTTGCGGAGTAAGTACCTAAGGAGGAAGTCCATATGGATAATGCGGCCTCCAGCAAATTGCTCCTAGGCATGGCGAGGTCTCATGTGAGTTCGGAATATGGCGAGGGAGAAACTGATTTTCAGAATAGGTGATGGGCGGAGGGTGAAGTTCTTTGAGGATCCTTGGTGTGGACCACGACTTCTAACCTTACCGGAGGGGGAGAGAATGAGGTATGATCTACGGGTGCCTCAGGATATCACCGTGTCCCACTTCCTCGAAGATGGTAGGTGGAGAGTGCCTCGACTACGCTCCCGAGCTCTCACACAACTTTGGGCCCGGTTGTCTACCATCCAGGTGGACTAGGGGGAGGATGAGCTCTCATGGATGGGTGCCACTCGCAGCACTCTTACCTTGAGGGTTACGTGGAAGTGGGTGTAGCTGGAAAGACCCGTCGTTAGGTGGGGAACAATGGTGTGGCACAAATGGGTTGTCCCAAAGCATGCGTTGACATTATGGAGGACAATGCATGGGAAGCTACCTACTCATGATATGATGCGACGGAAGGGACTAAAGCTATGCATGGTGTCAAGGTGTGCACTATGTAAGAATGCATACGAGGAGTTAAAGCACCTATTCTGGGAGTGCCCATTCGTACAAATTGTATGGGAAGAAATCCGGAGGATCGGAGGAGATATGGGTCGCATGGTTGCAGCTACTTCCGAGGAGATTTATAGGATTCAGACATGGAGTACACCTACAAAGCAGGGGGGACTAACGCTGAAGTTAGCTTTGGGAGCTGTGGTGTTCGAGTGTTGGGCTGAACGGAATAGGCGATATATGGAGGGTGAGGAACGACGAGTGGAGTCCGTTATTCAGTATGTGAAGGATGTGATTCGGATAAAAGGGCTTGGTATGCTGGAAGGAAAGGGAGACGAGCATGAGAGGGCGACATTCGCGACAACATGGAGGTTGCAATGGGTCTCTTTCGTTAGTGTAGATTTAAATTAAGTAATAGCTAAGCAATGCGGAGCATGCTGTAATTCATTGTCGTAGACGGTGAACTTGTGATAGAAATGTTCTAGGAATGAATCTGAGCTTGTACCGAGCAAGTTCCGAATGCTTTGGGTGTGTGTTTGTTGGGTTGGTTTGTATGTAAGTTCGTTTACACAAATCAATAAAATTCGAGGCTGCGCCTCCCTTTTGCTTTGCAAAAAAAAACGAAAAAGGCATATGTTTATCTTTCTATAAATGTTTTTTTGGTAATTGGATAAACAGCAGTTCAAATGTTTTGTGTTTTGAACTGTGGATGCATAAAATCATTTTTAATGGATTTCAAATGGTTTTAGAATTGTTTGATTTTGAGATGCATGATAAACTAAATCGATTAATTTATAGTATATGTACAAGCGTTGCTCGAGTTCTCTAATGCAGGGATATGTGAGTTTGTATGTTCCGATGAAGCCATGTGTGAATGACTGAATGTGTATGTTATTATTATTCAATCAAAGGGGCTTATGTATATATGAAAGCCAAATTTCGATTTCTATGTATATGCATGCATATGAGATGATTTTTGCATAGGACTTGCACTAGACAATTTTCAAAATTGAGAGATGCATGCAATATCAACATCCATGGTGCAAAAGGAAGATGCTGAAGAAGCATGAGGATCAAGGACACGGGAACATATATACTCACACAATGTGTGTGTGAATGGATTTATTTATGTTTGTGTGCTTGACATATATGTGATTGTATGGATGAATGTTAGGATGTGTATAGATGATAAATATGCATGATCACCTAAATTCTAAAATCACATGTAAATGTTTAAATTGTCCAACCAAAAATTAAGAGTATTTTTCTTTCTTATTTCATCCACTAGCAACCATCGATTGAGGGTTATTCTGCTCGACGTTAGCGGGAGATAGCTTCCTCCATCTTTGGGAATAGTGGGAGATATAAGGTTGTCTATTGTTGTGCCATGAATAGTTACGAGGTTCGATTCACCCTTAGTGGACACCGAGTATATTTGTTTGTGAATACAATGGATAAACGTATCTCGTATCAAAGAAATAAGTTTTCTTAACAACACCTGGAGCCCTAGCTCGGTTTTGAGAAAGAGAGTTTTTCTTACGAGGATTGATCAAATTCCCTCTTAATTAAAACAACAAGAGTCATAAGAGTTTGAAAATGCAAATGTTGCGATATTTCGAAATGGTTATGATTAGAAAAATGTTTTCTTACCTTAATTTTATAATATATCGGATAGCCCTTAGCTAGTTTATATTATAATTGATAGGATCTTGAATTGCTGCATTTATGGACAAATTTTATTCGCGGTATTGATTTTTAAAACTTAAAATTGACATTAAATCCCGTATAATATGTTTTGTAGAAATGTCGAATATTCAGCCTATTGTGCGATCTATGATTGAAAAACATTCTTTGGCAAATGATGGCTCAAACTTCATAAGCTGGCAACTCAAGATCCATATCGTGTTGAAGTTTGAGAAACTATCTCATATTTTGGATGGTGAAATCCCAAAATTAAGTGAGAAGGCAACCGATAGCGAGAGAGAGGCAAAAGCCAAGTGGTAAGACCAAGAGAACCAAGTTTACGGTCTAAGGTTGGCCTCCATGGGTGACTCGCTTCAAGCGAAATACTTGGATTCAAAACCCAAGAAGACCATGGAAACTTTAACAAAGATGTTCATGGATAGTGCTAGAAAAGAGCGTTATAAGATCACCATCGCACTCACAAGGTGCCATATGGCGGAGGGAACATCGGTATCCATGCATTTTCTCACGATGCAAGGATACCTTGAGAAGTTGTCGAAGCTCTCTTACTCGATGCCTGATGACATTGCGGAAGATTTGATTCTTGGCTCTCTAGCCTCGTCCTACAAGGAGTTCATTATGCACTATCATGTACGTGACAAAGGGGTGAGTCTTGAGGACTTCACAACGCTCTCAAAACGACTGAAGTTGACATGGGCGAGGGTCGGAACAAGCACGTCCTAGCCCTCCATGAGAGGAGCAAGAAGATCACCAAAGATAAAGGCAAATTCACCAAAAATACGTCAATGAAGAGCAAGGGAGTAGGAGGTGCTCGTGTGAGTGCCTCGAGAGGGAATTCTTACAAATCTCCAACTGCCAACACGGAGTGCTTTCACTGCGTTGAAAAGGGACACATCCGGCCAAATTGCCCCAAGTACAAGGAAGACCTTGACAATTGAGTGATTGAACGTAAGCGCCCCAAAAAGGCCAAAGGTATATTTGTTATTGAGATAAATTTAGCCACCTCTGTCCATGATTGGGTAATTGATACCGGATCTTGTGCTCACATAATTTCTAATGTGCAGCTACTAAAGGATAGGAAGGAACTCGTGAAGAACGAGATGATTTTGAAGGTCGGAAATGGTGAGAGCGTTGCTGCGATTGCACAAGGTTCTGTGGAGCTTCAATTATCTAGTGGTTTAAGTTTATGTTTAAAGAACATTTGTTATGTGCCTTCGATTAGCAAGAATATTATTTCTGTATCATGTTTGGATATGGATAATTTTAATATAAATATTTCAAATTCTTGCTTGTCTATATCGAAGAATGGTATTTTCTATGCAAATGCATTCATGAGGAATGATCTCTATTTGCTTGAATTAAATAATAAACATATTTTAAACATCATTAACAAAAAGATTAAAACTACTCACGTGAATGATACACTCTTGTGGCACTATCGTCTTGGTCACATAAATGAAAAACGCATCAAGAAATTGCAAGAAGCTAACCTTCTTGGTCAACTTGATTTTAAATCATTGGAGACGTGCGAACCTTGCCTAATGGGGAAAATGACCAAGAGGCCTTTTAAGAAGAAAGGACCGAGAGCGAATGACTTGTTGGATTTGATACATTCTGATGTATGTGGTCCGATGAGTACTAGTGCAAGAGACGGTTTTAGGTATGTCATTACGTTCAGGGATGACTATAGTCGTTATGGCTATATTTATCTACTGAGAAACAAAAGTGAATCCGTTGACAAGTTCAAGGAATTCAAGAATGAAGTAGAAAACCAACTCAACAAGTAAATCAAGTCTCTACGAACGGATCGTGGAGGTGTGTACTTAAGTACCGAATTTAACTCATTCCTAAAGGAGTGTGGTATTGTACCACAGCTCACCCTCCCGATACACCTCTGTAGAATGGGGTATCCGAAAGGAGGAATAGGACATTACTCGACATGGTTCGATCAAAGATTAGTCAAGTTGAATTGCCGTTTTACTTTTGGAGTTATGCACTAGAAGCTGCGGTGATTGACATCATTTCATGCTCATATTTGTATCTTATATCCATTATCTTTCACCTAAATAATGCTATGTTACGAGTTTTATGTTTAGTTTTCAGGAATAAATAGGTTTGAAGAGATGAAGCATAAAAGGACCCAGAAGCTGGGAAAAAGGATTGAATTGTGAGATATGTGGACCAAGATGCAAGGAAGAAGGACCTGAATGCAAGACCGAAGGACCTAAGAGCAAAACAGAATACTCCTCACCATCATGGGAGTATTTTGGCAATTCTATTCGGGTCGGAGCTCCAACATGCAAAATAGATGCATCAAATACCAACAAAGCCTTCCAGAAAAGCCCACAAGAAATTCCAGAGCGATCCGGACACTGTAGACCGCTAATTAGCGGTCCAAGACCGCTAATTGGCGGTCACTTTTGGCCCAAATGCGCTCAAATTTCTCCTGGACTTGTATTAATATTCGTTTAGGCTATGTTTGGTGTTTGTTTAGTCCCACATCGGGGGATTGTCCCGGATTAGCTTTTTCCATGGCTATAAATAGAACTCTTCACCTCCTATTGTAATCACTCCATATTTTAAGTGGCTATTCTTCCTACTAGAAGTGAGGCCTTGAAGCACACACTAAAGTAGGAGGATGCTACTTTTAATGTGAGTCATTTTATCAATAAAGTTTTATGTTTCTTTCATTGTTTGTTTTATGCTTCTTTTATTGTTGTGCATGTTTTAGTTTAATCATCTTTTAATTCTAGCTTAGTTTTAATATGCTTTCTTTCCATAGTTTAATAATTAGTGTAATGTTTAGTGAGTAGTTCCATCCCCTTTGGGGGGTGGAGTAGATGTACATACATGCATTAGAGAATGGGATGAATGCTTTAATTTCAATGTGTTGATTAAACATGAATGTATGCTTGCTTGTTTAGGATAGAATTTACAACTTGATGAGTTTTGCCAAAATGATTAGACACCTGTCATGCTTGTTTAGATTCTGAAATAAACACCTTGCATATGTAAATGTTAATCAACTAAGTTGGTGAATAGATTGATAGGTTTTGCCATAACATTTAGACACTTCCTATGCATGATAAACACCACCTTCATGTGCTTAAAGAATGTATTCTACACCCACCTCTTTGCATGTGTGCACTCACTCCACCCCTTAGGGGTTTTCCATTCCTGAAATTCCAGCATTCTTGTTTTGTTCTTAGCTTAGTTCTTATTCCATCGTTTCTTTGTTTCGCATTTCGTACTTCTTAGAGTAGTTTAGGGTAGAGTAGCGTAACCAACTTTCTTCCCTCTCTTTTTGCCACTTGATTTCTGATAAACAAGAGGCTGCTCACCTCCCTGAGGACGACCCGTACTTGCCACCGATTCATCGCGGCCGTGCACTTGCGGTTTTAAATAAAACGTTCAACACAGCTGCGGCTTACACACTAAATAATGTGCCATCAAAATCCGTAGAGAAAACGCCTTATGTGTTATGGAGTGGTAAAACACATAAGCTCAATTTTCTCAAGATTTGGGGTTGTGAGGCCTACGTCAAGAGATTGATGTCGACCAAACTTCAACCAAAAGTGGATAAGTGCTTCTTTATAGGTTTTCCTCGTGAGACAAGAGGATACTACTTTTGGCATATAACCTCCAATCGAGTGATTGTAGAGAGGGATGCCGTATTTCTAGAAAAGGAATTTCTGGAAAGAATAAAAAGTAGTGGGAGTAGAGTTATGCTTAAGGAGACTCAAGATAGTCTACAAGATCATGATATGAATGGTGACATTCCAGATCATGAAGGGCCAACCGAGGTTCCTTTGGTTAGTGGGAGCGTGAGTGAGAGACCCTCGCAAGAAATTGTGAGAGAAACTCAATCTTCCCCACCTAGTGTACGTTTGAGAATCGAACACGAACCAATTCCGTAAGAAATTGTGGAAGAAGTTCGAGAAGTACACGTAGAACAAAAGGAACTTAAAAGGTCAACGAGGGAAAGGAAGAAAGCCGATATGTATTTGGGACTTCATGAGATCATGGTACTAGATACCGATGATCCCTCGACCTTTCAAGAAGCAATGGAATGAAAGGACTCCAAACTATGGTTTAAGGCCACGGAATCCGAAATAGAATCCATGTATGATAATCAAGTGTGGAACTTGGTTGACCTTCCTCAAGGGAAAAAGGTCATTAAAATAAATGGGTTTTCAAGAGGAAGATGGACATGGATGGGAACTTGACAACCTACAAAGCGAGGCTTGTAGCAAAAGCTTTCACTCAAGTTCTAGGAATTGACTATGATGAATTCTTTTTCACCAGTCGTCATGTTCAAGTCTATTCGGATTATGCTCGCTATTGCCGCATTTCATGATTATGAGATATGGCAAATGGATGTCAAAACGGTGTTCCTTAATTGGAACTTGGAGGAGAATGTGTACATGGTATAGCCTCAAGGTTTTGAAGATCCAAAGTATAGCGAGAAAGTATGCAAGCTTCAAAGATCCATTTATGGATTGAAGTAAGTATCAAGGAGTTGGAACAATCGCTTTGACGAAGAAGTCTAAAGGATTCACTTCGTCCAATGTAAGGAAGAGCCTTGCCTATACAGGAAGGTTAGTGGGAGCCATATAGTATTCTTGGTCTTATATGTCAATGATATACTCCTCATGGGAAATCATATACCTTTGCTTGAGCAAATGAGAAGTTCATTGAAATCTGCATTTTCGATGAACAATATGGGTGAGGCTCAATACATCTTGGGAATCAAGATATATAGAGATATATCCCGTAGACTCATTGGTATAAGTCAACGTACATACATTAATAAGGTTTTGGAAAGGTTCAACATGAACAACTCCAAAAAGGGCAATGTGCCAATGAGTATGGGTGTGCAACTCAAGAAGTCTCCACGTGCTGAATCACGTACAGACTTGGAGTACATGAATGATAGCCTTATGCTTTGGCAATAGGATCGATCATGTACACGATGACTTGCACAAGACCCGATGTCTCGTATGCTCTAAGCGTGACAAGTCGTCACCAATCCAACGCAGGTCCTGAGCATTGGACTACGGTCAAGAATATTCTGAGATACCTTAACCGGACCAAAGATAAGTTTCTTATTTATGGAGGATAAAGGAAGTTAATAGCTGAGGTCTATTCAGATGTGAGTTTCATGAGTGATCCCGACGATAGAAGGTCACAATCTGGATACGTCTTCCTTCTGAATGGTGGAGCTGTGAGTTGGCGTAGTTGGAAGCAAAGCACTAAGGCCGACTCAAACATCACTTCCGAAGTAATGGTTGTCGCTGAAGTGAGTAAGGAAGGAGTGTGGATTAATAAGTTCCTTGAAGAGCTTGGAGTAGTTCCCTCTTACGAGGGACCCATAGAGCTATTTTGCGATAATAGTGCATCTATCTCGCAAATAAAGGATCCCAAATCACACCACAAAGTGAAGTACGTGGATCGTAAGTACTTTGTCACACATGACTTCATCGAAGAGGGAAAAACAAATCTGTTATGGGTGGACACAAACAACAACACAGCTGATCCATTCAGCAAACCCTTATCCCAAGCCAAGGGTGAAATGTATTTCAAGTCCGTGGGTCTGAGGAACCATGTGGATTGGCTTGATGAGTGATTAGAGAGGGTTACCCTTGTTATTATTGTTTTATACATTGAGAATGTATGTGGAAGAAAACTTTGATAACAAGTGGGAGATTTAAAGGAATGTGTTCTAAAAGCTTTACTTTTATATGTCAATTATTATGAATCGGATGTGCAAACAATTTTTTTCTTGATTATGGTATTCGTCTTTTGGAAGTGTTAAGGAAGAGCCGTTTGGTCCTTAACCGTAGAGCTCTAAAAGATAATAGTTTACATAAATCAAAATTAATTCACAATCATGGTAATTAACATGGAACATTAATCATCGAGATAAGATTGTCGTGTTGGTCATCGATTATTGTAGCTCTACAAATAATTGGCGACACGAGTATATAAAAGAGGAAAAGATTACTTTTATATATTGAATAGACCTAACAAGTAAAACATTATGGAATTGTGTTTCGTGTCATTAATGTTTTACTGTGTCTTGGATCCTAAGATATGAGACATATCTTTTCACTCACGAAGTGCTTAATTTGATTATTGTCAAAAGCTATCAATGAGTATAGTGATAAAGGCAATAGTTGGTTGAACATGACTTGTGCTTCAAAATATAGCTAGTCAAACGATTATTGTTGCCCCTCTTAATTGAGTAATGATATTAGTGGGGCCCTTGATAAAGCAAAATTATAATGTGCACATTGTAACTTGAGTTAAGTTACATAGTTATAATTAGCTTAAACAGATAAAGAAATGAATATAATACAAAGGTGACACATTTCTACTTTGTATATATTCTTAATATCATGAGGCAAGGGACGGACACAAGTGATACACTTACATCACTAGATACCGCTTATAGTTTGAGATAATGTGTAGCTAGATACCGCTTATAGTTTGAGATATTAATTGTTTAATATCGCTGCCAATTTAGCTTAGATCCTCCTATAGGTCACACCACAACACTCAAAATCAAGTTTGAGATATTAATTGACCCTTTTATATGGTTACATACATCAACACAATAGAGGCTATGCCTCCCTTTTGCTTCGTAAAAAAAAAGAAGGAAATGGGGAAACAAGGAGAGAGGGAAGAAGATGAGAGAAGGAGATGGAGAGAGAGAGCTAAAAGGAGAAGGAGAGAGAGGAGAGGTGGAAAGGGGGGAGAGAGTGAGAAAATCAAGGAGAGAGAGAGAGAAGAGTGATGGAGAAGGACAAGTAGAGAGACCAATAGAGAAGGAGAGAGAGAGGGAGATGGAGAAAGGGAGAAGGAGAAAGGGAGAAGGAGTGAGATAAGGAGGGAGAGAAACGGAGAAGGAGAGAGAGTACATAACAACAAGAAGAAGAGAGAGGATAGAGAGAAAAAGACCTCGAATTAAATAAATGGATAGAGAGAAAGAGAAAGAGAGTAGAAGAAGTAGAGGGAGGGAGGAGAGGGAGAGGGAGAAAGAGTGACAGAAGGGGAGAGAGAGTCCGTAAGTGAGCTAGATGGAGAAAAACAAGGAGAAGGAGAGAGAAGGAAGAGGAGACTGGAAGGGAGGGAAAAGGAGAAAAGGAAAGGGAGAGAGAAGGAGAAGTAGAGACCAGTGGTAAGAAGAGAGAAAAATAGAGAGAAGATAAGCAAGGAGGAGAAGGGAAAGATGGAGAGAGATAAGGAGGAGAACGAGAGGAGTGACAGAAAGTGAAGGTGACGGAAAGGAAAATAAAAGGGAGGAGGAGAGAGAAGGACAAACGAAGCTGAAGGAGATAGGTAAGAGAGAGAAGGGAGGAGATAGAGGAGGAAGTGAAGGAGGGAGAAGAAGGAGAGAAGGTGAGACAAGAAGAAGGAGACGACAAGAAGAAGAAGAGAGAGGATAAGCAAGGAGACAGATGGAGAAAGAGAATGATAGTGAGAATAATAAGGACAAATAGATAAAAGGGACGGGGAGAGTGGAAGGAAGATAAGGAGAGAAAGAAGGACAAGGGAGTAAGAGGGGAGGAGATCGAGAAGGAGAGGAAGAGAGGAGAGATAGAGAAGGAGAGGGGTGGAAGGAGAGAAAAGAACGATAAGGAGCGTGAGAGAGTAAGATAGAATAAGAGAGGAGAGGAGAGAAAGAATGCCAAGGAGAGAGAAGTAAAGAGAGATGGAGTGAGAATGAGATAGAAGGAGACAGAAAGGGAGACAGAGAGGGAGAGAGAGAGAAAGAGTTGAGATGGGAAGGAGATAGAAAGAGAGATGAAAGAGGAGAACGAGAGAGATAAGGGGAAGGGAAGTGGGAGGGAGATACAAGAAGACGAGACATACGGAGAAAGAAAAGAGGGAGAGAGAAGGAGAGGGATTGAAGTAGAGGAGAAGGAGAGAGATGGAAGGAGTTTGAAGACGAAGAGTGAAGGAAGAGGAGAGAGAAGACAGAAGGGAAGAGAGATTCAGAGAGAGGAGTGAGAAGGAGGTGAAAGAATGAGAGAAGGAAAGAGGGGAGACAAGGAAGGATAAGAATAGAGAAAGAAGTAGAAGGAGGTGAGAGAGAAAGATAAGGGTAGAGGGGGATAGATTAGACAGAAGGAGAGGGAAGAGGAGCGGGAGACGGAGAAGGAGGGACAACAGGGAAGGAAAAAGAGAAGGAGGAGGAG
Organism: Triglochin maritima; assembly: GCA_963682175.1. Classification (NCBI taxonomy): domain Eukaryota; kingdom Viridiplantae; phylum Streptophyta; class Magnoliopsida; order Alismatales; family Juncaginaceae; genus Triglochin; species Triglochin maritima. Next base: position 21,373,813 of record OY821771.1, on the reverse strand, counting down.
AGATATGGAGGAGAGTGGGAAGAGAGTGAAAAAGGCGAGAGAGAGAAGGAGAATGAGACGGAGAGTGACAGGAAGAAAGCAATGGGGAAACAACAGGAGAGGGAAGAAGATGAGAGAAGGAGATGGAGAGAGATAGCTAGAAGGAGAGGGAGAGAGAGGAGAGGTGGGCACGGGGAAAGAGTGAGAAGGGCAAGGAGAGGGAGAGAGGAGCGATGGAGAAGGACAAGTAGAGAGAACAATAGAGAAGGAGCGAGAGAGGGAGATGGAGAAAGGGAGAAGGAGAGAGATAAAAAGGTAGTGAAATGGAGATGGAGAGAGAGTAAATAAGAACAAGAACAAAAGAGAGGGGAGAGAGAGGGAGACCTCGAACATAAGAAATGGAGGGGGAGAGAGAGAGAAAGAAAAGGAGAAAAGAAGAAGTAGAGGGAGGAATGAGAGGGAGAGGGAGAGGGATAAAGAGTGAGAGAAGGGGAGAGAGAGTCTGTAAGTGAGCTAGATGGAGAAAGACAAGGAGAGCCGAAAGGAAGAGGAGGCTGGAAGGGAGGGAGAAGGAGAAAAGGAAAGGGAGTGAGAGAGAGAAGGAGAAGTAGAGACTAGTGCTAAGAAGAGAGAGAAATAGAGACAAGGAGAGAGACGGGGGAGAGAGAGAAAGAGAGAAGGAGAACGGTAAAGGAGGAGAAGGGAAAGGGAGAGATGGAGAGACAAAGAGGCAGGAGAGAGATAAGGAGGAGTGAGAGAGAGGGAAGGTGACGGAGTGGGAAAAAGGAAGGAGGAGAGAGAAGGACAAGCGAAGCTGAAGGAGAGAGATGAGAGAGAGAAGGGGAGAGATATGAGGAAGAGAACGAGGCAGAAAAAGGAGAGATGGTCAGAGAAGAAGGAGATGAGGAGCAGAACAAGAGAGAGGACAAGCAAGGAGAGAGAACGATTGTGAGAAGAACAAGGACAGAGAGAAAAGGAAGGGGAGAGTTGAGAGTAGATAAAGATGAATGAAGGACAAGAGGAGTGAGAGGGGAGGAGAGAGAGAGAAGGGGAGGAGAGGAATAGGGGAGAGATAGAGATGGAGAGGGGTGGAAGGAGAGAGAGAAGAAGGAGAAGGGGAGTGCGAGAGTAAGATAAAGTAAGAGAGGTGGGGAAAGAGTGAAGGACAAGGAGACTGAGGTAGTGGGAGATGGTGGAGAGAGAACGAGAGAGAAGGGGAGAGAGAAAGACTGAAGATGGGAAGGTGATAGAGATAGGCAAGAGGCGAACGAGAGAGAGAAGGGAAAGGCAAGCGAGAGGGAGATACAAGAAGATGAGAGTTACGGGGAAGGAAATGGGGAAAGAGAAGGAGATGGATTGAAGTAGATGGGATCGAGAGAGACGGAAGGAGATTGAAGACGAAGAGTGAAGGAAATGAGAGAGAAGTAGAAGGTAAGAGAGAATCAGAGAGAGGAGTGAGAAGGAGGGGGAGAGAATGATAGAAGGAAAGAGAAGGAGTCAGGGGAGAGATGGAAGTATAAGAATATAGAAATAAGTAGGAGGAGAGAGAGAAAGATAAGGAGAGAGCGGGATAGATCAGAGAGAAGGAGAGGGAAAAGGAGCGAGAGAAAGAGAAGGAGGGACAACAGGGAAGCAGAAAGAGATGTAGGAAGATGAGATATATGAAGAAGGAAAAAGGGAGAGGGAAGGAGAGGCATTGAAGTAGAGGAGGTAAGACAGAAGGAAATTGATGATGAAGAGAGAAAGGAAAAGGAGAGAGAAGATAGATGGGAAGAGAGAATCAGAGAGAGGAGTGAGAAGGAGGGGTAAAGAATGAGAGAAGGAAGGAAAATGAGAGAGGGGAGAGAAGGAAGTATAAGAATATAGAAAGAAGTAGGAGGAGAGAGAGAAAGATAAGGAGAGAGGGGGATAGATCACAGAGAAGGAGAGGAAAATGGAGCGAGAGAAAGAGAATAAGGGACAATAGGGAAGCACAAAAAAAAGGAGGAGATATATGGAGGAGAGTAGGAAGAGAGTGAAAGAGGTGAGAGAGAGAAGGAGAATGAGATAGAGAGTGAGAGAGAGAAGGAAACGGATAGAGAGGAGAGTGAGAGAGAGAAAGAGAAGTAGAAATAGAAAGAATAGTATAAGGAGAGATAGTAAAGAATAGAGAATAGAGAAGAGAGACGGAGAGAGATAGATAGAGAAGGGGACGCAAAGGGAGAGGGAAGGAGAAAGGGAGCAGTCAGATAGTTAGGGAGAGAAGAAGGAGAGACAGTAGTAAAGAGAATGAAAAATGGAGAAAAAAGAGAAAGAAGGGGATGGAGAAGAAGATGGGTAGACAAGAAGAAGGAGAACGAGAGAGACAAGGAGAACGAGAGAGAGAGAAGGAGACAGAGATGTAGAGTGTTAGAAAGAGTGAAGAAGCGGAGAGAGACAGACAAGGACAGAGAAGGAAAGATACAAGAAGGAGGAGTAGGGGGACGAGAGAGATTGCTTGAAGGAGAGGGAGAGAGAGGAGAGGTGGACACGGTGAAAGAGTAAGAAGGGCAAGGAGAGGGAGAGAGGAGCGATGGAGAAGGACAAGTAGAGAGAACAATAGAGAAGGAGAGAGAGAGAGAGAGGGAGATGGAGAAAGGGAGAAGGAGAGAGATAAAAAGGTAGTGAAATGGAGAAGGAGAGAGAGTAAATAAGAACAAGAACAAATGAGAGGAGAGAGAGAGGGAGACCTCGAACATAAGAAATGGAGGGGGGGAGAGAGAGAATGAAAAGGAGAGAAGAAGAAGTAGAGGGAGGAAGGAGAGGGAGAAGGAGAGGGATAAAGAGTGAGAGAAGGGGAGAGAGAGTCTGTAAGTGAGCTAGATGGAGAAAGACAAGGAGAGCGGAAAGGAAGAGGAGGCTGGAAGGGAGGGAGAAGGAGAAAAGGAAAGGGAGAGAGAAAGAGAAGGAGAAGTAGAGACCAGTGCTAAGAAGAGAGAGAAATAGAGGCAAGGAGAGAGACGGGGGAGAGAGAGAAAGAGAGAAGGAAAACGGTAAAGGAGGAGAAGGGAAAGGGAGAGATGGAGAGACATAGAGGCAGGAGAGAGATAAGGAGGAGAACGAGAGGAGTGAGAGAGTGAAGGTGACGGAGAGGAAAAAAAAGGAAGGAGGAGAGAGAAGGACAAGCGAAGCTGAAGGAGAGAGATGAGAGAGAGAAGGGGAGAGAGATGAGGAAGAGAACGAGGGAGAAGAAGGAGAGATGGTCAGAGAAGAAGGAGATGAGGAGGAGAACAAGAGAGAGGACAAGCAAGGAGATAGAACGAGAAGGAGAATGATAGTGAGAAGAATAAGGACAGGGAGAAAAGGAAGGGGAGAGTGGAGAGTAGATAAAGAGAGAAAGAAGGACAAGAGGAGTGAGAGGGGAGGAGAGAGAGAAGGGGAGGAGAGGAATAAAGGACAGATAGAGATGGAGAGGGGTGGAAGGAGAGAGAGAAGAAGGAGAGTGAGAGAGTAAGATAAAGTAAGAAAGGTGGGGAGAGAGTGAAGGACAAGGAGACTGAAGTAGTGGGAGATGGTGGAGAGAGAATGAGAGAGAAGGAGACGGAAGGGGAGAGAGAGAAAGAGTGAAGTTGGGAAGGAGATAGAGAGAGGCAAGAGGCGAACGAGAGAGAGAAGGGAAAGGCAAGTGAGTGGGAGATACAAGAAGATGAGAGTTACGGGGAAGGAAATGGGGAAAGAGAAGGAGATGGATTGAAGTAGAGGGGAAGGAGAGAGACGGAAGGAGATTGAAGACGAAAAGTGAAGGAAATGAGAGAGAAGTTAGAAGGGAAGAGAATCAGAGAGAGGAGTGAGAAGGAGGGGGAGAGAATGATAGAAGGAAAGAGAAGGAGTCAGGGGAGAGAAGGAAGTATAAGAATATAGAAAGAAGTAGGAGGAGAGAGAGAAAGATAAGGAGAGAGGGGGATAGATCAGAGAGAAGGAGAGGGAAAAGGAACGAGAGAAAGAGAAGGAGGGACAACAGGGAAGCAGAAAGAGATGGAGGAAGATGAGATATATGAAGAAGGAAAAAGGGAGAGAGAAGGAGAGGCATTTAAGTAGAGGAGGAAAGACAGAAGGAGATTGATGATGAAGAGAGAAAGGAAAAGGAGAGAGAAGATAGATGGGAAAAGAGAATCAGAGAGAGGAGTGAGAAGGATGGGTAAAGAATGAGAAAAGGAAGGAAAATGAGAGAGGGGAGAGAAGGAAGTATAAGAATATAGAAAGAAGTAGGAGGAGAGAGAGAAAGATAAGGAGAGAGGGGTATAGATCACAGAGAAGGAGAGGAAAAAGGAGCGAGAGAAAGAGAATAAGGGACAATAGGGAAGCACAAAAAAAAGGAGGAGATATATGGAGGAGAGTAGGAAGAGAGTGAAAGAGGTGAGAGAGAGAAGGAGAATGAGATAAAGAGTGAGAGAGAGAAGGAAACGGATAGAGAGGAGAGTGAGAGAGAGAAAGAGAAGTAAAAATAGAAAGAATAGGATAAGGAGAAATAGTAAAGAATAGAGAATAGAGAAGAGAGACGGAGAGAGATAGATAGAGAAGGGGACGCAAAGGGAGAGGGAAGGAGAAAGGGAGCAGTCAGATAGTTAGGGAGAGAAGAAAGAGAGAGAGAGTAGTAAAGAGAATGAAAAATGGAGAAAAAAGAGAGAGAAGGGGATGGAGAAGGAGATGGGTAGACAAAAAGAAGGAGAATGAGAGAGACAAGGAGAACGAGAGAGAGAGAGGGAGACAGAGATGCAGAGTGTTAGAAAGAGTGAAGAAGCGGAGAGAGACAGAGAAGGAGAGAGAAGGAAAGATACAAGAAGGAGGAGTAGGGGGACGAGAGAGATTGCTTGAAGGAGAGGGAGAGGGAGGAGAGGTGGACACGGTGAAAGAGTGAGAAGGGCAAGGAGAGGGAGAGAGGAGCGATGGGAAGGACAAGTAGAGAGAACAATAGAGAAGGAGAGAGAGAGAGGGAGATGGAGAAAGGGAGAAGGAGTGAGATAAAAAGGTAGTGAAATGGAGAAGGAGAGAGAGTAAATAAGAACAAGAACAAAAGAGAGGAGAGAGAGAGGGAGACCTCGAACATAAGAAATGGAGGGGGGGGAGAGAGAGAATGAAAAGGAGAGAAGAAGAAGTAGAGGGAGGAAGGAGAGGGAGAAGGAGAGGGATAAAGAGTGAGAGAAGGGGAGAGAGAGTCTGTAAGTGAGCTAGATGGAGAAAGACAAGGAGAGCGGAAAGGAAGAGAAGGCTGGAAGGGAGGAAGAAGGAGAAAAGGAAAGGGAGAGAGAGAGAAGGAGAAGTAGAGACCAGTGCTAAGAAGAGAGAGAAATAGAGACAAGGAGAGAGACGGGGGAGAGAGAGAAAGAGAGAAGGACAACGGTAAAGGAGGTGAAGGGAAAGGGAGAGATGGAGAGACATAGAGGCAGGAGAGAGATAAGGAGGAGAACGAGAGGAGTGAGAGAGTGAAGGTGACGGAGAGGAAAAAAAGGAAGGAGGAGAGAGAAGGACAAGCGAAGCTGAAGGAGAGAGATAAGAGAGAGAAGGGGAGAGAGATGAGGAAGAGAACGAGGGAGAAGAAGGAGAGATGGTCAGAGAAGAAGGAGATGAGGAGGAGAACAAGAGAGAGGACAAGCAAAGAGATAGAACGAGAAGGAGAACGATAGTGAGAAGAACAAGGACAGAGAGAAAAGGAAGGGGAGAGTGGAGAGTAGATAAAGAGAGAAAGAAGGACAAGAGGAGTGAGAGGGGAGGAGAGAGAGAGAAGGGGAGGAGAGGAATAAAGGAGAGATAGAGATGGAGAGGGGTGGAAGGAGAGAGAGAAGAAGGAGAAGGAGAGTGAGAGAGTAAGATAAAGTAAGAGAGGTGGGGAGAGAGTGAAGGACAAGGAGACTCAAGTAGTGGGAGATGGTGGAGAGAGAATGAGAGAGAAGGAGACGGAAGGGGAGAGAGAGAAAGAGTGAAGATGGGAAGGAGATAGAGAGAGGCAAGAGGCGAACGAGAGAGAGAAGGGAAAGGCAAGTGAGTGGGAGATACAAGAAGATGAGAGTTACGAGGAAGGAAATGGGGAAAGAGAAGGAGATGGATTGAAGTAGAGGGGAAGGAGAGAGACGGAAGGAGATTGAAGACGAAGAGTGAAGGAAATGAGAGAGAAGTTAGAAGGGAAGAGAATCAGAGAGAGGAGTGAGAAGGAGGGGGAGAGAATGATAGAAGGAAAGAGAAGGAGTCAGGGGAGAGAAGGAAGTATAAGAATATAGAAAGAAGTAGGAGGAGAGAGAGAAAGATAAGGAGAGAGGGGGATAGATCAGAGAGAAGGAGAGGGAAAAGGAACTAGAGAAAGAGAAGGAGGGACAACAGGGAAGCAGAAAGAGATGGAGGAAGATGAGATATATGAAGAAGGAAAAAGGGAGAGAGACGGAGAGGCATTTAAGTAGAGGAGGAAAGACAGAAGGAGATTGATGATGAAGAGAGAAAGGAAAAGGAGAGAGAAGATAGATGGGAAAAGAGAATCAGAGAGAGGAGTGAGAAGGAGGGGTAAAGAATGAGAAAAGGAAGGAAAATGAGAGAGGGGAGAGAAGGAAGTATAAGAATATAGAAAGAAGCAGGAGGAGAGAGAGAAAGATAAGGAGAGAGGGGTATAGATCACAGAGAAGGAGAGGAAAAAGGAGTGAGAGAAAGTGAATAAGGGACAATAGGGTAGCACAAAAAAAAGGAGGAGATATATGGAGGAGAGTAGGAAGAGAGTGAAAGAGGTGAGAGAGAAAGAATGAGAATGAGATAGAGAGTGAGAGAGAGAAGGAAACGGATAGAGAGGAGAGTGAGAGAGAGAAAGAGAAGTAGAAATAGAAAGAATAGGATAAGGAGAGATAGTAAAGAATAGAGAATAGAGAAGAGAGACGGAGAGAGACAGATAGAGAAGGGGACGCAAAGGGAGAGGGAAGGAGAAAGGGAGTAGTCAGATAGTTAGGGAGAGAAGAAAGAGAGAGAGTAGTAAAGAGAATGACAAAATGGAGAAAAAAGAGAAAGAAGGGGATGGAGAAGGAGATGGGTAGAGAAGAAGAAGGAGAACGAGAGAGACAAGGAGAACGAGAGAGAGAGAAGGAGACAGAGATGCAGAGTGTTAGGAAGAGTGAAGAAGCGGAGAGAGACAGACAAGGAGAGAGAAGGAAAGATACAAGAAGGAGGAGTAGGGGGACGAGAGAGATTGAAGGAGAAGGAGATGGAGAGAAGGAGAGTGGTGGACAGAAAAGGAGGAAAGACAGAAGGAGCGATGGACAGAGGAGAGAGACGGGAAGGAGGAGAAGGAAAGGTGAGATAGAGAAGGAAATGGGGACACAATGAGAGAGGGAAGAAGATGAGAGAAGGAGATGGAGAGAGAGCTAGACCCAGAACGAGAGAGAGAAGAGGGGGGAGAGAGTGAGAAGGGCTAGCAGATGGAGAGAGGAGTGATGGAGATGGACAAATAGAGAGAACAATAAAGAAAGTGAGAGAAAGTGAGATGGAGAAAGGTAGAGGGAGAGAGATAAAGTGGGAGTGAAACGGAGAAGGAGAGAGAGTGAATAAGAACAAGAAGAAGAGAGAGGAAAGAGCTAAGGAAACCTTGAATTAAAGAAATGGAGGGATAGAAGAAGAAGGAGAGAAGAAGAAGTAGACGGCGGGAGGGGAGGGACAGGGAGAAATAATGGGAGAAGGGGATAGAGCGTCTGTAAATGAGCTAGACGGAGAAAAACAAGGAGAAGGAGAGAGAGAAGGAAGAGGAGACTGGAAGGGAGGGAGAAGGAGAGAAGGAAAGGGAGAGAGAGAAGGAGAAGTAGAGACCTGTGGTAAGAAGAGAAAGAAATATAGAGAGGACAGGGACATGGGGCTCTCCATGTAAGGATAACGAGAAAAGGAGAGAGTAAGAGGGAGATATACAACGAGAAGAGGGAAGAGAAGAAAGAGAGGAAAAGAGGGAAGAGAGAAGAATAGGGAAGGAGAGAGGAAATGAGAGAAGAGGAGATAGAGAAGGGTAGAGAGATAGAGAAGAAGAGGGAAGATAAAGAAGGGAGAGAGAATGGAGAGAGGAGACAAGGAGAAATGAGAGGAGAGAGAGTGAGTAGCTAGAAGCATGGAAAACCTATTGGATTAATCTAGGATTAATAAGATATTTGCCCAAAGCACTGACCATGGCGCGTCCCTATTGGAATACACATTTAAGGGTTTAGGGTGGAGCCATCTATATAAGGAGGTGAGCCTCCCATTGCATGAAACAACAAGTGTGCAACCGTAGCCTCCAGCCACCCTAGCCGCCACCTTCTCTCTCTCCCATTTCGTCCCTCCACCTCCACCAAGGTCACCGTGGACTCTTGGGTTGTGGACTCGCGCTCCTTCTCCAAGAGAGTAGGAGACCGACCGGTGAAAATGATTCCGTAAGGTGACCCCCGATCTTTCTTCCGCTGCCACAAGTTCTCTCCAAGAAAGGTACTCCTGAACCTGTAGAATCGTTGTTTTCTAACATTGGTACCAGAGCCATCTCGGTTACCTTCGAATCCGCACCATGCTTGACGAATTTTTGTTTCATGATAATCTGATTTGAGATAAAAATTCGGTGGTTATGTTTTTTGGAGAAAGAAAGATAACAGAAAAATCAGCATTGCTTATTCACTTGTTGCGCATGTTATATACATGTTATATCATGTTATATACATGATGCTCTATTGACATGATGTATATAACATGCGCATCATGTAAATAAGTAATGTTGATTTTTCTGTTATCTTTCTTTCTCCAAAAAACATAACCACCGAATTTTTATCTCAAATCAGATTATCATGAAACAAAAATTCGTCAAGCATGGTGAGGATTCGAAGGTAACCGAGATGGCTCTGGTACCAATGTTAGCAAACAACGATTCTACAGGTTCAGGAGTACCTTTCTTGGAGAGAACATGTGGCAGCGGAAGGAAGATCGAAGGTCACCTTAAGGAATCCTTTTCACCGGTCGGTCTCCTACTCTCTTGGAGAAGGAGCGCGAGTCCACAACCCAAGAGTCCACGGAATGAGCTTGGTGGAGGTGGAGGTGGAGGGACGAAATGGGAGAGAGAGAAGGTGGGGCTAGGGTGGGTGGAGCTAGGGTTTGCACAGTTGTTGTTCCATCCAATGGGAGGCTCCCCTCCTTATATAGATGGATCCACCATAAACCCTTAAATGTGTAGTCCAATAGGGACGCGCCATGTGTCAGTGCTTTGGGCAAATATCTTATTAATCCTAGATTAATCCAATACATACGTGGAAGGTACCCCCATGTTTTGTGTTTTGCAAGATAAACGAAGTAAGGAAGGCCCTCATAAGTTGGAGCAAAAACACTTTTGAAAATTTCGCAAACAAGGTAATAGAGTCGCGGGAAACACTTGGGGAGGTGAGGAGGGAACCAGTTAGCCATCCAATTGATGAAGATTTGGCTCAAGCTAAATGGGAAGCAAAGGACACGCTTGTTCGAGTTCTCGCTTGGGAGGAGTCAATTATTCGGGAAAAATCATGAGTCAAGTGGTTGAAGGAGGGTGATTGAAACACTAGGTTTTTCCGTTCACAACATAGAGTGAGGAGAGCCACCAATCAAGTGAGGCGAGTGGGGGAGGGAGTTAGTAGAGTGGATAATGATGCCGAAATCCGGGAAGCCTTCCGGTTCTTTTATGCTAACTTGTTTGCTAATGGTTTTCAGATTCAACCTCTAATCCAATCCATTATCTTACCATAACTAAAGCAAGAAGAGGGGACAAAATTAATTCGAAAGCTGGACCCAAAAGAACTCCAAGATGTAGTGTTGAGTGCTAATGTGGACAAGGCGTCAGGGCCTGATGGATTCAATGCATAGTTCTTCAAGGCAACATGGGACATCATAAAGCGGGATATGATCAAGGATGTTGCGTCATGCATAGTAAGTAGGGGAGGGTTTTAACTCAATGGAACCAAACATCGATTACGATCATCTCGAAGAAAAAGGCACCGACGTTGGTAGAGGATTTCCGACCCATAGCTTTATGCAACATGGCGTATAGATTCACATCCAAAGTGATTGCAAATCGTTTGAAGGGGCTCTTACCACGGTTGGTCGGGGAAAATCAGAGTGTGTTTGTCAAAGGTCGAAGAATTGGTCATAACGTCTTACTAGCACATGAGCTTTGTCACAACCTTCACCTAGACAAAGGGAATGGCTGCATGTGCATAAAGACGGACATTAGGAAAGCATATGACTCAATCTCGCGGGAGTTTCTTGATCAAATAATGAAGAGGTTTAGCTTTTCGGACAAGTGGCGACAGATGATTTTGGCATGTGTGGAAGCCTTGTTCGTGGTGACCGTAAATGGAGCAAAGTCTGCCCCATTCCGAGCCCAAAATCGTTTGAGACAAGGTGACCCTTTGGCCCCCTATTTATTCGTGTTATGCAATGAGGTGCTGAGTGAAATGGTACGGATGGCTGTCATGGAAAGAAAAATCCAATCATTAACATGTGGAGACATTAACATGTCACATTTATTGTTTGCGGATGACGTTTTAATGTTTGCAAACGCTACAAAGCATGCTCGGGCTGAGGATCAACGCTTCGAAAAGTCAGGTTTTCATGGGGGTGATGTGGTGCATGGAGCATGGACTGAAGCACACCTTCGGATGGAACGCAAGGCATTTCTGGTTGTATACCTTGGGTTGTCATCGTTCTCTGGGAGGATGGGTAGAACCCACAGCGCACCATTGTTGAACAAAGTAAGGGCACGACTCTCCAGTTGGAGGCAATACTTCTTATCAATGGGTGGACGAGTGGAACTTGTGCGAAGTGTCCTTACATCCCTCAGCATCTATTGGACTTCGGCTTTCCTCCTACAAAGGAAAACCTTAAAAGAATTGGATAGCATCATGTGTCGTTTCATTGGGGGGAGAAGAAGTGGGTCGTGGTAGCATGGAAAGATGTGTGCACACCAAAGGAAGAGGGAGGCCTTGGCCTCAGGTGATTAGTGGAATGAAACGATGTGGGTCTCCTCCGGTTGTTTTGGCTTGTGGTGGCGGACAACAATTCGTGATGGGTTAAATGTGTTTGTCGGAAGTACTTAAAAAATCGCTCCATTTAGCTTACCAGACTTATTGATTAATTCTAATTATAACCGCAAGTGCACGGCCGCGTTGAAGCAGTGGCAAATACGGGTCGATCCACAGGGAGTTGTATCGACTCTGGTTTGTTCAAAGGCAAGTGGGAAAGAAAGGAGAGAAAGGGTTTATTAAACTAAACGAAAATAGTAACCTAGAAAGGAGGGAATCAAAGCATGAAATGAACTAAACTAAGTAAGTAATAACAAAAAATAGAAATCAGGAATGGAAAAACCCTAAGGGGTGGAGTGTGTGTGTGTGTGCACCTGAAATAAGTGTGGTGAATGCATGCAATAAGCTCAGGTATAGTTAGTGTTTGTTAATGCATAAGAAGTACCTAATGGCAAGACCTGTCATTGAAAGCACTAACCTAGGTGATTAATATGAGCATGACAAGTTTGTTATTAAGAACATACACAAGCCATGGGATGTACCTAAACATTATGGCAGAAACCATCAAGTAAAAGTTCTTATTAATTCAAACAAGCATACTAACATCTGTCACAAACAACAATGTCTAGCATTCATACCATCTACATAACATGTACACACATCTACTCCACCCACAAAGGGGATGGAACTACTCACACATATTTATACTACAACCTATTTTAACAAAATGAAACATTCTACTGAAATGAAATCAACCTAAACAACCAAGAAATATTAAAGGAGCTAAAAGGACATAAAACTAAAGAAGCATGCAAGCATATCAAAGGAAACTAAACTAAGAAAGAAACAACATAACTAAAAGGAAACATCTATTATTACTCACTCAATTACAAGTAGCCTCTCTCCACCAGGGTTTTGGCTTCAAGGCTTGAACTCCTAGTAGAGAGGATGGCCACCAAGAGAGAGATGGGATGCAACATAGGACGGAGTGTTCTATTTATAGCCATAGAAAAAGGTAATCCGGGACACTCCCCCGTTATGGGACAAACAAATACCAGAAATAGACTAAATACACACTATTACGCAACCCCACGAAATCTTAGCGGATACGGGTCAAAACAGACCACCAATCTGCGGTCTTGGACAGCCAATTGGTGGTCTATAATGTTTTGATCCGGCCGTTTCTTCGTGTGGCCTTTTTTGGATATCTGATTGACATCATTTCATGCTTATATTTGTATATTATATCCATTATCTTTCACCTAAACAATGCTATGTCATGAGTTTTATGTTTAGTTTTCAGGAATAAATAGGTTTGAAGAGATGAAGCATAAAAGGACCCAAAAGCTGGGAAAAAGGACTGAATTGTGAGATATGGGGACCAAGATGCAAGGAAGAAGGACCTGATTGCAAGACAGAAGGACCTAAGAGCAAAACATAATACTCCACACCATCATGGGGAGTATTTTACCAATTCGATTCGGGTCGGAGCTCCAATAAACGAAGTAGATGCATCTAAGACCACCAAATACACTAAGCAAATCCCAGCACAAATTCCAGATGGATCCGGACTTTTTAGACCGCGAATTGGCGGTCCAAGGCCGCTTATTGGCGGTCACTTTTGGCCCAAATCCGCTAAGATTTCTCTGGGTTACGTATTAGTGTGTATGTAGTCCATTTCTGGTAGTGGTTTAGTCCCACATCGGGGGATTGTCCCGGATTAGCTTTTTCCATGGCTATAAATAGAACTCTCCACCTCCTATTGTAATCACTCCATATTTTAAGTGGCTATTCTTCCTACTAGAAGTGAGGCCTTGAAGCACACACTAAAGTAGGAGGATGCTACTTGAAATGTGAGTCATTTTATCAATAAAGTTTTGTGTTTCTTTTATTTGTTTTGTGCTTCTTTTATTGTTTGTGCATGTTTTAGTTTAATCATTTTTTATTAAATCTAGCTTAGTTAATATGCTTTCCTTTCCTTTCTTAGTTCAATAATTAGTGTAATGTGTAGTGAGTAGTTTCATCCCCTTTGGGGGGTGGAGTAGATGTACATACATGCAAATGAGAATGGATTGAATGCTTTATTTCCAATGTGTTGATAAAACATGAATGTATGCTTGCTTGTTTAGGATAGAATTTATAACTTGATGAGTTTTGCCAAAATGATTAGACACCTCTCATGCTTGTTTAGGTTCTGAAATAAACATATTGCATAGGTAAATGTTAATCAACTAAGTTGGTGAATAGATTGATAGGTTTTGCCACAACATTTAGACACTTCCTATGCATGATAACACCACCTTTATTTGTGCTTAAAGAATGTATTCTACACCCACCTCTTTGCATGTATGCACTCACTCCACCCCTTAGGGGTTTTCCCATTTCTGTATTCCAGCATTCTTCCTTTGCCTTAGCTTAGTTATTATTTCATTGTTTGGTTCTTCCTTTAGCATTTCCTACTTCGTAGTGTAGTATAGAGTAGCATAAACATCTTTCTCCCCCTATTTTTGCCACTTGATTTCGTACAAGCAAGAGGCTACTCACCTCCCTGAGGACGACCCGTACTTGCCACCGCTTCATCGCGGTCGTGCACTTGCGGTTTAAATAAAACGTTCAACAATATCTTTTTGGTCTTTGATGCATCTATTTCGCTTGCTGGAGCTCCAACCCAAATAGAATTGCCAATATACTCCCCAAGATGGTGTGGAGTATTCTTGTTTTGCTTATTGGCCCTTCGATCTTACATTCAGGTCCTTTGATTTTGCATATTAGTCCTCGAGTCTTTCAACTCAGGCCTTTTTCCTACTTTTAGGTCCTTTTGGAGTCTCTCCTTCTCAAACCTACTTTTTCCTGAAAACTAAACATTAACCTCGTTACATAGCATTGTTTGCGTGAAAATAATGGATATAAGACACAAATATATGCATGAAATGATGTCAATCTCCGACCACCATCTACCTCCTCATGGGCATGGCGATGTTTGCTAAAAGTACAAGACATTTCTACAAGGCACATTCAGTACAAGGTGGGAAAGAGGTAGGAGATACGATTTTTCCAACACCTATGGTGTGCAGAGCCTTTTCAAAGCAATGTTTGGGCGACCAACTCCACTACGATATTGGCGTACCTTGGGACACTAGAGTATCATATTTCATACGAGAGGGGGCATGGAACATTGCCCCCCCACACTAGAGCGTGATGGAAGAAGCTCGAGGGTGGGGCACACTCGAATCTTTGGAGGCATGGATATGCCTTTTCGACGGAATAGAAAAAGGTGCTCCACTTGGGATGAAAGAAGTGTGGAGTTGGGTGAGGGAACCAGGTAGAAAGCTGGCTTGGGGAGGCATGGTTTGGCACAAATTTGCTATCCCAAAACATGCCCTCACGGCATAGAGAGCGATGAAAGGTCGCCTACTGACAAAGAAGATAATGCTGAAGCGAGGAGCAATGCATGCCCCAACTTGTGTGTTGTGTGATGACAAGGAGGAGGACATGGAGCACCTTTTCTGGGGATGTCCATATATGAAGGAGGTGTAGATCTCCCTCCTTGGACACTTGCAGCTCAGCCTGTGCAAGGCAAGAAACCTAGAGGGTGAGGCCATGCATCTATCACATGCACGCGGAAAATGATTTGGAAAGGTAGTAAGAAGGTGGGTTTTAATGTTATGATTCATGAATGCTGGCTAGAAAGAAACGGAAGGATATTTGAGGGTGAAAGAAATAGGTCTATAGACATTATGGCAATTTTCAAGGATACCATCTGATGCTTGAAGGACAAGACCATGAGGCTCGCAAAGGACGAAGAAAAGGTGAAACAATTTGACACCACTTTGAGAAAGCGTAGCTTGCTGAGGCATTATTGCAACCATGACACCATAAACCAACTACAATGCCAAATGCTATTTTATGTAATTGTAGTGTAGAGGTCGGTTATGCATGTGGCATAAACCCACAAACTTATCTTTCAAACTTTAGGTAGGTTGTAATCAGTTTTAAAATAAATAAATTTAGAGGCTAAGCCTCCCTTTGCTCTTGCCAAAAAAAGGAGAGAGACAGGGGAGAGAGAGAAAGAGAGTAAGAGGAGGTTAGGGAAAGAGAGAGCTAGAGATGATAGAGAAGAGAAAGAGAGACAAAAGGAGACGTCAGTGAAGGAGAGGGAGAAGGATAGGGGGAGGGAAGGGGGTCCCCAGAGATTAGGGTACGAGTGAGAAGGAGAAGAAGAGGAGAAGAGAGAGAAGCTCTGGGGTGGCATGGGGGAACCTATGGTTTCCTAGGTCATTTTCTTGCATTTTTTCATCTTTTACTCTTGATTTCTAACTGTAATGGAGCATTTGGAGAGTTCTAGTCATTGTTCTAAGCTGGTGGAGGATGGTGGCAGCAATATGCGTCCTCCTACAGCAAACACAAGCCCTGGAAGAGTGGCTGCAGCAAAAGGTGCGAAAGTTCCTCCCACAAATGGTGTGGGTTTTGAACCAAAGAAATGGTCTGAGTTGTTTGGGGCTGGAGTGAAGCCAAAGACGGCTCTTGAGTTCATCAAGCCGGGGCTGAAGGATGGAGCAAAAGTGGCGTTTTGCACCAAGGAGAAAGTTGTTGAGGCGCTGAAATCATGGGACAAGGTCCTCTTTGCTTATTTCGTGGATTTCAAGCCTCACCACCCAACCCTTGAGAGGTACTTGCATAAGATTTTGGAACTCCATGGGAATGTGGAGGTGATTTGTCGTCGAAATGGTTTCTTACTTTTCAGATTCACATTAGACGAGGACAGAAATCATGTTCTTGAGAGGGGTGCTTGGTTTGTTCGGGCCACCCCCTTGTAGTACATCAATGGACACCAGAGGTAGTGATGAAGAGAAGCAAGATGTCATCTATCCCGATTTGGCTAAGGCTGCCGGAGCTAGACCTTCGTTTTTGGTCACCATCAATCTTGAGCACAATAGCTAGTGTTCTTGGAAAACTGTTATACATGGATGATAACACCGCTTCGGGGAGAAGGCTTGCGTATACAAGGCTGTGTGTGGAGGTGGACGAAACTTTTCAGTACCCGGAGTTTGTTGAGATAATAATCGAAGGTGGAGCATGGGAGAAGGTGGACATTGAGTATTAGTGGAAACTGGGGCATTGTGGTGTTTGTTCGGAGTTTGGGCATATTCAGGCTAGGTGCCCACAAAGCCAGCATGAGAAGGTGAGGGAGGCTGGAAGACCAGTAGTAAAACCCAATCGTAAAGTGCAAGGTTGGGTGGAAGTTGGTCGGAAGGGAGAGACAAAGAAGAAGGGCACATCCGAGGCAAAAGAACATAGAGAAGAGAGTATAGATTGTGGTACGAGGGAGGGGCTGGTCGCAGATCCTCCCTCGGTGATTTTCGAGCTTGAGGAAGAGCAAGGTTGCAAACCCCTAGGGAGACAAGTGTGGAGTTCGGAAACATAACGGGGGTGGAGACCGTAACGGAACGAGAAACCATAATGGGAGAAGATAACACAATAACCGAAAGGGTGGGGGCTAGAATAACGAAACATGTTTCTTTGTTGGAAAACGAGGCACCGATGAGCATGGAGGAGGCACCAATCAGCATGGAGGAGGCTAGTGGAGATTTGAATGCTCCAATCATAGAGGAGTTTCCTCCTTTGGGAGGGACAAAGGCTGCTGCAAAAAGAAACCAAGTCAGCATTGGACAACAACAAAGAAAGGGGGACCACAAGCATCTTAGTGGGGGAAACAACCCCAAAGAAGTTTCTTTTGCTCCAGCAGGAGGAAGAGTGGATGGAAGAAACATATGGGGAAATAATTATTACAAGCCAATCGAAGGAGGAAATCTCAGCTTTTAGTAGAAGCAAGCTACTGGATTGAGTGGGTTTGCTGGGTGTAGTTCGGATCCTTGCCACCTCCCCTCAAGAGGAGGCATCATTACCAGGTCAAGGGCTTTCAGGGACAAGACGACTATTAAGGGGCTGGGTTGATTCGATATCCTAGCAGAACTTGAAGGAAGAGAGGACGAAGAAGGTAGTGTTGATGGTGATGGAGGAGAAGCTGACGGTTTGTCTCTAGTCAACTTGAGGATGGGAATAGGAGGGCTATGTGCAAGGCAACATCTACACCACCTTCGGTGCACCTTGAATTATTATTGCCACAGCCAGAAGCATTCCGTGTCATTCGCGAGAGAAGGGACTAGAGAAACAAAAAGCAAACCGAAGCGGTAAGGGACATAAGTCCCATATTGCGAAGCCATGAATATCCTAGAATGGAACGTGCGCAGTGCAAATCTCCTTGGTCGTGCAGACATGATAAGGGGACGAATAAAGGAGGCAAACACAAATATCATATGCCTTGTGGAGCACAAAGTGAAACTAAAAAAATTGGATCGGTTTACGCGTGCTATTTGGGGACATGAGTTGGCATCTAATAGCTTTGTTGTAAATTCTTCAAGAATCCTTGTGTTGTGGAATGAGCTAAAGGTGGACCTCCGAGTTAGTTTTGAAACCACGCAATTGCTGCAGCTTGAAGGAAGGGAGGTGAAAAATGGGAGAAACATTGTGATTACTACGGTCTATGCTGAAAACAGCCACGTGCAGCGGAGGTTACTTTGGGAAGACGTTGCTCGTGCAATTCCAGCATCCTCAGTGCCTTGGCTGGTGTGTGGGGACTTTAATTGCATCAGGAGAGCAAATGAGAAGAGGGGAGGAACGGGTCTGAATATGGGGGCCATGGATGAGTTCAATCCATGTGTGGACCAACTCCAACTGGTGGAAGTCCCGTCTACCAGAGCTGAATTTACGTGGTCCAATTCCTCGCATGGGGAGGCAATCATCGAAACACGAATTGATAGAATATTCATGTCCCATGCGTGGTTGGAGACATTTCTTGATTCCTATTACGTTGTGGGGGATAGAGACATGAGTGACCACTCGATGCTCACTTTGTTTGCGGAGAAGGAGGGACAACGAAGGAAGCGAATGTTTCGGTTTGTAAATTTATGGGCTGAGCATGAGATGTTCAATGACATGGTAAGGGAGGCTTCAGCCACGCGGGTGGTGGGTACCCCCATGTATCATTTGATAGCAAAGTTACATGAGGTAAAAGAGGCGTTAAAGAAATGGAGTGCGGATACCTTCGAGCATGTGGAACACAAAGTGGTTGAAGCTCAGCTC
The DNA here is from genome assembly GCA_963682175.1 of Triglochin maritima. NCBI lineage: Eukaryota > Viridiplantae > Streptophyta > Magnoliopsida > Alismatales > Juncaginaceae > Triglochin > Triglochin maritima. The sequence goes on along the minus strand of OY821771.1, from coordinate 21,355,706 downwards.
TGACTGGCTGATATTAGAACGCAAAGGGAGGAAAATCCACGAGATGATGAGTTGTCACATTGTGAGAGTCTTTGTAAGGAGGCCCTGGACCGTGCTTTGGTTCGGGAGGAGGCTTTATTGAGACAGAAATCAAGGGTTCGATGGCTGCAAGAGGGTGATCGAAATTCCAGAATTTTCCATGCTTCCCTTAGAGTGAGGAGAGCCACCAATAAAGTGAGGAGAGTGAGTGAGGAAGGGATGGTTATTGAGGATGAAGAGGCTATCCGAGAGGCCTTTCGGAGGCAGTTTTCTAACTTGTTTTCTAGTGATTTTCAGGTTCAGCCCATTGATTCGACGTTGTCCCTTCCTATGGTTCGGGAGGACGAGGCGAGAGATATTACTCGACCACTAGATATGAAGGAGTTAGAAGAAGTTGTTAAACACTCAAATGTAGACAAGGCACCAGGCCCAGATGGCTTCAATGCAAAATTCTTCAAAGCCGCGTGGGAATGTGTGAAGGGAGACATTTTCAAAGCTGTTGAATCATTCATGAAGAGTGGGAAACTACTGAAGCAAGTAAATTATACCTCCATTACATTAATTCCAAAGAAGACGACACTGGCCGTCGTTGATGACTGTCGATCCATCTCCCTTTGCAATATGGTCTACCGGTTCATTGAAAGATTTTGGCAAATCGTTTAAAGGTACTCCTTCCAAAATTGGTGGGGGAAATGCAAAGCGCATTCGTGAGTGGCAGGAGAATCAGTGACAACATCTTGCTAGGTCACGAGATATGCCACAGTATGCATCTAGGAGGAGGACGTGGAAGGATGTGTTTGAAGCTAGACCTTAGGAAAGCTTATGACTCTATTTCTTGGAGTTTCTTGGAGGAAGTACTCAAGAGGGTGGGCCTACCCGACCATTGGTGTAAACTCATGATGGCTTGCGTCCGAGCATCCTTTGTCGTTATGGTGAATGGCGAGAACTCTAGACCGTTTGCTGCCACGAATTGATTGAGACAAGGGGATCCGTTGTCTCCCTATCTTTTTGTTCTTTATATGGAGGTTTTGAGCGCCATGTTCAGAAGGTAGGTTGAGAGGGGATCTCTCGAACCAGCTAGGTGTGGGGATGTACAGATCTCCCACCTCCTTTTCGCTGATGATGTCATGGTCCTTGCTGCTGCTACAAGAGCCAATGCTCAGGCGATAAAGCATATCCTTACTGAATTCTCAGCAAATGTCGGGTTGCAGTTGAATGTAGAAAAGAGTCAAGTTTTCATGGGAGGAGGAGCCACCGAGGGCACATGGATTTGATCACAAAAGCGCTTATGCGAGCTAGGGGAGCAATCCATGACCCTCGTTGTGTATTGTGTGAGGAAAGAGATGAAGATATGGCACACCGTTTCTGGGAATGCCACTTCACACGTCAAGTATGGGTACAAATGTTGAGAATACTACGGCTGGACCCTAGTACATGTCTCACCCTTGGTGCGGAAGTGGAGAGGCTCCAAAAGATGCAAGGGCCAAAGCTACAGCAAGCCACCACAAGACTTGCTCTTCCTGCAACCATATATGAGTGTTAGTAAGAGCGAAATAGGTGGATATTCGAAAAAGAGAAGTGCCGACCTGAGGATGTGAGCACGTTTATAATGGATGCGGTGCGGCTGATGGCACGAGGATTAGGGAGCTTCGAGATGACGCTGAGGCTTTACGAACGTATGAGAGTAATTGGGGATAGCTGAAACACCATAAAGGTGGAGCGTTTTTTGTATGTTGTTTAATGTTGATTCTAGTTATGCACTGAGTATGACTCGAGGGCTGTAATAGAAAATTTTGATAGGCTGTAAATGTTTACACACATCAATATATTAGAGGCAATGCCTCCCTTTTGCTTTGCAAAAAAAGAGTAAGAGAACGAGAAAGGAGGAGAAGGGGAAAGGGAGAGATGGAGAGACAAAGAGAGAGGAGGTAGATAAGGAGGACAACGAGAGAAGTGAGAGAGAGTGAAGGTGATGGAAAGGAAAAGAAAAGGGAGGAGGAGAGAGACGGACAAGCGAAGCTGAAGGAGAGAGATGAGAGAGAGAAGGGGAGAGAGAGGAGGAAGAGAAGAAGGAGAGATGTGAGAGAAGAAGGAGAGGAGAAGTAGAACAAGACATAGGACAAGCAAGGAGAGAGAAGGAGAAAGAGAACAACAGTGAGAAGAATAAGGACACAGAGAGAAAAGGGAAGAGTGGAGAGAAGATAAGGAGAGAAAAAGGACAAGGGGAGTGAAAGGGAGGAGAGCTAGAAGGGGACGGAGGGGAATAGAGGAGAGATAGACATGGAGAGGGGTGGAAGGAGAGAGAAGAAGAAGAAGGAGAGCGAGAGAGTAAGATAAAGTAAGAGAGGAGGGGAGAAAGTGAAGGACTAGGAGACAGAAGTAGAGGGAGATGGAGGAGAGAGAATGAGACGGAGGGAGAGAGAGAAAGAGTGGAGATGGGAAGGAGATAAAGAGAGACGCAAGAGGAGAACGAGGGAGAGAACGGGAAGGCAAGGGAGAGGGAGATACAAGAAGACGAGAGATATGGGGAAAGAAAAAGGGACAGAGAAGGTGAGGGATTGAAGTAGAGGAGAAGGAGAGAGACGGAAGGAGATTGAAGACGAAGTGTGAAGGAAAAGGAGAGAGAACATAGAAGGGAAGAGCGAATCAGAGAGAGGAGTGAGAAGGAGCGGTAGAGAATGAGAGAAGGAAAGAGAATGAGAGAGGGGAGAGAAGGAAGGATAAGAGTAGAGAAACAAGTAGAAGGAGGAGAGAGATAAAGATAAGGAGAGAGAGAGGGAAATGGAGCAAGAGAAGGAGGGACAACAGGGAAGGAGAAAGAGAAGGAGGAGGAAAGAAATGGAGGAGAGTGGGAAGAGAGTGAAACAGGAGACAAAGAGAGAAGGAGAATGAGACGGAGAGTGTGAGCAAATCAAGGGGGACCACCAGTAGCTTATTGGGGGAAACAATCACAAAGGAGTTTCTTCTGCTCCAGTAGGAGGAAGCTTTGCTAGAAAAAAATTATGGGGAAACAAACGTGACAAGCCAAGGGTAGGAGAAAAGCTCAGCCTTGAGGAGAAGCAACTAGTGGATTGAGTGGGGTAGCTGGGTGTAGCTCCGACTCTAGCTACCTACGCCCAAGAGGAGGGATCGTACCAGGTCAAGGTCTTTCAGGGACAACAACCATTAAGTGGCTGGGTCATTTTGATGTCCGAGCGGAGCTTGAAGGAAAGGAGGACGAAGAAGATAGTATTGCTGAAGGAGTAGAAGAAGCCAATGCTTTTGATAAGGCTACTTCTCCACCACCTACGGTGGACCTTGAGTTATTATCACCACATCCTGAAGCGTTCTTTCTAATTCGAGAGAAAGGACTAGAGCAACAAAAAGCAAACCGAGGCGATAAGGGACACAAGTCCCATATTGCGAAGCCATGAATGTCCTACTTTGGAATGTGCACGATGCAAATCTCCCCGACCTTGCACACATGATAAGGGGACGAATGAAGGAGACAAAAGCGGATATCGTGTGCCTCGTGGAGCACAAAGTGAAGCTAAAAAAGTTGGATCGATTTAGGTGCGCTATTTGGGGACGTGACTGGGCATTGAATAAATTGATTGTAAATTCTTGAAGGCTTCTTGTGCTATGGAATGAGCTCAAGGTGGACCTCCATGTAACCTTTGAAACCACACAATTGATGCACCTCGAGGGAGGGAGGTGAGAAATGGGAGAAACATTGTGATTACTGCGGTCTATGCTGAGAACAAGCACGTGCCGCGGAGGTCACTTTGGGAAGACCTTGCTCGTGCCATTCCATCACCCTTGACCCCTTTGGCTGGTTTGTAGGGACTTTAATTGTATCATAGATCTAATGAGAAGAGGGGAGGAACGAGTCTAAACATGGTGGCCATAGACGAGTTTAATGCTTGTCTGAATCGGATCCAACTTGTGGAAGTCCCGTCTACTGGAGGTGAATTTATGTGGTCCAATTCCTCGCATGGGGAGGCAATCATCGAGACACTAATTGATAGTGTCACCTCCTCACTTGAACCCTCATCCACTTTCCTCTCACCTTGCCCTCCACTTGTCACCTCCTCACTTGCACCCTCGTCCACGTCAGCCCCTCTAGTGTCCATGTCAGCATCTCATCAACCAACCTGTTTCTCCCCTCCTGTCCGGCTAGCCCCTCCCATCTCTGGAATACCCATAGTGCTAGGTGCCTCACCACATCCATGTCACACCTCCTCAATGCCCTTTCTCCTCTTCCTTTCAAGCCAATTTCCAGCACTCTTCCGAGACCCAATTATCAACTTCTCATCCTTCTCCTTGTGCTCCTCCCCTTGCTTGTTGATTATCCTCCTCTTTGGACACTTTTCTTCACCATGCCCGAATTCAATGCATTCCTTGCAATAGCCGGGTCTTCATTCATACTCCACATGTACTCTATGTGTGTTGATACCTTCCACTTGGACCTCCACTCAACTCGGATAATCGAAATCATTAGCCACTTCCACGCACACCCTTGCATAGGCTATCCGTCTCCCCAAAGCCATGGGCTCATCCATGTATAGCGGCCTCCTAAGGACACTAGCAATGTTACTCAATCTTCTTTGTGACCGAAATCTTAGGTCAACCTCCGGTAGACGAATCCAAATGGGGACGGTGGTGATGTTTGCCCTTATCAAGACCACGTCCAGTGCCCATTCTTGAACCACAAGTGGAGAACTACGAAAGAACCATAGTCCCCTTAAGCACCCGCTTCCGATCTTCTCCAAGAGTGAATCAGAAAAGTAGAAAGCCTTGGTATCTTTTGATAACCTCCACACCCCCAACCAAGCCCCATGTCTTGTGGACGTGCTTCTGCAAAGTAGGCAAGTGTGGCTTGAAAGCAATGAAATAACCAACTAAGACCTTATCCTATCCCTTCAAGGCTTCGACCACTTCTTGCTTGGAACACTTAGCCACATTTTCTCCTCCCTTAATGACTGGCAGGATAAACTCAATGGTTGTGGATGCCATTGGGCCAGCCACAAACAAGTCGCTCCACTTCCTTGGGGGAGGTTGAACACTCTCTAGAGGTGGTGCATGCACTTCCCCCCTGAGATTGGGGATGAAGCATTCAATGGGGTGGATGGAGATCCCTTTTGTTGCCACAATCTCCATTATCTTGCTGCTCACTAGTAGAGCTAGGTTTCGGGTTCATTTTATGTGAAAATCCAAAGTTTTTGTTGTGAAAGAGGTCGGAACCCTAGAGAAACCTAGGTTCCTCTCCTCCCATTTCTTTTCTCACCTCTCCTTATCTCTTATTCTTTCCTCTCTTCTTACCCTTTACCTCTCTTTCTCTCACTCTCCTCTCTATCTGTTTCCTTCTCTCTCTCGATCTCCATGTCATTCTCCTTCTCTCTCGCCTCTTTTACTCTCTTCCCACTCTCGTACTCCTCCTTCTCTTTCTCCTTCCATGTTGTCTCTCCTTCCCTTCCTTTCGCTCCTTTTCCCTCTCCTTCTCTGTGATCTATCCCCCTCTCTTCTTATCTTTCTCTCCCTCCTCCTTCTACTTCTTTCCATATTCTTATCCTTCCTTCTCTCTCCTCTCTCTTTCTCTTTCCTTCTCTCATTCTCTCCCCTCCTCACTCCTCTCTCTGATTCTCTCTATCCTTCTACCTTCTCTCTTCCCTTCTATCTTCTCTCTCCTTTTCCTTCACTCTTCATTTTCAATCTCCTTCTGTCTATTTCCTGCTCCTCTACTTCAATCCCATTCTTCTCTTTCCCATTTTCCTTCTACATATCTCTTGTCTTCTTATATCTCCATCTCACTTTCCTTCCCTTTCTCTCTCGTTCTCCTATTGCTTCTCTCACTATCTCCATCCCATGTCCACTACTTCTATCTCTCTCCGTCTCCTTCTCTCTCATTCTCACTACTCCATCTCCTTCTACTTCTCTCTCCTTGTCCTTCTCTCTGCCCTCCTCTCTTACTCTATCTTACTCTCTCGCTCTTCTTCTCTCTCTCCATCCACCCCTCACCTTCTCTATCTCTCCTCTCTCCCTCTCCTCCTTCTTTGTCTCCTCATCTTCTCTCCGCTATCCCCTTCCCTTTTCTCTCTGTGTCATTTTTCTTCTCACTGTCATTCTTGTTCTCCTTCTCTTTCCTTGCTTGTCCTCTCTCTTGTTCTCCTTCTCATCTCCTTCTTCTTCTCTCACCTTCTCTCCTTCTTTCCCCACTTCTCTTCCTCCTCTCTCTACCCTTCTCACTCATCTCTCTCCTTCAGCTTCGCATGTCCTTCTCTCTCCTCCTCACTTTTCTTTTACCCTCCGTCACGTTCACTCTCTCTCACTCCTCATTATCTCTCTCCATCTCTCACTTTCCCCTTCTCCTCGTTTATGGTTCTCCTTCTCTATTTCTCTCTCTTCTTACACCTAGTCTGTACTTCTCCTTCTCTCTCTCTTCCTTTCCTTTTCTCTTTCTCCCTCCCTTCCAGTCTCCTCTTCCTTCTCTCCCTCCTTCTCCACCTCCTCATTTACCAAAGAAGTTAGCCCACTCGCATAGGTGAATTCCACTCCACCTCCTCATTTACCAAAGAAGCTAGCCCATTTGCACGTTTCTCACCTTGTGGGCTAGTGCTCTTGCTTCCTTCCATGCCTAAAATTTCGTGACCCCCATCTCCATGAGCTCTTGTCAACATGTTTGCCCTTACGTCCTCATGTTGAGCATGCTCGGCCTCCATGCTGCCCCTATTGTTGCCTTCTAGACTTGCTTCTCCCAAAGAAACCAACTCTTCTCCACCTATAATTCGTGAGGACCTCTCTTACAAAAGTCCCTCTTGCTCTTCACTCCTCTTCTTGCTTCCTGAAATTTGTCCCCCAAGAGGAGGAGATTTGTCTACCTCCCTCTCAATTTGTGGGGGCCTTTCTTGCAAAAGTTCCTCTTTCTCGTCACTCCTCTTCTTTCCTTTAAGTGGGGTGCTTTCTGAAAATTGTCCCCCAAGAGGAATCAAGTGGTCCAACTCCCTCTCTTTTGCCAAAACAATTGGCACCTCCTCATTTGCCCACTCAAACCAAGAGCACTCAACTCCCTTCCCATTGGCTCTTCCCGAAATAGAGCAACCACTTTACTCTCCCACTTCTCTTTGCTCCTTTTGTCCACCAATTGCACAAGTGGCTCCTCCTCTCATGGGAGAAAAACGCCCTTCCATTCCTTTGCCAATTTCGTCCACTTGTTCCCTCCCACATACCTCTCCACATGACATTCCAGGACTTGCTCCCAAGTCCACGTCCTCTCTCCTTGCCTCCACGGCATCATATCTTTCACCCTCTCCTTTCTTATCTTCCCTTCTAGCATCAACCACCTCCAAGCAAGTGTGAATGCCATGGCTAGACACCTTGAAATTTTCGTGCTTTCAATTGCCATTTCCAGCCTTCCTCCGATTTACAACTGCCCACCTCTCCTCCTTCTCCTTTTGAATCTCACTAACCTTGTTTATAGCCCCTCTCCTCATCTTGCAACATTCCAAGTCATGGCCAAACTCAGTACAATCTGTGCAATAGCCATGCCTCCATTCATACTCCACGTCTACTCTATCTATGCTAGGTTCTTCTACTTTCACCTCCACCCAACTTGGGTAGCTAAATTAATGGGCCACTTCCATGCACACCCTAGCATAGGCTAGTCTTCTCCCCAATGAGGTTTGCTAATCCATGTATAACGGCCTCCCAAGAACACTCACAATGTTGCTCAACATTTTTTGAGACAAAAAATGAAGGTCTAACTCCAGTAGACGAATCCAAATCTGGACTGTGGTGATGCTCGCTCTTTGCAAAGCCACTTCCGGAGCCCATTCTAGAACCACAAGGGGACATCCACGAGTGAACCAAGGTCCCCCTTCAAGCACCCGTTTCTCATATTCAACAAGAGTGAAACAAAAAAGGAGGAAACCTTGGCTCCTCTTTATGACCTCTAATCCTCCAGCCAAGCCCCACATCTTGTGGAGGTGCTTCTCAAGTGTAGGCAAATGTGGTTTAACCGCAATGAAGTAACCAACAAGTACTTTATCCCATCTCGTCAATGCCTCAACTACCTCTTCCTTGGAGAATATAGCCATCTTCTCCCCTCCCTTCTCATCCGGAGGGACAGAATCTAGGGCCTTGAAAACCCTTTGTCAAGCCTTGAATAATTCGCTCCACTTCCTTGGGGGAGCAAGAACACTCCCTAGAGGTGGTGCGAAACCTTCATCTACTAGAGATAAGGATGAAACTTCCAATGGTGGTGGATGGAGACCCTTAGATGCGCCACAATCTCCATCTTCTAAGAGCAAATGAGTAGAACTACGCTTGGGATTCATTTTGGTGCAAAAACCAAGAGATTTGGTGGAAGCAAAAGTCGGAAACCCTAGAGACACCTAGGTTTTCCATGTTGCGCCACTCCTTCTCTCTCCTCTCATGTTTCTCTCTTTGTCTCTTTCTCTCTCTTGCGTTTCTTCTCTCCTTCTCTTTCTCTCTCTCCATTTCTTTAATTCGAGCTCTCCCTCTCTCTCTCCTCCCTCTTCTTCTTGTTCTTATTCACTCTCACTCTTCTCCGTTTCACTCCCACCTTATCTCTCTCCTTTTCCTTTTTTCTTTCCCCATCTCCCTCTCTATCCTTCTCTATTGTTCTCTTAAGTTGTGCTTCTCCATCGCTCCTCTCTCCCTCTCTCTCCTTCTCTATTGTTCTCTATACTTGTCCTTCTCCATCTCTCCTCTCTCCCTTTCTCTCTCCTTCTCTATTATTTTCTCTACTTGTCCTTCTCATCACTCTCTCCCCCTGTCCACCTATCCTCTCTCCTTGTACTTCTTGCTCTCTCTCCATCTCCTTCTCTCATCTTCTTCCCTCTCTCCTTCTCTCTCTCTCCATCTCCTTCTCTCAACTTCTTCCCTCTCTCCTTATCTCCCCAAGCTCTATTGACTACACCATGAAACTCCTCATGCTCCGCGCAACTGTTCTCGAATCTAAGCATCTTTTCTTCCATCTTTCATTTGCCTTCGTCTTCATAATTAGTGTGGCATGGTCACTCAAATACTTCCCATCAACAATGTAGAAAGATTTTGGAAACAACTCCAGCAGCGCATTGGTCATAAGTATCTGGTCAATCCTTGTCTCAATACATGCATTTCCGTCGTATGAGTTGGACCACGTGAACTCCCCCTCCCGTTGAAGGCACCTCAAGGACCTAAAGTGCATCAATACACTCATTAAATTTCTTCATTGAGATCTCATTTCCAGCAGCACCACCACATTTCTCACTTGTTACCCGAATGCAATTGGAGTCACCCCCCACTATCCACGGCTTCGAAACATCCGGTGCCACTAGAAGTAGATCGCTCCACAAAGCTCTCCTCTCTATATTCCCATTTTCTCCATAAACAGCAGTGACGTCAAACTCGGTCCCATGATTCTTATGGAAGCCCTTGAAGTGGAGCAATTGTGTTGTTTCAAAAGTGACACTCAAATCCATTATGCGGTCATTCCATAGCACCAAAATCGACCCGGAGTCAACAATCATGCTATTTTCCATCCATACATGAGGACAAATTGCTCGCTTAAATCTTTCCATCTTCTTATGCTTGACCTTGTGCTCCACAAGACACACCACGCCCGGATTTGGATCCTTTATTCGACCCTTAATCATGAGTGCACGGCCGGGTCCATTTGCTCTGCGCACATTCCACATAAGCACATTAATGTATTTAAGGTGTGGGGTGACCCCCATGACCTCCACACGTAACTTTGTTGTTGACCTTTCTCCCGGATCGCTGAAGTGTGTGTGGGGGCGAGCTAGCTTTCTTCAAAAATGGTTCTACAAGGCCGGCAACCTACCTCTCATCTTCCCCCTTCTCCACAGTCCTAATTTTCGAGAATTGCATACCTTCCGCCAGTACTTTGTGTCATTAGTTTGATGAGGTCCTTGCCTTTTGCCACTCTCATGGGTGAATCCGACTCCACCTCCGCATGCACCAAAGAGGCTAGCTCACTTGCGTTTTTCTCTTGATTAGAGATGTTCCTCTTTTTATTACACCCTTCAATGGATAAAGTTGTGTGTCCCCATCTCCATGTTTTCCTCCATTTCCTCATGCTGAATTTGCATGTCCCCATCTTTCCTCTAGAGTTTTCTTGATTGATACGTTTTTTAATTAACCGCAGGTGCACAAGCATGTTGAAGTGGTGGCAAATACGGGTCGATCCACAGGGAGGTTTGTCGACTTTAGTTTGTTCGAAGGTGAGTGGGAAAGGAAATTAAACTAAACAATCAAGAAATATTAAAGAAGCTATAAGGCCATAAACTACAGAAGCATGCAAGACATATGAAAAGAAATTAAACTAAGAAAGAAGCAACATAACTAAAGGAAAACTTTATTAATTTCAAACTCACAATACCAGTAGCCTCTCTCCACCAGGGTTTTTGCTTCAAGGCTTTTACTCCTAGTAGAGAGGATGACCACCATGAGAGTGATGAATACAAGGGAGGAGAAGTTCTATTTATAGTCAAAGAAAAAGGCAATCGGGGACAATCCCCCGGTATGGGAATAAACATATACCAAAAATAGACTAAATGCACCCCAATACATGACCCGACTAAACCACATCGGATCCGGACCAACCAAGACCACCAATCAGCAAGTCGGAGCTGAGCCTCACCCACTTTGTGTTCCACATGTCCGAAAATATTCGCACTCCATCTCCTTAATGCCTCTTTCACCTCTTGTAACATTGCTATCAAACGAAACGTGGTGGTACCTTCAACCCACGTGGCCCAAGACTCCCTCACCACATCATTGAACATGTTATTCCCCACCCAGAAATTCACAAACCGAAACATTCGCTTCTTTCATTGTCCCACCTTCTCCACAACAAAGGTGAGCATCGAGTGGCCACTCAACTCTCTATCCCCCACAACGTAATAGGAATCAGGAAATGTCTCCCACCACACATGTGGCCACTCAACTTGAGTGGCCACTCAACTCTCTATCCCACCCGTCTACTAGGTTCCTTAGAGAAGTCACACACGAAATTTCACATAATTTGGACTTCAATAGATCACCCAAACCTAGACCGGAAAACACTAAACCTGAACCCAAACTGTCTGCCCACATTCGGTCGACCGCAATAGACCGTTCGGTCGATAGAGTGATCAATTACTCTGTTAGTGTTTAAGTACCTAAGTTCGGTCGACCGTCCAATCCTATTCGGTCAACCGAATTCCAATTATTTTTCCGACCATTTGTTTTGTCGTATATACCCAACGGTCGTATTCGTATTAACCAAAAATACCCTAAATACATTTTATGTATCGGTCGACCGAGGACCTTGTTCGGTAGACCGAATTTATGTCTCTTGAAAAACCCGAACTTCCTGTTGGAATTCGGTCGACCGTGGACCTTGTTTCGGTCGACCGAATAGAACCTTGTTTGCCAACCCCTAAGTGCCCGGTGTAAATCGGTTGACCGAACTCTTTTCAGTGTTTGACCGAACACTTAAGTGTACCCCAGACTTAGCGTTGGGCGGTCGACCGTTCCTTAACCGGTCGACTGAACTGAGTTGAAAATTGCCAAACGGTCGACCGAACAACCCATTCTGGTCGACTAAATTCACTCAGAATTGGGTCCTGCTAGTGTCTGTTTTATGTATCCTACACCAACTCTTACCTAAATAACCCCAATGGCTATAATCTTTCTAATGCATATAAATAGAGTTGTAAAACATATTTTAACACAGCTCTCCTACACATACTTGTCCCATACATTAGAGAGAAACTCCCAAGCTCAAATTTCCCCAATCTTACACACCAAGTTTACACTTCCACACCTTAGCATCAATCCCACATTCTAAGCTAAGTGTGCTCAAGTTAGAGAGTATGTTCAACTCAAGATTTTGTTTGTAAGAGAAGCAAGGACTTCGGTGAAAGCCCAAAGTGTTCCTCTCGGTTTGTTAGAGAAGAAAATCAAGTTCACAAGGGTGTTTGTGGAGCTTGTTTTGTAAAGGTGTTGTCTCCCGACCCGGAAGGGGGAGCGGATAGTGAGGTCGTGAGTGGAGCTCGATGTGTCGAGCGGAGCTTGCAAGAGAGGACGTAGGTGAAAGGCCGAACCTCTATAAAAGACCTTGTGTTCCTTGTGGTTTGCATTTTCTATTCCTTACTTGATTGTTTAATTTTAAATTCCGCTGCATATCTTTTTGATCATTAAACGAGTAGGTAATTAGGGATTAAAGTGATTAGTATTGTCGACCCTCACGATCCCACACATTATACGAAAAAAATCCAGAGTAAAGTGGCTGAAGGAGGGTGACCGAAACACTAGGTTCTTCCATGCGCATCTTAGACTGAGGAGAGCCACCATCAAGTAAGGCGAGTGGGAGAGGGCGATAGCCTAGTGGAGGATGGGGGTGACATCTAGGAAGCGTTCTGGCCTTTTCATGTTAACTTGTTTGCTCATGGTTTTCAGGTGCAACCCGTTAACCATTCCATTATTCTACCACAAATTACAGCGGAGGAGGGGGCAGATTTAATTCCAAAGTTGGATCCAAAAGAACTACAAGATGTTATATTGAATGCAAATATAGACAAGGTGTCGGGGCCCGATGGTTTCCACACTAACTTTTTCAAGGCAACATGGGATATAATCAAGAGGGATATGGTCAAGGCTGTCGCATCTTGTTTGGATAGTCAAAGGGTTCTCACGCAATGGAAAAACACATCGATCATGATTATCCCGAAGAAAAAGGCACTGACGGTGGTGGAGGACTTCCATCCCATTGCTTTGTGCAATATGACGTATAGGTTTACATCCAAAGTACTAGCAAAACGCTTGAAGAGGTTATTACCATGGCTGATAGGGGAAAATCAGAGTGCGATTGTCAAAGGTCCATGAATTGGTGATAACATTCTCCTGGCACACAAGCTTTGTCGCGACCTTCACATTGAGAAGGGGAAAGGATGCATGTGCATAAAGCTTAATATTAAGAAAGCCTATGACTCCATTCTTGGGAGTTCCTTGATCATGTAATGAAGAGATTTGGCTTCCCGGATAAGTGGAGATGGCTGATTTTGGCTCGTGTGGAGGCATCGTTTCTGGTGACAGTGAATGGGGCTAACTCCACGCTGTTTTAAGCTCGAATTGGTTTACGAAAAGGTGATACCCTAGCCCTCTACTTGTTTATGATGTGCATGGAGGTGTTGATTCAAATAGTGAAAATTACGGCCAGGGAAAGGAAACTCGAGCTGTTAACATGCGGAGATGTCATCGTGTCACATCTCTTGTTTGCTGATGATGTCCTACTCTACACGAGGGCTACCAAAGAAAATGCTCAAGCCATTAGAACTATCATAGAGGAATTCACAGCAAGCTCGGGTCTGAAATTTAATGCCTCAAAGAGTCAGGTTTTCATGGGGGAGATGTGATGCACGGCGCATGGATGGAAGCACACCTAGGTATGGAGCGCAAGGCTTTTCCAGTGGTATACCTTGGGCTGCCATTATTGTCCAGGAGGATGGGGAGAACCCATTGTGTACCGCTGATCAACAAGCTGAATGCACACCTATCAACATGGTAACAAAAACTCTTCTCCATAGTCGGGCGAGAGGAACTAGTACAAAGTGTTCTTACTTCCTTCAACATTTATTGGACTTCGGCTTTTCTTCTACCAAGAAGCATCTTGCATGAATTGGACAACATTATGTGTCATTTTATTTGGGGAGGTGAGAAGAAGTGGGTTGCGGTAGCATGGAAAGATGTATGCACACCAAAGGACGAGGGTGGCCTATCAATAAAAAGACTAATGGAGTGGAGAGATGTGGGCCTTGTCTAGTTGTTTTGGTTCGTGGTGGCGGACAACTCACTATGGAGTGAGTGTGTTCGGCGGAAGTACTTAAGGAACCATTCCATTTGGCTTGCAAGACCACGACCTACCTCTTTATGGGAATGGCAAGGGCTGTTGCGAGTCCAAGATATTTCTAGACGAAACATCCAGTATGAGGTGGGAAATGGGGAAGAGATACGGTTCTTCCAAAATCCATGGTGTGGCAAACCTTTTCAGTGCGAGAGTTGTGGGAATAGTTTCACTACGAGATGGGGAAACCTTGGGACGTTAGGGCATCATATTTCATAAGAGAGGGGATGTGGAACCTCCGTCCCCCATGATCCAGCAGGATGGTAGAAGTTTGGTTGAGGGTAAACCAAGTTCGTATACATAGAAGCACGGATAGGCCAATACGACCCAATTGTAAGGGTGCTGCACTTGGGATGAAGGAAGTGTGGAGTTGGGTAAGGGAACCGGACAAGAAAGTACCTTGGGCTGGCATGGTATGGCACAAGTTTGTTGTTCCGAAGCATGCACTCGCGGCTTGGAGAGCATTGAAGGGGTGCTTACTCACAAAGAGGCAAATAATATATCGAGAGGACATGGAGCACCTTTTCTGAAAATGTCCATACACAAAGGAGTTGTGGATCTACCTCCTAAAACCTCATGCAGCTCAACCCAAGCTTGGCGAGCAATCTAGAGAGCGAGGCAATGCGACTATCACATGCGAGTGGAAGCCGACTCGACAAGGTGGTAAGAAGGTGGGTGTTTACTGCTATGATACAAAAATGCTGGCTCAAGCGGAACCGTAGGATATTCGAGGGCGAAAGGCAAGAATTGCTAGATACCACTACTGTTGTCAAAGACATAATCCGGTGTTTCGGAGATAAAGTTAAGAAACTCGCAAAAGATCAAGGTCAAGTGCCACATTTTCAGGAAACTTGGTGATAACTCCAACTTCTGATGTTTGATGATGATGTATTTTTTCTTAAAATACAATGCTTATAGTGATGTTCTTATAGGTCATAGTGTGGAAAACCGGTTACACATGTGGCATACATCCGTGGACTAAAAGGAATTTTTTGTAGGATGTAAACAATGCTAGATTGATAAATCTTAGAGGCTAAGCCTCCCTTTTGCTTTGCAAACAAAAGAGAAACAGAAGTTGAAATAGAAAGAATAGGATAAGGAGAGATAGTGAAGAATAGAGACAAGAGACGGAGAAAGAGAGAGAAAAAGAAGGAGGAGGCAGAGGGAGAGGGAAGGAGAAAGAAAGCAGTAGGATAGTTAAGGAGAGAGTACTAAAGAGAGGACAAATGGATAAAAAGACAGAGGAGATGGAGAAGGAGAAGGGTAGAGAAGAATAAGGAGAAGAGAGAGATAAGGAGAAGGAGAGAGCGAGAGAGGAGAAGGAGATGCAGAGTGTTAGAAAGAGTGAAGAAGCAGAGAGAGACGGAGAAAGAGAAGGAGAGAGAAGGAAATACATAAGAAGGAGGAGAGGGAAGAGAGAGATTGAAGGAAAGGAGATGGAGAGAAGGAGAGTGGTGGAGAGAAAAAGAGGAGAGACTAAAGGAGGGATCGACAGAGGAGGGAGATGGGGAAGGAGGAGAAGGAGAGGTGAGAGATAGAAGGAAATGGGGGAGAGAAGGAGAAGGGGAGGGAGAAGGAGAGAGAGAACGGGAAGGAGAGGTAGGGGAAAAAAGTAGGAGAGAGAAGCTCTGGGGAGGCATGGGGAAACCTATGGTTTTCTAGGTTATTTTCCAGCATTTTTTCCTCGTTTACTCTTCTTTTCCTACTCTAATGGAGAATTTGGAGCGTTCCTTGATTCAATGTTGTTGGAGTACGGTGGCAGCCAAGAGCGCCCTCTAACAACACATACAAGCCGTGGGAGTGCAGCTAAAGCAAGTGTAGAGGACATTCGACAAAAGAAGTGGTCTGAGTTGTTTGGTGTCGGAGTAAAGACAAAGACAACCCTTGAGTTCATCCAACCGGGGCTGAAAGATAGAGCAAAATTTGCAGTGTGCACCAAGCAACAAGTGGTGGATGCGCTGAAATCGTGGTACAAGGTTCTATTTGGGTATTTTGTGGACTTCAAACCCCACGTTACAACACTTGAGAGGTATTTACACAAGCTTTGGGAGCTTCAAGGGAGTGTGGAGGTGATTCATCGCCGGAATTGGGTTCTTACTTTTTTTGTTTCAAGTAGGAAGAGGACCGTAAACATGTGCTTGAGCGTGGTGCATGGTTCATTCGGGGCACCCCCTTAGTGGTACAACATCGGACACCGAAAGTGGTTATGGAGAGAAGCAAAATGTCATCTATTCCGATTTGGATAAGGCTTCCAGAGCTAGACCTTCATTTTTGGTCACCATCGATTCTTGGCACCATAGCTAGTGTACATGGAAGGCCATTATACATGGATAATAACACCACTTCGGGGAGATGACTCTCGTTTGCCAGGCTTTGCATGGAAGTGGATGGAGTGTTCAAATATCATGAGTTTGTGGAGATTCAAATCGGAGGAGGGGTTTGGAGAAGGTGGACATTGTGTATGAGTGGAAGTTGACGCATTGTGGATTATGTTTGGAGTTTGGGCACTCTCAAGCTTGCTGCCGACAAAACCAACTTGAGCAGGTGAAGGTGGCTGGAAGAGTGGCTACGAAGACCATTCTAAAGGTGCAAGGTTGGGTGAAGGTTGGCCGGAAAGGAGAGAAGAAGACGAGTGGCACATCCGGGGTCAGTGAGCTTCAAGAAGAGGGTGGTGTAGGAGGTGTGAGGGAGAGGGAAGCTATTGATCCTCTTATGGTGAGCCTCAAGAATGGGGAACAGGATGGCGTAGGAGCACATGAGGAGGCCATAGGGAAGATGGCTACCATAATGGAGGTGGAGAAAATAACACAGATGGAGCCCATAACGGAAAAGGTTAGCTCTGTAACAGAGTTAGGGAGGGCTGAGATAACGGAAAAGCAGTCCTCGTTGTTAGAAGAGGAACCAATCATCATTGAGAGCGCTAGTGGAGAACTTTTGCTTGCACCAACCATTGAGGAGTTCCCTCCTTTGGGGGTACAAAGGCTGTGGCAAGATGAAATCATGTGAGCCCAAGGAGGGAACCAATCAGGAGGCAGCTTATTAGGGGAAACAAACAAAGTGCTGGTCCACCAGTCATGGGGGAGAAATCCCAAGGAGTTTCCTTGGATGCGGAAGGAAGGAACATGACTGGAGACACTCCTTGTAGAGACCAATGTGAGATGCATGGTGGAGGAAAGACGCCTAGCTTTGGAGTGAAGCAAAACAATCGAATAAGTGGAGTGGGCGGGTGTCATTCCAACCCTAGCCACCTTCGCCTAAGAGGAGGCATTGTTACCCGGTCTAGGGCTATGAGGGACAAGACCAACATCAAGGGGTTGGGGCATTTGAATGCTCTAGCGGAACTTGAACGAAGAGAGGATGAAGGGGGAAGTGCTACTGAGGGAGAGGATAAGGAATGCGCACATGAGCCTTCAAATCAACATTATGATGGGATAAAGAGGAAGGGGTGCAAGGCTACATCTCCACCACCTCCGATGGACCTTGAGTTACTATCACCACAACCCAAAGCATTTCGTGCAATTCGAGAGAAGGGACTAGAACAACAAAAAGAAAACCGAGGCGGTTAGGGACGAAAGTCCCATATTGCGAAGCCATGAATGTTCTAGTGTGGAATGTTGTTTAATCGTTTAAACAACCGCAAGTGCACAACATCGGTGAAGACCTGGCAAACACGGGTTGATCCACGAGGAGGACAACCACTCTGGTTTTTCAGAAATCAAGTGGCAACAAAAGGAGAGAAGAGTTTGTCTATGCTAATTTACACTACACTAAACTACTAAGAAAAAAAATGCAAAGTAAAGCAAATAAAGATTACTTTAAAAAAAAATAAAGAGTGTGCATAGAGGAGAAGACGGAACGACACAGAAGAGAGAGAAGACTCAAGAGAGAAGGGAAGAAGTAATAATCAAATGAAACACTTCTCATGTGTCCAAAGTGGGAGAGAGGAAGGGAAAAAGTGAGGAGAGAGAAGCTCTGGGGTGGCATGGGGGAACCTATGGTTTCCTAGGTCATTTTCTTGCGTTTTTTTCATCTTTACTCTTGATTTCTTACTCTAATGGAGCATTTGGAGAGTTCTAGTCATGGTTTCTAGGCTGGTGGAGGATGGTGGCAGCAATATGCGTCCTCCTACAACAAACACAAGCCATGGGAGAGTGGCTGCAACAAGGGGTGCGAAAGTTCCTCCCACTAATGGTGAGGGTTTGCAACCAAAGAAATGGTCTGAGTTGTTTGGGGCTGGAGTGAAGCCAAAGATGGCTCTTGAGTTCATCAAGCCGGGGCTGAAGGATGGAGCAAAAGTGGCGGTTTGCACCAAGGAGCAAGTTGTTGAGGCGCTGAAATCATGGGACAAGGTCCTCTTTGGGTATTTCGTGGATTTCAAGCCTCACCTCCCAACCCTTGAGCGGTACTTGCATAAGCTTTGGGAACTCCATGGGAATGTGGAGGTGATTTGTCGTCGAAATGGTTTCCTACTTTTCAGATTCACTTTAGAAGAGGACAGAAATCATGTTCTTGAGAGGGGTGCTTGGTTTGTTCGGGGCACCCCCTTGTAGTCCAGAAAAGGACACCAGAGGTAGTGATGAAGGAAAACAAGATGTCATCTATCCCGATTTGGCTAAGCCTGTCACAGCTAGACCTTCGTTTTTGGGCACCATCGATCTTGAGCACAATAGGTAGTGTTCTTGGAAAACCGTTATACATGGATGATAACACCGCTTCGAGGAGAAGGCTTGCATATGCAAGGCTGTGTGTGGAGGTTGACGAAAATTTTCAGTACCCGGAGTTTGTTGAGATACAAATCGAAGGTGGAGCATGGGAGAAGGTGGACATTGAGTATGAGTGGAAGCCGGGCATTGTGGTGTTTGTTCGGAGTTTGGGCATACTCAGGCTAGGTGCCCACAAAGCCAATATGAGAAGGTGAGGGAGGCTGGAAGACCAGTAGTAAAACCCAATCCTAAAGAGCAAGGTTGGGTGGAAGTTGGCCGGAAGGGAGAGATAAGGAAGAAGGGCACATCCGAGGAAAGAAAGCATAGAGAAATGAGTGTAAATGGTGGTACGAGGGAGGGGATGGTGGCAGATCATCCCTAGGTGAATTTCCAGCTTGAGGAAGAGCAAGGTTGCAAACCCCTAGGGAGACAAGTGTGGAGTTGCGAAACATAACGGGGGTGGAGACCGTAACGGAACGAGAAACCATAATGGGAGAAGATAACACAATAACCGAAAGGGTGGGGGCTAGAATAACGAAACATGTTTCTTTGTTGGAAGACGAGGCACCGATGAGCATGGAGGAGGCACCAATCAGCATGGAGGAGGCTAGTGGAGATTTGAATGCTCCAATCATAGAGGAGTTTCCTCCTTTGGGTGGGACAAAGGCTGCTGCAAAAAGAAACCAAGTCAGCATTGGACAACAACAAAGAAAGGGGGACCACAAGCATCTTAGTGGGGGAAACAACCACAAAGAAGTTTCTTTTGCTCCATCAGGAGAAAGAGTGGATGGAAGAAACATATGGGGAAATAATTATGACAAGCCAATGGGAGGAGGAAATCTGAGCTTTGAGGAGAAGCAAGCTAGTGCATTGAGTGGGTTTGCTGGGTGTAGTTCGGACCCTAGCCACCTCCACTCAAGAGGATGCATCATTACCAGGTCAAGGGCTTTCAGGGACAAGACGATTATTAAAGGGCTGGGCCGATTCGATATCCTCGCAGAACTTGAAGGAAGAGAGGACGAAGAAGGTAGTGTTGATGGAGAGGAAAGAGAAGCTGACGGGTTTGTCTCTAGTCAGCTTGAGGATGGGAAAATGAGGGCTATGTGCAAGGCAACGTCTCCACTACCTTCGGTGGACCTTGAATTATTATCGCCACAACCAGAAGCATTCCGTGTCATTTGAGAGAAGGGACTAGAGAAACAAAAAGCAAACCGAAGCGGTAAGGGACATAAGTCCCACTGTGCGAAGCCATGAATATCCTAGTATGGAACGTGCACGGTGCAAATCTCCCCGGTCGTGCACACATGATAAGGGGACGAATAAAGGAGGCAAACGTAGATATCGTTTGCCTTGTGGATCACACAGTGAAACTAAAATAATTGGATTGGTTTTGGCGTGCTATTTGGGGGCATGAGTGGGCATCGAATAGCTTGATAGTAAATTCTGGAAGAATCCTTGTGTTGTGGAATGAGCTAAAGGTGGACCTCCAAGTTACTTTTGAAACCACGTAATTGCTGCAGTTTGAAGGAAGGGAGGTGAAAAATGGGAGAAACATAGTGATTACTACGGTCTATGATGAAAATGGCCACGTGCAGCAGAGATTACTTTGGGAGGACCTTGCTCGTGCAATTTCAGCACCCTCGATGCCTTGGCAGGTGTGTGGGGACTTTAATTGCATTAGGAGAGGAAATGAGAAGAGGGGAGGAACGGGTCTGAATATGGTGGTCATGGATGAGTTCAATGCATGTGTGGACCAGCTCCAGCTGGTGGAAGTCCCCTCTACCGGAGGTGAATTTACGTGGTCCAATTCCTCGTATGGGGAGGCAATCATCGAAACACAAATTGATAGAATATTCATGTCCCATGCGTGGTTGGAGACATTTCCTCATTCCTATTACGTTGTGGGGGACAGAGACATGAGTGACCACTCGATGCTCACTTTGTTTGCGGAGGAGGGACAACGAAGGAAGCGAATGTTTCAGTTTGTAAATTTCTGGGCTGAGCATGAGATGTTCAATGATGTGGTGAGGGAGGCTTGGGCCACGTGGGTGGTAGGGACCCCCAGGTATCGTTTGATAGCAAAGCTACATGGGGTAAAAGAGTCATTAAAGAGATGGAGTGCGGATACCTTCGGGCATGTGCAACACAAAGTGGTTGAAGCTCAGCTTCGGCTGGCTGATATCAGAAAACAAAGGGAGGAAAATCCACGAGATGAGGAGCTGTCACATTGTGAGAGTCTTTGTAAGGAGGCCCTGGACCGTGCTTTGGTTCGGGAGGAGGCTTTATTGAGACAGAAATCAAGGGTTCGATGGCTGCAAGAGGGTGATCAAAATTCCAGATTTTTCCATGCTTCCCTTAGAGTGAGGAGAGCCACCAATAATGTGAGGAGAGTGAGTGAGGAATGGGTGGTTATTGAGGATGAAGAGGTTATCCGAGAAGCCTTTCGGAGGCGGTTTTCTAACTTGTTTTCTAGTGATTTTCAGGTTCAGCCCATTTATCCGACATTGTCCCTTCCTTTGGTTGGGGAGGATGAGGCGAGAGATATTATTCGACCACTAGATATGAAGGAGTTAGAGGAAGTGGTTAAACACTCAAATATAGACAAGGCACCGGGCCCAGATGGCTTCAATGCAAAATTCTTCAAAGCCATGTGGGAATGTGTGAAGGGAGACCTTTTCAAAGCTGTCGAATCATTCATGAAGAGTGGGAAACTACTGAAGCAAGTAAATTATACCTCCATTACATCAATGCCGAAGAAGACGAAGCCAGCCGTCGTTGATGACTATTGACCCATCTCCGTTTGCAATATGGTCTACCGGTTCATTTCAAAGATTTTGGCAAATCGGTTAAAGGTACTCCTTGCAAAGTTGGTGGGGGAAACGCAAAGCGCATTCGTGAGTGGCAGGAGAATTAGTGACAACATCTTGTTAGCTCATGAGATATGCCACAATATGCATCTAGAAGGAGGACGTCAAAGGATGTGTTTGAACCTAGACCTCAGGAAAGCTTATGACTCTATTTCTTGGAGTTTCTTGCAGGAAGTGCTCAAGAGGGTGGGCCTACCCGACCATTGGTGTAAACTCATGATGGCTTGCGTCCGAGCATCCTTTGTCGTTACGGTGAATGGAAAGAACTCTAGACCGTTTGCTGCCATGAATGCACTGAGACAAGGGGATCCGTTGGCTCCCTATCTTTTTGTTCTTTGTATGTAGGTTTTGAGCGCCATGTTCAGAAGGGAGGTTGAGAGGGGATCTCTCGAACCAGCTAGATGTGGGGATGTACAGATCTCTCAACTCCTTTTCGCAGATGATGTGATGGTATTTGCTGCTGCTACAAGAGCCAATGCTCAGGTGATAAAGCGTATCCTTACTGAATTCTCAGCAAACTCTGGGCTGCAGTTGGATGTAGCAAAGAGTCAAGTTTTCATGGGAGGAGGAGACACCGAGGGCACATAGATTTTCTTACATCTAGGTATGGAGAGAGCTGATTTTCCGGTTACATACTTAGGCCTTCCTTTCTTCTCCGCAAGGCTGGGGAGACATCATTGCATGGGTTTGGTCAGCAAGGTGCAACAACGGCTCAGCACATGGAAGAGAAACTTTCTTTCGATGGTGGGTCGTGTGGAGTTAGTCAAGAGCGTACTCGTGTCTATGAGCATTTATTGGACCTCAACATTTCTTCTCCCGAGGAAAGTCTTAAAGGAGGTGGAGAGCATTATGATTCACTTCATTTGGGGAGGCCCAATGAAGGTTGTGGCGGTAGCTTGGAAGGACATTTGCAAACCGAAAAAGGAGGGAGGTTTGGGGCTGAGGAGACTAAAGGACTGGAATGATGCTGGGCTGGTTCGGCTCTTTTGGTTGATTATCGCAGATGGTGGATCGTTGTGGGTTCGGTGTATACGAAGGAAATACTTACGGAACCGTAACATCTAGTTAGCTAGGCCACCGGCTGGGTGCTCATGGGCATGGTGGGGCATTCTAAGCATCTGCGAAGTGGCAAAGAATAGAATCCAATACCAAGTGGGAGACGGGACAGCAATTTGGTTTTTTACCGACCCTTGGTGTGGACAACCATTACTCTCCTCGCCCGGGGGAGAACGTCTCCAGTACGACATGGGGATGCCTAGGGATACTTTGGTCTCTTGGTTCATTCATGAAGGGGTTTGGACTCTCCCTGAGCCGAGGTCCCTAGAGATGGTAGTATTATGGCCAAGGATATTGCAAACTCCAATCCATGGGGGGCGAGATAAGCCTATTGGAGCTGGAGCAAGAAGTGAAACATTTTCAGCAAGGGAAGCTTGGAGTTGGGTGGTACCTCAAGGAAGGAAGGTGGGCTGGACTGAGGTGGTTTGGCACAAGTATCACATACCTAAGTATGCTATCACACTTTGGAGAGCCATGAGAGGACGGCTGATCTCCAAAGCGCTTATGCGAGCTAGGGGAGCAATCCATGACCCTCGTTGTGTATTGTGTGAGGAAAGATATGAAGATATGGCACACCTATTCTGGGAATGCCGCTTCACACGTCAAGTATGGGTACAAATGTTGAGAATACTATGGCTGGACACTAGTGCAGGCCTCACCCTTGGTGCGGAAGTGGAGAGGCTCCAAAAGATGCGAGGGTCAAAGCTACAACAAGCCACCGCAAGACTTACTCTTGCTGCAACCATATATGAGTGTTGGCAAGAACGAAATTGGCGGATGACCTGAGGATGTGAGCACGTTTATAAAGGATGCAGTGCGGCTGATGGGCACGAGGATTAGGGAGCTTCGAGATGACGCTGAGGCTTTACGAATGTATGAGAGTAATTGGGGATAGCTGAAACACCATATAGGTGGAGGGTTCTTTGTATGTTGTTTAATGTAGTTTCTAGTTATGCACTGAGTATGACTCGAGGGTTGTAATAGAAAATTTTGATAGGCTGTAAATGTTTACACACATCAATATGTTAGAGGCAATGCCTCCCTTTTGCTTTGCAAAAAAAAGAAGGGAAGAAGTCCTTATGCTACGGCGGGTGGGTACAGGTAGAAGCACACAAGCAAACAAGGCTCAAACAGTCCTACGGTCGCTATAGGTCCTTACAGCTAGACGACGCCTAACTACGAGGTCACACGACCTCAACACGTCTCACCACCCTACGACGTGGACCAAAAAGCCCAGAAAGTGAGTCAAGATCTAGAGATCTCGCCTCTCCTACCATCGACAGAGTGGGCGACGCCGATCAAGCCATGACGGTCGGGACCGGATTACTCTCCTAATGCGCCCGAAATCCTTAGGGCCAATGTCTACTTGATTTTAAAATTAGGTTCTTGATTAGTGTGGTTTTTGGGTCGAAGGAAAGGGTGATGAAATTCCCCACCTTATCTTATTTGGGACAACCCCTCCTTAGTAGCGTTTTGGAGTCCTAAATCTAGCAATCAACTCTCCAAACAAACGCTCAACTCACACTTGTTGCAATGCACTTCTTACTAACTAATGAATGTTCATACAAAATGCGTGAATGAGAGAAGGAAATGTGTACCTCACGCCAGTACTCAGCAACTGAATGTAAAGCTAAACGAAAAGACAATCTACGTGCCTAAGTCGAGCACATGATGCATGACCTAAACAAGGAATAATGCCTAATCTTTTGCTTTGAGTTTTAAGGTCCAAGTTTCTTAAAGGGAGATTGATTATTGATCTGGGAGCAATCTAATAGTTAGAACATGCAAAATTGAGTCCCAGATTTCTAATTCAGTAATAGCAACACTCCACAAAAATAAAGATATGAAAAGAGATTACCAGACCACCAGTTGGCGGTCTCAGGCCGCTGATTGGCGGTCTTGGACTCTTAGATCGTCTCCAAACTTCACCAGATACTTCCCCTTCCCAATGTATGTCTCCTGAAACAAATAAAACTACAAAACACAAATTAAATCCACTTGAATCGTCCAAACCAGAGTCTGGACTGACACCTCCCAGGCAAAGGCACCAAAAAGTTGTTTAATCGTTTAAACTACCGCAAGTGAACGACGTCGGTGAATATGTTGCAAATACGGGTCGATCCACAGGGAGGAGAGATTACTCTGGTTTTTCAGAAAACAAGTGGTAACAAAAGGAGAGAAGAGTTTGTCTATGCTAATCTACACTACACTAAACTACTAAGAAGAAAAATGCAAAGTAAAGCAACAAAAGATTACTTCAAACGAAACTAAAGGAACTTAATACAACGATTGGAAATCCGAATGAGAAAGACCCCTAGGGGTGGAGTGTGTGCACACATGTAAAAAGATGGTGAATAACGCATTCTATAGGCACAAGCGTAGGTAGTGTTTTAATGCATTGGAAGTGTCTAAAAGGTTATGGCAAAACCTGTCAATTCATTCACTAACCTAGTTGATTAACATTAATATACACAAGCTGGTTATTTCAGAACCTAAACAAGCATGGGAGGTGTCTAAGATGTGTGGCACAACCCATCAAGTGTAGTATTCTATTCTAACAAGCAAGCATACATTCACATTTATTAACACAATCAAAATATAAAGCATTCATATCCATTCTTTAATGCATGTATGAACATCATCTCCACCCCCAAAGGGGGATAGATCTACTCACTACACATTACTCTAATAATTAAACTAAAGAAGAAATGAAACATTCTAACTACTTTAGCCTATAATCAAATAAATAAAACTAAGCTAAGCATGCATAAAGAAACAACATAAGAACAAAACAATGGAAAATTTATTTTATTAAATGACTCACATCACTAGCAGCATTCTTCTCCACTTTGAGATTTTGCTCCAAGGCTTACTCGAAGTAGACAAAATGCCACCAAGAAATGGGTGATTACAACAGAAGGTGAAGAGTTCTATTTATAGCCATAGAAAAAGGTAATGCGGGACAATCCCCTGGTATGGGACTAAACAAATCCCAGAAATAGACTGAATACACACTAATACACGCCGCACATAAATCTTAGCGGATCCGGAACAAAAGTGACCGCTAATTAGCGGTCTTGGTCCGCCAATTGGCGGTCTACAGTGTTCGGATCGCTCTGGATTTTCTTGTGTGCTTTACTGAAAGGCTTTGTTCGTCTTTGGTGCATCTACTTTGCTTGTTGGAGCTCCGACCCGAATAGAATTGCCAAAATACTCCCCCTAATGGTGTGAAGTATTCTTGTTTGCTCATTGGTCCTTCAATCTTACGTTCAGGTCCTTCGATCTTGAATCTTAGTCCTTGAGTCTCTCAACTAAGTAATTTTTCATTCTTTTAGGTCCTTTTATGCCTCTTCTCTTCAAACCTATTTATTTCTAAAATTTAAACAAAAAAATCATCACGTAGCGTTGTTTAGGTGAAAGATAATGGATATAAGATACAAATATAAGCATGAAATGATGTCAATCAAATACAACCACACCTAACTTTTGCTAGTCCCGAGCAAAACAAAGAAAGAGAAAAGCATACGAAAAACAAGAAATCCTAACTCACTTTCGTAGGAATCATGGTTGCACTTAGCACGTGCAACAAGCCGTTAAACCTCCTTGTTGCCAACGACGAGGAGTGTTGTCTCCTGAGGGTTTTCAGCGGATATACCCACAAAATCTGAACAAGATGCATTATTCAATCTAGACACTCGACTCATTGGTCATATTTTGTCGATCATTGGACGCGGTAATCCTACTGGCCGACTCTATATAGGTAATCAGTCCACACACCTAGCCTAATGAACCATTCGTGCAAGTTAAATAAGGACTTAAGTGCATGACATGGACAACCTCAACATCCTCAAGTGATACAAAGTGTAAGGTCCATTAACGTGTAAGAAACAACATAAGAAATGCCACCTTGAGTTTTGCTTCAAGGCTTACTCCAAGTAGAGAGAATGCCACCAAGAAATGGGTGATTACAATAGAAGGTGAAGAGTTCGATTTTAGCCATAGAAAAAGGTAATCCAGGACAATCCCCTGGTATGAGACCAAACAAATCCCACAAATAGACTGAATACACACTAACACACGCCCCACATAAATCTTAGCGGATCTGGAACAAAAGTGACCGCTAATTAGCGGTCTTGGTCCGCCAATTGGTGGTCTACAGTGTTCAGATCCCTCTAGATTTTCTTGTGGGCTTTTCTGAAAGTCTTTGTTTGTCTTTGACGCATCTACTTTGCTTGCTGGTGTGAAGTATTCTTGTTTGCTCATTGGTCCTTCGATCTTACGTTCACGTCCTTCGATCTTGCATCTTAGTCCTTGAGTCTCTCAACTCAGTCATTTTTCACGCTTTTAGGTCCTTTTATGCCTCTTCTCTTCAAACCTATTTATTTCTAAAATTTAAACATAAAACTCATCACGTAGCATTGTTTAGGTGAAAGATAATGGATATAAGATACAAATATAAGCATGAACTGATGTCAATCAAACTTGCACGGTGCAAACATCCCTGGCCGTTGCGCACATGATCAGGGGATGAATAAAGGAGGCCAAAGTAGATATCATGTGCCTCGTTGAGCACAATGTGAAGCTTAAGAAATTGGATCGCTTCAGGCGAATCATTTGGGGGCGTGAATTGGCTTTGAATAGCTTGGTTATAAATTCAGGAAGGATTCTTGTGTTATGGAACAAGCAAAAGGAGGATCTCTAGGTAACCTATGAAACCATGTAAATTCTGCAGCTTGAGGGAAGGGAGACCAGATATGGGAGAAAGATAGCGATTACAACGATCTATGTTGAAAATGGGTACGTGGAGTGGAGGTCACTTTGGGAGGACCTTCGTCGAGCTACCCCATCAGCCTCAATGCCTTGGCTGGTCTGCGGGGACTTCACTTGCATTAGGAAAGCTAGTGAGAAGAGAGGGGGAGTGGGAATAAACATGGTGGCCATGGATGACTTCAATGCTTGTGTGGATCGGCTCCAACTACTGGAGGTGTCGTCTACTGGAGGAGAAGTTACATGGTCCAATTCTTTGCATGGGGAGGAAAGCATCGAGACGCGGATTGATATAATCTTAATGTCCCATGCGTGGTTGGAGGCTTTTACAGATTCTTACTATGTCGTGGGGGATGGGGACTTGAGTGACCACTCGATGCTCATCTTGACCACAGAAAAGGAAGGACCAAAAAAGAAGTGTATGTTTAGATTTGTGAATTTCTGGGCTGAGCATGAGATGTTCTTAGATATGGTGAAGGAGGCTTGGTCCACAAGGGTAGAAGGCACTCCCATGTTTATATTTATAGCAAAGTTAAAAGTGGTGAAGGGGCACTTAAGAGATGGAGTGAGGATACTTTTGGTCATATTGAATAGAAGGTTGAAGAAACTCAGCTTCGTCTTGCTGATATCATGAAACAAAGGTGGACAATCCACGTGACGAGGTACTCATCCAACGTGAAAGGCTTTGCAAGGAGGACCTAGACCAGCCTTGGTTCGGAAGGAGGCTTTACTGACGCAGAAATCAAGGGTTCGATCGCTGCAAGAGGGTGACCGAAATTCCAGATTTTTCCATGCTTCCCTAAGAGTGAGGAGAGTCACCAATAATGTGAGGAGAGTGAGTGAGGAAGGGGTGCCTATTTAGGATGAAGAAGCTATCCGTGAGGCCTTCCGAAGGCATTTTTCTAACTTGTTTTCTAGTGATTTTCAGGTTCAGATCCTTGACCCAACATTACCCCTCCCAATGGTGGGGGAGGATGAGGCACGAGCAATTATTCAACCACTAGATATGAAGGACCTAGAAGAAGTGGTGAGACACTCGAACAAGGCACCAGGCCCGGATGGATTTAATGCAAAAAATTCAAGGCCACGTGGGAGTGTGTGAAGAAAGACCTTTTCAAAGCTGTCGAGTCCTTCATGAGAAGTGGGAAACTCCTAAAGCAAGTTAACTACACTTCCATCACTCTTATTCCGAAGAAGACGACTCCAGCCTTGGTTGATGATTACCGACTCATTTCCCTCTGCAATTTCATATATTGTGTCTTGTCAAAGATTTTGGCAAATCCATTGAAGGTACTACTTCCTAAATTGGTGGGGGAAACGCAAAGTGCATTCGTGAGTGGAAGGAGAATCAGCGACAACATCTTGCTAGCCCACAAGATATGCCACAATATGCACTTGGGAGGAGGACGAGGAAGAATGTGCTTGAAACTCGACCTTAGAAAAGCATATGACTCTATGTCTTGGGAATTCCTTGAGGAGGTACTCATGCGGGTGGGCCTACCCGAGCATTGGTGTAAACTCATGATGGCATGCGTTCGAGCTTCTTTTGTGGTTACAACCTACCTTGGTAGGAACTTCAACCCCATCAACAAGTTTTGCGATTTATTTGGAGAAAAAAATGTCACACTATTAAGGTTTGCAAGCAGAGTGAGGGTACAACAACTATTGTACTCATCTAGATAGTCATGTTTATTAGCAACTTACATGACATGATCCTTTATATCTTCCATCTTCTTCTTAGGACAAGCCAAGTTGCAAACTTTGCCCATTTGATCTTCACAGGAGCATATGAATCCATTTAATCCGTCACTACAGAAAACATATAACCATTTGAACTGTTCAACTCAAATAATCAAAAGGAAAATAAATAAATTTGATACTGAAAATAAAAAACTCTACTTGGTGTTGCAGTCTATTCATATGTTAAATTTAGATTGGAACATGCAAACAGAAACCCCACAATGTCACTGGACTTAATAGATAGCAAAATTGTGAAGCATAATTATCAACAACCTGAACAGGACATGTTTAAGTAACGGTTGTGTCAACATGTTAAGCAAGAAATGAAATTGGCAACATCATTTTATATCTAAATCCAACATAAAAGATTCATTAATGATACTTAGCATAAATCAAATTACTTTAACTCTTCACGAAGGAATCACAAAAATCAAGGACAAATGATGCCCTAAATATCTTTTTAAGAAAAAGAGATTACCCATTTCTAATTATAAAAAGAACGCAAAATCGCCCAAATTGGAACAAAAGAACACTCAAATCCAAAACAAACCATACATGGAAAAGAAGTCTGAATCCCTCCAAATCAAACCTCACTGGGACAACACCAGCAAAGGGAGGGATTAATGGCGATGTGAAATTGAAGTGAAGGACATTTTTCTCAAGCCTGTGTTTCCCAACCAAAATTTCTCCACCAAAATAACTTCAATTCCAACCAAACCCTAAGGACCCAAATCCCAGCAAGACAAATCCGAACAAGAATCTAACCAAATTTGAATACCGACAATGAGGAGGATGCGAGTGACGACCAACGAACAACGAGGGTGGCAAGCGAACAATGATGGTGGGGGGCAAACGACAAGGGCAGCGGAGGAACCACATGGGCGTGGATTGAACACCACAGAGGTGGAAGAGGGACGGTCGGAGGCGTAGCAGGGCGGGCTGGAGAAGGGACTTTGGATGATGGCAAATGTTTGAGGTTTTTTGTGATTTGAGGGAGTGGGAGGCGAGGGGTCGGGGTTTTTTTTTGGGCTTAAAGGGGGTCATCTGCCACGGAATCACACATTTCCGTCGCTGATTTATTAAATCAGCCATGGATATTTTAGCCACCGTTTAGCCTACCGTGGCTAAAACTCTACTTTCTTGTAGTGGTTGCCCCGAATGAGCTGAGGCAAGGTGATCCATTGGCTCCCTATCTCTTTGTACTTTGTATGGAGGTTTTATATGCCATGTTCAAAAAGGAGGTTAAGAGGGGCACCCTCGAACCAGCAAAGTGTAGGGATGTACAAGTCTCCCACCTCCTCTTTGCGGATGATGTTATCGTCTTTGTTGTGGCTACAAGAGCAAATACAAGGGTGATTAAGCGTATCCTTACTAAATTCTCAGCCACCTCCGGGCTGCAGCTGAACGTACAAAGAGTCAAGTTTTTATGGGAGGAATAGCAAATGAAGGTACATGGATATGCTCACACCTAGGCATGGAGAGGGCTGATTTTCCGGTTACCTATTTTGGCCCTCCACTTTTCTCCTCAAGGATGGGGAGACATCATTGCACCGGTTTAATCAGCAAGGTTCAACAACAACTAAGCACATGGGAGAGAAGCTTTCTATCGATGGCGGGTCGAGTGGAGTTAGTCAAGAGTGCTAGTGTCCATGACTATCTATTGGACTTCAACTTTCCATATCCTGAGAAAAGTCTTGAACGAGGTGGAGAGCATCACGACCCACTTCATTTGGGGAGGTACTACAAAGTGGGTGGTTGTAGCATGAAAGGACATATGGAAACCGAAGAATGAAGGTGGTTTGGGGCTGAGGAGACTAAAGGATTGGAATGATGTTGGGCTGATCTGTCTCCTTTCGTTGATCAATGAGGATGGTAGTTCGCTTTGAGTTCGGTGTATGTAAAGGAAATACTTGCAGAATTGTAACATATGGGTAGCAAGGCCAACATCTGTGTGCTCTTGGGCATGGTGTGGCATTCTAAGTGTCTGAGAAATGGCAAAGGATAAAATCCATTTCCGAGGGGAGACGGGACAACAATTTGGTTTTTTACCGACCCATGTTGTGGGCAGTCCTTACTATCTTCACCCAGAGGAGAGCGACTCCAGTATGACATGGGGATGCCAAGGGATACTATGGTATCATATTTCATTCATGAGGGGGCTTGGATTCTCCCCGAGTTGAGGTCCCTAGAGATGGCGGTACTATGGCCTAGGATTTTGCAAACTCCAATCCAGAGGGACGAGACACTCCTATTCGAGCAGGAGCAAAGAGTGAAGTGTTTTCAGCAAATGAAGCATGGAGTTGGGTGGTACCTGGACAAAGGAAAGTGGGCTAGATTGATATGCCTTGGCACAAAATCACATACACAAGCATGCACTAACGCTTTGGAGAGCCATACGAGGACGGCTGATCACAAAGGCATTCATGCGAGCTAAGGGATCAAACCACGACCCTCTTTGTGTATTATGTGAGGAAAGAGATGAGGATATAGAACACCTATTTTGGGAATGCAACTTCTCCCGACATGTTTGGGTACAAATCTTTAGAATACTATGGCTGGACACTAGCATAAACCTTACTCTTGATGCGGAGGTGGAGAGCTTGCAATCGATTCGAGAGTCCAAGCTGCAACAGGTTACCACGAGACATTCTCTTGTAGGAACCATCTATGAGTTTTGGGAAGAGAGAAATAGGAGGATTTTCGAGAACAAGAAGCGGCGACCCGAGGACATGGACACTCTTATAAAGGACACGGTACATATGATGGGCACACGGATTAAGGAACTTAGATACGATTCTATGGCATTCAGATTGTATGAGAGTAGTAGTTGGGGCTAGATGAAACACCACTACGGTGGTGAGTTAAATGTTGGTTATAGGTAGATTCTAGTTACGTAACGAGCATGACTCGAGGCTGTAATAGATAAATTTTTGTAGGTTGTATATGGTTACATACATCAATACAATAGAGGCTATGCCTCCCTTTTGCTTTGAAAAAAAAAGGAAATGGGGAAACAAGGAGAGAGGGAAGAAGATCACAGAAGGAGACCTCAAAGTAAAGAAATGAAGAGAGAGAAAGAGAAGGAGAGAAGAATAAGTAGAGGGACAGGGAGAACGAGTGAGAGAAGGGGAGTGAGAGTCCGTATGTGAGATAGATGGAGAAGACAAGGAGAAGGAGAGAGAGAAGGAAGAGGAGACTGGAAGGGAGGTAGAAGAAGAAAAGGAAAGGGAGAAAGAGCGAGAAGGAGAAGTAGACACCAGTAATGAGAAGATAGAGAAATAGAGAGAAGGAGAGAGACAAGGGGAGAGAGAAAGAGAGAAGGAGAACGGGAAAGGAGGAGGAGAAAGGGAGAGATGGAGAGACAAAGGGAGAGAAGAGAGAGAAGGAGATGGAGAGGGGGAGAGAGAGATAGAGAGAAAGATTGGAGATGGGAAGGAGATTGAGTGAGAAGCAAGAGGAGAACGAGAGAGAGAAGGGGAAGGCAAGTGAGAGGGAGATACAAGAAGATTAGAGATATGGAAAAGGAAAAAGAGGAAAGAGAAGGAGAGGGATTGAAGTAGAGGAGAAGGAGAGACACGTAATGAGATTGAAGACGAAGAGTGAAGGAAAATGAGAGAGGAGATAGAAGGGAAGAGAGAACCAGAGAGAGGAGTGAGAAGGATGGGGAGAGACTGAGAGAACGAAAGAGAAGGAGAGAGGGGAGAGAAGGAATTTTAAGAATAGAGAAAGAAGTAGATGGAGGAGATAGAGAAAGATAAGGAGATGGGGGATAGATCATTGAGAAAGAGAGGGAAAAGGAGCAAGAGAAGGAGAAGGAGGACAACAGGGAAGTTGAAAGAGAAGGAGGAGGAGGAGAGATATGGAGGAGAGTGGGAAGAGAGTGAAAGAGGTGAGAGAGAGGGAAGGGGAATGAGATGGAGAGTGATAAAAGAGAAGTATAGAAGTGGAGAGAGATAAAGAAAGATGATAGGAGGAGAGAGAAGGAGTGGCGATTGTGGGAAACCTAACTTTCTCTAGGGTTCCGACCTCTTTTCCCCACCAAGCCTCTTGATTCTTGCACCAAAATGGTTCCCATGTTGAGTTCTACAAATGTTTTCCTAGAGGGTGGAGATTGTGGCACAAATGAGGATCTCCTTCCTCAAACTTCGCATGGCTTCACCCCAAACATGGGGGATAAAGCTCACGCCCCACTTCTAGGGAGTTCTTCTTCTCCCCCAAGGACGTGGAGTGATTTGTTCAAGGCTGGCCCAAGGGTTTCCATGGCCTAGAGTTCGTTCCTCCGGCTGTCAAGGGAGGAGAAAAAGTGGCGTTGTGCTCCAAGCAAGAAGTGTTAGATGCTTTGAAGAGATGGGATAAGGTGTTAGTTGGTTACTTCATTGCTTTTAAACCACATTTGCCAACACCTGAGAAGCACCTACACAAGATGTGGGGTTTGGTTGGATGCATGGAGATCATCAAGAGGAGTCAAGGTTTCCTTATGTTCCGATTTACCCTTGGAGAGGATAGGAAACATGTGCTTGAAGGAGGCCCATGGTTCATTCGTGGGTGTCCCCTTGTGGTTCAAGAGTGGGCTCCAGATGTAGTCTTGAAGAGGGCCAGCATCTCCACCGTTCCAATTTGGATCTGTCTCCCGGAGCTTGACCTCCGGTTTTGGTCAAGCAAAATGTTGAGCAACATTGTAAATGTCCTCGAGCGGCCGTTGTACATGGATGAGCACACCGCTTCGGGAAGGAGGCTGGCCTTTGCTAGGGTTTGTGTGGAGATTGAGCATGAGTTCACATACCCAAGATGGGTGGACGTTCAAGTTGAGGAAGGCGAAACACATCGAGTGTTTGTTGAGTATGAATGGCGACCCAATTATTGCTTGGGTTGTAGGGAGTTCGGCCACACCTTGGAGAAGTGTCCAAGGGTACGAGTGGCTGCCATTAAGCATGTGGAGGCCCTAAAAGAGAAGGTTGGAAGATGGATTGTGGTTAGCAAAGGAGGGGCTGGAAAGGACGTTGAGGAAGTAGGGAGGAGGGCCCGTTCGAGAGAGTGCTTGATCAAGGAAAGGACGTTGAGGACATAGTGGGCAACCTTGAGCTTGCTGGTCGGAGGGGAGGTAGAGAGGAGAGGATGGTAGGGATAGTGACGTGGAGGGAGGGGGAGCTGAGGTGGAGATAGACACGAGTGTGGAGATGCCATGTGGAAAGGCGGGTGAGGTGGCACAAGATGCAATAGGAGGTAATCAACTAAGTGAGGAACAAATCCAATTGGAAGGTGCATATGAGGAGAGGCTTAGTGGTATAAGACATATCATGTGTCAAGACAATTTAGATCTCTCTCTAAGGAGCCCAACGGTTTGTAGCTTGGGATTACAAGGGGGAGATCTCATTGGTGGACAAATAGGGCAAAGAGAAGTGGGTGGGAAAAGTGTTAGGCCTATTTATGGACCAACCAATGGAGAGGGAGGTGAGTGCTCTACACAAAGCTGGGCCAATAAGGAGAGGAGCTACTCTCTTGCAAAGAATGAAGGGGGTGACCAGGTGGAAATGATTGGCGTCTCATTAGTGGAGGAGGTCCTAGCTGAAGAAAGTAGGCAACATTCCAAACGTGTTAGTGGGGTTGCTTTGGAAGCACTTGCCTCACGTGAGGATGGTTTGGGATTGGGTGGGGGACACTTAGTGGGGGGCTTTCAAGGTGAAGGGAGTGAGTATAGAGAAGTGGTATGCTTGCATGGGCTGGAGACAAATAGAAGAACACGTGATGGGAGTGTGAGTCATGCACACAATAAAAATGAAATGGGCAAGGAACACATCGCGCATAAAGATAGTCGGCTAGTTGAATGTGGCGGACAAACCAAGGAGGAGGAGTGTGCACCAAGTGGGCTAGCTTCATTGATGCATAAGGAGAAGGGTTGGACATCTCCCTCGAGAGTGGCCCGAGGAAAGGAAGTCTTAAAGACTAGGAACGTGCAAAATGGGGGAAATTTGACCTCCTTAGGAGTGAAGCGAGTTCGATGATGGAAGATCAAGGAAGTAGAGAGACTCATGTACAGCAAGCTAGCTCCCCGTCTCTAACTCTTTGGCGCTCCGGTAGGAAGATCAGTAGTAAAACATTTCCATGTGGAGGTAGAGGGGGTCACCCTGCACCTTAAACCCATGAATATCCTAGTGTGGAATGTGCACGGTGCAAATGGACCTGGCCGTGCACTTATGATTATGGGTCGTATAGAGGAGGTGAACCCGGATGTGGTTTCCTTGTGGAACATAAGGTTCCAGACCGACAATTAGCAGTCTATAAGCTTTAGATCCGTCTGGTTTTCTTTGTGGGCTTTGCTTGAAGTATTTCTGGGTCTTGGATGCATCTACTTGGTCTATTGGAGCTCCGACCCGAATCGAATTGCCAAAATACTCCCCATGATGGTGTGGAGTTTCCTGTTTTTCTCTTAGGTCCTTCGGTCTTACGATCAGGTCCTTCTCCCTTGCATCTTAGTCCCCAGGTCTCACGATTAAGTCTTTTTTCTTGCTTTTTGGTCCTTTCATGGCTCTTCGCTTCAAATCTCTTTATTCCTGAAAACTAAACATAAAACTCGTCACGTAGCATTGCTTAGGTGTAAGATAATGGAAATAAGATACAAATATAAGCATGAAATAATGTCAATCAAATACCCCCACACCTAAGTTTTTGCTAGTCCCGAGCAAAACAAAGAAAGAGAAAAGCAAACGAGAAACACGAAATCCTAACTCACTTTCGTAGGAATCACGGTTGCACTTAGCATGTGCAATAAGCCGTTAAATCTCCTTGTTGGCAAGGAGGAGGAGTGTTCTCTCCTGAGGGTTTTCAGCGGATATACCCACAAAATCCGAACAAGATGCATTATTCAATCTAGACACTCGACTCGTTGGACAAATTTTGTCAATCAATGGACGCGGTAATCCTACGGGCCGACTCTATATAGGTAATCAGTCCACACCAAGCCTAATGAACCATTCGTGCAAGTTAAATAAGGAATTAAGTGAAAAGACATGGACAACCTAAAGATCCTCAAGTGATACAAAGTTTAAGGTTCATTACGGTTCTTATTTGCATTTTTTTCTTCTTTTGTTCCTTTTCTCACATTTTTTTTCTTTTTATTTAGTTGGAGCTTCATTCTCCCAGGGTCAGGTTTCGTGCATCATTGCCCATGAGGACTTACACTATCACGTACACCTTTCCCCAAATCTCCACATAGGGCAATCCCTAACACCCGTGTAACGAAAGTTCGGTCGGCGCATCCCAAGTCATATGACTTGAAAGCACCAGGCACAAAGTCCCCTCTGACCTACTTTCCCGAGTGATAGGAGCCATGCGAGAAGAGAGAACACCTACTCACTTATTTCTTATCTACACATGAATCAAAACCCCTACACTAATGTCTCACAACAAGATTTAGAGGGTCCTTGACTTTACCAATTTCCTTAAGTTAACAAACACGAATTATTGACTCACTAGGTTCGAGGTGAACTTCTTTGAATGTTTGAGCACTGAAACCCTATGATTACTCACCCCCAAAGGAAAACTGGGGTTCATCCTAACGACTCGATAAATCCTAAAGCCACTGTACTAGATATCCCAATGCATCAAGTTCAAGACAATTTTGGGAGCTTTCTTTTTACTTTGCCTCTCAACGGTTTTGCACATGCTAAACACACGCAAAATCCACAAAATATTTTCTTTCGCAAACACATGAAGATTTTTTAAAGAAATGTGAAAATTTTAAAGCACAAGGCAAGCAAAAGAAGACAAATCATCCAAGGATCATGGCAAGCAGATATATCTATATTAAATGCAACACACTAACATGACCCTAACAATGCAAACAAAAGAAAACAAAATCGAAAGAAAAGACTCGACTATGTACACACGTAAAACACTCCCCCCCCACACCTAGTTCATGCATTGTCCTCAATGAATGTGAGCAAAAGAATACATGTATTTATGCATGAAAAAGGAAAGATCTCACCAACATGAAGCGCAAAAAAGGAAGTTCGTGGTTATGTTGATGGACACAACCCAAATTCCCCTCAAAACCTGTGAGATACTTAAAAAGGGAGACCAAATACGTGAAAGAAAGGGGGGCCCAAATACTCAAGGGTTGGAGCCCACAACAATCAATGCTCGCTCATGGAGTCTTTTTTTTCCTTTTTTTTATGGTTGCGGTGTACAAAAAATGGGCTCCCATCTTCATATGTGAAGGGACATCAAATGGGAACCTGCCATTACTCGAGCCAAAAATGCACATGCATGGGCTTGCGACATACACATCAGAATTGCTTGAACACCTGATACCCTTATAAGCATTGTGGTCGTTTGATGTCTCTTGAGAGTGAGCAAGATAGGAGGCGTGAATGAGAGGTGAACCTCTATCAGGTTGAAGGGTATCAGGTGGTTGATTCTTAACCCACATGGGGTCCTCAGCAGATATAGAATGAAGATCATGTGGCCCAGAGGCCATAAAAATGGTATCTTGTGGCTCAAAAGCCACGTGATCGAGAGGTTGTGGCTCAAGGGCCACGTGATCAAAAGGATGTGGCTCAAGGGCCACATGATCAAAAGGATGTGGCTCAAGGGCCACAAGATCAAAAGGATGTGGCTCAAGGAAGGTGGCACTGAGGCCACATGATCAGAACATAAGGCACCTTCTTGTGCCAGCCCAGGTGAAACATCTTCACCACCTTCAGGAGCTTCATCGAACAATTCTCTGAAGTACTTGAAGGTGCCCTCAACTTCAATCTCATCCAAACCCTGGATAAGGTTGACCCCAACAGGGTCATTGAAGGCACCTGGCTTCTTGAAGATGGTGAAGATGTTAAAATCAGCGCATTGACTACCATAAGTCAAGCACATCAGACCATTGCGACAATTGATCAATGCATTGGAAGTCTCAAGGAATGGTCGCCCCAGAATGAGAGGAATTTGTCTAAGTGGGTTTGGCACAGGTTCAGTATCCAAGACAAAGAAGTCGACTGGATAAATTAACTCGCCCACTTTGATCAGCACATCTTTCACCACACCCCTCGGTTTCTTTATAGACCTATCAGCCAATTGAAGAGTGGTCTTTGTTTGTTTGAGGTCTCCAAGACCGAGGTGGACGTAGACAGAATATGGCAGAAGATTAACAGATGCACCAAGGTCCAATAAGGCTCGATGTATGGACACATCACCAATCACACAAGAGATAGTAGGACAGCCAGGGTCCTTGTACTTGACTTGCATGGGTTGTGCCAACAAAGAACTCACGTTAGCCGCAAGAAAAGCTTTCTTGGGAACATGAGTTTTTCTCTTCTTGGTGCATAAGTCCTTGAGA
This sequence comes from Triglochin maritima, assembly GCA_963682175.1. Taxonomy (NCBI): domain Eukaryota; kingdom Viridiplantae; phylum Streptophyta; class Magnoliopsida; order Alismatales; family Juncaginaceae; genus Triglochin; species Triglochin maritima. Next base: position 21,317,339 of record OY821771.1, on the reverse strand, counting down.
ACCTTGGCATAAGGTGGCATTTGCTGAATCACCTCCAACAGAGGGATGTTCACCTTAACCTGACATCTCAAGCATCTTGTCATGCTGATCAGAGGTTTTCTTTTTAAGGCACTCAGGGAATGGCGCCTTTGGGGCATAAGGATGCGAAGGCACCCCAGAATTCAGGTCCAAAGAAACATGAGTGGGGACCTCAGAATCTGGTTCCTTCGACACAAGAGGAGACAAGGGGACCTCAAGGTTCGGGCCCTTTGTCGAAGGAAATGTAGAAAGAACCTCAGGATCTAGCTCCTTCCTGGAAGTATTTGTGGAGGGAGCCTCAGGATCCGGCTCCCTCAAAGATGGTGATGCCAAAGAAGGTACCCCAATGTGGTTATCCACCTACTTACCAGACCTCAAAGTATGAATCACATTAATATGATGGGTCCGTTCAGAGGTGGCATGAGGTAAAGGTGTCCTTCCTTGAGAATGGGTACCCCGAGGATTCACCTAAGGTTGACTCGGGAACTGACCCTTCTCGCGTTCATGGAGTTGGAACTTGCATTCCTAGTGGGAGTTGCAAGGTAGAAGTGTTTTGTGTAAACCACCTTGCAACCGGCGGATAATTATTTATTTGCTGCTGATTTGCCATGATTTATACGTTTTTAGGGTTATTAAATCATGATGGAGCGCAATATATGAATTGGTAAAATAGCTTTATTAACTATTGCATGAGGATTTGATCGAACGCTTTATGTTTTCCTTTGGTCTGAATGATATAGTTATTAAGTTAGTTTAATTTTTATGACTATTGCGGCTCGTTGTATTTTATGCTAGAACTCATGTATCGCTATGTGTTTTTTGTCCTAGATTTTTATGGCTGCTTCCAAAAGCATTGTCGCTGATCTGACTCGAGGAGATAAACTCAATGAAAGAAATTACGATCTCTGGCATCGTAAAACTGAGTATCTCTTAGAGGATCAGGACATGTTATAAAATATAACCCAAACTATGTCTCCCCCCGAGGAGAGGAACACTGCGCAGCATCGCAGACATATGGATGTCTATAATGCATGGAAAAAGAAAGACCGTATTGCTCGCATTACAATTCTGAGTTCGATGCTAGATGATCTGTTACTGCGGTCGAAAAATTGCGAACTGCAAAGGCCTTGTGGGAAGCAATGAAGTTTCAGTACGGAGTGACCTCCGTCACAAGGGCGCGCCAGCTTGGGCTCCTGTTTGATGGGTATAAAATGCGCCAAGGTCACACGATGAGGCAGCATTTTACCGCAATGTGAAACATGATAAGCGAGCTGAGCGCTGCCGGTCGTGCTAAGACCGATGAGGAGCAAGTGTTTGCTCTCATCAGATCATTGTCTTCGAAGAGTTGGGAGCATATGAACGTCCATCTGACTCATGTTGATGACATCAGGACATTTGACCAGGCCGCAAAACACCTAGAGCTGGACGAGGACGGCATACCTTACGGAAGCCCCTCTAACTAAAGTGTTTGCTGCTGAAGCTGGTGCTCCTCGGAGGAGTGCGGGTTTTAAGCGCAAAAGAGATAGAGCTCAGGGGTTTAAGGGCAAGACGGGTGAAAATGAAAACATAATAGAAAACAAAGCTGGAAAGAAACGACCTCGAGGATCCAGAGGTGGGAAAGATAAGTCTAATGTGACTTGTTTTAACTGCCGAAAGACTGGACATTTTGGTCGTGAGTGCACTCAGATAAAGGTAATTACTGTGTGTAATCCTTTGAATTGTAACGTGACTAGTTCTATGATGCTCACTGATCACTCTCCTGTGTGGATTATGGATTCAGGTGCCACGGACCACGAAACAAAGGATCGTTCTGCCTTCGTGGAATTTCGTCGTGTTCCAAGTGGGAGGTGAATAAACATGGTGAACAACACTTGCATTGAAGTTCTTTGAGTTGGCACATGCAAAGTGGCTTTGTGAAGTGGCCGGATCCTATTACTTCACGACGTGTTGTGTGCACCAGCTATACGGCGAAATATTATTTTTGTTGTTGTTTTGATGAGACATGGTTTTAAAGTTGTTTTTGAGAACATTGATATGGGTTTATACCTTGCTAACATTTATTATGGACGTGCCTTTCTTTCAGATGGTCTTATTGTGTTGGACGCAATTTATGATTTCAATCATAACACTAGTGCCTTTATGAGTTAAAGTTCCATGAATAATGATTCAGTTATGTGGCATGCTAGACTAGGTCACATTGGTGTTGACCGGATGAACAGGTTGGGAAAGGAGGGGGTATTAGGAGAATGCTCTAAATTTGAATTGCGACCTGCGAATCTTGTCTAGCTGGAAAGGAAACTAGAAAACCGTTCAGAAAAGGCACTAGGCCTACTTCTCATTCAGAACTAATTCACTCGGATATTTGTGGACCTTTGAATGTGCGTACTAGACATGGACAAAGTTACTTCATCACATTTATTGATGACTACACTAGATATGGTCATATTTATCTTATTTCTCACAAGTCTAGAATGCTTTAAGAAATTCATTAGCTTGGTAGAGAATCAATTGGATAATAAGCTAAAAACGCTCAGAATGGACAGAGGTGGGGAGTATCTCTCCATAATGTTCACGGAGTTATGTGATGAAAAGGGGATATCTAGACAACTCACTATGCCTTATACTCCTCAGCAAAATGGTGTTGCCGTGAGAAGGAATAGAACGTTGCTAGACATGGTTAGATCCATGATGGCGCATGCGAGCTTGCAAATTTTGTTTTGGGGTGATGCTCTAATGACTGCTGCCTACATCCTCAATAGAGTTCCAACATAATCGGTTCCCTCAACTCCATATGAGTTATGGACAGGACGGAAGCCTGATTTTAGTCTGCTGCATCCTTGGGGATGCTCAACATACATTTATTCTACTAGTCACCGATATGGAAAACTAGGACTTAGAGGGAAAAAAGTGTATCTTTGTAAAATACAGTAATCTCTCCAAAGGTTATGTGTTTATCGGTTAGACGAGAATGAAAGAAGTACGGAACTGGATTCTAGGGATGCCACATTTTTGGAAAATGTTTTTCCAACTCTTGCTGAAGCTATCAAAGAGTCAGTGGACTTCTTTGAACAACAAGATGAGGACATTGGCACTCCACGGGATCAGGATCTGGAAGTTGAACATGAGGTTCCACCAGTCAATCCTAGTGGGAGCAGCAATGCTGAGGATCCGATAGCTCTCACGGAGGATGAGCCATCAGATACCCATCTGCGTCGATGTAAACGCGGGCTATTCCTCGTAGGCGGTTTCGCTTAGAGGAAGAGGCCCTCATGATAGCTCAAGAAGAAATTGATTATGAATCATCTGGGATGATAGTAATCGATGAGCAAGAACAGGAGACCTTGAAAGAGGCTTTGGAAGGTCCAAATGCGAAAGAGTGGTTAGAAGCTATAAAGGAAGAGTTGGAGTCGATGAAAGATAATCGAGTCTGGGACTTGGTCGACTTACCGCCGAACCGAAAGGCCATTGGGGCCAAGTGGATCCTCAAGATTAGGAGGAAGGCGGATGGATCTATTGACAGATTCAAGGCTAGACTGGTAGCTAACGGCTACAACCAAATAGAAGGCGTGGATTTTGAGGAAACCTTTTTCACCCGTGGTTAGGTTTGCCTATATCCGCCTTCTACTAGCTATTGTAGCTCAGATGGACTTAGAGCTTTACCAAATGGATGTAAAGACTGCTTTTCTCAATGGAGAACTTGAGGAGGAGATCTATATGGATCAACCTCAAGGTTTTGAAGTCAAAGGACAAGAGCGCAAAGTGTGCAAGCTCAATAAGTGCTTGTATAGCTTAAAACAAGCGTCTAGACAGTGGAACATTCGCTTCCATCAAGCTATATCAGAGAATGCGTTCTCTATACTTGAGGAAGATCATTGTGTGTACGTTAAGAGATCGAATGGTAAATTTGTCATTCTGACCTTGTATGTTGATGACATACTCATGGCTGGCAATAGCAAAGAGTTGCTGAAATCCACTAAAGAGTGGTTGTCCTCCACGTTTGATATGAAGGACAAGGGTGAAGCTAGCTACGTCCTAGGTGTCAAGATAGTTAGAAATAGGTCCAAGAGACTTCTAGGATTGTCTCAAGAGACTTACATTAACAACATCTTGAAGAAATACCATATGGGCAAATGCAAACCAATCGACACTCCTGTTGGGAAGGGTTTGTACTTGAGCCTTGATAAGCATCCTGACACTCCTGAAGAGAAGGCCAAAATGAGCAAGGTTCCATACTCCAATTCTATGGGAAGACTTATGTACGCTATGATGTGTACTAGGCCAGACATTTGTTATGCTGTGAGCATGGTGAGTCGATGCCAGTCTAGCCCAAGCATGGAGCACTGGAAGGCCGTCAAGAGAATCATGAGATACCTCAGAGGAACGAGTAACTACATGTTGTGTTACCAAACATCAGATCTCCGCCTGATTGGCTATAGTGATGTTGATTGGGCTTGAGAGATTGATGAAAGGAAGTCTACCTCTGGTTATGCTTTCTTGCTGGCTAATGGGGTCATCTCATGGTCCAGCAAGAAGCAAACCTATATAGCCCTGTCGACTATGGAAGCAGAGTATGTTGCATGCTCTGCAGCGGTACATGAGGCAGTTTGGTTCAGGAGGTTCTTACAACATACTAGGCTAGTAGAGACATCGGATGAGCCTGTTGTTGGCTATTGTGATAGCATGGCTGCCCTTTGTTATGTGAAAGACCCCAAATATCATGGAAAGACCAAACATATATAGGTTAGGTATCATTTGTGAAGGACATCATAGCGAGAAAGGAAGTTGTGTTAAGACATGTGTCTACTAGTCTTATGGTAGCTGACCCTCTTACCAAGGCTATAGCTAAGGACTCGTTTGTGTCTCATGTGAAGTCCTTAGGATTACGTAGACTTTGATGCATTGACATGTCTAACTTCCTTTTATGAGTGATTGTGTTTTCCTTTCGACTATATCTGTTTGGTTGATGTAGTTGTTCTAGCATAAAATATTATTCTGTCAATAGGCTGAAGAATGCTCACTCAAACGAGCATTCGCCTCTGGCGCTTTTGATAGCGAGCAGAGATGAGACTTATCATGAGGAGCTCTTGTATGATAGATCAAGAGCAGCTCATGACAGGACAGTCGCCTTGATTAGGAATCAAAATGAGATCCTCTATGTTGGTGAGGACTAACATGAATGTTCCCATGATTCATGTGACCTATAGAAGCCAAGTGCGGACATCACATGTGGCGTCCGGTGGCACCTGTATGGTGTTAAGGCGACAATGATGAAGCTCGGGTCAGGCGCAGAGGGGGTGCGACTGGACTAAGACTGGTATGGTGTTGAGAGATAGACATACTGTTGTGTACACCTAATTGGCAGTCTGGGACCACTAATTGGCGGTCTGGGCTGCTCCGGATCCGCTAATATTTCTGTGGGTTATGTATTAGAGTGTGTTTAGTCTATTTCTGGTATTTGTTTAGTCCCATACCGGGGGATTGTCCCGGATTACCTTTTTCTATGGCTATAAATAGAACTCTCCCTCCTCTCTTGTACGTCATCTCTCTCTTGGTGGCCATCCTTTCTATTAGGAGTTAAAGCCTTGAAGAAAAAATCCTCGTGCAGATAGGCTACATGTAATTGAGTGAGAAATAATAGATGTTTTCCTTTAATATGTTGTTTCTTTCTTAGTTTAATTTCCTTTCATATGCTTGCATGCTTCTTTTGTTTTATGTCCTTTTAGTTTCTTCAATATTTCTTGGTTTCTTAGCTTAGTTTAATTTCAGTAGAATGTTTCATTTTAATGTAAGTTATAGTGTAATGATAAGTTAGTAGTTCCATCCCCATTTGGGGGGCGGAGAAATGGGTGATATGATCATGTGGTGTATTATGTGTGTGTTATCTTAATCCCTTGAGCCTTATATGATTTCCATAACCATCTAATGGGATTTCACTCTTGTCTTTGATATGCTAATGCTCTTGAATGAAGCTTAGCTTATCCTTAGATTAGTGGACCTATTTTATGGGGAATGATAATGTAAGGATATGGATGGAATTGATGAAGGAAACATGATTTGTAGTTGCATGTACTCTTTTAGCCTTTACCTTGGTTAATGCCTTGTATGTTTTAATGATAATGTGTTATCTTATTTTATGTGGAGGCATAGTAGGGTCTAGTCTTTATACATGAGTTCATTTAGCTTCATTCAAATTATTGTCTTGTTTGTTTTAATGATATTGTGTTATCTTAATTCATGTGGAGGCAAAGTTGGATGTAGTTTTATGATTTTCATGCACTACATATTGTGATGAGCTTAATTAAACACAACAAAAAAAATATCTTTGTATTCACACTCTTTTCTCTACCCCTTTTGGGGTTTAGTTTTATTGCTTATCTTCCATTTACTTTTGCATTTTAGTGTAGTTAGTGTAATCAATCTTTCTCTCCTTTCTTTCCCACTCACCTTCGAACAAATTAAAGTCGACACACCTCCCTGTGGATCGACCCGTATTTGCCACCACTTTAACACGGCCGTGCACTTGCGGTTAATTAAAACATATCAATCAATTTTTTGGCGCCATTGCCGGGGAGGTGCTCTGTCCAGACTTTGGTTTGAACGATTTGAGTGGTTTTAATTTTTTGTTTTTTGTTTTTGTTTGTTTCAGAAATTTTGAGGATCAAGGGAGGCTACTGTAGGAATTGGAGCACAAAATCTTCAACAAAGACCGCCAATCAGAGGTCTGGGACCGCCAATTGGCGGCCTGGTAAGCTTCATTTGCTCTCAATTTTGTTCTGGTTGTTCTTTGCTTCAGTGTAGTTGTCTACGAGCACAATCTTGCATGCTGTGACTTGTAGTTTGCTCCCAGATCATTGATCAACTTGGCCATTAAAATCTAAAGCAAAAGATTAGTTTTTCTTACATGTTTAGGTCATACATCATATACTTGACTTAGGCACGTAGTTGTCTTTTATTTTAGCTTTATTTTCAGTTGTTGAGCGTTGGCGTGAGGTACACATTTCTTACACTCATTCATGAATATTGTATGACCATGCATTAGTTTGTAGGAATTGCATCGGGACAAGAGTGAGTTGAGCATTTGATTTGAGTGTTGATTGCTAGAATTAAGATCAAAATGCTACTAAGAAGGGGTTGTCCCATAAAAGATAAGGTGGGGGATTTCATCACCCTTTCCTTGACCCCAAAACTCACTCTTAATAAAAGCCTTAATTCTAAAAGCAAGTAAACATTGTCCCTAAGGATTTCGGACGCATTAGGAGAGTAATTTAGTCGAGACCGTCATGCCCTGATCGGCGTTACCTACCTTGTCGATAGTAGGAGGTACTGGATCTCCAGATCTGGTATCTCTTGCTGGGCAGTCTTGTCTTCGTTGTAGGGAGGTGAGGCGTGTCGAGATTAGTCACTTCAAAGTTAGGCGTCGTCTAGCCTAATGACCCATTGCCATACATTGTTTAAGTCGTGCTTGCTAGATTAGGCTTCTACCTTCTCCCATTACCCAGGCTAGCTTTAGGGATTCTTCCCTCCTCATCTGAGTCCTCTCCTCATCTATTTTCTAAGAGTAGTCTCCTCCTCTAGTACACCTTCTGTTCTGTGTTATTTTAGAGTTGAGTAGAGCATTTTATGCGAGGTTGGGCTCGTTCTGGTGAGAGCGCTCGACTTGAGAGAATGCATTTTTCTGAGATGGACGGTCCTGGTGATCGGCCATCTCCGCCTCGTGCTCCTTTAGAGTGTGAGGCCGAGTCTTCTCCTGGTGACGGGGGAGACCGGGTCCATACATGGATTACCTTGGTCCGCTCCCACCACCATGTAGACCTCCTTCTCCTCCGCCTCCTCTGTCTCGAGAGGAAGAGGGATTCGGTCAGGATCGAGTTCTTGGTGTACCACCACCTTTAGCTTGACAGGATAGACGAATGACTTTGTAGGAGCGGACCCATCTTGTTCGGGCCGCGCAACCTTTTTGCATAGTTCTTCCCCCAGCTCGCGGGAACAACTATGAGCGGAAAGCTCAGTATGTGAGCATGCTTCCTACCTTCACTGCCAATAAGAAGGATCCGTATATATTTATACGTAAATTCGAGGAAGTGTGCTCCATGTTCAAGTTTCAACAGCTTGATGAGGATTCAGTTCGGTTCAGGATGATTTCTTTCACATTGAACGATAACGCAAAGAAATGGATGTACAACCTCCTGACGAGCTCTATTCGGTCTTGGGATGACTTTGTGACCGTCTTTCTGAAGAGATTTTTCCCTTAAAGGAAAACTCAACAAATATGGCACCAGATACACCAAATGTATCAGACTGAGATTGAATCGTGATGGTAGGATAAACCAAATGAATCAGATACACCGGGAATGTGAAGAAGGCTTCGGAATAGGTGGTGGTAGGGCATCGTGATGGTGTGGGGAAAGGAGGAGAAGGTGGGTTTGGAGTGGGAAAAGGAGGAAAAGGTGGGTGTGGGGTGTTGGAGACGGGTGGAGAGGGTAGGAGTATGTGGGGGGGCTAAGGGAGGAAGTCGAGGACAAGGTAGGAGCTAGGGAGGTGGAGGCATTTAGGGTGGTGACGGATGGGGAGATGGAGGTCGGGGGTGACAAGGCTGAGGGTGGCGGTGGTGGTGGGAGTGAAGATGGTGACGTGGCATTGAAGGTTGGGGTCACGTGGATGGTGTGGCCATTGCTGAGCAGCCATATGGAGAGAAGGGTCCACATGGCAAGTGGGAGAAAGCATGGGAGGAGGGAGTTGGTTTGGTGTGTGACTCTTGTCTTGAAGTGGCTAGTGAGGGAGTGCCATGTGGAAAGGAGGGGGAGTGGTTGGGAGAGGACAAGGGTGGAGAAGTTCTTGGTTTGCAAATGGTAGATTGGATAAGTACTAAGGATAAGAGAGGAGACAAGTTCATTTTTTGTAAAAAGTTTGCTAGTGGTGGAACAAATTGGGAAATGCCTAGTGGAAAGGTGCCTAGTGGAGGAAAGAAGTCTCCTTTAGTGAGTGGGGACCAACACAAAGTGGGGAAATATGTTGGACCCTCACGTGAGGAAGGCATGGAGCATGGGCCTTTGCATGCTAATGGGATTGAGGCTTATGTGTCTTGTGATCTAGAAGGCTTGGTTGAGAGGGACGGATGTTGCAGCCAAGATGGATCTGGTCCGGTGTGATTGGGAGTGTTGGTGGGGGAGTAGGAGAGGGGTTGTGTTCTATGAGTGTGGCTTCAGTGCTCGGGCTTGATTATGGTTGGGTGTCGCCAAGAACGTGGCGAGGGAGATGGAGATTGGGCGTGCGTAGGTATGGAGGATGGGTGAGGGTGGTCGGTTTGAGGCACTTGGAGGACAGGCGGGTTGTGTGGGAGAGTGAGGAGGGGGTGTGCTGATGGCGGAGGTTGGGGAAAGGGTTGACGGTGGGAAGGGAGGGGTGAATCCTTTTGCTCTCAAACCGAGGAGATCTAACCGTTTTGTGGATAGTGAGCCTTCATCGCCTCCGCCCGGGCCTATCAAAGTGACTCGAGAGAAAGGATCGATGGAATAAAACTCTCGTGGGGGTAAGGGGTCGCGGCCCCATGACTCAATAATATTAATGTCAAATTTTGGAATGTACGTGGTGAAAATGGACCCGGCCGCGCACGCATGATCCGGGGTCGTATTGTGGAGGTATGAGCGGATGTTGTTTGTATAATGGAGCATAAGGTGAAGTTGGAAAAAATTGAGCGGTTTAAGGAGGTAATTTGACCACGTGCGTGGACTTCAAATGGAATGTTTTGAGATTCAGGGAGAATCCTTGTGCTATGGAATGACAATATAAGGATCTCAAGGTCACTTTTGAAACTACACAACTACTCCACTTGGAGGGGTGTGCGATGCGAGATGGGAGGCCCATGGCTATAACGACAATCTGTGGGGAAAATGGGCACTTGGAGTGTAGGAAACTTTGGGAGGACCTAGGGAGTGCAGCCCCGACCCTAGACATCCCTTGGCTGGTGGGAGGAGACTTTAATTGCATTAGGCATGGCGGGGAGAAGCGAGGAGGAGCGGGGCTACACGTGGCAGCAATGGAGGAGTTTAATGAGTGTGTGGACTCACTACAATTGTTGGAGGTTCCTTCAACCGGAGGGGAGTTTACGTGGACGAACTCCTCAGAAGGTGACGCTTGCATTGAAACTCGGATTGATTGCATCTTTATGTCGCATGCTTGGCTTGAGGCATTCCTGACATCCTAATATGTGGTGGGCTCGTGACCTTAGTGATCATGCCTTGTTAAACCTCTTTGCGGAGGTTGTGGACCACAAGAAGAAGCGTATGTTCCGTTTCTCAATTTTTGGGTGAAACATGAAGGCTTCTTGACGGTTGTTGAGGCTGCATGGGAGAGTACGTTGAGGGGACGCCGTTCTATCGCTTGGCAGCAAAGATACATAAGGTTAAGTAAGTGCTTAAATTTTAGAGCGAAGCAGAGTTTGGGAACGTTGAGAAGAGAATTGTTGCTGCTCGTACAAACCTTGAGCGTATAAGGTTGGATAGGAGAGATAGCCCAAGTGATCCTGACTTGCTTGCTGAGGAAGGTGTCGCCAAAGATGATTTTGCTCATGTTTTGGTTTGGGAGGAATCCCTTGTAAAGCAGAAATCGAGTGTTAAATGGTTGAGAGAGGGAGACCGGAACACCCGGTTCTTCAATGCTTCCCTACGTGTGAGGAGAGCCACCAACAATGTGAGGAGACTTTGTGAGGAGGGCACCAAATCGAGGAGGAGGGGGAGATTAGAGAGGTGTTTAGGCATCGTTACTCTAATTTGTTTGCTAGTTCTTTTCAGGCCTTCTCCGACTTCTTGCACTTAGATCTTCCTTAAGTTGGACAACGAGATGGGGATCGAGTTCTGGGCCCAGATGGGATGAATGCATGTTTCTTCAAGACTTCTTGGGGTATTGTAAAGAGGGATATATTCAAGGCTTTTGATGATTTTCTGAAGAGTGGGAAGCTTTTGAAAAAAGTTAACTATACGTCTATCACCTTGATACCGAAGAAGAAGACTCCTACTACAGTGGATGACTATACGTCAATATCTCTTTGCAATATGATGTATAGATTCCTCGCAAAGATCCTAGCTAACCGGTTAAAGGTGCTCTTGCCGAGGCTTGTGGGAGAAACGCAAAGTGCAATGGTCAAAGGACGAAGGATCAGCGACCATATCCTCGTTGCACATAAAGTATGTCACAATATGCACTTGGGGAAGGGCCAGGGACGTATGTGTATTAAGCTTGATCTAAGGAAGGCCAACAATTTGGTGTCTTGGGAGTTTCTTGCTCTTGTTATGGAGAGGTTCGGTTTCCCATGCATTGGTTAAAGCTCATCATGGCATGTATGCAGGCTTCGTTTGTTGTGATTGTCAATGGAGAAAATTAGAGCCCCTTTCGAGAAACAAATGGGATGAGACGAGGTGACCGCTTCGTCCCATATATATTTGTCCTTTGCATGGAAGTGTTGAGCGAGATGATAAAGGAGGAGCTTTTAGGGGGCAGGCTGCAGCTGGTCTCCCACTTATTGTTTGCAGACGATGCCTTGCTTTTTGTCAAAGCCACAAAGCAAAATCTTGAGTAATCAAGCGCGTGTTTGACAGGTTCATGGCGTGTTCAATCCTCCATTTCAGCAACACGAAGAGTCAAATCTTCTTGGGCGGAGCTGTGGAGCATGGGTCATGGATTTGTGAGTACCTTGGTATGCCAACGGTAGAGTTCCTGGTCATATAACTTGGCCTGCCCTTATACTCAAGAAAGATGGGTCGAACGCATTGCACGACTCTTCTGGAAAATATTAAGCCAAGGCTAAGCACTCGGAAGCAATCACACTTTTCGATGGCCGGACGAGTACTGCTTCTAAGGAGTGTGTAGGTGTCTTTGAGCATTTATTAGACTTTAGCATTCCTCGTTCCAAGACAGGTGCTGAAGGAAATGGAGAGCATTAAGTGCCGGTTCATTTGGGGGGGGGGGGAAGAAGTGGTTTGTGGTGGCATGGAAAGACGTTTGTACACCGAAGAGTGAGGGGGGTTTGGGGCTCAAAAGGCTCATAGAGTGGAATGATGTGGGCATAGTGCGCCTTCTTTGGCTTCTGGTGGAGAACAAGGGCTCGTAATGGGTCAAGAGTTTGAGGAAGAAATACTTGAGTAACCCCTCGATTTGGCTTACACGTCACCCTTCGGACTGCTCATGGTCTTGGAGAGCAATATTACGGGTGCGGGACATTGCAATCAAGTTTATTCAATACAAATTGGGTGATGGTGAGCCCATTCGTTTCTTCAAACACCCATGGCGAGGGGAAGCTTTCCAAAGACTAGACATGGTTGATAGGCTTCACTATGATTTGGGGCTTCCTTGGGACACTGAGGTATCCTTCTTTATCCGACATGGGGAATGGAACCTCCCACCGTCAAGGTCGCGCGATATGGAGGCGTTGTGGGCAAAGATTTTGGCGATACAAATTAATGGAGGTGAGGATGAACCAAGAAGGGTGACGTCAAGGAGGTGTGGGGCTTGGTCAAATCCCATGGTGTGAGCGTGGCTTGGGCAGGAGTTGTGTGGCAAAAACACCATGTTCCAAAACTTGTAATCACAGCTTGGAAGGCCATGAGAGGCCGACTAGTTACATACACACTTATGTGACAAAGAGGTGCCCATCATGACCCGTTATGTGTCCTTTGTTATAAGGAGGAAGAAGATCTATCCCATTTCATTTGGGGTTATGCGTTCACAAGGCGTGTGGGGATTAACACTACGGAGCTTGGGATGAAAACTGGGATTGCAAGGAGCCTTGAGCGTGAGGTTTGTAGGGTTCAAAGTACCAATGGATGCCAAATCAATAGGGTGACATGCAAGTGGGCTTTTAATGCCACGATCTGTGACTGTTGGCAAGAAAGAAACCGACGAATCTTTGAGGGTGAGCCGAGAAGACTGGAGGAGGTATTTGGGCTACATAAAGACTCGATCCGGGGGACGGGTGAGCGGATTGGAGAGCATGCAAAGGACGTTGTGAAACTATGAGAAGTCGAGAAATATTGGAGATGAGAAGAGCCTTAAGAATGTAGGAGTAAACTTGTATACTTGTTGCGAATTCGGAGTGTCGTAGTATTTGTGTTGAATTCCTTGTTGGAAGCCAGCTGATATACTTAGTATAGCCCGCAGACTTTACTTTAAGTTTTGTAGGTTGTACAAAACTTTTTACTTAATATACTTCGAGGCTATGCCTCCCTTTTTACGTTGCAAAAAAAGGACAAGCAATGTGAGAGAAGGAGAAGGAGAACGACAGTGAGAAGAATAAGGAGACAGAGAGAAAAGGGAAGGGGAGAGTGGAGAGAAGATAAGGAGCGAAAGAAGGACAATGGGAGTGAGAGGGGAGGAGAGCGAGAAGGAGAAGGAGAGAAAGAGAGGAGAGATAGATAAGGAGAGGGGTGGAAGGAGAGGGGTGGAAGGAGAGAGAGAAGAAGGAGAAGGAGAGCAGGAGAGTAAGATAGAGTAAGAGAGGACGGGAGAGAGAGAAGGACAAGGACGGAGAAGTAGAGGGAGATGGAGGAGCGAAAAATGAGAGAGAAGGAGACAGAGAGGGGGAGAGAGAGTGGAGATGGGAAGGAGATAGGAAGAGAAGCAAGAGGAGAACGAGAGAGAGAAGGGGAAGGCAAGTGGGAGGGTGATAGATACAAGAAGATGAGAGATATGGAGAAGGAAAGGGGGAAAGTGACGAAGAGGGATTGAAGTAGAGGAGAAGGTGAGAGACGAAAGGAGATTGAAGACGAAGAGTGAAGGAAAAGGAGAGAGAGGATAGAAGGGAAGAGAGAATCAGGGAGAGGAGTGAGAAGGAGGGGGAGAGAATGAGAGAAGGAAAGAGAAGAAGAGACGGGAGAGAAGGAAAGATTAGATAAGAGAAAGAAGTAGATGGAGGAGAGAGAGAAAGATAAGGAGGGGGATACTTCAGAGAGAAGGAGAGGGAAAAGGAGTGAAAGAAGGAGAAGGAGGAACAACAGGAATGCCGAAAGGGAAGGAGGAGGTGGAGAGATATGGAGGAGTGGTAAGAGAGTGAAAGAGGCAAGAGAGAGAAGGAGAATGAGACGTAGAGTGAGAGAGAGAAGGAAACAGATAGAGAGGAGAGTGAGAGAAAGAGAAGTAGAAATAGAAAGAATTGGATAAGGAGAGATAGTGAAGAATAGAGATAAGAGATGGAGAGAGAGAGAGAGGGAGAGGGAAGGAGAAAGAGAGCAACAGGATAGTTAAGGAGAGAAGAAGGAGAGAGAGTACTAAAGACAAATGGAGATGGAGAAGGAGAAGGGTAGAGAAGAAGAAGGAGAAGAGAGAGAAAGGGGAAGGAGAGAGCGAGAGAGAAAGAGTGAAGAAGCGGAGAGAGAAGGAAAGACACAAGAAGGAGAAGGAGAGGGAAGAGAGAGATTGAAAGAGAAGGAGATGGGGAGGAAATGGGAAAGAGAAAAGGAGGAGAGATCGACAGAGGAAGGTGACGAGAAGGAGGAGAAGGAGAGGTGAGAGAGATAAGGAAATAGGGAAACAAGGAGAGAGGGAAGAAGATGAGAGAAGGATATGGAGAGGGAGATCTTGACAAAGAAGGAGAGAGACGAGAGGTAGACAGGGGATAGAGTGAGAAGGGCAAGGGGAGGGAGAGAGGGGATCGAGAAGGAGAAGTAGAGAGAACAACAGAGAAGGAGAGAGGGAGGGAGATGGAGAAAGGAAGAAGGAGAGAGATAAGGAGGGAGTGAAATGGAGAAGAAGAGAGAGTGAATAAGAACAAGAAGAAGAGAGAGGAGAGAGAGAAGGAGACCTCGAATTAAAGAAATGAAGAGAGAGAAAGAGAAGGAGAGAAGAAGAAGTAGAGGGAGGGAGAGAGAGAAAGAGTGAGAGAAGGGGAGAGTGAGTTCGTAAGTGAGGTAGATGAAGAAAGGCAAGGAAAAGGAGAGAGAGAAGGAAGATGAGACTGGAAGGGTGGGAGAAAGAGAAAAGGAAAGGGAGAGAGAGAGAAGGAGAAGTAGAGACCAGTGGTAAGAAGAGAGAGAAATAGAGAGAAGGAGGGAGATGATGGAGAAAGAGAGAAAGAGGGAAGGAGAATAAGAAAGGAGGAGGAGGGGAAAGGGAGAGATGGAGACACAAAGAGAGAGGAGAGAGATAATAAGGAGAATGAGAGGAGTGGGAGAGAGTGAAGCTGATGGAGAGGAAAAGAAAAGGGAGGAGGAGAGAGAAGGACAAGTGAAGTTGAAAGAGAGAGAAGGGGGGACAGAGAGAAGGAAGAGAATGAGGGAGAAGAAGGAGAGAAGGTGAAAGAAGAAGGAGACGAGAACGAGAACAAGAGAGAGGACAAGTAAGGAGAGAGAAGGAGAAGGAGAACGACAGTGCAAAGAATAAGGACACAGAGAGAAATGGGAACGGGAAAACCTGAGAGGAGAGAGAAGTTTTGGGGCGCAAGGGAAGCCTCGGCTTCTCTAGGGTTTACGACCCCATTTCTTCACCAAATCTGTTGATGTTTTCACCAAAATGGAGACAAATACTAGTTCTACACGTTTGCAACAATAAGATGGGGATTGTTGCACCACTAAGGATCTCCATTTCGTGTAAAAGCAAAGCTCATCCGCAACTTTGGAAGGGGATGCTGCTGCGCCACTTCTAGGGAGTGTTGTAACTCCCCAAGGAAGTGGTTAGACCTATTCTCAGCAAAGCCAAGGGCATCCACGACCCTAGACTTCATCTAACCAGTTGTTAAAGGAGGGGAGAGGGTGGCTGTTTGTTCAAAGTTGGAAGTAGCGGAGGTGCTGAAAAGATCGGACACGGTTTTGGTAGGTCATTTCATCAGGTTCAAACCTTATTTACCAACGTTGGAGAAGCACCTCCAAAAGCTGTGGGACTTAGTTGGAGGCTTGGAAATCATTAGGAGGGGGCAAGGTTTCATGTTATTTCATTTTACTCTTGGAGAAGATAGGAAGAAAGTGCTTGAAGGAGGGCCATATTTTGTTACAGGAGCTCCAATTGTGGTCCAAGAATGGCTCCCGGAGATGACTTTGGAGAAGGCACATATCACAACAGTTCCTATTTGGGTTCGTTTGCAGGAGCTCGACCTTCGATTTTGGTCCCAAAGAACGTTGAGCAATATTGCAAGTGTACTCGGGAGACCACTCTACATGGATGACAACATGGCCTTTGGACGAAGGTTAGCTTCTGCTCATGTGTGCATTGAGGTAAGTCCTGATTTTTCTTACCCTAGCTGGGTAGATGTTCAAGTGGAAGAAGGTGGAACACATAGACTGCTCGTGGAGTATGAGTGGTGTCCCGGCTACTGCAAGGATTGCCTTGAGTTTGGTCACGAGGAGGAGATATGTCCACGAAGGAAGATACCTTCAAATGTGCTTGTTCCCCCCAACAATGAGTTGCTGAAAAATGGGTGGTGGTCACTCGTGGTAAGGGGGAAACATGAAGTCCGAGATGAGAGGTCATTGGGAGGGACGAGTGGGTGTGGGATAGGCAAGAAGGTTTGGTGAGGGTGGGTGAGGCAGAGACTGAAGGAAGAGGCTGGTGGTGAGGGAGGGAAGGGAAGAGAGGTTGGAAGGGATGATGATGTGGAACTTGGGGTAGCTGAGGTGGCAAGAGGAACAAATGGGGAGAGGCCATGTGGGAGCTCATGTGATGTGGCAGCTTTGGGAGGGAATGAACAAAATGAGACACTTCTTTGCTCCATGAAGGGAGCCAATGAAGCCACGCCATGTGGCATGGGACATTCTCCCTCCCAAATGGTTTCCAGCAAGGGTGCAAAGGGTACAAAGGGAAGGAAGTGTATTGGGGAAAAACAGAAGCAAGGGGAAGTGGGTGGAAAAAGTGCTACACATATTTCTGGACTAGCCAATGAGGAGGAGTTTGAGTGCTCTACTTTCACTTGGGCAAATGAGAAGAGGGAATTCTCTTGTGCAAAGGACTAAGTGGGGACCATGAGGGTATGCATGGGACACACCTAGTGGAGGCTCCTCAAAGTGTTGGTAGTTGGCAACGTGATTGGCATGTGGTGCATGAAGTGGAGTCATCACGTTATGGGGAAGTATTGTGTGAGATTGAACCAAGTAGTGGGGACAAGAATTCTGATAGGAAGGGGGCCACGCCACCTGAGGTAGTTGGTGGGCATCAAGGGCATGAGGGTATGCATGGGGGACACCTAGTGGAGGCTCCTCAAAGTGTTTGTAGTGGGCAATGTGATTGGAATTTGGTGCATGAAGTGGAGTTACAAATACCACGTGATGGGGAAGGGTTATATGAGGTTGAGCCAAGTAGTGGGGACAGATTCTCAGATAGGGAGAAGGCCACGAAACTTGAGTTAGTTGGTGGGCATTAAGGGCATGAGGTGAGGGAACATAGCAAAGGGCAAAGTGGACTCGCTTCCTTGGTCCAAGAGGATTTGAATTGGATGTCTCCCTCAATAGTGGCACGTGCTAAGGGACCTATACGGAATTCAGAAACACATGGTGGGGGAGATTTAAGATACTTGCATGTGGGCTGGATTCGGGGATAAGTGGTGAAGAGGGGACGGATAAGAAGAAAGGCAACTCGCTACCACCACCACTTAGGCAATCCGGGAGGAAAATAAGTAGCTAAACGATCTCATGTGGAGGTAAAGGGGTTCACCCCTCACCTTTGAATCAATGAATATGCTCTTTTGAAATGTGCGCAGTGCAAATGGACCCGGCCGTGCACTATTGATAAAGGGTCCAATAAATGAGGTAAACCCGGATGTGGGGTGTATTATGTAGCATAAGGTCAAGTACAAGAAAATTGAACAATTCAAAAGAGCCATTTGGTCCCATGCATGGATCTCAAATAGCTTGATTGTAGACTCGGGGCGGGTTCTAATGCTTTGGAATGACCAAAAAATTGACATGAGGGTCACCTTTGAAACGTCACAATTGCTACACTTTCATGCCAGCTTGAAAGGAGGTGGAACCGAGTATGATATCACAGCGGTCTACGGGGAGAACGGGCATGTGGACAGGAGAGCATTGTGGAATGATCTCCTACAAGTGGCTCCGAATGTTTCAAGGCCGTGGATAGTGGGGGGTGACTTCAATTGCATCCGAAAGGTGAGAGAAAAATGGGAAGCAGAGTGCCACATGGGTCCTTGAATGCAGCCCATCTTGGCATGGAGAGAAAGGAGTTCCCGGTGACCTACCTTGTGCTGTCGTTGTTCTCCGGGAGGATGGGGAGGACCCACTGTGTCGTTGATCAACAAGGTGAAAGCAAGGCTTAGTACTTGGCAGCAGAACATCTTGACAATGGATGGACGAGTGGAGCTCGTCAGAAGTGTACTCGTCTCCGTTAGCATATATTGGATGTCTGCGTTCCTACTTCCTCGAAAAGTGTTAAAGGAGATCGAGAGCCTAATGTGTCACTTCATCTGGGAGGCCCAAAGAAGTGGGTAGCAGTAGCCTGGAAAGACTTGTGTCTACCAAAGGAGGAAGGATGCCTTGGTTTGAAGTGCTTGTCGGAGTGGAATGATGTAGGCCTCCTCTGCTTATTTTGGGTTGTGGTGGCAGAAGACAATGCACTTCGGGTGAAGTGTATACAACGAATGTACTTGAGGAGTCGATCTATTTGGCTTGCACGGCCCCCATCCACCTCCTCATGGGCATGGAAAGGAATACTCTGAGTCCGAGACATTCCTAGAAGGCACATCCAATATGATGTAGGAAATCGAGAAGACATCCGGTTTTTCTAATACCCTTGGTGTGGTGAACCGTTTCAAAACGAAAGTTGGGGGGAGCGGGTACACTATGAATTAGGAGTGCCGTGGGACACGAAAGTGTGGCACTTCATTAGAGATGGAGTGCGGAACCTCCCCCCACCACGCTGCACCTTTATGGTGGAAGTCCACCAAGGAATATTTAATACGAGAATTCATGGAGGCATGGACCAGCCTAAGCGAGTGGACGGAGTGGGAGAGGCACTTGGCCTCAAAGAAGTATGGACATGGGTCAAGATGCCGGGGAGAAAGGTAGCTTGGGCTAGAATGGTTTGGCACAAGTATGCCATCCCAAAGCATGCCATAACGACTTGGAGAGCACTACGAGGACGTCTACTTACAAAGAGTTTGATGAACAAACGGGGAGCAACGCTACACTAGGGGTGCAGCCTATTCGAGGGAGGCAAGGAAGATATTGAGCATTTGTTTTGGGGGTGTGAATACATAAAGGAGTGGGCAGAAATCTTGCAACTTTTAAAGCTCTACCACAAGGTGGCACACTCTTTGAAGTTATACGTATATCACACATAGGAGGAAGCCGGCTTGATATTGTGGTACGGCGATGGGTCTTCCAAGCCATGATACACGAGTCCTGGCTCGAACGAAACCGAAGGATTTTCTATGGAGAAAAGCAACAACCAACGCATATTGTGGCTGTCATCAAGGACATGGTTCGCTACCTTTGGGACAAAGTAAAAAAGCTTGCAAAGAGTGACGAGGAAGAACACCGATCTCATCTCATGTGGATATAGTTGTTTGGTCCTCATTTTGTATAGTCACGATAGCCTACAATGCCGACATGATATATTGTGTAATGTAGGATAGAGGCCGGGTATGCATGTGGTATACACCCGTATTCATTATGGTTTAGTTTTGTACTCAATTTTGTAGGTTGTAAACTTTACTTAGTTTATAAAATTCGAGGCTAAGCCTCCCTTTTGCTTTGCAAAAAACATAGAAAATGGGGAGGTGCTGCTGGAAATGAGGTTGCCATGTCGGAATTTAACTAGTGTATTGATGCACTTCAGCTCCTTGAGATGCCTTCTATCGGTAGCGAGTTCACATGGTCAAACTCTTCTGATGGAAGTGCTTGCATTGAGACGCAGATTGACCAGATTCTAATCACCAATGCATGGGTCGAGTTGTTCCAGAAATCCTACTACCTTGCAGGTGAAAAGGAGCGAAGTGACAACACCATGCTCGTCATGAACACGGAAGGAAATGAAAGACAAAAGAGGAAGATGTTCCGGTTTGAAAACCATTGGGCTGAGCATGAAAAGTTTTGGAGTATTGTGGGACAAGCTTGGACCAAGTATGTGAAAGGCACTCCTACGTTTCAGATGGTGGGAAAGCTAGATGAAGGGAAGAAGAGGCTTATCCGGTGGAGCGCATCTACGTTTGGGAATGTTAAGCAAAAGCTGGGAGAGTCCCGGGCTGCACTTGAGGGAGACCGAAACACTAGATTTTTCCATGCGCACCATAGACTGAGGAGAGCCACCAACCAAGTGAGATGAGTGGGTGAGGGTGCCACCTTCATGGAAGAGGAGGGAGAGATCTGGGACACTTTCTGGCATTTTTATGCTAATTTGTTTGCTAATGACTTGCAGGTGAAACCCCTCCCCCTTCCGTTATCCTACCACAAATTCTACCGGCGGAGGGGACGGAGTTAATACGGACACATGAGATGAAAGAGTTGGAAATGGTGGTGTTGAACGCGAATGTTGATAAAGCACCGAGACTGGTGTTCAATGCAAAGTTCTTCAAAGCCGTATGAGAAATAATCAAGCAAGACATGTTCAACGCCATGAGCTCTTGTCTAGAAAGCGAGAAGGTGCTAGCCAAAGGGAATACCACATCCATCACGATTTTCCCTAAGAAGAAAACACCACTTTTAGTGGAGCATTACCGACCCATTGCGTTGTGCAACATGACATATACGTTCACATCAAAAGTTCTTGCGAACCTCTTGAAGGGGCTGCTACCACGGCTCATTGGGGAGAGTCAAAGTGCCTTTGTCAATGGAAGGAGAATAAGGGACAACATCCTCCTTGCCCATGAACTACGCCATAACCTCCATCTTGACAATGGGAAGGGACGAATGTGCATTAAACTTGACATCCAGAAAGCCTACGATTCCATCTCATGGGTCTTCTTACATGAAGTGCTAACCAGATTTGGCTTCCCCAACAAGTGGAGGAGTCTTATCATGAGTTGTGTTAAAGCCTCTTTCGGGGTGACGGTAAATGGTGCAAATTCAACATCCTTTGTGGCCAGCAACGGCTTGAGACAAGGTGACCCTTTGGCCCCCTATTTGTTTGTGCTATGTATGGAGGTATTGAGCGAGATGGTGAAGGAGGAAATGGATGGACGTATCCAGCCACTATCATGTGGAGATGTTCCTGTTTCGCACCTCCTTTTTGCTGATGACGTCCTATTATTTGCAAAGGCAACAAAGGAAAATGCAAGAGTTATCCGAGGTGTACTTGAGGAGTTTACAACTTGCTCGGGGTTGAGATCTAGTGTGTAGCAGTAGCTTGGAAAGATGTATGTACACCGAAGGAGAAAGGGGGCCTTGGTTTGAAGCATTTATCAGATTGGAATGATGTGGGCCTCCTCCGTCTATTTTGGCTTGTGGTGGAACAAGGAAATGCCCTTTGGGTGAAGTGTGTGTGCCGCAAGTACTTGAGGAATAGATCATCTCGCTCGCAAGACCACCATCCTGTAGGATTTCATGTTTAAGGGTACATATTTATTTTCGAAATTTTTATGCACAATAAGGATCAATTTACAATTTTCTATGATTTATTTCATGCATGCATCAATTTGTTTCAATAACTTGTTTCAAAACTTTATTAAAACAAATATGGGCTCCGAAATTCATACCTAGAAGTTCTCTAAAATTTCTTCAAGATTCGGAGACGTTGGGGATGCTCCTCGCTGCGCCGGATGCCTCCAAGTATTCACCAAACTCTAAACAAGATCGGAGAGAGGGAAGCTAGTCTCTCAATCTCCGATAGGATTTAGAATCCAATTACTAACCCCTCTTTAATTCCCTTGAGAAGATGATCTCTTAAGAACTAAACTAAACTTAAGAATTAAGGAATTTTCGTGGAGAATTATGGAGAGAGAATTTTGCATGAGAAAGCAATGAATGAATTAAGGAGGTAATGAAATAAACTTGTATTTATAAGTTCTCTCCAAGTTACCTATTCATGTGCAACCTCTTGCCCATGATTTCATGCAAAATTCCATCTAACCATCCATTATTTAATAATAAATAATATTAGCCACGAATTAAATCAATTATGGACCAATTCCATGCATGATCTAATTAATTCTTAAATTAATTCTGCTGAAAACCGTCTGGACCGGTCGACCGTTTGGAGGTTCGGTCGACCTTTCGAACCAGGTTTCGGTCGACCGTTCAATAACTCGGTCGACCGTTCGTAACAGGAATTATTCCATCGCTATGTTCGGTCGACCCACTGATTACATTCGGTCGACCGTTCGAACAGATGAAAATTCCCTGTTATCGGTCGAGACACATCCGGTCGACCGTGCCCGATCGGTCGACCATTTACTGCTAACCGGTCGACCGTTGGAGCACTATTCTGCAGACTTGTCAAATTTCGGTGTAACCCCTACAAAATTTGTCATTTCGGGATTAGTATTAAATTCACAACTTATGTAACATATTATCCTATGCAATGATTAATCATTACACCCCATAATATTAACATCACATATGAATTTAATTTAGATTCTGATTATGTTATTACTCACAACATAATTTTGATTTTGCTTGTTCACCCCATGTGTCATATTTTCTACATGAAACCCGACACATCTTATGAACTCAAAATCCCCATTCCTTGTTTCCCAGTTTTGTGGTGTGACCTATGGGAGGATCTAAACTAAGTTGACAGTAATATTAAGAGCTTAATATCACAAGCTATAAGCGGTATCTAGCTACACATTATAGCTCCCAATTAGTTAGATGTCTTAATTCCACTTGAACCAAAACCCGATCCATTTAGTGATGGAGTGCACCACTTCTGTCCGTCCCTTGCCTCATGATATTAAGAATACACACAAAGTTGTATTGTGTCATCTTTGTATTAGTATTCATTTCTTGATCTCTTTAAGCTAGTTATCAATATGTGACTTAACTCAAATCACATTGTGCACATTATAACTTTGCTTTATCAAGGGGCCCACTAATATCATCACTCAATTAAGAGGGGCAATGATAATCTTTTGACTAACTATCTTCTCCAACGAAACTTATGCTTAACCAACTAATGCCTTTACACGACACTCATTGATAGCTCAAGACACTCGTCTAGTTAAGAACTCCTTAAGCGATCGGATATAAGTCTCATATCAAAGGACCAAGGACACAGTAAAATATTAATGACACAGAAACACATTCCTATAATATTTTACTTGTTAGGTCAATTCGGTATACAAAAGTACTATTTTCCTCTTTTGTGTACCCATGTTGTCACTCACTTGTAGAGCTACAATGATCTATGACCAACACGACAATCTTAACTCGGTAATAAATGTCCCATGTTTATTTCCATGATTGCGAATATCTTTTGTTTTATGTAAACCAATATCTTTTAGAGCTCTACGGTTAAGGACCAAGAGCCTCTTCCTTAACACTTCCAAAAGACGAATAACATAAACAAGGAACGAAATGAAATCTCATTAAATTCATAATAATTGACATTTAAAAGTAAATCTTTTAGAACACATTCCCTTCAATCTCCCACTTGTTATTAAAGTTTTCTTTCTCATACATACTCAACGCATAAAACAATAATAACTAGGGTAAACCCCATTACTTATCAATCATCAAGCCAATCTACATGGTTCCTCAATCCCATGGACTCGAAATGCATTTCGCCCTTGGCTTGGGATAAGGGTTTTGTGAATGGATCAGCTGTGTTGCTGTTGGTGTCCACCCATAACATATTTATTTTGCCTTCGTCGATGAGGTCACGCGTCACGAAGTACTTACGATCCATGTACTTCACTTTGTGGTGTGATTTGGGATCCTTGATTTGCGAGATAGATGCACTATTGTCGCAAAATAGCTCTATTGGTCCCTCGCTCGAGGGAACTAGTCCACGCTCTTCAAGGAACTTCTTAATCCACACTCCTTCCTTGCTCGAGATAGATTAGGAATACTACATGGCTCCCACTAACCTTCTTGTATATACAAGGTTCTTCCTTACTTTGAATGAAGTGAAGCTTCTTTACTTCCTTGTCAAAACGTTTGTTCCAACTCCTTGATGCTTGCTTCAATCCATAAATGGATCTGAAGCTTGCATACCTTCACGCTATTCTTTGGATCTTCAAAACCTTGAGGTTGTACCATGTACACATCCTCCTCCAAGTTCCCATTAAGGAACGCCATTTTTACATCCATTTGCCATATTTCATAATCGTGAAATGCGGCAATAGCGAACATGATCCGAATAGATTTGAACATGGCAACCGGTGAAAAAGTTTCATCATAGTCAATTCCTTGAACTTGAGTGAAGCCCTTCGCTACAAGCCTTGCTTTGTAGGTTGTCAGGTTCCCATCCATGTCCATCTTCCTCTTAAAAACCCATTTATTATGAATGACCTTTTTACCTTGAGGAAGGTCAACCAAGTCCCATACTTGATTATCATACATGGATTCTATTTCGGATTCCATGGCCTTGAGCCATAGTTTGGACTCTTCCCTCTCCATTGCTTCTTGGAAGGTCAAGGGATCATTGGTATCTAGTACCATGATTTCATGAAGTCCCAGATAGATATCGGGTTTCTTCTTTTCCCTCGTTGACCTTCTAAGTTCCTTTGGTTCTTCTCGTGTCTCTCGAACTTCTTCCACAATTTCTTGAGGAATCGGTTCATGCTCAACTCTTGAACATATACTTGGTGGGGATGATTGAGATTCTCTCACAATTTCTTGTGATGGCCTCTCGCTCACGCTCCCACTAACCAAAGGAATCTCGGTTGGGCCTTCATGATCTTGAATGTCATCATTCATGTCATGATCTTGTAGATTATCTTGAGTTTCCTCAAGCACAACCCTACTCCCACTACTTTTTACTCTCTCTAGAAATTCCTTTTCCAGAAAAGTGGCATCCCTCTCTACAATCACTCGATTGGAGGTGATATGCAAAAAGCAGTATCCTCTTGTCTCACGAGGATAACCAATAAAGAAGCACTTATCCGCTTTTGGTTGAAGTTTGGTCGACATCAATCTCTTGACGTAAGCCTCACAACCCCAAATCTTGAGAAAATTGAGCTTAGGTGTTTTACCACTCCATAGCTCATAAAGAGTTTTCTCCACGGATTTGGATGGAACATTATTTTGTGTGTAAGCCGCAATTTGTAGTGCATAACTCCAAAAGTAAAGAGGTAATTCCGCATGACTCATCATTGACCGAACCATGTCGAGCAATGTCCTATTCCTCCTTTCGGATACCCCATTCCACTGAGGTGTACCGGGAGGGGTGAGTTGAGGTACAATACCAAACTCCTTTAGGTATGAGTCAAATTCGGCACTTAAGTACTCACCTCCACGATCCGTTCGTAGAGACTTGATTTTCTTGTCGAGTTGGTTCTCTACTTCATTCTTGAATTCTTTGAACTTGTCAAAAGATTCACTTTTGTTTCTCATTAGATAAACATAGCCATAACGACTATAATCATCCGTGAACGTAATGAAGTACCTGAAACCATCTCGTGCACTAGTACTCATTGGACCACATACATCAGAATGTATCAAATCCAACAAGCCACTTGCCCTTGGGCCTTTCTTCTTGAAAGGCTTTTTGGTCATTTTTCCCATTAGACATGGTTGACACTTCTCCAATGATTTAAAATCAAGTAGACCAAGAAGGTTAGCTTCTTGCAATTTCTTGATGTGTTTTTCATTTATGTGACCAAGACGATAGTGCCACAAGAGAGTATCATTCTCGTGAGTGGTCTTAAGTCTTTTATTATTCAATTCAAGCAAATAGAGACCATTCCTTATGAACGCATTTGCATAGAAAACATCATTCTTCGATATAGACAAACAAGAATTTGAAATATTTATATTAAAATTATCCATATCCAGACATGATACAGAAATAATATTCTTGCTAATCGAAGGTACATAATAAACATTCTTTAGACATAAATTTAAACCACTACATAATTGAAGCACCACAGATCCTTGTGCAACCGCAGACACGTTCACACCATTTCCGACCTTCAATTCTACCTCGTTCCTTACGAGTTCCTTCCTATCCATGAGCAGCTGCACATTAGAAACTATGTGAGCACAAGATCCGGTATCAATTACCCAATCCTGGACAGAGGTGGCTAAATTTATTTCAATAACAAATATACCTTTGGCCTTTTTGGGGCACCGACGTTCAATCACTCCGTTGTCAAGGTCCTCCTTGTACTTGGGGCAATTTGGCCGGATGTGTCCTTTTTCACCGCAGTGAAAGCACTCCGTATTGGGAGTTGGAGATTTCTGGGATTTCCCCCTCGAGGCACTCTTATGAGCACCTCCTACTCCCTTGCTCTTGATTGAACCACTTTTGGTAGATTTGCCCTTTCCTTTACCAATCTTTTGGCTCCTCCCATGGACGGCAAGGACTTGCTAGTCCCTACCCTTGCCCATGTCAACTACAACAGTTTTGAGAGTGTTGCAGCTCCTCAAGACTCACCCCTTTTTCACGCACATGATAGTGCATCACAAAGTCCTTAAAGGACGGGGCTAGAGAGCCAAGAATCATATCTTTAGCAATGTCCTCGGGCATTGGTGATGAGAGCTTTGCCAGCTTCTCAAGGTATCCTTGCATCGTGAGAAAATGCATAGATACTGATGTTCCCTCCGCCATATGGCACCTTGTGAGTGCGATGGTGGTCTTATAGCGCTCCTTTCGGGCACTATCCATGAACATCTTTGATAAAGCCTCCATGGTCTTCTTGGGTTTTGAATCCAAGTATTTCGCTTGAAGCGAGTCACCCATGGATGCTAGCATAAGACCGTGAACTTGGTTCTCTTGGTCTTCCCACTTGGCTTTAGCCTCTTTCTCTTCATCGGTTAATCTCTCATTCCACTTTGGGATTGGACCTTCCAAAATGTGAGATAGTTTCTCAAACTTTAACACAATGTTGAGTTTGAGTTGCCAACTAATGAAGTTTGAGCCATCATTTGCTAAAGGGTGTTTTTCTATCATGGATCGTACGATAGGTTGGATGTTCGACATTTTTCTACAAAATAAATCATATAGGTTTTAATGTCAATTTTATGTTTTTAATACACATGCATACATATATCGAATATAAATGTAAATGTTGCAAATAAAAAATCTTGCCCATAAATGCAACAATACTAGATCCCATTAATTGTAACATAGAGTAGCTAAGGGCTATCGAATACATTATAACATCAAGGTCAGAAAAACATTTTTCTAATCACAACCTTTTTGAATTTTAGCAATATTAGCATTTTCAAACTCTTGTGATTCTTGTCATTTTAATTATGAGGGAATGCGACCTATCCTCGTAAGAAAAACTTTTTCCCTAAATCGAGCGAGGGCTCTAGGTAATGTTAAGAAAACTTATTTTCATTTGATATGAGATACGTTTATCCATTGTATTCACAACTAAACATACTTGGGGTTTACTAGGGTGAAACACACGTCGTACATTTAATCGTGGCACAACAACAGACAACCATAATATCTCCCACTATTCCAAAGATGGAGGGAGCTATCTCCCGCTAAGGGCGAGCAGAGTATCCCTCAATCAATGGCTGCTAGTGGCTGAAATAAGAAGGAAATTATTCTTAATTTTTGTTGGACAATTTCATATATTTATATGTGATTTGGAATTTTAGGTTATCATGCATATTAATATTCATAGACATCCTAACATTCACCACATTCATCACATGCATAGCAGAAATTAAAAACCAGAATTTAAACATTCACACAATCCACATCGTGTGAGTTTAAATGTTCCCTTCGATTCTTGATCCTCGATCCCCGATCCTCGATCCTCGATCGATGCGCTACATCGCGACTTCCACTTGCACCGGAGATGTAGTTTTTACAGAAAATAAACATGCTCCTCACATTCGATAAAAAACCGACTAGTGCAAGTCCTATGTAAAACCTCTCATTTGCATATGCAATTATCTAAAGAATGGAAATAGAGAATTTGTCTTTTACATACATAAGCCCCTGTATTATAACAATTATAAACATTCATAGGCACTCATTTGAAACATATAAACTCACAATTCCTGCAAAAACAACTCGAGCATCCATGCACGCAATATCGCTATAAACTATCCAACCTAGTTTTTCAAGCATCTAGAATCCCAAACAATTCTTTGAAAAACATTTTGAAATCCATAAAAAACGTTTTTCATGAATCCATAGTTCAAAAATAATTATGAACCGCTGTCCATCCAATTTCCAATGGAAAGATGAACCGCATTTTTTTCGGTTTTGTTGATTCTCTTACAAAATAATCGTTTATACTTAAAACGAAATTATTGCAAGTTAGACAAATGTCTAAATATTAATTCTAATAATTACATGGCATGTGTTTAAAACACTTAAAACATTCAGAACGAATTATTATGGAGAATTACATCAACAAGCATTCATAGACCGAAAAACCGGTAAATCGAATTGTTTAAATCCTAGATGGTAAACTAAATTCGTTTACAGCCATAAATCATGAGAAAATTGAACCCTAAGCTCTGATACCACTGTAGGATTTCATGTTTAAGGGTACATATTTATTTTTGAAATTTTTATGCACAATAAGAATCAATTTACAATTTTCTATGAATTATTTCATGCATGCATCAATTTGTTTCAATAACTAGTTTCAAAACTTTATTAAAACAAATATGGGCTCCGAAATTCATACCTAGAAGTTCTCTAAAACTTCTTGAAGATTCGGAGACGTTGGAGATGCTCCTCCCTGCGCCGGATGCCTCCAAGTATTCACCAAACTCTAAACAAGATCGGAGAGAGGGAAGCTAGTCTCTCAATCTCCGATAGGGTTTAGAATCCAATTACTAACCCCTCTTTAATTCCCTTGAGAAGATGATCTCTTAAGAACTAAACTAAACTTAAGAATTAAGGAATTTTCGTGGAGAATTATGGAGAGAGAATTTTGCATGAGAAAGCAATGAATGAATTAAGGAGGTAATGAGATAAACTTGTATTTATAAGTTCTCTCCAAGTTACTTTTTCATGTGCAACCTCTTGCCGATGATTTCATGCAAACTTCTATGTAACCATCCATTATTTAATAATAAATAATATTAGCCACGAATTAAATCAATTATGGACCAATTCCATGCATGATCTAATTAATTCTTAAATTAATTCTGCTGAAAACCATCTGGACCGGTCGACCGTTTTGAGGTTCGGTCGACCTTTCGAACCAGGTTTCGGTCGACCGTTCAATAACTCGGTCGACCGTTCGTAACAGGAATTATTCCATCGCTATGTTCGGTCGACCGACCGATTACATTCGGTCGACCGTTCGAACAGATGAAAATTTCCTGTTATCGGTCGAGACAAATCCGGTCGACCGTGCCCGATCGGTCGACCGTTTACTGCTAACCGGTCGTCCGTTGGAGCACTATTCTGCATACTTGTCAAGTTTTGGTGTAACCCCTACAAAATTTGACATTTCGGGATTAGTATTAAATTCACAACTTATGTAACATATTATCCTATGCAATGATTAATCATTACACCCCATAATATTTACATCACATATGAATTTAATTTAGATTCTAATTATGTTATTAATCACAACATAATTTTGATTTTGCTTGTTCACCCCATGTGTCATATTTTCTACATGAAACCCGACACATCTTATGAACTCAAAATCCCCATTTCTTGTTTCCCAATTTTGTGGTGTGACCTATGGGAGGATCTAAACTAAGTTAGCAGTAATATTAAGAGCTTAATATCACAAGCTATAAGCGGTATCTAGCTACACATTATAGCTCCCAATTAGTTAGATGTCTTAATTCCACTTGAACCAAAACCCGATCCATTTAGTGATGAAGTGCACCACTTGTGTCCGTCCCTTGCCTCATGATATTAAGAATACACACAAAGTAGTATTGTGTCATCTTTGTATTAGTATTCATTTCTTGATCTCTTTAAGCTAGTTATAAATATGTGACCTAACTCAAATCACATTGTGCACATTATAACTTTGCTCTATCAAGGGGCCCACTAATATCATCACTCAATTAAGAGGGGCAATGATAATCTTTTGACTAACTATCTTCTCCAACGAAACTTATGCTTAACCAAGTAATGCCTTTACACTACACTCATCGATAGCTCAAGACACTAGTCTAATTAAGAACTCCTTAAGCGATCGAATATAAGTCTCATATCAAAGGACGAAGGACACTGTAAAATATTAATGACACAGAAACACATTCCTATAATATTTTACTTGTTAGGTCAATTCGGTATACAAAAGTACTATTTTGCTCTTTTGTGTACCCGTGTTGTCACTCACTTGTCGAGCTACAATGATCTATGACCAACACGACAATCTTAACTCAGTAATAAATGTCCCATGTTTATTACCATGATTGCGAATATCTTTTGTTTGATGTAAACCAATATCTTTTAGAGCTCTACGGTTAAAGACCAAGAGCCTCTTCCTTAACACTTTCAAAAGACGAATAACATAAACAATGAACAAAATGATTTCTCATTCAATTCATAATAATTGACATTTAAAAGTAAAACTTTTAGAACACATTCCCTTCACATCCACCTCTTCATGGGCATGGAAAGGGCTACTTCGAGTCTGAGACATTGCTAGAAGGCACATCAAATGTGTGGTGGGAAATGGTGAAGACATCTGGTTTTTCCAATACCCTTGGTGTGGAGAACCGTTTCAAAATGAAAGTTGGGGGGAGCGGCTACACTATGAATTGGGAGTTTCGTGGGACACGAAACTGTCGTATTTCATTCGAGACAGGAAGTGGACTCTCCCCCCACCACACTGCACCTTTATGGAGGAAGACCACCAAAGAATATTGAATACCCAAATCCATGGAGCCATGGACCAACAAAAGCATGTTGATGGAATGGGCCATGCACTTGGCATCAAAGAAGTGTGGAGATGGGTAAAGACGTCGGGGCGAAAGGTAGCATAGGCTGGAATGGTTTGGCACAAGCATGCCATCCCAAAGCATGCCATCACAACTTGGAGATCACTAGGAGGACGTCTACTGACAAAGAGCTTCATGAACAAACAAGGAGCAATTCTACACCCCGAGTGCAGCCTATGCGATGGGGAGAGGAAGACATAGATCACTTGTTTTGGGGGTGCGAATACATAAAGGAGGTTTTGTCAGCAATCTTGAATCTCTTGAAGCTCAGCCACAGTGTGGCACACTCCATAGAAGCTGAAGCTATAAACATCTCATAGATTAGAGGGAGCCGACTTGATATTATGGTAAGGAGATGGGTCTTCCACTCTATGATACACGAGTGTTTGCTCGAACGAAACCGGAGGATCTTTGAGGGTGACAAGCAGCAACCAGCACATATCATGGCTATCATCGAGGACATGGTTCGCTGCCTTTGGGACAAATTTAAGAAGCTTGCAAAACGTGAAGAGGAAGAACATAGATTCTATCTCACGTGGACATAGCATAGCTGCTGTAATTGGTCGTCGTTGCTATGTCACAAGAGCTTTCAATGCTGACCTGATATTTTATGTAATGAAGGGTAGAGGCCAGGTATGCATGTGGCTAGGCCTCCCTTTCGCTTTGCAAAAAAAGAAAAAAACAAGAAAAGGGAAGGGGAGAGTGGAGAAAAGATAAGGAGAGAAAGAAGGACAAAGGGAGTGAGAGGGGAGACGAGCGAGAAGGAGAGTAAGAGTGGAGAGATAGAGAAGGAGAGGGGTGGAATGAGAGAGAGAAGAAGGAGAGGGAGAGTGAAAGAGTAAGAGAGCAGGGGAGAGAGAGAAGGACAAGGAGAGAGAAGTAGAGGGATATCGTGGAGCGAGAATGAGAGAGGAGACAAAGACAGAGAGAGAGAAAGAGTGGAGACCGGAAGGAGATAGAGAGAGATAAGCAAGAGGAGAAGGAGAAGGCAAGTGAGAGGGAGATATAAGAAGAGTGAGGTGATGGAGGGGAGGAGCTGGAAGATGGGAGGGAAACGGAGGTGGTGGAGGGGGCAGGTGTGGTGGAAGGTGGTAGGATGGGAGGGGAGGAAGAAGAGGGTGACATGGAATATGACGTGGAGGGGGGAACCCGTGAGAGAGGGACATGTGGCAGCCTTGGTCCATGTGGAGGGAGGGAAGAAGGAGCTTTGGAGGGAAGTGCAAGAGTGGAATGCTCTCTTGGTGTACATGAATTGGAGGCAAGTAAGGTGATGAGACGTGGAAACGAGGGGAAGTTTTGCTGGGAGAAAAGGAGAACACCTCACTTAGTGGGTTTGTGGTTCCAAAAGGAAAAGGCAAAGACTCTACTCAAAATGGAAAAGAAGACAAAGGCTTGTGGGATAAGACTAAAAGGAGTGGCAAATGAGGAAAGATGACATGGAGGAAAGTGGGTGGAAGGGGCAAACCATTGGGAGATGGAGACAAAAATGAGGTGGGGAGTTTCTCTTATGCCTCACGTGAGGAGGAGGTGGGGGAGCAAAGTGGGGGGTGGATGACCACAAGTGTATGCATGGCACATGCACTTCACGTAGAGGGGTGCAGGACTTGGGGTTCTCACATGGGAAAAACGAGTGGAGGTTAGGGAGGTGAGTGAGAAGGAGAAGGGAATGCCTACGAGGGGGAGGGGTATGTCTATGATCGTTGGGGATGACCTTGGTTGGGTGTCACCAAAGCGGGTGGCAAAGGATGTGGGTGAAGTGAGGGGGCAAGAAGGGAGAAGTGCGAAGGGCTGGTTTGATGTTCTGGTGGTGGAAATGGATGAGGATAGGGGGGAAGGTAGTGAGGAGGGGGCCAGGAGCTTGGAGAGGAATGCGAGATGGAGGTGGGTATTAGCAAGAAGAGAGGGGAGGGCACCTTGGGGATGATCGAGGGAGAGAGTGAGGGAAGTGCTTCAGTGGTGGAATGGGTGAGGGCACCCGAGCAGAGTGGGAAGGAAGGTGGAACTCCATTCCATCTTAATAGAGAAGGAGAGAGAGGGAAATGGAGAAAGGGAGAAGGAGAGAGATAGGGATGGAGTGCAACGGAGAAGGAGAGAGAGTGAATAAGAACAAGAAGAAGAGAGAGGAGAGAGAGAAGGAGACCTCGAATTAAAGAAATGGAGAGGGAGAAAGAGAAGGAGAGAAGAAGTAGAGGGAGGAGAGGGAGTGGGAAAAAGAATAAGAGAAGGAGAGAGAGTGTCTGTAAGTGTGCTAGCTGAAGAAAGACGATGAGAAGGAGAGAGAAAAGGAAGAGGAGACTGGATGGGAGGGAAAAGGAGAAAAGTAAAGGGAGAGAGAAGGAGAAGTAGAGACCAGTGGTAAAAAGAGAGAGAAATAGAGAGGAGAGAGATAGGGGAGATAGAGAAAGAGAGAAGGGGAACGAGGCAGGAGGAGAAGGGGAAAGGGAGAGATGGAGAGACAAACAGAGAGGAGAGAGATAAGGAGGAGAACGAGAGGAGTGAGAGAGAGTGAAGGTGATAGAGAGGAAAAGAAACGGAAGGAGAGAGAAGGACAAGCGAAGATGAAGGAGAGAGATGAGAGAGAGAAGGTGAGAGAGAGGAGGAATAGAATGAGGGTGAAGAAGGAGAGAAGGTGAGAGAAGAAGAAGAAGGGGATGAGGAGGACAAGAGAGAGGACAAGCAAGGAGAGAGAAGGAGAACGGCAGTGTGATGAATAATGACACAGAGAGGAAAGGGGGGGGGGAGAGTGGAGAGAAGATAAGGAGAGAAAGAAGGACAGGGGGAGTGAGAGGGGAGACAGAATGAGAAGGAGAAGGAGAGGATTAGAGGAGAGATAGAGAAGGAGATGTTGGCTGTTTGGCCTTAATCTATGTTTTCATGACTTAATCAACCTAATCTTAATTGTAATCATATAGAGTAGCACACATGTTGCATTGCATACATATTTCTTTGTGTTAATCTCTACAGGTGATCAAGACTCAAGGAAGTAAGGAAATGAAGTCAAGACATATAATCAAGCTCAATTGCAGACATGTATTTTGTATTTCATTGAGTCTTAGGAACTTGTGTAAATTAAGCATACTAGATCTAAAATCAACTTAAACACACACTACGTTCCGTAGAGAAGTCACACATGAAATTTCACAACATTTGGACTTCAATAGATCACCCAAATTAGAACCGGAAAACACTTAACCTAACCTGAACTACCTGGATCAAATCAGTCGACCTGAATGAGTTCTTCGTTCGACCGATTGGGTTGCCATTTCTGTTACAAGATTTAGTGTTAAGACTGGTCGACTGTTTACACCTTTTTGTTCGACCGATCACACGTGTCACATGACCATTTGATTTGTCATTTTTCTACAACGGTGAGATTTCCCAAAACCCCAAACTTACCAAACATTCAGTCGACCGAAACCTTTCTAGGGGTCGACCGTTCAAACATATTTTTGGTCACCCCGAACCCTCTGGACTAATTCGGTCAAACGTGCCTTTGACCCCGGTCGACCGAAACTCAATTCTTCCCAAACCCAGATGTACCTGGACATATTCGGTCGAACCAACCACTTGCCTAGTTCGACCGATCCCCTTTTCTCAAACCAAAAACCATTGAACAGTCGACCAATCCCCTAAAGCCCGTTCGACCATTCACTTAAGTGAACTTAAGTCAAAGCCTTATTTGACAAACCAGTCGACCGACGTGTCCGATGCGGTTGACCGAATTTGTTCTTAATTTGGTCCTGCAGAATTCTATTTTATGTATCTTACACAATCTTTAGCCAATTAATCCCAAACGGCTATATACTCTCTAATGCTTATATAAAGAGTTGTAAAACACATTTTAACACAACTCTCCCACTACTATTTGTCCAATACATTACAGAGAAGATCCAAACACTCCAAACCTCAAACCTTCCACACTTAAGTCTTAAATCCTATTCTCACTCAAGTGTGCTCAAGTTTAGAGAGTGTTGTTCCACTCAACCATTCTTCAAGAAGTAAGGGTCTTGGTGAAAGACCAATACAAGAGTATAGACTTCGGTGTGAGCCCGAAGTATGACTCTCGGATTGTGAGAGGAGGATCCAAGCTCAGCGAGGGTTGTTCACGAGCTTGAAGATTGTAAAGACGTTCTCTCCCAGCCCGGAACGGGGAGCGGTTAGTGAAGTCGTGAGCGGATCTCGACGTGTCGAGCGGAGCATGCAAGAGAGGACGTAGGCGGGACGCCGAACCTCTATAAAAACCTCCGAGTCCATTGTGGTTTGCTTTACTTACTTGTCTATTTTAAATTCCACTGTGCATATCTTGATTGATTAAACAAGTAGGTAATTAGCTTAAAAGTGATTAGAATTAGAGACCATCACGATCCTACATTTGGTACCAGTGACTTGTGAGCTAAATTGCTTACTTAAGCGTATTTTTAGCATGACTTCTACATCCTCTAATCACATAGAAGGATTGTGCACTACTAGACCTCCTTTGCTAAATGGGTCAAATTATGATTATTGGAAGAATAGGATGAATATTCCTAATATCTAATGACCTAAAGTATTGGATGTTTCTGCAAAATCCATACACACCCCCAAATGAAGATGAATTAGATTCACATACTAAGCCCAAAATGAAAGAAATTGAGATAAACTAAAAAATCATGAACATTCTTTATTGTGGCCTTAACGAGGGTGATGACAAAGAATTAGAGGTTGTGAAAGTGCATATGAAATATGGCATAGACTACAAATGCATCATGAGGGGGATAGAAAAACTAAGGAAACCCGCATTAGTCTCCTCATGTAGAAATATGAAATATTTTCTATGAAAATCGGTGAGAACATAAGCGAAATGAACACTCGGTTCACCGATATTACTAACTCTCTTTTGGTTCTTGGAAGAAAAATCGATGAAGGAGAGATGACACGGAAGTTCCACTAGTCACTTAGCATCCATTGGGAAGATAAAGTCGTCGCGATTGAAGAGGCGCATGATCTTTCGAAATTAAAGATGGAGGAACTCATTGGAAACTTTATGGCTTATGAACTTCAAATCAACCATTGAAAGGAGAAGGAAGCTTCAAAGAACAAACCCCTCTTGTCATTAAATGCAAATATTGATCAACCAAGGAGGAGCATAGAAGATGAGGACATTGAAGTCCTAGCCAAAGACTTCTTCAAATACCTCAAAAAGGATAAGGGAGAAAAGAATGAAAGAAGAGGAAGAAGAAGTGAGAAAAGAGAAAAAGAAAAGGAGAAGGAGAGCGAAAATGAGATAAGAGAAGGGGAGAAGAAAAATGAGAGAAGGGAGAGGAGAAGAGAAAAGGAGAAGAGCAAGAGAAGAGAAAGGAAGGAGGAAGCACACAAGGCTACATGGGATGATTCTTCATCACCATCAACATCATCATCCTCCTTGCAAAGTAGAAGTGGGCTGGCTCACTCATGCTTCATGGCTATTGAAGATGATCAAAGTGAGGTAGAATCTAACACTTTTTCTAGTAATTCAGGCTCAACTAAGTCATATTATAGTGATAGCTCACATTCTAGTGTTAATGAAGAAACCTATACACATGTTGAGCTTCAAAATGCTTTCCATGACTTAGTTAAACAATATGAGATCATTTGTGAAAAGAACAAAAATGCTAGAAAGCTAATCAAAGATCTCCAAAGTCAAATTGAAACATGCATGGATGAGAAAAATGAGGTGCTTGCTAGACTTAAAAATAATGCATCAACTCTTGATAAGTTAAAAGCAACACCTACAGATGTTGAACAAGTAGATCTTCATGCTTGCAATGTGCAATTAAGAAAAGATCTAGAAAAGTTCACAAATGGAACTATGATGCCTAATATGCTATTAGGAATCAAAGGCAATCTTTGCAAAATCATGGCTTAGGATACAATGCAAATTTGAAAAATCGTGTATATTATACAACTTTAAATGGAGAGCACTTAGTTGTAAGGCATAATTCCTCAAGTGTGTGGGCTCCTAAAACCAAAATGGTTTGGATTCCCCAAGCTAACATTAAAGGATCCAAAGTTGTTTGGGTACCAAAATCTACAGTTGTAGGTGCTTGAGGAAGAAAGCAGTCGTGACCGGGCGAGCCTAAGATTCGAATTCAAAGCCGGTTGCATCACCGAATGAAGGATAGAACCAATTCAAGCATCAAATGGGTATAAATTTCTTTATCCTATACAATTTTTTAATCAATTGGTTCTAGTCTAGGTTATATGCTTAATTGACATATCATTTATTCATCATTGCAAATCTTAAATTTGAATCACATCCATAGTTTTAGAGACAAATGTTTTCTAAATGGATGTCAAAAGGGAAATGTAAACATCACATGCTACATTATAATATTTTCTTGATGTTAATAAGGGCAAAATAAAAATGAACTTAATTGAAAAATCATATTCATATTAATAGGGGGAGCTTAATGAATATCATTTTCTTAGTGTAATGAAGTGCACAATTTAGGGGGAGCAATTTCATTACAAGACATCCACATTGAAACTTAAATTGTATAATTTTTTTGATGGATGTCAATGGGAGAGAGATAATTAAGGGGGTAACTTGGAATTTGATTTAAATTGAACAAAAGCTATGCACATCCATAGGAGGAGCATTTATATGCATAGTTTACAACTAAAAATTCTATGTATTAAGATATAGGTTGCCATCATCAAAAAGGGGGAGATTGTTGGCTTTTTGGCCTTAATCTATGTTTTGATGACTTAATCAACCTAATATTAATTGTAATCATGTAGAGTAGCACACATGTTGCATTGCATACATATTGCTTTGTGCTAACTTCTACAGGTGATCAAGACTCAAGGAAGAAAGGAAATCAAGTCAAGACATATAATCAAGCTCAATTGAAGACATGTATTTTGTATTTCTTTGGGTCTTAGCAACTTGTGTAAATTGGGCGTACTTGAGCTAAAATAAACTTAAACACACACTAGGTTCTGTAGAGAAGTCACACACGAAATTTCATAACATTTGGACTTCAATAGATCACCGAAACTAGAACCGGAAAACACCTAACCTAACCTGAACTGCCTGGACCAAATCGGTCAACCGAAACGAGTTCTTCGTTCGACCAAATGGGTTGTTATTTATGTTACAAGATTTAGTGTTAAGACCGGTCGACCGTTTACACCTTTTTGTTCGACCGATCACACGTGCCACATGACCGTTTGATTTGTCGTTTTTCTACAACGGTCGGATTTCCCAAAACCCCAAACTTACAAAACATCCGGTCGACCAAAACCTTTCTAGAGGCCGACCGATCAAACATATTTTTGGTCACCCTGAACCCTTTGGACTAATTCGGTCGAACGTGTCTTTGACCTCGGTCGACCGAAACTCAATTCTTCCCAAACCCAGAAGTGCCTGGACTTATTCGGTCGAACCAACCACTTGCCTAGTTCGATCGATCCCATTTTCTCAAACCAAAAACACTTGAATGGTTGACCAATCACCTGACGCCCATTCGACCGTTCACTTAAGTGAACTTAAGTCAAAGCCTTATTTGACCAACCGGTCGACTGACGCGTCCGATTTGGTCGACCGAATTTGTTTTGAATTGGGTCCACACTGTAGTCTTAAATCCTATTCTCACTCAAGTGTGCT
This sequence comes from Triglochin maritima, assembly GCA_963682175.1. Lineage (NCBI taxonomy): Eukaryota > Viridiplantae > Streptophyta > Magnoliopsida > Alismatales > Juncaginaceae > Triglochin > Triglochin maritima. The sequence continues at coordinate 21,278,774 of OY821771.1, read as the reverse complement.
CAAGTTTAGAGAGTGTTGTTCCACTCAACCATTGTTCCAGAAGCAAGGGTCTTGGGGATAGCCCAAGACAAGAGTACAGACTTTGGTGTGAGCCCGAAGTATCACTCTCGGATTGTAAGAGGAGGAGCCAAGCTCGGCGAGGGTTGTTCGCGAGCTTGAAGATTGTAAAGGTGTTCTCTCCCGTCCCGTAACGGGGAGCGGTTAGTGAAGTCGTGAGCGGAGCTCGAAGTGTCGAGCGGAGCTTGCTAGAGAGGACGCAGGCGGGAGGCCGAACCTATGTAAAACCTTCGAGTCCATTGGGGTTTGCTTTACTTAATTGTCTATTTTAAATTCCACTGTGCATATCTTGATTGATTAAACAAGTAGGTAATTAACTTAAAAGTGATTAGAATTAGAGACCTTCAGAATCCTACATGAGAGAGAGAAAAGAAGGAGAAGGAGAGAAAGAGATTAATAGAGGAGGGGATAGAGAAGGACAAGGAGAGAGAAGTAGAGGGAGATGGAAGTGCGAGAATGAGAGAGGAGACAAAGAGGGAGAGAGAGAGAAAGAGTGGAGATGGGAAGGACATAGAGAGAGAAGCAAGAGGAGAACGAGAGAGAGAAGGGGAAGGCAAGTTAGAAGGAGAGAGAATGGGAGGTGATTGAAGACGAAGAGTGAAGGAAAATGAGAGAGAAGATAGAAGGGAAGAGAGAATCAGAGAGGGAGTGAGAAGGAGGCAGAGAGAATGGGAGAAGGAAAGAGAAGGAGGGATTGGAGAGAAGGATAATAATAGAGAAAGAAGTAGGAGGAGAGATAGAAAGCTAAGGAGAGGGGGGACAAATCATAGAGAATGATATTGAAAAGGAGCGAGAGAAGGAGAAGCAGGGACAACAAGGAAGGAGAATGAGAAGGAGGAGGAGGAGAGATATGGAGGAGAGTGGGAAGAGAGTGTAAGAGGAGAGAGACAGAAGGAGAATGAGACGGAGAGTGAGAGAGAGAAGGAAACAGATAGAGAGGGGAGTGAGAGAAAGAAAAGTAGAAATAGAACGAATAGGATAATGAGAGATAGTGAAGAATAAAGACAAGAGAAGGAGAGAGAGAGAGAGAGAGAAAGAAAGAGGAGGTGGCAGAGGGAGAGAGAAGGATAAAGAGAGCAGTAAGATAGTTAAGGATAGAGTACTAAAGAGAAGGACATGGAGAAAAAGAGAGAGAAGGAGATAGAGAATGAGAAGGGTAGAGAAGAAGAAGGAGAAGAGAGAGATAAGGAGAATGATAGAGCGAGAGAGAAGGAAAAGGAGATGCAGAGTGTTAGAAATAGTGATGAAGCGGAGAGAAACGGAGAAGCAGAGAGAAGGAAAGACACGAGAAGAAGAAGGAGAGGGAAGAGAGATTGAAGGAGATGGAGATGGAGAGAAGGAGAGTGTGGAGAGAAAAGGAGGAGAGACAGAAGGAGAGATCGACAAAGGAGGGAGACGGGGAAGGAGGAGGAGGAGAGGTGAGAGAGAGAAGGAAATTGGTAAACAAGGAGAGAGGGAAGAAGATGAGAGAAGGAAATGGAGAGTGAGAGCTAGAAGGAGAACAACAGTGAGAAGAATAAGGACACAGAGAGAAATAGGAAGGGGAGACTGGAGAGAACATAAGGAGAGAAAGTAGAACATGGGGAGTGAGAGGGGAGGAGAGCGAGAAGGAGAAGGGGAGGAAGAGAGGAGAGATAGAGAAGGAGAGCAAGAGAGTAAGATAGAGTAAGAGATGAGGGGGGCGAGAGAAGGACAAGGAGAGAGAAGTTGAGGGAGCTCTAGGAAGGTGAAGGAGAGGGGTGGTAGGAGAGAGAGAAGAAGGAGAAGGAGAGTGATAGAGTAAGAGAGGAGATGAGAGAGAAGGACAAGGAGAGAGAAGTAGAGGGAGATAAAGGAGTGAGAATGAGAGAGAAGGAGACGGAGTGGGAGAGAGAGAAAGAGAAAGAGTGAGATGGGAAGGAGATAGTGAGAGAGAGAGAAGTAAGAGGAGAACGAGAGTGAGAAGGGGAATGGAAGTGAGAGGGTGATACAAGAAGAAGAGAGATATGGAGAAGGAAGGGGAATGAGAAGGAGAGAGACGGAAGGAGATTGAAGACGAAGAGTGAAGGAGACTGAGAGAGAAGATAAAAGGGAACAGAAAATCAAAGAGAGGAGTGAGAAGCAGGGGGAGAGAATGAGAGAAGGAAAGAGAAGGAGATAGGAGAGAGAAGGAAGGATAAGAATAGAGAAAGAAGTAGAAGGAGGAGAGAGAGAGAAAGATAAGGAGAGGGGGGACAAATCATAGAGAAGGGGAGGGAAAAGGTGTGAGAGAAGGAGGAGAGACAACAGGGAAGGAGAAAGAGAAGGACAAGGAGGAGAGATATTGAGGAGTGGGGGAAGAGAGTGAAAGAGGCGAGAGATAGAGAGAAGGAGAATAAGACGAAGAGTGAGAGAGAGAGAAGGAAACGGATAGAGAGGAGAGTGAGAGAAAGACAAGTGGAAAAAGAAATAATAAGATAAGGATAGATAGTGAAGAATAGAGACGGAGAGAGAGAGAGTGGAGATGTAGGATATAGAGGGAGAGGGAAGGAGAAAGGGAGTAGTAGGATAGTTAAGGAGAGAGAGTACTAAAGAGAATGACAAATGGAGAAATGAGAGAGAAGTCGATGTTGAAGCAGAAGGGTAGAGAAGATGAAGAAGAAGAGAGAGATAAGTAGAAGCAGAAAGCGAGAGAGAAGGAGAAGGAGGTGCATTTTTATAGAAAGAGTGAAGCAGAGGAGAGAGACGGAGAAGGAGAGAGAAGGAGATTTTGAAGCAGAAGGGTAGAGAAGATGAAGAAGAAGAGAGAGATAAGTAGAAGCAGAAAGCGAGAGAAAGAGAAGGAGGTGCATATTTATAGAAAGAGTGAAGCAGAGGAAAGAGACAGAGAAGGAGGGAGAAGGAAAGACACAAGAAGGAGAAGGAGAGGGAAGAGAGAGATTGAAGGAGAAGGAGATGGAGAGAAGGAGAGTGGTGGAGAGAAAAGGAGTAGAGACAGAAGGAGAGATTGACAGAGGAGGGAGACGGGGAAGGAGAAGACGGGGACGTGAGAGAGAGAAGGAAATTGGGAAACAAGGAGAGAGGGAAGAAGATAAGAGAAGGAAATGGAGAGAGAGCTAGAAGGAGAACGACAGCGAGAAGAATAAGGACACAGTGAGAAAAAGGAAGGGGAGACTGAAGAGAAGATAAGGAGAGAAAGAAGAACAAGGGGAGTGAAAGGGGAGGAGAGCGAGAAGGAGAACGGGAGGAAGAGAGGAGAGATAGAGAAGGTGAGTGAGAGAGTAAGATAGAGTAGGAGAGGAGGGGAGAGCGGCCAAGGGGTCGCCGGCTGTGACCAAGAGGTGGTGCGTGAGAAAGGAGACAAAAATCTGTCACCACCAAAATGCTGGTCGGATCTCCTCCAAAGTAGTGAACGACACTAAAGTCGTAGTGTACAAAAAGCTTGAGATTTGCGAAGCGAAGAACGTGTGGGAATGTGTCCTAGTGGGTTATTTCCTAAACTTCCAACCACATCTACCCACTCTCGAAACACACCTCAAGAAAGTGTGGCGGCCGACAGGAACGGTGGAGGTGTTTCGCCTGTCTGAAGATATTCTCCTATTTCGGTTTTCATGGGGTGAAGATAAATGAAGAGAACTGGAAGAGGGGTCGTGGTTTGTGAGAGGAGCACCACTCTACCTACAGGCATGGTCGAAGACGACAGTGGTAAAAGCAATCATGTCGACTATTCTAGTATGGGTCCGCTTCCCTAACTTAAACCTAAAATATTGGTCATCACCGATGCTGGCCAAATTAACAAGTGTGTTGGGGACACCCCTCTACATGTATGAGAGCACAGCTACTGCGAGACGGTTGGCATACGACCGGGTTTGCGTCAAGGTGGGTTCCGACTTTGCCTATCCCGCGATGGTAACGGCGGGATATGAGGAAGGATATATATATGAGGTATGTGTGGAATATGAGTGGAAGCACAAGTTCTACAAAGTTTGTGGTCAGATGGGACACGACGAGAGTGGGTGTGGTCGGAAACATTACGACCACGCACCAGCTGTTTCAGCGAAATGGGTTCTAGCTTGGTACCGGAAAAGCGGGCGTCGTGCACCTCAGGAGGAGAGCAGAACGCTGGCGACGGGAGGAAAGAAAGAGGTTGGGAATGGAGGGAGAGGGGAGCACTCTGCCCGTGATGACCCATCGGAGACAGCGGTTGAGGATGACGGAGACCTAACGGTGAAAGTTGGAGGACCGTTAGCTCACGGAGAAGAAAAACGAGAACCATCGGATAGAACGTCAGAGAAAGCACAACCGTTAGATGAAGGAGGGAGCGGGAAACGCATGCAACCCTTGGAGCACGTGAGGGAGCAGGAATCACACGAACGTGAGCGGGAGACTTTTTTCGCTACTAGTGGGACTGGGCTGGATCCGATGGAAGCACATGCACGTGTTGTGCGTGATTCGTAGCACATGGGGGAGCGGGAAGACATTTCTTTCGCTGCTAGTGGGCCTAGGTTGGATCCGATGGATGCATGTGCACGAGTTGAGCGGGAAAATCTGGATAGCAGGAAACAAATGGGCCTCGCACGATTGGGCTCCATCTCAATGCAAGAAATGGATTGGGCTGAGGAGGGCCAGCCTTGCCAATTCGACAAGATGCCTTCGGTGACCAAACCAGTCGAGCCCAACGAAGCTGAATCGGATCAGATGTTGCACACAGCATGTAAAGGAAATAATTTTGGGCGGGACCATACCCATGTGCGTTTAGATAATCACTTGGGGGAGATGATGTTCGGAATTGAGAGGGATGGGTATGGGCCTACGCGGGCTGAGAGGTGCGAAAGGCTGGATCAGACGTCGTCGATCGTGGGCAGGACAATACCGTTGGGGGCAGCAAGGCCATCAAGGCTGCGATCCCCACCCCCCGCAGTCGACCTAGACACACTATCCCCTTAACTAGGGTTTGAAGGTGTTCGTGAAGTAATACGACAACACAAAACAAAGGGGGAGGAGTCGAGTAGCGCATACCTTGAACCGCACGACATCGAGGAGGTAGCAATTTTTGGATTGGACCTTGTAGAGTACAAACGATTGAAGGATCAATACGCAAACATGGACACCGACTACGAGGACCCTGAGCATCCTTGGACCTATGGTTTGGGAATACAAGTCGTGAGGGGCTTTTTGACCAAGAATGAAAGCAACACGAGGTCTAATAAGAAAGCGAAAAGGAAAAAAAGGGAGGAAATGAGCGTGCATAGCATGTATGTATGGGTAGGACATAGGACCCGATGTTAGACTCGTGTGTGTCGATGTAAGCTTTCTTATAGATGTGTTTACAGATTTCTCGCCCCGGAGCAGTTCCTAGGACCTTATTGTATGCTTTTTTGCACGTTCGTTTATTGAGGCATCAATAAAATTTAGCAGGCTCTGCCGAGACCTCCCTTTTATTTTGCAAAAAAAGAGAGGAGGGGAGAGAGAGAAGGACAAGGAGACAGAAGTAGAGGTAGCTCTTGGAAGGTGAAGGAGAGGAAGAGAGGAGAGGCATAGAAGGAGAGGGACGGAAGGAGAGAGAAGAAGGACAAGGAGAGAGAGAGAGTAAGGGAGGAGATGAGAGAGATGGAGGAGGAGAGAGAAGTAGAGGTAAATAGAGGAGCAAGAATGAGAGAGAAGGAGAGGGAGAGGGAGAGAGAGAAAGAGAAAGAGTGGAGATGGGAAGGATATAGAGAGAGAAGCAAGAGGAGAACGAAAGAGAGAAGGGGAAGGCAAGTGAGAGGGTAATACAAGAAGAAGAGAGATATGGAGAAGGAAAAAGGGAATGAGAAGGAGAGGGATTGCAGTAAAGGAGAATGAGAGAGGCAGAAGGAGATTAAAGACGAAGAGTGAAGGAAAAGGAGAGAGAAGATAGAAGGGAAGAGAAAATCAAAGAGAGGAGAGAGAAGCAGGGGAAGAGAATCAGAGAAGGAAAGAGAAGGAGACAAGAGAGAGAAGGAAGGATAAGAATAGAGAAAGACGTAGAAGGAGGAGAGAGAGAGAAAAATAAAGAGAGGGGGCACAAATCAAAGAGAATGAGAGGGAAAAGGAGTGAGAGAAGGAGAAGGAGGGACAACAGGGAAGGAGAAAGAGAAGGACAAGGAGGAGAGATATGGAGAACAGGGGGAAGAAAGTGAAAGAGGTGAGAGATAGAGAGAAGGAGAATAAGACGGAGAGTGCGAGAGAGAAGGAAATGGATAGAGAGGAGAGTGAGAGAAAGAGAAGTAGAAATAGAAAGAATAATATAAGGAGAGATAGTGAAGAATATACACAAGAGACGGAGAGAGAGCAAGAAAGAGAAGGAGGAGGTAGAGGGAGAGGGAAGGAGAAAGGAAGCAGTAGGATAGTTAAGGAGAGAGAGAGAGTACTAAATAGAAGGTCAAATGGAGAAAATGAGAGAGAAGGAGATGGAGAAGCAGAAGGGTAGGGAATATGAAGGAGAAGAGAGAGATAAGGACAAGGAGAGAGCGAGAGAGAAGGAGAAGGTGGTGCAGAGTCGGGGAGGCATAGGGAAACCTATGGTTTCCTAGGTCATTTTCTTGCATTTTTTCATCTTTTACTCTTGATTTTCTACTCTAATGGAGCGTTTCGAGAGTTCTAGTCATGTTTCTAGGCTGGTGGAGGATTGTGGCAGCCGTAAGCGTCCTCCAACAGCACACACAAGCCATGGGAGAGTGGCTGCAGCAAGGGACGAGCAAGTTCCTTCCACAAATGGGGAGGGCTTTCAACCTAAGAAGTGGTCTGAGTTGTTTGGGGCTGGAGTGAAGGCCAAGATGTCTCTTGACTTGATCAAGTCGGGGCTGACGGATGGAGTTAAAGTGGCGGTTTGCACTAAGGAGCAAGTTGTAGAGGCGCTGAAATCGTGGCACAAGGTTTTTTTTGGGTATTTATTTCAAACCTCACCTCCCAACCCTTGAGAGGTACTTGCATAAACTTTGGGACCTCCATGGGAGTGTGGAGGTGATTCGTCGTCGAAATGGGTTCTTACTCTTCAGATTCACCTTAGACGAGGACGACAATCATGTCATTGAGAGAGGTGCTTGGTTTGTTCGGGTCACCCCACTTGTAGTCCCGCAATGGACGCCGGAGGTGGTAATGAAGAGAAGCAAGATGTCATCTATCCGGATTTGGCTAACGTTGCCGGATCTAGCCCTTCATTTTTGGTCACCATCGATTTTGAGCACCATAGCTAGTGTTCTTGGGAACCCGTTATACATGGATGATAACACCGCTTCAGGGAGAAGGCTTGCGTTTGCAAGGCTTTGTGTGGAGGTTGACGGAACATTTCAGTATCCAGAGTTTGTTGAGATACAAATCAAAGGTGGTGCATGGGAGAAGGTGGACATCGAGTATGAATGGAAGTCAGGGCATTGTGGAATATGTTCGGAGTTTGGACATACTCAGGTTAGGTGCCCATAAATCAGCGTGAGAAGGTGAGGGAGGCTGGAAGACCAGCTGGGAAATCCACTCCAAAGGTGCAAGGTTGGGTGGAGGTTGGTCGGAAGGGAGAGACAAGGAAGAATGGCACATCCGAGGCGAGAGAACATGGAGAGGAGAATATAGAGGCTTGTGGCAGATCCTCCTTTGGTGTCCGCACTTCAGGAAGAGCAAGGTGTGAAGACCCCTAGGGAGGCAATAGTGGATCTAGGCATCATAACGGAGGTGGAGACCGTAACGGAATGGGAGACCATACGAGGGAAGATAGCACAGTAACGGAAATGGTGAGGGCTAGAATAACGGAAAAGAAATCTTTGCTTTTAGAAGAGGCACCAATTAGCATGGAGGAGGCTAGTGGAGATTTGAATGCACCAACCATGGAGGAGTTTCCTCCTTTGGGAGGGACATAGGCTGCTGCAAAAAGCAACCTTGAGTGCAATAGGAAAGAACAAAGCAAGGGGGACCACCAGCACCTTAGTGGGGGAAACAAACAGAATGGAGTTTCTTTTGCTCCAACAGGAGGAAGCTTTGCTGGAAGAAACTTATGGGCAAATCATTTTGACAAGCCAATGGTAGGAGAAAAGCTCAGGTTTGAGGAGAAGCAAGCTAGGGGATTGAGTGGGGTTGCTGGATGTAGCTTCGATCCTATCCACCTCCGCCCAAGAGGAGAAATCATTACTAGGTCAAAGGCATTCAGGGACAAGATGACTATTAAGGGGCTGGATTGTTTTGATGTCCTAGCCGAGCTTGAAGAAAAGGTGGACGAAGAAGGTAGTGTTGCTGCAAGATGGAGAAAATAGATAGAGGATGAAAAGGAGGGAGAAGAAGGAGAGAATGTGAGAGAAGAAGAAGGAGATGAGAAGGAGAACAAGAGAGAGGACAATCATGGAGAGAGAAGGAGAACGACAGTGAGAAGAATAAGGACACAGAGAGAAAAGGTAAGGGGATAGTGGAGAGAAGATAAGGAGAGAAAGAAGGACAAGGGGAGTGAGAGAGGAGAGGAGTGGAAGAGAAGAGAGATAGAGCCTGAGTGGTGGAAGAAGAGAGAGAAGAAGGAGAGCGAGAGAGTAAGAGAGGAGGGGAGAGAGAAGAACAAGGACAGAGAAGGAGAGCGAGAGAGTAAGAGAGGAGGGGAGAGAGAAGAACAAGGACAGAGAAGGAGAGCGAGAGAGTAAGAGAGGAGGGGAGAGAAGGACAAGGACAAAGAAGTAGAGGGAGATGGAGGAGCAAGGAGAGAGAAGGAGACGGAGAGGGAGATAGAGATAAAGAGTTGAGATGGGAAGGAGATAGAGAGAGAGAAGCAAGAGGAGAACGAGAGAGACAAGGGGAAGGCAAATGAGAGGGCGATACAAGAAGAAGAAAGATATGGAGAAGGAAAACTGGAATGAGAAGGAGAGGGATTGAAGAAGAGGAGAAGGAGAGAGACGAAAAGAGATTGAATACGAAGAGTGAAGGAAAGAGAGAGAGAAGATAGAAGGAAGAGATAATCAGAGAGAGGAGTGAGAAGGAGGGGGAGAGAATGAGAGAAGGAGAGAGGGGAGAGAATGATGGATAATAATAGAGAAAGAAGTAGAAGGAGGAAAGATAGAAGGAGAAGGAGAGGTGAGAGGGAGAGAAGGAAAAAAGGAAACAAGGAGAGAGGGAAGAAAATGAGAGAAGGAGATGGAGATAGAGCTTGAAGGAGAAGGAGAGAGAGGAGACGTGGACAGGGGAGAGAGTGAGAAGGGCAAGGAGAGGGAGAGAGGAGCGATGGAGAAGGACAAGTAGAGAGAAGAATAGAGAAGGAGAGAGAGATGGAGATGGAGAAAGGGGGAAGGAGAGATATAAGGAGGGAGTGAAACGGAGAAGGAGAGTGAATAATAATAAGAAGAAGAGAGAGGAGAGAGAAGGAGACCTCGAATTAAAGAAATGAAGAGAGAGAAAGAGAAGGAGAGAAGAATAAGTAGTGGGAGGGAGGAGAGGGAGCGGGAGAATGAGTGAGAGAAGGGGCGACAAAGTCCGTAAGTGAGCTAATGGAGAAAGACAAGGAGAAAGAGAGAGAGAAGGAAGAGGATATTGGAAGGGAGGGAGAAGGAGATAAGGAAAGGGAGAGAGAGAGAGGAGAAGTCGAGAGCAGTGGCAAGAAGAGAGAGAAATAAAGAGAAGGAGAGAGACAGGGGACAGTGAGAGACAGTGAGAAGAGGAGCGAGGAAGGAGGATGGAGGAGAAGGGGATAGGGAGAGAAGGAGAGACAAATAGTGTAACGCCCCCGATCTCACGGGTACGCACACTGGGAAAGACTACAGGCGTCGCGATCAGAGACCTCCGCGACGACCGAAGGAGTTACAAAAGACAGACCAAACAACGACTCGACAATACGTACAGAGATCATACATGGATAGACTAACTTAAAACATAACTGAAAAGTGAGAGATTATCCATATATGGTAACAAGGTCAAATACATTACATCGAGTTCAAAAGGGAAATACATCATAAATAATGCGGAAGCAAAAGACAAACAGAAGAATCTAGTCGACGTGTCCCTCGTGTACAGAATCTTCGACTACTCGTCCAGTCTACCCTGTAGGAATATATGTACCTGCAAGCATCGCATCAACATATGCGTGAGTTTTCTATAAAGAAAACCCAGTATGCCCCTAGCCCAATCGGAGTTGTATGGAAGAATGCATGCAATCTATCTAAGACAAAATCATCCGAAACAGAAACAGAAAAGCACATAATGCAACAGAAGGCTACGACTCCATAAGTCATGCCGGTCGGGCGCACCCGAATCATTCCTCAATAGGAACTAGAACACCAGCCTCGCTGGTCAAAGGCGGTCACTCGACAATGACCCACCGCTCGGCACAAAGCGGTGCGCCGGATAAGTGTCCCAATTCGCGGCAAGTGACCTACATGGTGCCATCGCGAACTTGGGAATACCTACCCTGAGACAAAATGGCAACGCACCTGCCCAGGACTTATCTTACGCTTGGCCTCCCAATGTGAAGGTGTTATGCGAGTGGCCTCTCTAGCTAGAGGACCCACTCGTGGCCCGTCGTCCCAAAAACAGAATGTGCCCAGAATTATTAATCAGATTAAATGCGATGCAAGCTACTTAAGCATCTAAAATCTAATGCATCGATAGTGTATGGAATGACCTCAAGGAAAGGTATCCGGATACCCTCTTAAGATCCCCCAAGCAAATCAAATCAGAAGATCCCAATCAGGAATCAAACGAAACTCAAAACAGCAAGCAATCATAATCGGATCAGCAAATCAAGATAATAGCTAATCGAGTAATCTACGGGTCATGATAAGGATGTTAAAAGGTCTGATATCCTAAAGGTCATACATAACCATATCATAACACTTCACTTCAGTAACATATAGGCATGAGAGACGCAATAGGATGATGCATTACAACTATATATATCAAAATCACACTCCACAATAATCGATAGCATGCATCCTTAATTTTAGAGTTTATATGCGATGACAACTGAAATCTCAGAGCATGTTCAGAGTTGATATTGAAGGGAATGTGTTCTAAAAGTTTTACTTTTAAATGTCAATTATTATGAATTGAATGAGAAATCATTTTGTTCCTTGTTTATGTTATTTGTCTTTTAGAAGTGTTAAAGAAGAGGCTCTTGGTCCTTAACCGTAGAGCTCTAAAAGATATTGGTTTACATAAAACAAAAGATATTCACAATCATGGTAATTAACATGGAACATTAATTACCGAGTTAAGATTGTCGTGTTGGTCATAGATCATTGTAGCTCTACAAGTGAGTGACAACACGGGTATGCAAAAGAGGAAAATATTACTTTTGTATACTGAATAGACCTAATAAGTAAAATATTATAGAAATGTGTTTCTGTGTCATTAATATTTTACTGTGTCTTTGGTCCTTTGATATGAGACTTATATCTAAACACTTAAGGAATACTTAATTACATCAGTGTCTTGAACTATCGATCAGTGTAGTGTAGAGGCATTGGTTGGTTAAGTACAACTTTTGTTGGAGAAGATAGTTAGTCAAAAGACTATCATTGCCCCTCTTAATTGAGTGATGATATTAGTGGGCCCCTTGATAAAGCAAAGTTATAATGTGCACAATGTGATTTGAGTTAAGTCACATATTTATAACTAGCATAAAGAGATCAAGAAATGAATATTAATACAAAGATGACACAATACTACTTTGTGTGTATTCTTAATATCATGAGGCAAGGGACGGACACAAGTGGTGCACTCCATCACTAATTGGATCGGGTTTTGGTTCGAGCTGAATTAAGACATCTAGCTAATTGGGAACTATAATGTGTGGCTAGATACCTCTTATAGTTTGTGATGTTAAGCTATTAATATCACTGCCAATTTAGCTTAGATCCTCCCATAGGTCACACCATAAAACTGGGAAACAAGAAGGTGATTTTATGTTCATATGATGTATCGAGTTTCGTATACATGCGGTGAATCGATAAAATCATTATGTCATGAAAATGACATATTTAGAATCATGAATTTATATATGAGATGTAAATAAAAATATATCATGGGGTGTGATTGTTTGATATTACATATGATGATATATTGCATAAGATATATAAATTAGCTATAACCCCAAAGATCGAATTTTGTTGGGAATTGATCCAAAATTCGATAAGGCAAATTAATTGATTAAATTTCCTAAAACCCCAAATTCGAATTTTGTTGGGAATTAAACCAAAATTCGATAAAGGCAAATTAATTAAATTTCCTAAAACAAAAAAAAAAGAATTTTGTTGGGAATTAATCCAAAATTCGATAAAGGCAAATTACTTAAGGAATTATTGATCATGGTTTTGACTTGGTCAATTATGATTAAATTTGGATGTGGATTAATAAATTTAATATTGGGAATTGGTCTTAAGAGAGAAAAACATGGAAGAATGGGTCAATGCATAGCCCAAGATGTAGAAATTAAAGGAGCCTATAAATAGGCCTAATTTCCTTCATTAAAAATAAGTGTATGCCAAATTCTCTCTCTCTCTAACCGCCCAAATTAATCCATCCGAAATTCCTTACTTAATTTGAGCTTTTGGAGAGTAAAATCTCAGGAAAGAAAAGGGGGGTTATTAGCTAGATTCTAAACCCTATTGGAGATTGAGAGGCTAGCTCTTCTCTCTCCAATCTTGTTTAGAGTTTGGTGAACACTCGGAGGCAATCCACCGGGCGATTCGACCGGCAATGCGACTCCGGATCTTCAAGAGGTTTTAGAGAACCTCTAGGTATGATACTCTTTGCAATTGTTTGTTTGTCGTAATGCATGTTAAATAATTAGGGCAAACAAATGCATGTCTATATGAAAATCGAAGAAAATATGAATGTTTCGATCCCATATGTTTATAAAATTTCGAAAAATATATACATATAATAGGGCATGAAATCCTACAGTGGTATCAGAGCTTTTGATTCATATTATTTTTGATTTAGACTATAAAATCAATTTAGGCTACCATCTAGAATCAAAACAATTCGGTTTATGTCTCTTTCGAGTTTTTCGATGTTTTGTTGATTAAATTCTAATAAATTCGTTTTGATGGTTTTATATGTTTTAAAACATCACATGATTGCTAGAATTGAAATTTAGACATTTGTCTAATTTATAGAATTTTCTTTTTATTTTAAATGATTATTTTATAAAAGAATCAAAAAAACCGAAAAGGACTAATGTTCATCTTTCCTTTTGGAAATTGGATGAACGGCGGTTCAAAATAATTAATTTTGAACTATGGATGCATGAAAATCATTTTAATGGATTTCAAATGATTTTTCTAGAATTGTTTGATTTTAGATGCTTGATATCTAGATTAAATAGTTTATATTGGACATGCGTGCATGGATGCTCGAGTTGTTTTGCAGGAATTGTGAGTTTGTATGTTCCAAATCAGCAGCTATGAATGTTTATAATTGTTATAATACAGGGGATTTTGTATGTAAAAGCCAAATTCTCTATTTCCATCTTTTAGATAAATTGCATATGCATATGAGAGGTTTTTACGTAGGACTTGCACTAGTCGGTTTTTTATCGAATGTGAGGAGCATGTTTATTTTCTGTAAAATCTACACCTCCGGTTCAAGAGTAAGTCGCCACTGTAGCGCATCGGTCGAGGATCGAGGATCGGGGATCGAGGATCAAGGATCGAAGGGAACATATAAACTCACACGATGTGGATTGTGTGAATGTTTAATTTCTGTTTTTATCTTGCTATGCATGTGATGAATGTGTTGAATGTTAGGATGTGTATAATTAATAATATGCATGATAACCTAAAATTCTAAATCACATGTTAAATTGTCCAACAAAAATTAAGAATAAATTTCCTTCTTATTTTCATCCACTAGCAGCCATTGATCGAGGGATACTCTACTCGCCCTTAGCGGGAGATAGCTCCCTCCATCTTTGGGAATAGTGGGAGATATAAAGGTTGTCTGTTGTTGTGCCACAATTAAATATATGAGGTGTGTTTCACCCTAGTGAACCCCAAGTATGTTTAGTTGTGAATACAATGGATAAACGTATCTCGTATCAAATGAAAATAAGTTTTCTTAACATTACCTAGAGCCCTCGCTCGGTTTTGGAAAAAGTTTTTCTTACGAGGAGAGGTCGTATTCCCTCATAATTAAAACGACAAGAGTCACAAGAGTTTGAAGATGCTAAATGTTGCTAAAATTCAAAAAGGTTGTGATTAGAAAATGTTTTCTTACATTGATATTGTAATGTATTCGATAGCCCTTAGCTAGTCTATATTACAATTGATGGGATCTTGGATTGTTGCATTTATGGGCAAAATTTTTATTTGCAAGATTTACATTTATATATTCGATATATGTATGCATGTGTATTAAAACATATAATTGCCATTAAAACCTGTATGATTTATTTTGTAGAAAAATGTCGAACATCCAACCTATCGTACGATCCATGATAGAAAAACACCCTTTAGCAAATGATGGCTCAAACTTCATTAGTTGGCAACTCAAACTCAACATCGTGTTAAAGTTTGAGAAACTATCTCACATTTTGGAAGCTCCAATCCCTAAGTGGAATGAGAGATTAACCGATGGAGAGAAAGAGGCTAAAGCCAAGTGGGAAGACCAAGAGAACCAAGTTCACGGTCTCATGCTAGCATCCATGGGTGACTCGCTTCAAGCGAAATACTTGGATTCAAAACACAAGAAGACCATGGAGTCTTTATCAAAGATGTTCATGGATAGTGCCCGAAAGGAGCGCTATAAGACCACCATCGCACTCACAAGGTGCCATATGGCGGAGGGAACATCGGTATCTATGAATTTTCTCACGATGCAAGGATACCTTGAGAAGTTGGCAAAGCTCTCTTCACCAATGCCCGAGGACATTGCTGGAGATATGATTCTTGCCTCTCTAGCCCCGTCCTTTAAGGACTTTGTGATGCACTATCACGTGCGTGAAAAAGGGGTGAGTCTTGAGGAGCTTCACAACGCTCTCAAAACTGCTGAAGTTGACATGGGCAAGGGTAGGGACAAGCAAGTCCTTGCCGTCCATGGGAGGGGCCATAAGATTGGTAAAGGAAAGGGCAAATCTACCAAAAGTGGTTCAATCAAGAACAAGGGAGTAGGAGGTGCTCATAAAAGTGCCTCGAGGGGGAAATCTCAGAAATCTCCAACTCCCAATATGGAGTGCTTTCACTGCGGTGAAAAAGGACACATCCGGCCAAATTGCCCCAAGTACAAGGAAGACCTTGACAACGGAGTGATTGAACGTCGGCGCCCCAAAAAGGCCAATGGTATATTTGTTATTGAAATAAATTTAGCCACCTCTGTCCAGGATTGGGTAATTGATACCGGATCTTGTGCTCACATAGTTTCTAATGTGCAGCTACTCATGGATAGGAAGGAACTCGTAAGGAATGAGGTAGAATTGAAGGTCGGAAATGGTGCGAACGTGTCTGCGGTTGCACAAGGTTCTGTGGTGCTTCAATTTTGTAGTGGTTTAAATTTATGTCTAAAGAATGTTTATTATGTACCTTCGATTAGCAAGAATATTATTTCTGTATCATGTCTGGATATGGATAATTTTAATATAAATATTTCAAATTCTTGTTTGTCTATATCGAAGAATGGTGTGTTCTATGCAAATGCGTTCATAAGGAATGGTCTCTATTTGCATGAATTGGATAATAAACAAATCTTTAATATCAATAACAAAAGACTTAAGACCACTCACGAGAATGATACTCTCTTGTAGCACTATCGTCTTGGTCACATAAATGAAAAGCGCATCAAGAAATTGCAAGAAGCTAACCTTCTTGGTCTACTTGATTTTAAATCATTGGAGACGTGCCAACCATGTCTAATGGGAAAAATGACCAAAAAGCCTTTCAAGAATAAAGGTCCAAGGGCGAATGGCTTGTTGGATTTGATACATTCCGATGTATGAGGTCCAATGAGTACTAGTGCACGAGATGGTTTCAAGTACTTCATTACGTTCACGGATGATTATAGTCGTTATGGCTATGTTTATCTAATGAGAAACAAAAGTGAGTCCTTTGACAAGTTCAAAGAATTCAAGAATGAAGTAGAGAACCAACTCGACAAGAAAATCAAGTCTCTACGAACGGATCGTGGAGGTGAGTACTTAGTGCCGAATTTGACTCATACCTAAAGGATTTTGGTATTGTACCTCAACTCACCCCTCCCGGTACACCTCAGTGGAATGGGGTATCCGAAAGGAGGAATAGGACATTGCTCGACATGGTTCGGTCAATGATGAGCCATGCGGAATTACCTCTTTACTTTTGGAGTTATGCACTACAAACTGCGGCTTACACACTAAATAACGTTCCATCCAAATCCGTAGAGAAAACGCCTTATGAGCTATGGAGTGGTAAAACACCCAAGCTCAATTTTCTCAAGATTTGGGGTTGTGAGGCTTACGTCAAGAGATTGATGTCGACCAAACTTCAACCAAAAGCGGATAAGTGCTTCTTTATAGGTTATCCTCGTGAGACAAGAGGATACTACTTTTGGCATGTCACCTCCAATCGAGTGATTGTAGAGAGCGATGCCACATTTCTGGAAAAGGAATTTCTGGAAAGAGTAAAAAGTAGTGGGCGTAGGGTTGTACTTGAGGAAACTCAAGATACTCTACAAGATCATGACATGAATGATGACATTCAAGATGATGAAGGCCCAACTGAGATTCCTTTGGTTAGTGGGAGCGTGAGCGAGAGACCATCACAAGAAATTGTGAGAGAATCTCAATCATCCCCACCAAGTGTACGTTCAAGAGTTGAACGTGAACCCACTCCTCAAGAAATTGTGGAAGAAGTTCGAGAGACACGAGAAGAACCAAAAGAACTTAGAAGGTCAACAAGGGAAAGGAAGAAACCCGATTTGTATCTGGGACTTCATGAAATCATGGTACTAGATACTAATGATCCCTTAACCTTACAAGAGGCAATGGAAAGGGAAGACTCCAAACTATGGCTTAAGGCCATGGAATCCGAAATAGAATCCATGTATGATAATCAAGTATGGGACTTGGTTGACCTTCCTCAAGGGAAAAATGCCATTCATAATAAATGGGGTTTTAAGAGGAAAATGGACATGGATGGGAACCTGACAACCTACAAAGCGAGGCTTGTAGCGAAGGGTTTCACTCAAGTTCAAGGAATTAAATATGATGAAACTTTTTCACCGGTTGCCATGTTCAAGTCTATTTGGATCATGCTCGCTATTGCCGCATTTCACGATTATGAAATATGGCAAATGGATGTCAAAACGGCGTTCCTGAATGGGAACTTGGAGGAGGATGTAAACATGGCACAACCTCAAGGTTTTGAAGATCCAAAGAATAGCGAGAAGGTATGCAAGCTTCAAAGATCCATCTATGGATTGAAGCAAGCATCAAGGAGTTGGAACAAACGCTTTGACGAGGAAGTGAAGAAGCTTCACTTCATTCAAAGTAAGGAAGAACCTTGTGTATACAAGAAGGTTAGTGGGAGCCATGTAGTATTCCTAATCGTATATGTCGATGACATATTGCTCATGGGTAATCATATTCCTTTGCTTGAGCAAACGAGAAGTTCATTGAAATCTGCATTTTCGATGAAAGACATGGGTGAGGCTCAATACATCTTGGGAATCAAGATATATCGAGATAGACCCCGTAGACTCATTGGCCTCAGTCAATGTGCATACATTGACAAGGTCTTGGAAAGGTTCAAGATGAACAACTCCAAAAAGGGTAGTGTGCCAATGAGTATGGGTGTGTAACTCAAGAAGTCTCAACGTGCGCAATCAAGTAAGGACTTAGAGTACATCAAGGATGTCCCTTATGCTTCGGCAATTGGGTCGATCATGTACGCGATGACTTGCACAAGACCAGATGTCTCGTATGCTCTAAGCGTGACAAGTCGTCACCAATCCAACGCAGGTCCTGAGCATTGGACTGCGGTGAAGAATATCCTGAAGTACCTTAACCGGACTAAGGATAAGATTCTTGTTTATGGAGGACAAAGGGAATTGATAGCTGAAGGTTACTCGGATGCGAGTTTCATGAGTGATCCAGACGATAGAAGGTCTCAATCAGGATGCGTCTTCGTTCTGAATGGTGGAGCTGTGAGTTGGCGTAGTTGGAAGCAAAGCACTACAACTGACTCAACCACTACTTCCGAAGTAATGGTTGTCGCTGAAGCGAGCAAGGAAGGAGTGCGGATTAAGAAGTTCCTTGAAGAGCTTGGAGTAGTTCCCTCGAGCGAGGGACCAATAGAGCTATTTTGCGACAATAGTGCATCTATCTCGCAAATCAAGGATCCCAAATCACACCACAAAGTGAAGTACATGGATCGTAAGTACTTCGTGACGCGTTACCTCATCGACGAAGGCAAAATAAATCTTTTATGGGTGGACACCAATAGCAACAAAAGCTGATCCATTCACAAAACCCTTCTCCCAAGCCAAGGGCGAAATGCATTTCGAGTCCATGAGATTGAGGAACCATGTAGATTGGCTTGATGATTGATATGTAATGGGGTTTACCCTAGTAATTATTGTTTTATGCATTGAGTATGTATGAGAAAGAAAACTTTAATAACAAGTGGGAGATTGAAGGGAATGTGTTCTAAAAGTTTTACTTTTAAATGTCAATTATTATGAATTGAATGAGAAATCATTTTGTTCCTTGTTTATGTTATTTGTCTTTTAGAAGTGTTAAGGAAGAGGCTCTTGGTCCTTAACCGTAGAGCTCTAAAAAATATTGGTTTACATAAAACAAAAGATATTCGCAATCATGGTAATTAACATGGAACATTAATTACCGAGTTAAGATTGTCGTGTTGGTCATAGATCATTGTATCTCTACAAGTGAGTGACAACACGGGTATGCAAAAGAGGAAAATATTACTTTTGTATACTGAATAGACCTAATAAGTAAAATATTATAGAAATGTGTTTCTGTGTCATTAATATTTTACTGTGTCTTTGGTCCTTTGATATGAGACTTATATCTAATCACTTAAGGAATACTTAATTAGATCAGTGTCTTGAACTATCGATCAGTGTAGTGTAAAGGCATTGGTTGGTTAAGTACAACTTTTGTTGGAGAAGATAGTTAGTCAAAAGACTATCATTGCCCCTCTTAATTGAGTGATGATATTAGTGGGCCCCTTGATAAAGCAAAGTTATAATGTGCACAATGTGATTTGAGTTAAGTCACATATTTATAACTAGCATAAAGAGAACAAGAAATGAATATTAATACAAAGATGACACAATACTACTTTGTGTGTATTCTTAATATCATGAGGCAAGGGACGGACACAAGTGGTGCACTCCATCACTAATTGGATCGGGTTTTGGTTCGAGCTGAATTAAGACATCTAGCTAATTGGGAACTATAATGTGTGGCTAGATACCTCTTATAGTTTGTGATGTTAAGCTATTAATATCACTGCCAATTTAGCTTAGATCCTCCCATAGGTCACACCATAAAACTGGGAAACAAGAAGGTGATTTTATGTTCATATGATGTATCGAGTTTCGTATACATGCGGTGAATCGATAAAATCATTATGTCATGAAAATGACATATTTAGAATCATGAATTTATATATGAGATGTAAATAAAAATATATCATGGGGTGTGATTGTTTGATATTACATATGATGATATATTGCATAAGATATATAAATTAGCTATAACCCCAAAGATCGAATTTTGTTGGGAATTGATCCAAAATTCGATAAGGCAAATTAATTGATTAAATTTCCTAAAACCCCAAATTCGAATTTTGTTGGGAATTAAACCAAAATTCGATAAAGGCAAATTAATTAAATTTCCTAAAACAAAAAAAAACGAATTTTGTTGGGAATTAATCCAAAATTCGATAAAGGCAAATTACTTAAGGAATTATTGATCATGGTTTTGACTTGGTCAATTATGATTAAATTTGGATGTGGATTAATAAATTTAATATTGGGAATTGGTCTTAAGAGAGAAAAACATGGAAGAATGGGTCAATGCATAGCCCAAGATGTAGAAATTAAAGGAGCCTATAAATAGGCCTAATTTCCTTCATTAAAAATAAGTGTATGCCAAATTCTCTCTCTCTCTAACCGCCCCAATTAATCCATCCGAAATTCCTTACTTAATTTGAGCTTTTGGAGAGTAAAATCTCAGGAAAGAAAAGGGGGGTTATTAGCTACATTCTAAACCCTATTGGAGATTGAGAGGCTAGCTCTTCTCTCTCCAATCTTGTTTAGAGTTTACTGAACACTCGGAGGCAATCCACCGGGCGATTCGACCGGCAACGCGACTCCGGATCTTCAAGAGGTTTTAGAGAACCTCTAGGTATGATACTCTTTGCAATTGTTTGTTTGTCCTAATGCATGTTAAATAATTAGGTCAAACAAATGCATGTCTATACGAAAATCGAAGAAAATATGAATGTTTCGATCCCATATGTTTATGGATTACATATATCCATATAATAGGGCACGAAATCCTACAGATATGTGTACGGATTACATGTATATCAGTACGATAATCATGACACGAGCAGCACATGATATGAAAGAGGCCGTTTACATTCATAAGTGCATGCATGACTACAACATCAAGAATACACACACATCAGATCATAAGCCACTTTAAATCTGCTACTGAAACACAACAACTCATATAGAGCAAAACACATTCAAAACATAGAACACGATAACTAACAAAAGACAAGCTAACAAGTTCAATCGACTCACAACCATATGCATGAGCCATTGACCACTCCAACCCACGTGCTTAGAGTATCCCTCTGAGGCGGTCTATGGTGGGAGAGGGTCAGTAGAGATCCATTCAAGCAGCCCAGCCCAACAACCGAGCAAGCTGATGCACATGGTGCACTAACCGCATGGCTAGCCCATTCAAGCGCACCCTACTCAGACCGAGCTAGCCCATCCTGATCCTCCTCACCCTTAGCCTCCCTAGGGTTGTTCCACACCTTTTCCTGACCCTTGCCACCTTCTAGAAGGGCTGGACCAGCAAGCTGATCCAAACAAAGAGTCAAGAGGGTTGAAGAGAAATCCTAGTCGGATCTTCTGTGGACCAGCACACCCAACCAGATCCGTGTCCACCTCAAAACTCAGCCCAGAAGAAACCTCATCACTCCTGGTCGGACCTCACCAGAGCTCGCCGGAGCCCTGGTGTTCTGGCTGTCTCACAGCCAGCCCCATCTAGCGCATGCTCCATGCGCACGCTAGAAGGGAACTCGATTGATGGTGCAACCGATTGTACCAACAACCAACATGGTGCTGGCTGGCCCTCCAGCCAACACCCCCTCCCATACAACTCTTAAAGGTTCAGGAGCATGCCTGAATTCACGAAAAACTTTGCCCGAGATTACCGGAGATCAGCCCACCTAGATCTTCGTCTAGTTGCTCCCAGAAGATGCACTCTAGCTTGCTCCACTTGACTCGTCGGAGCTCCAACCACTAGCACACCGAAGAGGGAGATGGAGAGGGTCTGAATTTCGTGGGTGAGGGAGTGAGAAGGTAGGGATGGCTTGGGTTGAGGGGGTTTTGTTTGCTAAAAATCCTCCAACTTCCATAAGGCATGCCAAAATGGCACCATTCCAAAGGCATCCAAAAGCCACGAAAATGCACATCCAAACCCTAATGAAACGCTTCCAATTCCATGCCATTTCAACACAGTTTTAGTCCAAAACCGACCCTACACTCACTCGGGCCCAAATTGAGTCGATCGAGTCAAACAACCGTACGCTCGTCCGTTGTGTCGCACCCAATCGACCAACGAGAAATCTGATCAAATCTACTCTAACAAGCATGCAATAACAACAAAAACAAGGGGCACCGTAAAAACATTGCAAACAATGGCCATAAGACAATGAAATACAAGTGTCATGATAGCCATAGATTCTGAGAACTAATCATGAACAAATCACATGAATCCAACAACTAACAATCTATATACGTATGACCTAACAACAGAAAGCTAATCATGCAAGATCATAATGTCTATTGCCAACAACTAATTAGGAAGGTCACACAAAATACAGTCACTGAACATACATGAACATATAATATATTTATATCTATATGCACAAGGTGTATGAGAACAACAAATAAAACATGGAATTAATGACAAGATCTCGATAGACAATACTCACGCACAAGATATATCTAGTCAGCAATTAAATCATGTGCTAATAACAAGATCTCTATGTGTTTATATATGTACATGCACATGATGTACGAGGATAGCAATTAAGACGTGCAATCATCATAAGATCTCGATGGACAAATATGTATGGGCATGATGTATCTACACAACCAATAAATCATGGGATCATAGTCATAATATCACAATACAAACTTACTTGCATGCATGACAAGCACTCACGTCATCATACACATAACAGAAGCAACAATAATTATAATAAATTAGGTATAGCACATGCCATAATAAGTGTAGATCATGGGAATCAAAATGCAACCTATGGAAGCTATGGTCATGATGTGATGATTACACAACACTTCGCTCTACTATAACGCAATCATGGGTTTAAAATTCATTCATGCATGAGTGTAAGTATGTTTAGGAGATATATGAGACTATATGCATAATACAAGTTCCCACGATGCAATCGTGATAATACGAGTGATAGGCGTGGATGCATGAATGGATGGCAAATCACTTCTGATTCCAAAATTTTAGAGCATAGCATCATGCACATAGTTGAAATAAAATGTTCGGTTTGCCTTTACATGTAGTGCAATTTCTTGTTTACAGCGATGATGTCAGGTGTGTTAGCAAACTACGATTTAGTCTACAGGTTCGTATTTACCTTTGGTGGAGAGAACCTGTGGTAGCGGAAGAAGAATCAACGATCACCTCACGGAGTCTTCTTGAGCACCGGCCGATCTTCTACTCTCTTGGAGAAGAAGAACAAATCCACAACCCAAGAGTCCTACTTGGTGGAAGGGATTGATTTGAGGGAGAGGGAGGTGGCGGCTAGGTTAGGGTGGAGGCTAGGGTTTTGCACATGAGATCCATCTCTCCAATGGGAGGCTCCCCTGCTTATATAGATGGCTCCACCCTAAACCCTAAATGTGTAGTCCAATAGGGACGCGCCATATGTCAGTGCTTTGGGCAAATATCTTATTAATCTTGGATTAATCCAATATCTCCCACTTGCACAATAGCATGATAACAACATGTCATTTGCTTTTGTGTCCCCGACACATATGCATATATCCCTGATACATACAATCACACAATGACAATACGTCACCTCTCTATGTCTCCCTGACACACATGTATACATCCCTGATATATACAACTATTCCTCTCTCCAAGAACGCTTCCACAACACGCAAGTCCCTGATCATGTATCCCCGTTACAAGATCATATGTATCCCCGACACATGCACTCTTCCGATCATAGGACAAATGGGTCGTGCGACCGGTGATGCACCTGCAATTTAGGAGTCTCAAACTAGAAACCTTACTAGAAGGCTAGAATGACAACATCCTCAAAAACCATTAAATAAGCAGTCAAATGCACATCACAGTTCCCCAGGTTTACTCAGAAACTCACTTGACATGAACGGTATCTCGATCCCTCGGAGAGAATACATTCTTGTCCTCAAGATACTTGCTACTGTATCCAATACAATTGGGCCCATAAAATACTTTTAGTGCAGTCGAGTCAAACCTTTCCCTTCGCCCCAGACCACCATTACACTCAGAGTTGACTCCTTTCCCGAAGATGCCTCTTTAGACCGAATCTCTCATGGTCATAGATAACATCCCAAAGTAGCCACATCAACTCTTTGCTTCATGGTGTTGTCGAAGGTCACTAATGACAATCAAGTCTTGGAATCACATGGTGAAGGAGCAGGGATCCATCCTTTCACTTCCAAATGGTCGCTCAGCACATGTTGTATGACAAACATGTTATGGTGGATCATACTGTACACAACAGTATGTCTGTCTCTCAACACCATACAAGTCTTAGTCAAGTCGCACCCCCTCTGCGCCTGACCCGAGCTTCATCATTGTCACCTTAACACCATACACGTGCAACCTGGCGCCACATGTGATGCTCGCACTTGGCTTCTATAGGTCACATGAATTATGGGAACATTCATGTCAATCCTCACCAACATAGAGGATCTCATCTTGATTCGTAATCAAGGCGAGTGTCCTATCATGAACTGCTCTGGATCTATCATACAAGATCTCCTCATGATCAGTCTCATCTGTGCTCGCTATCAAAAGTGCCAGAGGCGAATGCTCGTGTGAGTGAGCATTCTTCAGCCTATTGACAGAATAATATTTTATGATAGAACAACTACATCAACCAAACAGATATAGTCGAAAGAAAAAACACAATCAATCATAAAAGGAAGTTAGACATGCCAATACATCAAAGTCTGCGTAAGCCTAAGGACTTCACATGAGACACAAACGAGTCCTTAGCTACAGCCTTGGTAAGAGGGTCAGCTACCGTAAGACTAGTAGACACATGTCTTAACACAACTTCCTTTCTCGCTATGATGTCCTTCACAAAATGATACCTAACCTGTATATGTTTGGTCTTTCCATGATATTTGGGGTTTTCACATAACAAAGGGCAGCCATGCTGTCACAATAGACAACAACAGGCTCATCTGATGTCTCTACTAGCCCAGTATGTTGTAAGAACCTCCTCAACCAAACTGCCTTCTGTACTGCTGCAGAGCATGCAACATACTCTGCTTCCATAGTCGACAGGGCTATACAAGTTTGCTTCTTGCTGGACCATGAGATGGCCCCATTAGCCAGCAAGAAAGCATAACCAGAGGTAGACTTCCTTTCATCAATGTCTCCAGCCCAATCGGCATCACTATAGCCAATCAAGCGGAGATCTGATGCTTGGTAACACAGCATGTAGTTACTCGTTCCTCTGAGGTATCTTATGATTCTCTTGACAGCCTTCCAGTGCTCCATGCTTGGGCTGGACTGGGATCGGCTAACCATACCCACAGCATAGCAAAGGTCTAGCCTACTACACATCATAGCGTATATAAGGCTTCCCACAGCATTGGAGTATGGAACCTTGCTCATTTTGGCCTTCTTTTCAGGAGTATCAGGATGCTTATCAAGGCTTAAGTGCAAGCCCTTCTCAACAGGAGTGTCGATTGGTTTGCATTTGGCCATATGGTATTTCTTCAAGGCGTTGTTAATATAAGTTTCTTGAGACAATCCCAGAAGTCTTTTGGACCTATCTCTAACTATCTTGACACCAAGGACGTAGCTAGCTTCACCCATGTCCTTCATATCAAACGTGGAGGACAACCACTCTTTAGTGGATTTCAGCAACTCTTTGTTATTGCCAGCCATGAGTATGTCATCAACATACAATGTCAGAATGACAAATTTACCATTTGATCTCTTAACGTACATAGAGTAATCCTCCTCAAGCATAGAGAACGTATTCTCTGATATAGTTTGATGGAAGCGAATGTTCCACTGTCTAGACGCTTGTTTTAAGCCATATAAGGACTTATTGAGCTTGCAGACTTTGCGTTTTTGTCCTTTGACTTCGAAACCTTGAGGTTAATCCATATAAATCTGCTTCTCAAGTT
This sequence comes from Triglochin maritima, assembly GCA_963682175.1. Classification (NCBI taxonomy): domain Eukaryota; kingdom Viridiplantae; phylum Streptophyta; class Magnoliopsida; order Alismatales; family Juncaginaceae; genus Triglochin; species Triglochin maritima. The sequence continues at coordinate 21,253,142 of OY821771.1, read as the reverse complement.
CTCCATTGAGAAAAGCAATCTTTACATCCATTTGGTAAAGCTCTAAGTCCATCTGAGCTACAATAGCTAGTCGAAGGCGGATGGAGGCAAACCTAACCACACGTGAAAAGGTTTCCTCAAAATCCACGCCTTCTCTTTGGGTGTAGCCTTTTGCTACCAGTCTAGCCTTGAATCTATCAATAGATCCATCCGCCTTCCTCTTAATCTTGAGGATCCACTTGGCCCCAATGGCTTTTCGGTTCGGCGGTAAGTCGACCAAGTCCAGACTCGATTAACTTTCATCGACTCCAACTCTTCCTTTATAGCTTCTAACCACTCTTTCGCATTTGAACCTTCCAAAGCCTCTTTCAAGGTCTCATGTTCTTGCTCAACGATTACTGTCATCCCAGATGATTCATAATCAATTTCTTCTTGAGCTATCATGAGGGCCTCTTCTTCTAAGCGAAACCGCCTACGAGGAATGAGCCCGCATTTACTTCAACGCAGATGGGTATCTGATGGCTCATCCTCCGTGAGAGCTATCAGATCCTCAGCATTGCTGCTCCCCACTAGGATTGACTGGTGGAACCTCATGTTCCACTTCCAGATCCCGTGGAGTGGCAATGTCCTCATCTTGTTGTTCAAAGAAGTCCACTGACTCTTTGATACCTCCAGCAAGAGTTGGAAAATCATTTTCCAAGAATGTGGCATCCCTAGACTCTAGTTCCGTCCTTCTTTCATTCTCGTCTAACCCGATAAAAACATAACCTTTGGAGAGATCACTGTATTTTACAAAGATACAATTTTCCCTCTACGTCCTAGTTTTCCATATCGGTGACTAGTAGAATGAATGTATGTCGTGCATCCCCAAGGACGCAGAGGAGGGGACTTCACGTGGTCAAACTCCTCCAAAGGAAGTGCTTGTATTGAGATGAGGATTGACCGGATACTTATGAACAATGCGCAGCTCGAGATGTTTCTGAAATCCTTCTACATCGTTGGTGGCAAGGATCTGAGTGACCATGCCATGTTAGTAATGAAGACAGAGGGAAATGAGAGATGGAAAAAGCAGATGTTTCATTTCGAAACCCATTGGGCGGAGCACGAGGAATTTCATGTTGTAGTTTATCGAGCTTGGTCTACTTTTGTGATCGACACGCCCATGTTTCTTGTTGCTGAAAAGTTTAAAGAAGTCAAGAAAACACTTATAGGATGCAGTGGAAGAACCTTTCGAAACATAACAAACAAGGTGGGTGAGGCCCAAACAGCCCTTGAGGAGGTGAGGAAGGAAAGGCTACGCCTACCAAACAATGATGCTCTAGTGATTGCCGAAGGGTCAGGAAAGGGGGAACTTGAGCGTGCCCTTGCTTGGGAGGAGTCTCTTATCCGTCAAAAATCAATGGTGAAGTTGTTGAAAAAGGGGGACCAAAACACTAGGTTTTTCCATGCGCAACTCCGAGTGAGGAGAGCCACCAATCAAGTGAGGAGAGTGTGTGAGGGAGCAAATTTCGTAGAGGAGGAGGGAGAAATTCGGGATGCCATTCGACGGTTTTATGCTAACTTGTTTGCTAATGATTTTCAGGTACGACCACTTCATCCTTCCCTCCTCTTCCCACAGCTCCTGTCGGAGGAGGTGAGGGATCTCACACGAAAGATGGAATTAAAAGAAATCGAAGCGGTGGTGTTACATGCGAATTTGGACAAGGCACTGTGCTCCGATGGCTTTAGCGCAAAGTTCTTCAAGACTGTGTGGGACATCATCAAAGGAGACGTATTCCAGGTCATGAACTCTTGTTTGGACATAGGACAAGTGTTAACCCAATGGAACTCTACCTCGATTACGATCATCTCAAAGAATAAGGCACCGAACTCGGTAGAGGATTACCGCCCCATCGCTTTATGCAACATGACCTATAGATTCACATCCAAAGTACTTGCAAACCGCTTAAGGGGGCTTCTACCAAGGCTGATTTGGGAGAACCAAAGTGCTTTTGTCAAAGAAGGCGAATTGGCGATAATATTCTTCTCGCAACTTAACTTTGCCACAATCTCCACCTTTACAAAGGGAGGGGACGCATGTGCCTAAATCGTGATATCTGGAAAGCGTATGACTCAATCTCGTGGTGCTTCCTTGATGAGGTGATGAGTCGTTTTGGATTTCCTATGAAGTGGAGAAGGCTTATTATGAGTTGTGTGAAAGCATCTTTTGTGGTGACGATAAGTTGAGCTAACTCCACCTCCTTTGCTGCGAGAAATGGTTTGAGGCAAGGCGATCCATTGGCACCCTACTTGTTTGTTATGTGTATGGAAGTCTTAAGTGAGATGGTAAAAAAAGCGGTCATGGATGGAAGGATTGAGCCCTTATCTTGTGGTGATGTGCCCGTTTCACACTTGCACTTTGTTGATCATCTCCTAGTGTTTGCAAGTGCAACAAGTATGGATCATGGGAAGGGATGTGCCACATGGAGCATGGACTGCAACCCATCTTGGTATGGAACGAAAGGAATTCCCGGTGGTCTACTTCGGGTTGCCATTATTCTCCGGGAGAATGGGGAAAACTCATTGCATCTTACTTGTAAATAAGGTGAACCAACGTCTTAGCACTTCGAAGCAGAATTTTCTATCCATTGCCGGCCGGGTAGAACTTGTGAGAAGCGTGCTTGTCTCCCTTAGTATTTATTGGACTTCCGCCTTACTCATGCCATGAAAGGTGCTGCAAGAGCTGGAGAGCCTCATGCCTCATTTCATTTGGGGAGGGCAAAAGAAATGGGTTGTCGTGGCATGGAAGGATGTGTGCACACCAAAGGATGAAGGAGGGCTCAGTCTGAAAAGATTAACGGCTTGGAATGATGTGGGCCTCCTCCGCCTATTATGGCTTGCGGTGGCGGAAGGAAGTTCCCTTTGGGTGAAATGTGTACGACGGAAATACTTTAAAAACTGCACTATTGGGCTTGCAATGGCACCATCAACATCATTGTGGCATGGCGAGGGATTCTTCGAGTTCGTGACATTGCTCGATGGCACATCCAATATGCGGTGGGAAGTGGGCAAGAGATACGTTTCTTCCAATAGTCGTGGTGTTGCGAACCGTTTCACTGTGAGAGTTGGGGGGCTTGACTCCACCATTAATTGGGAGTGCCTTGGGATACCAACGTTTCGTACTTCATAAGAGAGGGGAAGTGGAACCTACCCCCCCCCCCCATCCCCCCACCAAGATCAACGATAATGGACGAAGTTCATTTGAAGATCACAAATACACGCATTCATGGAGGCGTGGACCATCCGAAGCACATAGGAAGGGGGCTACATTAGGAATCAAGGAAGAGTGGAAGTGGGTGGTAGACCCAGGGAGGAAGGTCACTTGGGCGGGTTTGGTATGGCACAAACATGTCATTCCTAAGCATGCTATTACAGCTTGGCGAGAATTGAAGGGGCACCTCCTAACCAAGAAGCTTATGAATCTAAGAGGAGCAAAGCATGACCCGGTATGCAGCCTTTGTGAGAGTGCGAAAGAGGTAATGGACCATCTATTGTGGAGGTGTGCGTACATTAAGGAGGTGTGGACAACACTACTCCTTCTCATAAGAGGCTCTCATCTTGATTCCTAATCAAGGCAACTATCCTATCATGAACTATTCTGGATTGATCATACAAGATCTCCTCATGCGTAGTCTCATCTCTGCTTGCTGTCAAAAGCGCCAGAGGTGAATGCTCGTGTGAGTGAGCATTCTTCAGCCTATTGACAGAATAATATTTTATACTAGAACAACTACATCAACCAAACAGATATAGTCGATAGGAAAACACAATCACTCATAAAAGGAAGTTAGACATGTCAATGCATCAAAGTCTGCGTAAGCCTAAGGACTTCACATGAGACACAAATGAGTCCTTAGCTATAGCCTTGGTAAGAGGGTCAGCTACCGTAAGACTAGTAGACACATGTCTTAACACAACTTCCTTTCTCGCTATGATGTCCTTCACAAAATGACACCTAACCTGTATATGTTTGGTCTTTCCATGATATTTGGGGTTTTCACATAACAAAGGGCAGCCATACTGTCACAATAGACAACAACAGGCTCATCTGATGTCTCTACTAACCCAGTCTGTTGTAAGAACCTCCTCAACCAAACTGCCTTCTGTACTGCTGCAGAGCATGCAACATACTCTGCTTCCATAGTTGATAGGGCTATACAAGTTTGCTTCTTGCTGGACCATGAGATGACCCCATTAGCCAGCAAGAAAGCATAACCAGAGGTAGACTTCCTTTCATTAATGTCTCCAGCCCAATCGGCATCACTATACGAATCAGGCGGAGATCTGATGCTTGGTAACATAGCATGTAGTTACTCGTTCCTCTGAGGTATCTCATGATTCTCTTGACTGCCTTCGAGTGCTCCATGCTTGGGCTAGACTATCATCGATTCACCATGCCCACAGCATAACAAATGTCTAGCCTAGTATACATCATAGCGTACATAAGGCTTCCCACACCATTGGAGTATGGAACCTTGCTCATTTTGTCCTTCTCTTCAGGGGTCTCAGGATGCTTATCAAGGCTCAAGTGCAAACCCTTCTCAACAGGAGTGTCGATTGGTTTGCATTTGTCCATATGGTATTTCTTCAATATGTTGTTAATATAAGTCTCTTGAGACAATCCCAAAAGTCTCTTGGGCCTATTTCTAACTATCTTGACACCAAGGACGTAGCTAGCTTCACCCATGTCCTTCATATCAAACGTGGAGGACAACCACTCTTTAGTAGATTTCAGCAACTCTTTGCTATTGCCAGCCATTAGTATGTCATCAACATACAAGGTCAGAATGACAAATTTACCATTGGATCTCTTTACGTACACACAGTGATCTTCCTTAAGCATAGAGAACACATTCGCTGATATAGCTTGATGGAAGTGAATGTTCCACTGTCTAGACGCTTGTTTTAAGTCATACAAGGACTTATGGAGTTTGCAGACTTTGTGTTCTTGTCCTTTGACTTCGAAACCTTGAGGTTGATCCATATAAATCTGCTTCTCAAGTTCTCCATTGAGAAAAGCAGTCTTTACATCCATTTGGTAAAGCTCTAATTCCATCTGAGCTACAATAGCTAGTAGAAGGCGGATGGAGGCAAACCTAACCACGGGTAAAAAGGTTTCCTCAAAATCCACGCCTTCTCTTTGGGTGTAGCCTTTAGCTACCAGTCTAGCCTTGAATCTATCATTAGATCCATCCGCCTTCCTCTTAATCTTGAGGATCCACTTGGCCCCAATGGCCTTTCGGTTCGGCGGTAAGTCGACCAAGTCCCAGCCTCGATTAACATTCATCGACTCCAACTCTTCCTTTATAGCTTCTAACCACTCTTTCTCATTTGGACCTTCCAAAGCCTCTTTCTTGGTCTCCGGTTCTTGCTTATCGATTACTGTCATCCCAGATGATTCATAATCAATTTCTTCTTGAGCTATCATGAGGGCCTCTCCTTCTAAGCGAAACCGCCTACGAGGAATGAGCCCGCGTTTACTTCGACGCAGATGGGTATCTGATGGCTCATCCTCCGTGAGAGCTATCGGATCCTCAGCATTGCTGCTCCCACTAGGATTGACTGGTGGAACCTCACGTTCAACTTCCAGATCCCGTGGAGTGGCAATGTCCTCATCTTATAGTTGAAAGAAGTCCACTAACTCTTTGATAACTCCAGCAAGAGTTGGAAAATCATTTTCCAAGAATGTGGCATCCCTAGACTCCAGTTCCGTCTTTCTTTCATTCTCGTCTAACCCGATAAAAACATAACCTTTGGAGAGATTACTGTATTTTACAAAGATACACTTTTTCCCTCTAGGGCCTAGTTTTCCATATTGGTGACTAGTAGAATGAATGTATGCCGCACATCCCCAAGGATACAACTCACTAAAATCAGGCTTCCTTCCTGTCCATAACTCATATGGAGTTGAGGGAACTGATTTTGTTGGAACTCTATTGAGGATATATGCAGCAGTCATTAGAGCATCTCCCCAAAACGAAATTGGCAAGCTCGTATGCGCCATCATGGATCTAACCATGTCTAGCAACGTTCTATTCCTTCTCTCGGAAACACCATTTTGCTGAGGAGTATAAGGCATAGTGAGTTGTCTAGATATCCCCTTTTCATCACAAAACTCCTTGAACATTATGGAGAGATACTCCCCACCTTTGTCCGTTCTGAGAGTTTTTATCTTATTATCCAATTGATTCTCTACCAAGCTCATGAATTTCCTAAAGCATTCGAGAGCTTCTGACTTGTGAGAAATAAGATAAATATGACCATATCTAGTGTAGTCATCAATAATTGTGATGAAGTAACTTTGTCCATGTCTAGTACGCACATTCAAAGGTCCACAAATATCCGAGTGAATTAGTTGTAAAGGAGAAGTAGCCCTAATGGCTTTTCCGAACGGTTTTCTAGTTGCCTTTCCAGCTACACAAGATTCACAGGTCGGCAATTCAAATTTGGAGCATTCTCGTAATACCCCCTCCTTTGCCAACCTATTCATCCGATCAACACCAATGTGACCTAGTCTGGAATGCCACATAACTGAATCATTATTCATGGAACTTTGACTCATAACGGCACTAGTGTTATGATTGAAATCATAAATTGTGTCCAACACAATAAAACCATCTGAAAGAAAGGCACGTCCATAATAAATGTTAGCAAGGTATAAATCCATATCATTGTTCTCAAAAACAACTTTAAAACCATGTCTCATCAAAACAACAACATAAATAATATTTCGCCGTATAGCTGGTGCATACAACACGTCGTGAAGTAATAGGATCCGGCCACTTCGCAAAGCCACTTTGCATGTGCCAACTCCAAGAACATCAATGCTAGTGTTGTTCGCCATGTTTATTCTCCTCCCACTTGGAAACGGCGATATTCCACGAAGGCAGAACAATCCTTTGTTACGTGGTCCGTGGCACCTGAATCGACAATCAACACAGGAGAGTGATCAGTGGGCATCACAGAACTAGTCACGTTACAATTCAAGGGATTACACACAGTAATTACCTCTTGCTCAGTGCACTCACGCGCAAAATGTCCAGTCTTTCGGCAGTTAAAACAAGTCACATTAGACTTATCTTTCCCACATCGGGATCCTCGAGGTCGTTTCTTTCCAGCTTTGTTTTTTGTTTTGTTTTTATTTGCACCCTTCGTGCCTTTAAAACCCTGAGCTCTATCTCTTTTGCGCTTAAAACCTGCACTCCTCCGACGAGCGGCAGCTTTAGCATCAAACACTTCAGTTAGAGGGGCTTCCGCAAGCATGCGGTCCTCCTGCAGCTCTAGGTGTTTTGCGGCCTGGTCAAATGTCTTGATGTCATCAGCATGAGTCAGATGGACCTTCATATGCTCCCAACTCTTCGAAGGCAATGATCTGATGAGAGCAGACACTTGCTCCTCATCGGTCTTAGCACGACCGGCAGCGCTCAGCTCGCTTATCATGTTTGACATTGTGGTAATATGCTGCCTCATCGTGTGACCTTGGCGCATTTTATACCCATCAAACATGAGCCCAAGCTGGCGGGCCCTTGTGACGGAGGTCACTCCGTACTGAAACTTCACAGCTTCCTACAAGGCCTTTGCAGTTCGCAATTTTTCGAACCGTAGTAATAGATCATCTCGCATCGAACTCAGAATTGTAATGCGAGCAATACGGTATTTCTTTTTCCATGCATTATAGACATCCATATTTCTGTGATGCTGCGCAGTGTTCCCCTCCTCGGGGGGAGACATAGTTTGGGTTATATTTTCTAACATGTCCTGATCCTCTAAGAGATACTCAATTTTACGATGTCATAGATCGTAATTTCTTTCATTGAGTTTATCTCCTCGAGTCAGATCAGCGACAATGTTTTTGGAAACAACCATAAAAATTTTTGGACAAAAAACACATAGCGATAATAAGTTCTAGCATACAATACAACGAGCCGCAATAGTCATAAAAAAATAAACTAACTTAATAACTATAGCATTCAGACCAAAGGAAAACGTAAAGCGTTCGATCAAATCCTCATGCAATAGTTAATAAAGCTATTTTACCAATTCATATATTGCGCTCCATCATGATTTAATAACCCTAAAAACCATTTAAATCACGGCAAATTAGCAAATAAAGAAAGTATTGCCGCCGGTTGCAAGGTGGTTTACACAAAACACTTCTACCTTGCAACTCCCACTAGGCATGTAGGTTCCAAAAAACGTTTCCTTTCAAAAAAAAATCAATCAAGATCACACAGAAATCGATTGCTACATTACTTTCATATCAAGCTAAGGATCCCCCATAGGGAATTAGCCTCTTAGACGGGAACCTGCATGAGCCTTATAGCAATAATATCACAATAATAAAAATAAAGGAGCCCCTCGTCTCCTTAGGGCAATAAACAGTCGACAGTCCATAATTATTACAGACCATAAATATTACAGCCAATTGCGATATCTATTGCAATGGAAATGAATGAATGAAATTACGCTCAACTCTCAATAAGGCAGTAAATAAAATCAGTAACCATTTATTCCATACAAGCACAATCTTTCCATACGTTAGCACAATCCGACGTATGAAAAAAATACCATAAAGTGTGCACCTCTTTCAAACAAGAAGGAAGTAATGCATAAGGAAACAATGCATGTATGGTGTACGAATATTGGCAAAAAACGTGTTAGGTAATAACAACCAATCTCCACAATAACCATTCTCAAAAACAGAATTTTTTTCTTTTCTTTCCCTAATCAATATAATCATGATCGCATAAAAAATTTATCCTACTTTGATTAGGAAAGAAAAAATCCGAAATTCTATGGTGGAGAGCAACACATATTTGTGCATCAAAGGAAAGCATTCAAAAAATACTTTTAAGGCAATAAAACTCCAGCCCATAATATCCTCTCAAAAATTTCAGAATTATCCAATCTTTCCTTAATCAATATAAGCATGCAATCAACAATAATTATGCTACTTGTATTGGAAAGAAAAATTCGAAATTATTTGGTAGAGGGAAACACATATATGCACATATGATGAAAAGGAAATATTTCAAATGAAATGCATGCAATCATTCCAGAAGAAACACAAAGCCGAATATTAGCAACAATCATGTACATAATCTAAACATGAATATTCCCATAAATCTAAACAAGTATAGCTTCCTAACAATAATCTAAACATGAATATTCCCATAAATCTAGTAGCTAAATTAACATAGGCATGAAACATCTTAACAACCACTTAGTTAGGAAAGAATCACATGTATTTAGCAACTAAAGATATATTAACATGTAGCACCTTCACAATAGTTAAATTATGGGATACAAATAAACAATAAAATCATATCTCAAAAGATAATTATACAAGTATCCGATGTACCTAAGTAGCAAAAAATGAAATTCAAACAATAGCATGTATTCAGTAGGAGAAGACACATCCATAACAAAAGGGGTATCACAAAAGAGATACTACAAGCATTATATGGCAAGGACATTAAATTTTAGACCACATGAACGTTAGTTCTAGTAACACCCAACATGATCAGAGATGATATGAAGATGCACAAGTATATAACAATAACATAAGGTAATGAAACATGCTTGTAATATCAATAGTCTAAATTGATTTATAATTTGATCTACATGCATGCATTCAGATTTGCTTGCTACATATAAGCAATAGAATGACTTGCATAAAACATGGATGAGTTCTGATTTTGTTTTCATGTGAGAGCATAACAAGACATATTAGAGGAGGTATACGAAAATCAGATTATATATGTGATATGGCTACTGCTCCAACAAAATCAAACTAGATTAACAATCATAGCAATCGAAACATAACAACCCTACCCATTGCATTATCATCTATATGGAATTATGCAACTTGTTCTCATATGAGATGTCATGAATATATCTTAGGAAATCGTCGAATCATAGCGTATACTTGTATTGGTCATTAGTGGACTAAAATCAGAATGAGTCATGCTGTCTTATTTAGACCTATAAGCTAGATCATGCATAGATATAAGGTCTAAAATAAGTGATGACTTATGAACTACTGACGTAACAAGTCATGAAATCATGCAAGATTAGGTGACCTAAAATAGTAACAATTCATGTAACTAATGTCTGAACGAAATTATAAATCTATACATGAATACAATACCTAAACCAGCAAGCACCTCATGCAAGTAAATCTGGACTCATCGCTAAGTCACTCATAGACCTAGGATTTGTGATCACTAATGATTCATGCAAATATCACCTCAACAAATTCATGAAATAATGGAGCATGAGTTCTAAAATCAGTAACACCATAGAAAAATCGCATGTTATAGCATGTTGAATACATTAACATATCAACAAAGAAATCATAATTTCAACCACAAGAGGTGGTGGCAAATCACGCACAAAATGCATGCCAACACAACCCCAACTTGCTCCCCGTAGCCCAGCCTCATCCCTTCTGGTTTCTTCATCAAACCAACAAGGAAAGCATGAAGCAAGGGTCATGCTAGTGGGAGAAAAGCCCAGCCAACCTCTGAAATTTGGATGGTGCTACACAGTCCACACTATCAGGTGGATCTTCACTTGTGCACTCCGAACCTAAGATCGGCTAACCCAATGGTGTTGGACTAAAATTCGTCCAACACCCACTCTACATCCTCTTATGCTAAGGGGGTAGAAGCATACCTGAAACTGGTGGAGAAGACTCTTCGATTTTGCAGTAATCCCGCTGCAACTGCCTCCCATGCTCGCTAGTAGTCGCCTCTTGTACTTCTTGCTTGCTTGGCCGGTTGGACTTGTTTGTGATTTCGACACCAAAATGAGAGAGGAAGCAACGGAACTAATAAAGGTAGATAGGGATAGGTGGTTTTGGTCTCCAAGCACACAAGGAAATTCACAAGAAAGCAATTTAAGCAAAGTAAAAACGATCTATCACTATCAGGATGCAATTCTAAAAGATAGGAAAGTACCTACAGGGTTTGGGCAAGATGTCCCACTGGTGAGTCGTCAGATTCTGTACACTTTAGGGACCGACCTGCTCTGATACCAAGTTGTAACGCCTCCGATCTCACGGGTACGCACACTGGAAAAGTCTACAAGTGTCGCGATCAGAGACCTCTGCGACGACCGAAGGAGTTACAAAAGACAGACCAAACAACGACTCAACAATACGTAGAGAGATCATAGATGGATAGACTAACATAAAACATAACTGAAAAATGAGAGATTATCCATATATGGTAACAAGGTCAAATACATTACATCGAGTTCAAAAGGGAAATACATCATAAATAATGCGGAAGCAAAAGACAAACAGAAGAATCTAGTCGACGTGTCCCTCGTGTACAGAATCTTCGACTACTCGTCCAGTCTACCCTGTAGGAATATAAGTACCTGCAAGCATCGCATCCACATATGCATGAGTTTTCTATAAAGAAAACCCAGTATGCCCCTGGCCCAATTGGAGTTGTATGGAAGAATGCATGCAATCTATCTAAGACAAAAGCATTCGAAACAGAAATAGAAAAGCGCATAATGCAACAGAAGGCTACGACTCCATAAGTCATGCCGGTCGGGCGCACCCGAATCATTCGTCAATAGGAACCAGAACAGCAGCCTCGCTGGTCAAAGGCGGTCACTCGACAGTGACCCACCGCTCGGCACAAAGCGGTGCGCCGGATAAGTGTTCCAATTCGCGGCAAGTGACCTACATGGTGTCATCGCGAACTTGGCAATACCTACCCTGAGACAGAATGGCAGCGCGTCTGCCCAGGACTTATCTTACGCCTGGCCTCCCAACGTGAAGGTCTTATGCGAGTGTTCTCTCTAGCAAGAGGACCCACTCGTGGCCCGTCGGCCCAAAAACAAAATGTGCCCAGAATTATTAATCAGATTAAATACGATGCAAGCTGCTTAAGCATCTAAAATCTAATGCATCTATAGTGTATGGAATGAGCGCAAGGAAAGGTATCTGGATACCCTCCTAACAGCCCCCAAACAAATCAAATCAGAACATCCCAATCAGGAATCAAACGAAACTCAAAACAGCAAGCAATCATAACCGGATCAGCAAATCAAGATAATTGCTAATCGAGTAATCTACAGGTCATGATAAGGATGTTAAAAGGTCTGATATCCTAAGGGTCATACATAACCATATCATAACACTTCACTTAAGTAACATATAGACATGAGAGACACAATAGGATGATGCATTACGACTAGATATATCAAAATCACACTCCACAATAATTGATAGCAGCCATCCTTAATTTCAGAGTTTATATGCGATGATAACGGAAATCTCAGAGCATGATCAAAGTTGATATGGGTATGGATTACATGTATATCAGTAGGATAATCATGTTGGAACATGTATAAAATATCAGTAGACGATATAGATCTCTAAACTAACATACATGCATGTAATTGGTTAATATGTTGCTTTAGAACATGACACGATCAGCACATGATATGAAAGAGCCCGATTACATTAATAAGTGCATGCATGACTACAACATCAGGAATACACACACAACAAATCATATAACCACATTACATCTGCTACTAAAACACAACAAGTCATATAGAGCAAAACACATTCAACACATAGAACAAGATATCTAGCAAAAGACAAGCTAACAAGTTCAATCGACTCACAACCATATGCATGAGCCCTTCACCACTCCAACCCACGTGCTTAGAGTATCCCTCTGAGGCAGTCTATGGTGGGAGAGGGTCAGTAGAGATCCATTCAAGCAGCCCAGCCCAACAACCGAGCAAGCTGATGCACATGGTGCACTAACCGCATGGCTAGCGCATTCAAGCGCACCCTACTCAGACCGAGCTAGCCCATCCAGATCCCCCTAACCCTTATCCTCCCTAGGGTTGTTCCACACCTTTTCCTGACCCTTGCCCCCTTTTAGAAGGGCTGGACCAGCAAGCTGATCCAAATAAAGAGTCAAGAGGGTTGAAGAGAAATCCTAGTCGGATCTTGTGTGGACCAGCCACACCCAACCATATCCGTGTCCACCCCAAAATTCAGCCCAGAAGAATCCTCAACACCCCTTGTCGGACCTCACCAGAGCTCGCCGGAGCCCTGGTCCTTCTGGCTGTCCCACAGGCAGCCCCATCTAGCGCATGCTCCATGCCCACGCTAGAAGGGAACTCGGTTGATGGTGCAACCGATTGCACCAACCACCAACATGGTGCTGGCTGGACCTCCAGCCAACACCCCCTCCCATACAACTCTTAAAGGTTCAGGAGCATGCCTGAATTCACGAAAAACTTTGCCCGAGATTACCGGAGATCAGCCCACCCAGATCTTCGTCTAGTTGCTCCCAGAAGATGCACTCTAGCTTGCTCCACTTGACTCGTCGGACCTCCAACCACTAGCACACTGGAGAGGGAGATGGAGAGGGTCTGACTTTCGTGGGTCAGGGAGTGAGAGGGTAGGGATGACTTGGGTTGAGGGGGTTTTGTTTGCAAACAATCCTCCAACTTCCATAGGCTTCATGGCTATTCAAGTCACATTAAGGCATGCAAAAATGGCACCATTCCAAAGGCATCCAAAAGCCACGAAAATGCACATCCAAACCCTAATGCAACACTTCCAATTCCATGCGACTTCAACACGGTTTTAGTCCAAAACCAACCCTACACTCACTCGGGCCCAAATTGAGTCGATCAAGTCAAACAACCGCGCGCTCATCCGATGTGTCGCACCTGATCGACCAATGAGAAATCTGATCAAATCTACTCAAACAAGCATGCCATAACACAATTTGACATTCCAAGAAGCCAATTATGCATAACCGCGGAGAGTGGACTTATTATTATTATAGTAGGAGAGCGGGTCTTACAAATAGAGAGGAGAGAGATAAGGAGGAGAACGAGAGGAGTGAGAGAGAGTGAAGGTGACGGAGAGGAAAATGAAAAGGGAGGAGGAGAGAGACGGACATGTGAAGCTGAAGGAGAGAGATGAGAGAGCGAAGGGGTGAGAGAGGAGGAAGAGGAGGGAGAAGAAGGAGAGAAGGTGAGCGAAGAAGGAGAAAAGAAGGAGAACAAGAGAGAGGACAAGCAAGGAGTAAGAAAGAGAAGGAGAATGATAGTGAGAAGAATAAGGACAGTGGAGCGAAGATAAGGAGAGAAGGAAGGACGAGGGGAGTGAGATGGGAGGAGAGCGAGAACAAGAAGGAGAGGAGAGATAGAGAAGTAGAGGGGTGGAAGGAGAGCGAGAGAGTAAGAGAGGAGGGGAGTGAAGGACAAGGAGAGAGAAGTAGAGGGAGAAGGAGGAGCGAGAATGAGAGAGAAGGAGACGAAGAGGGAGAGAGAGAAAGAGTGGAGATGGGAAGGAGATAGAGAGAGAAGCAAGAGGAGAACGAGAGAGAAGGGGAAGGCAAGTGAGAGGATCACTAGTGGAAAAATTGTCATATACGTCGGATATACAGTGGTATATATGATGGTTTTTTGCGATCCATTTGTCCGACGTATATTCCACCGACGCCGATGCCTTTGTGTATCGACGTCGGCTATATACGATCGACGTCTATACAATGTATAGTGTATAGACGTCGGTCATATGTAGTTGACGTCTATTATACCTTTAATTTACCCAACAAAAATAATACGGCCTATAACAGGCACCCAACCTCTACAGTAATCAAGCCCAAGTCGCCCATGTTTTGACCAACAACAACGTAGATCAAGCCCAAGTGACCAATCTCATTCGCATTCATCTGTGTAGGAGTGGTGGAGTACTTCAACCACAATAGCAAAAAAAATTAGTCGATGTAGGACTGAACTTTTATGGCCTATAGACGTCGGATATATAGGGTGACCGACGTCTATATATACAATACGACTGATAGAAGTCGGCCACGTAATACATCCGACGTCTATACATTTATATAACAATAATAAAAAAATTACGTCCTATAGACGTCGGTAATTCGATACATCCGACGTCTATACACGAGTAAATAGTAAAAAATATAATTACAATCATCTTAGGCCCAAGTGCCTCAAGTGCCAATCTTTTGACAATTAAATATATATATATATATACATATATATATGTCTCACTTGTATTTTGTAGTGTGGTACCAAACACCCATTTAGAAGTAAAGGAGTGGTGGAGTACTTCAACTCCACCAACAAAAAACCTTCTCCAATGTGGGACTAAACTTCAAGACATATGAACATACACACACATGTATACAACACACACGCATGTGATAGATGTAACTATTTTTAAAACAATCCAAATAATTCACATTATTCTTATACAAAATAAATCCACATAAATTTTGACACGAAATATATCCCAAAACATAAATCCACAAAAATTCTTACACGAAATAAATCCCAAAAAATAAATCCTCATAAATTCTTATACGAAATAAAACCCAAAAAATAAACAAAAAATATTTTGCTTCTTTCAGGAGGTATAGACGTTGGGTATACTAAAAAACCGACGTTTATACAAAACTATAGACGTCGGATGAACAAATATCCGACGTCTATACCTATAGACGTCAGACGTTTTTACATCTGACGTCTATTTGGTGACGTCTATTGTGCATTCTGCACTAGTGGATGATACAATAAGACGAAAGATATGCAGAAGGAAAAAGGGAATGAGAAGGAGAGGCATTGAAGAAGAGGAGAAGGAGAGAGACGAAAAGAGATTGAAGACGAAGAGTGAAGAAAAAAGAGAGAGAAGATAGAAGGGAGGAGAGAATCAGAGAGAGGAGTGAGAAGGAGGGTGAGAGAATGAGAGAAGGAAAGAGAATGAGAGAGGGGAGAGAAGTTTGGATAAGAATAGAGAAAGAAGTAGAAGGAGGACAGAGAAGAAAAAACACAAGAAGGAGAGGGAAGAGAGAGATTGAAGGAGAAGGAGACGGAGAGAAGGAGAATGGTGGAGACAAAAGAGGAGAGACCGAAGGAGAGATCGACATAGGAGGGAGACGGGGATGGAGGAGAAGGAGAGGTGAGAGAGAGAAGGAAATAGGGAAACAAGGAGAGAGGGAAGAAGATGAGAGGGAAGTGGAAAGTGGGCAAGACGGAGAGGGATTCATCGAGTTCGCGACATCGCTCGACCGCACATCCAATATGAGGTGGGTAGTGGGCAAGAGATATGTTTCTTCCAATCCGTGGTGTGGAGAATTGTTTCAATGTGAGAGTTGGGGGGATTGACTCCACCATGAATTGTGAGTGCCTTGGGATACTAAAGTTTCTTACTTCATAAGAGAGGGGGGTGGAACTCCCCCCCCCCCCTCCCCCGATCAACAATAACGGAGGAAGTCCTATTGAAGATCACAAATACTCGCATTCATGGAGGCATGGACCAGCCAAAGCTCATAGAAGGGAAGGGTGTTACTTTAGGAATCAAAGAAGTGTGGAAGTGGGTGGAAAAACTGGGGAGAAAGGTCACTTGGGCTGGTATGGTATGGCGCAAACATGCCATTCCCAAGCATGCTATCACAGCTTGCAGAGGAATGAGGGGGCGCCTCCTCACCAAGAAGCTTATGAATCAAAGAGGGGGAAAGCACGACCCAGTATGCAGCCTTTGTGAGAGGGCAGAAGAGAACATGGAGCATCTATTCTGGAGTTGTGCGTACATAAAGGAGGTGTGGAAAACACTACTCCTTCACATGATGCTGAACACACGGCTAGCAAGATCCTTTGAAAGCGAAGCTACACGCATCTCCCACACGCGAGGAAGCCGAGATGAAAAGGTGGTGCGAAGGTGGGCTTTTAATGCCATGATCCATGAGTGCTGGCTAGAACGAACCGAAGGATCTTCGCGGGAGAGAAGAAGAAGCCAGTGGACATAGTGGTTGCAATTAAAGATATGGTTGGATGTCTTTGGGATAAAGTAAAGAAACTTGCGGATAAAGACGACGAGGAGCAGTTATTTCAGACCACTTGGTG
Organism: Triglochin maritima; assembly: GCA_963682175.1. Lineage (NCBI taxonomy): Eukaryota > Viridiplantae > Streptophyta > Magnoliopsida > Alismatales > Juncaginaceae > Triglochin > Triglochin maritima. The sequence goes on along the minus strand of OY821771.1, from coordinate 21,236,198 downwards.
TTAGGTTGAGGATACCCAATGATGTAATAACTTCTAAGCTTTTAGCGATGTAATACTCTTATATAGTGTTGTGGCTGCTATGCATCGTAGCATACCCCGCGGACTCAACATTTTCTGGTTTTTCTAGTAGGTTGTAAAATTGCTTTTCAATCAATAAATTTAGAGGCCAAGCCTCCCTTTTGCCTTGCAAATAAAATGAGGGAAGAAGATGAGAGAAGAAGATGAGAGAAGAAGATGGAGAGAGAGAGAGCTAGAATGAGAAGGAGAGGGAGAAGGGGAAGGCAAGTGAGAGGGTGATACAAGAAGATAAGAGATATAGAGAAGGAAAAGGGGAATGCGAAGTAGAGGGATTGAAGTAGAGGAGAAGGAGAGAGATGGAAGGAGATTGAAGATGAGGAGTGAAGGAAAATGAGAGAGAAGATAGAACGGAAGAGCTCTAGTGCGAAGGATGAGAGAGAATGAGAGAAGGAAAGAGGAGAGAGGGGAGAGAAGTAAGGATAACAATAGAGAAAGAAGTAGAAGGAGGAGAGAGAGAAAGATAACGGGAGGGGGAAAAGGAGTGAGAGAATGAGAAGGAGGGAGAAGAAGGAGAGAAGGTGAGAGAAGAAGAAGATGAGAATGAGAAGGAGGGAGAAGAAGGAGAGCAGGTGAGAGAAGAAGAAGATGAGAAAGAGAACAAGAGAGAGGACAAGCAAGGCGAGAGGACAAGTAGAACAACAGTGAGAAGAATAAGGACACGGTGAGAAAAGGGAAGGGGAGAGTGTAGAGAAGATAAGGAGACAAAGAAGGACAAGGGGAGTGAGAGGGCAGGATAGAAAGAAGGAGAAGGAGAGGAAAGATAGAGAAGGAGAGGGGTGGAAGGAGAGAGAGGAGAAGGAGGAGAGCAAGAGAGGAGGGGAGAGAGATAAGGGCAAGTAGAGAGTAGAGGGAGACAGAGGAGCAATAGTGGGAGAGAAGGAGACGGAGAGGGAGAGAGAAAAAGAGTGGAGTTGGGAAGGAGATAGAGAGAGAGAAGCAAAAGGAGAACGAGAGAGAGAAGGGGAGGGAAAGTGAGAGGGTGATACAAGAATACAAGAGATATGGAGAAGGAAAATGGGAATGAGAAGGGGAGAGCCGAAAGGAGATTGAAGACGAAGAGTGAAGGAAAAGGAGAGAGTTGATAGAAGGGAAGAGAGAATCAGAGAGAGGAGTGAGATGGAGGGGGAGAAAATGAGAGAAGGAAAGAGACGGAGAGAATGGAGAGAAAGAAGGATATGAATAGTGAAAGAAGTAGAAAGAGGAGAGAGAAAAAAATAAGGAGAGGGGGGACAGATCAGAGAGAAGGATAGGGAAAAGGAGCGAGAGAATGAGAAGGAGGGACAACAGGGAAGGAGAGAGAGAAACATAAGGAAGGGGGAAGATCAGAGAGAAGGAGAGGGAAAATGAGCGAGAATGAGACGGAGGGACAACAGGGAAGGAGAAAGAGAAGGAGGACGAGGAGAGATATGGAGGAGAGTGGGAAGAGAGTGAAAGAGGTGAGAGAGAGAGAACGAAACGGATAGAGAGTACTAACGAGAAGGACAAATGGAGAAAAAGAGAGAAGGAGAAGGAGAAGGAGAAGGGTAGAGAAGGAGAAGAAGAAGAAGAAGGAGAAGGGATAGATAAGGAGATGGAGAGAGCGAGAGAGAAGGCAAAGGAGATGCAGAGTGTTAGAAAGAGTGATGAAGTGGAGAGGGAAGGAAAGACACAAGAAGGAGAAGGAGAGGGAAGAGAGAGATTGAAGGAGAAGGAGATGGAGAGGAGTGTGGTGGAGAGAAAAGGAGGAAAGACAGAAGGCAAGATCGACAGAGGTGGGAGACGAGGAAGGAGGACAAGGAGAGGTGAGAGAGAGCTAGAAGGAGAAGGAGAGAGAGGAGAGGTGGACAGGGTGGGGATGGAGTGAGAAGGGCAAGGAGAGGGAGAGAGGAGCGATGGAGAAGGACAAGTAGAGAGAACAATGGAGAAGGAGAGAGATAGAGAGGGATAAGGAGAGAGATAAGGAGGGAGTGAAACGGAGAAGAAGAGAGAGTGAATAAGAACAAGAAGAATAGAGAGGAGAGAGAGGAGACCACGAATTAAAGAAATGAAGAGAGAGAAACAGAAGGAGAGAAGAAGAAGTAGAGGTAGGGAGGAGAAGGAGATGGAGAAAGAGTGAGAGAAGGGGAGAGAGACTCCGTAAGTGAGCAAGATAGAGAAATAAGGGGAGAAGGAGAGAGAGAACGAAGAGGAAACTGGAAGGGAGGGAGAAGGAAAAAAGGAATGGGAGAGAGAGAATGAGAAGTAGAGAGAAGTGGTAAGAAGAGAGAGAAGTAGAGAGAAGCAAAGAGATGAGGGAGAGAGAGAGAAGGACTGAAGGGGAACGAGAAAGGAGGAGAAGGGGAAAGGGACAGATAGATAGACAAAGAGAGAGAGAGATAGGAGGCGAACGAGACGAGAGAGAGTGATGGTTACGGAGAGCAAAAGAAAAGGGAGGAGGAGATAGAAGGAGAAGTGAAGCTCAAGGAGAGAGACGAGAGAGAGAAGGGGAGAGAGAGGAGGAAGAGAATGATGGAGAAGAAGGAGAGAAGGTGAGAGAAGAAGAAGGAGATGAGAAGGGGAACAAGAGAGGGGACAAGCAACAAGAGCGAAGGCGAAGGAGAATGACAGTGCGAAGAATAAGGACACAGAGAGAAAATGGAAGGGGAGAGTGGAGAGAAGATAAGGAGAGAAAGAAGGACAAGGGGAGTGAGACGGGAGAAGAGCGAGAAGGAGAAGGAGAAGGAGAGGAGAGATAGAGAAGGAGAGGGGTGGAAGGAGATGGAGAAGAAGAGAGAGAAAGGAAGAGAGGAGGGGAGAGAGAGAAGGACAAAGAGAGAGAGAAGTAGAGGGAGATGGAGGAGCGCGAAGGATAGAGAAGGAGACAGGGAGGGGGAGAGAGAGAAGGAGTGGAGGATGGACGGAGATAGAGAGATAAGCAAGTGATGAACGAGAGAGAAGGGGAAGGCAAGTGAGAGGGTGATTCAAGAAGACGAGAGATATGGAGAAGGAAAAAAGGAATGAGAAGGAGAGGGATTGAGGTAGAGGAGGAAAGAGATATGGAGAAGGAAAAGAGGAATGAGAAGAAGAGGGATTGAGGTATAGGAGGAAAGAGACGGAAGGAGATTGAATACAGAGAGTGAAGGAAAAAGGGAGAGAAGATAGAAGGGAAAATGAGTGAGAGAATGAGAAGGAGGGACAACAGGGAAGGAGAAAGAGGAGGAGGAAACATATGGAGGAGAGTAGGAAGAGAGTGAAAGAGACGAGAGAGAGAGAGAGAGAGAAGGAAATGGATATAGCAGAGACTGAAAGAGAGAGAAGGATAACGAGAGGGGGAAGATCAGATAGAAGGAGAGGGAAAAGGAGTGATAGGATGAGAAGGAGGGACAACAGGGAAGGAGAAAGATAAGGAGCAGGAGAGATATGGAGGAGAGTGCGAAGGGAGTGAAAGAGGCGAGAGAGAAGGAGAAAGAGAAGGAGAGTGAGGGAGAAGGAAACGGATAGAGAGGAGAGTGAAAGAGGGAGAAATATAAATAGAAAGAATAGGATAAGGAGAGATAGTGAAGAATAGAGACAATAAATGGAGAGAGAGAGAGAGAGAAAGAGAACGAGGAGGAAGAGGGAAGGAGGAAGAGAGCCGTATGATAGTTAAGGAGAGGGAGTACTAAAGAGAAGGACAAATGGAGAAAAAGAGAGAGAAGGAAATGGAGAAGGAGAACAGTAGAGAAGAAGAAGGATAAGAGAGAGATAAGGAGGAGGAGAGAGAGAAGGAGAAGGAGATGCAGAGTGAAGAAGTGGAGAGAGACGGAGAAGGAGAGAGAAGGAAAGACACAAGAAGGAGAAGGAGAGTGAATAGGGAGATTGAAGGAGAAGGAGATGGAGAGAAGGAGAGTGGTGGAGAGAAAAGGAGAAGAGACAGAACGAGAGAGAGAGAGAAGGAGAAGTAGAGAGCAGTGGTAGGAAGAGAGAGAAATAGAGAGGAGAGAGAGATAGAAGGGGAACGAGGAAGGAGGAGAAGGGGAAAGAGAGATGGAAAGACAAAGAGAGAGGAGATAGATAAGGAGGTGAACGAGAGAAGTGAGAGAGAGTGAAGGTGATGAAGAGGAAAAGAAAAGGGAGGAGGAGAGAGAAGGACAAGTGAAGCTGAAGGAGGGAGATGAGAGAGAGAATGGGGGAGAGAGGAGGAAGAGAAGGAGGGAGAAGAAAGAGAGAAGGTTAGAGAAGAAGAAGGACATCAGAATGAGAACAAGAGAGAGGACAAGCAAGGAGAGAGAAGGAAAAGGAGAACGACAGGGGGAAAACATGAGAGGAGAGAGGAGTGGCGCAACATGTAAAACCTAGGTGTATCTAGGGTTTCCGACTTTTTTCTTCCACCAAATCTCTTGGTTTTTGCACCAAAATGGATCCCGAGCCTTGTTCTACTCATTTGCTTTTAGATAGAGGTTGTGGTGCATTAAAGGGTCTACATCCACCACCATTGGAAGCTTCATCCTCGTCTCTAGGAGATGAAGGTTTCGCACCACCTCTAGGGAGTGTTCTTGCTCCCCCAAGGATGTGGAGCGAATTATTCAAGGCTGGACAAAGAGTTTCCACGGCCCTAGAGTATGCCCCTCCGGCTGAGAAGGGAGGAGAGAAGATGGCTATATGCTCCAAGCAAGAGGTAGTTGAGGCGTTGAAGAGATGGGATATGGTACTTGTTGGTTACTTCATTGCATTTAAACCACATTTGCCTACACTTGAGAGGCACCTCCACAAGATGTGGGGCTTGGCTGGAGCAATGGCGGTCATAAAGAGGAGCCAAGGTTTCCTCCTTTTTCGTTTCACTCTTGCTGAAGATAGGAAATTGGTGCTTGAGGGGGCCCATAGTTTATTTTTGGATGTCCCCTTGTGGTTCTAGAATGGGCTCTAGAAGTGGCTTTCCAAAAGGCGAGCATCACCACGGTCCCCATTTGGATTCGTCTACCAGAGTTAGACCTTCGTTTTTTGTCTCAAAAAACGTTAAGCAACATTGTGAGTGTTCTTGGGAGGCCATTATACATGGATGAGCAAACCGCATCGGGGAGAAGACTAGGGTGTGCGTGGAAGTGGCCCATTATTTTGCCTGCCCAAGTTGGGTGGAGGTGAAAGTAGAAGAAGCCGACATACACAGAGTAAACGTGGAGTATGAATGGAGGCCCAGGTACTGCACGGATTGTAGCGAGTTTGGTCATGACTTGGAACATTGCAAGCTGAGTAGAAGGGCCATAAACAAGGTTAGTGAGACTCAAAAGGAGAAGGAGGAGAGGTGGGTAGTTGTTAATAGGAGAAAGGCTGGAAATGGCAATGGAAAGAAATAAAATTTGAAGGTGTCTAGCCATGGCATTCACACTTGCTTGGAGGGGATTGATGCTAGAAGGGAAGAGAAGAAAGGAGAGGGTGGAAGAGATGATGACGTGGAGGCAACGAGTGAGGACGTGGATTTGGGAGAATGTCATGGAGTGCCATGTGGAGAGGTATGTGAGAGGGAACAAGTGGAGGGAAATGGCAAAGGAATGAAAGGTGTGTTTTTCGCCTATAGGAGGGGGAGCTAACTTGTGCAATTAGCATATGATATGGACCAGCATTGCATTGGGGTCAAGATGGGAGACAAGTTGGATGCGCTCCTAACGGATTCCCCCCTAGGTGCACAAGCAAGTCAGCTTATTGGTGGACAAAAGGAGCAAAGGGAACTGGGACAGAAAAGTGGTTGCTCTATTTCAGGAAGAGCAAATGGAAAGAGAGTTGATGCTCTAGGTTTGAATGGGCAAATGAGGAGGCACCAATTTTTTTTGCAAAAGAGAGCGAGTTGGACAACTCGACTCCTCTTGGGGGACAAATTTCAGAAAGCACCCCACTTAGAGGAAAGAAGAGGAGTGAAGAGCAAGAGGAACATTTGCAGGAAAGGCCCCCTCGAAATGAGAGGGAGGAAGACAATTCTCCTCCTCTTGGGGGACAATTTTTTGGAAGCAAGAAGAGGAGTGAAGAGCAAGAGGGACTTTTTCAGGAGCGGTCCTCGCGAGTTATAGGTGGAGAACAGTTAGTTTCTTTGGGAGAGGCAAGTCTAGAAGACAATGCTAAGGGCAGCATGGGGGCCGAGCATGCTCAACATGAGGATGAGAGGGCAAACATGTTGACAAAAGCTCATGGAGATGGGGGTCACGAAATTTCAGGCGTGGAAGGAAGCAAGACGACTAGGCCACAAGGTGAGAATCGTGCAAGTGGGCTAGCTTCTTTGGTAAATGAGGAGGTGGAGTGGAATTCACCTACGGAAGTAGAAAAGAGAAAGGATTTCACGAGCCTCATGACACACACTAGTGGAGGAAGGTATGACATTCTCGAAAACAAAGATCTTGTGGAGGAGGGTGAAGAAGAGAGAGAGAGGGTGGGGGAGTTGTAGAACTGGGTTTGAAGAAAGCGGCCTCGCTACCACCCACACTTCGGCGATCCGGGAGGAAGATTAACAACAATTCACGTGGAGGTCATGGGGGTCACCCCGCACCTTAAACCCATGAATGTGTTAATGTGAAAGGTGCGCGGAGCAAATGGACCCAGTCGTGCACTCATGATTAGGGGTCGAATAAAGGAGACAAATCCGGACGTGGTATGTCTTATGGAACACAAAGTGAAACACAAAAAGATGGAACTATTCAAACGAGCGATTTGGCCTCATACATGGATTGCAAATAGCATGATCGTGGACTCGGGACGTCTATTTGTGTTGTGGAATGACCATGTTATGGATCTTCTTGTTACTTTCGAAACACCACAATTACTCCACTTCAAGGTCACAAGAAGGATGGGACCGAGTTTGATATCACGACATAGTATGGTGAAAACGGGCATGTGGATAGGAGAGCTTTGTAGAGCTATCTTGATCTTGTGGCTCCGGAGGTTTTGAGGTCGTGGATTGTAGGAGGTGACTTCAATTGTATTCGTTTTGCTAGTGAGAAGCGCGGTGTTGCTGCTGGAAACGAGGTAGCGTTGAAAGACTTCAATGAATGTATTGATGCACTTCAGCTACTTCAGGTGCGCACTACGGGAGGGGACTTCACGTGGTCAAATTCCTCCGAAGGAAGTGCTTGTATTGAGACAAGGATTGACCGGATACTTATGAACAATGCGCAGCTCGAGATGTTTCTGAAATCCTTCCACATCGTTGGTGGCAAGGATCTGAGTGACCATGCCATGTTAGTAATGAAGACAGAGGGAAATGAGAGATGGAAAAAGAAGATGTTTAATTTCGAAACCCATTGGGCGGAGCACGAGAAATTTCATGTTGTAGTTTATCGAGCTTGGTCTACTTTTGTGATCGACACGCCCATGTTTTGTGTTGCTGAAAAGTTTAAAGAAGTCAAGAAAACACTTATAGGATCGAGTGGAAGAACCTTTGGAAACGTAACAAACAAGGTTGGTGAGGCCCAAACAACCCTTGAGGAGGTGAGGAAGGAAAGGCTACGCCTACCAACCAATGATGCTCTAGTCGTTGCCGAAGGGTCAGCAAAGGGGGAACTTGAGCGTGCCCTTGCTTGGGAGGAGTCTCTTATCCGTCAAAAATCAATGGTGAAGTGGTTGAAAAAGGGGGACCAAAACACTAGGTTTTTCCATGCGCAACTCCGAGTGAGGAGAGCCACCAATCAAGTGAGGAGACTTTGTGAGGGAGCAAATTTCGTAGAGGAGGAGGGAGATATTCGGGATGCCATTCGACGGTTTTATGCTAACTTGTTTGCTAATGATTTTCAGGTACGACCACTTCATCCTTCCCTCCTCTTCCCACAGCTCCTGTCGGAGGAGGTGAGGGATCTCACACGAAAGATGGAATTAAAAGAAATCGAAGCGGTGGTGTTACATGCGAATGTGGACAAGGCACCGTGCTCCGATGGCTTTAGCGCAAAGTTCTTCAAGACTGTGTGGGACATCATCAAAGGAGACGTATTCCAGGTCATGAACTCTTGTTTGGACATAGGACAAGTGTTAACCCAATGGAACTCTACCTCGATTACGATCATCCCGAAGAATAAGGCACCGAACTCGGTAGAGGATTACCGCCCCATCGCTCTAGAGGATTCACATCCAAAGTGCTTGCAAACCGCTTAAGGGGGCTGCTACCAAGGTTGATTGGGGAGAACCAAAGTGCTTTTGTCAAAGAAGGCGAATTGGTGATAATATTCTTCTCGCACCTTAACTTTGCCACAATCTCCACCTTTACAAAGGGAGGGGACGCATGTGCCTAAAGCTTGATAACCGGAAAGCGTATGACTCAATCTCGTGGTGCTTCCTTGATGATGTGATGAGTCGTTTTGGATTTCCTATGAAGTGGAGAAGGCTTATTATAAGTTGTGTCAAATCATCTTTTGTGGTGACGATAAATGGAGCTAACTCCACCTCCTTTGCTGCGAGAAATGGTTTGAGGCAAGGCGATCCATTGGCACCCTACTTGTTTGTTATGTGTATGGAAGTCTTAAGTGAGATGGTAAAAAAAGCAGTCATGCATGGAAGGATTTAGCCCTTATCTTGTGGTGATGTGCCCGTTTCACACTTGCTCTTTGCTGATCATCTCCTAGTGTTTGCAAGTGCAACAAGTATGGATCATGGGAGGAGATGTGCCACATGGAACATGGATTGCAACCCATCTTGGTATGGAACGAAAGGAATTCCCAGTGGTCTACTTCGGGCTGCCATTATTCTCCGGTAGGATGGGGAAAACTCAATGCATCTCACTTGTAAATAAGGTGAAGCAACGTCTTAGCACTTCGAAGCAGAATTTTCTAGCCATTGCTGGCTGGGTAGAACTTGTGAGAAGTGTGCTTGTCTCCCTTAGTATTTATTGGACTTCCGCCTTACTCATTCCATGAAAGGTGCTGCAAGAGCTGGAGAGCCTCATGGCTTATTTCATTTGGGGAGAGCAAAAGAAGTGGGTTGCCGTGGCATGGAAGGATGTGTGCACACCAAAGGATGAAGGAGGGCTCAGTCTGAAAAGATTAACGGCTTGGAATGATGTGGGCCTCCTCCGCCTATTATGGCTTGTGGTGGCGGAAGGAAGTTCCCTTTGGGTTAAATGTGTACGACGGAAATACCTTAAAAACCGCACTATTGGGCTTGCAAGCCCACCATCAACATCATCGTGGCATGGCAAGGGATTCTTCGAGTTCGTGACATTGCTCGATGGCACATCCAATATGAGGTGGGAAGTGAGCAAGAGATACGTTTCTTCCAATATCCGTGGTATGGCGAACCGTTTCACTGTGAGAGTTGGGGGGCTTGACTCCACCATGAATTGGGAGTGCCTTGGGATACCAAAGTTTCGTACTTCATAAGATAGGGGAAGTGGAACCTCCCCCCCCCCTCCCCCCCACCAAGATCAACGATAATGGACGAAGTTCACTTGAAGATCACAAATACACGCATTCATGGAGGCATGGACCATCCGAAGCACATAGAAAGGAAGGGGGCTACATTAGGAATCAAGGAAGAGTGGAAGTGGGTGGTAGAACCAGGGAGGAAGGTCACTTGGGCGGGTTTGGTATGGCACAAACATGGCATTCCTAAGCATGCTGTTACAGCTTGTCGAGAATTGAGGGGGCACCTCCTAACCAAGAAGCTTATGAATCTAAGAGGAGCAAAGCATGACCCGGTATGCAGCCTTTGTGAGAGGGCGAAAGAGGTAATGGACCATCTATTCTGGAAGTGTGCGTACATTAAGGAGGTGTGGACAACACTACTCCTTCTCATAAAGCTGAGCACCCGACTAGCAAGTTCCCACCAAGGCGAAGCTACACGCATCTCACACGCGCGAGGAAGCCGAGTTGAGAAGGTGGTGCGAAGGTGGGCTTTTAGTGCCATGATCCATGAGTGTGGCTGGAACGAAACCGAAGGATTTTCGAGGGAGAGAAGAAGCCAGGAGACATAGTGGCTGCAATCAAGGACATGGTCAGATGTCTTTGGGATAAAGTCAAGCAACTTGCGGATAAAGACGGCGAGGAGCAGAATTTTCAGACCATGTGGTGTTAGGTTGAGGATACCCGATGATGTTATAACTACAATGCTTTAGCGAAGTAATACTTGCAGTGTTTTGTGGCCGGCTATGCATGTTTGCATACCCGCCAACTTAACTTTGTTTTTTTTCTTGTTTTCTAGTGGTTTGTAAAATTGCTTTTCAATCAATAAAATTAGAGGCCAAGCCTTCCATTTGCCCTGCAGAAAAAAAGAAGGAGAACGACAGTGAGAAGAATAAGGACACAAAGAGAAAGGGAAAGGGGAGAGGGGAGCAGAGCGATCACGAGAAGGAGAGGAGAGATAGAGAAGGAGAGGGGTGGAAGGAGAGAGTGTTAGCAAACAACGATTCTACAGGTTCAGGAGTACCTTTCTTGGAGAGAACCTGTGGCAGCGGAAGGAAGATCGGAGGTGGAGCGCGAATCCTTTTCACCGGAATCCTTTTCAACTGTCGGTCTCCTACTCTCTTGGAGAAGGAGCGCGAGTCCACAACCCAAGAGTCCACGGAATGAGCTTGGTGGAGGTGGAGGGACGAAATGGGAGAGAGAGAAGGTGGCGGCTAGGGTGGGTGGAGGCTAGGGTTTGCACACTTGTTGTTCCATCAAATGGGAGGCTCCCCTCCTTATATTGATCCCTCCACCCTAAACCCTTAAATGTGTAGTCCAATAGGGACGCGCCATGTGTCAGTGCTTTGGGCAAATATCTTATTAATCCTAGATTAATCCAATATCTCCCACTTGCAAAACAACACGATAACAACATGTCATCTGCTTTTGTGTCCCCAACACATGTATATATCCCTGATACATACAATCACACAATGGCAATATGTCACCTCTTTATGTGTCCCTGACACATATGTATATATCACTGATACATACAACTACTCCTCTTCCCCAGGTTTACTCAGAAACTCACTTAACATCAACGGTATCTCGATCCCTCGGAGAGAATACCTTCTTGTCCTCAAGGTACTTGCTACTGTATCCAATACAGTTGGGCCCAGCAAATACTTTTAGTGCATACGAGTCAAACCTTTCCCTTCTCCCCAGACCACCATTACACTCAGAGTTGACTCCTTTCCCGAAGATGCCTCTTTAGACCGAATCTCTCATGGTCATAGATAACATCCCAAAGTAGCCACATCAACTCTTTGCTTCATGGTTTCGTCGAAGGTCACTGAGGGCAACTAATGACAATCAAGTCTTGGACTCACACAGTGAAGGAGCAGGGATCCATCCTTTCACTTCCAAATGGTCGCTCAGCACATGTTGTATGACAAACATGTTATGGTGGATCATACTGTACACAACAGTATGTCTGTCTCTCAACACCATACAAGTCTTAGTCAAGTCGCACCCCCTCTACGCCTGACCCGAGCTTCATCATTGTCACCTTAACACCATACACGTGCAACCAGGCGCCACATGTGATGCTCGCACTTGGCTTCTATAGGTCACATGAATTATGGGAACATTCATGTCAATCCTCACCAACATAGAGGATCTCATCTTGATTCCTAATCAAGGCGAGTGTCCTATCATGAACTGCTCTGGATCTATCATACAAGATCTCCTCATGATCAGTCTCATCTCTGCTCGCTATCAAAAGCGCCAGAGGCGAATGCTCGTGTGAGTGAGCATTCTTCAGCCTATTGACAGAATAATATTTTATGCTAGAACAACTACATCAACCAAACAGATATAGTCGAAACGAAAACACAATCACTCATAAAAGGAAGTTAGACATGTCAAGGCATGAAAGTCTGCGTAAGCCTAAGGACTTCACATGAGACACAAACGAGTCCTTAGCTATAGCCTTGGTAAGAGGGTCAGCTACCATAAGACTAGTAGACACATGTCTTAACACAACTTCCTTTCTCGCTATGATGTCGTTCACAAAATGATACCTAACCTGTATTTGTTTGATATTTCCATAAATATGGGGTCTTTCACATAACAAAGGGTAGTCATGCTGACATAATAGACAACAGGCTCATATGATGTCTCTACTAGCCCAGATTGTTGTAAGAACCTCCTCAACCAAACTGCCTCCTGTACTGCTGCAGAGCATGCAACATACTATGCTTCCATAGTCGACAGGGCTATACAAGTTTGCTTCTTGCTGGACCATGAGATGGCCCCATTAGCCAGCAAGAAAGCATAACTAGATGTAGACTTCCTTTATCAATGTCTCCAGCCCAATCGGCATCACTATAGCGAATCAGGCGGAGATCTGATGCTTGGTAACACAGCATGTAGTTACTCGTTCCTCTGAGGTATCTCATGATTCTCTTGACTGCCTTCTAGTGCTCCATGGTTGGGCTAGACTGACATCGACTCACCATGCCTACAACATAACAAATGTCTAGCCTAGTACACATCATAGCGTACATAAGGCTTCCCACAACATTGGAGTATGGAACCTTGCTCATTTTGGCCTTCTCTTCAGGAGATGCTTATCAAGGCTCAAGTGCAAACCCTTCTCAACAGGAGTGTCGATTGGTTTGCATTTGTCCATATGGTATTTCTTCAATATGTTGTTAATATAAGTCTCTTGAGACAATCCCAAAAGTCTCTTGGACCTATTTGTAACTATCTTGACACCAAGGACGTAGCTAGCTTCACCCATGTCCTTCATATCAAACGTGGAGGAAACCACTCTTTAGTGGATTTCAGCAACTCTTTGCTATTGCCAGCCATGAGTATGTCATCAACATACAAGGTCAGAATGACAAATTTACCATTGGATCTGTTAACGTACACACAGTGATCTTCCTCGAGCATAGAGAACGCATTCTCTGATATAGCTTGATGGAAGCGAAGGTTCCACTGTCTAGACGCTTGTTTTAAGTCATACAAGGACTTATTGAGCTTGCACACTTTGCGCTCTTGTCCTTTGACTTCAAAACCTTGAGGTTGATCCATATATATCTCCTTCTCAAGTTGTCCATTGAGAAAAGCAGTCTTTACATCCATTTGGTAAAGCTCTAAGTCCATCTGAGCTACAATAGCTACTAGAAGGCGGATGGAGGCAAACCTAACCACGGGTGAAAAGGTTTCCTCAAAATCCACGTTTTCTCTTTGGGTGTAGCCTTTAGCTACCAGTCTAGCCTTGAATCTATCAATAGATCCATCCGCCTTCCTCTTAATCTTGAGGATCCACTTGGCCCCAATGGCCTTTCAGTTCGGCGGTAAGTCGACCAAGTCCCAGACTCGATTAACTTTCATTGACTCCAACTCTTCCTTTATAGCTTCTAACCACTCTTTTGCATTTGGACCTTCCAAAGCCTCTTTCAAGGTCTTCGGTTCTTGCTTATCGATTACTGTCATCCCAGATGATTCGTAATCAATTTCTTCTTGAGCTATCATGAGGGCCTCTTCCTCTAAGCGAAACCGCCTACGAGGAATGAGTCCGCGTTTACTTCGACGCAGATGGGTATCTGATGGCTCATCCTCCGTGAGAGCTATCAGATCCTCAGCATTGCTGCGCCCCACTAGGATTGACTGGTGGAACCTCATGTTCCACTTCTAGATCCTGATCCTGTGGAGTGGCAATGTCCTCATTTTGTTGTTCAGAGAAGTCCACTAACTCTTTGATAGCTCCAGCAAGAGTTGGAAGAACATTTTCGAAGAATGTGGCATGCCTAGACTCCAGTTCCGTCCTTCTTTCATTCTCGTCTAACCTGATAAAAACATAACCATTGGAGAGATTACTGTATTTTACAAAGATACAGTTTTTCCCTCTAGGTCCTAGTTTTCCATATTGGTGACTAGTAGAATGAATGTATGTTGCGCATCCCTAAGGATACAACAGACTAAAATCAGGCTTCCGTCTTGTCCATAACTCATATGGAGTTGAGGGAACTGATTTTGTTGGAACTCTATTGAGGATATAGGCAGCAGTCATTAGAGCATCTCCCCAAAACGAAATTGGCAAGCTCGCATGCGCCATCATGGATCTAACCATGTCTAGCAACGTTCTATTCCTTCTCTTGGCAACACCATTTTGCTGAGGAGTATAATGCATAGTGAGTTGTCTAGATATCCTCTTTTCATCACATAACTCCTTGAACATTATGGAGAGATACTCCCCACCTCTGTCCGTTCTGAGAGTTTTTATCTTATTATCCAATTGATTCTTTACCAAGTTCATGAATTTCTTAAAGCATTCGAGAGCTTCTGACTTGTGAGAAATAAGATAAATATGACCATGTCTAGTGTAGTCATCAATAATTGTGATGAAGTAACTTTGTCCATGTCTAGTACGCACATTCAAAAGTCCACAAATATCCGAGTGAATTTGTTCTAAAGGAGAAGTAGCTCTAATGGCTTTTCCAAACGGTTTTCTAGTTGCCTTTCCAGCTAGACAAGATTCACAGGTCGGCAATTTAAAATTAGAGCATTCTCCTAATACCCCCTCATTGCCAACTTGTTCATCCGTTCAACACTAATGTGACCTAGTCTAGCATGCCACATAACTGAATCATTATTCATGGAACTTTGACACATAAAGGCACTAGTGTTATGATTGAAATCATAAATTGCGTCCAACACAATAAAACCGTCTGAAAGAAAGGCACGTCCATAATAAATGTTAGCAAGGTATAAACCCATATCATTGTTCTCAAAAACAACTTTAATACCATGTCTCATCAAAACAACAACAGAAATAATATTTCGCCGTAAGGTGGTGCATACAACACGTCGTGAAGTAGTAGGATCCGGCCACTTCGCAAAGCCACTTTGCATGTGCCAACTCCAAGAACTTCAATGCTAGTGTTGTTCGTCATGTTTGTTCGCCTCCCACTTTGCATGTTTATTAACCGGTCTGTTTCGGTCGACCGAATGTGGGAGATTATTCAAGTTTTGGTTTAGTGTTTTATGGTCTATGTTTGGGTGATCTATTGAAGTCCAAATTATGTGAAATATCGTGTGTGACTTCTATAGGGAACCTAGTGTGTGTTTGAGTAGTTTTTAGCTCAAGTATGCTCAATTACACAAAGTTCCTAAGACTCAAATAAATACAAATTACATGTCTTCAAATAAGCTTGATTACATGTCTTGACTTGATTTCCTTTTTTCCTTGAGTCTTGATCACCTGTAGAGGTTAGCACGAAGCAGTATATATGCAATGCAACATGTGTGCTACTCTACATGATCACTATTAAGATTAGGTTGATTAAATCATCAAAACATATATTAAGGCCAAAAAGCCAACAAGAAGGACAAGTGAAGCCAAAGGAGAGAAATGAGAGAGAGAAGGGGAGAGAGAGGAGGAAGAGAAGGAGAGATAAGAAAGAGATGAGAAGGAGAACAAGAGAGAGGAAAAGCAAGAAGAGAGAAGGAGAAGGAGAACGACAGTGAGAAGAATAAGGACAGAGAGAAAAGTGATGGGGAGAAGGGAGAGAAGATAAGGACAGAAAGAAGGACAAGGGGAGTGAGAGGGGAGGAGAGCGAGAAGGAGAAGGAGAAGGAGAGGAGAGATAGAGAAGGAAATAGGTGGAAGGAGAGAGGGAGAGAAGAAGGAGAGTGAGAGAGTAAGATAGGAGGGGGAAAAGAGAAGGACAAGGAGAGAGAATTATAGGGAGATGGAGGAGCGAGAATGAGAGAGAAGGAGACGGAGAGGGAGAGAGAAAGAGAAAGAGAAAGAGTGGAGATGGGAAGGAGATAGAGAGAAAAGCAAGAGGAGAACGAGAGAGAGAAGGGGAAGGCAAGTGAGAGGGTGATACAGGAAGACGAGAGATGTGGAGAAGGAAAATGGGAATGAGAAGGAGAGGGATTCAAGTAGAGGAGAAGGAGAGAGACGGAAGGAGATTGAAGACGAAGAGTGAAGGAAAAGGAGAGAGAAGATAGAAGGGAAGAGAAAATCAGAGAGACGAGTGAGAAGGAGGAGGAAATAATGAGAGATGGAAAGATAAGGAGAGAGGGGAGAGAAGGAAGGATAAGAATAGAGAAAGAAGTAGAAGGAGAAGAGAGAGAAAGATAAGGAGAAGGGAGGACAGAAGTTGAATGCAAATGTAGACAAGGCCCCTGGACTCGATGGATTCAAATGCAAAGTTTTTTAAAGTGGATTGGGAACTTGTGAAGAAGGTTGTCTTCGAGGCCGTGGACTTTTGTTTATCTAGTGGGAAGATGTTGGGTCAACTAAACTACACGTCGATTACTCCCATCCCAAAGAAGAAGGTACCCACGTTGATAGAAGACTATAGACTCATCTGCTTGTGTAAAATGGTGTATCAAATCATTTCAAAGGTGCTTGCAAACCGGTTGAAGGGATTACTACCCAAGCTTGTAGGGGAGAATCAATGAAAGTTTGTTAAAGGAAGAGGAATAAGTGATAATATACTCCTTGTGCACGAGTTATGCCACAAATTGCATCTTTGTAGAGGATGAGGCAAATTGTGCATCAAGTTGGACATCCGAAAGATTTATGATTCAATCTCATGGGAGTTCATGGACCACGTTTTGATGAGGTTTGGGTTCCCGGACAAGTGGAGAATGATCATCATGGCATGTGTGAAAGCCTCCTTTGTACTCACGGTGAATGGTGCTAACTCTCTACCTTTTGGGGCGAAGAATGGCTTGAGGCAAGGTGACCCGTTGGCACCATATCTCTTCATTATGTGCATGAAGGTTTTGAGTATAATGGTCAAGAATGCGGTGGTCGAAGGAATGATAAAACCACTTATGTGTGGGGACATTGTCGTTTCCCACTTGCTCTTTGTCGATGACGTTCTTCTCATTGCAACGGCCATGAAGGATAACGCCAAAGAAATCAAGGCGGTTCTTGAGGAGTTCATGGCGTGCTCGGGGCTAAGGTTCAACGCATCCAAAAGTCATATTTTTGTGGGAGGTGAAGTGGAACATCGAGGTTGGATTGGAGAGCACCTTGGAATGGAGTGATTGGAGTTCCCGATGGTCTACCATGGACTACCTCTTTTCTCCTGGAGAATGGGGGAAATCATTGTATGGTGCTTGTGAACAAGTTATAGGCAAGGTTGAGCACGTTGAAGCAGAATTTTCTCTCCATAGTCGGCCGCGTGGAGCTTTTGAGAACTGTCCTCGTGTCCCTAAGAATCTGTTGGACGTCCACATTTCTCATCCCACAAGGAGTTTTACAAGAACTTGAGAGTTTCATGTCCCAATTTATTTTGGGGAGGGCCAAAAAAGTGGGTAGTGGTAACTTGGAAAGATTTGTGCACCCCAAAGGATGAAGGGGGTCTTGGGCTGAAACGACTCACGGATTGGAATGATGTTGGCCTCCTTCCTCTATTTTGGTTAGTGGTCGAAGGTGGGAGTTCCCTTTGGGTCAAGTGTATTCGACAAAAATACTTGAGGACTCAGTCCATTTGGTTAGCAAGGCCACTTTCCATGTCATCATAGGTGTGGAGAGGGATTCTTCGGGTCCGTGACATAGCAAGGAGGCATATTCAATACCAAGTGGGGAACGGAGAAGGTGTCAAATTCTTACAATCTCCTTGGTGTGGTGAAGCATTCCAACGTGAGGCGTGGGGGGAGAGGTTACACTACGACTTGGGGGTACCTTGGGACACTAATGTGTCATATTTTATGAAAGATGGGGAGTGGTTTATCCCCTTCCCACGATCGACAACAATGGAAGCACTTTGGTCTAAGATACGAAGTATCCGAATCCATGGAGGGGAGAATAGGCCGAGGAGGGTGAATGTAAGGGGGGAGGTTTTTGGGACAAAGGCATGGAAGTGGCTTAGGGAACCGGGCCCAAATGTGGAATGGGCGGGCATGGTATGGCACAAACATGCCATCCCAAAGCATGCGCTTACAACATGGAGAGCCGTGAAGGGGTTGCCTTCTAACGAAGACGTTTATGAATAAAAGAGGGGTAGCCCATGACCCAATGTGTGTCTTATGTGATGACAAGTAGGAGAACATCTTACTCCTCTTTTGGAAATGTCCATATGTGAGAATGGTTTGGGGAAAATACTCACAATAATGAAGATCCAGGATGGCATTGCAAGGACGTTAGAAGGGGAAGCGAATCTTGTTTCCTATATGCGAGGGGATCAACTAGATAAAGTGACAAGAAGTTGGGTTTCTAATGCCCCAATCCATGAGATTTGGCAAGAGCATAATCATCGCATCTTAGAGGCTGAAAATAAACGACCGGAAGATATTGTGGTGCACATGAAAGACATAATTCGTTGTTTGGGTGAGAAGGTGAGAAAGATGGCCAAGGCTGACCAAGAATTTCAAGAGCTCGAGATGGCACAGACCTAGATTGAGTGTAGGTTTGCATGTCTAATACATTAGGCAGCGTCTGAAATACAATGCATGTTGTAGCCAGTTATGCATATAGCATGAACCCGCGGACCAAACACAAAATTTTTGTAGGGTGTAGAAATTTACTTAGTCAATAGAATTACAAGCTATACCTCCCTTTTGCTGTGCAAAAAATGGAGGGGGGACAGATCAAAGAGAAGGTGAGGAAAAAGGAGGGAGACAATGAGAAGGAGGGACAACAACGAAGGAGAAAGAGAAGGAGGAGGAGAGATATGGAGAGTGGGAAGAGAGTGAAAGAGGCGAGAGAGAGAGAGGGAGAATGAGACGGAGATTGAGAGAGAAAAGGAAACAGATAGAGAGGAGAGTGAGGGAGAAATTTAAATAGAAAGAATAGGATAAGGAGAGATAGTGAAGAATAGAGACAAGAGACAGAGAGAGAGAGAGAGAGAGAGAGAGAGAGAGAGAGAGTAGTAGGATAGTTAAGGAGAGAGAGTACTTAAGAGAAGTACAAATAGAGAAAAAGAGAGAGAAGGAGATGGAGAAGGAGAAGGGTAGGGAAGAAGGAGAAGAGAGAGATAAGGAGAAGGAGAGAGTGAGAGAGAAGGAGAAGGAGATGCAGAGCGTTAGAAAGAGTGAAGAAGCGGAGAGAGACGGAGAAGGAGAGAGAAGGAAAGACACAAGAAGGTGCGGGAGAGGGAAGAGAGAGATTTAAAAAGAAGGAGAGTGGTGGAGAGAAAAGGAGGAGAGACGGAAGGAGAGATCGCCAGGGGAGGGAGACGGGGAAGGAGGAGAAAGAGAGGTGAGAGAGTGAGAAGGAGATGGGGAAACAAGGAGAGAGGGAAGAATATGAGAAAAGGAGATGGAGAGAGATAGAGCTAGGACGAGAAGGATAGAGAGGAGAGGTGGACAGGGGGCAGAGAGTGAGAAGGGCAACGAGAGGGAGAGAGGAGCGACGAAGAAGGATAAGTAGAGAGAACAATAGAGAAGGAGATAGAGAGAGGGAGATGGAGAAAGGGATAAGGAGAGAGATAAGGAGGGAGTGAAATGGAGAAGGATAGAGAGTGAATAAGAATATGAAGAAGAGAGAAGGAGACCTCGAGTTAATGAAATGGAGAGAAGAAGAAGTAGAGGGAGGGAGGAGATGAAGAAAGAGTGAGAGAAGGGGAGAAAGTCCGTAAGTGAGCTAGATGGAGAAAGATAGGAAGAAGGAAGACGAGACTGGAGGGAGGGAGAGGAGGGGAGAAGGGGAACGAGGAAGGAGAAGAAGGGGAAAGGGATAATGGAGAGACAAAGATAGAGGAGAGAGATAAGGAGGAGAACAAAAGGAGTGAGAGAGTGTGAAGGTGACAGAGAGGAAAGGAAAAGGGAGGAGAAGAGAAATGGACAAGTGAAGCTAAAGGAGAGACATGAGAGAGAGAAGGGGAGGGAGAGGAAGAAGAGAAGATGAGAAGGTGAGATAAGAAGAAGGTTATGAGAAGGAGAACAAGAGATACGACAAACAAAGAGAGAGAAGGAGAAGGAGAATGACAGTGAGAGGAATAAGGACACAGAGAGAAAAGGGAAGGGGAGAGTGGAGAGAAAATAAGGAGAGAAAGAAGGACAAGGTGAGTGAGAGGGAGGAGAGTGAGATGGAGGAGAGGAGAGATAGAGAAGGAGAGGGGTGGAAGGAGAGAGAGAAGGAGGAGAACGAGAGCGAGAGAGTAAGAGAGGAGGGGAGAAAAAGAAGAACTAGGAGAGAGAAGTAGAGGGAGATGGAGGAGAGAGAATTAAAGAGAAGGAGACAGGGAATGAGAGAGAGAAAGAGTGGATATGGGAAGGAGATAGAGAGAGAAGCAAAAGGAAAAAGAGGAGAGGAAAAAGGAGTGAGAGAATGAGAAGGAGGGACGACAGGGAAGGAGAAAGAGAAGGAGGACGAGGAGAGATATGGAGGAGAGTGGGAATAGAGTGAAAGGTGCGAGAGAGAGAAGGAGAATGAGACAGAGAGTGAGAGAGAGAAGGAAACATATATAGAGGAGAGTGAGAGTGAGAGAGAAGTATAAATAGAAAGAATAGGATAAGGAAAGAGAGTGAACAATAGAGACAAGAGACGGAGAAAGAGAGAGTGAGACGAAGAAAGAGAGTAGTACGATAGTTAAGGAGAGAGAATACTAAGGAGAAGGACAAATGGAACAAAAGTGAAGGAGATGGAGAAGGAGAAGGGTAGAGAAGTAGAAAGTGAAGAGAGAGATAAGGAGATGGAGAGAGCGAGAGAGAAGCACAAGGAGATGTAGAGTGTTAGAAAGAGTGAAGAAGCGGAGAGAGACGGAGCAGGAGAGAGAAGGAAAGACACAAGAAGGAGAAAGAGAGGGAAGCGAGAAATTGAAGGAGAAGGTGATCGAGAGAAGGAGAATGGTGGAGAGAAAAGGAGGAGAGATCGACAGAGGAGGGAGACGGGGAAGGAGGAGACAGAGAGGTGAGAGATAGAAGGAAATGGGAAGCAAGGAGAGAGGGAAGAAGATTAGCGAAAGAGATGGAGGGAGAGAGCTAGAAGGAGAAGGAAAGATAGGAGAGGTCGAGAGACGGGAGACAGTGAGAAGGGCAAGGAGAGGGAGAGAGGAGCGATGGAGAAGGACAAGTAGAGAGAACAATAGAGAATGAGAGGGAGTGATGCATTGCATACATTGCATCATATGTCTTTCATTTAGATTAATTTTATATCAATAAATGCTACTAAGGTATGTGTTTAGTCTTATTTTGAGAATACAGGGACCTGAATGTAAATTACCCATACCCCGAGCATAAACGCGTGCAAGATACTCATTTCTGTCATGAAGGCCAAGTCAAGATTATCGGGTTTCAAATGGAAGTTCATCCAAGCATAAACGCATTCAAAGACCTAACTACAAAAAAGCCAAGGACTTAAGCATAAAAGTAGTCAGGGACTAAATTGCAAAAAGTCGAGGACCCGACTGAAAATTAAAGAACCAAAATATTATTTTGGAGAAGTTCTAAAGAAAAATCAATTTGGATCTCCAAATATATGAAGAAATAAATTCGGAGCTCAAAAGAAAGAAAAGAAATCAATAGAGACGCGGAAAGGACATTTAAATAATACCATAAACACACAACAAAAATCCGGATCGAATCTTAGCCAAAAAGGTGGCGATTCCGCCGCACCTTATGAACAAATTGCGGTGATTCTGCCGCACAAAAGTCGATCCGCGCGCTCAAATTTTTACCAGTTGTGTGTTGATGCGTGTACTTTCCTATTTCATACTTGGGTCTAGGGGTGAGCAAAATTCGGTCCGGTCCGGGCACCCGGACCGAACCGAATTTTTCGGTCCGGACCGAACCGGACCGAATTTTTTCGGTCCGGTCTTCGGTCCACAAAATTTTGGAAATTCGGTCTT
Organism: Triglochin maritima; assembly: GCA_963682175.1. Lineage (NCBI taxonomy): Eukaryota > Viridiplantae > Streptophyta > Magnoliopsida > Alismatales > Juncaginaceae > Triglochin > Triglochin maritima. The sequence continues at coordinate 21,214,507 of OY821771.1, read as the reverse complement.
CGGTCCGGACCGGACCGAAAATTTAAGCGGAAAATTCGGGTTTTGGACCGACCCGGACCGGACCGGACCGAACCGAACCTATTCGGTCCGGTCTTCGGTCCGGACTTCCCGAAAATTCGGGTTTCGGTCCGGTCCGGTTTGGTCCGGTCCTGGACCGAAGCTCACCCCTACTTGGGTCGCTTGTATCGGCTATAAATAGCCCCAAAATTATGTTGTAGAGACGTTCTTCTCTTTAGCAATAAAATTTTGTTCTTTTATTTTGTATTTTTTAGTTTTCTTTTGTAGTTTCTCTAGGACCCCTTCTCCTTCTCTCCATCCATGAGTTTCTAACTCTCTCCAAAGGGTGGGGGTGACGAATTTAGGGTGATGAGAAGAAGAATGATGTTATTATTTTAATTTCGTGTTAGTATATTTTGATTACTTGAGTTTATGTTGAATCATTTATCATGTAATGCTTTATAACTAATGTGATTTATTATAAGTTTCAGAATTCTCTAAACAAAACCCGATATCTAATCCCCCACCCGCTGGACTCTCATCCATCTTTGCTTTATTCTTAGTTTGTTTTTGTTGTTCTTGCTTTAGAAATTAAAAATCCAAAAATCTCAAACCAACCTTATCCAAAAATCCAAATCACAAAAATAACAATATCTCTCCCTCCTTGTGTTCGACCCGTACTTGTCACGTCTTCATTGACGCCGTGCACTTGCGGTATAAATAAAATTCCCATCATGTTTTTGGCGTCGTTGCCGGGGAGGCGACGAAGATTTTGTTTATTTGTTTTTTATTTCGATTCTATTATGTTTATCGTGTGCGTGATCTAACTATTTGGGTTTGCGTTTCAGGAGACAACAGAGTGCGTGGCGAAATCCGGGCACATTCGGAGCAAGAAAGGTGGCGAAATCGCCACATCCAAAGAAGAATTTGTTGCGGATCCGCCGCACGTCTGAAGCATCTGGGCTTCAAATTTTTCCGGGGTTGTCTCCATCTCTGGGTGGACGCGTAGAGCAACTGGAAATTTTCGAGAGCGGGCGGCGAACCCGACTGAGCGTGCGTAGGTAACCTTTATTGCCTTTTTCCTCGTAATTTCTAGTTTCGGAAAATTTCATTTTCATAGAACTGCACGTGTTAGGCTCAAATTCCATAATTGGAAGTAATTCAACTTTGACCTAAAAATTGGCAAAATTAGAAGGACTTACTGCATGCATCATATAGTGTTTTGTTTGCATTATTCTTGCTAAATTCTTGCTAATTAATTCTTGTTGAAGAGTGCTGGAGACAAGGTACGTGCGTGGTTTTATCGATTGCATTTAAGCATATAAATTAGTTCGCATACAACCTTGCAATTGTCGCCAAATTAAAGACCAATGTTTGACAATTTTTGCTAGATTTAAGTTAAACTATCTTAAGGGCAACTCCGTAGGAAAAGATACGGTGGGGATTTCATCACCCTTCCGTGGCCCACAAATCACAATCCTAAAGTGTCACCCAAGCCTTAAAATTAAAATCAATTAGACATTGGCCCCTAAGGACTCAGACTCAATTAAGGAGATTATTGGTTTGACTTGCTATGACCTTAAGCCTATCGAATTTAATTTGGTGTCTAGAAAGTGTTTTTGTCTTGATGTAAGTCTTCCAAGCGAAGTGGTTGTCTAATTGGCACTGACTCTGTCAGAAGCTCCCCCACTAGCTATGCACTGCCTGGCCAATTTGGTTTGATTAGTGAGGGAGGTGAATCAAGCGAACTAATTCAACTCAACCAGTTAGGAGTCGTCTAGATTTAAGCAACATTAGGTCTAGGATTGTTTGAACCGTGCTTGTTTAGGAAATTTCTGACCAACCCTCTCATCTATCTTTTAGAGTTAAGTTTCCCTTCTCATCTGAGTCTTCTTTCTCTTCTCACCTCAATTCTCTAGATTAGGATTCATTTCTCATCTTTCCCCTTCCTATTGTTTGTTCTTTAAAAAAACAAAAAAATTAAAAAAAATTAATTAAATCAAACCGGTGCACTCAGATTTGGGTTCGGGACTTGAGCAATCGACTCTCGCGAGTTCATCTAGATTCCAGTCTAGAGCTTAGCCCCAATCCACCTGTTGCACCACCTCACCCGGATCCAATGGGTGAGAATGTAGTGGACCCGCCTATGACTCTGAGGGATCGGTGCTACCCAACGATGGTTGCTCAGCCATCGTGCATCGTTATGCCCACCATACCGGGTCGCGGCTTCGAACTAAAGGCACAATACATGAGTATGTTGCCTAAGTTCACCTCTAAGGAAGACCCATATCTCTTCCTTAGAGAATGTGAGGAAATCTGCTCCCTTAGGGAATACCAGCATATCTCTGAGGAGGCAGTGCGTCTTAAATTCGTGCCTCTACCACTGAAGGACGACGCTAAGAAATGGCTATATAGTCTAGCCGAAAGATCTATTAGGAGTTGGGCCGAGTCGGGGGTCACAAAAATTAAGGCAAGCAAGAAAGCAAGAGGACCACCCCACAAGGTGAAACTCATGTGGGTGGGCTAGCTTCTTTGGTAAATGAGGAGGTGGGGTGGAATTCACCAACACGAGTAGCAAAGAGTAAGGATTTTATGAGCCTCATGTCACACACGAGTGGAGGAAGGTACGACATTCTCGGAAACAAGGATCTTCTGGAGGAGGGGGAAGAAGAGAAAGAGGATGTGGGATATGTAAAACCGGGGTTAAAGAAAGCAGTCTCGCCACCACCCACGCTTAGGTGATCCGGAAAGAAGATAAACAACAAGCTCTCGCATGGAGGTCATGGGGGTCACCCTGCACCTTAAACCCCATGAATGTACTAATGTGGAATGTGCGCGGAGCAAATGGACCCAGACGCACACTCATGATTAGGGGTCGAATAAAGGAGACAAGTCTGGATGTCGTATGTCTTATGGAACACAAGGTAAAACACAAGAAGCTGGAAACTTTCAAACGAGCGATTTTGCCGCATGTATGGATTGCAAATAGCTTGATCGTGGACTCGGGACGGCTGTTGGTGTTGTGGAATGACCAACTTATTGATCTTCAAGTGACTTTCGAAACACCACAATTACTCCACTTCAAGGGCTGCAAGAAGATGGATGGGACAGCATTTGATATCACGACGGTGTATGGTGACAATAAGCATGTGGATAGGAGAGCTTTGTGGAGCGATCTTCATCTTGTGGTACCGGAGGCTTCGAGGTCGTGCATCGTAGGAGGTGACTTTAATTGTATTCGTTATGCTAGTGAGAAGCGGGGTGGTGCTGCTGGAAATGAGATAGCGATGAAGGATTTTAATGAGTGTATTGATGCACTTCAGCTACTTGTGGTGCCCTCTACGGGAGGGAATTTCACGTGGTCAAATTCCTCCGAAGGAAGTGCGTTTATTGAGACAAGGATTGACCGTATACTTATGAACAATGCGTGGCTCGAGATGTTTCCGAAATCCTACTACATCGTTGGTGATAAAGATCTTAGTGACCATGTCATGCTAGTGATGAGGACGGAGGGAAATGAACGAAGGAAAAAGAAAATGTTTCGTTTTGAAAATCATTGGGCGGAGCATGTGGAGTTCAAAGCCGTAGTAGATCAAGCTTGGTATACATGCGTGACTGGCACGCCTATGTTTCGTGTTGCTGAAAAGCTAAAAGAAGTAAAGAAGGCACTTATAGTTTGGAGTGGAAGAACCTTTGGGAATATTCCAAACAAGGTGGGTGAGTCCCGGATTTCCCTTGAGCATGTGAGAAAGGCAAGGCAAAACCTACCACATGACAAAGATCTAGCCTTTACGGAAGGGACAACAAAGGGGGATCTTGAGCGTGCCCTTACTCGAGAGGAATCCCTTATTCGTCAGAAATCAAGGATGAAGTGGTTGAAAGAGGGGGATCGAAACACTAGGTTTTCCATGCGCAACTCCGTGTGAGGAGAGCCAACAACCAAGTGAGGAGAGTATGTGAGGGAGCGCATATCGTGGAGGCGGAAGGCGAAGTTCGGGACGCCTTTCGGCGTTTTTATGCTAACCTATTTGCCAATGATTTTCAGGTACAACCCATTGATCCTTCTCTCATTCTCCCACAACTCCTGCCGGAGGATGGGAGAAACCTCACTCAAAAGCTGGAATTAAAAGAGATTGAAGAGGTGATGTTACATGCAAATGTGGACAAGGCACCGGGCCCGATGACTTCAATGCAAAATTCTTCAAGACCGCGTGGGACACCATCAAAGGAGACTTATTTCAGGCCATGAACTCCTATTTGGACAGCGGAAGAGTGCTAACCCAATGGAACTCTACCTCAATCACCGTTATCCCGAAGAAGAAGGCACCGAATTTGGCGAAGGACTTCCGCCCTATCGCTCTATGCAACATGACCTATAGGTTCACCTCCAAAGTCCTTGCAAACCGTCTCAAGGGGCTGCTACCAAGTCTGATTCGGGAGAATGATTGATCGTTTTATTTAAACCGCAAGTGCACGGCCGCATTGAAGCGGTGGCAAATACGGGTCATCCACTCATAGGCATGTCGACGTTTGGTTTGTGCGAAGGCGAGTGGTAAAGAAAGGAGAGAAAGGTTGATTACACTAAACTACATTAAGATGCAAAAGGAAATGAAAGATAAGCAATAAAGCTAAACCCCATAGGGGGTAGAGAAATAATGTGAATATAAAGATATGTGTGTGTGTGTTCAATTAAGCTCCTCACAACATTAGTTCAATTAAACTACATCCAACTTTGCCTCCACATGAATTAAGATAAGACTACATCATTAAAACATCAAGACAATAATTGGAATGAAGCTAAATGAACTCATGTATAAAGACTACACCCTACTATGCCTCCACATGAATTAAGATAAGACTACATCATTAAAACATACAAGACATTAGCGAACGTAAAGTCAACAAGAGCACATACACTACAAATTGTGTTTCCAATATTAATTCCATCCATATCCTAACCTTATCATTCCCCATAAAATAGGTCCACTAATCAAAGCATAACCTAAGCTTCATTCAAGAGCATTAGCATATCAACGATAAGAGTGAAAACCCATTAGATGGTTATGGAAATCATATAAAGCTCAAGGGATTAAGATAACACACACTTAATACACTACATGATGATATCACATATTTCTCCACCCCCCAAATGGGGATGGAACTACTCACTACTCATTACACTAACTATATTAACAATATGAAGTATAATACTGAAATGAAATTACCCTAAGAAAGACAGAAATATTAACGAAGCTTAAAAGGAAAGGAAAGACTAAACAAGCATGCACAAATTAAAAGACAAGATTAAAAGAAACTAGAAGAATTATTTTATTAACAAATGACTCACATTGAAGGTAGCATTCTTCTCCACCTTGAGTTTTTGCTTCAAGACTCACTCCTTAGTAGAGAGAATGCCACCAAGCAATGGGTACAATGGAAGGTGAAGAGTTCTATTTATAAGCATGGAAAAAGCTAATCCGGGACAATCCCCCGATGTGGGACTAAACCAATACCAAAAATAGCCTAAATAACCATTAATATAAGTCCAGGAGAAATCTTAGCAGATCTGGGATGATCCAGACCGCCAATTGGCGGTCTATAAAGCCCAGATCGCTTTGGTTTTTGTTGTGGGCTTTTCTTGATGTGTTTCTTGGTCTTGGATGCACCTACTTGGTTTGTTGGAGCTCCGACCCGAATCGAATTGCCAAAATACTCCTCATGATGGTGTGGAGTTTCCTGTTTTGCTCTTAGGTCCTTCGGTCTTACTATCAGGTCCTTCTCCCTTGCATCTTAGTCCCCAGGTCTCACAATTAAGTCCTTTTTCCTGCTTTTGGGTCCTTTCATGGCTCTTCTCTTCAAACCTCTTTATTCCTGAAAACTAAACATAAAACTCGTCACGTAGCATTTCTTAGGTGTAAGATAATGGATATAAGATACAAATATGAGCATGAAATGATGTCAATCAGAGAACCAAACTACTTTTGTCAAAGGAAGGCGAATTGGTGACAATATTCTCATCGCACATGAACTATGCCACAATTTACATCTTAACAAAGGGAGGGGACGCGTGTGCCTAAAGCTTGATATTCGGAAAGTGTATGACTCCATCTCGTCGTCCTTAGTTGATGAGGTAATGACTCGCTTTGGTTTCCTTCTAAAGTGGAGAAGGCTGATTATGAGTTGTGTCAAAGCATCTCTTGTAGTGACGGTAAATGGAGCTAACTCAACCACTTTTGTTGTGAGAAATGGATTGAGCAAGGTGATCCATTGGCAACGTACTTGTTTGTTATGTGTATGGAAGTCCTAAGTGGGATGTTAAAAAAAGCGGTGAGGGATGGAAGGATTGAGCCATTATCTTGTGGGGAGGTGCCCGTTTCTCACTTGCTTTTCTCCGATGACGTCCTAGTCTTTGCTAGTGCAACGAAGGCTAATGCTCGGGCCATAAGGGCTGTCCTAGAGGAGTTCACGGCATGTTCGGGGCTGAGATTTAGCATGGAAAAGTGCCAAGTATTCATGGGAGGGGACATGCCACATGGAGCTTGGATCGCAACCCACCTTGGTATGGAACGAAAGGAATTTCCGGTGATTTACCTTGGGCTGACATTATTCTCCGGGAGGATGGGGAGAACTCATTGTATGTCACTTGTAAACAAGGTCAAGAAACGTCTTCGCACTTGGAAGCAGAATTTCCTATCCATTGCTGGCCGGGTAGAGCTTGTGAGAAGCGTGCTTGTCTCGCTTAGTATCTATTGGACCTCTGCTTTCCTTATTCCAAGGAAGGTGCTAAAACAGATTCAGAGCCACATGGCTCAATTCATTTGGGGAGGGCAAAAGAAGTGGGTTGCTGTGGCGTGGAAGGGTGTGTGTACCCCAAATGATGAAGGAGGGCTCGGTCTGAAAAGACTAACGAGCTGGAATAATGTGGACCTCCTTCGATTATTATGGCTCGTTGCGGCGAGAAGGAAGCTCTCTTTGGGTGAAGTGTGTCAGAAGAAAATGTTGGATCATGTGGGTTATGGGTCCACAATCTCTAATCACCTTTTAATCCTAAACAAACTCTACTTGCAAGCCAAATGATGATGCAGCAAAATTAAAAACAAAACAAGAGAGTAAAGGGAACGAAAATGCAAACCACAAGAAGTCGGGGGATTTTTATAGAGGTTCAGCACCCCACCCGGATCCTAATCCTCTCTTGCAAGCTCCGTTCGGATCACCGAGCTCCGCTCACAACTTCACTAACCACTCCCCGTTCCGGGCCGGGAGAGAACGCCTTTACAATCCTCAAACTCGTGAACAACCCTCGCCGAGCTTGGTTACACCTCTCACAATCCGAGAGGGATGCTTCAGGCTTTCACCGAAACCTTTACTCTTCTTTGACAGCAACAAACTTGAATGGGACAATCACTCTCTAAACTTGAGCACATTTGAGAAAGATTGGAATTGATTTTAAGTGTGAAAATTTTAGGCTTGCGGAGTTAGGAATGATCTCTCTAATGTAGGAGGCAAATATGTGTGGGAGAGTTGTGTAGAAATGTGTTTTACAACTCTTTATATAGGCATTAGAGAGAATATAGCCGTTGGGGTTGATTGAGTGAGAGTTGGTGTAAGATGCACAAAACAGAAACTTGCAGGACCCAATTCTGCCTAACAACAGTCGACCGAAACGGGTATGTCGTTCGACCGTTTGGTCAAAATTCAGCTTTGACTTAAGTTAACTTAAGTTAATGGTCGAACAGGCTCAGGGGATTGGTCGACCGAATAAGTCCAAGCACTTCTGGGAGACCAAATTGTGTTGGTTCGGTCGACCGTTAGGAAAGTTTCAGTCGACCAGATGTTTCGTAATTTTGGGGTATTTGGGAATAACACGAATATGACCGTTGGGTATAATACAACAAAACAAATGGTGATGTGACACATGTGAACGGTCGAACGAAAAGGTTTCAACGGTCGACCGTTTTGGTCAAGGCAGTTCAAGTTTTGTTTAGGTGTTTTCTAGTTCTAGTTTGGATGATCTATTGAAGTCCAAATTATGTGAAATTTTTGTAGGATCGTGTGGGTTATGGGTCCACTAATCACTTTTAATCTAATCCCTAATTTTCTACTTGATTAAGCAAACAAATGCGCAGCGGAATAAACAAACAAGTAGATAAAGAAAGACAATGCAAACCACAAAAGACGCGTCGGTTTTTATAGAGGTTCGGCACCCCACCCGGGTCCTAGTCCTCTCTTGTAAGCTCCGCTCGACTCCGCGAGCTCCGCCTACGTCTTCACTAACCACTCCCCGTTCCGGGCCGGGAGAGAACGCCTTTACACCACAAGCAACGCGAACAACCATCGCTTGCTTGAATTCTTCCTCTCACAATCCGAGAGGGACACTTCGGGCTTTCACCGAAGTCCTTGCTTCTTTTGACAACACTTGTAACTGAGTGGGATTCACTCTCTAATTGAGCACACTTTGAGTAGGATGAGTATATGATCAAATGTGTGAAGTTTAGGCTTAAAGAGTGTAGAATTGGGAGCTTTGAGGATTGAGGTTTCTCTCGAATGTATTGGTACAATTGGAGTTGGAGAGTTGTATTAACAACAAGTCTTGATCCTCTATTTATAAGCTCCTAAGGTATTCTAGCCGTTGGGGATAGATTTGATTGGGTTTTGTGCAAGATACACAAAGCAGAAAATCGGGCTGCAAATCTGTCCAGAACCGGTCGACCGAAACTAGTAAACCGGTCGACCGTTAACATGATTTCAAAGAGAACGGTCGAACAAAAGAATATTCGGTCGGACAAACGAGCTAGAACTTAACTCTACTTAAGTGAATCGGTCGAACCAAAGTATGGGGCGGTCGACCGACAAGGGGATTCGGTTGAGACAAAGGTCAATCGGTCGAACGAGAAATGTGTCGACCGATAGCAGGGAATTTGGTTTCTGAAAATATGTTCAACCGGTCGACCGAAACAAGGTCGTCGTTCGACCGGTTACCGAATGTATTTTGGGGTTAAGTTTGTTTTATACGAATACGACCGTTATAGGAATACGACAAGAAAAACGGCCATATTAAAATCCGGGATCGGTCGACCGAAAAGGTAGAGCCGGTCGACCGGTAGAGTTCGGTAAAATCACTGTGGAGAGTCTGTTATAAACCGGTCGAACTGAGAACTGGTTCGGTCGACCGGTTCACACAGGAAATCTGGGTTTAAGTTTATAAGTGATTTCCGACTAAGGTTTGGGTTATCTAATGAAGTCCAAATAATGTGAAATTTCGTGTGTGACTTCTATAGGGAACCTATTGTGTATGTGATTGGTTTTTAACTCTTGTATGCTCAATTTACACATGTTCCTAAGACTCAAAATAAAATCAAGATTACAAGTCTTCATTTAGCTTTATTACAAATCTTGACTTGATTTCCTTCCTTCCATGAGTCTTGATCACCTGTAGAGGTTAGCACAATACTATATATATGCAATGCAATATGTGTGCTACTCTACATCATCATAATTAAGATTAGGTTAATTAAATCATCAAAACATAGATTAAGGCCAAAAAGCCAACAATTTTGTGTGTGACTTTTATAGGGAACCTAGTGTGTGGTTGAGTAGTGTTTAGCTCAAGTATGCTCAATTACATAAGGTTCCTAAAGACTCAAAGAAATACAAAATACTTGTCTTCAAATGAGCTTGATTACAAGTCTTGACTTGATTTCCTTTCTTCCTTGAGTCTTGATCACCTGTCAAGGTTAGCACAAAGCAATATATATGCAATGCAACATGTGTGCTACTCTACAGGATCACAATTAAGATTAGGTTGATTAAATAATCAAAACATAGATTAAGGCCAAAAAGCCAACAATCTCCCCCTTTTTTATGATGGCAACCTATATCTTGATACATGAAATTTTTAGATGTAAACTATGCATATTAATGCTCCCCCTATGGATGTGCATAGTTTTTGTTCAATTTAAGTCAAAATTCCAAGTTACCCCCTTAATAATCTCTCCCCCTTTGACATTCATCAAAAATTTATACGAATTAAGTTCAATGTGGATGTCTTGTAATGAAGTTGCTCCTCCTAAATTTTGCACTTCATTACTCTAAGAAAATGATATTCATTAAGCTCCTCCTATCGATATGAATATGATTTGTCAATTAAGTTCATTTCTATTTCTCCCCTATTAACATCAAACAAATACTACAATTAAGCATGTGATGTTTTCATTTCCCCTTTTTACATCCATTTAGAAAATTTGACGCTAAAATGGATGTCATTGAAGCATTTAAGATTTGCAATGAATGAGTAAAAGATATGTCAATCAATGATGTAAAACCTAGAGTAGAACCAATTTTATTGACAAATTTAGAGGATAAGAAAATTATACCAACCTTAAGCTTGAATTGGTTCTATCTCCATTCGGTGATGCAATCGGCTTTGAATTCGACTCTTAAGCTTGCCCGGTCACCACCAATTTATTCCGCAAGCATATACAAGTGTAGATTTAGGTACCCAAACGACTTTGGGTCCTTGAATATTAGCTTTGGGAATCCAAACCATTTTGGTTTTGGGAGCCCACACACTTGAAGAACTATGATTAATGAACATATGCTTGCCATTTAGTGTAGTGTGAGATACATGGTTTTTCAATTTAGAATTGTATCCTAAACCATGTTTTTGCAAAGATTGTCTTTGACTACCTAATAGCATGTTAAGCATCTTAGTTCCATGTGTGAACTTTTCTAGATCTTTTATTAATTGCACATTGCAAACATGGAGATCTAATTGTTCAACATTTTTAGGTGTTGCTTTTAACTTATCAAAAGTTGATGCATTAGTTTGAAGTTTTGCAAGCACCTAATTCTTCTAATTCTTGATTATTTCAATTTGGCATTTGAGATCTTTGATTAGCTTTCTAGCACTTTTGTTCTTTTCACAAATGATCTCATATTGTTTAACTAAGTCATGAAATGCACTTTCTAGAATGTGAGCTATCACTATAATATGACTTAGTTGAGCATGAATTACTAGAACAATAGTTAGATTCTACCTCACTTTGATCATCTTCAATAGCCATGAAGCATGAGTGAGTCACCTCTCTTCTACTTTGCAAGGAAGACGACGATGATGATGGTGATGAAGAGTCATCCCATGTAGCCTTCGGTGCTTCTTCCTTACTTTCTCTTCTCTTGCTCTTCTCCTTTTCTCTTCTCCTCTCCCTTCTCTCCTTTTTCTTCTCCCCTTCTCTTCTCTCATTTTCACTCTTTTCCTTCTCCTTCTTTTCTCTCTTTTCACTTCTTCTACCTCTTCTTTCATTCTTTTCTTCTTTATCCTTCGTGAGGTATTTGAAGAAGTCTTTTGCTAGGACTTCAATGTCCTCGTCTTCTACACTCCTTGGTTGGTCGATATTTGCATGTAATCCCAAGGTAGGTTTGTTATTTGATGCTTCCTTCTCCTTTTGATGGTTGATTTGAAGTTCATACGCCCTCAAGTTTCCAACGAGTTCCTCCATCTTTAGTTTTGAAAGATCATGTGTGTAACATCCTCAACACAGTGGGAAATTAAATTTTTTATAACACTCAATCAACAGAGGATATTACGAAAATAAAGGAAAAAAGTGCACCAACATATATATAATATATATGAACATCAGAGTATTCCAAAAATAGTGATTACATCAAAAGTCTATACAAGGAAAGCAGTAATCACCCGACCTCATATGAGAGAAAACTGGATCCGGTAGCGGTGCTCCTCTCCTCGGTCACCACCCCCTATCGTCGGTCACGACCTGAAAGTAAACATGCAACAATGCCTGAGTTTCCAGAAGGAAACCCTGTATGCCAAACTCTACGATGCATGAAATGAAAGGCACCCTAGCATGCAATTCTACTAAACAAGAAAAGCATCTCAACGGGGAGGGCTCCAGGGCTCTTTCACCCAACCGCAACACACACCACAGTCACGGGGCTCAAGGGCTTTTTCACCCAACCACCGCAACACACACTCGTCGCCAAGCTGGGCTACAGGTCTTTTTCAACCAACCGCAGCTACCACGACACGACCAAGGGCTCCAGGCCTTTTTCAACCAACCCAAACGTCTAAGGGCTCCATGTCTTTTTCAACCAACCACTACAACGCGGTCCCTGCTCAGGCTCCAGGCCTTTTCAGCCAACCTGAACGCACTACGGAGCTCCAGGTCTTTTTCAACCAACCCTGCACAGACTCGCTGGGCTCCAGGTATTTTTCAACCAACCACAACTCTCACACAGTTACGAGGCTCCAGGTCTGTTTCAACCATCGCTGTAACACCACAATTCAAAGCTGGGCCTCAGGCCGTTTTCAGCCAATCCCAAGCTCTCACACAGTTACGGGGCTCCAGGTCTTTTTCAAAAAACAACCGCACTCTCGTGCACCTTAGCACACTTGCCGGAAGAACATCGGCACTACAACTCGCCCTACACGGACGACCAAAACAACCGCACCTCCATAGTGCAAAATTGGTCACAAACGGTCGACCGAATCAAAAGTCCCGGTCGACCGAATCAAGCAAATACAGGGCAAATCACTTCGACCGGCACTCCCTCGGTCGACCGATTTCCCCAAACCACACTCGTTCGGTCGAATCCAAATCACGTGATGGTCGATCATTTAGATGGTCAACTCCCAGGTTCAACGAACAAAACGACCAATCGGTCGAACGCCGAGCACTCATTGGTAGACTGAATTCCACCAGGGAAAAATCCCTCTCACTCACCACGAATTCGATCGAATGTCGAGCCCTCCTTGGTCGACCGAATTCCACAAGAGCGTTCCCCACGCTCAGCACACAAGTCCGGTCGACCGAAACCACCTTCGGTCGAACCGACCACCGGACGAAGTAAACGAGTGGTCGACCGTTTAGATGGTCAACGCCCTCAACCGACCTATGACAGTGCACACGATCGACCAGCAAAGGGGACCTGGTCGACCGAAACTCCCCAGGCTTGCCTCCCACGCACAATCGATCGACCGCCCCTGGGCATCGTTCGACCGATTTGAGGCCGAACCTGAATTCTCTTCGCGAACGGTCGACCGTTTGCACTAACCGGTCGACCGATCAGGCAGTGAATCTGCTGGACGTTTACTCGCGACGAGCTGAAAGGCCTACCATCGACTTCCAAATACTCACGATAATTAAGTGAACGAGCTTGACATACCGAAAGGCTTGAAGAATCCTTTGAAGAACCACGACGACGCCTCCACGAGGACGTCTCCCCAAAACACGATCCGTCGACGAAACTCCCACTCGAACGACAATCACTGCCTCTCGACACACTCAAGCACTCCAACACCTCCACCAACCTCTACCACCACAATTACAGAACACAAGTAAGGTCGAGGGAGAGAAAGGGAAAATGCGAGGGATGGGATAGCAAAACCACAACTCACCTCCGGCCACCACAACAACTCCGATCACCCCAACTCTCCGGAGAACTCGACCACCACAACGTCGGAGCACCACTGCAGGAGAGAGAGAGTATTGCGAGAGAGAGAGAGCAACTGAGAGAGAGAGAGAGAGAGAGAGAGAAAGGAAAACCAATAAATATCTCCCCAATCAAATCCTCACCATTCATTCCAAAACCAATCATCCCATCCCTTCATCCATCTACACTCCATCTCCACCCTCCATCCATGAACTTCCAATCCCAGCCGTCCATCTCCCCTAATGACCACCTAATCAACAACAAAAACCCAATTAGGATTAGGATCCTACAATGCGCCTCTTCAATTGCGACGACTTTATCTTCCCAATCGATGCTAAGTGACCGGAGGAACTTCCGTGTCATCTCTCCTTCATTGATTTTCCTTCCAAGAACCAAGAGAGAGTTAGTAATATCGGTGAAGCGAGTGTTCCTTTCACTTATGTTCTCACCAATTTGCATAGAAAATATTTCATATTTATGCTTGAGGAGACTAATGCTGGTTTCCTTAGTTTAGCTATCCCCCTCATGATGCATTTGCAATCTATGCCATATTTCATATGCACTTTCACAACCCCTAATCCTATTATATTCAACCTCATTAAGGCCACAATACAAGATGTTCATTATCTTTAAGTTCATCTAAATTTCATTCATTTTGGGCCTAGTAAGTGAATCTAATTCATCTTCATTTGGGGTGGTGTATGGATTTTGAAGGAACATCCAATACTTAAGGTCATTAGAAATTAGGAAAATCTTCATCCTATTCTTCCAATAATCATAATTTGACCCATTTAGCAAAGGAGGTCTAGTAGTACATAATCCCTCTACATGATTAGATGTGCTAGCCATGCTAAAAATACGATTAAGTATTGAATTTAGCTCATAAAGGTCTGATACCAAATTATGTATCGTGTGGGTTATGGGTCCACAATCTCTAATCACCTTTTAATCCTAAACAAACTCTACATGCAAGCCAAATGATTATGCAACGGAATTAAAAATAAGACAAGCAAGTAAAGGAAAGGAAAATGCGAACCACAAGAAGTCGGGGGATTTTTATAGAGGTTTGGCACCCCACTCGGGTCTTAGTCCTCTCTTGCAAGCTTCGCTCGGATCACCGAGCTCCGCTCACGACTTCACTAACCACTCCCCGTTCCGGGCCGAGAGAGAACGTCTTTACAATACTAAAACTCGCGAACAACCCTCGCCGAGCTTGGCTACACCTCTCACAATCCGAGAGGGATGCTTCGGGCTTTCACCGAAACATTTACTCTTCCTTGACAGGAACACACTTGAGTGGGACAATCACTCTCTAAACTAAAGCACACTTGAGAAAGATTGGAATTGATCTTAAGTGTGAAAATTTTAGGCTTGGAGAGTTAGGAATGATCTCTCTAATGTAGGTGGCAAATATGTGTGGGAGAGTTGTGTAGAAATGTGTTTTACAACTCTTTATATAGGCATTAGAGAGAATATAGCCGTTGGTGTTGATTGGGTGAGAGTTGGTGTAAGATGCACAAAACAAAACTTGCAGGACCCAATTCTGCCTAAAAACGGTCGACCAAAACAGATATGTCGTTCGACCGTTTGGTCAAAATTCAGCTTTGGCTTAACTTAACAGACGAACAGGCTCAAGGGATTGGTCGACTGAATAAGTCCAGGCACTTATGGGGGACCAAATTGTGTTGGTTCGGTCGAT
This sequence comes from Triglochin maritima, assembly GCA_963682175.1. Lineage (NCBI taxonomy): Eukaryota > Viridiplantae > Streptophyta > Magnoliopsida > Alismatales > Juncaginaceae > Triglochin > Triglochin maritima. Next base: position 21,199,362 of record OY821771.1, on the reverse strand, counting down.
CGTTAGGAAAGTTTCGGTCAACCGGATGTTTGGTAATTTTGGGGTATTTGGGAATAATACGAATATGACCGTTTGGTATAATACGACAAAACAAATGGTCATGTGACACATGTGAATGGTCAAACGAAAAGGTTTCAATGGTCGACCGTTTTGGTCCAGGCAGTTCAAGTTTTGTTTAGGTGTTTTCCGATTCTAGTTTGGTGATCTATTGAAGTCCAAATTTGTGAAATTTTGTGTGTGACTTCTATAGGGAACCTACTGTGTGGTTGAGGAGTTTTTAGCTCAAGTATGCTCAATTACACAAGGTTCCTAAAGACTCAAAGAAATACAAAATACTTGTCTTCAAATGAGTTTGATTACATGTCTTGACTTGATTTCCTTTCTTCCTTGAGTCTTTATCACCTGTAGAGGTTAGCAAAAAGCAATATATGCAATGCAACATGTGTGCTACTCTACAGGATCACAATTAAGATTATGTTGATTAAAGCATCAAAACATAGATTAAGTCCAAAAAGCCAACATAAAATACCTTAAAACCGGTCTATTTGGCTAGCGAGGCCACCGTCAACATCATCATGGGCATGGCAAGGGATTCTCCGAGTTCGTGACATTGTCCCATGGCACATCCAATATGAGGTGGGAAGTAGGCAAGAGATACGCTTCTTCCAATATCCGTGATGTGGCGAACCTTTTCAATTCGAGAGTTGGGGGGCTCATCTTCAGCATGAATTGGGAGTGCCTTGGGATACCAAAGTGTCCTACTTCATAAGACAGGGGTAATGGAACCTCCCCCCCGCCCTCAAGATCAACGATAACGGAGGAAGTCCACTTGAAGATCGCAAATACATGCATTCATGGAGGTATGGACCAGCTTATGCGCATAGAAGGGAAGGGGGCTACATTAAGGATCAAGGAAGTGTGGAAATGGGTGGTGAAACTGGGGAGGAAGGTCACTTGGGCGGATGTGGTTTGGCACAAACATGCAATTCCCAAGCATGCTATCACAGCTTGCCGTGCAATGAGGGGGCGCCTCCTACCAAATTAGCTTATGAATTTACGAGGAGCAAAGCATATCCGGTGTGCAGCCTTTGTGAGAGGGAGGAAGAGGACATGGACCATCTTTTCTGGAGGTGTTCGTACATTAGAGGGGTATGGACAGCACTACTCCTCCTCATGAAGCTGGGAACTCGGATTGCAAGATCCATCGAAGTTGAAGCCACACGCCTATCACACGCGAGAGGAAGCCGAATTGCAAAGGTGGTACGAAGGTGGGCTCTTAGTGCCATGATTCATGAGTGCTGGCTGGAACGAAACCGACGGATTTTCGGGGGAGAGAAGAAGGAGTCAGGAGACATTGTGGTTGTAATCATGGACATGGTTGGGTGTCTTTGGGATAAAATCAAGAAGCTTGCGGATAAAGATAGCGAGGAGCAGAATTTTCAGACCTCGTGGTGCTAGTTTTGGGGATACTCGGAAATGGTTTTAACTACATAGATTGAGTGGTGCAATACATGTAGTGTGTGTGGCTGGTTATGCATCTTAGCATGCCCGCGATTTTCAAATTTTCTGTTCAGGTTCTCTAGTTGTAAACTCGGTTCTTTTATTTAATAAATTTAGAGGCCAAGCCTCCCTTTTGCTTTGCAAAACAAAAGAGGGAGAGGAAGAAAGAGTGAGAGAAGGGGAGAGAGTCTATAAGTGAGTTAGATGGAGAAAGACAGGGAGAACGAGAGAGAGAAGGAAGAGAAGACTTGAAGGGAGGGAGAAGGAGAAAAGGAAAGCGAGAGAGAGAGAGAGAGAAAAGGAGACGTAGGAGTAGAGAGCAGTGGTAAGAAGAGAGAGAAATAGAAAGAAGCAGAGAGACAGGGAAGAGAGAGAATGAGATATGGGAACGAGAAAGGAGGAGAAGGGAAAGGGAGAGATGGAGAAACAAAGAGAGAGGAGAGAGATAAGGAGGAGAATGAGAGGAGTGAGACAGAGTGAAGGTGACGAAGAGGAAATAAAAAGGGAGGAGGAGAGTGAAGGACAAGTGATGCTTAAGGAGAGAGATGAGAGAGAAGGGGAGAGAGAGGAGGAAGAGAAGGAGGGAGAAGAATGAGAGAAGAAAAAGAGATGAGAAGGAGAACAAGAGAGAGGAGAAGCAAGGAGAGAGAAGGAAAAGGAGAACGACGGTGAGAAGAATAAGGACACAGGGAACAAGAGGGGTAGAGAAGAGAGGGAAGGAGAGAAGAGTAAGAGAGAAGGGAGAGAGCGGAAGTAGAGGGGAGAAGTTGTGGGATAGAAGGAGAGAGAATGAGAGACGGAGAGAGTGGAGGAGAAGGGAAAGAGGAGGATAGGAAAAGGGAGAGAGAAGGAGAAGAGATAGGGGAAAGGAGAGAGGGAAATTCCAGAGAGAGACGCTTTGGTCAAAAGTGCATTCTAGAGAGAGAAAGTTGAGGGAGAGGATGCGAGTGCGTGGGAGCGCCACCTAGGCCCCCACCTAGCCAGCCTTGGTAGACAACCGCCCCCCCATGACTGCTGGCTGGCCAACCACCGTCAGCTCCGGTGACGAGTCCCTGCCGGATGACAAAGTTTGAAATTTATAGCAAAAAGATGGGAAGATGAGGCCAACACCACCACGGAAGTGGTCTGAACTATTTGCTCAGCCGGCAAGACCACGAACTTTGTTGGAGTACATTGCACCAAGCAAGCGAGGGGGTGTAAAGGTAGCTGAAATTTCAAGTGAAGAGATGACGGAAACTCTATCCACGTAGGAGACGGTCCTAATGGGGTATTTTGTGGGGTTCCGGGCCCATCTTCCTACACTAGAAAGGTACCTAGCAAAACTATGGAGGTTTTTGGGCACCTTGGAGATAGTTCGTCGGAAAAACAACATGTTGATTTTTCGTTTCACACAAGATTATGACCGCCTACTTGCGTTGGAGAAGGGACCACGGTTCATGTGTGGTTCACCTCTTATACTTCAGCCATGGTCAGTTGCGAGTAAGGTCCAAGAGAAGATGTGCACGATTCCTATTTGGGTTCGTTTTCCTGATTTAGACCTTAAGTTTTGGTCAAGAAAACTTCTCAGAACGTTTCCTAGTGTGATGGGAAACCATTGTTCATGGATGAAAATACGGCAATGGGCCGGCAATTCTTTTGCTTGTGTTTGTGTTGAAGTTGATGGTGAGTTCGACTACTCTACACACATTTTGGTAACAAACGAGAAGGAGGAAGGTGAGGTGGTGCAAGTAGATTACGAGTGGACGCCGACATTTTGTCCATCTTGTGGCACGTTTGGCCACAATGAGAGTGGCCGCCCACGAAAGACCTCCGTGGATACCCAAAATATCAAGAAGAAACTGTGGGTAGAGAAGAAGACGGGTTGTAGGAATGGTGAAGAACCAAAGGAAAGGCCGTCGGCATCCTTGGAGTCGGTAAGGGAGTGTGAGGTTGAAGGAGACGGTGCTCAAACGGTGTTGGTGGGGGTAGCAAACGGTGAGGAGGAAGTGTCTTCAAAGGCAAATGACATGGGTTGCTTTCCGTTAGAGGAACATAGAGGCACAAATGTGGAAAGTCCTCTTGAAGACACGTTAGGCATGGGGACTAGGTTTCCATTTTTTTATTAATGACAGAGCTACATGAGCCGTTAGATGAGGAAGCTGAGAAGTCACAACCGTTGGACGAGAGGATAGTAGGAGGAGAGAGGATCTCGAAAGTAGGGGAGGATTCAAATCACGTGCAGGGCTTAGGCGGGAAAAGTTTGGAGAATCACGTGAAAAAAGGTATGCATGTCTCTTCGTTGCTACATAGGGATAATGGTGCACCATTGGATGAGGAGATCAAAAGCATGGATGGAATTGGATCAAGTGCATGACTCAAGGAAGAAAGGATATCAAGTCAAAATATGTTATCAAGGTCATTTGAAGACATGTAATTTTTATTTCTTTGAGTCATAGGAACTTTGTGTAATTGAGCATACTTGAGCTAAAAACTACTAAAAACACACTAGGTTCCCTATAGAAGTCACACATGGAATTTCATATAGTTTGGACTTCAATAGATCACCCAAACATAGATCGAAAAATACTAAACCAAAACCTGAACAGTCTGCCCACATTCGGTATAATTTTGACTTCAATAGATCACCCAAACTTAGATCGAAAAATACTAAACCAAAACCTGAACAGTCTGCCCACATTTGGTCGACCAAAACAGATTGTTCGGTCGACCGAGTGATCATATATCCTGTTAGTGTTTAACTGCCCAAGTTCGGTCGACAGTCCAGACCCTTTCGGTCGACGAAGCTAACATATTTTTCTGACCGTTTGTTTTTTCGTATTATACCCAACGGTCGTATTCGTAATATCTCCATATACCCCAAATACATTTTGTGTATCGGTTGACCGAACTTATGTTCCTTGACAAACCCAAAGTGCCTATCGGTTTTTGGTCGACCGTGGACCTTGTTTCGGTCGACCAAATATGTTGTTCTTTGTTTGTCAACCTCAAAGTGCCTGTTGTGAATTGGTCGACCGAACCTATCTCGGTGTTCGACTGATCACTTAAGTGTACCAAGATTGTAGCCTTTGGCGGTAGACCATTCCTTAACCGGTCGACCGAACCTTAATCAAAATTGCCAAACGGTCGACCATTCACCCCGATCCGGTCGACCGGACTTACTCAGAATTGGGTCCTGTCAGTTTCTGTTTTGTGTATCTTACACAATCTTTACCCAATTCATCCCCAACGAGTATAATACCTTATGAGCTTATAAATAGGTGTTCCCTTGACACAATTAGACATCTCTTACACTTCCATTTGTCAAATACACCTAAGAGAAACTCCCAAGTCTCCCATTTCCCAAATCCTACTCTCCAAGCTTAAACTTCCACATCTTAGCATCAATTTCACATCCTAAGCTAAGTGTGCTCAAGTTTGAGAGTGTGTTCCACTCAATATCTCAGTTGTAGAGAAGGAACGACTTCGGTGAAAGCCTGAAGTGTTCCTCTCAGATTTTGAGAGAACAAAGTCAAGCTCACGGGGGTGTTCGTGGAGCTTGTTTTGTCAAAGGCTTAATCTCATCCCGGAACGATGTTGATAGTGATGATGCGAGCGGAGCTCGGGGGAGATCGAGCGCAACTTGCAAGAGAGGAAGTAGGCGGGAGTCCGAACCTCTATAAAAATCCAGTGTCATGTTGTGGTTTGCCTTGCTTGTATTTGTTTAAATTCTGTTGTCCATATCTTGATTGATTAAACAAGTAGGTAATTATCTTAAAAGTGATTAGAATTAGATACCCTCACGATCCTACATTTGGTATCAGAGCATTGTGAGCTAAATTTCAATACTTAACTGTAATTTTTAGCAATGGCTAGCACATCTAATCATGTAGAGGGTTTATGCACAACTCGACCTCCTTTACTAAATGGGTCAAACTATGATTATTGGAAGAATATGATGAAAATTGTCGTAATTTCAAATGACCTTAAGTATTGGATGTTTTCTTCAAAATCCATACACACTCCCAAATGAAGAAAAATTAGATTCACTTACTATGCCCAAAATGAAAGAAATTGAGATGAACTCAAAAATCATGAACATTCTATATTGTGAGCTAAATAAGGGTGAATATAATAGGATTAGGGGTTGTGAAAGTGCATACGAAATATGGCATAGATTGCAAATGCATCATGACGAAGATAGCAAAACTAAGGAAACCCGCATTAGTCTCTTCATGCATAAATATGAGATTATTTGTGAAAAGAACAAAAATGCTAGAAAGCAAATAAATGATCTCAAATGCCAAATTGAAATAATCATGAGTGAGAAGAATATGGTGCTTGCTAAACTTGAAACAAATGCATCAATTCTTGAAAGTTGAAAAGCAACACCCATTCTTAGTGAACAACTAGATCTTCATGCTTTCAATGTGCAATTAAGAAAAGATCTAGAGAAATTCACTAATGGAACCAAGATGCTTGACATGCTTTTAGGTAGTCGAAGACAATCACTAGATAAACATGGTTTAGGATACAATACAAATTTGAAAAACCATGTATCTCATACGACACTAAATGGCAAGCATGTGTTCATTAATCATAGCTCTTCAAGTGTGTGGGTGATTGGCATCATTTCAAGTTTATATTTGTATCTTATATCCATTATCTTTCACCTAAACAATGCTACGTGACGAGTTTTATGTTTAGTTTTCAGAAATAAAGAGGTTTGAAGAGAAGAGCCATGAAAGGACCCAAAAGCAGGAAAAAAAGACCTATTTGTGAGACCTGGGGACCAAGATGCAAGGGAGAAGGACCTGATCGTAAGACAGAAGGACCTAAGAGCAAAACAGGAAACTCCACACCATTATGAGGAGTATTTTGTCAATTCGATTCGGGTCGGAGCTCCACTAAACAAGTTAGATGCATCCAAGACCAAGAAACACACCAAGGAAAGCCCACCAGAAGACCCAGACGGATCTGGGCTTTAGAGGCCGCCAATTGGCGGTCTGGATCATGCAAGATCCGCACCAACTTCTCCTGGACTTGTATTAGTGTTCGTTTAGGCTATTTTTGGTATTGGATTAGTCCCACATCGGGGGATTGTCCCCGATTAGCTTTTTCCATGCTTATAAATAGAACTCTTCACCTTCCATTGTAATTACCAATTGTTTGGTGGCATTCTCTCTACTAAGGAGTGAGCCTTGAAGCAATAACTCAAGGTGGAGAAGGATGCTACCTTCAATGTGAGTCATTGTTAATAAAAGTTTATTTGTTTCTTTTAATCTTGTTTTGTTATGTTGTTTGTTTTGTGTGGGTTGCTTTACTTTGTTTAATTTCTTGTTTAGTAATTTTAGTATCTTAGTTAAATGTTTTCTTTACTTAGTCTAATCAGTAGTGTAATGAGTAGTGAGTAGTTCCATCCCCATTTGGGGGGTGGAGAAATATGTGATATAATTATGTAGTGTATTAAGTGTGTGTTATTTTTATCCATTGAGCTTTATATGATTTCCATAACCATCTAATGGGTCTTCACTCTTATCTTTGATATGCTAATGCTCTTGAATGAAGCTTAGCTTATGCTTTGATTAGTGGACCTATTTTATGGGGAATGATAAGGTTAGGATATGGATGAAGTTAATATTGGAAACACAATTTGTAATGTATGTGCTCTTGTTGCCTTTACCTTAGCTAATGTCTTGTATGTTTTAATGATGTAGTGAAATCTTAATTCATGTAGAGGCATAGTAGGGTATAGTCTTTATACTTGAGTTCATGTAGCTTCATTCCAATTATTGTCTTGTATGTTTTAATGATGTAGTCTTATCTTAATTCATGTAGAGGCAAAGTTGGATGTAGTTTTATGATTTCATGCACTACATGTTGTGAGGAGCTTAATGAACACACACACACACACTTCTTTATGTTCACATTATTTCTCTACCCCCTTTGGGGTTTAGTTTTCTTGCTTTTCTTCCATTTCCATTTGCGTTTTAGTGTAGTTTAGTGTAACCAATCCTTCTCTTCCCTTTCTTTACCTCTCGCCTTCGCACAAACCAAGTGTCGACACACCTCCCAGTGGACGACCCGTATTTGCCACCGCTTCAACGCGGCCGTGCACTTGCGGTTAAATATAAAACGATCAATCAAGTTTTTGGCACCGTTGCCGGGGAGGTGCTTTGTCCAGACCTTGGTTTGGACGATTCGAGGGGTTTTTAATTTTTTGTTTTCAGTTTTTCTTAGTTTCAGGGAACCACAAAAACAAGGGGAGGCTACTGGAGAAATTTGGGGAACATAAGAGCTAAACAGACCGCCAATCAGCGGTTGAAGACCGCCAATTGGCGGCCTGGTGAGAGTTTCTGGCCTTGAAATTTTTACTGTTAGTTAGTGCTGTAATTTGTGTTATTTGGGAGCCCTATTTTGCATGCTATGACTTCTGGTTTGCTCCCAGATCATTAATCACTCCCCCATTAATCAACTTGGCCCTAAAATCCAAAGCAAAAGACTAGACGTTCTTATTTGTTTAGGTCACGCATCATGTATTGACTTGAGCATATAGTTGTCTTTTATTTTAGCTTTAATTTCAGTTGTTGAGTGGCGTAAGGTACGCATTTCCTACACTCATTCACGCATCTCGTATGCCCATGCATTAGTTAGTAGGATTTGCATCAGGACAAGAGTGAGAGAGCGTTTGATTGGAGCGATTGATTGCTAGATCTAGGATCAAATCGCTACTAAGGAGGGGCTGTCCCATAAAAGATAAGGTGGGGGATTTCATCACCCTTTCCTTGGCCCCAAAAACCACTCTTAGTAAAGCCTTAACTAAAAGCAAGTAGACATTGGCCCTAGGATTGCGGGCGCACTAGGAGAGTAATCTAGTTCAGACCGTCATGACCTGATCGGCGTTGCCTACCTTGTCGATAGTAGGAGGTACTGGATCTCCGGATCTGGTATCACTTGCTGGACATTATGGTCCTCGTTGTAGGGAGGTGAGACGTGTCGAGGCTAGTGACCTCGAAGTTAGGCGTCGTCTAGCCTAAGGACCCATTGCCTTACATTGTTTGAGCTGTGCTTGCTAGTTAGGCTTCTACCTTCACCCTGTACCCTCGCTAGCTCTAGGGATTCTTCCCTCCTCCTCTGAGTCATCTTCTTCTCACCTTCTTCTACGTTATAGTCTCCTCCCCTTTACACTCTCTGGTAGCGTTTTAGGGTCGAGTCGAGCACTTTTTGCGAGCTTAGTCTCGTGGTGGTGAGAGTGATCGACTCGAGAGTTGTTTGTTGAGATGGATGGTTACATGGGCGACCATTCATATCATTGTTGGGACCAGGATGATTCTCCCTGGTATTCCGGACCCATGCAAACTGGGGTGGCTCAGACGAACACCCCGTACGGTTGGGATGATCTTCATTATGTGACTGAGCAATCTTCATATAGGGGTGATATGAGAGAGGCACTGACGGCTAGATCTCCATCTAGTTATGTTGGATCATACTCTGGACAACAAACTTTGGCCTCTTTCATGCATGCTGTAGACGACATGAGTGCACCAGTGGCTCCAGTAGCCATACCGTGCGATTGTTGTGGGTTGAGTGGTCATAATATCGGGGAATGTCCTTATGTTCCCCAAGAGCCTGAGTATGAGCATACATTTTCCCAAAATGCTCAATATGACCATTACGCATCCGCGTACATCCCGAGAGTGATGGATTCATGGGGAAACAATTCTTATTCAAATTCTTATACTTCATATTCACCCCAGTATCCTCCTCCCGAATACCCAGAATTCTACCAGCGCCCCACTCCAAATCATTGGACTCATTCTCAGCCCATCAACACCCAACCCCAAAATTTCCCAAGCTCTGACTTGGACCCCATCGTTGACCGCATACCTGATTCCTTGAAACAAACTCTCCAAACATTCATGGAAACCACACAAAACTTATTGAAGTCCAACTTGAATTCCTTGCAAACCATGGAAATGCAAGTGAGCCAGATGACACAACAATTCCATGAACGTGAGGAGGGTAACTTTTCTTGTCAACATGAGGATTCATCTTTTGATATCGAACCACCACCACATCCACAAATTCAAAGCACAATCTTTCAAAGTCAAACTCCTAGTCAGTCTGAGGGACTTGGGGTTTCAATTCACGATCACTTAGTGGAGGATTCGATTCAAATTGAGAATAACTTGGACCAGCCTCATTATGAGTCGGCACAGGATTGTGCCTTATCTTTTTGTCCCGTGGCCCTTGAGCCACATGATCTTCATATTGTGCCTCTTAAGGACTCACCTCTTGTGGAGCAAGAGCTCCCTAGTACCCTCAATTTCAAACAACCTGATGAGAGTTTGCCTCTCACTATTGTTCCTGATCATCTTGGAAATGATGGAACATCAAACAACTACATTGCTCATGAGGGTATTAGGAGTTCCTTGGAGGATACTTTGGGTATGAGACCCACTTCCTGTTCTCCTGGTGAGTTGGACATGCATAGCGAGGTGCTTGACCTCGTTCCGACCCACCAGCCTGTTGGTTGGAGAGTTTGGATTGATGATCATAACTTCAGTTCCGCAACGGGAGATATTTTTCTTCCGTTGCCCCTTATTTCCCAAACTCTCGAGAGGTTCAAGCTCTTTCAGTTTGTTCCTTTGAGTGAGACGCCTTTGCGTCCAATTCATGAACCTCTCATTTCATCTGGTGCTCTTTGTGAAGGGGGCCCACGCATGCGTATTCTGGCCCCGCGTGGTGTCATGTTCCCTTTCCAAGTGCATTGACCCACTCTTGAGGTTCCCATTTGATGTCTTTTGACAAATGAAGATGGGAACTTATGTTTGTACATAGTTATATAAAAAAAGAAAAAAAAATAAAAAAAAGAAAAAAAAAGAAAAAAAAAGAAGTACAATAAAAGACTCCTTCAGTGAGCATTGATTGTTGTGAGCCCCAACCCTTGTGTATTTGGGCTCCATTTCTTTCACGTATTTGTATCCCTTCTTTAGCATCTCACAGGTTTTGAGGGAATTCGGGTTATGTCCATCAACATGACCTTGCACTTCCCTTTGTACTTCATGTTGGTGAGATCTCTCCTTTTTATGCATCAATCCATGTAGTATCTTGCTTGCATTCATTGAGGACAATGCATGAAGTATGTGTGGGGGGGGGGGTGTTTTACGTGTGTACATAGTCGAGTCTTTTCTTTTGATTTTGTTTTCTTTTGTTTGCATTGTTAGGGTCATGTTAGTGTGCTGCATTTAATATCGATATATCTGCTTGTCATGATCCTTGGGTGACTTGTCTTCTTTTGCTTGCCTAGTGCTTCAAAATTTTCACATTTCTTTCAAAATCTTCATGTGTTTGCGAAAGAAAATGTTTTGTGGGTTTTGCGTGTGTTTAGCATGTGCAAAACCGTTGAGAGGCAAAGTAAAAAGAAAGCTCCCAAAATTGTCTTGAACTTGATGCATTAGGATATCTAGTACAGTGGCTTTAGGATTTATCGAGTCGTTAGGATGCACCCCAGTTTTCCTTTGGGGGTGAGTAATCATAGGGTTTCAGTGCTCAAACATTCAAAGAAGTCCACCCTGAACCTAGTGAGTCAATAATTCGTGTCTGTTAGCTTAAGGAAGTTTGTTGTAGTCAAGGACCCTCTAAATCTTGTTGTGAGACAGTAGTGTAGGGGTTTTGGTTCATGTGTAGATAAGAAATAAGTGAGTAGGTGTTCTCTCTTCTCGCACGGCTCCTATCACTCGGGAAAGTAGGTCTGAGGGGACTTTGTGCCTGGTGCTTTCGAGTCATCTGACTTGGGATGCGCCGACCGAACTCCCGTTACACGGGTGGTAGGGATTGCCCTATGTGGAGATTTTGGGAAAGGTGTACGTGATAGTGTAAGTCCTCATGGGCAATGATGCACGAAACCTGACCCTGGGAGAATGAAGCTCCAACTAATAAAAAGAAAAAAAGAAAAAAAATGTGAAAAGAAACAAAAAGAAAAAAATATATATATGGTAATGCAAATAAGAACCTTAATGGACCATACACTTTGTATCACTTGAGGATGTTGAGGTTGTCCATGTCTTTCACTTAATTCCTTATTTAACTTGCACGAATGGTTCATCAGGCTAGGTGTGGACTGATCACTTATATAGAGTCGGCCCGTAGCATTACCGCGTCCATTGATCGACAAAATATTTCCAACGAGTCAAGGTCTAGATTGAATAATGCATCTTGTTCGGATTTTGTGGGTATATCCACTGAAAACCCTCAGGAGACAACACTCCTCCTCCTTGGCAACAAGGAGGTTTAATGGCTTGTTGCACGTGCTAAGTGCAACCGTGATTCCTACGAAAGTGAGTTAGGATTTTTTGTTTTTCGTATGCTTTTTCCTTTCTTTGTTTTGCTCGAGACTAGCAAAAACTTAGGTGTGGGGGTATTTGATTGGCATCATTTGAAGTTTATATTTGTATCTTATATCCATTATCTTTCACCTAAACAATGCTACGTGACGAGTTTTATGTTTAGTTTTCAGAAATAAAGAGGTTTGAAGAGAAGAGCCATGAAAGGACCCAAAAGCAGGAAAAAAGGACCTAATTGTGAGACCTGGGGACCAAGATGCAAGGGAGAAGGACCTGATCGTAAGACAGAAGGACCTAAGAGCAAAACAGGAAACTCCACACCATTATGAGGAGTATTTTGTCAATTCGATTCGGGTCGGAGCTCCACTAAACAAGTTAGATGCATCCAAGACCAAGAAACACACCAAGGAAAGCCCACCAGAAGACCCAGACGGATCTGGGCTTTATAGGCCGCCAATTGGCGGTCTGGAACTGCCAACTGGCCGTCTGGATCATGCAAGATCCGCACCAACTTCTCCTAGACTTGTATTAGTGTTCGTTTAGGCTATTTTTGGTATTGGATTAGTCCCACATCGGGGGATTGTCCCCGATTAGCTTTTTGCATGCTTATAAATAGAACTCTTCACCTTCCATTGTAATTACCCATTGTTTGGTGGCATTCTCTCTACTAAGGAGTGAGCCTTGAAGCAATAACTCAAGGTGGAGAAGGATGCTACCTTCAATGTGAGTCATTGTTAATAAAAGTTTATTTGTTTCTTTTAATCTTGTTTTGTTATGTTGTTTGTTTTGTGTGGGTTGCTTTACTTTGTTTAATTTTTTGTTTAGTAATTTTAGTATCTTAGTTAAATGTTTTCTTTACTTAGTCTAATCAGTAGTGTAATGAGTAGTGAGTAGTTCCATCCCCATTTGGGGGTGGAGAAATATGTGATATAATTATGTAGTGTATTAAGTGTGTGTTATTTTTATCCATTGAGCTTTATATGATTTCCATAACCATCTAATGGGTCTCCACTCTTATCTTTGATATGCTAATGCTCTTGAATGAAGCTTAGCTTATGCTTTGATTAGTGGACCTATTTTATGGGGAATGATAAGGTTAGGATATGGATGAAGTTAATATGGGAAACACAATTTGTAATGTATGTGCTCTTGTTGCCTTTACCTTAGCTAATGTCTTGTATGTTTTAATGATGTAGTGAAATCTTAATTCATGTAGAGGCATAGTAGGGTATAGTCTTTATACTTGAGTTCATGTAGCTTCATTCCAATTATTGTCTTGTATGTTTTAATGATGTAGTCTTATCTTAATTCATGTAGAGGCAAAGTTGGATGTAGTTTTATGATTTCATACACTACATGTTGTGAGGAGCTTAATGAACACACACATACTTCTTTATGTTCACATTATTTCTCTACCCCCTTTGGGGTTTAGTTTTCTTGCTTTTCTTCCATTTCCATTTGCGTTTTAGTGTAGTTTAGTGTAACCAATCCTTCTCTTCCCTTTCTTTACCTCTCGCCTTCGCACAAACCAAGTGTCGACACACCTCCCAGTGGACGACCCGTATTTGCCACCGCTTCAACGCGGCCGTGCACTTGCGGTTAAATATAAAACGATCAATCAAGTTTTGGCGCCGTTGCCGGGGAGGTGCTCTGTCCAGACCTTGGTTTGGACGATTCGAGGGGTTTTTAATTTTTTGTTTTCAGTTTTTCTTAGTTTCAGGGAACCACAAAAACAAGGGGAGGCTACTGGAGAAATTTGGGGAACATAAGAGCTAAACAGACCGCCAATCAGCGGTTGAAGACCGCCAATTGGCGGCCTGGTGAGAGTTTCTGGCCTTGAAATTTTTACTGTTAGTTAGTGCTGTAATTTGTGTTATTTGGGAGCCCTATTTTGCATGCTATGACTTCTGGTTTGCTCCCAGATCATTAATCACTCCCCCATTAATCAACTTGGCCCTAAAATCCAAAGCAAAAGACTAGACGTTCTTATTTGTTTAGGTCACGCATCATGTATTGACTTGAGCATATAGTTGTCTTTTCTTTTAGCTTTAATTTCAGTTGTTGAGTGGCGTAAGGTACGCATTTCCTACACTCATTCACGCATCTCGTATGCCCATGCATTAGTAAGTAGGATTTGCATCAGGACAAGAGTGAGAGAGCGTTTGATTGGAGCGATTGATTGCTAGATCTAGGATCAAATCGCTACTAAGGAGGGGCTGTCCCATAAAAGATAAGGTGGGAGATTTCATCACCCTTTCCTTGGCCCCAAAAACCACTCTTAGTAAAGCCTTAACTAAAAGCAAGTAGACATTGGCCCTAGGATTGCGGGCGCACTAGGAGAGTAATCTAGTTGAGACCGTCATGACCTGATCGGCGTTGCCTACCTTGTCGATAGTAGGAGGTACTGGATCTCCGGATCTGGTATCACTTGCTGGACATTATGGTCCTCGTTGTAGGGAGGTGAGACGTGTCGAGGCTAGTGACCTCGAAGTTAGGCGTCGTCTAGCCTAAGGACCCATTGCCTTACATTGTTTGAGTCGTGCTTGCTAGTTAGGCTTCTACCTTCACCCTGTACCCTCGCTAGCTCTAGGGATTCTTCCCTCCTCCTCTGAGTCATCTTCTTCTCACCTTCTTCTAAGTTATAGTCTCCTCCCCTTTACACTCTCTGGTAGCGTTTTAGGGTCGAGTCGAGCACTTTTTGCGAGCTTAGTCTCGTGGTGGTGAGAGTGGTCGACTCGAGAGTTGTTTGTTGAGATGGATGGTTACATGGGCGACCATTCATATCATTGTTGGGACCAGGATGATTCTCCCTGGTATTCCGGACCCATGCAACCTGGGGTGGCTCAGACGAACACCCCGTACGGTTGGGATGATCTTCATTATGTGACTGAGCAATCTTCATATAGGGGTGATATGAGAGAGGCACTGACGGCTAGATCTCCATCTAGTTATGTTGGATCATACTCTGGACAACAAACTTTGGCCTCTTTCATGCATGCGGGAGACGACATGAGTGCACCAGTGGCTCCAGTAGCCATACCGTGCGATTGTTGTGGGTTGAGTGGTCATAATATCGGGGAATGTCCTTATGTTCCCCAAGAGCCTGAGTATGAGCATACATTTTCCCAAAATGCTCAATATGACCATTACGCATCCGCGTACATCCCGAGAGTGATGGATTCATGGGGAAACAATTCTTATTCAAATTCTTGTACTTCATATTCACCCCAGTATCCTCCTACCGAATACCCAGAATTCTACCAGCGCCCCACTCCAAATCATTGGACTCATTCTCAGCCCATCAACACCCAACCCCAAAATTTCCCAAGCTCTGACTTGGACCCCATCGTTGACCGCATACCTGATTCCTTGAAACAAACTCTCCAAACATTCATGGAAACCACACAAAACTTATTGAAGTCCAACTTGAATTCCTTGCAAACCATGGAAAAGCAAGTGAGCCAGATGACACAACAATTCCATGAACGTAAGGAGGGTAACTTTTCTTGTCAACATGAGGATTCATCTTTTGATATCGAACCACCACCACATCCACAAATTCAAAGCACAATCTTTCAAAGTCAAACTCCTAGTCAGTCTGAGGGACTTGGGGTTTCAATTCACGATCACTTAGTGGAGGATTCGATTCAAATTGAGAATAACTTGGACCAGCCTCATTATGAGTCGGCACAGGATTGTGCCTTATCTTTTTGTCCCGTGGCCCTTGAGCCACATGATCTTCATATTGTGCCTCTTAAGGACTCACCTCTGGTGGAGCAAGAGCTCCCTAGTACCCTCAATTTCAAACAACCTGATGAGAGTTTGCCTCTCACTATTGTTCCTGATCATCTTGGAAATGATGGAACATCAAACAACTACATTGCTCATGAGGGTATTAGGAGTTCCTTGGAGGATACTTTGGGTATGAGACCCACTTCCTGTTCTCCTGGTGAGTTGGACATGCATAGCGAGGTGCTTGGCCTCGTTCCGACCCACCAGCCTGTTGGTTGGAGAGTTTGGATTGATGATCATAACTTCAGTTCCGCAACGGGAGATATTTTTCTTCCGTTGCCCCTTATTTCCCATACTCTCGAGAGGTTCAAGCTCTTTCAGTTTGTTCCTTTGAGTGAGACGCCTTTGCGTCCAATTCATGAACCTCTCATTTCATCTGGTGCTCTTTGTGAAGGGGGCCCACGCATGCGTATTCTGGCCCCGCGTGGTGTCATGTTCCCTTTCCAAGTGCATTGACCCACTCTTGAGGTTCCCATTTGATGTCTTTTGACAAATGAAGATGGGAACTTATGTTTGTACATAGTTATATAAAAAAAGAAAAAAAAAGAAAAAAAAAGAAAAAGAAAAAAAAAGAAGTACAATAAAAGACTCCTTCAGTGAGCATTGATTGTTGTGAGCCCCAACCCTTGTGTATTTGGGCTCCATTTCTTTCACGTATTTGTATCCCTTCTTTAGCATCTCACAGGTTTTGAGGGAATTCGGGTTATGTCCATCAACATGACCTTGCACTTCCCTTTGTACTTCATGTTGGTGAGATCTCTCCTTTTTATGCATCAATCCATGTAGTATCTTGCTTGCATTCATTGAGGACAATGCATGAAGTAGGTGTGGGGGGGGGGTGTTTTACGTGTGTACATAGTCGAGTCTTTTCTTTTGATTTTGTTTTCTTTTGTTTGCATTGTTAGGGTCATGTTAGTGTGCTGCATTTAATATCGATATATCTGCTTGCCATGATCCTTGGGTGACTTGTCTTCTTTTGCTTGCCTAGTGCTTCAAAATTTTCACATTTCTTTCAAAATCTTCATGTGTTTGCGAAAGAAAATGTTTTGTGGGTTTTGCGTGTGTTTAGCATGTGCAAAACCGTTGAGAGGCAAAGTAAAAAGAAAGCTCCCAAAATTGTCTTGAACTTGATGCATTAGGATATCTAGTACAGTGGCTTTAGGATTTATCGAGTCGTTAGGATGCACCCCAGTTTTCCTTTGGGGGTGAGTAATCATAGGGTTTCAGTGCTCAAACATTCAAAGAAGTCCACCCTGAACCTAGTGAGTCAATAATTCGTGTCTGTTAACTTAAGGAAGTTTGTTGTAGTCAAGGACCCTCTAAATCTTGTTGTGAGACAGTAGTGTAGGGGTTTTGGTTCATGTGTAGATAAGAAATAAGTGAGTAGGTGTTCTCTCTTCTCGCACGGCTCCTATCACTCGGGAAAGTAGGTCTGAGGGGACTTTGTGCCTGGTGCTTTCGAGTCATCTGACTTGGGATGCGCCGACCGAACTCCCGTTACACGGGTGGTAGGGATTGCCCTATGTGGAGATTTTGGGAAAGGTGTACGTGATAGTGTAAGTCCTCATGGGCAATGATGCACGAAACCTGACCCTGGGAGAATGAAGCTCCAACTAATAAAAAGAAAAAAAGAAACAAAAATGTGAAAAGAAACAAAAAGAAAAAAATATATATATGGTAATGCAAATAAGAACCTTAATGGACCATACACTTTGTATCACTTGAGGATGTTGAGGTTGTCCATGTCTTTCACTTAATTCCTTATTTAACTTGCACGAATGGTTCATCAGGCTAGGTGTGGACTGATCACTTATATAGAGTCGGCCCGTAGCATTACCGCGTCCATTGATCGACAAAATATTTCCAACGAGTCAAGGTCTAGATTGAATAATGCATCTTGTTCGGATTTTGTGGGTATATCCACTGAAAACCCTCAGGAGACAACACTCCTCCTCCTTGGCAACAAGGAGGTTTAATGGCTTGTTGCACGTGCTAAGTGCAACCGTGATTCCTACGAAAGTGAGTTAGGATTTCTTGTTTTTCGTATGCTTTTTCCTTTCTTTGTTTTGCTCGAGACTAGCAAAAACTTAGGTGTGGGGGTATTTGATTGGCATCATTTGAAGTTTATATTTGTATCTTATATCCATTATCTTTCACCTAAACAATGCTACGTGACGAGTTTTATGTTTAGTTTTCAGAAATAAAGAGGTTTGAAGAGAAGAGCCATGAAAGGACCCAAAAGCAGGAAAAAAGGACCTAATTGTGAGACCTGGGGACCAAGATGCAAGGGAGAAGGACCTGATCGTAAGACAGAAGGACCTAAGAGCAAAACAGGAAACTCCACACCATTATGAGGAGTATTTTGTCAATTCGATTCGGGTCGGAGCTCCACTAAACAAGTTAGATGCATCCAAGACCAAGAAACACACCAAGGAAAGCCCACCAGAAGACCCAGACGGATCTGGGCTTTATAGGCCGCCAATTGGCGGTCTGGATCATGCAAGATCCGCACCAACTTCTCCTGGACTTGTATTAGTGTTCGTTTAGGCTATTTTTGGTATTGGATTAGTCCCACATCGGGGGATTGTCCCCGATTAGCTTTTTCCATGCTTATAAATAGAACTCTTCACCTTCCATTGTAATTACCCATTGTTTGGTGGCATTCTCTCTACTAAGGAGTGAGCCTTGAAGCAATAACTCAAGGTGGAGAAGGATGCTACCTTCAATGTGAGTCATTGTTAATAAAAGTTTATTTGTTTCTTTTAATCTTGTTTTGTTATGTTGTTTGTTTTGTGTGGGTTGCTTTACTTTGTTTAATTTTTTGTTTAGTAATTTTAGTATCTTAGTTAAATGTTTTCTTTACTTAGTCTAATCAGTAGTGTAATGAATAGTGAGTAGTTCCATCCCCATTTGGGGGGTGGAGAAATATGTGATATAATTATGTAGTGTATTAAGTGTGTGTTATTTTTATCCATTGAGCTTTATATGATTTCCATAACCATCTAATGGGTCTCCACTCTTATCTTTGATATGCTAATGCTCTTGAATGAAGCTTAGCTTATGCTTTGATTAGTGGACCTATTTTATGGGGAATGATAAGGTTAGGATATAGATGAAGTTAATATTGGAAACACAATTTGTAATGTATCTGCTCTTGTTGCCTTTACCTTAGCTAATGTCTTGTATGTTTTAATGATGTAGTGAAATCTTAATTCATGTAGAGGCATAGTAGGGTATAGTCTTTATACTTGAGTTCATGTAGCTTCATTCCAATTATTGTCTTGTATGTTTTAATGATGTAGTCTTATCTTAATTCATGTAGAGGCAAAGTTGGATGTAGTTTTATGATTTCATGCACTACATGTTGTGAGGAGCTTAATGAACACACACACACTTCTTTATGTTCACATTATTTCTCTACCCCCTTTGGGGTTTAGTTTTCTTGCTTTTCTTCCATTTCCATTTGCGTGTTAGTGTAGTTTAGTGTAACCAATCCTTCTCTTCCCTTTCTTTACCTCTCGCCTTCGCACAAACCAAGTGTCGACACACCTCCCAGTGGACGACCCGTATATGCCACCGCTTCAACGCGGCCGTGCACTTGCGGTTAAATATAAAACGATCAATCAGTGGGCTCCTAAAACCAAAATGGTTTGGATTCCCAAAGCTAATATACAAGGACCCAAAGTTGTTTGGGTACGTAAATCTACACTTTTAGGTGCTTGAGGAAGAAATCGGTGGTGACCGGGCGAGCTTAAGTGTCGAATTTAAAGCCAGTTGCATCACCAAATGGAGATTAGAACCAATTCAAGCTTCAAAGTGGGTATAATTCTTATCCTCTAAATTTTTCAACCAATTGGGTCTAGTCTAAGTCTATATGCTTAAGTGACAAATCATATATTCATTCATTGCAAATCTTTAAATTTGAATCACATCCAATGTTTTAGAGTCAATCTTTTAAAATGGATGTCAAAAATGGGGAAATGAATTCATCACAAGCTAAATTGTAATATTTGCTTGATGTTAATAGGGGAGAATTAAGAATTGAACTTAATCAAAAAATAATATTCATATTGATAGGGGGAGCTTGATAAATATCATTTTTTAGTATAATGATGTGTAAAATTTAGGGGGAGCAAATTCATTACAAGACATCCAAAATTCAATGCTTAAATGTTATAATTTTTTATGGATGTCAAATGGGGAGAGATAATTAAGGGGCTAACTTGAAATTTGATTAAAATTGAACAAAAACTATGCACATCCATAGGGGGAGCATTTATATGCATAGTTTACAACAAAAAAAATTCAAGTACTAAGATATAGGTTGCCATCATCAAAAAGGGGGAGATTGTTGCCTTTTGGGCCTTAATCTATGTTTTGATGATTTAATCAGCCTAATCTTAATTGTGACCATCTAGAGTAGCACACATGTTGCATTCCATATATATTTCTTTGTGCTAACTTCTACAGGTGATCAAGACTCAAGGAAGAAAGGAAATCAAGTCAAGAAATGTAATCAAACTCATTTGAAGACATGTAATTTTTATTTCTTGGAGTCCTAGGACATTATGTAATTAGGAAAACGATTAGCGGACGCTAGCGTTCGGGACGCGCGCTTATGTGGTCAGCCCAGTCAGCAGACGCGTTTGAGTTGGCAGTCTCCACAGAAAAAGTTTATTTTTTATTTTATTCCTCGTTTCGTACAAATGTCTACATCCCTTCATCCCTCATTAATGCGTCTCAAATCACTCATTTTCCATGAACATTTTGGCTCTCCTACACAGCACAGGAGACTTGTTATAAATCTCAACATGCGTCTTCCTTTTTCTTCCCTTCTCTTCTGTGGTCCTACCTCTGTGCTTTGATGGAAATCGTTCATGTGTCTTTCCAAGTGGAGCAGCCGACAAACGTTCCTAAGGAGGGGATGTTTTTCCCCTCTTTCGAAGAAGCCCAAACATTTTACGTTGCTTATGCCGATTCTTGTGGTTTTTGTGTTAAGAAAAGACATCACACCCGTTTGTTTGCTACCTCTGGGTCAGGTGTTAATGTGCTGGAACGAGATGCAATGGTGTCAAAGCTTCCGAGGATTTTGGCGTGATGTTCTACTGTTAAAAGTTCAATCAGAAAGTTCTATGCTTTTGCGTATAATTCCACATATACAACAAACAAGACCAAAGTCATCCTTAAGAATGTAGGAATGATCACATTCTTCTTCATTTTCTTCATGTACAGCAGTTGTATGTCTGTTCGGAATAAGAAGTCAGTCTGTTCGGAATATGTTGTGTGTCTGTTCGGAATAAGAAGTCTGTCTGTTCGGATTAAGTGGTGTGTATGTTCGGAATACTTTCTGTTCCATTTCTGCACAAATTTTCAACATAATCTGGACAAACATTTTACATAAACTGGACAAACTTTTCACATAAACAAGACAAGTTTTCTACATAAACAAGACAATCTTTCTACATAAATAATACAAACTTTCTGTTCCGTTTCTGGACACACTTTCTATGCTTTTGCGTGTAATACCACATATACAACAAACAAGACCAAAGTCATCCTTAAAAATGTAGGAATGATCACATTCTTCTTCATTTTCTTCATGTATAACAGTTGTATGTCAGTTCGGAATAAGAAGTCTATCTGTTCGGAATATGTTGTGTGTCTGTTCGGATTAAGTTGTGCGTCTGTTCGGAATAAGAAGTCTGTCTGTTCGGAATATGTTGTGTGTCTGTTCGGAATAAGAAGTCTGTCTGTTCGGAATAAGAAGTCTTTCTGTTCGGAATAAGAAGTCTGTCTGTTTGGATTAAGTTGTGCGTCTGTTCGGAATAAGAAGTCTGTCTGTTCGGAATATGTTGTGTGTCTGTTCGGATTAAGTTGTGCGTCTGTTCGGAATAAGAAGTCTGTCTGTTCGGAATATGTTGTGTGTCTGTTCGGAATAAGAAGTCTGTCTGTTCGGAATAAGAAGTCTTTCTGTTCGGAATAAGAAGTATGTCTGTTCGGAATAAGTAGTCTGTCTGTTCGGAATAAGTAGTCTGTCTGTTCGGATTAAGTTATGTGTCTGTTCGGATTAAGTTGTGTGTCTGTTCGGAATATGTTGTGTGTCTGTTTGGAATATGTTGTGTGTCTGTTCGGATTAAGTTGTGTGTCTGTTCGGAATAAGAAGTCTGTATGTTCGGATTAAGTTGTGCGTCTGTTCGGAATAAGAAGACTGTCTGTTCGGAATATGTTGTGTGTGTGTTTGGATTAAGTTGATCCAACCTAAAAGTTAAAAACAATATTTTATTATGATAAGTCTGGACTCTGCACGAATAAAGGGTCTGCACGCTGTCCTAGGGTCTGCACGCTGTCCTAGGGTCTGCACTATCTGTGTATTGGGAAAAGAATCGTTTAACCTAAAGAACCGGCGTTTTTAAGAAGACCAAAGCACGTGAAGAGAAATTTTGCTGACTGGATGCTGACTCAACACGTCCACGTAAGGCGCGTCCGTGACGCCCGCGTCCGTGTATAAGGACTCATGTAATTAAGCATACTTGAGCTAAAAACTACTAAAAAACACACTAGGTTCCCTAGAGAAGTCACACACAGAATTTCATATAATTTGGACTTCAATAGATCACCCAAACTTAGATCGAAAAATACTAAACGAAAACCTGAACAGTTTGCCCACATTCGGTCGACCGAAACAGATCGTTCGGTGGACCGAGTGATAATATATCCTGTTAGTGTTTAACCGCCCAAGTTCGGTCGACCGAGTTAACATATTTTTCCGCCGTTTGTTTTGTCGTATTATACCCAACGGTTGTATTCGTATTATCTCCATATACCCCAAATACATTTTGTGTAACTTGTGAGTACGCACACGGGGAACGACAAAAAGTGCCACGACCGAAGGAGTTACAAAAGACAGACCAAACAATGACTGGACAAAAGTGAGAGATTATCTATATATGGTAACAATGTCAAATACATTACATCGAGTTCAAAAGGGAAATACATCATAAATAATGCGGAAGCAAAAGACAACTGAAGAATCTTGTCGACGTGTCCCTCATATATAGAATCGTCGACTACTCGTCCAGTCTACCCTGTAGGAATCTAAATACCTGCAAGTACCGCATCAACATATGCGTGAGTTTTCAATAAAGAAAACCCAGTATGCCTCAGGCCCAATCAGAGTTATATGGAAGAATGCATGCAATCTCTCTAGGACAAAAGCATCCGAAATAGAAACAGAAAAGCACATAATGCCACATTAGGCTACAACTCCATCAATCGTACCAATCGTGTAACACCCGCAGAAATCCCTCCAAGGGAACCAGAATACCAACCATGCTGGTCAGAGCAAAACTATAAAGCATCAAATGCAACAGAAGGCTACGACTCCATAAGTTGTGCCGGTCGGGCGCACCCGAACCATTCCTCGAAAGGAACCAGAACACCACCCTCGTTGGTCAAAGGCAGTCACTCACCGCTCGGCACAAAGTCGTGCACCGGATAAGTGTCCCAGTTCATGGCAAGTGACCTAAATGGTGCCATCGCTAACCTGGGAACACCTACCTTGAAACCGAATGGCAGCGCGCCTGCCCAGGACTTATCGTACGCCTGGCCTCCCAACGTGAAGGTCTTATGCGAATGGCCTCTTTAGCTAGAGGACCCACTCGTGGCTCGTCGGCCCAATAATAGAATGTGCCAGAATTATTAATCAGATTAAATGCAATGCAGGCTACTTAAGCATCTAAAGTCTAATACAGCTACAAGCTACTGAACGAGCTTGATTAGAATTTTATTTATACCGCAAGTGCACGGCGTAAATGAAGACGTGGCAAGTACGGGTCGAACACAAGGAGGGAGAGATATTGTTATTTTTGTGATTTTCGATTAAGGAAAGAAAGAGAGAGAAATAAGGTTCGTTTTAGATTTTTGGATTTTTTATTTCTAAAGCAAGAACAACAAAAACAAACTAAGAATAAAGCAAAGATGGATGAGAGTCCAGCGGGTGGAGGTTTAGATATCGGGTTTTGTTTAGAGAATTCTAAAACTTATAATAAATCACATTAGTAGTTATAAAGCATTACATGATAAATGATTCAACATAAACTCAAGTAATCAAAATATACTAACACGAAATTAAAATAATAACATCATTCTTCTTCTCATCACCCTAAATCCGTCACCCCCACCCTTTGGAGAGAGTTAGAAACTCAAGGACGGGGGGAAGAAGAAGGGGTCCTAGAGAAACTACAAAAGAAAACTAAAAAACACAAAATAAAAGAACAGAATTTGATTGCTAAAGAGAAGAACAAAAACTCCGACCCTTCCCAACATCGTTTCGGGGCTATTTATAGCCGATACAAGGGACCCAAGTATAAAATAGGAAAGTACACGCGTCAAGACACGATTGGACAAAATCCGAGGCCACGGATCGCAAGGGGTGCGGCGTTTCCACCGCATTTTACATGTAAGGTGCGGTGATTTCGCCGCTATTTGTGCTCGGATTGGATCTGAATTTTTCCTGTGTGTTTATGGTATTATTTAAATGTCCTTTGCGCGTCTGGATTGATATCTTTCCTTTCTTTTGAGCTCCGAATTTATTTCTTCATATATTTGGAGATCCAAATTGATTTTTCTTTAGAACTTCTCCAAAATAATATTTTAGTACTCGTAATTTGCAGTCGGGTCTTCGGCTCTTTGGAATTAAGCCCTAGGCTACTTTTGTGCTTAAGTCCTCGGCCTTTTCGTAATTAGGTCTTTGAATGATTTTATGCTTGGATGGACTTCCATTTGAATCTTGATAATCTTGACTTGGTCTTTATGATAGAAATGAGTCTCTTGCACGCGTTTATGCACGGGATATGGGTAATTTGCATTCAGGTCCCTGTATTCTGTAAATAAAACTAAACACATACCTTATTAGCATTTATTGATATAAAATTAATCTAAATGAAAGACATATGATGCAATGTATGTAATGCATCAAATACCCCCACACCTAGATTTTGCAGGTCCCTAGCAAAACAAAATATGAGAAAAATGAAAATAGGGAAATCCTAACTCACTTTCGTAGGAATCACGGTTGCACTTAGCGTGTGCAACAAGCCTTTAAACCCCCAAGTTTCCTTAGAGGACGAGTTTTTTCTCGTGAAGGTTTTCAGTTGACATACCCACAAAGTCTTAATTCTACATTTCATTAATAACTCTCAATATCTCCACCTCAACCTTATACATCTCACTTAGAATTCTTGCATGCTCATTATATAAATCTAACTCATAAAGAATATGACTTGGTCTTTGTTCCTCCAACATTCACACCACTAACCCTTATACACATGTTATCACTTAAATTATTTCGCACGCCTCCTCTCGTGGTGAAGTATCATTCAGATCAACCATGGCATGTGTCATTCTTTTAGCTTTGGGCCTTGAGTATCTTAAAGTATATATTGTTTTTCCCCGTGATTCAACACATTTGCTTTTTTTGTGACATGTTTACCCTTTTTGCATTCATGTAGCGAGTTTGGTCGATAATCCCGAGCTGGCAGACTCAAGTTACCAGGTTTCAAGATATCCCTACAGACCAATGACTCGAAGGCTTGGGCTTTTGTAATCATTTTGCAAGATGTGCTTTCCTCACTTTTTTCCTTTTTTATTTATTTATTTATATATTTTTACTTTTATTTTCCTCAAGGCTTAATTGCTATTAGAAGTCCACACTTCCCGGTATATTTTCCTCAGACTCTGCTTTTTATCAACCACTTCAAAGATTTGATTCATCCAATTTAAGTGCATACATGTCTTAAAGGGTAATGGGCTATTTCTTTGGAACTTAGATTTATGTCACAGTTTCTACAAGCAGAACTATATAATAAGGAACAAAAACTCAATGCAATTTGTACTCAGGTTTTAGTGGTTCAATCTTAAGCTATGTCGTCGAACATTGAATTTTTATTAAGATTATATATAGATACATAGATAGATAGATAAACAGCCCCTACACCTAAATCATGCATTGTCCTCAATGAATGTGAGCAAGATACTACATGGATTTATGCATTAAAAAGGAAAGATCTCACCAACGTGAAGTACAAAGGAAAGTTCATGGCTATGTTGATGGACAAAAACCCGAATTCCCTCAAAACCTGTGAGATGCTAAAGAAGGGATACAAATACGTGAAAGAAATGGGGCCCAAATACTCAAGGGTTGGAGCCCAAACAAACAATGCTCACTGAAGGAGTCTTTTGTTGTACTTTTTTTAATATAATTATGTACAAACATAAATTCCCATCTTCATTTGTCAAAAGACATCAAATGGGAAGCTCAAGAGTGGGTCAATGCACTTGGAAAGGGAACATGACACCACGCGGGGCCAGAATACGCATGTGCGGGCCGCCTTCACAAAGAGCACCAGATGAAATGAGAAGTTCATCAATTGGACGCAAAGGCGTCTCATTAAAAGGATCAAACTGAAAGAGCTTGAACCTCTCAAGACTTTGGGAAATGAGGGGCAACGGAAGAAGAGTTTCTCCCGTTGCTTTTCTGAAGTTCTGATCGTCAATCCAAACTCTCCAACCAACAGGCTGGTGCGTCGGAACAAGGTCAAGAACCTCGTTAGGCATGTCCGACACACCAGGCGAACAAAAAGTGGGTCTCATACCCAAGGTATCTTCCAAGGATACTTCAGACGTGCGGCGGATCCGCCGCAGGTTGTGCTTTAGATACGGCAATTTCGCCGCCCTTCTAGCACCAAATGTGCCCGAATTTCGCCACGCACTCTGTTGTCTCCTAAAATGCAAACCCAAATAGTTAGATCGTGTACAGGATAAACATAATAGAATCAAAATCACAAAAAATAAACAAAATCTTCGTCACCTCCCCGGCAACGGTGCCAAAAAAACTTGATGAGAATTTTATTTATACCGCAAGTGCACGGCGTCAATGAAGACGTGGCAAGTACGGGTCGAACACAAGGAGGGAGAGATATTATTATTTTTGTGATTTTCGATTAAGGAAAGAAAGAGAGAGAAATAAGGTTTAAATTTTACTTAGATTTATAAAATTCGAGGCTAAGCCTCCCTTTTGCTTTGCAAAAAAAATAAATAAGGCTGGTTTTAGATTTTTGGATTTTTTTATTTCTAAAGCAAGAACAACAAAAACAAACAGAATAAAACAAAGATGGATGAGAGTCCAGCTGGTGGAGGTTTAGATATCGGGTTTTGTTTAGAGAATTCTGAAACTTATAATAAATCACATTAGTTATAAAGCATTACATGATAAATGATTCAACATAAACACAAGTAATCAAAATATACTAACACGAAATTAAAATAATAACATCATTCTTCTTCTCATCACCCTAAATCCGTCACCCCCACCCTTTGGAGAGAGTTAGAAACTCATGGATGGAGGGAAGAAGAAGGGGTCCTAGAGAAACAACAAAAGAAAACTAAAAAACACAAAATAAAAGAACAGAATTTTATTGCTAAAGAGAAGAACAATAACTCCGACCCTTCACAACATCGTTTCGGGGCTATTTATAGCCGATACAAGGGACCCAACTATAAAATAGGAAAGTACACGCGTCAAGACACGACTGGAAAAAATCCAGGGCCATGGATCGGAAGGGGTGCGGCGTTTGTACCGCATTTTACATGTAAGGTGCGGCGATTTCGCCGCTATTTGTGCTCGGATTGGATCTGGATTTTTCCTATGTGTTTATGGTATGATTTAAATGTCCTTTGCGCGTCTGGATTGATTTCTTTCCTTTCTTTTGAGCTCCGAATTTATTTCTTCATATATTTGGAGATCCAAATTGATTTTTCTTTTGAACTTCTCCAAAAAAATATTTTGGTACTCGTAATTTGTAGTCGGGTCTTTGGCTTTTGGGAATTAAGTCCCTGGCTACTTTTTTGCTTAAGTCCTCACCCTTTTTGTAATTAGGTCTTGTAATGCTTTTATGCTTGGATGGACTTCATTTGAATCCTGATAATCTTGACTTGGTCTTTATGATAGAAATGAGTCTCTTGCATGCGTTTATGCTAGGGATATGGGTAATTTGCATTCAGGTCCCTGTATTATGTAAATAAGACTAAACACATACCTTAGTAGCATTTATTGATATAAAATTAATCTAAATGAAAGACATATGATGAAATGTATGCAATGCATCAGAGCTCAAGGAAGAGTATCCAGATACCCTCCTAACAGCCCCGAACAAAACAAACTCAGAACATTCCAAACAGCAACCAAACCAAAATCAGCAAGCAATCATAACCGGATCGGCAAGTCCAGAAAATAACTAATCGTGTCATCTACGGGTCATGATAAGGATGTTATAAGGTTTGATATCCTAAGGGTCATACATAACCATATCATAACACTTCACTTCAGTAACATATAGACATGAAAGACACAATGGGATGATGCATTATAGATAGATATATCAAAATCAAACTCCACAATAATCGATAGCATGCATCCTTAATTTCAGAGTGTATATGTAATGATAACTGAAATCTCAGAGCATGATCAGAGTTGTTTGGCTATGGATTACATGAATATCAGTAGGATAATCATGCTGGAACATGCATAAAATATCAGTAGACAATATAGATCTCTAAAGTAGCATACATACGTGCAACGGGTTAATATGTTGCTTTAGAATTTGACACGATCAACACATGATATGAAAGAGCCCGTTTACATTCATAAGTGCATGCATGACTACAACATCAGGAATATGCACACATCAAATCATATAACCACATTATATCTGCTACTGAAACACAACAAGTCATATAGAGAAAAACACATTCAACATATAGAACACGATAACTTACAATAGGCAAGCTAAGAAGTTCAATCGACTCACAACTAGATGCATGAGCCCCTGACCATTCCAACCCACGTGCTTAGAGTATCCCTCTTAGGTGGTCTGTGGTGGGAGAGGGTCAGTAGAGATCCATCCAAGCAGCTCAGCCCAACAACCAAGCAAGCTGATGCACATGGTGCACTAATCGCATGGCTAGCCCATTCCAACGCACCTTGCTCAGACCGATCTAGCCCATCTAGATCCCCCTCACCCATAGCCTCCCTAGGGTTGTTCCACACCTTTTCCTGACCC
The DNA here is from genome assembly GCA_963682175.1 of Triglochin maritima. Lineage (NCBI taxonomy): Eukaryota > Viridiplantae > Streptophyta > Magnoliopsida > Alismatales > Juncaginaceae > Triglochin > Triglochin maritima. The sequence goes on along the minus strand of OY821771.1, from coordinate 21,170,630 downwards.
CTGCCACCGTCTAGAAGGGCTGGACCAGCCACCCAACCCAAACAAAGAGTCAAGAGGGTTGAAGACAAATCCTTGTCAGATCTTGTGTGCGCCAGCCACACCCAACCAGATCCAAGTCCACCCCACAACTCAGCCCAGATGAAACCTCATTACTCCTGGTCGGACCTCCCCAAAGTTCACCAGAGCCCTGGTCCCTCTGCCTATCCCACAGCCAACCCCATCTCGCGCATGCTCCATGCGCACGCTAGAAGGGAACTCGGCTGATGGTGCAACCGATTGCACCAACCACCAACATGGTGTTGTCTGGCCCTCCAGCCAACACCCCCTCCCATACAACTCTTCAAGGGTCAGGAGCATACCTGATTAGCAAGGAAGTTGCGTGAAATTAGCCGGAGATTCTACCCACCATACTTCTAGCCGCACCACAGGTTGCACTAGACGTCGCATCTAGCCTCGTTGGATTTGAAGATTGCTGGAGCACCACCTGAGTGACCTGACCACGTGGCTGAGGAGTGGAAGAGGTTGAGGAGACGTGTGGGAGGTGAAGAGATCTGCAAGGTTTGGTTGGTGGGAAAGGTTTTTTGTTAGCTTGCTAGGACTCTTCAATTTCCAAGCCTTCATGGCTAATCAAGCCACCTCAACACATGCCAAAAATGGCATCAGCAAGACATCCCACAAGCCACGAAAATGCACATCCAAACCCTAATGCAACCCTTCCAATTCCATGCCACTTAAACACAGTTTTAGTCAAAAACCGACCCTACACTTACTCGGACCCAAATTGAGTAGATCGAGTAAAACAATCGCACACTCGCCCAATGTGTCGCACCCGATCGACCAACAAGAAATCCGATCAAATCTACCCAAACAAGCATGCCATAACACAATTTGACATTCGATGAAGTTAATTATGTATAACCACGGAGAGTGGACTTGTTATTATTATTGCAGGAGAGCGGGTCTTACAAAAGTGCTTGTCGGTTTTTGGTCAACCGTGGACCTTATTTCGGTCGACCGAATTTATTCTTGTTTTCAACCCCAAAGTGCTTTATGTGAATCTGTTTACCGAACCTATCTCGTTGTTCAACCGATCACTTAAGTGTACCAAGATTGTAGCCTTTGGCGGTTGACCGTTCCTTAACCGGTCGACCAAACCTTAATCAACATTGCCAAATGGTCGACCGTTCAGCCCGATCCAATCGACCGAACTTACTCAGAATTGGATCCTGTGAGTTTCTGTTTTGTGTATCTTAAAAAATCTTTACCCAATTCATCCCCAACGACTATAATACCTTAGGGGCTTATAAATAGGTGTTCCTTTGACACAATTAGACATCTCTTACACTTCCATTTGTCAAATACACCTAAGAGAAACTCCCAAGTCTCCCATTCCACAAATCCCACTCTTTAAGCTTAAACATCCACATCTTAGCATCAATTCCACATCCTAAGCTAAGTGTGCTCAAGTTAGAGAGTGTGTTTCACTCAAGATCTGAGTTGTAAAGAAGAAAGGACTTCGGTGAAAGCCCTAAGCGTTCCTCTCGGATTGTGAGAGAAGAAAGTCAAGCTCACGAGGGTGTTCATGGAGCTTGTTTTGTAAAAGGCTTATTCTAAGCCAGGAATGAAGTTGATAGTGAAGACGCGAGTGGAGCTCGAGGGGGATCGAGCGGAGCCTGCAAGAGAGGAAGTTGGCGGGAGGTTGAACCTCTATAAAAAGCTGGTGTCATCGTTGTGGTTTGCCTTACTTGTATTTTTTTAAATTCCGCTGTCCATGTCTTTTTGTTGATTAAAAAACTTGGTAATTAACTTAAAAGTTATTAGAATTAGAAACCCTCGCGATTCTACAAAAGGGACGCATGCATGGAAGAAGGCGAGCAATTCGTTGTTGCTAGTGGGAGTATGTGAGGAGCACATGGATAAGGAGACCAAAATCTTGGAGGATCACGTGGAAAGAGGTATGCTTTTCTCTTCGTTGCCACATGGGGAAAATGGTATGCACGGATTGGGAGGAGAAGAGAAAGGGACGCATGCATTGAAGGGTAGAAACTCGTTGGTGCTAGTGGGAGTAGGTGAGGAGCATATGGATAAGGAGACCAAAAGCTTGGACGATCACGTGGAAAGAGGCATGCTTTTCTCTTTGTTGCCACATGGGGAAAATGGAATGCACGGATTGGGAGGAGAAGACAAAGGCACGCATGCATTGAAGAGGGGTAACCAAAAGCATGTTTCTTGGTTGCCATATGGGGAAAAGGGAACACAATTTGATGATGAAGTTGGTGGAGGCATAAATGTGGGACCATTCGAAAAGAAGACCAAAAGTGTGCACGGATTGGGAGGAGAAGACCAAAGGACGCATGCATGGAAGAGGGACAGCCAAAAGCATGTTTCTTTGTTCCCACTTGGGGACAATGGAGCACCTTTGGATGATGAAGTGGATGACGGTATTTGAAGGGAATGTGTTCTAAAAGTTATACTTTTAAATGTCAATTATTATGAATTGAATGAGAAATCATTTTGTTCCTTGTTTATGTTATTCGTCTTTTAGAAGTGTTAAGGAAGAGGCTCTTGGTCCTTAACCTTAAACCTCTAAAAGATATTGGTTTACATAAAAAAAAGATATTCACAATCATGTTAATTAGCATGAGACATTAATTACCGAGTTAAGATTATCGTGTTGGTCATAAATCATTGTAACTCTACAAGTGAGTGACAACACGAGTACACAAAAGAGGAAAATATTACTTTTGTATACTGAATGGACCTAATAAGTAAAATATTATAGAAATGTGTTTCTGTGTCATTAATATTTTACTGTGTCTTTGGTCCTTTGATATGAGACTTATATCTAATCACTTAAGGAATACTTAATTAGATTAGTGTCTTGAACTATCAATGAGTGTAGTGCAAAGACATTAGTTGGTTAAGCATGACTTTTGTTGGAGAAGATAGTTAGTCAAAAGATTATCATTGCCCCTCTTAATTGAGTGATGATATTAGTGGGCCCCTTGATAAAGCAAACTTATAATGTGCATAATGTGATTTGAGTTAAATCACTTATTTATAACTAGCTTAAAGAGATCAAGAAATGAATACTAATACAAAGATGACACAATACTACTTTGAGTGTCTTCTTAATATCATGAGGCAAGGGACGGACACAAGTGGTGCACTCCATCACTAAATGGATCGGGTTTTGGTTCGAGTGGAATTAAGACATCTAACTAATTGGGAGCTATAATGTGTAGCTAGATATCGCTTATAGCTTGTGATATTAAGCTCTTAATATCACTGCGAACTTAGTTTAGATCCTCCCATAGGTCACACCACAAAACTGGGAAACAAGAAATGGGGATTTTGAGTTCATAAGATGTGTCGGGTTTCATGTAGAAAATATGACACATGGGGTGACAAGCAAAATCAAATTTATGTTGTGATTAATAACATAATTAGAATCTAAATTAAATTCATATGTGATGTAAATATTATGGGGTGTAATGATTTATCGTTACATAGGATAATATGTTACATAAGTTGTGAATTTACTACGAATCCCGAAATGTCAAATTTTGTAGGGGTTAAACCGAAATTTGACAAGTCTGCAGTACTGTGCAAAAACGGTCGACCGGTTAACGGAAAACGGTCGACCGATCGGTGCACGGTCGACCGGACACGTCTCGACCGATAACAGGGAATTTTCGTCTGTTCGGAACGGTCGACCGAACATTGCGATGAAATATTTTATTGTTGCGAACGGTCGACCGAATGTCGAACGGTCGACCGAAACTTGGTTCGAACGGTCGACCGAACCTCCAAACGGTCAACCGGTCCAGACGGTTTTCTGCAAAATTAATTAAAGAATTAATTAGATCATGCATGGAATTGGTCCATGATTGATTTAATTTGGGGCTGAGATTATGTGTTAGCAAATAATGGATGATTAGATGGAAGTTTGCATGAAATCATGGGCAAGAGGTTGCACATGAATAGGTAATTTGGAGAGAACTTATAAATACAAGTTTATCTCATTACCTCATTAATTAATTCATTATCTTCTTGTGCAAACTTCTCTCTCCATAATTCTCCACGAATTTCACCTTAATTCTTGAGTTTAGTTTTAGTTTTCAGAGATCTTCTTCTCAAGGGAACTAAAGAGGGGTTAGTAATTAGATTCTAAACCCTGTTGGAGATTGAGAGGCTAGCTCTTCTCTCTCCAATCTTGTTTAGAGTTTGGTGAATACTCGGAGGCATCCAGCGCAGCTACAAGCATCCTCAACGTCTCCGGATCATCAAGAAGTTTTAGAGAACTTCTAGGTATAAAATTCGGAGCCCATGTTTGTTTTAATAAAGTTTTAAAACTAGTTATTGAAACAAACCAATGAATGCATGAAACAAATCATAGAAAAATTGTAATTGATCCTTATTGTGCATAAAAAATTCGAAAATAAATATGTACAATTAAACTAGGAATCCTACAGGATTAATGTGGGACCGTTCGATAAGAAGACAAAAAGCATGCATGAATTGGGAGGAGAAGATGAAGGGACACGGGAGGGGACAAAGGTGGCAACAAATGATTGACCTTCACGTGGCAATGAGCACAACCAATCATTGCCAAATGATCATTTTGAAGAAGGAATAGGCTACCCACGTGATGAGGAGAATGTGGCCAAGGGAGTGATATGCTACCCATGTGAAAAACAAGGAGGGGTGCATGGCATGCGGATTTTGGAGGAAAAGTTGCAAAGAGAACCCGGGCTCAGAGCAGTAATAGGAGGAAATGCTAGGTTGAGGTCACCCCACCAACAGTGGACCTAAATGACCACTCACCACAACCCACATTTCAAGGAATGCGTGATGCCGTTTTGAGACAACAAACTTTAGTGAAGACCGGTGGGCTAAACAAGACGACAAATGAGGAGCTCACCTCAAGTGATCTTGAAGACGCCGCTCTGATGGGACTAGATCACAATGAGTACATGCGCCTAAAGAAGAAGTATGGAGATGTGAAATCATATGTTGAGGAACCATGGTGCTACGACTCTGAATCGGATGACATGAGTTCGAGTTCCCTCCATCATGAGAAGTGGTCACAAAAGAAGAAGGCAAAGAAGAATAAAGGTCGACGTTAGCGTAAGTTTCTTGGATGCACGACCGAGTTTTGATGACCGACCGAGTAAAGGACTTATGATTGTTGTGAAATTTGCACACGTAGGACTTAGGATTCGTTGTTAGACTAGCACAAGTCGATGTAATATTTATTTTTCCGAATATGGACAGCTTGCATCGGAGCAGTTCCTAGCACTTCATTGTATGCTCTTTTTGCATGTACGTTTATTGAGTCATCAATAAATTTAGCAGCTCTGCCGAGACCGCCCTTTTACTTTGCAAAAAAGAAGAATAAGGACATAGAGAGAAAATGGAATGGGAGAGTGGAGAGAAGATAAGTAGATAAAGAAGGACAATGGGAGTGAGAGGGGAGGAGTACGAGAAGGAGAACGAGAGGAGGAGAGGAGAGATAGAGAAGGAGAGAGGTGGAAGGAGAGAGATGAAGGAGAAGGAGAACGAGAGAGTAAGAGAGGAGGGGGAAGAGAGAAGGACAAGGAGAGAGAAATAAAGGGAGATGAAGGAGCGAGAATGAGAGAAGGAGACGGGGAGGGAGAGAGAGTGAGTGAAAGAGTGGAGATGGGAAGGAGATAGAGAGAGAGTGACAGGGTGACACAAGAACACGAGAGACATGGAGAAGGAAAAGGGCAATGAGAAGGAGAGGGATTGAAGTAGAGGAGAAGGAGAGAGACGGAAGGAGATTGAACACAAAGAGTGTAGGAAAAGGAGAGAGAAGATAGAAGGGAAGAGGGAATCAGAAAGAGGAGTGAGAAGGAGGGGGAGAGAAGGAGAGAAGGAAAGAGAAGGTGAGAGGGGAGAGAAGGAAGGATAAGAATATAGAAAGAAGTAGAAGGAGGAGAGAGAGAGAAAGATAAGGAGAGGGGGGACAGATAAGAGAGAAGGAGTGGGAAAAAGGAGCGAGAGAATGAGTTGGAGGGACAACAGGGAAGGAGAAAGAGAAGGAGGAGGAGGAGAGATATGGAGGAGAGTGGGAAGAAAGGGAAAGATGTGAGAGAGAGAGAGAGAGAGAAGGAGAATGAGACAGAGAGTGAGAGAGAGAAGGAAACGGATAGAGAGAGGAGAGTGAGAGAGAGAAGTATAAATAGTAAGAATAGGATAAGGAGAGATAGTGAAGAATAGAGACATGAGATGGAGAGGGAGAGAAAGAGAAGAAGGAGTTAGAGGGAAGGAGAAAGAGAACATTTGGATAGTTAAGGAGAGTGAGTACTAAACAGAAGGACAAATGGAGAAAAAAAAAAGAAGGAGATGGAGAAGGAGAAGGGTAGAGAAGAAGAAGGAGAAGAGAGAGATAAGGAGATGGAGAGAGCGAGAGAGAAGGAGATGCAGAGTGTTAGAAAGAGTGAAGAAGCAGAGAGAGACGGAGAAGGAAAGACACAAGAAGGAGAAGGAGAGGGAAGAGAGAGATTGAAGGAGAAGGAGATGGAGAGAAGGAGATGTAGAGGAGGAGAGTGATGGAGAGAAAAGGAGGAGAGACAGAAGGCGAGATCGACAGAGGAGGGAGACGGGGAAGGAGGAGAAGGAGAGGTGAGAGAGAGAGAGAGAAGGAAATGGGGAAACAAGGAGAGAGGGAAGAAGATGAGAGAAGGAGATGGAGAGAGAGACAGCTAGAAGGAGAAAGAGAGAAAGGAGAGGTGGATAGGGGGAGGGAGTGAGAAGGGCAAGGAGAGGGAGAGTGGAGCGATGGAGAAGGACAAGTAGAGAGAACAATAGAGAATGAGAGAGAGATAGTGATGGAGATGGAGAAAGGGAGAAGGAGAGAGATAAGGAGGTAGTGAAACGGAGAAGGAGAGAGAGTGAATAAGAACAAGAAGAAGAGAGAGGAGAGAGAAGGAGACCTAGAATTAAAGAAATGGAGAGAGAGAGAAAGAGAAGGAGAGGAGGAGAACAGGGAAGGAGAAAAGGGGAGAAGGAGAGAGAAGGATTTTCCATTTTCTAGAGAGAGAAGCTCTCGAGAAAAGGGAATCTTAGAGAGAGAAAGGTGAGGAAGTGAGAAAGTGCATGGGGGAGCCACCCCCTTGTCCTCCATGGCTGCCATGGTCGCCGACCCCCCCCCCTCCCCCCCACCAGGCTGCCATGGTCGACGACGCCCACCCCCCACCTGGATGCCGGCTCATCCACGACCACTGACTCAGGCATGCTGGTGGCGCCGGACGGCGAGGAAGACAAAGGGCAGCCATGGATTCCCAGTTTGGCCGAAGGTGATGCAAGAGTTTTGGGTGCGTGGAGGAGGGTGTGGGCCCCTCTGTTGCCGGTCGCCCACCCCATGTCGTCGGCCGATCCACCCTCGCCGGTTCCGACGTGCTGGCACGGCCGGAACTCCGACGAGGTCGAGAAAAAGCTAGAGAAAGAGAAGGGGAGTTAAGGAGAAGAGCCATCGAAACAAGAAATGGAGCTTCCACCACTACGAAAGTGGTCCGACCTCTTTGTTCAGCCAGCAAAGCCTAATACATCGTTGGAGTTTATTGCACCAATTGATCGAGAGGGGACAAAGGTAGCAGAATTAAGAGTGTTGATATGGCGAGTACATTAGACGCATGGAAGAAGGTATTGATGGGGTATTTCATGGGTTTCAACCCCCATCTTCCTACCCTTGAAAAACACCTAACAAAGCTGGAGATTGTTGGGTACGTTGGAGATTATCCGTCCTAGGAACAACAAGATGATATTCTGGTTCACCTTGGATATTGATCTCCTATATGCGCTAGAGAATGGCCCTTGGTTCATGAGATGCTCGTCGTTAATCCTTCAACCATGGTTGACTGAAAATAAAGCTCTAGAGAAGGTATGCATATTCCCCATTTGGGTTTGTTTCCCCGATCTAAATCTCAAGTTTTGGTCAAGGAAGTTTCTCGGAACTTTAGCAAGTGTGTTAGGCAAGCCCTTATACATGGATGAGAACACGACTACGGGTCTTCCGCTAGCGTATGCCCATGTTATTCGATTAATCTAGGATTAATAAGATATTTGCCCAAAGCACTGACACATGGCGCGTCCCTATTGGACTACACATTTAAGGGTTTAGGGTGGAGCCATCTATATAAGGAGGGGAGCCTCCCATTGGATGGAGCAACAAGTGTGCAAACCCCAGCCTCCACCCACCCTAGCCACCACCTTCTCTCTCTGCCATTTCGTCACTCCACCTCCACCAAGCTCATTCCGTGGACTCTTGGGTTGTGGACTCGCGCTCCTTCTCCAAGAGAGTAGGAGACCGACCGGTGAAAAGGATTCCGTAAGGTGACCTCCGATCTTCATTCCGCTGCCACAGGTTCTCTCCAAGAAAGGTACTCCTGAACCTGTAGAATCGTTGTTTGCTAACATTGGTACCAGAGCCAGGTCAGTTTCCTTCGAATCCTCACCATGCTTGATGAATTTTTGTTTCATGATAATCTGAATTGAGATAAAAAAAATCGGTGGTTATGTTTTTTGGAGAAAGAAAGATAACAGAAAAATCAGCATTGCTTATTTACATGATGCGCATGTTATATATGTTGATTGTTCATGTTTTTTCTTTCAAATTCGTTTTTCATATTCTGGAAATGAAAACTCAGAGTTTTTTTTATCTTTAAATTTTAATACGATCGTTCATTTAGAGATATAAGTGGTGCATGTTTGCTGAGTTCTTTCTAACATGGGATTACGGCTTAGACTAGACTCTACTTGTTGCGCATGTTTTGGTTCATTAGAGCATGCATCTAGGGTTAGATTTTGCTCGTCCATTCTTGCGCATGTATGCATGGTTTAAGATAGATTTTTTCCTGATTTTATTTCTAGCCAATATGATATGTTGCTCTCCTATCATTGCACATACATAGATGTGACCAGAATTCTGCTTTTCTGTGTTGTTACCTCTATTCTTTGCGCATGTATTAGATAAAACCAGAAGTTATTTTTCCATGTTGATTCTTCTAAATCATGCACATGTATACATAAAATAAGATGTCTATTTTTCCTGATTTTTCCGAATTAGGGTTAGATATTATTTATTCTAATCTTTGAGCATGTATACATGAAATCTGTGTTAACCCTATCATGATGATCTTCTGTTTTTGGGCATGTTTTATATGATAATCAGTAGTTTAATTGTCTGATATTTTTTCATGCTTGAATTATATGATAATGTTTGTATGTCATTTGTATATCATCATGTATGTCGGATTGCATGGATGGATCAAATGTTGTTATCTCTGATTCTTGTACATGCATGACTAGATCTCATGTTTGCTGGAATTTCGTGTATATGCTTGTTTATTTAGCATTTTTCAATATGAGCATGCATCTAGAGTAGATGTTTATTGCCATATGCATATCCATGATAATTGTGTTGCCTTGTTGCTCCAAAGAATTTCAGATATGGCTGTTTTTGGAGCATTCACATGCATGTCATTGATTGGTTTCCTTACTGAAAAATGCGCATATATGCTTACTGTTCTCTTCAAAATTTCGAATTTTTTCTTTCCAATACAAGTAGCATAATTATTGTTGATTGCATGCTTTTATTGATTAAGGAAAGATTGGCAAATTCTGAAATTTTTGAGAGCATGTTATGGGCTGGAGTTTTGTTGCCTTAAAAGTATTTTTTGAATGCTTTCCTTTGATGCACATATATGTGTTGATCTCATTTAAGGAATTTCGGATTTTTTGGAATGATAGCATGCATTTCATTTGAAATATTTCCTTTATGATTAAATCCACATACATGTGTTGATCTCATTGAGGATTTTTCCGGATTTTTCTTTCCTAATGCGAGTAGGATAATTTTTACGCTCTCATGATTATGTTGATTGGGGAAAGAAAAGAAAATTTCTATTTTGAGATACTATTATGGAGATTGATTGGTATTTCCAAATACGTTTTTCTTATGCTCCATATATGCGTTGTTTCCTTATATATTACTTCCTTCTTATTTGGAAGTGGTGTACACTTTATTCATGCGTGTGATTGTGCTAATGTGTGGAAAGATTGCATTTGTATGGTATGAATGGTGTGAATGGATGCTAATTTATTTTTGCTGCCTTATTGAGAGTTGAGCGTAATTTCATTCATTCATTTCGATTTACAATAGATATCGCAATGGGCTGTAATATTTATGGACTGTAATAATTATGGATTGTGGACTGTTTATTGCCCTAGGGAGACGAGGGGCTCCTTTATTTTTATTATTGCGATATTATTGCTATAAGACTTATGCAGGTTCCCATCTACAGTGCTAAATCCCTATGGGGGATCCTTAGCTCGATATGGAAGTAATGTAGCAATTAATTTCTGTGTGATCTTGATTGGAATGTTCTGAAAGAAACGTTTTTTTTGGAACTTGCCTAGTGGGAGTTGCAAAGTAGAAGTGCTTTGTGTAAACGACCTTGTAACCGGCGGATAATTATTTATTTTCTGCTGATTTGCCATGATTTATACGTTTTTTAGGGTTATTAAATCATGATGGAGCGCAATATATGAATTGGTAAAATAGCTTTATTAACTATTGCATGAGGATTTGATCGAACGCTTTATGTTTTCCTTTGGTCTGAATGCTAGAGTTATTAAGTTAGTTTATTTTTTTGACTATCACGGCTCATTGTATTTTATGCTAGAACTCATGTATCGCTATGTGGTTTTTTTTCCTAGATTTTTATGGGTGCTTCCAAAAGCATTGTCGCTGATCTGACTCGAGGAGATAAACTCAATGAAAGAAATTATGATCTGTGGCATCGTAAAATTGAGAATCTCTTAGAGGATCAGGACATGTTAGAAAAAATAACCCAAACTATGTCTTCCCCCGAGGAGGGGAACATTGCGCAGCATCGCAGAAATATGGATGTCTATAATGCATGGAAAAAGAAAGACCGTATTGCTCGCATTACAATTCTGAGTTCGATGTGAGATGATCTGTTACAGCGGTTCGAAAAATTGCGAACTGCAAAGGCCTTGTGGGAAGCTGTGAAGTTTCAGTACGGAGTGACCTCCGTCACAAGGGCCCGCCAGCCTGGGCTCATGTTTGATGGGTATAAAATGCGCCAAGGTCAAACGATGAGGCAGCATATGACCGCAATGTCAAACATGATAAGAGAGCTAAGACCGATGAGGAGCAAGTGTCTGCTCTCATCAGATCATTGCCTTCGAAGAGTTGGGAGCATATGAAGGTCCATCTGACTCATGCTAATGACATCAAGACATTTGACCAGGCCGCAAAAGACCTAGAGTTGGAGGAGGACCGCATGCTTGTGGAAGCCCCTCTAACTGAAGTGTTTGCTGCTGAAGCTGGCGCTCCTCGGAGGAGTGCAGGTTTTAAGCGCAAAAGAGATAGAGCTCAGGGTTTTAAAGGCAAGATGGGTGCAAATAAAAACAAAACAAAAAACAAAGTTGGAAAGAAACGACCTCGAGGATCCAGAGGTGGGAAAGATAAGTCTAATGTGACTTGTTTTAACTGCCGAAAGACTGGACATTTTGCTCGTGAGTGCACTGAGCAAAAGGTAATTACTGTGTGTAATCCCTTGAATTGTAACGTGACTAGTTTTGTGATGCTCACTGATCACTTTCCTGTGTTGATTGTAGATTCAGGTGCCACGGACCACGTAACAAAGGATCGTTCTGCCTTCGTGGAATATCACCTGTGTTCCTAGTGGGAGGCGAATAAACATGGTGAACAACACTAGCATTGAAGTTCTTGGAGTTGGCACATGCAAAGTGGCTTTTCGAAGTGGCCGGATCCTATTACTTCACGACGTGTTGTATGCACAAGCTATATGGCGGAATATTATTTCTGTTGTTGTTTTGATGAGACATGGTTTTAAAGTTGTTTTTGAGAACAATGATATAGGTTTATACCTTGCCAACATTTATTATGGACGTGCCTTTCTTTCAGACGATTTTATTGTGTTGGACGCAATTTATGATTTCAATCATAACACTAGTGCCTTTATGTGTCAAAGTTCCATTAATAATGATTCAGTTATGTGGCATGCTAGACTAGGTCACATAGGTGTTGACCGGATGAACATGTTGGCAAAGGAGGGGGTATTAGGAGAATGCTCCAAATTTGAATTGTCGACCTGTGAATCTTGTCTAGCAGGAAAGGCAACTAGAAAACGATTCGGAAAAGCCATTAAGGCTACTTCTCCTTTAGAACTAATTCACTCGGATATTTGTGGACCTTTGAATGTGCGTACTAGACATGGACAAGTTACTTCATCACATTTATTGATGACTACACTAGATATGGTCATATTTTTCTTATTTCTCACAAGTCAGAAGCTCTAGAATGCTTTAAGAAATTCATGAGCTTGGTAGAGAATGAATTGGATAATAAGATAAAAACTCTCAGAACGGACAGAGATGGGGAGTATCTCTCCATAATGTTCAAGGAGTTATGTGATGAAAAGGGGATATCTAGACAACTCACTATGCCTTATACTCCTCAGCAAAATGGTGTTGCCGAGAGAAGGAATAGAACGTTGCTCGACATGGTTAGATCCATGATGGCGCATGCGAGCTTGCCAATTTCGTTTTGGGAGATGCTCTAATGACTGTTGCCTACATCCTCAATAGAGTTCCAACAAAATCGGTTCCCTCAACTCCATATGAGTTATGGACAGGACGGAAGCCTGATATTAGTCTGATGCATCCTTGGGGATGTGTGACATACATTCATTCTACTAGTCACCGATATGGAAAACTAGGACTTAGAGGGAAAAAGTGTATCTTTGTAAAATACAGTAATCTCTCAAAAGGTTATGTTTTTATCAGGTTAGACGAGAATGAAAGAAGGACGGAACAGGAATCTAGGGATGCCACATTCTTGGAAAATGTTTTTCCAACTCTTGCTGGAGCTATCAAAGAGTCAGTGGACTTCTTTGAACAACAAGATGAGGACATTGCCACTCCACGGGATCAGGATCTAGAAGTTGAACATGTGGTTCCACCAGTCAATCCTAGTGGGAGCAGCAATGTTGAGGATCCGATACATCTCACGGAGGATGAGCCATCAGATACCCATCTGCGTCGAAGTAAACGCGGGCTCATTCCTCGTAGGCGGTTTCGCTTAGAGGAAGAGGCCCTCATGATAGCTCAAGAAGAAATTGATTATGAATCATCTGGGATGACAGCAATCGACGAGCAAGAATCGGAGACCTTGAAAGAGGCTTTGGAAGGTCCAAATGCGAAAGAGTGGTTAGAAGCTATAAAGGAAGAGTTGGAGTATATGAAAGTTAATCGAGTCTGGGACTTGGTCGACTTACCGCCAAACCGAAAGGCCATTGGGGCCAAGTGGATCCTCAAGATTAAGAGGAAGGCGGATGGATCTATTGATAGATTCAAGGCTAGACTAGTAGCTAAAGGCTACACCCAAAGAGAAGGTGTGGATTTTGAGGAAACCTTTTCACCCGTGGTTAGGTTTGCCTCCATCTGCCTTCTACTAGCTATTGTAGCTCAGATGAACTTAGAGCTTTACCAAATGGATGTAAAGACTGCTTTTCTCAATGGAGAACTTGAGGAGGAGATCTATATGGATCAACCTGAAGGTTTTGAAGTCAAAGGACAAGAGCGCAAAGTGTGCAAGCTCAATAAGTCATTGTATGGCTTAAAACAAGCATCTAGACAGTGGAACATTCGCTTCCATCAAGCTATATCAGAGAATGCGTTCTTTATGCTTGAGGAAGATCACTGTGTGTACGTTAAGAGATCCAATGGTAAATTTGTCATTCTGACCTTGTATGTTGATGACATACTCATAGCTGGCAATAGCAAAGAGTTGCTGAAATCCACTAAAGAGTGGTTGTCCTCCACGTTTGATATGAAGGACGTGGGTGAAGCAAGCTACATCGTTGGTGTCAGGATAGTTAGAAATAGGTCCAAGAGACTTCTGGGATTGTCTCAAGAGACTTATATTAACAACATCTTGAAGAAATACCATATGGACAAATGCAAACATATCGACACTCCTATTGAGAAGGGTTTGCACTTGAGCCTTGATAAGCATCCTGAGACTCCTGAAGAGAAGGACAAAATGAGCAAGGTTCCATACTCCAATGCTGTGGGAAGCCTTATGTACGCTATGACGGGTACTAGGCCAGACATTTGTTATGCTGTGGGCATGGTGAGTCGATGCCAGTCTAGCCCAAACATGGAGCACTGGAACGCAGTCAAGAGAATCATGAGATATCTCAGAGGAACAAGTAACTACATGTGGTGTTACCAAGCATCAGATCTCCGCGTGATTGGCTATAGTGATGCCGATTGGGCTGGATACATTGATGAAAGGAAGTCTACCTCTGGTTGTGCTTTCTTGCTGGCTAATGGGACCATCTCATGGTCCAGCAAGAAGCAAACCTGTATAGCCATGTCGACTATGGAAGCAGAGTATGTTGCATGCTCTGCAGCAGTAAAGGAGGCAGTTTGGTTGAGGAGGTTCTTACAACATACTGGGCTAGTAGAGACATCGGATGCGCCTGTTGTTGTCTATTGTGACACCATGGCTTCCATTTGTTACGTGAAAGACCCCAAATATCATGGAAAGACCAAACATATACAGGTTAGGTATCATTTTGTGAAGGACATCATAGCGAGAAAGGAAGTTGTGTTAAGACATGTGTCTACTAGTGTTATGGTAGCTGACCCTCTTACCAAGGCTATAGCTAATGACTCGTTTATGTCTCATGTGAAGTCCTTAGGCTTACGCAGACTTTGATGCATTGACATGTCTAACTTCCTTTTTTGAGTGATTGTGTTTCCTTTCGACTATATCTGTTTGGTTGATGTAGTTGTTCTAGCATAAAATATTATTATGTCAATAGGCTGAAGAATGCTCACTCACACGAGCATTCGCCTCTGGCGCTTTTGATAGCGAGCAGAGATGAGACTGATCATGAGGAGATCTTGTATGATGAATCCAGAGCAGTTCATGATAGGACAGTCGCCTTGATTAGGAATCAAGATGAGATCCTCTATGTTGGTGATGATTGACATGAATGTTCCCACGATTCATGTGACCTATAGAAGCCAAGTGCGAGCATCACATGTGGCGTGAGTTGGCACATGTATGGTGTTAAGGCGACAATGATGAAGCTCGGGTCAGGCGCAGAGGGGGTGCGACTGGACTAAGACTTGTATGGTGTTGAGAGACAGACATACTGTTGTGTACACTATGATCCACCATAACATGTTTGTCATACAACATGTGCTGAGTGACCATTTGGAAGTGAAAGGATGGATCCCTTCTCCTTCACTGTGTGAGTCCAAGACTTGATTGTCATTAGTTGCCCTCAGTGACCTTCGACAACACCATGAAGCAAAGAGTTGATGTGGCTACTTTGGGATGCTATCTATGACCATGAGAGATTCAGTCTAAAGAAGCATCTTCGGGAAAGGAGTCAACTCTAAGTGTAATGGTGGTCTGGGGCGAAGGGAAAGGTTTGACTCGACTGCACTAAAAGTATTTGCTGGGCCCAACTGTATTGGATAGAGTAGCAAGTACCTTGAGGACAAGAAGGTATTCTCTCCGAGGGATCGAGATATCGTTCATGTTAAGTGAGTTTCTGAGTAAACCTGGGGAACTGTGATGTGCATTTTTGACTTCTTATTTGTTGGTTTTATGAGGATGTTGTCATTCTGGCCTTCTAGTAAGGTTTCTAGTTTGAGACTCCTAAATTTCAGGTGTATCACCGGTCGTACGACCCATTTGTCGGTATGATCATAAGAGTACATGTGTCGGGGACACAGATGGTCGTGTATCGAGGATACATGATCAGAGACTTGCGTATTGTGGATGTGTACTTGGAGAGAGGAGTAGTTGTATGTATCAGGGATATATACATATATGTCAGGGACACATAAAGAGTTGACATATTGTCATTGTGTAATTGTATGTATCAGGGATATATGCATATGTGTCGGGCACACAAAAGTAGATGACATGTTGTTATCGTGCTGTTGTGCAAGTGTGAGATATTGGATTAATCTTGGATTAATTAGATATTTGCCCAAAGCACTGACACATGGCACGTCCCTATTGGACTACACATTTAAGGGTTTAGGGTGGAGACATCTAAATAAGGAGGGGAGCCTCACATTGGATGGAACAACAAGTGTGCAAACCTTAGCCTCCACCCACCCTAGCCACCACCTTCTATCTATCCCATTCCGTCCCTCCACCTCCACCAAGCTCATTTCGTGGACTCTTGGATTGTGGACTCTCCATGTCCATGAGAGTAGGAGACCGATCGGTGAAAAGGATTCCGTATGGTGACCCCGATCTTCCTTCCGCTGCCACAACTTCTCTCCAAGAAAGGTACTCTTGAACCTGTAGAATCGTTGTTTGCTAACAGGAAGGAGACGGAGAGAGGGAGAAGAGCGGAGATGGGAAGGAGAAGGAGAGAGAGGGAAGAGAAGAGAAGCAAGAGGAGAAGGCAAGCGAGGGAGAGAGACAAGAGAGAGAAGGAGAAGCAAAAGGGGAAAGAGAAGGAGAGGTATTGAAGTAGAGGAGAAGGAGAGAGAGGGAAGGAGATTGAAGATGAAGAGTGAAGGATAAGGAGAGAGAAGATAGAAGATAGAAGGGAAGAGAGAATCGGAGAGAGGAGTGAGAAGGAGAGAGCGCGGGGCAACAAGAGAGTGGAAAACAAGGAGAAGGAGGGGGGAGAGAGAGAAGGAGAGTGTAGGACGAGAGAGAAGGAAATGGGGAAACAAGGAGAGAGGGAGAGACGGAGGGAGAGAGCTAGAAGGAGAAGGAGAGAGAGAGGAGAGGTGGATAGAGGGGGAGAGAGTGAGAAGGGCAAGGAGAGAAGGGAGGAGAGATAGAGAAGTAGAGAGAACAATAGAGAGAAGTATAAGGCCACACAGAGAGAAGGAGAAGGGGAGAGTGGATAAGGAGTGAGAAAGGAGGACAATGGGAGTGAGAGGGGAGGAGAGCGAGAAGGAGACGAGGAGAGTAGAGACAGAGGAGGAGGAGAGAGATGGAAAGAGAGAAAATAAGGAGGAGAGCGAGAGAGTACGATAGAGTGAGAGAGGAGGGGAGAGAGATGGACAAGGAGAGAGAAGTAGTGGGAGATGGAGGAGGGAAGGAGACGGAGAGACGGAGAAGAGCGGAGATGGGAAGGAGAAGGAGAGAGAGGGAAGAGAAGAGAAGCAAGAGGAGAAGGCATGCGAGGGAGAGAGAGACAAGAAAGAGAAGGAGAAGGAAAAGGGGAAAGAGAAGGAGAGGTATTGAAGTAGAGGAGAAGGAGAGAGAGGGAAGGAGATTGAAGACGAAGAGTGAAGGATAAGGAGAGAGAAGATAGAAGATAGAAGGGAAGAGAGAATCCAAGAGAGGACTGAGAAGGAGAGATCGCGGAGCAACAAGAGAGTGAAAAACAAGGAGAAGTAGGGGAGAGGGAAGGAGAGTGTAGGAAGAGAGAGAAGGAAATGGGGAAACAAGGAGAGAGGGAGAGACGGAGGGAGAGAGCTAGAAGGAGAAGGAGAGAGAGGAGAGGGAGGTGGACAGAGGGGGAGAGAGTGAGAAGGGCAAGGAGAGAGGGAGGAGAGATGGATAAGTAGAGAGAACAACAAAGGAGGAGAGCGATAAGGAGCGAAACGGAGAAGGGGAGAGAGTGAATTAGAGCGAGAAGTGGAGAGCGGAGAGAGAAGGAGACTGTGAATGAAGGAAAAGGAGAGAGACAAAGAGAAGGAGAGAGGGCGAGGGAGTTGGTAAGTGAGCTAGACGGAAAAAGACAAGGCGAAGGAGAGAGAGAAGGAAGAGGACACTGGAAGGGAAGGAGAGAAGGAAAGAGGGAGGGAGAAGTAGAGACAAAAGGTAAGGAGAGAGAGAAATGGAGAGAAGGAGAAGGGGGAGAGAGAAGGAGAACGAGAGGAGTGAGAGAGAGTGAAGGTGACGGAGAGGAATAGAATAGGGAGGAGGAGAGAGAAGGACAAGCGAAGCAGGAGGAGAGAGATGAGAGAAAGAGAAGGAGGGAGGAGAAGGTGACGAGAAGGCGAACAAGAGAGAAGACAGGGAGAGAAGAATAAGGTCACACAGAGAGAAGGAGAAGGGGAGAGTAGATAAGGAGTGAGAGGGGAGGACAATGGGAGTGAGAGGGGAGGAGAGCGAGAAGGATACAAGGAGAGGAGAGACGGCGGAGGAGGAGAGAGAAGGAAAGAGAGAGAAGAAGGAGGATAGCGAGAGAGTACGATAGAGTGAGAGAGGAGGGAGAGAGAAAAGTAGAGGGAGATGGAGGAGGGAAGGAGACGGAGAGAGGGAGAGAAGAGAAGCAGAGATGGGAAGGAGAAGGAGAAGGAGAGAGAGGGAAGAGAAGAGAAGCAAGAGGAGAAGGCAAGCGAGGGAGAGAGAGACAAGAGAGAGAAGGAGAAGGAAAAGCGGAAAGAGAAGGAGAGGTATTGAAGTAGAGGAGAAGGAGAGAGAGGGAAGGAGATTGAAGACGAAGAGTGAAGGATAAGGAGAGAGAAGATAGAAGATAGAAGGGAAGAGAGAATCAGAGAGAGGAGTGCGAAGGAGAGAGCGCGGGGCAACAAGAGAGTGGAAAACAAGGAGAAGGAGGGGGGAGAGAGAGAAGGAGAGTGTAGGACGAGAGAAAAGGAAATGGGGAAACAAGGAGAGAGGGTGAGACGGGAGAGAAGGAAATGGGGAAACAAGGAGAGAGGGAGGAGAGATGGAGAAGTAGGGAGAACAATAGAGAAGGAGAGCGATAAGGAGCGAAACGGAGAAGGGGAGAGAGTGAATTAGAGCGAGAAGTGGAGAGAGGAGAGATGGCGAGAGTGAAGGAGAAGGGGAGAGTAGATAAGGAGTGAGAGGGGAGGACATTGGGAGTGAGAGGGGAGGAGAGTGAGAAGGAGACGAGGAGAGGAGAGACAGAGGAGGAGGAGAGAGAACGAAAGAGAGAGAAGGAGGAGAGCGAGAGAGTACGATAGAGTGAGAGAGGAGGGGAGAGAGAGATGGACAAGGAGAGAGAAGTAGAGGGAGATGGAG
This sequence comes from Triglochin maritima, assembly GCA_963682175.1. Taxonomy (NCBI): domain Eukaryota; kingdom Viridiplantae; phylum Streptophyta; class Magnoliopsida; order Alismatales; family Juncaginaceae; genus Triglochin; species Triglochin maritima. Next base: position 21,151,564 of record OY821771.1, on the reverse strand, counting down.
GAGGGAAGGAGACGAAGAGATGGAGAAGAGCGGAGATGGGAAGGAGAAAGAGAGAGAGGGAAGAGAAGAGAAGCAAGAGGAGATGGCAAGCGAGGGAGAGAGAGAGAGAAGAGAGAGAAGGAGAAGGAAAATGGGAAAGAGAAGGAGAGGTATTGAAGTAGAGGAGAAGGAGAGAGAGGGTAGGAGATTGAAGATGAAGAGTGATTGATAAGGAGAGAGAAGATAGAAGGGAAGAGAGAATTAGAGAGAGGAGTGGGAAGGAGAGAGCGCGGGGCAACAAGAGAGTGGAAAACAAGGAGAAGGAGGGGGGAGAGTTGAGTAGTAGGGAGAGGCCGGGTATGCATGTAGTATGCCCCGCACACTTATGTTTTCAGAAAATTTTGGTAGGATGTAATCACTTTACTACAGTAATATACTTCGAGGCTAAGCCTCCCTTTTTGCCTTGCAAAAAAAAGGAGGGGGGAGAGAGAGAAGGAGAGTGTAGGACGAGAGAGAAGGAAATGGGGAAACAAGGAGAGAGGGAGAGACAGAGGGAGAGAGTTGGAAGGAGAAGGAGAGAGAGGAGAGGTGGACGGTGGGGGACAAAGTGAGAAGGGCAAGGAGAGAGGGAGGAGATTTGGAGAAGTAGGGAGAACAAGCGAGAAAGAGAGCGATACGGAGCGAAACGGAGAAGGGGAGAGAGTGAAAAAAATTAGAGCGAGAAGTGGAGAGAGGAGGGAGAAGGGGACTGTGAATGAAGGAAAAGGAGATAGACAAAGAGAAGGAGAGAGGGGAGGGAGTCGGTAAGTGAGCTAGACGGAGAAAGACATGGAGAAGGAGAGAGAGAAGGACAAGCGAAGCAGGAGGAGAGAGATGAGAGAAAGAGAAGGAGGGAGGAGAAGGAGACAAGAAGGAGAAGGAGAGAGAGGACAAGGAGAGAAGAATAAGGTCGCATAGAGAGAAGGAGAAGGGGAGAGTAGATAAGGAGTGAGAGGGGAGGACAATGGGAGTGAGAGGGGAGGAGAGCGAGAAGGAGACATGGAGAGGAGAGACAGAGGAGGAGAGAGAAGGAAAGAGAGAGAAGAAGGAGGAGAGCGAGAGAGTACGATAGAGTGAGAGAGCAGGGGAGAGAGAGATGGACAAGGAGAGAGAAGTTGAGGGAGATGGTGGAGGGAAGGAGACGGAGAAGGGGAGAGACTGAATTAGAGCGAGAAGTGGAGAGAAGAGAGAGAAGGAGACTGTGAATGAAGCAAAAGGAGAGAGACAAAGAGAAGGAGAGAGGGTGAGGGTGTCGTTAGGTGAGCTAGACGGAGAAAGACAAGGAGAAGGAGTGGGAGAAGGAAGAGGAGTCTGGAAGGGAAAAAGAGAAGGAAAGAGGGAGGAAGAAGTAGAGACAATAGGTAAGGAGAGATAGAAATTGAGAGAAGGTGAAGGGGGAGAGAGAAGGAGAACGAGTGGAGTGAGAGAGAGTGAAGGTGACAGAGAGGAAAGAAAAGGGAGGAGGAGAGAGAAGGACAAGCGAAGCAGGAGGAGAGAGATGAGAGAAAGAGAAGGAGGGAGGAGAAGGAGACGAGAAGGAGAAGGAGAGAGAGGACAATGAGAGAAGAATAAGGTTACATAGAGAGAAGGAGAACGGGAGAGTAGATAAGGAGTGAGAGGGGAGGACAATGGGAGTGAGAGGGGAGTAGAGCGAGAAGGAGACGAGGAGAGGAGAGACAGTGGAGGAGGAGAGAGAAGGAAAGAGCGAGAAGAAGGAGGAGAGCGATAGAGTATGATAGAGTGATAGGAGAGAGAAGGAGTGGCGAAACTTGGAGAACCTAGGGGTTTCTAGGGTTTCCGATTTTTCTTCCACCAAATCTCTTTGTTTTTTGCACCAAAATGGTTCCCAAGACTAGTTCTACTCATTTGCGCATAGAAGATGGAGGTTGTGGCACGTTGTTGGGTCTCCATCCACCACCATTGAATGTCTCATCCTCATCTCTTGGAGATGAAGGAGAGGATGGTTCCGCACCACCTTTAGGGAGTGTTCTTGCTCCCCCAAGGAAGTGGAGCGAATTATTCAAGGCTGGAAATAGGGTCTCCACAGCCCTAGAGTTTGTCCCTCCGGCTGAGAAGGATGGGGAGAAATTGGCGTTTTGTTCCAAGCAAGAGGTAGTTGAGTCATTGAAGAGATGAGATAAAGTTCTTGTTGGTTACTTCATTGCATTTAGACCACACTTGCCTACAATTGAGACACACCTCCACAAGGTGTGGGGTTTGGCTGGAACGTTGGAAGTCATTAAGAGGAGTCAAGGGTTTCTTCTCTTTTGGTTCTCTCTTGCTGAAGATAAAAAGAGGGTGCTTGAAGGAGGTCCTTGCTTCATTCGGGGCTGCCCCCTTGTGGTCCTCGAATGGGCTCCGCAAGTTTCTTTGCAAAGGGCAAACATCACCGCGATTCCCATTTGGATTCGTCTCCCGGAGCTAGACCTTCGATTTTGGTCTCAAAAAACGCTGAGCAACATTGTGAGTGTTCTTGGGAGGCCATTATACATGGATGAACAAACCGCATCGGGGAGGAGGCTTGCCGATCCTAGGGTGTGTGTGGAAGTGTCTTCTGATTTCAGTTACCCAAGTTGGGTGGAGGTACAAATAGAAGAGGCCGGCACACATAAAGTAAATGTGGAGTATGAATGGAAGCCCGGGTATTGCACGAATTGTAGCGAGTTTGGTCATGACTTCGAGAGATGCAAGCTGAGGAGGGGGGCCATAAACAAGGTTAGTGATACTCAGCAAGGAAAGGAGGAGAGGTGGGTCGTGGTTGATAGGAGGAAGGCTGGAAAGAGCAATGCAAAGCAAGGAAATTCAGAGGTGTCTAGCCGTGGCACTCACATTTCTTTGGTGGAGTATGCAGCTAGAGGTCAAGAGGAGAAAGGGAAGGCTGGAGGAGATGATGACGTGGAAGGAAGGAGTGATGATGTGGAAGAGGGAGCAAGTCTTGAAATGCCATGTGGAAGGATAGATGAGAGTGCACAAGTGGAGGGAGAATGGAACAAATTGAAAGGTGCGTGTCTCTCTCTTGAGAAAGGGAGAACCTTGATGCAAGTTGCATGTGGGGGGGACCAGATTTGCCTTGGGGTTAAGATGGGAGACATGTTGGATGACATGCCAACGGATTCCTCTTTGGGGGCACAAGAGGGGGAGCCTAGTGGTGGACAAAAACATCAAGGGGAAGTGGGAGTGGAAAGTGTTGTTTCTATTTCGGAAAGAGCCAATGGGGAGAGATTTGAGTGCTCTAGGTTTGAATGGGCAAATGAGGACGCTGTTATTTTGGTTGCAAAAGAGAGGGAGCTGGACCACTTGACTTCTCTTGGGGGGAAATTATCAGATAACACCTCACTTAAACGAAACAAGAGGAGGGAGGAGCAAGAGGACCTTTTGCTAGCAAACCCCCCACGAATTGAGAGGGAGATTGGCACCAATCCTTCTCTTGGGAAACAGATTTCAGTAAGCAAGGAGAGGGGGGAGAACAAGATGGCACCTTGCAAGGGAGGCCCCCACGATATATGGGTGAAGAAGAGTTACTCTCCTTGGGAGAGGCAACCCTAGAAGACAATACTAGGAGCACCTCGGGGACAAACCGTGCTTCGCAAGAGAAAGGGAAGGCAAAGGTAGGCACAAGTGTCCATGGCAATGGGGGTCACGAAAATTCAGGCATGCAAGAAAGTAAGAAGACTTCCCCACAAGGTGAATCTCATGTGGGTGGGTTAGCTTCTTTGGTATGTGAGGAGGGTGGAATTCACCAACACGAGTAGCAAAGAGTAAAGATGTTTCAAGCCTCAAGTCACACACGAGTGGACGAAGGTATGACATTCTCGGACACAAGGATTTTGTGGAGGAGGGGGAAGAAGAGAAAGAGGTTGTGGGAATTGTAAAACCGGGGTTAAAGAAAGCGATATCGCCACCACCCACGCTTAGGCGATCCGGAAGGAAGTTAAACAACAAGCTCTCGATTGGAGGTCATGGGGGTCACCCCGCACCTTTAAACCTACGAATGTTCTAATGTGGAATGTGCACGGAGCAAATGGACCCGGCCGTGCACTCATGATTAGGGGTCGAATAAAGTAGACAAATCTGGATGTCGTTTTTCTAATGGAACACAAGGTAAAACACAAGAAGATGGAACGATTCAAACGAGCGATTTGGCCGCATGCATGGGTTGTAAATAGCTTGATCGTGGACTCGAGACGGCTGTTGGTGTTGTGGAATGACAAAGTTATTGACCTTCAAGTGACTTTCAAAACACCACAACTACTCCACTTCAAGGGCTGCAAGAAAATGGATGGGGCAACATTTGATATCACGACGGTGTATAGAGAAAATGGGCATGTGGATAGGAGAGCTTTGTGGAGTGACCTTCATCTTGTGGCTCCGGAGGTTTCGAGGCCGTGGATCGTACGAGGTGACTTTAATTGTATTCGCTATGCTAGTGAGAAGCGGGGGAGTGTTGCTGGAAATGAGAGAACGATGGAGGTGTTTGATGAGTGTATTGATTCACTTCTGCTACTTGAGGTGCCTTCTACGGGAGGGGTTTTCACGTGGTCAAATTCATCCGAAGAAAGTGCATGCATTGAGACAAGAATTGACCGTATACTTATGAACAATGCGTGGCTCGAGATGTTTCCGAAATCCTATTACATCGTTGGTGATAAAGATCTTAGTGACCATGCCATGCTAGTGATGAGGACGGAGGGAAATGAAAAAAGGAAAAATAAAATGTTTCATTTTGAAAACCATTGGACGGAGCATGAGGAGTTCAAAGCCGTAGTGGATCAAGCTTGGTCTACGTTTGTAGTTGGCACGCCTATGTTTCGTGTTGCTGAAAAGCTAAAACAAGTAAAGAAGGCACTCATAGTTTGGAGTGGAAGAACATTTGGGAACATTACAAACAAGGTGGGTGAGGCCCGGATTGCCCTTGAGGAGGTGAGAAAGAAAAGACAAAGCCTACCACATGACAAAGAGCGAGCCGTTGATGAAGGGATACCAAAGGGCAATCTTGAGCGTGCCCTTGCTCGGGAGGAATCCATTATCCGGCAAAAATCAAGGGTGAAGTGGTTGAAAGAGGGGGATCGAAACACTAGGTTTTTCCATGCGCAACTCCGTGTGAGGAGAGACACCAATCAAGTGAGGAGAGTATGTGAGGGAGCGCATATCGTGGAGGAGGACGGTGAAATTCGAGACGCCTTTCAGCGTTTTTATGCTAACCTATTTGCTAATGATTTTCAGGTACAACCCATTGATCCTTCTCTCATTCTCCCACAGCTCCGGCCGGAGGAAGGGAGAATCCTCTCCCAAAAGTTGGAATTAAAAGAGAATGAGGAGGTGGTGTTACATGCAAATGTGGACAAGGCACCGGGCCCCGATGGCTTCAATGCAAACTTCTTCAAGACCACGCGGGACACCATCAAAGGAGACATATTTCAGGCCATGAACTCCTATTTGGATAGCGGAAGAGTGCTCACCCAATGGAACTCTACCTCAATCACCCTCATCCCGAAGTAGAAGGCACCGAATTTGGTAGAGGATTATCGTCCTATCGCTTTATGCAACATGACCTATAGGTTCACCTCCAAAGTGCTCGCAAACCGAATCAAGGGGCTGCTACCAAGACTTATTGGGGAGAACCAAAGTGCTTTTGTCAAAGGAAGGCGAATCGGTGATAATATTCTCCTTGCACATGAACTTTGTCACAATCTACATCTAGAAAAAGGGAGGGGACGGATGTGCCTAAAGCTTGATATTAGGAAAGCGTATGACTCCATCTCATGGTCCTTCCTTGATGAGGTAATGACTCACTTCGGTTTCCCTCCGAAGTGGAGAAGGCTGATTATGAGTTGTGTCAAAACATCATTTGTAGTGACGGTAAATGGACCTAACTCAACCGCGTTTGCTGCGACAAATGGCCTGAGGCAAGGTGACCCCTTGGCACCGTAGTTGTTTGTTTTGTGTATGGAAGTCCTAAGTGAGATGATAAAACAAGCGGTGAGGATGGAAGGATTGAGCCATTATCTTGTGGGGAGGTGCCCGATTTGCATTTGCTCTTCGCCGATGACGTCCTAGTCTTTCTAGTGCAACAAAGGCAAATGCTCGGGCTATATGAGTTGTCCTTGAGGAGTTCACGGCATGTTCGGGGCTGAGACTTAGCACGGCAAAATGCCAAGTATTCATGGGAGGAAATGTGCCACATGGAGCTTGGATCGCAGCCCACCTTGGTATGGAATGAAAGGAATTTCCGGTGATTTACCTCGGGCTGCCATTATTCTCCGGGAGGATGGGGAGAACTCATTGTATATCACTAGTAAACAAGGTCAAGCAAAGACTTAGCACTTGGAAGCAGAATTTCCTATCCATTGCCGGCCGGGTAGAGCTTGTGAGAAGCGTGCTTGTCTCGCTTAGTATCTATTGGACCTCTGCCTTCCTTATTCCTCGGAAGGTGCTGAAAGAGATTGAGAGCCTCATCACTCAATTCGTTTGGGGGGGGGGGGAAGAAGTGGGTTGCTGTGGCGTGGAAGGATGTGTGTACTCCAAAGGATGAAGGAGGGCTCAGTCTGAAATGACTAACAAGCTGGAATGATGTGGGCCTCCTTCGATTATTGTGTCTAGTTGTGGCGGAAGGAAGCTCTCTTTGGGTAAAGTGTGTCAGAAGAAAATACCTTAAAACCGCTCTATTTGGCTAGCGAGGCCACCATCATCATCATCATGGGCATGGCGAGGAATTCTCCGAGTTCGTGACATTGCCCAACGGCACATCAAATATAACGTGGGAAATGGCAAGAGATTCGGTTCTTCCAATATCCGTGGTGTGACGAACCTTTTCAATGCGAGAGTTGGGGGGCTCGTCTTCATCATGAATTGGGAGTGCCTTGGGATACCAAAGTGGCCTACTTCATTCGAGAGAGGAAATGGAACCTCCCCCCCCCCAAGATCAACGATAACAGAGGAAGTCCACTTGAAAATCACTACTACATGCATTCTTGGAGGTGTGGACCAGCCTATGTGCATAGAAGGGAAGGGGCTACATTAGCAATAAAGGAAGTGTGGAAGTGGGTGCTGTATCCGGGGAGGAAGGTCACTTGGGCGGATGTGGTTTGGCACAAACATGCCATTCCCAAACATGCTATCACAGCTTAGCGTGCAATGAGGGGGCGCCTCTTAACAAAGAAGCTTATGAATTTACGAGGAGCAAAGTATGATCCGGTGTGTAGCCTTTGTGAGAGGGAGGAAGAGGACATGGACCATCACTTCTGGAGGTGTTCGTACATTAGAGGGGTGTGGACAACACTACTCCTCCTTATGAAGCTGGGAACTCGGATTGCAAGATCCCTCGAAGCTGAAGCCACACACCTCTCACACGCGCGAGGAACCGGGATTGCAAAGGTGGTGCAAAGGTGGGCTCTTAGTGCCATGATTCATGAGTGCTGGCTGGAACTAAACCGACGGATTTTCGAGGGAGAGAAGAAGGAGCCAGGAGATATCGTGGTGGTAATCAAGGACATGGTTGGGTGCCTGTGTGATAAAATCAAGAAGCTTGGAGATAATGATAGCGAGGAGTAGAATTTTCAGATCACGTGGTGCTAGGTTGGGGGATACTCGGACATGATTTTAACTACATAGTTTGAGTGATGCAATACTTGTAGTGTGTGTGGCGGGTTATGCATGTTGGCATGCCCGCGGTCTTCAAACTTTGTAACCTTGGTTCTTTCATTTAATAAACTTAGAGGCCAAGCCTCCCTTTTGCTTTGCCAAAAAAATGTACGATAGAGTGAGAGAGGAGGGGAGAGAGAGATGGACAAGGAGAGAGAAGTAGAGGGAGATGGAGGAGGGAAGGAGACGGAGAGAGGGAGAAGAGCGGAGATGGGAAGGAGAAGGAGAGAGAGGGAAGAGAAGAGAAGCAAGAGGAGAAGGCAAGTGAGGGAGAGAGAGACAAGAGAGAGAAGGAGAAGGAAAAGGGGAAAGAGAACGAGAGGTATTGAAGTAGAGGAGAAGGAGAGAGAGGGAAGGAGATTGAAGACGAAGAGTGATGGATAAGGAGAGAGAAGATAGAAGATAGAAGGGACGAGAGAATCATAGAGAGGAGTGAGAAGGAGAGAGCGCGGGGCAACAAGAGAGTGGAAAACAAGGAGAATGAGGGGGAGAGAGAGAAGGAGAGTGTAGGACGAGAGAGAAGGAAATGGGGAAACAAGGAGAGAGAGAGAGACAGAGGGAGAGAGCTAGAAGGAGAAGGAGAGAGAGGAGAGGTGGGCAGAGGGGGAGAGAGTGAGAAGGGCAAGGAGAGATGGAGAAGTAGGGAGAACAATAGAGAAGGAGAGCGACAATGAGCGAAACGGAGAAGGGGAGAGAGTGAATTAGAGCGAGAAGTGGAGAGAGGAGAGAGAAGGAGACTGTGAATGAAGGAAAAGGAGCGAGACAAAGAGAAGGAAAGAGGGCGAGGGAGTCGGTAAGTGAGCTAGACGGAGAAAGACAAAGAGAAGGAGAGAGAGAAGGAAGAGGAGACTGGAAGGGAAGGAGAGGAGGAAAGAGGGAGGGAGAAGTAGAGACAAAAGGTAAGGAGAGAGAGAAATAGAGAGAAGGAGAAGGGGGAGAGAGAAAGAGAAGGAGAAGGGGGAGAGAGAGTGAAGGTGACGGAGAGGAAAAGAAAGGGACGAGGAGAGAAAAGGACAAGCGAAGCAGGAGGAGAGAGATGAGAGAAAGAGAAGGAGGGAGCAGAAAGAGACGAGAAGGAGAAGGAGAGAGAGGACAAGGAGAGAAGAATAAGGTCACACAGAGAGAAGGAGAACGGGAGAGTAGATAAGGAGTGAGAGGGGAGGAGAGCGAGAAGGAGACGAGGAGAGGAGAGACAAGGATGAGGAGGGAGAAGGAAAGAGAGAGAAGAAGGAGGACAGCGAGAGAGTACGATAGAGTGAGAGAGGAGGGGAGAGAGAGATGGACAAGGAGAGAGAAGTAGAGGGAGATGGAGGAGCGAAGGAGACGGAGAGAGGGAGAAGAGAGGAGATGGGAAAGAGAAGGAGAGAGAGGGAAGAGAAGAGAAGCAAGAGGAGAAGGCAAGCGAGGGAGAGAGAGGCAAGAGAGAGAAGGAGAAGGAAAAGGGGAAAGAGAAGGAGAGGTATTGAAGTAGAGGAGAAGGAGAGAGTGGGAAGGATATTGAAGGCGAAGAGTGAAGGATAAAGAGAGCGAAGATAGAAAATAGAAGCGAAGAGAGAATCAGAGAGAGGAGTGAGAAGGAGAGAGCGCGGGGCAACAAGAGAGTGGAAAACAAGGCGAAGGAGGAGGAGAGAGAAGGACAGTGTAGGACGAGAGAGAAGGAAATGGGGAAACAAGGAGAGAGGGAGAGAGCTGGAAGGACAAGGAGAGAGAGGAGAGGTGGACGGAGGGGGAGAGAGTGAGAAGGGCAAGGAGAGAGGGAGGAGAGAAGGACAAGCGAAGCAGGAGGAGAGAGATGAGAGAAAGAGGAGGTAGGAGAAGGATACGGGAAGGAGAAGGAGAGAGAGGACAAGGAGAGAAGAATAAGGTCACACAGAGAGAAGGAGAAGGGGAGAGTAGATAAGGAGTGAGAGGGGAGGATAATTGGAGTGAGAGGGGAGGAGAGCGAGAAGGTGACGAGGAGAGGAGAGACGGAGGAGGAGGAGAGAGAAGGAAAGAGAGAGAAGGAGGATAGCGGGAGAGTACGATAGAGTGAGAGAGGACAGAGAGAGAGATGGACAAGGAGAGAGAAGTAGAGGGAGATGGAGGAGGGAAGGAGACGAAGAGATGGAGAAGAGCGGAGATGGGAAGGAGAAGGAGAGAGAGGGAAGAGAAGAGAAGCAAGAGGAGAAGGGAAGCGAGGGAGAGAGAGAGAGAAGAGAGAGAAGGAGAAGGAAAAGGGGAAAGAGAAGGAGAGGTATTGAAGTAGAGGAGAAGGAGAGAGAGGGAAGGAGATTGAAGACGAAGAGTGATTGATAAGGAGAGAGAAGATAGAAGATAGAAGGGAAGAGAAAATCAGAGAGAGGAGTGAGAACGAGAGAGCGAGGGCAACAAGAGAGTGGAAAACAAGGAGAAGGAGGGGGGAGAGTTGAGTAGTAGGGAGAGGCCGGGTATGCATGTAGTATTCCCCGCACACTTATGTTTTCAGAAAATTTTGGTAGGATGTAATCACTTTACTACAGTAATATACTTCGAGGCTAAGCCTCCCTTTTTGCCTTGCAAAAAAAAGGTGGGGGGAGAGAGAGAAGGAGAGTGTAGGACGAGAGAGAAGGAAATGGGGAAACAACGAGAGAGGGAGAGACAGATGGAGAGAGCTGGAAGGAGAAGGAGAGGGAGGAGAGGTGGACGGTGGGGGACAGGGTGAGAAGGGCAAGGAGAGAGGGAGGAGATTTGGAGAACTATGGAGAAAAAGCGAGAAGGAGAGCGATAAGGAGCGAAACGGAGAAGGGGAGAGAGTGAATTAGAGCGAGAAGTGAAGAGAGGAGAGAGAAAGGGACTGTGAATGAAGGAAAAGGAGAGAGACAAAGAGAAGGAGAGAGGGCGAGGGAGTCAGTAAGTGAGCTAGACGGAGAAAGACAGGGAGAAGGAGAGAGAGAAGAAAGACGAGACTGGAAGGGAAGGAGAGAAGGAAAGAGGGACGGAGAAATAGAGCCAAAAGGTAAGGAGAGAGAGAAATAGAGAGAAGGAGAAGGGGGGGAGAGAAGGAGAACGAGAGGAGTGAGAGAGAGTGAAGGTGACGGAGAGGAAAGGAAAAGGGAGGAGGAGAGAGAAGGACAAGCGAAGCAGGAGGAGAGAGATGAGAGAAAGTGAAGGAGGGAGGAGAAGGAGACGAGAAGGAGAAGGAGAGAGGACGGGGAGAGAAGAATAAGGTCACACTGAGAGATGGAGAAGGGGAGAGTAGATAAGGAGTGAGAGGGGAGGACAATAGGTGTGAGAGGGGAGGAGAGCGAGAAGGAGACGAGGAGAGGAGAGACAGAGGAGCAGGAGAGAGAAGGAAGAAGAGAGAAGAAGGAGGAGTGCGAGAGAGTACGATAGAGTGGGAGAGGAGGGGAGAGAGAAGTAGAGGGAAATGGAGGAGGGAAGGAGACTGAGAGAGGGAGAAGAGCGGAGATGGGAAGGAGAAGGAGAGAGGGAAGAGAAGAGAAGCAAGAGGAGAAGGCAAGAGAGGGAGAGAGAGACAAGAGAGAAGGATATGGAAAAGGGGAAAGAGAAGGAGAGGTATTTAAGTAGAGGAGAAGGAGAGAGAGGGAAGGGGATTGAAGACGAAGAGTGAAGGATAAGGAGAGAGTAGATAGAAGATAGAAGGGAAGAGAGAATCCGAGAGAGGAGTGAGAAGGAGAGAGCGCGGGGCAACAAGAGAGTGGAAAATAAGGAGGAGGGGGAGAGAGAGAAGGAGTGTGTAGGACGAGAGAGGGGGAAATGGGGAAACAAGGAGAGAGGGAGAGATGGAGGGAGAGAGCTGGAAGGAGAAGGCGAGAGAGGAGAGGTGGACAGAGGGGGATAGAGTGAGAAGGGCAAGGAGAGAAGGAGGAGAGATGGAGAAGTAGGGAGAACAATAGAGAAGGAGAGTGATAAGGAGCGAAACGGAGAAGGGGAGAGAGTGAATTAGAGCAAGAAGTGGAGAGAGGAGAGAGAAGGAGACTGTGAATGAAGGAAAAGGGGAGAGACAAAGAGAAGGAGAGAGGGCGAGGGAGTTGGTAACTGAGCTAGACGGAGAAAGACAAGGAGAAGGAGAGAGAGTCGGAAGAGGAGACTGGAAGGGAAGGAGAGAAGGAAAGAGGGAGGGAGAAGTAGAGACAAAAGGTAAGGAGAGAGAAATTGTAACATCCTCAAACAGCGGAAAATTTAAAATTTTAAACACTCAATCAACAGAGGATATTACGCAATAAAAGAACACAGGTGCACCGTCATATATCATATATATATATGTGAACATCAGAGTATACAAGAGTTGTGATTACATCAAAAGCATATACAAGGAAACAGTAATCACACGACCTCAACTGAGAGAAAGCTGGATCCGGTAGCGGTGCTCCTCTCCTCGGTCACCACCCCCTAATGCCGATCACGGCCTGAAAGTAAACATGCAACAATGCCTGAGTTTCCAGAAGGAAACCCCGTATGCCAAACTCCAAATGTATGAAATAAAAGCATCCTAGCCTGCAATTCTACTCAACAAGAAAAGCATCACAACACGCCCAGCACCAGGGCTCTCAACACCATCACAGGACACACCACCGGTACGGGGCTCCAGGTCTAATCTCAACCAACCGCCGCACCCACACAGTCACGGGGCTCCAGGTCTAATCTCAACCAACCGCCGCGACTCACACACGTCGCCAAGCTGGGCTCCAGGTCTAATCTGAACCAACCACAGCTACCACGACACGACCAAGGGCTCCAGGTCTATTTTCAACCAACCCAAACGTATAAGGGCTCCAGGTCTATTTTCAACCAACCCCTACACGCGGTCCCTGCTCAGGCTCCAGGTCTAATTTCAACCAACCCGAACGCACTACGGAGCTCCAGGTCTATTTTCAACCAACTCCGTACATACTAGCTGGGCTCCAGGTCTATTTTCAACCAACCACAACTCTCACACGGTTACGGGGCTCCAGGTCTATTTTCAACCAACCACCGCAACCCTCGTGCACCTCGCACACTTGCCGGAAGAACATCGGCACCACGACTCGCCCCACACGGGCAACCACGACCACAACACCTCCATAGTGCAAAACAGGACACAAACGGTCGACCGAACCAAAAGTCCCGGTCGACCGAATCAAGCAAATACAGGGCAATCCACTTCGACCGGCAGTCCATCGGTCGACCGATTCCCAACACCACATTCGTTCGGTCGAACCCAAATCAAGGGACGGTCGACCGTTTAGATGGTCAACTCCCGGTCCAACGAACAAAACGACCAATCGGTCGACCGACAAAGGGGTCCCGGTCGACCGAAAGTCAGCAGGGAACAATCCCACAACACCACAACGAATTCGGTCGAACGCCGAGCACATCTCGGTCGACCGAATCAGCCCAGGGAAGTATCCCTCACATGCGCCACGAATCCGGTCAAACGCCGAGCACATCTCGGTCGACCGAATTCCACAAGAGCGTTTCCCACGCTCAGCGCACAAGTCCGGTCGACCGAACCCTCATTCGGTCGAACCGACCACAAGGTCCACTTAAGTCACGGTCGGACGAGATCAAAGGGAGGTCGACCGTTTATATAGTCTACGCCCCCCAACCGACTTAAGACAGTGCACACGGTCGACCGGCAAAGGGGACCCGGTCAACCGAATCTCTCCAGACTTGCCTCCTATGCACAATCGGTCGACCGCCCCACAGGCATCGTTCGACCGATTTGAGGCAGATTCCGAATTCTCTTCACGAACGGTCGACCGTTTGAACAAACCGGTCGACCGATCAGGCAGTGAAATCTGCTGCAAGTTTACTCGCGACGAGCCGAACGGCCTACCGTTGACTTCCAAATACTCACGGTAATTAAATGAGCGAGCTTGACATACCTAAAGGTCTGAAGAGACCCCTGAAGAACCACGACGACGCCTCCACGAGCACGTCTCCCCAAAAACGATCCGTCGACGACTCTCGCGTCCAAACGACGATCAATCGCCTCCTCGGCGATCCAAAGCCACACACCACCTCTTCCAACCTCAACAACCCAACCAAGACCCCAGAAAACACGGGTTAGGTAGATGGAGAGAGAACCAACACAAAGGAGCGAGTAAAACCAATAACTCACCTCCAACCACCACCTTCGTCGGGGATCACCAACTCGCCAGAGCACAAACCTCACGCCGGAGCTCACCACAGCAGATGAGGGAGAGAATCGCGAGTGAGAGAGAGAGAGAGAGAGAGAGAGAGAGCAACAAGTGAGAGAGAGAGAGAGATTTCCCCCCAAATATCTCCTCCCCTCAATCCACACCATCCAATCCAAACCATCTCCACCACTCATCTCATCCCCTCTCCATCTCAACCCTCCATCCTTCCATCTTCCATCTCAGCCATCCATCCCTAATCACCACCTAAACAAGATTAAGGCACAAATAGGATTAGGATTAGGCTAAAATCCTACAATCCACCCTCCTAAAAGAATTTCGTCCTCGAAATTAAAACTGAAGCTCACCAAACAACTCCGGGAACTCCTTCCGGACCTCCTCCTCGATCTCCCAAGTGGCCTCTCGCTCACTGTGGTGCTGCCACCTGACCTTCACCATCGGAATGGTCCTCCTCCTCAACTGATGCTCCATCCGATCCACAATCTCAACTGGTCTCTCCTCAAGAGACAAATCCTGACAGATCTCTGGAACCTCCAACTGAATCACATGAGAAGGATCCGCTACGTACTTCCTCAACATCAACACGTGGAAGACGTTGTGAAGACCTGAAAACTGCGGCGGCAACGCAATCCTATAGACGTCCTCTCCAACCCGATCGAGAATCTCAAACGGCCCGACATACCTCGGACTGAGCTTCCCCTTCTTCCCGAACCTCATCACTCCACGAGATGGTGAAATCCTCAGGAAGACATGGTCACCCACCTCAAATCTCAGCTCACGCCTACGCCTATCTGCGTAGCTCTTCTGCCTGCTCTGCGCAGTCGCTAATCTCTGTCTGATCACATCAACCTTCTCAGCATACATCTGCACAATCTCAGGACCAACTAGCTGTCTCTCGCCTACATCACTCCAGCATACCGGCGATCTACACGGTCTCCCGTACAGGGCCTCGTACGGTGCCATCCCAATGCTCGAATGGTAGCTGTTGTTGTAGGCGAACTCGATCAATGGCAGATGCTCATCCCAATGACCTGCCCAATCCAGACTACACACTCGCAACATATCCTCTACCGTCTGGATGGTCCTCTCAGACTGACCGTCTGTCTGTGGATGGAATGTCGTACTGAACTTCAACCGAGTCCCCAAGGCCTGCTGCAAACTCCCCCAGAATCTGGAAGTGAACCTCGGATCTCAATCTGAAATAATACTCACGGGCACTCCATGAAGCCTGACAATCTCCTCAATATACAACTTAGCTAGACCCTCCAGAGGTAAAGTGGTCCGAATAGCTAAGAAGTGCGCCGACTTGGTCAGTCGATCGACTATAACCCAAATCGCGTCATGGAATCCCCTCGTCTTCGGCAGCCCGGTGACAAAATCCATCGTCACGTGCTCCCACTTCCACTCTGGAAGCTCGATCCTCTGCATCGGCCCTGCAGGTCTCTGGTGCTCAATCTTCACCTGCTGACAAATCAGACATCTGCCAACAAACTCAGCGATCTCCGTCTTCATCCTCTTCCACCAGAAATTCCTCTGAAGATCTCTAAACATCTTCGTGCTGCCCGGGTGGATCGAATAACGGTATCTATGTGCCTCCTCCAGAATGTCCTGCCTCAGGTCTCCTCCCTTCGGCACCCAGACACGGCCCCTGAACCTCAGTCCACCATCAACCCCAACACTGAAGTCTGATCCATCTCTGGCAGCTAACTGCAGCAACCCGGCTAACTCATCATCAGTACTCTGAGCCTGAACAATACTCGAGACCAACTGAGGCTCCACTCTCAGCCTGGCAATCACTGCACCTCGCGACTCATCGGTGAACGGTCTCCACTCGGACAACGCCTCGAGCAGCTTCCACTCCTCGATACAAAGACCTGCTGCGATAACCTCCACCTTCCTGCTCAAAGCATCAACAACCGAATTCGCCTTCCCCGGATGGTACGAGATGGTGAAATCATAATCCTTA
Organism: Triglochin maritima; assembly: GCA_963682175.1. Classification (NCBI taxonomy): domain Eukaryota; kingdom Viridiplantae; phylum Streptophyta; class Magnoliopsida; order Alismatales; family Juncaginaceae; genus Triglochin; species Triglochin maritima. Next base: position 21,135,820 of record OY821771.1, on the reverse strand, counting down.
ATCAGCTCGAGCCATCTGCGCTGCCTCATATTCAGCTCCTTCTGCGAAAACAGATACTTCAGGCTCTGATGATCGGTGAATACCTCGAATCGCTCGCCATACAAGTAATGCCTCCAGGTCTTCAAAGCGTGCACCACTGCCGCCAGCTCCAAATCATGAGTGGGGTAGTTCCTCTCGTGCACCTTCAACTGCCTCGAAGCATAAGCAACCACCTGCCCGTGCTGCATGAGTACGCATCCCAGTCCAACGCCTGACGCGTCACTGTAAATCACAAAACCACCACTGCCACTGGGAAGTGTCAGAACTGGAGCAGTCGTCAGCCGACTCTTCAGTTCCTGAAAACTATCCTCGCACTTCTGGGACCACACGAACTCAACGCCCTTCCGTGTCAGAGCCGTCAACGGCGAAGCCAACCTCGAGAAATCCTGGATGAAACGGCGATAATAACCTGCCAGACCCACAAAGCTCCTGATCTCTGCTACACTCGTCGGGGCTCTCCACTGTGTAACGGCCTCGACCTTCGCTGGATCGACGGAAATCCCGTCACCTGACACGATGTGTCCCAAGAAGGCGACACTACTCAGCCAGAACTCGCACTTCGATAGCTTGGCATACAACTGATGATCCCGCAAAATGCCAAGTACAACTCTCAAGTGCTCTCGATGCTGCTCCACATCTGGCGAGTAAACCAAAATATCGTCCACGAAGACGATCACGAACCGGTCGAGGTACTGACTGAACGTCCTGTTCATCAAATCCATAAACGCTGCAGGCGCGTTCGTCAACCCGAACGCATCACCAAAAACTCGTAATGCCCGTACCTCGTCCTGAAAGCTGTCTTCTGCACATCTGCCTCTCTGATCCTCAGCTGATGATAACCGGATCGCAGATCAATCTTCGAGAACACCTGCGCTGACTGCAACTGGTCAAACAGGTCCTCGATCCTGGGCAAGGGATACCGATTCCTCACGGTAACCTTGTTCAGCATCCTGTAATCAATACACATCCGTAGTGATCCATCCTTCTTCTTCACGAAGAGTACCGGCGCTCCCCAAGGCGAGACACTGGGGCGGATAAACCCTGTATCCATCAAATCCTACAACTGCCTCTTCAGCTCTGCCAGCTCCGCAGGTGCCATCCGATACGGCGCCTTCAACTGCGGCGTAGTCCCAGCTACCAAATCGATCCCAAACTCAATCTCTCTGTGAGGCGGCAACCCAGTGACATCATCTGCAAATACATCTGGAAACTCCCGAACAATCTCGATGTCCTCCAATCTCTCCGCCTCTGGATCTGGAACTACCAAAGTGGCCACAAAAGCTCTGCAACCCTACTGCAACAACTTCTGTGCCCTCACTGCTGATACAATCACTCTGCCTCCTCTATCTTTGGCCCCCCTGATCAACACATCAGGTAGGCCCTTCCTCGGGATCAGAATCTTCTTCTCCCGGCACAAAACTCGCACATCGTACTGGGACAGCCAATCCATCCCCAGTATGACGTCGAAGTCCTCCATCGGCAACAAGATCAGGTCAGCCGGAAACTCCTGATCTCCCGAAACAATCGTGGCGCTGGGGAGGAAGCTCCCCACAATGCCCACCAGACCCAAGGGTGTGCTGACTTCCAACGTGGCAGTCAACATCGCAGGGGTACGGCCCAACACGCTCGCAAATCGCTCCGAGATGAACGAGTGTGTGACGCCACAGTCAAACAGCACTCTCGCACTCAACCCAACAACAAAAAACGTACCTTCCACCACCGTGCTGGCGTCTCTCGCCTCATCCGCCTGGATGGTAAAGACCCGTCCAGTCCTCTGACCTTGCTGTCGCTGCGACGCAAAAGGTCGGCGACCTCCGCCTCTGCCACCTGCCGGCTGTCTCGACTGCCTGCTGGACCCACCTGGCCCACTCGGACAATCTCTCATAAAATGGCCTGGCTTGCCACACCCGTGGCACACTGCGCGACCCCAACACTCACCAGAGTGAACTCTGCCACAGCCTCTGCACGCCTCAGGCTGGCGTGATCCACCTCCTCCGATCCGGGGCCTCTTGCCCGGGTTCCCTGCTAGTGGAGCACCCGGACGTCCACTGACCTTCCCCGGTGCTCTCCTGGCCTCAGCATAATTCTGCTGGTAATCCTGATCAATGAGCGTCGCGAATCTCACAGCATCTGCCAGCGTCTGCGGCATACTGTAGGTCACCTGAGTACGGAGGTGCTTCCTTAGCCCCCGTATGAGCCACAAACCCGGTCGAACGCCGAACACATCTCGGTCGACCGAATTCCACCAGAGCGTTTTCCACGCTCAGCGCACAGTCCGGTCGACCGAACCCTCATTCGGTCGAACCGACCACAAGGTCCACTTAAGTCACGGTCGGACGAGATCAAAGGGCGGTCGACCGTTTATATAGTCTACGCCCCCCAACCGACTTAAGACAGTGCACACGGTCGACCGGCAAAGGGGACCCGGTCGACCGAATCTCTCCAGACTTGCCTCCTATGCACAATCGGTCGACCGCCCCACAGGCATCGTTCGACCGATTTGAGGCAGAGTCTGAATTCTCTTCACGAACGGTCGACCGTTTGCACAAACCGGTCGACCGATCAGGCAGTGAAATCTGCTGCAAGTTTACTCGCGACGAGCCGAACGGCCTACCGTCGACTTCCAAATACTCACGGTAATTAAGTGAGCGAGCTTGACATACCTAAAGGTTTGAAGAGACCCCTGAAGAACCACGACGACGCCTCCACGAGCACGTCTCCCCCAAAACGATCCGTCGACGACTCTCACGTCCAAACGACGATCAATCGCCTCCTCGGCGATCCAAAGCCACACACCACCTCTTCCAACCTCAACAACCCAACCAAGACCCCAGAAAACACGGGTTAGGTAGATGGAGAGAAAACCAACACAAAGGAGCGAGTAAAACAAATAACTCACCTCCAACCACCACCTTCGCCGGGGATCACCAGCTCGCCGGAGCACAAACCTCACGCTGGAGCACAAACCTCACGCCGGAGCTCACCACAGCAGATGAGGGAGAGAATCGCGAGTGAGAGAGAGAGAGAGAGCAACGAGTGAGAGAGAGAGAGATTTCCCCCCAAATATCTCCTCCCCTCAATCCACACCATCCAATCCAAACCATCTCCACCACTCATCTCATCCCCTCTCCATCTCAACCCTCCATCCTTCCATCTTCCATCTCAGCCATCCATCCCTAATCACCACCTAAACAAGATTAAGGCACAAATAGGATTAGGATTAGGCTAAAATCCTACAGAAATAGAGAGAAGGAGAAGGGGGAGAGAGAAGGAGAATGAGAGGAGTGAGAGAGAGTGAAGGTGACGGAGAGGAAAAGAAAAGGGAGGAGGAGAGAGAAGGACAAGCGAAGCTGGAGGAGAGAGATGAGAGAAAGAGAAGGAGGGAGGAGAAGGGGACGAGAAGGAGAAGGAGAGAGAGGACAAGGAGAGAAGAATAAGGTCACACAAAGAGAAGGAGAAGGGGAGAGTAGATAAGGAGTGAGAGGGGAGGAGAGCGAGAAGGAGACGAGGTGACGAGAGACAGAGGAGGAGGAGAGAGAAGGAAAGAGAGAGAAGAAGGAGGAGAGCGAGAGAGTACGATACAGTGAGAGAGATGGACAAGGAGAGAGAAGTAGAGGGAGATGGAGGAGGGAAGGAGACAGAGAGAGGGAGAAGAGCGGAGATGGGAAGGAGAAGGAGAGAGAGGGAAGAGAATAGAAGCAAGAGGAGAAGGCAAGCGAGGGAGAGGGAGACAAGAGAGAGAAGGAGAAGGAAAAAGGGAAAGACAAGGAGAGGTATTGAAGTAGTGCATGAAATCATAAAACTAAATCCAACTTTTCCTCCACATGAATTAAGATACGACTACATCATTAAAACATACAAGACAATAATTGGAATGAAGCTAAATGAACTCAAGTATAAAGACTAGACCCTACTATGCCTCCACATGAATTAAGATAAGAGATCATCATTAAAACATACAAGACATTAGCTAAGGTGAAGGAAACAAGAGCACATACACTATAAATTGTGTTTCCAATATTAACTTCATCTATATCCTAACCTTATCATTCCCCATAAAATAGGTCCACTAATCAAAGCATAAGCTAAGCTTAATTCAAGAGCATTAGCATATCAAAGATAAGAGTGAAAACCCATTAGATGGTTATGGAAATCATATAAAGCTCAAGGGATAAAGATAACACACTTAATACACTACATGATTATATCACATATTTCTCCACCCAAAAAATGGGGATGGAACTACTCACACATATTTAAACTAACTACTCTAACAAAAGAAAGCATTATACTGAAATGAAACTACACTAATCAAGCAAGAAATATTAAAGAAGCATAAAACAAAACAAACAAGCAAGCATGCATATGAAAGGAAATTAAACTAAGAGAGAAACAACACAAAATTAAAGGAAAACATCTATTATTAACTCACTCAATTACACGTAGCCCTTCCTCCACCAGAGTTTTGCTTCAAGGCGTCACTCTTAGTAGGGAAGATGGCCACCAAAGAGGGAGATGGATACAATGGAAGGTGAAGAGTTCTATTTATAAGCATGGAAAAAGCTAATCCGGGACAATCCCTGATTGACATCATTTTGATGCTTATATTTGTATCTTATATCCATTATCTTTCACCTAAACAATGCTATGTTACGAGTTTTATGCTTAGTTTTCAGGAGTAAATAGGTTTGAAGAGATGAAGCATAAAAGGACCCAAAAGCTGGGAAAAAGGACTGAATTGTGAGATCTGGGAACCAAGATGCAAGGAAGGACCTGATTGCAAGACAGAAGGACCTAAGCGCAAAACAGAGTACTCCACACCATCACGGGGAGTATTTTACCAATTCGATTCGGCTCGGAGCTCCAACAAGTCAAGTAACCGCATCAAAGACCAAAAATACCAGAAAGAAAAGCCCACAACAAATTCCATCGCGATCCGAAGTTTATGGACCGCCAATTGGCGGTCCGTATTACTCAGGATCCGCCCAAATTTCTCCCGGACGTGTATTAATGTTTGTTTAGGTTATTTTTGGTATTGGTTTAGTCCCACATCGGGGGATTGTCCCGGATTAGCTTTTTCCATGTCTATAAATAGAACTCTTCACTTCCAATTGTAATCACTCCATGTTTTAAGTGGTTATTCTTCCTACTAGAAGTGAGGCCTTGAAGCACACACTAAAGTAGGAGGATGCTACTTTTAATGTGAGTCATTTTAATACAACTTTTCTTCATTATGTTGTTTGTTTTATGTTTCTTGTTTTGCTTTGCTTAATCTCATTTCATTAGTTTTATTAGCTTAGTTAATATGCTTTCTTTGTTTAGTTTAATAATTAGTGTAATGTTTAGTGAGTATTTCCATCCCCTTTGGGGGGTGGAGTAGATGTACATACATGCAAATGAGAATGGATTGAATGCTTTATTTCCAATGTGTTGATAAAACATGAATGTATGCTTGCTTGTTTAGGACAGAATTTATAACTTGATGAGTTTTGCCAAAATGATTAGACACCTCTCATGCTTGTTTAGGTTCTGAAATAAACATCTTGTATATGTAAATGTTAATTAACTAAGTTGGTGAATAGATTGATAGGTTTTGCCACAACATTTAGACACTTCCTATGCATGATAACACCACCTTTATTTGTGCTTAAAGAATGTGTTCAACACCCACCTCTTTGCTTGTGTGCACTCACTCCACCCCTTAGGGGTTTTCCCATTTCTGTATTCCAGCATTCTTCTCTTGTTCTTAGCTTAGTTGTCATTTCATTGTTTGTTTATTTCGTTCGCATTTCATACTTCTTAGCGTAGTTTAGTGTAGAGTAGCATAATCAATCTTTCTCCCCCAATTTTTTCCACTTGATTTCTGATAAACAAGAGGCTGCTCACCTCCCTGAGGACGACCCGTATTTGCCACCGCTTCAACGCAGCCGTGCACTTGCGGTTTAAATTAAAACGTGCAACAAGTTTTTGGTGCCGTTGCCGGGGAGGTGCCAGTCCAGACTCTTGTTTGGACGATTCGAGTGGATTTAATTTTTGTTTTGTAGTTTTCTTTGTTTCTGGAGACTTGGAGTTGAAAGGAGAGGCATCTGGAAAAATTTGGAGGAAAGCTGGGCAGTTTGGACCGCCAATTGGCGGTCTGGTGAGCTGCTTTTGCCTTCTTATTTCTTTGTCGTGTTGCCATAATTGATCTAGTAATCTGGGACTCAATTTTGCATGTTCTGACTCTTAGATTGTTCCCAGCTTAATAATCAACTTCCCTTAAGCAACTTGGACCCTAAAACTCAAAGCAAAAGATTAGGCATTCTTTTTGTTCAACTCATGCATCATGTTTGTGACTTAGGCATTTAGATTGTCTTTTATCTTAGCTTTATTTTCTGTTGCTGAGAGCTGGCGTGAGGTACGCACCTTCTACTGTCATTCATGCATTTCGTATGAACATGCATTAGTTAGTAGGAAGTGCATTGCAACAAGTGTGAGTTGAGCATTTTGTTTGGAGAGTTGATTGTTAGATTAAGACTCCAAAACACTACTAAGGAGGGGTTGTCCCGTAAAAGATAAGGTGGGGGATTTCATCACCATTTCCTTCGCCCCAAAAACCACACTAATCAAGAGCCTAATTTCTAAAATCAAGTAGACATTGGCCTTAAGGAATTCGGGCACATTAGGAGAGTGATCCGGTCCCGACCGTCATGACCTGATCAACGTTGCCCACTTTGTCGATAGTAGGAGAGACGAGATCCCCAGATCTTGGCTCACTTGTTGGGCTTTGTGGTCCTCGTCGTAGGGAGGTGAGGCGTGTTGACGCCGTGTGACCTCGCAGTTAGGCGTCGTCTAGCTTTAAGGACCTATAGCGACCTTAGGATAACTGAAGCCTTGTTTGCTTGTGTGCTTCTACCTGTACCCATCCGCCGTAGCATATGGACTTCTTCCCTTCTCTCCTGAGTCATTCTTTCTCTCCTGTGTTCCCCCGTCTTCTCCTCTACGCACATTCTTTGTTAAAAAAAGTTTTAATTTGGTGTGTGTGCACCTTTGTGCATGCTTTCGTGGACACGAGACGAGAGTGGTCGTTTGACGAGGAGCGTTGTCAATCCAGCTTCGGTCATCGATTTCTCGACACCTTCCTCCTCTCGTGTCGCACATAGTTTGGGTTCGATGGCTGCTAATTTCCGCGAGGAGGAGCAGTTGCTGGACCCACCTGAGCGTCTTGTTGTCGTTCCCATACCTCTACGTGATCGATGCTACCCGAGCCGTACTGCTCTACCTTCATGCATCGTATTGCCAGAGGCTAATGGGAACCATTTTGAGGTTAAGCCTCAGTTTATCTCCATGCTCCCTCATTTCACTGGGAAAGGTGACCCCTATATCTTTCTCAGGGAATTTGAGGAGGTTTGTGCTATGTTCAAGCTGCAACAACTTAGCACAGACTCAATCCATCTTAGGCTTGTCCCCTTTGCGCTGAAGGATGACGCCAAGAAGTGGTTGTACAGCAACCAGGCAAATGCCTTTAGGACTTGGGATGAGTTTAAATATGCATTCCTCAAGAAGTACTTCCCAAATCATCGGACTCAAAAATTGAGGAACGAAATCAATTCGTTCTATCAACTTGAGACCGAGACATTTCATGCATATCTAGAGAGGTTCAAGGAGCTACTATCCTCATGCCCTCACCATGGCATTGAGTTGTGGCGCCTTTGTCAGATTGTGTACGAGGGTCTTCACATCCCTTCAAGAACGCTCCTTGAGTCCATGTGTCAAGGAGAGTTCTTGGGAAAGGATGAACGAGAGGCATGGGCTTTCCTAGAAGACCTTGCTGAGAAAACCATGCAATGGGAGAGTGTGAGGGAACCACCTGCATCATCTAGTATAGGAGCGAGGATCGCGAATGCAAACTCCACTAGATCGGGTACCGTATTTGCTATCGATACCACTACGGCCACCGAGGCACGCATGGCGGCCTTAATGCGCCGTATGGATTCGATTGAGCTCCAAAACCAACAAAGTGCACCTCACATGTCCACATCTGGTCAAATTCCATGTCATTCATGTGGTAGGATAGGTCATGTAGAAAGCGAGTGTGAGTCCATTCCTCCTGATATAGAGCGTGTCAATGCCATCTATGATAGAGCCTGGAATGACCCATACTCATCATCTTATAATCCTGGATGGAGGAACCACCCCAATTTTTCATGGAACCAAACTAATGCCCCGGGTGGTCCTTCAAACTCCTCTAGACCACATTACCAATCACACCAACCTCCCATGCATGCACATTCCTATCAGCCACCCCAAGCGCAAACCACTGATCAATCGGGTTTCCTAAATTCCAATAATATGGAAACCCGATTCAATTCGCTTGAGACCTTGACTTGTGGACTTTAAAACTCAATGAATTTTTTTATGTCAATCACGAGTCAAGTTCTCACTTCAAATCAGCAGACCATCAAATCTCTAGAGCTTCAGATGGGCCAATTGGCTCAGTTTGTACATGAAAGAGAGAGAGGGTCTTTTCCTAGCCAGTCTGAGGCTAACCCCCGAATGTACCAACAACAACACATGCAAAATGAGAATGTGGTACCTCGGGGGAGGCAAGTGAACCATGTGGAGGAACCTGTTCACCATGTCAATTCCATTGTGACCTTAAGGAATGGAAAACAGGTTGACAATAACATTTCCTTGCCACAACAACCACCATCTATGCAACCCCTCAGTGGCAATGGTGGTGAGGAAGAGGCTGAGGGTGAGGGTAATACACGAACGCTTCCTTCTTCTTAGGCACCGCAGAAAACCTACCTGCCAAAAGCTCCCTATCCAAGTAGGTTAACCAAAAAGCAGAGTGACAACATGGACAAGATATTAGAGGTGTTTAAGCAAGTAAAGGTTAACATCCCCTTGTTGGATGTCATCCAACAAATACCTCAATATGTCAAAGTGTTGAAGGATCTCTGCACAACCAAGAGGAAGACCAATGTTCCTAAGAAAGCATTCTTGGCTGCAAATATCAGCTCACTTTTGTCCAATCCAACCTACACAAAATACAAGGACCTTGGGTGCCCTACTATTCAGTGTACGTTAGGGGACACTAGAATGAGCAATGTTTTACTTGATTTAGGATCAACGGTCAACCTCCTCCCATTCTCGGTTTATCAACAGTTGAACTTGGGAGAATTGAAACCAACTAAGATCACCCTCTGATTGGCGGATAGATCCATTCGTATTCCCATGGGGATTATCGGGGACGTGCTTATCAAAGTTGGAGATTTTATATTTCCAGTCGATTTTGTTGTCCTTGATACCAATCCTCTTGCAAACACCCAATCTCAAAATACCTTTGATTTTGGGTAGACCATTTCTGGCCACCTCCAATGCCTTGATTAATTGTAGAAATGGTCTCATGAAGCTCTCATTCGGTAACATGAGTGCCGAGTTTCATGTGTTCAACTCTGGTAGGCAACAGGAACCCATAGATGAACCTTTAAATCTAAATCTCATCCGCCAATTGGAGAAAGCACCACAAAATCAACGAACACCCCTAACCCCAATGCAACCCGTTGAGAATGGTCGTGGGCTCAACGAAAACTCATTGTCTGTCTTCACAATGCAACAGAGTGAGCTGGCCTTGAACATGAATGTCCAAAGGGAGTGTTCGTCGCATGATTCAGTTGAGAGTACTAGTGAGAGTGAGGCACCTCATCATTTGCCTATACCGGAAGGTGTCTCTACCTCATGTCCCATGGCCATTGTGTCATTTGAGCTTCGTTTTGACTCCAACAAAGACCCACCTATGACCGAGCTTATGCTTGATGATCTAAATGATGGTGGGAGGTCCTTGTTGGATGACTTAGGGAGAAGCCCCATTCTTAGTGATGCAAGTCTCCTGCATCCATCGAATGAGCTTGAGGAACTCATTCCGATGCACCCGCCTTTTGGTTGGAGGGTTTTGTTCGATGAGCAACTAAACCCTTGTGAGGCAACACAACTTCAATCTTTGTTGCCCACACCCAACCAATATCATGAGGGGTTCGAGCCATTCAACTTTGACCTTTCACCCCTCATGACACCTCAGAGTACCGGTGAAGTTTGCCTATCTCGGCAAGTCTCTGGTCCTCATCACTTGATGTTCTCATTTGATGTTCCTTGACCAAATGATTATGAGAATATCGTTGTTGTTGTATATATCAAGTAAAAAAGTCGAAAAAAAGAGCAAAAGAAAAGAAAAATAATAATTGTGTAATAAAAGACTCCATGAGCGAGCATTGATTGTTGTGGGCCCCAACCCTTGTGTACTTGGGCCCCATTTCTTCACGTATTTGTCTCCCTTCTTCAGTATCTCATAGGTTTTGAGGAAATTCGGGTTTGTGTCCATCACTATAACCATGAACTTCCTGTTGTGCTTCATGTTGGTGAGATCTTTTTTCATGCATAAATCCATGTAGTATCATGCTCACATTCATTGTGGACAATGCATGAAGTACGTGTGGGGGGTGTTTTACGTGTGTACATAGTCGAGTCTTTTTCTTTTGATTATGTTTTTCTTTTGTGTGTATTGATAGGGTCATGTTAGTATGCTGCATTTAATATCGATATATCTGCTTGCCATGATCCTTGGGTGACTTGTCTTCTTTTGCTTGCCTAGTGCTTTAAAATTTCACATTTCTTTCAAAATCTTCATGTGTTTGCGAAAGAAAATGTTTTTGTGGGTTTTGTGTGTGTTTAGCATGGGCAAAACCGTTGAGAGGCAAAGTAAAAAGAAAGCTCCCAAAATTGTCTTGAACTTGATGCATTAGGATTTCTAGTTTACTGCCTTTAGGTCTTATCGAGTCGTTAGGATGCACCCCAGTTTTCCTTCGGGGGGCGTGTAATCATAGGGTTTCAGTACTCAAATATTTAAAGAAGTCCACCCTGAACCTAGTGAGTCAAATAATTCGTGTCTGTTAGTATAAGGAAGTTTGTCGTAGTCAAGGGCCCTTAATCTCTTTTTGTGAAACTTAAGTGTAGGGGTTTTGGTTCCCATGTAGATAAATAAATAAGTGGTGTTCTCTCTTCTCGCACGGCTCCTATCACTCGGGAAAGTAAGTCTGAGGGGCCTTTGTGCCTGGTGCTTTCGAGTCGTCTGACTTGGGATGCACCGACCGAACTCCCGTTACACGGGTGGTAGGGATCGCCCTATGTGGAGATTTGGGGGAAGGTGTACGTGATAGTGTAAGTCCTCATAGGCAATGATGCACGAGACCTGAACCTGGGAGAATCAAACACCAACCAATAAAATGCTCCAAAGAAAAAGAAAAAAAAAAAAGGAAAAAAAAAAAAAAATTAGTCAAATAAGAACCAAAATGGACTTTACACATTGAATCACATTCAGAAGTTAAGGTTGCCCATGTCTTTCACTTAAGTCCTTGACTAACTTTCACGAATAACTCATTAGGCTAGGTGTGTGGACGGATTACATATATAGAGTCGACCCGTAGTATTACCGCGTCCCATGATTGACAAAATAAGTCCAACAAGTCGTGTAGCTAGATTGATTAATGCATCTTGTTCGGATTTTGTGGGTATATCCGCTGAAAACCCTCAGGATACAACACTCCTCCTCCTTGGCAACAAGGAGGTTTAACGGCTTGTTGCACGTGCAAAGTGCAACCGTGATTCCTACGAAAGTGAGTTCGGCTTTCTTGTTTTTCGTATGCTTTTCTCTTTCTTTGTTTTGCTCGGGGCTAGCAAAAGTTTGGTGTGGGGGTATTTGATTGACATCATTTCATGCTTATATTTGTATCTTATATCCATTATCTTTCACCTAAACAATGCTATGTTACGAGTTTTATGCTTAGTTTCAGGAATAAATAGGTTTGAAGAGATGAAGCATAAAAGGACCCAAAAGCTGGGAAAAAGGACTGAATTGTGAGATTTGGGGACCAAGATGCAAGGAAGAAGGACCTGATTGCAAGACAGAAGGACCTAAGAGCAAAACAGAATACTCCACACCATCATGGGGAGTATTTTACCAACTCGATTCGGGTCGGAGCTCCAACAAGTCAAGTAACCGCATCAAAGACCAACAATACCAGAACGAAAAGCCCACAACAAATTCCAACGCGATCCGAAGTTTATGGACCGCCCCGCCAATTGGCGGTCCATATTACTCAGGATCCACCCAAATTTCTCCTGGACTTGTATTAATGTTTGTTTAGGCTATTTTTGGTATTGGTTTAGTCCCACATCGGGGGATTGTCCCGGATTAGCTTTTTCCATGGCTATAAATAGAACTGTTCACCTCCTATTGTAATCACTCCATATTTTAAGTGACTATTCTTCCTACTAGAAGTGAGGCCTTGAAGCACACACTAAAGTAGGAGGATGCTACTTTTAATGTGAGTCATTTTAATACAACTTTTCTTCATTATGTTGTTTGTTTTATGTTTCTTGTTTTGCTTTGTGTTGAACGTTTTATTTAAAACCGCAAGTGCACGGCCGCGATGAAGCGGTGGCAAGTACGGGTCGTCCTCAGGGAGGTGAGCAGCCTCTTGTTTGCACGAAATCAAGTGGCGAAAATAATGGAGAAGAGAGTTGGTTACGCTACTCTACACAAAACTACGCTAAGAAGTATGAAATGTGAAAGAAGCAAACAAACGATGAAATAAGAACTAAGCTAAGAACAAAACAAGAATGCTGGAATTTCAGGAATGGAAAACCCCTAAGGGGTGGAGTGAGTGCACACAAGCAAAGAGGTGGGTGTAGAATACATTCTTTAAGCACATGAAGGTGGTGTTTATCAAGCATAGGAAGTGTCTAAATGTTATGGCAAAACCTATCAATCTATTCACCAACTTGGTTGATTAACATTTACATATGCAAGTTGTTTATTTCAGAACCTAAACAAGCATGAGAGGTGTCTAATCATTTTGGCAAAACTCATCAAGTTATAAATTCTATCCTAAACAAGCAAGCATACATTCATGTTTAATCAACACATTGAAATTAAAGCATTCATCACATTCTCTAATGCATGTATGTACATCTACTCCACCCCCCAAAGGGGATGGAACTACTCACTAAACATTACACTAATTATTAAACTATGGAAAGAAAGCATATTAAAACTAAGCTAGAATTAAAAGACGATTAAACTAAAACATGCACAACAATAAAAGAAGCATAAAACAAACAATGAAAGAAACATAAAACTTTATTGATAAAATGACTCACATTAAAAGTAGCATCCTCCTACTTTAGTGTGTGCTTCAAGGCCTCACTTCTAGTAGGAAGAATAGCCACTTAAAATATGGAGTGATTACAATAGGAGGTGAAGAGTTCTATTTATAGCCATGGAAAAAGCTAATCCGGGACAATCCCCCGATGTGGGACTAAACAGATACCACAAATAGCCTACACATCCTCTAATACATGTGCTGGAGAAATTTGAGCGCATTTGGGCCAAAAGTGACCGCCAATTAGCGGTCTTGGACCGCTAATTAGCGGTCTACAGTGTCCGGATCGCTCTGGAATTTCTTGTGGGCTTTTCTGGAAGGCTTTGTTGGTATTTGATGCATCTATTTTGCATGTTGGAGCTCCGACCCGAATAGAATTGCCAAAATACTCCCCATGATGGTGAGGAGTATTCTGTTTTGCTCTTAGGTCCTTTGGTCTTGCATTCAGGTCCTTCTTCCTTGCATCTTGGTCCACAGATCTCACAATTCAGTCTTTTTTCCCAGCTTTTGGGTCCTTTTATGCTTCATCTCTTCAAACCTATTTATTCCTGAAAACTAAACATAAAACTCGTAACATAGCATTATTTAGGTGAAAGATAATGGATATAAGATACAAATATGAGCATAAAATGATGTCAATCAAATACCCCCACACCTAACTTTTGCTAGTCCCGAGCAAAACAAAGAAAGAGAAAAGCATGCGAAAAAAAACAAGAAATCCTAACTCACTTTCGTAGGAATCACGGTTGCACTTAGCACGTGCAACAAGCCGTTAAACCTCCTTGTCGCCAAGGAGGAGGAGTGTTGTCTCCTGAGGGTTTTCAGCGGATCTACCCACAAAATCCGAACCAGATGCAATAATCAATCTAGCTACACGACTCGCTGGACTTATTTTGTCGATCATGGGACGCGGTAACACTACGGGTCGACTCTATATATGTAATCCGTCCACACACCTAGCCTAATGAGTTATTCGTGAGAGTTAGTTAAGGACTTAAGTGAAAGACATGGGCAACCTTAACTTCTGAATGTGATACAATGTGTAAAGTCCATTTTGGTTCTTATTTGCTTCTTCTTTTTTTCTTCTTTTTTTTCTTCTTTTTTTTTCTTTTTTTTCTTTTTGGAGAATTTTATTGGTTGGTGTTTGATTCTCCCAGGGTCAGGTTTCGTGCATCATTGCCTATGAGGACTTACACTATCACGTACACCTTCCCCCAAATCTCCACATAGGGCGATCCCTACCACCCGTGTAACGGGAGTTCGGTCGGTGCATCCCAAGTCAGATGACTCGAAAGCACCAGGCACAAAGTCCCCTCAGACCTACTTTCCCGAGTGATAGGAGCCGTGCGAGAAGAGAGAACACCACTTATTTATCTACATGGGAACCAAAACCCCTACACTTAAGTTTCACAAAAAGAGATTAAGGGCCCTTGACTACGACAAACTTTCTTATCCTAACAGACACGAATTATTTGACTCACTAGGTTCAGGGTGGACTTCTTTAAATGTTTGAGTACTGAAACCCTATGATTACACGCCCCCCGAGGGAAAACCAGGGTGCATCCTAACGACTCGACAAGACCTAAAGCCAATAAACTAGAAATCCTAATGCATCAAGTTCAAGACAATTTTGGGAGCTTTCTTTTTACTTTGCCTCTCAACGGTTTTGCACATGCTAAACACACGCAAAACCCACAAAAACATTTTCTTTCGCAAACACATGAAGATTTTGAAAGAAATGTGAAAACTTTAAAGCACTCGGCAAGCAAAAGAAGACAAGTCACCCAAGGATCATGGCAAGCAGATATATCAATGTTAAATGCGGCACACTAACATGACCCTAGCAGTACACACAAAAGAAAACAAAACCAAAGGAAAAAGACTCGAATATGTACACACGTAAAACACCCCCCCACACCTACTTCATGCATTGTCCTCAATGAATGTGAACAAGATACTACATGGATATATGCATGAAAAAGGAAGGATCTCACCAACATGAAGTACAAAGGGACGTTCGGGGTCATGTTGATGGACACAAACCCAAATTCCCTCAAGACCAGTGAGAAGCTGAAGAAGGGAGATAAATACGTGAAGAAATTGGGCCCAAGTACACAAGGGTTGGGGCCCACAACAATCGATGCTCACTGAAGGAGTCTTTTATTACACACTTTTTTTTCTCTTTTTTTTGTTTTTTTTGTTTTTTTTACAAGATATATACATCAACCAAGATATTCTCATAATCATTTGGTCAAGGAACATCAAATGAGAACATCAAGTCATGAGGACCAGAGACTTGCCGAGATGGGCAAACTCCACTGGTACTCTGAGGTGTCATGAGGGGTGAAAGGTCAAAGCTGAAAGGCTCGAACCCCTCATGATATTGGTTGGGTGTGGGCAACAAAGAATGAAGTTGTGTTGCCTCACTAGGGTTTAATTGCTCATCGAAGAAAACCCTCCAACCAATAGGCGGGTGCATCGGAATGAGTTCCTCAAGCTCATTCGATGGATGCAGCAGACATGCATCACTAAGAATGGGGCTTCTCCCCAAGTCATCCAACAAGGACCTCCCACCATCATTTAGATCATCAAGCATAAGCTCGGTCATAGGTGGGTCCTTGTTGGAGTCAAAATGAAGCTCAAATGGCTCAATGGCCATGGGACATGAGGTAGAGACACCTTCTGGCATAGGCATATGATGAGGTGTCTCACCCTCACTAGTACTCTCAACTGAATCATGCAACGAACACTCCCTTTGGACATTCATGTTCGAGGCCAGCTCACTCTGTTGCATTGCGAAGACAGGCAATGAGTTTTCGCTGGGCCCACGAACATTCTCAACGGGTTGCATTGGGGTTAGGGGTGTTCGTTGATTGTGTGGTGCTTTCTCTAATTGGCGGATGAGATTTAGATTTAAAGGTTCATCCATGGGTTCTTGTTGCTTACCAGAGTTGAACACATGAAACTCAGCACTCATGTTACCGAATGAGAGCTTCATGAGACCATTTCTACAATTAATCAAGGCATTGGAGGTTGCCAGGAATGGTCTACCCAAAATCAAAGGTATTTGAGAGTGGGTGTTCGCAACAGGATTGGTATCGAGGACAACAAAATCGACTGGAAATATAAAATCTCCAACTTTGATAAGCACGTCCTCGATAATCCCCATGGGAATACGAATGGATCTATCCGCTAATTGGAGGGTGATCTTAGTTGGTTTCAATTCTCCCAAGTTCAACTGTTGATAAACAGAGAATGGGAGGAGGTTGACCGCTGATCCTAAATCAAGCAAAACATTGCTCAATCTAGTGTCCCCTATCGTACACTGAATAGTAGGACACCCCGGGTCCTTGTATTTTGTGTAGGTGGGATTGGACAAAAGTGAGCTGATATTTGCAGCCAAGAATGCTTTCTTAGGAACATTGATCTTCCTCTTGGTTGTGCAGAGATCCTTCAACACTTTGGCATATTGAGGTCTTTGTTGGATGACATCCAACAAGGGGATGTTAACCTTCACTTGCTTAAACACCTCTAATATCTTGTCCATGTTGTCACTCTGCTTTTTGTTTAACCTACTTGGATAGGGAGCTTTTGGCAGGTAGGTTTTCTGCTGTGCCTGAGAAGAAAGCTTTGGTGTATTACCCTCACCCTCAACTTCTTCTTCACCACCATTCCCACTGAGGGGATGCGTAGATGGTGGTGGGTGTGGCAAGGAAATGTGATTGTCAACCTGTTTTCCATTCCTTAAGGTCACAATGGAATTGACATGGTGAACAGGTTCCTCCACATGGTTCACTTGCCTCCCCCGAGGTACCACATTCTCATTTTGCATTTGTTGTTGTTGGTACATGCGGGGGTTAGCCTCAGGCTGGCTAGGAAAAGACCCTCTCTCTCTTTCATGTATAGACTGAGCCAATTGGCCCATCTGAAGCTCTAGAGATTTGATGGTCTGCTGATTTGAAGTGAGAACTTGACTCGTGGTTGTCATAAAAATTTTCATTGAGTTTTCAAGTCCACGAGTCAACGTCTCAAGCGAATTGAATCGGGTTTCCATATTATTGGAATTTGGGAAACCCGATTGATTGGTGGTTTGCGCTTGGGGTGGCTGATAGGAATGCGCATGCATGGGAGGTTGGTGTGATTGGTAAGGTGGTCTAGAGGAGTTTGGAGGACCACTCGGGGCATTAGTTTGGTTCCATGAAAAATTGGGGTGGTTCCTCCATCCAGGATTATAAGATGATGAGTATGGGTCATTCCTGGCTCTATCATAGACGGCGTTGACGCGCTCCATCTCAGGAGGAATGGACTCACACTCGCTCTCTACATGACCTATCCTACCACATGAATGACAAGGAACTAGACCAGATGTGGACATGTGAGGTGCACTTTGTTGGTTTTGGAGCTCAATCGAATCCATACGGCGCATTAAGGCCGCCATGCGTGCCTCGGTGGCCGTAGTGGTATCGATAGCAAATACGGTACCCGATCTAGTCGAGTTTGCATTCGCGATCCTCGCTCCTATACTAGATGATGCAGGTGGTTCCCTCACACTCTCCCACTGCATGGTTTTCTCAGCGAGGTCTTCTAGGAAGGCCCATGCCTCCCTTTCATCCTTTCCCAAGAACTCTCCTTGACACATGGAATCAAGGAGCGTTCTGGACGGGATGTGAAGACCCTCATACACAATCTGACAAAGACGCCACAACTCAATGCCATGGTGAGGGCACGAGGATAGTAGCTCTTTGAACCTCTCAAGATATGCATGAAATGGTTCGGTCTCATGTTGATAGAACGAATTGATTTCGTTCCTCAATTTTTGAGTCCGATGATTAGGAAAGTACTTCTTGAGGAATGCAGATTGAAACTCATCCCAAGTCCTAAAGGAATTCGCCTGGTTGCTGTACAACCACTTCTTGGCATCATCCTTCAGCGCAAAGGGGACAAGCCTAAGATGGATGGAGTCTGTGCTAAGTTGTTGCAGCTTGAACATAGCACAGACCTCCTCAAATTCCCTGAGAAAGATATAGGGGTGACCTTTCCCAGTGAAATGAGGGAGCATGGAAATGAATTGAGGCTTAACCTCAAAATGGTTCCCATTAGCCTCTGGTAATACGATGCATGAGGGTAGAGCTGTACGGCTCGGGTAGCATCGATCACGTAGAGGTATGGGAACGACAACTGGAAGCACTGGTCGAACAGGTGGGTCCAGCAACTGCTCCTCCTCACGGAAATTAGCAGCCATTGAACCCGGACTGCGTGTGACACGAGAGGAGGGAGGTGTCGAGAAATCGATGACCGAAGCCGGATTGACAACGCTCCTCGTCAAACGACCACTCTCGTCTTGTGTCCACGAAAGCATGCACAAAGGTGCACACACACAAAACAAAACTTTTTTTTCTTTTTTTCTAACAAAGAATGTGCGTAGAGGAGAGGACGAGGGAACACAGGAGAGAAAGAATGACTCAGGAGAGAAGGGAAGAAGTCCTTAAGCTACGGCGGATGGGTACAGGTAGAAGCACACAAGCAAACAAGGCTCAAGCAATCCTAAGGTCGCTATAGGTCCTTACAGCTAGACGACGCCTAACTGCGAGGACACACGGCCTCAACACGCCTCACCTCCCTACAACGAGGACCACAAAGCCCAGCAAGTGAGCCAAGATCCGGGGATCTCGTCTCTCCTACTATCGACAAAGTGGGCAACGCCGATCAGGTCATGACGGTCGGGACCAGATCACTCTCCTAATGCGTCCGAATTCCTTAAGGCCAATGTCTACTTGATTTTAAAATTAGGCTCTTGATTAGTGTGGTTTTTGGGACGAAGGAAAGGGTGATGAAATCCCCTACCTTATCTTTTATGGGACAGCCCCTCCTTAGTAGCGTTTTGGAGTCCTAAATCTAGCAATCAACTCTCCAAACAACGCTCAACTCACACTTGTTGCAATGCACTTCCTACTAACTAATGCATGTTCATATGAAATGCATGAATGAGAGTAGAAGGTGCGTACCTCACGCCAGCTCTCAGCAACAGAAAATAAAGCTAAGATAAAAGACAATCTAAATGCCTAAGTCACATACATGATGCATGACTTAAACAAGAATAATGCCTAATCTTTTGCTTTGAGTTCTAGGGTTCAAGTTGCTTAAAGGAGGTTTGATTCTTGATTTGGGAACAAACTATAGGTCAAGACATGCTAAATCGAGTCCCAGATCACTATAACAGATAAAGAAATACTCCACAAAAATTTAGAGGCGAAATGAAGCTACCAGACCGCCAGTTGGCGGTTGAAGACCGCTGATTGGCGGTCTTCTTCTCTCAGATCACCTCCAAACTTGACCAGATGCTTCCCCTTCTCAATGTGAGTCACCTGCGACAACGAAAACTACAAGACAAAAATTAAATCCACTCGAATCGTCCAAACAAGAGTCTGGACTGGCACCTCCCCGGCAACGGCGCCAAAAACTTGTTGAACGTTTTATTTAAAACCGCATGTGCACGGCCGCGATGAAGCGGTGGCAAGTACGGGTCGTTCTCAGGGAGGTGAGCAGCCTCTTGTTTGCACGAAATCAAGTGGCGAAAATAATGGAGAAGAGAGTTGGTTACGCTACTCTACACAAAACTACGCTAAGAAGTATGAAATGTGAAAGAAGCAAACAAACGATGAAATAAGAACTAAGCTAAGAACAAAACAAGAATGCTGGAATTTCAGGAATGGAAAACCCCTAAGGGGTGGAGTGAGTGCACACAAGCAAAGAGGTGGGTGTATAATACATTCTTTAAGCACATGAAGGTGGTGTTTATCAAGCATAGGAAGTGTCTAAATGTTATGGCAAAACCTATCAATCTATTCACCAACTTGGTTGATTAACATTTACATATGCAAGTTGTTTATTTCAGAACCTAAACAAGCATGAGAGGTGTCTAATCATTTTGGCAAAACTCATCAAGTTATAAATTCTATCCTAAACAAGCAAGCATACATTCATGTTTAATCAACACATTGAAATTAAAGCATTCATCACATTCTCTAATGCATGTATGTACATCTACTCCACCCCCCAAAGGGGATGGAACTACTCACTAAACATTACACTAATTATTAAACTATGGAAAGAAAGCATATTAAAACTAAGCTAGAATTAAAAGACGATTAAACTAAAACATGCACAACAATAAAAGAAGCATAAAACAAACAATGAAAGAAACATAAAACTTTATTGATAAAATGACTCACATTAAAAGTAGCATCCTCCTACTTTAGTGTGTGCTTCAAGGCCTCACTTCTAGTAGGAAGAATAGCCACTTAAAATATGGAGTGATTACAATAGGAGGTGAAGAGTTCTATTTATAGCCATGGAAAAAGCTAATCCGGGACAATCCCCCGATGTGGGACTAAACAGATACCACAAATAGCCTACACATCCTCTAATACATGTGCTGGAGAAATTTGAGCGCATTTGGGCCAAAAGTGACCACCAATTAGCGGTCTTGGACCACTAATTAGCGGTCTACAGTGTCCGGATCGCTCTGGAATTTCTTGTGGGCTTTTCTGGAAGGCTTTGTTGGTATTTGATGCATCTATTTTGCATGTTGGAGCTCCGACCCGAATAGAATTGCCAAAATACTCCCCATGATGGTGAGGAGTATTCTGTTTTGCTCTTAGGTCCTTTGGTCTTGCATTCAGGTCCTTCTTCCTTGCATCTTGGTCCAAATATTTCCCAGCTTTTGGGTCCTTTTATGCTTCATCTCTTCAAACCTATTTATTCCTGAAAACTAAACATAAAACTCGTAACATAGCATTATTTAGGTGAAAGATAATGGATATAAGATACAAATATGAGCATAAAATGATGTCAATCACTTTGCTTAATCTCATTTCATTAGTTTTATTAGCTTAGTTAATATGCTTTCTTTGTTTTGTTTAATAATTAGTATAATGTTTAGTGAGTAGTTCCATCCCCTTTGGGGGGTGGAGTAGATGTACATACATGCAAATGAGAATGGATTGAATGCTTTATTTCCAATGTGTTGATAAAACATGAATGTATGCTTGCTTGTTTAGGATAGAATTTATAACTTGACGAGTTTTGCCAAAATGATTAGACACCTCTCATGCTTGTTTAGGTTCTGAAATAAACATCTTGCATATGTAAATGTTAATAAACTAAGTTGGTGAATAGATTGATAGGTTTTGCCACAACATTTAGACACTTCCTATGCATGATAACACCATCTTTATTTGTGCTTAAAAAATGTGTTCAACACCCATTTTTTTGCTTGTGTGCACTCACTCCACCCCTTAGGGGTTTTCCCATTTCTGTATTCCAGCATTATTCTCTTGTTCTTAGCTTAGTTGTCATTTCATTGTTTGTTTCTTTCGTTCGCATTTCATAATTCTTAGCGTAGTTTAGTGTAGAGTAGCATAATCAATCTTTCTCCCCCAATTTTTGCCACTTGATTTCTGATAAAGAAGAGGCTGCTCACCTCCCTGAGGACGACCCGTAATTGCCATCGCTTCATCGCGGCCGTGCACTTGCAGTTTAATATAAAACGTTCAACAATCCCCCGATGTGGGACTAAACCAATAACAAAAATAGCCTAAACACACATTAATACTAGTCCAGGAGAAAGCTTAGCAGATCTGGGATGATCCAGACCGCCAATTGGCGGTTCCAGACCGTCAATTGGCGGTCTATAAAGCCCAGATCGTTTTGGTTTTGGTTGTGGGCTTTTCTTGATGTGTTTCTTGGTCTTGGATGCATCTACTTGGTTTGTTGGAGCTCCGACCCGAATCGAATTGCCAAAATACTCCCCATGATGGTGTGGAGTTTCCTGTTTTTCTCTTAGGTCCTTCGGTCTTACGATCAGGTCCTTCTCCCTTGCATCTTAGTCCCCAGGTCTCACAATTAAGTCCTTTTTCCTGCTTTTGGGTCCTTTCATGGCTCTTCTCTTAAACCTCTTTATTCCTGATAACTAAACATAAAACTCGTCACGTAGCATTGCTTAGGTGTAAGATAATGGATATAAGATACAAATATGAGCATGAAATGATGTCAATCAAATAGCCCCACACCTAAGTTTTTGCTAGTCCCGAGCAAAACAAAGAAAGAGAAAAGCAAACGAGAAACAAGAAATCCTAACTCACTTTCGTAGGAATCACGGTTGCACTTAGCACGTGCAACAAGCCATTAAACCTCCTTGTTGCCAAGGAGGATGAGTGTTGTCTCCTGAGGGTTTTCAGTTGATATACCTGCAAAATCCGAACAAGATGCATTATTCAATCTAGACACTCGACTCGTTGGACAAATTTTGTCGATCATTGGACGCGGTAATCCTACGGGCCGACTCTATATAGGTAGTTTGTCTACACACCTAATCTAATGAACCATTCGTGCAAGTTAAAAAAGGAATTAAGTGAAAGACATGGACAACCTCAACATTCTCAAGTGATACAAAGCGTAAAGTCCATTAAGGTTCTTATTTGCATTTTTTTTTCTTTTTGTTTTTTTTTTCTTTTTGTTTCTTTTCTTTTTCTTAGTTGGAGCTTCATTCTCCCAGGGTCAGGTTTCGTGTATCATTGCCCATGAGGACATACATTATCACGTACACCTTTTCCCAAATCTCCACATAAAGCAATCCCTACCACCCGTGTAACGGGAGTTCGGTCAGCGCATCCCAAGTCAGATGACTCGAAAGCACCAGGCACAAAGTCCCTTCAGACCTACTTTGCCAAGTGATAGGAGCGGTGCGAGAAGAGATAACGCCTACTCACTTATTTCGTATCTACACATGAACCAAAACCCCTAAACTTAATGTCTCACAACAAGATTTAAAGGGTCCTTGACTACAACAAACTTCCTAAATTAACAAACACGAATTATTGACTCACTAGGTTCAGGGTGGACTTCTTTCAATGTTTGAGCACTGAAACCCTATGATTACTCACCCCCAAGGGAAAACTGGGGTGCATCCTAACGACTCGATAAATCCTAAAGCCACAGTACTAGATATCCTAATGCATCAAGTTAAAGACAATTTTGGGAGCTTTCTTTTTACTTTGCCTCTCAACGGTTTTGCACATGCTAAACACATGCAAAACCCACAAAACATTATCTTTCACAAACACATGAAGATTTTGAAAGAAATGTGAAAATTTTAAAGTACTAGGCGAGCAAAAGAAGACAAGTCACCCAGGGATCATGGCAAGCAGATATATCTATATTAAACGCAGCACACTAACATGACCCTAACAATGCAAACAAAAGAAAACAAAATCAAAAGAAAAGACTCGACTATGTACACACGTAAAACACCCCCACACCTACTTCATGAATTGTCCTCAATGAATGTGAGCAAAAGACTACATGGATTTATGCATGAAAAAGGAAAGATCTCACCAACAAAAGCGCAAAAAGGAAGTTCGTGGTTATGTTGATGGACACAACCCAAATTCCCCTCAAAACCTGTCAGATACTTACAAAGGGAGACCAAATACGTGAAAGAAAGGGGGCCCAAATACTCAAAGGTTGGAGCCCACAACAATCAATGCTCGCTCATGGAGTTTTTTTTCTCTTGTTTTTTTTAAGCACAACCAAAAATGGTCTCCCATATTCATATGTCAAGGGACATCAAATGGGAACTCGTCGTCACTCGAGCCAAAAATGCACATGCATGGGCTCGCGACATACAAATCAGAATTGCTTGACCACTTGATACCCTTATACGTGTTGTGGTCGTTTGATGCCTCTTGAGAGTGAGGAAGATAGGAGGCATGAATGAGAGGTGAACCGCTATCAGGTTGAAGGGTATCAGGTGGTTGATTCTTAACCCACATGGGGTCCTCAGCAGATACAGAGTGAAGATCATGTGGCCCAGAGGCCATAAAAATGGTAACTTGTGGCTCAAAAGCCACCTGATCGAAAGGTTGTGGCTCAAGGGCCACGTGATCAAAAGGATGTGGCTCAAGGGCCACAATATCAGAAGAATGTGGCTCAAGGGCCACAAGATCAAAAGGAGGTGGCACTGAGGCCACATGATCAGAACATAAGGCACCTTCTTGTGCCAGCCCAGGTGAAGCATCTTCACCACCTTCAGGAGCTTCATCGAACAATTCTCTGAAGTACTTGAAGGTGCCCTCAACTTCAATTTCATCCAAACCCTGGATAAGGTTGACCCCAACAGGGTCATTGAAGTCACCTGGCTTCTTGCCGATGGTGAAGATGTTAAAATCAGTGCATTGACTACCATAAGTCAAGTGCATCAGACCATTGTGACAATTGATCAATGCATTGGAAGCCACAAGTAATGGTCTCCCCAGAATGACAGGAATTTGTCCAAGTGGGTTTGGCACGGGTTCAGTATCCAAGACAAAGAAGTCAACTGGATAAATGAACTCTCCTACTTCGATCAGCACATCTTCCACCACACCCCTTGGTTTCTTCATAGAACTATCATCCAATTGAAGAGTGGTTTTTGTTTGTTTGAGGTCTCCAAGACCGAGGTGGACGTAGACAGAATATGGCAGAAGATTAACATATGCACCAAGGTCCAATAAGGCTCAATGTATGGACACATCACCAATCACACAAGAGATAGTAGGACAGCCAGGGTCCTTGTACTTGACTTGCATGGGTTGTGCCAACAAAGAACTCATGTTAGCCGCAAGAAAATCTTTCTTTGGAACATGAGTTTTTCTCTTCTTAGTGCATAAGTCCTTGAGAACCTTGGCATAAGGTGGTATTTGCTGAATCACCTCCAACAGAGGGATGTTCACCTTAACTTGCCTAAACATCTCAAGCATCTTGTCATGCTTATCAGAGGTTTTCTTCTTAAGGCACTCAGGGAATGGCGCCTTCGGAGCATAAGGATGCGAAGGAACCCCAGAATTCTGGTCCAAAGAAACATGAGTGGGGACCTCCGAATCTGGTTCCTTCGACACAAGAGGAGACAAGGGGACCTCAGGGTTCGGCCCCTTTGTCGGAGGAAATGTAGAAAGAACCTCAGGATCTGGCTCCTTCCTGGAGGTATTTGTGGAGGGAGCCTCAGGATCCGGCTCCCTCAAAGATGGTGATGACAAAGAAGGCACCCCAATGTGGTTATCCACCTCCTTACCAGACCTCAAAGTATGAATCACATTAATATGATGGGTCGGTTCAGAGGTGGCATTAGGTTAAGGTCTACTTCTTTGAGAATGGGTACTCCGAGGATTCACCTCAGGTTGACTCGGGAACTGACCTTTATCGCGTTCATGGAATTGATGAGCCAGCTAGCTAACTTGTATTTCCAAAGCCTTAACTGTACTTTGCAACGCTTGAAGGGTCAGATCACAAGAAGGGTCATCTGGGTCAACCCGCTAGGGTGGTGGAGTCTGTTGGTAATTATGGTTCTGAGACCTTTAATGTGGAGGGGTGTAGGTCACCGATGGGCGTGGAGGTTGATAAGGTGGAGGTTGAGGTTGAGCATACGAGCTCTGACCGTTACCCCCACTAGGCCCCCAAGAGAAGTTAGGATGGTTACGCCATCCCGGGTTGTAGGAGTGACTGTACGGGTCGTTACGGGGCCTCTGTTGATACATCGCATTTGCATGCTCAGTATCCCTTGGAGCATAAGCGTATTCCAAGTCATCATGGCCCATAAGTCCACACCTACCACACCCGGGAGTAGCGACCTGAGCTACAGGATCTCGGTCCAACTCCAAACTCTCAATCCTACGCATGAGAGCAGCCATTTTCTCCTCAGACGCGATCGATGACTCAACTTGATAAGATCCAGCTCGACCAGAAGATCATGCGGCTGGTGGCTCTCTCATGGTATCCCACTCGAAGGTACGTTCCGGCATAGACTCAAAAGTATCCCATGCCTCCTCGATGGGTTTCATTTGGAAGTCACCCTGACACATTGACTCCAACAATTTCCAGGTGTTGTAGTTGATGCCCTCATAAACAATGTGGCACAGCTGCCATAACTCAATTCCATGAGGAGGGCACTGTTGGAGAAGGTCCTTGAACCTCTCAAAGAAACCATGAAACGATTCGGTCTCGGTCTGATACATTTGATGTATCTGGTGCCGTATCTGTTGAGTTTTCCTTTGAGGGAAAAATCTCTTCAGAAAGACGGTCACAAAGTCATCCCATGACCAAATCGAGCTCGTCGGGAGGCTATACATCCATTTCTTCGCATTATCCTTCAATGAGAAAGAACTCATCCTCAACCGGACTGAATCCTCGTCAAGCTGTTGAAGTTTGAACATGGAGCATACTTCCTCGAATTCACGTATAAAGATATACGGATCCTCCTTATTGGACGTAAAGGTTGGAAGCATGCTCACATATTGAGGTTTCAGCTCATAGTTGTTCCCGCGAGCAGGGGGAACAACTATGCAAGAAGGTTGCGCGGCCCGAACAGGATGGGTCCGCTCCCACAAAGTCATCGGTCTATCATGTCGAGCTAAAGGTGGTGGTGCACCAAGAACTCGATCCTGACCGAATCTCCCTTCCTCTCGAGTCAGAGGAGGAGGAGAAGGAGGTCTACGTGGTGGCAGAAGCGGACCGACGTATTCCATGTATGGAACCCGGTCTCCCCCGTCACCGCGAGACGAATCGGCTTCATGCTCCAAAGGAGCACGAGGCGGAGATGGTCGATCACCAAGACCGTCCATCTCAGAAGAATGCACTCTCTCGAGTCGAGCGCTCTCACCAGAACGAGCCCAACCTCGCATAAAATGCTCGACTCGACTCTAAAATAACACACAACAGAAGGTGTACTAGAGGAGGAGACTAAACGTAGAGAATAGATGAGGAGAGGACTCAGGTGAGGAGGGAAGAATCCCTAGAGCTAGCGTGGGTAGTGGGACCAGGTAGAAGCCTAACTAGCAAGCACAGCTCAAACAATGTAAGGCAATGGGTCCTTAGGCTAGACGACGCCTAACTTTGAGGTCACTAGCCTCGACACGCCTCACCTCCCTACAACGAGGACCACAATGCCCAGCAAGTGATACCAGATCCGGAGATCCAGTACCTCCTACCATCGACAAGGTAGGCAACGCCGATCAGGTCATGACGGTCTCAACTAGATTACTCTCCTAGTGCGCCCGCAATCCTAGGGTCAATGTCTACTTGCTTTTAGTTAAGGATTTATTAAGAGTGGTTTTTGGGGCCAAGGAAAGGGTGATGAAATCCCCCACCTTATCTTTTATGGGACAACCCCTCCTGAATAGTGTTTTGATCCTAGATCTAGCAATCAATCGCTCCAATCAAACGCTCAACTCACTCTTGTCCTGATGCAATTCCTACTAACTAATGCATGGGCATACGAGATGAATGAATGAGTGTACGAAATACGTACCTCACGCCAACACTCAACAACTGAAAATAAAGCTAAAAGAAAAGACAACTATATGCCTAAGTCAATACATGATGCATGGCCTAAACAAATAAGAACGTCTAGTCATTTGCTTTGGATTTTAAGGCCAAGTTGATTAATGGGGGAGTGATTAATGATCTGGGAGCAAACAAAAAGTCCCAGCATGCAAAATAGGGCTCCCAGATAACAAAAATTACAGAACTAACTACCAAAAAAATTTGAAAGCAGGAAACCCTCACCAGGCCGTCAATTGGCGGTCTCCAACCGCTGATTAGCGGTCGTTTTGGAGCTTCTATTCCTCAAACTTGTCTAGTAGGCTCCCTTGATCCGATGGTTCCCTCAAACAAACCAAAACTGGAAACAAAAAATTAAAAACCCCTCAAATCGTCCAAACCAACGTCTGGACAGAGCACCTCCCCGTCAACGGTGCCAAAAACTTGGTTAATTCGTTTTATATTAAACCGCAAGTGCACGACCAGATTGAAGCGGTGGAAAATACGGGTCGTCCACTGGGAGATTTGTCGACGTTTGGTTTGTACGAAGGCGAGTGGTAAGAAATAATGTGAATATGAAGATGTGTGTGTGTATGTTCAATTAAACTCCTCACAACATGAAGTGCATGAAATCATAAAACTACATCCAACTTTGCCTCCACATGAATTAAGATAAGACTACATCATTAAAAGTACAAGACAATAATTGGAATGAAGCTAAATGAACTCAAGTATAAAGACTAGACCCTACTATGCCTCCACATGAATTAAGATAAGACTACATCATTAAAACATACAAGACATTAGCTAAGGAAAAGGCAACAAGAGCACATACACTATAAATTGTGTTTCCAATATTAACTTCATCTATATCCTAACCTTATCATTCCCCATAAAATAGGTCCACTAATCAAAGCATAAGCTAAGCTTCATTCAAGAGCATTAGCATATCAAAGATAAGAGTGAAAACCCATTAGATGGTTATGGAAATCATATAAAGCTCAAGGGATAAAGATAACACACACTTAATACACTACATGATTATATCACATATTTCTCCACCCCCCAAATGGGGATGGAACTAATCGCATATATTTAAACTAACTACTCTAACAAAAGAAAGCATTATACTGAAATGAAACTACACTAATCAAGCAAGAAATATTAAAGAAGCATAAAACAAAACAAACAAGCAAGCATGCATATGAAAGGAAATTAAACTAAGAGAGAAACAACACAATATTAAAGGAAAACATCTATTATTAACTCACTCAATTACAAGTAGCCCTTCCTCCACCAGAGTTTTGCTTCAAGGCTTCACTCTTTGTAGGGAAGATGGCCACCAAAGAGGGAGGTGGATACAATGGAAGGTGAAGAGTTCTATTTATAAGCATGGAAAAAGCTAATTTGGGACAATCCCCCGATGTGGGACTAAACAAATACCAAAAATAGCCTAAACACACATTAATACAAGTCCAGGAGAAAGCTTAGCAGATCTGGGATGATCCAGACCGCCAATTGGCGGTTCCAGATCGTCAATTAGCGGTCTATAAAGCCTAGGTCGCTTTGGTTTTGGTTGTGGGCTTTTCTTGATGTGTTTCTTGGTCTTGGATGCATCTACTTGGTTTATTGGAGCTCCGACCCGAATCAAATTGCCAAAATACTCCCCATGACGGTGTGGAGTTTCCGGTTTTTCTCTTAGGTCCTTCGGTCTTACGATCACGTCCTTCTCCCTTGCATCTTAGTCCTCAGGTCTCACAATTAAGTCCTTTTTCCAGCTTTTGGGTCCTTTCATGGCTCTTCTCTTCAAACGTCTTCATTCCTGAAAACTAAACATAAAAGTCGTCGCGTAGCATTGCTTAGGTGTAAGATAATGGATATAAGATACAAATATGAGCATGAAATGATGTCAATCAAATACCCCCACACCTAAGTTTTTGCTAGTCCCGAGCAAAACAAAGAAAGAGAAAATCAAACGAGAAACAAGAAATCCTAACTCACTTTCGTAGGAATCACGGTTGCACTTAGCACGTGCAACATGCCGTTAAACCTCCTTGTTGCCAAGGAGGAGGAGTGTTATCTCCTGAGAGTTTTCAGCGGATATACCCACAAAATCCGAACAAGATGTATTATTTAATCTAGACACTCGACTCGTTGGACAAATTTTGTCGATCATTGGACACAGCAATCCTACGGGCCAACTCTACATAGGTACTCCGTCCACACACCTCATCTAATGAACCATTCGTGCAAGTTAAAAAAGGAATTAAGTGAAAGACATGGACAACCTCAACATCCTCAAGTGATACAAAGTGTAAAGTCCATTAAGGTTCTTATTTGCATTTTTTTTCTTTTTTTTTCTTTTTTTAATTTTTTTCTTTTCTTTTTCTTAGTTGGAGCTTCATTCTCCCAGGGTCAGGTTTCGTGCATCATTGCCCATGAGGACTTACACTATCACGTACACCTTTCCCCAAATCTCCACATAGGGCAATCCCTACCACCCGTGTAACGGGAGTTCGGTCGGCGCATCCCAAGTCAGAGGACTCGAAAGCACCAGGCACAAAGTCCCTTTAGACCTACTTTCCCAAGTGATAGGAGCCGTGCGAGAAGAGAGAACACCGACTCACTTATTTCGTATCTACACATGAACCAAAACCCCTACACTTAATGTCTCACAACAAGATTTAAAGGGTCCTTGACTACATCAAACTTCCTAAATTAACAAACACGAATTATTGACTGACTAGGTTCAGGGTGGACTTCTTTGAATGTTTGAGCACTGAAACCCTATGATTACTCACCCCCAAGGGAAAACTGGGGTGCATCCTAACGACTCGATAAATCCTAAAGCCACAGTACTAGATATCCTAATGCATCAAGTTGAAGACAATTTTGGGAGCTTTCTTTTTACTTTGCCTCTCAACGGTTTTGCACATGCTAAACACACGCAAAACCCACAAAACATTATCTTTCGCAAACACATGAAGATTTTGAAAGAAATGTGAAAATTTTAAAGTACTAGGCAAGCAAAAGAAGACAAGTCACCCAAGGATCATGGCAAGCAGATATATCGATTTTAAATGCAGCACACTAACATGACCCTAACAATGCAAACAAAAGAAAACAAAATCGACAGAAAAGACTCGACTATGTACACACGTAAAACACCCCCCACACCTACTTCATGCATTGTCCTCAATGAATGTGAGCAAAAGACTACATGGATTTATGCATGAAAAAGGAAAGATCTCACCAACATGAAGCGCAAGAAGGAAGTTCATGGTTATGTTGATGGACACAACCCAAATTCCCCTCAAAACCTGTGAGATACTTACAAAGGGAGACAAAATACGTGAAAGAAAGGGGCCACAAATACTCAAGGGTTGGAGCCCACAACAATCAATGCTCGCTCATGGAGAAATTTTTTTTCTCTTTTTTTTAAGCACAACAAAAAATGGGCTCCCATCTTCATATGTCAAGGGACATCAAATGGGAACCCACCATCACTCGAGCCAAAAAGGCACATGCATGGGCTCGCGACATACAAATCAGAATTGCTTGACCACTGATACCCTTATAAGTGTTGTGGTTGTTTGATGCCTCTTGAGAGTGAGCAAGATAGGAGGCATGAATGAGAGGCGAACCTCTATCAGGTTGAAGGGTATCAGGTGGTGGATTTTTAACCCACATGGGGTCCTCAGCAGATACAGAATGAAGATCATGTGGCCCAGTGGCCATAAAAATGGTATTTTGTGGCTCAAAAGCCACATGATTGAAAGTTTGTGGCTCAAGGGCCACGTGATCAAAAGGATGTGGCTCAAGGGCCACAAGATCAGAAGAATGTGGCTCAAGGGCCACAAGATCAAGAGGAGGTGGCACTGAGGCCATATGATCAGAACATAAGGCACCTTCTTGTGCCAGCCCAGGTGAAACATCTTCACCACCTTGAGGAGCTTCATCGAACAATTCTCTGAAGTACTTGAAGGTGCCCTCAACTTCAATTTCGTCCAAACCCCGGATAAGGTTGACGCTAACAGGGTCATTGAAGGCACCTGGCCTCTGGCCGATGGTGAAGATGTTAAAATCAACGCATTGACTACCATAAGTCAAGCGCATCAGACCATTGCGACAATTGGTCAATGCATTGAAAGACGCAAGGAATGGTCGCCCCAGAATGACAGGAATTTATCCAAATGGGTTTGGCATAGGTTCAGTATCCAAGACAAAGAAGTCAACTGGATAAATAAACTCTCCCACTTTGATCAGCACATCTTCCACCACACCCCTCAGTTTCTTCATAGACCTATCAGCCTATTGAAGAATGGTTTTTGTTTGTTTGAGGTCTCCAAGACCGAGGTGGACGTAGACAGAATATGGCAGAAGATTAACAGATGCACCAAGGTCCAATAAGGCTCGATGTATGGAAACATCACCAATCACACAAGAGATAGTAGGACAGCCAGGGTCTTTGTACTTGACTTGCATGGGTTGTGCCAACAAAGAACTCACGTTAGCCGCAAGAAAAGCTTTCTTTGGAACATGAGTTTTTCTCTTCTTGGTGCATAAGTCCTTGAGAACCTTGGCATGAGGTGACATTTGCTGAATCACCTCCAACAGAGGGATGTTCACCTTAACTTGCCTAAACATCTCAAGTATCTTGTCATGCTGATCAGAGGTTTTCTTCTTAAGGCGCTCAGGGAATGGCGCCTTCGGGGCATAAGGATGCAAAGGAACCCCAGAATTCTGGTCCAAAGAAACATTAGTGGGGACCTCTGAATCTGGTTCCTTCGACACAAGAGGAGACAAGGGGACCTCAGGGTTTGGCCCCTTTGTCGAAAGAAATGTAGAAAGAACCTCAGGATCTGGCTCCTTCCTGGAAGTATTTGTGGAGGGAGCCTCAGGATCTGGCTCCCTCAATGATGGTGATGACAAAGAAGGCATTCCAATGTGGTTATCCATCTCCTTACCAGACCTCAAAGTATGAATCACATTAATATGATGGGTCGGTTTAGAGGTGGCATGAGGTAAAGATGTCCTTCCTTGAGAATGGGTACTCCGAGGATTCACCTCAGGTTGACTCGGGAACTGACCCTTCTCGCGTTCATGGAGATGATGAGCCAACTGGCTAACTTGCATTCCAAAGCCTTGACTGTACTTTGCAACGCTTGAAGGGTCGGATCACAAGAAGGGTCCTTGGGGTCAACCCACTAGGGTGGTGGAGTCTGGTTGGAATAACCCGACGATGAGGCATGAGCAGGTTGGTAATTATGGTTCTGAGACCTTTGATGTGGAGGTTGGTAGGTCGCCGATGGGCGTGGAGGTTGATAAGGTGGAGGTTGAGGTTGAGCGTGCGAGCTCTGACCGTTACCCCCACTAGACCCCCAAGAGAAGTTAGGATGGTTACGCCATCCCAGGTTGTAGGAGTGACTGAACAGGTCGTTACGGGGCCTCTGTTGATACATCGCATTTGCATGCTCAGTATCCCTTGGAGCGTAAGCGTATTCCAAGTCATCATGGCCCATAAGTCCACACCTACCACACCCGGGAGTAGCGACCTGAGCTACAGGAGCTCGGTCCAACTCTAAACTCTCAATCCTACGCATGAGAGCAGCCATTTTCGCCTCAGACGCGATCGATGACTCAACTTGATAAGATCCAGCTCGACCAGAAGACCTGGAGGCTGGTGGCTCTCTCATGGTATCCCACTCCAAGGTACGTTCAGCCATAGACTCAAAAGTATCCCATGCCTCCTCGATGGGTTTCATTTGGAAGTCACCCTGACACATTGACTCCAACAATTTGCAGGTGTTGTAGTTGATGCCCTCATAAACAATGTGGCACAGCTGCCATAACTCAAATCCATGAGGAGGGAACTGTTGGAGAAGGTCCTTGAACCTCTCAAAGAAACCATGAAACAATTCGGTCTCGGTCTGATACATTTGATGTATCTGGTGCCGTATCTGTTGAGTTTTCCTTTGAAGGAAAAATCTCTTCAGAAAGACGGTCACAAAGTCATCCCATGACCAAATCGAGCTCGTCGGGAGGCTATACATCTATTTCTTCGCATTATCCTTCATTGAGAAAGAACTCATCCTCAACCGGACTGAATCCTCATCAAGCTGTTGAAGCTTGAACATGGAGCATACTTCCTCGAATTCGCGTATAAAGATATACGGATCCTCCTTATTGGACGTAAAGGTTGGAAGCATGCTCACATATTGAGGTTTCAGCTCATAGTTGTTCCCGCGAGCATGGGTAACAACTATGCAAGAAGGTTGCGCGGCCTGAACAGGATGGGTCCGCTCCCACAAAGTCATCGGTCTATCATGTCGAGCTAAAGGTGGTGGTGCACCAAGAACTTGATCCTGACCGAATCTCCCTTCCTCTCGAGTCAGAGGAGGAGGAGAAGGAGGTCTACGTGGTGGCGGAAGCGGCCCGAGGTATTCCATGTATGGAACCCGGTCTCCCCCGTCACCGCGAGACGAATCGGCTTCATGCTCCAAAGGAGCACGAGGCAGAGATGGTCGATAACCAAGACCATCCATCTCAGAAGAATGCACTCTCTCGAGTCGAGCGCTCTCACCAGAAGGAGCCCAACCTCGCATAAAATGCTCGACTCGATTCTAAAATAACACACAACAGAAGGTGTACTAGAGGAGGAGACTAAACGTAGAGAAGAGATGAGGAGAGGACTCAGGTGAGGAGGGAAGAATCCCTAGAGCTAGCGTGGGTAGTGGGACCAGGTAGAAGCCTAACTAGCAAGCACGGCTCAAACAATGTAAGGCAATGGGTCCTTAGGCTAGACGACGCCTAACTTCGAGGTCACTAGCCTCGACACGCCTCACCTCCCTACAACGAGGACCACAATGCCCAGCAAGTGTACCAGATCCGGAGATCCAGTACCTCCTACTATCGACAATGTAGGCAACACCGATCAGGTCATGACGGTCTCAACTAGATTACTCTCCTAGTGCGCCCGCAATCCTAGGGCCAATGTCTACTTGCTTTTAGTTAAGGCTTTATTAAGAGTTAATTTTGGGGCCAAGGAAAGGGTGATGAAATCCCCCACCTTATCTTTTATGGGACAACCCCTCTTTAATAGTGTTTTGATCCTAGATCTAGCAATCAATCACTCCAATCAAAGGCTCAACTCACTCTTGTCCTGATGCAATTCCTACTAACTAATGCATGGGCATACGAGATGAATGAATGAGTGTCGGAAATGCGTACCTCACGCCAGCACTCAACAACTGAAAATAAAGCTAAAAGAAAAGACAACTATATGCCTAAGTCAATACATGATGCGTGACCTAAACAAATAACAACGTCTAGTCTTTTGCTTTGGATTTTAAGGCCAAGTTGATTAATGGGGGAGTGATTAATGATCTGGGAGCAAAC
The DNA here is from genome assembly GCA_963682175.1 of Triglochin maritima. Lineage (NCBI taxonomy): Eukaryota > Viridiplantae > Streptophyta > Magnoliopsida > Alismatales > Juncaginaceae > Triglochin > Triglochin maritima. The sequence goes on along the minus strand of OY821771.1, from coordinate 21,100,829 downwards.
AAAAAGTCCCAGCATGCAAAATAGGGCTCCCAGATAACACAAATTAAAGAACTAACTACAAAAAAAATTGAAAGCAGGAAACCCTCACCAGGCCGCCAATTGGCGGTCTCCAACTGCTGATTGGCGGTCATTTTGGAGTTTCTGTTCCTCAAACTTGTCCAGTAGCCTCCCCTTGATCCGATGGTTCCCTGAAACTAAGCAAAACTGGAATCAAAAAATTAAAAACCCCTCGAATCGTCCAAACCAACGTCTGGACAGAGCACCTCCCCGGCAACGGCACCAAAAACTTAGTTGATTCGTTTTATATTAAACCGCAAGTGCACTGCCACGTTGAAGCGGTGGCAAATACGGGTCGTCCACTGGGAGGTGTGTCGACGTTTAGTTTGTGCGAAGGCGAGTGGTAAAAAATTGAGAGAGAGATTGATTACACTAACTACACTAGAATGGAAAAGGAAATGAAAGATAAGCAATAAAAACTAAACCCCGTAGGGGGTATAGAAATAATGTGAATATGAAGATGTGTGTGTGTATGTTCAATTAAGCTCCCCACAACATGTAGTGCATGAAATCATAAAACAACATCCAACTTTGCCTCCACATGAATTAAGATATGACTACATCATTAAAACATACAACACAATAATTGGAATGAAGCTAAATGAACTCACGTATAAAGACTAGACCCTACTATTCCTCCACATGAATTAAGTTAAGACTACATCATTAAAACATACAAGACATTAGCTATGGTAAGGCAACGAGAGCACAAACACTATAAATTGTGTTTCCAATATTAACTTCATCTATATCCTAACCTTATCATTCCCCATAAAATAGGTCCACTAATCAAAGCATAAGCTAAGCTTCATTCAAGAGCATTAGCATGTCCAAGATAAGAGTGAAAACCCATTAGATGGTTATGGAAATCATATAAAGCTCAATGGATAAAGATAACACAAACTTAATACACTACATGATTATATCACATATTTCTCCACCCCCCAAATGGGGATGGAACTACTCACACATATTTAAACTAACTACTCTAACAAAAGAAAGCATTATACTGAAATGAAACTACACTAATCAAGCAAGAAATATTAAAGAAGCATAAAACAAAACAAACAAGCAAGCATGCATATGAAAGGAAATTAAACTAAGAGAGAAACAACACAATATTAAAGGAAAACATCTATTATTAATTCACTCAATTGCAAGTCTTCCTCCACCAGGGTTTTGCTTCAAGGCTTCACTCTTAGTAGGGAAGATGGCCACCAAAGAGGGACATGTATACAATGGAAGGTGAAGAGTTCTATTTATAATCATGGAAAAAGCTAATACGGGACAATTTCCAGATGTGGTACTAAACCAATACCAAAAATAGCCTAAACACACATTAATACAAGTCCAGGAGAAAGCTTAGCGGATCTGGGATGATCCAGACCGCCAATTGGCGGTCTATAAAGCCCAGATCAGTTTGGTTTTGGTTGTGGGCTTTTCTTGATGTGTTTGTTGGTCTTGGATGCATCTACTTGGTTTGTTGAAGCTCCGACCCGAATCGAATTGCCAAAATACTCCCCATGATGGTGTGGAGTTTCCTGTTTTGCTCTTAGGTCATTCGGTCTTACGATCACGTCCTTCTCCCTTGCATCTTTGTCCCCAGGTCTCACAATTAAGTCCTTCTTCCTGCTTTTGGGTCCTTTCATGGCTCTTCTCTTCAAACCTCTTTATTCCTGAAAACTAAACATAAAACTCGTCCCGTAGCATTGCTTAGGTGTAAGATAATGGATATAAGATACAAATATGAGCATTAAATGATGTCAATCAAATACCCCCACACCTAAGTTTTTGATAGTCCCGAGCAAATCAAAGAAAGAGAAAAGCAAACGAGAAAAGGGAGGAGGAAAGAGATGAGAGAAAGAGAAGGAGGGAGGAGAAGGAGACGAGAAGGAGAGAGAGGACAAGGAGAGAAAAATAAGGTCACACAGAGAGAAGGAGAAGGGGAGAGTAGATAAGTGATAGGGGAGGAAAATGGGAGTGAGAGGGGAGGAGAGCGAGAAGGAGACGAGGAGAGGAGAGACAGAGGAGGAGGAGAGAGAAGGAAAAAGAGAGAAGAAGGAGGAGAGCGAGAGAGTACGATAGAGTGAGAGAGGAGGGGAGAGAGAGATGGACAAGGAGAGATAAGTAGAGGGAGATGGAGGAGGGAAGGAGACGGGGAGAGGGAGAAGAGCGGAGATGGGAAGGAGAAGGAGAGAGAGGGAAGAGAAGAGAAGCAAGAAGAGAAGGCAAGCGAGGGAGAGAGAGACAAGAGAGAGAAGGAGAAGGAAAAGGAAAAGGGGAAAGAGAAGGAATGTATTGAAGTAGAGGAGAACGAGAGAAGGGAAGGATATTGAAGACGAAGAGTGAAGAATAAGGACAGAGAAGATAGGAGATAGAAGGGAAGAGAGAATCAGAGAGAGGAGTGAGAAGGAGAGAGCGCGGGGCAACAAGAGAGTGGAAAACAACGAGAAGGACGGGGGAGAGAGAGAAGGAGAGTGTAGGACGAGAGAGAAGGAAATGGGGAAACAAGGAGAGAGGGAGAGACGGAGGGAGAGAGCTGGAAGGAGAAGGAGAGAGAGGAGAGGTGGACAGAAGGGGAGAGAGTGAGAAGGGCAAGGAGAGAGGGAGGAGAGATGGAGAAGTAGGGAGAACAATAGAGAGGAGAGCGATAAGGAGCGAAATGGAGAAGGGGAGAGAGTGAATTAGAGCGAGAAGTGGAGAGAGGAGGGAAAACGAGACTGTGAATGGAGGAAAAGGAGAGAGACAAAGAGAAGGAGAGATGGTGAGGGAGTCGGTAAGTCAGGTAGACGGAGAAAAACAAGGAGAAGGAGAGAGAGAAGGAAGAGGAGACTGGAAGGGAAGGAGAGAAGGAAAGAGGGAGGGAGAAGTAGAGACAAAAGGTAAGGAGAGCGAGAGAGAAATAGAGAGTAGGAGAAGGGGGAGAGAGAAGGAGAACGAGAGGAGTGAGACAGAGTGAAGGTGACGGAGAGGAAAAGAAAAGGGAGGAGGAGAGAGATGAGAGAAAGAGAAGGAGAATGAGGGAGGACAAGGAGAGAAGAATAATGTCACATAGAGAGAAGGAGAAGGGGAGAGTAGATAAGGAGTGAGAGGGGAGGACAATGGGAGTGAGAGGGGAGGAGAGCGAGAAGGAGACGAAGAGAGGAGAGACAGAGGAGGAGGAGAGAGAAGGAAAGAGAAAGAAGAGGAGGAGAGCGCGAGATTACGATAGAGTGAGAGAGGAAGGGAGAGAGAGATGGACAATGAGAGGGAAGTAGAGGGAGACGAAGGAAGGAAGGAGACGGAGAGAGGGACAAGAGCGGAGATGGGAAGGAGAAGGAGAGAGAGGGAAGAGAAGAGAAGCAAGAGGAGAAGGCAAGCGAGGGAGAGAGACAAGAGAGAGAAGGAGAAGGAAATGGGGAAAGAGAAGAGAAGCAAGAGGAGAAGGCAAGCGAGGGAGAGAGAGACAAGAGAGAGAAGGAGAAGGAAATGGGGAAAGAGAAGGAGAGGTATTGAAGTAGAGGAGAAGGAGAGAGAGGGAAGGAGATTGAAGACGAAGAGTCAAGGATAAGGAGAGAGAAGATAGAAGGGAAGAGAGAATCAGAGAGAGGAATGAGGAGGAGAGAGTGTGGGGCAACAAGAGAGTGGAAAACAAGGAAAAGGAAGGGGGAGAGAGAAGGAGAGTGTAGGACGAGAGAGAAGGAAATGGGGAAACAAGGAGAGAGGGAGAGGCGAAGGGAGAGAGCTGGAAGGAGATGGAGAGAGAGGAGAGGTGGACAGAGGGGGAGAGAGTGAGAAGGGCAAGGAGAGAGGGAGGAGAGATGGAGAAGTAGGGAGTACAATAGAGGAGGGCGATAAGGAGCGAAACGGAGAAGGGGAGAGAGTGAATTAGATGAAGTGGAGAGAGGAGAGAGAAGGAGACTGTGAATGAAGGAAAAGGAGAGAGACAAAGAGAAGGGGAGAGGGTGAGGGAGTCGGTAAGTGAGCTAGACGGATAAAGACAAGGAGAAGGAGATAGAGAAGGAAAGGGAGACAGGAAAGGAAGGAGAGAAGGAAAGATGGAGGGAGAAGTAGAGAGAAAAGGTAAGGAGAGAGAGAGAAATAGAGAGAAGGAGAAGGGGGAGAGAGAAGGAGAGCGAGAGGAGTGAGAGTGAGTGAAGGTGACGGAGACGAAAAGAAAAGGGAGGAGGAGAGAGAAGGACAAGCGAAGCAGGAGGAGAGAGATGACAGAAAGAGAAGGAGGGAGGAGAAGGAGACGAGAAGGAGAAGGAGAGAGGACAAGGAGAGAAGAATAAGGTCACACAGAGAGAAGGAGAAGGGGAGAGTAGATAATGAGTGAGAGGGGAGGACAATGGGAGTGAGAGGGGAGGAGAGCGAGAAGGAGACGAGGAGTGGAGAGACAGAGGAGCAAGAGAGAGAAGGAAAGAGAGAGAAGAAGGAGGAGAGCGAGAGAGTACGATAGAGTGAGAGAGGAGGGGAGAGAGATGGACAAGGAGAGAGAAGTAGAGGGAGATGGAGGAGGGAAGGAGACGGAGAGAGGGAGAAGAACGGAGATGGGAAGGAGAAGGAGAGAGAGGGAAGAGAAGGGAAGCAAGAGGAGAAGGCAGGCGAGGGAGAGAGAGACAAGAGAGAGAAGGAGAAGGAAAAGGGGAAAGAGAAGGAGAGGTATTGAAGTAGAGGAGAAGGAGAGAGAGGGAAGGAGATTGAAGACGAAGAGTGAAGGATAGGGAGAGAGAAGATAAAAGATAGAAGGGAAGAGAAAATGAGAGAGAGGAGTCAGAAGGAGAGAGCGTGGGGAAAAAGAGAGTGAAAAAAAACAAGGAGAAGGAGGGGGGAGAGAGAAGGAGAGTGTAGGACGAGAGAGAAGGAAATTGGGAAACAAGGAGAGGGGGAGAGACAGAGGGAGAAAGCTAGAAGGAGAAGGAGAGAGAGGAGAGGTGGACAGAGGGGGAGGGAGTGAGAAGGGCAAGGAGAGAGGGAGGAGAGATGGAGAAGTAAGCAGAACAATAGAGAAGGAGAGCGATAAGGAGCGAAACGGAGAAGGGCAGAGAGTGAATTAGAGTGAGACGTGGAGAGAGGAGAGAGAAGGAGACAATGAAAGAAGGAAAAGGAGAGCGACAAAGAGAAGGAGAGAGGGCGAGGGAGTCGGTAAGTGAGCTAGACGGAGAAAGACAATGAGAAGGAGAGAGAGAAGGAAGAGGAGACTCGAAGGGAAGGAGAGAAGGAAAGAGGGAGGGAGAAGTAGAGACAAAAGGTAAGGAGAGAGAAATAGAGAGAAGGAGAAGGGGGAGAGAAAAGGAGAACGAGAGGAGTGAGAGAGAGTGAAGGTGACGGAGAGGAAAATAAAAGGGAGGAGGAGAGAGAAAGACAAGCGAAGCAAGAGAAGAGAGATGAGAGAAAGATAAGGGGGGAGGAGAAGGAGACGAGAAGGAGAAGGAGAGAGAGGACAAGGAGAGAAGAATAATGTCACACAGAGAGAAGGAGAAGGGGAGAGTAGATAAGGAGTGAGAGGGGAGGACAATGGGAGTGAGATGGGAGGAGAGCGAGAAGGAGACGAGGAGAGGAGAGACAGAGGAGGAGAGAGAAGGAATGAGAGAAGAAGGAGGAGAGCGAGAGAGTACGATAGAGTGAGAGAGGATGGGAGAGAGAGATAGAAAAGGAGAGAGAAGTAGAGGGAGATGGAGGAGGGAAGGAGACGTAGAGAGGGAGAAGAGCGGAGATGGGAAGGGCAAGGAGAGAGAGGGAAGAGATGAGAAACAAGAGCAGAAGGCAAGCGAGGGAGAGAGAGACAAGAGAGAGAAGGAGAAGGAAAAGGGGAAAGAGAAGGAGAGGTATTGAAGTAGAGGAGAAGGAGAGAGAGGGAAGGAGAATGAAGACGAAGAGTGAAGGATAAGGAGAGAGAAGATAGGAGATAGAAGGGAAGAGAGAATCAGAGAGAGGAGTGAGAAGGAGAGATCGCGGGGCAACAAGAGAGTGGAAAACAAGGAGAAGGAGGGGGAAGAGAGAGAAGCAGAGTGTAGGACGAGAGAGAAGGAAATGGGGAAACAAGGAGAGTGGGAGAGACAGAGGGAGGAGCTAGAAGGAGAAGGAGAGAGAGGAGAGGTGGACAGAGGGGGAGAGAGTGAGAAGGGCAAGGAGAGTGGGAGGAGAGATGGAGAAGTAGAGAGAACAATAGAGAAGGAGAGCGATAAGGAGCGAAACGGAGAAGGGGAGAGATTGAATTAGAGCGAGAGGTGGAGAGAGGAGAGAGAAGGAGACTGTGAATGAAGGAAAAGGAGAGAGACAAAGAAAAGGAGAGAGGGCGAGGGAGTTGGTAAGTGAGCTAGACGGAGAAAGACAGGGAGAAGGAGAGAGAGAAGGTAGAGGAGACTGGAAGGGAAGGAGAGAAGGAAAGAGGGAGGGTGGGAGAAGTAGAGACAAAAGGTAAGGAGGGAGAGAAATAGAGAGAAGGAGAAGGGGGAGAGAGAAGGAGAACGAGAGAGAGTGAAGGTGACGGAGAGGAAAAGAAAAGGGAGGAGAAGAGATATGGACAAGCGAAGCAGGAGGAGAGAGACGAGAGAAAGAGAAGCGGGGAGGAGAAGGAGACGAGAAGGAGAAGGAGAGAGAGGACAAGAAAAGAAGAATAAGGTCACACAAAGAGAAGGAGAAAGGGAGAGTAGATAAGGAGTGAGAGGGGAGGACAATGGGAGTGAGAGGGGAGGAGAGCGAGAAGGAGACGAGGAGTGGAGAGACAGAGGAGGAGAGAGAAGGAAAGACAGAGAAGGAGGAGGAGGGTGAGAGAGTACGATAGAGTGAGAGAGGAGGGGAGAGAGAGATGGACAAGGAGAGAGAAGTAGAGGTAGATGAGGAGGGAAGGAGACGGAGAGAGGGAGAAGAGCGGAGATGGGAAGGAGAAGGAGGGAGAGGGAATAGAAGAGAAGCAAGAGGAGAAGGCAAGCGTGGGAGAGAGAGACAAGAGAGAGAAGGAGAAGGAAAAGGGGAAAGAGAAGGAGAGGTATTGAAGTAGAACAGAAGGAGAGAGAGGAAAGGAGATTGAAGACGAAGAGTGAAGGATAAGGAGAGAGAAGATAGAAGATAGAAGGGAAGAGAGAATCAGAGAGAGGAGTGAGAAGGAGAGAGCGCGAGCCAACAAGAGAGTGGAAAACAAGGATAAGGAGGGGGAGAGAGAAGGAAATGGGGAAACAAGGAGAGAGGGAGAGACTGAGGGAGAGAGCTAGAAGGAGAAGGAGAGAGAGGAGAGGTGGACAGAGGGGGAGAGAGTGAGAAGGGCAAGGAGAGAGGGAGGAGAGATGGAGAAGTAGAGAGAACAATAGACAACGAGAGCGATAAGGAGTGAAACGGAGAAGGGGAGAGAGTGAATTAAAGCGACAAGTGGAGAGAGGAGAGAGGAGAGAGAAGGTGAATGAAGGAAAAGGAGAGAGACAAAGAGAAGGAGAGGGGGCAGGGGAGGCGGTAAGTGAGCTACACGGAGAAAGACAAGGAAAAGGAGAGAGAGAAGGAAGAGGAGACTGGAAGGGAAGGAGATAAGGAAAGAGAGAGGGAGAAGTAGAGACAAAAGGTAAGGAGGGAGGGAAATAGAGAGAAGGGGAAGGGGGAGAGAGAAGGAGAACGAGAGGAGTGAGTGAGAGTGAAGGTGAGGGAGAGAAAAGAAAATGGAGGAGGAGAGAGAAGGACAAGCGAAGCCGGAGGAGAGAGATGAGAGAAAGAGAATGAGGGAGGAGAAGGAGACGTGAAGGAGAAGGTGACGAGGAGAGGAGAGGAGACGAGAAGGATACTGTGAATGAAGGAAAAGGAGAGAGACAAAGATAAGGAGGGAGGGCGAGGGAGTCGGTAAGTGAGCTAGACGGAGAAAGACAAGGAGAAGTAGAGAGAGAAGGAAGAGGAGACTGGAAGGGAAGGAGAGAAGGAAAGAGGGAGGGAGAAGTAGAGACAAAAGGTAAGGAGGGGGAGAAATAGAGAGAAGGAGAAGGGGGCGAGAGAAGGAGAACGAGAGGAGTGAGAGAGAGAGAGTGAAGGTGACGGAGAGGAAAAGAAAAGGAGGAGAGAGAAGGACAAGCGAAGCAAGAGGAGAGAGATGAGAGAAAGAGAAGGAGGGAGGAGAAGGAGACGAGAAGGAGAGAGGACAAGGAGAGAAGAATAAGGTCACACAGAGAGAAGGAGAAGGGGAGAGAGTAGATAAGGAGTGAGAGGGGAGGACAATGGGAGTGAGAGGGGAGGAGAGCAAGAAGGAGACGAGGAGAGGAGAGACAGAGGAGGAGGAGAGAGAAGGAAAGAGAGAGAAGCAGGAGGAGAGCGAGAGAGTACGATAGAGTGAGTGAGAGATGGACAAGGAGAGAGTAGTAAAGGGAGATGGAGGAGGGAAGGAGAGTGAGAAAGGAAGAAGAGCGGAGATGGGAAGGAGAATCAGAGAGAGGGAAGAGAAGAGAAGCAAGAGGAGAATTCAAGCGAGGGAGAGAGAGACAAGAGAGAAGGATAGGGAAAAGGGGAAAGAGAAGGAGAGGTATTATAGTAGAGTAGAATGAGAGAGAGGGAAGGAGATTGAAGACGAAGAGTGAAGGATAAGGAGATAGAAGATAGAAGATAGAAGGGAAGACAAGAGAGAGTGAAGGTGACGGAGAGGAAAAGAAAAGGGAGGATGAGAGAGAAGGAAAAGCAAAGCAGGAGGAGAGAGATGAGAGAAAGAGAAGGAGGGAGGAGTAGGAGACGAGAAGGAGAGAGAGGACAAGGAGAGAAGAATAAGGTCACACAGAGAGAAGGAGAAGGGAGAGTAGATAAGGAGTGAGAGGGGAGGACAATGGGAGTGATAGGGGAGGAGAGCGAGAAGGAGACGAGGAGAGGAGAGACAGAGGAGGAGGAGAGAGAAGGAAAGAGAGAGAAGAAGGAGGAGAGCGAGAGAGTACGATAGAGTGAGAGAGGAGGGGAGAGAGAGATGGACAAGGAGAGAGAAGTAGAGGGAGATGGAGGAGGGAAGGAGACGGAGAGAGGGAGAAGAGTGGAGATGGGAAAGAGAAGGTGAGAGAGGGAGGAGAAGAGAAGCAAGAGGAGAAGGCAAGCAAGGGAGACATAGACAAGAGAGAGAAGGAGAAGGAAAAGGGGAAAGAGAAGGAGGGGTATTGAAGTAGAGGAGAAGGAGAGAGAGGGAAGGAGATTGAAGACCAAGAGTGAAGGATAAGGAGAGAGAAGATAGAAAATAGAAGGGAAGAGAGAATCAGATAGAGGTGTGAGAAGGAGAGAGCGCGGGGCAACAAGAGAGTGGAAAACAAGGAGAAGGAGGGGGGAGAGAGAGAAGGAAATGGGGAAACAAGGAGAGAGGGAGAGACGGAGGGAGAGAGCTTGAAGGAGAAGGAGAGAGAGGAGAGGTGGACAGAGGGGGAGAGAGTGAGAAGGGCAAGCAGAGAGGGAGGAGAGATGGAGAAGTATAGAGAACAATAGAGAAGGAGAGCGAGAAGGAGCGAAACGGAGAAGAGGAGAGAGTGAATTACAGCGAGAAGTGGAGAGAGGAGAGAGAAGGAGACTGTGAATGAAGGAAAAGGAGAGAGACAAAGAGAAGGAGAGAGGGCGAGGGAGTCAGTAATGTAGGATTTCATGTTTAATTTTACATATATATTTTTCGAATTTTTATGTATACTAAGGATCAATTACAATTTTCTTCGATTTATTTATGCATGCATCGGTTTGTTTTAACAACTAGTTTGAAAAACTCATTAAAACAAACACAAAGGGACTCCGAAATTCATACCTAGAAGTTCTCAAAAACTTCTTGAAGATTCGGAGACGTTGAGGATGCTTGTTGGTGCGCCGGATACCTCCGAGATTTCACCAAACTCTAAACAAGATTGGAGAGAGAAGAGCTAGCCTCTCAATCTCCAATAGCGTTTAGAATGTAATTACTAACTCCTCTTTAGTTCCCTTGAGAATATGATCTCTTAAAAACTAAAACTAAACTTAAGAATTAAGGGATTTTCGTGGGGAATTATGGTGAGAGAATTTTGCATAAGAAAATAATGAATGAATTAAGGAGGTAATGAGATAAACTTGTATTTATAAGTTCTCTCCAAATTACCTATTCATGTGCAACCTCTTGCCCATGATTTCATGCAAAATTCCATCCAACCATCCATTATCTAATAATAAATTATATTAGCCACGAATTAAATCAATTATGGACCAATTCCATGCATGATCTAATTAATTCTTAAATTAATTCTGATGAAAACCGTCTGGACCGGTCGACCATTTCAAGGTTCGGTCGACCATTCAATAACTCGGTCGACCGTTCGTAACAGGAATTATTCCATCACAATGTGCGGTCGACCGACCGATTACTTTCGGTCGACCGTTCGAACAGATGAAAATTCCCTGTTATCGGTCGAGACATGTCCGGTCGACCGTGCCCGATCGGTCGACCGTTTACTGCTAACCGGTCGACCGTTGGAGCACTGTTCTGCAGACTTGTCAAATTTCGCTTTAACCCCTACAAAATTTGACATTTCGGGATTAGTAGTAAATTCACAACTTATGTAACATATCATCCTCTGCAATCATCAATCATTACACCCTATAATATTTACATCACATATGAATTTAATTTAGATTCTTATCATGTTATTAATCACAACATAATTCTGATTTTGCTTGTTCACCCCATGTGTCATATTTTCTACATGAAACCCGACACATCTTATAAACTCAAAATCCCCATTTCTTGTTTCCCAGTTTTGTGGTGTGACCTATGGGAGGATCTAAACTAAGTTGGCAGTGATATTAAGAGCTTAATATCACAAGCTGTAAGCGGTATCTAGCTACACATTATAGCTCCCAATTAGTTAGATGTCTTAATTCCACTCGAACCAAAACCCGATCCATTTACTGATGGAGTGCACCACTTGTGTCCGTCCCTTGCCACATGATATTAAGAATACACACAAAGTAGTATTGTGTCATCTTTGTATTAGTATTCATTTCTTGATCTCTTTAAGCTAGTTATAAATATGTGACTTAACTCAAATCACATTGTGCGCATTATAACTTTGTTTTATCAAGGGGCCCACTAATATCATCACTAAATTAAGAGGGGCAATGATAATCTTTTGACTAACTATCTTTTCCAACAAAAGTTATGCTTAACCAACTAATGCCTTTACACTACACTCATCGATAGCTTAAGACACTAGTCTAATTAAGAACTCCTTAAGCGATCGGATATAAGTCTCATATCAAAAGACCAAAGACACAGTAAAACATTAATGACACAGAAAACACAATTCTATAATGTTTTACTTATTAGGTCAATTCGGTATACAAAAGTACTATTTTCCTCTTTTGTGTACCCGTGTTGTCACTCACTTGTAGAGCTACAATGATCTATGACCAACACGACATCTTAACTCGGTAATTAATGTTCCATGTTAATTACCATGATTGCGAATATCTTTTTCTTATGTAAACCAATATCTTTTAGAGCTCTACGGTTAAGGACAAAGAGCCTCTTCCTCAACACTTCCAAAAGACGAATAACATAAACAAGGAACAAAACGATTTCTCATTCAATTCTTAATAATTAACATTTAAAAGTAAAACATTTAGAACACATTCCCTTCAATCTTCCACTTCTTATTAAAGTTTTCTTTCTCATACATACTCAATGCATAAAACAATAATAACTAGGGTAAACCCCATTACATATCAATCATAAAGCCAATCTACATGGTTCCTCAATCCCATGGACTCGAAATGCATTTCGCGCTTGGCTTGGGATAAGGGTTTTGTGAATGGATCAGCTGTGTTGCCGTTGGTGTCCACCCATAAAAGATTTATTTTGCCTTCGTCGATGAGGTCACGCGTCACGAAGTACTTACGATCAATGTACTTCACTTTGTGGTGTGATTTGGGATCCTTGATTTGCGAGATAGATGCACTATTGTCGCAAAATAGCTCTATTGGTCCCTCGCTCGAGGGAACTACTCCAAGCTCTTCAAGGAACTTCTTAATCCACCCTCCTTCCTTGCTCGCTTCAGCGACAACCATTACTTCGGAAGCAATGGTTGAGTCGGTCGTAGTGCATTGCTTCCAACTACGTCAACTCACAGCTCCACCATTCAGAAGGAAGACGTATCCTGATTGTGACCTTCTATCGTCTGGATCACTCATGAAACTTGCATCCGAGTAACCCTCAGCTATCAATTCCCTTTGTACTCCATAAACAAGAATCTTATCCTTAGTCTGGTAAAGGTACTTCAGGATATTCTTGACCGCAGTCCAATGTTCAGGACCTGCGTTGGATTGGTGACGACTTGTCACGCTTAGAGCATACAAGACATCGGGTCTTGTGCAAGTCATCGCGTACATGATCGACCCAATTGCCGAAGCATAAGGGACATCCTTCATGTACTCTAAGTCCTTACGTGATTGCGCACGTTGAGACTTCTTGAGTTGCACACCCATACTCATTGGCACACTGCCCTTTTTGGAGTTGTTCATCTTGAACCTTTCCAAGACCTTGTCAATGTATGTACGTTGACTTAGGCCAATGAGTCTATGGGATCTATCTCGGTATATCTTGATTCCCAAGATGTATTGAGCCTCACCCATGTCTTTCATCGAAAATGCATATTTCGATGAACTTCTCGTTTGCTCAAGCAGAGGAATGTGATTGCCCATAAGCAATACGTCATCGACATATAAGATTAGGAATACTACATGACTCCCACTAACCTTCTTGCATATACAAGGTTCTTCCTTACTTTGAATGAAGTGAAGCTTCTTCACTTACTCGTCAAAGCGTTTGTTCCAACTCCTTGATGCTTGCTTCAATCCATAAATGGATCTTTGAAGCTTGCATACCTTCTCGCTATTCTTTGGATCTTCAAAACCTTGAGGCTGCACCATGTACACATCCTCTTCCAAGTTCCCATTAAGGAACGCCGCTTTGACATCCATTTGCCATATTTCATAATCATGAAATGCGGCAATAGCGAGCATAATCCGAATAGACTTGAACATGGCAACCGGTGAAAAAGTTTCATCATAGTCAATTCCTTGAACTTGAGTGAAACCCTTCGCTACAAGCCTCGCTTTGTAGGTTGTCAAGTTTCCATTCATGTCCATCTTCCTCTTGAAAACCCATTTGTTTTGAATGGCCTTTTTCCCTTGAGGAAGGTCAACCAAGTTCCATACTTGATTATCATACATGGATTCTATTTCAGATTCCATGGCCTTAAGTCATAGTTTGGAGTCTTCCCTTTCCATTGCTTCTTGGAAGGTCAAGGGATCATTGGTATCTAGTACCATGATTTCATGAAGTCCCAGATACAAGTCGGGTTTCTTCCTTTCCCTTGTTGACCTTGTTAGTTCTTTTGGTTCTTCTCATGTCTCTCGATCTTCTTCCACAATTTCTTGAGGAGTTGGTTCACGTTCAACTCTTGAACGTACACTTGGGGGGGATGATTGAGATTCTCTCACAATTTCTTGTGATGGTCTCTCGCTCACGCTCCCACTAACCAAAGGAATCTCGGTTGGGCCTTCATGATCTTGAATGTCATCATTCATGTCATGATCTTGTAGAGTGTCTTGAGTTTCCTCAAACACAACCCTACTCCCACTACTTTTTACTCTTTCTAGAAATTCCTTTTCCAGAAATGTGGCATCCCTCTCTACAATCACTCGATTGGAGGTGATATGCCAAAAGCAGTATCCTCTTGTCTCACGAGGATAACCAATAAAGAAGCACTTATCCGCTTTTGGTTGAAGTTTGGTCGACATCAATCTCTTGACGTAAGCCTCACAACACCAAATCTTGAGAAAATTGAGCTTAGGTGTTTTACCACTCCAAAGCTCATAAGGAGTTTTCTCCACGGATTTGGATGGAACATTATTTAGTGTGTAAGCCGCAGTTTGTAGTGCATAACTCCAAAAGTAAAGAGGTAATTCCGCATGACTCATCATTGACCAAACCATGTCGAGCAATGTCCTATTCCTCCTTTTGGATACCCCATTCCACTGAGGTGTTCCGGGAGGGGTGAGTTGAGGTATAATACCAAACTCCTTTAGGTATGAGTCAAATTCGGCAGTTAAGTACTCACCTCCACGATCCGTTCGTAGAGACTTGATTTTTCTTGTCGAGTTGGTTCTCTACTTCATTCTTGAATTCTTTGAACTTGTCGAAGGATTCACTTTTGTTTCTCATTAGATAAATATGTCCATAACGACTATAATCATCCGTGAACGTAATGAAGTACCTGAAACCATCTCGTGCACTAGTACTCATTGGACCACATACATCGGAATGTATCAAATCCAACAAGCCACTCGCCCTTGGGCCTTTCTTCTTGAAAGGATTTTTGGTCATTTTTCCCATTAGACATGGTTGGCACGTCTCCAATGATTTAAAATCAAGTAGACCAAGAAGGTTAGCTTCTTGCAATTTCTTGATGCGCTTTTCATTTATGTGACCAAGACGATAGTGCCACAAGAGAGTATCATTCTCATGAGTGGTCTTAAGTCTTTTGTTATTGATATTAAAGATTTGTTTATTATTTAATTCAAGCAAATAGAGTCCATTCCTTATGAACGTATTTGCATAGAAAACACCATTCTTCGATATAGACAAACAAGAATTTGAAATATTTATATTAAAATTATCCATATCCAAACATGATACAGAAATAATATTCTTGCTAATCGAAGGTACATAATAAACATTCTTTAGACATAAATTTAAACCACTACATAATTGAAGCACCACAGAACCTTGTGCAACCGTGGAAACGTTCGCACCATTTCCAACCTTCAATTCAATCTCGTTCCGCACGAGTTCCTTCCTATCCATGAGTAGCTGCACATTAGAAACTATGTGAGCACAAGATCCGGTATCAATTACCCAATCCTGGACCGAGGTGGCTAAATTTATTTCAATAACAAATATACCTTTGGCCTTTTTGGGGCGCCGACGTTCAATCACTCCGTTGTCAAGGTCTTCCTTGTACTTGGGGCAATTTGGCCGGATGTGTCCTTTTTCACCGCAGTGAAAGCACTCCGTATTGGGAGTTGGAGATTTCTGAGATTTCCCCCTCGAGGCACTCTTATGAGCACCTCCTACTCCCTTGCTCTTGATTGAACCACTTTTGGTAGATTTGCCCTTTCCTTTACCAATCTTTTGGCTCCTCCCATGGACGGCAAGGACTTGCTTGTCCCTACCCTTGCCCATGTCAACTTCAGCAGTTTTGAGAGCGTTGTGAAGCTCCTCAAGACTCACCCCTTTTTCACGCACGTGATAGTGCATCACAAAGTCCTTAAAGGACGGGGCTAGAGAGCCAAGAATCATATCTTCAGCAATGTCCTCGGGCATTGGTGAAGAGAGCTTTGCCAACTTCTCAAGGTATCCTTGCATCGTGAGAAAATACATAGATACTGATGTTCCCTCCGCCATATGGCACCTTGTGAGTGCGATGGTGGTCTTATAGCGCTCCTTTCGGGCACTATCCATGAACATCTTTGATAAAGCCTCCATGGTCTTCTTGGGTTTTGAATCCAAGTATTTCGCTTGAAGCGAGTCACCCATGGATGCTAGCATAAGACCGTGAACTTGGTTCTCTTGGTCTTCCCACTTGGCTTTAACCTCTTTCTCTTCATCGGTTAATCTCTCATTCCACTTTGGGATTGGACCTTCTAAAATGTGAGATAGTTTCTCAAACTTTAACACGATGTTGAGTTTGAGTTGCCAACTAATGAAGTTTGAGCCATCATTTGCTAAAAGTGTTTTTCTATCATGGATCGTACGATAGGTTGGATGTTCGACATTTTTCTACAAAATAAATCATACAAGATTTTAATGCCAATTTTATGTTTATTATACATACATACAAATGTAAATGTTGCAAATAAAATTTTTGCCCATAAATGCAACAATACAAGATCCCATTAATTGTAACATAGACTAGCTAAGGGCTATCGAATACATTACAACATCAAGGTAAGAAAAACATTTTTCTAATCACAACCTTTTTGAATTTTAGCAATATTAGCATCTTTAAACTCTTGTGATTCTTCTCATTTTAATTATGAGGGGATGCGACCTATCCTCGTAAGAAAAACTTTTTCCCAAAACCGAGCGAGGGCTCTAGGTAATGTTAAGAAAACTTATTTTCATTTGATACAAGATACGTTTATCCATTGTATTCACAACTAAACATACTTGGGGTTCACTAGGGTGAAACGCACCTTATACATTTAATCGTGGCACAACAACAGACAACCATTATATCTCCCACTATTCCCAAAGATGGAGGGAGCTATCTCCCGCTAAGGGCGAGCAGAGTATCCCTCAATCAATGGCTGCTAGTGGATGAAATAAGAAGGAAATTATTCTTCATTTTTGTTGGACAATTTCATATATTTACATGTGATTTGGAATTTTAGGTTATCATGCAAATTTAATATTCATACACATCCTAACATTCACCACATTCATCACATGCATAGCAAAAATTAAAAAACAGAAATTAAACATTCACACATTCCACCTCATGTGAGTTTATATGTTCCCTTCGTTCCTTGATCCTCGATCCCCGATCCTCGATCCTCGATCGATGTGCTACAACGGCGACTTCCTCTTGCACTGGAGATGTAGATTTTACAGAAAATAAACATGCTCCTCACATTCGATAAAAACCGACTAGTGCAAGTCCTATGTAAAACCTCTCATATGCATATGCAATTATCTAAAAGATGGAAATAGAGAATTTGGCTTTCACATAAATAAGCCCCTGTATTATAACAATTATAAACATTCATAGGCTCTGATTTGGAACACATAAACTCACAATTCCTGCAAAAACAACTCGAGCATCCATGCACGCAATATCGCTATAAACTATCCAACCTAGTTTATCAAGCATCTAGAATTCCAAACAATTCTTTGAAAACATTTTGAAATCCATTAAAAACATTTTTCATGCATCCATAGTTCAAAAATTAATTATGAACCGCTGTCCATCCAATTTCCAATGGAAAGATGAATCGCAGTTTTTCGGTTTTGTTGATTCTCTTACAAAATAATCGTTTATACTTAAAACGAAATTATTGCAAGTTAGACAAATGTGTAAATCTTAACTCTAATAATTACATGGCATGTTTTAAACACTTAAAACATTCAGAACGAATTATTATGGAGAATTACATCAACAAACATCCATAGACCGAAAAAACCGGTAAATCGAATTGTTTAAATCCTAGATGGTAAACTAAATTGGTTTACAGCCATAAATCATGCGAAAATTGAACCCTAAGATCTGATACCAATGTAGGATTTCATGTTTAATTATACATATATATATTTCGAATTTTTATGTATAATAAGGATCAATTACAATTTTCTTAGATTTATTTCATGCATGCATCGGTTTGTTTTAACCACTAGTTTGAAAAACTCATTAAAACAAACACAAAGGGACTCCGAAAATCATACCTAGAAGTTCTCAAAAACTCCTTGAAGATTCGGAGACGTTGAGGATGCTTGTTGCTGCACCGGATGCCTCCGAGATTTCACCAAACTCTAAACAAGATTGGAGAGAGAAGAGCTAGCCTCTCAATCTCCAATAGGGTTTAGAATCTAATTACTAACCCCTCTTTAGTTCCCTTGAGAAGATGATCTCTTAAAAACTAAAACTAAACTTAAGAATTAAGGGAATTTCGTGGAGAATTATGGAGAGAGTTTTTGCTTGAGAAAACAATGAATGAATTAATGAGGTAATGAGATAAACTTGTATTTATAAGTTCTCTCCAAATTACCTATTCATGAGCAACCTCTTGCCCATGATTTCATGCAAACTTCCATCTAACCATCCATTATTTAATAATAAATATTCTTAGCCACGAATTAAATCAATTATGGACCAATTCCATGCATGATCTAATTAATTCTTAAATTAATTCTGCACAAAACCGTCTGGACCGGTCGACCGTTTCGAGGTTCGGTCGACCGCTCGAACCAGGTTTCGGTCGACCGTTCAATAACTCGGTCGACCGTTCGTAACAGGAATTATTCCATCGCTATGTTCGGTCGACCGATTACATTCGGTCGACCGTTCGAACAGATGAAAATTCCCTGTTATCGGTCGAGACACATCCGGTCGACCGTGCCCGATCGGTCGACCGTTTACTGTTAACCGATCGACCGTTTGAGCACTGTTCTGCAGACTTGTCAAATTTCAGTTTAACCCCTACAAAATTTGACATTTCGGGATTAGTAGTAAATTCCCAACTTATGTAACATATCATCCTATGCAATGATCAATCATACACCCCATAATATTTACATCACATATGAATTTAATTTAGATTCTGATCATGTTATTAATCACAACATAATTCTGATTTTGCTTGTTCACCCCATGTGTCATATTTTCTACATGAAACCCGACACATCTTATGAAGTCAAAATCCCCATTTCTTGTGTTCCCAGTTTTGTGGTGTGACCTATGGGTGGATCTAAACTAAGTTGGCAGTGATATTAAGAGCTTAATATCACAAGCTGTAAGCGGTATCTAGCTACACATTATAGCTCCAATTAGTTAGATGTCTTAATTCCACTCGACCCAAAACCCGATCCATTTAGTGATGGAGTGCACCACTTGTGTCCGTCCCTTGCCACATGATATTAAGAATACACACAAAGTAGTATTGTGTCATCTTTGTATTAGTATTCATTTCTTGATCTCTTTAAGCTTGTTATAAATATGTGACTTAACTCAAATCACATTGTGCACATTATAACTTTGCTTATCAAGGGGCCCACTAATATCATCACTCAATTAAGAGGGGCAATGATAATCTTTTGACTAACTTTCTTCTCCAACAAAAGTTATGCTTAAGCAACCAATGCCTTTACACTACACTCATTGATAGCCTAAGACATTAGTCTAATTAAGAACTCCTTAAGCGATCAGATATAAGTCTCATATCAAAAGACCAGAGACACAGTAAAACATTAATGACATAGAAAACACAATTCTATAATGTTTTACCTATTAGGTCTATTCAGTACCCAAAAGTACTATTTTCCTCTTTTGTGTACCCGTGTTGTCACTCACTTGTAGAGCTACAATGATCTATGACCAACACGACAATCTTAACTCGGTAATTAATGTTCCATGTTAATTACCATAATTGCGAATATCTTTTGTTTAATGTAAATCAATATCTTTTAGAGCTCTACGGTTAAGGACAAAGAGCCTCTTCCTCAACACTTCCAAGAGACGAATAACATAAACAAGGAACAAAACGATTTCTCATTCAATTCATAATAATTGACATTTAAAAGTAAAACTTTTAAATCACATTCCCTTCAGGTAAGTGAGCTAGACGGAGAAATTCAAGGAGAAGGAGAGAGAGAAGGAAGAGGAGACTGGAAGGGAAGGAGAGAAGGAAAGAGGGAGGGAGAAGTAGAGACAAAAGGTAAGGAGAGAGAGAAATATAGAGAAGGAGAAGGGGGAGAGACAAGGAGAACGAGAGGAGTGAGAGAGAGTGAAGGTGACGGAGAGGAAAAGAAAAGGGAGGAGGAGAGAGAAGGACAAGTGAAGCAGGAGGAGAGAGATGAGAGAAAGAGAAGGAGGGAGGAGAAGGAGACGAGAAGGAGAAGGACAGAGGACAAGGAGAGAAGAATAAGGTCACATAGAGAGAAGGAGAAGGGGAGAGTACATAAGGAGTGAGAGGGGATGACAATGGGAGTGAGAGGGGAGGAGAGCGAGAAGGAGACGAGGAGAGGAGAGACAGAGGAGGAGGAGGAGAGAGAAGGAAAGAGAGAGAAGAAGGAGGAGAGTGAGAGAGTACGCTAGAGTGAGAGAGGAGGGGAGAGAGAGATGGACAAGGAGAGAGAAGTAGAGGGAGAGGGAGGAGGGAAGGAGACGGAGAGAGGGAGAAGAGCGGAGATGGGAAGGAGAAGGAGAGAGAGGGAAGAGAAGAGAAGCAAGAGGAGAAGGCAAGCGAGGGAGAGAGATACAAGAGAGGGAAGGAGAAGGAAAAGGGGAAAGAGAAGGAGGGGTATTGAAGTAGAGGAGAAGGAGAGAGAGGGAAGGAGATTAAAGACGAAGAGTGAAGGATAAGGAGAGAGAAGATAGAAGATAGAAGGGAAGAGAGAATCAGAGAGAGGAGTGATAAGGAGAGAGCGCGGGGCAACAAGAGAGTGGAAAACAAGGAGAAGGAGGGGAGAGAGAAAGAAGGAAATGGGGAAACAATGAGAGAGGCAGAGACGGAGGGAGAGAACTAGAAGGAGAAGGAGAGAGAGGAGAGGTGGACAGAGGGGGAGAGAGTGAGAAGGGCAAGGAGAGACGGAGGAGAGATGGAGAAGTATAGAGAACAATACAGAAGGAGAGCGATAAGGAGCGAAACGGAGAAGGGGAGAGAGTGAATTAGAGCGAGAAGTGGAGAGAGGAGAGAGAAGGAGACTGTGAATGAAGGAAAAGGAGAGAGACAAAGAGAAGGAGAGAGGGCGAGGGAGTCGGTAAGTGAGCTAGACGGAGAAAGACAAGGAGAAGGAGAGAGAGAAGGAAGAGGAGACTGGAAGGGAAGGAGAGAAGGAAAGAGGGAGGGAGCAGTAGAGACAAAAGGTAAGGAGAGAGAGAAATAGAGAGAAGGAGAAGGGGGAGAGACAAGGAGAACGAGAGGAGTGAGAGAGAGTGAAGGTGACGGAGAGGAAAAGAAAAGGGAGGAGGAGAGAGAAGGACAAGCGAAGCAGGAGGAGAGAGATGAGAGAAAGAGAAGGAGGGAGGAGAAGGAGACGAGAAGGAGAAGGAGGGAGAGGACAAGGAGAGAAGAATAATGTCACACAGAGAGAAGGAGAAGGGTATAGTAGATAAGGAGTGAGTGGGGAGGACAATGGGAGTGAGAGGGGAGGAGAGCGAGAAGGAGACGAGGAGAGGAGAGACAGAGGAGGAGGAGAGAGAAGGAAAGAGAGAGAAGAAGGAGGAGAGCGAGAGAGTACGATAGAGTGAGAGAGGAGGGGAGAGAGAGATGGACAAGGAGAGAGAAGTAGAGGGAGATGGAGGAGGGAAGGAGACGGAGAGAGGGAGAAGAGCGGAGATGGGAAGGAGAAAGAGAGAGAGGGAAGAGAAGAGAAGCAAGAGGAGAAGGCAAGCGAGGGAGTGAGAGACAAGAGAGAGAAGGAGAAGGAAAAGGGGAAAGAGAAGGAGGGGTATTGAAGTAGAGGAGAAGGAGAGAGAGGGAAGGAGATTGAAGACGAAGAGTGAAGGATAAGGAACAGAGAAGATAGAAGATAGAAGGGAAGAGAGAATCAGAGAGAGGAGTGAGAAGGAGAGAGCGTGGGGCAACAACAGAGTGGAAAACAAGGAGAAGGAGGGGGAGAGAGAGAAGGAAATGGGGAAACAAGGAGAGAGGGAGAGGGCTAGAAGGAGAAGGAGAGAGAGGAGAAGTAGACAAAGGGGGGGAGAGTGCGAAGGGTGAGGAGAGAGGGAGGAGATGGAGAAGTAGACAGAACAATAGAGAAGGAGAGCGATAAGGAGCGAAACGGAGAAGGGAAGAGAGTGAATTAGAGCGAGAAGTGGAGAGAGGAGAGAGCAGGAGACTATGAATGAAGGAAAAGGAGAGAGACAAAGAGGAGAGTGGGCGAGGGAGTCGGTAAGTGAGCTAGACGGAGAAAGACAAGGAGAAGGAGAGAGAGAAGGAAGAGGAGACTGGAAGGGAAGGACAGAAGGAAAGAGGGAGGGAGAAGTAGAGACAAAAGGTAAGGAGAGAGAGAAATAGAGAGAAGGAGATGGGGGAGAGACAAGGAGAACGAGAGGAGTGAGAGAGGGTGAAGGTGACGGAGAGGAAAAGAAAAGGGAGGAGGAGAGAGAAGGACAAGCAAAGCAGGAGGAGAGAGATGAGAGAAAGAGAAGGAGGGACGAGAAGGAGACGAGAATGAGAGAGAGGAAAAGGAGATAAGAATAAGGTCACACAGAGAGAAGGAGAAGGGGAGAGTAGATAAGGAGTGAGAGGGGAGGACAATGGGAGTGAGAGGGGAGGAGAGCAAGAAGGAGACGAGGAGAGGAGAGACAGAGGAGGAGGAGAGAGAAGGAAGAGAGAGAAGAAGGAGGAGAGCGAGAGAGTACGATAGAGTGAGAAAGGAGGGGAGAGAGAGATGGACAAGGAGAGAGAAGTAGAGGGAGAGGGAGGAGGGAAGGAGACGGAGAGAGGGCGAAGAGCGGAGATGGGAAGGAGAAGGAGAGAGAGGGAAGAGAAGAGAAGCAAGAGGAGAAGGCAAGAGAGGGAGGGAGAGACAAGAGAGAGAAGGAGAAGGAAATGGGGAAAGAGAAGGAGGGGTATTGAAGTAGAGGAGAAGGAGAGAGAGGGAAGGAGATTGAAGACGAAGAGTGAAGGATAAGGAACAGAGAAGATAGAAGATAGAAGGGAAGAGAGAATCAGAGAGAGGAGTGAGAAGGAGAGAGCGCGGGGCAACAAGAAAGTGGAAAACAAGGAGAACGAGGGGGAGAGAGAGAAGGAAATGGGGAAACAAGGAGAGACGGGGGGAGAGAGCTAGAAGGAGAAGGAGAGAGAGGAGAGGTGGACAGAGAGGGAGAGAGTGAGAAGGGCAAGGAGAGAGGGAGGAGAGATGGAGAAGTAGAGAGAACAATAGAGAAGGAGAGCGATAAGGAGCTAACGGAGAAGGGGAGAGAGTGAATTAGAGCGAGAAGTGGAGAGAGGAGAGAGAAGGAGACTCTGAATGAAGGAAAAGGAGAGAGACAAAGAGAAGGAGAGAGGGCGAGGGAGTCGGTAAGTGAGATAAACGGAGAAAGACAAGGAGAAGGAGAGAGAGAAGGAAGAGGAGACTGGAAGGGAAGGAGAGAAGGAAAGAGGGAGGTAGAAGTAGAGACAAAAGGTAAGGAGAGAGAGAAATAGAGAGAAGGAGAAGGGGGAGAGATAAGGAGAACGAGAGGAGTGAGAGAGAGTGAAGGTGACGGAGAGGAAAAGAAAAGGGAGGAGGAGAGAGAAGGACAAACGAAGCAGGAGGAGAGAGATGAGAGAAAGAGAAGGAGGGAGGAGAAGGAGAGAGAGGACAAGGAGAGAAGAATAAGGTCACACACAGAGAAGGAGAAGGGGAGAGTAGATAAGGAGTGAGAGGGGAGGACAATGGGAGTGAGAGGGGAGGAGAGCGAGAAGGAGACGAGGAGAGGAGAGACAGAGGAGGAGGAGGAGGAGAGAGAAGGAAAGAGAGAGAAGAAGGAGGAGAGCGAGAGAGTACGATAGAGTGAGAGAGGAGGGGCGAGAGAGATGGACAAGGAGAGAGAAGTAGAGGGAGAGGGAGGAGGGAAGGAGACGGAGAAAGGGAGAAGAGCGGAGATGGGAAGGAGAAGGAGAGAGAGGGAAGAGAAGAGAAGCAAGAGGAGAAGGCAAGCGAGGGAGAGAAAGACAAGAGAGCGAAGGAGAAGGAAAAGGGGAAAGAGAAGGAGGGGTATTGAAGTAGAGGAGAAGGAGAGAGAGGGAAGGAGATTGAAGACGAAGAGTGAAGGATAAGGAGAGAGAAGATAGAAGATAGAAGGGAAGAGAGAATCAGAGAGAGGAGTGGGAAGGAGAGAGCGCGGGGCAACAAGAGAGTGGAAAACAAAGAGAAGGAGGGGGGAGAGAGAGAAGGAAATCGGGAAACAAGGAGAGACGGAGGGAGAAAGCTAGAAGGAGAAGGAGAGAGGAGAGGTGGACAGAGGGGGAGAGAGTGAGAAGGGCAAGGAGAGAGGGAGGAGAGATGGAGAAGTAGAGAGAACAATAGAGAAGGAGAGCGATAAGGAGCGAAACGGAGAAGGGGAGAGAGTGCATTAGAGCGAGAAGTGGAGAGAGGAGAGAGAAGGAGACTGTGAATGAATGAAAAGGAGAGAGACCAAGAGAAGGGGAGAGGGTGAGGGAGTCGGTAAGTGAGCTAGACGGAGAAAGAAAAGGAGAAGGAGAGAGAGAAGGAAGAGGAGACTGGAAGGGAAGGAGAGAAGGAAAGAGGGAGGGAGAAGTAGAGACAAAATGTAAGGAGAGAGAAATAGAGAGAAGGAGAAAGGGGAGAGACAAGGAGAACGAGAGGAGTGAGAGAGAGTGAAGGTGACGGAGAGGAAAAGAAAAGGGAGGAGGAGAGAGAAGGACAAGCGAAGCAGGAGGAGAGAGACGAGAGAAAGAGAAGGAGGGAGGAGGAGACGAGAAGGAGAGATAGGACAAGGAGAGAAGAATAAGGTCACACACAGAGAAGGAGAAGGGGAGAGTAGATAAGGAGTGAGAGGGGAGGACAATGGGAGTGAGAGAGGAGGAGAGCGAGAAGGAGACGAGGAGAGGAGAGATAGAGGAGGAGGAGGACAGAGAAGGAAAGAGAGAGAAGAAGGAGGAGAGCGAGAGAGTACGATAGAGTGACAGAGGAGAGGAGAGAGAGATGGACAAGGAGAGAGAAGTAGAGGGAGAGGGAGGAGGGAAGGAGACGGAGAGAGGGAGAGGAGCGGAGATTGGAAGGAGAAGAAGAGAGAGGGAAGAGAAGAGAAGCAAGAGGAGAAGGCAAGTGAGGGAGAGAAAGACAAGAGAAAGAAGGAGAAGGAAATGGGGAAAGAGAAGGAGGGGTATTGAAGTAGAGGAGAAGGAGAGAGAGGGAAGGAGATTGAAGACAAAGAGTGAAGGATAAGGAGAGAGAAGATAGAAGATAGAAGGGAAGAGAGAATCAGAGAGAGGAGTGAGAAGGAGAGAGTGCGGGGCAACAAGAGAGTGGAAAACAAGGAGGAGGGGGAGAGAGAGAAGGAAATGGGGAAACAAGGAGAGACGGAGGGAGAGAGCTAGAAGGAGAAGGAGAGAGAGGAGAGGTGGACAGAGGGGGAGAGAGTGAGAAGGGCAAGGAGAGAGGGAGGAGAGATGGAGAAGTAGAGAGAACAAAAGAGAAGGAGAGCGATAAGGAGCGAAACGGAGAAGAGGAGAGAGTGAATTAGAGCGAGAAGTGGAGAGAGGAGAGAGAAGGAGACTGTGAATGAAGGAAAAGGAGAGAGACAAAGAGAAGGAGAGACGGCGAGGGAGTCGGTAAGTGAGCTAGACGGAGAAAGACAAGGAGAAGGAGAGAGAGAAGGAAGAGGAGACTGGAAGGGAAGGAGAGAATGAAAGAGGGAGGGAGAAGTAGAGACAAAAGGTAAGGAGAGAGAGAAATAGAGAGAAGGAGAAGGGGGACAGACAAGGAGAACGAGAGGAGTGAGAGAGAGTGAAGGTGACAGAGAGGAAAAGAAAAGGGAGGAGGAGAGAGAAGGACAAGCGAAGCAGGAGGAGAGAGATGAGAGAAAGAGAAGGAGGGAGGAGAAGGAGACGAGAATGAGAAGGAGAGAGAGGACAAGGAGAGAAGAATAAGGTCACACACAGAGAAGGAGAAGGGGAGAGTAGATGAGGAGTGAGAGGGGAGGACAATGGGAGTGAGAGGGGAGGAGAGCGAGAAGGAGACGAGAAGAGGAGAGACAGAGAGGAGGGGAGAGAAGGAAAGAGAGAGAAGAAGGAGGAGAGCGAGAGAGTACGATAGAGTGAGAGAGGAGGGGACAGAGAGATGGATAAGGAGAGAGAAGTAGAGGGAGAGGGAGGAGGGAAGGAGACGAAGAGAGGGAGAAGAGCGGAGATGGGAAGGAGAAGGAGAGAGAGGGAAGAGAAGAGAAGCAAGAGGAGAAGGCAAGCGAGGGAGAGAGAGACAAGAGAGAGAAGGAGAAGGAAAAGGGGAAAGAGAAGGAGGGGTATTGAAGTAGAGGAGAAGGAGAGAGAGGGAAGGAGATTGAAGACGAAGAGTGAAGGATAAGGAGAGAGAAGATAGAAGATAGAAGGGAAGAGAGAATCAGAGAGAGGAGTGAGAAGGAGAGAGCGCGGGGCAACAAGAGAGTGGAAAAGAAGGAGAAGGAGGGGGGAGAGAGAAGGAAATGGTGAAACAAGGAGAGACGGAGGGAGAGAGCTAGAAGGAGAAGGAGAGAGAGGAGAGGTGGACAGAGGGGGAGAGAGTGAGAAGGGCAAGGAGAGAGGGAGGAGAGATGGAGAAGTAGAGAGAACAATAGAGAATGAGAGCGATAAGGAGCGAAACGGAGAAGGGGAGAGAGTGAATTAGAGCGAGAAGTGGAGAGAGGAGAGAGAAGGAGACTGTGAATGAAGGAAAAGGAGAGAGACAAAGAGAAGGAGAGAGGGCGAGGGAGTCGGTAAGTGAGCTAGACGGAGAGAGACAAGGAGAAGGAGAGAGAGAACGAAGAGGAGACTAGAAGGGAAGGAGAGAAGGAAAGAGGGAGGGAGAAGTAGAGACAAAAGGTAAGGAGAGAGAGAAATAGAGAGAAGGAGAAGGGGGAGAGACAAGGAGAACAAGAGGAGTGAGAGAGAGTGAAGGTGACGGCGGGGAAAAGAAAAGGGAGGAGGAGAGAAGGACAAGCGAAGCAGGAGGAGAGAGATGAGAGAAAGAGAAGGAGGGAGGAGAAAGAGACGAGAATGAGAAGGAGAGAGAGGACAAGGAGAGAAGAATAAGGTCACACACAGAGAAAGAGAAGGGGAGAGTAGATAAGGAGTGAGAGGGGAGGACAATGGGCGTGAGAGGGGTGGCGAGCGAGAAGGATACGAGGAGAGGAGAGACAGAGGAGGAGGAGGAGAGAGAAGGAAAGAGAGAGAAGAAGGAGGAGAGCGAGAGAGTACGATAGAGTGAGAGAGGAGGGGACAGAGATGGACAAGGAGAGAGAAGTAGAGCGAGAGGGAGGAGGGAAGGAGACGGAGAGAGGGAGAAGAGCGGAGATGGGAAGGAGAAGGAGGGAGAGGGAAGAGAAGAGAAGCAAGAGGAGAAGGCAAGCGAGGGAGAGAAAGACAAGAGAGAGAAGGAGAAGGAAAAGGGGAAAGAGAAGGAGGGGTATTGAAGTAGAGGAGAAGGAGAGAGAGGGAAGGAGATTGAAGACGAAGAGTGAAGGATAAGGAGAGAGAAGATAGAAGATAGAAGGGAAGAGAGAATCAGAGAGAGGAGTGAGAAGGAGAGAGCGCGGGGCAACAAGAGAGTGGAAAACAAGGAGAAGGAGGGGGGAGAGAGAAGGAAATGGGGAAACCAGGAGAGACGGGGGGAGAGAGCTAGAAGGAGAAGGAGAGAGAGGAGAGGTGGACAGAGGGGGAGAGAGTGAGAAGGGCAAGGAGACAGGGAGGAGAGATGGAGAAGTAGAGAGAACAATAGAGAATGAGAGCGATAAGGAGAGAAACGGAGAATGGGAGAGAGTGAAGTAGAGCGAGAAGTGGAGAGAGGTGTGAGAAGGAGACTGTGAATGAAGTAAAAGGATATAGACAAAGAGAAGGAGAGAGGGTGAGGGAGTCGGTAAGTGAGCTAGACGGAGAAAGACAAGGAGAAGGAGAGAGATAAGGAAGAGGAGACGGGAAGGGAAGGAGAGAAGGAAAGACGGAGGGAGAAGGGGAGACATGGGCGATTCTAGGGGTTTTTGGGGTCGTTTTCTTCATTTTTCCATCTAAAACCTTCGTTTTTTCACTCTTTTGGTGCGTTTTCTTCGTTCTTCTCTAGCTATGACGTGTGGGGGAGATTGTGGCATGGTTTTGCATCTCCAACATGTGCAAAAGGAGGGTGGAGAGGCCATGTTGGGTGAGGCCTCGGGAAAGGAGGGTGCAGTGGGTGATGCACCACTTGTTCCTAAGAAGTGGACGGATCTTTTCACATCCACACCAAGGGCGTCTACGGCCTTGGAGTTTGTGGAGCCGATGGTGAAGGTGGGGGTTCGTATGGGCCATTGTTCACGTGAAGAGGTGGTGGATGCTCTCAAGAGGTGGGACAAAGTTCTTCTTGGATATTTTGTTGATTTTCGGCCTCATCTCCCCACCCTTGAGAGATTCTTGCCATGTTTGTGGAAGTTGTCCGGTGGTTTGGAGGTCATTCGGCGCAAGGAGGGCTTCTTGTTGTTTCGCTTCACCACGATGAAAGATTTAGAGATGGTTCTCGAAAATGGGCCACGGTTTGTTCGAGGAACACCGCTTGTGGTGCAAAGGTGGACTCCATCGACGGTGATGAGGTGTGTATCCATGTCTACGGTTCCTATATGGGTACGTATGCCGGAGCTTGATCTTAGGTTTTGGTCTTCAAAGAATCTTAGTATCATTGCAAGTGTTATGGGAAGACTACTCTACATGGTCGAAAATACGGCTTTGGGTAGAAGGTTGCCGTATGCACGTGTGTGTGTTGAGGTGCCATGTATGTTTGATTACCCTCCAATGGTTCGAGTGCAAATCGAAGGAGGAGAGGTGGAGGAAATTGCAATAGAGTATGAATGGAGGCTAGGCTATTGTGATGAGTGCAAAGAGTTTGGTCACGTTCATGAGAAGTGCCCGAGGAGAGCAAAAGGAGAAAATCATGGTGGAGTGTGTGTGAAGGGAAAGAGGAAGGAATGGGTGGTAGTTGGAAGTAAAGGAAGGGAAGTGGGTGGTTCCGATGATCTAGGAGGCGAGGGAGGGGTGATGGGCGTCGAAGACAAGGAAAATGAGGAAAATTTGGTGGTAGTTGAGCTCGCCGGAGTTGGGACGGCTGCTGGCACCAGCTCGCCGGAGATGGCTGGTCAGGGAGTCGAAGGGGAGGTGTATGCCGGAGTTTGACCAAGTGGGAATGAGCAAGGGGGACAAAAAGTAAAAGAAGGGGGACAAATTATGAAAAAGCAAAAGGGTGTCATAAAAGGTACTAAGATGTGCTTTGTGGAAGAGCCAATCATAGGGGTGGAATTCAAAAATCATGGGGGGACCAAAATTGCCTTGCAAGAGAAAGAAACAAACAAGGAGGTGACACTTGGCATGGTTAAAGAGAAGGGATTGGAGTTATGCTCTAGTGAGGGAATTAAAAATGGGCGTGAAAATTTATGTGGGGTTGTGGTGGCTGAGGAGGTGTCACGTGATTTTGAGGAGAGGGAATTGCATATTTCTCATGCAAAGGACGGGTGGATTGCCCCAAGAAAATTGGTGCGTCAACTAGAGGAGGGGTTACCTAGTGTGGAGTGTGACCTTGGAGAAGCATCGAGTAAGGGCCGGTTTGAAGTGTTGAGTGGATTGGCGGATGTGGGTTTTTTGACGAAGAGGAGGGTGAAGGAAGGGTGGAGGAGAACAAAAGAATGGTTGCAAGGGTTTCCTCTCCACCTCCTTCGGTGGACCTTGAATCCATTTCTCCACAACCCGAGGCATTCAAAGCTATATGCGCGAAGGTGGGGGCACAACAAAAGGCAATGCGAGGCGGAAAGGGACCCCGGTCCCCTACACCAAAATCATGATAGTCTTAGTATGGAATGTGCGCGGCGCAAATCTCCCCGGCCGAGCACACATGATAAGGGGGAAAATAAAGGAAGTTAAGGCGGATGTGGTTTGTATTGTGGAGCACAAGGTGAAGACAAAGAAGTTGGATCGATTTCGGAGATCAATTTGGGCACAACAACAATGGGCTGCAAATAATATAATTATGGATTCGGGTCGGATTTTAGTTATGTGGAATGATAGCAAAGTGGATCTCCGGGTTACATGGGAGTCGACTCAAATGGTGCAACTTGAAGGAAATGATTTGGTGAGTGGAAAGGTGATTGTGTTGACAATGGTGTATGGTGCAAATGGACATGTTGAAAGACGAGCACTTTGGGAGGATCTTGGGAGAGCGGCACCGGGTGATGACACTCCTTGGCTTGTATGTGGTGATTTCAATTGCATTAGGAAGGGGAGTGAGAAGAAGGGAGGAGCGGGGCTGAATATGACGACCATGGCTGAATTCAACACTTGTATCGATCGTCTACAACTTTTGGAGGCACCATCAACGAGGGACGAGTTAACTTGGACAAATTCCTCACGAGGAGAAGCTTGTATTGAGACACGTATCGACCGGATGCTCATTTCACATGCATGGATAGCTGAATTTCTGGAGTCTTTTTATGAAATGGGAGGGAAGGACTTGAGTGACCATGCGCCTCTTGTCATGAATACGGAGAAGATGGGTGAAAGAAAGGCTCGAATGTTTCGTTTTCAGAATTTTTGGGCTGAGCATGAGGACTTTTTAAATGTGGTGGGCACGGCTTGGTCTACTCTTGTGGAAGGCACACCCATGTTTCGAGTGGTTGCAAAATTAGAGGAAGTCAAGAAGGCTTTAAAGAAGTGGAGTGGGTCTACTTTTTGTAATGTGGAGCAAAGAATGGTGGAAGCTAGGCACGCCCTTGAGGTGGTGCGGCTTAAGAGAAGGGAGGAACCTGAGGAGGCGAGTCTATTAGAATCTGAAATTGAGTGCAAGAATGGCCTAAACGAAGCACTAGTTCGAGAAGAATCCATTGTGAGACAAAAATCGAGGGTGAGATTGTTACGAAAGGAGACCAAAACTCTAGATTTTTCCATGCTTCCCTTAGAGTGAGGAGAGCTACCAATCATGTGAGGCGAGTGTTAGTGGAGGGAGTGGCCATTGAAAGTGAGATAGATATTCGTGAGGCGTTTCGGCGTCGTTACTCTAACTTGTTTGCTAATGGTTTTCAGGTACGAAGCATATATCCAACCCTTGAGTTGCCACAACTTGAGGGGGTGGAAGCAAACGACCTCATCAAGGCTGTCACATTGGAAGAGCTAGAGAGGGTTGTGATGCACTCAAATGTGGACAAGGCGCCGGGTCCCGACGGCTTCAATGCCAAATTCTTCAAGGCATCTTGGTCGTGTGTGAAGCATGACTTGTTCAAGGTGGTGGACTCATTCGTGAGAAATGGAAAACACCTTGTGCAAATCAACTATACTTCCATCACGGTTATACCAAAGAAGTCTACGCCACAATCTATCGACGATTACCGCCCTATATCTCTTTGCAATATGATGTACCGCTACCTCTCAAAGGTCTTGGCTTGTAGGCTGAATAAGTTGCTTCCTCGGTTGGTTGGTGAGTCTCAAAGTGCATTTGCGAGTGGCCGGAGGATCAGCGACAACATCCTTCTCGCTCATGAGATTTGTCATAACTTGCATTTGGAGAGAGGACATGGGAGAATGTGTCTAAAGTTGGATCTGAGGAAAGCGTATGACTCGATCTCATGGTCTTTCCTTGAAGAAGTGCTCCAAAGATTTTGGTTCCCGAGCAAGTGGAGGAAGTGGATCATGGCTTGTGTTCGTGCATCTTTTGTGGTCACAGTGAATGAAGCAAATTCAAAAGCTTTTCGAGCAACAAATGGCCTTAGGCAAGGTGACCCTCTTGCGCCATACTTATTTGTACTTTGCATGGAAGTCCTAAGTAGTATGATTACAAAGGAAGTTGAAGAAGGAACACTTGAGCCGGCAAGATGTGGTGATGTCCGAGTTTCCCACCTTCTATTCGCCGATGATGTGATGGTTTTTGCAAAGGCTACAAGGGATAACGCAAGAGTCATCAAGAGAATCCTTGAGAGCTTCTCCTCTAGGTCCGGGCTGCAACTTAACACAACGAAGAGTCAAGTTTTTATGGGAGGAGATGCGACACATGGGGAATGGATTTGTGAGCACTTGGGAATGGAGCGAGTTGCCTTTCCGGTTCTATACTTGGGACTCCCCTTGTTCTCGGCTAGACTTGGGCGAATCCATTGTGTGGACTTAGTTGAGAAGGTGAGAGCACGGTTGAGCACATGGAAAAGGAATTTTCTATCAACGGCGGGACGAGTGGAGTTGATTAGGAGTGTGATCACGTCAATGAGTATCTATTTGAACTCCGCTTTCTTGGTGCCTAGAAGTGTCTTATATGAGGTGGAGCGGCTTATGGTCCATTTTATTTGGGGAGGTGAGAAGAAGTGGGTGGCCGTGGCATGGAAGGATATTTGTACACCCAAAATGGAAGGTGGCTTGGGGCTTCGGCGACTAGTTGATTGGAATACCGTCGGGATGATGCAGTTATTTTGGTTGGTGGTGGAAAATGATCAATCCTTGTGGGTTAGATGCATTCGGCGGAAGTACATGCGAAATGGGAGTATTTGGCTTGCTCGACCCCCGTCATCATGTTCATGGGCATGGAGGGGCCTCTTGAGTGTTCGAGAACAAGTGAAGGAAAAGATTCAATACCAAGTGGTAGATGGGACAAGTATTCGGTTCTTCCTTGATCCTTGGTGTGGCATACCATTGCTTAGCCGACCGGAGGGTGAGAGATTACACTATGATATGGGTGTGCCAAAGGACACTTGGGTGTCATATTTCATTCGAGGGGGAGAATGGAGTCTCCCATACCAAAGGTCGTCGGAAATGATCGAGTTGTGGCCACATATTTTGGGGATTAAAATCAATGGAGGATGGGACAAACCCGTGCGTGTAGGGCCACGACCGAAAAATTCACCATGCGTGAGGCATGGACATGGGTTCTCAAAAGAAAGGAGGAAGTGAGGTGGACGCGAGTAGTGTGGCACAACCACCACGTTCCAAAATTCTCTTTCACTTTATGGCGGGCACTAAGAGGAAGGTTGATGACGAAGTGGTTGATGAGACAAAGAGGGGCGAAATATGATACCACATGTGTCCTTTGCAAAACGGGAGTGGAAGATATGTCCCATTTGTTTTGGGCTTGTTATTTCACTCGACAAGTATGGCACCAAGTCCGTTTCGGTATGCCTTTGCACCGCACCATCAAAGAGTCCTTGGAAGCCGAAGCTATTGGGATACTTGGAGCCCATGTGACGGGTTTGGAGAGGGATATCATGAGCTTAGCATTGAGTGTGGTGGTGCGCGAGTGTTGGATGGAAAGAAATAGACGTATCTTTGAGGATGAGGAGAAAAGATCAAAGGAGGTTGCGAAAATCGCAAAAGAGGCGGTAAGGGTTATGGGGGTGGACATAAAGGCAATCAAAGAAGACACCGAAAAGTTGAAGATTTTTGAAGACTTTTGGCGAAATTCCATGAGTGTGAATAATATATAGGACGTAGGAAAGCGTAGAATTTTGTAGCCCAGTGGGCGAGATAGAAGGAGAGTATGTTAGTGGCCGGATGTGCACCTTGTATGTCCCGCAAACTTCAGCTTTAAATTTTGGTAGGATGTAATTTTACACACATACTTAATAGAATTTAGAGGCCCAAGCCTCCCTTTTTCTTTGCAAAAAAAAGAGGGAGGGAGAAGTAGAGACAAAAGGTAAGGAGACAGAGAAATAGAGAGAAGGAGAAGGGGGAGAGACAAGGAGAATGAGAGGAGTGAGAGAGAGTGAAGGTGACAGAGAGGAAAAGAAAAGGGAGGAGGAGAGAGAAGAACAAGCGAAGCAGTAGGAGAGAGATGAGAGAAAGAGAAGGAGGTTGGAGAATGAGACGAGAAGGAGTAGGAGAGAGAGGACAAGGAGAGAAGAATAAGGTCACACAGAGAGAAGGAGAAGGGGAGAGTAGATAAGGAGTGAGAGGGGAGGACAATGGGAGTGAGAGGGGAGGAGAGCGAGAAGGAGACGAGGAGAGGAGAGACAGAGGAGGAGGAGGAGAGAGAAGGAAAGAGAGAGAAGAAGGAGGAGAGCGAGAGAGTACGATAGAGTGAGAGAGCAGGGGAGAGAGAGATGGACAAGGAGAGAGAAGTAGAGGGAGAGGGAGGAGGGAAGGAGACGAGAAGGAGAAGGAGAGAGAGGACAAGGAGAGAAGAATAAGGTCACACAGAGAGAAGGAGAAGGGGAGAGTAGATAAGGAGTGAGAGGGGAGGACAATGGGAGTGAGAGGAGTGGAGAGCGAGAAGGAGACGAGGAGAGGAGAGACAGAGGAGGAGGAGGAGAGAGAAGAAGGAGGAGAGCGAGAGAGTACGATAGAGTGAGAGAGGAGGGGAGAGAGATGGACAAGGAGAGAGAAGTAGAGGGAGAGGGAGGAGGGAAGGAGACGGAGAGAGGGAGAAGAGCGGAGATGGGAAGGAGAAGGAGAGAGAGGGAAGAAAAGAGAAGCAAGAGGTGAAGGCAAGCGAGGGAGAGAGAGACAAGAGAGAGAAGGAGAAGGAAAAGGGGAAAGAGAAGGAGGGGTATTGAAGTAGAGGAGAAGGAGAGAGAGGGAAGGAGATTGAAGACGAAGAGTAAAGGATAAGGAGAAAGAAGATAGAAGATAGAAGGGAAGAGAGAATCAGAGAGAGGAGTGAGAAGGAGAGAGCACGGGGCAACAAGAGAGTGGAAAACAAGGAGAAGGAGGGGGGAGAGAGAGAAGGAAATGGGGAAACAAGGAGAGTGGGAGAGACGAAGGGAGAGAGCTAGAAGGAGAAGGAGAGAGAGGAGAGGTGGACAGAGGGGGAGAGAGTGAGAAGGGCAAGGAGAGAGGGAGGAGAGATGGAGAAGTAGAGAGAACAATAGAGAAGGAGAGCGATAACGAGCGAAACGGAGAAGGGGAGAGAGTGAATTAGAGCGAGAAGTGGAGAGAGGAGAGAGAAGGAGACTGTGAATGAATGAAAAGGAGAGAGACCAAGAGAAGGGGAGAGGGCGAGGGAGTCGTTAAGTGAGCTAGACGGAGAAAGAAAAGGAGAAGGAGAGAGAGAAGGAAGAGGAGACTGGAAGGGAAGGAGAGAACGAAAGAGGGAGGGAGAAGTAGAGACAAAAGGTAAGGAGAGAGAAATAGAGAGAAGGAGAAAGGGGAGAGACAAGGAGAACGAGAGGAGTGAGGGAGAGTGAAGGTGACGGAGAGGAAAAGAAAAGGGAGGAGGAGAGAAAAGGACAAGCGAAGCAGGAGGAGAGAGATGAGAGAAAGAGAAGGAGGGAGGAGAAGGAGACGAGAAGGAGAAGGAGAGATAGGACAAGGAGAGAAGAATATGGTCACACACAGAGAAGGAGAAGGGGAGAGTAGATAAGGAGTGAGAGGGGAGGACAATGGGAGTGAGAGGGGAGGAGAGTGAGAAGGAGACGGGGAGAGGAGAGATAGAGGAGGAGAAGGAGAGAGAAGGAAAGAGAGAGAAGAAGGAGGAGAGCGAGAGAGTACGATAGAGTGACAGAGGAGAGGAGAGAGAGTTGGACAAGGAGAGAGAAGTAGAGGGATAGGGAGGAGGGAAGGAGACGGAGAGAGGGAGAAGAGCGGAGATGGGAAGGAGAAGGAGAGAGAGGGAAGAGAACAGAAGCAAGAGGAGAAGGCAAGCGAGGGAGAGAGAGACAAGAGAGAGAAGGAGAAGGAAAAGGGGAAAGAGAAGGAGGGGTATTGAAGTAGAGGAGAAGGAGAGAGAGGGAAGGAGGTTGAAGACGAAGAGTGAAGGATAAGGAGAGAGAAGATAGAAGATAGAAGGGAAGAGAGAATCAGAGAGAGGAGTGAGAAGGAGAGAGCGCGGGGCAACAAGAGAGTAGAAAACAAGGAGAAGGAGGGGGAGAGAGAGAAGGAAATGGGGAAACAAGGAGAGAGGGAGAGACGGAGGGAGAGAGCTAGAAGGAGAAGGCGAGAGAGGAGAGGTGGACAGAGGGGGGGGGGGAATCAGAATCTAAATTAAATTCATATGTGATGTAAATATTATGGGGTGTAATGATTGATCATTGCATAGGATAATATGTTACATAAGTTGTGAATTTACTACTAATCCCGAAATGCCAAATTTTGTAGGGGTTAAACCGAAATTTGACAAATCTGCAGAACAGTGCTCAAACGGTCGACCGGTTAGCAGTAAACGGTCGACCGATCGGGCACGGTCGACCGGATGTGTCTCGACCGATAATTCGAATGGTCGACCGAATGTAATCGGTTGGTCGACCGAACATTGCGATGGAATAATTCCAGTTACGAACGGTCGACCGAGTTATTGAACGGTCGACCGAAACCTGGTTCGAGCGGTCGACCGAACCTCGAAATGGTCGACCGGTCCAGACGGTTAATGCAGAATTAATTTGAGAATTAATTAGATCATGCATGGAATTGGTCCATAATTGATTTAATTCGTGGCTAAGATTATTTATTATTAAATAATGGATGGTTAGATGGAAGTTTGCATGAAATCATGGGCAAGAGGTTGCACATGAAAAGGTAATTTGGAGAGAACTTATAAATACAAGTTTATCTCATTACCTCCTTAATTAATTCATTGTTTTTCTCATGCAAAAACTCTCTCCATAATTCTCCACGAAATTCCCTTAATTCTTAAGTTTAGTTTTAGTTTTTAAGAGATCATCTTCTCAAGGGAACTAAAGAGGGGTTAGTAATTAGATTCTAAACCCTATTGGAGATTGAGAGGCTAGCTCTTCTCTCTCCAATCTTGTTTAGAGTTTGGTGAAATCTCGGAGGCATTCGGCGCAGCAACAAGCATCCTCAACGTCTCCGAATCTTCAAGAAGTTTTTGAGAACTTCTAGGTATGAATTTCGGAGTCCCTTTGTGTTTGTTTTAATGAGTTTTGAAACTAGTTGTTAAAACAAACCGATGCATGCATGAAATAAATCGAAGAAAATTGTAATTGATCCTTATTATACACTTGAGGAAGGTCAACAAGGTCCCATACTTGATTGTCATACATGGATTGTATTCCAGATTCCATGGCTCTAAATCATAGTTTTGAGTCTTTGCTTTCCATTACTTCTTGAAAGGTCGATGGATCATTGGTATCGAGTACCATGATCTCGTGAAGGCCTACATTTTTTCTAGGCTTATTTTTTTCCCTCATTGACCTTCTAAGTTCTATTGGTTTTACGTATATTTCTTGAACTTCTTCTACAATTTCTTGCGGAATTTGTTCGGGTTCAGTTCCTGAATGAACACTAGGTAGTGATGATTGTGTTTCACTCATAATTTCTTGCAAGAGGTGCTCATTCACACTCCTACTAATGAAAGGAACATCGGTTGGGTGTTCGTGATCTTGAACGTTGTCATTCACATCATGATCTTGTAGTGTATCTTGAGTTTACTCAAGTACAATTCTAGTCCCACTACTTTTTATTTTTTCAAGAAACTCTTTCTCTAAGAACACGACATTTCTCTCAACAATCACTCGATTGGAGGTTTTATACCAAAAGTAGTATCCTCTTGTTTCATGGGGATAACCTATAAAGAGGTGCTTATCCGCTTTTAGTTGAAGTTTGGTGGAGATGAATCTTTTGACGTAGGCCTCACAACCCCAAATCTTGAGAAACTTAAGCTTGTGTATTTTACCACTCCACAACTCACATGGAGTTTTCTCTATGGATTTGGATGAAACATTATTCAGTGTGTAAGCTGCCGCTTGTAGTGCATAACTCCAAAAGTAAAGTGGCAATTCAGATTGACTCGTCATTGATCGAACCATGTCGAGCAACATCCTATTTCTTCGTTCGGACACACCATTCCACTGAGGTGTACCGGGTGGAGTGAGTTATGGTATAAGACCACATTCCTTTATGAGTGAGTCAAATTCGGTACTCAAGTACTCACCTCCACGTTCGGTTCATAGAGATTTGATTTTCCTATTGAGTTGGTTCTCTACTTCATTCTTCAATTCTTTGAACTTGTCAAATGATTCATTTTTGCTCCTCATTAGATAAATATAACCATATCGGCTATAACCATCTCTTGCACTTATACTCATTGGACCACATACATCAGAATGTATCTAATCCAACAAGTTATTTGCTCTTGGACCTTTCTTCTTGAAAGGTTGCCCGGTCATTTGGCCCATAAGGCAAGGTTCGCATGTCTCCAATGATTTAAAATCAATTTGACCAAGAAGGTTAGCTTCCTGCAATTTCTTGATGTGTTTTTCATTGATGTGACCAAGGCGATAGTGTCATAACATTGTATCATTTATATGAGTAATTTTGAGTATTTTGTTATTGATGTTTAAAACTTGTCTATTATTCAATTCAAGAAAATAGAGTGCATTTCTTATGAAAGCATTTGCATAGAAAATTCTATTGCTTGATAAAGACATGCAAGAATTTGAAATATTTATTATAAAGTCATTCATATCTAAACATGATACGTATATAATATTCTTGCGTATCAAAGATACATAATAGTCATTCTTTAACTTAAAATTAAACCACTAGATAATTGAAAAATCATGGAGCCTTGTGCAATTGCAGCAACGTTTGCACCCTTTCCGACCTTCAAAATAATCTCTCCTTTTGTGAGTTTCTTCCTATCCTCTAGTAATTGTACATTGCAAATTATGTGAGTACAAGATCCGATATCGAGTACCTAATCATGGATAGAGGTTTCTAAATTTATCTCAATAACAAATATAGTTTTAGCCTTTTTGGGGCACTTGTGCTCAATTACTCTATTGTCAAGGTCATCCTTGTACTTGGGGGCAATTACGGCAGATGTGTCCATTTCCACCGCAGTGGATGAAAGGAATGTGTTTTAAAAGTTTACTTTTATATGTCTTTTATTAGGAGTTGAATGTATAAGCATTTTGTTCCTTGATTAATGTGTTATCTTTTAGAAGTGTTAAGGAAGAGGCTCTTGGTCCTTAATCGTAGAGCTCTAAAAAATATGATTTACATAAATCAAAAAGGGCATTCACAATCACAGTGATTAACATGGGACATTGATTACCAAGTTAAGATTGTCATGTTGGTTAAAAGGATATTGTAGCTCTACAAGTATTTAACAGCATTAGTATATGAAATGGAAAATGTTTTCTTACATATATTGAATTGACGTAACAAATAAAACATTATGGAATTGTGTTTTTGTCATTAATGTTTCATTGTGTCATTGAATCGTAAGATATGAGACCTATACCTTTTCACATGAGAAGTGTGTTCTACATGAGAGCGGTTATACATGACTTGTGCCGGAAAGTATAATATGTCAAAAGATTATCATTGTCCCTCTTGACTTGAGTGTGTTGGAAGTAAAACTAAAATGTGCTCAAGTTTAGAGAGTGTTGTTCCACTCAAGTGTGCTCAAGTAAAACTTAACTCCTATTCCACTCAAGTGTGCTCAGGTTTAGAGAGTGTTGTTCCACTCATTCATTGTCAAAGAAACAAGGTTCTTGGTGAAAGCCCAAGACAAGAGTATAGACTTCGGTGAGAGTCCGATGTGATCCTCTCGAATTGTGAGAGAAGAATTCAAGCTAGCAATGATTGTTCGCGGAGCTTGTGTTGTGAAAGGCTTAATCTCAGCCCAGAACGAGGTTGATAGTGAAGACGTAGGCGGAGCTCAAGGGAGATCGAGCGAAGCTTACAACAGAGGAAGTAGGCGGGAGGCCGAACCTCTATAAAATCTTCCTGGTCATCTTGTGGTTTGCATTTTTTTCTTTACTTGCTTTTAATTCTAAATTCCATTGCACATCTTTGATTAAGCAAGTAGAGATTGACTAACATTAAAATTGATTAGAAAATTTGACCATTAACGATCTTACAATTTGGTATCAAAGCATTATGAGCTAAATTGCATACTTAATCATATTTTAGCATGGCTAGCACATCTAATCATGTAGAGGTATTATGCACAACTAGGCATCCTTTGCTTAACGAGTCTAATTATGACTATTGGGAGAATATGATTAAAATTTTCCTAATTTCTAATTACCTTAAGTATTGGATTTTCATTCAAAATCCCTACACATCCCCAAATGAAGATGAATTAGACTCCTTGTTTAGGACCAAAATGAAAGAGATTTAGATAAATTCTAAGATTATGAACAACTTGTATTGTGGCCTTAATGAGAGTGAATATAATAGAATTAGGGGTTGTGAAAATGCATTTGAAATATGGCATAGATTGCAAATGCATCATGAGGGTGATATCAAAAGTAAGGAAACTCGCATTTCTCTCGTCATGCATAAATATGAGATTTTTTCTATGCAAATCGGTGAAAATTTAAGTGAAATGAACACTCGCTTAATTGATATCACTAACTCTCTTTTGGTTCATGAAAGAAAAATTAATGAAGGAGAGATGACAACAATTGTAAAGATAAGGTCGTCACAATTGAAGAGGCACATGATTTTTCCAAATTAAAGATAGAGGAACTCATTGGAAATTTAATGACTTATGAACTTCATATCAACCACCGCAAGGAGAAGGAAGCCTCCAAGAACAAACCCACCTTTGTATTACATGCAAAATTCAGTGAGCCAATGAGAGGAGTAGAGAATGAGGACATTGAAATCCTTGCCCAAGATTTCTTCAAATTCCTCAAAAAGGATAAGGAAGAAACAAGAGAACAAAGAGGAAGGAGAAGTGAGAATAGAGAAAAAGAAAAGGAGAAGGAGGACAGTGGAAATGAGAAAAGAGAAAGGGAGAAGAATAATGAGAGAAGGTATAGGAGAAGGGCAAGAGAAGAGAAAGGAAGGAAGAATCTCACAAAGCTATATGGGATGATTCATCATCACCATCATGTTCCTCTTTGCGAAGTAGAAGAGAGGTTGCCCATTCATGCTTAATGGCTATTGAAGATGAACAAAGTGAGGTAGACTCTAACTCTTGTTCTACTAAATCTTTTTCATGCTCAAGTAAGTCCTATGGTAGTGATAGTTCATGCTCTGAAGAAGAAACGTATACAGACGATGAACTACAAAATGCATTTCATGATTTAGTTAAACAATATGAGATCATTTGTGAAAAGAACAAAAATTCTAGAAAGGCCATAAATGATCTCCAAAGCCAAATTGAATCAATCATGCATGAAAAGAATGAGGTGATTGCTAGATATGAGACAAATGCATTAAAACTTGGTAGTCAAAATGCAACACTCATTAATGTTGAACAATTAGATCTTCATGCTTGCAATGTGCAATTACGAAAAGATCTAGAATGGTTCACAAATGGAACTAAGATGCTTGACATGCTTTTAGGTAGTCAAAGACAATTCCTAGATAAACATGGTTTAGGATACAATGCCTCACAGGTTAAAAATCATGTAGTTCATACTACCTTGAACGGAAAACACTTAGTTGTAAATCATCCTTTTTCATGTTTGTGGGCTCCTAAAACCAAGTTCGTTTGGGTTCCCAAAGCTAATGTTCAAGGACCCCAAAGTAGTTTGGGTACCTAAATCTACACTTGTAGGTGCTTCAAGAGGGAGATCAGTGGTGACCGGGAAATCTTAGAAAGTCAAATTCAAAGCTGGTTGCACTACCGAAAGAAGAATGAAACCAAGAAATGAGGATCACTAAGCTGGGTAACATTTTTAATCATCCTAAGATTAAAAGATTTGGTTCCAAATATGAATTGAATGCTTAATTGCCATATCCTTATCACATTCATTGTATTCATTGCATATCTTGTAAATTTGATAAACATCACATGCTTATTTATCATACTTGGTTGATGTTAAAAAGGGGAGAATAGACTTGAAATTAATTGAGATCATATTCATATTGAGAGGGGGAGCTTAGTGAATATCATTTACATAGGGAAATGAAGTGCAAAATTTAGGGGAAGCAACTTCATTACAACCATTTCGGGGGAGAGATAAGAATTCCATGTTAAATCTTAATCTTGATAGATGTCAAAGGGGGAGAGATTATTATGGGGTAACTTGAAATTTGAGTATAGATTGAACAAAAACTATGCACATCCATAGGGGGAGCATTTATACGCATAGTTTACATCTAGAAATTTAAAGTATTAAGATATCGGTTGCCATCATCAAAAAGGGGGAGATTGTTGGCCTTTTGGCCTTAATCTATGTTTTGATGATTTAATTAACCTTATATTAATTATAATAAACGTAGTGTGGCAAACATATTGCATAGCATATACATTGCTTTGTGCTAACATCTACAGGTGAATGAAGCGTAACATAGTAATTGCATAGGTCAAGCATCAAGAAGTAATCTCAGTGGTAGGAAAGCTGGATCTGGTCAATCTAGGATCAAGACTCAAGAAAGAAAGGATTCAAGTCAAGACATGTAATCAAAGCTCATTTGAAGACATGTAATCTTAATTTATTTTGAGTCTTAGGAACTTTGTGTACTTGAGCATACAAGAGTTAAAAACAACTTAAACACACACTAGGTTCCTTATAGAAGTCACACAAAATCTCAGATCATTTAGACTTCAATAGGTCATCCAAACCTAGACCGAAATTCACTAAACCTAAACCAGAATTTCCGGTTCCAATTCGGTCGACCAAAATGCCTCCGGTCGGCCATTTGATCCTTCATCAAATAGTGAATTTAACCGCCTGACCATTTCGGTCGACCGTCTACACGTGTCATTTGACCGTTAGACTTGTCGTATTATACCAACGGTCATATTCGTATAAACTTAACCAAACCCTAAAATACATTAGCCTCCGGTCGATAGATTCCTAGACCATTGTTGATCGTTCGAAGAAGTTTCTTGAAACCTAATTTTCGTGCCTTACCTCGGTCGACCGCCCAAATCTTGTTGTTACCGAACATAAAACCCCAAAGTCCCTGCCATTTTATGATTGATCGTTCCACCTTTCGTTTGATTGTTAACTTAAGTGATCTCTAGATATAACCTATTTTCGTTCGACCATTCCCTTCTCGGTCGACCATTCCTTGTTCGGAACCGTCTATCAGTCGACCGTTGGAACGTCTGGTGAACCGAAATTGCACTGAAAAGTGTGCTGCAGTTTTCTGTCTTGTGTTTCTTGCACAACTCTTCACCACACTTAACCCCAACGGCTATAACACCTTAGGATCTTATAAATAGATGTTCCCAACCCTGATTAGAACATCTCTCCCACTACTATTTGTCTCCAACATTAGAGAGAAAGCTCCAAGCACACCAAACCTCAAAACCATCCACACTTTAGTCTTAAATCCTATTCCACTCCAGTATGCTCATGTTTAAAGAGTGTTGTTCCACTCATTCATTGTCGAAGAAGCAAGGGTCTTGGTGAAAGGCCATGACAAGAGTATAGACTTCGCTGAGAGCCCAAAGTGATCCTCTCGGATTGTGAGAGAAGAAATAAAGCTAGCGAGGATTGTTCACAGAGTTTGTGTTCGAAAGGGCTTAATCTCAACCCAAAACAAGGTTGATAGTGAAGGCGTAGGTAGAGCTCAAGGGAGATCGAGCGGAGCTTACAAGAGAGGAAGTAGGTGGAAGGCCGAACCTCTACAAAATCTTTTGGGTCATCTTGTAGTTTGCATATTGTCTTGTTTACTTGCTTTTAGTTTTAAGTTCTACTGCACATCTTTGGTTAAGCAAGTAGACATTGATTAAGCTTAAAATTGATTAGAAAATATGACCATTCACGATCTTACAGAGTGATGATATTGCTAGGCCCCTTGATTAAGCAAAGTTATAATTTGCACATTGTAACTTATGTATAGTTACATATCTATAATTTGCTTGAGAGATCAAGAAATTAGTATATAATATAAAGATGACACATTTCTACTTTCTATAATATTCTTAATGTCATTAGCCAAGGGATAGACACAAATGATATTACTTATATCACTAAGTGGATCATCTTTAGTTCAAGTAAAACATCTGTGTTATTTGGGTAACTATAATGTGTAGCTAGATACCACTTATACTTTATGATATAAAGTATTTTACATCATTGCCAACATATCTTAGATCCTCTTATAGGTTATACCACAAAATTGGGAAACAAGAAATATAATTTTATGTTTTATGTGATGTATTGAATTTCATATGGTATGAAATGGGACGCATGTGGTAAGACATTGAAATTAATATGTCGAGATAACGACATGGTTACAATATCAAATCAATTTGTATGAGATGTATATATATTATGTGGTATAATGTTTGACATTATATATGACAATATATTATATA
Source organism: Triglochin maritima (assembly GCA_963682175.1). Lineage (NCBI taxonomy): Eukaryota > Viridiplantae > Streptophyta > Magnoliopsida > Alismatales > Juncaginaceae > Triglochin > Triglochin maritima. The sequence goes on along the minus strand of OY821771.1, from coordinate 21,057,232 downwards.
ATATAATGTGATATGCAACATTATAACATACAAATTTGCTAAAACCCCAAAGCTCAAATTTTGTTGGATGTTGATCCAAAATTTGTGAGAGGCAAAAATAGAGGAAAAACAGTAGAAAATTTCATGCCCGATCGACAGAGTGCTTCAGAACGGTCCGGTTGGTGTTCGGATTGACGCACAGTTCGACCGAAATTATCAGGATCGTTTTTGATAATTGGACGGTCAACCGATGCGAAACGTCGTTCGACCGAAAATATCAAGGTCTTTTCATTGTAGGATCTCGGTCGACCATTTGGCTTACGGTCAGACCAAAATCTGCAGAAGGTAACCTATCGGTCGACTGAATGGGAATATCGGTCGATCATTTGCCCACAATTTTACTTGAATTAATAAGAGAATTGTTCTGATCACAGGTTGGATTTGTTCCAACCTGGTCAAAGGAGGTTATGGGATGATTATGTGTCCAAATATGATGGGTTTAAAGGAGCAATTAACTAGGGATCATGTGTAAGTGGGTTACACATGATGGGGATTTAAGGATGCCCTATAAAAAGGTCCCTCCTGCCTCCTTTCTTAGTACAATGCAATATTCTCCTCTCTCCATATTTTCTCCACATAATCCATCCAAAAATTTTATTATTAATTGAGTTCATTCAGAGATTAAATTTTTGGAGCATAGAAGGGGTTATTAGCAAGATCTAAACTTGAAATAGAGATTGATTGGCTACCTTCGATCTCTCTGTAATGACCCTGATCTCACGGGTACGCACGGTGGGGAACCAAACGAACTGTCGTGATCAGAGTCATCTGTGATGACCGAAGGAGTTATAAGATAACTGACAGAGAATTTATCCATACATGGAACCAAGACAAAAATACATACATCGAGTTCAAAATGGGAAATACAACATAAATCATGCGGAAGCAAAAGACAACTGGAAGAATCTCGTCGACGTGTCCCTCCTGTACAGAATCCTCCAAAACTCCGTCAGTTTAACCCTAAAAGGAAACCTAAATACCGAGGCAAAACAACAACGAATGTGCATGAGTTTTCAATAAAGAAATTTTGTATGCCTCGGGTGCAACAATTGATTACAAAGCCATGCATGGGACCTATCTACCACATATGCAAACAAGCGGCAACAACTCTACATTGCGGCACCGAGCGACAACTCTGCGTAGTAGCGCTGCTCGGGGTCCACCTGAAGTAATTCCTCTGCAAAGGAATCCGACTCCACATAGTCATGACTACCAGGTGTCCCCCCGAGGTGATCCCTCTACATAGGAATCGAACCACCAGCCATGCTGGTGTAATCCACAAGCGGGTCACCCATCAGTGACCCACCGCTTGGCACAAAGTGGTCTTCCGGATTGACATCCCAACGCACGGCAAGTGACCTACATGGTGCCATCCCAACATTGGATATGCATGTGTTGTAGAAAATGGCAGCTCGCCTGCCCAAGTCACAATCTTCACTTGGCCTCTCTACATAGAGGTCTTGCTATTGCCTGTTAGCCCCAAAACAGTCGTACCCAAGATTCATTTTATTCATTAAATGCACAGGCAAGCTATCTATGTAACTATATCCAATCTATAGCTAAATAGCCAAGCACGAGCCCAACCCAATGAGTGTACAAATACACTCACTGCAACTCCAAACTCATCAGAAGTAACACATGCAAATCAGCAACTGGACAGTACAGTCACAAATAAACCACATAGCATAACAACTCAAACAAGCACATTATGCAACCACACTATCTACGGGTCATGTCACACAAGTTGTTACATGCATGATCACGACAATAATATCCCTTAAGAGCAGAAATTCAGAAATAATAGATCAACCAATCAGACGAAACATAAGACTAGTGCATGTTGTCCCAACATGAGGTACAAGTCATGAAGTGAGGGTAATAAGGTCAAGCTTTACCCTACAATATACATGCACAACTTAATGCTTTTATAGCAGCAAATATTATCATTAAAATCAAGTCAAATTCATATATTATCAGTTTATTACCAATAGAGATCAGGTCTGCAACAAGAACAATAAATATGCACGAATCGATCAAAAGATGCATAACATGAGCTCGTAATTTCCAGCAACGAAGATCAGTTGCATGCAACAATATATTCCTCAAATGAGCACATAAACTCATCATTATATCTCTACTGACATGTGGTAGCATAAACCACACATAAAACATGAAATGAGTCAAGATCTCAATAGGTATATGTGTATGCGCATGGTCTATATAATCAGCATTAATTCACCAAATAAAAGCATGATCTCAGCAGGAAAATTGTGCATGAACATATCGTATCTTATCAGCAAACTAATCTTGTAAATAGTCATGGAATCCAGCATGAAAATCACGTCCAGAGCCTACAAGCAATCACAAATCCAGCAACAACCAAGGTGGAACACACAACACCAAGCAAAACATGCATGGAATACACCCGACCCAGTCACAACTCCCCTTTGTTTCTCTCCCCAAAACTCCTGGAAAGAGTGTGCTTAAAGTCGTGATGAAGGGGAGAATGTCCCAGCTAGCCACAGCAACCTGGGGCTCACGCAATCACCAAACCGACCAAGCTGAGTTGCAACATGCGTGCATGCCATAGATGCAAGACCGGACTGCCTCTTTGGTGCTGGATGAACCTCCATCAAACACCCCCACTTTCTAATCTACTCAAGGGCCTAAGGTATACGTAAGTTTGATGTGGAGGATTGTTGGAAATCGCTAAAGTTGCAGCTCATGCTTCCTTCCTATTGCAAGCCTCTTCCTTAGCTCGCCGGAGATGGATGCTTCACCGGAGTCACCTTTCTTTTGCTGAAGGGGAGGTGAATGATGGTTGGAGTACTGCAAAAGAGGGAGAAGGAAAATAAGGGACAATCAAGACTTATAGCATTCCAAAGAGCCTTCCACTTCTATTCTTGCAAGCACTCCCATTGGCCACCAAAAAGCACCCAAGTCACCTCAACTTCCTAGACACATGGCAGCGACCTAGCAGCCATATGTGCAACACCTTTGCCATAACAAAAGTCCTTTGGTCAACCATCCTTTGTCCTTCAGTAGCTGGTCCAAAACTTCTAACTCTTCCTTTAAAGGTCTATCCAGAAGTTTTGTCCCGAAGACCATATGGCAGTCACCTAACAACCATATGTGCAACATTTCATCCTTCAGTCCATAGTGCGCCCCGCAGTTGTGTCCCTTCGGTCTTGCAATGCATCCCTACGGTCCCGCAGTGTGTCCCTTCCATCCCACCTGCGTCCCTTCCATCCAGTTGTGCGTTCCTACGAGCACAAGTCAAGTCCTTCCATCCAGAAGTGTTGTCCCTCCTCCCAACATACCACACAAAGCCCGATCAACCGTGTACGGACTGCTGGCTACCCCGACGTCTGGCGGTGATAGACCACTCCGGCGAACCACTGGCCTCTGCTCGTCGCCGATGGCGAGATACCCCCCACAACTAGTGTGGGTAAACGAAAGACTAAGCAAAAAAGAATAAAATAAAACAAAATTGATGACCAATCAAGGACAAAATAAGCAAGCACAATATCAAGGTCTTACAATCTACCCCTCTAAAAAAACATTCATCCTCTAGCTCTATCCCTCTGTCTCTCCCTCTCTCCTTGTTTCCCCATTTCCTTCTCTCTCTCCCCCCTCCTTCTCCTTGTTTTCCACTCTCTTGTATCCCCGCGCTCTCTCCTTCTCACTCCTCTCTCTGATTCTCTCTTCCCTTCTATCTTCTATCTTCTCTCTCCTTATCCTTCACTCTTCGTCTTCAATCTCCTTCCCTCTCTCTCCTTCTCCTCTACTTCAATACCCCTCCTTCTCTTTCCCCTTTTCCTTCTCCTTCTCTCTCTTGTCTCTCTCTCCCTCGCTTGCCTTCTCCTCTTGCTTCTCTTCTCTTCCCTCTCTCTCCTTCTCCTTCCCATCTCCGCTCTTCTCCCTCTCTCTGTCTCCTTCCCTCCTCCCTCTCCCTCTACTTCTCTCTCCTTGTCCATCTCTCTCTCCCCTCCTCTCTCACTCTATCGTACTCTCTCGCTCTCCTCCTCCTTCTCTCTCTTTCCTTCTCTCTCCTCCTCCTCCTCTGTCTCTCCTCTCCTCGTCTCCTTCTCGCTCTCCTCACTCTCTCACTCCCATTGTCCTCCCCTCTCACTCCTTATCTACTCTCCCGTTCTCCTTCTCTCTGTGTGACCTTATTCTTCTCTCCTTGTCCTCTCTCTCCTTCTCCTTCTCGTCTCCGTCTCCTCCCTCCTTCTCTTTCTCTCATCTCTCTCCTCCTGCTTCGCTTGTCCTTCTCTCTCCTCCTCCCTTTTCTTTTCTTTTCCTCTCCGTCACCTTCACTCTCTCTCACTCCTCTCGTTCTCCTTGTCTCTCCCCCTTCTCCTTCTCTCTATTTCTCTCTCTCCTTACCTTTTGTCTCTACTTCTCCCTCCCACTTTCCTTCTCTCCTTCCCTTCCAGTCTCCTCTTCCTTCTCTCTCTCATTCTCCTTGTCTTTCTCCGTCTAGCTCACTTACCGACTCCCTCGCCCTCTCTCCTTCTCTTTGTCTCTCTCCTTTTCCTTCATTCACAGTCTCCATCTCTCTCATCTCTCCACTTCTCGCTCTAATTCACTCTCTCCCCCTCTCTGTTTCGCTCCGTATCGCTCTCCTTCTCTATTGTTCTCTCTACTTCTCCATCTCTCCTCCCTCTCTCCTTGTAGAACCATGTTTGAAGAAAGGTAGTTCACCACGCACACTTCGGCGAACCGGAAGAAAAGTGAACAACAAAAGCTCACGTGGTGGTCAAGGGGGTCACCCCAGACAATTGAACCCACGAATGTTTTAATGTGGAATGTGCACGGAGCAAATGTATCCGACCGTGCACTCATGATTTGGGGTCGAATAAAGGAGATAAACCCGGATGTGGTGTGCCTTGTCGAGCACAAGATCAAGCATAAAAAGATGGAAAGTTTCAAACGAGCGATTTGGCCTCATGCATGGATGGAGAATAGCATGATTGTGGATTCTGGGCGGATTCTGGTGCTATGGAATGACCACATAAAGGATTTGAGTGTAACTTTCTAAACAACACAATTACTCCATTTCAAGGGGTGCCTAAAGATGGATGGGACCGAGTTTGACATCACGGCTATCTATGGCGAAAATGGGCATGTGGATAGGATAGCATTGTGGAATGATCTTCTTGAAGTGGTACTGCACGTATCGAGGTCGTGGATAGTGGGGGGAGACTTTAATTGCATTCAGGTGGCAAGTGAGAAACATGGAGGTACTGCTGGAAATGAGGTTACAATGAAGGAATTTAATGATTGTATTGATGCACTTCAGCTTCTTGAGCTGCCTTCTACGGGAGGTGAGTTCACATGGTCGAACTCTTCCAATGGAAGTGCATGTATTGAGATGAGGATTGACCAGATTCTTATAAACAATGCGTGGCTTGAGTTGTTCCCGGAATCTTTCTATATTGTTGGTGAAAATGATTTGAGTGCTCATGCCATGCTCATCATGAAGACGGAAGGTAATGAAAGGCGGAAAAAGAAGATGTTTTGATTTGAAAATCATTGGGCAGAGCATGAGGAGTTTCGTGTGGTAGTAGAAAGAGCTTGGGCTCATTCGTCTGGGGCACACCCATGTTTCGCATGGTTGCGAACTTGAATGAAGTCAAAAAGGCACTAAGGTGGAGTCAGAATCCATTGGCAATGTTACCTACAAGGTGGGGGAGGCCCGCAAAGCCCTTGAGGAGGTGATGAGGCAAAGGGTACACGTCCCACACGATTTTGAACTCTTCGTTGCTGAAGGGGCAACAAAGGGGGACCTTGAGCAAGTTCTTGCATGGGAGGAGTCTCTTATCCAACAAAAATGAAGGGTGAAGTGGTTGAAAATGGGAGACCAGAACACCAGGTTTTTCCATGCGCAACTTAGAGTGAGGAGAGCCACCAACCAAGTGAAAAGATTGTGTGAGGGTGCTAGCATCGTGGAGGAGGAGGGAGAGATTCGGGACGCCTTTTGGCATTTTTATGCAAACTTGTTTGCTAATGATTTTCAGGTACAACCCGTTAGTCCCTCCATTGTCTAACGACAACTCTTGCCAGCGGAGGGGAGAGAGATAATAAGAAAGCTGGAATGAAAGAACTAGAAGATGTGGTGTTGAACGCAAATGTGGACAAGGTGCCGGGACTTGATGGATTCAATGCAAAATTGTTGAAGGCCGCATGGGACCTCATGAAGAGGGACGTGTTTAAGGCCATGAGTTCTTGTTTGGATAAGGGGAAGGTGTTGGCCCAATGGAACGTTTTTTTTTGCAAAGCAAAAGGGAGGCTTAGCCTCTAAAAATTGTATTACTAAGGAACTGTTTAGATCTACCAAAATTTGTTCATTTAGTTCGCGGGCGTATGCCACATGCATAACCGGCTTCTCCCTACGACCTATTTGTACTCACGTGAAGGTCAACTAGTATAAGGAAATAATTACATCTCATCAAATTTCAGAAGTTAGAATTAGTTCCAAGTATCCTGAAAATGTCTCGCTTCTCCTTCATCTTTGGCGAGTTTGGATGCTTGATAGCTCACGCTCCGGATTATATCTTTGACTACAACAATGGTAGCTTGCGGTTGCTGCGTCCCACCCTCAAAAATCCTACGGTTGCGCTCATGCCAGCATTCATATATCGTAGCACTTACCACCCACTTTCTAACCACTTTGTCAAGTTGGCTTCCACTCGCATGTGAAAGTCGCAAGACCTCACTCTCTAAACCGCTTGCTGCAGTTTGGTGGAGCTGCATGAGGTTGAGGAGATGCCTCCACACCTCCTTTGTGTATTGACAATTCCAGAAAAGACGCTCCATGTCTTCCTCTTGGTCTTCACATAGCACACAAGTTGGGTCTAGATTTAGGCCTCGCTTTATCATTCACCGCTTTGTGAGCAGACGCCCCTTCAATGCTCGCCAAGTTGTGAGTGCGTGCTTTGGGACAGCAAATTTGTGTCATACCATCCCCGCCCAAGGGACTTTCCTGCCCAGTTACGTCACCCAACTCCATACTTCCTTCATCCCAAGTGTTGCACCCGCCCCATCTGGTCTAACCGGTCTATCCTCTCCTCCATGAATGCGCACTTGGCTTATCCTTGAGCAAACTTCTTCCATCCTGCTGGATCGTGGGGGAGGGAGGTACCACGTCCCTTCTCTGATGAAGTACGACACCTTTACGTCCCAAGGAACCCCCAACTCGTAGTGAAGCTGGTCACCCCAGCTTGTGCATTGAAATGGTTCACCACACCAAGGAAATTGGAAAAACCGAATCGCTTCCCCATTTCCCACCTCATATTGGTTATGTCTCCTAGCAATATCTCGGACTCGCAGCAGCCCTCGCCATGCCCATGATGAGGTAGGTGGTGGTCTTGCAAGCCAAATGGAGCGGTTCCGTAGGTATTTTCGCCGGACACACTTAGCCCAAAGGGAAGTGTTGTCCGCCACCACAAGCCAAAACTGCTGGAGAAGGCCCTCGCCATGGCCCAATGGAACTTCACATCGATCACGATCATCTCGAAGAAGAAAGAACCAACTTTGGCAGAAGATTACTGACCCATAGCGTTATGCAACATGACCTATAGATTCACATCCAAAGTGCTTGCAAATCACTTGAAAAGGCGGCTACCAAGACTAATTGGGGATAACCAAAGTGCTTTTGTCCATGGAAGGAGAATTGGTGATAATATTCTTCTTGCACATGAATTTTGCCACAACCTTCATCTCGACAAAGGGAGAGGACGTATGTGCATAAAGCTCGACATCCGGAAAGCATATGACTCCATCTCGTGGAGTTTTCTACATGAAGTAATGAGGCAATTTGGATTTCCAGTTAAGTGGAGAAGGTTCTTGACGAATTGTCTGAAGGCATCCTTTGTGGTGACGGTTAATTGAGCCAACTCCACCCCTTTCGTGGCAAGAAATGGCTTAAGACAAGGTGATCGTTTGGCCCCTATTCGTTTGTTATGTGTATGGAAGTCTTGAGTGAGATGGTTAAGAAGGTGGTTATGGAAGGACGTATTGAACCATTAATTTGTGGAGATGTCCCCGTGTCACACTTGCTTTTGGCCGACGATGTCTTATTGTTCGCAAGCGCAACCAAGGATAATTCTCATGCCATTAACGCCATCCTTGAGGAGTTCACGGTTGAGATTTAGCACATCAAAAGGCTAAATTTTCATGGAGGGTGACATGCCACATGGACCATTGATTGCAGCACACCTTTGTATGGAACGAAAGGAGTTCCTGGTGACCTACCTTGGGCTGCCTTTATTTTCTGGGAGGATGGGGAGAACTCATTGCGTGCCACTTGTCAATAAGGTGAAGGTGCGACTTAGCACTTGGAAACATAATTTTTATCCATTACCGGACAGGTGGAACTTGTGCGAAGTGTCCTCCTCTCCCTTAGCATCTATTGGACATCCGCTTTCCTAATCCCACCTAAAGTGCTGCATGAGATGGAGAGTCGTATGTGCCACTTCATATGGGGAGGGAAGAAGAAATTGGCTACGATATCTTGGAGAGATGTGTGCACACCAAAGGATGAAGGAGGCCTTGGCCTAAAATGACTAACAGATTGGAATGACGTGGGCCTACTTCGCTTGTTTTGGCTTTTGGTGGCGGAAGGAAGTTCTCTTTGGGTGATATGTGTGCGCCGGAAATATCTTAAGAACTGCTCTATTTGGCTTGCAAGACCACAATCCACCTCCACGTGGGAATGGAGAGGGCTCCTCCGAGTCCAAGACATTTCTAGACGGCACATCCAATATGAGGTGGGGACTGGAGAAGAGATACGTTTCTTCCAATACCCGGGGTATGGAGAACCGTTTCAATGTGAAAGTTGGGGGGAACACTGACACTATGAATTGGTAGTGCCATGGGACACTAGTGTCTCATACTTCATAAGGGAGGGGGAGTGGAACCTCCCCCCCCCTCCCCGCTCAACCATCATGGAGGAAGTTCACTTAAAGATAAACCACACTCGCATTGATGGAGGCATGGATAAGCCAAAGAAGATAGATGGGAAGGGTGCTACACTTGGAATCAAGCAAGTGAGGACATGGGTGAGAAAATTGGGAAGGGTGACTTAGGCTGGTATGGTATGGCATAAACATATTATTCCCAAGCATGCACTCACAGCTTGGAGAGCATTGAGGGGGCGCCTCCTCACCAAGAGACTCATGAATCATCGAAGGGCAAAGCATGACCCAGTATGCATCCTTTGTGCGGGGGAGGAGGAGGACATGAAGCACCTCTTTTGGGGATGTACTTACATAAAGGACTTGTGGACAACACTCCTTCATCTCATGCAACTCAGCAGTCGGTTTGCAAGGTCCCTTGAAGGTGAGGCTACACACATTTCACACGCACGAGGAAGTTGACTTGAAAAAGTTGTGAGACGGTGGGACAACAAGGAAGCAGGAGAGATATGGAGGAGAGAGGGAAGAGAGTGAAAGAGGAGAGAGAGAGAGAGAAGGAGAATGAGACGGAGAGTGAGAGAGAAGGAGAATGAGACGGAGAGTGAGAGAGAGAAGGAAACGGATATGAGGGGCATCTTGAGTGACCAGGAGTTGGCGAAGGAAAAAATCCAATACAAGGTGGGAGATGGGACAAAACTTAAGTTCTTCACCGATCCATGGTGTGGACAGCCATTACTATCATCACCGGGAGGAGAGCACCTTCACTATGATATGGGAGTTCAAAAGGATATGATGGTATCATATTTTATCCATGTGGGGACATGGCTTCTTCCTGAACCGAGGTCCTTAGGGATGGCGGTATTGTGGCATGGCATACTACAAATCAGCATACATGGAGGGCAAGACACCCCAATAGTTGCGGGAGCGATGAGTGAGCTGTTTTCAATCAAGGAAGCATGGACTTGGGTGGTACCTCGGCATAGGCAAGTGGGCTGGTCAGATTTGGTGTGGCATAAGTACTATGTCCCGAAGCACACTCTCACACTATGGAGAGCCTTGCGAGGTAGGCTGCTGACCAAGGCCTTCATGCGAGCTAGGGGTGCAGCTCATGACCCCATGTGTGCATTATGTGAAGAGAAGGAAGAGGGTATGCTGCACCTCCTCTGGCAATGCAATTTCACTAGGCATATATGGGAATAAATGTTACGAACTCTAGAGCTGGACACGAGAATGGGAAGAACACTTGACGTGGAGGTGATGAGGCTGAAGAGAATCAGGGGAGATATAGCACAACGAACCACCATATGACTAGCTCTTGCTGCAACCGTTTATGAGTGTTGGCAAGAGAGAAATCGAAGGATATTTGATAATGAGAAGCACCAACCTGGAGATGTAAGCATGACCATCAAGGAGGCGGTGCGAACAATGGGCACAAGAATTCGGGAAATTCGAGAGGATCCCGAAGCCTTGAGGTTGTATGAGTTTAGGTGGACTTAGGTGTGACGTTTGCTAGATAGTCACGAGAACATGGTAGCCTAGAGTTGAGTCTAGTTATGTACTTAGCATAACTCGTGGGTTGTAAAATACACTTTTTTGTAGGTTGTAAATTTTATAGTACATCAATACTAGAGGCTATGCCTCCCTTTTTGCTTTGCAAAAAAAAGAAGGAAACGGATAGAGAGAAGGAGAGTGAGAGAAATAGCAGTAGAAATAGAAAGAATATGATAAGGAAAGATAGTGAAGAAGAGAGACAAGAGACGGAGAGAGAGAGAAAGTGGAGGAGGGATAGGGAGAGGAAATGAGAAAGAGAGAAGTAGGATAGTGATTGATTCGTTTTATATTAAACCGCCAGTGCACGGCCGCGTTGAAGCGGTGGCAAATACGGGTCGATCCACAGGGAGGTGTGTCGACTTTTGGTTTGTTCGAAAGGGAGTGGTAAAGAAAGGAGAGAAAGGTTGGTTACACTAAACTACACTACAATGCAAAAAGGAAATGGAAGATAAGCAATAAAACTAAACCCCATAGGGGGTAGAGAAATAATGTGAAAAGAAAGATGTGTGTGTGTGTGTGTGTTCAATTAAGCTCCTCACAACATGTAGTGCATGAAATCATAAAACTACATCGAACTTTGCCTCCACATGAATTAAGATAAGACTACATCATTAAAACATACAAGACAATAATTGGAATGAAGCTAAATGAACGCATGTATAAAGACTAAACCCTACTATGCCTCCACATGAATTAAGAAAAGACTACATCATTAAAACATACAAGACATTAACTAAGGTAAAGGCAACAAGAGTACATACACTACAAATTGTGTTTCCAATATTAATTCCATCCATATCCTAACCTTATCTTTCCCCATAAAATAGGTCCACTAATCAAAGCATAAGCTAAGCTTCATTCAAGAGCATTAGCATATCAAAGATAAGAGTGAAAACCCATTAGATGGTTATGGAAATCATATAAAGCTCAAGGGATTAAGATAACACACACTTAATACACTACATGATTATATCACATATATCTCCACCCCCCAAATGGTGATGGATCTACTCACACATATTTAAACTAACTATAACAAAATGAAGCATTATACTGAAATGAAACTACACTAATCAAGCAAGAAATATTAAAGAAGCATAAAACAAAACAAAAAGAAGCACGCATATGAAAGGAAATGAAACTAAGAGAGAAACAACACAATTAAAGGAAAAACATCTATTATTAACTCACTCAATACAAGCAGCCCTTCCTCCACCAGAGTTTTGCTACAAGGGAAGATGGCCACCAAAGAGGGAGATGTGTATAATGGAAGGTGAAGAGTTCTATTTATAAGCATGGAAAAAGCTAATCCGGGACAATCCCCCGATGTGAGACTAAAGAAATACCAAACATAGACTAATAATACACTAATACACGTGCCCGCCAAAGATGAGCGGATCCGGAACTAAACAGACCGCCAATTGGCGGTCTATTAGTTCTGGATCGGGCTCATTTTTTATGGACTTGTCTTGATGTATTTGTTGGTCTTGGATGCATCTACTTCGCTTGTTGGAGCTCTGACCCAAATAGAATTGCCAAAGTACTCCCCATGATGGTGTGGAGTTTTCTGTTTTTCTCTTTGGTCGTGCGGTCTTACGTTCAGGTCCTTCTCCCTTGCATCTTAGTCCCCAGGTCTCACTATTAAATCCTTCTTCCATGCTTTTGGGTCCTTTCATGCTTCATCTCTTCAAACCTATTTATTTCTGAAATTCAAACATAAAACTCGTCACGTAGCATGCTTAGGTGTAAGATAATGGATATAAGATACAAATATAAGCATGAAATGATGTCAATCAGATAGTTAAGGAGAGAAGAAGGAGAGAGAGTACTAAAGAGAAAGACAAATGGATAAATGGGAGAGATGGATATGGATATGGAGATGGAGAAGGGTGGAGAAGAAGAAGGAGAAGAGAGAGATAAGGAGAAGGAGAGAGCGAGAGAGAAAGAGATGCAGCGTTTTAGAAAGAGTGAAGAAACGGATAGAGATGGAGAAGGAGAGATAAGGAAAGAGACAAGAAGGAGAAGGAGAGGGAAGAGCGAGAGTGAAGGAGAAGGAGAGTGGTGGGGGAGAAAAAGAGCAGAGATAGAAGGAGAGATCGACAAAGGAGGGAGATGGGGAAGGAGGTGAGAGAGAGGTGAGAGAGAGAAGGAAATGGGGAAACAAGGAGAGAGGGAAGAAGAAAAAGGGGATACAAGAACATAAGAGATATGGAGAAGGAATGGGGAATGGGAAGGAGAGGCATTGAATTAGAGGTGAACGGGAGAGGCAGAAGGAGATTGAAGACGAAGAGTGAAAGACAAGGAGAGAGAAGATTGAAGGGAAGAGAGAATTAGAAGAGAGGAGTGAGAAGGAGGGGGAGAGAATGAAAGAAGGAAAGAGAAGGAGAGAGGAGAGAGAAGGAAGGAGAAGAATAGAGAAAGAAGTAGAAGGAGGAGAGAGAGATATGGAGAGAGCGGGAGAGAAGAGAGAGAAGGAGAGGGAAAAAGAGGTAGAGAAGGTGGGACAATAAGGAAGTAGAAAGAGGAGAGAGGGAAGAATACACTAATACACGTGCCAGCCAAAGATGAGCGGATCCGGAGCTAAACAGACCGCCAATTGGTGGTCTATTAGTTTGGGATCATGCTCATTTTTGTTGTGGGCTTGTCTTGATGTAATTGTTGGTCTTGGATGCATCTACTTCGCTTGTTGGAGCTCCGACCCGAATAGAATTGCCAAAGTACACCCTATGATGGTATGGAGTTTTCTGTTTTGCTCTTTGGTCCTTCGGTCTTACGTTCAGGTCCTTCTCCCTTGCATCTTACTCCCCAGGTCTCACAATTAAGTTCTTTTTCCCTGCTTTTGGGTCCTTTCATGCTTCATCTCTTAAAACCTATTTATTTGTGAAATTCAAACATAAAACTCGTCACGTAGCATTGCTTAGGTGTAAGATAATGGATATAAGATACAAATATAAGCATGAAATGATGTCAATCCAATACCCCCACACCTAAGTTTTTGCTAGTCCCGAGCAAAACAAAGAAAGATAAAAACAAACGAGAAACAAGAAATCCTAACTCACTTTCGTAGGAATCACGGTTGCACTTAGGACGTGCAACAAGCCGTTAAACCTCCTTGTTGCCAAAGAGGAGGAGTGTTGTCTCCTTAGGGTTTTCAGCGGATATACCCACAAAATCCGAACAAGATGCATTATTCAATCTAGACACTCGACTCGTTGGACAAATTTTGTCGATCATTGGACGCAGTAATCCTACGGGCCGACTATATAAAGGTAATCAGTCCACACACCTAGCCTAATGAACCATTCGTGCAAGTTAAATACGGAATTAAGTAAAAGACATGGACAACCTCAACATCCTCAAGTGATACAAAGTGTAAAGTCCATTAAGGTTCTTATTTGCATTACCATTTTTTTCATTTTGTTTTTTTTCTCTCCTCTTTTCTTTTCTTTTTATGAGTTGGAGTTTCATTCTCCCAGGGTCAGCTTTCGTGCATCATTTCCCATGAGGACTTACACTATCACATACACCTTTCCACAAATCTCCACATAGGGCAATCCCTACCACCCGTGTAACGAGAGTTCAGTCGGCGCATCCCAAGTCAGATGACTCGAAAGCACCAGGCACAAAGTCCCCTCAGACCTACTTTCCCGAGTGATAGGAGCCGTGTGAGAAGAGAGAACACCTACTTACTTATTCTAATCTACACATGAACCAAAATCCGTACACACAACAAGATTTAGAGGGTCCTTGACAACAACAAACTTCCTTAAGTTAAAAGACACGAATTATTGACTCATTAGGTTGAGGGTGGACTTCTTTAAATGTTTGAGTACTGAAACCTTATGATTACTCATCCCCAAGGGAAAACTGGGGTGCATCCTAACGACTCGATAAATCCTAAAGCCACTGTACTAGATATCCTAATGCATCAACTTCAAGACAATTTTGGGAGCTTTCTTTTTACTTTGCCTCTCAACGGTTTTGCACATGCTAAACACACACAAAACCCACAAAACATTTTCTTTCACAACACATGAAGATTTTGAAAGAAATGTGAAAATTTTGAAGCACTAGGCAAGCAAAAGAAGACAAGTCACCCAAGGATCATGGCAAACCAATATATCGATATTAAATGCAGCACACTAACATTACCCTAATAATGCACACAAAAGAAAATAAAATCAATGGAAAAGACTCAACTATGTACACACGTAAAACACCCCCCACACCTACTTCATGCATTGTCCTCAATGAATGCGAGCAAGATACTACATGGATTTATTCATGAAAAAGGAAAGATCTCACCAATATGAAGCGCAAAGTGAAGTTCATGGTTATGTTGATGGACATAAACCCGAATTCCCTCAAAACCTATGAGATGCTAAAGAAGGGATACAAATACGTGAAAGAATGGGGCCCAAATACTCAAGGGGTGGGCCCCACAACAATCGATGCTCACTGAAGGAGTCTCTTATTGTACTTTTTTTCGTTTTTTTTAACTATGTACAAAAATGGGCTCCCATCTTCATATGTCAAGGGACATCAAATGGGAACCCTACATCACTCGAGCCAAAAATGCACATGCATGGGCTCGTGACATACAAATCAGAATTACTTGACCACCTGATACCCTTATATACATTGTGGTCGTTTGACGCCTCTTGAGAGTGAGCAAGATAGGAGGCATGAATGAGAGGTGAACCTCTATCAGGTTGAAGGGTATTAGGTGGTTGATTCCTAACCCATATGGGGTCCTCATCAGATACAGAATGAAGATCATGTGGCCCAGAGGCCATAAAATGGTATCTTGTGGCTCAAAAGCCACATGATCGAAAGGTTGTGGCTCAAGGGCCACGTGATCAAAAGGATGAGGCTCAAGGGCAACAAGATCAGAAGAATGTGGCTCAAGGGCCACAAGATCAAAAGAAGGTGGCACTGAGGCCACATGATCAAAACATAAGGCACCTTCTTGTGCCAGCTCAGGTGAAACATCTTCACCACCTTCAGGAACTTCTTGAACGTTTTAATTAAACCGCAAGTGCACGACCGCGATGAAGTGGTGGCAAGTACGGGTCATCCTCAGGGAGGTGAGCAAAACAAAGAAAGAGAAAGGCATTGATTGACATCATTTCATGCTCATATTTGTATCTTATATCCATTATCTTTCACCTAAATAATGCTATGTTACGAGTTTTATGTTTAGTTTTCAGGAATAAATAGGTTTGAAGAGATGAAGCATAAAAGGACCCAAAAGCTGGGAAAAAGGACTGAATTGTGAGATCTGTGGACCAAGATGCAAGGAAGAAGGACCTGAATGCAAGACCGAAGGACCTAAGAGCAAAACGGAATACTCCTCACCATCATGGGGAGTATTTTGGCAATTCTATTCGGGTCGGAGCTCCAACATGCAAAATAGATGCATCAAATACCAACAAAGCCTTCCAAAAAAGCCCACAAGAAATTCCAGAGCGATCCGGACACTGTAGACAGCTAATTAGCGGTCCAAGACCGCTAATTGGCGGTCACTTTTGGCCCAAATGCGCTCAAATTTCTCCAGCACATGTATTAGAGGATGTTTAGGCTATTTGTGGTATCTGTGTAGTCCCACATCGGGGGATTGTCCCGGATTAGCTTTTTCCATGGCTATAAATAGAACTCTTCACCTCCTATTGTAATCACTCCATATTTTAAGTGGCTATTCTTCCTACTAGAAGTGAGGCCTTGAAGCACACACTAAAGTAGGAGGATGCTACTTTTAATGTGAGTCATTTTATCAATAAAGTTTTGTGTTTCTTTCATTATTTGTTTTATGCTTCTTTTATTATTTATGCATGTTTTAGTTTAATAGTCTTTTAATTCTAGCTTAGTTTTAATATGCTTTCTTTCCATAGTTTAATAATTAGTGTAATGTTTAGTGAGTAGTTCCATCCCCTTTGGGGGGTGGAGTAGATGTACATACATGCATTAGAGAATGGGATGAATGCTTTATTTTTGATGTGTTGATAAAACATGAATGTATGCTTGCTTGTTTAGGATAGAATTTACAACTTGATGAGTTTTGCCAAAATGATTAGACACCTCTCATGCTTGTTTAGGTTCTGAAATAAACACCTTGCATATGTAAATGTTAATCAACTAAGTTGGTAAATAGATTGATAGGTTTTGCCATAAGATTTAGACACTTCCTATGCTTGATAAACACCACCTTCATGTGCTTAAAGAATGTATTCTACACCCACCTCTTTGCATGTGTGCACTCACTCCACCCCTTAGGGGTTTTCCCATTTCTGTTTTCCAGCATTCTTCCTTTGTTCTTAGTTTAGTTGTTATTCCATCGTTTGTTTGTTTCGTTCGCATTTCATACTTCTTAGCGTAGTGTAGCATAGGTTAACTTGATTTCGTACAAGCAAGAGACTACTCACCTCCCTGAGGACGACCCGTACTTGCCACCGCTTCATCGCGGCCGTGCACTTGCGGTTTAATTAAAACGTTCAACAAGTTTTTGGCGCCGTTGTCGGGGAGGTGCCAGTCCAGACTCTTGTTTGGACGATTCGAGTGGATTTAATTTTTGTCTTGTAGTTTTCTTTCTTTCAGGAGACTCACATTGAGAAGGGGAAGCATTTGGTGAAGTTTGGAGGCGGTTTGAGAGAAGAAGACCGCCAATCAGCGGTCTGGTTGTTTCATTTCACCTCGAAATTTCTTTGGAGTATTTCTTTATATGATATAGTGGTCTGGGACTTAATTTGGCATGTTTTGACTTATAGTTTGTTCCCAGATCAATAATCAAATCTCCCTTAAGCAACTTGGACCCTAAAACTCAAAGCAAAAGATTAGGCATTCTTTTTGTTTAGGCCATGCATCATGTATGTGACTTAGGCATTTAGATTGTCTTTTATCTTAGCTTTATTTTCTGTTGCCGAGAGGTGGCGTGAGGTACGCACCTTCTACTCTGATTCATGCATTTCGCATGAACAAGCATTAGTTAGTAGGAAGTGCATTGAAACAAGTGTGAGTTGAGCGTTGTTTGGAGAGTTGATTGCTAGATTTAGGACTCCAAAACGCTACTAAGGAGGGGTTGTCCCATAAAAGATAAGGTGGGGGATTTCATCACACTTTCCTTCGCCCCAAAAACCACACTAATCAAGAGCCTAATTTTAAAATCAAGTAGACATTGGCCTTAAGGAATTCGGATGCATTAGGAGAGGGATCCGGTCCCGACCGTCATGACCTGATCGACGTTGCCCACTTTGTCGATAGTAGGAGAGACGAGATCTCCGGATCTTGACTCACTTGCTGGGCTTTGTGGTCCTCGTCGTAGGGAGGTGAGGCGTGTTGAGGCCGTGTGACCTCGCAGTTAGGCGTCGTCTAGCTGCAAGGACCTATAGCGACCTTAGGATTGTTTGAGCCTTGTTTGCTTGTGTGCTTCTACCTGTACCCATCCGCCGTAGCTTAAGGACTTCTTCCCTTCTCTCCTGAGTCATTCTTTCTCTCCTGTGTTCCCCCGTCTTCTCCTCTACGCACATTCTTTGTTAGAAAAAAAAGTTTTGTTTTGTGTGTGTGCACCTTTGTGCATGCTTTCGTGGACACGAGACGAGAGTGGTCGTTTGACGAGGAGCGTTGTCAATCCGGCTTCGGTCATCGATTTCTCGACACCTCCCTCCTCTCGTGTCGCACGCAGTCCGGGTTCAATGGCTGCTAATTTCCGTGAGGAGGAGCAGTTACTGGACCCACCTGTTCGACCAGTGCTTCCAGTTGTCGTTCCCATACCTCTACGTGATCGATGCTACCCGAGCCGTACAGCTCTACCCTCATGCATCGTATTGCCAGAGGCTAATGGGAACCATTTTGAGGTTAAGCCTCAGTTTATCTCC
Source organism: Triglochin maritima (assembly GCA_963682175.1). Lineage (NCBI taxonomy): Eukaryota > Viridiplantae > Streptophyta > Magnoliopsida > Alismatales > Juncaginaceae > Triglochin > Triglochin maritima. The sequence continues at coordinate 21,038,850 of OY821771.1, read as the reverse complement.
ATGCTCCCTCATTTCAACTGGAAAGGTGACCCCTATATCTTTCTCAGGGAATTTGAGGAGGTATGTGCTATGTTCAAGCTGCAACAACTTAGCACAGACTCCATCCATCTTAGGCTCGTTCCTTTTGCACTAAAGGATGACGCCAAGAAGTGGTTGTATAGCAACCAGGCGAATTCCTTTAGGACTTGGGATAAGTTTCAATCTGCATTCCTCAAGAAGTACTTTCCTAATCATCGGACTCAAAAATTGAGGAACGAAATCAATTCATTCTATCAACATGAGACCGAACCATTTCATGCATATCTTGAGAGGTTCAAAGAGCTACTATCCTCGTGCCCTCACCATGGCATCGAGTTGTTGCGCCTGTGTCAGATTGTTTACGAGGGTCTTCACATCCCGTCCAGAACGCTCCTTGAGTCCATGTGTCAAGGAGAGTTCTTGGGAAAGGATGAAAGGGAGGCATGGGCCTTCCTAGAAGACCTCGCTGAGAAAACCATGCAGTGGGAGACTGTGAGGGAACCACCTGCATCATCTAGTATAGGAGCGAGGATCGCGAATGCAAACTCGACTAGATCGGGTACCGCATTTGCTATCGATACCACTACGGCCACCGAGGCACGCATGGCGGCCTTAATGCGCCGTATGGACTCGATTGAGCTCCAAAACCAACAAAGTGCACCTCACATGTCTACATCTGGTCCAGTTCCCTTTCATTCATGTGGTAGGATAGGTCATGTAGAAAGCGAGTGTGACTCCATTCCTCCTGAGATGGAGCGTGTCAACGCCGTCTATGATAGAGCCACGAATGACCCATACTCATCATCTTATAATCCTGGATGGAGGAATCACCCCAATTTTTCATGGAACCAAACTAATGCCCCGGGTGGTCCCCCAAACTCCTCGAGACCACCTTACCAATCACACCAACCTCCCATGCATGCGCATTCCTATCAGCCACCCCAAGCGCAAACCACCAATCAATCGGGTTTCCCAAATTCCAATAATATGGAAACCCGATTCAATTCGCTTGAGACCTTGACTCGTGGACTTGAAAACTCAATGAAAATTTTATGTCAACCACGAGTCAAGTTCTCACTTCAAATCAGCAGACCATCAAATCTCTAGAGCTTCAGATGGGCCAATTGGCTCAGTCTGTACATGAAAGAGAGAGAGGGTCTTTTCCTAGCCAGCCTGAGGCTAACCCCCGCATGTACCAACAACAACAAATGCAAAATGAGAATGTGGTACCTCGGTGGAGGCAAGTGAACCATGTGGAGGAACCTGTTCACCATGTCAATTCCATTGTGACCTTAAGGAATGGAAAACAGGTTGACAATCACATTTCCTTGCCACACCCACAACCATCTATGCAGCCCCCCAGTGGGAATGGTGGTGAAGAAGAAGCTGAGGGTGAGGGTAATACACCAAAGCTTTCTTCTCAGGCACAGCAGAAAACCTACCTGCCAAAAGCTCCCTATCCAAGTAGGTTAAACAAAAAGCAGAGTGACAACATGGACAAGATAGTAGAGGTGTTTAAGAAAGTAAAGGTTAACATCCCCTTGTTGGATGTCATCCAACAAATACCTCAATATGCCAAAGTGTTGAAGGATCTCTGCACAACGAAGAGGAAGACCAATGTTCCTAAGAAAGCATTCTTGGCTGCAAATATCAGCTCACTTTTGTCAAATCCTACCTACACAAAATACAAGGACCCTGGGTGTCCTACTATTCAGTGTACGATAGGGGACACTAGATTGAGCAATGTTTTGCTTGATTTAGGATCAGCGGTCAACCTCCTCCCATTCTCTGTTTATCAACAGTTCAACTTGGGAGAATTGAAACCAACTAAGATCACCCTCCAACTGGACGATAGATCCAGTCGTATTCCCATGGGGATTATCAAGGACGTGCTTATCAAAGTTGGAGATTTTATTTTTCCAGTCGATTTTGTTGTCCTCGATATCAATCCTGTTGCAAACACCCACTCTCACATACCTTTGATTTTGGGTAGACCATTTCTGGCAACCTCCAATGCCTTGATTAATTGTAGAAATGGTCTCATGAAGCTCTCATTCGGTAACATGAGTGCCGAGTTTCATGTGTTCAACTCTGGTAGGCAACAGGAACCCATGGATGAACCTTTAAATCTAAATCTCATCCACCAATTGGAGAAAGCACCAGAAAATCAACGAACACCCCTGACCCCAATGAAACCCATTGAGAATGTTCGTGGGCCCAGCGAAGACTCATTGCCTGTCTTTGCAATGCAACAGAGTGAGCTGGCCTCGAACATGAATGTCCAAAGGGAGTGTTCGTTGCATGATTCAGTTGAGAGTACTAGTGAGAGTGAGAACCTCACCATATGCCTATACCAGAAGGTGTCTCTACCTCATGTCCCATGGCCATTGAGCCATTTGAGCTTCATATTGACTCCAACAAGGACCCACCTATGACCGAGCTTATGCTTGATGATCTAAGTGATGGTGGGAGGTCCTTGTTGGATGACTTGGGGAGAAGCCCCATTCTTAGTGATGCATGTCTGCTGCATCCATCGAATGAGCCTGAGGAACTCATTCCGATGCACCCGCCTATTGGTTGGAGGGTTTTCTTCGATGAGCAATTAAACCCTAGCGAGGCAACACAACTTCATTCTTTGTTGCCCACACCCAACCAATATCATGAGGGGTTCGAGCCTTTCAGCTTTGACCTTTCACCCCTCATGACACCTAGAGTACCAGTGGAGTTTGCCCATCTCGGCAAGTCTCTGGTCCTCATGACTTGATGTTCTCATTTGATGTTCCTTGACCAAATTATTATGAGAATATCTTGGTTGATGTATATATCTTGTAAAAAAAAGAAAAAAAAACACTAAAAGAAGAAGAAGAAAAAAACAAAATAATAAAAGACTCCTTCAGTGAGCATCGATTGTTGTGGGCCCCAACCCTTGTGTACTTGGGCTCCAATTTCTTCACGTATTTGTCTTCCTTCTTCATCTTCTCACATGTTTTGAGGGAATTTGGGTTTGTGTCCATCAACATGACCCTGAACGTCCCTTTGTACTTCATGTTGGTGAGATCTTTCCTTTTTCATGCATGTATCCATGTAGTATCTTGTTCACATTCATTGAGGACAATGCATGAAGTAGGTGTGGGGGGGTGTTTTACGTGTGTACATATTCGAGTCTTTTTCCTTTGGTTTTCTTTTCTTTTGTGTGTACTGCTAGGGTCATGCTAGTGTGCCGCATTTAACATTGATATATCTGCTTGCCATGATCCTTGGGTGACTTGTCTTCTTTTGCTTGCCTAGTGCTTCAAAATTTTCACATTTCTTTCAAAATCTTCATGTGTTTGTGAAAGAAAATGTTTTTGTGGGTTTTGCGTGTGTTTAGCATGTGCAAAACCGTTGAGAGGCAAAGTAAAAAGAAAGCTCCCAAAATTGTCTTGAACTTGATGCATTAGGATTTCTAGTTTATTGGCTTTAGGTCTTATCGAGTCGTTAGGATGCACCCCGGTTTTCCCTCGGGGGGCGTGTAATCATAGGGTTTCAGTACTCAAACATTTAAATAAGTCCACCCTGAACCTAGTGAGTCAAATAATTCGTGTATGTTTGTATAAGGAAGTTTGTCGTAGTCAAGGGCCCTTAATCTCTTTTTGTGAAACTTAAGTGTAGGGGTTTTGGTTCCCATGTAGATAAATAAGTGGTGTTCTCTATTCTCGCACGGCTCCTATCACTCGGGAAAGTAGGTCTGAGGGGACTTTGTGCCTGGTGCTTTCGAGTCATCTGACTTGGGATGCACCGACCGAACTCCCGTTACACGGGTGGTAGGGATCGCCCTATGTGGAGATTTGGGGGAAGGTGTACGTGATAGTGTAACTCCTCATAGGCAATGATGCACGAAACCTCACCCTGGGGAGAATCAAACACCAACTAATAAAGTGCTCCAAAGAAAAAGAAAAAAAAAGAAAAAGGAAAAAAGAAGAAAAAAAAGAGTCAAATAAGAACCAAAATGGACTTTACACATTGTATCACATTCAGAAGTTAAGGTTGCCCATGTCTTTCACTTAAGTCCTTGACTAACTCTCACGAATAACTCATTAGGCTAGGTGTGTGGACCGATTACATATATAGAGTCGACCCGTAGTATTACCGCGTCCCATGATCGACAAAATAAGTCCAACGAGTCGTGTAGCTAGATTGATTAATGCATCTTGTTCGGATTTTGTGGGTATATCCGCTGATAACCCTTAGGAGACAACACTCCTCCTCCTTGGCGACAAGGAGGTTTAATGGCTTGTTGCACGTGCTAAGTGCAACCGTTATTCCTACGAAAGTGAGTTAGGATTTCTTGTTTTTTTCGCATGCTTTTCTCTTTCTTTGTTTTGCTCGGGACTAGCAAAAGTTAGGTGTGGGGGTATTTGATTGACATCATTTCATGCTCATATTTGTATCTTATATCCATTATCTTTCACCTAAATAATGCTATGTTACGAGTTTTATGTTTAGTTTTCAGGAATAAATAGGTTTGAAGAGATGAAGCATAAAAGGACCCAAAAGCTGGGAAAAAGGACTGAATTGTGAGATCTGTGGACCAAGATGCAAGGAAGAAGGACCTGAATGCAAGACCGAAGGTCCTAAGAGCAAAACGGAATACTCCTCACCATCATGGGGAGTATTTTGGCAATTCTATTCGGGTCGGAGCTCCAACATGCAAAATAGATGCATCAAATACCAAAAGGCAGTTCTACGAAAAAGGAAAATTTCTGAAACTAGAAATTACGAGGAAAAAGGCAACAAATGTTACCTACGCAATGCTCAGTCGGGTTCGCCGCCCGCTCTCGAAATTTCAGTAGCTCTACGCGTCCACCCAGAGATGAGTCGCGCTCCAGAAAAATTGGAAGCCCAGAAGCTCCAAGTGTGCGGCGGATTCGCCGCAAGTTGTTCTTCAGGTGTGGCAATTTCGCCGCTCGTTTAGCTCAGATGGTGCTCGGATTTCGCGGCGCACTCTGTTGTCTCCTGAAACACAAATCCAAATAGTTAGATCGCGCACAAGATAAACAGAACCGAATCGAAATCAACAAAAAAAACAAAATCTGCGTCGCCTCCCCGGCAACGGCGCCAAAAACTTGATGAGAATTAAATTTATACCGCAAGTGCACGGTGTCAATGGAGACGTGGCAAATACGGGTCGAACACAAGGAGGGAGAGATTCTGTTTTTAGTGTGATTTTCGATTAAGGAGAAGGAGAGAAGAAATAATAGGGTTTTGAGATTTTTGGATTTTAATTATCTAAAGAAAGAAACAAGAACAATTAAAACTAAAACAAGAACAAAGATGTGAATTCCGTCGGGTGGAGGTTTAGATTTAAGGTTTAGATTAGAGAATTTAGAAACTTATAATAAATCATATTAGTTATAAAGCATTACATGATAGATGATTTAACATAAACTCAAGTAATCAAAATATACTAACACGAAATTAAAATAATAACATTCATTCATCTTCTCTTCACCCTAAATCCGTCACCTCCACCCTTTGGAAAGAGTTAGAAACTCATAGAGGGAGGAAGAAGGGGTCCTTGAGACATTACAAAAGAAAACTAAAAGTAAGAAATAAAAGACAGAATTTTATTAATGAAAAGAAGATTACAAAACTAAGATTAAGAATAAAAACTACCACCAAAGACTAAGGACCCTTCTAACATCGTTCTCGGGTCTATTTATAGTTGCTACAAGGGATCTAGGTATAATATTGGAAAGTACACGTGTCCAGACACGACTGGACGAAATTGGAGCACACGGATCGACTAGGGGGCGGCGGAATCGCCGCATGGTGTGTGTGATCTGCGGCGGAATCGCCGCACATCATGCTCTGATTTGGTCCAGATTTTGGTTGAATGTTTATGGTATGATTTGATCCTCCTTTACGCGTCTGCATTGATTCTTTCCATTCTTTTGAGCTCCGGATTAATTCCTTCACATCTTTGGAGATATACATTGATTTTTCTATATATTTTCTCCAAGAGAATAAAAGCTACTCGTGATTTGCAATTAGGTCCTTCACTTTTTGCAGTTAAGTCCCCGGCTACTTTTGTGCTTAAGTCCTTGTTCTTTTTGCAATTAGGACTTGAATGCTTTTATGCTTGGATACATTTCCATTCGTAACCCGATAATCTTGAACTTGGTCTTTATGATAGAAATGAGTCTTTTGCATGCGTTTATGCTCGGGATGTGGGTAAATTGCATTCAGGTCCCTGTATTCTGTAAATAAGACTAAATACAAACCTTAGTAGCATTTATTGATGTAAAAGTAATCTAAATGAAAGACATATGATGTAATGTATGCAATGCATCACCCACCTACACAAAATACAAGGACCCGGGGTGTCCCACTATTCAGTGTACGATAGGGGACACTAGATTGAGCAATGTTTTGCTTGATTTAGGATCAGCGGTCAACCTCCTCCCATTCTCTGTTTATCAACAGTTGAACTTGGGAGAATTGAAACCAACTAAGATCACCCACCAATTGGTAGATAGATCCATTCGTATTCCCATGGGGATTATCGAGGACGTGCTTATCAAAGTTGGAGATTTTATATTTCTAGTCGATTTTGTTGTCCTCGATACCAATCCTGTTGCGAACACCCACTCTCAAATACCTTTGATTTTGGGTAGACCATTTCTGGCAACCTCCAATGCCTTGATTAATTGTAGAAATGGTCTCATGAAGCTCTCATTCGGTAACATGAGTGCTGAGTTTCATGTGTTCAACTCTGGTAGGCAACAGGAACCCATGGATGAACCTTTAAATCTAAATCTCATCCGCCAATTGGAGAAAGCACCACAAAATCAACGAACACCCCTAACCCCAATGCAACCCATTGAGAATGTTCGTGGGCCCAGCGAAAACTCATTGCCTGTCTTCGCAATGCAACAGAGTGAGCTGGCCTCGAACATGAATGTCCAAAGGGAGTGTTCGTTGCATGATTCAGTTGAGAGTACTAGTGAGAGTGAGACACGTCATCATATGCCTATACCAGAAGGTGTCTCTACCTCAGATCCCATGGCCATTGAGCCATTTGAGCTTCATATTGACTCCAACAAGGACCCACCTATGACCGAGCTTATGCTTGATGATCTAAATGATGGTGGGAGGTCCTTGTTGGATGACTTGGGGAGAAGCCCCATTCTTCGCGATGCAGGTCTGCTGCATCCATCGAATGAGCCTGAGGAACTCATTCCGATGCACCCGCCTATTGGTTGGAGGGTTTTCTTCGATGAGTAATTAAACCCTAGTGAGGCAACACAACTTCATTCTTTGTTGCCCACACCCGACCAATATCATGAGGGGTTCGAGCCTTTCAGCTTTGACCTTTCACCCCTCATGACACCTCAGAGTACCAGTGGGGTTTGCCCATCTCGGCAAGTCTCTGGTCCTCCTGACTTGATGTTCTCATTTGATGTTCCTTGACCAAATGATTATGAGAATATCTTGGTTGATGTATATATCTTAAAAAAAAGTGTGTAATAAAAGATTCCTTCAGTGAGCATCGATTGTTGTGGGCCCCAACCCTTGTGTACTTGGGCCCAATCTCTTCACGTATTTATCTCCCTTCTTCAGCTTCTCACAGGTTTTGAGGGAATTTGGGTTTGTGTCCATCAACATGACCCTGAACGTCCCTTTGTACTTCATGTTGGTGAGATCTTTCCTTTTTCATGCATGTATCCATGTAGTATCTTGCTCGCATTGATTGAGGACAATGCATGAAGTAGGTGTGGGGGGTGTTTTACGTGTGTACATATTCGAGTCTTTTTCCTTTGGTTTTGTTTCCTTTTGTGTGTACTGCTAGGGTCATGTTAGTGTGCCGCATTTAACATTGATATATCTGCTTGCCATGATCCTTGGGTGACTTGTCTTCTTTTGCTTGCCGAGTGCTTTAAAATTTCCACATTTCTTTCAAAATCTTCATGTGTTTGTGAAAGAAAATGTTTTTTGTGGGTTTTGCGTGTGTTTAGCATGTGCAAAACCGTTGAGAGGCAAAGTAAAAAGAAAGCTCCCAAAATTGTCTTGAACTTGATGCATTAGGATTTCTAGTTTATTGGCTTTAGGTTTTGTCGAGTCGTTAGGATGCACCCTGGTTTTCCCTCAGGGGGCATGTAATCATACGGTTTCAGACTCAAACATTTAAAGAAGTCCACCCTGAACCTAGTGAGTCAAATAATTCGTGTTTGTGAGTATAAGGAAGTTTGTCGTAGTCAAGGGCCCTTAATCTCTTTTTGTGAAACTTAAGTGTAGGGGTTTGGGTTCCCATGTAGATATATAAATAAGTGGTGTTCTCTCTTCTCGCACGGCTCCTATCACTTGGGAAAGTAGGTCTGAAGGGCCTTTGTGCCTGGTGCTTTCGAGTCATCTGACTTGGGATGCACCGAACGAACTCCCGTTACACGGGTGGTAGGGATCGCCCTATGTGGAGATTTGGGGGAAGGTGTACGTGATAGTATAAGTCCTCATAGGCAATGATGCACAAAACCTGACCCTGGGAGAATCAAACGCCAACCAATAAAATGCTCCAAAGAAAAAAGAAAAAAAAAGAAAAAGGAAAAAAAGAAGAAAAAAAAGAGTCAAACAAGAACCAAAATGGACTTTACACATTGTATCACATTCAGAAGTTAAGGTTGCCCATGTCTTTCACTTAAGTCCTTGACTAACTCTCACGAATAACTCATTAGGCTAGGTGTGTGGACCGATTACATATAAAGAGTCGACCCGTAGTATTACCGCGTCCCATGATCGACAAAATAAGTCCAACGAGTCGTGTAGCTAGATAGATTAATACATCTTGTTCGGATTCTGTGGGTATATCCGCTAAAAACCCTCAGGAGACAACACTCCTCCTCCTTGGCAACAGGGAGGTTTAACGGCTTGTTGCACGTGCTAAGTGCAACCGTGATTCCTACGAAAGTGAGTTAGGATTTCTTGTTTTTCGCATGCTTTTCTCTTTCTTTGTTTTTCTCGGGACTAGCAAAAGTTAGGTGTGGGGGTATTTGATTGACATCATTTCATGCTCATATTTGTATCTTATATCCATTATCTTTCATCTAAACAATGCTATGTCACGAGTTTTATGTTTATTTTTTAGGAATAAATAGGTTTGAAGAGATGAAACATAAAAGGACCCAAAAGCTGCGAAAAAGGACTGGATTATGAGATCTGGGGACCAAGATGCAAGGGAGAAGGACCTGACCACAAGACAGAGGGACCTAAGAGCAAAACAGAATACTTCACACCATCATGGAGAGTATTTTAGCAAATTGATTTGAGTCGGAGCTCCAACAAACGAAGTAGATGCATCAAAGACCACAAAAAGCACAAAGAAAAGCCCAGAATAAAACTCAACTGGATCCGGACATTTTGGACCGCCAATGTGCAGTCTGGATTAGTCCAGATCCGCCAAGATTTGTCCTGGACTTGTATTAATGTTCGTTGAGGCTATTTTTGGTGTTGGTTTAGTCCCACATCGGGGGATTGTCCCGGATTAGCTTTTTCCAAGCCTATAAATAGAACTCTTCACCTCCTATTGTAATCACTCCATATTTTAAGTGGCTATTCTTCCTACTAGAAGTGAGACCTTGAAGCACACACTAAAGTAGGAGGATGCTACTTGAAATGTGAGTCGTTTTATGAATAAAGTTTTGTGTTTCTTTCATTGTTTGTTTATGCTTCTTTTATTGTTTGTGCATGTTTTAGTTTAATCGTCTTTTATTTCTAGCTTAGTTTTAATATGCTTTCTTTCCTTAGTTTAATAATTAGTGTAATGTTTAGTGAGTAGTTCCATCCCCTTTGGGGGGTGGAGTAGATGTACATTCATGCATTAGAGAATGGGATGAATGCTTTATTTTTGATGTGTTGATAAAACATGAATGTATGCTTGCTTGTTTAGGATAGAATTTATAACTTGATGAGTTTTGACAAAATGATTAGACACCTCTCATACTTGTTTACGTTCTGAAATAAATAACTTGCATATGTAAATGTTAATCAACTATGTTGGTGAATAGATTGATAGGTTTTGCCACAACATTTAGACACTTCCTATGCTTGATAAACACCACCTTAATGTGCTTACAGAATGTATTCTACACCCACCTCTTTGCATGTGTGCACTCACTCCACCCCTTAGGGGTTTTCCCATACCTGTATTCCAACATTCTTCCTTTGTTCTAAGCTTAGTTATTATTTCATTGTTTGGTTCTTCCTTTCGCATTTCCTACTTCTTAGCGTAGTATAAAGTAGAGTAGCATAAACATCTTTCTCCCCCTATTTTTGCCACTTCATTTTGTACAAGCAAGAGGCTACTCACCTCCCTGAGGACGACCCGTACTTGCCACCGCTTCATCGCGGCCGTGCACTTGCGGTTTTAAATAAAACGTTCAACACATCCTAACGACTCGATAAGACCTAAAGCCAGTAAACTAGAAATCCTAATGCATCAAGTTCAAGACTATTTTGGGAGCTTTCTTTTTACTTTGCCTGTCAACGGTTTTGCACATGCTAAACACGCAAAACCCACAAAAACATTTTCTTTCGCAAACACATGAAGATTTTGAAAGAAATGTCAAAATTTTAAAGCACTAGGCAAGCAAAAGAAGACAAGTCACCCAAGGATCATCAAAAGAAGATATATCGATATTAAATGCAGCACACTAACATGACCCTATCAATACACACAAAAGAAAACAAAATCAAAATCAAAAGACTCGACTATGTACACACGTAAAACACCCCCCACACCTACTTCATGCATTGTCCTCAATGAATGCAAGCAAGATACCACATGGATATATGCATGAAAAAGGAGAGATCTCACCAACATGAAGTACATGGGAAGTTCTTGGTCATGTTGACGGACACAAACCCGAATTCCCTCAAAACCTGTGAGATGCTGAAAAAGGGAGATAAATACGTGAAGAATTGGGGCCCAAATACAGAAGGGTTGGCGCCCACAACAATCAATGCTCGCTCATGGAGTCTTTTATTACACAATTTTCTTTCTTTCTTTTCTCTTCCTCTTTTTTTTGACTTTTTTTACATGATATATACTGCAACAACGATATTCTCATAATCATTTAGTCAAGGAACATCAAATGAGAACATCAAGTCATGAGGACCAGAGACTTGCCGAGATGGGCAAACTTCACTGGTACTCTGAGGTGTCATGAGGGGTGAAAGGTCAAAGCTGAAAGGCTTGAACCCCTCATGATATTGGTGGGGTGTGGGCAACAAAGAATGAAGTTGTGTTGCCTCACTAAGGTTTAATTGCTCATCGAAGAAAACCCTCCATCCAATAGGCGGGTGCATCGGAATGAGTTCCTCAGGCTCATTCGATGGATGCAGCAGACTTGCATCACTAAGAATGGGGCTTCTCCCCAAGTCATCCAGCAAGGACCTCCCACCATCATTTTATATCATCAAGCATAGCTCGGTCATAGATGGGTCCTTGTTGGAGTCAATACGAAGCTCAAATGGCTCAATGGCCATGGGACATGAGGTAGAGACACCTTCTAGTATAGGCATATGATGAGGTGTCTCACACTCACTAGTACTCTCAACTGAATCATGCAACGAACACTCCCTTTGGACATTCAGGTTCGAGGCCAGCTCACTCTGTTGCATTGTGAAAACAGGCAATGAGTTTTCGCTAGGCCCACGAACATTCTAAACGGGTTGCATTGGGGTTAGGTGTGTTCGTTGATTTTGTGGTGCTTTCTCCAATTGGCGGACGAGATTTAGATTTAAAGGTTCATCCATGGGTTCCTGTTGCCTACCAGAGTTGAACACATGAAACTCGGCACTCATGTTACCGAATGAGAGCTTCATGACACCATTTCTACAATTAATCAAGGCATTGGTGGTGGCCAGAAATGGTCTACCCAAAATCAAAGGTATTTGAGAGTGGGTGTTCGCAACAGGATTGGTATCGAGGACAACAAAATCGACTAGAAATATAAAATCTCCAACTTTGATATGCACGTCCTCGATAATCCCCATGGGAATACGAATGGATCTATCTACCAATTGGTGGGTGATCTTAGTTGGTTTCAATTCTCCCAAGTTCAACTGTTGATAAACAGAGAATGGGAGGAGGTTGACCGCTGATCCTAAATCAAGCAAAACATTGCTCATTCTAGTGTCCCCTATCGTACACTGAATAGTGGGACACCCAGGGTCCTTGTATTTTGTGAAGGTGGGATTGGACAAAAGTGAACTGATATTTGCAGCCAAGAATGCTTTCTTAGGAACATTTGTCTTCCTCTTGGTTGTGCAGAGATCCTTCAACACTTTGGCATATTGAGGTATTTGTTGGATGACATCCAACAAGGGGATGTTAACCTTTACTTGCTTAAACATCTCTAATATCTTGTCCATGTTGTCACTCTGCTTTTTGGTTAACCTACTTGGATAGGGAGCTTTTGGCAGGTAGGTTTTCTGCGGTGCCGGAGAAGAAAGCTTTGGTGTATTACCGTCACCCTTAGCCTCTTCTTCACCACCATTCCCACTGAGGGGCTGCATAGATGGTGGTGGGTGTGGCAAGGAAATGTGATTGTCAACCTGTTTTCCATTTCTTAAGGTAACAATGGCATTGACATGGTGAACAGGTTCCTCCACATGGTTCACTTGCCTTCCCCGAGGTACCACATTCTCATGTTGCATGTGTTGTTGTTGGTACATTCGGGGGTTAGCCTCAGGCTGGCTAGGAAAAGACCCTCTCTCTCTCTTTCATGTACAGACTGAGCCAATTGGCCCATCTGAAGCTCTAGAGATTTGATGGTCTGCTGATTTGAAGTGAGAACTTGACACGTGGTTGACAAAAAATTCATTGAGTTTTCAAGTGCACGAGTCAAGGTCTCAAGCGAATTGAATCGGGTTTCCATATTATTGGAATTTGGGAAACCCGATTGATTGGTGGTTTGCGCTTGGGGACATCCATGGCGTCATCCTTCAGCGCAAAGGGGACAAGCCTAAGATGGATGGAGTCTGTGCTAAGTTGTTGCAGCTTGAACATAGCACGAACCTCCTCAAATTCCCTGAGAAAGATATAGGGGTCACCTTTCCCAGTGAAATGAGGCAGCATGGAGATAAACTGACGCTTAACCTCAAAATGGTTCCCATTAGCCTCTGCCAATACGATGCATGAAGGTAGAGCAGTACGGTTCGGGTAGCATCGATCACGTAGAGGTATTGGAACGACAACAGGACGCTCAGGTAGGTCCAGCAACTGCTCCTCCTCGTGGAAATTAGCAGCCATTGCACCAAAACTATGTGCGACACGAGAGGACGAAGGTGTCGAGAAATCGATGACCGAAGCCGGATTGACAACGCTCCTCGTCAAACGACCACTCTCGTCTCGTGTCCACGAAAGCATGCACAAAGGTGCACACACACCATTTTTTTTAATAAAGAATGTACGTAGAGGAGAAGACGGGGGGATACAGGAGACAAAGAATGACTCAGGAGAGAAAGGAAGAAGTCCTTATGCTACGGCGGATGGGTACAAGTAGAAGCACACAAGCAAACAAGCCTCAAGCAATCCTAAGGTCGCTATAGGTCCTTACAGCTAGACGACGCCTAACTGCGAGGTCACACGTCCTCAACACGCCTCACCTCCCTACGAAGAGGACCACAAAGCGCAGCAAGTGAGCCAAGATCCGGGGATCTCGTCTCTCGTACTATCGACAAAGTGGGCAACGCCGATCAGGTCATGACGGTCGGGACCGGATCACTCTCCTAATGCGTCAGAATTCCTTAAGGCCAATGTCTACTTCATTTTAAAATTAGGCTCTTGATTAGTGTGGCTTTTGGGGTGAAGGAAAGGGTGATGAAATCCCCCACCTTATCTTTTATGGGACAACCCCTCCTTAGTAGCGTTTTGGAGTCCTAATCTAGCAATCAACTCTCTAAACAAACGCTTAACTCACACTTGTTGCTATGCACTTCCTACTAACTAATGCATGTTCATACAAAATGCATGAATGAGAGTAGAAGGTGCGTACCTCACGCCAACTCTTAGCAATAGAAAATAAAGCTAAGATAAAAGACAATCTAAATGCCTAAGTCATATACATGATGCATGAGCTAAACAAAAAGAATGCCTAATCTTTTGCTTTGAGTTTTAGGGTCCAAGTTGCTTAAGGGAAGTTGATTATTAATCTGGGAACAATCTAAGAGTCAGAACATGCAAAATTGAGTCCCAGATTACTAGATCAATTATGGCAACACGACAAAAGCAGCTCACCAGACATGCAAAATCTAAGAGTCAGAACATGCAAAATTGAGTCCCAGATTACTAGATCAATTATGGCAACACGACAAAAGCAGCTCACCAGACCGCCAATTGGCGGTCTCAGGCAGCTGATTGGCGGTCCAAACTGCCCAGCTTTCCTCCAAATTTTTCCAGATGCCTCTCCTTTCGACTCCAAGTCTCCTGAAAGAAAGAAAAACTACAAAACAAAAATTAAATCCACTCGAATCGTCCAAACAAGAGTCTGGATTGACACCTCCCCGGCAACGACGCCAAAATCTTGTTGAACGTTTTAATTAAACCGCAAGTGCACGGCCGCGATGAAGCGGTGGCAAGTACGGGTCGTCCCCAGGGAGGTGAGCAGCCTCTTGTTTATCAGAAATCAAGTGGCAAAAATTGGGGGAGAAAGATTGAGTATGCTACTCTACACTTAACTACGCTAAGAAGTATGAAATGCGAACGAAAGAAACAAACAATGAAATGACAACTAAGCTAAGAACAAAAGAAGAATGCTGGAATACAGAAATGGGAAAACCCCTAAGGGGTGAAGCGAGTGCACACATGCAAAGAGGTGGGTGTAGAATACATTCTTTAAGCACATGATGTTTGTGTTTATCAAGCATAGGAAGTGTCTAAATGTTATGGCAAAACCTATCAATCTATTCACCAACTTAGTTGATTAACATTTACATATGCAAGTTGTTTATTTCAGAACCTAAACAAGCATGAGAGGTGTCTAATCATTTTGGCAAAACTCATCAAGTTATAAATTCTATCCTAAACAAGTAAGCATACATTCATGTATTATCAACACATCAAAAATAAAGCATTCATCCCATTCTCTAATGCATGAATGTACATCTACTCCACCCCCCAAAGGGGATGGAACTACTCACTAAACATTACACTAATTATTAAACTAAGGAAAGAAAGCATATTAAAACTAAGCTAGAAATAAAAGACGATTAAACTATAACATGCACAAACAATAAAAGAAGCATAAACAAACAATGAAAGAAACACAAAACTTTATTGATAAAACGACTCACATTTCAAGTAGCATCCTCCTACTTTAGTGTGTGCTTCAAGGCCTCACTTCTAGTAGGAAGAATAGCCACTTAAAATATGGAGTGATTACAATAGGAGGTGAAGAGTTCTATTTATAGCCATGGAAAAAGCTAATCCGAGACAATCCCCAGATGTGGGATTAAACCAATACCAAAAATAGCCTAAACAAACATTAATACAAGTCCAGGAGAAATTTGGGTGGATCCTGAGTAATATGGACCGCCAATTAGCGGTCCATAAACTTCGGATCGCGTTGAAATTTGTTGTGGGCTTTTCTTTCTGGTATTGTTGGTCTTTGATGCAGTTACTTGACTTGTTGGAGCTCCGACCCGAATCAAATTGGTAAAATAGTCCCCATGATGGTGTGGAGTATTCTGTTTTGCTCTTAGGTCTTTCTGTCTTGCAATCAGGTCCTTCTTCCTTTCATCTTGGTCCCCAGATCTCACAATTCAGTCGTTTTTCCCAGTTTTTGGGTCCTTTTATACTTCATCTCTTCAAACCTATTTATTCCTAAAAACTAAACCAAAAACTCGTGACATAGCTTTGTTTATGTGAAAGATAATTGATTGATCATTTTATATTTAACCGCAAGTGTACGGTCGCGTTGAAGCGGTGGCAAATACGGGTCGTCCACTGGGAGGTGTGTCGACACTTGGTTTCTGCGAAGGCGAGAGGTAAAGAAAGGGAAGAAATGTTGGTTACACTAAACTACACTAAGGTGGAAATGGAAGAAAAGCAAGAAAACTAAACCCCAAAGGGGGTAGAGAAATAATGTGAACATAAAGAAGTGTGTGTGTGTTCATTAAGCTCCTCACAACATGTAGTGCATGAAATCATAAAACTACATCCAACTTTGCCTCTACATGAATTAAGATAAGACTACATCATTAAAACATACAAGACAATAATTGGAATGAAGCTACATGAACTCAAGTATAAAGACTATACCCTACTATGCCTCCACATGAATTAAGATTTCACTACATCATTAAAACATACAAGACATTAGCTAAGGTAAAGGCAACAAGAGCTCATACACTACAAATTGTGTTTCCAATATTAACTTCATCCATATCCTAACCTTATCATTCCCCATAAAATAGGTCCACTAATCAAAGCATAAGCTAAGCTTCATTCAAGAGCATTAGCATATCAAAGATAAGAGTGAAAACCCATTAGATGGTTATGGAAATCATATAAAACTCAAGGGATAAAAATAACACACACTTAATACACTACATGATTATATCACATATTTCTCCACCCCCCAAATGGGGATGGAACTACTCACTACTCAGTACACTAACTATATTAGCAAAAGAAAGCATAATATTGAAATGAAAGTTAACTAAGAAGGCAAGAAGCATTAAAGAAACATAAAAGGAAAGGAAAGACTAAACAAACATGCACAAATTAAAAGACAAGATTAAAGGAAACTAGAAGAATTATTTTATTAACAAATGACTCACATTGAAGGTAGCATTCTTCCTCACCTTGAGTTTTTGCTTCAAGGCTCACTCCTTAGTAGAGAGAATGCCACCAAGCAATGGGTGATTATAATGGAAGGTGAAGAGTTCTATTTATAAGCATGGAAAAAGCTAATCCGGGACAATCCCCCGATGTGGGACTAAACCAATACCACAAATAGCCTAAGAATACACTAATACAAGTTCTCCACAAATCTTAGGGGGTCCAGAGTTATATGGACCGCCAATTAGCGGTCCAAGACCGCCAATTGGCGGTCTATAAGCTTTGGATTCATCTGGGATTTGTTGTGGGCTTTGCTGGTGGTCTTTGTTGGTCCTGGATGCATCTACTTGGTTTGTTGGAGCTCCGACCCAAATCGAATTGCCAAAATACTCCCCATGATGGTGTGGAGTTTCCTGGTTTGCTCTTAGGTCCTTCGGTCTTACGATCCTGTCCTTCTCCCTTGCATCTTAGTCCCCAGGTCTCATAATTAAGTCCTTTTTCCTGCTTTTGGGTCCTTTCATGGCTCTTCTTTTCAAACCTCTTTATTCCTGAAAACTAAACATAAAACTCATCACGTAGCATTGCTTAGGTGTAAGATAATGGATATAAGATACAAATATGAGCATGAAATGATGTCAATCAAATACCCCCACACCTAAGTTTTTGCTAGTCCCGAGCAAAACAAAGAAAGAGACAAGCAAACGAGAAACAAGAAATCCTAACTCACTTTTGTAGGAATCACGGTTGCACTTAGCACGTGCAACAAGCCGTTAAACCTCTTTGTTGCCAAGGAGGAGGAGTGTTGTCTCCTGAGGGTTTTCAGCGGATATACCCACAAAATCCGAACAAGATGCATTATTCAATCTAGACCTCGACTCGTTGGAAATATTTTGTCGATCAATGGACGCGGTAATCCTACGGGCCGACTCTATATAGGTAATCAGTCCACACCTAGCCTAATAAACCATTCGTGCAAGTTAAATAAGGAATTAAGTGAAGGACATGGACAACCTCAAGATCCTCAAGTGATACAAAGTGTAAGGTCCATTAAGATTCTTATTTGCATTACCATTTGTTTTTCTTTTTGTTTCTTTTCACACAATTGTTTTTCTTTTTTTTTCTTTTTATTAGTTGGAGCTTCATTCTCCCAGGGTCAGGTTTCGTGCATCATTGCCCATGAGGACTTACACTATCACGTACACCTTTCCCCAAATCTCCACATAGGGCAATCCCTACCACCCGTGCAACGGGAGTTCGGTCGGCGCATCCCAAGTCAGATGACTCGAAAGCACCAGGCACAAAGTCCCCTCAGACCTACTTTCCCGAGTGATAGGAGCCGTGCGAGAAGAGAGAATACCTACTCACTTATTTCTTATTTACACATGAACCAAAACCCCTACACTAATGTCTCACAACAATATTTAGAGGGTCCTTGACTACAACAAACTTCCTTAAGTTAACAGACACGAATTATTGACTCACTAGGTTCAGGGTGGACTTCATTAAATATTTGAGCACTGAAACCTTATGATTACTCATCCCCAAGGGAAAACTGGAGTGCATCCTAACGACTCGATAAATCCTAAACTCACTGTACTAGATATCCTAATGCATCAAGTTCAAGACAAATTTGGGAGCTTTCTTTTTACTTTGCCTCCCAACGGTTTTGCACATGCTAAACACACGCAAAACCCACAAAACATTTTATTTCGCAAACACATGAAGATTTTGAAAGAAATGTGGAAATTTTAAAGCACTAGGCAAGCAAAAGAAGACAAGTCACCCAATATTCATGGCAAGCAGATATATCGATATTAAATGCAGCACACTATCATGACCCTAAAAATGCAAACAAAAGAAAACAAAATCAAAAGAAATGACTCGACTATGTACACACGTAAAACACCCCCCCACACCTACTTCATGCATTGTCCTCAATGAATGTGAGCAAGATACTACATGGATTTATGCATGAAAAAGGAGAGATCTCACCAACATGAAGTACAAAGGGAAGTTCAAGGTCATGTTGATGGACACAAACCCGAATTCCCTCAAAACCTATGAGATGGTAAAAAAGGATGCAAATACGTGAAAGATATGGAGCCCAAATACACAAGGGTTGGGGCTCACAACAATCGATGCTCACTGAATGAGTCTTTTATTGTACTTTTTATTTATTTATATAACTATGTAGAAATATAAGTTCCCATCTTCATTTGTGAAAAGACATCAAATGGGAACCTCAAGAGTGGGTCAATGCACTTGGAAAGGGAACATGACACCACGCGGGGCCAAAATACTCATGTGTGGGCCCCCTTCACAAAGAGCACCAGATGAAATGAGAGGTTCATGAATTGGACGCAAAGGCGTCTCATTCAAAGGATCAAACTGAAAGAGCTTGAACCTCTCAAGAGTTTGGGAAATGAGGGGCAACGGAAGAAGAGTTTATCCCGTTGCGTTGCTGAAGTTATGATCGTCAATCCAAACTCTCCAACCAACAAGCTGGTGCGTCGGAACGAGTTCAAAAACCTTGTTAGGCATGTCCGACACACCAGGCGAACAAAAAGTGGGTCTCATACCCAAGGTATCCTCCAAGGAACTCCTAATACCCTCATGAGCAATGTAGTTGTTTGATGTTCCATCATTTCCAAGATGATCAGGAACAATAGTGAGAGGCAAACTCTCATCAGGTCGTTTGAAATTGAGGGGACTAGGGAGCTCTTGCTCCACCAAAGATGAGTCCTTAGGAGGTACAACAATAAGATCATGTGGCTCAAGGGCCACGGGACAAGAAGATAAGGCACAATCCTGTGCCGACTAATAAAGAAGCTGGTCCAAGTTATTCTCAATTTGAATCGGATCCTCCACTAAGTGATTGTGAATTGAAACCCCAAGTCCCTCAGACTGACTAGGAGTTTGACTTTGAAAGGTTGTGTTTTGAATTTGTGTATGTGGTGGTGGTTCGATATCAAAAGATAAATCCTCATGTTGACACGAAAAGTTACTCTCCTCACTTAATTGTTGCGTCAGTTGACTCACTTGAAGTGTCAGATTTTGTATGCGGTCAACGAGGAGGTCCAAGTCAGATCTTGGAAAATTTTGGGGTTGGGTGTTGATGGGCTGAGAATGACTCCATTGATTTGAAGTGGGGTGTTGGTAGAATTCTGGGTATTCGGGAGGAGGATACTGTGGTGGAAATGAAGTATAAGAATTTGAATACGAATTGTCTCCCCACGAATCCATCACTCTCGGATTGTACGCGGATGCGTAATGGTCATAATGAGCATTTTGGGAAAATGTATGGTCATACTCAGGCTCTGGGGGAACATAAGGACATTCCCCGAAATCATGACCACTCAACCCACAATAGTGACACGGTACGGCTACTGGAGCCACCGGTGCACCCATGTCATCTACCACATGCATGAAAGAGGCCAAAGGTTCTTGTAAAGTCTGAGTTTGATGAGCAACATATGATCCGACGTAATTAGATGGTGGTCTAGCAGTCGGTGCCTCTCTCATGTTACCCCAATATGAAGATTGCTCAGTCACACAATGAGGATTATCCCAACCATACGGGGTGTTCGTCTGAGCCACCCCAGGTTGCATGGGTCCGGAGTACCAGGGAGAATCGTCCTGGTCCCAACAATGATATGGATGGTCGCCCATGTAACCATCCATCACAACAGAGAACTCTAGAGTCGACCACTCTCACCACCACGAGGCTAAACTCGCAAAAAGTGCTCGACTCGACCCTAAAACGCTACCAGAGAGTGTAAAGGGGAGGAGACTATAACGTAGAAGAAGGTGAGAAGAAGATGACTCAGAGGAGAAGGGGAGAATCCCTAAAGCTAGTGTGGGTAGAGGGATCAGGAAGAAGCCTAACTAGCAAGCACGGCTCAAACAATGAAAGGCAATGGGTCCTTAGGCTAGACGACGCCTAACTTCGAGGTCACTAGCCTCAACACGTCTCACCTCCCTACAACGAGGACCACAATGCCCAGCAAGTGATACCAGATCCGGAGATCCAGTACCTCCTACTATCGACAAGGTAGGCAACGCCGATCAGGTCATGACGGTCTCAACTAGATTACTCTCCTAGTGCGCCCGCAATCCTAGGGCCAATGTCTATTTGCTTTTAGTTAAGGCTTTATTAAGATTGATTTTTGGGGCCAAGGAAAGGGTGATGAAATCCCCCACCTTATCTTTTATGGGACAGCCCCTCCTTAGTAGCGATTTAATCCTAGATCTAGCAATCAATCGCTCCAATCAAACGCTCTCTCACTCTTGTCCTGATGCACCTTACTAACTAATGCATGAACGAAACATGCATGAATGAGGGATGTGGGTGCACGTACCTCACGCAAGCAATCAACGACAAAATGTAAAGCAAAGAAAAGACAAATGCATGCAAGGTCTACCAATGGTGCATGACCTAGATGGCAAGAAGTCTAATCTTTTGCTTTGAGTTTTATGGTCCAAGTTGATTAAAGGGGATTTGAAATTAAATCTGGGAGCAAACTAAAGATCACAACATGCAAAATTGGGCTCCCATATAACTAAAGTAAAGCAATAAACTACCAGAAGAAATTTGAGAGCAAGAAGCCCTTACCAGGCCGCCAATTGGTGGTCTCCAACCGCTGCTTGGCAGTCTCTTTGTGGCTTCTGTTGCACAAACTTTCCCAGTAGCCTCCCCTTGATGTTCTGGTTCCCTAAAACTAAACAAAACTGGAAATGGCGCCAAAAACTGGTTCCCTAAACCAAGGTCTGGACAGAGCACCTCCCCGGCAACGGCGCCAAAAACTTGATTGATCGTTTTATATTTAACCGCAAGTGCACGGCCGCGTTGAAGCGGTGGCAAATACGGGTCGTCCACTGGGAGGTGTGTCGACACTTGGTTTGTGAGAAGGCGAGAGGTAAAGAAAGGGAAGAAAGGTTGGTTACACTAAACTACACTAAGGTGCAAATGGAAATGGAAGAAAAGCAAGAAAACTAAACCCCAAAGGGGGTAGAGAAATAATGTGAACATAAAGAAGTGTGTGTGTGTTCATTAAGCTCCTCACAACATGTAGTGCATGAAATCATAAAACTACATCCAACTTTGCCTCTACATGAATTAAGATAAGACTACATCATTAAAACACACAAGACAATAATTGGAATGAAGCTACATGAACTCATGTATAAAGACTATACCCTACTATGCCTCCACATGAATTAAGATTTCACTACATCATTAAAACATACAAGACATTAGCTAAGGTAAAGGCAACAAGAGCTCATACACTACAAATTGTGTTTCCAATATTACCTTCATCCATATCCTAACCTTATCATTCCCTATAAAATAGGTCCACTAATCAAAGCATAAGCTAAGCTTCATTCAAGAGCATTAGCATATCAAAGATAAGAGTGAAAACCAATTAGATGGTTATGGAAATCATATAAAGCTCAAGGGATAAAAATAACACACATGATTATATCACATATTTCTCCACCCCCCAAATGGGGATGAAACTACTCAATACTCATTAGACTAACTATATTAGCAAAAGAAAGCATAATACTGAAATGAAAGTTAACTAAGAAGACAAGAAGCATTAAAGAAACATAAAAGGAAAGGAAAGACTAAACAAACATGCACAAATTAAAAGACAAGATTAAAAGAAACTAGAAGAATTATTTTATTAACAAATGACTCACATTGAAGGTAGCATTCTTCCCCACCTTGAGTTTTTGCTTCAAGGCTCACTCCTTAGTAGAGAGAATGCCACCAAGCAATGGGTGATTACAATAGAAGGTGAAGAGTTCTATTTATAAGCATGGAAAAAGCTAATCCGGGACAATCCCCCGATGTGGGACTAAACCAATACCACAAATAGCCTAAGAATACACTAATACAAGTTCTCCACAAATCGAAGCGGGTCCAGAGTTATATGGACCGCCAATTGGCGGTCTATAAGCTTTGGATTCATCTGGGATTTGTTGTGGGCTTTGCTGGTGGTCTTTGTTGGTCCTGGATGCATCTACTTGGTTTGTTGGAGCTTCGACCCGAATCAAATTGCCAAAATACTCCCCATGATGGTGTGGAGTTTCCTGGTTTGCTCTTAGGTCCTTCGGTCTTACGATTAGGTCCTTCTCCCTTGCATCTTAGTCCCCAGGTCTCATAATTAAGTCCTTTTTCCTGCTTTTGGGTCCTTTCATGGCTCTTCTCTTCAAACCTCTTTATTCCTGAAAACTAAACATAAAACTCGTCACGTAGTATTGCTTAGGTGTAAGATAATGGATATAAGATACAAATATGAGCACGAAATGATGTCAATCAAATCATGGATATAAGATACAAATATAAGCATGAAATGATATTAATTAGAGCTTCATCGAACAATTCTCTGAAGTTCTTGAAAGTGCCCTCAACTTCAATTTTATCCAAACCCTGGATAAGGTTGACCCCAACAGAGTCATTGAAGGCACCTGGCTTCTTGCCGGTGGTGAAGATGTTGAAATCAGTGCATTGACTACCATAAGTCAAGCGCATCAGACCATTACGACAATTGATTAATGCATTGGATGTCCTAAGGAATGGTCGCCCCAGAATGAAAGGAATTTGTCCAAGTGGGTTTGGCACAGGTTCAGTATCCAAGACAAAGAAGTCGACTGAATAAATGAACTCTCCCACTTTGATCAGCACATCTTCCACCACACCCCTCAGATTCTTCATAGACCTATCAGCCAATTGAAGAGTGGTCTTTGTTTGTTTGAGGTCTCCAAGACCGAGGTGGACGTAGACATAATATGGCAGAAGATTAACAGATCCACCAATGTCCAATAAGGCTCGATGTATGGACACATCACCAATCACACAAGAGATAGTAGGACAGCCAGGGTCCTTCTACTTGACTTGCATGGGTTGTGCCAACAAAGAACTCACGTTAGCCGCAAGAAGAGCTTTCTTTGGAACATGAGTTTTTCTCTTCTTAGTGCATAAGTCCTTGATAACCTTGGTATAAGCTGGCATTTGCTGAATCACCTCCAACAGAGGGATGTTCACCTTAACTTGCCTAAACATCTCAAGCATCTTGTCATGCTGATCAGAGGTTTTCTTTTTAAGGCGCTCAGGGAATGGCGCCTTCGGGGCATAAGGATGTGAAGGAACCCCAGAATTCTGGTCCAAAGAAACATGAGTGGGGACCTCTGAATTTGGTTCCTTCGACACAAGAGGAGACAAGGGGACCTCAGGGTTCGATCCCTTTGTCGAAGGAAATGTAGAAAGAACCTCAGGATCTGGCTCTTTCCTGGAAGTATTTGTGGAGGAAGCCTCAGGATCCGTCTCCCTCAAAGATGGTGATGACAAAGAAGGCAGCCCAATGTGGTTATCCACCTCCTTACCAGACCTCAAAGTATGAATCACATTAATATGATGGGTCGGTTCAGAGGTAGCATGAGGTAAAGGTGTCCTTCTTTGAGAATGGGTACCCCGAGGATTCACCTCAGGTTGACTCGGGAACTGGCTAACTTACATTTCCAAAGCCTTCTTTGAGGTAAAGGTGTCCTTCTTTGAGAATGAGCCAACTGGCTAACTTACATTTCCAAAGCCTTGACTATACTTTGCAATTCTTGAAGGGTCGGATCACAAGAAGGGTCCTTGGGGTCAACCCGCTGGGGTGGTGGAGTCTGGTTGGAATAACCCGACGATGAGGCATGAGGAGGTTGGTAATTATGGTTCTGAGACCATTGATGTGGAGGTTGGTACGTCGCCGATTGGCGTGGAGGTTGATAAGGTGGATGTTGAGGTTGAGTGTGTGAGCTCTGACCATTACCCCCACTAGGCCCCCAAGAGAAGTTAGGATGGTTACGCCATCCCGGGTTGTAGGAGTGACTGTACGAGTCGTTATGGTGCCTCTGTTGATACATCGCATTTGCATGCTCAGTATCCCTTGGAGCGTAAGCGCATTCCAAGTCATCATGGCCCGTAAGTCCACACCTACCACACTCGGGAGTAGCGACCTGAGCTACAGGAGCCCGATCCAACTCTAAACTCTCAATCCTACGCATGAGAGCAGCCATTTTCGCCTCAGACGCGATCGATGACTCAACTTGATAAGATCCAGCTCGACCAGAAGACCTGCGGTTGGTGGCTCTCTCATGGTATCCCACTTGAAGGTACGTTCAGCCATAGACTCAAAAGTATCCCATGCCTCCTCGATGGGTTTCATTTGGAAGTCACCCTGACACATCGACTCCAACAATGTGCGGGTGTTGTAGTTGATGCCCCCATAAACAATTTGGCACAGCTACCATAACTCAAATCCATGATGAGGGCACTGTTGGAGAAGGTCCTTGAACCTCTCAAAGAAACCATGAAAAGATTCGGTCTCAGTCTGATACATTTGATGTATCTGGTGCCGTATCTGTTGAGTTTTCCTTTGAGGGAAAAATCTCTTCAGAAATACGGTCACGAAGTCATCCCAAGACCGAATAGAACTCGTCGGGACACTGTACATCCATTTCTTCGCGTTATCCTTCAACGCGAAAGAAATCGTTCTCAACCGTACTGAATCCTCGTCAAGCTGTTGAAGCTTGAACATGGAGCATACTTCCTCGAATTCGCGTATAAAAATATACGGATCCTCCTCATTGGCAGTAATGGTTGGAAGCATGCTCACATATTGAGTTTTCAGCTCATAGTTGTTCCCGCGAGCATGGGGAAGAACTATGCAAGAAGGTTGCGCGACCCGAACAGGATGGGTCCGCTCCCAGAAAGTCATCGGTCTATCCTGTCGAGCTAAAGGTGGTGGTGCACCAAGAACTCGATCCTGACCGAATCTCCCTTCCTCTCGAGTCAGAGGAGGAGGAGAAGGAGGTCTACGTGGTGGTGGGAGCAGACCGAGGTAATCCATGTATGGAACCCGGTCTCCCTCGCCACCACGAGACGACTCGGCCTCTTGCTCCAAAGAAGCACGAGGCGGAGATGGTCGATCACCAAGACCATCCATCTCAAAAATATGCACTCTCTCTAGTCGAGCGCTCTCACCATAACGAGCCCAACCTCGCATAAAAATGCTCGACTCGACTCTAAACAACAGGCAACAGAAGGTGTACTCAGAGGAGGAGACTACACGTAGAGAATAGATGAGGAGAGGACTCTGATGAGGAGGGAAGAATCCTTAGATCTAACGTGGGTAGTTGGATCAGGTAGAAGCCTAACTAGCAAGCACGACACAAACAACTTAAGGCTATGGGTCCTTAGGCTAGACGACGCCTAACTTCGAGGTCACTAGCCTTGACACGCCTCACCTCCCTACAACGAGGACCACAATGCCCAGCAAGTGATACCAGTTCTGAAGATCCAGTACCTCCTACTATCGACAAGGTAGGCAACGCCGATCAAGTCATGACGGTCTCAACTAGATTACTCTCCTAGTGCGTCCGCAATCCTTAGGGCCAATGTCTACTTGCTTTTAGTTAAGACTTGATTAAGAGTGATTTTTGGGGCTAAGAAAGGGTGATGAAATCCCCCACCTTATCTTTTATGGGACAACCCGTCCTTAGTAACGTTTTGATCCTAGATCTAGCAATCAATCGCTCCAATCAAAACGCTCAACTCACTCTTGTCCCGATGCACCTTACTAACTAATGCATGATTGAAACATGCATGAATGAGAGATTTTGGTGCACGTACCTCACGCTAGCAATCAACAACAAAATGTAAAGCAAAGAGAAGACAAATGCATGCAAGGTCTACAAATGATGCATGACCTAGATGGCAAGAAGTCTAATCTTTTGCTTTGAGTTTTATGGTCCAAGTTGATTAAAGGGAATTTATTTTTAGTCTTGGAACAAACTAGAAGTCACAGCATGCAAAATAGTGCTCCCTGATAACTACCTTGAAGAACAAAACTACCAGAAGAAAAATGGAAGCAAGACAACCTCACCAGGCCGCCAATTGGCAGTCTAAGACCACTGATTGGCGGTCTCTTTTGATGGTTAGCTTCTCCAACTCCTCCAGTAGCCTCCCCGTGAACTCTAGGATCCCTGAAACTAAGAAAAACTGGAAACAAAGAATTAAAAACCACTCGAATCGTCCAAACCAAGGTCTGGACAGAGCACCTCCCCGGCAACCGCACCAAAAACTTGATTGATTCGTTTTATATTAAACCGCAAGTGCATGGCCGCATTGAAGCGGTGGCAAATACGGGTCGATCCACAGGGAGGTGTGTCGACTTTTGGTTTGTTCGAAGGTGAGTGGTAAAGAAAGGAGAGAAAGGTTGGTTACACTAAACTACACTACAATGCAAAAAGGAAATGGAAGATAACCAATAAAATTAAACCCCATAGGGGGTAGAGAAATAATGTGAATAGAAAGATGTGTGTGTGTGTGTTCAATTAAGCTCCTCACAACATGTAGTGCATGAAATCATAAAACTTCATCCAACTTTGCCTCCACATGAATTAAGATAAGACTACATCATTAAAACATACAAGACAATAATTGGAATGAAGCTAAATGAACTCATGCATAAAGACTAGACCCTACTATGCCTCCACATGAATTAAGATTTCACTACATCATTAAAACATACAAGACATTAACTAAGGTAAAGGCAACAAGAGTACATACACTACAAATTGTGTTTCCAATATTAATTCCATTCATATCCTAACCTTATCATTCCCCATAAAATAGGTCCACTAATCAATGCATAAGCTAAGCCTCATTCAAGAACATTAGCATATCAAAGATAAGTGTGAAAACCCATTAGATGGTTATGGAAATCATATAAAGCTCAAGGGATTAAGATAACACACACTTAATACACTACATGATTATATCACATATTTCTCCACCCCCCAAGTAGGGATGGATCTACTCACACATATTTAAACTAACTACTCTAACAAAATGAAGCATTATACTGAAATGAAACTACACTAATCAACCAAGAAATATTAAAGAAGTATAAAACAAAACAAACAAGCAAGCATGCATATGAAAGGAAATGAAACTAATAGAGAAACAACACAATTAAAGGAAAAACATCTATTATTAACTCACTCAATACAAGCAGCCCTTCCTCCACCAGAGTTTTGCTTCAAGGCTTCACTCTTAGTAGGGAAGATAGCCACCAAAGAGGGAGATGTGTACAATGGAAGGTGAAGAGTTCTATTTATAAGCATGGAAAAAGCTACTCCGGGACAATCCCCGATGTGGGACTAAAAAATACCAAAAATAGACTAAGAATACACTAATTCACATGCCCACCAAAGATGAGCGGATCCGGAGCTAAACAGATTGCCAATTGGCGGTCTATTAGTTCTGGATCGGGCTCATTTTTGTTGTGGGCTTGTCTTGATGTATTTGTTGGTCTTGGATGCATCTACTTCACTTGTTGGAGCTCAGACCCAAATAGAATTGCCAAAGTACTCCCCATGATGGTGTGGAGTTTTCTGTTTTGCTCTTTGGTCCTTTGGTCTTACGTTCAGGTCCTTCACCCTTGCATCTTAGTCCCCATGTCTCACAATTCAGTCAAATTTCCCTGCTTTTGGGTCCTTTCATGCTTCATCTCTTCAAACCTATTTATTTCTAAAATTCAAACATAAAACTCGTCACGTAGCATTGCTTAGGTGTAAGATAATGGATATAAGATACAAATATAAGCATGAAATGATGTCAATCAGATAGTTAAGGAGAGAAGAAGGAGATAGAGTACTAAAGAGAAAGACAAATGGAGAAAAAGGGAGAGATGGATATGGATATCGAGATGGAGAACAGTGGAGAAGAAGAAGGAGAAGAGAGAGATAAGGAGAAGGAGAGAGCGAGAGAGAAAGAGATGCAGCGTTTTAGAAAGAGTGAAGAAGCGGATAGAGATGGAGAAGGATAGAGAAGGAAAGAGACAAGAAGGAGAAGGAGAGGGAAGAGCGAGAGTGAAGGAGAAGGAGAGTGGTGGAGAGAAAAAGAGGAGAGATAGAAGGAGAGATCGACAATGGAGGGAGATGGGGAAGGATGAGAACGAGGTGAGAGAGAGCTGAGAGAGAGAAGGAAATGGGGAAACAAGGAGAGAGGGAAGAAGAAAAAGGGGATACAGGAACATGAGACATATGGAGAAGGAATGGGGAATGGGACGGAGAGGCATTGAACTAGAGGTGAACGAGACAGGCAGAAGGAGATTGAAGACGAATAGTGAATGATAAGGAGAGAGAAGATAGAAGGGAAGAGAGAATTAGAAGAGAGGAGTGAGAAGGAGGGGGAGAGATTGAAAGAAGGAAAGAGAAGGAGAGAGGAGAGAGAAGGAAGGAGAAGAATAGAGAAAGAAGTAGAAGGAGGAGAGAGAGATATGGAGAGACAGGGAGAGAAGAGAGAGAAGGAGAGGGAAAAAGAGGGAGAGAAGGTGGGACAATAAGGAAGTAGAAAGAGGAGAGAGGGAAGAGAGTAAAAGAGGCGAAAGAGAGAAAGAAAGAAGGGGAATGAGACGGAGAGTGAGAGAGAGAAGGAAATGGATAGAGAGAAGGAGAGTGAGAGAAAGAGAAGTAAAGATAGAAAGAATAGGATAAGGAGAGATAGTGAAGAAGAAAGACAAGAGAGAGAGAGAGAGACAGAGAGAGATAGAGAAGGAGTAGGGAGAGGGAGAGGGAAGGAGAAAGAGAGAAGTAGGATAGTTAAGGAGAGCAGAAGGAGAGAGAGTACTAACGCGATGGACAAATGGAGAAAATGAGAGAGATGGATATGGAGAAGGACAAGGGTAGAGAAGAAGAAGGAGAAGAGAGAGATAAGGAGAAGGAGAGAGCAAGAGAGATTGAGAAGGAGATACAGCGTGTTAGAAAGAGTGAAGAAGCGGAGAGAGGAGAAAAGAGACAAGAAGGAGAAGGAGAGTGAAGGAGATGGAGACAAAAGGAGGAGAGATCGATAGAAGAGGGAGACGGGGAAGGAGGAGAAGGATGGGAAAGAAAGGTGAGAGAGAGAAGGAAATGGGGAAACAAGGAGAGAGGGAAGAAGATGAGAGAAGGAGATGGAGAGACAGCTAGAAGGAGAAGGACAGAGAGGAGTGGTGGATAGGGGGAGAGAGTGAGAAAGTCAAGGAGAGGGAGAGAGGAGTGATGGAGGACAAGTAGATAGAACAATAGAGAATGAGAGAGAGGGAGATTGAGAAAGGGAGAAGGAGAGAGATAAGAAGGGTGTGAAATGGAGAAGGAGATAGTAGGTGAATAAGAACAAGAAGAAGAGAGAGGAGAGAGAGAAGAAGACCTAGAATTAAAGAAATGGAGAGAGAGAAAGGGAAGGAGAGAAGAAGAAGTAGAGGGAGGGAGGAGAACGAGACGGATAAAGAGTGAGAGAAGGGGAGAGAGAGTACGTTAGTGAGATAGATGGAGAAAGACAATGAGAAGGAGAGAGAGAAGAGGAGATAGAGAAGGGATAAGGAGTAGAGAGAGGGAAAGCATGGGGGTCCTAGGGTTTTCTAGGGACCCCAACTCGTTTTTTTCCATCAAGACGCTTGGTTTTTGTCATCAAAATGATTCCTACAACAACTTCTTTGTGTGAAGGCGAGCTAAATGAGAGTGTTGGCCATGAAGTGCATGTTCATGAAGCTTCAAAGGAAGCCTCACCCTCGGTTGTGGAGGGTAAAGGGCTGACTGGGTCACCACATGTTGGGGGAGGCAAAGCACCTTTAAAGAGGTGGTCGAACCTCTTCAAATCCGAAAAAAGGCTACAACCACACTGCAATATGTTGCACCAAAGGAGGAAGAAGGCGAAAAGGTGGCAGTGTGTTCAAATGAGGAGGTGAGCGAGGCCCTAAAGTGGGGGGATAAAGTTCTACTTGGTTACTTCATTGATTTTAAACCTCATCTCCAAATTTTAAACATTGGAACCTTGTGGGAGGCATGGAGGTGCTTAGAAGGCAACAAGATTTTCTTCTATTTTGATTCACACTTGGGGAAGATCGGCAAAGGGTTCTAGAGGGAGGGTCGTGGTTCATTAGGGGGTCTCCCTTGGGTATCCAAGCCTGGTCACCGGAGGTGGTGATGAACGTGCACGAATCGCAACAATGCCCATTTGCTGGAGTTCAACCTAAAGTTTTGGTCAGCTAGGACTTTGAGCAACATCATAAGCACGATTGGGAAGCCACTCTACATGGATGAACACGCAGCCACCGGAAGGCGACTCGCTTATGCAAGGGTTTGTGTAGAGGTGAGCCTCGACTTTTCTTATCCAAGTTGGGTGGAGGTGCGTGTTGAAGGTTGTGAGAAGGAGAAGGTGGCCGGGAATGCGATGTTGCCTTTTTGGCCTTAATCTATATTAATTTTGATGATTAATTAAACTAATCTTAATCAATCAACCTAATCAATCAAAGTGAGAAAACATGACTACATGCATTTCATATATATTTGTCTACTTGCAATCATCTTAATAGGTTGATCAAGACAATCAAGGAAATGAACATTGAGACAAAGACAACAAGACTCAAAACTTGTAATCAAAGCTTTGGATCAAGACATGTAACTTTATATTTATTGAGTCCATAAGGTTTTATGTAAACTTGAGCACTAGGATTATGTCCCGTCATTTCTCGGTAAACCGCACCTATTTCAGTTAACCGAAGCATACCCAGTTTGGTCCACCGAACACCTGTCGGATAGCCGAATTCTTCCCACCAGTAAAACTTAGGTGTTCCCACTCAATGTCGGCCATTTTACACGTGGCACTTGACCATTAACGATAAACCAACTTCCCACTCAATGTCAGCGCAATACCCGCGCTACTTAGGTCTACCGAAGTATACACTGTCAACCGATCTTGAAATAATGAGAGCCCAATCAATTCTACTGTCCACCTTGGAACGGTGAACCGAATTTAAGTAGGACTAAATAGAAAAAAGCTACTGGAGGTTGGTGAACGGTGATCCGATACATAATCGGTCAACCGAGTTCTTAGTTCAGACCAATTCTTCGGACTACCGTTTGGATAACGGTCGACCGAATATGCCACGATTTCTGTCCGAGCTTAACTCACATCTTGCATTCCTATTGGTCCATTTCCCCACCAACTCCCAAACGGCTAGTAGAGCTTGAAGACATATAAATAGGACCTCATTTGGTTGTTTTGGAGATCTTGAACACTTCCTATCTATCCTATACTCAAAGCCAAATCCTCTCCATCTTCAAGCTCTCAATCCACAACACTCAAGCCTAAACTTCACCACTTGCATATCCAATTCAATATCATATCCAAGTGTGCTCAAGTATAGAGTTTTAGTTAGATTGTGATTCCATCTTCATATTCAAGAATTACCAAGAGTTGTAAAGCTTCGAGGAAGCTCCCTCTCGGGTTGTGAGAGGAGACACGAGCGAGGCGAGGTTGTTCGCGAGGCTTGGTGTTGTAAATGACATTGATCTCGGTCCGGAACCGAGATCGGTTAGTGGAACCGTAAGCGAGGCTTGGGGGATCGAGCAAGGCTTGCGAGGAGGACTAGGACCCGAGTGTGGGTGTCGAACCTCTCTAAACTCCGGCGTCGTCATTTTTGTGGTTTACATTGTCTCTTCCCTTAATCCTTCGTTAAGTATTTTTAATTCCGCATTTTTCTATCGATTAGAGGGCCATCGATCCTAACAGTTGGTATCAGAGCATTAGGTTGCTGATTTCATTTACTTAATAATAATTTAGCATGACATCTAGTTCTAATTATTGTGAAGGATTATCTACATCTAAGGCACCTTTGTTTAATGGGTTAAACTATGACTATTGGAAGAAAAGAATGAGAATATATTTGCAATCAAATGATTTGAAATATTAGACATTCATAATAAACTCATACACACCTCCTAATGATAATGAAATTGTATCATTAACAAAACCCAAAATTAAGGAAGCGGAGATGAGATCCCGCATTATTAATATCTTGTATTGTGGGTTAAATGAAGAGGAATAAAATAGAGTAAGAGGTTGTGAAAGTGCTTATGATATTTGGCATACATTAGAGATGCATCATGAGGGTTCAACTAGATTAAAAGAAAGTAGGATTAATTTGCTCATGCATAAATATGAATTATTTCGTATGCAATCTGGTGAAAACATAAGCGAGATGCACACTCTCTTCACCGAGATCATTAACTCTCTTAAAGCACTTGGCAAGGATTTTAGCAAGGGAGAGATGACTCAAAAGATTCTCCGGTCACTCACCGACGATTGGGAGGAGAAGACAACCGCCATCGAAGAATCACAAGATCTCACCAAATTATCGGTCGAGCAGCTAATGGATAGTCTCGTGACATATGAGATACAAATGAAAGACCGCAAGGAGAAAGGAGTCAAGAAATCATTGGAGCTACACGCCGTCGGCAATTCAATCAAAGGAGATAGTGAAATCGAGGAAAAATTGAGGACACATCAATTTAAGGAATTTCTTAAAGAAGAGAAAGAAAGGAGAAAAGAGAAGAAGAAAGCCCTCTAAGCAACTTGGGATAGTTCATCATCTTCATCAATTGAAGGCGAATTCGCCTCGATATGCTTCATGTCAATAGAAGACGACGATAGTGAGGTATCCTCTTGCTCTAGTCACGATTCAATTGATTCAAATGCATATAATGAACTTCAATGTTAATTCAATGAATTGCTTGAAAATTTTGAGAAAATTTGTCAAAAGAATAAACTAGCAAGAAAGAAAATTAATGAGCTACAATCTCAAATTGAATCCTACATGAATGAGAAGAATAAATTGCTTGCTAGTCATGATAAAATTGCATTAGAGAACACAAAATTGATTGATGAAATTGCAACTTTAAATGCAAAACCTTCATGTGGTGATGATATTCAAGATCTAATTGCTAAGAATCATCAATTACAAAAGGATCTTGAAAAATTCACAAGAGGAAAGAAAGTACTTGATATGCTTATTGGTAGTCAAAGGCAATCTTTAGATAAGCATGGTGTAGGCTATTATTTTAACAACTACAAAAACCATGTAATTCACACTACTATGAATGGAAGGCATTTCTTTGTGAATAAGAGTTCCTCAAGTGTTTGGGCACCTAAGACCAAAATTGTTTGGGTACCAAAACTTAATGTCAAAGGATCCAAGGTTGTTTGGGTACCAAAATCATCACTTGTAGGTAATTAGAAGAAGGAGAATCGATAGCAATCAGCTCAAGCAATAAAAGATCAATTCCAAGCTTCAAGGAAATCATTTGGATCGAATTCATAAAGTCGTCGTTACTATCGAAATGAGATTGGAACCAATACAAAATCGAGGATCAAAAGTTGAGTAATATTTTCAATCCTCTCAATTTTGAATATTTAAACATTTGGTTCCAATCTAAGGATATTACATGCTTAATTAATACATCATTGCTTTTAGGCCTTAGTGATAGGGGGAGCATAAAATGTTATATCATCTAATTAAGGGGGAGAATTATCTAATCATATACCTTTACATCATATGGTTGTATTGTTTGTATTTGATTGATGTCAAAGGGGGATAATGATAAGGATTAAGCTTCAATTTACTCATACTATGCATATTGTTAGGGGGAGCATCTTGTACATGCATAGTTTACATATATGAAGGGGGAGTAATCATATAGAAAAGGGTAGAAGTTAAATTGAAAATCAAGCATTAAGATATAGATTTGCCATCATCAAAAATGGGGAGATTGTTGGCTTTTTGGCCTTAATCTATATTAATTTTGATGATTAATTAAACTAATCTTAATCAATCAACCTAATCAATCAAAGTGAGCAAACATGACTACATGCATTGCATATACATTTGTATACTTGCAATCATATTAATAGGTTGATCAAGACAATCAAGAAAATGAGCATTGGGACAAAGACATCAAGACTCAAGACTTGTAATCAAAGTTTTGGATCAAGACATGTAACTTTACATTTATTGAGTCCATAAGGTTTTATTTAAACTTGAGCACTAGGATTCTATCGCGTCATTCCTTGGTAAACCGCACCTATTTCGGTTAACCGAAGCATACCCAGTACGGTCCACCGAACACCTGTCGGATAGCCGAATTCTTCCCACCAATAAAATTTAGGTATTCTCTGGAATTGCCCCTACGGAAGACCGAAGTACCTTCGTTCGACCGAATAGCCCTGGACCGGTTTGGACTTTGCTCCAACGGTCGCATTCAAATCGAGTCCTTAGAGCCCAATTAACTTGACCCACTTCGGACGACCACACACACTTCGGTCTACCAAATCCTTAATGGCTTTAGGAGCCCAACGACTATTTTACACGTGGCACTTGACCGTTAACGATAAACCAACTTCCCACTCAATGTCAACGCAATACCCGCGCTACTTCGGTCTACCGAAGTAAACACGGTCAACCGAAATAGACATAATCAGAGCCCAATCAATTCTACTGTCCACCTTGGAACGGTGAACCGAATGTACTACGGTGAACCGAATTTAATTAGGGCTAAATAGAAAAAAGCTATTGGAGGTTGGTGAACGGTGATCCGATGTATAATCGGTCAACCGAGTTCTTAGTTCAGACCAATTCTACAGACTACCGTTTGGATAACGGTCGACCGAATATGCCACGATTTCTGTCCGAGCTTAAGTCACATCTTGCATTCCTATTGGTCCATTTCCCCACCAACTCCCAAACGGCTATTAGAGCTTCAAGGCTTATAAATAGGACCTCATTTGGTTGTTTTGGAGATCTTGAATACTTCCTATCTATCCTATACTCAAAGACAAATCCTCTCCATCTTCAAGCTCTCAATCCTCAACACTCAAGCCTAAACCTCACCACTTGCATATCCAATTCAATATCATATCCAAGTGTGCTCAAGTATAGAGTGTTAGTTAGATTGTGATTCCATCTTCATATTCAAGAATCACCAAGAGTTGTAAAGCTTTGAGGAAGCTCCCTATCGGGTTGTGAGAGGACACACGAGTGTGGCGACGTTGTTCGCGAGGCTAGGTGTTGTAAGTGGCATTGTTCTCGGCCTGGAATGGAGATCTATTAGTGGAACCGTAAGCGAGGCTCGGGGGATCGAGCGAGGCTTGCGATGAGGACTAGGACCCGGGTGTGGGTGTCGAACCTCTCTAAACTCCGCCATCATCATTTTTGTGGTTTGCATTGTCTCTTCCCTTAATCCTTCGTTATGTATTTTTAATTCTGCATTTTTCTATCCGTTAGAGGGCCATCGATCCTAGCATATGAATGGAGGACGGCATATTGTGGTAAGTTCAAAGAATTAGGCCACGAAGTGGATAAATGTCCGAGGAGAGCGGTGTCACATGGGGCCGGAAAAGTGAAAGTGGTGCATAAGCCATCAAGATGGGTGGTGGTTGATTGGAAAGGAGCAAAGAGCAGGAAGGGGATGAGTGCGTTGGTGGGTGGGGATATGGATAGTAGGGGAGAAGAATTGTTTGCTGAAGTGGGCAATGTGGGGGTGGAGCCAGAAGAAGGGAGGGAAATGGAGGTTGTGGAGGGGGCAGGTGTGGTGGAAGGTGGTAGGATGGGAGCGTAGGAAGAAGAGGGTGACGTGGAAGATGACGTGGAGGGTGACGTAGAGGGGGGAACCAGTAAGAGAGAACCATGTGGCAGCCATGGTCCATGTAGAGGGAGGGAAGAAGGGGCTTTGGAGAGAAGTGCAAGAATGGAATGCTCCCTTGGCGTACATGAATTGGAGGCAAGTAAGGGTACGCCACGTGGAAAGGATGGGAAGTTTTTGCTGGGAGAAGAGGAGAACAACTCACTTAGTGGGTGTGTGGTCCCAAAAGGATAAGGAAAAGACTACTCAAAATGGAAAGGAAGACAAAGGCTTTGGGGATAAGACCAAAGGAGTGGCAAATGAGGAAAGATCACATGGAGGGAAAGTGAGTGGGAGGGGGAACCATTGGAAGATGGAGCCAAAAATGAGGTTGGGAGTTTCTCTTGTACCTCACGTGAGGAGGAGATGGGGAGCAAAGTGAGGGGGTGGATGCCTACAAGGGTATGCATGGCACATGCACTTCACGTAGAGGGGTGCAAGACTTGGGGTTCTCACATGGGAAGAAGGTAGTGGAGGCTAGGGAGGCGAATGAGAAGGAGAAGGGTGTGCCTACGATGGGTATAGCTATGATCCTTGGGGAAGACCTTGGGTGGGTGTCACCAAAGAGGGTAGCAAAGGATGTGGGTGAAGTGAGGGGGCAAGAAGGGAGAAGTGGGAAGGGTCGGTTTGATGTTCTCATGGTGGAAAAGGATGAGGCTAGGGGGAAGGTAGTGAGACGGGGATTCAGGAGCTTGAATAGGAATGCAAGATGGAGGTGGGTATTAGCAAGAAGATAGGGGAGGGCACCTTGGGGAAGATCGAGGGAGGGAGTGAGGGAAGTGTTTCGGTGGTGGAAAGGGTGAGGGCACCCGACAAGATTGGGAAGGAAGGTTGAACTCCGTTCCATCTTAATCCGGGGAGGTCTAAGCTTTTTGTGGATAGTGAATCCTCTTCGCCTCAGCCTTAGGTTCTCAATGGAACTCGAGAGAAAGCACCACTACAACAAAAAAATCGTTAGGGAAAGGGTTGCGGCCCCATGACTCAATACCATGAATGCCCTCCTCTTTTGGAATGTGCGTGGCGCAAATGGACCCGATCGTGCAGACATGATTCGGGGTCACATAAAGGAAACAAGGGCGGACGTGGTATGTCTTGTGGAACACAAACTGAAGTTAATGAAAATGGAGAGATTCAAGAAAGAATTCTGGCCGTATGCGGGGGCCTCAAATAATATTATTACGGAAGTCAGGCGGATCCTTTTGCTTTGGAATGAGCAAGTGGTGGACTTAAAGGTGACATATGAAACTACCAATTATTGCAATTGGAAGGTTGCATCATCTATAATGGCTCGTGCATGGCTTTGACGGCTATCTATGGGGAGAATGGACATGTTGAGAGACGTAAGCTTTGGGAGGATATTGGGAGAGTTGTGCCTAATCCCAAAGTACCATGGCTGGTGGGGGCGACTTTAATTGTATTCATAGTGGGAGCGAGAAGCAAGGAGGAGCGGGGTTAAACTTGGTATCTATGGAGGAGTAAAACAAGTGTGTGGATTTAGCCCATCTACTTGAAGTCTCCATCGGCGGAGAATTCACTTGGTCCAACTCCTCGGATGGGGATGCCCGTATAGAGACCCGGATAGATCGTATACTAATGTCTCATGCGTGGCTAGAGCACTTCCCGACATCCTTTTATGAGGTCGGAGAAAGGGATTTGAGCAACCACGCGATGCTTAAGCTCTCCACGAAGCTGGCAGGAAGGAAGAAGAAGAGGATGTTTCGGTTCTCAAATTTCTAGACAAAGCACGATAGTTTTCAGGAAGTGATTCAGCGGGCGTGGGGATTCTATGTGAAAGGGAAGCCGATGTATCGCATGATTCGGAAATTAGAAGAGGTAAAAAAGGAACATATGATATGGAGCGCAAAGGTATTTGGAAATCTAGATCTGAGGGTCATAGACACCCAAGCCTCACTTGCGAACATTCGGTCGGAGCTGAAGTTTGATACGAAAAATGAGGGGTTGACCCAGGCGTAGAGGGAGGCTAAGGAGGAGCTTTCTCACATCCTAGCTTGGGAGGAATCGTTAGTCAGACAAAAATCAATAGTGAAGTGGTTACGAGAGGGGGACCAGAACTCCCGGTTCTTTTATGCTTCCCTACGTGTGAGGAGAGCTACCAATAATGTGAGAAAAATCAGTGAGGAGGGCCACATCTTTGAAGAGGAGGGAGAGATAGGAGAGGCGTTTAGGTGTCGCTATTCTAATTTATTTGCTAATCTTTTTCACGTGACTCCACTAACACAAGATATTGTACTCCCACAAGTGGGGGTGGCCGAGGGGAACGACTTATGAGGGACATTGAAATGAAGGAGGTTGAAGAGGTGGTTATGAGAACAAACGTGGACAAAACACCGGGGCCCGATGGAATGAATGTTTGCTTCTATAAGGCTGCGTGGAGCATAATAAAGAGGGATGTGTTCAAGGATATAAACGAGTTTTCAAGAGTGGGAAGTTCATGGCTAGATCCAACTATACATCCATCACGCTAATCCCGAAGAAGAAGATGCCCATAACAGTGGAAGACTTTAGGCCTATCTCCCTTTGCAATATGGTATATCGGTACATCGCGAAGATACTACAAAACCGGTTCAAGAAGTTGCTGCCACGACTTGTGGGGGAGACACAAAGTGTGTTTATTGAAGGTAGGAGGATTTGTGACAACATCCTACTCGCACACGAAGTGTGCCACAACATGCACGCGGAGAAGGGCAAGGGACAGATGTGTATAAAATTGGATTTAAGGAAAGTGTACGATTCAGTAGGGAGTTCCTTGATCAAGTTATGACACAATTTGGTTTCACGTCAAAATGACGCAAGCTTATCTTGGTATGCATGAAGGCGACCTTCGTAGTGACCGTAAATGGAGCAAATTTGAAGCCTTTCGAGGCAAGCAATGGGTTGAGGCAAGGGGACCCGCTAGCCCCATATTTGTTTGTGTTATGCATGGAAGTGTTGAGTGGCATGATAATTGGAGTTGTGGAGAGTGGCAGCTTGCAGCCACTTAGGTGTGGGGATGTGCACATTATGTTGTTTATGTTTGACGATGATGTGCTTCTCTTCGCGGATGCCACAAAGGAAAATGGATGAATTGTCAAAGACATTTTGGAGGAGTTCACGGCTTGGTCGGGGCTGCACTTAAATGCATCAAAGAGCCAAAGGTTTTTGGGAGGGGAAGTAGAGCATGGGGAGTGGATCAAAGACCATCTTGGAATGGTCCGAGTTGATCTACTCGTCACTTACCTTGGGCTGCCACTATACTCCGGTAGATTGAGTCGAGGTCATTGTATGCCTCTCGTAAATATGGTGAAGGTGAAGCTGAGTTCGTGGAAGCAATCCTATCTCTCAATGATTGGCCATGTGGAACTTGTGAGGAGTGTCTTGGTGTCACATAGCATTTATTGAACAAGTGCATTCCTGGTCCCACGAGGAGTGTTGAAGGAGGTTGATAATCTCATGTGTTGATTTGTTTGGGGAGGGCCAAAGAAATGGGTTGCGGTGGCATGGAAGGACGTGTGTACCCCCAAAGGTGAAGGTGGATTGGTAATTATCCATGAGGATCATATAATTTCCATCAACCAATTAATACATGCATATGTGACGTCTTAGCGGCAACAAAACGTAAATAACATATGGTATTTAACAGCAACCTAATCATGAGATCATATAGTTCCAGCAACTAAATAATAAATATTATACATGTAATGTATCAAGACCGCAATTAAATGAAGAAGGAATAACAAGCTCTCTATAGATAACCATACGTGCACATGATGTATTTAGGCAGCAAATAAATCATGGAAATAATTACAAGATCTTCATAGACAATACTCAAGCACGAGATATATCTAGGCAACAATTAAATCGTGTCATAATAACAAGATCCCCATGGATTTCTATATTTACATGTACATGAGTTATGAGGACAAAAAATTAAATGTGTAATTATAATAAAATTTCGATGGTTAAATATACATGTGCATGATGTATCTAGGCAATAACTAAATCATGAAATCGTAGTCATAACATCACAACATGAACTTACTTGCATGCACTTACATCATCATACCCATAACAACAACATGAACAATTATAATAAATTTGGTAAAGCACATGCTATAGTGATCATGGATCATGGAAATCGAACATGCAACCAGCAAGAGCTATGGGTCATGATGAGATGATTATACAACATTTACTTCAATCTATAGTAACGCATTCATGGGTTTTGAATTTATTCAAACACGAATCTAAATATAATTAGGAGAAATATGAGACTATAACGTGACTGATTTCAGGGCTCATCATGCAAGACATCGAGGCTGTAAATGCAACCTCTAATCGCATATAAACACCTGAAATTTGCATTAGTTGCATTATATATTGAACATACTAAGATTGAGATTATATGAATAATATAAGCTCCCACGATGCAATCATGAAAATACAAGTGAAAGGCATGCATGCATGAATGGATGGTGAGTTACTTCTGATTTAAACATTTCAGGGCATAGCATCATGCACATAGTAGAATCAAAACTGTTTGGTTAACCTTTTCGTATAGTGCAATTTCTTGTTTCCAACAACTATGTCATGCGTACTAGTATAACTTCCTAACATCAATCTAAACATGAAATGAGTAATAGAATGCGTACAATAGTTAAAGGCATCGTAGTAAAATGCTACAAGCCTTCGATAGCACGAGTCATAAATTTCAGGACATATATGCGTTACAATCTTGCAAATCAGGCCATGATCAGAGATTATATCGACATGAACCAATACATGTATCAGTAATACAACATGGTGAACATGCATATGAGATCAGGAGTCTACATATATCCATAAATACTATACATGCATGCATTCGGATTAAGATAAGTCATGGAATAAGTTGCATATGTCATGGATGAGTACATATTTTATCCTAAATGAAAGCATAACGATAACATCAGAGAAGGTATACAAAAACAGATCACGAATGTGTTATGCTTACTACTGGAATGAAATCAACTCAAATAAGAAGTCATCACAAACAACACCTATAATCCAACTGATTGCACCCATCGAAATTTCAGAACGTTTATGCATTAGAAGATAGTTGTTCAGAAAATGGCACGAGAGCATATGAACAGGAATTAATATATGAATATATCAGTAATCTAACAAGGAAAGCATATATCTAGAAATCAGAAGTCGGAGCATATTCATGATCGATATAAATCTACATGCATAAGGATTTGCACAAAAATGGACGGCATAGGATGAATAGCATAACTCATAAATTCTGATATAATATTCATGTGAGAGCATAACAAGTCATAGCAGGGAAGGTTTATCGAAATCAGATCATACACGTAAACTGAACATGGTGGGGATAAAATCATACTTGAGAAACTCATAGCAACATTAGAGTCAATACATGCATTATACCAATTGCATCAACATTTAAATTAAAATATATAACTTATGCTCAGATGTTGTAAAGAATATATCTCAGAGGGATTACAAATCAGGGCATATACATTGATTAGTCATGACTGGGATAAAATCACACATTTAATTCCTCTTAACATTCCAATCGATAAATGCAGCATTCCTTGAACATAAAATCAGATCACCATAGAAACTAGATTTGAAATCAATAACATGTCATGACGCCTGATCCAAATCAAAAAAATAACATGTGATTATGAGATCTAATATCAGTAAGCATATCATGCGAGAAAATCCGGACTTGATCACAATATCATGCATGAACATAACATCTAAAAGATCACAAGATTCTACCCCACAAGGTTATTAACACATCACTCAACATGAAAGCAAAAGCCCTCCCCAACTAGCTCTCCATGATCGACCCCACTTCCTCTGGTTTCTCCAGCAAACCACCAAGGAAGACTGAGGCCCAAGTCGTGGCAGAGATGGAGGTGCTCCGCCACCTCTGAAATTTGGATGGTGCACCACAGTCCACACAATCGGTGGATCTCCACTAGTGCATACTAAACCTCAGATCGGCAAACACAATGGTGCTGGACAAAATTTCGTCCGACACTCACTCTACATCCTCTTATGCTAAAGGGGTAGGAGCATACCTGAAACTAATGGAGAAGGACACCTGAGTTTGCTGGAATTCAGCTGCAGCCGCCTCCCATGCTTGCTAGCTAGTCACCTCTTGCACTTGCACTTCTTGCTTGTTTGACCAATGGGACTTGTTGGAGATCTCAGCACCAAAACGTAGGAGGAGGTGAGGGAACTGATAAAGACAGATAGGGTTGGGTTGTTCGTTCTCCAAGTACACGAGACAATCCACAAGGAGCAATTTAACCAATGCAAATATAATCTATCACTATCAGAAAGCAATTCTAAAAGATAAGAAATTACCGACAAGGTTTGGGCAAGATGCCCCACTGGAGAGTCTTCAGATTCTGTACACTTTAGGGACCGACCTGCTCTGATACGAAGTTGTAACGCCCCCCGATCTTGCAGGTACACACACTAGGAAAGACTACAAGTGTCGCGATCAGAGACCTCCTCGACGACCGGAGGAGTTACAAAAGACAGACCAAACATCAACTCGACAATACATAGAGAGATCATACATTGATAGACTAACATAAAACATAACTGAAAAGTGATAGAATATCCATATATGGTAAGAAGGTCAAATACATTACACCGAGTTCAAAGGGAAATATATCGTAAATAAAGCGGAAGAAAAAGACAAACTGAAGAATATGGTCGATGTGTCCCTCGTGTACAAAATCTTCGACTACTCGTCCAGTCCGCCCTGTGGAAACCTAAGTACCTGCAAGCACCGCATTAACAAATGCGTGAGTTTTCAATTAAGAAAACCCAGTATGCCCCCGCCAATGCAATAAATGAAAGAAGCATGAATTTAATTAAGGCAAGCATCAGAACAGAACAGAACAGAGAGCATCAAATGCAACAGAAGGCTACGACCCCAAAAGCCGTGCCGATCGGGCGCACCCAAATCGTTCCTCAATAGGAACCAGAACACCAGCCTCGCTGGTCAGAGGTGGTCACCCATCGGTGACCCACCGCTCGGCACAAAGAGGTGTGCCGGTTAGATGTCCCAACTCGCGGAAAATAACCTACATGGTGCCATCGCGACATTGGGTCCACCTAACCTGAGACAGAATGGCAGCGTGCCTGCCCAGGACTTATCTTACGCCTGGCCTCCCAATGTGAAGGTCTTAGTCGAATGGCCTCCGGAACTAGAGGACCCACCCGTGGCCCGTCGGCCCAGAAAACAATACGTGCCCAAATTACTTCATCGGATTATATGCAATGCAAACTACCCGAGGATCTATATATCCCGGGTAGTTATAAAATCTAGTGCGAGCTTAAGGAAGGCACATAATTGCTTCCTCGCAGCTCCTCACACCAAATCAGACTTCAAAAAGATCACATTGCACAACCACTCACGGTCGCAATTAATCTTAGCTAGAACAATAAATGGTACAACAATC
Organism: Triglochin maritima; assembly: GCA_963682175.1. Lineage (NCBI taxonomy): Eukaryota > Viridiplantae > Streptophyta > Magnoliopsida > Alismatales > Juncaginaceae > Triglochin > Triglochin maritima. The sequence continues at coordinate 20,994,975 of OY821771.1, read as the reverse complement.
AACGAATTCATCTACGGGTCATGACATGGAGTTGTAAGGTCTGATATCCTATTTGCCATGCCTGACCACCACATGATACTCCAGGTCAGACATAAATGAACATGAACAGAGCAACATAAAAAGCACAGATGCTAGAGACACTAAGACCTAACGTCATAGACAGTCGATAATATGCACCATCATTTTCAGAACATGTATGCTATGGAAAAATGGAATTTCAGAACATGATCAGAACCTATATGAGCACGAAATAACATCTATATCAGTACATACATGCATGATCATGATAATGAAATATAGGTGATTGATCTCGTTTTATATTTAACCGCAAGTGCACGGCCGCGTTGAAGCGGTGGCAAATACGGGTCGTCCACTGGGAGGTGTGTCGACACTTGGTTTGTGCGAAGGCGAGAGGTAAAGAAAGGGAAGAAAGGTTGGTTACACTAAACTACACTAAGATGCAAATGGAAATGGAGATAAGCAATAAACTAAGCCCCAAAGGGGGTAGAGAAATAATGTGAACATAAAGAAGTGTGTGTGTGTTCATTAAGCTCCTCACAACATGTAGTGCATGAAATCATAAAACTACATCCAACTTTGCCTCTACATGAATTAAGATAAGACTACATCATTAAAACATAGAAGACAATAATTGGAATGAAGCTACATGAACTCAAGTATAAAGACTATACCCTACTATGCCTCCACATGAATTAAGATAAGACTACATCATTAAAACATACAAGACATTAGCTAAGGTAAAGGCAACAAGAGCTCATACACTACAACTTGTGTTTCCAATATTAACTTCATCCATATCCTAACCTTATCATTCCCCATAAAATAGGTCCACTAATCAAAGCATAAGCTAAGCTTCATTCAAGAGCATTAGCATATCAAAGATAAGAGTGGAGACCCATTAGATGGTTATGGAAATCATATAAAGCTCAAGGGATAAAAATAACACACACTTAATACACTACATAATTATATCACATATTTCTCCACCCCCAAATGGGGATGGAACTACTCACTACTCATTACACTAACTATACTAGCAAAAGAAAGCGTAATACTGAAATGAAAGTTAACTAAGAAGGCAAGAAGCATTAAAGAAACATAAAAGGAAAGGAAAGACTAAACAAACATGCACAAATTAAAAGACAAGATTAAAAGAAACTAGAAGAATTATTTTATTAACAAATGACTCACATTGAAGGTAGCATTCTTCTCCACCTTGAGTTTTTGCTTCAAGGCTCACTCCTTAGTAGAGAGAATGCCACCAAGCAATGGGGTAATTACAATGGAAGGTGAAGAGTTCTATTTATAAGCATGGAAAAAGCTAATCGGGGACAATCCCCCGATGTGGGACTAAACCAATACCAAAAATAGCCTAAACGAACATTAATACAAGTCCAGGAGAAATTTCGACGGATCCTGAGCAATATGGACTGCCAATTAGCGGTCCAAGACTGCCAATTGGCTGTCCAAAATCTTCGGATCGTGTTGAAATTTGTTGTGGGCTTTTCTTTCTGGTATTGTTGGTCTTTGATGCGTTTACTTGACTTGTTGGAGCTCCGACCCGACTCGAATTGGTAAAATACTCCCCATGATGGTGTGGAGTATTCTGTTTTGCTCTTAGGTCCTTCGGTCTTACGATCAGGTCCTTCTCCCTTGCATCTTAGTCCCCAGGTCTCACAATTAAGTCCTTTTTCCTGCTTTTGGATCCTTTCATGGCTCTTCTCTTCAAACCTCTTTATTCCTGAAAACTAAACATAAACTCGTCACGTAGCATTGCTTAGGTGTAATATAATGGATATAAGATACAAATATGAGCATGAAATGATGTCAATCAATAGGCAACAGCAATAAGCATGAAATGATGTCAATCCAATACCCCCACACCTATGTTTTTGCTAGTCCCGAGCAAAACAAAGAAAGAGAAAAGCAAACGAGAAACAAGAAATCATAACTCACTTTCGTAGGAATCACGGTTGCACTTAGCACGTGCAACAAGCCGTTAAACCTCCTTTTTGCCAAGGAGGAGGAGTGTTGTCTCCTGAGGGTTTTCAGCGGATATACCCACAAAATCCGAACAAGATGCATTATTCAATCTAGACACTCGACTCGTTGGAAATATTTTGTCGATCATTGGACGCGGTAATCCTACGGGTCGACTCTATATAGGTAATCAGTCCACACCTAGCCTAATAAACCATTCGTGCAAGTTAAATAAGGAATTAAGTAAAAGACATGGACAACCTCAAGATCCTCAAGTGATACAAAGTGTAAGGTCCATTAAGGTTCTTATTTGCATTACCATTTTTTTTCTTTTTGTTTCTTTTCACACAATTTTTTTTTCTTTTTATTAGTTGGAGCTTCATTCTCCCAGGGTCAGGTTTCATGCATCATTGCCCCTGAGGACTTAAACTATCATGTACACCTTTCCCCAAATCTCCACATAGGGCAATCCCTACCACCCGTGTAACGGGAGTTCGGTCGGCGCATCCCAAGTCAGATGACTCGAAAGCACCAGGCACAAAGTCCCCTCAGACCTACTTTCCCAAGTGATAGGAGCCGTGCGAGAAGAGAGAACATCTACTCACTTATTTCTTATCTACACATGAACCAAAACCCCTACACTAATGTCTCACAACAAGATTAAGAGGGTCCTTGACTACAACAAACTTCCTAAATTAACAAACACGAATTATTGACTCACTAGGTTCAGGGTGGACTTCTTTGAATGTTTGAGCACTGAAACCCTATGATTACTCACCCCAAAGGAAACTGGGGTGCATCCTAACGACTCGATAAATCCTAAAGCCACGTACTAGATATCCTAATGCATCAAGTTCAAGACAATTTTGGGAGCTTTCTTTTTACTTTGCCTCTCAACGGTTTTGCACATGCTAAACACACGCAAAACCCACAAAACATTTTCTTTCGAAAACACATGAAGATTTTGAAAGAAATGTGAAATTTTTTGAAGCACTAGGCAAGCAAAAGAAGACAAGTCACCCAAGGATCCTGGCAAGCAGATATATCGATATTAAATGCAGCACACTATCATGACCATAACAATGCAAACAAAAGAAAACAAAATCAAAGGAAAAAGACTCAACTATGTACACACGTAAAACACCCCCCACACCTACTTCATGCATTGTCCTCAATGAATGCAAGCAAGATACTACATGGATTTATGCATGAAAAAGGAGAGATCTCACCAACGTGAAGTACAAAGGGAAGTGTATGGCTATGTTGATGGACACAAACCCGAATTCCCTCAAAACCTGTGAGATGCTAAAGAAAGGATACAAATACGTGAAAGAAATGGAGCCCAAATACACAAGGGTTGGGGCTCACAACAATCGATGCTCATTGAAGGAGTATTTTATTTTACTTTTTTTTCTTTTTTTTTTCTTTTTTTTATATAACTATGTACAAACATAAGTTCCCATCTTCATTTGTCAAAAGACATCAAATGGGAACCTCAAGAGTGGGTCAATGCACTTGGAAAGGGAACATGACACCACGCGGGACCAGAATACTCATGCGTGGGCCCCCTTCACAAAGAGCACCAGATGAAATGAGAGGTTCGTGAATTGGACGCAAAGGCGTCTCATTCAAAAGATCAAACTGAAAGAGCTTGAACCTCTCAAGAGTTTGGGAAATGAGGGGCAACGGAAGAAGAGTTTCTCCCGTTACGCTGCTGAAGTTATGATCGTCAATCCAAACTCTCCAACCAACAGGCTGGTGTGTCGGAACGAGGTCAAGAACCTCGTTAGGCATGTCCGACACACCAGGCAAACAAACAGTGGGTCTCATACCCAAGGTATTCTCCAAGGAACTCCTAATACCCTCATGAGAAATGTAGTTGTTTGATGTTCCATCATTTCCAAGATGATCAGGAACAATAGTGAGAGACAAACTCTCATCAGGTTGTTTGAAATTGAGGGGAGTAGGGAGCTCTTGCTCCACCAGAGGTGAGTCCTTAGGAGGTACAACATGAAGATCATGTGGCTCAAGGGCCACAGGACAAAAAGATAAGGCACAATCCTGTGCCGACTCATAATGAAGCTGGTCCAAGTTATTCTCAATTTGAATCGAATCCTCCACTAAGTGATCGTGAATTGAAACCCCAAGTCCCTCAGACTGACTAGGAGTTTGACTTTGAAAGATTGTGCTTTGAATTTGTGTATGTGGTGGTGGTTCGATATCAAAAGATGAATCCTCATGTTGACACGAAAAGTTACACTCCTCACTTAATTGTTGTGTCAGTTGACTCACTTGAAGTGTCAGATTTTGTATGCGGTCAACGAGGAGGTCCAAGTCAGATCTTGGGAAATTTTGGGGTTGGGTGTTGATGGGCTGAGAATGAGTCCAATGATTTGAAGTGGGGTGTTGGTAGAATTCTGGGTATTCGGGAGGAGGAAACTGGGGTGGAAATGATGTATAAGAATTTGAATACGAATTGTCTCCCCACGAATCCATCCTGCTCGGGTTGTACGCGGATGCGTAATGGTCATAATGAGCATTTTGGGAAAATGTGTGCTCATACTCAGGCTCAGGGGCAACATAAGGACATTCCCCTATAACATGACCACTCAACCCACAACAGTCACATGGTACGGCTACTGGAGCCATCGGTGCACCCATGTCATCTACCACATGCATGAAAGAGGCTAAAGGTTCTTGTAATGTCTCAGATTGATGACCAACATATGATCCGACGTAACTAGATGGTGGTCTAACAGTTGGTGCCTCTCTCATACTACCCCAATATGAAGATTGCTCAGTCACAGAATTAAGATTTTCCCAACCATAAAGGCGTTAGTCTGAGCCACCCCAGGATGAATGGGTCGGGAGTACCAGGGAGAATCGTCCCGGTCCCAACAATGATATGGATGGTCGCCCATGTAACCATCCATCACAAAAAGAACTCTAGAGTCGACCACTCTCACCACCACGAGGCTAAACTCGCAAAAAGTGCTCGACTCGACCCTAAAACGCTACCAGAGAGTGTAAAGGGGAGGAGACTATAACGTAAAAGAAGGTGAGAAGAAGATGACTCAGAGGAGAAGGGAAGAATCCCTAAAGCTAGCGTGGGTACAGGGTGAGGATAGAAGCCTAGCTAGCAAGCACGGCTCAAACAATGTAAGGCAATGGGTCCTTAAGCTAGACGACGCCTAACTTCGAGGTCACTAGCCTCGACACGCCTCACCTCCCTACAACGAGGACCACAATGCCCAGCAAGTGATACCAGATCCGGAGATCCAGTACCTCCTACTATCGACAAGGTAGGCAACGCCGATCAGGTCATGACGGTCTCGACTAGATTACTCTCCTAGTGCGTCTGAATTCCTTAGGGCCAATGTCTACTTGCTTTTAGTTAAGGCTTTATTACGAGTAATTTTTGGGGCCAAGAAAAGGGTGATGAAATCCCCCACCTTATCTTTTATGGGACAGCCCCTCCCTAGTAGCGATTTGATCCTAGATCTAGAAATCAATCGCTCCAATCAAACGCTCTCTCACTCTTGTCCTGATGCAATTCCTACTAACTAATGCATGGGCATACGAGATGCATGAATGAGTGTAGGAAATGCGTACCTCACGCCAGCACTCAACAACTGAAAATAAAGCTAAAAGAAAAGACAACTATATGCCTAAGTCAATACATGATGCGTGACCTAAACAAATAAGAACGTCTAGTCTTTTGCTTTGGATTCTAGGGCCAAGTTGATTAATGGGGGAGTGATTAATGATCTGGGAGCAAACCCGAAGTCAAATCATGCAAAATAGGGCTCCCAGATAACACAAATTACAAAACTAACTACCAGAAAAAACTTGAAAGTAGAAAGCCCTCACCAGGCCGCCAATTGGCGGTCTCCAACCGCTGATTGGCGGTCCTTTTAGGTCTTATGTTCCTCAAATTTGTCCAGCATCCTCCCCTTGATCCAGTAGTTCCCTGAAACTATGAAAAACTGTAAACAAAAAATTAAAAACCCCTCGAATCGTCCAAACCAACGTCTGGACAGAGCACCTCCCCGGCAACGGCGCCAAAAACTTGATTGATCTCGTTTTATATTTAACCGCAAGTGCACGGCCGCGTTGAAGCGGTGGCAAATACGGGTCGTTGTTGAACGTTTTATTTAAACCGCAAGTGCACGGCCGCGATGAAGCGGTGGCAAGTACAGGTCGTCCTCTGGGAGGTGAGTAGCCTCTTGCTTGTACGAAATCAAGTGGCAAAAATAGGGGAAGAAAGGTGTTTACGCTAACCAACGCTACACTACGCTAAGAAGTATGAAATGTGAAAGAAGCAACCAAACGATGAAATAAGAACTAAGCTAAGAACAAAACAAGAATGTTGGAATTTCAGGAATGGAAAACCCCTAAGGGGTGGAGTGAGTGCACACAAGCAAAGAGGTGGGTGTAGAATACATTCTTTAAGCACATGAAGGTGGTGTTTATCAAGCATAGGAAGTGTCTAAATGTTATGGCAAAACCTATCAATATATTCACCAACTTGGTTGATTAACATTTACATATGCAAGTTGTTTATTTCAGAACCTAAACAAGCATGAGAGGTGTCTAATCATTTTGGCAAAACTCATCAAGTTATAAATTCTATCCTAAACAAGCAAGCATACATTCATGTTTTATCAACACATCAAAAATAAAGCATTCATCCCATTCTCTAATGCATGTATGTACATCTACTCCACCCCCCAAAGGGGATGGAACTACTCACTAAACATTACACTAATTATTAAACTATGGAAAGAAAGCATATTAAAACTAAGCTAGAATTAAAAGACGATTAAACTAAAACATGCACAAACAATAAAAGAAGCATAAAACAAACAATGAAAGAAACACAAAACTTTATTGATAAAATGACTCACATTAAACTATGGAAAGAAAGCATATTAAAACTAAGCTACAATTAAAAGATGATTAAACTAAAACATGCACAAACAATAAAAGAAGCATAAAACAAACAATGAAAGAAACACAAAACTTTATTGATAAAATGACTCACATTAAAAGTAGCATCCTCCTACTTTAGTGTGTGCTTCAAGGCCTCACTTCTAGTAGGAAGAATAGCCACTTAAAATATGGAGTGATTACAATGGAAGGTGAAGAGTTCTATTTATAGCCATGGAAAAAGGCAAACCGGGACAATCCCCCGATGTGGGACTAAACAAACACCAAAAATAGCCTAAACGAACATTAATACAAGTCCAGGAGAAATTTGAGCGCATTTGGGCCAAAAGTGACCGCCAATTAGCGGTCTTGGACCGCTAATTAGCGGTCTACAGTGTCCGGATCGCTCTGGAATTTCTTGTGGGCTTTTCTGGAAGGCTTTGTTGGTATTTGATGCATCTATTTTGCATGTTGGAGCTCCGACCCGAATAGAATTGCCAAAATACTCCCCATGATGGTGAGGAGTATTCTGTTTTGCTCTTAGGTCCTACGGTCTTGCATTCAGGTCCTTCTTCCTTGCATCTTGGTCCACAGATCTCACAATTCAGTCCTTTTTCCCAGCTTTTGGGTCCTTTTATGCTTCATCTCTTCAAACCTATTTTTTCTTGAAAACTAAACATAAAACTCGTAACATAGCATTATTTAGGTGAAAGATAATGGATATAAGATACAAATATGAGCATGAAATGATGTCAATCAAATACCCCCACACCTAACTTTTGCTAGTCCCGAGCAAAACAAAGAAAGAGAAAAGCATGCGAAAAAAAACAAGAAATCCTAACTCACTTTCGTAGGAATCACGGTTGCACTTAGCACGTGCAACAAGCCGTTAAACCTCCTTGTCGCCAAGGAGGAGGAGTGTTGTTTCCTGAGGGTTTTCAGCGGATATACCCACAAAATCCGAACAAGATGCATTAATCAATCTAGCTACACGACTCGTTGGACTTATTTTGTTGATCATGGGACGCGGTAATACTATGGGTCGACTCTATATATGTAATCGGTCCACACACCTAGCCTAATGAGTTATTCGTGAGAGTTAGTCAAGGACTTAAGTGAAAGACATGGGCAACCTTAACTTCTGAATGTGATACAATGTGTAAAGTCCATTTTGGTTCTTATTTGACTTTTTTTTTATTTTTTTCCTTTTTTTCTTTTTTTTTCTTTTTCTTTGGAGCATTTTATTGGTTGGTGTTTGATTCTCCCCAGGGTCAGGTTTCGTGCATCATTGCCTATGAGGACTTACACTATCACGTACACCTTCCCCCAAATCTCCACATTGGGTGATCCCTACCACCCGTGTACCGGGAGTTCGGTCGGCGCATCCCAAGTCAGATGACTCGAAAGCACCAGGCACAAAGTCCCCTCAGACCTACTTTCCCGAGTGATAGGAGCCGTGCGAGAAGAGAGAACACCACTTATTTATCTATATGGGAACCAAAACCCCTACACTTAAGTTTCACAAAAAGAGATTAAGGGCCCTTGCCTACGACAAACTTCCTTATACTAACAGACACGAATTATTTGACTCACTAGGTTCAGGGTGGACTTCTTTAAATGTTTGAGTACTGAAACCCTATGATTACACGCCCCCCGAGGGAAAACCGGGCACCCTAACGACTCGATAAGACCTAAAGCCAGTAAACTAGAAATCCTAATGCATCAAGTTCAAGACAATTTTGGGAGCTTTCTTTTTACTTTGCCTCTCAACGGTTTTGCACATGCTAAACACACGCAAAACCCACAAAAACATTTTCTTTCGCAAACACATGAAGATTTTGAAAGAAATATGAAAATTTTAAAGCACTCGGCAAGCAAAAGGAGACAAGTCACCCAAGGATCATGGCAAGCAGATATCTCAATGTTAAATGCGGCACACTAACATGACCCTAGCAGTACAAACAAACGAAAATAAAACCGAAGGAAAAAGACTCGACTATGTACACACGTAAAACACCCCCCCACACCTACTTCATGCATTGTCCTCAATGAATGTGAACAAGATACTACATGGATACATGCATGAAAAAGGAAAGATCTCACCAACATGAAGTACAAAGGGACGTTCAGGGTCATGTTGATGGACACAAACCCAAATTCCCTCAAAACCTGTGAGAAGCTGAAGAAGGGAGATAAATACGTGAAGAGATTGGGCCCAAGTACACAAGGGTTGGGGCCCACAACAATCGATGCTCACTGAAGGAGTCTTTTATTACACACTTCTTCTTCTTCTTCTTTTTTTTTTGTTTTTTTTTTGTTGTTGTTTTTTTTAAAGATATATACATCAACCAAGATATTCTCATAATCATTTGGTCAAGGAACATCAAATGAGAACATCAAGTCAGGAGGACCAGAGACTTGCCGAGATGGGCAAACTCCACTGGTACTCTGAGGTGTCATGAGCGGTGAAAGGTCAAAGCTGAAAGGCTCGAACCCCTCATGATATTGGTTGGGTGTGGGCAACAAAGAATGAAGTTGTGTTGCCTCAATAGGGTTTAATTGCTCATCGAAGAAAACCCTCCAACCAATAGGCGGGTGCATCAGAATGAGTTCCTCAAGCTCATTCGATGGGTGCAGCAGACCTGCATCACTAAGAATGGGGCTTCTCCCCAAGTAATCCAACAAGGACCTCCCACCATCACTTAGATCATCAAGCATAAGCTCGGTCATAGGTGGGTCCTTGTTGGAGTCAATATGAAGCTCAAATGGCTCAATGTCCATGGGACATGAGGTAGAGACACCTTCTGGTCTAGGCATATGGTGAGGTGTCTCACTCTCACTAGTACTCTCAACTGAATCATGCAACGAACACTCCCTTTGGACATTCATGTTAGAGGCCAGCTCACTCTGTTGCATTGCAAAGACAGGCAATGAGTCTTCACTGAGCCTACAAACATTCTCAACGGCCTGCATTGGTGTTAGAGGTGTTCGTTGGTTTTGTGGTGCTTTCTCCAATTGGCGGATGAGATTGAGATTTAAAGGTTCATCCATGGGTTCTTGTTGCCTACCAGAGTTGAACACATGAAACTCGGCACTCATGTTACCGAATGAGAGCTTCATGAGACCATTTCTACAATTAATCAAAGCATTGGAGGTTGCCAGAAATGGTCTACCCAAAATCAAAGGTATTTGAGAGTGGGTGTTCGCAACAGGATTGGTATCGAGGACAACAAAATCGACTGGAAATATAAAATCTCCAACTTTGATAAGCACATCCTCGATAATCCCCATGGGAATACGAATGGATCTATCCGCCAATTGGAGGGTGATCTTAGTTGGTTTCAATTCTCCCAAGTTCAACTGTTGATAAACAGAGAATGGGAGGAGGTTGACCGCTGATCCTAAATCAAGCAAAACATTGCTCAGTCTAGTGTCCCCTATCGTACACTGAATAGTAGGACACCCAGGGTCCTTGTATTTTGTGTAGGTGGGATTGGACAAAAGTGAGCTGATATTTGCAGCCAAGAATGTTTTCTTAGGAACATTGGTCTTCCTCTTGGTTGTGCAGAGATCCTTCAACACTTTGGCATATTGAGGTATTTGTTGGATGACATCCAACAAGGGGATGTTAACCTTCACTTGCTTAAATACCTCTAATATCTTGTCCATGTTGTCACTCTGCTTTTTGTTTAACCTACTTGGATAAGGAGCTTTTGGCAGGTAGGTTTTCTGCTGTGCCTGAGAAGAAAGCTTTGGTGTATTACCCTCACCCTCAGCTTCTTCTTCACCACCATTCCCACTGAGGGGCTGCATAGATGGTGGTGGGTGTGGCAAGGAAATGTGATTGTCAACCTGTTTTCCATTCCTTAAGGTCACAATGGAATTGACATGGTGAACAGGTTCCTCCACATGGTTCACTTGTCTCCCCCGAGGTACCACATTCTCATTTTGCATTTGTTGTTGTTGGTACATGCGGGGGTTAGCCTCAGGCTGGCTAGGAAAAGACCCTCTCTCTCTTTCATGTACAGACTGAGCCAATTGGCCCATCTGAAGCTCTAGAGATTTGATGGTCTGCTGATTTGAAGTGAGAACATGACTCGTGGTTGACATAAAATTTTTCATTGAGTTTTCAAGTCCACGAGTCAAGGTCCCAAGCGAATTGAATCGGGTTTCCATATTATTGGAATTTGGGAAACCCGATTGATTGGTGGTTTGCGCTTGGGGTGGCTGATAGGAATGCGCATGCATGGGAGGTTGGTGTGATTGGTAAGGTGGTCTCGAGGAGTTTGGAGGACCACCAGGGGCATTAGTTTGGTTCCATGAAAAATTGGGGTGGTTCCTCCATCCAGGATTATAAGATGATGAGTATGGGTCATTCCTGGATCTATCATAGACGACGTTGCCACGCTCCATCTCAGGAGGAATGGACTCACACTCGCTTTCTACATGACCTATCCTACCACATGAATGACAGGGAACTGGACCAGATGTAGACATGTGAGGTGCACTTTGTTGGTTTTGGAGCTCAATCGAGTCCATACGGCGCATTAAGGCCGTCATGCGTGCCTCGGTGGCCGTAGTGGTATCGATAGCAAATGCGGTACCCGATCTAGTCGAGTTTGCATTCGCGATCCTCGCTCCTATACTAGATGATGCAGGTGGTTCCCTCACACTCTCCCACTGCATGGTTTTCTCAGCGAGGTCTTCTAGGAAGGCCCATGCCTCCCTTTCATCCTTTCCCAAGAACTCTCCTTGACACATGGACTCAAGGAGCGTTCTGGACGGGATGTGAAGACCCTCATACACAATATGACAAAGACGCCACAACTCAATGCCATGGTGAGGGCATGAGGATAGTAGCTCTTTGAACCTCTCAAGATATGCATGAAATGGTTCGGTCTCATGTTGATAGAACGAATGGATTTCGTTCCTCAATTTTTGAGTCCGATGGTTAGGAAAGTACTTCTTGAGGAATGCAGATTGAAACTCATCCCAAGTCCTATAGGAATTCGCCTGGTTGCTGTACAACCACTTCTTGGCGTCATCCTTTAGTGCAAAAGGAACGAGCCTAAGATGGATGGAGTCTGTGCTAAGTTGTTGCAGCTTGAACATAGCACAGACCTCCTCAAATTCCCTGAGAAAGATATAGGGGTCACCTTTCCCAGTGAAATGAGGGAGCATGGAAATGAATTGAGGCTTAACCTCAAAATGGTTCCCATTAGCCTCTGCTAATACGATGCATGAGGGTAGAGCGGTACGGCTCGGGTAGCATCGATCACGAAGGGGTATGGGAACGACAACTGGAAGCACAGGGGGAATAGGTGGGTCCAGCAACTGCTCCTCCTCACGGAAATTAGCAGCCATTGGACCCGAACTACGTGCGACACGAGATGAGGGAGGTGTCGAGAAATCGATGACCGAAGCCGGATTGACAACGCTCCTCGTCAAACGACCACTCTCGTCTCGTGTCCACGAAAGCATGCACAAAGGTGCACACACACAAAACAAAACTTTTTTTTTCTTTTTTTTTCTAACAAAGAATGTGCGTAGAGGAGAAGACGGGGGAACACAGGAGAGAATGAATGACTCAGGAGAGAAGGGAAGAAGTCCTTATGCTACGGCGGATGGGTACAGGTAGAAGCACACAAACAAACAAGGCTCAAGAAATCCTAAGGTCGCTATAGGTCCTTACAGCTAGACGACGCCTAACTGCGAGGTCACACGGCCTCAACACGCCTCACCTCCCTACAACGAGGACCACAAAGCCCAGCAAGTGAGCCAAGATCCGGGGATCTCGTCTCTCCTACTATCGACAAAGTGGGCAACGCCGATCAGGTCATGACGGTCGGGAGCGGATCACTCTCCTAATGCGTCCGAATTCCTTAAGGCCAATGTCTACTTGATTTTAAAATTAGGCTCTTGATTAGTGTGGTTTTTGGGGCGAAGGAAAGGGTGATGAAATCCCCCACCTTATCTTTTATGGGACTGCCCCTCCTTAGTAGCGTTTTGGAGTCCTAATCTAGCAATCAACTCTCCAAACAAAACGCTCAACTCACACTTGTTTCAATGCACTTCCTACTAACTAATGCATGTTCATACGAAATGCATGAATGAGAGTAGAAGGTGCGTACCTCACGCCAGCTCTCAGCAACAGAAAATAAAGCTAAGATAAAAGACAATCTAAATGCCTAAGTCACATACATGATGCATGGCCTAAACAAAAAGAATGCCTAATCTTTTGCTTTGAGTTTTAGGGTCCAAGTTGCTTAAAGGAGGTTGATTATGGATTTGGGAACAAACTATAAGTCAAAACATGCCAAATTAAATCCCAGATCACTACATCAATTATGAAAACCGACCAAAGAAATAAGAGAGCAAACAGAGCTTACCAGACTGCCAATTGGCGGTCTCAGGCCGCTGATTGACGGTCTACAGTGCTCAGCTTGCTTCAAAACTTCTCCAGGTGCTCCTCCTGACCACTCCAAGTCTCCTGAAACAAAGACAAACTACAAAACAAAAATTAAATCCACTCGAATCGTCCAAACAAGAGTCTGGAGTGGCACCTCCCCGGCAACGGCGCCAAAAACTTGTTGAACGTTTTATTTAAACCGCAAGTGCACGGCCGCGATGAAGCGGTGGCAAGTACGGGTCGTCGTCAGGGAGGTGAGTAGCCTCTTGCTTGTACGAAATCAAGTGGCAAAAATAGGGGAAGAAAGGTGTTTATGCTAACCTACGCTACACTACGCTAAGAAGTATGAAATGTGAAAGAAGCAACCAAACGATGAAATAAGAACTAAGCTAAGAACAAAACAAGAATGCTGGAATTTCAGGAATGGAAAACCCCTAAGGGGTGGAGTGAGTGCACACAAGCAAAGAGGTGGGTGTAGAATACATTCTTTAAGCACATGAAGGTGGTGTTTATCAAGCATAGGAAGTGTCTAAATGTTATGGCAAAACCTATCAATATATTCACCAACTTGGTTGATTAACATTTACATATGCAAGTTGTTTATTTCAGAACCTAAACAAGCATGAGAGGTGTCTAATCATTTTGGCAAAACTCATCAAGTTATAAATTCTATCCTAAACAAGCAAGCATACATTCATGTTTTATCAACACATCAAAAATAAAGCATTCATCCCATTCTCTAATGCATGTATGTACATCTACTCCACCCCCCAAAGGGGATGAAACTACTCACTAAACATTACACTAATTATTAAACTATGGAAAGAAAGCATATTAAAACTAAGCTAGAATTAAAAGACGATTAAACTAAAACATGCACAAACAATAAAAGAAGCATAAAACAAACAATGAAAGAAACACAAAACTTTATTGATAAAATGACTCACATTAAACTATGGAAAGAAAGCATATTAAAACTAAGCTAGAATTAAAAGACGATTAAACTAAAACATGCACAAACAATAAAAGAAGCATAAAACAAACAATGAAAGAAACACAAAACTTTATTGATAAAATGACTCACATTAAAAGTAGCATCCTCCTACTTTAGTGTGTGCTTCAAGGCCTCACTTCTAGTAGGAAGAATAGCCACTTAAAATATGGAGTGATTACAATGGAAGGTGAAGAGTTCTATTTATAGCCATGGAAAAAGGCAAACTGGGACAATCCCCCGATGTGGGACTAAACAAACACCAAAAATAGCCTAAACGAACATTAATACAACTCCAGGAGAAATTTGAGCGCATTTGGGCCAAAAGTGACCGCCAATTAGCGGTCTTGGACCGCTAATTAGCGGTCTACAGTGTCCGGATCGCTCTGGAATTTCTTGTGGGCTTTTCTGGAAGGCTTTGTTGGTATTTGATGCATTTATTTTGCATGTTGGAGCTCCGACCCGAATAGAATTGCCAAAATACTCCCCATGATGGTGAGGAGTATTCTGTTTTGCTCTTAGGTCCTTCGGTCTTGCATTCAGGTCCTTCTTCCTTGCATCTTGGTCCACAGATCTCACAATTCAGTCCTTTTTCCCAGCTTTTGGGTCCTTTTATGCTTCATCTCTTCAAACCTATTTATTCCTGAAAACTAAACATAAAACTCGTAACATAGCATTATTTAGGTGAAAGATAATGGATATAAGATACAAATATGAGCATGAAATGATGTCAATCAGTCGTCCACTGGGAGGTGTGTCGACACTTGGTTTGTGCGAAGGCGAGAGGTAAAGAAAGGGAAGAAAGGTTGGTTACACTAAACTACACTAAGATGCAAATGGAAATGGAGATAAGCAATAAACTAAGCCCCAAAGGGGGTAGAGAAATAATGTGAACATAAAGAAGTGTGTGTGTGTTCATTAAGCTCCTCACAACATGTAGTGCATGAAATCATAAAACTACATCCAACTTTGCCTCTACATGAATTAAGATAAGACTACATCATTAAAACATACAAGACAATAATTGGAATGAAGCTACATGAACTCAAGTATAAAGACTATACCCTACTATGCCTCCACATGCATTAAGATAAGACTACATCATTAAAACATACAAGACATTAGCTAAGGTAAAGGCAACAAGAGCTCATACACTACAACTTGTGTTTCCAATATTAACTTCATCCATATCCTAACCTTATCATTCCCCATAAAATAGGTCCACTAATCAAAGCATAAGCTAAGCTTCATTCAAGAGCATTAGCATATCAAAGATAAGAGTGGAGACCCATTAGATGGTTATGGAAATCATATAAAGCTCAAGGGATAAAAATAACACACACTTAATACACTACATAATTATATCACATATTTCTCCACCCCCAAATGGGGATAAAACTACTCACTACTCATTACACTAACTATACTAGCAAAAGAAAGCATAATACTGAAATGAAAGTTAACTAAGAAGGCAAGAAGCATTAAAGAAACATAAAAGGAAAGGAAAGACTAAACAAACATGCACAAATTAAAAGACAAGATTAAAAGAAACTAGAAGAATTATTTTATTAACAAATGACTCACATTGAAGGTAGCATTCTTCTCCACCTTGAGTTTTTGCTTCAAGGCTCACTCCTTAGTAGAGAGAATGCCACCAAGCAATGGGGTAATTACAATGGAAGGTGAAGAGTTCTATTTATAAGCATGGAAAAAGCTAATCGGGGATAATCCCCCGATGTGGGACTATACCAATACCAAAAATAGCCTAAACGAACATTAATACAAGTCCAGGAGAAATTTCGACGGATCCTGAGCAATATGGACTGCCAATTAGCGGTCCAAGACCGCCAATTGGCGGTCCAAAATCTTCGGATCGTGTTGGAATTTGTTGTGGGCTTTTCTTTCTGGTATTGTTGGTCTTTGATGCGGTTACTTGACTTGTTGGAGCTCCGACCCGACTCGAATTGGTAAAATACTCCCCATGATGGTGTGGAGTATTCTGTTTTGCTCTTAGGTCCTTCGGTCTTACGATCAGGTCCTTCTCCCTTGCATCTTAGTCCCCAGGTCTCACAATTAAGTCCTTTTTCCTGCTTTTGGATCCTTTCATGGCTCTTCTCTTCAAACCTCTTTATTCCTGAAAACTAAACATAAAACTCGTCACGTAGCATTGCTTAGGTGTAATATAATGGATATAAGATACAAATATGAGCATGAAATGATGTCAATCAATAGGCAACAGCAATAAACAGCACAATGAACCACTAAGGACTTACGTAACATGAACACTAACACTCCAGAACGTGCATATGCATTCTCAATGTAGATCTAGGCACTAAATCAGAGGTTATGAAATATAATTAATGGTTACTAGATAAGAACTTGTCCTCTAATCAGTAGCTTATGAACCTTGCAAATCAGCACATCATGCATGAATATCAGGACTGTTTCTGGTGCATCATGCTTTAACACGAGGTCTGAAATGCATAATAATTTCTGGAGTTTATGCATAAACATAACCAGTAATGGACCCGTGTCAATAAGTGAAATTGTGAAGCAATAATACAGCCAATGATGAGATTAAACTACCGCATGAACACAATGAAATCAGACCAACAAAACTTCAACAACCGATCAAGCAGGTAGCGTTGCACATCACGCGAAACGCGTGCAAAAACCCTTCCTAAGGAGCTCTGCTTTGCCCCGCCTCCTCCCTTCTGATTTACCATCAGAGTACCACCAGGTGCGTGGGGTAGGAGTCATGCAATGATCAGATATGCTCAGCCAGGAACGAATTCCTAAGCTATACCAAGCTTACCCGAGTTGCACCCTGAAATGGTCCGCACCCAGCTCTCCAACCCGACCAGACCTTGATGCTGGACCAAGACTCCACTCAATCCTACCACTACATCCTATTCTAAAGGCTAGAGGCATACCTGAGTTGTAGGGGTCGCCTGAGCTAGCAGAAGACTCCAAAGCTGTGCCTAATAGAAGCCTTTGCTTCTACTCCTCAAGCTGCCGGATCTCAACCAGCAGGAACCAGATGTGGTGGTGGTTATGGGGACAAGACTTTGTGACGTGGGGAGGAGAAGAGAGTAAGAGGTCGGCTGCTCTAGGGTTGCACAATTTGTGTTTCAAGAAATAAACTTCAAAGCCAATAAATCATATCTCTAGCTGGCCCCATCCCTACTTTCCAAATGCGTGAGATTTCAAAATTTGCAAGGATCCAAGTGAATCATCTCCTGATGACATGGCAGCCAAACCACCATCCACACGCCAGCCCAGCCCATCCAAATCCGAGCTCAACCAAAAACTAAGCCCACGCACACATGGTTTGCACCCGATCGACTCGATTAAGCCACCGATTGCAAAAACTGCCCGATGTGTCGCACCAAACCACAAACCACATGAACTCATCAAAAAAGAAACTTTATTAAGTCTGAGCATGAAGTCACAGGCATACAATAAGCACACCTGGAAGACGTCGAAAAAGAAGAGACCACAAGGATAAATAAGTTTTTAAATAAAGTGGCAGGAGAGCGGGTCTTACATGAGATATCTATAGTTTACACAAAAAACATGTTCCCTATTGTTGAGGAAATCAATGATGACATATGACTTTAAGAGATTCATCATACGACTCCAAAAGAACCTTTAAAACCATAATTATCTTAAGTCCAAATTCAGAAATCATGAACAAGTAGTTAATAGACTTGTAAATACAATATAAATAATCAAGTAGGCATAAGAAGAAAGCAAAACCATTTCAATGCATTGACATTCTATAGATTTCAGCAATTACAGCCAATTAAAGACTACAAGATCTTATAAGTTCTTCAATCCAAAATGACAACAAAATAAGATGTTGGATGGTTCGGAAAAGTTTGAAAACAACACAACATTCAAAAAACCATACATGCAATAAAATTTCAGAGCTTAGTAAGCATGTACCTATTGCTAACTTCGAAATTAAATTCACCTACCCAACCTCAGTCTCTAAGATTTGTATCTTTCAATTCCGATACCGTTCAAGTAGAACAACCTCAGGATAAACCAAACTTAAAAACATCACATAATTTTCTCAACTTCATTAACTAAGGTCTGCTTGCCTAAATCAATGAAGTCTAACCCAAATAAAGGCTAGATGTGGTTCGTACCCACTAGAACCCTTGCATACCTAGGGCCTATTCCAAAAAGGAGAGGAAGACGAGATGACGCCAGTGCGAGATGAAGTCGACGATGGCGATGTCACCCCTTGATCACCCTTCTTCCTCTTCTAAACCTCTGCGCCTATTCTATTTTCCCCTTTCTTAAGGAAAATTGAAAACAAAACTCTTCTCCCAGTTGGCTTCTAGATGGGGCTATGAGTTGGGAAGATTGCTGTCTAGCCCCCCAACGATCCCATTATTTCCACTTAGTCCAAAACACCCATTTAGTTCACTTAAGCCCACTATTAACATATGTTACATTTATTTGTTTTACTTAAATTTATATATTCTATTTGCTAAGAGCTAAGATATTATGAGTGCCGCGTTGGATTTGGATTATTCCGAAAACAAACTGGATGCATGTGCAGTCATAACTGTACCTGTCATTTCGACATGAAATATGATAACACGACATGAAAAATCTGTGTTTGGGTTTACTAATTTTGTGTTTTGTGTCGTGTTGTGGGTACACACAAAAAATTTATGTCATTTTCAGGTCTCACCTGTCAGGTACCCCCATGTAAATGAAGTACATGAAATTTAATTCCATAAAAAAAAACACCAAGGATATTCAGACTCGTGTCCAAAACAGACTTCAAATTAACGTTAACTGCAAGATTATTTTCGAGTGTTTGGTGATCTGATTTTGAATCCCACATCACCTGATTTGGATTGCTACCATTCACTCCACTCTATAAAACTAATACTACCATTCACCTTTGAACCCATCCAGTTTGGAGCTTAGTTTCACAATGTTAGTACGCTGTAATGAAATATTTTAGAGTAAATACTGAAATTTAAACAAAATAAAAATTCTTGGTTGGTTTCCATGTTGGTTCGGGTTGTGTTCATATTTAGACAAACCATTTCCGAGTTGTGTTCGTGTTCATTTGATTGGACACGAAAAACATTCGGGTCATGTTCATGTCTACTAAAATTGCCTAGTACACGGGAAAAAACAACACGAAAGTATACGACACGACATGATTGTCAGGCCTAGTCCTAACGGCCCCTATTACTAGGTATAGTCTTTTTTAATCTGAGGTTTTACAACTGCCATACAAAAGTTATCTTGCAAATCCTAGAAAACCTTACTACGTTGACTGTTGTCAACTGATTTTAATTGTTCAGGCACAATAACCATTTAGGAGGATTTGTGCACTTCGAAATAGAGAGAAAAGAAACAATTTTCCTTTGACCAGAACTTTTCCTGTTGTTTCTGTCAATCTTCGAAAAGAAAAATATTTTACCTAAATTTCTCTCTACTATCCAAAATGTATTGAAATATTTTCTCTAAATTTCTCGTACCTCTACTGGAAACCAACGAAAAAGGCAGAAAAGATGTAAAAAGTGTACACATCTATCAAATTTATTTAATAATTATTTTTATTATGCAAAAACTTTACTACAAAAAAATTAAAATCATATTTTAAAAATTAAACAATATGATCATCTTTAAAAAATCATGGCAATATGTTCCAAAATTATACCATAAAACTAGATAATAAAGTTTAAGAATACATCCTGAACTTCATACTGTCTTGTTAAAATAAAATTCTAAAATAAGATATTATTCAAAATTTAATTTAGTGTATTGTTTAAATGTGCATGACTACAATAATCTTATATATTAATTAATTTACTTTACAACTAGAGGTATATGTATATAATATATATTTCAAACATTACATTTTTTAGTTAAATTAAACTAAAATGTGCAAAGCCTTAACGTCCAATATGGGAGAACTTCGGTCTGGATCCGGACCGGACCGGACACGGATTCTCTCCGGGGTCCGCAATGAAGACCGGACCGATCAGATTCGGTCCGGACCAAACCCGGACCGATCTGTCCGGTCCAAAAACCCAGACGATACTGAATATTTGTGGCGATTTTTGGGTTTTGGACCGGGATCAGACCAGACCGGACAGGACCGAAACCCGAATCCCTCCCGAGGTCCAGACCGAAACCCGGACCGGTTGGTTTCGGTCCGGACCGAACCCGGACCGATCGGTCCGGTCTGGTCCAAAAACCCGGACCGGACCGAATTCTTCTCTCCCCTAACATACAATATAGCTTTCACAATAAAATTATACATTATATATAAGAACATTTACAAATAATATCAGTGTTACAGAAGTGACAGTTAATGAATTTAGTTTTTTTATTTTCCAGTGTAATTCAACAGTGGCTTGGACAAACAACAAAATCTTAGTCACACAAACAACAAAATCTTGATCAAATAGAAAGTAATTTCCTATGGTTTCTTTTTTCCGTTGTTTTTCCTTTAACCATAGAATCCATTTTACGATGGTTTCATGTGCAGAAACACCATACCCCCTATGTACCAAACTCAACACACTATCTTTAATGCGTTCACGTATCAAACTCTACGCACCTCATTTCACCGATACTTAGCTTCTTAACAAAAAAATAGGCATAATAGTAACAAAAAACACCATTATACCCATACTTCAACCTTACACAAAGAGAACGTAAAGGCAAGAAATAGACCACAAGCCGTACTCAATCGCTATATATAACCAACACCACCACCAAAAGTGCTTGTTCTGTCGCCATCATCGTCAAGGCCACCAACATTACCATTAACTGTAGCATCAAGCTCATCGCCAAGATCAGCATTGCCATTGGCAAAAACTTCTCGTAGACATGCCATGTAAGGCTTGAAGTAGCAATAGAAGATCTAGAAGAGTATGCCAACGACTACGCCCAGGACGAACGATATGCCAGCTCCGTACATAATCAGTTCATACTCCGTCACCATTGGAAAATAGTTAATTGGTCATGAGAAATGTATCCACTTTTTTATACCCCTCATGGTGCAACTAACTAATGTATATGTTTCTAGGGACGGAGGAAAAATCACCAAAAACAACCTGAACTCAAAGCATGAAACTACAAATAAGCACCAAATTTCACGAAAAAAACTTAAATCTGCAACATTACAGTTACCTCAAAACGAGATATTCCTCACATGCATGCACACGAGTGCTCCCAGATTAAAAATCAATCCCCTTTAATCAACGTGGACCATAAAACTCAAAGCAAAAGATTAGACTTCTTGCCATCTAGGTCATGCATCATTTGTAGACCTTGCATGCATTTGTCTTTTCTTTGCTTTACATTTTGTTGTTGATTGCTAGCGTAAGGTACGTGCACCCAAATCTCTCATCCATGCATGTTTCGATCATGCATTAGTTAGTAAGGTGCATCGGGACAAGAGTGAGTTGAGCGTTTGATTGGAGTGTTGATTGCTAGATTTAAGATCAAAACACTACTAAGGAGGGGTTGTCCCATAAAAGATAAGGTGGGGGATTTCATCACCCTTTCCTTGGCCCTAAAAAGCACTCTTAATAAAAGCCTTAATTCTAAAAGCATGTAGACATTGGCTCTAAGGATTGTGGACGCACTAGGAGAGTAATCTAGTTGAGACCGTCATGGCCTGATCAGCGTTGCCTACCTTGTCGATAGTAGGAGGTATTGGATCTCCGGATCTGGTATCACTCATTGGGCATTGTGCTCTTTGTTGTAGGGAGGTGAGGCGTGTCGAGGCTAGTGACCTCGAAGTTAGGCGTCGTCTAGCCTAAGGACCCATTGCCTTACATTGTTTGAGCCGTGCTTGCTAGAGTAGGCTTCTACCCTCTCCCACTACCAATGCTAGTTTCTAGGGATTCTTCCCTTCTCCTCTGAGTCATCTTCTTCTCACCTACTTCTATGTCTAGTCTCCTCCCCTTTACACTCTCTGTTAGCGTTTTAGGGTCGAGTCGAGCACTTTTTGTGAGCTTGGCCTCGTGCTGGTGAGAGTGGTCGACTCGAGAGTTTTTTTGTTGAGATGGATGGTTACATGGGCGACCATCCATATCATTGTTGGGACCAGGAACATTCTTCCTGGTATTCTGGACCCATGCAACCTAGGGTGGCTCAGACTAACACCCCGTATGGTTGGGACAATCTTAATTGTGAGACTGAGCAATCTTCATATTGGGGTAGTATGAGAGAGACACCGACTGCTAGACCATCATCTAGTTATGTCGGATCATACATGGATCAACAAATCGAGACATTACAACAAAGTTTGGCCTCTTTTATGCGTGCGGTAGATGACATGAGTGCACGAGTGGCTCCAGTAGCCGTACCGTGTGACTGTTGTGGGTTGAGTGGTCATGTTATTGGGGAATATCCTTATGTTGACCCTGAGCCTGAGTATAAGCACACATTTTCCCAAAATGCTCATTATGACCATTTAATATCGATATATCTGTTTGCCATGATCCTTGGGTGACATGTCTTCTTTTGCTTGCCTAGTGGTTCAAAATTTTCACATTTCTTTCAAAATCTTCATGTGTTTGCAAAAGAAAATGTTTTGTGGGTTTTGCGCATGTTTAGCATGTGCAAAACCGTTGTGAGGCAAAGTAAAAAGAAAGCTCCCAAAATTGTCTTGAACTTGATGCATTAGGATATCTAGTACAGTGGCGTTAGGACTTATCGAGTTGTTAGGATGCACCCCGGTTTTCCCTTGGGGGCGAGTAATCATAGGGTTTCAGTACTCAAACAATTAAACAAGTGCATCCCGAACCTAGTGAGTCAATAATTCATGTTTGTTAAATTAAGGAAGTTTGTTGTAGTCAAGGACCCTTTAAATATTGTTGTGAGACATTAAGTGTAGGGGTTTTGGTTCATGTGTAGATAAGAAATAAGTGAGTAGGTGTTCTCTCTTCTCGCATGGCTCCTATCACTTGGGAAAGTAGGTCTGAGGGAACTTTGTGCCTGGTTCTTTCGAGTCATCTGACTTGGGATGCGCCGACCGAACTCTCGTTACACGGGTGGTAGTGATTGCCCTATGTGGAGATTTGGGGAAAGGTGTACGTGATAGTGTAAGTCCTTATGGGCAATTATGCACGAAACCTGACCCTGGGTGAATGAAGCTCCAACTAATAAAAAGAAAAGAAGAAAAAAACATAAAAATGAGAAAAGAAACAAAAAGAAAAAAAATGTTAATGCAAATAAGAACCTTAATGCACCTTACACATTGTATCACTTGAGGATGTTGAGGTTGTCCATGTCTTTCAGTTAATTCCTTATTTAACTTGCACGAATGGTTCATTAGGCTAGGTGTGTGGACTGATTACCTATATAGAGTCGGCCCTTAGGATTACCGCGTCCAATGATCGACAAAATATATCCAACGAGTCGAGTGTCTAGACTGAATAATGCATCTTGTTCGGATTTTGTGGGTATATCCACTAAAAACCCTCAGGAGACAACACTCCTCCTCCTTGGCAATAAGGAGGTTTAACGGCTTGTTGCACGTGCTAAGTGCAACCGTGATTCCAATGAGAGTGAGTTAGGATTTCTTGTTTCTTGTTTCTCATTTGCTTTTGTCTTTCTTTGTTTTGCTCGGGACTAGCAAAAACTTAGGTCATGTGGGGGTATCTTACACCTAAGCAAAGCTACGTGATGAGTTTTATGTTTGAATTTCAGAAATAAATAGGTTTGAAGAGATGAAGCATAAAAGGACCCAAAAGCATGGAAAAAAGACTGAATTGTGAGACCTGAGGACTAAGATGCAAGGAAGAAGGACCTCAACGTAAGACCGAAGGACCAAAGAGAAAAATAGAAAACTCCACACCATTATGGGGAGTATTTTGGCAATTCGATTCGGGTCGGAGCTCCAATAAACGAAGTATATGAATCAAAGACAAACAAAGACATCCAGAAAAGCCCACAACAAATTCGAGATGGATCCAGAACCGATAGACCGCATGTTGGCGGTATGGGACTGCTAATTGGTTGTCTGTTTGGCTCCGAATCCGCTAAGCTTTGGCGGGCACATGTATTAGTGTGTGTTTATTCTATTTATGGTATATGTTTACTCCCATACCAGGGGATTGTCCCGGATTACCTTTTTCTATGACTATAAATAGAACTCTTCACCTTCTATTGTAATTACCCATTGCTTGGTGCCATTCTCTCTACTTGGAGTAAGCCTTGAAGCAAAACTCAAGGTAGAGAAGAATGCTACCTTGAATGTGAGTCATTTTTAATAAAATAATTGTTCTTAGTTTCTTTTAATCTTGTCTTTTAATTTTTGCATGCTTCTTTAGTTTTATGTCTTTTAGTTAACTTGTTGTTTAGTCTTCTTAAAATTAGTTTAATCATGTCTTCTTTCCTTAGTATAAATATTTGTTTAAATATGTGTGAGTAGTCTCATCCCCTTTGGGGGTGGAGTAGATGTGTGTACATGTTATGTAGATGGTATGAAAGCTAGATATTATTGTTTGTCAGAGATATTAGTATGCTTGCTTGAATTAATAAGAACTTTACTTGATGGTTTCTGCCATAGTTAGGTACATTCCATGCTCGTTATGTTCTTAATAACAACCTTGCCATGCTTATATTAATCACCTAGGTTAATGTTGTAAATGATAGGTCTTGCCATTAGGTATTTCTTATGCATTAACAAACACTAACTAAACTTGGGCTTCTTGTATGCATGCACCACACTTATTTCATGTGCACACACACACTCCACCCCTTAGGGGTTTTCCATTCCTGAGTTTTATCTTCCTTCATTAGTTGCTTAGTTTAGTTTGTTTTGTGATTTCATTTCATCCTTTCTAGTTTACTAGTTTAGATTAGTGTAGTTTAGTGTAATCAATCATTTATCTCCTTTCTTTCCCACTCGCCTTCGCACAAACAAAAAGTCGACACACCTCCCTGTGGATCGACCCGTATTTGCCACCTCTTCAATGCGGCCGTGCACTTGCGGTTAATATAAAATGAATCAATCACTTATCCATTGTGTCACTCTGCTTTTTGGTTAACCTACTAGGATAGGGAGCTTTTGGCAGGTAGGTTTTCTACGGTGCCTGAGAACGAGGCGTTGGTGTATCACCCTCAGCCTCTTCTTCACCACCTTTCCCACTGAGAGGCTGCATAGATGGTAGTGGTAGCAAGGAAATGTGATTGTCAACCTGCTTTCCATTCCTTGAGGTTATAATGGCATTGACATAGTGAACATGTTCCTCCAAATGGTTCACTTGCCTCCCCCGAGGTACCACATTCTCATTTTGCATGTGTTGTTGCTGGTACATGCCGGGGTTAGCCTAAGGCTGGCTAGGCAGAGTCCCTCTCTCTCTTTCATGTACAGACTGAGCCAATTGGCCCATCTGAAGCTCTAGAGATTTGATGATCTGCTGATTTGAAGTGAGAACATGACTTGTGGTTGACATTAAAAATTTCAATGAGTTTTCAAGCCCACGAGTCAAGGTCTCAAGCGAATTGAATCGGGTTTCCATATTGTTGGAATTTCGGAAACCCGATTGATTGGTGATTTGATCTTGGGGTGGCTGATAAGATTGTGCATGCATGGGAGGTTTGTGTGGCGGGTTAGATGTTCGAGAGGAGTTTGAAGGACCACCTGGGGCATTATTTTGGTTCCATGAAAATTTGGGGTGGTTCTTCCATCCGGGATTATAAGATGATGAGTATGGGTCATTCCTAGCCCTATCATAGATGTCGTTGACACGTTCCATCTCAGGAGGAATGGACGCACACTCGCTTCCTACATGGCCTATCCTACAACATGAATGACAGGGAACTGGACCAGATGTGGACACAGGAGGTGCACCTTATTAGTTTTGGAGCTCAATCGAATCCATACGGCGCATTAAGGCCGCCATGCGCGCCTCGGTGGCCGTAGTGGTATCGACAGCAAATGCGGCACCCGATCTAGTCGAGTTTGCATTTGCGATCCTCGCTCCTATGCTAGATGATGCTGGGGTTCCCTCACATTCTCCCACTGCATGGTTTTCTCAACGAGGTCTTCTAGGAAAACCCATGCCTCCCTTTTATCCTTCCCTAAGAACTCTCCTTGACACATGGACCCAAGGAGCGTTCGGGACGGGATGTGAAGACCCTCCTAGACAGTCTGACAAAGGTGCCACAACTCGATGCCATTGTGAGGGCATGAGGATAGTAGCTCCTTGAACCTCTCTAAATATGCATGAAATGTTTCGGTCTCAAGTTGATAGAACGAATTGATTTCGTTCCTCGATTTTTGAGTCCGATGATTTGGAAAGTACTTCTTGAGGAATGCAGATTGAAATCCATCCGAAGTCATATAGGCATTCGCTTCGTTGTTGTACAACGACTTCTTGGCATCATCTTTTACTGCAAAAAGGACTAGCCTAAGATGGATGGAGTCTGTGCTCAGTTATTGCAGCTTGAACATAGCACATACCTCCTCAAATTCCCTTAGAAAGATATAGGGGTCACCCTTCCCAGTGAAGTGAGGGAGCGTGGAAATGAATTGAGGCTTAACCTCAAAGTGGTTCCCACTCGCCTTTGGTAATACGATGCATGAGCGTAGAGCGGTACGACTCGCGTAGCATCAATCACGGAGAGGTATGGGAGCCATAACAGGACGAACAGGTGGAACACGTGGGACAGGTTGGTCCAGCAACTGCTCCTCCTCACGGTAATGAGAAGCCATTGAACCCTGATTGTGTGCAACACGAGAGGAGGGAGGCGTCGAGAAATCAACTACCGAAGAAGGGTTAACGAAATGCCTCGTCAACCAGCCACTCTCGTCTTGTGCCCACACAAGCATGCACAAAGGTGCACACACACAAACCAAAACTTTTTTTTAACATAGAAGGTGCGTAGAGGAGAATACGGGAGGACACAGACGAGAGAATGACTCAGGAGAGAAGGGAAGAAGTCCTTATGCTACAACGGGTTGGTACCGGTAGAATCACACAAGCAAGCAAGGCTCCAACAATCCTAAGGTCGTTATAGGTCCTTACAGCTAGTGAATCAAGATCTGGGGATCTTGTCTCTCCTACTATCGACAGAGTGGGCAACGCCGATCAGGCCATGACGGTCGGGACCGGATCACTCTCCTAATATGCCCGAAATCCTTAGGGCCAATGTCTACTTGATTTTAAAATTAGGCTCTTGATTAGTGTGGTTTTTGGGGCGAAAGAAAGGGTGATGAAATCCCCCACCTTATCTTATATGTGACAGTCTCTCCTTAGTAGCGTTTTGGAGTCTTAGTCTAGCAATCAACTCTCCAAACAAAAGCTCAACTCACACTTGTTGCAATGCACTTCCTACTAACTAATGCATGTTCATACGAAATGCATGAATGAGAGAAGGAAATGCGTACCTCACGCCAGCACTCCGCAACTGAAAGTAAAGATAAAATAAAAGACAATCTACCTACCTAAGTCGAGTACATGATGCATGACCTAAACAAGAAAGAATGCCTTATCTTTGCTTTGGGTTTTAAGGTCCAAGTTGCTTAAAGGGAGATTGATTATTAATTTGGGAGCAATCTAATAGTCACAACATGCAAAATTGAGTCCCCGATTTCTACTTCAGTTATGGCAACACTCCAAAGAAAAAAAGAGGTGAAATGAGATTACCAGACCGCCAGTTGGCGGTCTTGGAGTCTCAGATCGCCTCCAAACTTCACTAGATGCTTTCCCTTCCCCATGTGAGTCTCCTGCAAGAAACAAAACTATAACACAAAAATTAAATCCACCCGAATCGTCTAAACCAGAGTCTAAACTGGCACCTCCCGGCAACGACTCCAAAAACTTGTTTAATCGTTTAAACTACCGCAAGTGCACGACGTCGGTGAAGACGTGGCAATACGGGTTGATCCACAGGGAGGAGATCAATCTATGGTTTGCACAAAGTCAAGTGGCAACAAAAAGGGGGAAGAGTTTTGTTTATGCTAATCTACGCTACACTAAACTACTAAGAAGAAAATGCAAAGGAAAGTGACTAATGATTACTTCGAATAAAACTAAAATAACTTAATACTAATCTGGAATCAGGAAGAGAGAGATCCCTAAGGGGTGGAGTGTGTGCACACATGTAAAAAAATGGTGAAGAATGCATTCTATAGGCACAAATGTAGGTAGTGTTTTCATGTATAGGAAGTGTCTAATGGTTATGGCAAAACCTATCAATCCATTCACTGACCTAGTTGATTAACATTCATATACACAACCTGGTTATTTAGAACCTAAAAAAACATGGGAGGTACCTAAGATTGGTGGCAAAACCCATTAAGTGTAGTATTCTACTCTAACAAGCAAGCATACATTCACATTTATCAACACACCAAAATAAAGCATTCATTTCCATTCTTTAATGCATGTATGAACATCTCCACCCTCAAAGGGGGATGGATCTACTCACTCCACATTATTCTAATAATTAAACTAAAGATGAAAGAAGACATTATAACTAATTTAGCCTAAGATCAAAGAAATAAGACTAAGCTAAGCATGCATAAAGAAACAACATGAGTACAAAAAATGATTTTTTTTTTCTTAAATGACACATTACTAGCAGCATTCTTCTCCACCTTGAGATTTTGTTCCAAGGCTTACTCCAAGTAGAGAGAATGCCACCAAGCAATGGGTGATTACAATAGAAGGTGAAGAGCTCTATTTATAGCCATAGAAAAAGGTAATCCGGGACAATCCCCCGGTATGAGACTAAATATATACCAGAAATAGACTAAATACACGCTAATACACGACCCGACTAAATCTCATCGGGTCTGAAGCAACTCGGACCACCAAACAGCGGTTTCAGACCTCCAATTGGCGGTCTACAGGGTTTTGATCGCGTTGGGCTCTAGTCTGGGCTTTTCTGGATGATTTTGTTTGTCTTTGATGCATCTACTTCGGTTGTTGGAGCTCTGACCCGAATAGAATTGCCAAAATACACCCCATGATGGTGTGCAGTATTTTTATTTCCTCATTGGTCCTTCGATCTGACATTCAGGTCCTTCTCGCTTGCATCTTAGTCCTCGAGTCTCTCAACTCAGTCTTTTTTCCTGCTTTAAGGTCCTTTTATGCCTCTTCTCTTCGAACCTATTTATTTCTGAAATTCAAACATAAAACTCGTTACGTAGAATTGTTTAGGTGAAAGATAACGAATGTAAGACACAAATGTATGCATGAAATGATGTCAATCAGATGCAAAACCGAGGGTGTCCAGTGAGGAGTGAGAGGAGGACGCGAAGGTCAAGGTTAAGGGGGAAGAGAGTGACATGTTGGGTTGGGGTTGGTTGGAGGGAGGGGCTGACGAGTTGGGTTGGGGTTGCTCGAAGGGAGAGTACTGTGATTAGTTGGTTAGAGTATGGGTTTGTTGGAGGGAGACAATGACAAGTAAAGGACCTTTATGGTTGCTTGAAGAAGTTAAAATAAAAAATAATTATTTTACTAATACAATCAAGAACCAAAGGATCGACTTTGTGACTAATTCTAAACCGGAAAATTATAAAACAGGATTGCATACCATATGATTTCCAAAATCAAAAGATGGTCAAGATGATGTGGCTTGCACGAAACATCAATCAACGTCCAAGTTGTTGTTTTTGCTTCACGAACGCCAAAATGATGAAGAAAGGGGAGAAAGAGAAGAGAGGGACAGAGAAAGAGAAGAGAGAGGAGAGAAAGAGAAGAAAGATGTGAGAGATTTATTAGATTTATTAAGGAAATGTTTGTAAATTTTGAAAACAAATAATAATTTAGTTAACACCATTTACTTGAAATTAACACCATCGATGGAAAATGTTAATGATTGAACGTTTTAAAATAACTGCAAGTGCACGATCGCGTTGAAGCGGTGGCAAGTATAGGACACAGGGAGATGTGTTGACTTTGGTTAGTTCGAAGGAGAGTGGCAAACAAAGGAGAGAAAGAGTTTGGTTACACTAAACTAGGAATGAACAATCAGTAAAACTAAACCTCAAAAGGGGTAGAGAAAGAATGTGAATACAAAAATATGTGTATATGTGTGTGTTCAATTGTGC
Organism: Triglochin maritima; assembly: GCA_963682175.1. Classification (NCBI taxonomy): domain Eukaryota; kingdom Viridiplantae; phylum Streptophyta; class Magnoliopsida; order Alismatales; family Juncaginaceae; genus Triglochin; species Triglochin maritima. The sequence goes on along the minus strand of OY821771.1, from coordinate 20,964,582 downwards.
TCGTCACAACAAGTAGTACATGAAAAACAACAAACTAAATCCAACTTTGCCTCCACATGAAATAATATAACACATTATCATTAAAACATACAAGACAATAATTGGAATGAAGCTAAATGAACTCATGCATAAAGACCAAGCGCCACTATGTCTCCACATGAAATAAGATTTACACAATCATTAAAACATACAAGACATTAATCAAGGTGAGGGCAATAAGAGTACATGCAACTACAAGTAATGTTTCCTTTATCAACTCCATCCTTATCCTCGCCTCATCATTATTCCCTATAAAGTAGGCCCACTAATCTAAGCATATGCTAAGCTTCATTCAAGAGCATTATCATATCAAAGACAAAAGTGAAATCCCATTAGATGGTTATGGAAATCATGTAAGGCTCAAAGGATTAAGATAACACACACCTAATACATCACATAATCACATCACATATTTCTCCACCCCCCAAATCGGGATGGAACTACTCACTAATCATTACACTAACTACATTAATAAAATGAAACATTCTAATGAAAGTAAATTAAAATAAGCAAGCAAGAAATATTAAAGAAGCTAAATGAAAGGAAAGTACACTAAAGGAACAAGCAACATTACTAAAGAAAAACTTTATTAATTTCAAACTCACAATACAAGTAGCCTCTCCCTACTTGAGATTTTGCTCCAGGGCTCACTTCAAGTAGAGAGCATGGCCACCAAGCATGTGTGTATTACAACGGAGGATGAGGAGTTCTATTTATAGTCAAAGAAAAAGGCAATCAGGGACAATCCCCCCATATGCGATTAATACACTACTAAAAATAGACATAAAACACTCTAATACATGACCCGACGAACTTTTAATGGATGTAGACCAAAACAGATCGCCAATTCGCGGCCTAGAAGGTCTGGATCGGGTTGTGTTTTGGAGTGTGGTAGTCTGGCATGATTTCTTCATGTTTGATACACCCTAATCGGTTGTGTAGCGTGCGACCCGAATCCAATTGCCAAAATACTCCTCATGATGGTGTGGGGTTTCTTCACTTGCTCATTGGTCATTTGGTATTTCATTCGGGTCCCTCTCTCTTACCCCTTAGTCCATAAGTCTTGCAACTTAGTCCTTTTTCTTGCTTTTAAGACCTTTTAGAGTCTCTCCTTCTCATACCTATTTATTCCTGAAACATAAACATAAAACTCATTACGTAGCATTGCTTAGGCTAATAATAAAGGATATAAGAAACAAATATATGCATGATATGATGTCAATCAGTTAACTTAGTGGCATTTCGGAAAAAAAGTTAAAGGCATTAATGAACTTACAACGATTTTGGTGGCATCAGAAGAAATAGCTAAAGAACGATGACAAATTTAGAATTGTGTTGTTTTCAAGTGGAACAAAAGCAAAAAACCCTAAAAATATTTGTAGGATAAAGTTTTAATTCTACATACTGGGTGCATTGTCTAAAAGATGCAACACAAAAAGTCAATGGTAATTCTGAACTCAACGATATTACCGTGGCATAAGAAGAAATAGTTAAAAACAACGACAACTTTAAGATTGTGCTATTTTGAAGTGGGACGTAGGTAAACAATTCCTAACATATTCATAGGGTAAGGTTATAATTTTGGCTGCTATTTGCATTGTCCAAAAATGCAACCCTATAGCCAACTTAGTTCGATACAAGGCTTCTTAAGAAGAAAATTTGTGAAGATATACCATAAGTAGAAAAGCCCCAACCATCATCATGTCTTCATACAGAAAGTTAAACATTTGTAGCATATCATACATTGCTTTCTTGTTATATATCGTTTATTTTACTTCATCTTTTTGCAAGTACGTAGTGTTTTCTTACTTGTGTTTGAAAGGATTGATTGCCTAATAATCTAATGAGGAAATAAAGAACTAGCAAAACTAAAAGATCACAAACCATGAAATTGACACCAAATTTAGAGAAGTTTGATAGACAATCTTATTTAGACAACATATTGATTGTTGCCTTCCTATTGAATCAGTTAAAATAGTGCAAGTGCACGACTACGTTGAAGAGGTGACAATTACACTACAATGCGAATGAAATCGGAAAACAAAAAAATAAAACTAAACCCTTTAGGGGGGTAGAGAAAGAAAGCAGAAAGTAAAAATATGTGTAGTGTGTGTGTTCAATTGTGCTCATCACAACATGTCATACATGAAATCCATAAACTAAATCCAACTTTGACTCCACATGAAATAAGATAAAACATTATCAATAAAGCATACAAAACAATAATTGAAATAAGGCTAATGTGAACATATGTAAAATGACCACATCGAACTTTGTCTCAAAATGAAATAAAATTTGACACAATCATTAAAACATACAAGACAATAATTAGGATGAGGCCAACATGAGCACATGTATGCACATGTCGTCTTCACTTCTTCCACTCCATCCTTATCCTCACAACATCATTCCCCATAAAATAGGCCAAGTAATCTAAGCATGTGCTAAACTTCACTCAAGAGCATTAGCACATCAAAGATAAGAGTGAAAATCCTATTAGATGGTTAAGGAACTCATGTGAGGTTCAAAGGTTGGATTAAGACACACACTAATACATCACATAATCACAACTCCTTCTTCTCCACCCACCAATGGGGATGGACTACTCTTTACTCATCTCTAAACTTAAGAAAGCATAAAAAACACAAAACCATATTGCACAATTCAGAAAACTAAATGAAGGAAAACAAGCACAAAGGAAATGACATAAAAGGAAGCACATCAAAATAAAGAACAAGACTAAACTAGATTAAAATAAAAGCTTACAAAGGTTTCTTCTCCTCTCCTCGTCCACACTACTAAACAATAAATAAGACCTACTCTACTAAACAAGAAAGGAAACTAACCTAAGGAGGAGAGGGAGGAAGAAGAAGTAGAAGGAGGCATTACAAGTCTATTTATAGTAGATTAGAGGGTTTGGATGATTTTCGGCGCGATCAGTCGGCTATAAATAAGATGTGGATGTTTCATATTGTCCTGACCGAAGAAGCTGACCCACAATAGAAATTCGGATATCAAACTCTTAACCAGATCCCCTAGTGTTGATTTTTAATCTGCCACAAGCGGATCAGTTTTCTTCGATCGTCTCCAAAATTTAACCACAGCTTTAGTTAACATATTAAACACGTGGGCTCACCTGGAGCTGTTGGTTCGAGCCCATGTGGTTTTAATTGTCCCCAGGTTTGGGAGATTCTGGACTTTTGTAACCAAATTATTTTTCTTAACACTTAAGTCCCTCTGGGTTTTCACTTAGGTTCTTCCTGAGTTCATTCCAATCCTTGGGCATTACAAACAGGTCCAGAACCTGCCACATCAGTCCATTCTTCTTGTGTTTAGGTCCTTTTCTCTTCCTTTCTCTTCTTTATTACCTAAACCTTCAAACACATCAAACAAACACTTCAGTACCACAAATATGGGGTAAAATAAAGGATATATGGCATGAATGCAATGTATGATATGCTTCTAATCAAATACCGCCACACTTAGCTTTTGCTAGTCCCGAGCAAAACAAAGAAACAGAAAAATGAATGAAAGGAAAAACATACAAAAACAAGGAAATCTTAACTCACTTTCGGTGGAATCATGGTTGCACTTAGCACGTGCGACAAGCCATTAAACCTCCTTCTGACCCAGCAGGAGGAGTGGTGTCTCGAGAGGGTTTTCAGCCGATATACCTACAAAATCCGAACATTGATGTATTATTCAACTTAGCAACATGACAAGATGGACCTACTTTTGTCGATCATTGGATACGGTAGTACTACGGACTGATTCTATATATGTATCCAGTACACACTCCTAGCCTAATGAATCATTCGTGCAAGTTAATTAGGGACTTAAGTTAAAGACATGGCAACCTTAAAATCCTCAAGTGATACAAAGTTTATAGTCCATTAAGGTTCTTATTTTTTTCTTGTTCTTCTTATTTTCATTTTATTTTTGTGTAGTTGGTGTTTAATTCCCCCAGGGTCAGGTTTCGTGCATCATTGCCTATGAGGACTTACACTATGACATACACCTTCCCCCAAATCTCCACATAGGGCGAACCCTACCAGTTATGTAACGAGAGTTCGGTCGGTGCATCCCAAGTCAGATGACTCGAAAGCACCAGGCAGTAAGTCCCCTCAGACCTAATTTCCCGAGTGGTAGGAGTCGTGCGAGAAGAGAGAACACCCTACTCACTTATTTATTATTTACACATTAACCAAACCCCTACACTTGGACTACGACAAACTTCCTTATACTAACAGACACGAATTATTTGACTCACTAGGTTCAGGGTGGAATTCTTTATTTATTTGAGTACTGAAACCCTATCATTACTCTCCCCTCGAGGGAAAACAGGGGTGCATCCTTACGACTGGATAAGACCTAAAGCCGGTGTACTAGATATCCTAATGCATCAAGTTCAAGTCAATTTTGGGAGCTTCCTTTTTACTTTGCCTCTCAACGGTTTAGCACATGCTAAACACACGCAAAACCGCAAAACATTTTGTTTCGCAAACACATGAAGATTTTGAAAGAAAATGAAAATTTAAAGCACTAGGCAAGAAAAACAAGGCAAGTCACCCAAGGATCAGAGCAAGCAAATATATCGATATTAAATGCAACACACTAACATGACCGTAACAATGAAACAAAAGAAAACAAACAACAAAGTGAAAAAGACATGACTTCACATAAATACAAATGTAAAGCACCCCCAAATTTACTTCATGCATTGTCCTCAATGAATGTAAGCATGACACTACATGTATTTTTGCATGAAAAAGGAAAGATCTCACCAACGTGTAGCACAATGAAATTTTTATGATCATGTTGATGGACATAAACCTGACTTCCCCTCGAAACCTGTGAGATACTTAAGAATGGAGACAAATACGGGAAAGAAATGGGGCCCCATTATACAAGGGTTGGGGCCACAATAAACTTCTCACCCTTGTCTTTCATTGAAAATGTAGATTTCAATGAACTTCTTGTTTGCTCAAGCAAAGGTATATGGTTTCCCATGAGGAGTATGTCATCGAAATATAAGATCAAAAACACTATGTGGCTCCCATTAACCTTCTCGTATATACAAGGCTCTTCCTTACTTTGGACAAAGTGAATCTTTTTGACTTCCTCGTCAAAGTGCTTGTTCCAACTCCTTGATAATGGCTTCAATCCATAAATGGATCTTTGAAGCTTGCATACTTTCTCGCTATTCTTTGGATCTTCAAACCTTGAGGTTGTACCATGTACACATTCTACTCCAAGTTCCCATTAAGGAACATTGTTTTCACATCCATTTTCCACATCTCAAAATCATGAAATGCGGCAATAGCGAGCATAATCCGAATAGACTTGAACATGACAACTGGTAAAAAAGTTTCATCATAGTCAATTCCTTGAACTTGAGTGAAACCTTTTGCTACAAGTCTTGCTTTGTAGGTGGTCAAGTTCCCATCGATGTCCATCTTCCTCTTAAAAACGCAGTTATTTTGAACGACTTTCTTTCCTTGAGGAAGGTCAACCATGTTCACACTTGATTGCCATACATGGATTTTATTTCGGATCCCCTCGCTTTAAACCATAGTTTGGAGTCCTCTCTTTCCATTGCTTCTTGAATAGTGAGGGATCATTGGTATCACGTACCGTGATCACATGAAGTCCCAAATACATATTGGGTTTCTTCCTTTCCCTCGTGGACCTTCTAAGTTCTGTTGGTTCTACGTGTACTTTCTGAACTTCTTCCATAATTTCTTGCGGAATTGGTTCATGTTTGATTCTCAAACGTACACTAGGTTGGGATGATTGAGTTTCTCTGACAATTGCTTTTGAGGGTCTTTCACTCCCACTAACCAAAGGAACCTCGGTTGGGCCTTTGTGATCTTGAATGTTATCATTCATATCATGATCTTGTAGAATATCTTTAGTTTCCTCGATCAGAATTCTACTCGCACTACTTTGTATTATTTCGAGAATTTCTTTCTCTAAGAACACAACATCCCTCTCGACAAACACTCGATTGGAGGTTTTATACCAAAAGTAGTATCCTCTTGTCTTACGAGGATAACCTAGAAAGAAGTGCTTATATGCTTTTGGTTGATGTTTGGTCGGCATCAATCTTTTGACGTACGCCTCACAACCCCAAATCCTGAGAAAATTGAGCTTAGGTGTTTTACCACTCCATAGGTCATAAGGCATTTTCTCCACAGATTTGGATGGAACATTATTTAGTGTGTAAGCCACAACTTCTAGTGCATAACTCCAAAAGTAAAGCAACAATTCAGCTTGACTCATCATTGACCGAACCATGTCGAGAAATGTTCTATTTCCTTTCGGATACCCTATTTCACTGAGGTGTATCGGGAGGAGTGAGTTGTGGCACAATACCACACTCCTTTAGGAACGAATCAAATTCGGTACTTAAGTACTCAACTCTATGATCGGTTCGTAGAGACTTGATTTTCTTGTTGAGTTGGTTCTCTACTTCATTCTTGAATTCCTTTAACTTGTCAAAGAATACACTTTTGTTTCTCATTAGATAAATATAGCCATAACGACTATAGTCATCCGTGAACATAATGAAGTACCTAAAACCATGTCTTGCACTTGTACTCGTTGGACCACATACATCGGAATGTATCAAATCCAACAAGTTATTAGCACTCGGACATTTCTTCTTGAAAGGCCTCTTGGTCATTTTTCCCATTAGGCAAGGTTCGCACGTCGTCAATGATTTAAAATCAATTTGACCAAGAAGGTTACTTCTTGTAATTTCTTGATGCGTTTTTCATTTATGTGACCACGACGATAGTGCCACAAGAGTGTATCTTTCACGTGAGTAGTTTTAAACCTTTTTTTATTGATGTTAAAATTTGTCTATTATTTAGTTCAAGAAAATAGAGTCAATTTCTTATGAAAACATTTGCATAGAAAATTCCATTCTTCGATATAGACAAGCAAGAGTTTGAAATAGTTATATTAAAATTATCCACATCTAAACATGATATAGAAATAATATTCTTGCTAATCGAAGGAACATAATAGATGTTCTTTAAACATAAATTTAAACAACTAGATAATTGGAGCTCCACGGAACCTACTGCAGTCGCAGCAACGCTTGCACCATTTCCAACTTTCAAAATCAACTCGTTTTTTGAGAGTTCCTTCCTATCCTTTAGTAGCTATACAGTTGAAATTATGTGTGCACAAAATCCAGTATCGATTACCCAATCATGGACCAAGGTGGCTAACTTTATCTCAATAAAAAATATACCTTTAGCCTTTTTGGGGCACTTACGCTCAATCATTCCATTGTCAAGGTCTTCCTTGTACTTGGGACAATTCGGCCGGATGTGTCCTTCTTCACCGCAGTGAAAGCACTCCGTGTTGGGAGTTGGAGATTTCAAAGAATTCCCCCTCGAGGCACTAACATGAGAACCTCCTACTCCCTTGCTCTTGATTGACATCTTTTTGGTGAATTTGCCTTTCGCTTTATTCTTGGTGATCTTTTTACTCCCATCATGGATGGCTAGGACATTCTTATATTGATCGTTGCCCATGTCAACTTCATCAATTTTGAGAGCTTTGTGAAGCTCCTCAAGACTCACCCTTTCTCACGCACATGATAGTGCATGACGAAGTCCTTGTAGGACGGGGCTAGCAAGACAAGAATCAAATCTTCCGCAATGTCATCATGTATCGGGGAAGAGAACATTGAAAACTTCTCAAGGTATTCTTGCGTAGTGAGAAAATGCATGGACACCGATGTTCCCTCCGCTATGTGGCACCTTGTGAGTGCTTGTTGGCTTTTTGGCCTTAATCTATATTAATTTTGATGATTAATCAAACTAATCTTAATCAATCAACCTAATCAATGAAAGTGAGCAAACATAGTTACATGCATTGCATACATACTTGTATACTTGCAATCATCTTAATAGGTTGATCAAGACAATCAAGGAAAGGAACATTGGGACAAAGACATCAAGACTCAAGACTTGTAATCAAAGCTTTTGACCAAGACATATAATTTTGTATTTATTGAGCCCATAAGGTTTAATATAAACTTGAGCACTAGGATTCTGTCCTGTCAAGATTCGGTAAACCGAAACCTTTCTATTTCGGTCCACTGAACACCTATCAGCTACCTGTATACTTCCCATGAGTAACCTTAGGTGTTATCTGGAATTACCCCGACGGAAGACCGAACCACCTTTGGTCGACCGAATAGCCCTGGACCGGTTTTAGACTTTGCTCCAACGGTCACTTTTTAATCAAGTCTCTAGAGCCCAATTGACTTGTCCTAATTCGGACGACGAAATACATATTGGTCAACCGAGTCCTTCTCGGCTTTAGGTGCCCAACGACTATAGGCACATGACCGTTGTACCCAACATAACTGTCAGCGCAAAACCCACGCTAACTTCGATCTACCAAAGTATACATGGTCAACCAAACTTGAGTAGATCAGAGCCCAACAAATCTTACTGTCCACCTTGGAACAGTGAACCGAATGAAATTCGGTTAACCGAATTTAATTAGGGCTAAATTGATAATAGTTACTAGAAGTTGTTGAACGGTGATCCGAACACTAGTCGGTCAATCATATTCTTAATTGAGACCAATCCTTCGGACTACCGTTCTGTTAATGGTCCACCGAACCTACATAGAAATATGCTCGAACTTAAGTCACATCTTGCTTCTCATTGGTCCATTTCCCCACCAACTCCCAATCGGCTAGTAGAGCTTGAAGGCTTATAAATGGGACCCCATATGTTGGTTTTGACACTCTTCAATACTCTTTATCTATCCATTACTCAAAGCCAAATCCTCTTCATCTTCAAGCTCTCAATCCTCAACACTCAGTCCAAAACTTCACCATTTGCATATCCAATTCCATATCAATATCGAAGTGTCCTCAAGTATAGAGTATTAGTTAAATTGTGATTCTATCCCCATATTCAAGAATCACCAACGAGTTGTAAAGCTTCGAGGAAGCTCCCTCTCGGATTGTGAGAGGAGACACGAGTGAGGTGAGGTTGTTCGCGGGGCTCGGTGATTGTAAACGACGTTGATCTCGGCCCAGAATGGAGATCGATTAGTGGAACCGTAAGCGAGGCTCGGGGAATCGAGGGAGGCTTACGAGGAGGACTAGGACCGGAATGCAGTGTCGAACCTCTCTAAACTCTGGTGTTGATGAATTTGTGGTTTGCAAATTGTCACTTCCCTTAATCTTCAATTAGTATTTTAATTACGCAATTATCTACTGATTAGAGGGTCATAGATCCTATCAGTCCTATGGTGGTCTTATAATGCTCTTTTCTAGCACTATCCATGAACATCTTTGTTAAAGCTTCTATGGTCTTCTTGGGTTTTGAGTCCAAGTATTTCTCTTGAAGCGAGTCACCAATGGAGGCCAACATTAGACCGTGAACTTTGTTCTCTTTTGTCTTCGTACTTGTCTCTAGCGTCCTTCTCAACATCGGTTGCCTTCTCATTTAATTTTGGGATTTCACAATTCAAAATATGATATAGTTTCTCAAACTTTGACACGATATTGAGCTTGAGTTGCTAGCTTATGAAGTTGGAGTCATCATTTGTTAAAGGATGTTTTTCAATCATAGTCGCATAATAGGTTGAATATTCGACATTTCTAAAAAACAAATTTATATGGGATATAATGTCAATTTTATGTTTGAAAATCAATACCGCAAATAAACATGTCCATAAATAAAGTAATTCAATATCCTATCAATCATAATATAAAGTGCTATCAGATATATATAAAATCAAGGTAAAAAAATATTTTCTAATCATAACCGAGCTAGGGTAAGACAATTTTGCAAACATGCATTTTCAATCTCTTATGACTGTTGCCGTTTTAATTAAGAATAAAATTTGACCAATCCCCCCAAGGAAAACTCTTTTTCTCAAAACCGAGCTAGCGCTTCGGGTCTTGTTAAGAAAACTTAATTCATTTGATACGAGATACGTTTATCTATTGTATTCAAAAATAAATACACTCGGTGTCAACTAAGGGTGAATCACGCCTCGTACATCTATTCATGGCACAACAATAGACAACTTTATATCTCCCACTATTCCCAAAGATGGAGAAAGATATGTCCCACTAAGGGCGAGCATAACATCCCTCACTCGATGGCTGCTAGTGGATGAAATAAGAAAGAAAAATTCACTTAATTTTTGGTTGGACAATTAAACATTTATTTGTGATTTTAGAATTTTAGGTGATCATGCATATTAACATCTATACATATCCTAACATTCATTCATACAATCACATACATGTCAAGTACACAAACATAAATTAGATCCTTTCACACACATGTTCGCATGAGTTTATATGTTTCCGTGTTTTGACCTTTGCGCCTTCTCCATGACTTCTCTTGAAATGGATGTAGATATTGCAAAATATAAACATGCATCTCACAATTTCGAAAATTGTCCAGTGCAAGTCATATGTAAAAATCATCTCATATGCATGGATATAAATAAATAAATTACTTTTACATATACATATACCCCTGTGATTAAAAATGATAATGGCAACATACACATCATTAATTCACACATGGTTTCGATGGAACATATAAACTCACTTGTCCCTACAAAAGAGAACTAGTGCAATGCATGTACATATACTTTATGTTACACTATTTAGTTTATACATCATCTCTTCGTCAAACAATTCCAAAATCATTTGAAATCCACTAAAAATGTTTTATGCATCCATAGTTCAAAATATAAATCTTTTGAACCGCAGTTTATTTAAATTCCTAAGAAAAAACCTTTTAAATAAACTTTTTTGTCCCTATCGTTTTATCGATTCCTTCTAAAACAATTATTTAATTAAAAACGAAATTTTACCTATTAGACAGAAGTCTAAATCTTAATTCTAACATTCATATGCCATATTTTAAAACATTTAAAACTATCGAAAGAATTAATTAGAATTATATTAACAAAACAATCGAAAAACTCGAAAGAGACGTCAAACATGAATTGTTTCGATTGGAAATGGTAAACCAAAATTAATTATATAGTCTAATAATTGAAAATATGGACTAACCTCTCTGATACCACAGTAGGAATTTGTGCCCCTATGTATTTATATATTTTAAATTTTTATACATGCATAAAAGATCGATCTCAATATTTTCGACGATGTCATGTACATTATTTTATATTTATTCTAATATCACGTAATCTACATATATATTAAAATAAATAGAAGATGACCATACGCTAAATTTTTCTAAAATATTTATGAAGATCCGGAGTTACGTTGCCCGTTGAATCGACCAGCGATTAGAGAGAAAGGAGCTAGTCACTCAATTTCTAAATCAAGGTTACAACGAGTTAATAACTCCTCTAAAGCTCCTAAGAATTTTTTGCATTAGTATTAAAAAGGAAGGGAGGAGGAACCTATTTATAGGTTTTTCTAATGATCCCTTATTAATCTCTCCACTAAACCACCCCTTGTGCAAACGACTTATACATGATCTCTTGTTTACAGCTCCACTAAACCACATCACGTGCAAACCACTGTGCACGTGATCTCTTGTTCATTTTGGCACATCATCATCCCATGACTACCTTTGATCAAAGTGGATTAAATTCTTCCATTAATCAGTAAAAAATCTCTTTTAATATACGCAAAAACGTGGTAAACGGTTGGACCAATTTTCACTGTTTTTTTCTCTACCAAATTTTAGATTAATATCTTACAAAACTTGGACTTTGGGGTTTTAGCAAATTCATATGTTATAATGTTGTAGATCATATTATATCATGTAATATATAATTATATATAATGTCAAAATATTATACCCCATAATATATATAGAACTCATACGAATTTATTTATTATTCTAACCATGTCATTTTTTACGACATATTTATTTTATTATTTTACCACATGTACACATGAAACTTAATACATCATATAAAATATAAAATCATATTTCTTATTTCCCAGTTTTGCGGTGTGACCTATAGGAGGATCTAAGTTATGTTGACAATGATATAAAACATTTTATATCATAAATTATAAGCGATATCTAGCTATTCATTATAGTTACCCAAATAACAAAGATGTTTTGCTCACTCGAACTAAACATGATCTACTCAGTGATATGTAAAATATCACTTGTGTGTATCCCATGCCTCATGACATTAAGAATATTATACAAAGTAGAAATTTGTGACCTTTGCATTATATATTCATATCCTGATCTCTTAAGCTAATTATAAATATGTAACTTAACACAAGTAACATTGTGTACATTATAATTTCACTTTATCAGGGGGAACACTAATATCATTACTCAAATAAAGTGGGGCAATGCTAATCTTTTGACGAACTATCTTTCCCAACACAAGTCGTGTTCAACCAACTATTGTCTTTATAACTATGCTCATTGATAGCTTTTAACAACAATCAAATTGAATACTTCTGTTGTGAAAAGACATAAGTCTCATATCTTTGGATTCAAGACACAGTGAAAATATTAAGGACATAACAAAATTCCATAATATTTCACTTGCTAGGTCTATTCATTATATAAAAGTAACATTTTTCCTCTTTTATATACTTGTGTTGTTAAATATTTGTAGAGCTACAATACTCTTTAACCAACATGACAATCTTAGCTCGGTAATTAATGTATATGTAAATTACCATGATTGTGAATAACTTTTGAGTTATGTAAACCATTATTTTTTAGAGCTCTACGGTTAAGGACCAAAAGCCTCTTCCTTAGCACTTCCAAAATACGAATACATTAATCAAGGAATAAAATATTTGTACATTCAATTCATAATAATTGACATATAAAAGTAGAACTTTTAGAACACATTCCTTTCACCAGTAACCAAAAGAGAAATGAAAACAAAAAAACAAAGAAAAACCCTCCACCAAAATTGTGAACTCGACTACGAAAACGACACTCCCGGCAATGGAGCCAAAAACTTGATTGAATCAGTTAAAATACCGCAAGTGCAAGGACATGTGGAAGCGGTGGAAGAAACGGGTCGGTCCAGAGGGAGCGTGCACGAGTCAGATTCATGATGCTCAAGTGGGGGAAAGAAGGGAAGTTTAAGGTCGAAATTAGACTACAATGTGAATGAAATCCGAAAACAATCAATAAAACTAAACCCCTTAGGGGGTAGAGAAAGAAAACGAATGTATAAATATGTGTTGCGTGTGTGTTCAATTTTGCTCATCACAACATGTGATACATGAAATCCATAAACGAAATCAAATTTTACCTCCACATGAAATAAGATAAAACATTATCATTAAAGCATACAAGACAATAATTGAAATAAGGATAATGTGAACACATGTAAAATGCCCACATCCAACTTTGTCTCCACATGAAATAAGATTTGACACAATCATTAAAACATACAAGAAAAAATTAGGATGAGGCCAACATGAGAACATGCAAGCACATGTCATGTTCCCTTCTTCTACTCCATCCTTATCGTCACATCATCATTCCCCATAAAATAGGCCCACTAATCTAATCATGTGCTAAGCTTCAGTCAAGAGCATTAGCACATCAAAGAAAAGAGTGAAAATCCTATTATATGGTTTAAGGAGTGATTGACATCATTTCATGCTCATATTTGTATCTTATATCAATTATCTTACACCTAAGCAATGCTACGTGACGAGTTTTATGTTTAGTTTTCAGGAATAAAGAGGTTTGAAGAGAAGAGCCATGAAAGGACCCAAAAGCTGGAAAAAAGGATTGAATGGTGAGATCTAGGGACCAAGATGCAAGGGAGAAGGACCTGAATGTAAGACAGAAGGACCTAAGAGCAAAACAGAATACTCCACACCATCATGGGGAGTATTTTACCAATTCTATTCGGGTCGGAGCTCCAACAAGTCGAGTAACCGCATCAAAGACCAACAATACCAGAAAGCAAAGCCCACAACAAATTCCAACACGATCCGACAATTTTGGACCGCCAATTGGCGGTCTTGGACCGCTAATTGGCGGTCCATATTGCTCAGGATCCGTCGAAATTTCTTCTGGACTTGTATTAATGTTCGTTTAGGCTATTTTTGGTATTGGTTTAGTCCCACATCGGGGGATTGTCCCCGATTAGCTTTTCCCATGCTTATAAATAGAACTCTTCACCTTCCATTGTAATTACCCATTGCTTGGTGGCATTCTCTCTACTAAGGAGTGAGCCTTGAAGCAAAAACTCAAGGTGGAGAAGAATGCTACCTTCAATGTGAGTCATTTGTTAATAAAATAATTCTTCTAGTTTCTTTTAATCTTGTCTTTTAATTTGTGCATGTTTGTTTAGTCTTTCATTTCCTTTTATGTTTCTTTAATGCTTCTTGCATTCTTAGTTAACTTTCATTTCAGTATTATGCTTTCTTTTGCTAATATAGTGAGTGTAATGAGTAGTGAGTAGTTCCATCCCCATTTGGGGGGTGGAGAAATATGTGATATAATCATGTAGTGTTTAAGTGTGTGTTATTTTTATCCCTTGAGCTTTATATGATTTCCATAACCATCTAATGGGTCTCCACTCTTATCTTTGATATGCTAATGCTCTTGAATGAAGCTTAGCTTATGCTTTGATTAGTGGACCTATTTTATGGGGAATGATAAGGTTAGGATATAGATGAAGTAAATATTGGAAACACAATTTGTAGTGTATGTGCTCTTGTTGCCTTTACCTTAGCTAATGTCTTGTATGTTTTAATGATGTAGTGAAATCTTAATTCATGTAGAGGCATAGTAGGGTATAGTCTTTATACTTGAGTTCATGTAGCTTCATTCCAATTATTGTCTTGTATGTTTTAATGATGTAGTCTTATCTTAATTCATGTGGAGGCAAAGTTGGATGTAGTTTTATGATTTCATGCACTACATGTTGTGAGGAGCTTAATGAACACACACACACTTCTTTATGTTCACATTATTTCTCTACCCCCTATGGGGCTTAGTTTTATTGCTTATCTTCATTTCCTTTTTGCATCTTAGTGTAGTTTAGTGTAAACAACATTTCTTCCCTTTCTTTACCTCTCGCCTTCGCACAAACCAAGTGTCGACACACCTCCCAGTGGACGACCCATATTTGCCACCGCTTCAACGCGGCCGTGCACTTGCGGTTAAATATAAAACGATCAATCAAGTTTTTGGCGCCGTTGCCGGAGAGGTGCTCTGTCCAGACGTTAGTTTGGGCGATTCGAGGGGTTTTTAATTTTTTGTTTCCAGTGTTGTTTAGTTTCAGGGAACCTAAGGATCAAGGGGAGGCTACTGGAGAAGTTCGAGGACCAGAAGCTACAAAAAGACCGCCAATCAGCGGTCTGGGACCGCCAATTGGCGGCCTGGTGAGCCTCAATTGTTCTCAAATTTGTTCCAGTTGTTATATTGTTCATGTTAGTTATCTGGGAGCACAATTTTGCATGCTGTGACTTATACTTTGCTCCCAGATTTAATTTCAATCCCCTTTAATCAACTTGGACCATAAAACTCAAAGCAAAAGACTAGACTTCTTGCCATCTAGGTCATGCATCATTTGTAGACCTTGCATGCATTTGTCTTTTCTTTTCCTTACATTTTGTTGTTGATTGCTGGCGTGAGGTACGTGCACCCCGATCTCTCATTCATGCATGTTTCGATCATGCATTAGTTAGTAAGGTGCATCGGGACAAGAGTGAGTTGAGCGTTTGATTGGAGTGATTGATTGCTAGATTTAAGCTCAAAATGCTACTAAGGAGGGGATGTCCCATAAAAGATAAGGTGGGGGATTTCATCACCCTTTCCTTGGCCCCAAAAATCACTCGTAATAAAGCCTTAACTAAAAGCAAGTAGACATTGGCCCTAAGGAATTCGGACGCATTAGGAGAGTAATCTAGTCGAGACCGTCATGACCTGATCGGCGTTGCCTACCTTGTCGATAGTAGGAGGTACTGGATCTCCGGATCTGGTATCACTTGCTGGGCATTGTGGTCCTCGTTGTAGGGAGGTGAGGCGTGTCAAGGCTAGTGACCTCGAAGTTAGGCGTCGTCTAGCTTAAGGACCCATTGCCTTACATTGTTTGAGCCGTGCTTGCTAGTTAGGCTTCTTCCTGATCCCGTTACCCACGCTAGCTTTAGGGATTCTTCCCTTCTCCTCTGAGTCATCTTCTTCTCACCTTCTTCTACGTTATAGTCTCCTCCCCTTTACACTCTCTGGTAGCGTTTTAGGGTCGAGTCGAGCACTTTTTGCGAGCTTAGTCTCGTGGTGGTGAGAGTGGTCGACTCGAGAGTTGTTTGTTGAGATGGATGGTTACATGGGCGACCATTCATATCATTGTTGGGACCAGGATGATTCTCCCTGGTATTCCGGACCCATGCAACCTGGGGTGGCTCAGACGAATACCCCGTACGGTTGGGATGATCTTCATTATGTGACTGAGCAATCTTCATATTGGGGTAATATGAGAGAGGCACCGACTACTAGACCACCATCTAGTTACGTCGGATCATATGTTGGTCATCAATCTGAGACATTACAAGAACCTTTGGCGTCTTTCATGCATGTGGTAGATGACATGGGTGCACCGGTGGCTCCAGTAGCAGTACCGTGTCACTATTGTGGGTTGAGTGGTCATGATTTCGGGGAATGTCCTTATGTTCCCCCAGAGCCTGAGTATGAGCACACATTTTCCCAAAATGCTCATTATGACCATTACGCATCCGCGTACAATCCGAGAGTGATGGATTCATGGGGTGACAATTCTTATTCAAATTCTTATACTTCATGTTCACCCCAGTATCCTCCTCCCGAATACCCAGAATTCTACCAACACCCCACCCCAAATCATTGGACTCATTCTCAGCCCATCCACACCCAACCCCAAAATTTTCCAAGCTCTGACTTGGACCTCATCGTTGACCGCATACCTGATTCCTTGAAACAAACTTTCCTTACGTTCATGGAAACCACTCAACAGTCCATACAAAATATGACACTGCAAGTGAGTCAAATGTCGCAGAAATTACGTGAATGTGAGGAGAGTAACCTTTCTTGTCAACATGAGGATTCTTCTTTTGATATCGAACCACCACCACATCCACAAATTCAAAGCACAACCTTTCAAAGTCAAACTCCTAGTCAGTCTGAGGGACTTGGGGTTTCAATTCACGATCACTTAGTGGAGGATTCGATTCAAATTGAGAATAACTTGGACCAGTTCTATTATGAGTCGGCACAGGATTGTGCCTTACCTTTTTGTCCCGTGGCCCTTGAGCCACATGATCTTATTGTTGTACCTCCTAAGGACTCACCTCTGGTGGAGCAAGAGCTCCCTAGTACCCTCAACTTCAAACAACCTAATGAGAGTTTGCCTCTCACTATTGTTCCTGATCATCTTGGAAATGATGGAACGTCAAACAACTACATTGCTCATGAGGGTATTAGGAGTTCCTGGGAGGATACCTTGGGTATGAGACCCACTGTTTGTTCGCCTGGTGTGTCGGATATGCATAACGAGGTGCTTGACCTCGTTCCGACCCACCAGCCTGTTGGTTGGAGAGTTTGGATTGATGATCATAACTTCAGTTCCGCAACGAGAGATATTTTTCTTCCGTTGCCCCTTATTTCCCAAACTCTCGAGAGGTTCAAGCTCTTTCAGTTTGATCCTTTGAATGAGACTCCTTTGCGTCCAATTCATGAACCTCTCATTTCGTCTAGTGCTCTTTGTGAAGGGGGCACACGCATGCGTATTCTGGCCCCGCGTGGTGTCATGTTCCCTTTCCAAGTGCATTGACCCACTCTTGAGGTTCCCATTTGATGTCTTTTGACAAATGAAGATGGGAACTTATGTTTGTACATAGTTATATAAAAAAAAGAAAAAAAAAGAAGTACAATAAAAGACTCCTTCAGTGAGCATTGATTGTTGTGAGCCCCAACCCTTGTGTATTTGGGCTCCATTTCTTTCACGTATTTGTATCCCTTCTTTAGCATCTCACAGGTTTTGAGGGAATTCGGGTTATGTCCATCAACATGACCTTGCACTTCCCTTTGTACTTCATGTTGGTGAGATCTCTCCTTTTTATGCATCAATCCATGTAGTATCTTGCTTGCATTCATTGAGGACAATGCATGAAGTAGGTGTGGGGGGTGTTTTACGTGTGTACATAGTCGAGTCTTTTTCCTTTGATTTTGTTTTCTTTTGTTTGCATTGTTAGGGTCATGATAGTGTGCTGCATTTAATATCGATATATCTGCTTGCCATGATCCTTGGGTGACTTGTCTTCTTTTGCTTGCCTAGTGCTTCAAAATTTTCACATTTCTTTCAAAATCTTCATGTGTTTTCGAAATAAAATGTTTTGTGGGTTTTGCGTGTGTTTAGCATGTGCAAAACTGATGAGAGGCAAAGTAAAAAGAAAGCTCCCAAAATTGTCTTGAACTTGATGCATTAGGATATCTAGTACGTGGCTTTAGGATTTATCGAGTCGTTAGGATGCACCCCAGTTTTCCCTTGGGGGTGAGTAATCATAGGGTTTCAGTGCTCAAACATTTAATGAAGTCCACCCTGAACCTAGTGAGTCAATAATTCGTGTCTGTTAACTTAAGGAAGTTTGTTGTAGTCAAGGACCCTCTAAATCCTGTTGTGAGACATTAGTGTAGGGGTTTTGGTTCATGTGTAGATAAGAAATAAGTGAGTAGGTGTTCTCTCTTCTCGCACGGCTCCTATCATTCGGGAAAGTAGGTCTGAGGGGACTTTGTGCCTGGTGCTTTCGAGTCATCTGACTTGGGATGCGCCGACTGAACTCCCGTTACACGGGTGGTAGGGATTGCCCTATGTGGAGATGTGGGGAAAGGTGTACGTGATAGTGTAAGTCCTCATGGGCAATGATGCACGGAACCTGACCCTGGGAGAATGAAGCTCCAACTAATAAAAAGTAAAAGAAAAAAAAATGTGAAGAGAAACAAAAAGAAAAAAAAAATGATAATGCAAATAAGAACCTTAATGGACTTTACACTTTGTAGCACTTGAGGATGTTGAGGTTGTCCATGTCTTTCACATAATTCCTTATTTAACTTGCATGAATGGTTCATTAGGGTAGAGGTGTGGACTGATCACCTATATAGAGTCGGCCCGTAGCATTACCGCGTCCATTGATCGACAAAATATTTCCAACGAGTCGAGGTCTAGATTGAATAATGCATCTTGTTCGGATTTTGTGGGTATATCCGCTGAAAACCCTCAGGAGACAACACTCCTCCTCCTTGGCAACAAAGAGGTTTAACGGCTTGTTGCACGTGCTAAGTGCAACCGTGATTCCTACGAAAGTGAGTTAGGATTTCTTGTTTCTCGTTTGTTTTTCTCTTTCTTTGTTTTGCTCGAGACTAGCAAAAACATAGGTGTGGGGGTATTTGATTGACATCATTTCATGCTCATATTTGTATCTTATATCAATTATCTTACACCTAAGCAATGCTACGTGACGAGTTTTATGTTTAGTTTTCAGGAATAAAGAGGTTTGAAGAGAAGAGCCATGAAAGGACCCAAAAGCTGGAAAAAAGGACTGAATGGTGAGATCTAGGGACCAAGATGCAAGGGAGAAGGACCTGAATGTAAGACAGAAGGACCTAAGAGCAAAACAGAATACTCCACACCATCATGGGGAGTATTTTACCAATTCTATTCGGGTCGGAGCTCCAACAAGTCGAGTAACCGCATCAAAGACCAACAATACCAGAAAGCAAAGCCCACAACAAATTCCAACACGATCCGACAATTTTGGACCGCCAATTGGCGGTCCATATTGCTCAGGATCCGTCGAAATTTCTTCTGGACTTGTATTAATGTTCGTTTAGGCTATTTTTGGTATTGGTTTAGTCCCACATCGGGGGATTGTCCCCGATTAGCTTTTCCCATGCTTATAAATAGAACTCTTCACCTTCCATTGTAATTACCCATTGCTTGGTGGCATTCTCTCTACTAAGGAGTGAGCCTTGAAGCAAAAACTCAAGGTGGAGAAGAATGCTACCTTCAATGTGAGTCATTTGTTAATAAAATAATTCTTCTAGTTTCTTTTAATCTTGTCTTTTAATTTGTGCATGTTTGTTTAGTCTTTCATTTCCTTTTATGTTTCTTTAATGCTTCTTGCCTTCTTAGTTAACTTTCATTTCAGTATTATGCTTTCTTTTGCTAATATAGTGAGTGTAATGAGTAGTGAGTAGTTCCATCCCCATTTGGGGGGTGGAGAAATATGTGATATAATCATGTAGTGTATTAAGTGTGTGTTATTTTTATCCCTTGAGCTTTATATGATTTCCATAACCATCTAATGGGTATCCACTCTTATCTTTGATATGCTAATGCTCTTGAATGAAGCTTAGCTTATGCTTTGATTAGTGGACCTATTTTATGGGGAATGATAAGGTTAGGATATAGATGAAGTTAATATTGGAAACACAATTTGTAGTGTATGTGCTCTTGTTGCCTTTACCTTAGCTAATGTCTTGTATGTTTTAATGATGTAGTGAAATCTTAATTCATGTAGAGGCATAGTAGGGTATAGTCTTTATACTTGAGTTCATGTAGCTTCATTCCAATTATTGTCTTGTATGTTTTAATGATGTAGTCTTATCTTAATTCATGTGGAGGCAAAGTTGGATGTAGATTTATGATTTCATGCACTACATGTTGTGAGGAGCTTAATGAACACACACACACTTCTTTTTGTTCACATTATTTCTCTACCCCCTATGGGGCTTAGTTTTATTGCTTATCTTCATTTCCTTTTTGCATCTTAGTGTAGTTTAGTGTAACCAACCTTTCTTTCCTTCTTTTTACCTCTCGCCTTCGAACAAACCAATCGTTGACACACCTCCCAGTGGACGACCCGTATTTGCCACCGCTTCAACGCGGCCGTGCACTTGCGGTTAAATATAAAACGAGATCAATCAAGGAGCTCATGTGAGGTTCAAAGGTAGGATTAAGACACACACTAATACATCACATAATCAAAACTCCTCCACCCCCCAATGGAGATGAACTACTCTTTACTCATCTCTAAACTTAAGAAAGCATAAAAACAAGCCAAAACCATAATGCAAAATTCAAAAAACTAAATGAAGGAAAACAAGCACAAAGGAAATGACAAAAAAGGAAGGACATCAAAATAAAGAACAAGACTAAACTGGATTAAAATAAAATCTTACAAAGCTTTCTTCTCCTCTCCTCGTCCACACTACTAAACAATAAATAAAACCTACTCTACTAAACAAGAAAGGAAACTAACCTAAGGAGGAGAGGGACGAAGAAGAAGAAGAAGAAGAAGAAGGCATTACAAGTCTATTTATAGTAGATTAGAGGGTTTGGATGATTCTGGACGCCATCGGGTGACTATAAATAAGATGTGGATGTTGCATATGCACTGACCCAAGAAGCAGACCCACAATAGAAATCCGGATGTCAAGCACTTAACCAGATCCGCTAGTGGCGATTTTTATTCTGCCACAAGCGGATCAGTTTTCTCCGATCGTCTCCAAATTTTAACCACAACTTTAGTTAACATATTAAACATGTGGGCTCGCCCGGAGCTATTGGTTCGAGCCCATTTGGTTTTAATTATCAAATTACTCCTCAGGTTTAGGAGATTCTGAACTTTTGTAACCATCATATTTTTCTTAACACTTAAGTCCCTCTGGGTTTTCACTTAGGTCCTTCTCGAGTTACAATCCAATCCTTGGGCATTACAAACATGTCCAGAACCTGCCAAATAAGTCCATTCTTCCTGCGTTTAGGTCCTTTTCACTTCCTTTCTCTTTTTTCTTACCTAAACCTTGAAACACATCAAACAAACACTTGAGTACCACAAATATGGGGTAAAATAAAGGATAGATGGCATGAATGCAATGTATGATATGGTACTATCAAATACTCCCACACTTAGCTTTTACTAGTCCCGAGCAAAATAAAGAAAGAGAAAAATGAATGAAAGGAAAAACATACGAAAACAAGGAAATCTTAACTCACATTCGTAGGAATTGTGGTTGCACTTAGCACGTGCAACAAGCCGTTAAACCTCCTTCTCGCTAAGGAGGAGGAGTGTTGTCTCCTGAGGGTTTTCAGCCGATATACCTACAAAATCCGAACATCGACGCATTATTCGACCTAGCAACACGACTCGATGGATCTACTTTTGTTGATCATTGGATACGGTAATACTACGGACCGATTCTATATATGTATCCAGTCTACACTCCTAGCCTAATGAATCATTCGTGCAAGTTAATTAAGGACTTAAGTCAAAGACATGGGCAACCTTAACATCCTCAAGTGATACAAAGTTTAAAGTCCATCGGTGCACCCTTTCCATAGAATCAGTAGTTTCCTAATCTTCTCTGGAATCCTTGGTTTGGACTTCCAAAGGCATAACAGTCAACCATTCCATTACATTCAGTAGCATTCAGACCATCTTTGGATATCTCGATTCGGTCTACCAAATGGATATCGATCATCCGAACTTGACCTTTATTTATTATCCCAACGACCAGATCCTATTGGCCCACGTGGCAAAAAGTTCTTCCACACACTTATAATTTTTCCATTTAGCAACACCTGTTGAAATGTCCCTCAACGGTCTACCGAGGCTTCTTCGGTTAACCAAATACTTGTTGCTAGTGAAAGCCCAACGACTCTTTTCCATGTGGTTTTTGATCGTGATTTGTTAACCAACTTTTGAGCAAAAATTTCAGTGGAAAGCCCACACTTACCTCGGTCTATCGAAGACCATTCGGTCCACCAAAGTCGATCATCAGAGCCCGACCGTTGTTTACTGTCCATCTCTTAATGGTGAACCCAATTGTATTCGGGGGAATCGAAGTTAATTGCTCGAAATTAGAAAAAAGTTAATGTAAGTTGGTGGATGCTTATCCCAACACTAGTTGGTCAACCGAGTTTTTTATTCTGACCAATACACCTACATCTTGTCAGGAGACCGTTTATTTCCTGGTCGACCGTACATGCTATGAATTCTGCCCGAGCTTAAGTCATTACTTGTTTCCTATTGGTCCAAACTTCACCAACTCACCGTAATGGATCTATTTGTTTTGAAGGCTATAAAGGTTTCATTTAAGAGACACAATATACACTTTACTTGCCGAAAAATCTTTCATACTCTTGTGCTCTCAAACTCCAAGTCTTCAAAGCTCCACCAACTCTTAAACTTCAATCAAATTCACTCTATGCTCAATTCTAATCCTTGAGTGCATTCATGTTAGTGTTCAAAAACTTCATTCATCTTCTATTGTGTTTTAAAGCTTTGCGGAATCACCCTTTTGGGTTGTGAGAGGAGATTTGAGCAAGGCGAGGGTGTTCGCAATGCTCCGATTGTAAGAGGGTTTATCTTCTACCCGGAATGAAGATAATAGTGAATTCTCAAGTAGGGATCACAGGAGGGATCAGAAGTTGAGGGGAGGACTAGATCATGGTGGTGTGATCGAACCTCTACAAATCTCTGGAGTCATCTTTTGGTTTGTAATCTTTTCCTCACTATTTTAATTGTGCATTATTTATGTAAATTGGGATATAATATATTCACGCCTCTAGATTAGCAATCGATGTACAATGATTTTGATTT
The DNA here is from genome assembly GCA_963682175.1 of Triglochin maritima. NCBI lineage: Eukaryota > Viridiplantae > Streptophyta > Magnoliopsida > Alismatales > Juncaginaceae > Triglochin > Triglochin maritima. The sequence continues at coordinate 20,940,920 of OY821771.1, read as the reverse complement.
GTTTTATATCAAGACAAGATCTTTTGGTTTAGTTGCCTATAGTGATGCCGATTATGCAGGATGCTTATTCGATCAGAAAAGTTGTTGTGACACTGCTGTAGAATATGGTTATTATGTCGATTTTTTTGGCATATCACGTCGGGTTGTGCGACTATAGTTGACCAACGTGTGTCCAGGGGGACGTGGTAAGGGAGGCGATATCATGTTGACCAATACGCCGACGTGGTTTGTAGGTTAACCATGTCAGTATTTGCCAATAACACTGACGTGGTTTTAACAACATACCACGTTGGCCGCAACCACACAACCGGCACGGATGTGCTATTTTTAAAACAAGAAATTTGGGTTGTCCTAATTTTAAAACAGGAAATTTGGAAAAAAATTCCAATAATAGGCCATAACATGTCAGTTTGTTAGCAAATGACCGACAAGGTTTGTAGACACAACACATCAATTGAAACAAAAGGCTCATGTGGAAAATAATAGAATATACCACGTCCATTAGTTGGCAAAGGACAACCGATGTGGTGTGTCCTTTAATTGAAATTTTTTGTGAAATGACACGTTGCTTTCAAAGAAATACCAGACGTGTTATGTCCTTATATGAATTTTATTGTTTAATTCTGATTTTATTTTTATTTTCACATAAGAATCCCAGCAATTTAAACAGAAATGCACCACATAATATTGCCTGCAATTAAAACATGCATACACCACAAGATTCTGAACATCGCATATAAATCTAATTGTGTTCTACCCAATGTATATTCCAAACTATTTTGTTATTGATCGTATATATATATATCTCACTTTACACTACGATCCCTTAAATGTATATACCAAAAATGTCACACACACATATTACTTAACCTATTACACAATCTCAAAATTTATAATATGTACATCCAATAGAAACTGACGTACAATTCCGAAAAAATTGAAGTTGTAAGGTTGTTCAGGTGAGGTAGGGTTGTAGACTATCTTTGTGGTGTAAACTACGTTGGTGTTGTACACTATGTCTTTCTATAAACTATTTTGTTGCTATATATACACTATGCATGTCATACCAGAATTCTTAGTAAGTAGCCTGAATGTGGCTGCAACGTGTTAGGCTTTGTTTTACAGTTTCGTTTGGTCTGAATGTGAGGTTGAAAATTCTACAAACCAATGATATATCATGTACATATTCATGATCATCTATTACAATAAAAGCTTAAATAGGACAACATCACCTGATAAACTTACATTTCTCAAATAACATGCTAGCATCGTATGCCTGATCAAAAAAGAAGACTACTTCGCATGCGTAATGTCGTTCTCTTCCTGAGAAAATGGTGTAGGATCGATGTAGGTCGCTAAATCTAATCAATTTTAAGCTTATTCTCTACTTGCTTAGGAAACAAAGATGCACAATGGAAATTGAACAAGCAACCAAGTAAAGAAGGAAAATATGCAAACCACAAGGGCACCAGAAGATTTTTATAGAGGTTCGGCCTCCCGCCTACTTCCTCTCTTGCAAGCTCCGCTCGACTCCACGAGCTTCGCCTACGTCTTCACTATCAATCTCATTCTGAGCCGAGATTAAGCCTTTACACAGCAAGCTAGCGAACAATCCTCACCTAGCTTGGACCCCTCTTCTCACAACCCGAGATGGAACACTTTGGGATCTCACCGAAGTCTATACTCTTTGTCTTGGGATTTCACCGAGACCCTTGCTTCTTTGACAGACAATTGAGTGGAACAACATCTCTAACTTAATTTTGAATATGATCAAAGGTGTGGAATTTTGGCTTAGAGTGTGGTGTAGGATCTTTTGGGATGAGGAGACTTCACTCTAATGTACGAGAAAATTGTGTGTGAGAGAGTTGTCTAAACAATGTGTTCAATCCTCTATTTATAAGCTCCTAAGGTGTTATAGCCGTTGTGACAAAAGTGGTAAAAGAATGTGTGAGAAACACAAAATAGAAATGCAAAGGTCATTGTTCTGGTTAAGTTCGGTCGACCGACATGGGTAACACATGTTCGCTTTTTGGCCCTTTAATCCTAATTTTGATGATTTGGAAACTAATATTATGCACATCTTCAATTAGAACATCACACACATCATATTGTGAAATTGCATAGATATTGTCTATTCCTAACAATGTAGGTGATCGAAACAAGGGACTAATCAACTTCAAGATCAAGGCTCAAGACTTGTAATCAAAGCTCAAGAACTTCACATATAATTTTCTATTTATATGAGTTATAGTATCAAATGTACACTTGATGCACAAAGGATAAACTTGTTTCTCTCGGTCGACCATTTGCCTCTCGTTCTACCAAACCTATTCACAACGGATGACCGACTGACTGTCGGTGAACCGTGTTCCTAGAGTCAGTAACGACTTGATCTCTCTGGAATACTTGTTTCGGTGTACCGAACCATACCCTGTCACCCGTCTACTTAGAGTCAGTAACCACTTGATCTTTCTGGAAACCTTTTGTCAGTTTACCAACCTCTACCCAGTCAACTGTTTCCTTATCCCTAGTAGCTTTGAAATTTCTTTGGATATCTCTATTCGGTGTACCGAAGGATTATCGGTTATCCGAACTTCATTTTTATCTTTTGGCCTAAACGACTTCATCTTATTGGGCATGTGCCATAAACTAACTCCAACATACTTATCTTTTGTTGTTTAGAAACCACCTTTGAGACGTCAATCTCGGTCTTCCGATTACTCTTTGGTTTACCGAAGACTTGTTGTCAATAAAAAAATAATGGATATTTGTCTACGTAATATTTTTATCGATAAACAAATTTCCTAGAAAATGTCAGCAGAAAACCCACAAATGTATCGGTCAATCGACCTTGCCACGGTATACCGAACAAGATCACCGAGTCACAACAATTCTTTATTGTCCAATTGGAACGGTGAGCCGAAGTGTTCTCGGTCAACTTAATTTAATTGCACGATATTAGGAAAAACTTACTGGAAGTTGGGGAACGGTTATCCGACCTATAGTCGGTCAACCGAGTTCTTCAATCTGACCAATTAACCCACATTTTGTCAGACGACCGTTGGTGTCCCAGTCGACCGAATTCGTCCTGAATTCTGCCCGAGCTTTAGTCACATCTTGTTTCTTATTGGTCCAAACCTTACCATAACGGCTCTATTTGTTTTGAAGACTATATAAGCTTCATTTAAGAGACACATTCACTCCTCTCCTTGCCAAAAATCCTTCCTACTCTTGTGCTCTCAATCTCCAAACCTTCAAAGCTCCACCAACTATCAAACCTCTATTAAATTCACTCCAAGCTTAATTCCAATCCTTGAGTGCATTCAAGTTAAAGTTCAACAACCTCATTCAATTTCCATTGTGTTGTAAACTTCGAGGAAGCACCCTCTCGGGTTGTGAGAGGAGATCCGAGCACGGCGAGGGTGTTCGCAAGGCTCCGATTGTAAGAGGATTTATCTTCGACGCGGAACGAAGATAATAGTGAATTCTCAAGTAGGGACCGGAGGAGAGATCAGAACTTGGGGAGAGGACTAGATCACGGTGGTGTGATCGAACCTCTATAAATCTCCGGAGTCATCTTGTGGTTTGCAATCTTTCTCTTATTATTTTAATTGTGCAATTGTTTAATAAAATTAGGAGATAATGTATTCACCCCCTCTAGATTGGTGATCGATTGACTTACTTTTGGTATCATAGCGTAGGTTTACTCATCTAATCCATTCAGCCATGGAGAGTAACACTAATCCACTTAGAGAAGGATTATCTACCACTAGACCCCCTTTGCTTACCGGAAATAATTATGCACATTGGAAGAATAGAATGAGAATCTACATCCAATAAATTTCCTTAAAAATGTTGATATTTCTTGGTAGTAAATATGTTCAACACACTAGTGAACAATTAGCAACATTAACCGATCCAATAACTGCTAATGCCGAGATGAATGCTAAACTCATGAACATATTAGCTTGTGGAGTGGACACTCAAGAATATGGTAGGATTACCAGATGTGATACTGCTTATGAGATATGGAAATTACTTGAATATCATCATGAATGATCATCTAGAATGAAAGAAACTAGGGTTGATATATTTGTGCGTAAATATGAATTATTCTCTATGTAACCCGGTGCAAGTATAAGCGAGATGAACACTCGCTTCACCGAGATTACTAACAATTTGAAAAATCTTGGTAAGAAGGTGTATGAAGGTGACGAGGTGCGAAAGATTCTTCGATCTCTCTTAAGCGATTGGGAGAAAAAGACAACCGCCATTGAGGAGGCTCAAGATCTCAACACATTGTCAATGGAGGATCTCATCAGAAGCCTTATGGGTTATGAGATTCAAATGAATGAGACAAAAGACATGGAGAGATCGAAAAAGAAAGAAAAGGTTATTGCTCTCAAGGCTAACTTTGAATCCGAAAAATCGGATGACGTGGAGAGTAATGAAGATCTTGCAATGATGGTTAAGAGATTCAAGAAGCGTTGGGTGAAAGAGAAATTTCAAAGAAAGAGAAGGGATGATGGAGAGAGATCCAAGGTCCTATTTGTTATGGATGTGATAAAGTTGGACATATAAAGAAAGATTGTCGCTTAATCCAATTCAAGGAAAGAAATGAGAAGAGTGAATGAGGAAAAAGATAGTAGATTCAAAAGAAGAGAGAAGAAGTATAAGGAGAAGAAAAAAGTCCTCAAGGCAATTTGGGTTGGATCATCCGATTCATCCTCCGGTTCTTCAAGTGAGTCGGAAAATGAAGAAGCTCATTTATGTCTCTACACTCAAGAAGATATCAATGGAGAATTAGGTAGTGCATCTTCATCAAGCGAGCAAGACGAGCCCAATACTTGCAATGTTGCCGAATATGGAGAAAAAGAGGTAGTCTCAACTCACGAATCAAACTCATATGATGAATTACTTGATGCATTTCATGAATTGCTTGAAAATGTGACATATTGAGGCGTAAAAGCAAATTATCTAGGAAAGCTAATCATGATCTAGCTTGTCTAAATTAATCATTGTCAAATGAAGTTGATAAGCTTGTGTTGGAAAATAAAAGCTTAAAAGAACTCAATGTTGAATCTCATGCTAAATAAATACATGTTCTTAGAGAATGCATTAAGCAATTGACAATTGATCTTGAAAAATTCACAAAAGCAAAGAAGATACTAGACATGTGATTTGGTAGTCAAATTCAATCATTAGAAAAGCATGGCTTAGGATACATGAATGAAAATAAAAACTCTAAGAGTTATTTTGTGCATGCTTTAAATGGTGTAGTGAAAAAGAAATTTTCTTCAAATGTTTGGGTAGCTAGGACCAACCAAGTTTGGGTACCTACAGCTAACCCCAAAGGATCCAAACAAATATGGGTACCAAATTTATCTTCTTCTTCTTTGAATGTAGGTGAAAAAGAAGGGGAAGTGGATTGTAGATAGCGGATGTTCGAGGCACATGACGGGAGACCACTCCATGTTCAAAACATTGAAATCAAAGAAAGGTGGAACCGTTGATTGACATCATTTCATGCTCATATTTGTATCTTATATCCATTATCTTTCACCTAAACAATGCTATGTCACGAGTTTTATGTTTACTTTTCAGGAATAAATAGGTTTGAAGAGATGAAGCATAAAAGGACCCAAAAGCTGGGAAAAAGGACTGAATTGTGAGATCTAGGGACCAAGATGCAAGGGAGAAGGACCTGAACGCAGGACAGAAGGACCTAAGAGAAAAATAGAAAACTCCACACCATCATGGGGAGAATTTTGGCAATTCTATTCGGGTCGGAGCTCCAATAAACGAAGTAGATGCATTTAAGACCACCAAATACACTAAGCAAAGCCTAACACAAATTCCAGAGGGATCTGGAATTTTTAGACCGCTAACTGGCGGTCACTTTTGGCCCAAATCCGCTAAGATTTCTCTAGGTTACGTATTAGTGTATATGTAGTCCACTTCTGGTATTTGTTAAGTTCCACATCGGGGGATTGTCCCGGATTAGCTTTTTCCATGCTTATAAAGAGAACTCTTCACATCCTATTGTAATCACTCCATATTTTAAGTGGCTATTCTTCCTACTAGAAGTGAGGCCTTGAAGCACACACTAAAGTAGGAGGATGCTACTTGAAATGTGAGTCATTTTATCAATAAAGTTTTGTGTTTCTTTCATAGTTTGTTTATGCTTATTTTATTGTTTGTGCATGTTTTAGTTTAATCATCTTTTATTTCTAGCTTAGTTTTAATATGCTTTCTTTACTTAGTTTAATAATTAGTGTAATGTTTAGTGAGTAGTTCCATCCCCTTTGGGGGGTGGAGTAGATGTACATACATGCATTAGAGAATGGGATGAATGCTTTATTTTTGATGTGTTGATAAAACATGAATGTATGCTTGCTTGTTTAGGATAGAATTTATAACTTGATGAGTTTTGCCAAAATGATTAGACACCTCTCATGCTTGTTTAGGTTCTGAAATAAACAACTTATTAGTTGGTGAATAGATTGATAGGTTTTGCCATAACATTTAAACACTTCCTATGCTTGATACACACCACCTTCATGTGCTTAAAGAATGTATTCTACACCCACCTCTTTGCATGTGTGCACTCACTCCACCCCTTAGGGGTTTTCCCATTTCTGTATTCCAGCATTCTTCCTTTGTTCTTAGCTTAGTTGTCATTTCATTGTTTGTTTCCTTCATTCGCATTTCATGCTTCTTAGCGTAGTTTAGTGTAGAGTAGCATAATCAATCTTTCTCCCCCAATTTTTGCCACTTGATTTCTGATAAACAAGAGGCTGCTCACCTCCCTGAGGACGACCCGTACTTGCCACCGCTTCATCGCGGCCGTGCACTTGCGGTTTAATTAAAACGTTCAACAACCGTCACATTTGGGGATAATTCTAAAGGTCAAATTATTGGCATCGACGATGTTGGTAATAATTCTAATACCCAAATACAAAATGTGCTTCTTGTGAATGGTTTGAAACATAATTTGCTTAGTCTGAGTCAATTAACCAATAAAGGATTCTTAGTGCTCTTTGATCAACATATTGTACACATTATTTCTAAATCTAGTTTGCAAACCACTTTTAAAGGCTATAGATATGGAAATGTTTATGTTGTGCATGTTGATAAAATTGACTCATTCTCTAAGGAAACATGCTTGGCTTCTTCAAATGACAAATCTTGGTTATGGCATAAGAGGTTAGGCCACATTAGTATGAGCGAACTTCATAAACTTGCTAAATTTGACTTGGTAAGAGGATTGCCTAAATTGGATTACAAGAAAAATAAGCTTTGCAATGCTTGTGAATTTGGAAAACAATTTAAAAGTTCGTTCAAATCAATTAACATAGTTTCTACTTCAAAACCTTTGGAACTCTTGCATATGGATCTCTTTGGTCCATCTAGAACCTTTAGTCTAGGTGGCAAGAGATATGCATTTGTCATCATTGATGATTTTACTCGATTTACTTGGGTTTTGTTTCTTGCAAACAAGAATGAAGCTTTCAAAGAATTTGAAAATTTTACGAAATGAATTCAAAAGGAAAAAAGGGTCTTTGATTTTGAAAATTCATAGTGATCATGGTGGTGAATTGGAAAATGAAGTGTTGAGGAATTTTGTGATTCTAATGGTATTGAACATACTTTTTCTTTACCAAGAACTCCTCAACAAAATGGGGTAGTTGAAAGGAAGAATAGAACTCTTCAAGAAATGTCAAGAATATTGCTTTGTGAAAATGATTTACCAAAGTATTTTTGTTGTGAAACAGTTGACATGGCTTGTTACATTTTTAACCATGTTTTGATTCGACCAAATTTAAACAAAACATCTTTTGAACTTTGGTTTAGCAAACCCCCAAAAATTTCTTATTTCAAAGCTTTTGGTTCTAAATGTTTTTTTCTCAATACCAAGGATAATTTAGACAAATTTGATGCTAAATCCGATGAAGCCATATTTTTAGGATATTCACGTAGGAGTAAAGCATATCAAGTTTATAACAGGAGAACTAGTTGTGTAGAAGAATCCATGCATGTTCACTTTCAAGAAGAACCATATAAGGACAATTCTAACCTTGATGATGAACTTATTGACCATATTTGAAATATTACAACTCAAGAACAACCCAATGAGACATCTCAAGAAAAACAAGAGCTTCCAAAGGATTGGCAATATAAGAAGGGCCATCCTAAGGATCTTGTAATTTGTGATGTATTATCAAAAGGAATTGTTACTAGGTCTAATGCCCTTGTTGTATGTGACTCTTATGCTTTTATATCTCAACTTGAACCTAAGAAAATAGAAGAAGCATGTGATGATGAATTTTGATTAACAGCTATGCATGAAGAGTTAAACCAATTCATTCGTAATGATGATTGGGAGCTTGTTCCGAGACCTAAAGATCAAATGGTAATTCGCACCAAGTGGATTTTTCGAAACAAACTTGATGAATCCGATCAAGTGGTAAGAAACAAAGCTCAATTGGTCGCTCAAGGTTACAACCAAGAGGAAGGCATCGACTTTGATGAAACCTATGCTCTGGTAGCTCGATTAGAAGCAATTAGAATGTTATTAGCCTATGCATCATACATGGATTTTAAACTCTTTCAAATAGATGTTAAAAGTGTGTTTCGGAATGGTTTTATTATCGAAGAAGTTTATGTTAAACAACCACCCGGTTTTGTGAATGAAACATACCCGGATCATGTATTCAAGCTTAAGAATGCTCTTTATGGGCTTAAGCAAGCTCCTAGAGCTTGGTATGAAAGGTCGAAGACCTTTTTGCTTGAAAACGGATTCACCATGGGGAAAGTTGACACCACATTGTTTACTAACACCGAAGATAAAGATTTATTAATCATACAAATATATGTTGATGACATTATATTCGGTTCTACTGATGATTGTCTATGCCAAGAATTTTCTAAGTCTATGCAAGGTGCATTTGAAATGAGCTTGATGGGTGAACTCAACTTCTTTCTTGGACTCCAAATCAAGCAAACCTCGGAGGTAAACTTCATCAACCAAACCAGATACACTAAAGAACTACTCAAAAGATTTGGATATGAAGATAGCAAACCTAAAAATACTACCATGAGCACAAGCTTGAAATTGGAAAAAGATGAAGAAGGCTAAGAAGTTGATATTAAAAAATATCGAGGTATAATTGGTTCACTTCTTTATTTCACCGCTAGTAGACCTGATATCATTTTCGGTGTTTGCCTTTGTTCCCATTTTCAATCTTGTCCTAAATAATCTCATATGCATGCATTGAAAATGATTTTTCGTTATTCAAAAAACTACTTGTGATTTTGGATTGTTTTATCCCAAGACTCGATCTTTTGATCTCATTGCCTATAGTGACACCGATTATGCCGGATGCAAATCTGATCGGAAAAGTACTAGTGGGACATGTCAATTCTTTGGTAAATCATTGGTTTCTTGGTTTAGTAAGAAGCAAAATAGTGTTGCACTCTCAACAACCGAAGCCGAGTAAGTGGTCGTCGGATGTTGTTGTGCACAAATTCTTTGGATTGTAGGATCGTGTGGGTCTATGGGTCCACTAATCACTTTTACGTTAATCCCTAACTAATCAAACAATAAACGCAACGGAAACAATTTAAAGACTAGTAGGGAAAAAGAACAAGCAAACCACAAATCGACTCGGCGTTTTTATAGAGGTTCGGCACCCCACCCGGGTCCTAGTCCTCTCTTGCAAGCTCCACTCGACTCCGCGAGCTCCGCCTACGACTTCACTATCCGCTCCCCATTCCGGGCCGGGAGACAACGCCTTACAACCAGCAAACTCGCGAACAACCCTCGCCGAGCTTGGAATCCTCTTCTCACAATCCAAGAAGGATCACTTCGGGCTCTCACCGAAGTCTATACTCGTGTATTGGGCTTTCACCAAGACCCTTGCTCTCTTGACAACAAATGTAACTTGAGTGGAACTCACTCTCTAATTTAGCACAACAATTGCTAATATGATGATTGATGAATGATGTGGAAATTAGGCTTTGGGAATCACTAATTTGGAGCTTTGAGGTTGTGGAAAATCTCACTATAGGTTTGACACTTTGGAGTTGTGAAATTCTTTGGAAAACTAAGTGCAAACCTCTATTTCTATGCTCCTAAAGATTTCTAGCCATTTGGACAAGATTTGATTGGGTTTTGTGCAATGTACACAAAGCAGAAACTTGGGCTGCAAATCTGTCCAGAACCGGTCAACCGAAACTAATAAACCGGTCGACCGTTCACTTGATTTCAAGGAGAACGGTCGAACAAAGAAATATTCGGTCGGACAAACGAGCTAGAACTTAACTCTACTTAAGTGAATCGGTCGAACCAAAGTATGGGGTGGTCGACCGTTAAGGGGATTCAGTTGACACAAAGTTGGATCGGTCAAACGAAGAGTGTGTCGACCGATAGCAGGGAATTTAGTTTCTTAAAAAAATGTTCAACCGGTCGACCGAAACAAAGTCGTCGTTCGACCGGTTACCGAATGTATTTTGGGGTTAAGTTTGTTTTATACGAATACGACAAGAAAAATGGCCATATTAAAATCCAGGACCGGTCGACCGAAAAGGTAGAACCGGTCGACCGGTAGAGTTCGGTAAAATCACTGGGGAAGGTCTGTTATAAACCGGTCGAACTGAGAACTGGTTCGGTCGACCGGTTCACACAGGAATTGTGGGTTTATGTTTTAAGTGATTTCCGACTAAGGTTTGGGTGATCTAATGAAGTCCAAATAAGGTGAAACTTTGTGTGTGACTTATCTAAGGAACCTAGTGTGTATGTGATAAGTTTTTAGCTCTTGTATGCTCAATTTACACATGTTCCTAAGACTCAAAATAAAATCACGATTACAAGTCTTCATATAGCTTTATTACAAATCTTGACTTGATTTCCTTCCTTCCATGAGTCTTGATCACCTGTAGAGGTTAGCACATGCAATATATATGCAATGCAATATGTGTGGTACTCTACATTACTTATAATTAAGATTAGGTTGATTAAATCATCAAAAAAGGGATTAAGTCAGAAACCCAACATGGATGAGGCAAACCCTCAAGGATTTGAGACTTGAGTTTCATACTATACCTATCCTATGTGATAATACAAGTGTGATTGACATCATTTCATGCTCATATTTGTATCTTATATCCATTATCTTACACCTAAGCAATGCTACGTGACGAGTTTTATGTTTAGTTTTCAGGACTAAAGAGGTTTGAAGGGAAGATCCATGAAAGGACCCAAAAGCATGAAAAAGGACTTAATTGTGAGACCTAGGGACTGAGTTGCAAGGGAGAAGGACCTGATCGTAAGACCGAAGGACCTAAGAGCAAAATAGGAAACTCCACACCATCATGGGGAGTATTTTGGCAATTCGATTCGGTTCGAAGCTCCAACAAACCAAGTATATGCATCCAAGACCAACAAATCCATCAAGAAAAGCCCACAACCAAAAACAACTCGATCTGAAGCTTATAGACCGCCAATTGGCGGTCTTGGACCGCTAATTGGCGGTCCATATTACTCAGGATCCGCCAAAATTTCTCCTGGACTTGTACTAATGTTCGTTTAGGCTATTTTTGGTATTGGTTTAGTCCCACATTAGGGGATTGTCCCCGATTAGCTTTTTCCATGCGTATAAATAGAACTCTTCACCTTCCATTGTAATTACCCATTGCTTGGTGGCATTCTCTCTACTAAGGAGTGAGCCTTGAAGCAAAAACTCAAGGTGGAGAAGAATGCTACCTTCAATGTGAGTCATTGTTATTAAAATAATTCTTCTAGTTTCTTTTAATCTTGTCTTTTAATTTGTGCATGTTTGTTTAGTCTTTCATTTCCTTTTCAGCTTCTTTAATACTTCTTGCTTTCTTAGTTAACTTTCATTTCAGTATTATGATTTCTTTTGTTAGTATAGTTAGTGTAATGAGTAGTGAGTAGTTCCATCCCCTTTAGGGGTGGAGTAGATGTATGTACATGTTATGTAGGTGGTATGAATGCTTAATATGAATGTTTTGTGAGAAATATTAGTATGCTTGCTTGAATTATTAAGAACCTTACTTGATGGTTTCTGCCATAGCTTAGGTACACTCCATGCTTGTCTAAGTGTCTTAATAACAACCTTGCATTGCTCATATTAATCACCTAGGTTAGTGTTGTAAATGATAGGTCTTGCCATGAGGTACTTCTTATGCATGAACAAACACTAACCACACTTGAGCTTATAGTATGCATTCAACACCACACTTATTTCATGTGCACACACACACACTCCACCCCTTAGGGGTTTCCATTCCTGTCTTTTTATCTTCTTCATTAGTTGTTTAGCTTAGTTGTTTAGTTTAGTTGTTTAGTTATTTCATTTCAGCTTGCTTGTTTACTAGTTTAGATTAGTGTAGTGTAGTGTAATACACCTTTCTCTCCTTATTTTACCTCTCGCCTTCGAACAAACCAAGTGTCGACACACCTCCCAGTGGACGATCCGTATTTGCCACCGTTTCAACGCGGCCGTGCACTTGCGGTTAATATAAAACGATCAATCAAAGTGCTATAAATCTATCTAAAAACCCAATTCTTCATTCAAGAACCAAACATATCGATGTTCGTCATCATTTTCTTAGAGATCATGCTCTTAAAGGTGATATTGAATTGCAATTCATTTCAACCAATGATCAATTAGCGGATATATTTACTAAACCATTAAATGTTGAACAATTTGATAAGATTAGACAAGAACTAAGGATGTATAGTTCTAAAGAAATATCATAATTCATCTCCTTTGTTTAAAAATCATTGCTTGAATTGTTTGCTTTTGTGGTCTGTCCGCACAGGATGGATGACCGAACACAGTTCGGTTAACCAAATTGCGTCTGGACAGGTATCCAGACTTGCTCTGGATTCATCGTTTCGGTACACTGTTTCATAGTCGGTTGACCGAAACCTTTGGTTTGCTAAAATTAGCAAACTTCCCTGTTCCCGTTCCAACGGTTATCCGGAACTATCTCGGACGACCAGCACGTAGGAGTGAATTTTTTGAATTATTTGGTTACCCCTTTTTGAATGACTCTTTTTAAAATTTTGGGTAACCCATTTTGAATCGGATGACCGTTGTGGCAATTTTGAAGTTCCCTGTTTATCTCAAAATGGACGACCGTTCCTGGTTCGGTAATCCGTTCCCAAGATCTAGTAAACTTCTTCACATACTGTCATCCTTTTTGCAGTATACTGAAGCTCGTTTGGTCGACCGAGTTGTCCTTTTTCTACCGGTTGGAACTCGTCCAACGGTCCTCCGAGACACTTATGGATGACCGTTGGACACAATTTTTTGGGTTTCAAATCATCCCCCTTCTATATATTTGGATCCCCTCTTCCATTTCTAATATCCCCAAAGCTCACTTTTGCATCCTCCCCTTTCTCACTTCACAAACCATTCATCTCTTTCTCAAATCTTATTCATTCCCCATGGGTCCAAGGAAAATTTGTTCATCTAAGAAGATGGCGGAACCACCAAAAAAACCGACAACTAGGAGGGGAAAGAAACCCGTTCCTCCGGCAAAGAAGACTAGACTCAACCCCAACATACCTTCTTCTTCTACAAATCCGGCGAATGAACCCGTCGACGAATATCTTCGGCCCTTCAACAATGACATCTTCTACAATCTTAAGGTGAGGGAGTACTACTATACTATTAGTGGTGCAATTCCAATTCTGGAGCGGAAGATCTTTATCAAAGATTTCGAGTCAATTGGTCTCTCAACCTATCCCGTTGTTGATCACGTTGGAGTTTTCTTTCATGACAAACTTCTAGTCCCTTTCTCCGCGGAAGCTTGTCGTCAATTTTATGGCAATCTCCGGGAGACTACCACTCTTAATGGAACTCAAACGACGCTTACCACCCAAGTTGATTCCATCTCCTTCTCTCTCACCGCATCTATTCTCTCGGAGATCACCAGACTTCCTAGTGCTGGCGAGCATATCTACAACCTCTCTTGGGGAGAAGTTTGTGTCTCCATGAGTCAATTTATGGAGGTGACTCAACTGGATGTTCCTCAAGAAGGCAAACTTGCCATTCCTCATCTTCTGGTTGTCGGACGCATTCTTTGTCGTTTCATTTCCACCAACATTTTTGTGCGTGAAGGGCACAACGACAAACTTAGCCACCAAATGATGAAGTTCCTCTTCAACCTCTCTATTGGTACTCACACTACTTGGCACTTGTTCATCATAAACCATATGATCTACATTGCTCGGAAGAAGCAGAACTTTCTCCATTTTCCTATGTTAATCTTGCTGGTCATAGATCACTTCAACATCTAATTTGACCGCGATCTTTTCAAATCCTCCAATACGGTCATCGACAAATATGCACTCAAACGGATGCGCTCCGGGAAGCAAGCACTTGAAGAAGATTAAGAAGTGGAAGATGATTCCTCTGAAAATGAGGATGATGATGTCTCAACCAAAGCTCCACATTGATCTCCTCCATCCGATGCCGAGGTGACTCCAAATTGGGATCCTCGCTCGACTTGTGGTCCACGGAGATACACTCGTCCCAATTGGTCATTCGGCACCAATGCTCAATGGCACCAACCCGGCTTGAGCCTATCGTCACGAAGCTCTTGGACCAGAATTGCAAAGAGATCCATGAAGTTCGGAATTTAGTGAATCATAACTATCAAGGAATTGAAGACCTCACCTCCGATTTCCAATCTTTTCAGTTGGCGACGTCGAACTCGCTCAATGAGATCAACAATCAAATTCGAGTGGTTGGAGACTCTCGTCAAGCATTTCTCGACTCCCAAAATGACATTACGGAGCTTCTTCGAGACATGAACAAGCCAAAAAGTAAACTATCTTTGTTGCCTGTTTGCTTATTGTTGTTTGTCATGTTTGTTTCATTTGTCATTTGCTTTGCTTTGGTGTGTTTGTTTTTGTATTGGCTTTATGCCTTATCTTCCCTTTTTAAAGAAATGCATTTTCATTTACATATTGTTTGTCTTTTTCTCACAAACATTGATATTACCTTCTTTTTGATGGATGTCAAAAGGGGGACAACAATGGATAAAACATGCCTAAATCAAATATGTGAATCTCTGCATCTAGTAAGGGGGAGTTATCATATCTTTTGCATATTGATAGGGGAGCACTTACACAATTTGACATTAGTTTGTTATCATCAAAGAGGGGGAGATTGTTGGCTTTTTGGCCCTTTAATATTAATATTGATGATTAACAAACTAATATTATGCACATCTTCAATTAGAACATCACACACATCATATTGGCAAATTGCATAGATATTGTGTATTCCTAACAATGTAGGTGATCAAACCAAGGGACTAATAACCTTCAAGATCAAGGCTCAAGACTTGTAATCAAATCTCAAGGACTTCATATGTAATTTTCTATTTATTTGAGTTATAGGATCAAATGTACACTTGATGCACAAAGTCTCTGCTAGTCGATCGTTTGCCTCTCGGTCTAACGAATCTATTCCCAACGGATGATCGAGTGACTCTCGGTGAACCGTGTTTCTAGAGTCAGTAACCACTTGATCTTCCTGGTATCCTTGTTTCAGTGTACCGTACCATACCTGGTCAACCGTCTACTTAGAGTCAGTAACCACTTGATCTTCCTGGAAACCTTTTGTCGGTTTACTGACCTCTAACCAGTCAATTGTTTCCTTATCCCCAGTAGCTTCGAAATTTCTCTGGATATCTCTATTCAGTGTACCGAAGGGTATCAGTTATCTGAACTTCTCTTGTGTCTTTTGGCCTAAATGACTACATCTTATTGACCTACGTGGCACAAACTAACTCCAACCGACTTATCTTTTGTCGTTTAGCAACCACCTTTGAGACGTCAATCTCGGTCTATCGATTACTCTTCGATTTACCGAATACTTGTTGTCAATAAAAACGTAACAACTATTTTTCCACGTAATATTTGACCGTTTTCGATAAACCAATTCCCCAGGCAATGTCAATAGAAAACCCGCACATGTATCGGTCAACCGACCTTGGCACGGTATACCAAACAAGATGACCAAGTCACAACAATTATTTACTGTCCAATTGGAATGGTTAACTGAAGTGTTCTCGGTCAACCGAATTTAATTGCTAAATATTAGGAAAAACATACCGAAAGTTGGTGAATGGTTATCCGACCTATAGTCGGTCAACCGAGTTCTACAATCTGACTAATTAACCCACATTTTGTCCAACGACCGTTGGTGTCCTGGTTGACCGAATTCGTCCTGAATTCTGCCCAAGCTTTAGTCACATCTTGTTTCTTATTGGTCCAAACCTCACCAACTTACCATAATGGCTCTAATTTTTTTAAGGCTATATGAGCTTCACTTAAGAGGCACATTCACTCCTCTCCTAGCCAAAAATAAATCCTACTCTTGTGCTCTCAATCTCCAAGCCTTCGAAGCTCCACCAACTCTCAAACCTCCATTAAATTCACTCCAAGCTTAATCCCAATCCTTGAGTGCATTCAAGTTATCCATTCCAATTGTCAAATTAGACAAGCCAACAACCTCATTCAATTTCTACTGTGTTGTAAAGCTTCGAGGAACCACCCTCTCGGGTTGTGAGAGGAGATCCGAGCAAGGCAAGGGTGTTCACAAGGCTTCGATTGTTAAAGGGTTTATCTTCGACCAGGAACGAAGATAATAGTGAATTCTTAGGGATCGGTGGAGTGATCGAAACTTGGGGAGAGGAATATATAATGGTGGTGTGATCGAACCTCTATAAATTTCCAGAGTCATCTTGTGGTTTGCAATCTTTCTCTTACTATTTTAATTGTGCAATTATTTAAGAAAAATAGGAGATAATCTATTCACCCCCTCTAGATTAGTGATCGATCGACTTACAACACGGTCGACCGGATTCTGTCCAGAAAAGGCGTCCAGATAGTTTCAGAAGCAAATGTTCGACGAAATGAACGGGGATATAACATAAGTGATCGGTCGACCGATTAGGCAGTCCAAAATAATTGTCTAGGAAAGTCCAGGAACATACAGTCGACCAGAGACTAGGGAACGGTTGACCCAAAACTTCCAATCTCTACGGGGTTCAACAGATGTTTAAGTTCGGTTGACCAAAACAAGATTCACGGTCGACTGGTGGTCACATGTATTTTTTGGGTATGCGTAAAAATACGAATACGGTCGTTGGTTTAATACGACAAGCCTAACGAACAAATGACACGTGTAGACGGTCGAACAAAATGCTCAAAATGGTCAACCGGTTTAACACTATTGGCTAACAGATTAACTGATCCAATCGGAGGAATAGAGAACTCCTTCGGTCGATCGATTTTGCTCAAACAGTTTAGGTTTAAGTGTTTTCCGGTGTAAGTTTGGGTGACCTATTGAAGTCCGAATGATATGAGATTTTGTGTGTGACTTCTATAAAGAACATAGTATCTATGTAAATAGAACTCTTGTATGCTCAAGATTAGATAGATTCCTAAGACTCAAAAGAAATACAAAATTACATGTCTTCAATAGCTTGATTACATGTCTTGACTTGAGTTCCTTTCTTCCTTGAGTCTTGATCACCTGTAGATGTTAGCACAAAGCAATATATATGTTATGCAATGTGTGTGCTACTCTACATTGATTATTATTAAGATTAGGTTGATTAAATCACCAAAACATGGATTATGGTCTCAAAGCCAACAATCTCCCCATTTTTATGATGGCAATCTATATCTTAAATACTTGATATTTAGAGATGTAAACTATGCATATAAATGCTCCCCGTATGAGTGCGCATAGTTTTTGTTCAATTTTCAATCCAATTTCAAATTATCACCTAATTCTCTCCCCTTACGATTTCTATAAAAAATTTGCAACGGATTCATTTTCTCCCAAAGTTCTTCTAATGAAGTTGCTCCCCCTTAATTTTGCACTTCATTACCCATTCTAGAAAAAAATTTCATTAAGCTCCACCTATAAACATGGAAATGATATGACAATTAAGTTCACTTCTATTCTCCCCTTTTATTATATGTGCAATGAATGATCATAATCTGGCAATGTAATCATTTTTCTCCCCCTTAATGATTTTCATGAAGCATATCTTAATTGATGAATGAATGTGATAATAGATATAACAATTAAGCATTCAATTTTTCCTAGATTAGAACCAATCTAATATGAATGTAGAAGATAGATAAATTTTACCCAATTTGATCTTCGAATTGGTTTCAATCTACTTTCAATAGTGCCACTGGCTTCAAATTTGACTATTCAGTAGTGCCATTGGCTTCAAATTGTAGATCAAGGTACCCAAACAACTTTGTGTCCTTGACTATTAGCTTTAGGAACCCAAACCATTTTGGTTTTGCGAGCCTACACGCTTGAGGAACTTTCATTAACAAACAAATGCTTGCCATTTAAAGTAGTATGAGATACATGGTTTTTCAATTTGGCATTATATCCTATACCATATTTATCTAGTAATTGTCTTTGACTACCTACAAGCATGTCAAAAAAAATTGTTCCATTTGTGAACCTTTCTAGTTCTTTTATTAATTGTTCATTAAAAGCTCTAAGATCTAGTTGTTCAACATCAATAGGTGTTGCTTTTAGACTACCAAGTTCTAATGCATGTTTTTCATGTCTAGCAATCACCTCATTTTTCTTATTCATGATTATCTCAATTTGGCATTGGACATCATTTATTTGCTTTCTCGTATTCTTGTTCTTTACACAAATGATCTCATATTGTTTTACTAAATCATGAAATGCACTTTGAAGCTCATCATGTGTGTAATATTCATCATTAGCATTTGAGATTGAGCTATCACTAGAATATGACTTGGTTGAGCATGAATTTAATCTAGTAGAGCATGAGTTAGAGGCTATCTCACTTTGTTCATCATCAATTGCCATGAAGCATGAGTGACCAACTTCTCTTCTACTTTGCGAAGAGGATGATGATGGTGATGAAGAATTATCCCAAGTAGCTTCGTGAGTTTCCTCCTTCCTTTCTCTTCTCTTGCTCTTCTCCTCTCCCTTCTTTCCTTTCTCTTCTCATTTTCACTCTCCTCTTCTTTTCTCTCTTCTCACTTCTTCTTCATCTTCTTCCTCTTATTTCTTCCTTATCCTTCTTGAGGAATGTGAAGAAGTCTTGAGCAAGGACTTCAATGTCCTCATTCTCCTGTCTTCTCCTTGGCTCAACGGATTTTGCATGTAATGTCAAAGTTGGTTTCTTGGAGGCTTCCTTCTCCTTTTGATGATTTATTTGGAGTTCCTAAGCCATGAGGTTTCCAATTAGCTCCTCCATCTTTAGTTGGGAAATGTCATGTGCTTCTTCAATTGCAACCACCTTGTCTTCCCAAATGTTGCTTAGCGATCGGCGGAACTTCCTTGTCATCTCTCCTACACTATTTTTTCTTCCAAGAACCAAAAAAGAATTAGTGATATCAGTGAAGTGAGTGTTCATTTTGCTTATGTTCTCACCGATTTGCATAGTGAAAATTTCATATTTATGCATGAGGAGACTAAAGCCAGTTTCTTTAGTTTTACTATCTCCCTCATGATGCATTTGTATTCTATGTCATATTTCATATGCACATAGACATCCTCTAATCCTATTATATTCACCCTCATTTAAGCCATAATAAAGGATATTCATGATAGTTGAGTTCATTTCATATTTCTTCATTTTAGCCCTAGTCAAGGAGGCTAGTTCTTCTTCATTTGGGGGTGTATGGATTTTGGAGGAAGATCCAAAACTTGAGGTCACTAGATACTAAGAAAATTTTCGTTCTATTCTTCCAATAATCATAGTTTGACCCATTAAGTAGTGGAGGCCTAATTGTGCACAATCCTTGTACATGATTACAAGAAGTAGATGTCATGCTAAAATACGGATAAATATCTGAAATTTAGCACCTATGCTCTAATACCAAATGTAGGATCGATGTGGGTTGCTAAATCTAATTAATTTTAAGCTCCTTCTCTACTTGCTTAGCAAACAAAGATGCACAACGAAATTTAAACAAGCAAGCAAGTAAAGAAGGAAAATATGCAAACCACAATGGCACCAGAAGATTTTTATAGATGTTCGGTCTCCCGTCTACTTCCTCTCTTGCAATCTCCGCTCGACTCCGTGAGCTATGCCTATGTCTTCACTGTCAGTCTCGTCCAAGCCAAGATTAAGCCTTTCCACAGCAAGCTACTGAACAATCCTCGCCTAGCTTGGACTCCTCTTCTCACAACCCGAGAAGGAACTTTTTGGGCTCTCACGAAAGTTTATACTCTTTGTCTTGGGATTTCACCAAGACCATTGCTTCTTTGACAGACAATTGAGTGGAACAACACTTTCTAACTTTAGCACACTTTGAGTAGGATATGAATATGATCAAAGGTGTGGAATATAGGATGAGAGTGTGGTGTACGAGCTTTTGGAATTGGGAGACTTCTCTAATGTATGAGACAATTGTGTGTGGAAGAGTTGCCTAAACAATGTGTTCAATCCTCTATTTATATGCTCCTAAGGTGTTATGGCCGTTGTAACAAAAGTGGTAGAAAAATATGTGAGAAACATAAAATAGAAAAGCATGAATCACTGTTCCGGTAAAGTTTGGTCGACCTGTCGGTCGAACAGTAAACTAGTTTGGTCGACCGATTTTGCTCAGATAGTTTAGGTTTAGGTTTAAGTGTTTTTCGATCTAAGTGTGGGTGACCTATTGAAGTCGAAATGATCTGAGATTTTGTGTGACTTCTATAATGAACCTAGTGTCTATGGAATGGATTTTAACTCTTGTATGCTCAACATTACATAGATTCCTAACACTCAAAAGTAATACAAAATTACATGTCTTCAATAGCTTGATTACATGTCTTGACTTAAGTTCCTTTCTTCCTTGAGTCTTGATCACTTGTAGATGTTAGCACAAAGCAATATATATGCTATGCAATGTGTGTCCTACTCTGCATTGCTTATTATTAAGATTAGGTTGATTAAATCGTCCAAACATGGATTAAGGCCTAAAAGCCAACAAATGGTTCAAGGGTTCTTTGAACAACTACAAAGGAAACAAACTCATTTATTAACATATAAATTATGGCAGAAAACATATATAATGCAATATAAGATCAATATCAAAATTTACTGATTTTTAATCTCCTATTGTCTCTCCCTTCTCATCAAATTCTTCCATGCACCTCATACAAATAATTAAAATATCATGTATATTAGGAAAACAATGTAATTAATGCAAAGTATAATTCATATATCAAAACAAACATTATTGAATCATCTTACACGCATGACATGACAATTTACATTCTTTTTTGTTGCTGGCCTTCGATAACAAGACAAGATTAAAGAGACCTCAAGTCCCCTACCAAAATATATAAATGTTCGAAAGTAGATTCAAACATTCAATAACATCAAAATTAACTTAGAATATGAATGAAATTATTCTAAATAACTTACGTTTGAATATTGTTCACTAAACCCTCCCTCTGATTTGTCAATGCCATTGGATCAAACCAGTAGGTTGTCCACATAAATGGTTCTACCACAACTAACATCCAATGTTCACTGAAAACCACTCTGTTAAATTACTTCATCAATTAGATAAATGCAAATCTTTTTTATGATTCCCAAATGAAATATAATGAAATTGAAGGTATTATAAAATATAATGAGCTACTTACTTCTCCCAATATGGTACTTCAAAATAGGAAACTTTCCATGATGCTAGCAACACCTCCACAAGCTTTGTAGATATGTTGTCTTTACTTGGAGGTCCTCGGTTGATAAATAGAATGGGACACACATAATCATACTTTTCTCTATTTGGCATTTGGTACAGATTCCTAATATAAACAAAATAACACCATTAAAATTTAAATGTAAACAAAACAATTATGAAAAAGAAAAAGATGACATACTTCAATTGAGCCCGAATGATTGTTACACAATGTTTCCATCTCCAGAAACTGCATGACATCACTTATGCAAACATATGTCACAACTTCTATGACACCCTCAGTTGTTTTGCCTACCATTTCTTTTAGGATAACACCTTTTATTGAAGAATCTAGATATTACTATTTGAAAGAATGTACATCATTTTTCAATTCCCAAGAAAATGGATCTCATCATACAACTCCATAGGAGAAGATGCTTTTGACGATGGAAGACTATCCTAATTCTTGAAACACAAAGAAATATTATTAGAAGTAAATAACATGAGCAATATATCTACAATTAGGGAGTTATAAAATTCAAAGGTAATAACATTGCCTTCTTTATTACTTCTACTTTTGTTTCCTCATGGATTGTAATTGGGCATTCATTTTCAGGATTCACCCTTCCCACTGTATTTCGTGGTGTCGGAATAGGTGTGCCATATTGGTTAATGCACTTAATTTATTAAGTACCATAGCCATTTGTTCTTGCAGCGTATGGATCTTTTTTTCGCAATCTGCGTGAATTCCTTTCCTACTACGGTTTGAGAAGGATGACCCAAAGTATTGTCGTAGTACTATTCAACTACCAACACAATGTACTCATCTAACATGCTCCTCTTTGCCCAGAGTTATAGTCAAAACGCCTTTTCTGCCATTTGAAACAAATTCGCCTTGTAGTGTAAGATCATTGATTAGTAGCATATCATATATTGTATTCATGCTATAGATCCTCTATTTTACCCTGTTTTTGTGCTACTCGAGTGTTTGTTTGATGTGTTTCAGGGTTTAGGCAATATAGAAGAGAAAGGAAGAGAAAAGGACCAAAACACAAGAAGAATGGTAAGATTTGGAAGGTTCTGGACCTGTTTATATTGCCCAAGGACTGGATTGTAAATCAAGAAGGACCCAAGTGAAAATCCAAAGGGACTTAAGTGTAAAGAAAAAAAATGTTGGTTGCAAAAGTACAGAATCTCCTGAACCTGAGGAGTAATTTAACAATTAAAACAAAACGGACTCGAACAAACAACTCCAGGTGCACCCCACGTGTATTATGTAAACTAAACTCGTGGTTAAAATTTGCAGGTGATCGGACAAAATTCATCCGCCACTGGCTGATCCGATTACGAGTTTGACAGCCAGATTTGTCCAACGGGTTGGGTTTTTGGGTTAGCGAAATATGCAACCTCCCATTCTGATTTACAACTGTCCGATTGTGTCAAGATCCATCCAAACCCTCTAATCTTCTATAAATACACTTGTAATGCCTTCTTTCTTCTCCTTCCTCCTTCCCCTATTAGAGTAGGTTTTAGTTTTCTGTTTCAGTAGTGTAAATAAGGGGGTTGGAGAGGAGCAAACTTTGTATTTTTATTTCTTAATCTAGTTTAGTTCATGTTATCTACATTAGTGTCTTTACTTGATGCAATCCTTTTATATTGTTGTTCGCTTAATCTTCTTTTTCATCATTTCCATTATGGGTTGTTTTTATGATTTCTTTAGTTTAGAAATGAGTAGAGAGTAGTCCATCCCAATTGGGGGGTGGAGAAGGAGTTGTGTGATGTATTAGTGTGTGTGAATCCTACCTTTGAACCTCACATGAGTTCCTTAAGTAATTAATGAGATTTTTCACTCTTATCTTTTATATGCTAATGCTCTTCAGTGAAACTTAGCACATGCTTAGATTAGTGGGCCTATTTTATGAGGAATGATGAGGTGAGGATGAGGATGGAGTGGAAGAAGGAAACATGACATGTGCATGCATGTGCTCATGTTGGCCTCATCCTAATTATTGTCTTGTATGTTTTAATGATTGTGTCAAATCTTATTTCATGTGGAGACTAAGTTGGATGTGTTCATTTTACATGTAACGCCCCCCGATCTCACGGGTACGCACCCTGGGAACAAACTCAAGTGTCGCGATCAGAGACCTCCACGATGACCAAAGGAGTTACAAAGAAAGACTGACAAGACTGACCAACTCGACAATATATGAAGACATACATGGATAGCTGACGAATAAAAGTAACTGAAGTAACTGGATATCCATATATGAAAGATTTATTACAAAACTCGAGTTTCAAAAGGAAATACATCAATAAAGGAAGAAAAAGATAACTGAAGACTTTGGTCGATGTGTCCGTCGTGTACAGAATCTTCAACACTCGTCCAGTCTGCCCTGTGGAAACCTAAGTACCTCCAAGCACCGCTTCAACATATGCGTGAGTTTTCTATAAAGAAAACCAAGTATGCCCCTGGCCCAATCAGAGTTTTACAGAAGAATGCATGCAGTCGATATATTGAAAACAACATCAGAAACATAAACAGAAAAGCACATAAGCATCAGAAGGCTACAACTCCATCAGTCGTGCCAAACGGCTAATACCAAAAGAAATCCCTCCAAGGGAACCAGAATACCAGCCATGCAGGTCAGAAACAGAACAGATAAGCATCAAATGCAATAGAAGGCTACGACTCCAAACGCCGTGCCGATCGGGCACACCCGAACCCATTCCTCGAAAGGAACCAGAACAGCAGCCACGCTGGTCAGAGGTAGTCACTCGACAATAACCCACCACTCGTCAAAAAGCGGTGCGCCGGATAAGTCTCCCAATTTGCGGCAAGTGACTGATATGGTGACATCACGAACTTGGAAACACCTACCCTGAGACAGAATGCCAGCGTGCCTGCCCAGGACTTATCTTACGCCTGGCCTCCCAACGTGGAGGTCTTATGCGAAAGGCCTCCGGAGCTAGAGGACCCACTCGTTGCCCGTCGGCCTAGAAAACAAAACATGCCCAGAATTATTAATCAGATTAAATGCAATGCCAACTACTTAAGCATCTAAAATCTAATGCAATGCAAACCTTTCATGCATTCTTTGTCGTCTCCACTCACCCTCGCTTCGGTCAGATGTTTTCCAAACTCTACCTTCCCCAATTGCCGAACTCATTGTTTAAACGTTTTAAATACCGCAAGTGCACGACATCGGTGAAGATGTGGAAAATATGGGTTGATCCGCATGGAGGTGAGTAGCCTCTGGTTCTACAGAAATCAAGTCGCAACTAAGGGTGAAGAGATGTGATTATACGAAAGAAATCAACGAAAGATTGGAAATCAAGAAGAGAAACCCCTAAGGGGTGGAGTGTGTGCACATATGAACTAAAATTAGTGATGAATGATGCATGTAAGAATGTATGTGTGTGTGTTGTACGTTCATTGTCATGCATAGGAAGTGTCTAAAGATGTGGCAAAACCTATCAATCCATTCACACAATGTATCAACAATTACTACTTGATTATCATAAGATTAGGCTCAGCATGAGAAGTGTCTAAAGATATGGCAAGACTCATCAAAAACCCTGAGCTCATGCGAAGAACAAAGGTAAGCATGGGAGGTGTCTAAATCTTATGGCAAAACCCATCAAAACAAAGTTTCTTCAATCAAATCAGCAACCACAAATACAAACACTTAACAACATGTAGCATATTCAACAGGAAATTTCAGTCAATAAACATGAGGAAACTAAGGATGGAAATTTTCTAAATCTTATGACAAAACCCATCGAAATCCCCCAACATGTAGATGATTAAAATACCCCCTATGAACATACAAACATGCAGTCTACAGAATCAAAAATTCATCAAATATCCAAACTTCACAACATATATGTACATCATCTCCACCCCCAGAGGGGATGGATCTACACACTACACATTAAGCAATCATTCATATAAAGAGAAGAAGACATTCTAACCAATTTAGACTAACATTAAAGAAACAAGACTAAGCCAGGCATGCAAGAAAAAGAGACAACATGAGAACAAAATTATGAAAAATTATTTCTCCACTTGAGTTTTGCTTCAAGGCTTTACTCCAAGTAGAGAGAATTCCACCAAGCAATGGGTGAATACATATGAGGAGGAAAAGTTCTATTTATAGGCATGAAAAAAGGTAACCAGGGACAATCCCCCGGTGTGGGACAAAACGCATTCTATAAATGGACATAAAACAACATAATACCCGACCCGACTCAACATGAAACTTTTGGACCAATTTCGACCGCCAATTTGCGGGTTGGGACAGCCAATTGGTGGTCCAGATAGCTTTGATTGAGTCTGGATTTTGGTGGTTCGTTTCTGGCTTGATTTCTTGATGTTTGATGAACCCAATTTGGTTGTTGATGTTTGGGCCGAAATCTAATTGCCATAATACTCCTCATAATGCTATGGATCTTCTTTATTTCCTAATTAGTCCTTTTGGTTTTACTTCCGGCTCCTTCTCTCTTGCACCTTAGTCCATATGTCTTGCAACTTAGTTCTTTTTCTTGCTTTTATGTCCTTTTTAGTCTCTTCTTCTCAGACATGTTTATTCCTAAAACATAAACATAAAACTCGTTACATAGCATTGTTTAGGTTCAAGATATTGGATATAAGACACAAATGAATGCATGAAATAAGGTCAATGACTCATCGTTACATCAACGACTTCTCAGTCATGTCGACTGACACTCCGCCCTGAGGCAGTCCCAATATCGTGGCGACGTCGGAGGCCTTCAGATTCACCACTTTGTTTCCATGTCTGAAGCCTCCTTCTTCCTCATCATAATTCTCTATTACAAACTCCACAATGTCATTGTTCATTGTGATACTTTTCATCTTAAGAAGTGTGCAAAGGGGGTCCTTTGAATATCGTCTGCCCTCTATTAGAAAGCAATTTCTTCTCCTTTTTGAAGGATGCCCATCTACACTATGTACGCTAGAAGAAGTTCAATGTCTGCAACGAAAAAAAGGCCAGAGTTAGTTTCGACCTCAAAAGAACAATTCGAATGTTAAACAACAAACTTAGAACCATAAAGAAAACAACCTAAAAGGATACAATGGTTCGTCGAAGGACACACATGTCATTCGACAGACACAAGTGTTGTTCGAGGGACACAAACTCCAATGTCAAATGGACACACTCCGAATGCCAGTTAGAGTTCGAATGTTAAAAGGAGGGACCCCGACTAACAGAAAACAATCAGAACACGACAAAAGCCCCATACCAGTAAAAAGACCGTTGACCACCAACTTAAAGAGACAAACCGATCCTTCAAGGGACATGTCTCCCCAAAAGGACAAACCTTTCCTTGAAGGGACACTAGTCCAATGTTACCTTTCCTTGAAGGGACACAACATTTGAAGCTGGACAGGCCGCACTCCGGGAATTGTACATGAAAACTACGTAAAACTGGACATGTCACACGACCACATATGGCTGACTGGACAATACCACACCTCGATGAGACAACATGTAACACCCCCGATCTCACGGGTACGCACATTGGGAAAACTACAAATGTCGCGATCAGACACCTCCACGACGACCGAAGGAGTTTCAAAAGACAGACCAAGGAAGACGACTCGACAACACATAAAAGGACAAACAGGGATAGACAAACAGAAACTAACTGAAACAACTGATTATCCATGTATACATAAAAGATCTAATTACAATACATCAAGTTTCAAATGGGAAATACATCGACAAAAATGCGGAAGCAAAGATAACAAGAAGACTATGGTCGACGTGTCCCTCCTGTACATAATCCTCCAAAACACGTCCAGTCCCTCGAAGGAACCTAAGTACCTGAGGCAAAACATCAACAAATATGCGTGAGTTTTCAATAAAGAAAACCACGTATGCCCCGGGTCCATTCCAAGTTTACAGAGATATGAATGGTCCAGCTACCACAAATGCAACAGAATGGCAACAACTCTACATAGTTGTGCTGGGTGACAACTCTACATAGTTGCGCCACTCGAGCTTCACCCTAAGTGATCCCTCTATATAGGAATCGAACCACCATCTATACTGGTCTAATCCACAGGCAGGTCCCTCGCTAGTGACCCATCGCTTGGCACAAAGTGGTCTTCCGGATTGAGAGCCCCAACTCACGGCATGTGACCGACATGGTGCCATCGCAACATTGGGAATGCCCGTCCTGTAGCAGATGGCAGCGTACCTACCAAGGTCACAATCTTCACATGGCCTCTCTACATAGAGGTCCTTGTGTGAATGACCTCTCTACATAGAGCACCCACTCGTGGCCAGTCGGCCCACAATCATAACGTGCCCAGAATTCATTTATCGAATTATATGCAATGCAAGCTATCTAAAGATCTATATATCTCTATAGCTACATTAATCAGAATGAGCCCAATAAGAGGGGTATGCAATATCCTCCTCTCGGCCCCATAGCAGATAGAATATCATAATCAAATCAGCCACCACAGGGCTCCAGAAACAACAAACAAACATAACCGAAACATGTCAATAGCATGTCAACGATAAATGTCATCTACGGGTCATGTATAAAGGTTATGGAGTCAAATACTTAAGTGCTACATGCATTCCCCCTACAACACATCAAATTTGTAGCACTTAAACATAAAATAAGCAATAAATATACACCACAACAAGAGGGTTCCATAAATAAGACATTGAGAGAGTCCTATGGCATGAGCACCTAATTTCATAGCATAGATCCAATGATTGGTGCAATTTAGAGCATGAACAAATGCGACAATGAGCGTGCATCAATGCTAAAGAAGATATATGTATATATATATGATACAACATAGGCTTAAGACAGAAATCTAATAATCTTTTCAAGTCATCATACATGCATGAGTATTGACATACCATTGATTAGATATCATGATCAGATATGAATATAATTCCAGAACATACATACATGCACGCATCTTAATAATTGTATAACCCTTATGATTACAGTAATGTATGAGGTATAATCGAAACACTTAAATTAGGATTGCATACAAGAGGTATTAGTCGAATGTGCACATGAACACTACAAGTCACCAATGCACATATACATGTATCGCATCGAAGCAATATGAATGTGTTGCTATAATACTCAATTAACTCAGACATGCATATATATTAATATGAGATCTACTCCAGCATATAACAGAGCTTAGACATGCGAAAATTCAGAGCACACATCCTTTCATACGACTAGTACAAGCATCACAACCGAAAATCACAAACATGCATAGTATCGACAACCTCAGCTCAGACCATGCCAACAAACACATATATATGAACATACATCAGAATTTAAGAAGGGATATGTTGTGCTCATGTGACATATAAAGAGGTGCACCAACATGAAACCATAATTGTGCATGAGTAGGTGATCTATGTCACAATTAACTTTGCGTACATGTGTCGCCTATTAGCAAAATAACCACATTGATTCACTACTCATATAACTCAGAGATGTATGGCACAAATATTATTAATCATAGTCCAGCATATAACAATATTCATGCATACGAAATTCAGAGCATAAACATCCACATAATCGACTAGCACAAACAACAAACAATTAATCAATGCATAATATCGACAGCCCCAAACAACAGCTCATACATGCACCCGAATCCAGACTTCTGCCAGCCTTTCCTGACCTCTTCTAGACATCTCAGAGGGTGGTGGACGTGACCAAGGTGGCGCACGACGGTCTGAATCAGTCCACACCTCAGCAGGTCACTTGCACAGCCAACCGAAACTAGGATAGCCGTGCAAGCCCCTCCCAAGCACTGATCTTCCCGTGTACGCCCCACCACAGCCCCACCCTGCCTCTTCCCTTCCCAGACATCCCTTCCACGCATCTGGAGTCCAGACACCTCGGGAATCTAGCCACCCCAGCCGACTGCCCAGGAGCAACACTCCATCGCAAGCAAGGAAACTCAAAGAAGGGAAACCGAGTGCACCAGCCACTCAAGTCTACAACAAAGGCCACCACTGTAGGGTCGTGAGGATCTACAATAGTAATCACTTTTATCCCTAATTACCTACTTGTTTAATTAATCGAGTTATGCGCAGCGGAATTTAAACAAACAAGCAAGTAAGGAAGGAATAATGCAAACCACAATGGACTCGGGGGGTTTTTACAGAGGTTCGGCCACCGCCTACGTCCTCTCTTGCAAGGTCCGCTCGACACTTCAAGCTCGTCTCGTGTCTTCACTATCCACTCCCTGTTCCATGCCGGGAGAGAACGCCTTTTACAACACAAGCTCGACGAACAACCTCGTGAGCTTGACTTTTTTCTCTCACAATCCGAGAGGAACACTTCGGGCTTTCACTGAAGTCCTTGCTTCTATACAAACGAATCTTGAGTGGAACAACACTCTCTAAACTTGAGCACACTTGAGTGAGATAGGATTTATGACTATAGTGTGGAAGGTTTGAGGCTTTGAGTGTGTTGGGTTTCTCTCTAATGTATTGGACAAGTATGTGTGAGAGAGTTGTGTTAACATGTGTTTCACAACTCTATTTATAAGCATTAGAGAGAATATAGCCATTGGGGTTGATTGGGTATAAGTTGGTGTAAGATACAAAAAACAGAAACTCGCAGGACCCAATTCTGGATGAGTTTGGTCGACCGGATCGGGCTGAACGATCGACCGTTAGGCACTTTTGATGTTAGTGCAGTCGATCGATTAAGCAACGGTCGACCGCCCAACCCTAAGACTTAGGTACACTTAAGTGATCGGTCGAACACTGCAAAGGGTTCGGTCGACCGATTCACAACAAGCTCTAAGGGGTTGAAAAATGGTTATATTTGGTCGACGGAAACAAGGTACACAGTCGACCTATTTCCAACAGGAAGTTTGGGTTTGTGAAGAGACAGATATTCGGTCGACCGAACAAGGTCCTCGGTCGACCGATACAAGAAATGTATTTGGGGTATTTTTAGTTGAATACGAATACGACCGTTGGGTATATACGACAAATCAAATGGTCATGTGACACGTGTGATCGGTCGAACAAAGATGTTGAAACGGTCGACCAGTGTTAACACTTCATCCTGCAACAGAATTAACAACCCGATCGGTCGAACGAAGAACTCGTTTCGGTCGACCGATTTGGTCCAGACAGTTCAGGTAAGGTTAAGTGTTTTCCGGTCCTAGTTTGGGTGATCTATTGAAATCGAAATGTTATGAAATTTCGTGTGTGACTTCTCTAAGGAACCTAGTGTGTGTTTAAGTTGATTTTAGCTCAAGAATGCTCAATTATACAAAATTCCTAAGACTCAAAGAAATACAAAATACATGTCTTTAATTGAGCTTGATTACATGTCTTGACTTCATTTCCTTTCTTCCTTGAGTCTTGATCACCTGTAGAGGTTAGCACAAAGAAATATGTATGCAGTGCAACATGTGTGCTACTCTACATGATTACAATTAAGATTAGGTTGATTAAATCATCAAAACGTATATTAAGGCCAAAAAGGCAACAATCTCCCCATTTTTGATGATGGCAACCTATATCTTAACTATATCTTAATACATGGAATTTTTGTATGTAAACTATGCATATTAATGCTCCCCCTATGGATGTGCATAGATTTTGTTCATTTAGTAATCAAATTCCAAGTTACCCCTTAATTATCTCTCCCCCTTTGACATCCATCAAGAAATGATATTACTCAAAAACAATTACACAATTTAAGTTCAATGTGGAGTTCTTGTAATGAAGTCGCTCCCCCTAAATTTTGGACTTCATTACTCTAAGAAAATGATATTCAATAAGCTCCCCCTATCAATATGAATATCATTTTTCAATAAAGTTCAATTCTATTTCTTCCCTATTAACATCAAGCAATTATTTCAATATAGCATGTGATGTTTTTATTTACCCTTTTCTAACATCCATTTACAAAAATGTTTGACTCTAAAACTATGGATGTGAATCAAATTTAAGATTTGCAATGAATGAGCAAACGATATGTCAATTAAGCATATAACCTAGACTAGAACCAATTTGATTGAAAATTTTAGAGGATAAGAAATTATACCCACTTGAAGCTTGAATTAGTTCCAATCTCATTTGGTGATGCAACCGGCTTTGAATTTGACTCTTGAGCTTACCCGGTCACCACTGATTTCCTCCTCAAGCATCTACAAGTGTGGATTTTGGTACCCAAACAACTTTGGGTCCTTGAATATTAGCTATGGTAATCCAAACCATTTTGGTTTTAGGAGCCCACACACTTGAGGAACTACACTTTACAATTAAGTGCTTTCCATTTAAACTTGTATAAGATGCATGGTTTTTCAATTTAGCATTGTATCCTCAACCATGTTTTTTGCAAAGATTGTCGTTGACTTCCTAATAGCATGTTAAGCATCTTAGTTCCACGTGTGAACTTTTTTAGATATTTTCTTAATTGCACATTGCAAGCATGAAGATCTAATTGTTCAACATCTATAGGTGTTGCTTTTAATTTATCAAGATTTGACGCATTATTTTCAAATTTAGCAAGCACCTCATTTTTCTCATTCATTCATGTTTCAATTTGACTTTTGAGATCTTTGATTAGCTTTCTAGCACTTTTGTTCTTTTCAAAAATGATCTTATATTGTTTAACTAAGTCATGAAATGCATTTTTAAGCTCAACATGTGTATAGGTTTCTTCATTAACAATAGAATGTGAGCTATCACTATAATATGACTTAGTTGAGCATCAATTACTAGAACAAGAGTTAGATTCTACGTCACTCTGATCATCTTGAATAGCCATGAGGCATGAGTGAGCCACCTCTCCTATACTTTGCAAGGAAGACGTCGATGATGATGGTGATGAAGAATCATCCTAAGTGGCCTTGTGAGCTACCTCCTTCCTTTCTATTCTCTTGCTCTTCTCCTCTCCCTTATCTCCTTTTCTTCTCCCCTTCTCTTCTCTCATTTTCACTCTCCTCCTTCTCCTTTTCTTTTTCTCTTTTCTCACTTCTTCTACCTCTTCTTTCATTCTTTTCTCCCTTATCTTTCTTGAGGTATTTGAAGAAGTCTTTGGCTAGGACTTCAATGTACTCATCTTCTACACTCCTCCTTGGTTGGTCAATATTTGCGTGTAATGACAAGAAGGGTTTGTTCCTTGAAGCTTCCTTCTCCTTTCGATGGTAGATTTGGAGTTCATACGCCATCAAGTTTCCAATTAATTCCTCCATCTGAGTTGGGAAAGATCGTGTGCTTCTTCAATTGCGACCACCTTATCTTCCCAATCGTGGCTTAATGATCGAAGGAATTTCCTTGTCATCTCTCCTTCATTTAATTTTCTTCCAAGAGCCAAAAGAGAGTTAGTTATATCGGTGAAACGAGTGTTCATGTCGCTTATGTTCTCACCGATTTGCATAGAAAGTATTTCATATTTATGCATGAGGAGACTAATGCGGGTTTCCTTAGTTTTGCTATCCCCCTCATGATGCATTTGTAGTCTATGCCATATTTCATATGCCCTTACACAACCCCTTAATCCTATGATATTCACCCTTATTAAGGCCACAGTACAAGGTGTTCAAGATTTTCGAATTCATTTCGATTTCTTCCATTTTGTGTCTTATAAGTGAATCTAATTCATCTTCATTTGGGGGTGTGTATAGATTTTGAAGAAACATCCAATACTTAAGGTCATTATAAATTAGGAAAATTTTCATCCTATTCTTCCAATAATCATAATTCGACCCATTTAGCAAAGGAGGTCTAGTAGCGCATAATCCTTCTATGTGATTAGATGATGTAGAATCGATGCTAAAAATACGATTAAGTATGCGATTTAGCTCACAAGGCTCTGTTACCAAATGTAGGGTCGTGTGGGTCTACAATAGTAATCACTTTTAACCCTAATTACCAACTTGTTTAAGCAATCCAGTTATGTGTTGAACGTTTTAATTAAACCGTAAGTGCACAACGTCGATGAAGACGTGGCAAATACGGGTCGTCCACAGGGAGGTGAGAAGCCTCTTGTTTATGCGAAATCAAGTGGACAAAATAGGGAAGAGAGTTTTGATTATCCTACTCTACCCTACACTACGAAGTACGAAATATGAACGAAAGCAATAAACGATGAACTACCAAACTAAACTAAGAACAAAATAAGTGCTGGAATTCAGAAATGGAAAACCCCTAAGGGGTGGAGTGAGTGCACTCATGCAAAGAGGTGGGTGTTGAACACATTCTTTAAACACAAATAAAGGTGGTGTTATCATGCATAGGAAGTGTCTAAATGTTATGGCAAAACCTATCAATCCATTCCCAACCTAGTTGATTAACATTTACATATACAAGTTGTTTATTTCAGAATCTAAACAAGCATGAGAGGTGTCTAATCATTTTGGCAAAACTCATCAAGTTATAAATTCTATCCTAAACAAGCAAGCATACATTCATGTTTTATCAACACATTGTAAATAAAGCATTCATTCCATTCTCTAACGCATGTATAAACATCTACTCCACCCCCCAAAGGGGATGGAACTACTCACTACACATTAGACTAATTATTAAACTAAGCAAGGAAAGCATATTAACTAAGCTACTAAAACTAATGAAATGAAATTAAACAAAGTAAAACAAGCAACATGAAACAAACAACATAATAAAGAAACTTTTATTAAAATGACTCACAATTCAAGTTGCATCCTCCTACTTTAGTGTGTGCTTCAAGGCCTCACCTCTAGTAGGAAGAATAGCCACTCAAAATGTGAAGTGATTACAATGGAAGGTGAAGAGTTCTATTTATAGCCATAGAAAAAGGCAATCCGGGACAATCCCCCGACGTCGGACTAAACAAATACCAGAAATGGACTAAATACACACTAATATGTAACCTACCAAAATCTTAGCGGATTTGGGCCAAAACAGACTGCCAATTGGCGGTCTTGGACCGCCAATTGGTGGTCTTGGACTGCCAATTGGCGGTCTATATGGTCCGGATCACGTTGGATTTTATTCTGGGCTTTTCTGGATGTCTTTGTTGGTCTTTGATGCATCTAGTTCACTTGTTGGAGCTCCGACCCCAATAGAATTGCCAAAATACTCCCCATGATGGTGTGGAGTTTTCTGTTTTGCTCTTTGGTCCTTTGGTCTTACGTTCAGGTCCTTCTCCCTTGCATCTTAGTCCCCAGGTCTCACAATTCAGTCCTTTTTCCCAGCTTTTGGGTCCTTTAATGCTTCATCTCTTCAATGCTATTTATTTCTGAAATTCAAACATAAAACTCGTCACATAGCATTGGTTAGGTCAAAGATAATGGATATAAGATACAAATATAAGCATGAAATGATGTCAATCAAATACCCCTACACCTATCTTTTGCTAGTCCTGAGCAATATAAAGAAAGAGAAAAGTATACGAAAAACAAGAAATCCTAACTCACTTTCGTAGGAATCACGATTGCACTTAGCATGTGCAACAAGCCGTTAAACCTCCTTGTCGCCAAGGACGAGGAGTGTTGTCTCCTGAGGGTTTTCAGCGGATACACCCACAAAATCTGAACAAACATGCATTAATCAATCTAGCTACACAACTCGTTGGACTTATTTTGTCGATCATGGGACGCGGTAATACTACGGGTTGACTCTATATATGTAATCGGTCCACACACCCAGCCTAATGAATTATTCGTGAAAGTTAGTTATGGACTTAAGTGCCAGACATGGGCAACCTTAACTTCTGAATGTGATACAATGTGTAAAGTCCATTAGGGTTCTTATTTGACTCTTTTATTTCTTTTTTATTTTTTTTTCTTTCATTCTTTGGAGCATTTTATTGGTTGGTGTTTGATTCTCCCAGGGTCTGGTTTGGTGCATCATTGCCTATGAGGACTTACACTATCACATACACCTTCCCCCAAATCTCCAGATAAGGCGATCCCTACCACCCGTGTAAAGGGAGTTTGGTCGGTGCATCCTAAGTCAGATGACTAGAGAGCACCAGGCACAAAGGCCCCTCAGACCTACTTTCCCGAGTGATAGGAGCCATGCTAGAAGAGAGAACACCACTTATTCACTTATCTACATGGGAACCAAAACCCCTACACTTACAGTTTCACAAAAAGAGTTTAATGGCCCTTGACTACGACAAACTTCCTTATACTAACACACACGAATTATTGACTCACTATGTTCTGGGTGGACTTCTTTAAATGTTTGAGTACTGAAACCTTATGATTACACGCCCCCGAGGGAAAACCGGGGTGCATCCTAACGACTCGACAAGAACTAAAGCCACTAAACTACAAATCCTAATGCATCAAGTTCAAGACAATTTTGGGAGCTTTCTTTTTACTTTGCCTATCAACGGTTTTGCACATGCTAAACACACACAAAACCTACAAAAGCATTTTCTTTCGCAAACACATGAAGATTTTGAAAGAAATGTGAAAATTTTAAAGCACTAGGCAAGCAAAAGAAGACAAGTCACCCAAGGATCATGGCAAGCAGATATATCGATATTAAATGCAGCACACTAACATGACCCTATCAATGCACACAAAAGAAAACAAAATCAAAGGAAAAGACTCAACTATGTACACACGTAAAAAACCCCCCCACACCTACTTCATGCATTGTCCTCAATGAGTGTGAGTGTGATACTACATGGATTTATGCATGAAAAAGGGAAGATCTCACCAACATGAAGTACAACAAGAAGTTCATGGTTATAGTGATGGACAGAAACCCGAATTCCCTCAAAACCTGTGAGATACTGAAGAAGGGAGACAAATACGTGAAAGAAATGGGGCCCAAGTACAGAAGCGTTGGGGCCCACAACAATCAATGCTTGCTCAAGGAGTCATTTATTACACACACATATTTTTTTACAAGGTATATACATCAACAAAGATATTCTCTTAATCATTTGGTCAAGGAACATCAAATGAGAATATCGAGTTATGAGGAGCAGAGACTAGCCGAGATGGGCAAACTTCACTTGCACTCTGAGGTGTCATGAGGGGTGACAGGCCAAAGCTGAAAGGCTCAAACCCCTCATGATATTGGTTGGGTGTAGGCAACATGAATGAAGGAAGTTGTATTGCCTCACTAGGGTTTAGTTGCTCATAGAACAAAACCCTCCAACCAATAGGTGGGTGCATCGGAATGAGTTCCTCAAGCTGATTTGATGGATGAGGCAGACCTGCATCACTAAGAATGAGGCTTCTCCCCAAGTCGTCCAACAAGGACCTCCCACCATCATTTATATCATCAAGCATAAGCTCGATCGTAGGTGGGTCCTTGTTGGAGTCAAGGTGAAGCTCAAATGGCTCAATGGCCAAGGGACGTGAGATAGAGACACATTCTGGTATAGGCATATGATGAGGTGTCTCACCCTCACTAGTAATCTTAACTAAATCAGGCAACGAACACTCATTTTGGACATTCATGTTCGATGCCAGCTCACTCTGTTGCTTTGGAAAGACAGGCAATGAGTTTTCCCTGGGCCCACAAACATTCTCCATGGGTTGCATTGGTGTTAGGGGTGTTCGTTGATTTTGTGGTGCATTCTCTAATTGGCGGATGAGATTGAGATTTAAAGGTTGGTCCATGGGCTCTTGTTGCCTACCAGAGTTGAACACATGAAACTCAGCACTCATGTAACCGAATGAGAGCTTCATGAGACCATTTCTACAATTAATTAAGGCATTGGAGGTTGTAAGTCTACCCTAAATCAAAGGTATTTAAGAGTGAGTATTCGCAACATGGTTTGTGTCGAGGAAAACAAAATGTACCGGAAATATAAAATCTACAACTTTTATGAGCACGTCCTCGATAATCCCCTTTGGGACACAAATGGATCTA
This sequence comes from Triglochin maritima, assembly GCA_963682175.1. NCBI lineage: Eukaryota > Viridiplantae > Streptophyta > Magnoliopsida > Alismatales > Juncaginaceae > Triglochin > Triglochin maritima. The sequence continues at coordinate 20,903,318 of OY821771.1, read as the reverse complement.
TCCGCCAATTGGAGGGTGATCTTAGTTGAATTCAATTCTACCAAGTTCAACTGTTGATAAACAGAAAATGGGAGGAGGTTGACCGCTGATCCTAAATCAAGCAATACATTAGTCATGCTAGTGTCCCCAATCGTACACTGAATAGTAGGACACCGAGGGTCCTTGTAAATTGTATATGTGAGATTGGACAAAAGTGAGCTTACACTTGCAGCGAATAATGCTTTCTAAGCAACATTGGTCTTCTTCTTGGTTGTGCAGAGGTCTTTTAACATTTTGGCATATTGAGGTATTTATTGGATGACATCCAACAAGGGGATGTTAACCTTCACTTGCTTAAAGACCTCTAATATCTTACCTATTTTGTCACTCTTCTTTTTTGGTTAACCTACTAGGATAGAGAGGTTTTAGCAGGTAGGTTTTCTACAGTGCCTCAGAAGGAGGCGTTGGTGTATTACCCTCACCCTCACCCTCTTCTTCACCATCATTCCCACTGAGGGGCTGCACAGATGGTGGTGGTGGGAAGGAAATGTGATTGTCAACCTGCTTTCCATTCGTTAAGGTTAAAATGGCATTGACATGGTGAACATGTTCCTCCACATGGTTCACTTGCTGCCCCCGAGGTACCAACCTCACATTTTGCATGTGTTGTTGCTGGTACATGCGGGGGTTAGCCTCAGACTGGCTCGGAAGAGTCCCTCTCTCTCTTTCATGTACAGACTGAGCCAATTGGCCCATCTGAAGCTCTAGAGATTTGATGGTCTGCTGATTTGAAGTGAGAACTTGACTTGTGATTGACATAAAAATTTTCATTGAGTTTTCAAGTCCACGAGTCAAGGTCTCAAGTGAATTAAATCGGGTTTCCATATTATTGGAATTTGGGAAACCCGATTGATTGGTGATTGGAGCTTTGGGTGGCTGATAAGATTGTGCATGAATGGAAGGTTGGTATGATTGGTTAGGTGGTCGAGAGGAGTTTGAAGGACCACCCGGGGCATTATTTTGGTTCCATGAAAAATTGGGGTGGTTCCTCCATCCAGGATTATAAGATGATGAGTATGGGTCATTCCTAGCTCTGTCATAGATGGCATTGACATGTTCCATCTCAGGAGGAATGGACGCACACTCGCTCTCTACATGACCTATCCTACCACATGAATGACAAGGAACTCGACCAGATGTGGACATGTGAGGTGCACCTTGTTGGTTTTGGAGCTCAATCGAATCCATACGGCACATTAAGGCCGCCATGCGGGCCTCGGTGGCCGTAGTGGTATCGACAGCAAATGCGGCACCCGATCTAGTCGAGTTTGCATTCGCGATCCTCGCTCCTATGCTAGATGATGCAGGTGGTTCCCTCACACTCTCCCATTGCATGGTTTTCTCAGCGAGGTCTTCTAGGAAAGCCCATGCCTCCCTTTCATCCTTTCCTTAGAACTCTCCTTGACACATTGATTCAAGGAGCGTTTGGGACGGGATGTGAAGACCCTCGTAAATAATCTGACAAAGACGCCACAACCCAATGCCATGGTGAGGGCATGAGGATAGTAGCTCCTTGAACCTCTCTAGATATGCATGAAATGTTTAGGTCTCCAGTTGATAGAACGAATTGATTTCGTTCCTCAATTTTTTACTCTCATGATTTGGGAAGTACTTCTTGAGGAATGCATATTGAAACTCATCCCAATACCTAAAGGCATTCGGCTGGTTGCTGTACAACCACTTCTTGGCATCATCCTTCATCGCAAAGGGAACAAGCCTAAGATGGATGGAGTCTGTGCTAAGTTGTTGCAGCTTGAACATAGCACAGACCTCCTCAAATTCCCTGAGAAAGATATAGGGGTCAACATTCCCAGTGAAGTGAGGGAGCATGGAAATAAACTGAGGCTTAACCTCAAAATGGTTCCCATTTGCCTTTGCCAATACGATGCATTAGGGTAGAGCAGTACGGCTCGTGTAGCATCGATCACGGAGAGGTATGGGAGCGACAACTGGAAGCACAGGTGGAACAGGTGGGTCAGTAACTGCTCCTCCACACGGAAATTAGCAGCCATTGAACCCGAACTGTGTGCGACACGAGAGGTGGAAGGCGTCGAGAAATCGACTACCGAACCAGGGTTGACAACGCGCCTCGTCAAGCGACCCCTCTCGTCTCGTGCCCACGAAAGCATGCACAAAGGTGCACACACAAACCAATTTTTTTTTTTAAACGAAGAATATGCGTAGAGGAGAAGACGGGGGAATGCAGGAGAGAAAGAATGACTCAGGAGAGAAGGAAAGAAGTCCTTATTCTACGGCGGATGGGTACAGGTAGAAGCACACAAGCAAACAAGGCTCAAGCAATCCTAAGGTCGTTATAGGTCCTTACAGCTAGACGACGCCTAACTGCGAGGTCACACGGCATCAACACGGCTCACCTCCCTACGACGAGGACCACAAAGCCCAGCAAGTGAGCCAAGATCCGGAGATCTCGTCTCTCCTACTATCGACAAAGTGGGCAACGCCGATCAGGCCATGACGGTCGTGACCGGATCACTCTCCTAATGCGTCCGAGATACTTAGGGACAATGTCTACTTGATTTTAAAATTAGGCTCTTGATTAGTGTGGTTTTTGGGGCAAAGGAAAGGGTGATGAAATCCCCCACCTTATCTTATATGGGCCAACCCCTCCTTAGTAGCGTTTTGGAGTCATAATCTAACAATCAACTCTCCAAACAAACGCTCAACTCACACTTGTTTCAATGCACTTCCTACTAACTAATGAATGTTCATATGAAATGCATGAATGAGAGTAGAAGGTGCGTACCTCACACCAGCACTCATCAACTGAAAATAAAGCTAAAATAAAAGACAATCTACATGCCTAAGTCACATACATGATGCATGACCTAAACAAGAAAGAATGCCTATCTTTTGCTTTTGGTTTTAGGGTCCAAGTTGCTTAAAAGAAGTTTGATTATTGATATGGGAACAAACTATAAGTCAAAACACGCCAAATCAAGTCCCAGATCAATAAATCAATTATGGCAACAAGATGGAGAAAATAGAAGGGAAACATGGCTCACCAGACCGCCAATTGGCGGTCTCAGACCGCTGATTGGCGGTCCAAAGTGCCCAGCTGGCCTCCAATTTCTCCTGCGGCCTCCCCTTGCGACTCCAAGTCTCCTGAAACAAAGAAAAACTACAAAACACAAATTAAATCCACTCGAATCGTCCAAACAAGACTCTGGACTGACACCGCCCCGGCAACGGCGCCAAAAACTTGTTGAACGTTTTAATTAAACCACAAGTGCACGGCGTCGGTGAAGACGTGGCAAATACAGGCCGTCCACAGGGAGGTGAGCAGCCTCTTGTTTATCAGAAATCATGTGGCGAAAATAGGGAAGAGAGTTTGATTATCCTACTCTACGCTACACTACACTACGAAGTACGAAATGCGAACGAAAGCAACAAACGATGAACTACCAAACTAAACTAAAAAAAAATAAGAGTGCTGGAATTCAGAAATGGAAAACCCCTAAGGGGTGGAGTGAGTGCACACATGCAAAAAGGTGGGTGTTGAACACATTCTTTAAGCACAAATAAAGGTGGTGTTATCATGCATAGGAAGTGTCTAAGTGTTATGGCAAAACCTATCAATCCATTCACCAACCTAGTTGATTAACAGTTACATATACAAGTTGTTTATTTCAGAACTTAAACAAGTGTGAGAGGTGTCTAATCATTTTGGCAAAACTCATCAACTTATAAATTCTATCCTAAACAAGCAAGCATACATTCATGTTTTATCAACACATTGTAAATAAAGCATTCATTCCATTCGCATGAAATGATGTCAATCATTATGCCCAGCGGAATTTAAACAAACAAGCAAGTAAGGAAGGAATAATGCAAACCACAATGGACTCGGGGTTTTTACAGAGGTTCGGCCACCGCCTACGTCCTCTCTTGCAAGCTCCGCTCGACACTTCGAGCTTCGCTCGCGTCTTCACTATCCACTCCCCGTTCCGGGCCGGGAGAGAACTCCTTTTACAACACAAGCTCGACGAACAACCTCGTGAGTATGACTTTCTTCTCTCACAATCCGAGAGGAACACTTCGGGCTTTCACCGAAGTCCTTGCTTCTTTACAAACGAATCTTGAGTAGAACAACACTCTCTAAACTTGAGCACACTTGAGTGAGATAGGATTTATGACTATAGTATGGAAGGTTTGAGGATTTGAGTGTGTTGGGTTTCTCTCTAATGTATTGGACAAGTATGTGTGGGAGAGTTGTGTTAAAATGTGTTTCCCAACTCTATTTATAAGCATTAGAGAGAATATAGCCGTTGGGGTTGATTGGATATAAGTTGGTGTAAGATACAAAAAATAGAAACTCGTAGGACCTAATTCTGGATGAGTTCGGTCGACCGGATCGGGCTGAACGATTGACCGTTAGGCCGTTTTGAAGTTAGTTCGGTCGATCGATTAAGGAACTGTCGACCGCCCAACCTTAAGACTTAGGTACACTTAAGTGATCGGTCGAACACTGCAAAGGGTTCGGTCGACCGATTTACAATAGGCTCTAAGGGGTTGACAAACAAGGTTATATTCGGTCGACCGAAACAAGGTACACGGTCGACCGATTTTGAACAGGAAGTTTGGGTTTGTCAAGAGACAGGTATTCGGTCGAACGAATAAGGTCCTCGGTCGATCGATACAAAAAATGTATTTGGGGTATTTTTAGTTTAATACGAATACGACCGTTGGGTATAAACGACAAATCAAATGGTCATGTGACATGTGTGATCGGTCGAACAAAGATGTTGAAATGGTCGACCGATGTTAACACTTAATCTTGTAACAGAATTAACAACCTGATCGTCCAACGAATAACTCATTTCGGTCGACCGATTTGGTCCAGACAGTTCAGGTAAGGTTAAGTGTTTTCCGGTTCTAGTTTGGGTGATCTATTGAAATCCAAATGTTATGAAATTTCTTGTGTGACTTCTCTAAGGAACCTAGTGTGTGTTTAAGTTGATTTTAGCTTAGGTATGATCAATTACACAAAGTTCCTAAGACTCAAAGAAATACAAAATACATGTCTTCAATTGAGCTTGATTACATGTCTTGACTTGATTTCCTTTCTTCCTTGAGTCTTGATCTCCTGTAGAGGTTAGCACAAAGCAATATGTATGCAGTGCACCATGTGTGCTACTCTACATGATTACAATTAAGATTAGGTTGATTAAATCATCAAAACATAGATTAAGGCCAAAAAGCCAACAACCACCACCCTGTTAGATGCCTGACCAGAGGTTGTCAGACCTCACTGGAGCTTGCCAAGGCAACGGTGCCCCATGGCTGCCACAGCCAGCCACCATCACGCACACACTCAAGCGCGCACTTGGTGCAAATCGGGTGTGGGTGCAACCGATTGCACCACCAAATAGCTTGTTGATGGACAGCCCTCCAGCCACCACCCCCACTCCATAAACTCCTCAAGGGTCCAGAGCATACCTGAGCTTGCTGAAAATATCACCGGAGATCACCGTAGAATTGCCAACCACAACCTCCTTCTAGACGCAACAAAAGAACCGCACCTTCTTGCACAAATCCATGGAGCTGCTGCCACCAGGATGCCAGAGAGGAGGAGGAGAAGGTCAGGAATTTTGTGGGTGGGGGAGAGAATAGGGTAGGGATTGCTGTGGGTAGGGTTTTTGCTCCAGGGAAACAAAAAGAAAGGCAACTGGTAAGTGCAAAAAATGCGCCTTCATTACTTACAAAAACCTCCCAATTCAAATGTATGCAATCAAACAAAGATACTCCCTTGCTGACTTGGATGCCACGTCATCCACCTCCTCTTAGTGAACCACACACACCCCTAACAACCAGCCAAGTCAATTTACACAAGCCACTCACACCCGATTGACCCGATCAAGTGAATCGGTTACAAGTTTGCCCGATGAATCGCACCCGCTTGCGAATCGATTTGACTCGCCGAAAAACGAAACTTTTTCCCGAAACAAAGCATAAAATCGGACAACGTACATCAAGTATAAAGTAAACACATAAATAAGCATAAGAAAATAAGACTTAATAGTGTAGCAGGATAGCAGGTCTTACACAACATCCCATCGAATTGGAAACGTCTACACCGGTAAAAACGCAAAGTACCTGCTAACCCATTATTTACCGTTGGTGCTTGGAACATCCACGTCTGCCTCCATTTCTTGGAATTGGTTTTTGGGGTAGGCTTGGTGGACTTGGGATTTTGGGTTTTTTTGGGTTTAAGGTGGACAAGGGGTTCATTTTTCCTTTCCAAGCGTCTCTTAATTTGTCAAGAATCATATTTTCTAATCACTTTAAAATAGTAAAATTAAAATTGCAAATGATGACGTGGAAGTTGAACTACGAAATGTGACATAGTGTGATGGAGCACATCTTTTCATAATTGTGCTTTGCAAACGTTTCATGTACTTTCGTGTCATGTACACTATTATACACAAATTTACAAGAAATCGGTACACGATTTTACATGAAACCCGTACACGATTTCACACGAAATAGACGACCAACACTTCTATTTCCCACCCAACTTGGCAATACTCAACAAGGGAAATATTCCCACAAACTACTTACACTTTCAGAGTTCCATGCTAGGAAAGAACAATCCAAAACCATCATGCCTCTTGTATGAAAATCTAGTGAGGTCTCATTTATTTAAAACCAAATGAAGTGTTCTCCCTCAATTTCAATCATTAATGTTTCATCATAATACTTGATTGAACAAATTGACAACAACATATTAATAACTAAATAACTCACAAGACAACTTTAGGGAAGATGTACATATGAAAATGAGTAGTAAAAATTAAAGGAACATACCATGTCGGATTTTTGGGTGACGGTATGTTTCCTAATAATAAGACATACCATGTTGGCATTTGCATCAACATTGGAGGTGATATGGCCTTTTCCTTTGGATATTTTGGTACATTGTTATGATTCTTAATAATCTGCCATACCACGTTGGAATTTAAGGTACAATTTGACATTATACGTCCATATTCATATATTTTTTTGGAAAAATGTTTTGTTAAGAGGCTTGTTGCATCAATTTTCCACAATTAATTCATTTTCCAATTTAAAATTAAAGTACCATACATCCAAAACCAACAACAAATTCAATATTTTTTCCTTCGCTAAAAATTCAATATTTTTTAAAGGACATACAAGTCGTGAAAGAACATTGTTGTTGTTTGAAGAACATTTAAAGGACACATTCACGTTCCAAGGATGATTTGGTGCTTTAAATAACAGACTCGTGTCCTTTAGAGGATATATGTGTCATTAAAATGACATCCTTGTTTTTGTAATTAATATTGTTTGGAGTTCTGGATGCTAGAGGGAAATTGATGGAAAATATTTTTGTTTTCCATGAATGAAAAAAACACAATGAAATGTTTTGTTTAATGGGAAATTGTATTCTTCGTATTGATAGTGAGAACCAGCAAACAAAACATGGAACTACATATATTTAATACACAAACACACACACAAAATTTTAATCTCTCCCAACTAAATTAAGGGGAAGAGAGGTTTCGAATCAGGCATTGTATAAATGCCCAGAAAATTGTGTGTTCCACCTCTATCGTCTGATAGAACTTCATCATTGACCAGAGCATGTTACGCAGCCCTGGGTCCATTAATCTTGTGTCGGGTTCCTCCATCGGTGGTGTTGGTGTGCCATCGTCGGAGACGAAGTATCGACAATTGATGGTCGGCATCTCTGAGCCGCGGATGTCGAATTTGTGGCTAATAGTATCGAGGGTGTCAGGTGCGATAGGGTAGTTGTGGGACCCCTAGTATATCTATAAGGGGATACCCTCCCCATATCGGTCCGCCAGGTAGGTTCTTGTCATCACTAGAGTACTCGAAGATGGAATTTTGTTGGAAGGTGATTGTAGCTAACACGGTTTGTCATGGGATTTTTTGCCTCCAAAACCTACTATCGGTTTTTGAATACTCGAAAGTTTCTTTTAAAACATGAAAGGGTCCTTAAAGCACAAATGTGCCCTTTAAAGGACACATATGTCATTTAAAGGATATGTATGTCCTTGAAATCTCTTGTCTGTCCTATAAAGGACAGTAGTTTGTTCTTTAAAGCATGGATTTGGCCTATGAACTAAAGAGTATGGAAATTTTAAATCACAATAATTATAATAATGGCTGGCACCAACCTGCGAACGAAGGCACGCATAAGTGCCTTCGAGAGACATAGGTGCTCTTCGAAGGACACATTCCGTTGGAGACACAGGTGTCCTAATTAAAGGCATATTAAGTACTTAAGTGTTAACACTTAATAGCTAACATGGGTCCAAACATGAGTTTCCTTTGTCTTATATTGACTGGTGATTTTAGTTAGTCATTTCGGTGGACCGATATGTGTCCGGTCATCCATTTATTACATTTCAGTGTACCGTAATGATTTCATTCGATCGCATATGATTGGTTTTTATTTTTTTCCGACCTTAAACGTTTAGAAAGGAAAGGGAAAAGGGTTCAGGATGTTCTATATCTATGGCAATGACTACTTCGACAGTTGGACCCAACCCATTAGGTATGCGAAGAGACTTAACCTTTCATTACATTGACACAACCATCAATTACAGGGTACACAAAGAGACTCAACAATTCATTACGACATTTGTAAAATCATAGGCTATAGTGTATTCCATTCATAGTTCCTAAACACTAAACTTTATTGCACTCGTAGTTCCAGTTGTGTATTCAATCCACCGAAAATAATGGCTTTCCAACACAATTCCAAGAACGACTACTCTAGTGGTGAAGATGAGTACATAACTGGTGGACCAATATGGGGAGGTTGTCCCCTCGCAGAAATATCGAGGAGTTTCACGTTTACCCAATCGCACCTGTATTTGCAGTTTCAAGGAACCGGAAATGTGGTCCAACACTCAAAACAAACTTAGAAAAGGTTCTATGTGTGTGGCTCCTTGCAGTCAACCTATTATTGTCGGTACTTCGTCTAGGACGATGGAACACCAGTACCATCGGTGGAGAAACCCGACAAGAGCATAATGGACATACAGACGCGAAAACTCTCTGGAAGCTTGCGAAGTTGAGTTGGACCCAATAGATAAATAAAACGATCTTTTAAGCTTGCATGCGACATCTGATTGCATCACTCCCTACCAATAGACTTGGAAGAGAATTATAATTTTTGTGTCTTTGTGTTAGTGTTTTTGTGTGTTGTTTCTATTTTTGTGTGTCTAATATATATATATATATATATATATGTTCTCTGATATGTATGGTGTTTATCGCTATCAATATAATAGTTTTGTGTATTTTAAATAGATCTCTGAGATGTTTTGTGAATCCAAAGTATTCCACTTCAATTCATCATCCAACTACGATTTGTATTAATCTAAATTATATTTTTGGTTGTATGGAAATGTAAATTAAAGAACATATATAATAATATAACTTTATTAGTTTACGCAAGAAATCTAATAAAAAGTCATATCACATCTAAAAGTATAAACTTGGGGACGACCATACATTCAACACCTTCTTCAGTTCTTCATATCACATATAAACAAAAAGTATCGAATTAATTTGTCCATCAAAATAAAAAGGATATTTCAAGTTGGATTTAACCAAGATTCTGACGTGGTATTAAGAAACATAACCTTTAAAGTCTCTCTTGGATACTTGAAAGTTCCATTTGGACCACAAGTCTGCCCTTTGAAGGACGAGTTTGTTCTATAAACAACGAATATGTCCTTTGAAACTCAAATTTGTCCTTTAAAATTGCATTTGTCATTTTAGCAATCTCCTTTGCACATTGTTCTCAAGTGTTAGTGAATTCATTTTCCAATAATGATAATTTTCAGGAATATCAAAATTTTTTCCAAAAACTTGGTTTAGTTAATCTTTTTTTACGCATTTCAACTTTTGTTTGAGGATCAATCTTATGTAAATACTTGGATTTCTTACATTAATGTGGGTTGATGTTTTTTTTCTGCTTGGCAATTGTGGTTAATCACATAGATATTAGGGGTTGATCTTTCAATTTTCGCATGTAAACAACAATAGTTGCTTCCAAAAATGAATTGGAGCTGGTAACTTGTAACGTATAACTATGCCTTGCATATTCCAAAAAGATACAATAACTTCACAAATTTAATAACATGAATCACTATTATAGACAAATGGTAGACAACATTATATTGTGCACTGGACATGCTTGAACTATGCGTAACTCACCGAATCAGCAATTCAGCACCCGAGAGATGTGAGGTGGTCGGCGTATCCTAGTGCAGGTAATGATCAATTGATGCATTGACTTTGTATGTTAGGTGATTGATCATTTTAGTAACCGGAAATGCACGACGTTAGTTAAGACGTGGCAAATACGTGTCGAACCTCAACGAGTTGTGAGTGTTGTTTTAACTACCATACTGGAGTGGGAAAGGAGAGGAGAATGAGGGGATTATGCTAAATGAACTACACTTTATGATGAATTAAACTAAACCCCCGTGGAGGGGAGGTGCGTAGGTATGTGTGTGTGAGTGGTTCTTTATTACATGAGGCACAAGTGTGTAAAATTGGTGAAATCAATGAGAAAATAGTGTGGAGTCTAATTAACATCAACTACGTACATTTACAAGAATACATGTCTAATATACTTAGACATGAAGTTAAGATGCACTTTGGGTTCTCAAGAATGAACTAAGTACCTAGTGTGGACATTTGGCATCAATTAACAATCCATACAACTCAATACATTCATGCATTATGTACTAATCACGCATCCATACATAACAAGCCATTTACAATAACAAGATGATCATTTACAAGCAACAAGATAAACTTTACATCTAGCACGAGAGAAGTACCCAACAAGGCCATTTTCCCGTCTAATACAAGTTTTAACAAGTTACATGCGTATATCTATATTAAGCATATGAAATGGCACAAGATAAGAGGAACTCGTCACTAACACATCACATAATCTATATCACCTCCACCCCATATTGGGTGGATCTACTCACTAATCACCACATCATGGATATTAAGAAATCAAGACTAAACATGACATAAAGCTCTAACTAGAAAACTAATCAACAAAATCAAAAACTAAATGGATAGAAAATAAGTAAATAACAAGAGAAAAATTAATCCAACCTTAGATTAAAGAAAATGTGTGATTACAACCTTGATCCACCTTCCTTACTTGCAGCCAAATTGGGTAAAACCTAACCTACTGTAATGGGGGGAGTGGTGAGGTATGGGAAAGGTAGGAGAAACATTGCTATTTATAGAAAAGAGAGAGGTGTAGATGAATTTGGAAGTAATCTGATGGTTGTAATTGCTTTCTCTATGGTCTGGGGCACCCAAATAAACACGTTCAAGCCATGGGAGAAATTTGGGCGAATTTGGACAAAACACTTTAGGTCCTTCCTGAATTGCAGATGGGTCTTTGAGCAAACAGGTCCAGATTGCTTCAATAATGTCATTTCTTTTTACATTTATGTCATTTTCTCTTTTTTATTATCTAATCCCTAAAACACATCAAACAAACACTCCATTTGCACAAAATTGGGTATACTAAAGGAAATATAGCATGAAAGCAAGGTATGATATGCAACTGATCAAATACCCTCACACTTACCTTTTGCTAGTCCCAAGCAAAACAAAGAAAGAGAAAATATGAAAAGTGAAATCCTAACTCACTTTCGTAGGAATCACGATTGCACTTAGCACGTACAACAAGCTATTAAACCTCCTTGTCGCCAAGGAGGAGTAGTGGTGTCTCCTGAGGGTTTTCATCGGATATACCCACAAAATCCAAACATGGATGCATTATTGAACGTAAAACATAACTCGATGGACCTACTTTTGTCGATCATTGGACACGGTAATTGTAACGTCCCCGAAAATAGCGGAAAATTTAAACAATATAAAAGACTGTCAACGGTCAACACCGGGCACGTCACGAGTCAACAAGATGAAACATATATATATATATAGATCCTCGTGGAAGTCAAAATACATATGAGTCAACTGCGATTACAACAGAAATGAATACAACCGGGTAATCACTACCTCAACAAAAGATATAAAGAGAAGACAGGATCAGATCCCGGGGGCACCTCCTCGGTCACCACATCAACTCTAATGAAGGTCGTTACCTGAAATGTAAACAAACAAACATGCCTGAGTTCCCTACTGGACCCCGTATGCCAAACCTCCTAAAATACAAAAAGGAATTAAAGACAATGCAATGCAATGCACATGATCATCCACCTCGGGTCCACAATAATAGCCACCTCCGCCTCTGCGGTACTGAACCACTCCTGCCGCACAAGGGTCAAGTCAGTCCACCGCTGCCACACAAGGGTCAGACGGCACCACTGCTCCCACAAGCACCGTAGGAGGCCCCCCGGTACTACGCCACCGCACAAGGAGCGAGCCTGCTTGCCGAATGCACAACTCGGGCCAGACAATAGCCGCTACTCCCCCAAGCACCGCTAGACGCGCAACCTGCCGGAACATCCTCGGCCTACCGACAAACCCTAGCAAACAACCCAAGGTTACGACAATCATCTCTCACACCGCATACGATATCAGAGGCCCAACAATAATACGCCCTCGTCGACGGTGAAATTTGTCGCTCCCAAGGCCGGTATTCGACCGTCGCCTCAGAGCCGGTAGTCAACCTAAACTCGAAGGCTCGCGTGTGGATAAATCCACCACCCTGCGGCAGATCAGTCGACCGCTATAACCACACCGGTCGACCAGTCTTCCGCACAGTACTCAGTACTGTACAAACAAGCATTCGGTCGAACCACGCTAACCGAATTACCGACCAATCGGTCGAACAAAAGTCATCTAGCGGTCGACCGTTTGGATGGTCTACGCTATACAATATTTATAATATATATATGCGACCGGTCGAACCAAGGGTCCGTTCAACTGATAACAGGGATTCTCAGCATTTTGCCTAAGTAATATTCGGTCGACCGGAAAAGAGATATTGTTCGACCGAAATATCACAGGCACTCTACTGCTTCATTAAAATGCTCAGTGGTGTTTTGGGCGGTGCTGCGTCCAACTGGTGGAGGTCCACATCTACAGTGGTGTTTGCGGATAGAGAGGTTATAGCCTGGGCGGAGTTCGTTGGCGAGTTCAACGAGCAGTATTTTCCGCAGCATGTGCTGGATGCGAAGAAGGAGGAGTTTCTGAGCCTTCAGCAGGGAGACATGACCTTGGCAGGCTACATAGGGAAGTTCAACGCCCTTGAGCGTTACTATCCCGAGATGTACGTCACCCAAGAGCATAGGGCTGGGAACTTCGTCCGGGGGCTCCGGAAGCAGTTGAGAGCGAAGGTGTTGACGCGTATGCCAAGCATGTTAGCCGATGCCGTGAAGAGTGCCACTGTTCTGGATCGTGACTACAGGGAGAACTATCAGGATGAGAGGATGCCTTTGGGTAGGTTCTCTAGGAGGCCTGGAGGTCACACTAGGGGAAATCCGGGCAAGAGGCCCCGGTTTGATAGAGCAGGAGCTGCAGCACCACGACCTGAGCCTTGTAGAGGTTGTGGCAGGATTCACGCTGGGCCATGTTTCCGCATCAGAGCTTGTCATGAGTGTGGCCAGCTGGGCCACTTTATTAGGAGATGTCCGAGTCGAGGAGCTGGGCCGAGTAGACCACCGGGATTACCAGCACCAGGCCGAGGTGGGGGCGGAGGTAGACCACCTTTTGGACCACAGCAGGGGCAGCGCACTGGCAGTGTTTACACCATCCAGGTAGAGGAGGCTAGGGATGGAGGTGCTGTCGTGGAAGGTACGCTTCTTGTTGCTGGTTCGGTAGCTAGGGTGCTCTTTGATTGTGGCGCGACACACTCGTTCATCTCAGAGCGATTTGGGGGAGTGTTGGGCTGTACCATTGCGATGTTGACTGCCACCTTGGAAGTCAGCACACCTCTGGGTCTGGTGGGCACTGTGGGGAGATTTGTCCCCGGTTCCACAGTTGTTTCGGGAGATCAGGAGTTTCCGGCCGACCTGGTCTTGATACCGATAGAAGACTTTGATGTCATACTTGGGATGGATTGGCTGTCCCAATACGATGTCCGAGTCTTGTGCCGTGAAAAGAAGATTTTGATCCCAAGGAAAGGTTTGCCTGATATTCTAATCAGAGGGGTCAGAAACAGATCTTTGAGGATGTGCATAGACTACAGGATACTGAACCAGGTGACGGCAAAGAATAGGTATCCTTTACCTAGGATCGCGGACCTCTTCGACCAGCTGCAGTCAGCGAATGTTTTCTCGAAGATTGACCTACGTTCAGGATGTCACCAGTTGAGGATCCGAGATGAGGACATCCAGAAGACAGCTTTCAGGACGACATATAGACACTACGAGTTCTTGGTGATGCCATTTGGATTGTCGAATGCAACGGCAGCGTTCATGGATCTGATGAACCGGACATTCAGGCAGTTTATTGATAGATTTGTGATTGTCTTTGTGGATGACATTTTGATCAATTCACCAGATGTGGAGCAGAATAGAGAGCATCTGAGGATTGTACTCAGCATGTTGAGAGCTCAGCAGTTATATGCTCAGTTCTCAAAGTGTGAGTTTTGGTTGGATAGAGTGGCGTTCCTCGGACACATTGTATCGTCAGAGGGGATATCAGTGGATCCGGCGAAGGTAGAGGCAATGACACAGTGGAGGGCCCCTACGAGCGTGACGGAGATTAGGAGCTTTGTTGGACTGGCGGGTTATTATCGTCGCTTCATCAAAGACTTCTCCAGATTGGCAGCACCACTGATCGCTCTGACGCAGAAGGGAGTCACTTTTGTATGGTCGCGGAAGTGCGAGGACAGCTTTCGGGAGCTGAAGAGACAGTTGACCACGACACCAGTTTTGTCATTGCCGAGTGGCACAGGTGGATTTGTGATTTATGGCGACGCTTCAGGTATTGGCTTAGGATGTGTACTTATGCAGCATGGGAGGGTGATCGCGTACGCATCGAGACAGCTGAAAGTCCATGAGAGGAATTACCCGACTCATGATTTGGAGTTAGCAGCAGTGGTTCACGCACTGAAGACCTGGAGACACAACCTTTATGGCGAGCAATTTGTGGTGTTTACAGATCATCAGAGTCTGAAGTACCTGTTCTCGCAGAAGGAGCTGAACATGAGGCAGCGCAGGTGGCTTGAGTTCATTAAGGACCACAATTTCATTATCTCTTACCATCTGGGGAAGGCGAACACGGTTGTAGACGCTTTGAGCCGGAAGGTGGAGGTATCAGTAGCAGGCCTATGCATTCAGGAGTGGCGACTGCTAGAGTCTTTAGCAGAGTGGAGACCATTTGCAGATAGCTCTTAGGGTGCAGTGATTGCAGAATTGAGGGTAGAGCCTCAGACAGTATCGACAGTGATTCATGCTCAGACAACAGATGAGGAGTTGAGCAGTTTGTTACAGTTAGCGGCTAGAGATGGGTCAGACTTCAGAGTTTGAGTTGATGGAGGTCTGAGATTCAGAGACCGTATCTGGGTGCCGAGGACAGAGGACCTGAGACATGATATCATGGAGGAGGCACACAGATCGAGATATTCCATTCATCTAGGAAGCACCAAGATGTACAAAGATCTACAGCGGAACTTCTGGTGGCGAGGGATGAAGAAGGACGTTGCAGACTTTGTGTCGAGGTGTTTGGTCTGTCAGCATGTGAAGATTGAGCACCAGAGACCAGCAGGGCAGATGCAGGGGATTGAGTTGCCCGAGTGGAAGTGGGAGCACGTGACGATGGATTTTGTTACGGGGCTACCGAAGACACGGAGATTCCACGATGCGATTTGGGTTATAGTCGATCGACTGACCAAGTCGGCGCATTTCTTCGCTATTAAGACCACTCTTGCTCTAGATAGTCTAGCTAAGTTATATATTGAGGAGATTGTCAGACTTCATGGTGTATTGGTCAGTATCATTTCAGATAGAGATCCCAGATTCACTTCGCGATTTTGGGAGAGTCTACACAGAGCACTGGGGACACGTCTGATGTTTAGCACAGCTTTCCACCGACAGACAGTTGGCCAGTCAGAGCGGACGATACAGACATTGGAGGACATGCCGAGAGCGTGCACACTCGACTGGGCCGGGCATTGGGATGAGCACTTGCCGCTGATAGAGTTCGCCTACAACAACAGCTACTACTCGAGTATTGGGATGGCACCATATGAGGCATTATACGGGAGGCCGTGTAGATCGCCGGTATGCTGGAGTGATGTGGGCGAGAGACAGCTAGTTGGACGTGACATTATACAGTTATATTCAGAGAAGGTTGACGTGATTAGGAGATTACTAGCCAGAGCACAGAGTACGCAGAAGAGTTATCCTGATACGCGGAGGCGTGAGCTGACTTTTGATGCAGGAGATCATGTCTTCCTGAAGATCTCACCTTCCAGAGGGGTGATGAGATTCGAGAAGAAGGGGAAGTTGAGTCCGAGGTATGTCGAACCTTTTGAGATATTGGATGGAGTCGGGGAGGTGGCATATAGGATTGCTTTACCGCCACAGTTCGCAGGTCTTCACAACGTCTTCCATGTTTCTATGCTGAGGAAGTACGTGGCCGATCCAGCTCATGTTATAGAAATAGCAGTACCAGAGATCCAGCAGGATTTGTCGTTAGATGAGAGACCTGTTGAGATTGTGGATCAGATGGATTTAATTATCAGAGTGCGCAGCGGTCAGGATCGTGGATCGTATCTTAATGCACCGGGTTCGGGTAGGTAAGCACTTGTCCGGGCTCGGGGAGTTACAGTAATACTACGAGCCGACTCTATATGTGTATGATGTCCACACACACCTAGCCTAGGAACCACTCGTGCAAGTTAATTAAGGACTTAAGTGAATGACATGGGCAACCTTAGCATCCTTAAGCAATACATAATGTCAAGTCCATTAAGGTTCTTATTTTTACTTTTTTTTCTTTCTTTTTTTGAGAGCGACGAATTAAAACTGGTTGTTGTTTAATTCTCCCAGGTTTTGGTTTTCTGTATCATTGCCTGTGCTGACTTACACTATCAGGTAGACCTTCTCCCAAATCTCCACTAGGGCGATCCTACCACCAGTGTCATGGGAGTTCGGTCGGTGCATCCCAAGTAAGATGACTTAAAAGCCCCAGGTACTAAATCCCCTTCGACCTAATTTCCTGAGTCATAAGAGCCATGCAAGAAGAGAGAATACCCTACCAAATTATTTCTTGTCTACACATGAACCAAAATCCCTACACCTAAGGTTTCGCAACAACAGTTTAAGTGTTCCTAACTACGACAAACTTCCTTATACTAACAGACACAAATCATTCGACTCACTATGTTTAAGGTGGACATCTTTTTTTATTTGAGTACTAAATCCCTATGCTTACTTTCCCCCCGAGGGAAAACCAGGGTGCATCCTAACGACTAAAGATTGGACCTAAAATCGGTGTAGTAGATATCCTACTGCATCACGTTCAAGTCATCTATCTGGGAGCTTCCTTTTTTACTTTGCCTCTCAATAATTTTGCAATTACTAAACAAATGCAAATACCACAAAACATTTCATTTTGCAAAACACATGGACATTTTGAAAGAAACTAAAAATTGAAGCTCTCAACAATCAAAAGAAAGCAAGTCACCCAAGGATCATGGTATAGCAAGATATATCAATGTAAATTGCAGCACACTATCATGACCCTAATAATAGAAACAAAAGAAGAAAAAGGAAAAGGACTCGACTATGTACACATGTAAAGTACCCCCACATTTTTTCATGCATTGTCCTCAATGAATGTAAGTACGAGATTACAAGGATTTATGCACGAATAAGATAAGATCTCATCAACGTGAAGCGCAAAAGGAAGTTCATGCTTATGTTGATGGACATA
This sequence comes from Triglochin maritima, assembly GCA_963682175.1. NCBI lineage: Eukaryota > Viridiplantae > Streptophyta > Magnoliopsida > Alismatales > Juncaginaceae > Triglochin > Triglochin maritima. The sequence continues at coordinate 20,885,375 of OY821771.1, read as the reverse complement.
AACCTAAATTCCCCAAAACCTTTGAGATACTTAAGAAGAGAATACAATACGTTAACAAATGGAGCCCAAATCTTCAAGGAGTGAAACCCACGATGAATTTTTAAATTAACTATGTATAAAAAGAAACTCTCATCGTCCTTTGTCAGAGGACAATGAAAGGGAACCTCATAGTGGATCAATACCCGAAATGGGAACATGACACGACGTGGGGCCAAAATACTCACGGTTTGGGGCCCATCTTCATTTGTCGAGGGAGAACTATGTGGAGGTTTTTTGTGTGGGGGGGAGAACTATGTACATTAATGGGCTCCCATCTTCATTTGTCGAGGACATTAATAGGAAACCTGCCATCTCTCGAGCCAGAAATGCACATGCATGGGTTCACAGTCTGAGAAACAGGAGAATTGTTAAGAGGTTTATGAACCAAGGATGATGGTTCATGCCTCTCAAAACTAGGGTCTATGAAAGGAAATGGAAACAAATATGTTTTCATTCCCCGACAAAGCTGAGTGTCATTAATATATACCGTCCAACTGACATTTGGGTGCACAGGGATGATATCATCGACGCAAAGTGACACTGTGGACTTATTACCAAGATGACAAAGTCTAATAGAATTGCTTGACCAGCTGACACTGTTATAAACATTGTGGTCGTTTGATGGCTCTTGAAAATGAGCAAGATAGGAGGCATGAATGATAGGTGAATCTTCGTTTGGTTGTTTAAATTTTGGGATATCAGGTGGTTGATTCTTAACCCACATTTGATCATCAACATATATAGAGTGAAGAGTAGGTGGCCCAATAGCCACAAAAATGGTATCTTGCAGCTCAAGAGCCACATGATCAAAAGGATGTGGCTCAAAGGCCATATGATCACAAGATAAGGAACCTTCTTGTGCCAGCACAGTTGAAACATCTTCGCCACCATCAGGATCTCCATCGAACCACTCTCGGAAATACTTGAAGGTTCTTTCGACTTTGTTCTCATCCGTAACCTAGATAAGATTGACCTTGTTAAAAGATTTTAATAACCGCAAGTGCACGGCGGCGAGGAAGCAGTGGCAAGTACGGGTCGATCCACGGGGAGATGAGTAGCTTCTGATTTGTCCGAAGTCAAGTGGCGAAAAAGGGGAGAGAGATTTAATTATGCTGAGCTAAACTACACTAAATTAGTAAGTAACAAATGCAAATGAAAGCAACTAACGATTGATTAAAACTAAACTAAAAGGCTAACAAATCGATTGGAATTCAGGAAGAAAAACCCCTAAGGGGTGGAGTGTGTGCACATATGAAGTGAAATAAGTGATGAATGACGCATGTAAGCATGTATGTGTATGTGTGTCGTGTGTGTGTTTTCATGCATAGGAAGTGTCTAGAGATGTGACAAAACCTATCAATCCATTCACACAATGTATCCGCAATTATTACTTGATTATCATAAGATTACGCTCAGCATGAGAAGTGTCTAAAGATATGGCAAGACTCATCAAATAAACCATAAACTCATGTGAAGAACAAAGTTAAGCATGGGAGGTGTATAAATCTTATGGCAAAACCCATCAAAACAAAGTTTCTTCAATCAGTCAAGCAAGTAACCACAAATACAAACACTTAACTAACATGTAGCACATTCAACAGGAAATTTTAGTCAATAAACATTAGGAAACTAAGCATGGGAAGTGTCTAAATCTTATCGGAAAATCCATCAAAATCTTACAACATGTAGATGATTAAAATAGCCCACATGAACATACAAACATGCAGGTTTACACACTCCAAAATTCATCAAACATCACAACATATATGTACATCATCTCCACCCCCCAAAAGGGGATGAAACTACTCACTAATCATTAACCTAACTATTATCTTAAAAAAAGAAAACATATTAACAAAGTCTACTAAGATTAATGAAACGAAATTAAGCCAAACATGCAAGAAGATAAAAGAGAATGTTAAACTAACAAAAAATGCTTTTATTAAATGACTCACATTACAAGTAGCATCTCCCTACTTGAGTTCTTTCTTCAAGTCTTGACTCTAAGTAGAGGGATTGGCCACTAAGCCATGGTTGAATACAAAGGAGAAAGAAGAGTTCTATTTATAGGCATAAAAAAGGTAACCGAGGACAATCCCCAGGTATGGGACTAATTGCATACTATAAATGGACATAAAATAACATAATCCATGACCCGACTAAGACATGAATCCTTTGAAGCGATTTGGACCACTAATTGGCGGTCTGGATGCCTTTGATCGAGTTTGGATTTTGATGGCTCGTTTCTAAATTTTTCTTGATGTTTGGTGAACCTGATTTGCTTGTTGATGCTTAGACTTGGATCTAATTGGCAAAATACTCCTCATGATGGTGTGGAGCTTCTGGATTTGCCCATTGGTCCTGTTGGTTTACATCCGGGTCCTTCTCTCTTGCATCTCAGTCCATAAGTCTTGCAATTCAGTCATTTTCCTTGCTTTGTAGTCCTTTTTGAGTCTCTTCTTCTCAAACATGTTTATTCTTGAACTGAAACATTAGACTCATTACGTAGCATTGCTTAGGCTAAAATGAGGCATGTAAGACACAAATATATGCAAGATATGATGTCAATAAAATACCCTATTTAAACGTTTTAAATATAGACCGCTGGTGCACGATTGCGATGAAGCAGTGGCAAGTACGGGTCGATCCGCATGGAGGTGAGTAGCCTCTGGTTTGTCAGAAATCAAGTGGGTAATAATGGTATAAAAGATGTGATTATGCTAAATCTAAAATACACTAAACTAGTAAGTGTGAAATGCGAAAGAAAGCAACGAAAGATTACAAATCAAGAAGAGAAACCCTAAGGGGTGGAGTGTGTGCACATATGAAGTGAAATAAGTGATGAATGATGCATGTAATCATGTATGTGTGTGTGTCATGTGTGTGTCTTCATGCATAGGAAGTGTCTAAAGATGTCGCAAAACCTATCAATCCATTCACACAACGTATCGGCAATTACTACTTGATTAACATAGGGCTCAGTATGAGAGGTGTCTAAAGATATGGAAAGACTCATCAAAAATCATAAACTCATGTGAAGAACATGTAACCATGGGAGGTGTCTAAATGTTATGGCAAAACCCATCAAAACAAAGTTTCTTCAATCAATCAAGCAATCAAACACAAATACAAACACATAACTAACATGTAGCATATTCAACAGAAATTTTCAGTCAATAAACATGAGAAAACTAAGCATGGGAAGTGTCTAAATCTTATGGCAAGATCCATCAAAATTCCCCAACATGTATATGATTAAAATACCCCCATTGAACATACAAAACGTGCAAGTATACACAATCAAAAAATTCATCAAACATCCAAACTTCACAATATATATGAACATCATCTCAACCCCCCAAAGGGGTGGATCTACTCACTACACTTATGGAAGCAATTAAATTAAAGAAGAAAGGTGACATTCTAACTAATTTAGGCAAGATTCAAAGAAACAAGACTAAGCTAAGCATACATAAAAAATAGACAACATGAGAACAAAACAATTAAAAATTATTTTATTAAATGACTCACCTTACTAGTAGCATTAATCTCCACCTTGCGGTTTTGCTCAAAGGCTTACTCCAAGTAGAGAAAATGCCACCAAGCAATGGGTGAATACAAATGCGGAGGCAGAGTTCTATTTATAGGCATGAAAAAAGGTAATCGGCGACAACCCCGATGTGTGACTAATATAATATCGAAAATAGACATAAAACACACTTATACACGATCCACCCGAAGCTTGACGGATCCAGAGCAGACCCGACCGCCAATGGGCGGTCTACAGTGTCTGGATCGGGTCTAGATTTCTGGTGTTGTTGTATGCCTTGATTTCTCATTATATGATGCACCCACGTTTGTTGTTGGAGTCAAGGCCCGAATCGAATAGCCAAAATACTCCTCAAAATGGTATGGAGTTTCTTCATTTGCTCATTGGTCCTTTGTTATTACATTCGGTTCCTTCTCTCTTTTATCTTAGTCCCCAAGTCTCACAACTTTGTCGTTTTCTTGCTTTTAGTTCCTTTTATGCCATTCTCCTCAATCTTGTTTATTCGTAAAACTCAAACATAAAATTTATTATGTAGCATTGTTTAGGTTCAAGATAATGGATATAAGACACAAATGAAAGCATGAAATGATGTCAATCAAATACCCCCACACGTAACTTTTGCTAGTCCCGAGCAAAACAAAGAAACGAAAAAGCATACGAAGAACGGGAAAATCCCTGCTCACTTTCGTTGGAATCACGGTTGCACTTAGCACGTGCAACAAGCCGTTAAACCTCGTTGTCAACATGGAGGAGGAGTGTTGTCTCTTGTGGGTTTTTAGCGGATATTCCCACACAATCCGAACATAGATGCATTATTGAACCTAGCAACACGTCTCGATGGGCTTATTTTCGTCGATCATCGGACACGGTAATTCTACGGGATGACTCTGTATATGTAATCAATCCACACACCTAGCCTAATGAACCATTCGTGCAAGTTAGTTAAGGACTTAAGTGACAGAATGGGCAACCTTAACATCCTCAAGCGATACAAAGTGTAAAGTCCATTAAGGTTCTTATTTGTCTTTTTTTATTCTTTTTTCATTCATTTTTTTCTTCTCTTTAGAGCATTATGGATTACACTAGTTGGTGTTTGCTTCTCCCAGGGTCAGGTTTCGTGCATCATTGCCTATGAGGACTTACACTATCACGTACAACTTCCCCTAAATCTCCACAAAGGGTGATCCCTACCACCGGTGTAACGGGAGTTCGGTCGGTGCACCCAAGTTAGATGACTGGATAGCACCAGGCAGAAAGTCCCCTCAGACCTAATTTCTTGAGTGATAGGAGTTGTCCGAGAAGAGAGAACACCTACTCACTTACTTCTTCTCTACACCTGAACCAAAACCCGTACACTTAGTGTCTCACGACAAGATATAAAGGGTCCTTGACTACAACAAACTTCCTTATATTAACAAACACGAATTATTCAACTCACTAGGTTAAGGGTGGACTTCTTTAGTTGTTTGAGTACTGCACCCTATGATTACTCGCCCCTCGAGAGAAAACTGTGGTGCATCCTTACGACTATATAAGACCTAAAGCCGGTATACTAGATATCCTAATGTATCATGTTCAAGACAATTTTGTGACCTTTCTTTTTACTTTGCCTCTCAATGGTTTTGTACATTGATGCATTGCATACATTGCATCATATGTCTTTCATTTAGATTACTTTTATATCAATAAATGCTACTAAGGTATGTGTTTAGTCTTATTTACAGAATACAGGGACCTGAATGCAAATTACCCACATCCCGATCATAAACGCGTGCTAAAGACTCATTTCTATCATAAAGACCAAGCTCAATATTATCGGGTTACGAATGGAAATGTATCCAAGCATAAAAGCATTCAAGATCTAATTACAAAAAGAACAAGGACTTAAGCACAAAAGTAGCCGGGGACTTAATTGCAAAAAGTGAAGGACCTAATTGCAAATCACGAGTAGCTTTTATTATCTTGGAGAAAATCTAAAGAAAAATCAATGTGGATCTCCAAATATATGAAGGAATTAATCCGGAGCTAAAAAGAATGGAAAGAATCAATCCAGGCGCGCAAAAGAGGATCAAATCATACCAAAAACACACTGAAAAAATCCGGATTAAATCAGAGGATATTGTGCGGTGAACTCGCCGCATATTACATGCATTGTGCGGCGGAAACACCGCCCCCTAGTCGATCCGTGTGCTCCAATTTTGTCCAGTCGTGTCTGGACACGTGTACTCTCCAATTCTATACTTAGGTCTCTTGTAACAACTATAAATAGCCCCGAGAACGATGTTAGAAGGGTCCTTGGCCTTAGACCTAGTTTTTAATTATTATTTGTACTTGTCTTTATTTTAGTAATAAAATTCTGCCTTTTATTTCTTGTTTTTACTTTTCTTTTGTAATGCCTCTAGGATCCCTTCTTCCTCCCTCCATGAGTTTCTAACTCTTTCCAAAGGGTGGAGGTGACGGATTTAGGGTGAAGAGAAGACGAATGAATGTTATTATTTTAAGTTCGTGATTAGTCTATTTTGATTACTTGAGTTTATGTTAAATCATTTATCATGTAATGCTTCATAACTAACATGATTTATTATAAGTTTCTGAATTCTCTAATCTAAACCTTAAATCTAAGCCTCCACCTGACGGAATTCACCTCTTTGTTCTTGTTTTAGTTTTAATCCTTCATGTTCTTGCTTTAGTTAATTAAAACCCAAAAATCTCAAAACCAAATTTATTTCTTCTCTCCTTCTTTCCCCCAATCGAAATCACATTAATAACAAATCTCTCCCACCTTGTGTTCGACCCGTATTTGCCACGTCTTCATTGACGCCGTGCACTTGCAGTATAAATTTAATTCTCATCATACATGCTAAACAAACGTAAAACCCACAAAGCATTTTCTTTCGCAAACACATGAAGATGTTGGAAGAAATGTGAAAGTTTTAAAGCACTAGGCAAGCAAAAGAAGACAAGTCACTCAAGGATGATGACAGACAGATATATCAATGCTAAATGCAGCACACTAGCATGACCCTAACAATACAAACAAAAGAAAATGAAAGAGAAAAAGGGACAAGACTCGATTCCATATATATACAAACGTAAAACACCCCCTACACTTACATTGTCCTCAATGAATGTGAGTATTTAACTACATGGATTTATGCATGAGAAAGAAGAGATCTCACCAACATGAAGCACAAGGAAAGTGTTATGGTCATGTTGATGGACATAACCCTGAATTCCCAAAAACCTATGAGATACTTAAGAATGGAGACAAATATGTCAAAAAAAGGTGGCCCAAATTCACAAGGGTTGGGGCCACAACAACCATTGCTCACTTGTGGAGTCTTGTGTGTGTGTTGTTTTGGTTTTTTTGTTTTGTTTAAACAAGATATATACATCAACAAAGATATTCTCATAATCATTTGGTCAAGGAACATCACATGTGAACATCGAGTCCTGGGGACCAGAGATATGCAAAAATGGGCCCACTTCATTGGTACTTTGAGGTGTCATGAGGGGTGAAGGGTCAAAGCTGAAAGGCTCAAACCCCTCACGATATTGGTTGAGTGTTGGCAACACGAATGAGTGGAAATGCATTGCCTCACTAGGGTTTAGTTTCTCGTCGAACAAAACCCTCCAACCAATAGGCGGGTGCATGAGAATGAGTTCCTCAGGCTCATTTGAAGGATGTGGCACACCACTTTAACTAAGAATGGGGCTTCTCCCCAAGTCATCCAACAAGGACGACCCAATCTCCTTTATATTATCAATCAAAAGATCACTCGTAGGTGGGTCCTTATTGGAGTCAAGATGAAGCACAAAATAATCTACGGGCGTGGGACATTGGGTAGAGACACCTTTTGTTATGGGCATATGCTGAGGTGTGTACCCCTCACTAATAGTGTCAACTGAATCATCTAACAAACACTCCTTTGTACATTCATATTTGATGCCAGCTCACTCTGTTGCATTGCAAAGACAGGCAATGAGTTTTCGTTGGGCAAACAAACATTCTCATCGGGTTGCACTGGTGTAAGGAGTGTTTGTTGATTTTGTGGTGCTTTCTCTAATAGGCGGATGAGGTTGAGATTTAAAGGTTTGTACAAGGGTTCCTGTTGCCTACCAGAGTTGAACACATGAAACTCGGCACTCATGTTACCGAATGAGAGCTTCATGAGACCATTTCTACAATTAATTAAGGCATTGGAGGTCGCAAGAAATGGTCTACCCGAAATCAAAGTTATTTAAGTGTGAGTGTTCGCAACATGGTTTGTGTCGAGGATGACAAAATCTACCGGAAATATAAAATCTACAACTTTTATGAGCACGTCCTCGATAATCCCCTTTGGGACACAAATGGATCTATCCGCCAATTGGAGGGTGATCTTAGTTGAATTCAATTCTCCCAAGTTCAACTGTTGATAAACAGAAAATGGGAGGAGGTTGACCGCTGATCCTAAATCAAGCAATACATTAGTCATGTTAGTGTCCCCAATCGTACACTGAATAGTAGGACACCCAGGGTCCTTGTAAATTGTGTATGTGAGATTGGACAAAAGTGAGCTTACACTTGCAGCTAAGAATGCTTTCTAAGGAACATTGGTCTTCTTCTTGGTTGTGCAGAGGTCTTTTAACACTTTGGCATATTGAGGTTTTATTGGATGACATTCAACAAGGGGATGTTAACCTTGACTTGCTTAAAGACCTCTAATATCTTATCTATTTTGTCACTCTTCTTTTTTGGTTAACCTACTAGGATAGGGAGCTTTTAGCAGGAAAGTTTTCTGCAGTGCCTCAGAAGGAAGCGTTGGTGTATTACCCTCACCCTCTTCTTCACCATCATTCCCACTGAGGGGCTGCACAGATGGTGGTGGTGGGAAGGAAATGTGATTGTCAACCTGCTTTCCATTCCTTAAGATTAAAATGGCATTGACATGGCGAACAAGTTCCTCCACATGGTTCACTTGCCTCCCCCGAGGTACCAACCTCACATTTTGCATGTGTTGTTGCTGGTACATGCGGGGGTTAGCCTCAGACTAGCTCGGAAGAGTCCCTCTCTCTCTTTCATGTACAGACTGGGCCAATTGGCCCATCTGAAGCTCTAGAGATTTGATGGTCTGTTGATTGACATCATTTCATGCTTATATTTGTATCTTATATCCATTATCTTACACCTAAGCAATGCTACGTGATGAGTTTTATATGTGCATTTCGGAAATAAATAGGTTTGAAGAGATGAAGCATAAAAGGACCCAAAAGCAGGGAAAATTGACTTAATTGTGAGACCTGGGGACTAAGATGCAAGGGAAATGGACCTGAACGTAAGACCGAAAGACCAAAGAGCAAAACAGAAAACTCCACACCATCATGGGGAGTATTTTTGCAGTTCTATTCGGGTTGGAGCTCCAACAAGTGAAGTAGATGCATCAAAGACCAACAAAGACATCCAGAAAAGCCCAGAAAAACTTCCAGCGTGTTCCGGACCATATAGACCGCCAATTGGCGGTCCAAGACCGCTTATTGGCGGTCTATTTTGGCTCAAATCCGCTAAGATTTTGGTGGGTTGCGTATTAGTGTGTATTTAGTCCATTTCTGCTATTTGTTTAGTCCCACATCGGGGGATTGTCCCGGATTGCCTTTTTCTTTGGCTATAAATAGAACTCTTCACCTTCTATTGTAAACTACCCATTGTTTGGTGTCATTCTCTCTACTAAGGAGTAAGCCTTGCAGCAAAACTCAAGGTGGAGAAGAATGCTACCTTCAATGTGAGTCATTGTTAATAAAATAATTGTTCTTAGTTTCTTTTAATATTGTCTTTTAATTCTTGCATGTTTCTTTCAATTATCTTCTTTAATGTTCCTTTCTTGCTTAGTTGAATTTCTTTTCAGTATAATGTTTCATTTTATTAATGTAGTTAGTTTAATTATGAGTGAGTAGTTCCATCCCCTTTGGGGGTGGAGTAGAGGTACGTACATGTTATGTAGGTGGTATGAATGCTAGATATTATTGTTGTGAGAGATATTAGTATGCTTGCTTGAATTAATAAGAACTTTACTTGATGGTTTCTGCCATAGTTAGGTACACTCCATGCTCGTTATGTTCTTAATAACAACCTTGCATTACTCTTATTAATCACCTAGGTTAGTGCTGTAAATGATAGGTCTTGCCATTAGGTACTTCTTATGCATTAACAAACTCTAACCACACTTGAGCTTCTTGTATGCATTCAACACACTTATTTCATGTGCACACACACACTCCACCCCTTAGGGGTTTTCAATTCCTGAGTTTTATCTCCTTTCATTAGTTGCTTAGTTTAGTTTGTTTTGTCATTTCATTTCATGCTTTCTAGTTTCCTAGTTTAGATTAGTGTAGTTTAGTGTAATCAATCTTTCTCTCCTTTCTTCCCCACTGGCCTTCGGACAAACCAAAAGTCGACACACCTCCCTGTGGATCGACCTGTATTTTCCACCGCTTCAACGCGGCCGTGCACTTGCGGTTTAAATAAAACTAATCAATCATCTGCTGATTTGAAGTTAGAACTTGACTTGTGGATGACATAATTTTTTTTTAGTTCTCGAGGCCACGAGTCAAGGTCTCAAGTGAATTGAATCGGGTTTCCATATTGTTGGAATTTAGGCAACCCGATGTATTGGTGATTGGAGCTTCGGGTGGATGATAAGATGGTGCATGCATTGGAGGTTGGTGTGGTTGGTTAGGTGGTCAAGAGAAGGTTGATGGACCACCCGGGGCATTGTTTTAGTTCCATGAAAAGTTAGGGTGGTTTCCTCCGTCCAGGGTTATATGATGATGAGTATGGGTCATTCCTGACTCTATCATAGATGGGATTGACATGTTTCATCTCAGGAGGCATGGACGCACACTCTCCTCCTACATGACCTATCGTACCACATGAATGACAGGGGACTGGACGAGATGCAGACACATGAGATGCACCTGTTGGTTTGGGAGCTCAATCGAATCCATACGGCGCATTATGGCCGCCATGCGTGCCGCGGTGGCCGTAGTGGTATCGACAGCAAATGTTGCACCCAATGTAGTCGATTTTGCCTTTGCGTTCCTTGCTCCAATGCTAGATGATGCTGGTGGTTCCCTCATACTCTCCCACTACATAGTTTTCTCAGCGAGGTCTTCTAGGAAAGCCCACGCCTCCCTTTCATCCTTTCCTAAGAACTCTCCTTGACACATGGACTCATGGAGCATTCGGGATGGGATGCGAAGACCCTGGTAAAAAATATGACACAGGCACGACAACTCGATGCCATGGTGAGGGCATGAGGGTAGTAGCTCCTCGAACCTCTCTAAGTATGCATTGAATGATTCGGTCTCATGTTGATAAAATGAATTGATTTTGTTCCTCATTTTTTGAGTCCGATGATTTGGTAAGTACTTCTTGATGAATGCAGATTGAAACTCATCCCAAGTCCTAAAGGCATTCGTGTGGTTGTTCTATAACCACTTCTTCGCATCATCCTTCTGTGCAAAGGGGACAAGCGTATGATGGATGGAGTCTGTGCTAAGGTTTTGCAGCTTGAACATAGCACAAACCTCCTTAAATCCCCTGAGAAAGATATAGAGGTCACCCTTCCCAGTGAAGTGAGGGAGCATGGATATAAACTGAGGGTTAGCCTCAAAGTGGTTCCCATTCACCTCTGGTAATAGGATGCACGAAGGTAGAGCAGTAGGGCTTGGGTAGCATTGATCACGTAGAGAAATGGGAACAAGAACAGGTGGAATGGGTGAGACAGGTGGGTCCAGTAACTGCTCCTCCTCGTGGTACTGACCAGCCATGCAACACGGACTGTGTGCGACACGAGAAGATGAAGGCGTCGAGAAGTCGACTACCGAGGTAGGATTGACGATACACCTCGTCAAATGGCCATTCTCATCTCGTGCCCACACAGGCATGGACAAATTGGTGCAGACACAAACCAAATTTTTTTTACAACTAAAATAGAACGTGCGTAGAGGAGAAAATGAGAGGACAGAGAAGACAAAATGACTCAGGAGAGAAGGGAAGAAGTCCATATGCTATGGTGGGTGGATACAGGTAGAAGCACACAAGGAAACAAGGCTTAAACACCCTAAGGTCGCTATAGGTCCATACAACTAGATGACGCCTAACTGCGAGGTCACACGGACTCAACACGACTTAGCTCCCTGAGCACCACAAAGCTCAACATGTGAGCCAAGATCCAGAGATCTCGTCTCTCCTACTATCGACAGAGTGGGTGACCCCGATCAGGCCGTGACGGTCGCGACCGGATCACTCTCCTAATGCGCCCGAGATCCTTAGGGCCAATGTCTTCTTCATTTTAAAATTAGGCTCTTAATTAGTGTGGTTTTTGGGGCAAAGGAAAGGGGGATGAAATCCCCCACCTTATCTTATATGGGACATGCCCTCCTTAGTAGCGTTTTTGAGTCTTAATCTAGCAATCAACTCTCCAAACAAACGTTCAACTCACACTTCTTGCAATGCAATTCCTACTAACTACTGCATGGTCATACCAAATGCATGAATGAGTGTAGGAGATACATACCTCACGCCAACACTCAACAACTGAAAGTAAAGCTAAAATAAAAGACAATATACGTGCCTAAGTCAATTACATTATGCATGACCTAAGCAAGCAAGAGTGCATAATCTTTTGCTTTGGATTTTTGGGTCCAAGTTGTTTAAAGGGAGATTAATTATTGATCTGGCGGTAAACTAAAAGTCAAAACATGCCAAATTGAGCCCCAAACCTCTATATCAGATTAAGACACAAGACACAGAAAGAAGAAGTGGAACGGAGCTTACCACACTGCCAGTTGACTGTCTGAAAAGCTCCATTTGCCTCCAAACTTCTCCACCGTTCTCCCCTTGATCTTTAGCATCTCCTGAAACAAAGAACACTACACAACAAAAATTAAATCCACCCGAATCATCCAAACCATAGTCTAGACTGGCACCTCCCCGGCAAACGGAGCCAAAAACTTGTTTAAACGTTTTAAATTTAGACCGCAGGTGCACGGCCACGATGAAGTGGTGGCAAGTACGGGTCGATCCGCAGGGAGGTGAGTAGCCTCTGGTTTGTCAGAAATCAAGCGGCAAACAAAGGGAGAAAAGATATGATTATGCTAAAGCTAAACTACACTAAACTAGTATGTGAGAAATGCGAAAGAAAGTAACGAAATATTATAAATCAATAAGAGAAACCCCTAAGGGGTGGAGTGTGTGCACATATGATGTGAAATAAGTGATGAATGATGCATGTAAGCAAGTATGTGTGTGTCGTGTGTGTGTCTTCATGCATAAGAAGTGTCTAAATATGTGGCAAAACATATCAATCCATTCACACAACCTATCAGCAATTACTACTTGATTAACATAAGATTAGGCTCAGGAAGCAAACACAAATACAAACACATAACTAACATGTAGCATATTCAACAGGAAATTTCAGTCAATAAACATGAGAAAACTAAGCATGGGAAGTGTCTAAATCTTATGGCAAAACCCATCAAAATTCCCCAACATGTAGATTATTAAAATACCCCCAATGAACATACAAAACATCCAAGTCTACACAATTAAAAAATTCATCGAACATCCAAACTTCAGAATATATATGAACATCATGTCCACCACCCAAAGGGGATGGATCTACTCACTACACATTATGCTAGCAATGAAACTAAAGAAGAAAGGAGACATTCTTACTAATTTAGCCTAAGATCAACGAAACAAGACTAAGCTAAGCATGCATAAAAAAGAGACAACATGAGAACAAAACAATGAAAAATTATTTTATTAAATTACTCACATTACTAGTACTATTCTTTTACATCTTGAGTTTTTGCTCCAAGGCTTACTCCAAGTAGAGAGAATGCCACCAAGCAATGGGTGAATACAAATGAGGAGGAACAGTTCTATTTATAGGCATGAAAAAAAGTAATCGGGGACAATCCCCCGATGTGGGACTAATATAATACCAAAAATAGACATAAAACACACTTATACACGATCCACCCAAAGCTTGACGGATCCCAAACAGACCCGACCTCCAATCAGCGGTCCCAGACCGCCAATGTGCGGTCTACAGTGTTTGGATCGGGTCTAGATTTCTGGTGTTCTTGTCTGGCTTGATTTCTCATTGCTTGATCACCCACGTTGGTTGTTGGAGTCAACACCCGAATCGAATTACCAAAATACTCCTCATGATGGTATGGAGTTTCTTTATTTGCTCATTGGTCTTTTGGTATTACATTCGGGTCTTTCTCCCTTGCATCTTTGTCCCCATGTCTCACAACTTAGTCCTTTTTCTTGCTTTTAGGTCCTTTTATGCTTGTTCTCCCCAATCCTGTTCATTCCTGAAACTCAAACATAAACTCATTATGTAGAATTGTTTAGAATCAAGATAATGGATATAAGACACAAATGAATGCATGAAATGATGTCAATCAAATACCCCCGCACCTAACTTTTCCTAGTCCTGAGCAAAATAAAGAAAGGAAAAATGAAAGAAAGGAAAAAGCTTACGAAGAACAAGATTTTAAGGTTCCCTTTCATTGTGCATTGACAAAGGACGATGAGAGTTTCTTTTTGTACATAGTTATATTAAAAAAAGGACTCGTCGTGGGTTCCACTCCATTAGGATTTGAACTCCATTTGTTAATTTATTGTATTCTCTTCTTAAGTATGTCATAGGTTTTGGGAAATTCTGGTTCATGTCCATAAACATAACCACAAACTTCCATTTGCTCTTCACGTTGGTGAGATATAAGGAAGTTTGTAGAAGTTAGTGACCCTTAAACTTTAGTGTAGTTTCCTATTCGTGTCATGTTTAGTGTAGATTTCTTGCTTTCCATGCTAGTTGTGATGAGTAGAGAGAGATCCACCCCATTTGGGATGGAGATGATATAGGCTATGTGGTGTGGGATGATGGGTTCTTCTTATTTGTGTAATTTCCATGTGCTTAATGTAGATCTTGTCTGCTTGTCGGCCATAATCTATGTTTTGAAGATTTAATCAACATAATCTTAATTATAATATATGTAAAGTAGAACACATTATGCATAACATATATATTGTTTGTGCTAACTTCTACAGGTGATCAAGACTCAAGGAAAAATACAATCAAGTCAAGACATGTAAAAAAGCTCGTTTGAAGACATGTAATCTTGATTTATTTTGAGTCTTGGAATTATGTGTAGTTAAGAATACGAGAGTTAAAAACAACTTAAACACACACTAGGTTCCCTATAAAAGTCACTCGCAAATTCTCAGATCATTCGGACTTGAATAGTTCACTCAAACCTAGGCCGAAATTCACTAAACCTTAACCTGCATTTCCTGTGCCATTTTGGTCGACCGAAATGCCTCCGGTCGACCATTTGTTTCCTTTAGCAAATAGTGAATTTTACTACCCGGCCGGTTGACCGTTCAGACCTCTTTGGTCGACCGTCTATACGTGTCTTGTGACCGGTTGACTTGTCATATTATACCAACAGACGTATTCGTATAAACTTAACCAAACCCCAAATACATTAGCCTTTGGTCGACCGTTGCATGCCTTGAGGTCGACCTATTGAAACATTCATGTTCCTTCAAAACTTACTGGATTTTTCCGGTCGACCACTACTTTGTCCCCGATCGACCGTCTAAAGTATTTATCTTGAACCTCAGATTCCCTGCCAATTTTTGGTCGACCATTCCACATTCTTGTTCGACCATCAACTTAAGTGAACTTAGTCATAACCTATTTTCGTTCGACTGTTCCCTTTTCGGTCGACCAATCCTTGTTCAGAACTGTTTATCGATCGACCGTTTGACCCATTCGGTCGACCAATCCTTGTTCAGAACTGTTTATCGATCGACCGTTTGACCCATTCGGTCGACCAAATTCGCACTGAAATGGGTGTTGTAGTTTCCTGCTTTGTGTTTCTTGCACAACCCTTCACTACAGTTAACCCCAATGGATATAGCACTATAGGAGCTTATAAATAGATGTTCCCAACCTTGTTTAGAATAACTCTCCGACTACTATTTGTCGCCAACTTTAGAGGGAAAGCACCACACACTCACATGCTCAAAACCTTCCACACTTTAGTCTTAAATCCTATTCTACTCAAGTGTGCTCAAGATTAGAGAGTGTTGTTCCACTCAAATTGTTTGTCAAAGTAGCAACGGTCTTGTTGAAAGCCCAAGACAAGAGTATAGACTTTGGTGAGAACCCGAAGTGATCCTCTCGGATTATGAGAGAAGAAATAAATCTAGCGAGGATTGTTCGGGATGTTTGTGTTGCAAACGGCTTAATCTCAGCCCAGAACAAGGTTGATAGTGAAGACGTAAGCGGAGCTTGAGGGAGATCGAGCAGAGCTTGCAAGAGAGGAAGTAGGCGGGAGGCCGAACCTCTATAAAATCTTTCGGTGCCTTTGTGTGGTTTGCGATATTTTCTTTACTTGCTTTTGTTTCTTTATTCCGCTGCATCTTTGATTAAGATAGTAGGAAATTAATTTAAAAGTTATTAGATTGTCCGTCCGTACACGGTCCTACATTTGGTATCAAAGCTTTGTGAGCTAAATTGCATACTTTATCATATTTTTAGCATGGCATCCACATCTAATCATGTAGAGGGATTATGCACCACTAGTTCTCCTTTGCTTAATGGGTCAAACTATGACTAGTGGAAGAATAGAATGAATATTTTCTTAATTTCTAATGACCTTAAGTATTGGATTTTCCTTCAAAATCCCTACACATCTCCAAATGAAGATGAATTAGACTCCTTGTCTAGGGCCAGAATGAAAGAGATTGAGATGAATTCTAAAATTATGAACATCTTGTATTGTTGCAATACTGAGGGAGAATATAATAGAATTAGGGGTTGTGAAATTGCACATGAAATTTCACAAAGATTGCAAATGCAACATGAAGGTGATAGCAAAACTAAGGAAACACGCATTAGTCTCCTCATGCATAAATATGAGATTTTTTTCTTTGAAAATCGGTGAGAACATAAGTGAAATGAACACTCGCTTCACCGATATCACTAACTCTCTTTTGGTTCTTGGAAGAAAAATCAATGAAGGAGAGATGACAAGGAAGTTCCTCCTGTCCCTTAGCAACGATTGGGCATATAAAGTCATCGCAATTGAAGAGGTGCATGATCTTTCTAAACTAAAGATGGAGGTTCTTCTCCATAAGTTTCAGGTATGCTCCTACTCGCTTAGCATAAGAGGATGTAGAGTGGGTGTTGGACGAAGTTAAGTCCAGCACCATTGGGTTAGCCGATCTGAGGTTCGGAGTGCACAAGTGGAGATCCACTCGATAGTGTGGACTGTGTTGTGCCATCCATATTTCAAAGGTTGGCTGGGCTTTTCTCCCACTAGCACGACCCTGGCTTCATGCTTTCCTTAGTGGTTTGACGAAGAAACTAGAAGGGATGAGGCTGGGCTGTGGGGAGCAAGTCGGGGTTGTGTTTGCATGCATGTTGTGCGTGATTTGCTACCACCTCTTGTTGTTTGAAATTATGATTTCTTGGTTGATGTGATAATGTATTTAACATGCGGTAACATGTGATTTTTCTAGGGTGTGTTACTGATTGCTATGAAGGTGCTACATGTTGATGTATCTTTACTTGCTAAATTCATGTGATTCTTTCCTAACTAAGTTGTTGTTAAGATGTTGCATGCCTATGTATTATTTAGCAACTATATTTATGGGACTATTCATGTTTACATTATTGTAGGAAGTTATACTTGCACACATGACATAGTTGTTGGAAACAGGAAATTACACTACATGAAAAGGCTAAGTTAACATTTTAATTCAACTATGTGTGTAATGCTATGCTCTAAAATGTTGGAATCAGAAGTGATTTGCCATCCATTCATGCATCCATGCCTATCACTTGTATTATCGTTATTGCATTGTGGGATCTTGTATTATGCATATAGTCTCATATATCTCCTAAACATACTTATATTCATGCATGAATGAAATCTAAACCCTTGAATGCGTTATAGTAGAGTGAAGTGTTGTGTAATCATCTCATCATGCCCATATATATTTAGCCATCGAGATCTTATTATGATTACATGTCTTAATTGTTGTCCTCATACATCATGTGCATGTAGATATATAAATGCATGGGGATCTTGTTATTACCACATGATTTAATTGCTACCTAGATATATCTTGTGCATGAGTATTGTCTATCGAGATCTTGGTATTAATTCCATTTTTTATTAGTTGTTCTCATACACCTTGTACATATAGATATATTATATGTTCATGTATGTTTAGTGACTGTATTTTGTGTGACCTTCCTAATTAGTTTGTTGTCAATAGACATTATGATCATATATGATTAGCTTGCTGTTGTTAGGTCATACGTATATAGGTTGTTAGTTGTTGGATTCATGTGATTTGTTCATGATTAGTTCTCAGAATCTATGGCTATCACGACACTTGTATTTCATTGTCTTATGGCTATTGTTGCTTCTGTTTGAGTGTGATGATGTAGATGAAGGTTTATAGGTGAAGAATTTGATACTATAGTTACTGTTTCATGACCCTTGTTGGCAATGTTTTTGTGGTGCCACTTGTTTTTTTGTTACTGCAAAGTTTGTGTCTGGAGGATGATGTAAGGAGTTTGTATCTAGAGCTCTTGTTAAGAGTTAGGGATAGCAAATTTCTAGGACTAAATTTATTTAAGGGGGGTAGGTTGTAAGACCTGCTCTCCTGCTTTAATAATAATAAGTCCACTCTCCTCGGTTATGCATAATTGAGTTGTTGGAATGTCAAATTGTGTTATGGCATGATTGTTTGAGTAGATTTGATTAGAATTCTCGTTGGTCGATAGGGTGCGACACATCGGGCGAGCACGTGGTGTTTGACTCGATCAACTCAATTTGGGTCCGAGTGAGTGTAGGGTCAGTTTTTGGCAAAACATGCATCGAGGTGGCCTGAAATCGGAAGGGTTGCATTATGGTTTGAATGTACATTTTCGTGGCTTTTGGGATGCCTTGCTCTGTGCCATTTTTGGCATGTGTTGAGGTGGCTTGATTAGCCATGAAGACTTGGAAGTTGGAGGGTTGTGTGCAAGAAAATAAGTCTCCCACCCAGCCGTCCTCTTCCCTCTCCCTTTCCTTCCTCACACACATCACTTTAAATCACTTATCCCTTTCTCTCCAGCTTCTTGGTGGGCTGATCTCCAGTGAGTTGGTGGAGTACGTCTAGTGCAACTTTGTGCGGCAAGAAGAAGAGTTGGTGGGCAGAATCTCTGGAAAAGCTCGGGAGTTCAGGTATGCACCACTTTGGTTTGTGGTGCAATCGGTTGCACCACTACACCGGTTCTCCCACCTAGCACATGCTGGTTTGGTGTGTTAGGAGGGCTGGCTGGCGGTACTGCCAGGTATGCTGGAGTTCCGGAAAGTTCCGATGAAGTCTGACTAGAGTTGGGAGTGATCACTTCAAGGCTGAGGGCAGGGGGGCTCCGGTTGTGGGCTGGTGTGGCTGGTGCACACACAACCCGCCTATAGTCCTTTCCATCCCCAAGGCCTGTAGCTCTGGAGTGGCCGGCTGGTGCGGCTGATCTCTCGTGGTGGCTGGCATCTGGTAGGGTGGGAAGGGAAGCTAGGGAGATAGGGGATGCATGGATTTTGGCTGGGCGCGACTGGCTTGTGCATGGGAGGCGCAAGAGTGGGTTGACCGCAGGTTGGGTTTGTGCAACTTCTGCGTCTCTTGCACGGTTTTTGGGCTGGAAACGTTTGACCAGACTTCCTCACCCCTTCATGTCCTTGAGGTGTAACCCAAGCTGTTGGTTGGACAGATCAGGGTAGCTCATACACATGGTTGTGATTTTAAAGTTGTATTTGATGCAATCGGTATTAGCACTATGTGTTGAATGTTGATGTGTTCTGACTTTGTTCCAGCAAGTCTTGTTTCATGTTCATGATCTGATTTCTTGGATGTCATCTTACATATGATTACACGCATTTCGCATGAGGAGGCAATCATAATATCTATATATATGCATCGTTTATGGTACTCGATACATGCCATGTTGTTGTGGATTAATTCCTTGTCGCATGCATACATGGTGGTAGATGGATGTGCTTGAGCTTCTGATTTTGTTCTCATGCATAATTGATGAATTGAGATACTGATATCAATGTATACATGCATCTAAAATTTCTGATCATGTCATGAATAGGGACATATATGTATCTAGACCCCTTATTTAGACGACTATGCCATGTATCTTTTGTAATATCCTACACTTGAAATTCATTGCCGCTGAGCACGTCTTATCATGTTTATTGTGTATATATGTTACTGATCGGATGTATCATTGTGTGAATCCATGTGCCACGTCGGAATTGACCTCATAACAATTATTCATGACCTGTATGTGGCCATGTTATTGTCACGTGTGCTTAGTCGGCTACGGTTGTGGTTGTTGCTCTTGTTAGCATCTTTTAGTTCCTATTTTGAGAGTAATTTCTCTGATTGGTTGGAGCTGTGATGAGTTCATGTGTATACTCACCACTTTGGGCTCATTCTGGTTAATGTATAGTAATAGATATGGATAGCTCTATAGATAGCTTGCATTGCATTGTTAATAAAATGAATCTGGGCACTTATGTTTTGGGGCCGACGGGCCATGAGTAGGACCTCTATGTAGAGAGGCCTATTCGCAAAGACCTTCACATTGGGAGGCCAGGCATAAGATAAGTCCTGGGCAGTGCACTGGCATTCTGTCTCAGGGTAGGTGTTCCCAAGGTCGCGATGGCACCATGTAGGGTTATTTCCGTGGATTGGGACACTTATCTGGCCCACCGCTTTGTACTGAGAGGTGGGTAACAATCGAGTGACCGCCTCTGACCAACATGGCTATGTAACTATCGAGTAACTATTGAGTGACCTCCTCTGTAGAGGGATCACTTCAGGTGATGTCGGAATGGCGCTGCTATGTAGAGTTGTCGCCCGACATAACTATGTAGAGTTGTTGTCCTTTTGTTGCATGTATGGTAGATAGGTCCCATGCATAACTCTGTACTATATTTGTTGGACCTGGGGCATACGGGGGTTTCCTTGTTGGAAAACTCATGCATATTTGTTGATGTTTTGTCGCTGGTACTTTGCTCACTTTAGGGAAAGGCTGGACGAGGTTCAGAGGATTCTGTACACGAGGGACACATCGACCAGAGTCTTTGAGTTATCTTTTACTTCCGCACCGTTGATGTATTTCCCTTTTGAACTCGGTGTAATGTATTTAACCTTATTTCCATATATGGAAAATCTCTATCCTTTCAGTTATATTTTATGTTAGTCTATCCATGTATGTTCTTGTTCCGTGTTGTCGAGTCTTGTTTGGTGTGTCTTTGTAACTCCTTCGGTCATCGCGGAGGTCTCTGATCGCAACACTCGTAGTCCTCCCTAGTGCACGTACCCACGAGATTGGGGGTGTTACAGATCGTCCAAAGTATTTCTCTTGAACCCTAGATTCCCTGCCAATTTTCGGTCGACCGTTCCACATTCTTGTTCAACCGTTTACTTAAGTGAACTTAGTTATAGCCTATTTATGTTAGACCTTTCCCATTTCCGTCGACCAATCCTTGTTCAGAACCGTCTATCGGTCGACCAAATTTGTAGTGAAATGTGTGTTGCAGTTTCTTGCTTTGTGTTTCTTGCACAACCTTCACCACACTTAACCCCAATGGCTATAACACCTTAGGAGATTATAAATAGATGTTCCGAACCTTGTTTAGAACATCTCTCCCACTACTATTTGTCTCCAACTTTAGAGAAAGCTCCAGTCACTCACAAGCTCAAAACCTTCCACACTTTAGTCTTAAAACCTATTCTACTCAATTGTGCTCAAGTTTAGAGGGTATTGTTCCACTCAAATTGTTTGTTAAAGTAGCAAGGGTCTTGGTGAAAGCCCAAGACAAGAGTATAGACTTTGGTCAGAGCCCGAAGTGATCCTCTCAGATTGTGAGAGAAGAAATCAAGCTAGCGAGGATTGTTCACTAAGCTTGTGTTGTGAAAGGCGTAATATCGACCCGGAACGAGGTTGATTGTGAAGACGTAGGCGGAGCTCAAGGGAGATCGAGCGGAGCTTACAAGAGATGAAGTAGGCGGGAGGCCGAACCTCTATAAAATCTTCTAGTGTCATTGTGTGGTTTGCGATCTTTTCTTTACTTTCTTTTGTTTGATTATTTCTCTGCATCTTTGATTAAAGCAGTAGGAAATTAGTTTAAAAGTGATTAAATATAACCTGACCATTAACGATCCTGCAGATCTATACTTGTAGCATGCTTAAACTTGTACTACATGGCATAATGGCCACACTAGGTACTTGTCTCACGCTAGATCTAGAGTTTATCTTGTTGCTTTTAATGGTAAATGGCTTGTTTTGTATGGATGCTTGATTAGTAGAAAATGCATGAACATGCTAAGTTGTGCGGATGGTTAATTGATGTCCTAATGTCCACAGTAGGTACTTAGTTCATTCTTGAGAACCCAAAGTGCATGTTAACCTATTATACCATGATCCTTTGGTGACTTGCCTTCTTTTGCTTGCCAAGACCTTTAATTTTCCATTTCTTTCAAAATCTTCATGTGTTTGTGAAAGAAAAGTTTTATGGGTTTTGCGTGTGTTTAGCATTTGCCAAACCATTGAGAGGCGAAATAAAAAGGAAGCTCTCAGAATTGACTTCGACTTGATGCATTAGGATATCTAGAACACTGATTTTAGGTCCTATCTCTAGTCGTAAAGATGCACCTGGTTTTTAGCACTCAAACAAATAAAGAAGTCCACCCTGAACCTAGTGAGTCGAATAATTCGTGTTTCTTAGTATAAGGAAGTTTGTAGAAGTCAGTGACACTTTAACCCCTATTGTGAAACCTTAAGTGTAGGGGTTTTGGTTCATATGTAGGTAAGAAATAAGTTAGTAGGGTGTTCTCCCTTCTCGCATGGCTACTGTCACTCGGGAAATTGGATCAGAGGAACTTAGTACTATGTACTTTCGAGTCATCTGACTAGGGATGCACCGATTGAACTCCTATTACACAGGTACTAGGGATCACCCTATGTGGAGATTTAGGGGAAGGGTATGTGATAGTGTATGTCCTCATAGGCAATGATGCACGAAACTGGACCCTTGGAGAATTAAACACCAACTAGTTTTAATTATGTGTTCTCTAAAAAGAAAAAAACATGATGAAACGAGAAAAGGAAAAAATACAAATAGAAACCTTAATGGCCTTTACACAACGTACCATTTTAGGATATTAAGGTTGCCCATGTCTTTTTCTAAAGTCCATAGTTAACTTGCATGAATGCTTCCCTAGGCCAGGTGTGTGGACAAGATACTTATATAGAGTCGGCTCGTATAATTACCGTGTCTGATGATCGACAAAAGTAGTTCCATCGAGTCTTGCTGATAGGTTGAATAATCCATCAATGTTTGGATTTTGTGGGTATATCCACTGAAAACTCTCACGAGACACCACTCCTCCTCTTTCGCGACAAAGGGGTTTAATGGCTTGTTGCACGTGCTAAGTTCAACCGTTATTCCTACGAAAGTGAGTCAGGATTTCTTGTTTTTCGTATTTTTTTCCTTTCTTTTATATTTTCGCTTTCTTTGTTTTGGTCGGAACTAGCAAAAGTTAAGTGTGGGGGTATTTGATTAGTAGTGTATCATACATTGCATTCATGCTATATATCCTTTACTTTACGCCAATTTTGTGCTACTTGAGTGCTTGTTTGATGTGTTTCAGGTTTTCGGAAATAAAGAATAGAAAAGAAGAGGACATGATCTAAATGCAAGTAGAAATGACCTTATTTAAGTATGTTGCATCCATCGAATGAGCCTCATTCTCCTCTCCTTTCCCACTTGAGTATAGTAGTCACAAGAACACTCACAACTCCTTGAGGTTCGACCTGTATTTCCTACATCTTCACCAATGTCATGGACTTGCAGTTATGAAAATGATCAATCAGCAATATTGATCTAATAGAAATAGGAAGAAGCTGCTGCATCAATACATGGAAATCATAGGACTAACGAAGTAGTTTCAAATCCTTCATCAAAACAAGACTACTAATATTTGAAGAACACTCCTGCGAGACTTTGACACCGTGTGGACATTGACACAAAGTTTTCTCTTTTCTGGACAATGTGTAACAAACTGGTGGTAAAAATGTACCGGTTGCATGATCCTCTAGCTTTATAACCATATTTAGTCTTACCATTTATGCTCATAAGAGTTCCCAAGAGACTATCACAAATATTTTTTCTACATGCATAACATCAATATGGACATGCTTCATGGGACAATTAAAACCAGCAAGGAACAGGTTTTATCTTCTTAACATGACTTGCTTTGCGGCATTTATTGAATATCCCGATAGATTATCATATACGAGATAGTCATTTATTGTGCAGAAGATCATCGCACGTATAGTAAATTGCTGTTGTCGATGGGCATCCCACACTTGCTCACCATCTTCTCACATTGCCTTTAGGTCAACAATTAAAGGTTTCAAGTACACATCGACGTCGTTTCCTAGTTGTTTTGGACCCGAAATCATTAATGACAAATCATGTATCTTGTTTCGTGCTTAATCACAGTGGAACATTGTAAATAAGGACTCATTCTGTCGGTACACAGACCAAGTCTTAGGTTTCTAGATTCCTCACCCAATCACGGGAAGTCAGAATTAATTTTCTACCACTGGGGAGATTCTGTAGGATGCCTGATTGACATCATATCGTGCATATATTTGTGTCTTATATCCTTCATTTTTAGCCAACACAATGCTACGTAACGAGTCTTTTGTTTAAGTTCAGGAATAAACAGGTTTGAGAAGAAGAGACACAAAAATGACCTAAAAGCAAGGAAAGGACTGAATTGCAAGACTTATGGACTGAGATGCAAGAGAGAAGGATCCAGATGTAAACCAAAAGGACCAATGAGCAAATCAAGAAGCTCCACACGATCCTGAGGAGCATTATCGCAATTAGATTCGAGCCTAAACATCAACAACCAAATCGGGTTCACAAAAAATCAAGAAATCAAGCCAGAAACAAGCCATTCAAATCCAGACTCGATCCAACTACTCCAGACCACCAATTGGCGGTCCGAATGAATCCAAATGCTTTATCGTTTAGTCGGATGTTCGATAGTTTTTTTATGTGTATTTATAGTATGCGTTTAGTCCCATACCGGGGTTGTCCTGGGTTACCTTTTCCTATGAATATAAATAGAACTTTTCCTCCTCCTTTGTAATACATCTCCTCTCTTGGTGGCCATTCTATCTACTGGGAGTAAATCCTTGGAGCAAATTTCTGATGGAGAGATGCTACTTCAAAAGTGAGTGAGCAATAAAGAATGTTTTGTTAGTTCCTTGTAGTTTCTTTTAGTTCTTGCATGCTTAGTTAATTTCGTTTGATCTAATCTTCATAAAATTAATTAGCTTGTTTTATTTACTTAATATGAATGTTATCTTAATAATGTCTGAGTATTTCCATCCCTCTTTTGGGAGGGGAAATGATGTACATATTTGTTCCGAAGTCTTGATGTTTGATGAACCTTTTGATTGTGTAGACTTGCATGTTTGTATGTTCATTGGGGTATTTCAATCATCTACATCTTGTAGGAATTTTCCGTAAGATTTAGACACTTACCATGCTTAGTTTCCTCATGTTTATTGACTGAAATTTCCTGTTGAATATGCTACATGTCAATTATGTGTTTGTATTTGTGTTGCTTGCTTGATTGAAGAAACTTTGTTTTGATGGGTTTTGCCAGAACATTTAGACACTTCCCATTCTTAGCTTAGTTCTTCACATGAGTTCCTGAGTTTTGACGAGTCTTGCCATAACATTTAGATACCTCTCATGCTGAGCCTAGTTTGATGCTATTTAAGTAGTAATTGCCGATACGTTTTGTGAATGGATTGATAGGTTTTGCCACATCTTTAAAAATTTCCTATGCATGAAGACACACACATAACACACACACACATACAAGCCTACTTGTGTCATTCATCACTTATTTCACTTCAGGTGTGCACATGTTGAATGTTTTATTTAAACCGCAAGTGCACGACCGCGATGAAGCGGTGGCAAGTACGGGTAGTCCTCAGGGAGGTGAGCATCCTCTTGTTTATCAGAAATCAAGTGGCAAAAATTGGGGGACAAAGATTGATTATGCTATTCTACACTAAACTACGCTAAAAAGTATGAAATGCGAACGAAAGAAACAACCAATGAAATGAAAACTAAGCTAAGAACAAAAGAAGAATGCTGGAATACAGATATGGGAAAAACCCCTAAGGGGTGGAGTGAGTGCACACAAGCCAAGAGGTGGGTGTTTAACACATTCTTTAAGCACAAATTAAGGTGGTGTTATCATGCATAGGAAGTGTCTAAATGTTGTGGCAAAACCTATCAATCTATTCACCAACTTAGTTGATTAACATTTACATATGCAAGATGTTTATTTCAGAACCTAAACAAGCATGAGAGGTGTCTAATCATTTTGGCAAAACTCATCAAGTTATAAATTCTATCCTAAACAAGCAAGTATACTTTCATGTTTTATCAACACATTGGAAATAAAGCATTCAATCCATTCTCATTTGCATGTATGTACATCTACTCCACCCCCCAAAGGGGATGGAACTACTCACTAAACATTACACTAATTATTAAACTAAACAAAGAAAGCATATTAACTAAGCTAATAAAACTAATGAAATGAGATTAAGCAAAGCAAAACAAGAAAAATGAAACAAACAACATAATAAAGAAAACTTGTATTAAAATGACTCACATTAAAAGTAGCATCCTCCTACTTTAGTGTGTGCTTCAAGGCCTCACTTTTAGTAGGAAGAATAGCCACTTAAAATATGGAGTGATTACAATGGAAGGTGAAGAGTTCTATTTATAGCCATGGAAAAAGGCAAACCGGGACAATCCCCCGATGTGGGACTAAACAGTTACCAAAAATAGCCTAAACATCCTCTAATACATGTGCTGGAGAAATTACCGTGTCCGATAATTACCGTGTCCGATGATCGACAAAAGTAGTTCCATTGAGTCTTGTTGATATGTTGAATAATCCATCAATGTTGGGATTTTGTGGGTATATCCACTGAAAACTCTCACGAGACACCACTCCTCCTCTTTCGCGACAAAGGGGTTTAATGGCTTGTTGCACGTGCTAAGTTCAACCGTTATTCCTAAGAAAGTGAGTTAGGATTTCTTGTTTTTCGTAGTGTATCATACATTGCATTCATGCTATATATCCTTTACTTTACGCCAATTTTGTGCTACTTGAGTGCTTGTTTGATGTGTTTCAGGTTTTAGGAAATAAAGAATAGACAAGAAGAGGACATGATCTAAATGCAAGTAGAAATGACCTTATTTAAGTATCTTGCTCAAGGACCCATTTGCAACTCAGGAATGTCTTAGATGAAACCTAGAGGGACCTGAGCTTAAGAAAGCATCTCTGGTACAAAACACGCTCTCTATCATGATTTTGAGACGTATTTGGGGAAATAAGACCAAACGGGCTCAAACCAACACACTTTGCCTGCACTCCACATGCAAAATGGAAAACTTAAGCTACTGAACGAATTAAGGGCCAATCGTAGCAAAACATCAGCTGATGGTAGATCGAAATCTGCCATTGGCGGATCATTTTGGTCCAAATCCCCCCAAATTTTCTTGTGGCTCGAATGTAATTGTTTGGGTGCACTAGACAATAGAGAAGTTAACTAGGACTGTCGGATTACTTCTAGATTCATCTACACCCTCTTATCTTCTATAAATGGCAATGTTTATCCTACCTCTCTTCTTGCGCTTAGTGTCCACCATTAAAGTTGGTTAGGTTTTACCCAATTTGGCTGAAAGTTGAGAAAGGTGGATGAAGGTTGTAATCTCACATTTTGTTTAATCTAAGGTTGGATTGAAGTTCCTCTCTTCTTTAGCTTTCTTTCTATGCAATTATTTTTACATTTTGTTGGCTGATTTAGTAGTTTCCTATTCCTGCCATGTTTAGTGTAGATTTCTTGCTTTCCATGCTAGTTGTGATGACTAGAGAGTAGATCCACCCCATTTGGGATGGAGGTGATATAGGTTGTGTTGTGGGATGATGGGTTCTTCTTATTTGTGTAATTTCCATATGCTTAATGTAGATCTATTCTTGTAGCATGCTTAGACTTGTATTAGATGGCATAATGGTCACACTAGGTACTTGTCTCATGCTAGATCTAGAGTTTGTCTTGTTGCTTGTAATGTAAATGGCTTGTTATGTATGGATGCTTCATTAGTAGAAAATGCATGAACATGCTAAGTTGTGTGGATGGTAATTGATATCCTAATGTCCACAGTTGGTACTTAGTTCATTATTGAGAACCCAAAGTGCATCTCAACTTCATCTCTAACTATATTAGTCATGTATTCATGTAAATGTAGTTCATGTTAATTAGACTCAACACTAGTTTCTAGTTGATTTCACCTACTTTACACATTTGTGCCTCATGTAATCAAGAACCACTCCACACGCACACCTACACACACCTACGCACCACCACACCATGGGGGTTTAATTTAATAGTTGATTTATTCATTGTTTAGTGTAGTTAGTTTAGCATAATCCCCTCATTCTCCTCTCCTTTCCCACTTGAGTATCGTAGTCACAAGAACACTCACAACTCCTTGAGGTTCGACCTGTATTTCCTACATCTTCACCAATGTCATGGACTTGCAGTTATGAAAATGATCAATCAGCAATATTGATCTAATAGAAATAGGAAGAAGCTGCTGCATCAATACATGGAAATCATAGGACTAACGAAGTAGTTTCAAATCCTTCATCGAAACAAGACTACTAATACTTGAAGAACACTCCTGCGACACTTTGACACCGTGTGGACTTTGACACAAAGTTTTCTCTTTTCTGGACAATGTGTAACAAACTGGTGGTAAAAATGTACCGGTCCATGATCCTCTAGCTTTATAACCATATTTAGTCTTACCATGTTTGCTCATAAGAGTTCCCAAGAGACTATCACAAATATTTTTTCTACATGCATAGCATCAATATGGCCATGCTTCATGGGACAATGAAAACCTGCAAGGAACAGGTTTTATCTTCTTAACATGACTTGCTTTGCAGCATTTATTGAATATCCCGATAGATTATCATATACGAGATAGTCATTTATTGTGCAGAAGATCATCGCACGCATAGTAAATTGCTGTTGTCGATGGGCATCCCACACTTGCTCACCATCTTCCCACATTGCCTTTAGGTCAGCAATTAAAGGTCTCAAGTACACATCGATGTCGTTTCCTGGTTGATTTGGACCCGAAATCATTAATGACAACATCATGTATCTTTTTCGTGCTTAATCACAGTGGAACATTGTAAATAAGGATTCATTCTGTCGGTACACAGACCATGTCTTAGGTTTCTAGATTCCTCACCCAATCACGGGAAGTCAGAATTAATTTTCTACCACTGGGAGATTCTGTAGGATGCCTGATTGACATCATATCGTGCATATATTTGTGTCTTATATCCTTCATTTTTAGCCAACACAATGCTACGTAACGAGTCTTTTGTTTAAGTTCAGGAATAAACAGGTTTGAGAAGAAGAGACACAAAAATCACCTAAAAGCAAGGAAAAGGACTGAATTGCAAGACTTATGGACTGAGATGGAAGAGAGAAGGATCCAGATGTAAACCAAAAGGACCAATGAGCAAATCAAGAAGCTCCACACATTCCTGAGGAGCATTATCGCAATTAGATTCGAGCCTAAACATCAACAACCAAATCGGGTTCACAAAAAATCAAGAAATCAAGCCAGAAACAAGCCATTCAAATCCAGACTCGATCCAACCACTCCAGACCGCCAATTGGTGGTCCGAATGACTCCAAATGCTTTATGGTTTAGTCGGATGTTCAATAGTTTTTTATGTGTATTTATAGTATGCGTTTAGTCCCATACCGGGGTTGTCCTGGGTGACCTTTTCCTATGACTATAAATAGAACTTTTCCTCCTCCTTTGTAATACATCTCCTCTCTTGGTGGCCATTCTCTCTACTAGGAGTAAATCCTTGGAGCAAATTTCTGGTGGAGATATGCTACATCTAAAGTGAGTGAGCAATAAAGAATGTTTTGTTAGTTCCTTGTAGTTTCTTTTAGTTCTTGCATGCTTAGTTAATTTCGTTTGTTCTAATCTTCATAAAATTAATTACCTTGTTTTATTTACTTAATATGAATTTTATCTTAATAATGTCTGAGTAGTTCCATCCCTCTTTGGGGAGGGGGAAATGATGTACATATTTGTTGCGAAGTTTTGATGTTTGATGAACCTTTTGATTGTGTAGACTTGCATGTTTGTATGTTCATTGGGGTATTTTAATCATCTACATCTTGCAGGAATTTTCCGTAAGATTTAGACACTTCCCATGCTTAGTTTCCTCATGTTTATTGACTGAAATTTCCTGTTGAATATGCTACATGTCAATTATGTGTTTGTATTTGTGTTGCTTGCTTGATTGAAGAAACTTTGTTTTGATGGGTTTTGCCAGAACATTTAGACACTTCCCATTCTTAGCTTTGTTCTTCACATGAGTTCATGAGTTTTGACGAGTCTTGCCATAACATTTAGATACCTCTCATGCTGAGCCTAGTTTGATGCTATTTAAGTAGTAATTGCCGATACGTTTTGTGAATGGATTGATAGGTTTTGCCACATCCTTAGACATTTCCTATGCATGAAGACACACACATAACACACACACATACAAGCCTACTTGTGTCATTCATCACTTATTTCACTTCATATGTGCACACACCCCACCCCTTAGAAGTTTCCATTCCTGAATTGCAGCTTGCTGTCTTGGTTAGTTTAGTTTCATTGTGGCGTGCTTTCATTTCCTTGTTTGTGCTTACTAGTTTAGTTTAGTCTAGTTTTACGTATCAACTTCTTCTCCCCTCTTTTCCCACTTGCCTTCGAACGAACCAGACACACTTCCCTGTGGATCGACCCGTATTTACCACGTCTTTACGAACACATCAGTGAACATCCCTCTGTTGGAGGTAATTCAGCAAATGCAACCTTATGCCAAGTGATTGAATCAGTTTAATTACCGCAAGTGCATGGCCGCGTTGAAGCAGTGGCGAGTACGGGTCGATCCACATGAACTGTGTGCGAGTCGGATTCGCGATACTCGAGTGGGGATAGAAAAGGAGATGAAGGTCGAAACTACACTACAATGCGAACGAAGTCGGGAAAATAAGTAATAAAACAAGATCCCTTCGGGGGTAGAGAAAGAACATGGAAATGAAGATATGTGGTGTAGTGTGTTTATTTGTGCTCATCAAAACATGTCATACATGAAATCCATAAAACATTATCATTAAAACATACAAGACTATAATTGAAATGAAGCAAATATGTTCACATGCATAATGACTCAAATCCAACTGTCTCCACATGAAATAAGATTTATCACAATCATTAAAACATACAAGACACTAATTTGGATAAAGCCAACATGAGCACATGCATGCATGATTGACATCATATCATGTATACATTTGTGCCTTATATCCATTATCTTTCACCTAAACAATGCTGCGTAACGAGTTTTATGTTTGAGTTTCAGGAATAATCAGTATTGAGAAGAAGAGGCACAAAAGGACCTAAAAGCAGGAAAAAAGACTGAGTTGAGAGACCTAGGGACTAAGGTGCAAGGGCGAAGGACCTGAATGAAAGCCCAAAGGACCAATGAGCAAATCAAGAAACTCCATACTATCATGGGGAGTATTTTGGCAATTCAATTCGGGTCGGAGCTCTAGAAACCAACTTCGATACATCACACATGAAGAAACCCATCCAGAAAAGCCCAGAAAAATTCCATACCGGATCCAAACCCTGTAGACCGCCAATTGGTGGTCCGGGTTGCTCCAAAACCGATGTGGTTTAGTTGGGTCTTGTATAATTGTGTTTTATGTGTATTTTTGGTATTGTTTGAGTCTCATACTAGGGGATTGTCCCGGATTACCTTTTTCTTTGGCTATAAATAGAACTTTTCCTCCTCCTTTGTATCCCATCTCTCTCTTGGTGGTCATCCTCTCTACTAGGAGTAAAAGCCTTGAAGCAAAAACCGTGGTGGAGAGAGGCTACTTGTAATTGAGTGAGTAATTATAGATGTTTTGTTAAGTTTTCTTCATATTTCGTCTTTTCAATTCTTGCATACTTAGTTAACTTGTTGTTTTAGTCTTCTTATAATTAGTTTAAGCATGTTTTCTTTCCTTAGTAGAAATGTTAGTTTAAATATGTGTGAGTAGTTCCATCCTCCTATGGGGGTGGAGTAGATGTGTATACATGTTATGCAGATGGTATGAATGCTAAAAATTGTTGTATGTGAGAAATGTTAGTATGCTAGTTTGAATTAATAAGAACTCTTACTTGATGGTTTCTGCCATAATGTTTAGGTACATTCCATGTTTTTTTATGTTCTTAATAAAAAACTTGTCATGCTCGTATTAATCACCTAGGTTAGTGTTTTAAATTATAGGTCTTGCCATTAGGTACTTCTTATACATTAACAAACACTAACTACACTTGAGCTTATTGTATGCATTCACCACACTTATTTCTTGTGTACACACACACTCCACCCCTTAGGGGTTTTCTGCATTCCTGAGATTTATCTTTCTTCTTAGTAGTTGCTTAGCTTAGTTTAGTTTATTTCGTGCTTTCATTTCCTCCCTTCTAGTTTACTAGTTTAGTTTAATCAATCCTTTTTCTCCTTACTTTCCCACTCACCTTCGAACAAACTGAAGTCGACACACCTCTCTGTGGATCGACCTGTATTTTCCACCGCTTCAACGCGGTCGTGCACTTGTGGTTAATTACAACGTTCAATAAATGCACATGCCCTGTTCCCCTCTTCCACTCTATCATTATCCTAACCTCATCATTCCCCATAAAATAGGTCAACTAATTTAAGCATGTGCTAAGCTTCATTCAAGAGCATTAGCACATCAAAGATAATAGTGAAATCCCATTTGATGGTTTTGGAAATCATGTAAAGCTCAAAGGATTAAGATTAACACACACTCATCCATCACATGACCAAATCACCTTCTTCTCCACCCAGAAATGAGGATGGACTACTCTCTACTCATCTCTACACTAAAGAAAGCATAAAAACATGATTAACCCAAAATAGAAAATGAAGCAAAACAAGATTAAGCAAACAACAATATAAAAGAAATTGCATCAAAGAAAACACACTAAAGTAAAGAACAAGAACAAAACTAGATTAAAAACTAAAAATACAAAGTTTGCTCCTCTCCAACCCCCTTATTACATTACTAAAACTGGAAACTAAAACCTACTCTAATGGGGAAGGAGAAAGAAGGTGGAAAGGAGGGATTACAATGGTATTTATAGTAGAAGATCTGGGAGCAATCTGACGGCTGTCATAACTTTTTCTATACTCTGGTGCAACCAAGTAATAACGTATGAGCCACTAGAGAAATTGGGGCTCAATTGGAAAAAAAATGATCCACCGGTGGCGAATCCAAATCCGCCACTGGTGGATCATTTGTGCCCGATTGGTCATAAATTCTTCCAGGAGCTTAAAAGTTGGATTTTGCACGTTGGGTGAGCCCTGGTCAACTGTCTTGAACCGATTTGTGTTTAAGTGCCGAACTATTGATTTGGCTCAAGTCATGTGTCACAATACTTTGCATTTCACAATCAGGTCCCTCAGCATTTTCACTTGGGTCCTTCCTGATTTGTGATCTAGTCCCTCTGCATTACAAATGGGTCCACAAGTCTTCAATTCAGTCCATTCTTGTTGCATTCAGGTCTTTTTTGTTCCATTTTTTCTTCTTTATTACCTAAAACCTGAAACAACAAAACAACTCGAGTAGCACAATATTGGGGTAAAATAAAGGATATATAGCATGAATATGATGCATGATATGCTACTAATCATCAAGATTCTCAAGGACTTATGCAACAAGAAGAGAAAAACTTATGTTCCCAAGAAAGCTTTTCTTATGGCTAATGTGGGTTCATTGTTGGCACAACCCATGCAAGTCAAATACAAGGACCCTGGTTGTCCTACTATCTCTTGTGTGATTGGTGATGTGTCCATACATTGAGCTTTATTGGACCTAGGTGCACATGTCAATCTTCTGTCGTATTTGTCTACGTTCCCCTTGGTTTTGGTGACCTCAAACAAACAAAAACCACTCTTTAGCTGGCTGATAGGTCAACGAAGAAACCGAGGGGCGTGGTGGAAGATGTCCTGATCAAAGTGGATGAGTTCATTTATCCAACCGATTCCTTTGTTTTGGATTCTGAACCTGTTCCAAACCAACTTGGACACATTCCTGTTATTTTGGGGCGACCATTTTTAGTGACTTCCAATGCCTTGATCTATTTTCGTAATGGTCTTCGCACTTCACTTATGGTAGTCAATTCGCTGATTTCCTCATCTTCACCATCGGGGAGAAGCCAGGTGCCTTCGATAACCCTGTTGAGGTCAATCTTATTCTGGACGTGGATGAGAACGAAGTTGAAGGCACCTTCAAGTATTTCAGAGAATTGTTTGATGGAGATCCTGATGGTGGTGAAGATGTTTCACTTGGGCTGGCACAGGAATGTGGCTTATCTTATGATCATGTGTCTTTCAGCCACATCATTTCGATCCTATGGCTCTTGAGCCACAAGATACAAATTTTGTAGCCTCTGGGCCAACTTCTCATGACTTTGTATCTGTTGAGGACCTCATTTTTGTTAAGAATCAACCAAGTGATACCCTACATTTCAAACAACCAGACAGAGATTCACCCAAATATCGGTTGGAGGGTATACATTGATGACCCTCAACTCTGTCGTGGACTGGAAACATCTTTGTTTCCATTTCCTTTCACCGACCCTGTTTTGAGAGACATGAACCACCATCCTTGGTTCATAACCTCTTAATAATCCTCTTGTTTCTTATGTTGCGAGCCCATGTAGTTGCATTTTTGGCTTGAGAGATGGGGTGGTCCAATTTGATGTCCCTTGACAAATGAAAGCGGGAGCCCATTTTTGTACATATTTGAAGAAAAAGAAAAAAAAATAAAAGAAAGAAGACTCCAAGAGTGGGCATTGTTTGTTGTGGGCCCCAACATTGTGTATTTTGGCCCCATTTCTTTCACGTATTTGTCTCCATTCTTTAGTTTTGACAGGTTTTGAGGGAAATTCGGGTTTGTGTCCATAGACATAACCATGAACTTCCCTTTGCGCTTCACGTTGGTGAGATCTTTTCTTTTTCATGCATAAATCCTTGTAGTATCATTCTCACATTCATTGAGGACAATGCATGAAGTGTGGAGAGTTGTTTTACGTATGTACATAGTCGAGTGTTTCTCCTTTTGTTTTGTTTTCTTTTGCTTGTATTGTTAGGGTCATGTTAGTGTGCTGCATTTAATATCGATATATCTACTTGCCATGATCGTTGAGTGACTTGTCTTCTTTTGCTTGCCCAGTGCTTTAAATTTTCACATTTGTTTCAAAACCTTCGTGTTTTTGCAAAAGAAATTGTTTTGTGGGTTTCGCGTTTGTTTAGCATCTGCGAAACTGTTGAGAGGGAAACTAAAAGGAAGCTCCCAAAATTGACTTTAACTTGATGCATTACGATATCTAGTACACTAGCTCTAGGTCTTATCTTGTTGAAAGGATGCACTCCGGTTTTCCCTCGAGGGGAGAGTAATCACAGGGTTTCAGTACTCACATAAACAAAGAAGTCCAACCTGAACCAAGTGAGTCAAATAATTCGTGGTTGTTGTTAGTATAAGAAAGTTTGTCGTAGTCAAGGACTCTTAAAATCTTGTTGTGCAACCTTAAGTGTAGGGGTTTTGGTTCATGTGTAGATAATACATAAGTGAGTAGGTGTTCACTCTTCTCGCACTACTCCTATCACTCGGGAAATTAGGTCCAAGGGGACATAGTGCCTGGTGCTTTCGAGTCATCTGACTTGGGATGCACCGACTGAACTCCCATTACACGAGTGGTAGGGATTGCCTTATGTTGAGATTTGGGGAAAGGTGTACATGATAGTGTAAGTACTCATAGGTAATGATGCACGAAACCTGACCCTGGGAGAATCAAACACCAACAAGATAAAAATTAAATGACAAAAAAAAAACAAAAAGAAATAAAGAAATAAATTGGTAATGCAAATAAGAACCTTAGTGGACTTTACACATTGTATCACGTAAGGATGTGAGGATGTCCATGGCTTTCACTTAAGTCCTTAACTAACTTAAATGAATGGTTCATTAGGCTAGGTGTGTGCACTAAATACCTATATAGAGTTGGCCCGTAGAATTACTGTGTCCAATGATCGACAAAAAAGAGGCCATCGAGTCGTATGCTAGGTTGAATAATGTATCTATGTTCAGATTTTGTGGGTATATCCGCTAAAAACCCTCAGAAGACAACACTCCTCCTTGGCGACAAGGAGGTTTAATGGCTTGTTGCACATGCTAAGTGAAACCGTGATTCCTACGAAAGTGATTTAAGATTTTGCTGTTTTACGAATGATTTTTCCTTTCTTTCATTTTTCTCTTTCTTTGTTTTGCTCGGGACAAGAAAAAGTTAGGTGTGGGGGTATTTGATTGACATATGATGCATATATTTGTGTCTTATATCCTTTATTTTTAAGCTAACGAATGCTACGTAACGAGTTTTATGTTTAAGCTTCAGGAATAAACATGTTTGAGAAGAAGAGGCTCAAAAGGACATAAAAGCAAGGAAAATGACTAAGTTGCAAAACTTATAGACTGAGATGCAAGAGAGAAGGACCCGGATGTAAACCGAAAGGACCAATGAGAATATCAAGAAGGTCCACACTATCATGAGGAGTATTATGGTAATTAGATTCGGGCCTAAACATCAATAACCAAATTGGGTTCACCAAACATCAAGAAATCAAGCCAGAAACAAATCATTCAATTTGAGACTTGATCCAACCACTCCAGACCGCCAATTGGCGGTCCAAATTACTTCAAATGGTTGATGGTTTTGTTTGATGTTCGATTATGTTTTTTATGTCTATTTAGAGTATGTGTTTAGTCGCATACCGCGAGATTGCCCCGGGTTACCTTTTTCTATGACTATAAATAGACCTTTCCCTCCTCCTTTGTAATACATCTCCTCTCTTGGTGGTCATTCTCTCTACTAGGAGTAAATCCTTGGAGTAAATTTCTGGTGGAGAGATGCTAGTTGTAAAGTAAGTGAGCAATAAAGAATGTTTTGTTAGTTCCTTGTAATTTCTTTTAGTTCTTGCATGCTTTGTTAATTTCGTTTGTTTTAATCCTCATAAAATTAATTAGCTTGTTTTATTTACTTAATATGAATGTTATCTTAATAATGTCTGAGTAGTTCCATCCCTCTTTGGGGAGGGGGAAATGATGTACATATTTGTTGTGAAGTTTGGATGTTTGATGAACTTTTTGATTGTGTAGACTTGAATGTTTGTATGTTCATTGGGGTATTTTAATCATCTACATGTTGCGGTATTTTTGATGGGTTTTGCCAAAAGATTTAGACACTTCGCATGCTTAGTTTCCTCATGTTTATTGACTGATTTTTTTTGTTAAATATGCTACATGTCAATTATGTGTTTGTATTTGTGTTGCTTGCTTGATTGATTGAAGAAACTTTGTTTTGATGGGTTTCGCCATAACATTTAGACACTTCCCATGCTTAGATTTATTCTTCACATGAGTTCCTGATTTTTGACGAGTCTTGCCATAACATTTAGATACCTCTCATGATGAGCCTAGTCTTATGCTAATCAAGTAGTAATTGCCGATACGTTGTGTGAATGGATTGATAGGTTTTGCCACATATTTAGACATTTACTATGCATCAAGACACACACACATACATGCCTACTTGTATCATTCATCACTTATTTCACTTCATATGTTCACACACTCCACCCCATAGGGGTTTCAATTCCTGAATTCCAGCTTGTTGTCTTGGTTAGTTTAGTTTCATTTTTGCGTACTTTCAATTCCTTGTTTGTGCTTACTAGTTTAGTTTAGTCTAGTTTAGCATAATCAACTTCTTCTCCCCTCTTTTTCCACTTGCCTTCGAACGAACCAGAGTCGACACACCTCCCTGTGGATCGACCCGTATATGCCACGTCATCACCGACGTCGTGCACTTGCTGTATTATAACTGATCACATCAACGCTGAAGCAACTAATCATTCACGGTCTCTCGATTTGTATGCCACGTTAGGTTCTTCGAGGCCTCAGAACACGCAAACAAACACTTCAACAATGGAATTATTGGAAGATATCACAAAACCTTGCAGAGGGACCTTTTGGTTTTTCCGTTCTTCATTAGCACCCATATTTTTCTTTTATTTGTACCATGAAACATTAGAAGTAGGGCAAAAATGCAGGTTTTCAGAGTCATCCATATAGAGTATAAAATCATTAGAACATGCATGTATTTTCCTATACTACATCCCAATGGGACACAATATAATTTTATCCTCATAGGTACGATCCGGAAGTTAGTTCCTATATGGAACAATCTCTTTCAACAACTTTAGCACGAAAGAGAAACTAACATTACTCCAACCATTTTTTGCTTTCAAGGTATACAACCTAAAAACTGTGAACAACCAACTAAACTTGGTGCAACCCAGATACAAAGGTTTTTCATTGTCAGATAGTAGATTACCAAGTACATCGGGTTTTCACAATAATAGTCGGCAACATCTCGGATGATATCCTCTAACCAGTCACTATGATTACCTTCTTACTTGGTGCTTATTTCAATTTCACCGTTCCATATCTAACGAGTATATCCTTCGTCAAAACCTTTCTCAAACAAATGAGCCTTTATCTCTTACACATCTCGTAAGAACATGCTAAAACTACTCCTACATGGACGTAAGACATTTCTCTCGTTTTTAGCATTTGCATTCTTCCGGGCAAATTGTAGAAATCTATCAACCTTATCCTCATACTCATCACTCAAGAGGAACAATCTCAATCTAAAGATATATAAATTTCAATTCTTAGTCCTCTAAAAGTTCAACTACCAATAAAAAATTAAAAATCAACAGAACAACACATACGAGTCCATAAAATACCATTCCATTATAAATTTTAAACAAACAAAACGTTGATATATGCTCCCTAGGAACTAATTAAAATAAGTTAGAGCAATAAAATTTCCTTGCAAATGGAATGATTGATCGCACCTTCGTCAGCAAGTGTTGGATGTCAAAATGATTGGGCCATGTCGAGTAGGGGTAATCGATCAGGGCTGGTCGGTCTGAATAAGTTGATCTACCAGGTGGAGCAAACAAGGGGCATAGAGAATGAATATGGGGCTTTCCCTAGCTTGTAATTACGTTTATCTTTTGTGTGTGTGAATTTGGGTTGAATATTCAATATGACAACACACTAAAATTTACTAAAAAAATTTAGAGTTTACCATGTCAATTAATCTAAGCAATAACGTGGTTAGTTCTTATATGGACGTAATGTGCTAACCGGAAAATCGAGCACATTTTGGTCCACCGGAATCGCTAACTAGAATCATAAGTTGGGACAATCGAAAGGCATTTGGTGAATAAAAGACAAATGCTTAGGAAATATTGTGCTACAATGGCCAAAATATACCACGTCAATTTACGGTGAACATAATAAGACAGACGTGGTAACATGAACATTCACGTCGACCGTAAATTATCCGACGTGATAAGCCTGAAACCATGTGGGTGCACGTTGAATATAAAATGGCTGACGTGGTAATGTGAAGATTCACGTTGGCCATAATTAGCCTACGTGATAAGTCAAAATCCACGTTGGTGCACGTAGAACATATGACAGATAACGTGACAAGTCTAACATCATGTCAGATTTCCAACTGCTGACGTGGATTGCCTATTACCACGTTGGATTCTCGCATTCTGACGTAGGGAGGGCGACATCATACCCTTTTTCCAGTAGCGTGAGACTTGTCAATTCTTGGGTAATTTATATTTTTAAGAAGTCTTCTGGATGAGACAAACTCTCAAAGGCTTGGTACTTGAGTTTCAAACTATTCTCATAAATAGTGATAACACAAGTGTCATCAACCTAAACCAAAACTTGTTTTGCACTCTAAAACTAAGTAATAGAAGATAGTCATCCTTTTCTTCGTCATCATTCTTCGAACGTGAAATTGTTCTTGAATTTGTTCCAACACATGACCAATTAGTGGATATATTTACTCAACCTCTTTATGTTTATTAACTTAACAAAATTGGGTAAGAACATAGCTAGTGTAGCTCTAATAACATTTCTAGATCATTATCTCCTTATATACTTGCAATATGTATCATCATGATATCTATATACATGAATTTCTCTCCTAATTGCATATAAAGACATCTATTTTCTACCTATGTTGCATTGGACATCCTGACGATTCTCCTAGCATCCGCTCATTTTGGGTCTTAGACCTAGTTAAGTTAGTCTGTAATGTCCTTTGGCTTTCCTAGATGTTTGATACATTTCTAAATAAAGACTACTTTTTAATATATAAAGTGTCGAACATTGGAGCCTTGCTCCAACTGCAAGTAAGAGCAAACACTAATCTAAAAGTTGATGAATAGATGTAATGCGATTTAACCATAAAATGTGGAATTAAAACACAAAGGATAGAAATCGCAAACCACAAAGTGACACTGGCAATTTATAGAGGTTCAATCACCACCACCGTGATCTAGTCCTCTCCTTAAGTTCCAATCGATCATCTGATCCCTACTCGATATGTCTCTCACAATCCGAGAGAGAGCTTCCTTCAAACATTACAAAACTTGTATTGAAGGAAGGTTGTTGAACTCTTACTTGAATGCACTCAAAGTGATTGGAATTGGGCTTGGAGTGAATTAATTGAAGTTTGAGAGTTGGTGGTCCTTTAAAGGCTTGACAATTGAGAGCACAAAGATTGGAATGCTTAGAGTATATTAAGAGTGTGTTTGTGTCTCTTGAATGATGTATTCATAGGCTTTAAAATTAATACTGCAATTTGGGAGAGTTGGTGAGATTTGGACCAACAAGCGATAATATGTGACTTAAGATCGTGTAGAAATCTACACAAATTTGGTCGATCATTCGAAGAATGGTGATCCATAAATAGAGATGGACAAGGTCAAAATTAGAAGTTTGTTTGGCCAAAAATAAGTTCGATAATCGATCACCAACTTCTAGTAAATTTTCTTGAATTTTGACAAAATAAAATTCGGTTGACCTAAAGGGGTTTGGTCAGCTGTCCAAGATGGACAATGAAGATTTGGTCGGACTTTGTCCAAATCAATTTGGTGGTCTCAAGGCAATTCAATGGTCTGAAATTAGAATTTTTTCAACGGCAAAAAAAATTCTTTTACGCTAATGGTTGGAGATCAAATATCTGTTGAGATTCCAATGGCTAGATTTCCATGTGAAAAGAGTCATTGCGTACCAGTAGCAAACAAGGAAGAATTGTCAACCGATGGAAGATTGGATGTCTGAAGTTGTCGAGTTTTCAGGGAAAGTGCTTGGAGATAAAAGATAGATATGTTCAGAATTCTGGACAGTTCTTTGCCACGTGGGGGCAATAACTGGAAGACCAATAAGTCTTAAATTTAACAGTACGCCTACGGATCATGTAGCAAACAGGTCGAACACAATGAGAGGTTGTAAATTTCAGTTGATTCTATTTTCAATGAGGCACGAGCAAAGATGATGACAGCTTTAGTGGTGGCTTTTATTTTTGGTATATTGTTTTATGAAGAGATTAAGAGACAATGAAAATATTTTTATGGGTTTTATTTAATAAGAATGCAATAAAAATTACGATGAGATGGAACACTTGAAGGTAAAAACATTTGCATAAGCATGAATTGGGAAAGGTGTTGCACATTTCATTAAGCATACGAGACTAGATTTTGTAAGCATGACTTGAAGTGATTAAACTATCAAAACATCAAATAACAACTAACCTAGATCTAATTACAACTTCACAAATTCTTGCAAGCAAAGAAGCAACGATATAATTCAAAGGGATTGACATCATATCATGCATATATTTGTGTCTTATATCCTCTATTTTTAACCTAAGCATTGCTACATAAATGAGTTTTATGTTTAAGTTTCAAGAATAAAACAAGTGAGAAGAAGAATGACAAAAAAGACATAAAAGCAAGACAAAGGACTGCATTGTGAGGTTTATGGACTGAAATGCAAGAGGCAAGGACCCAGATGTAAACCAAAAGATCCAAAGAGAAAATCAAGAAGTTCCACACCATCATGAGGATCATTTTGGCAATTAGATCCGAGACCAAACATCAACAACCTATTCGGGCTCGCCAAACATGAAGAAATCAAGTCCGAAACCAGTCAC
The DNA here is from genome assembly GCA_963682175.1 of Triglochin maritima. Taxonomy (NCBI): domain Eukaryota; kingdom Viridiplantae; phylum Streptophyta; class Magnoliopsida; order Alismatales; family Juncaginaceae; genus Triglochin; species Triglochin maritima. The sequence goes on along the minus strand of OY821771.1, from coordinate 20,843,284 downwards.
CCAAAACAAGACCCGACCAAGCCAATCCAGACCGACAATTGGTTGTCCCAAACTGCCAATTGGTGGTCCATTTGTCTCCAAATGATACATGCTTTAGTCGGGTGTTAGATTAGGTTGTATTTAGTCCATTTATGGTATGTGTTTTAGTCCCATACCGGGGGATTGTCCTCGGTTACCTTTTTTCATGCCTATAAATAGAACTCTTCCTCCTCCTTTGTAAAATACTACATGCTTGGTGGCTAATCCCTCTACTTAAAGTAAAGCCTTGGATCAAAAACTCAAGTGGAGAGATTCTACTTGTCATGTGAGTCATGAATAAAATAAATCTTTTCTTAGTTGATGTTGTGCCTCTTTTATTGCTTGCATGCTTAGCGTAATTTTGTTTCATTAATCTTAGTATACTTAGTTAACATGTTTTCTTCTCTTGTCATAAGAGTTAGCTTAAAGATTAGTGAGTAGTTTCATCCCCTTGGGGGGTGTAGATGCTGTACATATATGTTGTGAAGTTTGGATGTTTGATGAATTTTTTATTGTGTCGACTTGCATGTTTGTATGTTCATCGGGGGTGTTTAATCATCTATATATTGGGGGATTTTGGATGGGTTTTGGCATAAGATTTAGACACTTCCCATGCTTCGTTTCGTCGTGTTTCTTGACTGAAATTTCCCATTGAATATGCTACATATTAGTTATGTATTTGTATTTGTGCTTGCTTGCTTGATTGATTGAGGAAACTTTTTGTTGATGGTTTTTGCCATAAGATTTAGATACCTCCCGTGATTAGCTTTATTCGTCACATGAGTTCATGATTTTTTAGCAGTCTTGCCATATCCTTAGTCACTTCTCATGTTGAGCCTAGTCTTATGATAATCAAGTAGTAATTGCTAATACGTCGTGTGAATGGATTGATAGGTTTTGCCACATCTTCAGACACTTCCTATGCATGAAGACACACATGACACACACACACATAATGCTTACATGCGTCATTCATCACTTATTTCACTTAGGGGTTTCTTTTCCTGAATTCAAATCTCTTTATTGGGACTTTAGTTGGTTTTAGTCAATCTTTAGTTGCTTTCTTTTGCATTTGTTAACTACTAGTTTAGTGTAATCACATCTCTTCTCCCCTATTTCGCCACTTGATTTTTGACAAACCAGAGACTACTCACCTCCCTGTTGATCGACCCTTACTTGCCCCATCTTCACCGACGATTGTGCACTTGCAGTTAATTAGTAAAACATTTAACAAGTTTTTGGCATCGTTGTCGGGGAGGTGCTTAGTCTGGACTCTGGTTTGGACGAATCGACTGAATTTGATTTTTTGTTTGTAGTTGTTCTTTGTTTTAGGTGGCTCTAAATATCAAGGGAAGTTAGCAGGACAAGTTTGGTGGAAACAGAGCCACACTGACCGCCAATCAGCGGTCTGCTGAGCTCCATTTTCCTAGATCTTTCTTTGGTTTGTTTCTACACGCAATATAGTGGCCTGCGGCTCAATTTGGCATGTTTTGATCTGTAGTTTGCCCCCAGAGCAATAATCAATCCCCTTTTAATCAACTTGGCCACTAAAACCCAAAGCAAAAGATTAGCATTCTTGCTTGTTTAGGTAATGCATCATATACTGGACTTAGGCACGTAGTTTCTCTTTTATTTTGCTTTACTTTCAGTTGTTGAGCGCTGGCATGAGGTACACATTTCCTATTCTGATTCATGCATTTGTTCGTTGGCCATGCATTAGTTAGTAGGAATTGCATTGGAACAAAAGTGAGATGAGTGTTTGATTGGTGAGTTGCTTGATAGATTAAGGAATCAAAACATCTTTAAGGGGCACCACCTATAGTTTTCAAGATAAGGTAGGGGGTTTCATCACCCCTTCCTTCAGCCCCACAAAACACCTCTCAAAAATCCTAATTTTAAAATCAAGTAGACATTGACCCCTAAGGATCTCGGGTGCATTAGGAGAGTGATCCGGTCGTGACTGTCATGGCCTGATCGACGTCGCCCACTCTGTCGATAGTAGCAGAGACAAGATCTCCAGATCTTGGATCACTTGCTGGGCTTGGTGGTCTTCGTCGTAGGGAGGTGAGGCGTGTTGAGGACGTGTGAACTTGCAGTTAGACGTCGTCTAGCTGTAAGGACCTATAGTGACCTTATGTTGTTGGAGCCTTGTTTGCTTGCGTGCTTCTACAATTACCTACCCACCGTAGCATAAGGACTTCAAATTACCAAAAGGGATTCGATCGTCCAAACTAGATATTCCCAGTCAAGAGGATTTTGCTGCATTGAATGAAGTTTGTTGGGTTGAGTCTGACGGATTCGGTTGTCTGGCCCCTTTGTACATCTTTTCTGGAAGTATTAAAGAGGCCCACTCTAACCAGTTCAAAGTGGTAGGTGTTTACTAACGACCATTCCTGGCTCGGCTCCGAGGGAAAAAATTCATCTTCCATGGTGAGCTAGAAGTATTTTTGGTGCGTGATCTTCTTGGCGAGGGGAATCTCGTTCATATGAGGATCGCAGACTCTGTCCTATATCTGTTGGAGTAAATAGAAATATAGATAATCCAATCTAAATCCAACTGGAATGTGTATTATCCGTATCAGAAATTCTCAATTCACAACTATACATTTGATCCTAAGACTCAAATAAATGAAAATTACATGTCTTCTCATTGTGCTTTGATAATAAGTATTGAGCCTTGATAATGAGGTTGATTGGTTCTTCAAGTTGAGTACCAACAATGTTAGGGATATACAATATATGCAATTTGACAATATGATCCATGTGAAGTTTTAATTGAAATTATGCAGATATTAGTTTGTTAATTATCTAATTAAGATTAATGAGGCCACAAAGCCAACACCAACGTCAAGAGAATCCTGGACTTGGAGCAGGTCATTTTGAACTTTGATTTCGGACGTTTGTTCGCTTGTGACAACATTCTACACTAACCTATTCATTTCTCTTAATATTTATAGCCTTATTTCATCATACGTTAGATTTGTTCTCCAACATTTGGTGCAATCTTTGTCAAACCACTAATTTCTCAATTTTTACACCGAATTGGACGTGACATACCTTGACCTCATGTCCAATTCAACCCCCAATTTTCTCCATTCTAGATTTAGAACGTTAGATGTCATGTAACAACTCTTTTTTCCAATTTTCTTCCATTTTTCATGCTTTTTCATTGGCTAAGATCGGATATCCATTTTTGTCCATAATGTCTGATCCAACATTTTGAGATCAAAACTTTGTACCTATTGCATTTTTGGGCGTTTGATTCTCGTCCCGTCGCTCGAACTCACCATGCGCCTCTGCATGCCATTGTGGACATGGTATTGTGGCCAGAACGTCCGAATCACACCTCCAACACTCAATTTTTTATATGTTATTCTTCAGATTGGATGCTACGGCTTTGGCCACCTTGATTGTGATGTCTATAGGCCTATAAGAAGGACCCCATTTTCTCTTTCTTCCACCGCAACTAATCTATCTTAGCCTCCAACGTCCTGCCACTTCCAGAACGTCCTATAGCCTCCCAATCATCCCAGTACACCACTACATCGTCCTAAGTCCCACACCATGATAATTATCATAAATTATCATTTTTATCTTGATTATTAATATTTTTTGAATAATGGTATGTCAGGTATGTTTGTTCAAGGAATTAAATGCATGAAATTGTCACAAATATTAGAGTACAAAAGGACTTAAATGTGGATATATAAAAAAGAAAATTGAGAGTCATTGCAAAAGCTTACACTCCACACATTTTTGTGCATTCTTGTGTGATTCAAGTAACGAGAAAAAAATCCAAATTTCAAGAATACAATTTGGAATTATGCAACCAACATGAATTTGGAAATATTTGATTCCAGACAACACTTAATGACATATGTCATAAGATTTACTACCAAAGTCGAAATCAAGTGATTCAAGATGCTATGAAAACACAATTTATACGAGTAAATATTCGGGTATCTTAAGACTTGCTGATTGACATCATTTCATGCTTATATTTGTATCTTATATCCATTATCTTTCACCTAAACAATGCTATGTCACGAGTTTTATGTTTAGTTTTCAGGAATAAATAGGTTTGAAGAGATGAAGCATAAAAGGACCCAAAAGCTGTGAAAAAGGACTGAATTGTGAGATCTGGGGACCAGGATGCAAGGAAAAAGGACCTGATTGCAAGACAGAAGGACCTAAGAGCAAAACAGAATACTCCACACCATCATAGGGAGTATTTTACCAATTCGATTCGGGTCGGAGCTCGAACAAGTCAAGTAACCGCATCAAAGACCAAGAATACCATCCAGGAAAGCCTCCAAGAAAGCCCAGACGAATCCGGACCCTGTAGACCACCAATTGGCGGTCTGAAACCGCTAATTGGCGGTCCAGGTGGATCCGAATCCGTTTAGCTTTTTCTGGTGTGTGTATCAGAGCGTTCTTATTCTATTTATGGTATTTGTTTAGTCCCACATCGGGGGATTGTCCCGGTTTAGCTTTTTCAATGGCTATAAATAGAACTCTTCACCTTCCATTGTAATCACTCCATGCTTGTGGCCATTCTCCCTAATTGAAGTGGATGCCTTGAAGCAAGAAACTCAATAGGGAGATGCTACTGGTCTTGTGAGTCTTCAATTAATAAAATTTTCTTTGTTTTGTGCTTCTTTTATTGTTGATCCATGTTTTAGTTTAATTGTCTTTTATTAAATCTAGCTTAGTTAATGTGCCTTCTTATTTTAGTGTAATAGTTAGGGTAATGTGTAGTGAGTAAAACCACTCCCCTTTTGGGGGGTGGAGATGATTATCATATATGCAATTAAGGAAGGAAGGACGTTTATGTTGAAATGTGTTGATTAATATGAATGCATACTTGCTTGTTAGAATAGAACACTTCACTAGATGGGTTTTGCCATGATAAGTAGACACCTCCCATACTTGTTTAGTTTCTTAAATAACCAGCTTGTGTTTATGAATGTTAATCAAAATAGGTTAGTGATTTAATTGATGGGTTTTGCCATGATAAGTAGACACCTCCCATACATGCAAACACTACCTACACTTGTGCCTATAGGAAGATATTTTTGCCTCCTTATTGTGTATGTGTAGTCACTCCACCCCCTAAGGGGTCTCTCTCTCTTACTGATTTCTCCATAGTGTCAAGTTTCTCTAGCTTAGTTGAAGTATTCGTTTGTTTTGTTTCCTTCGCATTTGCTTCTTCGTGTTAGCATAGTTTAGGTTAGCATAAACAACTTTCTTCCATCTTTCTTTGCCACTTGATTTCTGATAAGCAAGAGCAAGCTCACCTACCAGAGGATGACCCGTACTTGCCACCGCTTCATCGCGGCCGTGCACTTGCGGTAGAAATATATGACGTTCAACAAGTTTTTGGCGCCGTTCCCGGGGAGGTGCCAGTCCAGACTCTTGTTTGGACGATTCGAGTGGATTTAATTTGTGTCTTGTAGTTGTTCGTTGTTTCAGGAGACTGGGAATAGCAAGGGAAGGCGTCTGGAAATATTTCAAGGCTACCAGGGCACTTTAGACCGCCAATCAGCGGTCTGAGACCGCTAATCAGCGGTCGGGTGAGCTCAGTTCACCTTCTAGTTTTTTTGGTTGTTAGACTAATTGATATAGTAATCTGGGACTCCATTTGTGCATGTTCTGACTCTTAGATTGCTCCCAGATTAATAATCAACTTCCCATAAGCAACTTGGACCCTAAAACTCAAAGCAAAAGATTAGGCATTCTTTTTGTTTAGGCCATGCATCATGTATGTGACTTAGGCACTTAGATTGTCTTTTATCTTAGCTTTATTTTCTGTTGCTGAGAGCTGGCGTGAGGTACTCACCTTCTACTCTCATTCATGCATTTTGTATGAACATGCATTAGTTAGTAGGAAGTGCATTGCAACAAGTGTTAGTTGAGCGTTGTTTGGAGTGTTGATTGCTAGATTTAGGACTCCAAAACGCTACTAAGGAGGGGCTGTCCCGTAAAAGATAAGGTGGGGGATTTCATCACCCTTTCCTTCGCCCCAAAAACCACACTAATCAAGAGCCTAATTTTAAAATCAAGTAGACATTGGCCCTAAGGATCTTGGACGCATTAGGAGAGTGATCCGGTCCCGACCGTCATGACCTGATCGGCGTTGCCCACTTTGTCGATAGTAGGAGAGACGAGATCCCCGGATCTTGGCTCACTTGCTGGGCTTTGTGGTCCTCGTTGTAGGGAGGTGAGGCGTGTTGAGGCCATGTGACCTCGCAGTTAGGCGTCGTCTAGCTGTAAGGACCTATAGCGACCTTAGGATTGTTTGAGCCTTGTTTGCTTGTGTGCTTCTACCTGTACCCATCCGCCGTAGCTTAAGGACTTCTTCCCTTCTCTCCTGAGTCATTCTTTCTCTCCTGTGTTCCCTCGTCTTCTCTTCTACGTACATTCTTCATTTGAAAAAAAAACAAGAGAGTTGTGGTTTGTGTGTGCACCTTTGTGCATGCTTTCGTGGACACGAGACGAGAGTGGTCGTTTGACGAGGAGCGTTGTCAATCCGGCTTCGGTCATCGATTTCTCGACACCTTCCTCCTCTCGTGTCGCACGTAGTTCGGGTCCAATGGCTGCTAATTTCCGTGAGGAGGAGCAGTTGCTGGACCCACCTGTTCCACCTGTGCTTCCAGTTGTCATTCCCATACCTCTTCGTGATCGATGCTACCCGAGCCGTACAGCTCTGCCCTCATGCATCGTATTGCCAGAGGAAAATGGGAACCATTTTGAGGTCAAGCCTCAGTTTATTTCCATGCTCCCTCATTTCACTGGGAAAGGTGACCCCTATATCTTTCTCAGGGAATTTGAGGAGGTCTGTGCTATGTTCAAACTGCAACAACTTAGCACAGACTCCATTCATCTTAGGCTTGTCCCCTTTGCGCTGAAGGATGACGCCAATAAGTGGTTGTACAGCAACCAGGCGAGTGCCTTTAGGACTTGGGATGAGTTTCAGTCTACATTCCTCAAGAAGTACTTCCCAAATCATCAGACTCAAAAATTGAGGAACGAAATCAATTTGTTCTATCAACATGACACCGAACCATTCCATGCATATCTTGAGAGGTTCAAAGAGCTACTATCCTCGTGCCCTCACCATGGCATTGAGTTGTGGCTCCTTTGTCAGATTGTGTACGAGGGTCTTCACATCCCGTCCCGAACGCTCCTTGAGTCCATGTGTCAAGGAGAGTTCTTGGGAAAGGATGAAAGGGAGGCATGGGCTTTCCTAGAAGACCTCGCCGAGAAAACAATGCAATGGGAGAGTGTGAGGGAACCACCTGCATCATCTAGTATAGGAACGAGGATCGCGAATGCAAACTCGACTAGATCGGGTTCCGCATTTGCTGTCGATTCCACTACGGCCACCGAGGCGCGCATGGCGGCCTTAATGCGCCGTATGGATTCGATTGAGCTCCAAAACCAGCACGATGTATCTCATGTGTCTGCATCTGGTTCAGTTCCATGTCATTTATGTGGTAGGATAGGTCATATAGGGGGTGAGTGTGCATCCATTCCTCCTGAGATGGAACATGTAAATGCCATCTATGATAGATCCAGGAATGACCCATATTCATCATCATATAACCCTGGATGGAGGAACCACCCTAATTTTTCATGGAACCATAACAATGCCCCAGGTGGTTCTTCAAACTTTTCTCGACCACCTAACCGACCACACTACCCTCCCATGCATTCACAGTCTCATCAGCTACCCCAAAGTCAGAATACCAACCAACCAGGTTTCCCAAATTCTAACAACTTGGAAACCCGGTTTAATTCGCTTGAGAACTTAACTCGTGGACTTGAGAACTCTGTAAAAAACTTTATGTCATCCACGAGTCAAGTTCTCACTTCGAATCAGCAGACCATCAAATCTCTCGAGCTTCAGATGGGTCAGTTAGCTCAGTCTGTACATGAGAGAGAGAGAGGGAGCCTGCCTAGCCAACCTGTGGCTAACCCCCGTGCTCAACAGCACTCGAACATGCAAAATGCAAGTTCAAGACCACAGGGGGGGCAAGTGAACTACGTGGAAGAACCTGTAGACCATGTTAATGCCATTGTGACCCTGAGAAATGGGAAGCAGGTCAACAACCACGTATCATTGCCAGAAAATCCATCTGTACCACCCCTTTGTGGGAATGATGGTGAGGAAGAGGCCGAGGGTGAGAGTAATACACCAAAGCCTCCTTCTCCGGCTCCGCCCAAGACATACCTACCAAGAGCTCCTTATCCTAGTAGGTTGTCTAAGAAACAGAGTGACAGTGTGGATAAGATGGTGGAGATATTTAAGAAAGTGAATGTCAACATTCCTTTGTTAGACATGATTCAACAAATACCTCCATATGCAAAATTCCTGAAGGATCTCTGTACAACTAAGAGGAAAACCAATGTCCCTAGCAAAGCCTTTTTGGCGGCTAATGTGAGTTCGATCATCTCGAACCCAACATACATAAAATTGAAGGACCCGGGCAGTCCAACAATTTCATGTATCATTGGGGACTCTCGCATTAACAATGTTTTTCTAGATCTAGGGTCGGCGATTAACCTCTTACCTGCTTCTGTGTATCAACGATTAAGCCTAGGCACTCTCAAGCCTACGAAAACAACTTTGCAGTTAGCTGATCGTTCGATCAAAGTCCCGTTGGGGGTCATTGAAGATGTCCTAATCAAGGTCGGTGATTTCATATTTCCTGTTGATTTCGTCGTCCTTGAGACCGAACCAATTAAGACTACCCACTCTCAGATTCCATTGATTTTGGGTAGACCTTTTTTGGCGACGTCAAATGCCTTGATCAATTGTCGTACTGGACTCATGAAATTGTCGTTCGGGAACTTGACCGCGACATTCCATGTGTTCAATATGGCTAGGCAGCCGACATCTTCCGAGGACCCCATGGAAGTCAATCTTATTCGGGACTTGGAAGAAGAATTGGAAGAAGAGTACCCCCTGATTCAGGAGAATTTAAATGATTACTTCATGGACGAGTCTGATCATGAAGAGGACGGGGGTGAGTTGAGCAATGATGTGCATGCTGTTCAGTACATGCGAGCTCCTCCTATCTTACATCTCGAGCTAGATATCACGCCTCGCCTGGAGGAGCCACCCACACCTGAGCTCAAAGAACTCCCCAAGGAATTGAAACACGTTTTTCTTGGTCCCGATAGGTCATTTCCGGTTATTATTTCATCGACGTTGACTAGTGATCAGGAAGAACGGTTGATTCAAGTCCTAAAGGAGCACAAATCAGCCATTGGGTGGTCCTTGAGGGACATCAAAGGGATAAGTCCCGACGTCGTGCAGCACCACATCTTTATGGAGGATGAGGCACGACCACGTCGCGACCCACAGAGGCGTTTAAATCCAGCCATGACAGAAGTAGTTAAGAAAGAGATCATCAAGTGTTTAGATCATGGCATCATTTTTCCCATTTCGGACAGTACTTGGGTAAGTCCTGTCCAGGTTGTGCCCAAGAAGTCGGGTATCACCGTTGTCCAGAATGACAACAATGAGCTTGTACCCACACGACTTCAAACTGGGTGGCGAGTGTGTATTGACTATAGGAAGTTGAACGCGGTCACGCGTAAGGACCACTTCCCTCTACCTTTCATCGACCAGATGTTGGAGAGACTCACCGGGCACGCCTATTACTGTTTCCTTGATGGTTATTCGGGGTACAATCAAATCCCAGTCGCCCCCGAAGACCAGGAGAAAACCACGTTCACTTGTCCTTTTGGGACGTTTGCCTATAGACGGATGCCTTTTGGGCTATGCAATGCACCTGCAACATTCCAACGTTGCATGTTTAGTATCTTTTCCGATATGGTCGAGAACTTCCTTGAGATCTTCATGGATGATTTCTCGGTTCATGGCACCTCCTTTGATGAGTGCTTGCACCACTTGAGCCTTGTTCTCAAAAGGTGTTCGGAAACGAACTTAGCCCTTAATTGGGAAAAGTGTCATTTCATGGTCACAAAAGGCATCGTGTTGGGTCACGTGGTATCTTGTGATGGTATCGAGGTGGATAGGGCAAAGATTGAGCTTATTTCTAAGCTTCCGCCACCCACCTCGGTAAAAGAAATCCGTTCATTCCTTGGACACGCCGGTTTTTACCGGCGATTCATTAAGGATTTCAGCAAGATAGCTCGTCCTTTGACGAGCTTGCTTGCTAAAGGAACCTCCTTTGAGTTCACACCCGAGTGCCTGACTGCTTTTGAGTTTCTGAAGCGTGAGTTGACCTCTGCTCCTATTATTAAGGCACCGGTGTGGACTCTACCGTTCGAGCTGATGTGTGATGCTTCTGATTACGCGATAGGAGCGGTTTTGGGTCAGAAAGTCGACAAATTGTCTCATGTGATCTATTATGCAAGTCGTACTCTCAATGACGCCCAACTCAACTACTCCGTTACTGAGAAAGAGTTCCTCGCGATCATATTTGCGTTGGAAAAATTTCGTCAGTACCTCATAGGGTCGCATGTCATCATCTACACTGATCACTCAGCTCTTCGCTACCTTTTGTCTAAAAAGGATGCGAAACCCCATCTCCTGCGTTGGATCTTGTTGTTACAAGAATTCGACCTTGAAATACGGGGCAAGAAGGGATGCGAGAATGTCGTGGCTGATCACCTATCTCGCATCCCCATTGATCTTTCACCGGATCCACCGCTGAACGAGTTTTTTCCTGATGAGAACCTTATGGCAATAGCCTCACCTCCCTGGTTCGCTGACATTGTGAACTATCTAGCAACCGGGGAGGTGCCGGCGCATTGGAGACACAGTGAGACAGCGAAGTTCAAGTCGTTAGTCAAGCACTTCTATTGGGATGATCCATACTTATTTAAGTATTGTGTTGATCAAATCATAAGGAGGTGCATTCCTGACGACGAGATTCAGAGTGTCTTGTCCTTTTGCCATAAGGAGGCATGTGGTGGGCACTTCGGTGCCAAGAAAACCGCTGCGAAAGTACTCCAATGCGGTTTTTACTGGCCCACGTTGTTCCAAGACGCTTTTGCATTTTGCAAAGCTTGCGATAGGTGCCAACGTGTGGGCCGCATTGGTAGACGAGATATGATGCCACTCAATCCCATCTTAGTGGTTAACATCTTTGATGTTTGGGGAATTGACTTCATGGGTCCTTTACCCGTGTCCCATGGTCACACTTACATCCTGGTGGCGGTCGATTATGTGTCAAAGTGGGTTGAAGCAATCCCCACTCGAACTAACGATCGCAAGGTTGTGATCAAATTTCTTAAAGAACACATCTTCGCGAGGTTTGGGACACCTCGTTGTATCATAAGTGATCGGAGGACACACTTTGTGAACCGATCCCTTGAGGTAGTGCTGAGGAAATACTCCATCACGCACAAGTTGGCCACACCTTATCATCCTCAAACCTGTGGCCAGGTGGAAATTTCCAACCGTCAACTCAAGCAAATTCTTGAGAAAACGGTTAATGCTTCAAGGAAAGATTGGTCGGTCAAGCTTAATGATGCATTGTGGGCTTTCCGCACTGCATTTAAAACCGACCTTGGCATGTCCCCCTACCGGCTAGTTTATGGCAAAGGTTGCCATCTTCCGGTAGAACTTGAGCACCGGGCATTATGGGCAATCAAACATCTTAACATGAGTCTTGATCTTTCCGGTGCCAATCGCAAGTTAGACCTCAACGAGTTGGAGGAGTTGAGAAATGAAGCTTATGAGAATGCCAAGATCTGCAAGTCCCGCACTAAAATTTTCCACGATCGCTTGGTGCGAATCAAAACCTTCGAGGTGGGACAAAAGGTCTTGTTGTATAATTCTCGCCTCCACTTGTTTCCGGGGAAACTGCGGAGCCGTTGGTCAGGTCCCTTCATTGTTTTAACCGTCTCCCCTCATGGGGCGGTTGAGATTCAAAATCCTAGGAATGGGGACGTGTTCAAAGTTAATGGACAACGCCTCAAACCATACTTGGAAGGGACCACGGCAGAGGTCGAGGTGGAAGTCGTGCCTTTGCACGAACTCCCCACGGATGTGGTCACTTGATGTGATCCATCCATCCATTTGTTTGTACATATCAGTGTTTTGTTGTGAAAAAAAAAAAACAAAAAACAAAAAAACAAAAAAAACAAAAAAACAAAAAAATTGGAAGACCTATGTGATATTTGCCCTTTCCCTTGATTAAAAACGCGTTTTCCCCTGACCTACGCATTATGCCAGCAAAGGAAAACGCGTTTCCTCTCCAAATCTAGTCTTCACCGAAATCGCTTCCCCAGATCCACTGAACGGACCGCTAACTAGCGGTTTGGAACCGCCTTTCAGCGGTCTGTTGTTCTCAGTTTCAACGTTTTCTTCGTCTGGGGGTTGTATTTGGGGAGTCTTAGTTTGTTGCGTGGTTGGGAGTCTGTGTTGCTTCTGGAATCGGCGTGGGGTGGTCTTCTCTCCGCTCGTTCCGTGATTCGTCTTCGCCATCGTGTGCCTCGCCGCTAAAGCTCGCCAAGGTAGGTTCAGGTATGGCCAGCCATCATTTAATTCCAGAACTCAATTTTGCCTCCCTGATTCGCGAATTCGGAGAACCCTTCTACGATCGAATCGTAGCTAAAGGGTGGTACCATTTATTGTATGAGGCTGATGAATCCATGTACGTAGAGCCTCTCGTACATGAATTCTTTGCTAAACTCGAGCGTGACCAGACCGGTCCACTCGAGTTCAGTATCACTCTCAGAGGGGTGAAACACACCGTGACACCCCAGCTAATCTCCAACGCGACTGGGATCCCCTTGGTTGATGAGTTCGCACCCACCCACGATATCAATTTTTATCGATCTATGCTTGGGCGTGGGCAGCCTATTTCATCACATGGGGGAGTACCTAATGCGCACATTTACTCCAATGTGCACATTGTAGCCAGGTGGGTATGTAGAAATGTGTTGGGCCAAGAGCGGACCTCCACATTTTTCACACCTAGTTTGCGAAACGTGTATAGTCTGATGGACGGTTGACCACACTGCATTTGTCGAACATTGTTTGACGTTTTAGTGAACGCCAGGCTGAAAGATATACACTGTTTGCCGACTCTGGTTACCAAATTGTGTGGCATGTTGGACACCCCACGATTTGAGCGCATGCTGAGGCGCCAAGGCACCGACCTCGAGGTAGCGAAGATGACCCCGTCATTTCGCCATTGCCTTCCTGAGGCATGGGTGCCTGACTATATGGAGGAGGATGTTAGGGCCCGTTCCTCAAGCTCGTCTGTGAGCTCAGGAACGCTCTTTAACACCGACATTTCTGAGATGGCGGTCGAGCAGCAGAACGTCATCTTAGCCAAGCAAAATCGGAAGATCTATAGGAAGTTGTCGGCTCTTGAGAGAGGTGCCTCTTCAGGCACTTCTGGCCGTCGTCCTTAGTCCGGTACACCCTATCCATGCATTGGCACAATTTTGCCATACATTGAGGACAATGCATGGATTAGGTGTGGGGGGGGGGGGTGTTTTCACGTTTGTACATAGTTTGTGTTTTTTTTTGTTTTGTTTTTTGTTTTCTTTTGTGTGCATTGTTAGGGTCATGTTAGTGTGCCGCATTTAATATCGATATATCTGCTTGCCAGGATCCTTGGGTGACTTGTCTTCTTTTGCTTGCCTAGTGCTTTAAATTTTTCACATTTCTTTCAAAATCTTCATGTGTTTGCGAAAGAAAATGTTTTTGTGGGTTTTGCGTGTGTTTAGCATGTGCAAAACCGTTGAGAGGCAAAGTAAAAAGAAAGCTCCCAAAATTGTCTTGAACTTGATGCATTAGGATTTCTAGTTTACTGGCTTTAGGTCTTATCGAGTCGTTAGGATGCACCCCGGTTTTCCCTCGGGGGGCGTGTAATCATAGGGTTTCAGTACTAAAACATTTAAAGAAGTCCACCCTGAACCTAGTGAGTCAAATAATTCGTGTCTGTTAGTATAAGGAAGTTTGTCGTAGTCAAGGGCCCTTAATCTCTTTTTGTGAAACTTAAGTGTAGGGGTTTTGGTTCCCATGTAGATAAATAAATAAGTGGTGTTCTCTCTTCTCGCACGGCTCCTATCACTCGGGAAAGTAGGTCTGAGGGGACTTTGTGCCTGGTGCTTTCGAGTCATCTGACTTGGGATGCACCGACCGAACTCCCGTTACACGGGTGGTAGGGATCGCCCTATGTGGAGATTTGGGGGAAGGTGTACGTGATAGTGTAAGTCCTCATAGGCAATGATGCACGAAACCTGACCCTGGGAGAATCAAACACCAACCAATAAAATGCTCTAAAAGAAGAAAAAAAAAGAAAAAAAAGAAAAAAAGAGAGTAAATAAGAACCAAAATGGACATTACACATTGTATCACTTTCAGAAGTTAAGGTTGCCCATGTCTTTCACTTAAGTCCTTAACTAACTCTTACGAATAACTCATTAGTCTAGGTGTGTGGACCGATTACATATATAGAGTCGACCCATAGTATTACCGCATCCCATGATCGACAAAAATAAGTCCAACGAGTCGTGTAGCTAGATTGATTAATGCATCTTGTTCGGATTTTGTGGGTATATCCGCTGAAAACCCTCAGGAGACAACACTCCTCCTCCTTGGCGACAAGGAGGTTTAACGGCTTGTTGCACGTGCTAAGTGCAACCGTGATTCCTACGAAAGTGAGTTAGGATTTCTTGTTTTTCGTATGCTTTTCTCTTTCTTTGTTTTGCTCGGGACTAGCAAAAGTTAGGTGTGGGGGTATTTGATTGACATCATTTCATGCTTATATTTGTATCTTATATCCATTATCTTTCACCTAAACAATGCTATGTCACGAGTTTTATGTTTAGTTTTCAGGAATAAATAGGTTTGAAGAGATGAAGCATAAAAGGACCCAAAAGCTGTGAAAAAGGACTGAATTGTGAGATCTGGGGACCAAGATGCAAGGAAAAAGGACCTGATTGCAAGACAGAAGGACCTAAGAGCAAAACAGAATACTCCACACCATCATAGGGAGTATTTAACCAATTCGATTCGGGTCGGAGCTCGAACAAGTCAAGTAACCGCATCAAAGACCAAGAATACCATCCAGGAAAGCCTCCAAGAAAGCCCAGACGAATCCGGACCCTGTAGACCACCAATTGGCGGTCTGAAACCGCTAAGTGGCGGTCCAGGTGGATCCGAATCCGTTTAGCTTTTTCTGGTGTGTGTATTAGAGCGTTCTTATTCGATTTATGGTATTTGTTTAGTCCCACATCGGGGGATTGTCCCGGTTTAGCTTTTTCAATGGCTATAAATAGAACTCTTCACCTTCCATTGTAATCACTCCATGCTTGTGGCCATTCTCCCTAATTGAAGTGGAAGCCTTGAAGCAAGAATTCAATAGGGAGATGCTACTGGTCTTGTGAGTCTTCAATTAATAAAAATTTCTTTGTTTTGTGCTTCTTTTATTGTTGATGCATGTTTTAGTTTAATTGTCTTTTATTAAATCTAGCTTAGTTAATGTGCCTTCTTATTTTAGTGTAATAGTTAGGGTAATGTGTAGTGAGTAAAACCACTCCCCTTTTGGGGGGTGGAGATGATTATCATATATGCAATTAAGGAAGGAAGGATGTTTATGTTGAAATGTGTTGATTAATATGAATGCATACTTGCTTGTTAGAATAGAACACTTCACTAGATGGGTTTTGCCATGATAAGTAGACACCTCCCATACTTGTTTAGTTTCTTAAATAACCAGCTTGTGTTTATGAATGTTAATCAAAATAGGTTAGTGATTTAATTGATGGGTTTTGCCAAGATAAGTAGACACCTCCCATACATGCAAACACTACCTACACTTGTGCCTATAGGAAGATATTTTTGCCTCCTTATTGTGTATGTGTAGTCACTCCACCCCCTAAGGGGTCTCTCTCTCTTACTGATTTCTCCATAGTGTCAAGTTTCTCTAGCTTAGTTGAAGTATTCGTTTGTTTTGTTTCCTTCGCATTTGCTTCTTCGTGTTAGCATAGTTTAGGTTAGCATAAACAACTTTCTTCCATCTTTCTTTGCCACTTGATTTCTGATAAGCAAGAGCAAGCTCACCTCCCTGAGGACGACCCGTACTTGCCACCGCTTCATCGCGGCCGTGCACTTGCGGTAGAAATATAAAACGTTCAACACTTGCCAACTACCCATGATACAATGGTGAAAATTGTCTGTCAAGACAGACTGTTTATGGAAACTGGACAATTGAAATATCATTAGTAATTTGTGGAGTAGTTACAAAGAAAATGTCCAGACGCAAAACTTTCGTATTTTACATATTTCCAAAATTCGGAACCTAATAGGCTTGTACAGGGAGTGGAAAACTGCTGAATTCAGATGATAGAAAATCCTACTTGTATTTGCTATATAAAGGCTTGGAAAGGAGAGAGCTTCCCCTTCTCCACAATCCTAACTTTCTTGTTTCTTTTTCTTTTAATTTTCAGAAGTGTACTAACAAAAATTCTTAAGTTACTGAAGTAATGGAATTCGTTCTTTTCTTGTAATTGTTTCTTTTGTTGAAGTATGTGTAGTTTTTTTAATCATTGGTTCCTTTGTAGTATATAAGTTTTCCTCTTCTTAATCTTCTCTCTCCCCCTATCACTCACCGCAAAGAATAGCTAAGCCCTCCGTGAGATGAGGTAGATGGATTGAGTTTATAGGAATGAAAGGATTGAGAAAAGTGGGCTTCAAAGTGTAGTGGTTCTTATTGTTGTTAATCTGTTGTTTATTTTGTTTTAGTGAATTTAACTATATGCGTTTTATCACTGAAATATTAAGAACGGTGATATAATTTCATAAGAAATACACTACTTAGTTTTGTTAGACCTAAGGTTGTAGTACATTTTGATCACTTAAGAGCATGTTCTTTTATGTGATGCTTAGTTTTTATAATCTAAATCTTTATTTTCTTAACCTTGAATTCTTATCAATCCTAAATCCATATATACCTCATCTCAAATTTTAATATCTGAATTCTTATCTCAAGCATTTTTAGTTTAGCTAAAGTTAAATCATTATGTGCAGGATTAATTAAAAAGAAAAAAATTCATCTTACTCCACCATAGGGTTTTGCTTACATGGTAGTTTAGTTGCATAAATCATATAAATTGGAATTCATCATAGCCTTCTAGTGTTCAACATGTATACTACAACACCGTACGCTTGGAGTGAATTTTAAAACTCATCACACCACAACTCCAATGTTCTAGCCAAAATCCTAGACACCAACCTGCACCACACACCACTTCACCACCATCCACTACAACCTAATTTCTTTGTCCATTGTCTTACCTTTGCTCCCTAGCTGTAAATGGCTCCTAGTACTCGAGGTACTTCCTCCTCAAGGAAAATCTTTGCGTGCAAGAGGAAGGCTGGTGTCTTATCTTTCAAACAAAAGTTTTCAATACCTATTTTCAACTGGAGTTCATATCATTTGAGGCTAAGATTGCGGTGGATCCTTTGGAGACTTTGTATTTTATCTCAATCGAAATTTGGTTCTTGAGAATCTTCACGCCTATGACACTTTGGACTACCCTGCTGCCAATCAACTTACTCATCTTCTTTATGAAGTCATGAAGCAAGAAAACTTAATTCAACCACGATCGAGTGCAACAATTTCAGGTAAACATGACTTTGGACTTTAGTATGAGATGCTCTCGCTTTCACCCCAAGCATCAACATGATCTCCAACTATATCACCACTACTTTGTTGTCCAACATGATTCAAGATCATAACCACGGACTAGATCTCTATAAAGCTCCTCCTTCGGTGTCTTACAAACAATTTCTACAAACATTTTGCAAATCAAAATCATAATAACTAGATAAATGGGTACGAGTATAAGGGTAATAAACAGAGAATGGAAATAAGAAACGCAAGAAAATGGTTAGCTTAGATATTGATGATGTTGTTGTTGAAAAAAGTGACGATGTCCCCGTCAATGAACACAATGTGAAACAAGCTAAACACAATGAAGAAGTGGAAGAAGAGGACGACGCAATGGTTGCTAATTATATGGAAACTGACGATGTCCCCGTCAAGCTTTTTATGACACATGGGATAGAGTCTACCATCGGTATCATGAAGACACCCACTGTGCCATTGTCCATGAAGGATATTGATTGACATCATATTATGCTTATATTCATAGCCTAAAGATATTTGGGTCAGCTTCGGATTCGACAAGCATCGGGCAGATTTTGTATTAGGGTGTTTTATGTCTATTTTTGGTGTTGTATTAGTCCCACATCAGGAGATTGTCCCTAATTACCTTTTTCTATGACTATAAATAGAACTCTTCATCTTCCTTTATAATCTACCCATTGCTTGGTGGTATTCTCTCTACTTGGAGTAAGTCTTGACGCAAAAACTCAAGGTGGAGAAGAATGTCACTTCTAATGTGAGTCATGTAAATAAAATAATTCTTCATAGTTTGTTTTAATTTTGTCATTGTTTTAATGCTTGCTTGTTTAGCTTATTTTGTTTGTCTTAATCTTAGTAGAAGTAATTAGCATGTCTCCCTTTCATATCTTAATTAACTTAATTTCGTTTTGTCTTCTTCTAATGAGTAGTGAGTAGTTTCATCCCCATTTAGGGGTGGAGTTGATGTTTATACATGTTATGTAGATGGAATGAATGATACATATTGTTGTATGTGAGAAATGTTAGTATGCTTGTTTGAATTAAAGAGAATACTTAACTTGATGGTTTCTGCCATAATATTTAGGTAATTTCCATTCTTGTTTAAGTTCTTAATAACAAACTTGTCATGCTCATATTAATCACCTAGGATAGTTATTTGATGATAGGTCTTCCTATGACATACTTCTTATGCATAGCAAACACTACCTACACTTGTGCTTAATGAATGCATTCATCACCACTTATTTGATGTGTACACACACTCCACCCATTAGGGGTCTTCCATTCCTGATTTCTAGCTTCTTGTATTAGTCACTTAGTTTCATTTCTTCTCGCACTTTCATCTTGTTTGTTGCTTACTCGTGTAGTGTATTTTAGTCTAGTTTAGTGTAATTACACTTTCTTCAATCTTTTTTTCCACTAGCCTTCAAACTGACCAAAGTCGAAACACCTCCCTGTGGATCAACCCATATTTGTCACCGCTTCAACGCGGTCGTGCACTTGTGGTTATTTTAAAATGTTCAATCAAGTTTTTGGCACCGTTGCTGGGGAGCTGTTCTTTCCAGACTTTGGTTTGGACGATTCGAGTGGTTTTAACTTTTGTTTGTAGTTGTGCTTTGTTCCAGGAGGCGCTAAAGATCAAGAGACGTTACTAGGAGAAGCCGTTAGGGGAACAAGACTAAACTGACCGCTAATCAGCGGTTGTGGACTTCCAGTTGGCGGCCTGGTAAGCTCCAAATTCCCTCTCATTTTTTTGGTTGTTTCTACATTGACTAGGTCATTTGGGGGCTCCATTTGGCATGTTTTGACTTGTCGTTTGCCCCAGATTCACAATCAAGTCCCTTTAATCAACTTGGACCTTAAAACTCAAAGCAAAAGAATAGATCGATTGCCATCTAGGTCACGCATCATTTGTAGACCTTGCACACACTCGTCTTTCTTTTCTTTACATTCTTGTTGTTGATTGCTGTTATAAGGTACGCACACCCATTCTCTCATTCATGCATGGTTAAAGCATGCATTAGTTTGTTTGGAGAGTTGATTGCTAGATTAAGACTCAAAACACTACTAAGGAGGGGTTGTTCCATACAAGGTAACGTGTGGGATTTCATCACCCTTTCATTTGCCCCAAAAATCACTCTTAATCAAAGCCTAAATTCTAAAAGCAAGTAGACATTAGCCTTAGGATTTCGGATGCACTAGGAGAGTGATCGAGTTGAGACGGTCATGACCTGATCGGCGTCACCTGCCTTGTCGATAATAGGAGGTACTGGATCTCCAGATCTGGTATCACTTGATGGGCATTGTGGTCTTTGTTGTTGGGAGGTGAGCCGTGTCGAGGCTAGTGAACTCGAAGTTAGGCATTGTCTAGCCTATGGACCTATAGTCAAATTTTGTTTGAGACGTGCTTGCTAGATTGGGTTTCTACCTTCACGCATTACCCATGCTAGCTCTAAGGATTCTTCCCTTCTCTGAGTCATCTTCTTTTCACCTACTTCTACGTTCTAGTCTACTCCCCTTTTCATTCTTTGTTTGCGTTTTAGGGTCGAGTCAAGCACTTTTTGCGAGCTTGGCCACGTGGTGGTGAGAGTGATCGACTCGAGATTTCTTTGGCGAGATGGATGGTTACATGGGTGACCATCCATATCATTATTGCGACCAGGAAAATTCTCCCTGGTATTCCTGACCCATGCAACCTGGGGTGCCTCAGACAAACACCCCCTATGGTTGGGACAATATTAATTGTGTGACGGAGCAATCTTCATATTGCGGTAATATGAAAGACACACGGATTGCTAGACCACCATCTAGTTACGTCGGATCAAACGTTGGTCATCAAACTGAGACATTGCAAGAACCTTTGGTCTCTTTCATGCATGTGGTAGATGACATGAGTGCACTGGTGGCTCCAGTAGTCGTACCGTGTGACTGTTGTGGGTTGAGTGGTCATGTTATTGGGGAATGTCCTTATGTTCTGTTGAACGTTTTATTTTAAACCGCAAGTGCACGGCCACGATGAAGCGGTGGCAAGTACAGGACGTCCTCAGTGAGGTGAGCCGCCTCTTGCTTTTACGAAATCAAGTGGCAAAAATAGGGGAGAAAGATTGATTATGCTACTGTACACTAAACTACGCTAAGAAGTATGAAATGCGAACCAAAGAAACAATCAATGAAATGACAACTAAGCTAAGAACAAAAGAAGAATGCTGGAATACAGAAATGGGAAAACCCTTAAGGGGTGGAGTGAGTGCACACAAGCAAAGAGGTGGGTGTTGAACACATTCTTTAAGCACAAATAAATGTGGTGTTATCATGCATAGGAAGTGTCTAAATGTTGTGGCAAAACCTATCAATCTATTCACCAACTTAGTTGATTAACATTTACATATGCAAGATGTTTATTTTAGAACCTAAACAAGCATGAGAGGTGTCTAATCATTTTGGCAAAACTCATCAAGTTATAAATTCTATCCTAAACAAGCAAGCATACATTCATGTTTTATCAACACATTGGAAATAAAGCATTCAATCCATTCTCATTTGAATGTATGTACATTGATTGACATCATTTCATGCTTATATTTGTACCTTATATCCATTATCTTAAACCTAAGCAATGCTACATGACGAGTTTTATGTTTAGTTTTCAGAAATAAAGAGGTTTGAAGAGAAGAGCCATGAAAGGACCCAAAAGCAGGAAAAAGGACCTAATTGTGAGACCTGGGGACCAAGATGCAAGGGAGAAGGACCTGATCGTAAGACAGAAGGACCTAAGAGCAAAACAGGAAACTCCACACCATCATGAGGAGTATTTTGTCAATTCGATTCGGGTCGGAGCTCCACTAAACAAGTTAGATGCATCCAAGACCAAGAAACACACCAAGGAAAAGCCCACTAGAAGACCCAGACGGATCTGGGCTTTATAGGCCGCCAATTGGCGGTCTGGAACCGCCAATTGGCGGTCTGTATCATGCAAGATCCGCCCCAACTTCTCCTGGACTTGTATTAGTGTTCGTTTAGGCTATTTTTGGTATTGGTTTAGTCCCACATCGGGGGATTGTCCCCGATTAGCTTTTTCCATGCTTATAAATAGAACTCTTCACCTTCCATTGTAATTACCCATTGCTTGGTTGCATTCTCTCTACTAAGGAGTGAGCCTTGAAGCAAAAACTCAAGGTGGAGAAGAATGCTACCTTCAATGTGAGTCATTTGTTAATAAAATAATTCTTCTAGTTTCTTTTAATCTTGTCTTTTAATTTGTGCATGTTCGTTTAGTCTTTCCTTTCCTTTTATGTTTCTTTAATGCTTCTTTCCTTCTTAGTTAACTTTCATTTCAGTATTATGCTTTCTTTTGCTAATATAGTTAGTGTAATGAGTAGTGAGTAGTTCCATCCCCATTTGGGGGGTGGAGAAATATGTGATATAATTATGTAGTGTATTAAGTGTGTTATTTTTATCCCTTGAGCTTTATATGATTTCCATAACCATCTAATGGGTCTCCACTCTTATCTTTGATATGCTAATGCTCTTGAGTGAAGCTTAGCTTATGCTTTGATTAGTGGACCTATTTTATGGGGAATGATAAGGTTAGGATATGGATGAAGTTAATATTGGAAAACACAAGTTGTAGTGTATGAGCTCTTGTTGCCTTTACCTTAGCTAATTTCTTGTATGTTTTAATGATGTATGAAATCTTAATTCATGTAGAGGCATAGTAGGGTATAGTCTTTATACTTGAGTTCATGTAGCTTCATTCCAACTATTGTCTTGTATGTTTTAATGATGTAGTCTTATCTTAATTCATGTGGAGGCTAAGTTGGATGTAGTTTTATGATTTCATGCACTACATGTTGTGAAGAGCTTAATGAACACACACACATACACTTCTTTATGTTCACATTATTTCTCTACCCCCTTTGGGGTTTAGTTTTTCTTGCTTCTTTTCCATTTCCATTTGCATCTTAGTGTAGTTTAGTGTAACCAACCTTTCTCTCCTTCTTTTTACCTCTCGCCTTCGAACAAACCAATCGTCGACACACCTCCCAGTGGACGACCCGTATTTGCCACCGCTTCAATGCGGCCGTGCACTTGCGGTTAAATATAAAACGAGATCAATCATACATCTACTCCACCCCCAAAGGCGATGGAACTACTCACTAAACATTACACTAATTATTAAACTAAACAAAGAAAGCATATTAACTAAGCTAATAAAACTAATGAAATGAGATTAAGCAAAGCAAAACAAGAAACATAAAACAAACAACATAATAAAGAAAACTTGTATTAAAATGACTCACATTAAAAGTAGCATCCCCCTACTTTAGTGTGTGCTTCAAGGCATCACTTCTAGTAGGAAGAATAGCCACTTAAAATATGGAGTGATTACAATGGAAGGTGAAGAGTTCTATTTATAGCCATGGAAAAAGGCAATCTGGGACAATCCCCCGATGTGGGACTAAACAAATACCAAAAATAGCCTAAACATCCTCTAATACATGTTCTGGACAAATTTAAGTACATTTGGGCCAAAATGGACCGCCAATTAGCGGTCTTGGACCGCTAATTGGCGGTCTATATGGTTCAGATCCTGCTCATTTTTGTTGTGGGCTTTTCGTGGTATATTTTCTGGTCTTAGATGCATGCACTTGGTTTGTTGGAGCTCCGACCCGAATTGAATTGCTAAAATACTCCCCATGATGGTGTGGAGTATTCTGTTTTGCTATTAGGTCCTTCTGTCTTACATTCATGTCCTTCTCCCTTGCATCTTAGTCCCCATATCTCACAATTCAGTCCTTTTTCCCAGCTTTTGGGTCATTTTATGCTTCATCTCTTCAAACCTATTTATTCATGAAACCTAAACATAAAACTCGTAACATAGAATTGTTTAGGTGAAAGATAATGCATACAAGATACAAATCTAAGCATGAAATGATGTCAATCACATACCCCCACACCTAACGTTTGCTAGTCCCGAGCAAAACAAAGAAAGAGAAAAGCATACGAAAATCAAGAAATCCTAACTCACTTTCGTAGGAATCACGGTTGCACTTAACACGTGCAACAAGCCGTTAAACCTCCTTGTCGCCAAGGAGGATGAGTGTTGTCTCCTGAGGGTTTTCAGCGGATATACCCTCAAAATCCGAACAAGATGCATTAATCAATCTAGCTACACGACTCGTTGGACTTATTTTGTCGATCATGGGACGCGGTAATGCTACGGGTCGACTCTATATACGTAATCGGTCCACACACCTAGCCTAATGAGTTATTCGTGAAAGTTAGTTATGGACTTAAGTGAAAGACATGTGCAACCGTAACTTCTGAATGTGATACAATGTGTAAAGTCCATTTTGGTTCTTATTAGACTCTCTTTTTTTCTTTTTCTTTGGAGCAGTTTATTGGTTGGTGTTTGATTCTCCCAGGGTCAGGTTTCGTGCATCATTGCCTATGAGGACTTACACTATCACGTACACCTTCCCCCAAATCTCCACATAGGGCGATCCCTACCACCCGTATAACGGGAGTTCGGTCGGTGCATCCCAAGTCAGATGACTCGAAAGCACCAGGCACAAAGGCCCCTCAGACCTATTTTCCCGAGTGATAGGAGCCGTGCGAGAAGAGGGAACACCACTTATTCATTTATCTACATGGGAACCAAAACCCCTACACTTAAGTTTCACAAAAAGAGATTAAGGGCCCTTGACTACGACAAACTTCCTTATACTAACAGACACGAATTATTTGACTCACTAGGTTCAGGGTGGACTTATTTAAATGTTTGAGTGCTGAAACCCTATGATTACACGCCCCCGAGGTAAACCGGGGTGCATCCTAACGACTCGATAAGACCTAAAGCCAGTAAACTAGAAATCCTAATGCATCAAGTTCAAGACAATTTTGGGAGCTTTCTTTTTACTTTGCCTCTCAACGGTTTTGTACATGCTAAACACACGCAAAACCCACAAAAACATTTTCTTTCGCAAACACATGAAGATTTTGAAAGAAATGTGAAAATTTTCAAGCACTAGGCAACCAAAAGAAGACAAGTCACCCAAGGATCATGCCAAGCAGATATATCGATATTAAATGTGGCACACTAACACGACCCTAACAATACACACAAAAAGAAAACAAAATCAAAAGAAAAAGACTCGACTATGTTCACACGTAAAACACCCCCCCACACCTACGTCATGCATTGTCCTCAATGAAGGTGAACATGATACTACATGTAGCTATGCATGAAAAAGGAAAGATCTCACCAACATAAGTACAAAGGGACGTTCAGGTTCATGTTGATGGACACAAACCCAAATTCCCTCAAAACCTGTGAGAAGCTGAAGAAGGGAGATAAATACGTGAAGAGATTGGGCCCAAGTACACAAGGGTTGTGGCACACAACAATCGATGCTCACTGAAGGAGTCTTTTATTACACACTTCTTTTTTTTGTTGTTTTTACATGATATATACATCAACCAAGATTTTCTCATAATCATTTGGTCAAGGAACATCAAATGAGAACATCAAGTTTTGAGGACCAGAGACTTGCCGAGATGGGCAAACTTCACTGGTACTCTGAGGTGTCATGAGGGGTGAAAGGTCAAAGCTGAAAGGCTCGAACCCCTCATGATATTGGTTGGGTGTGGGCAACAAAGAATGAAGTTGTGTTTCCTCACTAGGGTTCAATTGCTCATCGAAGAAAACCCTCCAACCAATAGGCGGGTGCATTGGAATGAGTTCCTCAGGCTCATTCGATGGATGCAGCAGACTTGCATCACTAAGAATGGGGCTTCTCCCCAAGTCATCCAACAAGGACCTCCCACCATCATTTAGATCATCAAGCATAAGCTCGGACATAGGTGGGTCCTTGTTGGAGTCAATATGAAGCTCAAATGGCTCAATGGCCATGAGACATGAGGTAGAGACACCTTCTGGTATAGGCATATGATGAGGTGTCTCACTCTCACTAGTACTCTCAACTGAATCATGCAACGAACACTCCCTTTGGACATTCATGTTCGAGGCCAACTCACTCTGTTGCATTGCGAAGACAGGCAATGAGTTTTCGTTGGGCCCATGAACATTCTCAACGGGTTGCATTGGGGTTAGGGGTGTTCGTTGATTTTGTGGTGCTTTCTCCAATTGGCGGATGAGATTTAGATTTAAAGGTTCATCCATGGGTTCCTGTTGCCTACCAGAGTTGAACAGATGAAACTCGACACTCATGTTACCGAATGAGAGCTTCATGAGACCATTTCTACAATTAATCAAGGCATTGGAGGTGGCCAGAAATGGTCTACCCAAAATCAAAGGTATTGGAGAGTGGGTGTTCGCAACAGGATTGGTATCGAGGACAACAAAATCGACTCGAAATATAAAATCTCCAACTTTGATAAGCACGTCCTCGATAATCCCCATGGGAATACGAATGGATCTATCCGCCAATTGAAGGGTGATTTTAGTTGGTTTCAAGTCTCCCAAGTTCAACTGTTGATTAACAGAGAATGGCAGGAAATTGACCGCTGATCCTAAATCAAGCAAAACATTGCTCATTCTAATGTCCCCTATCGTACACTGAATAGTAGGACACCCAGGGTCCTTGTATTTTGTGTAGGTGAGATTGGACAAAAGTGAGCTGATATTTGTAGCCAAGAATGCTTTCTTAGGAACATTGGTCTTCCTCTTGGTTGTGCAGAGATCCTTCAACACTTTGGCAGATTGAGGTATTTGTTGGATGACATCCAATAAGGGGATGTTAACCTTTACTTGCTTAAACACCTCTAATGTCTTGTCCATGTTGTCACTCTGCTTTTTGGTTAACCTACTTGGATAGGGAGCTTTTGGCAGGTAGGTTTTCTGCGTTGCCTGAGAAGAAAGCTTTGGTGTATTAGCCTCACCCTCAGCCTCTTCTTGACCACCATTCCCACTGAGGGGCTGCATAGATGGTGGTTGTTGTGGCAAGGAAGTGTGATTGTCAACCTGCTTTCCATTCCTTAAGGTCACAATGGAATTGACATGGTGAACAGGTTCCTCCACATGGTTCACTTGCCTCCCCCGAGTTACCACATTCTCATTTTGCATGTGTTGTTGTTGGTACATACGGGGGTTAGCCTTAGGCTGGCTAGGAAAAGACTCTCTCTCTCTTTCATGTACAGACTAAGCCAATTGGCCCATATGAAGCTCTAGAGATTTGATGGTCTGTTGATTTGAAGTGAGAACTTGACTCGTGGTTGACATAAAAAATTTCATTGAGTTTTCAAGTCCACAAGTCAAGGTCTCAAGCGAATTGAATCGGGTTTCCATATTATTGGAATTTGGGAAACCTGATTGATTGGTGGTTTACGCTTGGGGTGGCTGATAGGAATGAGCATGCATGGGAGGTTGGTGTGGTTGATTAGGTGGTCGAGAGGAGTTTGAAGGACCACCCGGGGCATTAGTTTGGTTCCATGAAAAATTGGGGTGGTTCCTCCATCCCGGATTATGAGATGATGAGTATGGGTCATTCCTAGCTCTGTCATAGATGGCATTGACACGCTCCATCTCAAGAGGAATAGACACACACTTGCTTTCTACATGACCTACCCTACCACATGAATGACAGGGAGCTGGAGCAGATGTGGATATGTGAGGTGCACCTTGTTGGTTTTGGAGCTCAATCGAATCCATACGGCGCATTAAGGCCGCCATGCGCGCCTCGGTGGCCGTAGTGGTATCGACAACAAATGCGGCACCCGATCTAGTCGAGTTTGCATTCGCGATACTTGCTCCTATACTAGATGATGCAGGTGGTTCCCTCACACTCTCCCATTGCATGGTTTTCTCAGTGAGGTCTTCTAGGAAGGCCCATGCCTCCCTTTCATCCTTTCCCAAGAACTCTCCTTGACACATGGACTCAAGGAGCGTTCGGGACGGGATGTGAAAACCCTCGTACACAATCTGACAAAGGCTCCACAACTCAATGCCATGGTGAGGGCACGAGGATAGTAGATCTTTGAACCTCTCTAGATATGCATGAAATGGTTCAGTCTCATGTTGATAGAACGAATTGATTTCGTTGCTAAATTTTCGAGTCCAACGATTTGGAAAGTATTTCTTGAGGAATGCAGATTGAAACTCATCCCATGTCCTAAAGGCATTCGCACGGTTGCTGTACAACCACTTCTTGGCATCACCCTTTAGTGCAAAAGGAATGAGCCTAAGATGGATGGAGTCTGTGCTAAGTTGTTGCAGCTTGAACATAGCACAGACCTCCTCAAATTCCCTGAGAAAGATATAAGGGTCACCCTTCCCAGTGAAGCGAGGGAGCATGGAAATAAACTGAGGCTTGACCTCAAAATGGCTCCCATTTTCCTCTGGCAATACGATGCATGAGGTTACCGTTGTACGGCTCGGGTAACATCGATCGCGTAGAGGTATGGGAACGACAACAGGACGCTCAGGTGGGTCCACCAACTGCTCCTCCTTGTGGAAATTAGCGGCCATTGAACCCGAACTATGTGCGACACGAGAGGAGGAAGGTGTCGAGAAATCGATGACCGAAGCCGGATTGACAACGCTCCTCGTCAAACGACCACTCTCGTCTCGTGTCCACGAAAGCATGCACAAAGGTGCACACACACCAAATTTTTAATTTTTTTTAACAAAGAATGTACGTAGAGGAGAAGACGAGAGGACACAGTAGAGAAAGAATGACTCAGGAGAGAAAGGAAGAAGTCCTTATGCTACGGCGGATGGCTACAGGTAGAAGCACACAAGCAAACAAGGCTCAAGCAATCCTAAGGTCGCTATAGGTCCTTACAGCTAGACGACGCCTAATTGCGAGGTCACACGGCCTCAACACGCCTCACCTCCCTACGACGAGGACCACAAAGCCCAGCAAGTGAGCCAAGATCCAGGGATCTCGTCTCTCCTACTATCGACAAAGTGGGCAACGCCGATCAGGTCATGACGGTCGGGACCGGATCACTCTCCTAATGCGTCTGAATTCCTTAAGGCCAATGTCTACTTGATTTTAAAATTAGGCTCTTGATTAGTGTGGTTTTTGGGGCGAAGGAAAGGGTGATGAAATCCCCCAGCTTATCTTTTATGGGACAACCCCTCCTTAGTAGCGTTTTGGAGTCAAAATCTAGCAATCAACTCTCCAAACAAACGCTCAACTCACACTTGTTTCAATGCACTTCCTACTAACTAATGCATGTTCATAGGAAATGCATGAATGAGAGTAGAAGGTGCGTACCTCACGCCAGCACTCTGCAACTGAAAATAAAGCTAAAATTAAAGACAATCTATATGCCTAAGTCACATACATGATGCATGACCTAAACAAAATGAATGCCTAATCTTTTGCTTTGAGTTTTAGGGTCCAAGTTGCTTAAAGAAGGTTTGATTATGGATCTGGAAACAAACTATAAGTCAAAACATGCCAAATCAAGTCCCAGATCACTACATCAATTATGTAAACACGCCACGGAAATAAGAGAGTAAAATGAGCTCACCAGACCGCCAATTGGCGGTCTCAGGCCACTGATTGGCGGTCTCAGGCCGCGCTGATTGGCGGTCTGAAGTACCCAGAATGTCTCCAAATTTCTCCAGGTGCTCCTACTGGCGACTCCAAGTCTCCTGAAACAAAGAAAAACTACAAAACACAAATTAAATCCACTCGAATCGTCCAAACAAGAGTCTGGACTGACACCTCCCCGGCAACGGCGCCAAAAACTTGTTGAACGTTTTATTTTAAACCGCAAGTGCACGGCCGCGATGAAGTGATGGCAAGTACGGGTCGTCCTCAGGGAGGTGAGCAGCCTCTTGCTTGTACGAAATCAAGTGGCAAAATTAGGGGGAGAAAGATTGATTATGCTACTGTACACTAAACTACGCTAAGAAGTATAAAATGCGAACCAAAGAAACAATCAATGAAATG
The DNA here is from genome assembly GCA_963682175.1 of Triglochin maritima. Classification (NCBI taxonomy): domain Eukaryota; kingdom Viridiplantae; phylum Streptophyta; class Magnoliopsida; order Alismatales; family Juncaginaceae; genus Triglochin; species Triglochin maritima. The sequence continues at coordinate 20,813,697 of OY821771.1, read as the reverse complement.
ACAACTAAGATAAGAACAAAAGAAGAATGCTGGAATACAGAAATGGGAAAACCCCTAAGGGAGTGAGTGCACACAAGCAAAGAGGTGGGTGTTGAACACATTCTTGAAGCACCAATAAATGTGGTGTTATCATGCATAGGAAGTGTCTAGATGTTGTGGCAAAACCTATCAATCTATTCACCAACTTAGTTGATTAACATTTACATATGCAAGATGTTTATTTCAGAACCTAAACAAGCATGAGAGGTGTCTAATCATTTTGGCAAAACTCATCAAGTTATAAATTATATCCTAAACAAGCAAGCATACATTCATGTTTTATCAACACATTGGAAATAAAGCATTCAATCCATTCTCATTTGCATGTATGTACATCTACTCCACCCCCCAAAGGGGATGGAACTACTCACTAAACATTACACTAATTATTAAACTAAACAAATAAAGCATATTAACTAAGCTAATAAAACTAATGAAATGAGATTAAGCAAAGCAAAACAAGAAACATAAAACAAACAACATAATAAAGAAAACTTGTATTAAAATGACTCACATTAAAAGTAGCATCCTCCTACTTTAGTGTGTGCTTCAAGGCCTCACTTCTAGTAGGAAGAATAACCACTTAAAATATGGAGTGATTACAATGGAAGGTGAAGAGTTCTATTTATAGCCATGGAAAAAGGCAATCCGGGACAATCCCCCGATGTGGGACTAAACAAATACCAAACATAGCCTAAACATCCTCTAATACATGTTCTGGAGAAATTTGAGCGGATTTGGGCCAAAATGGACCGCCAATTAGCGGTCTTGGACCGCTAATTGGCGGTCTATATGGTTCAGATCCTGCTTATTTTTGTTGTGGGCTTTTCTTGGTATATTTGCTGGTCTTAGATGCATTCACTTGGTTTGTTGGAGCTCCGACCCGAATCGAATTGTTAAAATACTCCCCATGATGGTGTGGAGTATTCTGTTTTGCTATTAGGTCCTTCTGTCTTACATTCAGTCCTTCTCCCTTGCATCTTAGTCTCCAGATCTCACAATTCAATCCTTTTTCCCAGCTTTTGGGTCCTTTTATGCTTCATCTCTTCAAACCTATTTATTCCTGAAAACAAAACATAAAACTCGTAACATAGCATTGTTTAGGTGAAAGATAATGCATATAAGATACAAATATAAGCATGAAATGATGTCAATCATGTTCCCCCAAAGCCTGAGTATGAGCATACCTTTTCCCAAAATGCTCAATATGACCATTACGTATCCGCATACAACCCGAGAGGGATGGATTCGTGGGGAGACAATTCTTATTCAAATTCTTATACATCATTTTAACCCAAGTATCCTCCTCCCGAATACCCAGAATTCTACTAGCACCCCATTCCGAATCGTTGGACTCATTCTTAGCCCATCAACACCCAACCCCAAAATTTCTCAAGCTCTCTTACTTGGACCTCATAGTTGACCTTATACCTGATTCCTAGAAACAGACTTTACTTACGTTCATGGAAACCACTCAATAGTCCATACAAAATATGGCAATGCAAGTGAGTCAAATGACGCAGCAATTAAGTGAACGTGAGGAGGGTAACTTTTCGTGTCAACATGAGGATTTATCTTCTGATACCGAGCCACCACCACATCCACAAATACAAAGCACAATATTTCAAAGTCAAACTCCTAGTCAGTCTGAGGGACATGGGGTTTCAATTCACGATCACTTGGTGGAGGATTCAATTCCAATTGAGAAAAACATAGACCAGCTTCATTATAAGTCGGCATAGGATTGTGCCTTACCTTTTTGTCCCGTGGCCCTTGAGACACATGATCTTCATGTTGTGCCTCTTAAGGCCTCACCTCTTGTCGAGCAAGAGCTCCGTAGACCCTTAATTTCAAACAACCGGTGAGAGTTTCCCTCTCATAATTGTTCCTGATGATCTTGGAAATGATGGCGCATCAAATAATTACATAGCCAATGAAGGTATTGGGAGTGCCTTAAAGGATACCTTGGGTACGAGACCCACTTTCTGTTTGCATGGTGAGTCAGACATGCGTAACGAGGTAATTGACCTCGTTCCGACCTACCAGCCTGTTGGTTGGAGAGTTTGGATTGACGATCATAACTTTACTACTGCAATGAGAGAAACTCTTCTTCCATTGCCCCATATTTCCCAAACACTTGAGAGGTTCAAGCTCTTTCAGTTTGTTCTTTTGAATGAGATGCCTTTGCGTCCAATTTATGAACCTCTCCTTTAATTTTGTGCTCTTTGTGAGGGTGCCCACATACAAGTATTATGGCCCCACGTGGTGTCATGTTCCCATTCCAAGTGCATTGACCCACTTTTGAGGTTCCAATTTGATATCCTTTGACAAAAGAAGATGTGAACTTATTTTTGTACATAGTTATGTTAAAAAAAGTATAATAAAAGACTCCATGAGCGAGCATTGATTGTAATGGTGCCCAACCCTTGTTTATTTGGCCCCCATTTCTTTCACGTATTTGTATCCCTTCTTTAGCATCTCACAGGTTTTGATGGCAATTTGGGTTGTGTCCATCAACATAACCATGAACTTCCCATTGCGCTTCACATTGGTGAGATCTTTTCTTTTTCATGCATAACTACATGTAGTATCATGTTTCCATTCATTGAGGATAATGCATGAAGTAAGTGTGTGTTTGGGGTGTGTTTTACATGTGTACATAGTAGACTCATTTTTCTTTTGTTTTGTCCTTTTATTTGTATTGTTAGGGTCATGTTAGTGTGTTGCATTTAATATCGATATATTTGCTTGCCATGATCCTTGGGTGACTTGTCTTCTTTTACTTACCTAGCACTTTAAAATTTACATTTCTTTCAAAATCTCCATGTGTTTGCGAAAGAAAATGTTTTGTGATTTTTGCGTGTCTTTAGCATGTGCAAAACGTTGAGAGGCAAAGTAAAAAGAAGCTCCCAAAATTGTCTTGAACTTGATGCATTAGGATATTTAGTACACCAGTTTTAGGTCTTACTGAGTCGTAAGGATGCACCCCGATTTTCCCTCGGGGGGCAAGTAATCATAGGGTTTCAGTACTCAAACATTTAAAGAAGTCCACCTTGAACCTACTGAGTTGAATAATTTGTGTTCGTTAATATAAGGAAGTTTGTTGTAGTCAATGACTTGGGATGCACCGACCAAACTCCTGTTACACGGGTGGTAGGGATTGCCCTATGTGGAGATATGGGTAAATGTGTACGTGATAGTAGACAATGATGAAAGAAACCTGACCCTGGGAGAATTACACACCAACTAGTAAAAAAAGAAGAAAACAAAGAAACAAAAAGAAAAAAATGGTAATGCAAATACGAACCTTAATGGACTTTACAGTTTGTATCACATGAGGATGTTAAGGTTGTCTATGTCTTTCACTTAAGTCCTTACATAACTTGCACGAATGATTCATTAGGCTAGGTTTGTGGACTGGATACATATATAGAGTCGGCCCGTAGGATTACTGTGTCTAATGATCGACAATAATGAGTCCATCGACTCGAGTTTCTATATTGAATAATGCATCTATGTTCGGATTTTATGGGTATATTCACTGGCAACCCATAGGAGACAACACTCCTCCACTTTGGCGACAAGGAGGTTTAACGACTTGTTGCACGTGCTAAGTGCAACCGTGATTCCAACGAAAGTGAGTTAGGATTTCCCAGTTTTACGAATGATTTTTTCCCTTCTTTCATTTTTCCCTTTCTTTGTCTTGCTCGGGACTAGCAAAAGTTAGGTGTGGGGGTATTTGATTGACATCATATCATTGTTATATTTGTGTATTATATCCTTTATTGTTAGCCTAAGCAAATGCTACGTAACGAGTGTTATGTTTATGTTTCAGGAATAAATAGGTTTGGGAAGAAGAGACTATCAAAGGACCTAAAAGCAAGAAAAAGTACTGAGTTTCGAGAGGGAAGGACCCGGATCTAAGCTCAAAGGACCAATGACCCAATCAAGAAACTCCATACCATCATGAGTATTTTGGCAATTTGATCTGGTCCTTAACTCCAACAACCAACCTGGGTGCATCATACATTGTGAAATCAAGCCAGACAACACCACACGAAATCCAGGCCAGATTCAAACTCTGTAGACCGCCAAGTAAGGGTCTGGCACCGCTGATTGGCGGTCGGGTCAGCTTTGGATTCGACAAGCTTCGGGCAGATCTCGTAGTAGGGTGTTTTATGTCTATTTCTGGTGTTGTATTAGTCCCACATTGGGAGATTCTCCCTAATTACCTTTTTCTATGACTATAAATAACTCTTCAACTTCCCTTGTAATCTACCCATTGCTTGGTGGCATTCTTTCTACTTGGAGTAAGTCTTGACATAAAACTCAAGGTGGAGAAGAATGTCACTTGTAATGTGAGTCATGTAAATAAACTAATTCTTGATAGTTAGTTTTAATGTTTTGTTTGTTTTAATGCTTGCTTGTTTAGCTTGTTTTGTTTGTCTTAATCTTAGTGGAAGTAATTAGCATGTCTACCTTTAATATCTTAATTACCATAATTTCGTTTTGTCTTCTTTTAATGAGTAGTGAGTAGTTCCATCCCCCTTTGGGGGTGGAGTTGATGTTTATACATGTTATGTAGATGGAATGAATGCTAAATATTATGGTATGTGAGAAATGTTAGTATGCATGTTTGAATTAAAGAGATTACTTAACTTGATGGTTTCTGCCATAATATTTAGGTACATTTGTTTCTTGTTTAGGTTCTTAATAACAAACTTGTCTTGCACATATTAATCACCTAGGAGAGTGATGTGGATGATAGGTCTTTCCATGAGGTACTTCTTATGGATAGCCAACACTTCCTACACTTGTGCTTAATGAATGCATTCGTCACCACTTATTTCATGTGTACACACACTCCACCCCTTAGGGGTCTTCCATTCCTGATTTCTAGTTTCTTCTATTAGTCACTCAGTTTCATTTCTTGTCGCACTTTCATCTTGTTTGTTGCTTACTCGTGTAGTGTAGTTTAGTCTAGTTTAGTGTAATTACTTTTTCTCCAATCTTGTTTTCCACTCGCCTTCGAACTTACCAAAGTCGACACACCTCCTTGTGGATCGACCCACATGTGCCACCGCTTCAACGCGGCCGTGCACTTGCGATTATTTTAAAACGTTCAATCAGATATCAACGGATCGCATCCAATGACAGATGGAGCACAGGCCAAGAGCATCGATGGAATCAACAAACTTCTTAGGAAGTCCGACCTACACTTCATGGCACCAGTTCACGAGCTTACCCTTACATCCTGGATGATCTGAATGCGTATATGTCCTAACTCTAAATTCGAGAGAGGATTGTTTCAACCAAATGGATTATCTTTTAGATGAAAATAAGCGACAAATTTATGATTTCCAAAATCATGTTGACGAGCAGTTCACTAATGTTAATAAATCCAATGATGAGATTCTTGATCTCCTTTGAGATCATCTTGAACAAGACCACCCAAACTACTTTTAGGTTTTATTGTCTTGTCTTAGATTATGCTTTCCTTTTTGTCATTTGATTTATTCATTTGCACATGCATTGTTCTTTTCTTATTAGTTTAATAAGTGTATGTTCCCATTTCATGCAATGAATTTTAATTTAACTAGTTTACTTTTACCTTTTTTCTTTGATTAGTGATTAAGTGGTCTTATTTTCTGACGCATGATAAATGGGGAGAAACATATTGAGAAATCCATGTAGATAGTGGAAGTAATCCATGTTTGATTTCATTATGAGAAAATAGATAGGGGAGCAATCTCTTACTACCTATTTTTGTCTAATAAGGCTCAAGATTAACTGTTAGAGTTGCCATCATAAGAAAGGAGGAGATCGATTGTTGGCATATGGGCTTATTCTATTATTATTTTGATAATGACCTCAATTACCTAATTGCTTAATCTAATCATTCTCATGATTCACATCACACATTCACACTTGCATATTATATTTTATCTTGTGCACTCTTAATTGTAATAGGTGAATCAAGAGAAGCTACAAAAGTTGATGTCACGATTAATCAAGCTCAAGAAAACATGTAATGTTATGTTTATTGAGTCTTAGGAATATATGTAAGCTTAAGCACTTGTAATTGCTTAACCGAACTCGGTCGTTACACACAACCTGTGCATTGTCTGATTCATGAAAACAAAATGACAAACTCGCTTTTTGAGCCAAAATCGGACTTGTAACTTGTTTACCAATGTCTAATTCTATCTCTGTTGATGACAAACTTGTTTCTTGACAAAAATCGGAGCTTATGCATTTTTTCCAATTTCCAATATTCATCTTGACTCATCTTAGCATATTGGATGTAGAGACCAATTTACAACGTCTTATAACGTGTGCCTTGTTTGATCAATATGTTGCTATAGCGCATCTAGGTTCATTTACAATGTCTTAACAGTTAACACCCTCTTATACTTGGTCCCTAAAGCCTTGTGTTTGTATCAAATATAGTTGTTGTTGTGCTGGTGGGTTTATACATTAACCTCAACAAATAGTTTCCATTTTATCTGACTAAAGTGCCTTTAAGCCCAACGTTCTATGACTTTGTGTAACGTCCTATGTCCCTTTGTTATGACACAATCGGGACATCTACAGGCTTTTCCAATGTCCAATTCTAGACGTCAAATGTGGTCACTCCTAGTTAGGATATTCTAGACGTTGGTCGTCCTTTTATCAAAGTTCATGCTTGATCAAATCACGTTGAATTTTGTAACCTTTCTTATATGACGTTCAAAACATGAAACCCAAGGTCAAATATTGTCCAAACATAACCTTGTTGGATCATGAATGGCCCTAAGTTCTAATCTATTTAAAGCTAATTACCTACTTGGTTAAGCAATCAAGAAATGGACAGCGGACTTAAAATACAACAAGCAAGTAAAGAGGAAATATTGCAAACCACCCGGGTCCGGGACAGAATGCCATTACAACACATGCTTCCACGAACAACCCTTGTTAGCTTTATTTCTTCCTCTCACAATCCGAGAGGGACACTTCGGGCTTTCACCGAAGTCCTTTCTTCTTTGACAAAGAAATGAGTGGAACAACACTCTCTAAACTTGAGCACACTTTATTAGAATAGGAATTGATTACTAAGTGTGGAAGTTTTGAGTTTTTGAGTGTTTGGGGCTTTCTCTCTATGGAAGTAGATAAAATGGACTGGCAGAGTTTTATAATTGTGTCATGGGAACACCTATTTATAAGCTCCTAAGGTGTTATAGTAGTTGAGGTTAACTTGGGTAAGGTTTGAGTGAGATACAAAACATAGAAACCTACAGTACCCAATTCAGAACAAGTTCGGTCGACCAAATCAGGCAGAACAGTCCACCGCTTGGTAATTTTGAACAATGTTAGGTCGACCGATAAGGGAACGGTCGAAACTGGCCATAACTTAGGTACACTTATGTTAACGGTAGAACATCGTGTAGGGTTCGGTCGACGGTAAACTTCCAGACTGTACCCGGTTAACAAAAATGATCAAGTTCGGTCGACAAAAACAAGGTCCACGGTTGACCGATAGGCAATTATATTTTGGGGTATGACTGAATAATTAGAATACGACCGTTGGTACAATATGACAACTCTAACGGTCCCAAAAATATGTTTACACGGTCGACTGTAATGGTCAGAACTGTTGACCGATCGGGTGGTAGAAAACATTATTTATTTAAAGGAACAAATGGTCAACCGAAGGTCGGAAACTGGTCGACCGAAAAGGTTCTGGGAGTTATATTAAAGTTTAAGTGTTTTCCGGTTCTAGTTTTGGTGATCTATCAAAGTCCAAATGATGTGAAATTTTGTGTGTGACTTCTACAGGGAACGTAGTGTGTATGTGAGTGGTTTTCAGCTCAAGTATGTAGAATTACAAATATTTCCTAAGACTCAAAATAAATCAAGATTACATGTCTTCAAATGAGCTTTATTACATGTCTTCCTTGAGTCTTGATCCCTTGTAAATGGTAGCACAATGCAATATGTGTGCTACTCTACATTGATTACAATTAAGATTAGGTTGATTACAATCCTCTTTTTTTAGGATGGCAAGCTATATCTTAATACTTAAAATTTTGATATGTAGACTATACATAAAAATGCTCCCCCTATGGGTGTGCATAGTTTTTGTTAAATTATTATCAAATTTCAAGTTACCACCCCCTTAATTATCTCTCCCCCTTTGTCATCCATAAAAACATAAGTTTAAACATGGACTTTGGTTTTCTTGTAATGAAGGTGCTCCCCCTAAATTTTGCACTTCAATACCCTAAGTAAATGATATTGATTAAGCTCCCCCTATCAATGTGAATATGGTTTTGCAAGTAAGTTGAATTTGAATTCTCCCTTTTTAACATCAAGCAACATGTATCAATTAGGCATGTGATGTTTTATCTCCCCTTTGACATCCATTTACAAATTTGGCACTAACATCAATGGATGTATTATTCGTAATTATAAGATATGCAATGAATAAATATATGATACGTCATTTAAGCATTTTAAAGCCTAGACTAGAACAAATTTATTAAAAAATAAAGAAGATAGAAAATTATACCCAACTTTTGACGCTTTGAATTGGTTCCAATCTCCATTCGGTGATGCAACTAGCTTTGAATTCGACTCATAAGCTTACCCGGTCACCACTGATCTCCTCTTCAATCACCTACAAGTGTAGATTTAGGTACCCAAAAAACTTTGGGTCCTTGAATGTTAGCTTTGGGAACCCAAACCATTTTGGTTTTAGGAGCCTACATACTTGAAGAACTATGCTTTACAACTAAGTACTTTCCATTTAAGGTTGTATGAATTACATGGTTTTTACATATGAATCATTATATCCTAAACCATGTTATTGCAAAGATTGCGTTTGACTTCCTAAAAGCAGGTTAAGCATCTTAGTTCCATTAGTGAATCTTTCTTGATCTTTTCGTAATTGCACATTCCAAGCTTGAAGATCTAATTGTTCACTATCACTTGGTGTTGCTTTTAGACTACTAAGTTTCAATGCATTTTCCTCATGCCTAGCAAGCACCTCATTCTTCTCATTCATGACTATTTCAATTTGGCATTTGAGATTGTTGATTAGCTTTCTAGCATTCTTGTTCTTTTCACAAATAATCTCATATTATTTAACTAAGTCATGAAATGCATTTTCAAGTTCATCATGAGAATATGTTTCTTCTTTGGAACATTGACTATCACTAGCATATGACTTACATGAGCAAAAATGTTATCTAGGAGTAAGAGTTAGAGGATACCTCACTTCCTTCATCTTGAATGGCCATGTAGCGCATATGTGCATATTCCTTTGTTGATGAAGGTGCGGTTGAATGTGATGAAGATGAAGATGATGAATCGTCCCATGTAGCCTTGTGAGCTTCCAACCTCTTCTCTTTTCTCTTACTCCTCTCATTTTCTCTCCTCTCCGTTCTCTCAATTTCTTCTCTTTTCTCTCATTCTCACTCGTCTCCTCCTTTTTCTTTTCTCTCATTTCACTTCTTCTACCTCTTCTATCTTTTATTTCTCCTTTATCCTTCTTGAGGTATTTGAAGAAGTCTTTGGGTAGGACTTCAATGTCCTCATCTTCTACACTCCTCCTTCGTTCATCAAGATTTGAATCTAATGCCAAGGTAGGTTTGTTCTTGGAGGCTTCCTTCTCCTTTCGATGGTTAATTTGAAGCTCATAAGCCATGAGATTTCCAATTAGCTCCTGCATCTTGAGTTGGGAAATGTCGTGTGCTTCTTCAATTGCGACCACCTTATCTTCCTAATCGTTGCTTAGCGACCGAAAGAATTTCCCTGTCATCTCTCCATCATTAATTCTTCTTCCAAGAACCAAAAGAGAATTAGTAATATCGGTGAAGCGAGTTTTCATGTCGCTTATGTTCTCCCCGATTAGCATAGAAAAATTCTCATATTTATGCATGAGGAGACTAATCCTAGCTTCTTTGGTTTTACTATCACCCTCATCATGCATTTACAATCTATGCCATATCTCATGTGCACTTTCACAACCCCTAATCCTATTATATTCTCCCTCATTAAGGCCACAATACAAGATGTTCGTGATTTTTTAGTTTATCTCAATTTCTTTCATTTTAGCCATAGATAATGTGGCAAGTTCTTCTTCCTTAGGAGGGGTGTAGGGGTTTTGAAGGAACATCCAAAATCATTAGAAATTAGGAATATTTTCATCCTATTCTTCCAATAATCATTATTTGACCCATTTAGCAAAGGAGGTCTAGTGGTGCAAAGTCTCTCTACATGATCTGATGTACTAGCCATGCTAAAAATACGATTAAGTGTGTGATTTAGCTCACAAGTCTCTGATACCAATTCTTGGTTCGTGAATGGCCCTATGTTCTAATCGATTTTAAGCTAATTACCTACTTGGTTATGAAATCAGGAAATGTACAGCGGAATTAAAAACAAATAACAAAGTAAAGAGGAAATATTGCAAACCACCCGGGTCATAGTCCTCTCTTGCAAGCTCCACTCGAATCATCGAGCTCTGCTCATGACTTCAGAACCACTCCCCGTTGCGGGCCCAGAGAGAATGCCTTCACAACACAAGCTTCCGCGAACAACCCTCACTAGCTTGATTTCTTCCTCTCACAATCCGAGAGGGACACTTCGGGCTTTCACCGAAGTGCTTGCTTCTTTGACATAGAAATGAGTGGAACAACGCTCTCTAAACTTGAGCACAGTTGAGTAGATAGGAATTGATTACTAAGTGTGGAAGGTTTGAGCTTTTGAGTGTATAGAGCTTTCTCTCTAAGGTAGTAGACAATATCGAGTGGGAGAGTTGTATAATTGTGTCATGGGAACACCTATTTATAACCTCCTAAGGTGTTATAGCCGTTGGGGTTAAGTTAGCAAAGGTTTGAGTGGGATACACAAAATAGAAACCTGCAGTACCTAATTCAGAACAAGTTCGGTCGACCAAATCGGACAGAATGGTCGACCAGTTGGCAATTTTGAACAATGGTTGGTCGATCGATATGGAAACGGTCGAACGAAACAGGCTATAATGTAGGTACACTTAAGTTAACGGTCAAACACCGAGTAGGGTTTGGTCGACGGTAGACTTTGAGACTCTATGGAGTTGACAAAAATGATCAAGTTCGGTCGACCGAAAACTTCCAGGCAATTTGGTTTTGTCAAGACATTTATGTTCGGTCGACTGAAACAAGGTCCACGGTCGACCGATAGGCAATTGTATTTTGGGGTATGGGTGAATAATTAGAATATGACCGCTAGTATAATACGACAAGTCTAACGGTCGGAAAAATATGTTTACACGGTCGACCGATTGGGTGGTAGAAAACACTATTTGTTTAAAGGAACAAACGGTCGACCAAAAATGTTCTGGCAGTTCTATTAAAGTTTAAGTGTTTTCTGGTTGTAGTTTTGGTGATCTATTGAAGTCCAAATTATGTGAAATTTTGTGTGTGACTTCTATAGGGAACCTAATGTGTATGTGAGTGGTTTTTAGCTTAAGTATGCTCAATTACACAAACTTCCTAAGACTAAAAATAAATCAAGATTACATTTCTTTGAATGAGATTTATTACATATCTTGACTTGATTTCCTTTCTTCCTTGAGTCTTGATCACTCGTAGAAGTCAGCACAATGCAATATATATGCAATGCAATATGTGTGCTACTCTACATTGATTATAATGAAATGCACGATTGAATGAATCTAATGGACTGTCCACCGTTTGCTCAAAGAGTGTTGAAGTTACAATCATTTAGATTTAGTTTCTTGATCTTTTTTGCTTGTACTGAGTTGAATTCTCCATTCTTTAATTTGAAACTTAACACATGTAACACATATGTTTATGACATGTGATTTTATGCATGTGTGAGAAATATATGTGATTGTTACATTATTAGTGAAAGGTTTAGCTAGATCATCAAGAATTTTGGATTCATTGGCTAAAAATCCATCAGGCTCAAGCTTTCATTCCCTAACATGGAAAACCCAAAAACCCAATTGATTCCCAAGCTAGAGTTCTTCAACAAACTTCAAGTTTGTACCTCAGTTGTTGGAGTCACCTCCTGGGTTATGCAATAATGGATTCGTAGTGTCACCGATGATGAATTGGCCTGAATAGAGATCAGATAGTAGAAAACTCAAATGAAGCACTTCAGTTGAGCAACGCTTTGTTATGATTGATGAAGGCCACAAATCTAATATCTAAAACTATGTGCAGCGGAAAGAAACAAACAAGAGAGGGACAATCAAACTACAACGTGGACCGTCGATTTTTAAAGAGGTTAGACTCATCAACTAGGTCTTAATCCTCCCTTGCAAGCCCTACTTGATCACCACTAGCCCCGTTCATGACTTCACTAATCTGATCTCCATTCCAGGCCAAAATGAAGCCTTTTACAAAGCACGCTCGTTAATAACCTCGCCAAACTTGATTCTTCCTCTAACAATTTGAGAGGGGAGCTTCCTCCCCAAAACCTGTAGAACTCTTGTGATTAAACAAAGTAGGATTGAGAATCACTGATATACACTCTAGACTTGAGAACCCTTGAGTAGGATAGGTTTTGCGAACACAAGTGGTGAATTTAGGCTTCAGTGTGTGTAGTTGATGATTAAGGATAGGAAGGTTTTATCTTAAGGAATGGATCAATTTGAGGTGTAAGACATGTGTTAAACTATGGTTTGAACACCTATTTATAGGCTCTGAGATCCCTATATTGTTTGCAGTTAAAGGAAAAAGGGATAAAGCAGTAACCGAAAAAGGATAGCAAAAGTGAGCTTCCAGTCGGGTGCCAAACTGTCACCGTTGGTCAACATCATTCGACCGTTCAATTAAGTGTATGTTATGGTTGGAGGAATATGTATAATGGTTTGACCAACACATTGTAAACTTGAGTATGAATAATGGACATTAAGAAAACGGTTGACGAGTAGGTAAAAAATCATCGACAGGAAACAAGAAATGTTACTATCTAGTTTTGGGTATGATTTGGTCGACCTGAGGTCCTGGGTCCTAATCGGGTAAATACGCATCCTTCTAAATAGCCATTGGAGAAAAGGGACAACAAAGCGGCTCGAAAAGAAAATTTGAAAACCGAGGAACAATTGGATTAAATGGTCAGAACGGTCGACCATTCTACTAAATATTTTTTGTTTACAAATGGTTGTTTCGATTAAGAAAACAAAAGAAAAGGAGAAAAAGTCGACTATGTACACACCTAAAAAACCCCCACACACTTCAAGCATTGTCCTCAATTAATATGAGCATGATACTACAAGGAATTATGCATGAAAAAGAAAAGATCTCACCAACGTGAAGCGCAAATGGAAGTTCATGGTTATGTGGATGGACATATACTCGACTTCCCAAAAATTTGTGAGATATTTAAGAAGGGAGAAAAATACGTGAAAGAAATGAGATCCAAATACACAAGGGTTGGAGCTCACAACAACCAATGCTCACTCTCGAGTCATTGTTTTTTCTTTTTTCCCTTTTTTCTTCAAATATAACTATGTACAAAATAAGTTCCCATCGTCATTTGTCAAAGAACATCAAATAGGAACCTCAAAAGTGGGTCAATGTAGTTGGAAGTGGAACATGACACCACGCGGGGAACAAATACTCATTAGTGGGCCCCCTCACAAAATGTACAATATGTAAGGAGATGTTCATGATCAAGACACAAAGGCATCTGATAGAAAAGATCAAACTTAAAGAGCTCAAACCTCTCAAGAGTTTGGTCGTAGTTGAGCAACAGAAGAAGAGTTTCCTCCATTACGGTATTGAAGTTATCATCATCAATCCAAACTCTCCAATAAACAGGGTGGTGCACCGGAACGAGGCCAACAACCTCATTTTCCTTGCCCAACACACCAGGCAAACAGAAAGTGGGTCTCTTACCCAAGGGTATCCTTTAAGGAACTCCCAATACCCTCATTGGCATTGTAGCTATTTTGTGTCCCTTCATTTTCAAGATAATCAGGAACAAGAGTGAGACGCAAACTCTCACCAAGTCGTATGAAATTAGGGGTATTAGGGAGCTCTTGCTCCCCCAAACATAGGTGCACAACTTTGTACATGACAACTTTGTGCATGATGTGGCTGGTTTTTTGATGATGAGATGCGACATCAATCTGTCCTCGATTGTCAACTTTTCGAAGACATCCCCGTCCCATCTCCTACACATTCTGAGGCCATGACGAGTCGTGGACCACACGAGGATGACTCAGGTTTTGGACCTCCACCACCCTCTGATCCAGAAGGTGGGGGTCCACAACCTCATCAATTAGTTCCCCAGGTTCCCATTCCCCTTCGTGGTCATTGCAACCCGAGTCGTAGTGCTCTACCTTCTTGCATCGTATTGCCAGAGGTGAATGGAAACCACTTTGAGGTTAAGCCTTAGTTTATCTCCATGCTCCCTCACTTTAGTAGGAAGGGTGACCCCTATATCTTTCTTAGGGAATTTGAGGAGCTTTGTGCTATGTTCAAGCTACAACAACTTAGCACAGACTCCATCTACCTTAGGCTTGTTCCCTTTGCACTAAAGGATGATGCGAAGAAGTGGTTGTATAGTAATCAGGCAAATACCTTTAGGAGTTGGGATAAATTCCAATCTGCATTCCTCAAGAAGTACAACCCAAATCATCAGACTCAAAAACTGAGGAACGAAATCAATTCGTTCTATCAACATGAGACTGAATCATTCCATGCATTCTTAGAGAGGTTCAACGAGCCACTATCCTCATGCCCTCACCATGGCATCGAGTTGTGGCGCATGTGTCAGATTGTCTACGAGGGTCTTCACATCCCATCTTGAATGCTCCTTCAGTCCACGAGTCAAGGAGAGTTTTTAGGAAATGATGAAAAGGAGGCATGGGCTTTCCTAGAAGACCTTGCTGAGAAAACCATGCAGTAGGAGAGAACCATCACCATCGTATATCATAGGAGCAAGGATCGTGAATGCAAACTCGACTAGAACGGGTGCCGCATTTGCTATCGATACCACTATGGCCACTGAGGCACGCATGGCGGCGTTAATGTGCCGTATGTATTCCATTGAGCTCCAAAACGAACAAAGTGTGTCTCATGTATCTGCATCTGGTCCGGTTCCTTGTTATTTATGTGGTACGATCAGTCATGTAGGAGGTGAGTGTGCATCAATTCCTCCTGAGATAGAGCAGGTCATTGTCATCTAGGATAGACCCAGGAATGACCCATATTCATCATCATATAACCCTGGTTGCAGTAACCACCCTAACTTTTCCTGGAACCAAAACAATACCCAGGGTGGCCCTTCATACTTCTCTTGACCACCTAACTGACCACACCAACCTCCCATGTATTCACAATCTTATCAGCCACCCCAAGCTCAAATCACCCACCAACCAGGTTTCCCAAATTATAACAACATAGAAACCCAGTTAAATTCGCTTGAGAACTTGGCTCGTGGACTTGCGAACTTAATGAAAAACTTTATGTCATCCACAATTCAAGTTCTCACATCGAATCAGCATACCATCAAATCTCTTGAGCATCAAATGGGTCAATTGGCTCAATCTGTCCATAACAAAGATCGAGGGACTCTGCCTTGCCAGCCTGAGGTTAATCCCCACATGTACCGACAACCACACTTGAAAAATGAGAGTTCGGTACCTCAGGGGCGGTAAGTGAACTATGTGGAGGAACTTGTTAACCATGTGATTGCCATTGTAATCTTAAGGAATTAAAAGTAGGTTGACAATCACATTTCCTTGCCACCACCACCATCTATGCAGCCCTTCGGTGGGAATGATGCTGAGGAAGAGGCCGAGGGTGAGGGTGATACACCAATGCCTCCTTCTTAGGCACCACAGAAAACCTACCTGCCAAAAGCTCCCAATCCTAGTAGGTTATTCAAAAAGCAGAGTGACACAATGGATAAGATATAAGAGCTCTTTAGAAAAGGGAAGGCTAACATCCCTTTGTTGGATTTCATTAAACAAATACCTCAATATGCCAAAGTGTTGAAGGATCTCTGCACAACAAAGAGGAAGACCAATGTTCCTAAGAAAGCATTCTTAGCTGCAAGTGTGAGCTCACTTTGGTCCAATCCCACATACACGAACTACAAGGACCCTAGCTGTCCTACTATTCAGTGTATGATAGGGGACAATAGCCTGAGTATTGTATTGCTTGATTTAGGATCAGCAATCAACCTCCTCCTATCTTCTGTTTATCAACAGTTGAACTTGGGAGAATTAAAACCAACTAAGATCACCATCCAATTGGCGGGATAGGTAAATTCGTGTCTCGAAGGGTATTATTGACGACGTGCTCATCAAAGTTGGGGATTTTATATTTCGAGTAGATTTTCTCGTCCTCGATACCAGCCATGTTGCAAACACCGACTCTCACATACCTTTTATTTTGGGTAGACAATTGCTGGCAACCTCCAATGCCTTAATTAATTGTACAAATAGTCTCATGACGCTCTCATTCGGTAACATGAGTGCCGAGTTTCATGTGTTCAACTCTAGTTGGCAACAAGAGCCCTTGGACCAACCTTTAAATCTCAACCTCATCCGCCAATTTGAGAAAGCACCACAAAATCAACAAACACCCCCAACACCATTGCAACCCGTTAAGAATTATGTGTGCCCGGCGAAAACTCATTGTATGTCTTTGCAATGCAATAGAGTGAGCTAACATCAAACACGAATATACAAAGGGAGTGCTTGTTGGATAATTCAGTTAAGACTGCTAGTGAGGGGGACACACCAAATCATATGCTCATGCCGGAAGGTGTCTTTACCCAATGTCCCGTGGTAGTTAAGCCTCATGAGCTTCATCTTGACTCCAACAAGGACCCACCTGCGACCGAACTTATGCTTGATAATGTAAAGAAGGTTGGGTGGTCCTTGCTGGACGACTTGGGGAGAAACCCCATACTTAGTGTGATAGGTGTGTCACATCACATCAATGAGCTTCAGGAACTCATTCTGATGCACCCGCCTATTGGTTGGAGAGTTTTGCTCGATGATTGACATTATTTCATGCTTATATTTGTATCTTATATCCATTATCTTACACCTAAGCAATGCTACGTGATGAGTTTTATGTTTAGTTTTCAGGAATAAACAGATTTGAAGAGAAGAGTCATGAAAGGACCCAAAAGCAGGAAAAAGGACTTAATTGTGAGACCTGGGGACTAAGATGCAATTGAGTAGGACCTGATCGTAAGACCGAAGGACCTAAGAGAAAAACAGGAAACTCCACACCATCATGGGGAGTATTTTGGCAATTCGATTCGGGTCGGAGCTCCAACAAACCAAGTAGATGCATCAAAGACCAAGAAATACTTCCAGCAAAGCCCAACACAAAACCCAGACGGATCTGGGCCTTATAGGTCGCCAATTGGTGGTCTGGATCATCCCAGATCCTCTAAGTTTTCTCCTGGACTTGTATTAATGTGTGTATAGGCTATTTTTGGAATTGGTTTAGTCCCACATCGGGGGATTGTCCCGGATTAGCTTTTTCCATGATTATAAATAGAACTCTTCACCTCCCATTGTATCTATCTCTCTCTTTGGTGGCATCTTCCCTACTAAGAGTGAAGACTTGAAGCAAAACTCTGGTGGAGGAAGAGCTGCTTGTAATTTGAGTGAGTTAATAATAGATGTTTTCATTAGCTTGTTAATTCTTGCTTAGTTAATTTCCTTTAATGTGTTTGCTTTGGTGCTTGTTTAGTTTTATGCTTCTGTAATATTTCTTGCTTGATTAGTATAGTTTCATTTCAGTAGAATGCTTCATTTTATTAGAGTAGTTAGTTTACATATGTGTGAGTAGTGCCATCCCCATTTGGGGGGTGGAAAAATATGTGATCTAATCATGTAGTGTATTAAGTGTGTGTTATCTTTATCCCTTGAGCTTTATATGATTTCCATAACCATCTAATGGGTTTTCACTCTTATCTTTGATATGCTAATGCTCTTGAATGAAGCGTAGCTTATGCTTTGATTAGTGGACCTATTTTATGGGGAATGATAAGGTTAGGATATGGATGAAGTTAATATTGGAAACACAATTTGTAGTGTATGTGCTCTTGTTGCCTTTACCTTAGCTAATGTCTTGTATGTTTTAATGATATAGTCTTATCTTAATTCATGTGGAGGCATAGTAGGGTCTAGTCTTTATAGTTGAGTTCATGTAGCTTCATTCCAATTATTGTCTTGTATGTTTTAATGATGTAGTCTTATCTTAATTCATGTGGAGGAAAAGTTGGATGTGGTTTTATGATTTCATGCACTACATGTTGTGAGGAGCTTAATGAACACACACACACAAGTTTTTATGTTCACATTATTTCTCTACACCCTATGGGGCTTAGTTTTATTGCTTTTCTTCCATTTCCATTTGCACCTTAGTGTAGTGAGAGTAATACATCTTTCTCTCCTTCTTTTTACCTCTCGCCTTCGAACAAACCAATCGTCGACACACCTCCCAGTGGACGACCCGTATTTGTCACCGCTTCAACGCGGTCGTGCACTTGCGGTTAATATAAAACGATTAATCAAGTTTTTGGCGTCGTTGCCGGGGAGGTGCTCTGTCCAGACGTTGGTTTGGGCGATTCGAGGGGTTTTTAATTTTTTGTTTCCAGTTTTTCTTAATTTCAGGTAACCATCGGATCAAGGGGAGGCTACTGGAAAAGTTTGAGGCACAGAATCTCCAAAAGGACCGCCAATCAGCGGTTGGAGACCGCCAATTGGCGTCCTGGTGAGGGTTTCGTCCTGTCACATTTTTGCTGGTAGTTAGTTCTTTAATTTGTGTTATCTGGGAGCCCTATTTTGCGTGCTGTGACTTCTCATTTGCTCCCAGATCATTAATCACTCCCCCATTAATCAACTTGGCCCTAAAATCCAAAGCAAAAGACTAGACGTTCTACTAGTTTAGGTCACGCATCATGTATTGACTTAAGCATATAGTTGTCGTTTCTTTTAGCTTTATTTTCAGTTGTTGAGTGCTGGCGTGAGGTACGCAACTGCTACACTCATTCATTCATCTCGTTTGCTCATGCATTAGTTAGTAGGAATTGCATCAGGACAAGAGTGAGCGAACGTTTGATTGGAGCGATTGATTGCTAGATTTAGGATCAAAACGCTATTAAGGAGGCGCTGTCCCATAAAAGATAAGGTGGGGAATTTCATCACCCTTTCCTTGGCCCCAAAAATCACTCTTAATAAAGCCTTAACTAAAAGCAAGTAGACATTGGCCCTAGGATTGCGGGCGCACTAGGAGAGTAATCTAGTTGAGACCGTCATGACCTGATCGACGTTGCCTACCTTGTCGATAGTAGGAGGTACTGGATCTCCAGATCTGGTATCACTTGCTGGGCATTGTGGTCCTCGTTGTCGGGAGGTGAGGTGTGTCGAGGCTAGTAACCTCTAAGTTAGGCGTCGTCTAGCCTAAGGACTCATTGCCATACATTGTTTGAGCCGTGCTTGCTAGTTAGGCTTCTTCCTGATCCCACTACCCACGCTAGCTCTTGGGATTCTTCCCTCCTCACCTGAGTCCTCTCCTCATCTATTCTCTATGTTTAGTCTCCTCCTCTAGTACACCTTCTGTTGTGTGTTATTTTAGAGTCGAGTCGAGCATTTTATGCGAGGTTGGGCTCGTTCTGGTGAGAGCGCTCGACTCGAGAGAGTGCATTCTTCTGAGATGGACGGTCTTGGTGATCGACCATCTCCGCCTCGTGCTCCTTTGGAGCATGAAGCCGAGTCGTCTCGAGGTGACGGGGGAGACCGGGTTCCATAAATGGAATACCTCGGTCTGCTTCCGCCACCACGTAGACCTCCTTCTCCTCCTCCTCTGACTCGAGAGGAAGGGAGATTCGGTCAGGATCAAGTTCTTAGTGCACCACCACCTTTACCTCGACATGATAGACCGATGACTTTGTGGGAGTCACGGTCAGAGCTCGCACGCTCAACCTCCACCTGTAACGCCCCCAATCTCGCGAGTACGCACAGTGGGAAAGGAACACAAGTGTCGCGATCAGAGACCTCCGCGACGACCGAAGGAGTTACAAAAGACAGACCAACAACGACTCGATAAAATGAAACAGACATACATGGATAGGCGATAAGGGTATAAAACTGAACCAAATGATTATCCATGTATACATAAATGATCCAATTACAATACATCGAGATTCAAAGGAAATACAATGACATAAGCGGAAGCAAAGATAACTGGGGAATATGGTCGACGCGTCCCTCGTGTACAGAATCTTCGGAACTCGTCCAGTCTGCCCTGTGGAACCTAAGTACCTGCAAGCACCGCATTTAACAATGCGTGAGTTTTCAATTAAGAAAACCCAGTATGCCTCAGCCGAACAATAGTAAAATAGCAAGAATGCAAATATGGCAAGCTTCAGAAACAGAACAGAACAGAAAGCATCAAATGCAACAGAAGGCTACGACTACACAAGTCGTGCCGGTCGGGCGCACCCGAATCGTTCCTCCATAGGAACCAGAACACCAGCCTCGCTGGTCAGAGGTGGTCACTCGTCAGTGACCCACCGCTCGGCACAAAGCGGTGCGCCGGATAAGCGTCCCAATCCGCGGAAAATAAACCTACATGGTGTCATCGCGAACTGAGAAACACCTACCCTGAGACAGAATGGCAGCGCGCATGCCCAGGACTTATCTTAGGCCTGGCCCCCCATAGGGGTCTTAACCGAGTGGCCTCTGAAGCTAGAGGACCCACCCGTGGCCCGTCGGCCCAGAAAACAGAACGTGCCCAGAATTACTCCATCAGATTAGATGCAATGCAACTACTCTATAGTCTAATGCAACTAAATTATTCAGAATGAGTTCAAAGGAGAACATGCAATATCTCCCTCAAGTCTAAGCCAAAACAGAATTTAATTACATCCAAACCACACGAAATTTAAACAATTAGCATCATGGATGTTTCCTAAATCCAACCAGCACCAAAACCAGAAAATAGAAGCACATGATACGCATCCCATTAGGAAATAAATCACATAATTTAGCCACTACAAATAATGCATGGAATAGGAAACACCTATGAGCTAGTAATTCAAGATGCAATTGAAGAAACCGGAAACAAAAGGAGGCGCATGTGTATTTCATACAATAGGTAATATCCAGCCAAGAACATTCCAGTTTTATGCTTCCTAATGGTCACGGTTTCTTACCAGAAATTAAATAGGAATGAATCCTCTAATTAGCAACTAAGTATCCAGAAAATACACAACCTATACCAGCAGCAAATCCGAATTTGACTTGATTAACTACCACCACAATCCGGTTAAATGAATCCATAGAATTTCTTTTGAACAATCCAGCCATGTAATATTTTGATTTTCTGGAATCTATCGTCTAGAATCAACCACAAAACATGGTAACGATCTGAAATCTGTAGCAAATGGGGAACCATCCAGCAACTAAATGATGTATGATTATGCATGAATATATGGTCTGAACTCAGTAACAAATCGTCGATGATCATGCATGAATATATGGTCTGAAATCAGTAACAAATTATGGATGATCATGCAAGAATATATGGTCTGGAATCAGTAACAAATTATGGATGATCATGCAAGAATATATGGTCTGAAATCAGTAACAAATTATGGATGATCATGCAAGAATATATGGTCTGAAATCAGTAACAACAGGGGAGTAATCCAGCAACTAAATGATGTATGAATATGCAAAGTCTTAGCAGCAAACCGAGTCATGAACTTTCCTATTTCCAGCAACCTAATGATGCATGAAATATGCGGCTTGTAATCAACAAGAAAAATCAGGAAATAAACCTTGTGTCCAGAACTAAAGATGTTTAGATATACAACAACATAACAGCAACTAAAGGTGAAGAATCATGTAAATCCCGCAGCTAAATAGACATGCATATGTAGCATCACGGTAATAACAAAACATGGGAATTAATGCACGAAATTAACCATCTAAATCATACACAAACATAGGGTATCTTAACAGCAAGGTAAACCAGAGAATGATCATGAAATCCATCAATATAATCACATCTACAACTAGCAAGCAGCCAGAAATCTATTAGCATCTAAGGTAAAACACACAACCCAACCAGGCTGAGATTTCATCTCGCATGTGTGCCCCAGAAACTTGACCAGACATCTCCCTTGGTGCTGGATGAAGCTCCATCCGACACCCCCACCTATCATCCTACACTAATGGCTAGAGACATACCTGAAAAGGAAGGTGCTGAGCTAAACCGGATGCACCAAGATTTTTCCCCTTAGCCGCACGCAAGAAGCTCCCCCGAATTCTTCTTCCAAGTTGCTGGAATTTGCTGGGAGATTTTTTTTTGGTGGTGGTGTGGAGAGGAGAGGGTGGTAGGGTCGGCTGGAATGTGGGCTTAAATAGGTGCAATTTGAAAAGAGCAACTAACAAAAAGGCAAGAGATAATTTGGCTTTGATGGCCAATCAGCACTTTCCTTTAGACAACCAATTCAGATATTTTGCAAATCTCAAGAGATTTGCTCTTGCTGATGTGGCATCCACGTCACCCAGCCTTCACACCTCAGCCCTAAATGCCTACTCAAAGCACAAGCCAAACCACACACACGAATTCCACTCGATCGACCCGGTTAAGTCAATTGATTGAAAAACTGCCTGACGGTCGAACCCGTCCACGAGTCGCATTGACTCGCCCCAAAAGGAAACTTTTCCCCGAAAGGAAGCTTTTCCAAAACAAAGCATAAAATCACACAACTAACATCATTCATCAAGAAAACACAAACTCGGGCGTAAGGATGGATAAGATTTAATAAGGTACCGGAGAGCGGGTCTTACAACCTACACCCCTTAAACAAAATTTCGTCCTCGAAATTTGCTATCCCTAACTCTCAACCAAAAACTTGGGATACAAATCCTCACATCAACCCCACACTCAAACAACGGTAACAAAAGTTACAAGATGATGAAATACATGTGCCATAACAGCCAAAGATTCTGAGAACAAATCATGAACCAATCACATGAAATCCAGCAAGTAATAATGTATGAACCTATGATACATTGACAATCATAAAATTTATAGCAACTAATATATACATACATATGCGACATCTTGACAGTAATTATCCATGAGGATCATATAATTTCCAGCAACCAATTAATACATGCATATGTGACGTCTTAGCAGCAACAAAACGTAAATAACATATGGTATTTAACAGCAACCTAATCATGAGATCGTATAGTTCCAGCAACTAAATAATAGATATCATACATGTCATGTATCAAGACCGCAATTAAATGAAGAAGGAATAACAATCTCTCTATAGATAATATACGTGCACATGATGTATTTAGGCAGCAATTAAATCATGGAATTAATTACAAGATCTTAATAGACAATACTCATGCACGAGATATATCTAGGCAACCATTAAATCGTGTCATAATAACAAGATCTCCATGGATTTCTATATTTACATGTACATGAGTTATGAGGACAACAAATTAACTGCGTAATTATAATAAAAATTTCGATGGTTAAATATACATGTGCATGATGTAACTAGGCAACAACTAAATCATGAAATCGTAGTCATATCATCACGACATGAACTTACTTGCATGCACTTACACCATCATACCCATAACAGTAACATGAACAATTATAATAAATTTGGTAAAGCACATGCTATAGTAATCATGGATCATGGAAACGAATATGCAACCAGTAGGAGATATGGGTCATGATGATTATACAACGTTTACTTCAATCTATAGTAACGCATTCATGGGTTTTGAATTTATTCAAGCACGAATCTAATTATAATTAGGAGAAATATGGGACTATAACGTGACTGATTTCAGGGCTCATCATGCAAGACATCGAGGCTGTAAACTCAACCTCTACTCGCATATAAACACCTGAAATTTGCATTAGTTGCACTATGTATTAAACATACTAAGATTGAGACTATATGAATAATATAAGATCCCACAATGCAATCATCACAATACAGGGGATAGGCATGCATGCATGAATGGATGGTAAGTTACTTCTGATTTCAACATTTCCGGGCATAGCATCATGGACATTGTAGAATCAAACTATTTGGTTAACCTTTTCACATAGTACAATTTCTTGTTTCCAACAACTATGTCATGTGTACCAATATAACTTCCTAACAGCAATCTAAACATGAAATGAGTAATAGAATGTGTAAAAGGCATCGTAGTAAAATACTACACGCATTCGATAGCATGAGTCATAAATTTCAGGACATATATGCGTTACAATCTTGCAAATCAGACCATGATCAGAGATTATATCGACATAAAACAATATAAGTATTAGTAATACAACATGGTGAACATGCACATGAGATCAGGAGTCTATGTATATCCATAAATAATATACATGCATGCATTCGGATTCACACATTACGTTAAGTCATGGAATGAGTTGCATATGTCATGGATGAGTACATATTTTATTCTCAAAGAAAGCATAACGATAACATCAGAGAAGGTATACCAAATCAGATCATGAATGTTGTATGCTTACTACTGGGATGAAATCAACTCAAATAACAAGTCACCACAACAACACCTATAATCCAACTGATTGCACCAATCATAATTTTAGAACGTACATGCATTAGAAGATAGCGATTCAGAAATGGCCCGAGAGCATATGAACATGAATTAATATATGAATATATCAGCGACCTAACATGGAAAGCATATATCTAGAAATCAGAAGTCGGAGCATATTCATGATCGATATAAATCTACATGCATAAGGATTTGCACAAAACTAGACGGCATAGGATGAATAGCATAACTCATAAATTCTGATATAGTATTCATGTGAGAGCATAACAAGTCATAGCAGAGATGATTTATGGAAGTCAAATCATACACGTAAACTGAACATGGTGGGGTTAAAATCAGACTTGAGAAACTCATAGCAACATTAGAGTCAATACATGCATTTATACCAATGGCATCAACATTTAAATTAAAATTTATAACTTATGCTCAGATGTTGTAAAGAATATATCTCAGAGGGATTACAAATCAGAGCATATTCATTGATTAGTCATGACTGGGATAAAATCACACATTTAATTCATCTTAACATTCCAATCGATAAATGCAGCATTCCTTCAACATAAAATCAGATCACCATAGAAACTAGATTTGAAATTAATAACATGTCATGGCGCCTGATCTAAATCAAAAAAAAAATAACATGTGATTATGACATCTAACATCAGTAAGCATATCATGCGAGAAAATCCGGACTTGATCACAATATCATGCATGAACATAACATCTAAGAGATCACAAGAGTCTACACCACAAGGTTATTAACACATCACTCAACATGAAAGCAAAACCCCTTCCCCAACTAGCTCTCCACGATCGAGCCCACTTCCTCTGGTTTCTCCAGCAAACCACCAAGGAAGACTGAGGCCCAAGTCAAAGTAGAGATGGAGGTGCTTAGCCACCTCTGAAATTCGGATGGTGCACCACAGTCCACACAATCGGTGGATCTCCACTAGTGCATATCAAACCTCAGATCGGAAAACACAATGGTGCTGGACCAAACTTTGTCCAACACGCACTCTACCTCCTCTTAAACTAAAGGCGTAGAAGCATACCTGAAACTGATGGAGAAGGATCCCAAAGTTTGCTGGAATCCAGCTACAGCCGCCTCCCATGCTTGCTAACTAGTCATCTCTTGCACTTGCACTTCTTGCTTGTTTGACCAGTGGGACTTGTTGGAGATCTCAGCACCAAAACGTAGGAGGAGGTGAGGGAACTGATAAAGAGAGATAGGGTTGGGTGGTTCGTTCTCCAAGTACACGAGACAATCCACAAGAAGCAATTTAACCAATGCAAATATAATCTATCACTATCAGAAAGCAATTCTAAAAGATAAGAAATTACCGACAGGGTTTGGGCAAGATGCCCCACTGGAGAGTCTTCAGATTCTGTACACTTTAGGGACCGACCTGCTCTGATACCAAGCTGTAACGCCCCCAATCTCGCGGGTACGCACACTGGGAAAGGAACACAAGTGTCGCGATCAGAGACCTCCGCGACGACCGAAGGAGTTACAAAAGACAGCCCAACAACGACTCGATAAAATGAAACAGACATACATGGATAGGCGATAAGGGTATAAAACTGAACCAAATGATTATCCATGTATACATAAATGATCCAATTACAATACATCGAGATTCAAAGGAAATACAATGACATAAGCGGAAGCAAAGATAACTGGGGAATATGGTCGACGCGTCCCTCGTGTACAGAATCTTCGGAACTCGTCCAGTCTGCCCTGTGGAACCTAAGTACCTGCAAGCACCGCATTTAACAATGCGTGAGTTTTCAATTAAGAAAACCCAGTATGCCTCAGCCGAACAATAGTAAAATAGCATGAATGCAAATATGGCAAGCTTCAGAAACAGAACAGAACAGAAAGCATCAAATGCAACAGAAGGCTACGACTACACAAGCCGTGCCGGTCGGGCGCACCCGAATCGTTCCTCCATAGGAACCAGAACACCAGCCTCGCTGGTCAGAGGTGGTCACTCGTCAGTGACCCACCGCTCGGCACAAAGCGGTGCGCCGGATAAGCGTCCCAATCCGCGGAAAATAAACCTACATGGTGTCATCGCGAACTGAGAAACACCTACCCTGAGACAGAATGGCAGCGCGCATGCCCAGGACTTATCTTAGGCCTGGCCCCCCATAGGGGTCTTAACCGAGTGGCCTCTGAAGCTAGAGGACCCACCCGTGGCCCGTCGGCCCAGAAAACAGAACGTGCCCAGAATTACTCCATCAGATTAGATGCAATGCAACTACTCTATAGTCTAATGCAACTAAATTATTCAGAATGAGTTCAAAGGAGAACATGCAATATCTCCCTCAAGTCTAAGCCAAAACAGAATTTAATTACATCCAAACCACACGAAATTTAAACAATTAGCATCATGGATGTTTCCTAAATCCAACCAGCACCAAAACCAGAAAATAGAAGCACATGATACGCATCCCATTAGGAAATAAATCACATAATTTAGCCACTACAAATAATGCATGGAATAGGAAACACCTATGAGCTAGTAATTCAAGATGCAATTGAAGAAACCGGAAACAAAAGGAGGCGCATGTGTATTTCATACAATAGGTAATATCCAGCCAAGAACATTCCAGTTTTATGCTTCCTAATGGTCACGGTTTCTTACCAGAAATTAAATAGGAATGAATCCTCTAATTAGCAACTAAGTATCCAGAAAATACACAACCTATACCAGCAGCAAATCCGAATTTGACTTGATTAACTACCACCACAATCCGGTTAAATGAATCCATAGAATTTCTTTTGAACAATCCAGCCATGTAATATTTTGATTTTCTGGAATCTATCGTCTAGAATCAACCACAAAACATGGTAACGATCTGAAATCTGTAGCAAATGGGGAACCATCCAGCAACTAAATGATGTATGATTATGCATGAATATATGGTCTGAACTCAGTAACAAATCGTCGATGATCATGCATGAATATATGGTCTGAAATCAGTAACAAATTATGGATGATCATGCAAGAATATATGGTCTGGAATCAGTAACAAATTATGGATGATCATGCAAGAATATATGGTCTGAAATCAGTAACAAATTATGGATGATCATGCAAGAATATATGGTCTGAAATCAGTAACAACAGGGGAGTAATCCAGCAACTAAATGATGTATGAATATGCAAAGTCTTAGCAGCAAACCGAGTCATGAACTTTCCTATTTCCAGCAACCTAATGATGCATGAAATATGCGGCTTGTAATCAACAAGAAAAATCAGGAAATAAACCTTGTGTCCAGAACTAAAGATGTTTAGATATACAACAACATAACAGCAACTAAAGGTGAAGAATCATGTAAATCCCGCAGCTAAATAGACATGCATATGTAGCATCACGGTAATAACAAAACATGGGAATTAATGCACGAAATTAACCATCTAAATCATACACAAACATAGGGTATCTTAACAGCAAGGTAAACCAGAGAATGATCATGAAATCCATCAATATAATCACATCTACAACTAGCAAGCAGCCAGAAATCTATTAGCATCTAAGGTAAAACACACAACCCAACCAGGCTGAGATTTCATCTCGCATGTGTGCCCCAGAAACTTGACCAGACATCTCCCTTGGTGCTGGATGAAGCTCCATCCGACACCCCCACCTATCATCCTACACTAATGGCTAGAGACATACCTGAAAAGGAAGGTGCTGAGCTAAACCGGATGCACCAAGATTTTTCCCCTTAGCCGCACGCAAGAAGCTCCCCCGAATTCTTCTTCCAAGTTGCTGGAATTTGCTGGGAGATTTTTTTTTGGTGGTGGTGTGGAGAGGAGAGGGTGGTAGGGTCGGCTGGAATGTGGGCTTAAATAGGTGCAATTTGAAAAGAGCAACTAACAAAAAGGCAAGAGATAATTTGGCTTTGATGGCCAATCAGCACTTTCCTTTAGACAACCAATTCAGATATTTTGCAAATCTCAAGAGATTTGCTCTTGCTGATGTGGCATCCACGTCACCCAGCCTTCACACCTCAGCCCTAAATGCCTACTCAAAGCACAAGCCAAACCACACACACGAATTCCACTCGATCGACCCGGTTAAGTCAATTGATTGAAAAACTGCCTGACGGTCGAACCCGTCCACGAGTCGCATTGACTCGCCCCAAAAGGAAACTTTTCCCCGAAAGGAAGCTTTTCCAAAACAAAGCATAAAATCACACAACTAACATCATTCATCAAGAAAACACAAACTCGGGCGTAAGGATGGATAAGACTTAATAAGGTACCGGAGAGCGGGTCTTACACCACCTTATCAACCTCCACGCCCATCGACGACCTACCAACCCCCTCATCAAAGGTCTCATCACCAAAATTACCAACCTGCTCATGCCTCATCGTCCGGTTATTCCAACCAGACTCCACCACCCCAGCGGGTTGACCCTAAGGACCCTTCTTGTGATCCGACCTTTCAAGCGTTGCAAAGTACAGTCAAGGCTTTGGAAATGCAGGTTAGCCAGTTGGCTTATCAACTCCATGAACGCGAGAAGGGTTAGTTCCCGAGTCAACCTGAGGTGAATCCTCGGGGTACCCATTCTCAAGGAAGGACACCTTTACCTCATGCCACCTCTGAACCGACCCATCATATTAATGTGATTCATACTTTGAGGTCTGGTAAGGAGGTGGATAACCACTTTGGGGTACCTTCTTTTTCATCACCATCTTTGAGGGAGCCGGATCCTGAGGCTCCCTCCACTAATACTTTTAGGAATGAGCCAGATCCTGAGGTTCTTTCTACATTTCCTTCGACAAAAAAAGCGGCCGAACCCTGTGGTCCCCTTGTCTCCTTTTGTGTCGAAGGAACCAGATTCTGAGGTCCCCACTCATGTTTCTTTAGACCAGAATTCTGGGGTTCCTTCACATCCTTATGCCCCGAAGGCACCATTCCTTGAGCGCCTTAAAAAGAAAACCTCTGATCAGCATGACAAGATGTTTGAGATGTTTAGGCAAGTTAAGGGGAACATCCCTCTGTTGGAGGTGATTCAGCAAATGCCACCTTATGCCAAGGTTCTCAAGGACTTATGCACCAAGAAGAGAAAAACTCATGTTCCAAAGAAAGCTTTTCTTGCGGCTAACGTGAGTTCTTTGTTGGCACAACCCATGCAAGTCAAGTACAAGGACCCTGACTGTCCTACCATCTCTTGTGTGATTGGTGATGTGTCCATACATCGAGCGTTATTGGACCTTGGTGCATCTGTTAATCTTCTTCCTTATTCTATCTACGTCCACCTCAGTCTTGGAGACCTCAAACAAACAAAGACCACTCTTCAATTGTCTGATAGGTCTATGAAGAAACCGAGGGGTGTGGTGGAAGATGTGCTGGTCAAAGTGGGAGAGTTCATTTATCCAGTCGACTTCTTTATCTTGGATACTGAACCTGTGCCAAACCCACTTGGACAAATTCATGTCATTCTGGGGCGACCATTCCTTGCGACTTCCAATGCATTGATCAATTGTCGCAATGGTCTGATGCGCTTGACTTATGGTAGTCAATGCGCTGATTTCAACATCTTCACCATCGGCAAGAAGCCAGGTGCCTTCAATGACCCTGTTGGGGTCAACCTTATCCAGGGTTTGGATGAAATTGAAGTTGAGGGCACCTTCAAGTACTTCAGAGAATTGTTCGATGAAGCTCCTGAAGGTGGTGAAGATGTTTCACCTGGGTTAGCACAAGAAGGTGCCTTATGTTCGGATCATGTGGCCTCAGTGCCACCTCCTTTTGATCTTGTGGCCCTTGAGCCACATCCTTTTGATCTCGTGGCCCTTGAGCCACATTCTTCTGATCATGTGGCCCTTGAGCAACTTCTTTCTGATCATGTGGCCCTTGAGCCACTTCTTTCTGATCACGTGGCCCTTGAGCCACATCCTTTCGATCATGTGGCTTTTGAGCCACAAGATACCATTTTTATGGCCTCTAGGCCACATGAACTTCATTCTGTATTTGCTGAGGACCCCATATGGGTTAAGAATCAACCACCTGATACCCTTCAACCTGATAGAGGTTCACCTCTCATTCATGCCTCCTATCTTGCTCACTCTCAAGAGGCATCAAACGACCACAACGCTTATAAGGGTATCAGGTGGTCAAGCAATTCTGATTTGTATGTCGCGAGCCCATGCATGTGCATTTTTGGCTCGAGTGATGGCGGGTTCCCATTTCATGTCCCTTGACATATGAAGATGGGAGCCCATTTGTTGGAGCTACAACAAATAGAAAAAAAGAGAAAGAAAAAAAAGAAGAAAAAAGAGAGGAAAAAAAGTACAATAAAAGACTACTTCAGTGAGCATCGATTGTTGTGGGCTCCGACCCTTGAGTATTTGGGCCCCAATTCTTTCACGTATTTGTCTCTTTCTTTAGCATCTCACAGGTTTTGAGTGAATTTGGGTTGTGTCCATCAACATGACCTTCCCTTTGTACTTCATGTTGGTGAGAACTCTCCTTTTTTCATGCATAAATCCATGTAGTATCTTGCTCACATTCATTGAGTACAATGCATGAAGTAGGTGTGGGGGGGTGTTTTACGTGTGTACATAGTCGAGTCTTTTCTTTTGATTTTGTTTTCTTTTGTTTGCATTTTTAGGGTCATGTTAGTGTGCTGCATTTAATATCGATATATCAGCTTGCTATGATCCTTGGGTGACTTGTCTTCTTTTGCTTGCCTAGTGCTTCAAAATTTTCACATTTCTTTCAAAATCTTCATGTGTTTTCGAAAGAAAATGTTTTGTGGGTTTTGCGTGTGTTTAGCATGTGCAAAACCGTTGGGAGGCAAAGTAAAAAGAAAGTTCCCAAAATTGTCTTGAACTTGATGCATTAGGATATCTAGTACTGTGGCTTTAGGATTTATCGAGTCGTTAGGATGCACCCCAATTTTCCCTTGGGGGTGAGTAATCATAGGGTTTCAGTGCTCAAACATTCAAAGAAGTTCACCCTGAACCTAGTGAGTCAATAATTCGTGTCTGTTAACTTAAGGAAGTTTGTTGTAGTCAAGGACCCTCTAAATCTTGTTGTGAGACATTAGTGTGGGGGTTTTGGTTCATGTGTAGATAAGAAATAAGTGAGTAGGTGTTCTCTCTTCTCGCACGGCTCCTATCACTCGGGAAAGTAGGTCTGAGGGGACTTTGTGCCTGGTGCTTTCGAGTCATCTGACTTGGGATGCGCCGACCGAACTCTCGTTACACGGGTGGTAGGGATTGCCCTATGTGGAGATTTGGGGAAAAGTGTACGTGATAGTGTAAGTCCTCATGGGCAATGATGCACGAAACCTGACCCTGGGAGAATGAAGCTCCAACTAATAAAAAGAAAAAAATGTGAAAAGAAACAAAAAGAAAAAAATTGGTAATGCAAATAAGAACCTTAATGGACTTTACACTTTGTAACACTTAAGGATGTTGAGGTTGCCCATGTCTTTCACTTAATTCCTTATTTCACTTGCTTGAATGGTTTATTAGGCTAGGTGTGGGCTGATCACCTATATAGAGTCGGCCCATAGCATTACCGCGTCCATTGATCGACAAAATTTGTCCAACGAGTCGAGGTCTAGATTGAATAATGCATCTTGTTCGGATTTTGTGGGTATATCCGCTGAAAACCCTCAGGAGACAACACTCCTCCTCCTTGGCAATAAAGGAGGTTTAACCGCTTGTTGCACGTGCTAAGTGCAACCGTGATTCCTACGAAAGTGAGTTAGGATTTCGTGTTTCTCGTTTGCTTTTCTCTTTCTTTGTTTTGCTCGGGACTAGCAAAAACTTAGGTGTGGGGAAATTTGATTGGCATCATTTCATGCTTATATTTGTATCTTATATCCATTATCTTACACTTAAACAATGCTACGTGATAAGTTTTATGTTTAGTTTTCAGGAATAAAGACGTTTGAAGGGAAGAGCCATGAAAGGACCCAAAAGCAGGAAAAAGGACTTAATTGTGAGACCTGGGGACTAAGACGCAAGGGAGAAGGACCTGATCATAAGACCGACGGACCTAAGAGCAAAACAGGAAACTCCACACCATCATGAGGAGTATTTTGGCAATTCGATTCGGGTCGGAGCTCCAACAAACCAAGTAGATGCATCAAAGACCAAGAAATACTTCCAGCAAAGCCCAACACAAAACCTAGACGGATCTGGGCCTTATAGGCCGCCAATTGGCGGTCTGGATCCTCCCAGATCCGCTAAGTTTTCTCCTGGACTTGTATTAATGTGTGTTTAGGCTATTTGGTATTGGTTTAGTCCCACATCGGGGGATTGTCCCGGATTAGCTTTTTCCATGCTTATAAATAGAACTCTTCACCTCCCATTGTATCTATCTCTCTCTTTGGTGGTATCTTCCCTACTAAGAGTGAAGCCTTGAAGCAAAACTCTGGTGGAGGAAGAGCTGCTTGTAATTTGAGTGAGTTAATAATAGATGTTTTCATTAGCTTGTTAATTCTTGCTTAGTTAATTTCCTTTAATGTGTTTGCTTTGGTGCTTGTTTAGTTTTATGCTTCTGTAATATTTCTTGCTTGATTAGTATAGTTTCATTTCAGTAGAATGCTTCATTTTATTAGACTAGTTAGTTTACATATGTGTGAGTAGTGTCATCCCAATTTGGGGGGTGGAGAAATATGTGATATAATCATGTAGTGTATTAAGTGTGTGTTGTCTTTATCCCTTGAGCTTTATATGATTTCCATAACCATCTAATGGGTTTTCACTCTTATCTTTGATATGCTAATGCTCTTGAATGAAGCTTAGCTTATGCTTTGATTAGTGGACCTATTTTATAGGGAATGATAAGGTTAGGATATGGATGAAGTTAATATTGGAAACACAATTTGTAGTGTATGTGCTCTTGTTGCCTTTACCTTAGCTAATGTCTTGTATGTTTTAATGATATAGTCTTATCTTAATTCATGTGGAGGCATAGTAGGGTCTAGTCTTTATACTTGAGTTCATGTAACTTCATTCCAATTATTGTCTTGTATGTTTTAATGATGTAGTCTTATCTTAATTCATGTGGAGGCAAAGTTGGATGTAGTTTCATGATTTCATGCACTACGTGTTGTGATGAGCTTAATGAACACACACACACACACACGTTTTTATGTTCACATTATTTCTCTACCCCCTATGGGGCTTAGTTTTATTGCTTTTCTTCCATTTCCATTTGCACCTTAGTGTAGTGTAGAGTAATACATCTTTCTCTCCTTCTTTTTACCTCTCGCCTTCGAACAAACCAATCGTCGACACACCTCCCAGGGGACGACCCGTATTTGTCACCGCTTCAACGCGGTCGTGCACTTGCGGTTAATATAAAACGATCAATCACTCGACGAGCAACTAAACCCTAGCGAGGCAACACAACTCCACTCATTCACGTTGCCTACGCCCAGCCAATATCATGAGGAGTTTTAGCCTTTCAGTTTTGACCTTTCACCCCTCATAACACCTCAAAGTACCAACGAAGTGGGCCCATCATGATAAATCTCTGGTATGTAGGACTCTATGTTCCCATTTGACGTTCCTTCACCAAATGATTTTGAGAATATCTTTGTTGATGTATATATCTTGTTTAAAAGAAAAAGAAATAAATGGAAAAAAAGAAAAAGAAAAAGAAATAACACAAAAGACTCCACAAGTCAGCATTGGTTGTTGTGCCCCCAACACTTGAGTATTTGCGCCCGATTTGTTTGACACATTTGTCTCCCTTCTTTAGTATTTCACAGGTTTTTGGGAGTTTGGGTATATGTCCATCAATATAACCATGAACTTCCCTTTACACTTCACGTTGGTGAGATCTTTTCTTTTGCATGTAAAAATCTTTGTAGTATCATACTCACATTCATTGAGGACAATGCATGAAGTAAGTGTGGGGGGTGTTTTACGTGTGTACATAGTCGAGTCTTTTCCTTTGATTTTGTTTTCTTTTGGGTGCATTGTTAGGGTCATGTTAGTATGCTGCATTTAATATCGATATATTTGTCTGCCATGATCCTTGGGTGACTTATCTTCTTTTGCTTGCCTAGTGCTTTAAATTTTCACATTTCTTTCAAAATCTTCATGTGTTTGCGAAATAAAATATTTTGTGGATTTTGCGTGTGTTTAGTATGTGCAAAGCCGTTGAGAGGCAATCAAAAGAGAAGCTCCAAAAATTAACTTGAACATGATGCATTAAGATATCTAGTGTACCGGCTTTAGGTCTTATCTAGTCATAAGTATATGCATCTCGCTCTTCCCTCGAGGGGCGTGTAATCATAGGGTTTCAGTACTCAAACAAATAAAGAAGTCATCCCTGAACCTACCGAGTTAAATGATTCGATTCTGTTAATATAAGGAAGTTTGTCGTAGACAGTGACCCTTAAAATCTTGTTGTGAAACTTTAAGTGTAGGGGTTTTGGTTTTCATGTAGATAATAAATAAGTGGTGTTCTCTCTTCTCGCACAGTTCCTATCACTTGGGAAATTAGATCCGAGGAGACTTGGTGCCTGGTGCTTTTGAGTCATTTTACTTGGCATGCCAACCCAACTTCCGTTACACGGGTGGTAGGGATCACCCTGTGTGGAGATTTGGGGGAAGGTGTACGTGATAGTGTAAGTCCTTACAAGCGATGATGCGCAAAACCCTACCCTAGGAGAATCAAACACCATCTAGTGTAAATCATAATGCTCCAAAAAGAAAAAAAATAGAAGACAAATAAGAACCTTAATGGACTTTACACGATGTATCACTTTAAGAAGTTAAGGTCACCCATATCTTTCACTTATGTCCTTAATTAACTTTCACGAATGGTTCATTAGGCTAGGTGGATGGACTAATTACATATATAGAGTCAGCCTGCAGAATTACCGTGTCCAATGATTGACGAAAATGAGTCCATCGAGTCGTGTTGCTAGGTTTAATAATGCATCTATGCTCGCATTTTGTGGGTGTATCTGCTGAAAACCATCAGGAGACAACACTGCTCCTTCTTGGCGAGAAGAAGGTTTAATGGCTTGTTGCACATGCAAAGTGCAACCGTGATTCCTACGAAAGTGAGTTAGGATTTAACTGTTTTACGAATGCTTTTTCCATTCTTTCATTTTTCTTTTCGTTGTTTTGCTCGGGACTAGCATAAACTAGGTGTAGGGGTATTTAATTGACATCATATCATGTATATATTCACGCCTTATATCCTCTATTTTGAACCTAAGCATTACTGCGTAACGGGTTTTATGTTTAAGTTTCAGGAATAAAACAAGTAAGAAGAAGAGACAAAAAATGACCTAAAAGAAAGAGAAAGGACTGAATTGTGAGGTTTATGGAGTGAAATGCAAGAGGGAAGGACCCAGATGTAAACCAAAAGGGCAAAACAGCAAATTAGGAAGCTCCACACCATCACGAGGATAATTTTGGCAATTAGAACCGGTCCCAAACATTAACAACCAAATCAGATTCACCAAACATGACGAAATCATGTCAGAAACCAACCACCCAAAACAAGACCCCATCAAGCCAATCCAGACCGTCAATTGGCTGTCCCAACCCGCCAATTGACGGTCCATTTGTCTCTAAATGACACATGCTTTAGTCGGGTGTTATATTAGATTGTATTTACTCCATTTATGGTATGCGTTTTAGTCCCCTACTGAGGGATTGTCCTCGGTTACCTTTTTTTATTCCTATATATAGAACTCTTCCTCCTACTTTGTATTTACTACATGCTTGGTGGCTAATCCCTTTACTTAGAGTAAAGCCTTGGATCAAAAACTCAAGTGGAGAGATGCTACTTGTCATGTGAGTCATGAATAAAATAAATCTTTTCTTAGTTCTTGTTGTGCCTCTTTTATTGCTTGCATGCTTAGCGTAATTTCGTTTCATTAATCTTATTAGACTTAGTTAACATGTTTTCTGCTCTTACATAATAGTGAGCTTAATGATTAGTAAGTAGTTCCATCCCTTTTGGGGGTGGAGACGATGCACATATATGTTGGGAAGTTTGGATGTTTGATGAATTTTTGATTGTGTAGACTTGAATGTTCATATGTCCATCGGGGGTGTTTAAATCATCTACATGTTGGGGGATTTTTGATGGATTTTGCCATAAGATTTAGACACTTCCCATGCTTAGTTTCCTCATGTTTATTGGCTGAAATTTCATGTTGAATATGCTACATGTTAGTTATGTGTTTGTATTTGTGTTTGATTGCTTGATGATTCAGGAAACTTTGTTTTGATGGGTTTTACCATAAGATTTGGACATCTCCCATGCTTAGCTTTGTTCTTCACCCGAGTTAATGGTTTTGGACAAGTCCTACCACATCCTTAGACACTTCTTATGCTGAGCCTACTCTCATGATAATCAAGTAATAATTGCCGATACATTGTGTAAATGGATTGATAGGTTTGCCACATCTTTAGACACTTCCTATGCATGAAGACACACACACATAAATCCTTACATGTGTCATTCATCACTTATTTCACTTCATATGTGCACACATGTTTGACATCATTTCATGCTTATATTTGTTTCTTATATCCATTATCTTTCACCTAAACAATGCTATGTGATGAGTTTTATGTTTGAATTTCAGAAATAAATAGGTTTGAAGAGATGAAGCATAAAAGGACCCAAAAGCTAGGAAAAATGACTGAATTGTGAGTCCTGGGGACTAAGATGCAAGGGAGAAGGACCTGAACGTAAGACCAAAGGGCCAAAGGGCAAAACAGAAAACTCCACACCATCATGGGGAGTATTTTGGCAATTCTATTCGGGTCGGAACTCCAAAAAGTGAAGTAGATGCATCAAAGACCCACAAAGACATCCAGAAAAGCCCAGAATAAAATCCAGCGTGATCCGGACAATATAGACCGCTAATTGGCGGTCTGTTTTGGCCCAAATCCGCTAAGATTTTGGTGGGTCGCGTATTAGTGTGTATTTAGTCCATTTCTGGTATTTGTTTAGTCCCACATCGGGGGATTGTCCCGGATTGCCTTTTTCTATGGCTATAAATAGAACTCTTCACCTTCAATTGTAATCACTTCACATTTTGAGCGGTTATTCTTCCTACTAGAAGTGAGGCCTTGAAGCACACACTAAAGTAGGAGGATGCTACTTGAATTGTGAGTCATTTTAATAAAAGTTTCTTTATTATGTTGTTTGTGTCATGTTGATTGTTTTACTTTGTTTAATTTCATTTCATTAGTTTTAATAGCTTAATTAATATGCTTTCCTTTCTTAGTTTAATCATTAGTCTAATGTGTAGTGAGTAGTTCCATCCCCTTTGGGGGGTGGAGTAGATGGTCATACATGCAAATGAGAATGGAATGAATGCTTCATTTACAATGTGTTGATAAACATTAATGTATGCATGCTTGCTTAGGATAGAATTTATAACCTGATGAGTTTTGCCAAAATGATTAGACACCTTTCTTGTTTGTTTAGGTTCTGAAATAAACTACTTGTATATGTAAATGTTAATCAACTAGGTTGGTGAATGGATTGATAGGTTTTGCCATAACATTTAGACACTTCCTATGCATGATAACACCACCTTCATTTGTGCTTAAAGAATGTATTCAACACCCACCTCTTTGCATGTGTGCACTCACTCCACCCCTTAGGGGCTTTCTATTTTTGACTTCCAGTACGTATTTAGTTCTTAGTTTAGTTTGATAGTTCATCGTTTATTGCTTTCGTTCGCATTTCGTACTTCGTAGTGTAGCGTTGAGTAGGATAATCAAACTCTCTTCCCTATTTTTGCCACTTGATTTCGTGCAAAGGAGAGGCTGCTCACCTCCCATTGGAAGACCCGTATTTTCCACGTCTTCACCGACGTCGTGCACTTGCGGTTATTAATATAAAACGTTCAATAAAGTTTTGGCGCCGTTGCCGGGGAGGTGTCAGTCCAGACTCTTGTTTGGACGATTCGAGAGGATTTAATTTGTGTTGTATAGTTCTTCCTTGTCTCAGGACACTTGGAGTCTCCAGGAGGAACAACTGAAGAAGTTTTGAGGCAACCTGAGCATTGTAGACCGCCAATCAGCGGCCAGAGACCCCCAATTGGCGGTCTGGTGAGCTCCGTTTACTCTCTTCTTTCTTTGGCGTGTTTTCATAACTGATGTAGTGATCTGGGACTTCATTTAGCATGTTTTGACTTATATTTTGTTCCCAGATCAATAATCAAACCTCCTTAAAGCAACTTGGACCCTAAAACCCAAAGCAAAAGATTAGGCATTCTTTCTTGTTTAGGTCATGCATCATGTATGTGACTTAGGCATTTAGATTGTCTTTTATTTTAGCTTTGTTTTCAGTTGCTGAGTGCTGGCGTGTGGTATGCACCTTCTACTCTCATTCATGCATTTCGTATGAACATGCATTAGTTAGTAGGAAGGGCATTAAAACAAGTGTGAGTTGAGCGTTTTGTTTGGAGAGTTGATTGTTAGATTAAGACTCCAAAACACTACTAAGGAGGGGTTGTCCCATATAAGATAAGGTGGGGGATTTCATCACCCATTCCTTCGCCCCAAAAACCACACTAACGAAGAGCCTAATTTTAAAATCAAGTACACATTGGCCCTAATGATTTCGGGCGCATTAGAAGAGTGATCCGGTCCCGACCTTCATGACCTGATCGGCGTTGCCCACTTTGTAGATAGTAGGAGAGACGAGATGTCTGGATCTTAGCTCACTTACTGGGCTTTGTGGTCCTCGTCGTAGGGAGGTGAGGCGTGTTGAGGCCGTGTGACCTCGCAGTTAGGCGTCATCTAGTTGTAAGGACCTATAGCGACCTTAGGATTACTTGAGCCTTGTTTGCTTGTGTGCTTCTACTTGTACCCATCCGCCGTAGCATAATGACTTCTTCCCTTCTCTCCTGAGTCATTCTTTCTCTCCTCTGTTCCCCCTTCTTCTCCTCTGCGCACATTCTTTGTCAAAAAAAAAGTTTTGTTTTTTGTGTGTGCACCTTTGTGCATGCTTTCGTGGGCACAAGACGAGAGTAGTCGTTTGACGAGGCACGTTGTCAACCCTGCTTCGGTAGTCGACTTCTCGACGCCTTCCTCCTCTTGTGTCGCACATAGTCCGGGTTTAATGGTTGCTAATTTCCGTGAGGAGTACCAACTGCTGGACCCACCTGTTCCACCTGTGCTTCCAGTTGTCGCTCCCATACCTCTACGTGATCGATGCTACCCGAGCCGTACCGCTC
Organism: Triglochin maritima; assembly: GCA_963682175.1. Classification (NCBI taxonomy): domain Eukaryota; kingdom Viridiplantae; phylum Streptophyta; class Magnoliopsida; order Alismatales; family Juncaginaceae; genus Triglochin; species Triglochin maritima. Next base: position 20,773,843 of record OY821771.1, on the reverse strand, counting down.
TACCCTCATGCATAGTATTGCAAGAGGCAAATGGGAGCCATTTTAAGGTTAAGCCTCAGTTTATTTCCATGCTCCCCCATTTTAAGGTTAGACCGCGAATTGGCGGTCCAAGACCACTAATTGGCGGTTTGTTTTGGCCCAAATCCGCTAAGATTTTGGTGGGTCGCGTATTAGTGTGTATTTAGTCCATTTCTAGTATTTGTTTAGTCCCACATCGGGGGATTGTCCCGGATTGCCTTTTTCTATGGCTATAAATAGAACTCTTCACCTTCCATTGTAATCACTTCACATTTTGAGTGGTTATTCTTCCTACAAGAAGTGAGGCCTTGAAGCACACACTAATGTAGGAGGATGCTACTTGAATTGTGAGTCATTTTAATAAAAGTTTCTTTATTATGTTGTTTGTTTCATGTTGCTTGTTTTACTTTGTTTAATTTCATTTCATTAGTTTTATTAGCTTAATTAATATGCTTTCCTTGCTTAGTTTAATCAATAGTCTAATGTGTAGTGAGTAGTTCCATCCCCTTTGGGGGTGGAGTAGATGTTCATACATGCAAATGAGAATGTAATGAATCCTTTATTTACAATGTGATGATAAACATGAATATATGCCTGCTTGTTTAGGATAGAATTTATAACTTGATGAGTTTTGCCAAAATGATTAGATACCTCTCATGCTTGTTTAGGTTCTGAAATAAACAACTTGTATATGTAAATGTTAATCAACTAGGTTGGTGAATGGATTGATAGGTTTTGCCATAACATTTAGACACTTCCTATGCATGATAACACCACCTTCATTTGTGCTTAAAGAATGTATTCAACACCCACCACATTGCATGTGTGCACTCACTCCACCCCTTAGGGGCTTTCTATTTCTGACTTGCAGCACTTATTTAGTTCTTAGTTTAGTTTGGTAGTTTATCGTTTATTGCTTTCAGTCGCATTTCGTACTTCGTAGTGTAGCGTAGAGTAGGATAATCAAACTCTCTTCCCCATTTTTGCCACTTGATTTCGTGCAAACGAGAGGCTGCTCACCTCCCTGTGGACGACCCGTATTTTCCATGTCTTCACCGATGTCGTGCACTTGCGGTTATTAATATAAAACGTTCAATCAACACACTCCACCCCGTAGGGGTTTCTCTTCCTGAATTGAAATATCTTTATTAGGTCTTTAGGTAGTTTTAGTCAATATTTAGTTGCTTTCGTTTGCATTTGTTAACTACAAGTTTAGTGTAGTCTAGTTTAGTGTAATCACATCTCTTCTCCTCTACTTCACCACTTGATTTCTGACAAACCAGAGACTACTCACCTCCCTTTCGATCGACCCATACATGTCTCGTCTTCACTGACGGTTGTGCACTTGCGGTTAATTAATAAAACATTTAACACATTACAAGTCTATTTATAGAAGAAATAAGGGTTTGGATGGATCTGGAAGTAATCGATGTCTGTAATAACTTTCTCTATAGTTTGGTGTACCCATATAATCAAAACAAAGCCACGTGAGATATTGTCGTCCGCTTGGGCCTATTGGATCAATTGGGTCCTATCTGTGCAAATTTTCTTCAGTAACTTAAATATCCAATTGTACACATGGGGTGCATTCCTGGTCCGCTGATTGTTGCGCTCAAAAAGCTTTTCATGCGTTCAGGTCCCTCTGGACTACATCTAGGCCCTTCCTGATTTGCAGATAGGTTCTTGTGCATGACAAATTGGTCAACTTTGCTTCATTTGAGTCATTTCTTCTTTCATTTCAGTCTTTATCTCTTCCTTTCTCTTTTTTATTACCTAATACATGAAATACCACAAACAAACACTCGAGTAGCTCAAAATTGTGGTAAAATAAATGATATATAGCAATGTACGATATACTACTAATTAGGAACCATCACCCTCACCTAGCATAGGAGCGAGGATCACAAATGCAAACTGGACTAGATCGACCACTTAACTAACCATACTCACCTCCCATGCATGACATTCATATCAGCCACCCCAAGTTCAACTGGCTAAACCACAAGATTTTCTAAACTCCAATAATTTGGAAACCCGGTTCAATTTGCTTGCGAACTCGATTAAGAGCTTCATGTCATCTACGAGTCAAGTTCTCACTTTAAATCAGCAGACCATCAAATCCCTAGAGCTTCAGATGGGCCAATTGACTCAGTCTGTACATGAGAGAGAGGGACACGACCGAGCCAACCTAAGGCTAATCCCCGCATGTACTCGCTACAACATACGCAAAATTAGAGTTTGATACCTCAAGAGCGGCATCTGAACCATGTGGAGGAACATGTTCACCATGTAAATGCCAATGCAACCTTAAAGAATGGAAAGTAGGTTGACAATCACATTTCCTTGTCGCCACCACCATCTATGCAACTGACTAATAAGTTATAATACAATAAGTGCACAGCCGCGCTGAAACGGTGGAAAGTACGGGTCGAGTCAAAAGGGAGCGCACACGAGTCTAAGTCTACAATACTCAAGTGGGGGAGAAGAAAAAAGGAGAGGAATGCGAGTTGAATTAAACTACAATGCGAGTTAAATAAAAAAACAAATGATAAAATAAAACCCCTTAAGCGGTACAGAAAGAATGTGGAAATGAAAAAATGTGTAGTGTGTGTTCAATTGTGCTCATCACAACATGTAATACATAAAATCAATAAACCAATCAAACTTTTCTTCCACGTGAAATAAGATAAAACATTATCATTAAAGCATACAAGATAATAATTGAAATAAGGCTAACGTGAGCACATGTAAAATGACCACATCCAACTTTGTCTACACATTAAATAAGATTTGACACAATCATTAAAACATACAAGACAATAATTAGGATGAGGCCAACAAGAGCACATGGATGCAGATGTCATGTTTTCTTCTTCCACTCCATCCTTATCCTCACCTCATCATTCCCCATAAAAAACCCCCCCTAATCTAAGCATGTGCTAAGCTCCAGTCAAGAGCATTAGCACATCAAAGATAAGAGTGAAAAACTCATTACATGGTTATGGAACTCATATGAGGTTCAAAGGTAGGATTAACACACACACACACTAATACATCACATAATCACAACACCTTCTTATCCACCCCCCAATGGGGATGGACTACTCTCTACTCATCTGTAAACTTAAGAAAGCATAAAAACAACCCAACATCATAATGCAAAATTCAGAAAACTTAATAAACGAAAACAAGGACAAAGGAAATGGCATCAAATGAAAGACATCAAGATGAAGAACAAGAAGTAAACTATATTAAAATGAGAGCTTACAAAGTTTGCTTCTCTTCTCCTCCTCTACACTAAAACCTACTCTAATAAACAAGAAATAAAACCTACTCTACTAAACAAAAAAGGAAACTTACCTAAGGAGGAGAGGCAAGAAGAAGAAGAAAGGAGGCATTACAAGTGTACTTATAGAAGATTAGAGGGTTTTGTTGGATGGGGGCACAATCAGAGGGATGTAAATCTGATCTAGAGGTTGCATATTTCTTTAACCTGACAACCTAACCCGCCTCCGAAATTGGAGCTTAAACAAAGCCGAAACATCCGCCACTAGCAGATTAAATGGCTCCGATCATCCTCAATGTTTGCCAGCAGGTTAAGTTTGGTTTGTTGCACGCGGGGTTGAGCCCTGGTCCATAGTCTCGATCCGATTTGATTTTAATTATTGATTTACACTTTGGTCCCTCCGGGTTTTCACTTTGGTCCCTCTGGGTTTTCAGTCCAGTCCTTGGGCATTAAAACAGGTCCAAAAACCTTCCAAATCAGTCCATTCTTCTTGCGTTTAGGTCCATTTCTCTTCCTTTCCATTCCTTATTACGTAATACCTGAAATACCACAAACAAACACTCGAGTAGCACATAATTGGGGTAAAGTAAAAGAAATAGAGAATGAATGGAATGTGTGATATGTTACTAATCGAGAGCCCCTTTGTTGGGAGGGTGGTGATAAGGAGTCCAATGTTGAGGAAGTTTCTCCATCAACTCCCAAGGAAGGCGAGCCAGTTTGTCTAAACTCTACCTCCGCCTCCAAGACTCCAAGTCAAACCTTCGTTCCAAAAGCTACCTATCCTAGTAGGGTGACACAATGGATAAGATATGAGAGGTCTTTAAACAAGTGAAGGTTAACATCCCCTTGTTGGATGTCATACCTCAATATGCCAAAGTGTTGAAAGATCTCTGCACAACAAAGAGGAAGATCAATGTTCCTAGGAGACCATTCTTAGCTGCGAGTGTGAGCTCATTTTTGTCAAATCCCACACACACGAAGTACACGGACCCCGGGTGTCCTACTATTCAGTGTATGATAGGGGACACTAGCATAAGTAATGTATTGCTTGATTTAGTATCAATAGTAAACCTCCCCCATCTTCTATTTCTCAACAATTGAACTTGGCAGAATTGAAAGCAATTAAGATCACCCTCCAATTAGTGGATAAATAAATTTGTGTCCCAAACGGGATTATTGAGGACGTGCTCATCAAATTTGGAGATTTTATATTTTGAGTAGATTTTGTTGTCCTCGATACCAACCCTGTTGCGAACGCCCACTCTCAAATACCTTTGATTTTGGGTAGACAATTGCTGGCAACATCCAATGTCTTAATTAATTGTAGAAATGGTCCCATGAAGCTCTGATTCGGTAACATGAGTGCCGAGTTTGATGTGTTCAACTCGGGTTGGCAACAAGAGCCGTTGGACCAACCTTTAAATCTCAACCTCATCCGCCAATTAGAGAAAGCACTACAAAATCAACAAACACCCTCAAAACACATTGCCTATCTTTGTAGTGCAACAAAGTGAGTTGGCATCAAACACGAATACACAAAGAGAGTGTTTATTGGATTATTAAGTTCAGATTGTTAGTACGGTGATACACCTCATCATATGCCCATACCAGAAGGTGTCTTTAACCCATTTCTCGTGGTCGTTGAGCCTCTTGAGCTTAATCTTGACTCCAAAAAGGGTCCACCTACAACCAAACTTATGCTTGACAATATAAAGAACGTCGAGTGGTCCTTGCTAGACGACTTGGGGAGAAGCCCCATACTTAGTGTGACAAGTGTGTCACATCACACGAATGAGCCTGATGAAATCATTCCATTGCACCAGCCTATTGGTTGGAGGGTTTTGTTCGACGAGCAACTAAACCCCTAGTGAGGCAACACAACTCCACTTATTTCCATTGCCTACGCCTAACCAATATCATGAGGGGTTCGAGCCTTTCAGTTTTGACATTTCACCCTCATTAGACCTCAGAGTACCAATGAAGCGGGCCCCTCATGGCAGATCTGTGGTGCACATGACTCGATGTTCCTTGACCAAATGATTATGAGAATATCTTTGTTGGTGAATATATCTTGTTCATAACAAAAAAACAAAAAAAAAATAACAAAACACTCCACAAGTGAGCGTTGGCTGTTGTGGGCCCCAACCCTAGTGCATTTCCGCCCCATCTGTTTATGGTGATTACCTATGTTGTTCTACATCTCACAAGGTTTAAGGGTAATCCAGGTTTATGTCTGTCAACATAACCCTGGAATCCAGTTTTTTCTTCACGTTGGTGAGATCTTTTCTTGTTCCTCCATAAATCAGTGTAGTATCATACTCACATTCATTGAGGAAATTGCATGGATTAAGTGTGGGGGTATTTTCACGTGTGTACATACTTTTGTTTGTCTTTTGTTTTTCACATTCTTTTTCATACTTTGCTAGGGTCATATTAGTATGCTACATTTAATATTGATATATTTGTTATGTCATGATCCTTGGGTGACTTGTCTAATTTTATTTGTCACAATGCTTTCATTTTTCATCTCTTTCAAAACAAAACTTGATGCGTTTGTGAAAGAAAAATGTTTTATGGGGTTTCTGTATGTTTTTATCGTATGCAAAGCCATTTTGCGGAAATCAAAAGGAAGCTCCCAAAATTGACTTGAAAATGATGCATTAGGATATCTAGTACACTTATTATGCACCCTTGTTTTCCCTCAGGGAGTGTAATCATAGGGTTTCAGCACTCAAACAAATAACGAATTCCACTTGAACCTAATGAGTCGAATAATTCATGTTTGTTAGTATAAGGAAGTTTGTCGTAGTCAGGTACCTTTAAACTCTTGTTCTGAAATGTTAAAAGTAAGTGTTTTTGTTCATCTGTAGATAGGAAAAAATTTAGTAGAGTGTTCTATCTTGTTGCACGGCTCCTATAACTTGCAAAATTAGGTCTGAGGGGACTTAGTACCTGATGCTTTCGAGTCATCTGACTTGCGATGCACCGACCAAACTCTCATTACACGGGTGGTAGGGATTGCCCTATGTGCAGATTTAGGGGAAAGTGTACGTGATAGTGTAAGTCCTCACAAGTAATGATGCATGGAACTGAACCCTGGGAGAATTAAACACCAATTAGTATAAAAAAAGAAAAAAACAAGAAAGAAAGAAAGTAAGAAGAAGAAAAATCACAAACAATAACCTTAATGGACTTTACACGATGTATAACTTGAGGACGTTATGGTTGCTCATGTGTTTCGCTTATGCCCTTAATTAACTTGCAAGAATCGTTCATTAGGGTACGTGTGTAGACTAGATATATAAATATGGAGTCGGAAGGTTGAATAATGCATCATTGTTAGGATTTTGTGGGTATATATGCGCTGAAAACCTTACAAGACACCACTCCTTGGTGACAAGGAGGTTTAGCAACTTGTTGCATGTGCTAAGTGCAACCATGATTCCTACAAAAGTGAGTTAGGAATTATCTTGTTTTTCTTCTCTTAGTTTTTCTTTTAGTTGTTTTGCTAGAGACTAGCAAAAACTAGGTGTAGGGGTATTGGATTAATATCAAATGATGCATATATCCAGGTTATCTATCCTCTTTTTGGAGCCTAAGCAATACTATGTAAGGAGTTTTATGTTTATGTTTTAGGAATAAACATGTTTAAGGAGAAGAAGACACAAAAAGGACTAAAACACGAGAAAAAGATCTGTGAGACTTATGGACCTATCTGCAAGAGGGAAAGACCTGGATGTAAGCCAGAATGACCAACTAGCAAACTAAGAAACTCCATGAGGAGTATTTTGGCGATTGGATTGGGGGAAAGATTCAAAAAGCAAATCAGGGTGCACCCAAAGTGAATAAATGACGCGTTGAAGAAGGCATCTGAATACGGTTGTTTCAAATTAATAGTGTCCGCCAATTGGCAGCCAAAGACCTCCAATTAGCGGTTCATTTTGGCCAAGATCCAACCCGATTTCTCATGGTTGTGTATTATGTTGTTTAGGTTTAGTTTATGCATGTTTCAATAGTCTCACACCGGGGGATTGTCCCACTTGCCTTTTTCATGTCTATATATAGAACTCCTCTTATTCCTTTGTAAGCCTTTGGAGGAAAACTCAAGTGGAGAGAATTCTACTTCTAATCTGAGTCATTAATAAAATAATTTCTTCTAGTTTTATCTTCATGTTGTCTCTTTAAATTCTTGCATATTTAGCTGAGTTATTTTTTCTTAATCGTAGTATAATTAGTTAGCTTAATGTGTGGTGAGTATTTCCATCTCCTTTGGTGGTGGAGATGATGTTTATACATGTATGAAGAATGAGAATGAATGCTATCTTATGCAATATGTAATGAATGTGAATGTATGCTTGTTTGTTTAAAAGAGAATACTTAACTTCGTGGGTATTGCCACAACTTTTAGACAAATCCCATTCTTGTTTAGGTTCTTAATAACCAACTTGTTTATGCTTATGTTAATCAACTAGGTTATTGATTGAAATGATTGGTTTTGCCACAACCATTAGGTACTTCCTATGCATGAATACACAACCTACACTTGTGCCTTATTTAGTGCATTCTTCACCACCTTATTACATGTGTACACATATTCCACCCATTGGGGCATTTTCCTTACTGAATTTCATCATGCTTTGTTAGTTGCATAGTTTAGTTTAGTTAATGTTGAGTTATTGTCTTTGTCATTTGTTAGTTACTAGTTTAGTGTAGTCTAGTTTAGTGTAACTAAACCTTTTCTTCACTTTTTGCCATTTAATTTCCGAAAGACCAGAGTCAACACACCTCATTGTGGATTCAACCCGTACTTGGCACCGCTACATCGCAGTTGTGTACTTGTGGTTAATTAAAATAATCAAATCAATAACTGAAGGAAGACTGGTCAACAAAACATCTCCAGTCTGACCCCTATGGGAAACCTAAGTACCTATGGCAAAATATTCAACAAATATGCGTGAGTTTTCAGTAAGAAAACCATGTTTGCCGCTGGTCCAAAAACAAGATAAAGAGTCATGCCTGAAAGTTATATGTGACCCATGCAAAACAGAACAGGCAACAACTCTACGTAGTAACGTCTCCCAAATTTCACCCGAAGTGATTCCTCTATATAGGATTATGACCACCAGCCATGTTGGTGTACTCCACAAGCAGGTCACCTAAAAGTGTGATCCACCGCTTGGCACAAAGTAGTCTTCCAGATGGACACCCTCAAGTCGCGGCAATGAACTACATGAATTCATCGCAAGTTGGGAATCCATGTCTTGTATACAATGACAATGCGTACGTCTACGTAATATCTTACGCATGGCCTATCTACATAGCGGTCTATCAATCAGGCATGTCGGCCCTCAACAATAATGCCCAAGATTAACTTATGAATTCTGAAATGCACATGCAAGTCTTCTAATGCAACACATACATAAATAGACATTCAATTACGTCTGATGACGACCATGCTATGAGTACCCACCAGCTAGATGACCCTCTAACAACTAGATAAATGTGGAATTAAAAACACTAGCTGAGAGATTAAGAGAAAAGATAATGAAAACAATAAAATTAATGACACCGGACTTTAGATAGGTTCCGCATTGATACCCGGTCCTAGTCCTCTGAGCCTCGCTTGCGGTTCCATTAACCGATTTCCATTCGGGGTCGAGATCAACGTTGTTTACAACACCGAGCCACGTCCACAACTTTGCCTTGCTCGTGTCTCCTTTCACAACCCGAGAGGGAGCTTAATTGAAGCCTTACAACATGGTGATTATTGGATATGGAAATGGAATCACAATGTAACACACTATACTTGAGCACACTTTGATATTGATATGGAATGGATATGCAAGTGATGAAGTTTTAGCTTGAGTGTAGAAGAATGGGAGCTTGAAGATGAAGTGAATTTGGCTTTAAGTATGAGATCAATAAGGAGTGTTGAAGTATTCTAAAACTAAGATATAAGACCCTATTTATAAGCCTTCAAGGTCCACTAGCCGTTTGGCAATTGGTTAGAAAAATGGACCAGTGACGAGCAACGATTTGCTTTACGCTCGGGCAGTTTTTGATGCAGGTTCGGTCGGCTATTTATAGAATGGTAGTCTGAAACAAGTAAGTTGGATTGGTCAGATTTAAGCCTTGGTTGACAAAATAGGATTCAGATCACCGTTCAACAACTTCCAATAACTATTTTCAATTTCCCTATTAAATTTTGGTTCACCGAATTGCATTTGGTTAACCATTTGAAGGTGGACAGTAAGATTGGTTGGACTCCAATTACCTAACTAGAGAGAATGGCAGCGCGCCTGCCCAGGACTTATGTTACGCCTGGCCCACACATACGGGTCTTGATCGAGTGGCCTCTGGAGCTAGAGGACCCACCCGTGGCCCGTCGGCCCAGAAAACAGAATGTGCCCAGAATTACTTCATCGGATTATATGCAATGCAAGCTACCTAAGGATCTATAAATCTAGTGTAGCTACAAAATTCAAAACAAGCTTAAGGAAGGGTATACAAATACCTCCTTGCAGCTCAACATATATACAAAACAAGCTTAAGATCAAAATGCAAAAGCAATCAATCATAACCGAATCGGTAACACGATATAATTACTAATTAAGTCGTCTACGGGTCATGATAAGGAGTTAAACAGTCTGATTCCTATTGACCACACAATACCACACTAGGACGTAATATATCAGTACATACAAGCATGATAACAAGAATAAAACCAATGCAGCAGCAATTGACAACCCAGTGCACTACTGAAACGCCTACGTAACATAAACACTAGAATCACAAAACGTGCATACATTCTTATTGTTGCTCCTGGCACTAAATCCGATAATATGAGAATAGAAGTAATGGTAACACGTGAGCACTTGTCCTGAAATCAGTAATTAAATTAAGCTCTTTCCAGAATATGACCAAGAACCATGCGCAACACACATGTCCTCTAACTAACAATGAATCATGACGGGCTACTTGTGTCCAATCCGAACTTGATGCATGACATTCATGGCATGTGATCCTTAAGATATGTATGAGTATGGTTGGGAATAGTACAAGAATGCATAAACAGCGAATCAGAGACCAATACGTAGCAGATCTTCAGGACATAACCAATAATTGATTTCAAGCATACATGATCTATTCGCAGATGTTCTCAGTAATTATTATCAGAATATATAGTCGTACTTAACCCTTTATCATATAACCTATATTCAGCATACAAACCTATAATATTATCTTGAATTACTTCCAAGAAAATAAAACCCACAACTGGATTGATTTAAGCATGATCTGAATATAACTACTGAATAAAGCATAAACATGATATCAATAATTCGCCACAACATCTATAGATCTCTTCTGAGCGAAGACATGAAATCATTCAAGGAAGCAAAAATCAAAATCAGTAAACACATCCAGGAAAACCATGTTAACAAAACATCACTAGATCCCATGATCCATCTGTAACGTCCTCAGACAGCGAAAATTTTTAAATTTAAAACATACAATCAAGTGAGGACATTACGAAAAGAAATACACATAGGTGCACCAACATATAATATATATATGCGATCGAGTTTACAAAAGAACGTGTTAACATCAAAAGCTCGTAAACAAGAGTGTACATATGTCATCACAACCACCTCAAAAGGACGGAAAGCAGGATCTGGTCTCGAGCACCTCCTCCGCTGTCACCACCCGCCTAACGCCACTCTCGGCCTGAAAAGCAGACATGAACCATGCCTGAGTTTCCAAAAGGAAATCCCGTATGCCAAAGCCTAACACATATATGAACAATGAATGCGAAAAGCCATAAAAGACACAATCTCAACCACGGAAAACCATCAACATTTGCCTCATTCACCGGAGCCACGGTTTTGCATCTATCGTCGGAGCCACGACTTTGCCTCAGTGTTACCGGAGCCACGGTTTTGCATCTATCGCCGGAGCCACAACTTGACAATCACAATGCTCCTCAACGTGTCACCACCGATCGCTATAGGGTCGGCTTGTCCGTCCGTTGCCCCAAAAGGGCCGGTGAACCCGTTGCCTTCTAGCCAATCAACAGCAACACCTAAATACCAAACTTTGTAAACACGGTCGAACAAAAGCAGTCCTTCAGTAGACCGAATCCTCACCTAGAGAAATGGCCCAACCGAAAAACCCACCAATCGGTCGAACGGAAAAAGAGACCCGGTCGACCGAAAAGCACCAGTAAGAAAACCATTTTCGCAAACCACGATAAAACGGTTGGACGACCCAAGACTTCCGGTCGACCGAAAACCTCCAGTAGAACTCGCCAACAGTCCACACTACACGGTCGACCGAAACCACACTTCCGGTCGACCGACCATTAAGTTAACTTAAGTCGTCAGTCGGATGAGTCAAACAGGCGGTCGACCGTTTGGATGGTCAACGCCCCAATCGACCTACGACAGTACTTTCGGTCGACCGGAAAAGGGGTCCCGTTCGACCAAAAATACCCAGAGCATCCATGTCTCGCTAGAATTGCACAACCGGTCGACCACCTCAAAGGTATCGTTCGACCGGTGCGAGGGATATTGCCCAAATTACACTATAACTGGTCGACTGAACCAAAAACACCGGTCGACCGAATAGTGCAGAAAAACTACTGTGCAGGTCCGACGAGCCAATCGGCCTACCGTCGACCGCTCCCACCCCCACACTAATAGTAGGGGTGCGTAAAAACAAGTTTGACATACCTTAAGGCTTGAAGAAGCCTTTGAGGAACCAACGGCGTTGCTTCCTCGCAACCGCTTCTTCTCCAGTGGATTCCACAAACATGATCACCTCGACGCGGCAACCAACAGAGCTCCTCCAAGCGTCGACGATCTCGCCTCCACGAACACAGAGGAAGATGCAGAGGGGGAGAGAGACGAGTGAGTGAGCGAGGGAGATGAGATTGTGAGAGAGAGAGAGGAAAACTGACCTTTATATAGTCTTCCCACACTCGATCTTAGCCGTCCATCCAAACCATATCTAATCCACCCCTAAACACCATTAAAACATTAAGCAATTGTTAGGATATAACAATCCACCCTCCTTCAAACAATTTCACCCACAAAATTAAATCTAGCGCTTACCAAACAGCTCCGGATACAACTTTCGGACTTCCTCCTCAATCTCCCAAGTAGCCTCTCGCTAGAGTGATGCTGCCACCTTACCTTTACCATCGGAATAATCCTCCTCCTGAGCTGGTGCTCCATTCGATCCACAATCTCTACGGGTCTCTCCTCAAGAGACAAATCCTGCTGGATCTCTGGAAACTCAATCTGGATCACATGAGAAGGATCTACCACGTACTTCCTTAGCATCGAAACGTGGAAGACGTTATGAAGGCCAGAAAACTGTGGCGGCAACGCGATCCGGTAGGTGACCCCTCCAACTCTGTCTAATATCTAAAAAAACCCAATATACCTCGGACTGAGCTTTCCCTTCTTCCCGAATCTCATCACTGATGCTACGGTCTCGGGGAGGAGGTCTCACGCGTCTCGGTGCCATCTACACAAGAGGCACAAAACATGAATCAAAACAATGCATGCATGCTTGACACAACTCTAAGGGTAGTTTCTTTGGACGAAGACACCGAAACTGACCGCTCTGATACCAAGTTGTAACGTCCTCAGACATAGTGGAAAATTTTAAATTTAAAACATACAATCAAGTGGGGACTTTACGAAAAGACATACACATAGGTGCACCAACATAATATATATATATATATATATATATATATATATATATATATATATATGCGATCGAGTTTACAAAAGAACGTGATTACAAGAAAACCTCGTAAACAGGAATGTACATATGTAATCACAACCACCTCAAAAGGACGGAAAGTAGGATCTGCTCTCGAGCACCTCCTCCGCTGTTACCACCCGCCTAACGCCGCTCTTGGCCTGAAAAGCAGACATGAACCATGCCTGAGTTTCTAAAAGGAAATCCCGTCTGCCAAACCCTAACACATATATGAATAATGAATGTGAAAAGCCATAAAAGACACAATCTCAACCACGGAAAACCATCAACATTTGCCTCATTCACGGGAGCCACGGTTTCGCCTCAATGTTACCGGAGCCACGGTTTTGCATCTATAGCCGGAGCCACGGCTTTGCCTCAGTGTTACCGGAGCCACGGTTTGCATCTATCGCCGGAGACACTGCTTGACAATCACAATCCTCCTCAACGTGTCACCACTGATCGCTATAGTGCCGGCCGGTCCGTCCGTTGCCCCAAAAGGGAAGGTGAACCTGTTGTCATCTAGCCAATCAACAGCAACACCCAAACACCAAATTGTGTAAAAACGGTCGAACAAAAGCAGTCATTCGGTCGACCGAATCCTCACCTAGAGAAGTGGCCTAACCGAAAAAACCACCAATCGGTCGAGCGGAAAAAGAGACCCGGTCGACCGAAAAGCACCAGTAAGAAAACCATTTTCGCAAACCAAGATAAAACGGTCGGACGACCCAAGACTTCCGATCGACCGAAAACCTCCAGTAGAACTCGCCAACAGTCCACACTACACGGTCGACCGAAACCACACTTCCGGTCGACCGGCCATTAAGTTAACTTAAGTCGTCGGTCGGATGAGTAAAACAGGCGGTCGACTATTTGGATGGTCAACGCCCCAACTGACCTACGACAGTACTTTCGGTCGACCGGCAAATGGGTTCTGTTCGACCAAAAATACTCAGAGCATCCATGTCTCGCTAGAATTGCACAACTGGTCGACCACCTCAAAGGTATCGTTCGACCGGTGCGAGGGATATTGCCGAAAATACACTATAACCGGACCCAAATCACCGGTCGACCAAATAGTGCAGAAAAACTACTGTGCAGGTGCGACGAGCCAATCGGCCTACCGTCGACCGCTCCCACCCCACACTAATAGTAGGTGAGCGTAAAAGCAAGTTTGGCATACCTTAAGGCTTGGAGAAGCCTTTGAGGAACCAATGGCGACGCTTCCTCGCAACCTCTTCTTCTCCTGTGGATTCCACAAACACGATCACCTCGACGCGGCAACTAACATAGCTCCTCCAAGCGTCGACAATCTTGCCTCCACGAACACAGAGGAAGATGCTGAGGGGGAGAGAGACGAGTGAGTGAGCGAGGGAGATGAGATTATGAGAGAGCGAGGAAAACCGACCTTTATATACTCTTCCCACACTCGATCTCAGCCGTCCATCTAAACCATCTCTTATCCACCCCTAAACACCATTAAAACATTAAGCAAGGGTTAGGATATAACACCATCAACATGAGTTGGGTTGCAAATCACGCAACTCTCTTGCAGCGACCCTACCCGACTTGCTCCCTACAGCTCCTCCTCCTCCTTCCTCCCTGATTGGTCCAGAAAACCACCTAGGAGAACGTGAAGAAGGTGTCTCATTAGTGGGAGTGATATCGGGCCATCGACGGAAGTCTAGGGTTGCACCACAATCCACCTTCCCAGATAGGTGCTAGACGTGCCAACCTTAAACCTCATAACCGACCAGCCAAAGATGATGGGGAGCCTCCGCCCAACACACCCTACCTCATCCTACACTATGGCTAGAGGCATACCTGAACAGAAAGGAGACACCTAATCTAGTCGGAGATCCACCGAAGTCCTCCAAGCCACCCACAAGGAAATCTATTAGCTTCTTCTTCAACAGCCGCTGGAGCTCCACCAGTAGCAAGCCGGAGATGATGGTAGAGGTGGTGCTGAATAGAGATTGTGGCATAGAGAAGAGGAGAGGAGAGGAGGTAGGGTTTGCTGGGGTTGGTTTCCTCTTGTGTTTTTGTTTAAAGAAACAAACATAAAAGGCAAAGGATTATTGCCATTGAAGGCCCAATAAAACATACCATAATGCACACCATTAAAAAGTTTGCAAAATCACTAGAGGATCTCCTCCTGATGACATGGCAGCCATGTCACCCCACCCCACACATCAGCCCTACTCCCCAATCCAAGTCCAAGCCAAACCGCACACTCGAATTGCACACGATCGACCCGATTAAGTCAATTGATAGCAAAACTGCCTGTTGGGTCGCAACCACTCCCGAGTCGCGCTCTCTCGCCCAAAAAGGCAACTTTCTGAGACCAAGCACAAAATCACAACACACATAAAAAGAGTATGAGAATGAATATGACTAAACAATGTGGCAAGAGAGCAGGTCGTACACAAACTTCTCACATCATCCGCACACTCCCAGGTGGCCTCACTCACACTATGGTGTTGCCAACAGACCTTCACCATCAGGATGGTCCGATGCCTCAATTGTCGTTCCGCGTGCTCCAGAATCTCCGTTGGTTGCTCCTCCAAGGTCCTATCGCACTGAATCACTGGTAGGTCATGCGACATCACATGCGAAGTATCACCAACATATCTCCTCAGCATCGAAATGTGGAACACATTATGCAAGCTAGCGAACTGTGGGGGTAAGGTTGCACGATACGCTACTGCACCAACACGCTCTAGGATCTCGAATGGACCAACATAACTCAGAGTCAGCTTCCCCTCCATAGGGGAGACCTTCAGAAAGACGTGATCACCAATCTCGAACTGCATCTCTTGACGCCTCCTATCAACATAGCTCTTCTGCCGGTCTTGAGCTGGAACCAAACTGCACTGAATCAAGTCCACACGATTAGAGTATAATTGCACAATTTCTGCCCCCAGCAGCTGCCTCTCTCCCACCTCGCTCCAACAAAGAGGTGAACGGCAAGGTCGACCGTACACAACCTCGTACGGTGCCATGTCAATGCTCCTATCATAACTATTGTTGTAGGCGAACACCACCAATGGCAGATGATCATCCCAACTCCCAGTAAGGTCCAATGCACAAGCTCTAACCATGTCCTCTAGAGTCAAAATCGTCCTCTTTGATAGACCATCAGTCTGAGGATGGAATGTTGTGCTAAACTTCAGGTTCGTACACATCGCCTTATGCAAGCTCTCCTAGAATATCGAAGTGAAACGAGGGTCCCAATCTGAGTTGATAGACGCCGGAACACCATGCAACCTGACTACCTCCGAGATGTAGAGCTTTGCAAGAGACTCTAAGGATGCAATCACCCGCATCACAAGAAAATGAGCGGTCTTGGTCAGACGATCCACAGTCACCCAGAAAGCATCGTGCGAACGACTGGTCCTTAGCTGTTGATTGAACGTTTTAAAATAATCGAAAGTGCATGGCTGCGTTGAAGCGGTGACAAATACGGGTCGATCCACAGGAAGGTGTGTCGACTTTGGTTAGTTCGAAGGTGAGTGAGAAACAAGGTGAGAAAAGATTGATTAAACTAAACTACGCTAGACTAGTAAGCAACAAAAAAAGAAATGAAAGCAAGAGAAGAAATGAAACTAAGTGACTAATAGAAGAAGATATAAATCAGGAATGGAGAACCCCTAAGGGGTGGAGTGTGTGTACACATGAAATAAGTGTGGTGAATGCATACAATAAGCTTAAGTGTAGTTAGTATTTGTTAATGCATAAGAAGTATCTAATGGCAAGACCTATCATTCAAAGCACTAACCTAGAAGATTAATATGAGCATGGCGAGTTTGTTATTAAGAACATAAATAAGCATGGAATGTACCTAAACATTATGGAAGAAACCATCAAGTTAAGACTTCTTATTAATTCAAACAAGCATACTAACATTTCTCACATACAACAATGTTTAGCATTCATTCCATCTACATAACATGTATAGACATCTACTACACCTCCAAAGGGGAATGGAACTACACACTACTCATTACACTACAAACTACATTAACAAAATGAAACATTTTACTGAAAGGAAATTAAACTAAGCAAGCAAGAAATATTAAAGAAGCGAAATGAAGGGAAATTAAACGAAAGAAGCATTCAAGAATTAAAAGACAAGACAATATTAAAAAGAAACTAAGAAAAATTATTTTATTTACATGACTCACATTACAAGTGGCATTCTTCTCCACCTTGAGTTTTTGCTTCAAGGCTTAGTCCAAGTAGGGAGAATGCCACCAAGCTATCGGTGAATACAAATGAGGAGGAAGAGTTCTATTTATAGCCATAGAAAAAGGTAATCCAGGATAATCCCCCGGCATGGGACTAAACGTATACCAAAAATAGACTAAATACAACATAATACATAAGCCGCCAAAGTCTTAGCAGATCCAGACCAAAACCGACCGCCAATTGGCAGTCTATATTGTCTAGATGCGGTCTAGTTTTGGATTGTGGTTGTCTAGCTTCATGTCTTCATGTGTGATGTATCCAAGTAGGTTGTTTGAGCTCAGGTCCGAATTGAATTGTGAAAATACTCCTCCTTATGGTGTGGAGTTTCTTGATTTGCTCATTGATGCTTTGGGCTTACAACCGGGTCCTTCCCTCTTGCATCTCAGTCCTCAGGTCTTGCAACTCAATCCTTTTCCTTGCTTTTGAGACCTTTTTGTTCCTCTTCTCCTCAAACCTGCTTATTCCAGAAACTTAAACATTAAACTCGTTAAGTACCATTGTTTAGGTAGAAGATAATCGATATAAGACACAAATGTGTGCATGATATGATGTCAATCAGCAATCCAGTAATGAAATCCATAATCACATGCCCCCACTTCCGCTCCGGTTGCTGGTGCTGAATCTTAACCTACTGATGATTGATCGTTTTATTTTAACCGCAAGTGCACGGCCGCGTTGAAGCGGTGGCAAATACGGGTCGTCCACTGGGAGGTGTGTCGACACTTGGTTCGTGCGAAGGCAAGGGGTAAAGAAAGGAGAAAAGGATTGGTTACACTAAACTACACTACAATGCTAAACTAGAATGCAAAAGGAAATGAAGATAAGCAATAAAACTAAACCCCAAAGGGGGTAGAGAACTGATGTGAACATAAAGATGTGTGTGTGTGTGTGTGTTCAATTAAGCTCCTCACAACATGTAGTGCATGAAATCATAAAACTACATCCAATCTTGCCTCTACATGAATTAAGATAAGACTACATCATTAAAACATACAAGACAATTATTGGAATGAAGCTACATGAACTCAAGTATAAAGACTAGACCCTACTATGCCTCCACATGAATTAAGATGACTACATCATTAAAACATACAAGACATTAGCTAAGGAAAAGGCAACAAGAGTACATACACTACAAATTGTGTTTCCAACATTAACTTCATCCATATCCTAACCTTATCATTCCCCATAAAATAGGTCCACTAATCAAAGCATAAGCTAAGCTTCATTCAAGAGCATTAGCATATCAAAGATAAGAGTGGAGACCCATTAGATGGTTATGGAAATCATATAAAGCTCAAGGGATAAAAATAACACACACTTAATACACTACATGATTATATCACATATTTCTCCACCCCCCAAATGGGGATGGAACTACTCACTACTCATTACACTAACTAAATTAGCAAAGGAAAGCATAATACTGAAATGAAATTTATACTACTCAAGCAAGAAACATTAAAGAAGCATAAAACAAAACAAAGAAACAAGCATGCATATGAAAGGAAATTAAACTAAGAGAGAAACAACATCATTAAAAGAAAACTTCTATTATTAACTCACTCAATTACAAGTAGCTCTTCCTCCACTAGAGTTTTGCTTCAAGGCTTCACTCTTAGTAGGGAAGATGGCCACCAAGAGAGAGATGGATACAATGGGAGGTGAAGAGTTCTATTTATAAGCATGGAAAAAGCTAATCAGGGACAATCCCCCGATGTGGGACTAAACCAATACCAAAAATAGCCTAAACGAACACTAATACAAGTCCAGGAGAAGTTGGGGCGGATCTTGCATGATCCAGACCGCCAATTGGCGGCCTATAAAGCCCAGATCCGTCTGGGTCTTCTGGTGGGCTTTCCTTGGTGTGTTTCTTGGTCTTGGATGCATCTAACTTGTTTAGTGGAGCTCCGACCCGAATCGAATTGACAAAATACTCCTCATGATGGTGTGGAGTTTCCTGTTTTACTCTTAGGTCCTTCTGTCTTACGATCAGGTCCTTCTCCTTTGCATCTTGGTCCCCAGGTCTCACAATTAGGTCCTTTTTCCTGCTTTTGGGTCCTTTCATGGCTCTTCTCTTCAAACCTCTTTATTTCTGAAAACTAAACATAAAACTCGTCACGTAGCATACAAGGTACAAATATAAGCATGAAATGATGTCAATCAAATACCCCCACACCTAAGTTTTTGCTAGTCTCGAGCAAAACAAAGAAAGAGAAAAACAAACGAGAAACAAGAAATCCTAACTCACTTTCGTAGGAATCACGGTTGCACTTAGCACGTGCAACAAGCCGTTAAACCTCTTTGTTGCCAAGGAGGAGGAGTGTTGTCTCCTGAGGGTTTTCAGCGGATATACCCACAAAATCCGAACAAGATGCATTATTCAATTTAGACCTCGACTCGTTGGAAATATTTTGTCGATCAATGGACGCGGTAATTCTACGGGCCGACTCTATATAGGTGATCAGTCCACACCTGTTGCACTTAGCACGTGCAACAAGCCGCTGGGGTGGTGGAGTCTGGTTGGAATAACCCGACGATGAGGCATGAGCATGTTGGTAATTTTGGTGCTGCGACCTTTGATGTGGGGGTTGGTAGGTCGCCGATGGGCGTGGAGGTTGATAAGGTGGAGGTTGAGGTTGAGCGTACGAGCTCTGACCGTGGCCTCCACTAGACCCCCAAGAGAAGTTAGGATGGTTACGCCATCCCGGGTTATAGGAATGACTGTACGGGTCGTTTCGGGGCCTTTATTGATACATCGCATTTGCATGCTCAGTATCCCTTGGAGAGTAAGCACACTCCAAGTCATCATGTCCCGACAGTCCACACCTAGTACACCCGGGAGTAGCGACCTGAGCTACAGGAGCTCGGTCCATCTCCAAACTCTCTATCCTACGCATGAGAGCAGCCATTTTCGCTTCAGACGCGATCGATGAGTCAACTTGATAAGATCCAGCTCGACCAGAAGACCTGGCGGCTGGTGGCTCTCTCATGGTATCCCACTCGAAGGTACGTTCAGCCATGGATTCAAAAGTATCCCATGCCTCCTCGATGGGTTTCATTTGGAAGTCACCCTGACACATCGACTCCAACAATGTGCGGGTGTTGTAGTTGATGCCCTCATAAACAATTTGGCACAACTGCCATAACTCAAATCCATGATGAGGGCACTGCTGGAGAAGGTCCTTGAACCTCTCAAAGAAACCATGAAACGATTCGGTCTCGGTCTGATACATTTGATGTATCTGGTGCCGTATCTGTTGAGTTTTCCTTTGAGGGAAAAATCTCTTCAGAAAGACGGTCACAAAGTCATCCCATGACCGAATCGAGCTCGCTGGGAGGCTATACATCCATTTCTTCGCATTATCCTTCAATGCGAACGAAATCATCCTCAACCGGACAGAATCCTCGTCAAGCTGTTGAAGCTTGAACATGGAGCATACTTCCTCGAATTCGCGTATAAAAATATACGGATCCTCCTTATTGGCAGTAAAGGTTGGAAGCATGCTCACATACTGAGGTTTCAGCTCATAGTTGTTCCCGCGAGCAGGGGGAATAACTATGCAAGAAGGCTGCGCGGCCCGAACAGGATGGGTCCGCTCCCACAAAGTCATCGGTCTATCATGTCGAGCTAAAGGTGGTGGTGCACCAAGAACTCGATCCTGACCGAATCTCCCTTCCTCTCGAGTCAGAGGAGGAGGAGAAGGAGGTCTACGTGGTGGTGGGAATGGACCGAGGTAGTCCATGTATGGAACCCGGTCTCCCTCGCCACCACGAGACGACTCGGCCTCTTGCTCCAAAGGAGCACGAGGCGGAGATGGTCGATCACCAAGATCTTCCATCTCAGAAATAAGCACTCTCTCGAGTCGAGCGCTCTCACCAGAACGAGCCCAACCTCGCATAAAATGCTCGACTCGACTCTAACAAACACACAACAGAAGGTGTACTAGAGGAGGAGACTAAACGTAGAGAATAGATGAGGAGATGACTCAGGTGAGGAGAGAAGAATCCCTAGAGCTAGCGTGTGTAGTGGGGTCAGGAAGAAGCCTAACTAGCAAGCACGGCTCAAACAATGTAAGGCAATGGGTCCTTAAGCTAGACGACGCCTAACTTCGAGGTCACTAGCCTCGACACGCCTCACCTCCCTACAACGAGGACCACAATACCCAGCAAGTGATACCAGATCCGGAGATCCAGTACCTCCTACTATCGACAAGGTAGGCAACGCCGATCAGGTCATGACGGTCTCGACTAGATTACTCTCCTAGTGCGTCTGAATTCCTTAGGGCCAATGTCTACTTTCTTTTAGTTAAGGCTTTATTAAGAGTGATTTTTGGGGCCAAGGAAAGGGTGATGAAATCCCCCACCTTATCTTTTATGGGACAGCCCCTCCTTAGTAGCGATTTGATCCTAGATCTAGCAATCAATCGCTCCAATCAAACGCTCTCTCACTCTTGTCCCGATGCACCTTACTAACTAATGCATGAAAGAAACATGCATGAATGGGGATGTGGGTGCACGTACCTCACGCCAGCAATCAACGACAAAATGAAAAGCAAAGAAAAGACAAATGCATGCAAGATCTACCAATGGTGCATGACCTAGATGGCAAGAAGTCTAATCTTTTGCTTTGAGTTTTATGGTCCAAGTTGATTAAAGGGGATTGAAATTAAATCTGGGAGCAAACTAAAGATCATAGCATGCACAATTGGGCTCCCAGATAACTAAAGTAAAGCAATAAACCACCAGAAGAAATTTGAGAGGAGGCAGACCTCACCAGGCCGCCAATTGGCGGTTTGCAACCGCTGATTGGCGGTCCCTTTGTGGATTCTTTTGCTCCAACTTTCCCAGTAGCTTCCCCTTGATGTTCTCGTTCCCTGAAACTAAACAAAACTGGAAACAAAAAATCAAAAACCCCTCGAATCGTCCAAACCAAGGTCTGGACAGAGCACCTCCCCGGCAACGGCGCCAAAAACTTGGTTTATCGTTTTATTTTAACCGCAAGTGCACGGCCGCGTTGAAGCGGTGGCAAATACGGGTCGTCCACTGGGAGGTGTGTCGACACTTGGTTCGTGCGAAGGCAAGGGGTAAAGAAAGGAGAAAAGGATTGGTTACACTAAACTACACTACAATGCTAAACTAGAATGCAAAAGGAAATGAAGATAAGCAATAAAACTAAACCCCAAAGGGGGTAGAGAACTGATGTGAACATAAAGATGTGTGTGTGTGTGTGTGTTCAATTAAGCTCCTCACAACATGTAGTGCATGAAATCATAAAACTACATCCAATCTTGCCTCTACATGAATTAAGATAAGACTACATCATTAAAACATACAAGACAATGATTGGAATGAAGCTACATGAACTCAAGTATAAAGACTAGACCCTACTATGCCTCCACATGAATTAAGATGACTACATCATTAAAACATACAAGACATTAGCTAAGGAAAAGGCAACAAGAGTACATACACTACAAATTGTGTTTCCAACATTAACTTCATCCATATCCTAACCTTATCATTCCCCATAAAATAGGTCCACTAATCAAAGCATAAGCTAAGCTTCATTCAAGAGCATTAGCATATCAAAGATAAGAGTGGAGACCCATTAGATGGTTATGGAAATCATATAAAGCTCAAGGGATAAAAATAACACACACTTAATACACTACATGATTATATCACATATTTCTCCACCCCCCAAATGGGGATGGAACTACTCACTACTCATTACACTAACTAAATTAGCAAAGGAAAGCATAATACTGAAATGAAATTTATACTACTCAAGCAAGAAACATTAAAGAAGCATAAAACAAAACAAACAAACAAGCATGCATATGAAAGGAAATTAAACTAAGAGAGAAACAACATCATTAAAAGAAAACTTCTATTATTAACTCACTCAATTACAAGTAGCTCTTCCTCCACTAGAGTTTTGCTTCAAGGCTTCACTCTTAGTAGGGAAGATGGCCACCAAGAGAGATGGATACAATGGGAGGTGAAGAGTTCTATTTATAAGCATGGAAAAAGCTAATCAGGGACAATCCCCCGATGTGGGACTAAACCAATACCAAAAATAGCCTAAACGAACACTAATACAAGTCCAGGAGAAGTTGGGGCGGATCTTGCATGATCCAGACCGCCAATTGGCGGCCTATAAAGCCCAGATCCGTCTGGGTCTTCTGGTGGGCTTTCCTTGGTGTGTTTCTTGGTCTTGGATGCATCTAACTTGTTTAGTGGAGCTCCGACCCGAATCGAATTGACAAAATACTCCTCATGATGGTGTGGAGTTTCCTGTTTTACTCTTAGGTCCTTCTGTCTTACGATCAGGTCCTTCTCCTTTGCATCTTGGTCCCCAGGTCTCACAATTAGGTCCTTTTTCCTGCTTTTGGGTCCTTTCATGGCTCTTCTCTTCAAACCTCTTTATTTCTGAAAACTAAACATAAAACTCGTCACGTAGCATTGCTTAGGTGTAAGATAATGGATATAAGGTACAAATATAAGCATGAAATGATGTCAATCAACTGACAAACCAAGCACTTGAACACGAACTCAGCGACATCTCGCTTCTTCCTTTCCACCAAAAACTCCTCTGCAAGTCCTTATACATCTTAGTACTACCGGCATGCACGGTGTACTTCGAGCCATGAGCTTCCTCCAAATTTTCCTACCTCAACCGATCAACATCCAGGACTAACAGACGTTCCCGGAAATGTAGACCTCCATCCATTGTGACCCTCAACTCAGAACCCTCCACGTTGGCCGCCTGAAGTAAGTAACCCAATTCCAGATCCTCACTCTGCTTCAGCACTATCCTCTGGATGATAGTATGTTCGACTCACAGACTCGCCAACCCAACTCGGTCAGCCTCCTCCATAAACGGGTGCCAAACCGCCAGATCATCCAAGAGTCTCCACTCTTGGACCTTTAAGTAGGCAAGAGATGCTTCCCACTTCTTGTTCAGCGCATCAGCAAAAGAATTAGCTTTCCCCGGATGGTATGAAATAGTGAAGTCGTAGTCCTTGACAAACTCCAACCACCACCGCTGTCATATTTCGCTCCTTCTGCGAGAACATGTACTTCAGACTGTAATGGTCGATGCACTTCAAACTGCTCCACATACAGATAATGCCTCCAAATCTTCAAAGCGAAAACAATGGCTGCGAGCTCCAAGTTGTGCGTGGGATAGTTCTTCTCATGCACCTTCAGCAGCCATGATAAATAGGCCACGACCCTCTCGTTCTGCATGAGTACACACCGCAAGCCAGAACCTGACGCGTCACTGTAGATCACGAAACCCCTTGATCCATACGGAAGTGTCAATACAGGTGCCGTAGTCAACCTCCTCTTCAACTCCTGAAAATCATGCTTGGACATCCGCGACCAATCGAACCTCACTCCCTTCCATGTCAGCACTGTCAATGGTGCTGTGATTTTGGATAAATCATGGATGAATCGCCGGAAATAACCCGTGAGTCTAACAAAACTCCGAATATTTGACACATTGGTTGGCACCTTCCAGTCTAGGACTGCCTCAAACTTCCCAGGGTCCACCATAATACCATTCTTTGACACCACGTGCCCAAGGAATGCCACCTGCTCCAACGAGAATTCACACTTTGAGAACTTCGCGAATAGTTGCTCCTTCCTCAAGATCCCGAGTACAACCATCAGGTGCTCCTCATGTTGCTCCAAGTCTCCTGAGAAGATCAGGATATCGTCCACGAACACAATCACGAACTGATCCAGAAAAGGCTTGAACACTCGGTTCATCAGATTCATAAAAGTCGTTGGTGCGTTGGTCAGTCTAAAAGGCATCACTAAAAACTCGAAGTGACCATAGTCCATCCTGAATGCAGTCTTCGAGACGTCCTTTCCCTTGATCCTCAACTGATGATACCCAGACCTCAAATCTATCTCGCAGACCACAGTCGATCGAACAAGTCATCAATCCTCAACGGAGGATACTAATTCTTGATCGTCACCTTGTTCAACATCCTATAGTCGATGCACATCTACATCGACCCATCCTTCTTTCTCACTAATAGCACTGGAGCCCCTACGGAGAAACACTCAGCCTGACGAAACCCTTATCCAGAAGTTCCTACGACTATTCCTTCAATTCTACTAACTCCATCGGAGCCATACTGTACAGCGCCTTAGAGATAGGGGTCGTTCCCGGCAGCGAGTCAATGGAGAATTCAATCACCCGAGGCAGAGACAATCCCTGGATATCGTCCGAAAACACATCCAGGAACTCCCAAACCATAGTGATCTCTTCCTGAGATTGGACTGCCTTCTCCAACGACACAACACTCGCCAAAAACGTGCAACAACCCTTCTCTAATAGACACCGCCGAGACTTCAGAGCTGAGATCACGACATAACCATCCTTGCTCCGAGCACCCTTGACTACAAGTGGAGGTCCCTCCGATCAGGAGATCATAACATTCCTTTCCCGGTAAACAACACACGCATCGTGGTCAAAAAGACAATCCATTCCAAGGATCACATCGAAATCACTCATGGTCAGAACAACAAGGTCTGCCGGATGGTGCTGATCTCCCAGTACCACCGACACCCTTAGAAGATACGTCCTCACAGCAAGAACGTCGCCGACCAGAGTGCTGACCTCCAAAATGCGAGATAGCTCCACCGGTACCCTGTCCACTATGGTCGTGAACCCCTCCGAAATGATGGAATGCATTGCCCAAAATCAAAGAGTGTCTTCGCGACACAACCAGAAATAACGATTTTACCTTAAATGATGTCGCCAGACTTCTCAGCGTCCTCATCTCGGATGGCAAACACACGCCCAGCTGGCCTACCCTGCTCTGCTCCGCAGTGCTGCCCACCAGAGGTCCTGCCCTAACTCGAGCCAGTGCGTGCCCCCTGACCTCCGGGAACCTTCAGTGGACACTCCCGGATGAAATGCCCCATCTAACCGCATCTCAGACATGCTCGAGACCTCCTAAAACATTCCTTTGTGGCCTGTGCTCTCCCACAATGATCGTACCGTCCGCCTCAAGACTTCTGACTCTTCTTCACGTCTATGCGAGGCCGCTTCGATGATCCACCGCCCTTCTTCCCCTTCTCCTGAAGGCCATGAGGAGCATCAGACGACCGCTTCCCGTCTGCTTGTGCCTCTCGATAATCAGCCTCAAGCAAGGTGACGCACTTCACAACGTCTTCTAGTGTTTGTGGGATCCTGATTAGAACCTTCGATCTTAGGCCACGCTGCAGCCCAAACACAAACGGCATGGATCACTGCCCATCAGTAACGTAAATCTCCTGACTGTACTTCTCCAACGCGTGGAACTTGTTGATATACCCCTCCAAGCTCAAGTCACGCAGCTCAAGCGCCAGAAACTCCTCGCGCTTCGGGTCCTACACATGTTGAGGGAAAAACTTCTGGCTAAACTTAACCAGAAACTCCTCCAAAGAGACATGGGTCCGGTCCCCAAATACGACCCCAACAGTCACTCTCCACCAAGTAACCGCATGCTCATGAAAGGCATACGTCGCCAAGTCAACCTTCCTCTCTGGGGGACACTATGACACCAAAGATCCGCTGGATCATGTAGACCCACTCCTCTGCATTAATTGGACTCACTCCGCCCCGAAAGACTGCGGGATTCTGCCTTATGAGCCGCTCGTGCACCTCGGTGGCTCCCTCTGCTTGAGGTTTCTGCACCTTCCCCTCCATGAGAGCACCCAAGCGTCCAACCACCTCGAATATTATCCGATGATTTGCCCCCAATAATCTGTAGTCCCAGAGAACTCAGGTCTCCTCCTTGATGTCTGATTGACATCATTTTATGCTTATATTTGTATCTTATATCCATTATCTTACACCTAAGCAATGCTACGAGATGAGTTTTATGTTTGAATTTCAGAAATAAATAGGTTTGAAGAGATGAAGCATAAGAGGACCCAAGAGCAGGGAAAAAGGACTGAGTTGTGAGACCTGGGGACTAAGATGCATGGGAGAAGGACCTGAACGTAAGACCGAAGGACCATAGAGCAAAATAGAAAACTCCACACCATCATGGTGAGTATTTTGGCAATTCGATTCGGGTCGGAGCTCCAATAAACGAAGTATATGCATCAAAGACCAACAAAGACATCCAGAAAAGCCCACAACAAATTCCAGACGGATCCAGACCCGATAGACCGCAAATTGGCAGTTTGGCTCCGAATCCACTAAGCTTTGCTAAGCATGTGTATTAGAGTGTGTTTATTCTATTTCTGGTATTTGTTTAGTCCCATAACGGGGGATTGTCCCGGATTAGCTTTTTCTATGGCTATAAATTGAACTCTTCACTTTCTATTGTAAACCACCCATTGCTTGGTGGCATTCTCTCAACTTGGAGTAAGCCTTGAAGCAAAACTCAAGGTGGAGAAGAATGCTACCTTCAATGTGAGTCGTTGTTAATAAAATAATTGTTCTTGGTTTCTTTAAATCTTGTCTTTTAATTCTTGCATGTTTCTTTAGTTTTATTTTCATTTCAATTAGTTTCTTTGATATTCCTTTCTTGCTTAGTTGAATTTCCTTCCAGTATAATGTTTCATTTTGTTAATGTAGTTAGTGTAATGAGTAGTGAGTAGTTCCATCCCCATTTGGGGGTGGAGAAATATGTGATATGATAATGTAGTGTATTAGGTGTGTGTTATCTTAATCCCTTGAGCCTTATATGATTTCCATAACCATCTAATGGGATTTCACTCTTATCTTTGATATGCTAATGCTCTTGAATGAAGCTTAGCTTATGCTTAGATTAGTTGACCTTTTTATGGGGAATGATAAGGTGAGGATATGGATGGAATTAATATTGGAAACACGATTCGTAGTGTATGTACTCTTGTTGCCTTTACCTTGGTTAATGTCTTGTATGTTTTAATGATATTGGGTTATCTTATTTCATGTGGAGGCATAGTAGGGTCTAGTCTTTATACATGAGTTCATTTGGCTTCATTCCAATTATTGTCTTGTATGTTTTAATGATATGATCTTATCTTATTTCATGTGGAGGCAAAGTTGGATTTAGTTTTATGATTTCATGCACTACATATTGTGAGGAGCATAATTGAACACACACACACATCTTTATATTCACACTATTTCTCTAGCCCCTATGGGGTTTAGTTTTATTGCTTATCTTCCATTTCCTTTTTGCATTGTAGTGTAGTTTAATGTAACCAACCTTTCTCTCCTTTCTTTCCCACTCGCCTTCGCACAAACCAAAAGTCGACACACCTCCCTGTGGATCGACACATATTTGCCACCGCTTCAACGCGGTCGTGCACTTGCGGTTTAATATAAAACGAATCAATCAATGTCATAAGTCTGTCAGAAGCAATTATATACTTTATTATCAGTATGCAATTCTAAAAGATAAGCAATTACCAACTGGGTTTGGGCATGATGCCCCACTGGAGAGTCTTCAGATTCTATACAGGTTATGGACCAACCTGACTCTGATACCGATATCGTGGGTACACACCTACGGGAAAGAACTCAAGTGTCACGATCAGAGACCTCTGCGACGACCGAGGGAGTTACAAAAAGAAACAGAAATGACAGACTAACTCAACAATACATAAAGTCATGCATGGATAGCAGACGGATAAAAATAACTGAAGTAACTGAATATCCATACATGAAAGATTCATTACAAAACTCGACTTTCAAAAAGGAAATACATCAAAAAAACGTAAGACAAAGAGAACTGCATACTCTGGTCGGTGCGTCCCTCGAGTACAAAATCTTCGACACTCGTCCAGCCTGCCCCGTGGGAACCTAAGTACCTGCAAGCATCGCATTAACAAATGCGTTAATTTTCAATTAAGAATACCCAGTATGCCCCAGCCACACAATAATAGAACTATGCATGAAGTCTAATTATGACAAGCATTAAAGCAAAATAGAACAGAACATAATCAATGCAACAGGAAGGCTATGACTCCACAAGCCATGCCAATCGGGTGCACCCGATACATTCCTCGCAAGGAACCAGAACACCAGCCTTGCTGGACAAAAGCGGTCATTCGACAGTGACCCACCGCTCGGCACAAAGCAGTGAGCCGGATAATTGTCCCAATTCATGAAAATAAACCTACATGGTGTCATCGCAAACTTGGGAACACCTAAACAGAGACAGAATGGCAGTGTGCCTGCCCATGACTTATCTCACGCTAGGCCCACACATACGGGTCTTGATCGAGTGGCCTTTGAAGCTAGAGGACCAACCCGTGGTCCGTCGGCCCAGAAAACAGAATGTGCCCCGAATTACTTCATCGGATTATATGCAATGCAAGCAACCAAAGAATTTATAAATCTAGTGTAGCTACAAAATTACAATCAAGCTTAAGGAAGGGTATATGATAATATCATAATATATACAACCAGTGGTGCACCACAAAAAAACAGAGTGTCAACAGTATGATTACATCATCAGAAGATATACAACATATACGAGTAATCATAACAATCTCAAAAGATAATAGATAGCAGGATCCGATCCCAAGTACACTCTCCTCAGTCACCATCCTAACGCTGCTTTCGTCCTGAAACACAAACACAACTATGCCTGAGTTTCTCCATAAGGAAACTATGTATGTCAAACTCTTCTAAGTGCATGAAATACTACTGTAGCATGACTACAAGTATACAACAACAACAATAATAACAATAATATCACCCATCACAACTCACACGACTCGTAACAACACAACCAAACAACGCCATCACGCTGGGCACCAAGAACTCACAAACTTCATAAAGCTGGGCACCAAGAACGTGAATCCCAATAACAACGGGCGCCAAGGATATCAGTTCCAACCACAACTCACCCAACACACAAACTGGGCACCAAGAGCAGTTGTTCCAACCACGTAGGGCACCAAGAACAACTGCCCCAACCCACACACCACCTGGGCACCAAGAACATTTGTATGAACCCCGTAGGGTACCAGGTAAATCTGCCCCAACCCACACACCACTTGGGCAACAAGAACGTCAATACAAACCACAACGGGCACCAAGGATATTAGTTCCACCACACACCACTTGGGTACCAAGAATAGTTGCTCCAACCCCGTATGGCACCAAGTACCTCTGCCCCAACCCACACACCAAACAACGAAACACATCAATCTCCAACAGGCCGGGAACGTCCATACCGTCGCCCCAAAAAGTTCGGGAACCGTCGCCCTCAAACCTATCGCACAAAACAACATCTTACGCAACAAGACAATACTGGGCAAAAACGGTCGAACAGACGAGAACACCGGTCGGCCGAAACTCCACACATAGACTTGATCCAACCAAAATATCTACCAACCGGTCAAACACAAAGGGAACCCCTTCGACCGAAAACAACTAGCAACTCCCTCCTCTCGCCAAAATTCAATCGGTCAAACCACCAAGACGAACCGGTCGACCGAAACAAGCCAGCAAATCCAGACATCGAATCCAAGCTACGCCGGTCGAACGAAGTAACACCGGTCAGACGAACTTTAAGTTATTATAAAACGTCCGCCAAACAAGGTCACAAGGCGGTCAACCGTTTTGAGGTGTACACCTCCAACTGACATAAAACAGTGCATTCGGTCAAATGGCATATGGGACCCGTTCAACCAAAAACACCGAGAGTCCTCTTCTTCATCACAATTACTCTACGACTGGTCGACCGTCGCAGTGCAGAAAACTACTGCAAAACCCTCCGACGATCCTTTCGGCCTACCGTCGACGACTTCAACACTCACACATGCTTAGGTGAGCATAAAAGTAAAGCTTGACATACCTTGGAAGCTTGAAGAAACTTCGGAAGATCAACGACGATCACGTTCATCACAACGAGGTTTCTCCAGCGACTCCTTATCACAAACGGCAATCACACCTCCTCCGGTCACACCTTGCTGAGCTCGGCCCACACTTCTTCACCTTCACACGCCGGAAACAACAAGGGAGAGGGCTGAGAGATCAGAGGGACGCGAGGGAGAGAAATTAGCGGGAGAGAGAGGGAGTGAATGAGATGAGTGTAAAGAGTGAGAGAATTCCCCTTATATACTCTACCCCCAACAATCTCTGCCATCCATTCTAGTCCTCCACCTCAACACAACATTAAACCCCCATTAGCCACCTAAACAGAATTAAGCACTAAATAGGATTAGGATATAACAATCCATCCTCTTTAAAGAATGGCGTCCATGAAATTAAAAGCAAGCTGCCCCACACCAAAGCTCCAAGTCCTTTCCGGAATCACAAAGCATAAAACAAATTAAAACAATACCCAAGTACCATGGTAACAACTAAAATGTACCTTCCCTCAGGTGTTGGAATCCTTCGCCTCCTCATCCTGGATAAAGTAGACTCGTCCGGCTTCCCTTCCCTGCTCCGATCGCCCAACGGGTTAGCTGAAATCGCCTCTCCCTACCCAACGATGTCTATTTGGGCACGCTCGAAGGAAATGACCAAGATGGCCCCAACCGTGACATGATCCAGAACGGAATCCGCACTCCCGTCCGAGGTGAACTCTGCCACACCTTTTGCACTACTCCAGTTGTCGTGCACCACAATCTTCAATTCGAGGCCTCTTGCCTGGATTTCTTGCGAAAGAAGCATCTGCTCGACACCCCAGGTGCTCCCGATATCTCTTGGGCTCCTGGTAGTTGTCGTGGAAATCCTGGTTGATGATGGTCGCAAACTTCACTGCATCTGCCAAGGTCTGCGGCATATTGTTGATCACTCGAGAACGGAGCTGCTTCTTCAGCCCCGCACAAACTTCCTCGCCTTCTGCTCCTGAGTTACATAGATCTCTGGCCAATAACACTCCAAGGAGTTGAACTTGCTGAGTCTGATAGGGTCATCTCCTTCTGTTCAAGAGCCAAGAACTCGTACCTTTTTTCATCTCTGACATGTTGTGGGAAGTACTGCCCATTGAACTCCTCCACGAACTCCTGCCGTGTCACATTCTCTCTATCTTCGAACACCACTGCAGATGTGGTCCTCCACCTGTTGGACAGGGCTGTGCCCAAAACATAGGTGGCCAGACCAACCTTCATCTCTGAGCTAATCATCTCTAGCAGACTGGCGCTCTAAAAATGCGCCCAACCTCTCCACTGTACCATAGAGTATTCGACGCTCCTGTTCCCACACTGGGCCATCAAGAGCCTCATTGGAGCTACGAGGACGTAGAGGAGGTCTTCCTCGTCTTGGTGGCATCTCGGACCAAGATCAAGAAGAAAAAATCATGTCAAAAATGCACGCATGATCCACTAAGGAAATGCACAAATCTACTCAACTACTCCTGTGGTGGTTTTGTTGGACAAGTGCACAAGAAACAACTGCTCTGTACCAAGTTGTAATGCCCAAAAAAGAACGGAAGAATTTAAACTTTTTAAAGATATATTAACCCACGCAAAACACCCAGGGACGCTACTACAATATCATAATATATACGACAAGTCGTGCACCACAAAAAAACAGAGTGTCAAGAGTATGATTACATCATCAAAAGATATACAACATATACATGAGAATCATAACAACCTCAAAAGATAATAGATAGCAAGGTCCGATCTCGAGTGCACTCTCCTCGGGCACCACCCCAACGCTGCTTGCGTCCTGAAACACAAACACGACTATGCCTGAGTTTCCATAAGGAAAACTCGTATGACAAACTCTTCTAAATACATGAAATACTACTGTAGTATGACTACAAGTACACAACAACAATAATAATAATAATATCACCCATCACAACTCACACGACTCGTAACAACACAACCAAACAACGCCATCAAGCTGGGCACCAAGAACGTCAATCCCAACAACAACGGGCACCAAGGATATTCGTTCCAACCACAACTCACCCAACACACAAACTGGGCACCAACAGCAGTTGTTCCAACCCACACACCAAACAATGAAACACATCGATCGCCATCACGCCGGGAATGTCCATACCGTCGCCCCAAAAAGGCTAGGAACTATCGCCATCAAATCGATCACACAAAACAACAACATCTCAAGAAACAAGACTATACTGGGCAGAAACGGTCGAATAGATGAGAACACCGGTTTACCGAAACCCCACACAAAGACTTGGTGCAACTGAAATATCTACCAACCGGTCGAACGGCAAAAGGGACCCGTTCGACCGAAAACAACCAGCAACTCCCTCCTCTCGCACAAAATTTCAATCGGTAGAACCACCAAGACGAACCGGTCGACTGATACAAGCTAGCAAATCCAGAAATCGAATCCACGCTACGTCGATCGAACGAAGAAAAACCGGTCTGACGAACTTTAAGTTATTGTAAAACGTCGGTCGAACAAGGTCACAGGGCGGTCAACCA
Source organism: Triglochin maritima (assembly GCA_963682175.1). Classification (NCBI taxonomy): domain Eukaryota; kingdom Viridiplantae; phylum Streptophyta; class Magnoliopsida; order Alismatales; family Juncaginaceae; genus Triglochin; species Triglochin maritima. Next base: position 20,740,152 of record OY821771.1, on the reverse strand, counting down.
TTTTGAGGTCTACACCCCTAACCGACATAAAAGAGTGCATTCGGTCAAATGGCAAAGGGGACTTGTTCGACCAAAAACACCCAGAGTCCTCTTCTTCATCACAATTAGTCTACGACTGGTCGACTGAACCTAGCACCGGTCAACCATCCCAATGCAGAAAACTGCTGCACAACCCTTCGACGAGCCTTTCGGCCCACCGTCGACGACTTCAACACTCACACAAGTTTAGGTGAGCATAAAAGTAAAGCTTGACATACCTTGGAAGCTTGAAGAATCTTTGGAAGCTCAACGACGATCACCTCCACCCAAACGAGCTTTTTTCGGGGACTCCTTCTCAAGAGCGGCGATCACACCTCCTCCGGTCTCACCTTGCTGAGCTCGGCCCACACTTCTTCACCTTCACACGCCGGAAACGACGAGGGAGAGGGCTGAGAGATCTGAGAGACGCGAGCGAGAGAAATGAGGAAGAGAGAGAGAAAAAGAGAGTGAGATGAGTGTAAAGAGACAGAGAATTCACCTTATATACTCTACCCCCAACAATCACAGCCATCCATTCTAATCCTCCACCTCAAGATAAGATTAAACCCCCATTAGCCACCTAAACACAATTAGGCACTAAATAACATTAGGATATAACATGTGATCCATAAGATATGTATGAGTATGGTTGGGAATAATACAAGAATGCATAAACAATTAATTAGAGACCAATACGTAATAGATCTTCAGGACATAACCAATAATTGATTTCAAGCATACATGATCTATTCGCAGATGTTCTTTGTAATTATTATCAGAATATATAGTCGTACTTAACCCCTTATCATATAGCCTATATTCAGCATACAAACCTATAATATTATCATGAATCACTTCCAAGAACATAAAACCCACAACTAGAACGATTTAAGAAGCATGATCTGAATATAACTACTGAATAAAGCATAAACATGATATCAATAATTCGCCACGACATCTATAGATCTCTTCTGAGTGAAGACATGAAATCATTCAACGAAGCGAAATCAAAATCAGTAACCACATCAAGGAAAAACACGTTAACAAAATATCACTAGATCCCATGATCCATCAACATGAGTTGGGTTGCAAATCACGCAACTCTCTTGCAGCAACCATACCCAACTTGCTCCCTACAACTCCTCCTCCTTTCTCCCTGGTTCATCCAGCGAACCAGCAAGGAGAACGTGAAGAAGGTGTCTCATTAGTGGGAGAGATACCCGGCCATCGGCTGAAGCCTAGGGTAGCACCACAATCCACCTTCCCAGATAGGTGCAAGACGTGCCAACCTTAAACCTCAGAACCGACCAGCCCAAGATGTTGGGCAACCTCCATCCAACACACCCTACCTCATTCTAGACTTTGTCTGGACGCATACCTGAATAGCACGGAGACACCTAAGCTAGCCGGAGATCCTCCGAAGTCCTCCTAGCTGCACACAAGGACATCTATTAGCTTCTTCTTCAACAGCCACTGGAGCTCCACCAGCAGCAAGCCAGAGATGATGGTGGTGGTGGTGGTGAATAGAGATTGTGGCATGGAGAAGAGGAGAGGAGGTAGGGTCAGCTGGGGTTGGTTTCCTATTGTGTTTTTTGTAGGATCGTGTGGGTTATGGGTCCACAAATAATGGCTAATCCTAATTAACTACTCGATTAAGCAATCAAATGCGCAGCGGAATAAACAAATACACAAGTAGAGAAAGAGAAATGCAAACCACAAATATACTCGGGGATTTTATAGAGGTTTGGCACCCCACCCGAGTCCTACTCCTCTCTTGCAAGCTCCGCTCTACTCCGCGAGCTCCCCCTACGTCTTCACTAACCACTCCCCGTTCCGGGCCGGGAGAGTACGCCTTTTACAAAACAAACTCCGCGAACAACCTCGCGAGCTTGACTTTCTTCCTCTCACAATCTGAGAGGGACACTTCGGGCTTTCACCGAAGTCCTTGCTTCCTTTGACAACAATTGTAACTGAGTGGGATTCACTCTCTAATTGAGCACACTTTGAGTAGGATGAGTATATGATCACTATGTGTGGATTTAGGCTTGTGGAGTGAAATTGGGAGCTTTGAGGATTGAGAGTTTCTCTCTAATGAATTGGACAATTGGAAGTTGGAGAGTCGTGTTAACAACAAGTCTTGATCCTCTATTTATAAGCTCCTAAGGTATTCTAGCCGTTGGGGATAGATTTGATTGGGTTTTGTGCAAGATACACAAAGCAGAAAATCGGGCTGCAAATCTGTCGAGAACCGGTCGACCGAAACTAGTAAACCGGTCGACCGTTAACATGATTTCAAGGAGAACGGTCGAACAACTAAATAATCGGTCGGACAAACAGGCTAGAACTTAACTCTACTTAAGTGAATCGGTCAAACCAAAGTATGGGGCGGTCGACCGATAAGGGGATTCGGTTGAGACAAAGGTCAATCGGTCGAACGAGAAATGTGTCGACCGATAGCAGGGAATTTGGTTTCTGAAAATATGTTCAACCGGTCGACCAAAACAAGGTCTTCGTTCGACCGGTTACCGAATGTATTTTGGGGTTAAGTTTTGTTTTATACGAATACGACCGTTATAGGAATACGACAAGAGAAACGGTCATATTAAAATCCGGGATCGATCGACCGAAAAGGTAGAACCGGTCGACCGGTAGAGTTCGGTAAAATCACTGCGGAGAGTCTGTTATAAACCGGTCGAACTGAGAACTGGTTCGGTCGACCGATTCACACAGGAAATCTGGGTTTAGGTTTTAAGTGATTTCCGACTAAGCTTTGGGTGATCTAATGAGGTCCAAATAAGGTGAAATTTTGTGTGTGACTTCTCTAAGGAACCTAGTGTGTATGTGATAAGTTTTTAACTCTTGTATGCTCAATTTACACATGTTCCTAAGACTCAAAATAAAATCAAGATTACAAGTCTTCATATAGCTTTATTACAAGTGTTCATATAGCTTTATTACAAGTCTTGACTTGATTTCCTTCCTTCCATGAGTCTTGATCACCTGTAGAGGTTAGCACATGCAATATATATGCAATGCAATATGTGTGCTACTCTACATTATTTATGATTAATATTAGGTTGATTAAATCATCAAAACAAGGATTAAGGCCAAAAAGCCAACATTTTTGTTTCAAGAAACAAACATAAAAGGCAAAGGATTATTGCCATTCAAGGCCCAATAAAACATACCATAATGCACACCATTCAAAAGTTTGCAAAATCACTAGAGGATCTCCTCCTGATGACATGTCAGCCATGTCACCCCACCCGACATGTCAGCCCTACTCGCCCAAACCATGTCCAAGCCAAACCGTGCACTCGAATTGCACACGATCGACCCGATTAAGTCAACTGATAGCAAAACTGCGTGATGGGTTGCAACTGTTCCCGAGTCGCGCTCTCTCACCCAAAAAGGATACTTTCCAAGACCAAGCACAAAATCACAACACACATAAAAAGAGTATGAGAATGAATATGACTAAATAATGTGGTAGGAGAGCAGGTCTTACACAAAAGTTGGTTGAAGATAAGGGTCATATGCCACGTGCAAATAGTCGTTGGGCGCCTAAAGCCAAGAATGAATTGGTAGACTGATAGGCATTCGGTCATCCGAAAATGGGACTCCTCAAATGGGCTGTAAGGCTTAATTTGAATGCGACCGTTGGAGCAAGTCCAACAACGGTCCAACGCTATTCGGTCTAACGATGTCTTGGTCAGGGCAGATGTTTTTGTTTGGAACAGAACTTGATTTCAGTTGACCGTATGGGTTTCGATAGACCAAACTTGGTCGGGATAGAATCCTAGTGCTCAAGCTTATATTAAACCTTATGGACTCAATAAATATAAAATTACTTGTATTGGTCCAAAGCTTTGATTACGTGTCTTCATTCTTGAGTCTTTGTTTCAATGCTCCTTTGCTCAATCAATCTTGATCAACCTATTAAGATGATTGGCAAGTATATGCTATTCATGTAATCATGTTTGCCTACTTTGATTGACTAGATTGATTGATTAATATTAGTTTAATTAATCATCAAAATCAATATAGAGTAATGCCTAAAAGCCAACAATCACTAGTGCAGAATGCACAATAGATGTCACAAAATAGACGTAGGATATACAAACATCCGATGTCTATAGCTATAGACGTCGGATGTCCAAAGATCCGACGTCTATAAGTTTGTATAAATGTCGTTTTATGTAGTATAACTGACATCTATACCTCCTGAAATAAGAAAAATGGTTTTTGTTTATATTTTGCGATTTATTTCTTATAAAAAATTATGTGGACTTGTAGTTTTCTTCAGTTTTGGGATGGGTTAAAATTGTTGAGGACATTATGCAATTTTTTACTTTCTAGAAAGTAATGTGAATTATTTGGATTGACTTAAAAATAGTTACATCAATGTAACTATCCCATATTTTTGGAGTTTTGTCCCACGTTGGAGTTTTTTTTGTTGGTGGAGTTGATGTACTCCATTACTCCTTTACTTCTAAATGGGAGTTGGTTACCAAACTACAATAGGTGAATGTTATAGATATATATTTTTAATGGTCAAAAGATTGGCAGTTGGGGCACTTGGGCAACTTGGGCTTAAGATGGTTGCAATGTTTTTAGAGATATGGTAGTATTGCAATGTTTTCTTATATTAGTTACCCCTATATACACGTCGGTTTTATTGGGTATCTGATGTCTATAGGTCGTAATTTATTAAAGCTATAGTTGTCAGTTTTATAGGGTAGCTGACGTCTATACATCGTAATAGTTTAGTCCCACATTGGGGGGACAATTGTTAGTGTGGTTGATGTACTCAACCACTCATCTGCTACTGAATGAGATCGACTTGGGGTACTTGGGCATCTTCGGCTTGATGTACGTGGTTATTGGTTAAAAGATTGGTACTTGGCGCACTTGGGCAACTTGGGCTTGATTACTGTGCAGGCTGAGTGCCTGTTATAGGAGGTAATGTATTTTTTGTTAATTAAAGATATAATAGACATCGGTCGTATATAGTCGATGCCTATATGCTGACATATTTGACGGTCAGTTTGAGCTCCAAAATCCGACATACATAGACTTTTCTGCACTAGTGAATTCCCCTTTTTCGAAGATGGCAAACCTATATCTTAATACTTGAGATTCAATTTAATTTCTCCCATTTTCTATATGATTACTCCCCCTTCATATATGTAAATTGTGCATGTATATATTGCTCCCCCTGACAATATGCATAATCTAGAAAAATTGAAGCTCAATCTTTATCATTCTCCCATTTTGACATCAATCAAATGCAAATCAAAATAAAGCATACGATGCAAAGATTAGGATTTCATAATTCTCCAACTTAATTAGGTGATATAACATTATATGGTCCCCTATTAGTAAGGCAAAAAAACAATGATGTATGATATCAAATAAGTATGTTATATCCCTAGATTATAACAAATTGTTAAAGTTAAGATGATAGAAGATGTCACCAAACTTTTGATCCTCGATTTGGTATTGGTTCCAATCTCCTTTTGATAGCGACGTTAGCTTTATGAATTCGATGCAAATGTTTTGTTTGAAGCTTGGGATCCATCTATTCTTGCCTGAGCAAATCACTACTGATCCTTCTCCTTCTAAGTACCAACAAGTGAAGATTTCGGTACCCAAACAACCTTGGGTCCTTTGAGAGCTTTCTTCTTATTCTCTTTTCTCTTGCACTTCTTCTTTTCTTTTCTTTTATCTTTTCCTTTTCTTCCTTAAGGAACTACTTGAATTGTTGTGTCACCAATTATTTTTCAGTGTCACTATCTCCTTTGCTGGAATTGGCGATGACGTGTAGCACCAAGGATTTCTTTGCTTCCTTTTCCTTACGGTTTTCATTTCTATCACATATATAATGAGACTACCTATAAACTCCACGACCGAAAACTTTGTGAGATCTTGCGTTTCTTCGATAGCGGTCTATTTGTCTTCCCATTCGTCGGTGAGTGATCGGAGAATCTTTCGAGTAATTTTTCCATCGCTAAAAATCTTGCCAAGAGCATTCATAGAGTAAATTATCTCGGTGAAGCGAGTGTGCATCTCGTTTATGTTCTCACTGATTGCATACGAAAGAGTTCATATTTATGCATAAGTAAACTAATCCTACTTTCCTTCATTCAATTTGAACCCTCATGATGCATTTCTAATATATGTCATATATCATATGTACTATCACAATCTCTTAACCTATTGTATTCCCCTTCATTTAACCCACAATACAAGATATTCATTATGCGGGAGTTCAACTCCGCTTCCTTGGTTTTAGGTTTAGTCAGGGACATAATCTCGTCACCATTAGGAGGTGTGTATGAGTATAAAATGAATGTCCAATATTTCAAACCATTTGATTAGAAATGTATTCTAATTCTCTTATTCCAATAATCATAGTTTAAGCCATTAGACAAAGGGTACCTAGTTGTGGACAATCCCTCACAATGATTAAAAGTAGATGTCATGCTAAATTATGAGTAAGTAAATGAAATTAGAAACCTAGTGCTCTGATATGAATTGTTAGGATCGATGGCCCTCTAATCACTAGATAAATGAGGAATTAACAACACTAATTGAGGGATTAATAGAGAAGACTATCCAAACCACAAAATCGACGACACCAGAGTTTAGAGAGTTTCGGCACTGACACCTGGTCCTAGTTCTCCTCACAAGCCTCGCTCGATCCTCCGATCCCCACTTACGGTTCCACTAACTGATTTCCGTTCTGGGTCGAGATCAACATCATTTACAACACTGAGCCTCACGAACAATCTCGCCTCACTCATGTCTCCTCTCACAACCCAAGAGAGAACTTTGTCAAAGCTTTACAACTTGGTGATTCTTGCATATGGAAATGGAATCAAAATCTAACACTCTATACTTGAGCACACTTGGTTATTGATATGGAACAAATATGCAAGTGGTGAAGTTTTGGCTAGAGTGTAGAAGAATGAGAGCTTGAAGATGAAAAGGATTTGGCTTTGAGTATGGGATCAATAAGGAGTGTTCAAGTGTTCTAAAACTAAGATATGGGACCCTAATTATAAGTTCTTAAGCTCTACTATCCATTTGGGAGTTGGTGAGAAAAATGGACCAAGGAGAAGCAAGGATTTGCTTTACGCTTACTCAAGAAAAATCGACCGTTTATAGAATGGTAGTCCGAAACAAGTAAGTTGGGTGGGTCATATTTAAGTTTTGGTTAACCGAATAGGATTTGGAGAACCGTTCACCAACTTCCAGTATCTATTTTCAATTTGTCCTTATTTAATTTGGGTTCACCGCTTCAAGGTGGACAGTAAGATTGGTTGGCCTCCGATTACTCAAGTTCAGTAGACCATATATACTTCGGTTGACCGAAGTTAGCATGGGTTTTCCATTGACAATTGTGCCTCAAACGTTGGTTGAAGATAAGGGTCATATGCCTCATGAAAATAGTTGTTGAGCGCATAAAGCCAAGAATGAATCAGTAGATCGATATGCATTCGGTCCTCCGAAATGGGACAAGTCAATTGGGGTCTAAGGCTTAATTCAAATGTGACCATCCGAGCAAAGTCCAAACAAGGTCCAAGGCTATGCGGTTGATCGAAGGTGTTTTGGTCGTCCAACTTGGCAATGTCTTTGTCGGGACAGAACTGGAATTTGGATGACCGTATGATGTTGGGTGGACAGAAATCGGTCAGGATAGAATCCTAGTGCTCAGGTTTACTTATTGATACATTTTAATTAACCGCAAGTGCACGGCCGCGTTGAAGCGGTGGCAAATACGGGTCGATCCACAGGGAAGTGTGTCGACTTTTGGTTTGTGCGAAGGTGAGTGGGAAAGAAAGGAGAGAAAGGTTGGTTACACTAAACTACACTAAAATGGAAAAGGAAATGGAAGATAAGCAATAAAACTAAACCCCATAGGGGGTAGAGAAATAATGTGAATATAAAGATGTGTGTGTGTTCAATTATGCTCCTCACAACATGTAGTGCATGAATTCATAAAACTAAATCCAACTTTGCCTCCACATGAAATAAGATAAAACTATATCGTTAAAACATACAAGACAATAATTGGAATGAAGCTAAATAAACTCATGTATAAAGACTAGACCCTACTATGCCTCCACATGAAATAAGATAACCCAATATCATTAAAACATACAACGCATTAACCAAGGTAAGGCAATGATTGATTCATTTTATTTAAACCGCAAGTGCACGGCCGCGTTGAAGCGGTGGCAAATACGGGTCGTCCACTGGGAGGTGTGTCGACCATTGGTTTGTTCGAAGGAGAGTGGTAAAAGAAGGAGAGAAAGATGGATTACACTACACTACACTAATCTAAACTAGTAAACTAACAAAGCTGAAATGAAATCACTAACAAACTAAGCTAAACAACTAATGAAGAAGATAAAACCTCAGGAATGAAAACCCCTAAGGGGTGGAGTGTGTGTGTGTGCACATGAAATAAGTGTGGTGTGGAATGCATACAAGAAGCGCAAGTTAGTTAGTGTTTGTTAATGCATAAGAGGTACATAATGGCAAAACCTATCATTTACAACACTAACTTATGTGAATAATATGAGCAATGCAAGGTTGTTATTAAGACACTTAGACAAGCATGGAATGTACCTAAGCTATGACAGAAACCATCAAGTAAGGTTCTTAATAATTCAAGCAAGCATACTAATATCTCTCACAAAACATTCATATTAAGCATTCATACCATCTACATAACATGTACACACATCTACTCCACCCCAAAGGGGATGGAACTACTCACACATATTTAAACTAACTACTTTAATAAAATGAACCATTATACTGAAATGAAACTATACTAATCAAGCAAGAAATATTAAAGAAGCATAAAACAAAACAAGCACCAAAGCAAACACACAAAAGGAAATTAACTAAGCAAGAATTAACAAGCTAATGAAAACATCTATTATTAACTCACTCAAATTACAAGCAACCCTTCTTCCACCAGAGTTTTGCTTAAAGGCTTCACTCTTAGTGGGGAAGATGGCCACCAAAGAGAGAGATGGATACAATGGAAGGTGAAGAGTTCTATTTATAAGCATGGAAAAAGCTAATCCGGGACAATCCCCCGATGTGGGACTAAACCAATACCAAAAATAGCCTAAACAAACATTAATACAAGTCCAGGAGAAATCTTAGCGGATCAGCGATGATCCAGACCGCCAATTGGCGGTCTATAAGATCCAGATCCGTCTGTTTTTTGTGTTGGGCTTTGCTTGAAGTATTTCTTGGTCTTGGATGCATCTAGTTGGTTTGTTGGAGCTCCGACCCGAGTCGAATTGCCAAAATACTCCCCATGATGGTGTGGAGTTTCCTGTTTTGCTCTTAGGTCCTTCGGTCTTACGATCAGGTCCTTCTCCATTGCATCTTAGTCCCCAGGTCTCACAATTAAGTCTTTTTTCTCCTTTTGGGTCCTTTCATGTCTCTTCTCCTCAAACCTCTTTATTTCCGAAATTCAAACATAAAACTCGTCACGTAGCATTGCTTAAGTGTAAGATAATGGATATAAGATACAAATATAAGCATGAAATGATGTCAATCAAATACCCCCACACCTAAGTTTTTGCTAGTCCCGAGCAAAACTAAGAAAGAGAAAAGTAAACGAGAAACAAGAAATGCTAACTCACTTTCGTAGGAATCACGGTTACACTTAGCACGTGCAACAAGCCATTAAACCTCCTTGTCGCCAAGGAGGAGGAGTGTTGTCTCCTGAGGGTTTTCAGCGGATATACCCACAAAATCCGAACAAGATGCATTATTCAACCTAGACACTCGACTCGTTGGACATATGTTGTCGATCATTGGACGTGGTAATCCTACGGGCCGACTCTATATAGGTAATTAGTCCTCACACCTAACCTAATGAACCATTCGTGCAAGTAAAATAAGGAATTAAGTGAAAGACATGGACAACCTCAATATCCTCAAGTGATACAAAGTGTAAAGTCCATTAAGGTTCTTATTTGCATTACCATTTTTTTTATTTGTTTCTTTTCTCATATTTTTTTCTTTTTATTAGTTGGAGCTTCATTCTCCCAGGGCCAGGTTTCGTGCATCATTGCCCATGAGGACTTACACTATCACGTACACCTTTCCCCAAATCTCCACATAGGGCAATCCCTACCACCCGTGTAATGGGAGTTCGGTTGGTGCATCCTAAGTCAGATGACTCGAAAGCACCAGGCACAAAGTCCCCTCAGACCTACTTTCCCGAGTGATAGGAGCCGTGCGAGAAGAGAGAACACCTACTGACTTATTTCTTATCTACACATGAACCAAAACCCCACACTTAATGTCTCACAACAAGATTTAAAGGGTCATTGACAACAACAAACTTCCTTAAGTTAACAGACACGAATTATTGACTCATTAGGTTCTGGGTGGACTTCTTTAAATGTTTGACCACTGAAACCCTATGATTACTCACGCCCAAGGGAAAACTGGGGTGCATCCTAATGACTCGATAAATCCTAAAGCCACTGTACTAGATATCCTAATGCATCAAGTTCAAGACAATTTTGGGAGCTTTCTTTTTACTTTGCCTCTCAACGGTTTTGCACACGCAAAACCCACAAAACATTTTCTTTCGCAAACACATGAACATTTTGAGAGAAATGTGAAAATTTTAAGGCACTAGGCAAGCAAAAGAAGACAAGTCACCCAAGGATCATGGCAAGCAGATATATCGATATTAAATGCAACACACTAACATGACCCTAACAATGCAAACAAAAGAAAACAAAATCAAAGGAAAAGACTCGACTATGTACACACGTAAAACACCCCCCCACACCTACATCATGCATTGTCCTCAATGAATGTGAGCAAGATACTACATGCATTTATGCATGAAAAAGGAGAGATCTCACCAACATGAAGTACAAAGGGAAGTTCAAGGTCGTGTTGATGGACACAACCCAAATTCCCCTCAAAACCTGTGAGATACTTAAAAAAGGAGACCAAATACATGAAAGAAAGGGGGCCCAAATACTCAAGGGTTGGAGCCCACAACAATCAATGCTCGCTCATGGATTTTTTTTTCTATGTACAAAAATGTGCTCCCATCTTCATATGTCAAGGGACATCAAATGGGAACCCGCCATCACTCGAGCCAAAAATGCACATGCATGGGCTCGCGACATACAAATCAGAATTGCTTGACCACCTGATACCCTTATATACATTGTGGTCGTTTGATGCCTCTTGAGAGTGAGCAAGATAGGAGGCATGAATGAGAGGTGAACCTCTATCAGGTTGAAGGTTATCAGGTGGTTGATTCTTAAACCACATGGGGTCCTCAGCAGATACAGAATGAAGATCATGTGGCCCAGAGGCCATAAAAATGGTCTCTTGTGGCTCAAAAGCCACATGATGGAAATGCTGTGGCTCAAGGGCCAGTGATCAAAAGGATGTGGCTCAACGGGCCACAAGATCAGAAGAATGTGGCTCAAGGGCCACACGATCAAAAGAATGTGGCTCAAGGGCCACAAGATCAAAAGAATGTGGCACTGAGGCCACATGATCAGAACATAATGCACCTTCTTATGCCAGCCCAGGTGAAACATCTTCACCACCTTCAGGAGCTTCATCGAACAATTCTCTGAAGTACTTGAAGGTGCCCTCAACTTCAATTTCATCCAAACCCTGGATAAGGTTGACCCCAACAGGGTCATTGAAGGCACCTGGCTTCTTGCCGATGGTGAAGATGTTGAAATCAGCGCATTGACTACCATAAGTTAAGCGCATCAGACCATTGCGACAATTGATTAATGCATTGGAAGTCTCAAGGAATGGTCGCCCTAGAATGACAGGAATTTGTCCAAGTGGGTTTGGCACAGGTTCAGAATCCAAGACAAAGAAGTCGACTGGATAAATGAACTCTCCCACTTTGATAAGCACATCTTCCACCACACCCCTCGGTTTTTTCATAGACCTATCAGCCAATTGAAGAGTGGTCTTTGTTTGTTTGAGGTCTCCAAGACCGAGGTGGACGTAGACAGAATATGGCAGAATATTAATAGATGCACCAAGGTCCAATAAGGCTCGATGTATGGACAGATCACGAATCACACAAGAGATAGTAGGACAGCCATGGTCCTTGTACTTGACTTGCATGGGATGTGCCAACAAAGAACTCACGTTAGCCGCAAGAAAAGCTTTCTTTGGAACATGAGTTTTTCTCTTCTTGGTGCATAAGTCCTTGAGAACCTTGGCATAAGGTAGCATTTGAGGAATCACCTCCAACAGAGGGATGTTCACCTTAACTTGCCTAAACATCTCAAGCATCTTGTCATGTTGATCAGAGGTTTTCTTTTTAAGGCGCTCAGGGAATGGCGCCTTCGGGGCATAAGGATGCGAAGGAACCCCAGAATTCTGGTCCAAAGAAACATGAGTGGGGACCTCAGAATCTGGTTCCTTCGACACAAGAGGAGACAAGGGGACCTCAGGGTTCGGCCCCTTTGTCGATGGAAATGTAGAAAGAACCTCAGGATCTAGCTCCTTCCTGGAAGTATTTGTGGAGGGAGCCTCAGGATCCGGCTCCCTCAAAGATGGTAATGACAAAGAAGGCACCCCAATGTGGTTATCCACCTCCTTACCAGACCTCAAAGTATGAATCACATTAATATGATGGGTCAGTTCAGAGGTAGCATGAGGTAAAGGTGTCCTTCCTTGAGAATGGGTACCCCGAGGATTCACTCAGGTTGACTCGAGAACTGACCCTTCTCGCGTTCATGGAGTTGATGAGCCAACTGGCTAACTTGCATTTCCAAAGCCTTGACTGTACTTTGCAATGCTTGAAGGGTCGGATCACAAGAAGGGTCCATGGGGTCAACCCGCTGGGGTGGTGGAGTCTGGTTGGAATAACCCGACGATGAGGCATTAGGAGGTTGGTATTTATGGTTCTGAGACCTTTGATGTGGAGGTTGGTAGGTTGCCGATGGGCGTGGAGGTTGATAAGGTGGAGGTTGAGGTTGAACGTGCAAGCTCTGACCGTTACCCCCACTAGGCCCCCAAGAGAAGTTAGGATAGTTACGTCATCCTGGGTTGTAGGAGTGACTGTACGGGTCGTTACGGGGCCTCTGTTGATACATCGCATTTGCATGCTCAGTATCCCTTGGAGCGTAAGCGCATTCCAAGTCATCATGGCCCGTAAGTCCACACCTACCATACCCGGGAGTAGCGACCTGAGCTACAGGAGCTCGGTTAAACTCTAAACTCTCAATCCTACGCATGAGAGCAGCCATTTTCGCCTCAGACGCGATCGATGACTCAACTTGATAAGATCCATCTCGACCAGAAGACCTGGCGGCTGGTGGCTCTCTCATGGTATCCCACTTGAAGGTACGTTCAGCCATGGACTCAAAAGTATCCCATGCCTCCTCGATGGGTTTCATTTGGAAGTCACCCTGACACATCGACTCCAACAATGTGCGGGTGTTGTAGTTGATACCCTCATAAACAATTTCGCACAGCTGCCATAACTCAAATCCATGATGAGGGCACTGTTGGAGAAGGTCTTTGAACCTCTCAAAGACACCATGAAAAGATTCGGTCTCAGTCCGATACATTTGATGTATCTGGTGCCGTATCTGTTGAGTCTTCCTTTGAGGGAAAAATCTCTTCAGAAATACGGTCACGAAGTCATCCCAATCTGTTGAGTTTTCCTTTGAGGGAAAAATGTCGTCAAGCTGTTGAAGCTTGAACATGGAGCATACTTCCTCGAATTCGCGTATAAAGATATACGGATCCTCCTTATTGGCAGTAAAGGTTGGAACCATGCTCACATATTAAAGTTTCAGCTCATAGTTGTTCCCGCGAGCAGGGGGAACAACTATGCAGGAAGGCTGCGCGGCCCGAACAGGATGGGTCCGCTCCCACAAAGTCATCGGTCTATCCTGTCGAGCTAAAGGTGCTCGTGCACCAAGAACTCGATCCTCACCGAATCTCCCTTCCTCTCGAGTCAGAGTAGGAGGAGAAGGAGGTCTACGTGGTGGCGAAAGCGGACCGAGGTATTCCATGTATGGAACCCGGTCTCCCCCGTCACCGCGAGACGACTCGGCTTCATGCTCCAAAGGAGCACGAGGCGGAGATGGTCGATCACCAAGACCGTCCATCTCAGAAGAATGCACTCTCTCGAGTCGAGCGCTCTCACCAGAACGAGCCCAACCTCGCATAAAATGCTCGACTCGACTCTAAAATAACACAAAACAGAAGGTGTACTAGAGGAGGAGACTATACGTAGAGAATAGATGAGGAGAGGACTCAGGTGAGGAGGGAAGAATCCCTAGAGCTAGCGTGGGTAGTGGAATCAGGTAGAAGCCAAACTAGCAAGCACGACTCAAACAATGTAAGGCAATGGGTCCTTAGGCTAGACGACGCCTAACTTCGAGGTCACTAGCCTCGACATATCTCACCTCCCTACAACAAATACCACAATGCCCAGGAAGTGATACCAGATCCGGAGATCCAGTACCTCCTACTATCGACAAGGTAGACAATGCCGATAAGGGCCATGACGGTCTCAACTAGATTACTCTCCTAGTGCGCCCGCAATCCTTGGGTCAATGTCTACTTGCTTTTCGTTAAGGCTTGATTAAGAGTGATTTTTTGGGCCAAGGAAAGGGTGATGAAATCCCCCACCTTATCTTTTATGGGACAACCCCTCCTTAAAAGCGTTTTGATCCTAAATCAAGCAATCTATCGCTCCAATCAAACGCTCGCTCACTCTTGTCATGATGCAATTCCTACTAACTAATGCATGGGCATACGAGATGAATGAATGAGTGTAGGAAATTGTGTACCTCACGCCAGCACTCAACAACTGAAAATAAAGCTAAAAGAAAAGACAACTACGTGCCTAAGTCAATACATGATGCATGACCTAAACAAATAAGAACGTCTAGTCTTTTGCTTTGGATTTTAAGGCCAAGTTGATTAATGGGGGAGTGATTAATGATCTGGAAGCAAACTAAAAGTCACAGCATGCAAAATGGGGCGCCCAGATAATGAAAATTACAGAACTAACTACCAGAACAAAATTGAGAGTAACAACAGCTCACCAGGCCGCCAGTTGGCGGTTCCAGACTGCCAATTGGCAGTCAGTTTGGGGCTTCTGTTCCTCAAACTTGTCCAGTAGCCTCCCCTTGCTAGTATGGTTCCCTGAAACTAAGAAAAACTGGAAACAAAAACTTAAAAACCACTTGAATCGTCCAAACCAAAGTCTGGACAGAGCACCTCCCCAGCAACGGCGCCAAAAACTTGATTGATTCGTTTTATTTAAACCGCAAGTGCACGACCGCGTTGAAGCGGTGGCAAATACGGGTCATCCACTGGGAGGTATGTCGACGTTTGGTCTGTTCGAAGGCGAGTGGTAAAAGAAGGAGAGAAAGATGGATTACACTACACTACACTAATCTAAACTAGTAAACTAACAAAGCTGAAATGAAATCACTAACAAACAAAGCTAAACAACTAATGAAGAAGATAAAACCTCAGGAATGAAAACCCCTAAGGGGTGGAGTGTGTGTGTGTACACATGAAATAAGTATGGTGTGGAATGCATACAAGAAGCCCAAGTTAGTTAGTGTTTGTTAATGCATAAGAGGTACATAATGGCAAAACCTATCATTTACAACACTAACTTATGTGAATAATATGAGCAATGCAAGGTTGTTATTAAGACACTTAGACAAGCAAGGAATGTACCTAAGCTATGACAGAAACCATCAAGTAAGGTTCTTAATAATTCAAGCAAGCATACTAATATCTCTCACAAAACATTCATATTAAGCATTCATACCATCTACATAACATGTACACACATCTACTCCACCCCAAAGGGGATGGAACTACTCACACATATTTAAACTAACTACTTTAATAAAATGAACCATTATACTGAAATGAAACTATACTAATCAAGCAAGAAATATTAAAGAAGGATAAAACAAAACAAGCACCAAAGCAAACACACAAAAGGAAATTAACTAAGCAAGAATTAACAAGCTAATGAAAACATCTATTATTAACTCACTCAAATTACAAGCAACCCTTCCTCCACTAGAGTTTTGCTTCAAGGCTTCACTCTTAGTGGGGAAGATGGCCACCAAAGAGAGAGATGGATACAATGGAAGGTGAAGAGTTCTATTTATAAGCATGGAAAAAGCTAATCCGGGACAATCCCCCGATGTGGGACTAAACCAATACCAAAAATAGCCTAAACAAACATTAATACAAGTCCAGGAGAAATCTTAGCGGATCTGGGATGATCCAGACCGCCAATTGGCGGTCTATAAGATCCAGATCTGTCTGCTTTTTGTGTTGGGCTTTGTTTGAAGTATTTCTTCGTCTTGGATGCATCTACTGGGTTTGTTGGAGCTCCGACCCGAGTCGAATTGCCAAAATACTCCCCATGATGGTGTGGAGTTTACTGTTTTGCTCTTAGGTCCTTTGGACTTACGATCAGGTCCTTCTCCCTTGCATCTTAGTCCCCAGGTCTCACAATTAAGTAATTTTTCCTGCTTTTGGGTCCTTTCATGGCTCTTCTCTTCAAACCTCTTTATTTCTGAAATTCAAACATAAAAATCGTCACGTAGCATTGCTTAAGTGTAAGATAATGGATATAAGATACAAATATAAGCATGAAACGATGTCAATCAGGCAACAAGAGTACATACACTACAAATTGTGTTTCCAATATTAATTCCATCTATATCCTCACCTTATCATTCCCCATAAAATAGGTCCACTAATCTAAGCATAAGCTAAGCTTCATTCAAGTGCATTACCATATCAAAGATAAGAGTGAAATCCCATTAGATGGTTATGAAAATCATATAAGGGTCAAGGGATTAAGATAACACACACCTAATACACTACATGATCATATCACATATTTCTCCACCCCCCAAATGGGGATGGAACTACTCACTAATCATTACACTACAACCTACATTAAAATGAAACATTCTACTAAAATGAAATTAGACTAAGCAAGAAAGGAATATTAAAGAAGCTAATTGAAAGGAACATAAACTAAAGAAACATGCAAGAATTAAAAGACAAGATTAAAAGAAACTAAGAACAATTATTTTATTAACAATGACTCACATTGAAGGTAGCCTTCTTCTCCACCTTGAGTTTTGCTTCAAGGCTTACTCCTTAGTAGAGAGAATGTCACCAAGCAATGGGTACTTACAATGGAAGGTGAAGAGTTCTATTTATAGCCATAGAAAAAGGTAATCCGGGATAATCCCCCGATGTGGGACTAAACCAATACCAGAAATAGAATAAACACACTCTAATACACATGCCCGCCAAAGATTAGCGGACCCGGAGCCAAACAGACCGCCAATTGGCGGTCTATTGGTTCTGGATCGGTCTGGAATTTGTTGTGGGCTTTTCTGGATATCTTTGGTGGTCTTGGATGCATCTACTTCATTTGTTGGAGCTCCGACCCGAATCGAATTGCCACAATACTCTCCATGATGGTGTGGAGTTTTCTGTTTTTCTCTTAGTTCATTCGGTCTTACGTTTGGGTCCTTCTCCCTTGCATGTTAGTCCCCAACGAAGACCACAGTGCCCAGCAAGTGATACCATATCCGATGATCCAGTACCTCCTACTATCGACACGGTAGGCAACGCCGATTAGGCCATGATGGTCTCAACTAGATTACTCTCCTTGTACGTCCGAAATCCTAGGGCCAATGTCTACTTGCTTTTAGTTAAGTCTTGATTAAGAGTGATTTTGGGGCGAAGGAAAGGGTGATGAAATCCCCACCTTATCTCTTATGGGACAGCCCCTCCTTAGTAGCGTTTTGATCCTAAATCTAGCAATCAATCGCTCCAATCAAACACTCAACTAACTCTTGTCCTGATGCAATTCCTACTAACTAATGCATGGGCATACAAGATGTATGAATGAGTGTAGGAAAAGCGTACCTCACGTCAGCGCTCAACAACTGAAAAAAAGCTAAAATTAAGACAACTACGTGCCTAAGTCAATTACATGATGTGTGACCTAAACAAGTAAGAATGTCTAGTCTTTTGCTTTCGAATTTAAGGACAAGTTGATTAATGGGGATTGGTTTAATGATCTGGGAGCAAACTAGAAATCAGAACATGCAAGATTGTGCTCCCAGACAACTAATATCAAAGCACAAACAACCAGAACAAAAATGAAGACTAAAGATGCTCACCAGGCTGCCAATTGGCGGTCTCAGACCGCTGATTGGCCGTCACTGTTGAGTCTTTTGTACTGAAACTCGTCCAAGAGTCTTCCCTTGATCTGGTGGTTCCCTGAAACAAAGCAAAACTAAAAAAGAAAAAATTAAAACCACTCAAATCGTCCAAACCAAAGTCTGGACAGAGCACATCCCCGACAACGGCGCCAAAAACTTGGTTGATACGTTTTAATTAACCGCAAGTGCACAACCACGTTGAAGTAGTGGCAAATACGGGTCGATCCATAGGGAGGTGTGTCGACTTTTTGTTTGTGCGAAGGTGAGTGGGAAAGAAAGGAGAGAAAGGTTGGTTACACTAAACTACACTGAAATGCTAAAGGAAATGGAAGATAAGCAATAAAACTAAACCCCATAGGGGGTAGAGAAATAATGTGAATATAAAGATGTGTGTGTGTGTTCAATTATGCTCCTCACAACAT
Source organism: Triglochin maritima (assembly GCA_963682175.1). NCBI lineage: Eukaryota > Viridiplantae > Streptophyta > Magnoliopsida > Alismatales > Juncaginaceae > Triglochin > Triglochin maritima. The sequence continues at coordinate 20,721,425 of OY821771.1, read as the reverse complement.
GTAGTGCATGAAATCATAAAACTAAATCCAACTTTGCATCCACATGAAATAAGATAAGACTATATCGTTAAAACATACAAGACAATAATTGGATTGAAGCTAAATGACCTCATATATAAAGACTAGACCCTACTATGTCTCCACATGAAATAATATAACCCAATATCATTAAAACATACAAGGCATTAACCATGGTAAGGCAACAAGAGTACATACACTACAAATTGTGTTTCCAATATTAATTCCATCCATATCCTCACCTTATCATTCCCCATAAAATAGGTCCACTAATCTAAGCATAAGCTAAGCTTTATTCAAGAGCATTAGCATATCAAAGATAAGATTGATATCCCGTTAGATGGTTATGGAAATCATATAAGGCTCAAGGGATTATGATAACACACCTAATACACTACATGATCATATCACATATTTCTCCATCCCCCAAATGGGGATGGAACTACTCACTAATCATTACATAACAACCTACATTAAAATTAAACATTCTACTGCAATGAATTTAGACTAAGCAATAAAGGAATATTAAAGAAGCTAATTGAAAGGAACATAAACTAAAGAAACATGCAAGAATTAAAAGACAAGATTAAAAGAAACTAAGAACAATTATTTTATTAACAATGACTCACATTGAAGGTAGCATTCTTCTCCACCTTGAGTTTTGCTTCAAGGCTTACTCCTTAGTAGAGAGAATGCCACCAAGCAATGGGTAATTACAATGGAAGATGAAGAGTTCAATTTATAGCCATAGAAAAAGGTAATCCGGGACAATCCCCCGATGTGGGACTAAACCAATACCAAAAATAGAATAAACACACTCTAATACACATGCCCGCCAAAGATTAGCGGATCCGGAGCAAAATAGACCGCGAATTGGCGGTCTATTGGTTCTTGATCGGTCTGGAATTTGTTGTGGGCTTTTCTTGATATCTTTGGTGGTCTTGGATGCATCTACTTCGTTTGGAGCTCCGACCCGAATCGAATTGCCACAATACTCCCCATGATGGTGTGGAGTTTTCTGTTTTACTCTTAGGTCCTTCGGTCTTAGGTTTGGGTCCTTCTCCCTTGCATCTTATTCCCCAGGTCTCACAATTCAGTCCTTTTCCTTGCTATTTATAGTCTCTACTTCTCAAACCTACTAATTCCTGAAAACTATACATAAAACTCGTTACATAGCATTGTTTAGGGTGAAAGATAATAGATATAAGACACAAAGATATGCATGAAATGATGCCAATCATTTACATTAAAACTTTTCGAATGAATAAATATAAAATTACATGTCTTCATCGAAAGCTTTGATTACAAGTCTTCATTCTTGCGTCTTTGTCACAATGCTCCTTTTCTTGGCAAGTATATGCTATGCATGTGATCATGTTGCCTTCTTTGATTCGGTCGGTTGATTGATTAAGATTAGTTTGATTAATCATCAAACTCAATATAGATTAAGGCCAAAAGCCAACATCTTGGTCATTGAAGATATCTTCCTATGAGACATCCGTACTATAGGTTAAAGAAAACATTCAACAGAAAGCAGGAATTTAATGAACCGCCAATAGAAATCAGTGCCAAATAAGTATATGAACGTGTGAAGAGCATTAAATGCAAATTCGGCAGGCCACACAGTCTAGGAAATCATAAATGCGGTTGGAAAAAAATCCTATTATCTGAGCTACCCTACTGGAAGACTTTAGAATATAGACATTGTATTGATGTGATGCATCTAGAAAAAATGTTTGTAATAGTTTACTGGAACTGCTCTTAACATATTCGGTAACACTAAATATGGATATAATGCTAGACTTGATCTAGTAGAACTTGGTATACGATCAAAGCTGGCACCAGAGGATAAGGGGAACCGTAGAAATTTACTACATGCTTGTCACACATTGTCATAAAAAAGAGAAGTTAACTTTTTGTCGATGTCTACACATGTCAAACTGCCGTAGTGGTATTCTTCAAATATTTGTAGCCTGGTTTTGATGAGAGATTTGAAATTACTGGGCTTCAAGTCACATGATTTTCATTCATTGATGCAACAATTTTTACATGTTTCTGTTAGATCGATATTGCTGAAACTCGTGAGACATGCTATTATAACACTTTGTTTTTTCTTCAACAACATTTGCAACAAAGTACCTAATCCAACCTACTTGTATAAGTTCCAAAATCAAGTGCTTGCGTCGTTGAAGGCTACATAGGCCAGGAGGTTATTGAGTTATGTAATGAGTACTTGACTCATACAAAAAGTGTGGGACTTGCTAATAATTGTCAGGAAGACCGGGTTGGTTAAGATACACGTGGTGCAAAGTTGATAAGTCCAAAGGGCAAGGATCTCTTTAATGTGCACTTTATGTGTTGTGTAATTCTAACAATGTACAACCTTTTTTGGAAGAGCACATGTCTGTAATGAAGGGAAAACATTCTACATGAAATGAGCAACAAATAATTAATGCTTGAAACAAAACTTTCGTTGAATGGTTCCAGGAAATGGTGTACAACCGTAATGTTTCTGAGAATTTGAAGTGGTTGGCCTAAATGCCTAATCCTATTGTCACATCTTATAGTGGTTACGATATCAATGGATACTATTTTCACACAAAAATGGAAGATGATAGAAGCACAATGCATAACTAGGGGGTCAGTTTAGTAGTTGCATCATTGCATATCTCTAATTCCAAAGGTAAAAATCCTATATATGCGAAGTTGTCATATTATGGTCAAATTGAAGAATTATGGGAGTTGAAGTTCACAAAATTCGATGTGGAAGTATTTAAATGCATGTGTGTGGACAATAAAAATGGGTTTCGAGTGGATTAGTTGTGATTTACCTTGGTAAACCTTAATAAACCAGGATTCAAGGAAGATCCTTTTATTTTGGCATCTCAAGCCAAATAGATTTTCTACGTAGCAGATCTTTGTGATAACCAATAGTCGGTAGTTTTAAAAGAAAAACATCAGATTATTTCTCAAGAAGATGTCAATGATGCTGAAGAAATTCCCTCTTGTTGACAAAAACTGGCTGAAATCTGTTGCCTTTTTTGCCTGAATCTATATTAATTTTGATGATTAATTAAACAAATCTTAATCAATCAACCTAATCAATCAAAGTGAGCAAACACGATTACATGCATTGGATATATATTTGTATACTTGCAATCATCTTAATAGGTTGATCAAGAAAATCAAGGAAATGAGCATTGGGACAAAGACATCAAGACTTGTAATCCAAGCGTTGGACGAAGACATGTAACTTTGTATTTATTGAGTCCATATGGTTTTATGTAAAGTTGAGCACTAGGATAATATCCCGTCATTCATCGGTAAATCGATCCTATTTCGGTTAACCGAATCCTTTCTAGTTCGGTCCACCGTTCGCCTTTCAGATACCCAAATACTTCCCACCAGTAAAACTTAGGTGTTCTCTGGAATTGCCCCAATGGAAGACCAAACCACCTTCGGTCGACCGAATAGCCCTGGACCAGTTTTGGACTTTGGTCCAACGGTCGCTTTCGAATTGAGTCCCTAGAGCCCAATTGACTTGTCCCATTTCAGACGACTGAATACCTATCGGTCAACCGATTCCTTATTGGCTTTAGGAGTGCAACGGCTATTTACACATGGCACTTGACTATTATCGATAAACCAATTTCCCACTCCACGTCAGGAAAAAATTCACGCTAACTTCGGTCTACCTAAGTGTACACGGTCAACCGAACTTGAGTAGATCAGACCCCAACCAATTCTACAGTCCACCATAGAATGGTCAACTGAATGGACTTCGGTTAACCGAACTTAATTAAGGCTAAATAGATAAAAGCTACTGGAGGTTGGTGAACCGTGAGCTGATACATAATCGGTAAACCGAGTTCTTAATTCCGACCAATTCTTCGGACTACTGTTTCGATAATGGTCGACCGAATATGCCGCGATTTCTGTCCGAGCTTAAGTCACATCATGCATTTCTATTGGTACATTTCCCCGCCAACTCCCAAACGGCTAGTTGAGCTTGAAGGCTTATAAATACGACCTCATTTGTTGGTTTTGGTCATCTTGAACACTTCTTATCTATCCAATACTTAAAGCCAAATCCTCTCCATCTTCAAGTTTTCAATCCACAACACTCAAGCCTAAACATCACCAATTGCATATCCAATTCCATATCGATATCCAAGTGTGCTCAAGTATAAATTGTTAGTTAGATTGTGATTCCAATTCCTTATTCAAGAATCACCAAGTTGTAAAGCTTCGAGGAAGCTCTTGTTGGCTTTCTGGCCTTAATCTTATGTTTTGATGATTTAATCAACCGAATCTTAATTAGAGTAGCACACACTATGCATTGCATATATATTGTATTGTGCTAATCTCTACAGGTGATCAAGACTCAAGAAAGAAGGAAATGAAGTCAAGACATGTAATTAAAGCTAAATCGAAGACATGTAATCTTGATTTCCTTTGAGTCTTAGGAACAAAGTGTAATTGAGCATACTTGAGCTAAAATCAACTTAATCACACACTAGGTTCCCTATAGAAGTCACACACGAAATTTCACATAATTTGGACTTCAATAGATCACCCAAGCTTAGACCGGTAAACACCAAACCTGAACTGTAAAAGTCTGCCCACATTCGGTCGACCGCAACATGTCGTTCGGTCGACCGAATGATCAATTCTTTTGTTTGTGTTTTCACTGCCCTTATTCGGTCGACCGTGTTTTACCTTTCGGTCGACCGTCAGATCATATTTTCCCGACCGTTACTCTTGTCGTATATACCCAACGGTCGTATTCGTATTAAACCAAAAATACCCCAAATGTATTTCATGTATCGGTCTACCGAGGACCATGATCGGTCGACCGTTGGTTCATCTCTTGACAAACCCAAAGTGCCTGTCCATAATCGGTCGACCGCCAAACCTGTTTCGGTCGACCGTTCACACATTTGTTTGTCACCCCCAAAAGTGCCTGGACGAAATCGGTCGACCGAACCCTATCTTGTGTTCGACCGATGACTTAAGTGAACCTAAGTCGTAGAGTTGGGAGGTCGACCGTTGCTTAACCGGTCGACCGAACTGAGTGTAAAACTGCCAACCGGTCGACCGCGCTTCCCGTGTCGGTCGACCGAATTCAGCCAGAATTGGGTTCTGAACTTTCTGTTTTGTGTAATCACACTTCAACTCATACCCAATCAATCCCAACGGCTCTATTCTCTCTAATGCCTATATAAGGAGTTGTAAAACACGTTTTAACACAACTCTCCCACTACAAACTTGTCCCAAACTTTAGAGAGAATCCCAAACACTCAAAGCTACAAACCTTCCACACTTAGTGATTATTTCTTCATCCTACTCAAGTGTGCTCAAGATTTAGAGAGTGTTGCTCCACTCAAGTTCTCACTTGTTGTCAAAAGAGTAAAGGCTCCGGTGAAAGCCCGAAGCATCCTTCTCGGATTGTTAGAAGAAGATTCCAAGCTCGGCGAGGGTTGTTCGCGAGTTTGACGGTTGTAAAGGTGTTCTCTCCCGGCCCGGAACGGGGAGTGGTTAGTGAAGTCGTGAGCGGAGCTCGGTGATCCGAGCGGAGCTTGCAAGAGAGGACTAGGACCCATGTGGGGTGTCGAACCTCTATAAAAATGCCGAGTCATTTTGTGGTTTGCATATTCCTACACTTGCTTGTTTTAGTTTAAATTCCGCTGCATTTCTTTGATTGAATAAACAAGTAGGTAATTAGGTGATTAGCATTACTTGTGGACCCATAACCCACACGATCCTACATTTGGTATCAGAGCCTTGTCAGCTAAATTCTCATACTTAATCGTATTATTTAGCATGGCTTCTACATCATCTAATCACATAGACGGTTTATGCACAACTCGACCTCCTTTGCTTAATGGGTCTAATTATGATTACTGGAAGAATAGGATGAAGATTTTCCTAATTTCTAATGACCTTAAGTATTGGATGTTTCTCCAAAATCCATACACACCCCCAAAAGAAGATGAATCAGATTCACTTACAAGACCGAAAATGAAAGAAATCGAAATGAATTCGAAAATTATGAACATCTTGTATTTTGGCCTTAATGAGGGTGAGTATAATCGGATTAGGGGATGTGAAAGTGCACATGATATATGGCATAGACTACAAATGCACCATGACGGGGATAGTAAAACTAAGGAAACCCGCATTAGTCTCCTCATGCATAAATATGAGATTTTTTCTATGCAAATCGGTGAGAACATAAGCGAAATGAACACTCGCTTCACCGATATCACTAACTCTCTTTTGGTTCTTGGAAGAAAAATAAATGAAAGAGAGATGACAAGGAAGTTCCTCCGGTCACTTAGCATCGATTGGGAAGATAAAGTCGTCGCAATTGAAGAGGCGCATGATCTTTCAAAATTGAAGATGGAGGAGCTCATTGGAAACTTGATGGCTTATGAACATCAAATCAACCATCGGAAGGAGAAGGAAGCCACCAAGAACAAATTCACCTTGGGATTACATACAAATATTGACCAACCAAGGAGGAGTGTAGAAGATGAGGACATTGAAGTCCTAGCAAAAGACTTCTTCAAATACCTCAAGAAGGACAAAGAAGAAAAGAATGAAAGAAGAGGTAGAAGAAGTGAGAAAAGAGAAAAAGAAAAAGAGAGGGAGGAGAGTGGAAATGAGAGAAGAGAAGGGGAGAAGAAAAAGGAGAGAAGGGAGAGGAGAAAAGAAAAGGAGAAGAGCAAGAGAAAAGAAAGGAAGGAGGAAGCACATAAGGCTACATGGGATGATTCTTCGTCACCATCTTCATCGTCGTCTTCCTTGCAAAGTAGAAGTGAAGTGGCTCACTCATGCTTCATGGCTATTGAAGATCAAAGTGAGGTAGATTCTAACTCTTGTTCTAGTAATTCATGCTCAACTAAGTCATATTATAGTGATAGCTCACATTCTAGTGTTAATGAAGAAACTTATACACATGATGAGCTTCAAAATGCATTTCATGACTTAGTTAAACAATATGAGATCATTTGTGATAAAAACAAAAATGCTAGAAAGTTAATCAAAGATCTCCAAAGCCAAATTGAAACATGCATGAATGAGAAGAATGAGGTGATTGCTAAATTTGAAAAGAATGCATCAAATGTTGATAAATTAAGAGCAACACCCATAGATTGTGATTCACTAAATCTTCAAGCTTGTAATTTACAATTAAGAAAAGATTTAGAAAGATTCACAAATGGAACTCATATGCTTAACATGTTAATAGGAAGTCAAAGGCAATCCTTGCAAAAACATGGTTTAGGTTACAATTCAAAATTGAAAAACCATGTATCTCACACTACACTAAACGGCAAGCATATGTTCATTAACCATAGTTCCTCAAGTGTGTGGGCTCCCAAAACCAAAATGGTTTGGATTCCCAAAGCTAACATTCTAGGACCCAAAGTTGTTTGGGTACCTAAATCTACTCTTGTAGGAGCTTGAGGAGGAGATTGGTAATGACCGGGTGAGCTCATGAGTCAAATTCAAATCCGGTTGCATCACCAAATGAGATTGCAGCTAAATTCGTATTCAACATTGGTATAAAATTCCTATCTATACAACTCATGTTAAATTAGCTCTAATCTAGTTTCATATGCTTAATTGACATATCATATAGTTCAATTCATTGAAAATCATTTAATTTAATTCATTGCAAATCATTAACCCTATTCACTGCAAACCAATTATCACATCCATTGATTTTAATTGTCAAATTTTAAATGGATGTTAGAATAAGGCTTGAATAGAAACCTAAATGAATTTAACTTTCATCTTACTCATTGTTTCCATTTAGCCTTATTGATAGGGGGTGCTTAAATGTTATATCTTTTATTAGAGTAATGAAGTGCTAAATTTAGGGAGAGCAACTTCATTACGATGACATCCTTTTGACTTATATATTTATCAATTTTTTTTAATGGATGTCAAAGGGGGAGAGATAATTAAGGGGGTAACTTGAAAATTTTGATAAAACTTGAACAAAAACTATGCACATCCATAGGGGGAGCATCTATATGCATAGTTTACATATACAATTTTCAAGTATTAAGATATCGGTTGCCATCATCAAAAAGGGGGAGATTGTTGGCTTTTTGGCCTTAATCTTATGTTTTGATGATTTAATCAACCGAATCTTAATTAGAGTAGCACACACTATGCATTGCATATATATTGTATTGTGCTAATCTCTACAGGTGATCAAGACTCAAGAAAGAAGGAAATGAAGTCAACACATGTAATTAAAGCTAAATCGAAGACATGTAATCTTGATTTCCTTTGAGTCTTAGGAACAAAGTGTAATTGAGCAAACTTGAGCTAAAATCAACTTAATCACACACTAGGTTCCCTATAGAAGTCACATACGAAATTTCACATAATTTGGACTTCAATAGATCACCCAAGCTTAGACCGGTAAACACCAAACCTGAACTGTAAAAGTCTGCCCACATTCGGTCGACCGCAACATGCCGTTCGGTCGACCGAATGATCAATTCTTTTGTTTGTGTTTTCACTGCCCTTATTCGGGCGACCGTGTTTTACCTTTCGGTCGACCGTCAGATCATATTTTCCCGACTGTTACTCTTGTCGTATATACCCAACGGTCGTATTCGTATTAAACCAAAAATACCCCAAATGTATTTCATGTATCGGTCGACCGAGGACCATGATCGGTCGACCGTTGGTTCATCTCTTGACAAACCCAAAGTGCCTGTCCATAATCGGTCGACCGCGAAACCTGTTTCGGTCGACCGTTCACACATTTGTTTGTCACCCCCAAAAGTGCCTGGACGAAATCGGTCGACCGAACCCTATCTTGTGTTCGACCGATGACTTAAGTGAACCTAAGTCGTAGAGTTGGGAGGTCGACCGTTGCTTAACCGGTCGACCGAAATGAGTGTAAAACTGCCAACCGGTCGACCGCGCTTCCCGTGTCGGTCGAACGAATTCAGCCAAAATTGGGTTCTGAACTTTCTGTTTTGTGTAATCACACCTCAACTCATACCCAATCAATACCAACGGCTCTATTCTCTCTAATGCCTATATAAGGAGTTGTAAAACACATTTTAACACAACTCTCACTACAAACTTGTCCCAAACTTTAGAGAGAATCCCAAACACTCAAAGCTACAAACCTTCCACACTTAGTGATTATTTCTTCATCCTACTCAAGTGTGCTCAAGATTTAGAGAGTGTTGCTCCACTCAAGTTCTCACTTGTTGTCAAAAGAGTAAAGGCTCCGGTGAAAGCCCGAAGCATCCTTCTCGGATTGTGAGAAGAAGATTCCAAGCTCGGCGAGGGTTGTTCGCGAGTTTGACGGTTGTAAAGGCGTTCTCTCCCGGCCCGGAACGGGGAGTGGTTAGTGAAGTCGTAAGCGGAGCTCGGTGATCCGAGCGGAGCTTGCAAGAGAGGACTAAGACCCATGTGGGGTGCCAAACCTCTATAAAAATGCCAAGTCATTTTGTGGTTTGCATATTCCTACACTTGCTTGTTTTAGTTTAAATTCCGCTGCATTTCTTTGATTGAATAAACAAGTAGGTAATTAGGTGATTAGCATTAATTGTGGACCCATAACCCACACGATCCTACAACTCTCTCTCAGGTTGTGAGAGGAGACACGAGCGAGGCGAGGTTGTTCGCGAGGCTCGGTGTTGTAAACGACGTTTGTCTCGGCCCGGAACGGAGATCAGTTAGTGGAACCGTAAGCGAGGCTCGGGGGATCGAACGAGGCTTGCGAGGAGGACTAGGACCCAAGTGTGGGTGCCGAACCTCTCTAAACTCCGGTGTCGACGAATTTGTGGTTTGCAATTGTCTCTTCCTTAATCCTTCGGTAATTACTTTTTATTCCGCATTTATATATCGATTAGAGGGCCATAGATCCTATCAAAATCAAGTCAGTCGATGATGATGGAAGTGTCGATACCTCACTTTTTTGAGATGATAGAAATGTCCCCCACTTATTTGTTTTATGCTGATTTTCTTCAGGTGAATGACTGGCTCCCAAGTCCAAGATTCAGAAAATATTTTTTGTTGTACATAAAATTTACTATTGATACATTAGATGTTGTACATTATATATGTTTTGGCAAAATAGAAATTGGATGTGGTGCAACTTCTCTTCCAAATGCTGGGAGTTTTATAAGAAATTAAAAATAAAACATAGTGTCGCAATTTTATGTAAGAAAATAGTGACGTTCTATTTTATTTGTGATGTTCTATTTCTTAATAATAAGACATACCACGTCGGATTTCCAATTTAAATCCGACGTGAGATGACCTTTTTATTAGATTTTTTGTGATGTTCAATTTCTTAATAATAAGACATACACGTTGCTGTTTAAATTAGAATCTGAAGTGACATGTCCTTTTTATTAGAAGACATACACAGTCATGACTTTCCACCAAATTTTACCAGGAAATTAATGCCATCTAAAAACAAAGTGGTCATCTTAGTGCCTTGGCTCTCTAGGCGTTGATCGGATAGACTCCCTATGGTCCTCCGACCATGTAATCGTCATCCTCGCTTAAGTACTCGTAGTCGCGTTGGAAGGCCATTTTTTATATTTGAAATGAACTGAACTGGAATTGAAATGAACTAAACTAGAACTACGAATGGAATACACCACAACCTATGATTTTATAGACCATGTAATGAATGGTCGTGTCCTTTCATAACGATTGTCAATAAGCTACCAATTTTTTATATATAATAACAGAACATAGAACGTCAGATAATATGTTAAAGACTGACGTGATATGTACTTTCTATTAGATTCCATTGCGATATTATGATTCCTAATAATAAGACATACCACGTCGGATTATAGCTTACAATTAAAAGTGATAGGTCTTAATAATAAGATATACCATGTCAGATTGTAGGTTAAAATCTGACGTGAGATATCATTTTATTAGATTTTTTGCGACGTTCAATTTATTTTGTAGCAAGAGATATCACATCGGTGTTTAGGTTAAAATCCAACTTGATTTTTGTTTTTTATTTGGAAGGAAATTTTTTGTGACGTTCTGTTTATTAACAATAAGTGATTTTTTTTGGCAACATACAAATTTGTAGTTTTTTTAGTATCATTGTATATAATTATACTGTTCTTGTTCGTTCACTTTTTATGAAATCAAACTAGACATCTCGATTTTATGATGAAAATTAGTTACAACTTGTTATGCCCGTAATCTGCACTCAGGACACAACAGTCAAACACAAACTACAATAAAGTGAAAAATGGACATTAACAAATATAATCAAGTCGATGCCTCAATTTAAAACAAAACATAAGTCATTGTCAGAGTTCAACTCGGAAGGGGAATACAAGAATTATGAGTTCCTACTGCATGATTACTAAGACGAAAAAAGGGAAAGTACATGACAGCAGAGCCCAACTTATACAGTCCACGTGTCCCAAGCCCAAGTCGCCTCTAGCCGCATGTTCCATCCCACCTGCAGACCCACAAGTCACGCCTGAGTCTTAAATCACGATTCGATACACCACCGCAACCCGACACCAAACTAGGCCACGCTGTCCAATTGGCTCACACTGGTCTTGTGTCCCAAGGAGACCACACGTCCCAGTGAAGCAAAGCATAAACCTCGACCCCACAGTGCATCTAATTCACAAGGCAACACTAAACCCGCTCTCACGTCATAACTCTCACACGTCCCTGCCAGACTGAGTGTGCCCCTCAACAAGACCGCGTATCCGAGCCACAAGGCAACTCGGTACTCTAACCACACGCCCGAGCCTACGAGCCTAGGTCCAGCGGCCACTCGTCACAATGCAGGTGAGGTGACCAGTTCCACATTCGGCTGACTCTAACACATCCTAAACTAATCACGCCTCCTAGTAAGACTGAACACGCACCTCGACCCAACCGTGCATCGGACCCACAAGGAAACGCCTACTCCAACCCCACGCCCGAACCCGTAAGCCAGCTCCAGCAGCCACTCGACACAATACGGGTGAGCTGACCAGTCAACCTCCGGCTCCGAGAACCTGACCACACGCCCGCGCCCGTGAGTCCAACTCCAAGGGTCACTCATCACAACACGGGTGGATCCTTCTAGACCGCTACAAACAAAGATGGGAAAATCCTAGCATCAAGTGATACGTGCCTCACACGTCACTACACCACTCGCCCAAGCCCGCGAGCCTAGCTCCGACGGCCACTTATCAAGACGTGTGTGGGCAACCAGTTCCACGAACCTCTCACAAACACACAAGACAAGGGGTAAATGCAATTCACCCCAACAATATAGGTCATACGACCCCAACAATTCATATCATAAGCCTTACTAAGGCAATACCAAATCTTAGAGCAATATATATAAACTTATGCGGAAAATAGTAAATTTCCCAATTAATATAAGTTACTACAAAATCTTGAAGTCCACGGAAAATGGGTGTTCCCTAAACTAACTTATTTTCTACAATTATGAAATGTCCAAGGTTTTTCCAGCAAATATTACCAACTGTTATAATACGACGTGAGATGACCTTTTTATTAGATTTTATTACGTCATTTCCTTCCTTAGTAATAGGACATATCAGGTCGGATTTTAGGTTAAACTCCGACATGCGATGTCCTTATTATTAGATTTTATTGTGACATCTTGTTTCTTAATAATAACACTCGGATTTTAAGGTGAGATACGACATGAGATGTCCTTTCTGTTGGACTTTACTGTGGCTTATTTTTTCTTAATAATAAGGCATACCACGTCAAAAATTTGGATAAAATCTGACACAAGCTGTCTTTTCTATTGTTGTTTTTTTGACATTTTAATCCTCAACTTTCAATCAGTTTGGGTACATTGCACATGTGGGTTTTTGATGGTTTGAACAAATATGGCCTCAATTTAAATGTCGATTGGATGTGCTTTTATGGTAATTGATACCAGAGATGTTTAAAGGTGTGTGTAGGGGATCAAAACACCAAATTGCTAAAGTTTACATAAATATCCTAAGGACTATTTTTTTTAAAATATGTCTCTTCAAAAAAGCTTTGTATATAAAGCTTGTCTTAAGCTCTTCTCTATCAATCTTCATTTGATTGCTTTTCTTTGTCAATACCAACGACAAATTTATACATATATACACTATATAAAGTGAATGCAATGCTTAAATCAATTTTTATCATGTTTTGACGTTATAAACTGGTAATTGATGCTCAAGTCAACATTGCATGCAATATGTGCGTGATTAAGGTTAGGTAAGTATAATCATCAAAATTAAGTTACTTAATATCCATAAAACCAAGTATTTGATCTTTGGGTCTTTAGACAACTTTCCAAACAATCCTCACATATTGATTAAGCTCCGCAGGCATAGCCATTAGCGAAAATTCATCTTCACGTGCTTGTTAAATGATTTGTATCAAATCATAGAGTGCAGTCATGTTACATATTCTTTATTTTACCTCATATTTATGCTACTTGAGTTTTTATTTGATGTGTTTCAGGTTTTAGGTAATAAAGAAGTGAAAGGAAGAGAAAACGACTAAAATGCAAAAAGAAAGGACCTTATTTAAGCATATTGAACCTATTTATCATGATCTACGACCCATGTTCAATTAAGGAAGGACCCCGATGAAACCTGGAGGGACCTGAACGTAAGGAAAATATTTCTGGAGCAATAATCCCTTAATACCATGATCTTGAGGACTATTTCGGAAATTCAGGACCAAACGGGCTTGAACATACTACTCCGAGCGCACCCCACATGTTCAATAGGTGAACTAAAGCTCCTGTCACAATTTGAGGTCGATCTAAGCAAAATAATCCCCTATTGGTGGATCCAGTGTGGAGATTGATGCCGAAATTTCTCTCACGGGTCAGGTTGTCAAGTCAAAGAACTCCGAAATGTCCACATCTGATTTACATTCGTCAGATTGCTCCAAGATTCATTTATACCTCTGTTTCTTCTATAAATAGCAATGCTTCTCCCACCTTTAGACACTCTCTCCACCCCCTCCATTAGAATAGGTTTAGTGTTGTGTATTTTAAAAGTTCAAAACCGTAAGTGTACGCCCTCGTTGAAGTGGTGACAAGTATGGGTCATGTCCACGATGTGCGAGTGTGGGTTGTCGTCGACCAAACTCGAGTGGGGGAAGAAAATTAATGAGGATTGAGTGAGTGTATCAACAATAAATCAAGCAAATTACAATTTGAAAAATAAATGCGACTAATCCTATAGTAGGTGGAGAATGTGTGCAACAATATAGTTGTTTGACACGTGTGTATACAATTATGCTCTCATGACATGAAATAATGTCGAAATCTATAAGGGACATCATTAAAACATTCAAAAGACTACTTAAGAAAAGGTAAAGATAACCAAATGCTCACTTGTCAATCTTATCTCTTTATCAACTCCAATCTTATTCTCACCTCATCATTCCCCACAAAGTGGGACCACTAACCAAAGCATGTGCTAAGCATCCAGTAAGACCATTAACACATCAAAGGCAAGAGTGACAAACCCATCAAAATGGGTATGAAAATCATTTGAAGCTCCAAGATTATGATTAAAATACACACAATTCTAATAACATTCACACCACATCCTCCTCCATCCCCAATGGTGGTTGATTACTCACTAATCATATCCCTAACAAAGAAAAGAACAAAAGAAAAACAACACATGAACAAGTAAAGGAAACTAAGTATAACCGAAGCAATGGAATAAAAATTGCATCAAATGAAAGACAAGAACATAAAGAACATGAAACTAAAACTTTATTAAGAAAGAAAGATTAGAAGATGGTGTTTCTCTTCTCCGCCACTATACGATTAAGCAAGAAAAAAAAGATTTATTTAGTTATACAACCGCAAGTGCACGACGTCGGTGAAGACACGACAAGTATGGGTCGAGTCTCAGGGGGCATGCGTGAGTCTAAGTCTACAATACTCGAGTGGGGGAGAAGAAGAGAGAGGAATGAAAGCTAAATTAAACTACGATGCAAGTTAAATAAAAAACCAACGATAAATTAAAACCCCTTAGGGGGTAGAGAAAGAATGCGAAAATGAAAGTATGTGTATGGTCTTCAATTGTCCTCATCACAACTTGTCATAAATGAAATCCATAAACCAAATTCAACTTTGCCTCCACATGAAATAAGGTAAAACATTATCATTAAAGCATACAAGTCAACAATTGAAATAAGGCTAATGTGAAGACATGTAAAATGACCACATCCAACTTTGTCTCGACGTGAAATAAGATTTTACACAATCATTAAAACATATAAGACAATAATTAGGATGAGGCCCAAATGAGCACATGCATGCACATGTAATGTTTCCTTCTTCAACTACAACCTTATCCTCACCTCATCATTTCCCATAAAATAAGCCCACTAATCTAAGCATGTGCTAATCATCACTCAAGAGTATTAGTACATCAAAGATAAGAGTGAAAATCCCATTAGATGGTTAGGGAACTCATGTGAGGTTCAAAGGTAGGATTAATAAACACACTAATACATTACATAAGGTGGGTCTCTTACCCAAGGTATCCTCTAAGGAACTCGCAATACCCTCGTTAGTAAGTAGTTGTTTGGTGTCCCTCTTTTTTCTAGATGATCTGTAACAATAGTGAGAGGTAAATTCTCTCCATGTCGTATGAAATTAGGGGTATTAGGCATCTCTTGCTCCACCAAAGGTGAGTCCTTAAGAGACACAACATTAAGATCATGTGGCTTAAGGGCCATGGGACAAAAAGAGAAGGCACAATCCTATGCCGACTCGTAATGAAGCTGGTCCATGCTATTCTCAATTTGAATCAAGCCCCCACCAAATATTCATGAATTGAAACCCCAAGTCCCTCAGACTGACTAGGAGTTTGATTTTGGAAGATTGTGCTTTGAATTTGTGGATGTCGTGGTGGTTCGATATCAAAAGATGAATTCTCATGTTAACAAGAAAGGTCAGCCTCTTCATGTTACTTAATTGTTGTGTCATTTGACTCACTTGCATTCCCATAGTTTGCAAGGAATTAAAGTTAGACTTCAATAAAATTTTAGTGCTTTCCATTAACGTTTGGAGGGTTCATTTTAAGGAATCAAGTTTGGGGTCAATAGTGAGGTTCATGTTAGAATTTGGAAATGAATGGGTTGGGTGTTGATAGGCTACGAATTAGTCCACGTGGTAATGGGTGGTGGATGGTAGGGATGTGGGTATTCGGAAGGAGAATAATGGGGTAGGTAGGATGTATAAAAATTTGAATCAAGATTGTCTCCCCATGAATCCATCCCTCTTTGGTTGTGCAGATGCGTAAAGATCACATTGAGCATTTTGGGAAAAGCCATGCTCATACTCAGGCTCTAGGGGAACATAAAGACATTCCCCGATAACATGACCACTAAACCTGCAACAGTCACACGGTATGGCTATTGAAGCCGCCAGTGCACTCATATCCTCTACCGCACTCATGAAAGAGGCCAAAGTTTCTTGTAATGTTTCAGTTTGTTGACCAACATATGATCTGATACAACTACATGGTGGTCTAGCAGTCAGTGCCTCTCTCATATTACCCCAATTTGAAGACTACTCAGCATAAACATTACGATTGTCCCAACCATGCTAGTTGTTCGTCTGAGGGACCCCAGGATGCATGGGTCTAGAATACCAGGGAGAATAGTCCTGGTCCCAACAATGAAATGGATGGTCGCTCATGTAACCATCCATCTCGACTTAGTACTCTCGAGTCGACCACACTCACCACCATGAGGCCATGCTCGTAAAAAGTTCTTGACTCGACCCTAAAACGCTTATCATATATACCCAACGGTCGTATTCGTATTAAACCAAAAATACCCCAAATGTATTTCATGTATCGGTCGACCGAGGACCATGATCGGTCGACCGTTGGTTCATCTCTTGACAAACCCAAAGTGCCTGTCCATAATCGGTCGACCGCCAAACCTGTTTCGGTCGACCGTTCACACATTTGTTTGTCACCCCCAAAAGTGCCTGGACGAAATCGGTCGACCGAACCCTATCTTGTGTTCGACCGATGACTTAAGTGAACCTAAGTCGTAGAGTTGGGAGGTCGACCGTTGCTTAACCGGTCGACCGAACTGAGTGTAAAACTGCCAACCGGTCGACCGCGCTTCCCGTGTCGGTCGAACGAATTCAGCCAAAATTGGGTTCTGAACTTTCTGTTTTGTGTAATCACACTTCAACTCATACCCAATCAATCCCAACGGCTCTATTCTCTCTAATGCCTATATAAGGAGTTGTAAAACACATTTTAACACAACTCTCACTACAAACTTGTCCCAAACTTTAGAGAGAATCCCAAACACTCAAAGCTACAAACCTTCCACACTTAGTGATTATTTCTTCATCCTACTCAAGTGTGCTCAAGATTTAGAGAGTGTTGCTCCACTCAAGTTCTCACTTGTTCAACACCATACAAGTCTTAGTCAAGTCGCACCCCCTCTGCGCCTGACCCGAGCTTCATCATTGTCGCCTTAACACCATACAGGTGCCACCTGGCGCCACATGTGATGCTCACACTTGGATTCTATAGGTCACATGAATTGTAGGAAGATTCATGTCAATCCTCACCAACATAGGGGATCTCATCTTGATTCCTAATTAAGGCAACTATCCTATCATGAACTTCTCTGGATCTATCATACAAGATCTCTTCATGATCAGTCTCATCTCTGCTCGCTATCAAAAAGCGCCAGAGGCGAATGCTCATGTGAGTGAGCAATCTTCAGCCTATTGACAGAATAATATTTTATGCTAGAACAACTACATCAACCAAACAGATATAGTCGAAAGAAAAAACACAATCACTCATAAAAGGAAGTTAGACATGCCAATACATCAAAGTCTGCGTAAGCCTAAGGACTTCACTTGAGACGCAAACGAGTCCTTAACTATAGCCTTGGTAAGAGGGTCAGCTACCATAAGACTAGTACACACATGTATTAACACAACTTCCTTTCTCGCCATGATGTCCTTCACAAAATGATACCTAACCTGTATATGTTTGGTCTTTCCATGATATTTGGGGTCTTTCACATAACAAAGGGCAGCCATGCTGTCACAATAGACAACAACAGGCTCATCAGATGTCTCTACTAGCCTAGTATGTTGTAAGAACCTCCTCAACCAAACTGCCTCCTGTACTACTGCAGAGCATGCAACATACTCTGCTTCCATAGTCGACAGGGCTATATAGGTTTGCTTCTTGCTGGACCATGAGATGGCCCCATTAGCCAGCAAGAAAGCATAACAAGAGGTAGACTTCCTTTCATCAATGTCTCCAGCCCAATCGGCATCACTATAGCCAATCAGGCGGAGATCTGATGCTTGGTAACACAGCATGTAGTTACTCGTTCCTCTGAGGTATCTCATGATTCTCTTGACTGCCTTCCAGTGCTCCATGCTTGGGCTGGACTGGTATCGACTCACCATACCCACAACATAACAAATGTCTGGCCTAGTACACATCATAGCGTACGTAAGGCTTCCCACAACATTGGAGTATGGAACCTTGCTCATTTTGGTCTTCTCTTCAGGAGTATCAGGATGCTTATCAAGGCTTAAGTGCAAACCCTTCTCAATAGGAGTGTCGATTGGTTTGCATTTGTCCATATGGTATTTCTTCAAGACGTTATTAATATAAGTCTCTTGACACAATCCCAGAAGTCTCTTGGACCTATCTCTAACAATCTTGATACCAAGGACGTAGCTAGCTTCACCTATGTCCTTCATATCAAACGTGGAGGACAACCACTCTTTAGTGGATTTCAGCAACTCTTTGCTATTGCCAGCCATGAGTATGTCATCAACATACAAGGTCAGAATGACAAATTTAGCATTGGATCTCTTAACGTACACATAGTGATCTTCCTCAAGCATAGAGAACGCATTCTCTGATATAGCTTGATGGAAGCGAATGTTCCACTGTCTAGACGCTTGTTTTAAGCCATATAAGGACTTATTGAGCTTGCACACTTTGCGTTCTTGTCCTTTGACTTCAAAACCTTGAGGTTGATCCATATAGATCTGCTCCTCAAGTTCTCCATTGAGAAAAATAGTCTTTACATCCATTTGGTAATGCTCTAAGTCCATCTGAGCTTCAATAGTTAGTAGAAGGCGGATGGAGGCAAAGCTAACCACGGGTGAAAAGGTTTCCTCAAAATCCACGCCTTCTCTTTGGGTGTAGCCTTTAGCTACCAGTCTATCCTCGAATCTATCAATAGATCCATCCGCCTTCCTCTTAATCTTGAGGATGCACTTGGCCCCAATGGCCTTTCGGTTCGGCGGTAAGTCGACCAAGTCCCAGACTCGATTAACTTTCATCGACTCCAACTCTTCCTATATAGCTGCTAGCCACTATTTCGCATTTGGACCTTCCAAAACCTCTTTCAAGGTCTCCGGTTCTTTCTCATCGATTATTGTCATCCCAGAAGATTCATAATCAATTTCTTCTTGAGCTATCATGAGGGCCTCTTCCTCTAAGCAAAACCGCCTATGAGGAATGAGCCTGCGATTACTTTGACGCAGATGGGTATCTGATGGCTCATCCTCCGTGAGAGCTATCGGATCCTTAGCATTGCTGCTCCCACTAGGATTGACTGGTGGAACCTCATGTTCAACTTCTAGATCCCATGGAGTGGCAATGTCCTCATCTTGTTGTTCAAAGAAGTCCACTGACTCTTTGATAGCTCCGGCAAGAGTTGGAAAATCATTTTCCAAGAATGTGGCGTCCCTAGACTCCAGTTCCGTCCTTCTTTAATTCTCGTCTAACCCGATAAAAACATAACCTTTGGAGAGATCACTGTATTTTACAAAGATACACTTTTTCCCTCTAGGTCCTAGTTTTCCATATCGGTAACTAGTAGAATGAATGTATGCCGCGCAACCCCAAGGACACAGCTGACTAAAATCAGGCTTCCATCTTCCGATTTTGTTGGAACTCTATTAAGGATATAGGCAACAGTCGTTAGAGCATCTCCCCAAAACGAAATTGGCAAGCTCGCATGCGCCGCCATGGATCTAATCATCTCTAGCAACGTTCTATTCCTTCTCTCGGCAACACCATTTTGCTGAGGAGTATAAGGCATAGTGAGTTGTCTAGATATCCTCTTTTCATCACATAACTCTTTGAACATTGTGGAGAGATACACCCCACCTCTATCCGTTCTAAAAGTTTTTATCTTATTATCCAATTGATTCTCTACCAAGCTCTTGAATCTCTTGAAATATTCTAGAGCTTCTGACTTGTGAGAAATAAGATAAATATGACCATATCTAGTGAAGTCATCAATGAATGTGATGAAGTAACTTTGTCCATGTCTAGTACGCACATTCAAAGGTCCACAAATATCCTAGTGAATTAGTTCTAAAGGAGAAGTAGCCCTAATGGCTTTTCCGAACGGTTTTGTAGTTGCCTTTCCAGCTAGACAAGATTCACAGGTCGGCAATTCAAATTTGGAGCATTCTCCTAATACCCCCTCCTTTGCCAACTTGTTCATCCGGTCAACACCAATGTGACCTAGTCTAGCATGCCACATAACTGAATTATTATTCATCGAACTTTGACTCATAAAGGCACTAGTGTTATGATTGAAATCATAAAGTACGTCCAACACAATAAAACCGTCTGAAAGAAAGGCACGTCCATAATAAATGTTAGCAAGGTATAAACCCATATCATTGTTCTCAAAAACAACTTTAAAACCATGTCTCATCAAAACAACAACAGAAATAATATTTTGCCGTATAGCTGGTGCATACAACACGTCGTGAAGTAATAGGATCCGACCACTTCGCAAAGCCACTTTGCATGTGCCAACTCCAAGAACTTCAATGCTAGTGTTGTTCGCCATGTTTATTCCCCTCCCACTTGGAACACGGCGATATTCCACGAAGGCAGAACGATCCTTTGTTACGTGGTCCGTGGCACCTGAATCCACAATCCACACAGGAGAGTGAGCAGTGAGCATCACAAAACTAGTCACGTTACAATTCAAGGGATTACACACAGTAATTACCTTTTGCTCAGTGCACTCACGAGCAAAATGTCAGTCTTTCGGCAATTAAAACAAGTTACATTAGACTTATCTTTCCCACCTCCGGATCCTCGAGGTCGTTTCTTTCCATCTTTGTTTTCTGTTTTGTTTTTATTAGCACCCTTCCTGCCTTTAAAACCCTGAGCTCTATCTCTTTTGTGCTTAAAACCTGCACTCCTCCGAGGAGCGCCAGCTTCAACAGCAAACACTTCAGTTAGAGGGGCTTCCGCATGCGGTCCTCCTCCTGCTCTAGGTGTTTTGCGGCCTGGTCAAATGTGCTGATGTCATTAGCATGAGTCAGATGGACCTGCATATGCTCCCAACTCTTCGAAGCAAAAGATCTGATGAGAGCAGACACTTGCTCCTCCTCGGTCTTAGCAAGACCGGCAGCGCTCAGCTCGCTTATCATGTTTGACATTGCGGTAATATGCTGCCTCATCGTGTGACCTTGGCGCATTTTATACCCATCAAACATGAGCCCAAGCTGGAGGGCCCTTGTGACGGAGGTCACTCCGTACTGAAACTTCACAGCTTCCTACAAGGCCTTTGCAATTCGCAATTTTTCAAACCGAAGTAACAGATCATCTCGCATCGAACTCAGAATTGTAATGCAAGCAATACGGTCTTTCTTCTTCCATGCATTATAGACATCCATATTTCTGCGATGCTGCGCAGTGTTCCCCTCCTCGGGGGGAGACATAGTTTGGGTTATATTTTCTAACATGTCCTGATCCTCTAAGAGATACTCAATTTTACGATGCCAGAGATCGTAATTTCTTTCATTGAGTTTATCTCCTCGAGTCAGATCAGCGACAATGCTTTTGGAAGCAGCCATAAAAATCTAGGACAAAAAACCACATAGCGATACATGAGTTCTAACATAAAATACAACGAGCCTCAATAGTTATAAAAAAATAAACTAACTTAATAACTATAGAATTTAGACGAAAGGAAAACATAAAGCGTTCGATCAAATCGTCATGCAATAGTTAATAAAGCTATTTTACCAATTCATATATTGCGCTCCATCATGATTTAATAACCCTAAAAAAACGTATAAATCATGGCAAATCAGCAGCAAATAAATAATTATCCGCCGGTTGCAAGGTGGTTTACACAAAACACTTCTACCTTGCAACTCCCACTAGGCATGCAAGTTCCAAAAAAACGTTGCTTTCAAAACATTCCAATCAAGATCATACAGAAATTAATTGCTACATTACTTCCATATCGAGCTAAGGATCCCCCATAGGGATTTAGCACTGTAGATGGGAACCTGCATAAGCCTTATAGCAATAATATCGCAATAATAAAAATAAAGGAGCCCCTCGTCTCCCTATGGCAATAAATAGTCCACAGTCCATAAATATTACAGTCCAATGCGATATCTATTGCAAATGGAAATGAATGAATGAAATTACGCTCAACTCTCAATAAGGCAGTAAATAAAATCCGCAACCATTCATTCCATACAAGCACAATATTTCCATACGTTAGGACAATCCGACGTATGAAAAAAATACCATAAAGTGTGCACCTCTTTCACACAAGAAGGAAGTAATGCATAAGGAAACAATGCATGTATGGTGCACGAATATTGGCAAAAAAACGTGTTAGGTAATAACAACCAATCTCCACAATAATCATTCTCAAAACAGAATTTCTTTCTTCTTTCCCTAATCAATATAATCATGATAGCATAAACAATTATCCTACTTTGATTAGGAAAGAAAAAATTCGAAATTCTTTGGTGGAGAGCAACACATATTTGTGCATCAAAGGAAGGCATTCAAAAAATACTTTTAAGGCAATAAAACTCCTGCCCATAATATCCTCTAAAAAATTTCAGAATTTGCCAATCTTTCCATAATCAATATAAGCATGCAATGAACAATAATTATGCTACTTGTATTGGAAAGAAAAATTCGAAATTCTTTGGTGGAGGGCAACACATATATGTACATTTGATGAAAAGGAAATATTTCAAATGAAATGCATGCAATCATTCCAAAAGAAACACATAGCCGAATGTTAGCAACAAACATGTACATAATTCGGCAATCATCATCTAATTCGGCAATCATCTAGATGCATGCATATATTATAAAAAATGCACACACATGAATAAGGCAACAACCTTCTATCCTTAGATGCATAAACAAGAGTTTTGAAACACAAATATGATACATAATCCGAAATATATGATCACATCATGAGATATATGCAATATCCAACTCTTGTAACAAAAATCATCATATTTCTCTTTAACATACATACGCATAAAATCAGAGAAAAATAAAATCTAGCCGCATGCTTGAAGGATGGAATACACATTATGCGCAATCATCATAGATGAACATATAACCCTAGGCACATGCATATCAAGAAAACTACATTATGCGCATGAATGAAGCATCCATATTCAACTCTAGATGCATGCTTAAAGATGAAACAAATATTATGCGCAAAAGGATGATGAATCATGTAATACTAATCGCATCTATAAGATGAATCAAAAGGCCATGTGCTAGGGTGAGGAAAATATGCCATCAAACCCTAGCCGCATAGTCAAGTAATCCAAAAACCATGTACTCGGGTGAGGAGCAAAAAAACCGACCACCAAACCCTAGGTACATCAACCAAAAAATATCAAAAAATGATACATGCACAAGGTGAGGAAATCAACCATCAAACCGTACGTGCAAGATCAACATAGAATTGGAAAAAAAAAACATGCGCATGGGTGAGGAGATTTGCCATCAAACCCTAGGCCCATGAATGGAGAGAAAGAAAAATAGCAACAACATATGTATCCATTTTTTCTTTATTTCTAAGAACCACCGAAATTATCTCAACTCAAATGAAATAAAGAAAGGTGCTCAAAAACCAAAAACTCGAAGGTGACCAAGATGCGTCTGGTACCAATGTTAGCAAACTACGATTTAGTCTACATGTTCGGAATTTACCTTGGGTGGAGAGAACCTGTGGCAGCGGAAGAAGAATCGACGATCACCTTACGGAGTCTTCTTGAGCACAGGCCGGTCTTCTAGTCTCTTGGAGAAGAAGAACAAATCCACAACCCAAGAGTCCTACTTGGTGGAAGGGACGGATTTGAAGGAGAGGGAGGTGGCGGCTAGGTTAGGGTGGAGGCTAGGGTTTTGCACATGAGATCCATCTCTCCAATGGGAGGCTCCCCTCCTTATATAGATGGCTCCACCCTAAACCCTAAATGTGTAGTCCAATAGGGACGCGCCATGTGTCAGTGCTTTGGGCAAATATCTTATTAATCCTAGATTAATCCAATACAACACACTCAAGTAGAACAAATATGAGGTAAAATAAAGGATATATAACAAGAATGCGATGTATGATATGCTACTAATAGAAAATCTACTGTATGAGTACAATGAAGAAGGAAGAGGAAGAAGGGAAGGATTACAAGTGCATTTATAGAAGATCAAAGAGTTTGGATTAATCTGGGGGCAATCAGACGGTTGTAAATAATATATGAATGTTTTGGAGTTCTCTAACCTAACTACCTGATCCACTGGACAAACTGGGGGATAATGGACCCTTATGATCCGGCAATAGAATATTTGGATTAGCCAATGGTGGATTTTTTGGCTCCCCACCCACCCTAAATTTCACGAGATGCTTTACTTAACGAGTGTAACATAAGGGGTGCACCCGAAGCAGTTCGTTCGAGCCCGTTTGGTCTTAATTACTGAATTACTCCTCAAGTTCATAAGATTATGGACTTTTACGACCAACATAATTTTCTTTACACATGGATCCCTCTTGATTTGCAATCCGGTCGTTGAGCATTACAAACAGGTCCAAAAGGCTTCCAAAATAGTCATTTCTTCTTGTATTGAGGCCCCTTTTGGTTCTTTTCTCTTTTTTATTACCTAAACCCTGAAATGTATGAAACAAATACCCGAGTGGCACAAATTTGGGGTGAAATAAGTGATATAAAGCATGAATGATTCATATGATATGCTACTAATCATTTAGTTTACCGAATTGGGCAACAAAGAAATGACGATGGATGAAAGTTGTAATCTAACTCTTTGGTTAATCTAATGTTATATTTGAGTTCCTCTCTTCTTTAGTTTCCTTTCTATCCAAGTATTTTTACATTTCGTTGGTTGATTAGTAGTTTGCTATTCTTGCCATGTTAGGGTAGATTTCTTGCGTTCCATGCTTGTTGTTATGAGTAGAGAGTAGATTCACCCTATTTGGTGTGGAGGTGATGTAGACTATGTGTTGTGGCGATAGGTTCTTCTTATGTATATCATTTCCATGTGCTTAATGTATATATATACTTGTAGCGTGCTTTAAACTTGTATTAGATAATATAATAGCCAGACTAGTGATTAGTAGCATATCATGCATCATATTCATGCTATATATCCTTAAGTTTACCCCAATATTGTGCTACTCGAGTATTTGTTGTTATATTTCAGGTATTCGATAATAAAGAAGAGAAGAGAAGAGAAAAAGGACTGAAACATAAGAAGAAGAAACTTAAATGAAGCAAAATGGATCTCTCTGTCATGCACAATGACCCATCTGCAAGAGGGAAATTACCTCGACGTAAACCCAGAGGGACCAAATAGCAAATCTAGAAACTCCACCCCATCATGAGGAGTATCTTGGTAATAAGATTTGGGTGCAGGCTCAAAGGACTGACCAGGGCACACCCCTCGTGCATAATTAAAGAAATTAAGTAGAAGCACGAAATTGAGTCGTATATGACCAATTTGGACCGCCAATTGGCGATCCCTTTTTATCAGAATCTGACCCAGTTTTGCTCGGATATGGGTTATGTTTTTATGACTATTCTTGGAATGTTTCATTAGTCCCACACCGGGGGATAGTTCCCAGTTGCCTTTTTCATGTCTATAAATAGAACTCTTCTTCATCCTTTGTAAAAATACCATTGATTGGTGGTCATTCTCTCTACTTGGAGTAAAGCCTTGGAGCAAAACTCAAGTGAAGAAGAATTCTACTTGTAATGTGAGTTCTCAATAAAATATTTTTTCTAGTTTGTTTTAATGTTGTCTCTTTCAAAGCTTGTATGTTTATCTTAGTTTTGTTTTCTTAATCTTAGTATAATTAGTTAGAATTTCTTGCTTCCTTAATACGATTGTTAGCTTAATGTGTAGTTAGATGATATTTATACATGTAATAAAGAATGGGAATGAATGCTATCACATGCAATATGTGATGAATGTGAAAGTATGCTTGTTTGTTTAAAAGAAAATACTTGACTTGATAGGGTTTGCGATAACCATTAGGTACTTCCCATGCTTGTTTAGGTTCTTAATAACCAACTTGTTTATGCTTAGGCTAATCAACTAGGTTAGGGGTTGGAATGATTGGTTTTGCCACAACCATTAGGTACTTCCTATGCATGAAAACACAACCTACACTTGTGTACACACACTCCACCCCTTGGGTCTTTCTTCTTACTGAATTTGATCTTTCTTGGTTGTTAGTTTCTTAGTTAGTTTTAGTTAGTCTTGTGCTTTCATCTTTCTGGTTGGTTATTTCCTTGTTTAGTGTAGCCTAGTTTAGCGTAATCAAACTTATTCTCCCCTTTATTTTCCACTTGATTTCTAAAGAACCAGAGTTCACAAACTCCTTGTGGACTTGATCCGTACTTGCCACCGCTTCATGGCAGCTGTACACTTGTGTTATTATAACTGAATCGAAACAACCACTACTGTAGAAATGGGTATATACGTCGGATATAAGGCTCCCCAGACCCGACGTCTCTGTATACGTTGTATATACATAGACGTCAGTCTCTCAAAAGCTGATGTCTATTAGTTAGGTATAGACGTCCCCTGTTATATACGACCGACGTCTATACCTAGACAATAGACGTTGGCCATCTAGCCTACCCGACGTTTATTGTGTAGGTATAGACGGCGGTCATATATAACACCCGATGTCTATGGCTTTTTTTAATAGAATAGACGTCGGGTAATACAAACAACCGACGTCTATTCCTAAACTTGGACAAAAAAATAGCAATCATCCTGCACCAAAAACACTACATAGAAACACATTCAACCTCCACAAGAAAAGCATTCATCCTGCACGAAATTCATTCACAAAGACATACACAAAATCATTCAACACATTTGGCATTCATACACAAACACTTGGCATTCTCATTCCAAAAAGGATGTGATTATATTAAGGCATATCATTGGATGTTTGCAATACAAGTTAATTAGCTAAATAAATTACAAAAATGTGTTAGTCATATGAGAAACTCTTAGTTCATTAACATGTTTCTGATAAATAATGAGCCTATCGATCGCAAGTATCATCGAGCTCCTATTGCGTGTATGGATCACTATTCTTTTGGAAGACCTATAAAAATACAAGTTAAAAATAGTAAATCTAGATAATGGAACTACAATGATACAACTGAATAATGATCTATATTACCTTGGATAGGGATAGGTCTTGAATTGCAAATTGGAGGATTTCCTCCCTGTATCTTATCACGTAGTAATCACATTCCGTATTTCCAGTCTGCTTGTGGTACTACTAACATATAAATTTGCTAAATATATGTTCAACTACTTAACTTAATTAACAAAAATGGGAGAAAGAACTCACTCCCATTCCATTCCATGTTACTCCAGCTTTTGGGGTTCTTTTCTTGCACGGAAAAGGGAGGTTTCCCTCCAAAATTTCATTAATAATTGCAAAAGTAAGTACATACATTGTAATATATACATACTGCTAAAAGAAGTGCAGCTAACTAATGTGTAAAGAAATGACATAGAAAGAAAACAATGGCTTAGAAACGACACTAGTTCAGCCCAACTGCCGACTGTAGAGTACTGGTCCCTAAATCCTCTTCTGAGCACCACTCTACGACCCTAAACAGAGCATTTACCGAGTACTCGTCTTACTTTTACATCAATCACAGCAGCAGGCATCATAGGGGTTTGATGCTATAGCCAAAGCCCCTCAAATATGCTATATTCGGGATCTTCAGTACCATTCTTAACCCGCGGTCCACAGACTTGCAACTTTTGGGGTTGTTCTCCGGCCATGTAACGCTCTGTAAACCTTCATTGTCCTTAGTACCACAAGTTATGTAACTTGAATTCAATAATACTAAAAAAAACCACAGATTACAAACACGATGATTAATAGAACAAACTTACAAATTTACATGTTTCTTTATGGACTCAATTGGTTTATTTGACCCCAACTGATCAAACCAATTTGCCGAATTAGTGACGGTGCATACAAGACAAGCATCCAATGAGCCTTGTTTATATATAATTAGAAGTTTATTACAAAATAAAATTCCACTTTGAATTAACAAGTTTACCTCGCATGATAAGGGACCAGATAATATTTTTTGTCTTTTTCTTTCATGAGAGTCCCAAGCTGCCACGATTTATCATCATTCTCGTATATATAGATAGATGGACTGATAAATCCAAATATTTGATCGTCGGGAAAGGCTGACCTTGTGGCGTGATTGACATAATTTCATGCTTATATTTGTATCTTATATCCATTATCTTACACCTAAGCAATGCTACGTGACGAGTTTTGTGTTTGAATTTAAGAAATAAATAGGTTTGAAGAGATGAAGCATGAAAGGACCCAAAAGAAGGGAAAAGGACTTAATTGTGAGACCTGGGGACTAAGATGCAAGGGAGAAGGACCTAAACGTAAGACCGAATGACCAAAGAGCAAAACAGAAAACTCCACACCATCATGGGGAGTATTTTGGCAATTCTATTCGGGTGGAGCTCCAACAAGTGAAGTAGATGCATCAAAGACCAACAAAGAGATCCAGAATAAAATCCAGCGTGATCCGGACCATATAGACCGCCAACTGGCGGTCCAAGATTACTAATTGGCGGTCTTTTTTGGCCCAAATCCGCTAAGATTTTGGTGGGTCGCGTATTAGTGTGTATTTAGTCCATTTATGGTATTTGTTTAGTCCCACATCCGGGGATTGTCCCGGATTGCCTTTTTCTTTGGCTATAAATAGAACTCTTCACCTTCTATTGTAAACTACCCATTGCTTGGTGGCATTCTCTCTACTAAGGAGTAAGCGTTGAAGCAAAACTCAAGGTGGAGAAGAATGCTACCTTCAATGTGAGTCGTTGTTAATAAAATAATTGTTTTAGTTTCTTTTAATCTTGTCTTTTAATTCTTGCAGGTTTCTTTAGTTTATATTTCTTTCAATTAGCTTCTTTAATATTCCTTTCTTGCTTAGTCTAATTTCATTTCAGTAGAATGCTTTATTTTAATGTAGGTTGTAGTGTAATGATTAGTGAGTAGTTCCATCCCCATTTGGGGGTGCAGAAATATGTGATATGATCATGTAGTGTATTAGGTGTGTGTTATCTTAATCCATTGAACCTTATATGATTTCCATAACAATCTAATGGGATTTCACTCTTATCTTTGATATGCTAATGCTCTTGAATGAAGCTTAGCTTATGCTTAGATTAGTGGACCTATTTTATGGGGAATAATAAGGTGAGGATATGGATGGAATTAATATTGGAAACACAAATTGTAGTGTATGTACTCTTGTTGCCTTTACCTTGGTTAATGCCTTGTATGTTTTAATGATATTGGGTTATCTTATTTCATCTGGAGGCATAGTAGGGTCTAGTCTTTATACATGAGTTCATTTAGCTTCATTCCAATTATTGTCTTGTATGTTTTAACGATATAGTCTTATCTTATTTCATGTGGAGGCAAAGTTGGAGTTAGTTTTATGATTTCATGCACTACATGTTGTGAGGAGTATAATTGAACACACACACACATCTTTATATTCACATTATTTCTCTACCCCCTTGGGGTTTAGTTTTATTGCTTATCTTCCATTTTCTTTTTGCATTGTAGTGTAGTTTAGTGTAACCAACCTTTCTCTCTTTTCGCTACCACTCGCCTTCGAACAAACCAAAAGTCGACATACCTCCCTGTGGATCGACCCGTATTTGCCACCGCTTCAACGCGGCCGTGCACTTGCGGTTTAATATAAAACGAATCAATCAAGTTTTTGGCGCCATTACCGGGGAGGTGCTCTGTCCAGACCTTGGTTTGGACGATTCGAGTGGTTTTTAATTTTTTTGTTTTCAGTTTTTCTTAGTTTCAGGGATCCTAGAGATCACGGGGAGGCTACTGGACGAATTGGAGCAGAAGAACTTCAACAAGGACCGCCAATTGGCGACCGGGTGAGTATTTTTGGCTCTCAATTTTCTTCGGGTAGTTGATGCTTTCACTTTAGTTATCTGGGAGCACTATTTTGCATGCTGCGATTTCTAGTTTGCTCCCAGATTTAATTTCAATTCCCTTTAATCAACTTGGACCAGAAAACTCAAACCAAAATATTAGACTTCTAGCCATCTAGGTCATGCATCATTTGTAGACCTTGCATGCATTTGTCTTTTCTTTACTTTATACTTTGTTGTTGATTGTTGGCGTGAGGTACGTGCACCAATCTAGTTATTGGGGTAACATGAGAGAGTCACCGACTACTAGACCACAATCTAGTTATGTCGGATCATATGCTGGTCAACAAACTGAGACATTACGACAAACTTTTGCCTCTTTCATGCGTGTGGCAGACGACATGAGTGCACCAGTGGCTCCAATAGCCGTACCGTGCGACTATTGTGGGTTGAGTGGTCATGTTATCGGGGAATGTCCTTATGTTCCCCCTAAGCCTGAGTATGAGCATACGTTTTCCCAAAATGCTCAATATGACCATTACGCATCCGCGTACAACCGGAGAGTGATGGATTTGTGGGGAGACAATTGATATCCAAATTCTTATACTTCATTTTCACCTAGCATCCTCCTCCTGAATACCCAGAATTCTACCAACACCCCACTTCTAATCATTGGACTCATTCTCAGCCCATCAACACCCAACCCCAAAATTTCCCAAGCTCTGACTTGGACCTCATAGTTGACCGCATACCTGATTCCTTGAAACAAACTTTTCTTACATTCATGGAAACCACTCAACAGTCCATACAAAATATGGCACTGCAAGTGAGTCAAATGTCGCAGCAATTACGTGAACGTGAGGAGACTAACCTTTCTTGTCAACATGAGGATTCATCTTTTGATATCAAACCACCACCACCACATCCACAAATTCAAAGCACAATCATTCAAAGTCAAACTTCTAGTCAGTCTGAGGGACTTGGGGTTTCAATTCACGATCACTTGGTGGAGGATTTGATTCCAATTGAGAATACTATGTACCAACTTCATTACGAGTCGGCACATGATTGTGCCTTACCTTTTTGTCCCGTGGCCCTAGAGCCACATGATCTTCATGTTGTGCCTCTTAAGGACTCACCTCTGGTGGAGCAAGAGCTCCCTAGTACCCTCAATTTCAAACAACCTGATGAGAGTTTGCCTCTCACTATTGTTCCTGATCATCTTGGAAATGATGGAACATAAAACAACTACATTGCTAATGAGGGTATTAGGAGTTCCATGGAGGATACCTTGGGTATGAGACCCACTTTTTGTTCGTCTGGTGTGTCGTACATGCCTAACGAGATTCTTGACCTCGTTCCGACGCACCAGCTTGTTGGTTGGAGAGTTTGGATTAACGATCATAACTTCAGCAGCGTAACGGGAGAAACTCTTCTTCTGTTGCCCCTTATTTCGCAAACTCTTGAGAGGTTCAAGCTCTTTCAGTTTGATCCTTTGAATGAGACGCATTTGCGTCCAATTCATGAACCTCTCATTTCATCTTGTTCTCTTTGTGAAGGGGCCCACGCATGAGTATTCTGGCCCCGTGTGGCATCATGTTCCCTTGCCAAGTGCATTGACCCACTTTTGAGGTTCCCATTTGATGTCTTTTGACAAATGAAGATGGGAACTTATTTTTGTACATAGTTATATATATAAAAAAAGAAAAAAAAAGAGAAACAAAGTACAATAAAAGACTCCTTCAGTGAGCATCGATTGTTGTGGGCTCCAACCCTTGTGTATTTGGGCTCCGTTTCTTTCACGTATTTGTATCCCTCCTTTAGCATCTCACAGGTTTTGAGGGAATTCGGGTTTGTGTCCATCAACATGACCTTGAACTTCCCTTTGTACTTCATATTGGTGAGATCTCTCCTTTTTCATGCATAAATCCATGTAGTATCTTGCTTGCATTCATTGAGGTCAATGCATGAAGTAGGTGTGGGGGGGTGTTTTACGTGTGTACATAGTTGAGTCTTTTCTTTTGATTTTGTTTTCTTTTCTTTGCATTGTTAGCGTCATGTTAGTGTGCTGCATTTAATATCGATATATCTGCTTGCCATGATCCTTGGGTGACTTGTCTTCTTTTGCTTGCCTAGTGCCTTAAAATTTTCACATTTCTTTCAAAATCTTCATGTGTTTGCGAAAGAAAATGTTTTGTGGGTTTTGTGTGTGTGTTTAGCATGTGCAAAACCGTTGAGAGGCAAAGTAAAAAGAAAGCTCCCAAAATTGACTTGAACTTGATGCATTAGGATATCTAGTACTGTGGCTTTAGGATTTATCGAGTCGTTAGGATGCACCCCAGTTTTTCCTTGGGGGTGAGTAATCATAGGGTTTCAGTGCTCAAACATTCAAACAAGTCCACCCTGGACCTAATGAGTCAATAATTCGTGTCTGTTATCTTAACGAAGTTTGTTGTTGTCAAGGACCCTTTAAATCTTGTTGTGAGACATTAAGTGTAGGGGTTTTGGTTCATGTGTAGATAAGAAATAAGTGAGTAGGTGTTCTCTCTTCTCGCACGGCTCCTATCACTCGGGAAAGTTGGTCTGAGGGGACTTTGTGTCTGGTTCTTTTGAGTCATCTGACTTGGGATGCGCCGACCGAACTCCCGTTACACGGGTGGTAGGGATTGCCCTATGTGGAGATTTGGGAAAAGGTGTACGTGATAGTGTAAGTCCTTATGGCCAATGATGCACGAAACCTGACCCTGGGCGAATGAAGCTCCAACTAATAAAAAGAAAAAAATTGAGAAAAGAAACAAAAAAGAAAAAAAATGGTAATGCAAATAAGAACCTTAATGGACTTTACACTTTCTATCACTTGAGGATGTTGAGGTTGTCCATGTCTTTCACTTCATTCCTTATTTAACTTGCACGAATGGTTCATTAGGCTAGGTGTGTGGACTGATTACCTATATAGAGTCGGCCCGTAGGATTACCGCGTCCAATGATCGACAAAAATTTGTCCAACGAGTCGAGTGTCTAGATTGAATAATGCATCTTGTTCGGATTTTGTGGGTATATCCGCTGAAAACCCTGAGGAGACAACACTCCTCCTCCTTGGCAACAAGGAGGTTTAATGGCTTGTGGCACGTGCTAAGTGCAACCGTGATTCCTACGAAAGTGAGTTAGGATTTCTTCTTTCTCGTTTGTTTTTATCTTTCTTTGTTTTGCTCGGGACTAGCAAAAACATGTAGGATCATGTGGGTCTATGGGTCCACTAATCACTATTAATCTAATCACCTACTCGTCTTATCGATAGAGTTATATGCAGCGGAATTTAAACAATTAAACGAGCAAGAAGAAATAATGCAAACTACAAAGACACGTCGGTTTTTATAGAGGTTCGGCACCCCACCCGGGTCCTAGTCCTCTTTTGTAAGCTCCGCTCGACTCCGCGAGCTCCGCCTACGTCTTCACTAACCACTCCCCGTTCCGGGCCGGGAGAGAACGCCTTTACAACCGTCAAACTCGCGAACAACCCTTGCCGAGCTTGGAATCCTCTTCTCACAATCCGAGAAGGATGCTTCGGGCTTTCACCGGAGCCTTTACTCTTTTGACAACAAATGAGAACTTGAGTGGAGCAACACTCTCTAAATCTTGAGCACACTTGAGTAGGATTAACGAATTGATCACTAAGTGTGGAAGGTTTGAAGCTTTGAGTGTTTGGGATTCTCTCTAAAGTTTGGGACAAGTTTGTAGTGGGAGAGTTGTGTTAAAATGTGTTTTACAACTCCTTATATAGGCATTAGAGAGAATAGACCATTGGGACAAGATTTGATTGGGTTTTGTGCAAAGCACACAAAGCAGAAAATCGGGCTGCAAATCTGTCCAGAAACGGTCGACCGAACTCTTGGGTTCGTTGAGGACACGGTCGACCGAAATATGAAACGGTCGACTGAATTCTTAAGTTGGTTAATGAAACGGTCGACCGAACAAGGTTAGCGGTCGACCGAACTAATGATTCAGTAGAGAGAAATATGGATCGGTCGAACGAAATAGTATCGACCGATAGCAGGGATTTTTTGACAAGTTTAAACGGTCGACCGATCATGGTCCTCGGTTGACCGATGCATGAAATGTATTTGGGGTATTTTTGGTTTAATACGAATACGACCGTTGGGTATATTCGACAAGAATAACGGTCGGGAAAATAAGCACAAACGGTCGACCGAAAGAGATGGTGCGGTCGACCGAAACTGGACAGGGAAACACAAACTGGATTAACTTGATCATCCGGTCGACCGAAGGGCCTGTATCGGTCGACCGAATGTGGGCAGACAGTTAGGGTTCAGGTTTGGTATTTTCCGGTCTAAGTTTGGGTGATCTATTGAAGTCCAAATTATGTGAAATTTTGTGTGTGACTTCTATAAGGAACCTAGTGTGTGTTTAAGTTGATTTTAGCTCAAGTATGCTCAATTTACACATGTTCCTAAGACTCAAAAAGAAATCAAGATTACATGTCTTCGATATAGCTTTAATTACATGTCTTGACTTCATTTCCTTCTTTCTTGAGTCTTGATCACCTGTACAGGTTAGCACAATACAATATATATGCAATGCATAGTGTGTGCTACTCTAATTAAGATTAGGTTGATTAAATCATCAAAACAAAATATTAAGGCCAAAAAGCCAACAATCTCCCCCTTTTTGATAATGGCAACCTATATCTTAATACTTGAAATTTGTATATGTAAATTATGCAAATAAGTGCTCTCCCTATGGATATGCATAGTTTTTGTTCAAATTTTATCAAGTTTTCAAGTAACCCCCTTAATTATCTCTCCCCCTTTGACATCCATCAAAAACAAAAAAATATGACTTTAAGCATAGTATTTGGATGTCTTGTAATGAAGTTGCTCCCCCTAAATTTTGCACTTCATTACACTAATGAAAGATATAACATTTAAGCTCCCCCTATCAATAAGGCTAGATGAAAACTATGAATATGATTCAAGTTAATTTCATTTGAGTTTCAACTTAGGCCTTATTCTAACATCCATTTAAAAATTGACATTTACAATCAATGGATGTGGTATATGATTTGCAATGAATAGGGTTAATGATTTTCAATGAATTGAATCTAAATATATGACAATTAAGCATATAAGACTAGATTAGAGCTAATTTAACATGAATTGAATAGATAGGAATTTTATACCAATGTTGAATTCGAATTTAGATCCAATCTCATTTGGTGATGCAACCGGATTTGAATATGACTCTTGAGCTCACCCGGTCACCACCAATCTCCTCTTCAAGCACCTACAAGTGTAGATTTAGGTACCCAAAAAACTTTGGGTCCTCCAATGTTAGCTTTGGGAACCCAAACCATTTTGGTTTTAGGAGCCCACACACTTGAGGAGCTATGGTTAATGAACATATGCTTGCCATTTAGTGTAGTGTGAGATACATGGTTTTTCAATTTTGAATTGTAACCTAAACCATGTTTTTGCAAGGATTTCCTTTGACTACCTAATAGCATGTTAAGCATCTTAGTTCCATTTGTGAATCTTTCTAAATCTTTTCTTAATTGCAAATTACAATTTTGAAGATTTAGTTGATCACAATCTATGGGTGTTGCTATTAATTTATCAAAATTTGATGCATTCTTTTCAAATTTAGCAATCACCTCATTCTTCTCATTCATGCATGTTTCAATTTGGCTTTGGAGATCTTTGATTAACTTTCTAGCATTCTTGTTTTTATCACAAATGATCTCATATTGTTTAACTAAGTCATGAAATGCATTTTGAAGCTCATCATGTGTATAAGTTTCTTCATTAACACTAGAATGTGAGCTATCACTATAATATGACTTAGTTGACCATGAATTAGTAGAGCAAGAGTTAGATTCTACCTTACTTCATTTATCTTGAATTGCCATGTAGCACATGTGTGCATATTCTTTTGTTGATGAAGGTGTAGTTGATTTGGATGACGATGAAGACGATGAATCGTCCCATGTAGCCTTGTGAGCCTCCAACCTCTACTCTTTTCTCTTACTCTTCTCCTTCTCTCTCCTTCTCTCCCTCCTCTCATTTTTATTCTCCTTTTCTTTTCTCTCATCTCCACTCTCCCTTTTCTCCTTTTCTTTTTCTCTTTTCTCACTCCTTCTACCTCTTCTTTCATTCTTTTCTTCTTTGTCCTTCTTGAGGTATTTGAAGAAGTCTTTTGCTAGGACTTCAATGTCCTCATCTTCTACACTCCTCCTTGGTTGGTCAATATTTGCATGTAATCCCAAGGTGTGTTTGTTCTTGGAGGCTTCCTTCTACATCCTATGGTTGATTTGAAGTTCATAATCCATCAAGTTTCCAATGAGCTCCTCCATCTTTAATTTTGAGAGATCATGCGCCTCTTCAATTGCGACGACTTTATCTTCCCAATCGATGCTAAGTGACCGGAGGAACTTCCTTGTCATCTCTCCTTCATTGATTTTTCTTCCAAGAACCAAAAGAGAGTTAGTGATATCGGTGAAGCGAGTGTTCATTTCGCTTATGTTTTCACCGATTTGCATAGAAAAAATCTCATATTTATGCACTAGGAGACTAATGCGTGTTTCCTTAGTTTTACTATCCCCCTCATGGTGCATTTGAAGTCTATGCCATATCTCATGTGCACTTTCACATCCCCTAATCCTATTATATTCACCCTCATTAAGGCCACAATACAAGATGTTCATAATTTTCGAATTCATTTCGATTTCTTTCATTTTCGGTCTTGTAAGTGAATCTAATTCATCTTCTTTAGGGGGTGTGTATGGATTTTGGAGAAACATCCAATACTTAAGGTCATTTGATATTAAAAAGATTTTCATCCTATTTTTCCAATAATCATAGTTTGACCCATTAAGCAATGGAGGTCTAGTGGTGCATAATCCTTCTATGTGATTAGATGATGTAGAAGCGATGCTAAAAAATACGATTAAGTATGAGAATTTAGCTAACAAGGCTCCGATACCAAATGTAGGATCCTGTGGGTCTATGGGTCCACTAAGCACTATTAATCTAATCACCTACTCGTTTTATCGATAGAGTTATATGCAGCGGAATTTAAACAATTAAACGAGCAAGAAGAAATAATGCAAACCACAAAGACACGTCGGTTTTTATAGAGGTTTGGCACCCCACCCGGGTCCTAGTCCTCTCTTGTAAGCTCCGCTCGACTCCGCGAGCTCCGCCTACGTCTTCACTAACCACTCCCCGTTCCGGGCCGGGAGAGAACGCCTTTACAACCGTCAAACTCGCGAACAACCCTCGCCGAGCTTGGAATCCTCTTCTCACAATCCGAGAAGGATGCTTCGGGATTTCACCGGAGCCTTTACTC
The DNA here is from genome assembly GCA_963682175.1 of Triglochin maritima. NCBI lineage: Eukaryota > Viridiplantae > Streptophyta > Magnoliopsida > Alismatales > Juncaginaceae > Triglochin > Triglochin maritima. The sequence goes on along the minus strand of OY821771.1, from coordinate 20,683,731 downwards.
TTTTGACAACAAATGAGAACTTGAGTGGAGCAACACTCTCTAAATCTTGAGCACACTTGAGTAGGATTAAGGAATTGATCACTAAGTGTGGAAGGTTTGAAGCTTTGAGTGTTTGGGATTCTCTCTAAAGTTTGGGACAAGTTTGTAGTGGGAGAGTTGTGTTAAAATGTGTTTTACAACTCCTTATATAGGCATTAGAGAGAATAGATCCGTTGGGACAAGATTTGATTGGGTTTTGTGCAAAGCACACAAAGCAGAAAATCGGGCTGCAAAACTGTCCAGAAACGGTCGACCGATCTCTTGGGTTCGTTGAGGACACGGTCGACCGAAATATGAAACGGTCGACTGAATTCTTAAGTTGGTTAATGAAACGGTTGACCGAACAAGGTTAGCGGTCGACCGAACTAATGATTCGGTAGAGAGAAATATGGATCGGTCGAACGAAATAGTATCGACCGATAGCAGGGATTTTTTGACAAGTTTAAACGGTCGACCGATCATGGTCCTCGGTTGACCGATGCATGAAATGTATTTGGGGTATTTTTGGTTTAATACGAATACGACCGTTGGGTATATACGACAAGAATAACGGTCGGCAAAATAAGCACAAACGGTCGACCGAAAGAGATGGTGCGGTCGACCGAAACTGGACAGGGAAACACAAACTGGATTAACTTGATCATCTGGTCGACCGAACGGCCTGTATCGGTCGACCGAATGTGGGCAGACAGTTAGGGTTCAGGTTTGGTGTTTTCCGGTCTAAGTTTGGGTGATCTATTGAAGTCCAAATTATGTGAAATTTTGTGTGTGACTTCTATAAGGAACCTAGTGTGTGTTTAAGTTGATTTTAGCTCAAGTATGCTCAATTTACACATGTTCCTAAGACTCAAAAAGAAATCAAGATTACATGTCTTTGATATAGCTTTAATTACATGTCTTGACTTCATTTCCTTCTTTCTTGAGTCTTGATCACTTGTAGAGGTTAGCACAATACAATATATATGCAATGCATAGTGTGTGCTACTCTAATTAAGATTAGGTTGATTAAATCATCAAAACAAAATATTAAGGCCAAAAAGCCAACAATCTCCCCTTTTTGATAATGGCAACCTATATCTTAATACTTGAAATTTGTATATGTAAATTATGCAAATACGCAATGCTACGTGACGAGTTTTATGTTACAATTTCAGAAATAAATAGGTTTGAAGAGATGAAGCATGAAAGGACCCAGATGAGCTTGCTTCTGGGTCCTTTCATGCTTCATCTCTTCAAACCTATTTATTTCTGAAAGTCAAACATAGAACTCGTCACGTAGCATTGCTTAGGTGTAAGATACTGGAAATAAGATACAAATATAAGCATGAAATGACGTCAATCACTCCACCACTCAGGGGTCCCTCTTCCTAATTTTCACTTCCACTATAGGTTCTTTCGATTTAGTTTGCTTCGTTAGTTGTTGTTCTCCTTTACATTTCTTTTTACTAGTTTAGTATAACTTCGATTAGCATATCTACAAATCCTCCCCCCTTTTTCGCCACTTAATTTCGGTCAAGCCAGAGGTTGTTGACCTCCCTGCGGATGACCTGTACTTGCCCTATCTTCACCGACGGCTATGCACTTGCGGTCTAAATATAAAACGAGAAAGAAAAAAAATTGCATCCTTGCCGGGAGGTGCCAGTCCAGACTCTGGTTTGGACGATTTGGGTGGCTTTAATTTTTGTGCTATAGTTTTGTTTCTTGCAGGAGACGCATACTCTCAAGGGAAGGCATCTAGTGAAGTTTGGAGGCCAACAAAGACATGTAGACTGCCAATCGGCGGTCTGTTTTAGCGATTTGCTCTGATTTCTTCGTCTGGTCGTGTGTGTTTGTGTTTCATGTCAGTTGCATTGGGTGGAGAGTTTGTTTGCTGCTGGAGTCGACGTGTTGTGGTCTCTGACTCTCTTGCGCCGTGTTCGTCTTTGTCGTCGCGTGTTCCACCGATAAAGCTCGCCAAGGTAGGTGCAGGTAGGGTCAGCCAACATTTAATTCCAGAACTTAATTTTGCCTCCCTGATTCATAAATTCGGAGAACCCTTCTACGATAGAATCGGAGTCAAAGGGTGGTATCATTTGTTGCATGAGGGTGACGAAACCTTGTTTGTAGAACCTCTCGTACATGAGTTCTTGACTAAACTTGAGTATGACCAGACCGGACCACTCGAGTTTAGTGTCACTCTCAGAGGGGTGAATGTAGGATTTCATGTTTAATTATACATATATTTTTTCGAAATTTTTATGTATAATAAGGATCAATTGCAATTTTCTTTGATTTATTTCATGCATGCATTGGTTTGTTTTAACATCTAGTTTCAAAACTCTATTAAAACAAACAAGGGCTCCGAAATTCATACCTAGAAGTTCTCAAAAACTTCTTGAAGATTCGGAGACGTTGGGGATGCTTCTCGCCGTGCCGGATGCCTCCGAGTGTTCACCGAAACCCTAAACAAGGTTGGAGAGAAAGGAGCTAGCCAATCGATCTCCAAACAAGCTTAGAATCTAGCTACAAACCCCTTCCTTAGCCTCTGAGATTTCTCCTTCCAAAGACTTAGAAAACTAAGAGAATTTTCGTGGGTTTTTGTGGTGAATTAAGAGAGAAAATAATTATTGAATTGAGTATATCAATTAGGGAGAATAAGGACCTATTTATAGGTTCCAATCTTACTCTTAATCATGGCTATTCTTTAGCCACGTTTTTCTTTACATTTTCTCTCATAAATTAATTCCTTAATGCATTACATGCACCCACAAAACGTTTGACCAACTTTGGAGCTAATCCAACCATCAATCAAATTAATCTCTTAATAATCAAAGGCAGAAAATCGACCGTTGTTCGGTTTACCGAGTCCCACTCGGTTAACCGAATTTGTCACGATCGTTTAACCGAGTACGTGACGGATGACCGAATCTTAAGGAGAAAAATTCTCCTTAACCGATCGGACCAATTCTCGTCCAAGACCGAGTGCTATTCGGTTAACCGAAAATATCGGAACTTGACATTGTTCGGTCGACCGTTTCTGGTTCGGTACACCGTACCAAAGCTCCAGGCACTTTGGTCAAGTTCGGTCAATCAATTACGATTATCCGTTCCACGTTCGGTTGACCGATCCATAGATCCTTCGGTCGACCGAACCTCAACGGATTACCGAACTTCTACCCGATTTTGCCTATTTCAAATTTTGGATTTATTTCCAACAAAATTTGAAATTAAGGGGGTTTTACCAAATTCACAACTTATGCAATGTATTATCCTATGCAACAATAAATTATTGCACCCCATAATATATGCATCTCATATGAATTTATCATGATTCTAATTATGTTTATATACAACATAATTGATTTTACTTGTTCACCATATGTGTCATATTTTCTATGAGAAACCCGACACATCCTATGAACCAAAAATCAAGCTTCTTGTTTCACGGTTTTTGCGGTGTGACCTATGGGAGGATCTAAACTAAGTTGGCAGTGATATTAAGAGCTTAATATCACAAGCTATAAGCGGTATCTAGCTACACATTATAGCTCCCAATTAGTTAGATGTCTTAATTCCACTCGAACCAAAACCCGATCCATTTAGTGATGGAGTGCACCACTTGTGTCCGTCCCTTGCCTCATGATATTAAGAATACACACAAAGTAGTGTTGTGTCATCTTTGTATTAGTATTCATTTCTTGATCTCTTTAAGCTAGTTATAAATATGTGACTTAACTCAAATCACATTGTGCACATTATAACTTTGCTTTATCAAGGGGCCCACTAATATCATCACTCAATTAAGAGGGGCAATGATAATCTTTTGACTAACTATCTTCTCCAACAAAAGTTGTACTTAACCAACCAATGCCTTTACACTACACTGATCGATAGTTCAAGACACTGATCTAATTAAGTATTCCTTAAGTGATTAGATATAAGTCTCATATCAAAGGACCAAAGACACAGTAAAATATTAATGACACAGAAACACATTTCTATAATATTTTACTTATTAGGTCTATTCAGTATACAAAAGTAATATTTTCCTCTTTTGCATACCCGTGTTGTCACTCACTTGTAGAGCTACAATGATCTATGACCAACACGACAATCTTAACTCGGTAATTAATGTTCCATGTTAATTACCATGATTGCGAATATCTTTTGTTTTATGCAAACCAATATCTTTCAGAGCTCTACGGTTAAGGACCAAGAGCCTCTTCCTTAACACTTCTAAAAGACGAATAACATAAACAAGGAACAAAATGATTTCTCATTCAATTCATAATAATTGACATTTAAAAGTAAAACTTTTAGAACACATTCCCTTCAATCTCCCACTTGTTATCAAAGTTTTCTTTCACATACATTCTCAATGTATAAAACATTAATAACTAGGGTAACCTTCCTAAATCACCTATCAAGCCAATCCACATGGAACCTCGGATCCATGGACTCGAAATATATTTCGTCTCTTAGCTTGGTATTAAGGTTTGTTGAATGGATCAGTTGTGTCACTGTTGTGTCCACCTATTCGTTTATTTTGTCTTTCGTTGGTGGTTGAGTTAGTTGTAGTGATATTACTCCTAACTACACTAGCTCATATCTCCACCTTTGATAATGATGACGCATCATCACTCCAACCTCTTATTGTCTAGAATTCCTATAAGAATTGCATCAAAACAGCCCTCGGCTATTTTCTCCTTTGTCTTCCATAAAAAAGAACCTTATCTTTAGTCCGGTTAAGGTACTTCAGAATATTCTTGACCGCAATCCTACGATTAGGACTTGCGTTGGATTGGTGACCACTTGTCACGTTTAGAGCATACGAGATATTGAGTCTTGTGCAAGTCATTGTGTACATGGTCCTTCCTTTAGCCGAAGCATAAGGGATACCTTCATGTACTCCAAGTCTTTGTGTGATTGAGCACATTGAGACTTCTTGAGTTGCACACCTATACTCATACTTATTGGCATATTGTCCATATCAGAATTGTTCACCCTGAACATTTCCAAAGACCTTGTCAATGTATGCACGTTGACCGAAGCCAATGAGTCTACAGGATGTATCTCAATGTATCTTGATTCTCAAGATGTGTTGAGCCTCATCCTTTTCTTTTCATTGAATACACTGATTTCAACGAAATTTCTCGTTTGCTAATGCAAAGGTATATGATTGCTCATGAGCAATATGTCATCGACATATAAGATCAGAAGTACTACATGGCTCCCACTAATCTCCTTGTGTATACAAGGTACTCCTTTACTTTGAATGAAGTGAATCTTCTTCACCTCTTCGTCAAAGCATTTGTTCCAACTCCTCGATGTTTGCTTCAATCCAGAAATGGATTCTCGAAACTTGCATATCTTCTCGCTTATTCTTTGGATCATCAAAACCTTGAGGTTGTACCATGTACATATCCTCCTCCAAGTTCCTGTTAAGGAACGTCATTTTGATATCCATCTTCCATATCTCATAATTATGAAATGTGGAAATAGCGAGCATAATTCGAATAGATTTTATCATGGCAACTTCTCAAAAGTTTCATCAAAGTCAATTTCTTGAATTCGAGTATGACCTTTTGCTACAAGCCTTGCTTTGTAGGTTGTCAAGTTACTATCCATGTCCATCTTCCTCCTAAATGTTCATTTATAATAAATGACATTTTCTCTTGAGGAAGGCAAATCAAGTTATACACTCAATTATCATACATGGATTCTATTTCGGATTTTATGGCCTTAAGCCATAGTTTGGAGTCTTCCCTTATCATTGCTTCTTGGAAGGTCGAGGGATCTTTGGTATCTAGTACCATGATCTCATGAAGTCCCACATACTTATTGGATTTCTTCCTTTACCTCGTCGACCTTCTCAATTCTTTTGGTTCTTCTCGTGTCTCTCGAACTTCTTCCACAATTTCTTGAGGAATAGGTTCATGTTCAACTCTTGAACGTACACTCGGTGGGGATGGTTGAGATTCTCTCACAATTTCTTGTGATGATCTCTCGCTCACGCTCCCACTAACCAAATGAATCTCGGTTGGGCCTTCATGGTTTTGAATGCAACATTCACATCGTGATCTCGTAGAGCATCTTGAGTTTCCTCAAGCTTAACTCTACTCCCACTACTTTTCTCCCTTTTCCAGAAATTCTAGAAACACCATATCCCTCTCTACAATCTTTCGATTGGAGGTGATATAAAAAGTAGTATCCTCTTGTCACACGAGGATAACCTATAAAGAAGCACTTAATCCGTGTTTGCTTGAAGTCTGGTCGACATCAATTTCTCGACGTAGACCTCTCAACCCCAAATCTTGAGAAAGTTGAGCTTAGGTGTTTTTCAACTCCATAGCTCATAAACCATTTTCTCCACGGATTTGGATGGAACATTATTTAGTGAGTTTGTCATTATTTGTAGTGCATAATTCCAAAAGTAAATCGGCAATTTAAATTGACTTATTATTGATCGAACCATGTTGAGCAATATCCTATTCCTACATTAGGAATGAGTCAAATTAGGTATTCTAAGCACTCACCCCTACGAACCTTTCATAGAGACTCGATATTCTTGTTGAGTCGGTTCACTACTTCATCCTCGAATTCCTTGAACTTGTCAAAGAATTCACTTTTACTTCCCATTAGACAAATATAGCCATAATGACTATAGTTGTCTGTGAACAAAATGAAGTACCTTAAACCGTCTCTTGCACTTGTACTTATCGGACCACATACATTAGAATGTATCATATCCAATTAGTTGTTCGTTTTCGTTCCTTTCTTCTTGAAAAGTCTCTTGGTCATTTATTTGACCAATCCGATAGTGCTACAAGATTGTATCATTCACGTGAGTTATCTTAGTTTCTCTTTTGTTATTGTTTGTTTGAGTTTGTTCATTATTTATTTCAAGCAAATAGAAATCATTCCATATGAATGTATTTGCATAGAAAATTCCATTCTTCGATATAGACAAGCAAGAATTAAAATATTTATTAAAATTTATCCATATCTAAAACTTGATACAGAAATGTTCTTGCTAATCGAAGGCATATAACAAACATTCTTCAAAGCATAAATTTAAATCACTAGACTATTGAAGCTCCATAGAATCTTGTACAATCACAGCGATGGTTGTACTATTTCCAATCTTCAATATCATCTCGTTCTCCACGAGTTCCTTCCTATCCTTCAATAGCTGCACATCAAAATTATGTGAGCACAAGATCCGGTAACCATTACCAAATCAAGGATAGAGGTGATTAAATTTATCTCAATAACAAACATACCTATGGCGCTTCTCGGGCGCCTACGTTCAATCATCCCATTTTCAAGGTCTTCCTTGTACTTGGGGCAATTCGGTCGGATGTGTCCCTTTTCACCGCAGTGAAAGCACTCCGTGTTGGGAGTTGGAGATTTGAAAGATTTCCCCCTTGAGGCACTCCCATGAGCACCTCCTACTCCCTTGCTCTTGATTGACGTATCTTTGGTAAATTTGCCTTTACCTTTGTTGATCTTTTTGCTCCTCTCATGGACGGCTAGGACGTGATTGTCCTGACCTTTGCCCATGTCAACTTCAGCCGTTTTGAGAGCGTTGTGAAGCTCCTCAAGACTCACCCCTTTTTCACGCACATGATAATGCATCACAAAGTCCTTGAAGGACGGGGCTAGAGAGCCAAGAATCAGATCTTCGGCAATGTCCTCGGGCATTGGAGAAGAGAGCTTCGACAATTTCTCAAGGTATCCTTGCATCGTGAGAAAATGCATGGATACCGATGTTCCCTCCGCCATATGGCACCTTGTGAGTGCGATGGTGGTCTTATAGCTCTCCTTTCGGGCACTATCCATGAACATCTTGGTTAGAGCCTCCATGGTCTTCTTGGGTTTTGAATCCAAGTATTTCGCTTGAAGCGAGTCACCCATGGATGCTAGTATAAGACCGTGAACTTGGTTCTCTTGGTCTTCCCACTTGGCTATCACCTCTTTCTCTTTATCGGTTGCCTTCTCATTTAATTTTGGGATTTCACCATCCAAAATATGAGATAGTTTTTCAAACCTCAACACGATATTGAGATTGAGTTGCCATTTCATGAAGTTTGAGCCATCATTTTGCAAAGGGTTCTTTTCGATCATAGATCGCACAATTGGTTGGATATTTGACATTTCTACAAAATAAATTATATAGGTTTCAATGCCAATTTTATGTTTTAATACATACATACATATATATATCGAATATGATGTAAATACTGCAAATAAAATCTTGCCCGTAAATGCAGTAATCCAAGATCCCATCAATTGTAATATAGACTAGCTAAGGGCTATCGAATACATTACAACATCAAGGTAAGAAAAACATTTTCTAATCACAACCTTTTTGAATTTTAGCAATATTAGCATCTTCAAACTCTTGTGATTCTTGTCGTTTTAATTATGAGGGAATACGACCTATCCTCGTAAGAAAAACTTTTTCCCAAAACCGAGCGAGGGCTCTAGGTAATGTTAAGAAAACTTATTTTCATTTGATACGAGATACGTTTATCTATTGTATTCACAACTAAACATACTTGGGGTTCACTAGGGTGAAACACACCTCATATATTTAATTGTGGCACAACAACAGACAACCTTTATATCTCCCACTATTCCCAAAGATAGAGGGAGCTATCTCCCGCTAAGGGCGAGCAGAGTATCCCTCGATCAATGGCTGCTAGTGGATGAAATAAGAAGGAAAAATTAATCTTAATTTTTGTTGGACAATTTCATTTATCAACATGTGATTTTGAATTTTAGTTTATCATGCATATTAAAATTTATACACATCCTAACATTCACCATTCATCACACGCATAGCAGAAATTATAAAACAGAAATTAAACATTCACACAATCCACATCGTGTGAGTTTATATGTTCCCTTCGATCCTTGATCCTCGATCCCCGATCCTCGATCCTCGATCGATGCGCTACAGCGGCGACTTCCTCTTGCACCGGAGATGTAGATTTTACAGAAACTAAACATGCTCCTCACATTCGATAAAAACCGACTAGTGCAAGTCCTATGTAAAAACCTCTCACATGCAAATGCAATTCTAAAGATAGAAAATATAGAATATGGCTTTTACATACATAAGCCCCTGTATAATAATAATTACATACATTTGTAGTGTCTGATTTGGAACATATAAACTCACAATCCTGCAAAGCAACTCAAGCATCCATGCACGCAATTGCTATAAACTACAGAATCTAATTTATCAATCATCCAGAATTCTCAACAATTCTTTGAAAAATATTTTGAAATCCATTAAAAACATTTTTCATACATCCATAGTTCACAAATTAATTATGAACCGCTGTCCATCCAATTTCCAATGGAAAGATGAATCGCAGTTTTTCGGTTTTGTTGATTCTCTTACAAAATAATCGTTTATACTTAAAACGAAATTATTGCAAGTTAGACTTATGTCTAAATCATAATTCTAATAATTATATGTCATGTTTTAAACATTCAAAACATTTAAAACGAATTATTATAAAGAATTATTTCAACAAACATTTAAAGACCGAAAAACCGGTAAAACGAATTGTTTAAATCCTAGATGGTAAACTAGATTTGTTTACAACCATAAATCATGAGAAAATTGAACCCTATGCTCTGATACCACTGTAGGATTTCATGTTTAATTATACATATTTTTTTTTCGAAATTTTTATGTATAATAAGGATCAATTGCAATTTTCTTTGATTTATTTCATGCATGCATTGGTTTGTTTTAACATCTAGTTTCAAAACTCTATTAAAACAAACAAGGGCTCCGAAATTCATACCTAGAAGTTCTCAAAAACTTCTTGAAGATTCGGAGACGTTGGGGATGCTTCTCGCCGCGCCGGATGCCTCCGAGTGTTCAACGAAACCCTAAACAAGGTTGGAGAGAAAGGAGCTAGCCAATCGATCTCCAAACAAGCTTAGAATCTAGCTACAAACCCCTTCCTTAGCCTCTGAGATTTCTCCTTCCAAAGACTTAGAAAACTAAGAGAATTTTCGTGGGTTTTTGTGGTGAATTAAGAGAGAAAATAATTATTGAATTGTGTATATCAATTAGGGAGAATAAGGACCTATTTATAGGTTCCAATCTTACTCTTAATCATGGCTATTCTTTAGCCACGTTTTTCTTTACATTTTCTCTCATAAATTAATTCCTTAATGCATTACATGCACCCACAAAACGTTTGACCAACTTTGGAGCTAATCCAACCATCAATCAAATTAATCTCTTAATAATCAAAGGCAGAAAATCGACCGCTGTTCGGTTTACCGAGTCCCACTCGGTTAACCGAATTTGTCACGATCGTTTAACCGAGTACGTGACGGATGACCGAATCTTAAGGAGAAAAATTCTCCTTAACCGATCGGACCAATTCTCGTCCAAGACCGAGTGCTATTCGGTTAACCGAAAATATCGGAACTTGACATTGTTCGGTCGACCGTTTCTGGTTCGGTACACCGTACCAAAGCTCCAGGCACTTTGGTCAAGTTCGGTCAATCAATTACGATTATCCGTTCCACGTTCGGTTGACCGATCCATAGATCCTTCGGTCGACCGAACCTCAACGGATTACCGAACTTCTACCCGATTTTGCCTATTTCAAATTTTGGATTTATTTCCAACAAAATTTGAACTTAAGGGGGTTTTACCAAATTCACAACTTATGCAATGTATTATCCTATGCAACAATAAATTATTGCACCCCATAATATATGCATCTCATATGAATTTATCATGATTCTAATTATGTTTATATACAACATAATTGATTTTACTTGTTCACCATATGTGTCATATTTTCTATGAGAAACCCGACACATCCTATGAACCAAAAATCAAGCTTCTTGTTTCACGGTTTTTGCGGTGTGACCTATGGGAGGATCTAAACTAAGTTGGCAGTGATATTAAGAGCTTAATATCACAAGCTATAAGCGGTATCTAGCTACACATTATAGCTCCCAATTAGTTAGATGTCTTAATTCCACTCGAACCAAAACCCGATCCATTTAGTGATGGAGTGCACCACTTGTGTCCGTCCCTTGCCTCATGATATTAAGAATACACACAAAGTAGTGTTGTGTCATCTTTGTATTAGTATTCATTTCTTGATCTCTTTAAGCTAGTTATAAATATGTGACTTAACTCAAATCACATTGTGCACATTATAACTTTGCTTTATCAAGGGGCCCACTAATATCATCACTCAATTAAGAGGGGCAATGATAATCTTTTGACTAACTATCTTCTCCAACAAAAGTTGTACTTAACCAACCAATGCCTTTACACTACACTGATCGATAGTTCAAGACACTGATCTAATTAAGTATTCCTTAAGTGATTAGATATAAGTCTCATATCAAAGGACCAAAGACACAGTAAAATATTAATGACACAGAAACACATTTCTATAATATTTTACTTATTAGGTCTATTCAGTATACAAAAGTAATATTTTCCTCTTTTGCATACCCGTGTTGTCACTCACTTGTAGAGCTACAATGATCTATGACCAACACGACAATCTTAACTCGGTAATTAATGTTCCATGTTAATTACCATGATTGCGAATATCTTTTGTTTTATGCAAACCAATATCTTTCAGAGCTCTACGGTTAAGGACCAAGAGCCTCTTCCTTAACACTTCTAAAAGACGAATAACATAAACAAGGAACAAAATGATTTCTCATTCAATTCATAATAATTGACATTTAAAAGTAAAACTTTTAGAACACATTCCCTTCAATCTCCCACTTGTTATCAAAGTTTTCTTTCACATACATTCTCAATGTATAAAACATTAATAACTAGGGTAACCTTCCTAAATCACCTATCAAGCCAATCCACATGGATCCTCGGATCCATGGACTCGAAATATATTTCGTCTCTTAGCTTGGTATTAAGGTTTGTTGAATGGATCAGTTGTGTCACTGTTGTGTCCACCTATTCGTTTATTTTGTCTTTCGTTGGTGGTTGAGTTAGCTGTAGTGATATTACTCCTAACTACACTAGCTCATATCTCCACCTTTGATAATGATGACGCATCATCACTCCAACCTCTTATTGTCTAGAATTCCTATAAGAATTGCATCAAAACAGCCCTCGGCTATTTTCTCCTTTGTCTTCCATAAACAAGAACCTTATCTTTAGTCCGGTTAAGGTACTTCAGAATATTCTTGACCGCAATCCTACGATTAGGACTTGCGTTGGATTGGTGACCACTTATCACGTTTAGAGCATACGAGATATTGAGTCTTGTGCAAGTCATTGTGTACATGGTCCTTCCTTTAGCCGAAGCATAAGGGATACCTTCATGTACTCCAAGTCTTTGTGTGATTGAGCACATTGAGACTTCTTGAGTTGCACACCTATACTCATACTTATTGGCATATTGTCCATATCAGAATTGTTCACCCTGAACATTTCCAAAGACCTTGTCAATGTATGCACGTTGACCGAAGCCAATGAGTCTACAGGATGTATCTCAATGTATCTTGATTCTCAAGATGTGTTGAGCCTCATCCTTTTCTTTTCATTGAATACACTGATTTCAACGAAATTTCTCGTTTGCTAATGCAAAGGTATATGATTGCTCATGAGCAATATGTCATCGACATATAAGATCAGAAGTACTACATGGCTCCCACTAATCTCCTTGTGTATACAAGGTACTCCTTTACTTTGAATGAAGTGAATCTTCTTCACCTCTTCGTCAAAGCGTTTGTTCCAACTCCTCGATGTTTGCTTCAATACAGAAATGGATTCTCGAAACTTGCATATCTTCTCGCTTATTCTTTGGATCATCAAAACCTTGAGGTTGTACCATGTACATATCCTCCTCCAAGTTCCTGTTAAGGAACGTCATTTTGATATCCATCTTCCATATCTCATAATTATGAAATGTGGAAATAGCGAGCATAATTCGAATAGATTTTATCATGGCAACTTCTCAAAAGTTTCATCAAAGTCAATTTCTTGAATTCGAGTATGACCTTTTGCTACAAGCCTTGCTTTGTAGGTTGTCAAGTTACTATCCATGTCCATCTTCCTCCTAAATGTTCATTTATAATAAATGACATTTTCTCTTGAGGAAGGCAAATCAAGTTATACACTCAATTATCATACATGGATTCTATTTCGGATTTTATGGCCTTAAGCCATAGTTTGGAGTCTTCCCTTATCATTGCTTCTTGGAAGGTCGAGGGATCTTTGGTATCTAGTACCATGATCTCATGAAGTCCCACATACTTATTGGATTTCTTCCTTTACCTCGTCGACCTTCTCAATTCTTTTGGTTCTTCTCGTGTCTCTCGAACTTCTTCCACAATTTCTTGAGGAATAGGTTCATGTTCAACTCTTGAACGTACACTCGGTGGGGATGGTTGAGATTCTCTCACAATTTCTTGTGATGATCTCTCGCTCACGCTCCCACTAACCAAATGAATCTCGGTTGGGCCTTCATGGTTTTGAATGCAACATTCACATCGTGATCTCGTAGAGCATCTTGAGTTTCCTCAAGCTTAACTCTACTCCCACTACTTTTCTCCCTTTTCCAGAAATTCTAGAAACACCATATCCCTCTCTACAATCTTTCGATTGGAGGTGATATAAAAAGTAGTATCCTCTTGTCACACGAGGATAACCTATAAAGAAGCACTTAATCCGTGTTTGCTTGAAGTCTGGTCGACATCAATTTCTCGACGTAGACCTCTCAACCCCAAATCTTGAGAAAGTTGAGCTTAGGTGTTTTTCAACTCCATAGCTCATAAACCATTTTCTCCACGGATTTGGATGGAACATTATTTAGTGAGTTTGTCATTATTTGTAGTGCATAATTCCAAAAGTAAATCGGCAATTTAAATTGACTTATTATTGATCGAACCATGTTGAGCAATATCCTATTCCTACATTAGGAATGAGTCAAATTAGGTATTCTAAGCACTCACCCCTACGAACCTTTCATAGAGACTCGATATTCTTGTTGAGTCGGTTCACTACTTCATCCTCGAATTCCTTGAACTTGTCAAAGAATTCACTTTTACTTCCCATTAGACAAATATAGCCATAATGACTATAGTTGTCTGTGAACAAAATGAAGTACCTTAAACCGTCTCTTGCACTTGTACTTATCGGACCACATACATTAGAATGTATCATATCCAATTAGTTGTTCGTTTTCGTTCCTTTCTTCTTGAAAAGTCTCTTGGTCATTTATTTGACCAATCCGATAGTGCTACAAGATTGTATCATTCACGTGAGTTATCTTAGTTTCTCTTTTGTTATTGTTTGTTTGAGTTTGTTCATTATTTATTTCAAGCAAATAGAAATCATTCCATATGAATGTATTTGCATAGAAAATTCCATTCTTCGATATAGACAAGCAAGAATTAAAATATTTATTAAAATTTATCCATATCTAAAACTTGATACAGAAATGTTCTTGCTAATCGAAGGCATATAACAAACATTCTTCAAAGCATAAATTTAAATCACTAGACTATTGAAGCTCCATAGAATCTTGTACAATCACAGCGATGGTTGTACTATTTCCAATCTTCAATATCATCTCGTTCTCCACGAGTTCCTTCCTATCCTTCAATAGCTGCACATCAAAATTATGTGAGCACAAGATCCGGTAACCATTACCAAATCAAGGATAGAGGTGATTAAATTTATCTCAATAACAAACATACCTATGGCGCTTCTCGGGCGCCTACGTTCAATCATCCCATTTTCAAGGTCTTCCTTGTACTTGGGGCAATTCGGTCGGATGTGTCCCTTTTCACCGCAGTGAAAGCACTCCGTGTTGGGAGTTGGAGATTTGAAAGATTTCCCCCTTGAGGCACTCCCATGAGCACCTCCTACTCCCTTGCTCTTGATTGACGTATCTTTGGTAAATTTGCCTTTACCTTTGTTGATCTTTTTGCTCCTCTCATGGACGGCTAGGACGTGATTGTCCTGACCTTTGCCCATGTCAACTTCAGCCGTTTTGAGAGCGTTGTGAAGCTCCTCAAGACTCACCCCTTTTTCACGCACATGATAATGCATCACAAAGTCCTTGAAGGACGGGGCTAGAGAGCCAAGAATCAGATCTTCGGCAATGTCCTCGGGCATTGGAGAAGAGAGCTTCGACAATTTCTCAAGGTATCCTTGCATCGTGAGAAAATGCATGGATACCGATGTTCCCTCCGCCATATGGCACCTTGTGAGTGCGATGGTGGTCTTATAGCGCTCCTTTCGGGCACTATCCATGAACATCTTGGTTAGAGCCTCCATGGTCTTCTTGGGTTTTGAATCCAAGTATTTCGCTTGAAGCGAGTCACCCATGGATGCTAGTATAAGACCGTGAACTTGGTTCTCTTGGTCTTCCCACTTGGCTATCACCTCTTTCTCTTTATCGGTTGCCTTCTCATTTAATTTTGGGATTTCACCATCCAAAATATGAGATAGTTTTTCAAACCTCAACACGATATTGAGATTGAGTTGCCATTTCATGAAGTTTGAGCCATCATTTTGCAAAGGGTTCTTTTCGATCATAGATCGCACAATTGGTTGGATATTTGACATTTCTACAAAATAAATTATATAGGTTTCAATGCCAATTTTATGTTTTAATACATACATACATATATATATCGAATATGATGTAAATACTGCAAATAAAATCTTGCCCGTAAATGCAGTAATCCAAGATCCCATCAATTGTAATATAGACTAGCTAAGGGCTATCGAATACATTACAACATCAAGGTAAGAAAAACATTTTCTAATCACAACCTTTTTGAATTTTAGCAATATTAGCATCTTCAAACTCTTGTGATTCTTGTCGTTTTAATTATGAGGGAATACGACCTATCCTCGTAAGAAAAACTTTTTCCCAAAACCGAGCGAGGGCTCTAGGTAATGTTAAGAAAACTTATTTTCATTTGATACGAGATACGTTTATCTATTGTATTCACAACTAAACATACTTGGGGTTCACTAGGGTGAAACACACCTCATATATTTAATTGTGGCACAACAACAGACAACCTTTATATCTCCCACTATTCCCAAAGATAGAGGGAGCTATCTCCCGCTAAGGGCGAGCAGAGTATCCCTCGATCAATGGCTGCTAGTGGATGAAATAAGAAGGAAAAATTAATCTTAATTTTTGTTGGACAATTTCATTTATCAACATGTGATTTTGAATTTTAGTTTATCATGCACATTAAAATTTATACACATCCTAACATTCACCATTCATCACACGCATAGCAGAAATTATAAAACAGAAATTAAACATTCACACAATCCACATCGTGTGAGTTTATATGTTCCCTTCGATCCTTGATCCTCGATCCCCGATCCTCGATCCTCGATCGATGCGCTACAGTGGCGACTTCCTCTTGCACCGGAGATGTAGATTTTACAGAAAATAAACATGCTCCTCACATTCGATAAAAACCGACTAGTGCAAGTCCTATGTAAAACCTCTCACATGCAAATGCAATTCTAAAGATAGAAAATATAGAATATGGCTTTTACATACATAAGCCCCTGTATAATAATAATTACATACATTTGTAGTGTCTGATTTGGAACATATAAACTCACAATCCTGCAAAGCAACTCAAGCATCCATGCACGCAATTGCTATAAACTACAGAATCTAATTTATCAATCATCCAGAATTCTCAACAATTCTTTGAAAAATATTTTGAAATCCATTAAAAACATTTTTCATACATCCATAGTTCACAAATTAATTATGAACCGCTGTCCATCCAATTTCCAATGGAAAGATGAATCGCAGTTTTTCGGTTTTGTTGATTCTCTTACAAAATAATCGTTTATACTTAAAACGAAATTATTGCAAGTTAGACTTATGTCTAAATCATAATTCTAATAATTATATGCCATGTTTTAAACATTCAAAACATTTAAAACGAATTATTATATAGAATTATTTCAACAAACATTTAAAGACCGAAAAACCGGTAAAACGAATTGTTTAAATCCTAGATGGTAAACTAGATTTGTTTACAACCATAAATCATGAGAAAATTGAACCCTATGCTCTGATACCACTGTAGGATTTCATGTTTAATTATACATATATTTTTTTCGAAATTTTTATGTATAATAAGGATCAATTGCAATTTTCTTTGATTTATTTCATGCATGCATTGGTTTGTTTTAACATCTAGTTTCAAAACTCTATTAAAACAAACAAGGGCTCCGAAATTCATACCTAGAAGTTCTCAAAAACTTCTTGAAGATTCGGAGACGTTGGGGATGCTTCTCGCCGCGCCGGATGCCTCCGAGTGTTCAACGAAACCCTAAACAAGGTTGGAGAGAAAGGAGCTAGCCAATCGATCTCCAAACAAGCTTAGAATCTAGCTACAAACCCCTTTCCTTAGCCTCTGAGATTTCTCCTTCCAAAGACTTAGAAAACTAAGAGAATTTTCGTGGGTTTTTGTGGTGAATTAAGAGAGAAAATAATTATTGAATTGTGTATATCAATTAGGGAGAATAAGGACCTATTTATAGGTTCCAATCTTACTCTTAATCATGGCTATTCTTTAGCCACGTTTTTCTTTACATTTTCTCTCATAAATTAATTCCTTAATGCATTACATGCACCCACAAAACGTTTGACCAACTTTGGAGCTAATCCAACCATCAATCATATTAATCTCTTAATAATCAAAGGCAGAAAATCGACCGCTGTTCGGTTTACCGAGTCCCACTCGGTTAACCGAATTTGTCACGATCGTTTAACCGAGTACGTGACGGATGACCGAATCTTAAGGAGAAAAATTCTCCTTAACCGATCGGACCAATTCTCGTCCAAGACCGAGTGCTATTCGGTTAACCGAAAATATCGGAACTTGACATTGTTCGGTCCACCGTTTCTGGTTCGGTACACCATACCAAAGCTCCAGGCACTTTGGTCAAGTTCGGTCAATCAATTACGATTATCCGTTCCACGTTCGGTTGACCGATCCATAGATCCTTCGGTCGACCGAACCTCAACGGATTACCGAACTTCTACCTGATTTTGCCTATTTCAAATTTTGGATTTATTTCCAACAAAATTTGAACTTAAGGGGGTTTTAGCAAATTCACAACTTATGCAATGTATTATCCTATGCAACAATAAATTATTGCACCCCATAATATATGCATCTCATATGAATTTATCATGATTCTAATTATGTTTATATACAACATAATTGATTTTACTTGTTCACCATATGTGTCATATTTTCTATGAGAAACCCGACACATCCTATGAACCAAAAATCAAGCTTCTTGTTTCACGGTTTTTGCGGTGTGACCTATGGGAGGATCTAAACTAAGTTGGCAGTGATATTAAGAGTTTAATATCACAAGCTATAAGCGGTATCTAGCTACACATTATAGCTCCCAATTAGTTAGATGTCTTAATTCCACTCGAACCAAAACCCGATCCATTTAGTGATGGAGTGCACCACTTGTGTCCGTCCCTTGCCTCATGATATTAAGAATACACACAAAGTAGTGTTGTGTCATCTTTGTATTAGTATTCATTTCTTGATCTCTTTAAGCTAGTTATAAATATGTGACTTAACTCAAATCACATTGTGCACATTATAACTTTGCTTTATCAAGGGGCCCACTAATATCATCACTCAATTAAGAGGGGCAATGATAATCTTTTGAGTAATTATCTTCTCCAACAAAAGTTGTACTTAACCAACCAATGCTTTACACTACACTGATCGATAGTTCAAGACACTGATCTAATTAAGTATTCCTTAAGTGATTAGATATAAGTCTCATATCAAAGGACCAAAGACACAGTAAAATATTAATGACACAGAAACACATTTCTATAATATTTTACTTATTAGGTCTATTCAGTATACAAAAGTAATATTTTCCTCTTGTATATGTTAATTTTAATCAACTAAGTTAGTAATGGGATTGATAGGTTTTGCCATAAACATTAGACACTTCCTATACATGAAAATACAACCTACATTTGTGCTTAATGATTGTATTCTTCACCATCTCTTTGCTTGTGTACACTCACTCCACCCCTCAGGGGTCCCTCTTCCGGATTTGCACTTCCACTTTAGGTTCTTTCGATTTAGTTTGCTTCGTTAGTTGTTGTTCTCCTTTACATTTCTTGTTACTAGTTTAGCATAACCTAGATTAGCATATCCACAAATCTTCTCCCCTTTTTCGCCACTTGATTTCGGTCAAGCCAGAGGCTAGCTGACCTCCCTCCAGACGACTCATACTTGCCCCGTCTTCATCGAAGGTTGTGCGCTTGCGGTCTAAATATAAAACGATCAAACGAACACCAGCCCATGTGGTAAGATAAAATCAAATCCAACGTAGTAACTTACCAAAACGGTAGCACCCCACATGTGCACCAAAATCTCCCCTTGATTCTTCCTTCCTTTTCCTTACAAAATCAGATCTTCAATTGCTGGCGTGGTGCCACCTCACATGCACACTCCTCACGCCGCACACACCAGCCCGCATGGTAGGAAGGAAAATAAAACCAAGGGTCACACGCCCGAAGTAAAACCGATCGAGGCTAGTTGCACATGCGCCCGACGTACCACACCCGCTTAACTAAAACGGAAACTTTTCCCGAAGAGGTATTTTCCCCGAGAGGAACTATTCCCGAAAAGGAAACTTTTTCTTTAAAATGGAAATTTCCCCGAAAATGAAAACTTTTCATGTTGTAACCCCCCCAAACACTAATTACACATTGGTTAACAAAAAAATGTTGGTCTGAGATATAGTGACATGAGTCCACTACCATAACACTTAACAAATTAAGCTTTATGGCAATAAGTGGGGGTTGTGGGACAGTGGGCTAATGGATGACGAACCGGGACCTGGGCTCAATGAGGGCGCAGGGACGGGACGTTACAAATTGTATCATAGCCTAAACCAGCCAGAATTGTGGGAACTAAGTGCTAAACCAAGAGGGTGGGAGCCACCTCTAGAATCCCACAATGTCTGGTAACTGATTGGCTTGACCCAGACGACGTCGTAAGGTGTTCAAACGTGGTAGGTTGTAATACCTCAAACATTAGTCCTACATTGCCCAACCTAAAAAATGTTGGGGTGGGTTATGATGACATGGATCCACTACCATAACACTTACGAACTTAAGTTTTGTGGCAATAAGTGGGTGTTGTGGGCCAGTGAGCTCATCGGTGATGGACCAGGACCCGGGCTCGAGGATGGGACGATACAATTTCGGATATACGAAGAATAATGAAACTCCTATAAAAAACTCATGTTTATAGTAAAAGAGATAAAATTGCGTTGAGGCAAAAGGCAATGGGATGACAAAAGAAAACGTGCAAAAAAAGTAGACAGAGAAGCCTATTGGGACCATTCCGATGGTTGAATCGAATAGTTATGTCAATCGTCAATTGAGACCATTCACTGATTGATCAAGCTTTTATGGTCAAAATGAATGAGAGTTACCAAAACATGAAATGGTTAACTGGTCTTCGCCAGCAGTCGACCAATTTCTATTTAGATCCTAGGTTCTCCATTTAACTCATTGATCGATGTTTATCAGAAAGGTAAAGGTGCTTTGTCACACTAGCCGTTGGGAAATGGACAAAAATATTTTTTTGTTTGGAAAAGCAAAATCAAGTTGGTCGATCCACCTTGAGAAGTAGTCGATCGCATGGAAAACAAACTTTATCCTTGGTAGAGATTAAAGGTATATCCAAGCTCTGAAGTGATTGAGTATTTCATGGACAGACTGAAGGGTTGAGTTTGGGTGCTTTTTCGGCCTTTTTGGGGTACAATGGAGTCAAAATGATGTCATATTTTGTGGGTGGCTCCTAGATTTATCCTAGACTGTGTGTAAAGAAACCTATATGGGTCCTTATGTTTAAACTTGTTCCTCAAGACTCAAGAAAGTAAAAAATTAGGTATTATTTATTTAATAACTTAAGGTTGTTTGCTTGATCTTTAGTGATCTTCTTTATTATTCAAACCTAGATTTAATTACACAATATATATACATATATATATATATATATATATATATATATATATCTGTGTGTGTGTGTGTGTGTGTGTTGTGATATGTAACGCTTGTGGCCTTGCGTGCAGCTCGGGTCTGGAGCTCAGCTTTGCCAATCACCTTTTCTTGGCCATAATGGGGCACATGAAGCTATTTTGCCATCGAACCCTCACTTATACCGGTTTCCTTACGTTAGGCCATCGAACCCTCACTTGTACCGCTCACCTATGCGAAGAATGCACATTTCTTTTGATTAATAAACAAACATTCGGATCTCAGCTTGTCAAGAACGGCACACAGATGTTCCATATGCAACACGGGTGTGCTGCTGTAGATGAGGATGTCGTCGAAATAAACGACAACAAACTTCCCCATGAAAGGACGAAGAACCTGGTGCATGACCCTCACGAAGGTGTTGGGCGCGTTGGATAGCCCAAATGGCATCACCAACCATTCGTAAAACCCATGCTGCGTTTTGAATGTCGTCTTCCACTTGTCTTCTGGTCTGATACATATCTAATGATACCCACTCTTAAGGTCGATCTTTGAGAAGATTTTGGATCCCGACAGCTGGTCCAACATGTCATCTAAGCGGGGAATCGGGAATCGGTAACTCACGGTGATACGGTTGATTGCTCGGTTGTCGATGCACATACGCCAGGAACCATCTCTTTTTGGTACCAACAGGGCAGGAACGACACAAGGACTCATGCTCTCTCGGATATAGCCTTGCTCCAGAAGCTCCACCACTTGTCATTGTAATTCTTCAGACTCTTTAGGGCTGAGACGATAAGCCGAGCGGTTTGGGAGAGTCGATCCTGGGATAAGATCGATTTGGTGTTGAATATCTCTCAACGGGGGTAAGCCATGGGTGAGATATTCGGGCATCAGCGCGGAGAACTCTTCCAGAAGTTGTTGGACCTCCTCAGGCACATTTGAGCTTGAGCCAACCTCGGCTTCATCCCGGGGCAGCAAAGCAAAAACCACCTCTTCTTGCTTCATTTCAGCCAAAAAGCTGGATAGGGACAACAAGTTGTTTTGAGGGGTTGCCTGGATTGAAGGGGTTTCTTCTTGGTGCGGCACCAAGACAATCTTCTTCCCTTTGATTCTGAGGGAATAGGTGTTCTTTCGTCCATCATGAACGACGCTTCGATCATACTGCCATGGTCGTCGCAGCAGTAGGTGACAAGAATCCATAGCCACCACATCACACCAAGCATTGTCAAAGTATTTTTTACCGATGGAAAAGGACACCAAACACCTCTTGTCAACCTTTATTTCCGTCTCCTTGTTCAGCCAAGATAATTTGTAGGGTTTGGGATGAGAGTCGGTCTTCAGCTGCAACTTTCGGACTGCTTCTTCGGACACCACGTTCTCGCAGCTGCCGCTATCGATGATCATCTTGCACACCTTGTCCGAGACCGTGCAAGTGGTACGAAAAATATTATTTCTCAACCACTCATCTCCTGACCCTCCCTTAGGGGTCAGAAGACTCTTGCGGATGAATAAAGTTTCTGGTCCGTCCCCGTACAACATTCCACCTTCGCCCTCATATTCATCAAGCACAGGCTCGCTATCGATCTCGTCCTCGCTCCCAAGATTATCCTCAATCAGGAGGTTCTTTCCACACTTGCTGGTGGTTTTCCCACAGCTGGATGCGATGTGGCCCTCCTCTCCACACCTAAAACACTTCACGTCCGTCTTAGGTCTGCCCTGGAATGGTACTTGCTGAGGGCGCACCTCTGAAGGTCTAGCAGTCCGGTTGGGCTGCTACTGCTCGTGGCTGGTGGTGACTTGCCTTCTTTGTTGCTTCTCCACTGCGAGGGCTCGCTGACAGGACTCAGAAACTGTCCATAATGAGTGGAGGCTAAGGACATCTTGGAGGGATGGTTGTAACCCCCCCAAGTATCGTACCACCGACTCCGATAGATCATTCCGAGCCACCAACTGATAGAATTCCTCCGTGTAGTCATCCACCGACCTCGCGCCTTGCCTCAAAGCATGAAGCCTCTGAAACAAGGATTGTGTGTAGCCGAAAGGAAGAAAGTGTTCCTTCATCTTTTTTTTCATCTTGCACCATTCGGCAAGCTTGGTCTTGCCTTGCCTCTCGCGTGTGCGCCTCAATTGTTCCCACCACGCAGAGGCTCTCCCCTTGAGTCGGATGGCGATTAGCTTAACCTTCATTTGCTCTGGGACCTCCTTGTAGTCGAATACTTGTTCGACTTCATTCAACCAGTCCACGAAAGTATCAGCATGCAACGTACCAGAAAATTCTGGCAGCTCCATCTTGATACCGAGGTCTCCATGACGATCACCCCACCCACGGTGTCCTTGACCAGCACCACGATCATGGAACATGTTGTGGAGGTTTGATCTTGCATCGGAGTCCGGATCTTCCGCTTCACGATGGCCTGAATCTTGCGCAGCAAGACGTTGGGTTAGCTCAGCAATTTGTCTTTGTAGATCCTCAATCAACTCAGCATCTTCGTTGCTGCGACCATGGTGCGGGAGTCCCTCCTCTGGATTAGCTCCACGATGACCACGGCCACCACGTCTACCAGCCATAACGCTGATGGAGCAGCAACTAAAGGGAGGATTTCGGCTCTGGTACCAACTAACGCCGTGTACAATTGTGATGGATTCTACAAGCGTATGACACCCACAACTACAAGAAAATTGAAGAGAAGAACACCAAGTTGAGATAGAACATCTCTGATTTTTTGTATATTAATTCAAACGATAATTGGTTTTCTTCTTGACCTCCAAGCCAGGTCTTATAGCTTTTATTCCGTATAGAAATTAGGAAGTTAACCAACAAGGCAACACCTTTGATTTGCATCTAAATAAAACAAATAACAGTAAAGGAAATAATTCACTAAGAAAACACTTGTTTAAATGAAATAAAAATCACGAAACCTTCCATAAACTTAATTGGAAATAAGTTGATTCACATGTGTTGCTGGAGGCAAGTTTCCTTGTCCGTTTTGCTGGGTGGGTGGAAGTTTCCTTCCTTGCTGATGTGTTTGCTAGCCAACGGTTCCTTGCTGATTTGGTTGCTAATCACTGCCCCCATCATATTATATCCAGCACATCCTGCATCAGTTGCTTACTAGTCATAATAAAATTGCATTAGAGAACTCTCTTTTGATTGATAAAATTGCAACTCTAAAAGCAAGACCTTCACGTAGTGATACACAAGATGTCATTGCTAAAAATGCTCAATTACAAGTAGAACTTGAAACATTCACCAAAGAAAAGGAAATGCTTGATATACTTATTTGTAGTCAAAGATGATCTTTAGATAAGCATGGTTTAGAATACAATGTTAAGAACAACAAAAACCATATTATCCATACTATTTGAATGGAAAGCATTTCTTTCTGAACAAAAGTTCCTCAACTATTTCGGAACCAAAGACCAAAATGGTTTAGGTACCACAAATTAATATCAAAGGACACAAATTGTTTGGTACCAAAATCTTCACTTGTAGGTACTTAGAAGGAGCAGGATCAATTGCAGTCGGCTCAAGCAAGAAAAGATCGATCCCACGCTTCAAGAAAACATTTCAATAAAATTCATAGTTTTTTTTATATCCAAAGTAGGTTGGAACCAATGCCAAATCGAGGATCAAGAGTTGGGTAACATTTTTCAATCCTCAGTCCTATTGAATTGGTTCTAATCTAGGGTGATTAATAGTGTATCATACAATGCATTCATGCTATATATCCCTTATTTTACCTCATAATTGTGTTACCCGGATTGTTGTTTCATGTGTTTCAGGGTCTAGCTAATAAAGAAGAGAAATGAAGCAAATATGACCTATAATTGTTGTATCATTTGAGTCAGATCGACCTATAATTGATGGATCATTTGGGTTAGATCGACCTATAATTTCACCAGTAGGATTAACATATAGTTTTAGCACGTCGGGTGCACCGGAAGCTGTTGTTTCGAACTCGTTTAGTTATACTTGTCGAATTACTACTCAGGTTGAGGAGATTCTGGACTTTTGCAGCCAACAAAATTTTCTTTACACTTAGCTCCCTCCTGGTTTTCACTTGGGTCCTCTCTAACTTACAATCAGAAAGCTTCCAAATCAGTTATTTTTTCTTGCATTTAGGTCCTTTTAGCTTCATTTCTCTTCTTTATTACCTAAAACATGAAATACATCAAACAAGTAAGCAAGTGACACAAATTTGGGGTAAAATAAAGGATATATAGCATGAATGCAATGTATGATATTATAATAATTAGACACAAATGCAAGAAGAAATGTTGCACTCTCATACACACACTCTCTCTCTTATCTCCCTCACCCTCTCCTCCTCTTCACCAAGACCAAACCCAATTCCTCACCCAATTAACCAAACCCAACCCTCCCCGAAGCGATGGTGACGATGACGACTACGAAGAGGATCTTCGGCCACGAGTGTGGGGCTCCAGCAACGTCAAAACGATGAGGTACCCGATCCACCCATGTTTGGAGTCTAGGAGGTTGGGCAAGGTGATAGGAGGCGCCGGAGAGGCCGACCGACAGACCGTACGCTGGCTGGCACCGCGTGGGAGCCATCCAGAGTGGCGTCGGAGACGCACAACCGTCGACCGCCTGGTGGTGGCGGTGCGGGTTGGAGGGCTAGAGTCCGGCGGTTGGCTGGCTAGTTTGGTTGGGTCGGTGGCTGGGTTGGATAAGAATGAGTTGGGGTAAATTGCAAGTAAAGTGTGGATTTCTTTAATAAGAGGTGGAATATTAAAGTTGGGCTTTTATGAAGAAAACTCTGGATGCTTTGAATTTTGAATTGAATAAGTTAATCTGGGTTAATTGCAGAATAAGTCATGTAATTTAATTATATTTGATTAGTAAATAATTGTTTGGGAGAATTTCAGAATAAACCCTGGATTTAGTTGTATTTAGTTAAACAATTAATAACTAGATAACTTGCCTTGAAAACAATTAATAATTGAATTTGTTTCATTAATTAATAATTAGAAAAATTGCAAGAAAACCTTGGATTTATTTGTATTTGAATGAATAATAAATAATTGGTTAAATTGCTGGATAAACGTTAGACTTCTCATAATTACGGGAAATGTTTTCTTTTAGGGAAAATTGCTCTTTTTCCGTTAACTTTTCAGATATTTGTAGTAAATTGCATTAGTTAGGTAAATTACTATTTTTCCTCTGAACTTCTGAGAATTGTGATTTGTAAAGAAGCTTTGGTTGAATTACGCTAATATTCTTGTACTCTGTTAGCTGAGGAGTTTAATACTATAGTTTACATTGCAACTTTTATTTCTATCATCTTGTTTATGCTTATTACTCCTGGGGTTGTTTGACCCGTGTTTTTGGAGTTAAATTGCGTTTACCCTTGTGTTGTGAGACTGTGAGAGGTTCGTGGAAGTTGTTGTCCACCCACATTGTGTGAAGTGGCCATTGGAGAGCATTGCTCACAAACTCGGCCTTGGGGTGGTAATGAGATGATGTGTGAGACACGTATGACTAAATGTTAGGGTTTCCCCATGTGTTGTAGTGGTAGGAGATGGTTTACCATCGTTGTTACAGGTGACCGTTGGAGCTGGGCTCGGGCGTGTTGTTGGATTTCCCGGAGGCAATTGCAGAACTGGTGAGCTCACCTACGTTGTTACGAGTGACTGCTAGGGCTAGTCTCGTGGGCTCGAGCGTATGGTTGGAGAATGACGCTGCCTTATGGATCATTGCGTGGTCTTGTCGAGGGTGCATGCTCGGCCTGACTGGGCACATGATCGCCTTTGGACGTGTGAAAGTTCTACCGTGAGAGTGGGTTGAGTGTTGCCTTGTGGATTGGATGCGCAATGGTGCCGAGATGCACCCTCGGTTTCACTGGGTGCGTGATCACTTTGCGACACAAGACCAATGTGAGCCATCAGGGACGGGTTGACCTTGTTCAGTGTTGGGTTGGGGTGGTGTACGAGTTCTTGATTCAGGAATCAAGCGTGATTTTTGTGTGTGTAGGTGAGACACGATAGGTGGCTGGAGAAGACTTGGGCTTGGGATGCCTGGACTGGATCTGTTGAACTCAGTTGTCATGTATTTTCCTAGTTCTCTTAGTAGTCGTGTAGCAGGAATTTTCAGATTTTATTTGTATTCCTTCCGCAGTGTACTCTGATCTTGACCTTATTATATGTTTTTAATTGAAGCGTCAACTTGATTATTGTTAGTTGATGTCCCTTTTTCGCTTGTTATGGTTGTGATTGATTGTTGTGTCTGGAGTGTAGATTAGGGGAGTTACAAGAAATGACTAATTTTGAAGCTTTTTAGACGTGGTTATAATGGCCAAGGACCAGATTGCAAACCCTGAGAGACCATATTGTAAAGAAAATATCTGGGTTGCAAAAATTCCATAATCTCAAAAGTTTGTGGAGAAATTATACAATTCTGACCACATTGATTCGAGCAATGGACTAGGGCTTCAACCCACATGCTGCAAACAAAAGTTAACCGAGTGGAAAATCTTCAAATTGATCAGGCTTAGCAAATCCACCACTGGCGGGTCAGGATCCGTTTGGCCTTCAATTTTGTAGTGAGTATGATATTCAGGTACGAGAACTCGAGATGAACCAGATCTAATTTGCAGTCGCCAGATTGCGCCATGATTAATTATGACCTAATCTTATATACATACACTTGTAATCCTTCCATTTCTCTTCTTCTTCTTCTTTCTCCTCATTATGGTTGGCTTACTTTTTGCTTAGTAGAGAGGAGAAGAAACCCAACTGGTAATCTTCTTTCATTAATCAAGTTTCAGTTGTTGTTTTTTACATTCTTGTCTTGATTAGATTTAGTTTTCTTTACTTGTTCACGTGTTGATTTTACATTGCTATTTTCTTTTTAATGAGATGATTAATGAGTAATCCATCCCCATTGGGGGTGGAGGAACGATGTGAAGTGTGGATATAGTTCAATTTGTGTGAGTTTTTATCTTAATCTTGGAGCCTCAAATGATTTCCATAGCCATTTTGATGGGTTCTCTCACTCTTGCCTATGATGAGTTAATGGTCCTAATGGATGCTTAACACATGCTTTTGTTAGTGCGTCCACTTAATGGTGAATGATGAGGTGAGGATACACTAGTGCAGAATAGGCTTTACTCATCGCCCAATAGACGTCTGCCTTTATAAAGGCCGACGTCTAGTAGGGAGAGGACAACATAGACGTGTGTACTCATTAAGCCCGACGTCTATGTGGTAATATAGACGTCGACCCATAGACGTCGGTTTTTGTAATACCTTGTGCATCCGACGTCTATAGGGTATTGATTGACATCATTTCATGCTCATATTTGTATCTTATATCCATTATCTTACACCTAAGCAATGCTACGTGACGAGTTTTATGTTTAGTTTTCAGGAATAAAGAGGTTTGAAGAGAAGAGCCATGAAAGGACCCAAAAGCTGGGAAAAAGGACTGAATGGTGAGATCTAGGGACCAAGATGCAAGGGAGAAGGACCTGAATGTAAGACAGAAGGACCTAAGAGCAAAACAGAATACTCCACACCATCATGGGGAGTATTTTACCAATTCTATTCGGGTCGGAGCTCCAACAAGTCGAGTAACCGCATCAAAGACCAACAATACCAGAAAGCAAAGCCCACAACAAATTCCAACACGATCCGACAATTTTGGACCGCCAATTGGCGGTCTTGGACCGCTAATTGGCGGTCCATATTGCTCAGGATCCGTCGAAATTTCTCCTGGACTTGTATTAATGTTCGTTTAGGCTATTTTTGGTATTGGTTTAGTCCCACATCGGGGGATTGTCCCCGATTAGCTTTTTCCATGCTTATAAATAGAACTCTTCACCTTCCATTGTAATTACCCATTGCTTGGTGGCATTCTCTCTACTAAGGAGTGAGCCTTGAAGCAAAAACTCAAGGTGGAGAAGAATGCTACCTTCAATGTGAGTCATTTGTTAATAAAATAATTCTTCTAGTTTCTTTTAATCTTGTCTTTTAATTTGTGCATGTTTGTTTAGTCTTTCCTTTCCTTTTATGTTTCTTTAATGCTTCTTGCCTTCTTAGTTAACTTTCATTTCAGTATTATGCTTTCTTTGCTTAGTCTAATCAGTAGTGTAATGAGTAGTGAGTAGTTCCATCCCCATTTGGGGGGTGGAGAAATATGTGATATAATCATGTAGTGTATTAAGTGTGTGTTATTTTTATCCCTTGAGCTTTATATGATTTCCATAACCATCTAATGGGTCTCCACTTTTATCTTTGATAGGCTAATGCTCTTGAATGAAGCTTAGCTTATGCTTTGATTAGTGGACCTATTTTATGGGGAATGATAAGGTTAGGATATGGATGAAGTTAATGTTGGAAACACAATTTGTAGTGTATGTGCTCTTGTTGCCTTTACCTTAGCTAATGTCTTGTATGTTTTAATGATGTAGTGAAATCTTAATTCATGTAGAGGCATAGTAGGGTATAGTCTTTATACTTGAGTTCATGTAGCTTCATTCCAATTAATGTCTTGTATGTTTTAATGATGTAGTGAAATCTTAATTCATGTAGAGGCAAAGTTGGATGTAGTTTTATGATTTCATGCACTACATGTTGTGAGGAGCTTAATGAACACACACACACTTCTTTATGTTCACATTATTTCTCTACCCCCTTTGGGGCTTAGTTTATTGCTTATCTCCATTTCCATTTGCATCTTAGTGTAGTTTAGTGTAACCATCCTTTCTCTCTTTCTTTTACCTCTCGCCTTCGAACAAACCAAGTGTCGACACACCTCCCAGTGGACGACCCGTATTTGCCACCGCTTCAACGCGGCCGTGCACTTGCGGTAGAAATATAAAACGATCAATCAAGTTTTTGGCGCCGTTGCCGGGGAGGTGCTCTGTCCAGACGTTGGTTTGGACGATTCGAGGGGTTTTTAATTTTTTGTTTTCAGTTTTTCTTAGTGGCAGGGAACCTGAGGATCAAGGGGAAGCGACTGGAGTAATTGGAGAGCAAAAGACCCCAAAGTGACCGCCAATCAGCGGTCTGGGACCGCCAATTGGCGGCCTGGTGAGCCTCAATTGCTCTCAAATTTGTTCCAGTTGTTATGTTGTTCACTTTAGTTATCTGGGAGCCCAATTTTGCATGTTGTGATCTTTAGTTTGCTCCCAGATTTAATTTCAATCCCCTTTAATCAACTTGGACCATAAAACTCAAAGCAAAAGATTAGACTTCTTGCCATCTAGGTCATGCATCATATGTAGACCTTGCATGCATCTTTCTTTTCTTTGCTTTACATTTTGTCGTTGATTGCTGGAGCGAGGTACACATTCCTTATCACTCATTCACGCATTAGGACATTCATTAGTGAGTAAGGTTTGCATCGAAACAAGAGTGAGGTGAGTGCTTGTTTGGTGAGTTGCTTGCTAGCCTAAGATTTCAAAACATCTTTAAGGGGCATCACCTATAGACTTCAAAGATAAGGTGGGGGATTTCATCACCCCTCCCTTAGCCCCAAAAAGCACACTCAAGTAAAGCCTTAACTAAAAGCAAGTAGACATTGGCCCTAGGAATTCGGACGCACTAGGAGAGTAATCTAGTTGAGACCGCCATGACCTGATCGGCGTTGCCTACCTTGTCGATAGTAGGAGGTACTGGATCTCCGGATCTGGTATCACTTGCTGGGCATTGTGGTCCTCGTTGTAGGGAGGTGAGGCGTGTCGAGGCTAGTGACCTCGAAGTTAGGCGTCGTCTAGCCTAAGGACCCATTGCCTTACATTGTTTGAGCCATGCTTGCTAGTTAGGCTTCTACCTTCACCCTGTACCCTCGCTAGCTCTAGGGATTCTTCCCTTCTCCTCTGAGTCATCTTCTTCTCACCTTATTCTACGTTATAGTCTCCTCCCCTTTACACTCTCTGTAGCGTTTTAGGGTCGAGTCGAGCACTTTTTGCGAGCTTGGCCTCGTGGTGGTGAGAGTGATCGACTCGAGAGTTCTCTGTTGAGATGGATGGTTACACGGGCGACCATCCATATCATTGTTGGGACCAGGACGATTCTCCCTGGTACTCCGGACCCATGCAACCTGGGGTGGCTCAGACGAACACCCCGTATGGTTGGGATAATCGCAATTGTGTGACTGAGCAATCTTCATATTGGGGTAATATGAGAGAGGCACCGACTACTAGACCACCATCTAGTTACGTCGGATCATATGTTGGTCATCAATCTGAGACATTACAAGAACCTTTGGCCTCTTTCATGCATGTGGTAGATGACATGGGTGCACCGGTGGCTCCAGTAGCCGTACCGTGTCACTATTGTGGGTTGAGTGGTCATGATTTCGGGGAATGTCCTTATGTTCCCCCAGAGCCTGAGTATGAGCACACATTTTCCCAAAATGCTCATTATGACCATTACGCATCCGCGTACAATCCGAGAGTGATGGATTCATGGGGTGACAATTCTTATTCAAATTCTTATACTTCATGTTCACCCCAGTATCCTCCTCCCGAATACCCAGAATTCTACCAACATGCCACCCCAAATCATTGGACTCATTCTCAGCCCATCCACACCCAACCCCAAAATTTCCCAAGCTCTGACTTGGACCTCATCGTTGACCGCATACCTGATTCCTTGAAACAAACTTTCCTTACGTTCATGGAAACAACTCAACAGTCCAAACAAAATATGACACTGCAAGTGAGTCAAATGTCGCAGAAATTACGTGAATGTGAGGAGAGTAACCTTTCTTGTCAACATGAGGATTCTTCTTTTGATATCGAACCACCACCACATCCACAAATTCAAAGCACAACCTTTCAAAGTCAAACTCCTAGTCAGTCTGAGGGACTTGGGGTTTCAATTCACGATCACTTAGTGGAGGATTCGATTCAAATTGAGAATAACTTCGACCAGTTCTATTATGAGTCGGCACAGGATTGTGCCTTACCTTTTTGTCCCGTGGCCCTTGAGCCACATGATCGTATTGTTGTACCTCCTAAGGACTCACCTCTGGTGGAGCAAGAGCTCCCTAGTACCCTCAACTTCAAACAACCTGATGAGAGTTTGCCTCTCACTATTGTTCCTGATCATCTTGGAAATGATGGAACATCAAACAACCACATTGCTCATGAGGGTATTAGGAGTTCCTTGGAGGATACCTTGGGTATGAGACCCACTTCCTGTTCTCCTGGTGAGTTGGACATGCATAACGAGGTGCTTGACCTCGTTCCGACCCACCAGCCTGTTGGTTGGAGAGTTTGGATTGATGATCATAACTTCAGTTCCGCAACGGGAGATATTTTTCTTCCGTTGCCCCTTATTTCCCAAACTCTCGAGAGGTTCAAGCTCTTTCAGTTTGATCCTTTGAATGAGACGCCTTTGCGTCCAATTCATGAACCTCTCATTTCATCTGGTGCTCTTTGTGAAGGGGGCCCACGCATGCGTATTCTAGCCCCGCGTGGTGTCATGTTCCCTTTCCAAGTGCATTGACCCACTCTTGAGGTTCCCATTTGATGTCTTTTGACAAATGAAGATGGGAACTTATGTTTGTACATAGTTATATATAAAAAAAACAAAAAGAAAAAGAAAAAGAAAAAAAAGAAAAAAAAATAAGAAGTACAATAAAAGACTCCTTCAGTGAGGATTGATTGTTGTGAGCCCCAACCCTTGTGTATTTGGGCTCCATTTCTTTCACGTATTTGTATCCCTTCTTTAGCATCTCACAGGTTTTGAGGGAATTCGGGTTATGTCCATCAACATGACCTTGCACTTCCCTTTGTACTTCATGTTGGTGAGATCTCTCCTTTTTATGCATCAATCCATGTAGTATCTTGCTTGCATTCATTGAGGACAATGCATGAAGTAGGTGTGGGGGGGTGTTTTACGTGTGTACATAGTCGAGTCTTTTTCCTTTGATTTTGTTTTCTTTTGTTTGCATTGTTAGGGTCATGATAGTGTGCTGCATTTAATATCGATATATCTGCTTGCCATGATCCTTGGGTGACTTGTCTTCTTTTGCTTGCCTAGTGCTTCAAAATTTTCACATTTCTTTCAAAATCTTCATGTGTTTTCGAAAGAAAATGTTTTGTGGGTTTTGCGTGTGTTTAGCATGTGCAAAACCGTTGAGAGGCAAAGTAAAAAGAAAGCTCCCAAAATTGTTTTGAACTTGATGCATTAGGATATCTAGTACGTGACTTTAGGATTTATCAAGTCGTTAGGATGCACCCCAATTTTCCCTTGGGGGTGAGTAATCATAGGGTTTCAGTGCTCAAATATTTAATGAAGTCCACCCTGAACCTAGTGAGTCAATAATTCGTGTCTGTTAACTTAAGGAAGTTTGTTGTAGTCAAGGACCCTCTAAATCCTGTTGTGAGACATTAGTGTAGGGGTTTTGGTTCATGTGTAGATAAGAAATAAGTGAGTAGGTGTTCTCTCTTCTCGCACGGCTCCTATCACTCGGGAAAGTAGGTCTGAGGGGACTTTGTGCCTGGTGCTTTCGAGTCATCTGACTTGGGATGCGCCGACTGAACTCCCGTTACACGGGTGGTAGGGATTGCCCTATGTGGAGATGTGGGGAAAGGTGTACGTGATAGTGTAAGTCCTCATGGGCAATGATGCACGGAACCTGACCCTGGGAGAATGAAGCTCCAACTAATAAAAAGTAAAAGAAAAAAAAATGTGAAAAGAAACAAAAAGAAAAAAAATATGATAATGCAAATAAGAACCTTAATGGACTTTACACTTTGTAGCACTTGAGGATGTTGAGGTTGTCCATGTCTTTCACATAATTCCTTGTGTAACTTGCACGAATGGTTCATTAGGGTAGAGGTGTGGACTGATCACCTATATAGAGTCGGCCCGTAGCATTACCGCGTCCATTGATCGACAAAATATTTCCAACGAGTCGAGGTCTAGATTGAATAATGCATCTTGTTCGGATTTTGTGGGTATATCCGCTGAAAACCCTCAGGAGACAACACTCCTCCTCCTTGGCAACAAAGAGGTTTAACGGCTTGTTGCACGTGCTAAGTGCAACCGTGATTCCTACGAAAGTGAGTTAGGATTTCTTGTTTCTCGTTTGTTTTTCTCTTTCTTTGTTTTGCTCGTGACTAGCAAAAACTTAGGTGTGGGGGTATTTGATTGACATCATTTCATGCTCATATTTGTATCTTATATCCATTATCTTACACCTAAGCAATGCTACGTGACGAGTTTTATGTTTAGTTTTCAGGAATAAAGAGGTTTGAAGAGAAGAGCCATGAAAGGACCCAAAAGCTGGGAAAAAGGACTGAATGGTGAGATCTAGGGACCAAGATGCAAGGGAGAAGGACCTGAATGTAAGACAGAAGGACCTAAGAGCAAAACAGAATACTCTACACCATCATGGGGAGTATTTTACCAATTCTATTCGGGTCGGAGCTCCAACAAGTCGAGTAACCGCATCAAAGACCAACAATACCAGAAAGCAAAGCCCACAACAAATTCCAACACGATCCGACAATTTTGGACCGCCAATTGGCGGTCTTGGACCGCTAATTGGCGGTCCATATTGCTCAGGATCCGTCGAAATTTCTCCTGGACTTGTATTAATGTTCGTTTAGGCTATTTTTGGTATTGGTTTAGTCCCACATCGGGGGATTGTCCCCGATTAGCTTTTTCCATGCTTATAAATAGAACTCTTCACCTTCCATTGTAATTACCCATTGCTTGGTGGCATTCTCTCTACTAAGGAGTGAGCCTTGAAGCAAAAACTCAAGGTGGAGAAGAATGCTACCTTCAATGTGAGTCATTTGTTAATAAAATAATTCTTCTAGTTTCTTTTAATCTTGTCTTTTAATTTGTGCATGTTTGTTTAGTCTTTCCTTTCCTTTTATGTTTCTTTAATGCTTCTTGCCTTCTTAGTTAACTTTCATTTCAGTATTATGCTTTCTTTGCTTAGTCTAATCAGTAGTGTAATGAGTAGTGAGTAGTTCCATCCCCATTTGGGGGGTGGAGAAATATGTGATATAATCATGTAGTGTATTAAGTGTGTGTTATTTTTATCCCTTGAGCTTTATATGATTTCCATAACCATCTAATGGGTCTCCACTTTTATCTTTGATAGGCTAATGCTCTTGAATGAAGCTTAGCTTATGCTTTGATTAGTGGACCTATTTTATGGGGAATGATAAGGTTAGGATATGGATGAAGTTAATGTTGGAAACACAATTTGTAGTGTATGTGCTCTTGTTGCCTTTACCTTAGCTAATGTCTTGTATGTTTTAATGATGTAGTGAAATCTTAATTCATGTAGAGGCATAGTAGGGTATAGTCTTTATACTTGAGTTCATGTAGCTTCATTCCAATTAATGTCTTGTATGTTTTAATGATGTAGTGAAATCTTAATTCATGTAGAGGCAAAGTTGGATGTAGTTTTATGATTTCATGCACTACATGTTGTGAGGAGCTTAATGAACACACACACACTTCTTTATGTTCACATTATTTCTCTACCCCCTTTGGGGCTTAGTTTATTGCTTATCTCCCTTTCCATTTGCATCTTAGTGTAGTTTAGTGTAACCATCCTTTCTCTCTTTCTTTTACCTCTCGCCTTCGAACAAACCAAGTGTCGACACACCTCCCAGTGGACGACCCGTATTTGCCACCGCTTCAACGCGGCCGTGTACTTGCGGTAGAAATATAAAACGATCAATCAGGTATAGACGTCGAACTATAGACGTCGGATGTTATAGACAGACGACGTCTATACCCCATGCAAATAGACGTCGATGTATAGACATCGGCTTTCTATAAAATCCGACGTCTATAGGTCTTAAAGAAATCGAACAAACGTGTTTCTGTCATTCATCTCAAACGAAAAGTCACCCACACCCTAGCCGTCCCGCGACCGAACTCTCCTTCGCGACCAATCTCCGACCGATCTGCACTGTCTCCGGCACCATAACGACGTCACTTGTGCTCTCCTCCCCTTCTCCGTCTCTCTGCCCCATCTCCGTAGCCTTTGCGACCATCGTCACCGCACCCTCCTTCGCTACCACCGTCACCGCAGCCACGACCTCCTCCTCCTCCTCCGGTTCGTCCGCATACGTTTTGTGTAGTTGTGGATTAAGTTTTTTTATTTATTTTTTTGATTTGGTGTAGTTGTGAGTGTAGTTGTTGGTGCGACCACCGGCACCGCACCTCCTCTGCGACGTCGGCAATAGCGTTGCCCTTCTCCTCTGGTTCGTGTTTCACCACCTTTATAAAAATTAACTTCAAGTGAAGCCAAAAGGAAATCTACTAGCCTTGTGTTGTATCTTTTTTTATTAGGTTCTCATATTTGATATGTTTAGATTGTGGTGTTTGGATTTGGATTTTAGATTGTGGTGTTTGGATTTGGATTGTTTAGTTGGTTGTGGAGATTGTGAATTTTGGATTTGTTTGGTTGACGAGAATGAAGTGTGATTGTGTGAATGTTTAATTCATTATTTTTATATGTTATGATGATGGATGCGGCCTTTATTAATGAGATATCATTTGATTTCACTCGTTCATTGGATTGGTCTGTGTTGGATTGAGTTGAGTTGGGTTGGTTGGATGATTTAAATGAGTATATATGAGTTGGATTGGGTTGGTTTGCTATCTTAGGTCTTGAGTTGGGTTAGTTGGATGATTTAAGTAACGATGGAGAGTTGTTTGGGATGCATTATTAAGTAAATTTGAATGTAAATAAACTAACGTTCTTCATGGATCTCATTCATGTGTATTTCAACATGAGTACATTTGTAATGTGAATGTGATGTAGTGGAGAAATACATGATGTGAATGTCAGTAGATATACATTTTTCTTGTTAATTCCAGGATTTGAAGAATTTTACATATAAAATTTAAGGGGAGGTTCTGCCAAAATTTCAATAAAATTTTATTTTCAAGTGTTATTAATAATATGATATTTTGTGTTTAAAATATTTTTCTGTCAATCCAAGTAATTATTTTTAATACTTGCTTTTAATATTTAAAATGTTTATTGCCTTGCTTTTTTGAATTTTTAATATTATGATAATAACTCATTGACCCCCTTAAGTAACTTGGCCTTTAATAACCCAAAGCAAACGTAGTGGACCAAACCACAATGAAGAGGCTGATGAGCTGAAAATCAAAGGACTTCCTGCTAAGATTTTGTGGTATCTTCCGATAATACCAAGGCTTAAACGTTTGTTTACGGGTAAGGAGGATTCCAAGAACATGACATGACATGCTGATTGTGAGAAACCAAATGATCAGTTGCTACGTCACCCTGCAAATTCACCTCAGTGGGAAAAAATAAATTTCGACTTTCCTGTGTTTTGTGAAGAATCCAGGAATGTACGACTTGGATTCTGTACTGACAAAATGAATCCTTTCGGTAGTTTGAGTAGCATTCACAGTTCTTGGCCCGTTCTGCTTGCAATCTGCCTCTGTGGTTATGCATGAAACGCAAATATATCATGTTGTCCTTAATGATTTCTGGTCCGAAACAACTTGAAAACGACATCGATGTGTATTTAAGACCTTTAATTGATGACCTAAAGAGATTATTGGATGACGGAGAGTCAGTTTTTTATTCTTATCATCAGGAGTCGTTCAGCTTATGGTAATTTGTCTGGATATTCAGTCAAAGGTCATAAAGCTTGTCCAATTTGCGAAGAAAATACATGTTCTTTGCAACTAGTTAATGGTTCTAAGACTGTCTATCTTGGTCATCAGATTTTTGCCAAACTCCCATCCTTATCGTAGGTTGAAGAAGGCATTTAATGGAAAATAGGAGTTTCAGAATCCACCAGTTGAAATCAGTGTCGAAAAGGTGTACGAACGTGTAATGAACATTGAATGTGAATTTGGAAAACCGTACAAATGACCAAACGACAAAAGTTGTTGGAAAAAAAGATCAATATTTTTTGATATCCCTTACTGAAAAACTTTAGATGTTAGACATTGTATTGATGTGATGCACGTAGACAAAAACGTTTGTGATAATCTTGTTGGCACTCTGTTGAACATACCTGGTAAAACCAAAGATGGATATGATGCAAGACTTGATCTTGTTGATATTGGTATACGAGCAATGTTGGCACCAGAGAAGAAAGGAGAGCAGAATTACTTACCTCCAGCTAGTTATACATTGTCTAGAAAGAAGAAAAAAAATTCTCTGTCAGTGTTTGCACGATGTTAGGGTTCCACAAGGTTATTCTTCAAATATCAGTAGTCTTGTTGTTATGAAGGATTTAAAACTTGTGGGGATGAAGTTTGACGATTGTCACACTTTAATGCAGCAGTTGTTACCTGTAGCACTGAGATCCATATTACCGAAAGATGTAAGACATGCAATAATAAAGTTGTGTTCCTTTTTCAATAAGATTTGAAGTAAAGTGGTCGATCCCGTGCAGTTAGATAAGTTACAGAATGAAATTGTGGTGACATTATGTCAATTGGAGATTTTTTCCCCCCTGCTTTTTTCGACATTATGATTCATCTAGTTATTCATTTGGTTAGAGAAGTTAAATTGTGTGGACCAGTTTCTTTAAGGTGGATGTATCCTTTCGAGCGTTACATGAAAGTGTTGAAAGGTTATTGCAAAAATCATCAAAGACCAGATGCTAGTATTGTTGAAGGATATATAGCTGAGGAGGTTATCGAGTTTTGCACTAGATACCTAGCAAACACCAAAATTGTTGGACTTCCGAAGAATCGTCATGATAAACACGGCAATGGTAAAGGGACACGTGGGATGAAAATGTTAAATCCAAATGGCGAGGACTTAATGACAGCATATTTTTATGTGTTGTGCAATTTGAATGAAGTTCAACCTTACCTAAATGAACACATGAAGTTTCTAAAGGAAAGAAATCCTTTGTGGAGTGATTAACAAGTAATTAATAGTCACAATAAGAATTTCATCTCTTGGTTCAAAAATCTGGCTTACAAGTGTGATGTTTCTGAGACAATACAATGGTTGGCCTACGGTCCGCATTCTGTTGTTATAAGTTACAGTGGTTATGATATCAATGGATATTCTTTCTACACAGTTTGTGAAGATGCGAAAAGTGTTGTTCAGAATAGTGGCGTCACCTTAATAGTAGAGTCTTTGCATGTGTCTAGTTCTAAAGACAAGAATCATTTATATGCCGACATGTCCTATTACGGTGTCACTGAAGACATATGGGAGCTAGAATTTGTTAAATTCAAAGTGCTTGTATTTAGATGCAAGTGGGCTGATAATAAAAGTTAAGTTCGAGTAGATGACTTTGGGTTCACTTTAATTCATTTTTCAAAAAAATGGTATAAAGGAGAACCTTTTATTCTCGCTTCTCAAGCGAAACAAGTCTTCTATGTGGCTGATCCATGTGATAAGAAATGGGTAGTAATTCTGGAAGCGAAGAAAAATATTGTATCAGATGATAGTCTGATCGAGTATGAAGAGACACCACATTTCTCTAAGCAAGCACCTGAGGTGAACTCAGTATATGAAGAAGTAAATGTGGAGACTTGTATGTTTAGAGATGACCACAGTGAAGGTATATGGATTGAAAATCCATTAAGGAAAAAAAAGTAAAGGTGCAAATTTTCTGTTGTAACACATTGTAATAGACATTTAATGTCGTGACCTTATTTAATGACTTGAATTTATCTTTTATAGTATCATAGCTCCGAAAAAGAAACCCACTTCCTCAGAGTCTGAAGGCTCGAAGACATACAGTACACGAGGTCCTTGTCTCATGAAAGAATTCGTGGGGAGAAGAAATAAAGACGGTAGAGTTCCAATCCAGTTTGATGACCGTCTTGAGCCGTTAGGCATGCTGTCTGATAATTGGAAAAGTTTTCTGGGTAGCTTAGCAAGGCCCAAAGTTGACATTTGTTTCTCGAGTTGGGACGATGTAGATGAGAAGTTGAAGGACACAATATGGGATAACGTGCAGGTAATGATTCCAATATAGATTTCTATAGTTTTAGTCGAAATTTTGATATATATAAAGTTAACATGTTGTAGGAATCTTTTGAGTTCCAATCCACTGACAAGTTGAAGAAAAAGTGGATGACATACATGTCAGTTCGTTGGAGGGATTTCAAAACAAATTTAACGAACAAGTACATATTCGGAGACTACCAGGATAGAAATCCATGCGATGTCTATAACTTTATCACTCTGAATCAATGGAAGCTATTCAGAAAATTCGGAGATAGCCCGAAGATTTGAGGTAACTGAGTTTAATTTAGAATATAGTAACTGAGTTTCAAAACAAACTTTTTAGTTATTGTTTTTAGTGACAATCTAATAAACTTGATTTTAGGTCATCCGAGCGAAAAACCAAAATATTAGATCTCATAACAAGTATACAAATCGTATGTCTAGAGCGGGGTACCAAAAGTTAGAAGCACAAATGATGGCTGATAAAATTGCTCTGAAGAAACAAGAGGCAATTGACTCCGGTATGAGTGAGGAACAAGCAAGTAACCTATCTCCTCCTTCTCCGGTAGCTCGTTGTGATTCTTGGAAGAGAGCGAGAGTAAACTCCTGAGGGGAGTACGTCACAGACGAGTCGCAAGCGATCAGCTCGAAGATAGTAAGTTGCATCAGTTATATATTTGTTATTAATTCAGAATCATTAATTTATAATTTTCAATTGTTAGTAAATATTGTTTTAAACTTAGGACTCTCTGAAGTTGAGAGAATCTCAAGGAGAATTTGCTTCGGATGGTCGGAATGATATTCTACGCGAGGCCTTGGGAAACGACGAACACCCCGGTCGTGTGCGGACTTCGACAATATTATGGAAAGACTCAACGGTCTACTTCGTCGACTGGTCGTACCAAATGGCAGCAAGAGATCGCAGATTTGAAGAATACGTTGCAACTTGTTTTGGAGAGATTGGATCGTGATTTGCCTACTTCTCCTACACGTCGTAAGCCCGGTTCTTCCTCGGAACCTACTCCTCCAGTGCCACCAGTGTTCCACCACGATCGACAATATGATTTCGTGTCTCATTCTCGAGAATTGGCCGTCGTCGGCGGTCCCTCGTTTGGAAAGTTCGCAGATGGATCTAGATGTGCTTTATGTGTCGAAGACCCTGATCGTAGATTGGTGAGACACGGGAAAGTTTATAACATCTCCAGACACCACTTCACAGAGGTAGGAGAGGGAGAAGTGAAGGTTGCAGTTGAGAGTTGCTTAGATGTTGGTGCTTTTGTGCCATTTCCGGAAGAAGATATTGTTACTCTTGGCAATGCTATCGGTGGGTTCGTGTGGTGGCCTAGTTATTTAGTAGAGCTAAATGACAAACATGAGGTATAGTTTAACTTTGAAAGACTTGAAACTTCAAATTTGTTAACAATTGTATTTTAACGGTTGTATATATATCTGTTAGGTGTCAAGCCCCCAGAGCAAAGGGTTAAACAACCAATCTCCGATCAACATTAATTCACTTCCAAGTAGGTGCAAAATGTTGTATCAATTTATGGTAGGTAAGGAAGCACAATGCTTAAGTACCTGGGAGTTGGAGGGGGATAAAGGCTTGCCTCCGGCTTTGTACGTCACCAAAGAGGATATCATGCAGTTCTTGGCGATGGATTCGTTGTGTATCTTGATTATCGACGTGCAAGTGAAGTAAGTGTTTTTTTGTATACAATGAAAAGTATTGAATAATTTTATCAAAACTGTAATAAAGTATAATTTTTATACTTGTAGACATCTTTATGACGCCAGAAGGTCAGTCATTCCTGACGATCAAGTATTTGGATTTATCAGTCCATCTACATATATATACTGGAATGACTATAAATCGGGTCAGCGTGGGACATTCTTTAAAGAAGAAGACAAAAGATATCTACTCCCTTATCATGAGAGGTAAACTTTGTAATTCAAAGTGGAATTTTATTTTGTAATAAGCTTCGAATTATATATATAACAAGGCTGATTGGATGCTTGTCGTTGTAAGCCCCACGACTAATTCAGCATATTGGTTTGATCCGTTGGGGTCGAATAAACCAAGGGACTCAATAAAGAAACTTCTAAATTTGTAAGTTTGTTTAAGTCGTGGGAAAAGTAATTTGTGGATTTTTATTAGTATTATTGAATGAAATTTTAACTTGTGCTACTCAGGGCAATTATGGTTTACAGAGCTTTGGGTGGCAGGAGAACAACCACAAAAACAGGAATAACATGGCATGGAATCAGAGTACGTTCTCTCTATTTTTTGTTAATTAAGTTAGGAACATAAATTTAGCGAATTTCTATGTTTGTAGTATCAGAAGCAGGTTGGAAATATGGAATGTGGTTACTACGTGATGAGATACATGGAGGAAATCCTCGAGTTGGCAACTCAAGACGTATGCCTATCCGAGGTAATGTAGATCGTTAATCAATTGTATAGTTGTAGTTTCAATATTTAGTTATTAACATTCACACTTGTATTTTTTGATACGTCTTCCCAAAAAGTAGTGATCCCTTCTCGCAATAGGAGCTCGAGGAAACTCGCGACCGATGGGCTCGCTATTTTATCAGAAACATGTTGACGAACCAAGAGGTTCTCTTGTCACTAACATTTTTTGTAATTTAGTTCACAAGTTCACTTGTATTACAAACCTACAATTTATGCCTTAATATAATGGCCTAAATTTTAGAATAAATTAATTGCAAGTGTGTTGAATGTCAATTGTGTATGCTTGTATGTTTGTGTTTGTGCATGTATGGTTGTATATTTGTGTTTGTTACTAATTCCAACTTCAAGAAAGCTCCCTATATGGTTGTGAGAGGTCAAATCAAGAAAGGCGAGGGTGTTCGCAAGACTCGTGGTGTAAAAGGTTTATCTTCCACCCGAAATGAATAGAATAGTAGATACTCGAGTAGGGATCGAATGATCGATTGGCACTCAATGAGAGATCTAGATCATGGTAGTTGTGATTGAACATCTACAAAAATCACCAGAGTCACATTCATGGTTTGCGTTCTCTAAACCTACCTTTTAATTTTGCTGTTAGATGCGGGAGAAAGACGGGGAGCACCACACCAAGCCACCCCAGAAAGCACGCCTCCACCAGACGCACATGGACCGCCAACCAGCGGTCCCAACCCGCTAATTGGCGGTTCAGAAGTTGCGCCTGGTGCGCTTCTTCGGCTCGCCTTGTTGTCCATGCTGAGGGACTTCTATTTCCATCACTAGATCCATACTTTGATCTATGCAATTGGTGGACACAAATGAAAGAAGAAAACAAACTACTTAACACTCACAAGCAAAACGAGATTTGCACCAAACACTCATCTGTTCTTTCTTCTTTCTCACTTGACTTGATTTGTTTTTTGGCTTGTGTTACAAATGGAGAACTCTTGTGCTTATATAGGCACTTACAAAGACTCTTCAACTTACCCTGTGACACAAACATAGCATAAACTATATAAAGATGATCATTCAAGATCATTTCAACCTCTACTTAAATTGCATCATAAAATAGGACAAAAATCATAGAAAAAATGAAGAGTCCCTTGTCTCTTCCTTTCCTACAACCTTTTGTCTTCCTTCTTGTTGAGTCATCAACTCTTAGATGAATCACCCTCCATAGGTGATGTGGCAAGTGACTAGGATGCCACCTTGGATTAAGTTCAATTCTCAATACTCCTTGAACTTAAGCCTCTTCCATCCACCATTCCAAGATGATTTCGCAACTTCACATACAAACGGATTGGCAGGGCTTTTGGTTTGTGTGAGAAGACACACCATGTGCAACAAACGGATTGCTTTTTAACATACTTCAAACCATGTCCATGATGGTTCTATTCTTTCTCTCGGCTACACCATTTTCTTGTGGCGAGTATGGAGCGGTTAAATGGCATTTTATGCCATGTTCTGCACAAAAGTTGTTGAACTCGGTTGATGTGAACTCTCCTCCTCGATCAGACCTCATTGTCTTGATGCTA
This sequence comes from Triglochin maritima, assembly GCA_963682175.1. Taxonomy (NCBI): domain Eukaryota; kingdom Viridiplantae; phylum Streptophyta; class Magnoliopsida; order Alismatales; family Juncaginaceae; genus Triglochin; species Triglochin maritima. The sequence goes on along the minus strand of OY821771.1, from coordinate 20,639,730 downwards.
TTTCCACTTTGTTTCTCCACATATGCCTTGAACTTCTTGAATATTCGAAATGCCTCGGATTTCTCCTTCAGGAAGTACACCCACGTCTTGCATGAAAAATCATCAATAAAGGTTAAGAAATAACGATTCTTACTAATCGAATGTGAAGTGATCGGTCCACAAATGTCGGTATGTACCAACTCTAGCACCTTCTTTGCTCTATATTCAGCTTGTTTTGGAAAACTCTTCCTTGTTAATTTTCCAACCATGCAACCTTCACAAAATCCTTCTTTAGATTCGATCATCGGCAAGCCATGCACCATTCCCTTTTGCGCCATTTCTTGGAGCCCACCAAAGTTCAAGTGTCCAAGTCGCATATGCCACAACCAATCTCCCTCGATGCATGCATTCAAACATGTAGCACGAGCACATGTTAGATTCAATTTAAACATTTGATTTTTGGACATCTCTACCTTTGCAATCAAGCACCCATCTTGTCCTCGCACGGTCATGTGTCGATCCTTCATCAAGATCGTGAACCCTTTCTCCAAGAGTTGTCCCATGCTTAGTATGTTTGTCTTCATATCGGGCACAAAGTAGACGTTGGAGATAAGCTTTTGTGATCCATCCTTCACTTTAATCATGATGTGCCCTTTCCCTTCCACACGCACCTTTGATGCATCTCCAAATGAGACGTGCCCATGCACTCCCTCTTCCAAGTGTGCGAACATGTGTCTATTCCAACACATATGATTGCTTGCTCCCGTATCGAGATACCAAATACCTTCTTGTTCGGTTTCGGCTCCTTGGTCGGCAAGCAAAACCACTCCATCATCACAAGCATTCTCCTCCACGGAAACAAGGTTGGAGTTTTCTTCCACCCTTTTCTTTGACCAACACTCGCTTACATAGTGTCCATGCTTCCCACAATTGAAGCACTCGATCTCCTTCTTCGATCCACGATCACCACGGCCACGACTGGAGCTCTCGTCCACCTTTTTTTGCGACCAACACTCTTTCACAAAATGGCCACGCTTCCAACACTTGAAACACTCGACCTCCTTCTTCTTTGGACGACCTCCATAGTCACGACCGCTTCCACGATGTACATTGCGAGGTTTCTCCTCCTTAAGCGACATCTTCGCTTGCAACGCCTCCTCCAAGACATCTTGTCTCTTCTTCTTCTTTCTTTGCTCGTGTGACTCCAACGAGCTTGCTAGGTCGTCGGTGGTCATCTTCTTGAGGTCCTTTGATTCCTCGATAGCACACACAACGTTTTCAAAGTCTTGGGTGAGAGAACGGAGCACCTTCTCCACCACTCTTCCTTCATTCAACGCCTCCCCATTTCTCTTCAATTTGTTCGCCACCATGCGAACCCTCGTCACGAAATTGGAAACACCTTCCGATTCCTTCATTTTCAACGCCTCGAACTCACCTCGAAGCATTTGGAGGCGCACTTGCCTCACTCGATCAGCACCCTTGTAGCTCCTCTCAAGGGTGTGCCACGCCTCCGTCGACGTCTTCGCTTCAGCGATCTTCTCAAAGCCACTCTCATCCACCGCTTGGAAGAGAAGGAAGAGAGCGCTCTTATCATTGGCTTTTCTCTCCTTTTGTGCTTTGATTTGTGCGACGGTTCCCACCCCCGTCTCGCCCTCCACCTCGAAGCCGCTCTCCACAAGATCCCAAGCATCATGCGCACCGAGTTGGGCGCGCATCTGGATACTCCAATTGTCGTAGTTTCCCTTCGAAAGGCGAGGAAACGATACATGACCAAACGAGGTCATCCCTGAGCTCCCCATCAGACGAGGCTCTGATACCAGATGTTAGATGCGGGAGAAAGACGGGGAGCACCACACCAAGCCACCCCAGAAAGCACACCTCCACCAGACGCACATAGACCGCCAACCAGCGGTCCCAAACCGCCAATTGGCGGTTCAGAAGTTGCGCCTGGTGCGCTTCTTCGGCTCGCCTTGTTGTCCATGTTGAGGGCCTTCTATTGCCATCACTAGATCCATACTTTGATCTATGCAATTGGTGGACACAAATGAAAGAAGAAAACAAACGACTTAACATGGACTCTTGTGCTTATATGGGCACTTACAAAGACTCTTCAACTTACTCTATAACACAAACATAACATAAACTATATAAAGATGATCATTCAAGATCATTACAACCTCTACTTAAATTGCATCATAAAATAGGACGAAAATCATAGAAAAAATGAAGAGTCCCTTGTCTCTTTCTTTCCTACAACCTTTTGTCTTCCTTCTTGTTGAGTCATCAACTCTTAGATGACTCACCCTCCATAGGTGATGTGGCTAGTGACTAGGATGCCACCTAGGATTAAGTTCAATTCTCAATATCTGCAAGTATTGGAGCATCTAGATTGTTATTAGAGGGTCATCATTGCCAACATAGATTGTTATTAGAGGGTCATCTAGATTGTTAATTTATTTGTTGAGAGTTTGGGAAGTTTTATTTTATGAAACAAAATAGTATAAGGTGCATGCCATGTTGGACTTTAGGGATATAAATCACTGTACATCGAAATCAAATCCGACTTGGTGTACTATTTGAGATTTGTTTTATATATATGATGTCTGGTATTAGGTCCTGAAAACTTGCTCAATGTTGGATGCATGATCTACAGATCATCGTTTTTGAAATAAATTGCATATTTTACTCTTGTACATTTGTGCATGTTTTCATGTGTTTGAGCTTTTTTATCATGTTTTCTCGTAATCAAATAGAGACCCAATACTATTCATAGTTGATGTTTGTATTAATGAGGTTTATTTGCCTGATAATCCATTTCCATGTTTTTCTTGACCTTCATGATAACTATTTCTAGAAGTTAGTCCCACAATTTTCTTAAAGTTGTTAACATGTAGATTCTTGATTATTACGGAATCAAATATTATAACATATCATACACTTTTTTACACATAGTAATAGTTAAAGGCATTTTTTATATGGATGTGTTTTAGTAGTCACAAGAGAACAAGCTCTCAGATGTCATCCCTATCGCTTTACCACTGCAACCTTATCCTCACTAGCCAAAGCATGTGCTAAGCATCAATTAAGACCAACACATCAAAGGCAAGAGTTAGGAACCCATCAAAATTGCCATGGAATTCATGTGAGGCTCCAAGATCACAATTGAACACACACACTAACACAACACATCACCCCTTAACATCACTCTCCACCCCCCAATGGAGATGGATTACTCTCTACTCATCTCCTTAACCAAGAAAATAACAAAAGTAAAACAACCCATAAGCAAGTAAAGAAAACTAAAGTTAACGAAAGCATGTGAACAATATTTGCATCAAATTAAAGATAACATCATGAAGAACATAAAAACATAATTTGATTAGGAAATGGAGATTACAAAGTTGCTCCTCTTCTCCTCCACTACACTAGTAAGCAAGAAAAAAAATCTAGCCTAACAAACAAGAAATAAAACCAACTATACTAAACAAGAAATAAAGCTAACATAAGGAGAAGAGAAAGGAAGGAGAAAGAATGAGACATTACAAGTGTAATTATAGAAAATTAGAGGGTTTGGATGGAACTGGGCGCAATCAGACTGTTGTAAATTAGATCAAGATGCTATATATTTCTCTTACCCAACAACCCGACCCACTGCCAAAATTTAGGCTAAAAAGGAGCCAAAACATCCACCAATGGCGGATCAAATTCCACCACTGGCGAATCCAGTGGCTCCGATTGGCTTGAAATTTATGCAGCGGGTTAATGTTGCTTTGTTGCACATGGGGAGGAGCCCTGGTCCATTGTCTCGAGCCGGTTTGATTTTAATTTTTGATTTACTCCTCAAGTTATGGACTTTTGTGACACAATGTATTTCTTTACATTTTGGTCCCTATAGGTTTTAACTTAGGTCCGTCTGGGTTTATTGTCCAGTCCCTGGGCATTACAAACAGGTCCAGAAACCTTCCAAATCAGTACATTCTTCTTGCATCTAGGTCATTTTCTCTTCCTTTCTCTTCTTTATTGCCTAAACCTGGAAATACATCCAACAAAACTCAAGTAGCACAACATTGAGGTAAAATAAAGGATATATAGTTTGACTGCAATGTATGATATGCTACTAATCAAGAAATATTTTCTATTGTTATTAAAATTACCTCAGTTAGTCTTATTCGAGCTATAGCGGCAGGCATCGATATCGAAGTACATCAAACGAATATAAAAACTATTTTTCTCAATGGAAAATTAGTTGAAAAAAACTCTATGTAACAACCTATTGGTTTCATAACTAAAGGTCAAGAACAAGAGTTTTATCGATTTTTGATAACGATATATGGTCTTACGTAGTCATCAAGACTGTGGTATTTATGGTTTCACAACGCTGTCATAAATTATGATATTGTCATGATTGATAAAGATCATTGTGTATATATCAAAAGAACCAATGATCAATTTATGATTCTATCCTTGTATATCAATGATATACTTATAATTGGGAATAATAAGGAATATCTATATACTATTAAAAAAATATTATCTTGCATCTTTGAAATGAAAGATACAGGCAAAGCCACGTACATTCTTGGAGTTAAGATTTCAATAGATTGTTCAAATATTATGCATTTCCCAGTAGACATATATTATGAAATTCTTGAACACTTTCATATGCAAGATTGTTAACCAATTGAAACTTCTATTGCGAAAGGTGAAGGATTGAGCCGCAAATTATGTTCAAGACTCCAGAAAAAGAACAAAAGTGGTTTCTTCCATATAGTATTGTTCTTCAAAATCTAATGTACGTTATGATTTGTACTACACATGACATTTATTTTATGGATGGATTGGTAAGTAGGTACCAAACCTGTAAGACCCTCTCCCCTAATACTTTAATAAAGTCCATTTTCATCCTTCATACTTGTATGATGGTTTGTTATGTAGTTTGCTTGTGTTTGTGTGTTTGTCCTTGTTTTGGGAAAGTTTCCATTTTTGGGGAAATTTCCATTTTCAGGGAAAGTTTCTATTCCGGGAAAACTTTCCTTTTCGAGAACAGTTCCTCTCGGGGAAAATCCCCCTTCAGGGGAAGTGTCCTTTTTGCGGAAAAGTTTCCTTTTTGGGAGAAGTTTTCTTTCGGGTAAAAGTTCTTTTTTGGTCGAGTGGGTGTAGCGCGCCGGGCACGTGGGCAATTAGGCTCGATCGGTTTTTCTTTTGGCATATCAGGCGTTGGGTTTGGATTTCTCTTTTCCACATGAGCTGGCACATTTGGAATTGATGAGTCAGTAATCAAGGATGCAAATCTCATCGATTTGGAAGGAAAAATTTGGTATAAGCATGTGGTAAAGATATTGCAAGATCTTCTGGATCTAGAAGGATTTGGTGATATCATGGGCACGACTTGGGCTGGTATTTTCGGGCCTGGTTTGGGTCAGCTATTGGGAAGGTGTGTGATGTTTCTCCCAGAAAAAGGAAGGTTTTTGGATGGAGAATTTGTATGGGGATTGCGAGATCATGCTGAGTAGAGATTTGGTATGATTTGGTGCGCATAATTGGTGTGTGTTTTCGAAATTTGGGACTTGTGGGTTTAAATGGGCAACCCTAGCCGTATTTGCCCACTTCCTCCTTCCCTCGTCACACACCAATTTCCCTCTCCACCTCCCTTCCCATCTCTGGTGACGAAGTGACTTCCGACCACTTCGGACGATTGATCTGCGATCCGGGTACCATCAGTTGAGGATCAGAGAGGCAGATGTTCAGAAGACAGCTTTTCGGACGAGGTACGAGCACTTTGAGTTTCTGGTGATGTCGTTCGGGTTGACGAACGCGCCTGCAGCTTTTATGGATCTGATGAATAGGACTTTCAGTCAGTATCTTGGCTGTTTCGTGATTGTCTTCGTGGACGATATTTTAGTCTATTCACCAGATATGGATCAGCACCGGGAGCATCTGAGAGTCGTACTTGGCATTCTGAGAGAGCAGCAGCTGTATGCCAAGTTTTCGAAGTGCGAGTTCTGGCTTCACAGTGTAGCATTTTTCGGGCATATCATGTCAGGAGCTGGGATATCAGTGGATCCAGCGAAGGTCGAGGCAGTAACGCAGTGGAGAGCCCCGACGAGTGTGACTGAGATTAGGAGTTTTATTGGATTGGCGGGTTACTACCGCCGATTCATCAAAGACTTCTCGAGACTTGCTTCACCACTGACAGCGCTGACGAAGAAAGGAGTGAAGTTTGTTTGGTCCCAGAATTGCGAGGACAGTTTTCAGGAACTGAAGAGTCGGTTGACGACTGCTCCAGTTCTGACCCTTCCCAGCGGTAGCGGAGGTTATGTGATTTACAGCGACGCCTCAGGTGTTGGTTTGGGCTGTGTACTGATGCAGCACGGGCAGGTAGTGGCGTATGCTTCGAGGTAGCTGAAGGTGCATCAGAAGAATTACCCCACTCACGATCTAGAGTTAGCAGTTGTGGTCCATGCTCTGAAGATTTGGCGTCACTATTTGTATGGTGAGCGGTTCGAAGTCTTCACGGATCATCAGAGTCTGAAGTACTTGTTTTCACAGAAGGAGCTGAATATGAGGCAGCGCAGATGGCTTGAGCTGATTAAGGATTTTGATTTCACCATCTCCTATCATCCCGGGAAGGCGAATTCAGTTGCAGACGCGCTGAGCAGGAAAGTGGAAGTATCAACTGCGAGTTTGATTATTCAGGAGTGGAGGCTACTCGAAACATTGTCAGAGTGGAGGCCGTCCACTGAGAGCTCGAGGGGAGCAGTGATTGTGGGTCTTCGAGTGGAGCCGCAGACCGTCAGTCGAGTTGTTCAGGCTCAGCACAGGGATGATGATTTGACTGGTCTGCTACAGTCAGCTGCCAGAGATGGATCAGACTTCACTGTGGGAGTGGATGGAGGTCTGAGGTTCAGGAGTCGGATCTGGGTGCCGAATGTCGATGCGCTGAGAGATGACATTATGGAGGAGGCACACCGAGCCAGATATTCCATTCACCCGGGGAGTACGAAGATGTATAAGGATCTGCAGCGGAACTTCTGGTGGCGAGGCATGAAGCGCGATGTGGTTGATTTTGTGGCTAGGTGTTTGGTTTGCCCGCAGGTGAAGATCGAGCACCAGAGACCAGCGGGACCGATGCAGAGCATAGAGCTACCTGAGTTGAAATGGAAGCACGTGACGATGGATTTCGTCACCGGGTTGCCGAAGACGAGGAGCTCCCATGACGCGATTTGGGTTATAGTCGATCGACTGACCAAATCGGCACATTTTCTGGCCATCCGGACTACTTTACCTTTGGAGGGTCTTGCAAGATTGTATATCGAGGAGATCATCAGACTGCTTGGGGTGCCAGTGAGTATCATTTCAGATCGTGATCCGACGTTCACTTCCAGATTCTAGGGGAGTTTGCAGCAGGCTCTGGGGACTCGTCTGAAGTTCAGTACAGCATTCCATCCGCAGACAGACGGTCAGTCAGAGAGGACCATTCAGACGTTAGAGGACATGCTGAGAGCGTGCACTCTGGATTGGGCAGGGCACTGGGATGAGCACTTGCCGTTGATCGAGTTTGCCTACAACAATAGCTACCATGCGAGTATTGGGATGGCGCCGTACGAGGCTTTGCACGGGAGGCCTTGCAGATCACCGGTGTGTTGGAGTGAGGTAGGCGAGAGACAGTTAGTCGGGCTTGAGATTATACAGATGTATGCTGAGAAGGTTGATGTGATCAGGCAGCGACTAGCGACAGCTCAGAGCAGGCAGAAGAGCTACGCAGATCGGCGTAGGCGTGTACTGATTTTTGAGGTCGGCGATCATGTCTTTCTGAAGATCTCACTGTCGCGTGGGGTGATGAGATTCGGGAAGAAGGGAAGCTCAGTCCGAGGTACATTGGGCCGTTTGAGATTTTCGACCGAGTTGGAGAGGTCGCCTACCGGATTGCGTTGCCGCCACAGTTTTCTGGTCTTCATAACGTCTTCCACGTTTCGATGGTAAGGAAGTACGTGTCAGATCCTTGTCACGTGATTCAGATTTAGGTTCCAGAGATCCAGCAGGATTTGTCTCTTGAGGAGAGACCGGTAGAGATTGTGGATCAGATGGATCACCAGCTCAGGAGGAGGACGATTCCGATGGTTAAGGTCAGGTGGCAGCATCACTCTGAGCGAGAGGCTACTTGGGAGGTTGAGGAGGAAGTCCGGATGTCGTATCCGGAGCTGTTTGGTAAGCACTGGATTTAATTTCGTGGGCGAAATTCTTTTAAGGAGGGTGGATTGTTAGATCCTAACCCTTCTTATGTGGTAATTGTGTTTAGGAGAGGATTAGTGATGGATTGAGATGGACGGCTGAGATCGAGTCGGAGAAAAGTATATAAAGGTTGGTTTTTCTCTCTCTCTCTCTCTCTCTCTCTCGTTTGCATCTCTCTCTCTCTAGACTCGTCTCTCTCTCTCCCTCTGTGGTTCTTCGGTGTTGGCGGAGGCGAGGATCAGAGTGTTGGATTCGCCGGAGTCGTCGTAGAGATCGTTGTGTTCGCCGGAGTTTGGGTTTATCGTGGAAAAGCTCGCCGTCGTTCTTCAAAGGCTTCTTCAAGCCTTAAGGTATGTCAAACTTGCTTTCAAGCTCACCTATTGTTAGTGTGGGAGTGGGAGCGGTCGACAGTAGGCCCTTTCGGCTCGTCGGACATGCACAACAGCATCTGAACTATAAACAGTCGACCGGTGTTTTGGTTCGGTCGACCGGTTATAGTGTATTTGGGGCAGAATCCCTCGCACCGGTCGAACGATGCCCTTTTGGGCGGTCGACCGGTTGTGTAATTTTAGCGAGAGAAAACGTCCTGGGTATTTTCGGTCGAACGGGACACCTTTGCCGGTCGACCAAAAGTACTGTTGTAGGTCGGTTGGGGCGTTGACCATCTAAACGGTCGACCGCCTTTTTGACTCGTTCGACCGACGTTTAAGTTAACTTAATGTCCGGTCGACCCGAAGTGAGGTTTCGGTCGACCGTGTGTATGGTTTGGTCGAAGGTTTGACACTGGTGGATTTCGGTCGACCGCTAGTGTGTCTGGTTCGACCGTGTAATTGTGTTTTGTTGGAAGTTTTCTACTGGAGGTTTTTGGTTGACCGAGGGTTCGGTTGTTCGACCGTTTTACTGTTGTTTGCGAAAATGGATTTCTACTGGTGCTTTTCGGTCGACCGGGACCCCTTTGTCGGTCGACCGTTTGGCGGGTTTTTCGGTTGGGCCAGTTCTCTGGGTGAGGATCGGTCGACCGGAAGCCAGTTTTCGTTCAACCGTTTTGCACTGTTTTTGTGTGTGTGTGTGTGTTGCTATTGATTGGCTAGAAGGCAATGGGTCTCCGGCCCTTTTGGGGCGACGACACAGACATTCCGGCCCTATAGCGATTAGTTGTGACACGTGGAGGTGGATTGTGATTTTGTGGCCGTGGCTCCGACGAATGAGGCAAAGCCGTGGCTCCGGCGAATGATGCAAAACCATGGCTCCGGTAACACTGAGGCAATGAGGGGGTTGTTTGGCCGTGTTTTGGACCGGCGGTGCCTTGTGTGCACGTGTGTTGGTGGGTTGGGGTGAGAGGACCCTTGAGACCCGTGTTGTTGGGCTATGGCCGGGAGAGAGGTCCCGGGAACTTAGCGGGTGTATCAGTGGTGGTGTTTTACGTTTCTTTGCACATTTCATTTTGTCCATATATGTGTTAGGGTTTGGCATACTGGGTTTCCTCCTGGAAACTCAGGCATTCATTGTCTGCTTTCAGGCCGAGAGCGACGTTAGGTGGGTGGCGTCGGCGGAGGGAGCGCTCGAGACCTGATCCTGCTTCCCTATATTTTGATGTGGTTGTGATTACTTGTGTATATTTTATGTGTATGATCTTTTGATGTAATCACATTCTTTTGTAAACTCGTTCACATATATATATTATATGTTGGTGCACCAGTGTGTGTATTTCTTTCGTAATGTCCTCGTTGATTGTATGATTTAAATTTGAAATTTTCCGCTGTGTTTGAGGACGTTACACCTAGGGTCCATCCCCTCTGCACCTGATGCCAGCCATTGCTTGAGATCGGCCGCACAACCAGCCACTCAGGAGCTATACGCCAAGGAGACGGAGTGAAATCCTAGACGGTTTTTGTGTGCACAGGCCACACCAGCCCACAACCATGATTGTCCCCCTCTCAGACCTGGAGCATCTACCCCCAAGCCTGGTCGCACCTCACTGGAGCTCCGGTATGCTTGGCTGAACCCACAGCCAGCCCTTCCAGTGCACCATCCATGAACACTCTAGATAGGGAGATCGGTTTGTTGGTGCAACCAATTGCACCCCTAACCAAAGTGGTGTTTGCTGGCCCTCCAGCCAACAACCTCACCCTCTACCCTGAAGAAATTATTGGGGTTGCCGGAAGATCGCCGGAAGTTCGTCGGAGCAAGCTGCACCCTCTTGTTCCTCGCGCAAGACTTTTCTTGGATGCCTAGTTTGCCGGAGTTTGTAGCCTCGTCGGAGCTCAACTACATCACGCCAGAGAGGAGGAGGAAATGGTCTGGTGGTTTCTTGGGAGGGGAGGGGGAAAGGTTGGGATGGGTAGGGAACTTTTTTTGTTTCAAGCAACAAAGAGAAAAGGAAATTATTGAATGCAAATAATACTCCATTAAAACGTGCCGCATACATCATAATTCAAATATTTGCAATAGAAATCAGATTCTCCCTTGCTGACTAAGATGCCACGTCATCCTCCTCAGCCTTGACAACCGTACATGTCCCAAAGCCTGAGCAAGTGTTGAAATACACAAGCAACATGCACTCAATCGACCCGATTGAGAAAATCGATTGCAAACATGCCCGATGAGACAAACCTGCTTAGGAGTCGCATTTAATCGCCCAAAAGGAAGTTTTTCCAAGAAAGGAGACTTTTTGGAAACAAAACATAAACATACAAAATATCAAACATACAATCATGTAGCACATGCACAAGTACGAAATGAAGATTGGACTTTATTAAAGTAGCAAGAGAGCGGGTCTTACAAGCGGGCAACTACATCTTCTTTGTTATGCACCTAAGCCAAGAGTAGGATAGGGGTGGGCAGGGTTGGCCGGGGTAGACCATCTCTAGCGTGATCGGAAGCGCGGCTGGGCTGCAATCCGACCATGCGCCAAGCAAGAGCGTGCGCTTGTGTTCATATGTTCTCGCGTGGGCTTAGGTGGTGGCTAGCTGAGCTGTGTTGGACCCCGGCGAGGTCCGGTGAGGTATGGTGTGGTCTGTCCGGGCAGAACACCTACTCCCTCCAGCAACCATGCTTGGCTAGTGCGCGCATGGTGGCTTCATTCTTCAGTTGCGCACGTAGCGAGTAACTGCCTTAGCAACCGACTAGCATGGCTGGTCTAAGGTGGCTGACCTCTAGTGACCTACTGGGGTGGTGGCACAGTGGACCCCCTCCATTTGTCTAACCTGGCATGGCTGGTGCATGCGTGGAGGGCTTGACCAGACACGCCTAGGGAGGAAATCCTAGCACGCGATGGCATAGCAAGCACGACTGTTGTCCGCTTGCTACTAGTCAGTGTTATGGGGCGTTCCTAGCCTCTTGGCTGGTAGCTCTGGGTCTGGACGATGGTTGAAGAGTGGACTGGGCCATGTTGGCGTGCATGCATGCTTTGATTTATAGGTTTTGATCGTATCGCATGACCCAACATCTTTTGTTGTGCTTGTGTTATATCAGATCTTCCATGCCTTGTAGTTAGTTGTTGATTTCTATCTTACTACTATTTTTATTTGGTTTATGAAGTGGCTGAGTTATGGGTGCATGAACGTACGTTATTTCTGTATATTTTCATACCTTATGACCAAGTTGCTTAACCCGTAGTTGCCTTGTCGCTCATCTGCTGCCATTATTTTACATGTATTTTGGTATTATGTCTTTCTTGCCATATAGATGCATGAGCATGTTGTTACCTCTGATTTTGTTGATGTTATGATGTGCAAGGGTTTCTGGTTGGCGCTCGTGGCATGGTCTATTACATTAGATGTGATTATGCTTACCCTTGTGCACATATGTGTGCATTAGATGATTTGCATGTTCATTCTGAAATTTAATTAATCTGGGCATTATTGTTCATGGGGCCGATGGGCCTAATGGAAAGACCTCTATGTAGAGATGCCATGCATGAGATATGACTTGGACGTGCGCACTGTCATTTGCTACAGGATGGGCATACCCAACTTGCGATGTTATCACATAGGACTTTGTCGTGAGTTAGGGTGTCATTGTTGAATACCACTTTATGCCAAGCGGTGGGTCACACTTTTGGATGACCCTCTTGTGGATAGTCCAGCATGGCTGGTGGTCGGATTCCTAGGTTGAGGGATCTTATCAGATGACACCCAGTAGTCGCGTCTATGTAAAGTCGTGACCCTTTCTTGTTTGCATGCATCACATTTAGGGTTTCATGCATGACTCTTTATCCTACTTTTGGACCAGGGGTATACAGAGTTTTCTTATTGAAAACTCATGGATATTTTGTTGTTTTTGTGCCTTAGGTACTTAGGTTGCTGACATGGGTTGGATTGGAGGAGTTTCGGAGGATTATGTACACGAGGGATACGTCACCCAGATTTCCTTCATTTATCATTTGCTTTCGCAGTTAATGTTGTTTATGTTGAAATAAACCTTCTATGTATTGAATTTTGAGTTCATTTTCACATATGGATAGTTTCTTTTTTTGGCTTGATATCTCGTTTTGTTTATCCATGTATGCTTTATTGCCCATCGGTATTCATTTTTATTGTAACTCTCTCGGTCGTCGCGAAGACTCTGATTGCGACATCGCTTGGACTCCTCAGTGTGCATACCTACGAGGCCGCGGGCATTACACAACAAATCTGGGTCGAGCACATTAGTGTTTCACTAAGATAATTTTGAGCTATTTAAAGCGTATTGTTGATTACTTGTTGTGTTACCAAGGAAGTGATTTGCATCTTGGAGGCTATACATATGCCGTACTAAACAATATTGTTATATCTTGGAGTAGTAAGAAACAAACGTGCATGGCCTTATCTACAATGGAAGCTGAATTTGTAGCAATTTTAGTCACAGTACAAGAAGGTGTTTGGTTGAACATTTTTTCATCATTTATGAGTTGATAAGCATGTTGCACGTCATGGTTTAGTTAATTGTGATAACTTACAAGCAATAGCTTGTACTAAAGATCCCAGATTTCATAGTAAAACCAAGCATATAGATACAAAGTGCAATTTTGTAAAATAAATGGTTGCACGAAAAGAAGTGAATGTACAATAAATCTACACACAATTGCAAATCCTATGACAAAACCAATTCCTAGACATGTATTCCTTTGTCATATGAGATCTCTTGGATTGGGTAGAACTTTATGTAATATCCTGGATTTTTGAGGTTGAGGTAATAATCAAATAAATTAATGACTATGGACTTGATTTTCATTTCATGAATTGTTTCTAGATTGTTCTCAATATTTCATAAGGTGTGGACTTTGATGCAATTTTCACAAACTTTACACGTGCTTTGCTGTTAGGAGAGAAGATGATGGCGGTGGATGGATTGATATATATACATGAGTTTTAGAGTGCAGAAGTAAGGTGAAGGTGGAGTGAGGGAAGAGTTGAATGGTGGTAGGATTCATTATATACAAAGATGGAGATTGGATGTGATTATGGAATTAATCTTGTGGTTGCGAGACAAGCAAGTACTAATTCGTTATTCTTCAGTTTCATATCATGTATGTCTCTCTTGATATTCGTAGTTGATGCATGCTGAGTATTGATGTTGAATTCATTGATATGCATATGATTACATGGTGGTGGTTCGGTCGACATGTCCTGTGGCTGTGTGTATGTTTCTGGCAGAGCAACTTAGGAAAGAGCTGCATAGCGGACAGCGTGGAGCCACCCGAGAGAGGAAAGGGCTGCCTGTGGTTAGTGTGGAGCTACCAGGTGTGCGTCTGACTGATTGATAGATTTCAGAAGCACAAGATGTGGTCGAATCCGAATGTGGGTTCCAGATTGTTATGCATGCATATTATTTGTGATGCATATCTCTTGATTGTGCTTATTGACTGAATGTCATATTCTATGTTATTTTCCACATGATTATGATTCTGATTGATTGACGGTTGGAACTTGCGGGCTGTCGAGCTTACAATTTGTTGATTTTATTTTTCAGATTAATTATGGGCCTGTCAGATGGATTTAATTATCAGAGCAGCGGTCAGGATCGTGTATCGTATCTTAACGCACCGGGTTCAGGCGGGTAAGCACCTGTCCGGGCTCGGGGTGTTACACTTTATGTATTAAAAAAATTATTTGACATATATTCAGAATATAGTGACAATTGTTACTATTAATGCATGTGATTCTGATAACATTTACACATTGCAATGTTATGTATATTACATTTGTTTGCTTGATAAAGTATATTGAACAAGTAAGATAAGCCCACCAATCGCCTTTGTTTTATGCAAGATAAATAGAGCTTAGAATTCTTTAAACTTATCATATAGGTGATAGTCAAGAGCTCACTTTTAAAATATGATTGTCGCCTTAACAAAAAATATGTTACGATGAAGATGTTTTATTATTATTACATATGACACTGGATCACCCACAAATTTCATTTGACTTGTTTTATATGCCCGATGTTAGTTTTGAAGATTTCTTTATTAAAATATAGATTGTAAACTCAAGTTAAACATTAGGAACTTGTTAACTAGGTGATTGACATCATTTCATGCTTACATTGGTATCTTATATCCATTATCTTTCACCTAAACAATGCTATGTAACGAGCTTTATGTTTGAATTTCAGAAATAAATAGTTTGATGAGAAGAGGCATGAAAGGACCTAAAAGAAGGAAAAAAGGACTGAGTTGAGAGACTCGAGGACTAAGATGCAAGATCGAAGGACCTGAATGAAAGATAGAAGGACCAATGAGCAAACAAGAATACTCCACACCATCATGGGGAGTATTTTGGCAATTCTATTCGGGTCGAAGCTCCAGCAAGCAAGGTAGATGCATCAAAGACAAGCAAAGCCATCCAGAAAATCCCAGAAGAAAATCCAGAGTGATCCCAACACTGTAGACCGCTAATTAGCGGTCCAAGACCGCTACATGGCGGTCACTGTTGGTCCTGATCCGTTAAGATTTATGTGGGATGTGTATTAGTGTGTATTTAGTCTATTTCTGGTATTTGTTTAGTCCCATACTGGGCGATTATCCCGGATTACCTTTTTCTATGGCTATAAATAGAACTCTTCACCTTCTATTGTAATAAGTCATTGCTTGGTGGCATTCTCTCTACTTGGAGTAAGTCTTGAATAAAAACTCAAGGTGGAGAAGAGTGCTACCTTCTATGTGAGTTAGCTCCCAGATTAATCAATTCCCTTTTTAAGACAACTTGGACCATAAAACTCAAAGCAAAATATTAGACTTCTTGCCATCTAGGTCATGCATCATTTGTAGACCTTGCACGCATTTGTCTTTTCTTTTCTTTACATTCTTGTTGTCGATTGCTGGCGTGAGGTACGTGCACCCATTCTCTCATTCATGCATGGTTAAAGCATGCATTAGTTAGTAAGGTGCATCGGGACAAGAGTGATGTGAGTGCTTGTTTGGTAAGTTGCTTGCTAGCCTAAGATTTCAAAACATCTTTAAGAGGCATCACCTATAGTCTTCAAAGATAAGGTGGGGGATTTCATCACCCCTCCCTTAGACCCAAAAAGCACACTCGAGTAAAGCCTCAATATAAAAGCAAGTAGACATTGGCCCTAAGGAATTCGGACGCACTAGGAGAGTGATCGAGTTGAGACCGTCATGACCTGATCGACGTCGCTTGTCCTGTCGATAGTAGGAGGTACTGGATCTCCAGATTTGGTATCATTTGCTGGGCATTGTGGTCTTCGTTGTAGGGAGGTGAGGTGTGTCAAGACTAGTGACCTTGAAGTTTGGCGTGCTTGCTAGATTAGGCTTCTACCCTCTCCCACTACCCACGCTAGTTTCTAGGGATTCTTCCCTTCTCCTTTGAGTCATCTTCTTCTCACCTACTTCTACGTTCTAGTCTCCTCCCCCTTTACACTCTCTGGTAGTGTTTTAGGGTCGAGTCGAGCACTTTTTGTGAGCTTAGCCTCGTGGTGGTGAGAGTGGTCGACTCGAGAGTTTTTGTTGAGATGGATGGTTACATGGGCGACCATTGTTGGGACCAGGACAATTCTTCCAGGTATTCTGAACCCATGCAACCTAGGGTGGCTCAGACTAACACCCCGTATGGTTGGGACAATCTTAATTGTGTGACTGAGCAATCTTCATGTTGGGGTAGTATGAGAGAGGCACCAACTACTAGACCATCATCTAGTTACGTCGGATCATACACTGGTCATCAAACTGAGACATTGCACGAAACTTTGGCCTCTTTCATGCGTGCGGTAGATGACCGGTGGCTCCAGTAGCCATACCAGTGGTAAATAAAGGAGAGAAAGGTTGGTTACACTAAATTACACTACAATGCAAAAAGGAAATGGAAGATAAGCAATACAACTAAACCCCATAGGGGGTAGAGAAATAATGTGAATATAAAGATGTGTGTGTCTGTGTGTGTTCAATCATGCTCCTCACAACATGTAGTGCATTAAATCATAAAACTAAATCGAACTTTGCCTCCACATGAAATAAGATAAGACTATATCGTTAAAACATACAAGACAATAATTGGAATGAAGCTAAATGAACTCATGTATAAAGACTAGAGCCTACTATGCCTCTACATGAAATAAGATAACCCAATATCATTAAAACATACAAGGCATTAACCAAGGTAAACAAGAGTACATACACTACAAATTGTGTTCCCAATATGAATTTCCATCCATATCCTCACATTATCATTCCCCATAAAATAGGTCCACTAATCTAAGCATAAGCTAAGCTTCATTCAAGAGCATTAGCATATCAAAGATAATAGTGAAATCCCATTAGATGGTTATGGAAATTATATAAGGCTCAAGGGATTCAGATAACACACACCTAATACACCACATGATCATATCACATACTTCTCCACCCCCAAATGGGGACGGAACTACTCACTAATCATTATACTACAACCTACATTAAAATGAAACATTCTACTGAAATGAAATTAAACTAAGCATGCAAGGAATATTAAAGAAGCTAAAATGACATAAAACTAAATAAGCATGCAAGCCTATGAAAGGAAATTAAACTAAGAAAGAAACAACATAACTAAAGGAAAACATATATTATTACTCACTCAATTACAACTCTCCCTCCTCTCTTATACCCCATCTCTCTCTTGGTGGCCATCCTCTCTACTAGGAGTTAAAACCTTGAAGCAAAAACCTGGTGGAGAGAGGCTACTTGTAATTGAGTGAGTAATAATAGATGTTTTCCTTTAGTATGTTGTTTCTTTCTTAGTTTAATTTCATTTCATATGCTTGCATGCTTCTTTTGTTTTATGTCCTTTTAGTTTCTTCACTATTTCTTGCTTGCTTAGTTTAGTTTCATTTTAGAAGAATGTTTCATTTTAATGTAGGTTGTAGTGTAATGATAAGTGAGTAGTTCCATCCCCACTTGGGGTGGAGATATATGTGATATGATCATGTGGTGTATTAGGTGTGTGTTATCTTAATCCCTTGAGCCTTATATGATTTCCATAACCATCTAATGGGATTTCACTCTTGTATTTGATATGCTAATGCTCTTGAATGAAGTTGAGCTTATGCTTAGATTAGTGGACCTATTTTATGGGGAATGATAAGGTAAGGATATGGATGGAATTGATGAAGAAAACATGATTTGTAGTTGCATGTACTCTTGTTGCCTTTACCTTGGTTAATGCCTTGTATGTTTTAATGATAATGTACTATCTTATTTCATGTGGAGGCATAGTAGGGTTTAGTCTTTATACATGAGTTCATTTATCTTCATTCCAATTATTGTCTTGTATGTTTTAATGATATTGTGTTATCTTATTTCCTGTGGAGGCTAAGTTGGATGCAGTTTTATGTTTTCATGCACTACATGTTTTGATGAGCTTAATTGAACACACACACACACACATATATCTTTGTATTCACACTTTTTTCTCTACCCCCTTTGGGTTTAGTTTTATTGCTTATCTTCCATTTCCTTATGCATTTTAGTGTAGTTTAGTGTAATCAACCTTTCTCTCCTTTCTTTCCCACTCGCCTTTGAACAAATCAAAAGTCGACACACCTCCCGGTGGATCGACCCGTATTTGTCACCGCTTCAACGAGGCGGTGCACTTGCAGTTAATTAAAACGTATCAATCACTAGGGCTATTAACAGGGTAGGTAATACTCGTATACCTAGTTACCTAGTTTTTATTTTAAATATATATTAATCAAAAACCTAAATTCCATTTATATATATATTATATATTTTTATGGCATTATATATTATATATTTTTATTTTATACTCACCCTAACCGTTTACCCTTGCCGTGCCAACTAGCTTATCTTGTACCGGTCGGGTACGGGTACGAAATATTGGGTCAGGTATATGTTGGATTTTTGGCGTTAATCTATGTTTTGATGATTTAATCAACCTAATCTTAATTATAATCAATGTAGAATAGCACACATTATGCATGGTATATATATTGTATTGTGCTAACTTCTATAGGTGATCAACACTCAAGGAAGAATGGAATTCAAGTCAAGTAGAACATTGCTCGGAAAAAGAAACCCACTCCATCAGAGTGTGAGGTCTCGAAGACTTACAGTTCACGAGATCTTACAATGACGAAAAAATTCGTAAAGAGAACATGTAGAGACGACAGAGTTCCAATCTAGTTTGATGATTGTCTTGAGCCGATAGGCATGCTGTCTAATAACTGGAAAAGTTATCTGGGGAGCCTAACGAGGACCGAAGTTGACATATGTGTGCCGAGTTGGATCGAAGTTGATGAGAAGCTGAAAGACACAATCGGGATGACGTGCAGGTAATGAGTCTATTATAATATTCTTTAGTTTTAGTCGAACTTTTAATGTATAGAATTAAAAATGTTAACGTATTATAGGTAACTTTTGAGTTCCAATCCATTAACAAGTTGAAGAAAAAGTGGATGACATACATATCGGTCTGTTGGAGGGACTTCAAAACAAATTTATCCAATAAGTACATATTCAGAGACTACCAGGACAGAAATCCATGCGATTACAATAACTTTATCACTCCGAATAAATGGGATGAATTCAGAAAATCAAGAGAAGGCCCGGAGTTTGAGGTAACTGAATTTAATTTATAATATGAACTTATTAAGTTATTGTTTTAAATGATAATCTAATAAATTTGGTTTTAGGCCCTCCGAGTAAAAAACCAAGAGCGTAGGTCTTCTAACAAGTATCTCCATCGTATGTTTCGAGCGGGGTATCCAAAGTTAGAAGTACAAATGATGGCTGAAAAAATGGCCCAAAAGAAACCTGTCTCCTCCTTCCCCCCTCTGTCGATGTGATTCTTGGAAGAGAGCGAGGGTAAACTCCAAAGGGGAGTACATCACTGACGAGTCACAAGTGATTGGCTCGAAGAGTAAGTTGTATCATTTGTAAATGTTATTAAATTACAATTAGTAATTTTATATATTTCAATTGTTTGTAACATTTTTCTTTAAACTTTAGTACTCTCTGAAGTTGAGAGAATCCCAAGGCGAATTTGTTTCAGAAGGCCGGAATGATATACTACGTGAAGCCTTAGGAAATGATGAACATCCCGGTCGTGTAAGGGGGTAGGGAGTAGGGTTGGACTCCGACAATATTATGTAAACACTCATCTATCAACATCGTCGACAGTTCATACCAAATGCGAGCAACAAATTGCAGATTTGCAAAATAAATTGCTACTTGTTATGGAGAGATTGGATCACGATTTGCCTACTCCTACCCCCCATAAGACAACTTCCTCCCCAGTTACCACTCCTCTGGTGCAGGCAGTGGTAAATCCCAATCGACAATCTGATTTCGCGGCTCATTCTTGAGAATTTGCCCTCGTAGGCGAACCCTCGTTTGGTAAATTTGATGATGGATCTAGATGTGCTCTATTTGTCGAACACCCTCATCTAAGATTGGTGGGACACGACAATGTTTATAACATCTCCAAACATCACTTCAAAGAGATGGAAGAGGGAGAAGTGAAGGTTGCAGTGGGGAGCTGCTTAGACTATAGTGCTCAGGTGCCAATTCAAGAAGAAGAGGTTGTTACCTCGACGATGCTATCGGTGGGTTCCTGAGGTGGCCTCGTCATTTAGTAGAGCTAAATGAAACACACGAGGTATACTTTAAATTTGAAAAACAATAAATTTCAATTTTGTTAATAA
The DNA here is from genome assembly GCA_963682175.1 of Triglochin maritima. Lineage (NCBI taxonomy): Eukaryota > Viridiplantae > Streptophyta > Magnoliopsida > Alismatales > Juncaginaceae > Triglochin > Triglochin maritima. The sequence continues at coordinate 20,619,381 of OY821771.1, read as the reverse complement.
TTGTATTTTTAACGTTTGTCTATATATCTGTAAGAACTCCACCTATGTACTTGTACATAGCCTGTCCCAAGCCAGGATAAAGGAGGAGGGTTGCGATAGGTGTTAATAGCCAGCGTAAAACCCCAGCGACTCCCATTGAAATGAAACTTAAAAGAGAATCGTGTTTGGGGCGTCACCCTCTTAGCGACGTGCTACATTGGGCCCCGGACGTAGTGATTCCGGATGTAGTGCATAAGTGAGCAAGAGTCTACACATCATTCTTGACGGGTACGAGTGATAAGGAAGCTAGTCGAGGGACGCCACTACCTTAGTGGCACACTGCATCGGTGCCCGGATGTAGTGCATAAGGAGTTAGGGTCCTCGTACTTTACTCAACGGGTGCGAGGGGTAAGGAAGCTAGTTGAGGATAGTAGGATACATATAGGTAGTTGGAATGTTGGATCTTTAATAGGGAAGTTGAGAGAGTTAGTGGATGTGATCAACATGAGAAAAGTCAATATTCTTTGTGTTTAGGAGACCAAATGGGTAGGTGAAAAAGCTAAAGAAGTTGAAAATACAGGGTTTGAGTTATGGTATAGTGGAAAAGATAGAAACAAAAAAGGAGTAGGAATCTTAGTAGATAAGAGCCTAAGAGATGAGGTGGTAGAGGTTAAAAGGCAAGGTGATCGAATAATTTTGATTAAGTTAGTTATCAGAAAACTGATTTGGAATGTCAGTAATGCCTATGCCCCACAATTAGGTTTGAGCAAAACAGTGAAAAAACAGTTTTGGGAGGACCTTGACATTATGGTGAGAGGGATACCTAGTAGTGAGAAACTTTGTAGTGGAGGAGATTTTAACAGTCATGTTGGTAAAAATAGCAAAGGGTTTGAACGTATCCATGAAGGGTTTGGGTTTGGTGTTAGGAACCAAGAATGAGAAGATTTTCTGATTTTTGCTGTAGCATATGACCTCGTCGTAGCAAATACTTTCTTTTGGAAAAGAGAATATCATTTAGTCACATTTTGTAGTTGTCAACATCGGAGTCAAATTGATTTTGTGCTTACTCGAAAAGATGATTGAGGATCTTGTATAGATTGTAAGGTAATACCTGGAGAGTGTGTGGTGACTCAACATAAGTTGGTAGTAGTGAACTTTTGCTTTCGTATTGGTGTGGTACAAAATAAGTGTAATAAAGATGTGAAGATTAAGTGGTGGAATCTTAAAGGAGAAAAATGTATGAGATTTAGGGATAAACGTATGGCAGAGGGACCTTTGGGATGTTGTAGGAGACGCTAATAGTATCTGAGAGAGTATGTCATCTTACATTCGATGAGTGGCTAAAGAAGTTTGTAGCGAGAGTAAAGGAGGTAGACTAGATTCGAAAGACATGTAGTGATGGAATGATGATGTACAACAGGCAATTAAAACTAAGAAAGAATGTTATAAGATGTGGTTTAAAGATAAAAATGAAACTAACTTAGAAGAGTATAGGTTGGCTAATAAAAAAGCTAAGAAAGCAGTAAGAGAGGCTAGAGGGGTTGTTTATGAGAATTTATACCAAAAGTTGGGATCAAAGGAGGGAGAGTTTGGAATATATAAGTTGGCTAAAATAAGAGAGAAGAAAACTACAGACCTTAATCAAGTTAAACGCATTAAAGATGATAATAATAACCTTTTAGTTAAGGCAGAGGATAGCAAGGAAAGGTGGAGAGGGTATTTTGATAAGTTGTTCAATGGAGAAAATAATAGCCACTCTTTTGAAGTGGATGATACAATTGAGGAATCTAATATACGATTTATATGGAGGATAAGAGAGGTTGAGGTTAAGGACCCCTTAAAAAGGATGAAAGTTAGTCAAGCTTTAGGACCAGACGAGATCCCGATTGAGGTGTGGAAATGTCTTGGGGTAAAGCAATAACATGGTTAACTAAATTGTTTAGTAGTATCTTTGAGAAAAAAAACCAAATGAGTGGAGAAGGAGTACTTTGGTGCCAATTTACATGAATACAGTGGGTATTCAAAGTTGCACTAACTATAGAGGTATCACGCTCATGTGTCATGCTATGAAATTGTGGGAATGAGTAATTGAGCACTGTCTAAGGAAAGAGACATGTGTTAGAGATAATCAATTTGGTTTCATGCCTGGAAGGTCAATGACAGAGGCCAGATTTCTTATTAGACAACTTATGGAGAGGTATAAAGAACAAAAGAAAGATCTACACATAGCTTTTATTGATTTAGAAAAGGCATATGCTAGAGTTCCAATAAATGTTTTGTGGTGGGCCCTAGAGAAGAAGAAAGTCTCAATAAAATATGTGAATTTAATTAAAGATATGTACGAAGGAGTTGAAACTAGCATTAGAATTTGTGATGGTGTGACTAAAGCTTTTCCGATTAAGATTGGACTTCATTATGGTTCAGCTTTCAGTCCATATCTCTTTGCTTTAGTAATGGACGAGGTGACGAAAGACATACAATGTGAGGTTCCATGGTGTATGATTTTTGCGAATGATGTAGTATCGATTGACAAGAGTAGGTAGGTATGGAGAGAAAACTAGAGTTGTGGATAAAATGCTTTAGAAACAAAAGGTTTTAAACTAAGTAGATCTAAAACTGAATATATAAAGTGTTGTTTCAGTACCGTTAATACCGAGGAATAGGAGATTATATTAGATGGGCAAGTGGTGCGTAGAAAAGATATCATAAAATATCTTGGATCAATACTTCAAAAAGATGGGGAGATCGATGAAGATGTTAACCATAGAATTAGAGCAGGATGGATGAAATGGCGACAAGCCTCAGGTGTCTTATGTGACAAGAAAAATCCACTTAAGTTAAAAGGAAAATTTTATAGAACCGCCATAAGAGCTATAGTGCTATATGGTGCGGAATGTTGGGACACTAAAAGACAACGTATACAAAAGATGAGCGTATCTGAAATGAGGATGTTGAGTTGGATGTGTGGCCATACGTGAATGGATTAGATTAGAAATGAAGACATTCGTGAGAGAGTTGGAGTTGCTTGATGAGAATTAAATTTATACCGCAAGTGCACGGCGTCAATGGAGACGCGGCAAGTACGGGTCGAACACAAGGAGGGAGAGATTTGTTATTTGTGTGATTTCGATTGGGGGAAAGAAATGAGAGAAGAATAAATTGGGTTTTTGAGGTTTTTGAGTTTTAATTATCTAAAGCAAGAAACATGAACGATTAAAACTAAAACAATAACAAAAAAGTGAATTCCGTTGGGTGGAGGTTTAGATTTAAGGTTTAGATTAGAGAATTCAGAAACTTATAATAAATCATATTAGTTATGAAGCATTACATGATAAATGATTTAACATAAACTCAAGTAATCAAAATAGACTAATACGAACTTAAAATAATAACATGTATTCGTCTTCTCTTCACCCTAAATCCGTCACCTCCACCCTTTGGAAAGAGTTAGAAACTCATGGAGGGAGGGAGAAGGGATCCTAGAGGCATTACAAAAGAAAAGTAAAAACAAGAAATAAAAGATAGAATTTTATTACTAAAATAAAGACAAATACAAACAACAACTAAGAACTAGGTCTAAGGCCAAGGACCCTTCTAACATCGTTCTCGGGGCTATTTATAGTTGTTACAAGAGACCTAAGTATAGAATTGGAGAGTACACGTGTCCAGACACGACTGGACAAAATTAGAGCACACGGATCGACTAGGGGGCGGCGTTTCCGCCGCACAGTGTATGCAATATGCGGCGATTTCGCCGCACAATATCCTCTGATTTAATCCGGATTTTTGCTATGTGTGTTTTGGTATGATTTGATCCTCCTTTGCGCGTCTGGATTGATTCTTTCCATTCTGTTGAGCTCCGGATTAATTCCTTCATATATTTGGAGATCCACATTGATTTTTCTTTAGATTTTCTCCAAGATAATAAAAGCTACTCGTGATTTGCAATTAGGTCCTTGTGTTTTTGCAATTAAGTCCCCAGCTACTTTTGTGCTCAAGTCCTTGTTCTTTTTGTAATTAGGTCTTGAATGCTTTTATGCTTGGTTACATTTCCATTTGAAACCCGATAATCTTGAGCTTGGTCTTTATGATAGAAATGAGTCTTTTGCACGCGTTTATGCTCGGGATGTGGGTAAATTGCATTCAGGTCCCTGTATTCTGTAAATAAGACTAAACACATACCTTAGTAGCATTTATTGATGTAAAAGTAATCTAAATGAAAGACATATGATGCAATGTATGCAATGCATCATTGCTCCAATGGAAGAGAAAGTTATCGAACACAGGCTAAGATGGTTTGGACATGTACAAAGAAGACCTATGCAGGCACTATAAGAAGAGGGATATTGAATTAGATCGAAGACATAAAAAGAGGAAGAGGTAGACCACGATTGACTTGGGAGGAAGCAGTCAAAAGAGATTTAACAGATTGGAATGTTGCTTGGGAATTTGCATTGGATAGAGACGCGTGGAAGAGGGCGATTCACGTGCCTGAACCGTGACTCCTTAGAGTTTCATGTTGAAAGTTTATATTAAACCGCAAGTGCATGGCGTCGGTGAAGACGTGGAAAATACCTAGGGACTGAGATGCAATGGAGAAGGAGTTGATCGTAAGACCAAAGGACCTAAGAGCAAAACAGAATACTCCACACCATCATGGGGAGTATTTTACCAATTCCATTCGGGTCGGAGCTCCAACAAGTCAAGTAACCGCATCAAAGACCAACAATACCAGAAAGAAAAGGCCACAACAAATTCCAATGCGATCCGAAGAGTTTGGACCGCCTATTGGCGGTCTTGGACCGCTAATTGGCGGTCCATATTACTCAGGATCCGCCCAAAGTTCTCCTGGACTTGTATTAATGTTCATTTAGGCTATTTTTGGTATTGGTTTAGTCCCACAGCGGGGGATTGTCCCCGATTAGCTTTTTCCATGCTTATAAATAGAACTTTTCACCTTCCATTGTAATTACCCATTGCTTGGTGGCATTCTCTCTACTAAGGAGTGAGCCTTGAAGCAAAAACTCAAGGTGGAGAAGAATGCTACCTTCAATATGAGTCATTTGTTAATAAAATAATTCTTCTAGTTTCTTTTAATCTTATCTTTTAATTTGTGCATGTTTGTTTAGTCTTTCCTTTCCTTTTATATTTCTTTAATGCTTCTTGCCTTCTTAGTTAACTTTCATTTCAGTATTATGTTTTCTTTTGCTAATATAGTTAGTGTAATGAGTAGTGAGTAGTTCCATCCCCATTTGGGGGGTGGAGAAATATGTGATATAATCATGTAGTGTATTAAGTGTGTGTTATCTTTATCCTTTGAGCTTTATATGATTTCCATCCATCTAATGGGTTTTCACTCTTATCTTTGATATGCTAATGCTCTTGAATGAAGCTTAGCTTATGCTTTGATTAGTGGACCTATTTTATGGGGAATGATAAGGTTAGGATATGGATGAAGTTAATATTGGAAACATAATTTGTAGTGTATGTGCTCTTGTTGCCTTTACCTTAGCTAATGTCTTGTATGTTTTAATGATGTAGTGAAATCTTAATTCATGTAGAGGCATAGTAGGGTATAGTCTTTATACTTGAGTTCATGTAGCTTCATTCCAATTATTGTCTTGTATGTTTTAATGATGTAGTCTTATCTTAATTCATGTGGAGGCAAAGTTGGATGTAGTTTTATGATTTCATTCACTACATGTTGTGAGGAGCTTAATGAACACACACACACTTCTTTATGTTCACATTATTTCTCTACCCCCTATGGGGCTTAGTTTTATTGCTTATCTTCATTTCCTTTTTGCATCTTAGTGTAGTTTAGTGTAACCAACCTTTCTCTCCTTCTTTTTACCTCTCACCTTCGAACAAACCAATCGTCGACACACCTCCCAGTGGACGACCCGTATTTGCCACCGCTTCAACGCGGCCGTGCACTTACGGTTAATATAAAACGATCAATCAACCAGCATATGATCCAACATAACTAGATTGTGGTCTAGCAGTCGGTGCCTCTCTCATGTTACCCCAATATGAAGATTGCTCAGTCATACAATTAGGATTGTCCCAACCATATGGGGTGTTAGTTTGAGCCACCCCAGGTTGCATGGTTTTAGAATACCAGGAAGCATTGTCCTGGTCCCAACAATGATATGGATGGTTGCTCATGTAACCATCCATCAAAACACTCTTGAGTCAAGTACTCTTACCCTTATGAGGCTAAGTAAGCACAAGTTCTCGACTCGACCCTAAAATGCTAATAGAGAATGTAAAGGGGAGGAGACTAGAACGTATAAGTAGGTGAGAAGAAGATGACTCAGAAGAGAAGGGAAACTTACCTCTAAAGATAGAAAACAGGGTCGGTCAGAGGTTTCCCAAACAAGCACGGTTCAAGCAATCCTAGACCTAGTGTCTCTTAGATCTAGACGACTCCTAACTGGTTGAGTCGAGTTGATTTGCTTGATTCACCTCCCTCACTAATCAAACCAACTTGGCCAGGTAGTGTATAGCTAGTGGGGGTGCTTCCGACAGAGTCGGTGCCAATTAGACAACCACTTCGCTTGGAAGACTTACGTCAACACAAAAACACTTCCTAGACACCAAATTAAATTCGATCAGCTTCAAGTCCTAGCAAGTCAAACCAATTCTTCTCCTTAAATGAGTCCGAGTCCTTAGGGGCAAATGTCTAATTCATTTTACTTTTAAAGGCTTAGGTGACACTTTAGGATTGTGATTTGTGGGCCACGGAAGGGTGGTGAAATCCCCACCGTATCTTTGCCTATTGAGTTGCCCTTAAGATGGTTTAACTTAAATCTAGCAAAGATAGTCAAACAATGGTCTTTAAAGGGGGGAAATTTCAAGGTCGTATGCAAACTAGATTATATGCTTAAATGCAATCGATGAAAATCACGATACGTACCTTGACTCCAGCACTCTTCAACAGAAATTGATTTGCAAGAATAATGCATACAAAACACTAGATGATGCATGCACTAAGGCCTTTCTAATGTTGCCGATTTTAGGTCAGAGTTGAATTATTGTCAATTATGGAATTTTTGCCCTAACACGTGCAATTCTAAAAAAAAACTCTGAAAATAGAAATTACGAGGAATAGAGGCAACAAAGGTTACCTATGCAATGCTCAGTAGGGTTCACCGCCCGCTCTCGAAATTTCAGTAGCTCTACACGTCCACCCAGAGATGAGTCGCGTCCCAGAAAAATTTGAAGCCCAGAAGCTTCAGGTGTGCGGAGGATTCGCCGCAATTTACTCTCCAGGTGCGGCGATTTCGCCGCTCGTTTAGCTCAGATGGTGCTCGGATTTCGCCGTGCACTCTGTTGTCTCCTGAAACACAAATCCAAATACTTAGATCGCGCACAAGATAAACAAGATAAAAGCAAAATCAACAAAAAACAAAATCTGCGTTGCCTCCCCGGCAACGGCGCCAAAAACTTGATGAGAATTAAATTTATACCGCAAGTGCACGGCGTCAATGGAGACGCGGCAAGTACGGGTCAAACACAAGAAGGGAGAGATTTGTTATTAGTGTGATTTCGATTGGGGGAAAGAAAGGAGAGAAGAAAAAATTGGGTTTTTGAGGTTTTTGAGTTTTAATTATCTAAAGCAAGAAACATGAACGATTAAAACTAAAACAAGAACAAAGAAGTGAATTCCGTTGGGTGGAGGTTTAGATTTAAGGTTTAGATTAGAGAATACAGAAACTTATAATAAATCATATTAGTTATGAAGCATTACATGATAAATGATTTAACATAAACTCAAGTAATCAAAATAGACTAATACGAACTTAAAATAATAACATGTATTCGTCTTCTCTTCACCCTAAATCCGTCACCTCCACCCTTTGGAAAGAGTTAGAAACTCGTGGAGGGAGGGAAAAGGGATCCTAGAGGCATTACAAAAGAAAAGTAAAAACATGAAATAAAATACAGAATTTTATTACTAAAATAAAGACAAATACAAACAACAACTAAAAACTAGGTCTAAGGCCAAGGACCCTTCTAACATCGTTCTCGGGGCTATTTATAGTTGTTACAAGAGACCTAAGTATAGAATTGGAGAGTACACGTGTCCAGACACGACTTGACAAAATTGGAGCACACGGATCGACTAGGGGGCGGCGTTTTCGCCGCACAGTGTATGCAATATGCGGCGATTTCGCCGCACAATATCCTCTGATTTAATCCGGATTTTTGCTGTGTGTTTTTGGTATGATTTGATGCTCCTTTGCGCGTCTGGATTGATTCTTTCCATTCTGTTGAGCTCCGGATTAATTCCTTCATATATTTGGAGATCCACATTGATTTTTCTTTAGATTTTCTCCAAGATAATAAAAGATACTCGTGATTTGCAATTAGGTCCTTGTCTTTTTGCAATTAAGTCCCCAGCTACTTTTGTGCTCAACTCCTTGTTCTTTTTGTAATTAGGTCTTGAATGCTTTTATGCTTGGATACATTTCCATTTGAAACCCGATAATCTTGAGCTTGGTCTTTATGATAGAAATGAGTCTTTTGCACGCGTTTATGCTCGGGATGTGGGTAAATTGCATTCAGGTCCCTGTATTCTGTAAATAAGACTAAACACATACCTTAGTAGCATTTATTGATGTAAAAGTAATCTAAATGAAAGACATATGATGCAATGTATGCAATGCATCATTGCTCCAATGGAAGAGAAAGTTATCGAACACAGGCTAAGATGGTTTGGACATGTACAAAGAAGACCTATGCAGGCACTATAAGAAGAGGGATATTGAATTAGATCGAAGACATAAAAAGAGGAAGAGGTAGACCACGATTGACTTGGGAGGAAGCAGTCAAAAGAGATTTAACAGATTGGAATGTTGCTTGGGAATTTGCATTGGATAGAGACGCGTGGAAGAGGGCGATTCACGTGCCTGAACCGTGACTCCTTAGAGTTTCATGTTGAAAGTTTATATTAAACCGCAAGTGCATGGCGTCGGTGAAGACGTGGAAAATACGAGTCGTCCATAGGGAGGTGAGCATCCTCTTGTTTATCAGAAATCAAGTGGCGAAAAATGGAGAAGAGAGTTTGATTGTCCTACTCTATGCTACAGTACACTACAAAGTACGAAATGCAAACGAAAGCAATAAACGATGAACTACCAAACTAAACTAAGAACTAAATAAGTGCTGGAATTCAGAAATAGAAAGCCCCTAAGGGGTGGAGTGAGTGCACACATGCAAAGAGGTGGGTGTTGAATACATTCTTTAAACACAAATAAAGGTAGTGTTTTCATGCATAGGAGGTGTCTAAATGTTATGGAAAAACCTATCAATTCATTCACTAACCTAGTTGATTAACATTTACAGACACATGCTGGTTTGTTTCAGAACCTAAACAAGCATAAGAGGTGTCTAATCATTTTGGCAAAACTCATCAAGTTATAAGTTCTATCCTAAACAAGCAAGCATACATTCATGTTTTATCAACACAATGTAAATAAAGCATTCATTCCATTCTCTAATGCATGTATGAACATCTACTCCACCCCCAAAGGGGATGGAACTACTCACTACACATTAGACTAATTATTAAACTAAGCAAGGAAAGCATATTAACTAAGCTACTAAAACTAATGAAATGAAATTAAACAAAGTAAAACAAGCAACATGAAACAAACAACATAATAAAGAAACTTTTATTAAAATGACTCACAATTCACGTAGCATTTTTCTACTTGTGTGCTTCAAGGCCTCAATTCTAGTACGAAGAATAACCACTCAAAATGTGAAGTGATTACAATGGAGGGTGAAGAGTCTATTTCTAGCCATAGAAAAAGGCAATCCGGAACAATCCCCCGATGTGGGACTAAACAAATACCAAAAATGGACTCAATACACACTAATACGCGACACAACAAAATCTTAGTGGATTTAGGACAAAACAGACCGCCAATTGGCGGTCTATATGGTCCGGATCACGCTAAATTTTATTCTGAGCTTTTCTATGTCTTTTTTGGTCTTTTATGCGTCTACTTCACTTGTTGGAGCTCCGACACAAATAGAATTGCCAAAATACTCCCCATGATGGTGTGGAGTTTTCTGTTTTGCTCTTTGGTCCTTCGGTCTTACGTTCATGTCCTTCTCCCTTGCATCTTAGTCCCCAGGTCTCACAATTCAGTCCTTTTTCCCTGCTTTTGGGTCCTTTTATGCTTCATCTCTTCAAACCTATTTATTTCTGAAATTCAAACATAAAACTCGTCACGTAGCATTGTTTAGGTGAAAGATAATGGATATAAGATACAAATATATATAAGCATAAAATGATGTCAATGAAAAACCCCACACCTAACTTTTGCTAGTCCCGAGCAAAACAAAGAAAGAGAAAAGCATACGAAAAACAAGAAATCCTAACTCACTTTCGTAGGAATCACGGTTGCACTTAGCACGTGAAACAAGCCGTTAAACCTCCTTGTCACCAAGGAGGAGGAGTGTTGTCTCCTGAGGGTTTTCAGCGGATACACCCACAAAATCCGAACAAAGATGCATTATTCAATCAAGCTACACGACTCGTTGGACTTATTTTGTCGATCATGGGACGCGGTAATACTACGGGTCGACTCTATATATGTAATCGGTCCACACACCTAGCCTAATGAATTATTCGTGAAAGTTAGTCAAGGACTTAAGTGAAAGATTTGGGCAACCTTAACTTCTGAATGTGATACAATGTGTAAAGTCCGTTAAGGTTCTTAATTGACACTCTTTTTTCTATTTCTTTTTTTTTTCTTTTTCTTTGGAGCTTTTTATTGGTTGGTGTTTATTCTCCCAGGGTAAGGTTTCGTGCATCATTGCCTATGAGGACTTACACTATCACGTACACCTTCCCCAAAATCTCCACATAGGGCGATCCCTACCACCCATGTAATGGGGGTTCGGTCGGTGCATCCCAAGTCAGATGACTCGAGAGCACCAGGCACAAAGTCCCCTCAGACCTACTTTCCCGAGTGATAGGCGTCGTGCGAGAAGAGAGAACATCACTTATTAACTTATCTACATGGGAACCAAAATCCCTACACTTACAGTTTCACAAAAAGAGTTTAAGGGTCCTTGACTTCGACAAACTTCTTTATACTAATACACACGAATTATTGACTCACTAGGTTCAGGGTGGACTTCTTTAAATGTTTGAGTACTGAAACCCTATGATTACACGCCGCCCGAGGGAAAACCGAGGTGCATCCTAACGACTCGATAAGAACTAATGCCACTAAACTAGATATCCTAATGTCTCAAGTTCAAGACAATTTTGGAAGCTTTCTTTTTACTTTGCCTCTCAACGGTTTTGCACATGCCAAACACACGCAAAACCCACAAAAACATTTTTTTCGCAAACACATGAAGATTTTGAAAGAAATGTGAAAATTTTAAAGCACTAGGCAAGCAAAAGAAGACATGTTACCCAAGGATCATGGCAAGCAGATATATCAATATTAAATGCAGCACACTAATATGACCCTATCAATACACACAAAAGAAAAACAAAATCAAAGGAAAAAGACTCGACTATGTACACACGTAAAACACCACCTCATACCTACTTCATGCATTGTCCTCAATGAATGTGAGCAAGATACTACATAGATTTATGCATGAAAAACGAAAGATCTCACCAACATAAAGCGCAAAAGGAAGTTCGTGGTTATGTTAATGGACACAAACTCGAATTCCCTCAAAACCTGTGAGATACTGAAGAAGGGAGACAAATACGTGATGAAATGGGGCCCAAGTACACAAGGGTTGGGCCCCACAACAATCATTGCTCGCTTATGGAGTATTTTATTACACATTTTTTTACAAGGTATATACATCAACAAAGATATTCTCATAATCATTTGGTCAAGGAACATCAAATGAGAATATCAAGTTATAAGGACCAGAGACTTGCCGAGATGGGCAAACTTCACTGGTACTCCGAGGTATCATGAGGGGTGAAAGGTCAAAGCTGAAAGGCTCGAACCCCTCATGATATTGGTTGGGTGTAGGCAACACGAATGAATGAAGTTGTGTTGCCTCACTAGGGTTTAGTTGCTCATCGAACAAAACCCTCCAACCAATAGGTGGGTGCATCGGAATGAGTTCCTCAAGCTCATTCGATGGATGCAGCAGACCTGCATCACTAAGAACGGGGCTTCTCCCCAAGTCATCCAACAAGGACCTCCCACCATCATTTATATCATCAAGTATAAGCTCGGTCATAGGTGGGTCCTTGTTGGAGTCAAGATGAAGCTCAAATGGATCAATGGCCAAGGGACATGAAACAGAGACACCTTCTGGTATAGGCATAGGATGAGGTGTCTCACTCTCACTAATAATCTCAACTGAATCATGCAACGAACACTCCTTTTGGACATTCACGTTTGATGCCAGCTGACTCTGTTGTAATGCAATGATAAGCAATGAGTTTTCGCTGGGCCCCAAACATTCTCAATGGGTTGCATTGGTGTTAGGGGTGTTCGTTGATGTTGTGGTGCTTTCTCTAATTGGCGGATGAGATTGAGATTTAAAGGTTGGTCCATGGGCTCCTGTTGCCTACAGAGTTGAACACATGAAACTCAGCACTCATGACACAATTTCTACAATTAATTAAGGCATTGGAAGTTGCCAGAAATGGTACACCCAAAATCAAAGGTATTTGAGAGTGGGTGTTCGCAACAGGATTGGGATCGAGGACAACAAAATTGACTGGAAATATAAAATCTCCAACTTTGATAAGCACGTCCTCGATAATCCCCTTTGGAATACGAATGGATCTATCCGCCGATTGGAGGGTGATGTTAGTTGGTTTAAATTCTCCCAAATTCAATTGTTGATAAACAGAAAATGGGAGGAGGTTGACCGCCGATCCTAAATCTAGCAATACATTACTCATGCTAGTGTCCCCTATCGTACACTGAATAGTAGGACACCCAGGATCCTTGTATTTTGTGTAGGCGGGATTGGGCAAAAGTGAGCTTACATTTGCAGCCAAGAATGCTTTCTTAGGAACATTGGTCTTCCTCTTGGTTGTGCAGAGATCCTTCAACACTTTGGCATATTGACGTACTTGTTGGATGACATCCAACAAGGGGATGTTAACCTTCACTTGCTTAAACACCTCTAATATCTTATCCATTGTGTCACTTTTTGGTTAACCTACTTGGATAGGGAGCTTTTGGTAGGTAGGTTTTCTGCGGTGCCTTAGAAGGAGGCATTGGTGTATTACCCTCACCCTCGGCCTCTTCTTCACCACCATTCCCACTGAGGGGCTGCATAGATGGTGGTGGTGGCAAGGAGATGTGATTGTCAACCTGTTTTCCATTCCTTAAGGTTACAATGGAATTGACAAGGTGAACAAGTTCCTCCACATGGTTTACTTGCCGCCCCCGAGGTACCACATTCTCATTTTGCATGTGTTGTTGTTGGTACATATGGGGGTTAGCCTCAGGCTGGCTAGGCAAAGACCCTCTCTCTCTTTCATGTACAGACTGAGCCAATTGGCCCATCTGAAGCTCTAGAGATTTGATGGTCTGCTGATTTGAAGTGAGAATTTGACTTGTGGATGGCATAAAAAATTTCATTGAGTTTTCAAGTCCACGAGTCAAGATCTCAAGCGAATTGAATCGGGTTTCCATATTATTGGAGTTTGGGAAACCCGATTGATTGGTGATTTGAGCTTGGGGTGGCTGATAAGATTGTGCATGCATGGGAGGTTGGTATGATTGGTTAGATGGTCAAGAGGAGTTTGAAGGACCACCCGGGGAATTATTTTGGTTCCATGAAAATTTAGGGTGGTTCTTGCATCCAGGATTATAAGATGATGAGTATGGGTCATTCCTAGCTCTCTCATAGATGGCGTTGACATGTTCCATCTCAGGAGGAATGGACGCACACTCTCTTTCTACATGAACTATCCCACCACATGAATGACAGGGAACTGGACCAGATGTGGACATGTGAGGTGCACCTTGTTTGTTTTGGAGCTCAATCGAATCTATATGGCGCATTAAGGCCGCCATGCGGGCCTCGGTGGCCGTAGTGGTATCGGCGGCAAATGTGGCACCCGATCTAGTCGAGTTTGCATTCGTGATCCTCGCTCCTATGCTAGATGATGCAGGTGGTTCCCTTACATTCTCCCATTGCATGGGTTTTTCAGCGAGGTCTTCTAGGAAAGCCCATGCCTCCCTTTTATCCTTTCCCAAGAACTCTCCTTGACACATGGACTCAATGAGCGTTCGGGACGGGATGTGAAGACCCTCGTAAACAATCTGACAAAGACTCCGCAACTCAATGCCATGGTGAGGGCATGAGGATAGTACCTCCTTGAACCTCTCTAGATATGCATGAAATGTCTCGGTCTCAAGTTGATAGAACGAATTGATTTCGTTCCTCAATTTTTGAGTCCGACGATTTGGAAAGTACTTATTAAGGAATGAAGATTGAAACTCATCCCAAGTCCTAAAGGCAGTCGCCTGGTTTCTCTACAACCACTTCTTGGTGTCATCCTTTAGTGCAAATGGAACAAGCCTAAGATGGATGGAGTCTGTGCTAAGTTGTTGCAGCTTGAACATAGCACAAACCTTCTCAAATTCCCTGAGAAAGATATAGGGGTCACCTTTCCCAGTGAAGTGAGGGAACATGGAAATAAACTGAGGCTTAACCTCAAAATGGTTCCCATTTGCCTCTGGCAATACGATGCATGAGGGTAAAGCAGTATGGCTCGGGTAGCATCGATCACGTAGAGGTATGGGAGCCACAACAGGAAGCACAGGTGGAACAGGTGGGTCCAGCAACTGCTCCTCCTCACGGAAATGAGTAGCCATTGAACCCGGACTATGTGCAACACGAGAGGAGGAAAGCGTTGAGAAATCGACCACTGAAATCGGGTTGACAACGCGCCTCGTCAAACGACCACTCTCGTCTCGTGCCCATGAAAGCAAGCACAAAGGTGCACACAAACCAAAACCTTTTTTTAATAAAGAATGTGCGTAGAGGAGAAGACGGGGGAACACATGAGAGAAAGAATGACTCAGGAGAGAAGGGAAGAAGTCCTTATGCTACGACGGATGGGTACAGGTAGAAGCACATAAGTAAACAAGGCTCAAGCAATCCTAAGGTCGCTATAGGTTCTTACAGCTAGAGGACGTCTAACTCCGAGGTCACATGGCCTCAACACGCCTCACCTCCCTACAACGAAGACCACAAAGCCCAGCAAGTGAGCCAAGATCCGGAGATCTCGTCTCTCCTACTATCGACAAAGTGGGCAACGCCGATCAGGCCATGACGGTCGTGACCGGATCACTCTCCTAATGCGTCCGAAATCCTTAAGGCCAATGTCTACTTGATTTTAAAAATTAGGCTCTTGATTAGTGTGGTTTGTGGGGCGAATGAAAGGGTGATGAAATCCCCCACCTTATCTTTTATGGGACAGCCCCTCCTTAATAGCATTTTGGAGTCTTAATCTAACAATCAACTCTCCAAACAAACGCTCAACTCACACTTGTTTCAATGCACTTCCTACTCACTAATGCATGTTCATACGAAATGCATGAATGAGAGTAGAAGGTGCGTACCTCACGCCAGCACTCAGCAACTGAAAATAAAGCTAAAATAAAAGACAATCTACATGCCTAAGTCACATACATGATGCATGACCTAAACAAGAAAGAATTCCTAATCTTTTGCTTTGGGTTTTAGGGTCCAAGTTGCTTAAAGGAGGTTTGATTATTGATCTGGGAACAAACTATAAGTCAAAACATACCAAATCAAGTCCCAGATGACTACATCAATTATGAAAACACGCCAAAGAAAGAAGAGAGTAAACAAAGCTCACCAGAACGCCAATTGGTGGTCGCAGGCCGCTGATTGGCAGTCTACAGTGCCCAGGTTGCCTCAAAACTTCTCCAGTTGTTCCTCTTGGCGACTCCAAGTCTCCTGAAGCAAAGAAAAACTACACAAAATGATTGACATCATTTCATGCTTATATTTGTATCTTATATCCATTATCTTACACCTAAGCAATGCTACGTGAGGAGTTTTATGTTTGCATTTCAGAAATAAAGAGGATTAAAGAGAAGAGCCATGAAAGGACCCAAAAGCAGGGAAAAATGACTTAATTGTGAGACATGGGGACTAAGATACAAAGGAGAAGGAGCTGAACGTAAGACCGAATGACCAAAGAGCAAAACAGAAAACTCCACACCATCATGGGGAGTATTTTGGCATTTCTATTCGGGTCGGAGCTCCAACAAGCGAAGTAGATGCATCAAAGACCAACAAATACATCAAGACTAGCCCACAACAAAAATGAGCGAGATCCGGATCCTGTAGACCGCCAATTGGCAGTCCGGATCTTCCCGGATCCACTGAGATTTCTGGAGCGTATGTATTAGTGTTTGTTTAGGCTATTTTTGGTATTTGTTTAGTCCCACATCGGGGGATTGTCCCGGATTACCTTTTTCTATAGCTATAAATAGAACTCTTCCTCCTCTCATGTACCCCATCTCTCTCTTTGTGGCCATCTTCCCTACTAAGAGTGAAGCCTTCAAGCAAAACTCTGGTGGAGGAAGGGCTTCTGTAATTGAGTGAGTTAATAATAGATGTTTTCATTAGCATGTTATTTCTTGCTTAGTTAATTTCCTTTAATGTGCTTGCTTTGATGCTTGTTTTGTTTTATGTCATTTCAGCTTCTTTAATAGTTCTTGCTTGATTAGTGTAGTTTCATTTCAGTATAATGCTTCATTTTGTTAATTTAGTTAGTGTAATGAGTAGTGAGTAGTTCCATCCCCTTTGGGGGTGGAGTAGATGTGTGTAGATGTTATGTAGATGGTATGAATGGAAGATATAATTGTTTGTGAGAAATATTAGTATGCTTGCTTGAATTAATAAGAAGTTTACTTGATTGTTTCTGCCATAGTTAGGTACATTCCATGCTTGTATGTTCTTAATAACAACCTTGCATTGCTCATATTAATCACCTAAGTTAGTGTTGTAAATGATAGGTTTTGCCATTAGGTACCTCTTATGCATTAACACACACTAACTTACTTGAGCTTCTTGTACGCATTCACCACCACACTTATTTCATGTGCACACACGCACACACACACTCCACCCCTTAGGGATTTTCATTCCTGAGTTCTTATCTTCCTCATTAGTTGTTTAGTTTGTGTTGTGATTTCATTTCAGCTTTGCTAGTTTACTAGTTTAGATTAGTGTAGTTTAGTGTAATCCATCTTTCTCTCCTTTCTATCCCACTCGCCTTCGCACAAACCAAATGTCGACACACCTCCCTGTGGACGACCCGTATTTGCTACCACTTCAATGCGGCCGTGCACTTGCGGTTTAATTAAAATGATCAATCACAAAACAAATTAAATCCACTCGAATCGTCCAAACAAAAGTCTGGACGGGCACCTCCCCGACAACGACGCCAAAAACTTGTTGAACGTTTTATATTAAACTGCAAGTGCACGGCGACGGTGAAGACTTTGCAAATATGGGTCGTCCACAAGGAGGTGAGCAGGCTCTTGTTTATCAGAAATCAAGTGGCAAAAAATGGAGAAGAGAGTTTTATTATCCTACTCTACGCTACACTACACTACGAATTACGAAATGCAAACGAAAGCAATAAACGATGAACTACCAAACTAAACTAAGAACTAAATAAGTGCAGGAATTCAGAAATAGAAAGCCCCTAAGGGGTGGAGTGAGTGCACACTGTTGGATTTCTAGTTTAATTGCACATATATATTTTTGAAATTTTTATGCACAATAAGGATCAATTACAATTTTCTATGATTTGTTTCATGCATGCATCGATTTGTTTCAATAAATAGTTTCAAAACTTTATTAAAACAAACATGGGCTCCGAATTTCATACCTAGAAGTTCTCTAAAACTTCTTGATGATCCGGAGACATTGATGATGCTTATCGCTGCACCGGATGCTCCCGAGTATTCACCAAACTCTAAACAAGATTGGAGAGAGAAGAGCTAGCCTCTCGATCTCCCATAGGGTTTAGAATCTAACTACTAACCCCTCTTTAGTTCCCTTGAGAAGATCTCTGAAAACTAAAACTAAACTCAAGAATTAAGGAAAATTCGTGGAGAATTATGGAGAGAGATGTTTGCACAAGAATATAATGAATTAATTCTATTAGGTAATAAGATAAACTTGTATTTATAAGTTCTCTCCAAATTACCTATTCACGTGCAACCTCTTGCCCATGATTTCATGCAAACTTCCATCTAACCATCCATTATTTACTAACAAATAATCTCAGCCACGAATTAAATCAGTTATGGACCAATTCCATGCATGATCTAATTAATTCTTAAATTTATTCTGCAGAAACCGTCTGGATCGGTCGACCGTTTGGAGGTTCGGTCGACCGTTTAGACCAAGTTTCGGTCGACTGTTCATAACTCGGTGGACCGTTCGTAACAAAAATATTTCATCGCAATGTTCGGTCGACCGACCGATATACTTCGGTCGACCGAAAACGAACAGACCAAATTCCCTGTTACGATCGATACACATCCGGTCGACCGTGCAACATTCGGTCTACCGTTTACCGTTTAGCGATCGACCATTTTTGCACAGTACTGCAGACTGGTCAAATTTCGGTTTAACCCCTACAAAATTTGACATTTCGGGATTAGTAGTAATTTCACAACTTATGTAACATATTATCCTATGTAATGATAAATCATTACACCCCATAATATTTTCATCACATATGAATTTAATTTAGATTCTAATTATGTTATTAATCACAACATAATTTTTATTTTGCTTGTTCACCTTATGTGTCATATTTTCTACATGAAACCCGACACACCTTATGAACTCAAAATCCCCATTTCTTGTTTCCAGTTTTGTGGTGTGACCTATGGGAGGATCTAAACTAAGTTGGCAGTGATATTAAGAGCTTAATATCACAAGCTATAAGCGGTATCTAGCTACACATTATAGCTCCCAATTAGTTAGATGTCTTAATTCCACTCGAACCAAAACCCGATCAATTTAGTGATGGAGTGCACCACTTGTGTCCGTCCCTTGCCTCATGATATTAAGAATACACACAAAGTAGTAGTGTGTCATCTTTGTATTAGTATTCATTTCCTGATCTCTTTAAGCTAGTTATAAATATGTGACTTAACTCAAATCACATTTTGCACATTATAACTTTGCTTTATCAAGGGGTCCACTAATATCATCACTCAATTAAGAGGGGCAATGATAATCTTTTGACTAACTATCTTCTCCAACAAAAGTCATACTTAACCAACCAATGCCTTTACACTACACTTATCGATAGCTCAAGACACTAGTCTAATCAAGTATTTCTTAAGTGATCGGATATAAGTCTCATATCCAAGGACCAAGGACACAGTAAAACATTAATGACATAGAAAACACAATTCTATAATGTTTTACTTATTAGGTCTATTCAGTATACAAAGGTAGTATTTTTCTCTTTTGTGTACCCGTGTTGTCACTCACTTGTAGAGCTACAATGATCTATGACCAACACGACAATCTTAACTCGGTAATTAATGTCCCATGCTAATTACCATGATTGCGAATATCTTTTGTTTTATGTAAACCATTATCTTTTAGAGCTCTATGGTTAAGGACCAAGAGCCTCTTCCTTAACTCTTCTAAAAGACGAATAACATAAACAAGGAAGAAAATGATTTCTCATTCCATTCATAATAATTGACATTTAAAAGTAAAACTTTTAGAACACATTCCTTTCAATCTCCCACTTGTTATCAAAGTTTTCTCTCACATACTTTCTCAATGTATAAAACAATAATAACTAGGGTAAACCCCATTACATATCAATCATCAAGCCAATCTACATAGTTCTTCAATCCCATGGACTCGAAATGCATTTCGCCCTTGGCTTGGGATAAGGGTTTTGTGAATGCATCAGTTGTGCTGCTGTTGGTGTCCACCTATAATAGATTTATTTTGCCTTCGTCGATTAAGTCACGTGTGACAAAATACTTTCGATCCATGTACTTCACTTTGTGGTGTGATCTAGGATCCTTGATTTGCGAGATAGATGCACTATTATCGCAAAATAGCTCAATGGGTCCCTCACTCGTGGGAACTACTCCAAGCTCTTCAAGGAACTTCTTGATCCACACTCCTTCCTTGCTCGCTTCAGCGACAGCCATTACTCCGGAAGCAGTGGTTGAGTCGGCCGTAGTGCTTTGCTTCCAACTATGCCAACTCACAACTCCACCATTCAGAAGAAAGACGTATCCTGATTGCGACCTTCTATCGTGTGGATCACTCATGAAACTCTCATCCGAGTATCCCTCGGCTATCAACTCCCTTTGTCCTCCGTAAACAAGAATCTTATCCTTAGTCCGGTTAAGGTACTTCAGGATATTCTTGACCGCAGTTCAATGCTCAGGACCTTCGTTGGATTGGTGACGACTTGTCACGCTTAGAGCATACGAGATATCGGGTCTTGTGCAAGTCATCGCGTACATGATCGACCCAATTGCCGAAGCATAAGGGACATCCTTCATGTACTCTAAGTCCTTACGTGATTGCGCACGTTGAGACTTCTTGAGTTGCACACCCATACTCATTGGCACACTGTCTTTTTTGGAGTTGTTCATCTTGAACCTTTCCAAGACCTTGTCAATGTACGTACGTTGACTGAGGCCAATGAGTCTACGAGATCTATCTCGATATATCTTGATTCCCAAGATGTATTGAGCCTCACCCATATCTTTCATTGAAAATGCAGATTTCAATGAACTTCTCGTTTGCTCAAGCAAAGGAATATGATTGCCCATGAGCAATATGTCATCGACATATAAGATTAGGAATACTACATGGCTCCCACTAACCTTCTTGTATATACAAGGTTCTTCCTTACTTTGAATGAAGTGAAGCTTCTTCACTTCCTCGTCAGCGTTTGTTCCAACTCCTTGACGCTTGCTTCAATCCATTAATGGACCTTTGAAGCTTGCATACCTTCTCGCTATTCTTTGGTTTTTCAAAACCTTGAGGCTATACCATGTACACATCCTCTTCCAAGTTCCCATTAAGGAACGCTGTTTTGACATTCATTTGCCATATTTCATAATCATGAAATGCAGCAATAGCGAGCATTATCTGAATAGACTTGAACATGGCAACTGGTGAAAAAGTTTCATCATAGTCAATTCCTTGAACTTGGGTGAAACCCTTCGCTACAAGCCTCGCTTTGTAGGTTGTCAAGTTCCCATCCATCTCCATCTTCCTCTTGAAAACCCATTTATTTTGAATGGCCTTTTTCCCTTGAGGAAGGACAACCAAGTTCCACACTTGATTATCATACATGGATTCTATTTCGGATTCCGTGGCCTTAAACCATAGTTTGGAGTCTTCCCTTTCCATTGCTTCTTGGAAGGTCGAGGGATCATCGGTATCTTGTACCATGATCTCATGAAGTCCCAAATACATATCGGGTTTCTTCCTTTCCCTCGTTGACCTTCTAAGTTCTTTTGGTTCTACGTGTACTTCTCGAACTTCTTCCACAATTTCTTGTGGAATTGGTTCGTGTTTGATTCTCGAACGTACACTTGGTGGGGAAGATTGAGTTTCTCTCACAATTTCTTGCGAGGGTCTCTCACTCATGCTCCCACTGACCAAAGGAACCTCGGTTGGGCCTTCATGATCTTGAATGTCATCATTCATGTCATGATCTTGTAGAGTATCTTGAGTTTCCTCAAGCACAACCCTACTCCCACTACTTTTTACTCTTTCCCGAAATTCCTTTTCCAGAAATATGGCATCCCTCTCTACAATCACTCGATTGGAGGTGATATGCCAAAAGTAGTATCCTCTTGTCTCACGAGGATAACCAATAAAGAAGCACTTATCCACATTTGGTTGAAGTTTGGTCGACATCAATTTCTTGACGTAAGCCTCACAACCCCAAATCTTGAGAAAATTGAGCTTGGGTGTTTTACCACTCCATAGCTCATGAGGAGTTTTCTCCACGGATTTGGATGGAACATTATTTAGTGTGTAAGCTGCAGTTTGTAGTTCATAACTCCAAAAGTAAAGAGGTAATTCCGCATGACTCATCATTGACCGAACCATGTCGAGCAATGTCCTATTACTCCTTTCAGATACCCCATTCTACTGAGGTGTACCGGGAGGGGTGAGTTGAGGTACAATACCAAACTCCTTTAGGTATGAGTCAAATTCGGTACTTAAGTACTCACCTCCACGATCCGTTCGTAGAGACTTGATTTTCTTGTCAAGTTGGTTCTCTACATCATTCTTGAATTCTTTGAACTTGTCAAAGGATTCACTTTTGTTTCTCATTAGATAAACATAGCCATAACGACTATAATCATACGTGAACGTAATGAAGTACCTGAAACCATCTCGTCCACTAGTACTCATTGGATCACATACATCGGAATGTATCAAATCCAACAAGCCACTCGCTCTTGGACCTTTCTTCTTGAAAGACCTTTTGGTCATTTTTCCCATTAAACATGGTTGGCATGTCTCCAATGATTTAAAATCAAGTAGACCAAGAAGGTTAGCTTCTTGCAATTTCTTGATGCGCTTTTCATTTATGTGACCAAGTCGATAGTGCCACAAGAGAGTATCATTCTCGTGAGTGGTCTTAAGTCTTTTGTTATTGATATTAAAGATTTTTTTATTATTTAATTCAAGCAAATAGAGACCATTCCTTATGAATGCATTTGCATAGAAAACACCATAATTCGATATAGACAAGCAAGAATTTGAAATATTTATATTAAAATTATCTGTATCTAAACATGATACAGAAATAATGTTCTTGCTAATCGAAGGAAAATAATAAACATTCTTTAGACATAAATTTAAAGCACTACATAATTGAAGCACCACAGAACCTTGTGCAACCGCAGAAACGTTCGCTCCATTTCTGACCTTCAATTCTACCTCGTTCCTTACGAGTTCCTTCCTATCCATGAGTAGTTGCACATTAGAAACTATGTGAGCACAAGATCCGGTATCAATTACCCAATCCTGGACAGAGGTGGCTAAATTTATTTCATTAACAAATATACCTTTGGCCTTTTTGGGGTGCCGAAGTTCATTGACTCCGTTGTCAAGGTCTTCCTTGTACTTGGGGCAATTTGGCCGGATGTGTCCTTTTTCACCGCAGTGAAAGCACTCCGTATTGGGAGTTGGAGATTTCTGGGATTTCCCCCTTGAGGCACTCGCACGAGCACCTCCTACTCCCTTGCTCTTGATTGAACCACTTTTGGTAGATTTGCCATTTCCTTTACCAATCTTTTGGCTCCTCCCATGGACGGCAAGGACTTGCTTGTCCCTACCCATGTCAACTTCAGCAGTTTTGAGAGCGTTGTGCAGCTCCTCAAGACTCACCCACTTTTCACGCACGTAATAGTGCATCACAAAGTCCTTAAAGGATTGGGCTAGAGAGCCAAGAATCATATCTTCAGCAATGTCCTCGGGCATTGGTGAAGAGAGCTTTGCCAACTTCTCGAGGTACCCATGCATCATGAGAAAATGCATGGATACCGATGTTCCCTCCGCCATATGGCACCTTGTGAGTGAGATGGTGGTCTTATAGCGCTCCTTTCGGGCACTATCCATGAACATCTTAGACAAAACCTCTATGGTCTTCTTGGGTTTTGAATCCAAGTATTTCGCTTGAAGCGAGTCACCCATGGATGCTAGCATGAGACCGTGAACTTGGTTCTCTTGGTCTTCCCACTTAGCTTTAGCCTCTTTCTCTTCATCTGTTAATCTCTCATTCCATTTTGGGATTGGACCTTCCAAAATGTTAGACAGTTTCTCAAACTTTAACACGATGTTGAGTTTGAGTTGCCAACTTATGAAGTTTGAGCCATCATTTGCTAAAGGGTGTTTTTCTATCATGGATCGTACGATAGGTTTGATGTTCGACATTTTCTACAAAATAAATCATACATGATTTTAATGCCAATTTTATGTTTATCATACATACATACAAATGTAAATGCTGCAAATAAAAATTTTGCCCATAAATGCAGCAATCCAAGATCCCATCAATTGTAATATAGACTAGCTAAGGGCTATCGAATACATTACAATATCAAGGTAAAAAAAACATTTTCTAATCACAACTTTTTAGAATTTTAGCAACATTAGCATCTTCAAACTCTTGTGATTCTGGTCGTTTTAATTATGAGGGAATGCGACCTATCCTCGTTAAGAAAAACTTTTCCCCAAAACCGAGCGAGGGCTCTAGGTAATGTTAAGAAAACTTATTTTCATTTGATACGAGATACGTTTATCCATTGTATTCACAACTAAGCATACTTGAGGTTCACTAGGGTGAAACGTACCTCATATATCTAATCGTGGCACAACAATAGACAACCATTATATCTCCCACTATTCCCAAATATGGAGAGAGCTATCTCCCGCTAAGGGCGAGCAGAGTATCCCCCGATCGATGGCTGCTAGTGGATGAAATAAGAAGGAAAATTACTCTTAATTTTGTTGGACAATTTCATATATTAACATGTGATTCGGAATTTTAGGATATCATGCATATTATTATTCATACACATCCTAACATTCAATCACATTCATCACATGCATAGCAGAAATTAAACCATTCACACAATCCACGTCGTGTGAGTGTATATGTTCCCTTCAATCCTTGATCCTCGATCCCTGATCCTCGATCCTCGATCGATGCACTACAGCGGTGACTTCCTCTTGCACCGGAGATGTAGATTTTCCAGAAAATAAACATGCTCCTCACATTCGATAAAAACCGACTAGTACAAGTCCTATCTAAAACCTCTCAAATGCAATGCAATTATCTAAAGATAGAAAGAGAGAATTTGGCTTTTACATATAAATAAGCCCCTGTATAATAATAATAATTACAAACATTTATAGGTGCTGATTTGTAACATATAAACTCACAATTCCTGCAAAGAAAACTCGAGCATCCATGCACACAATATTGCTATAAACTACACAACCTAGTTTATCAATCATCTAGAATACCAAACAATTCTTGGGAAAACATTTTGAAAACCATTAAAAACGTTTTTCATCCATCCACAAGTTCAAAAACAATTTTGAACCGCTGTCCATCCCATTTCCTAAAAGGAAAGACGAACTGCAGTTTTTCGGTTTTGTTGATTCTCTTACAAAACAATTGTTTATGCTTAAAACCAAATTATTGCAAGTTAGACTTATGTCTAAATCATAATTCTAATAATTACATGGCATGTTTTAAACCACTTAAAACATTCAAAACGAATTATTACAAAGAATTATTCCAACAAAACATTTAAAGACCGAAAAACCGGAAATTCGAATTGTTCGAACCCTAGATGGTAAACTAAATTTGTTTATAGTTTCAAATCATTAGAAAATTGAACACTAAGCTCTGATACCACTGTTGGATTTATAGTTTAATTGCACATATATATTTTCGAAATTTTTCTGCACAATAAGGATCAATTACAATTTTCTATGATTTGTTTCATGCATGCATCGATTTGTTTCAATAACTAGTTTCAAAACTTTATTAAAACAAACATGGGCTCCGAATTTCATACCTAGAAGTTCTCTAAAACTTCTTGTTGATCCGGAGACATTGAGGATGCTTGTCGCTGCGTCGGATGCCCCCGAATATTCACCAAACTCTAAACAAGATCGGAGAGAGAAGAACTAGCCTCTCGATCTCCAATAGGGTTTAGAATCTAACTACTAACCCCTCTTTAGTTCCCTTGAGAAGACGATCTCTGAAAACTAAAACTAAACTCAAGAATTAAGGAAAATTCGTGGAGAATTATGGAGAGAGATGTTTGCACAAGAATATAATGAATTAATTCTATTAGGTAATGAGATAAACTTGTATTTATAAGTTCTCTCCAAATTACCTATTCATGCGCAACCTCTTGCCCATGATTTCAGTTATGGACCAATTCCACGCATGATCTAATTAATTCTTAAATTTATTCTGTAGAAACCGTCTAGATCGGTCGACCGTTTAGACCAAGTTTCGGTCGACCGTTCGAAACAAAAATATTTCATCGCAATGTTCGGTCGACCGACCGATATACTTTGGTCGACCAAAAACGAACAGACGAAATTCCCTGTTACGATCGATACACATCCGGTCGACCGTGCAACATTTCGGTCGACCGTTTACCGTTTAGCGGTCGATCTTTTTTGCACAGTACTGCAGACTGGTCAAATTTCGGTTTAACCCCTACAAATTTTGACATTTCGGGATTAGTAGTAAGTCCACAACTTATGTAACATATTATCCTATGTAATGATAAATCATTACACCCGATAATATTCACATCACATATGAATTTAATTTAGATTCTAATTATGTTATTAATCACAACATAATTTTGATTTTGCTTGTTCACCCAATGTGTCATATTTTCTACATGAAACCCGACACACCTTAGGAACTCAAAATTCCCATTTCTTGTTTCCAGTTTTGTGGTGTGACCTATGGGAGGATCTAAACTATGTTGGCAGTGATATTAAGAGCTTAATATCACAAGGTATAAGCGGTATCTAGCTACACATTATAACTCCCAATTAGTTAGATGTCTTAATTCCACTCGAACCAAAACCCGATCCATTTAGTGATGGAGTGCACCACTTGTGTCCGTCCCTTGCCTCATGATATTAAGAATACACACAAAGTAGTAGTGTGTCATCTTTGTATTAGTATTCATTTCCTGATCTTTTTAAGCTAGTTATAAATATGTGACTTAACTCAAATCACATTGTGCACATTATAACTTTCCTTTATCAAGGGGCCCACTAATATCATCACTCAATTAAGAGGGGCAATGATAATCTTTTGACTAACTATCTTCTCCAACAAAAGTCATACTTAACCAACCAATGCCTTTACACTACACTTATCGATAGCTCAAGACACTAGTCTAATCAAGTATTTCTTAAGTGATCGGATATAAGTCTCATATCCAAGGACCAAGGATACAGTAAAACATTAATGACACAGAAAACACAATTCTATAATGTTTTACTTATTAGGTCTATTCAGTATACAAACGTAGTATTTTCCTCTTTTGAGTACCCGTGTTGTCACTCACTTGTAGAGCTACAATGATCTATGACCAACACGACAATCATAACTCGGTAATTAAAGTCCCATGTTAATTACCATGATTGCGAATATCTTTTCTTTTATGTAAACCATTATCTTTTAGAGCTATACGGTTAAGGACCAAGACCCTCTTCCTTAACTCTTCTAAAAGACGAATAACATAAATAAGGAACAAAATGATTTTTCATTCAATTCATAATAATTGACATTTAAAAGTAAAACTTTTAGAACATATTCCTCTCACACACATGCAAAGAGGTGGGCGTTGAACACATTCTTTAAGTACAAATAAAGGTAGTGTTTTCATGCATAGGAGGTGTCTAAATGTTATTGCAAAACCTATCAATCCATTCACTAACCTAGTTGATTAACATTTTTACATACCCAAGCTTGTTTATTTCAGAACCTAAACAAGCATAAGAGGTGTCTAACCATTTTGGAAAAATTCATCAAGTCATAAGTTCTATCCTAAACAAGCAAGCATACATTCATGTTTTATCAACACATTGTAAATAAAGCATTCATTCCATTCTCTAATGCATGTATGAACATCTACTCCACCCCCCAAAGGGTATGGAACTACTCACTACACATTAGACTAATTATTAAACTAAGCATGGAAAGCACATTAACTAACTACTAAAACTAATGAAATGAAATTAAACAAAGTAAAACAAGCAACATGAAACAAACAACATAATAAAGAAACTTTTATTAAGATGACTCACAATTCAAGTAGCATCCTCCTACTTGTGTGCTTCAAGGCCTCACTTCTAGTAGGAAGAATAATCACTCAAAATATGAAGTGATTACAATGGAAGGTGAAGAGTTCTATTTATAGCCATAGAAAAAGGCAATCCGGGACAATCCCCCGATGCGGGACTAAACAAATACCAGAAATGGACTAAATACACACTAATACGCGACCCACCAAAATCTTAGCGGATTTGGGCCAAAACAGAACGCCAATTAGCTGTCTTGGACCGCCAATTGGCGGTTTATATGGTCCGGATCACGCTGGATTTTATTCTGGGCTTTTCTGTATGTTTTTGTTTGTCTTTGAGGCATCTACTTCACTTGTTGGAGCTCCGACCCGAATAGAATTGCCAAAATACTCCCCATGATGGTGCGGAGTTTTCTGTTTTGCTCTTTGGTCCTTCGGTCTTACGTTCAGGTCCTTCTCCTTTACATCTTAGTCCCCAGTTCTCACAATTCAGTCATTTTTCCCTGCTTTTGGGTTCTTTTATGCTTTATCTCTTCAAACCTATTTATTTCTGAAATTCAAACATAAAACTCGTCACGTAGCATTGTTTAGGTGAAAGATAATGGATATAAGATACAAATATAAGCATGAAATGATGTCAATCATTTCATTTCTAGCCTACCCTAACTAGTTTGCGATAAAAGACTTTGTTGTTGTTGTTGTCTATATATCTGTAAGGTTTGAAGCCCCCAGAGCAAAGGGTCAAACAACCAACCTCCGATCAACATTAATTTTCTACCAATTAGGTGCAAAATGTTGTATCAATTAATGGTAGATAGGGAATCACAATTCTTAACTACCTTGGATTTGGAGGAGGGGGTTAAAAGGTTGCCTTCGACTTTATTCTTCGCTAAAGAGGATGTTATGCAGTTCCTGGCGATGGATCAATTCTGCATAATGATTATCGACGTGCAAGTTAAGTAAGTGTTTTCTTCTGTATAAGTTGAAATGTATTGAATAATTTTATCCTAATTATAACATAATATAATTTTTACTCTTGTAAACACATTTATGACATCAGAAGGTCAGTCTTTCCCGATGATCAAGTATTTGGATTTGTGAGTCCATCTACTTATATATACAGGAATGACGATAAATTGGGTCACCTTGAGGCTCTCATGATTGAAGCCAGAAAATATATTATCTAATCCCTTATCACGAGAGGTAAATTTGTTAATTCAAAGTAAGTGGAATTGATTTTGTAATAAACTTCTAACTATTTATATAAACAGAGCTCATTGGATGCTTGTCGTTCTATGCCCCGAGACTAATTCGGAATATTGGTTTGTTCGTTTGGGGTCGACTAAACCAAGGGAATCCATTAAGAATCTTGTAAATCTATAAGTTCGTTTTAATCATCGTATTTGTAATTCGTATATTCTTATTAATATGATCGACTTCATATTGAATAACATGTGCTTCTCAGGACAATGAATGTTTACAAAGTGTTAGGTGGAAAAAGAAAAACAAAAAATGCGGGAGTAACATGACATAGAATGGGAGTAAGTACCTTCTCCTTTTTTTTAATTATGTTTAGTAATGGGACATATATTTAGCGAATTTATATATTTGTAGTACCGCAAGCAGACTGGTAACACGGAATGTGATTACTACGTCATGAGATACATGGAGGAAACGTATCCCTATTCGAGGTAATATAGATCTCTATTCAGTTGTATAATTATAGTTTCATTATTTAGATATTAATATTTTTTTACTTGTATTTTTATAGGTCTTCGAAAAGAATAGTGAACCCTACTCTCAACAGGAGCTCGATGATACTCAAGACTGATGGGCTTGCTATTTTATGAGAACATGTTAATGAACTAAGAGGTTGTTATTTCAATAAAACTTTCTTTGTAATTAAACATGCAAATTTATTTAACATGTTTACTTGTATTACCAACATATGATGTGATCTTTAGACTAATCAAAAATCTGTGTGAATGAAAATCAAGTGTTTGTGTATGTATGCTTGTGGATGAATTTGTTGGTCATAGAACATCAATCTCTAATGTTTACATTTTTTAAGAAGAGCATCAAAGAAAATGATCTTAAACATAAAAGAAGATTTGATTTGAAAGCAACCGAGATGGCTATGGTACCAATTATGTTGGTAAAACGTGATTTACCCTATCGGATCGAAAAATATCTCTTCTCGATCCGAACTCGTGCAATGGAATATGACTCGAGCAGTCACCATACAAAGTCTTTCTTCTTCTACAGGTCAGTCTGCAACTCTCTTGGAGGAGGAGCACAAATCCACGAACCAAGTGTTCTTTGGGTGGTGCACGTGAGACAAAGAGGTGGAGGTGGCAACTAGGGTTAGAGTTTTTTTTGCTCCTTTGGAATTGGAGGCCCAACACTATATTTACATGTTGCCATCTCGTAACCCTAATTGTCTTGGTTAATACAGACATGCCACGTGTCAATGCCTTGGGCAAATATTAACTTAATCAAATATTTTTCCATCTCCAAATCGCGAGGATAGGTTATGTCTCAGCTTTTGCTTTAATCATCGCTAAAGCTCGTTGCTTCAAAATTTCATAAGAGCAAAGGAGCTATGTCAATATTCATTGAATTTTATCATATGATTGTAGCAAAATTATGAAATTTTCAAGCAACATGCTTTAGCGATGATTAGAAGCAAAAGCTAAGAGACATAACCTATCCTTGCGATTTGGATATGGAAAGATATTGGATTAAGTTAATATTGGCCCAAGGCATTGACACGTGGCATGTCTGTATAGGCCAAGAATATTAGGGTTATAAGAGGGCCACATATAAATATAGTGTTGGGCCTCCAATTCCAAAGGAGCAAGAAAAACTCAAACCCTAGTTGCAACCTCCACCTCTTTGTCTCACGTACACCACCCGATGTCTTTATTATTTGAATTTTATCATATGATCATACCTGGTGATCAGTCTTGCAAAGTTGAGTTTGCTCACTCATAAGTAACTAATCAAAAACAAAAAAGCGCTTCATTATAAAACATATTTTAGCAACATACATGCAAATCCAACAAGAATGCCTTTCACAAAACACATATCCACAAGATCATCATCGTACTCATAATGCACGTATAGCACAAGATATGAGGACCAAACCACGTAGCAAAGTTTTATTTAATGACCATCATCATCACAAACTACACTTAATTCATATTTCCTAACTACGCTAAAAAGCAACAAAGTGATCTTGAAGTACATCAGATGTTACATTTCATACCAACATCGATCAACTCCATCTCTCTATCTAACCCAGTACCAAAGAACTCTCGTACATGATACCATCACTCGAAGGCACAACACCTGTTCGATTCCAAAGAAAAGAAGAAAATTGAAGAGAGCTAGTCGGTTGAACGTCGAGGAAGACAATGCACGAATTTTTTCCACTTCCACGGCAACTCATCATCACCATCACTAGAACAGTGCTTGCGATTGGTAAAGGACGAGAGAGAGATAATCGGAGATCCTCTCGCCGACACTATCGGATGGATACATTGTGAGCCCCGGCCCTAGGCGTGCAGTTTCTGACCCGCATCCAAATGAATCTTAGGATCAACACTCCCACAAATACAGAAATGAAAATATAAACGAAGAACGTCCCCCAAATCCATCATCATAGATCCCCAGGAAGGAAACAATGCAGAGAGAGAGAGGTCCAGCCCAGTATGGACTTCCTTATACAGAGAGGCTTGGGGTTGTGGTGGTTAGTAAAGTTAGTTATGTGGGTTGTTAGGTAGTTATTGGCGGGAGATTTGAAACCCAAATCGGGGTTAGCTAAATTAGTTACGTGGGTAGTAAAATGTCAATTATGAAGAGAAGTCTTACCTTTCTAATTCTCCATGTCGTGCTTGTGTTTTTTATTATTTGTTTTGAATTGTGATCGTTGGATTGCAAAGGTAGACTAACAGAATTTTGACTTGCATGTGACTTAAAGCTGTATAACGTTGACATACGATATGTTATATCCTCTTTTTTTCATTTTCCTTTTGATTTTTGAAAAAAAAGTGAAAAGTTAAATTTTTTTTTGTTCGTTTTTAACTTTCTAGTCTCTTCTAATCTACAATGTCATTAACCTACGTACTTATTAATGACTAAGTCTAAATAGATATGATCGAATTAGACTAAAATGCGAGCTTAGACCAAATCACAAACTCTTTACAAAACTAAAAAGCAAAATTGTACTCCAGTACTTGAACTATACAAAATCCTTACGTATTGTCCTTCAACTCCTTCCACGTAATACATCTCCCTCACCCTTCATCTCACACTTTCGATGAACCTCCTCCTAACCACGTATGGCTAATTCATCCGGATGATCTAGCCTAAACTCGATTCTTCTTTACAGCTGCTTTTGCCATCTCCTACAATTCCTGCACCAAGTTTCCAACGACATCCCAAGTTAGATTAGAATTAGAGTTGGCGAAGTGGAGTTGAGTTGAGGAGAAAAATTAAACTTGAGTATTTTATCACAAATGGGGGATCCGAGGGCTTGTGTGAAAAATCTAATGGTTGATTTCTTTGGAAACTATAAATATTCTACTGATATTCTTTTAGAGAAATTCCTTCTAATTACTCCCATTTCAATATTACTTCAATTTTACAATATGATTGTAGTATCCAACAGTGTTCCAAAGATGATTTTGCTGGATCGTTCTCTGAAACATATTTCAGAAACTTACATAAAAGTCTAAACCAGAATTCCGATCACAAAACACATATCCACAATACCATCAATTAATGAACCTAGACCAAACGATATTAGAACCAAACCCTGGTAACAAAGTTTTATTAATTGACCGCCATCACATATTACACTTCATAATACTCCTACGTACGCTAACAAAGAACTTCAAAGACATCATAAGACCTACATTACACCCATCGAAACTAGAAGCAGAAAAGTGACAAAGTGATCTTGAAGTACAGCAGATATTACGCTTCATACCAGCATCGATCAACTCCATCTCTTGAAACAACGCTCTATCTAACACAGTAACAAAGAACTCCAAAGCACACACTGAAAGAGCAAGGGAGCTAGTTGGTTGAACGTCGTTCAAGACAATGCAAGATCCTTTTCCACACCGACGGCAGCTCATCACCATCACTAGAAGGAAGAGTGCTTCGGATTGGTGAAGGACGACGAGGAAGATAATCAGATATCCTCTTGCCCACCCACGGCTCATCGTCATCGCTATCCGATGGGTCCTGTGTGAGCCCCAACCCCAAGCAATCTCTAACTCTCATCCATATGCAGCTTAAGATCAACATTCCAACAAAGCCAGGTATGAAAATATAAACGAAGAATATCCCCCAATCCATCATAATTGATGCTTAGAGAGAGAGAGAGAGTGTGTGAGAGAGAGAGAGAGAGTAATGAAAGGAATAGCCCAGTATGGACCTCCTTATATAGAGAGGTTTGAGGTGGTCGTTGGATAAGTTACTTACGTGGGTTGTTGGTTAGTTGAAATCCAAATGGTGTCAGTTAAGTTTGTTACGTGGGTTTTAAAGTGTTATGAAGAGAAATATTATGTTTTCAATTCTCCATACGGTGCATTTATTAAATAAATACTACTCTGGTTGTTGCTTATGTGATTTCTTTTCTTCTTTGTTTTAAATCGTGGACGTTGGATTGAAAAAGGAACTCTACACTAAGAGAACTTCTCGTCAGTAACGGAATATTTCTTGACTTCAAAGGGTGTGATTTTAAATAGTATGTTGTACTTGTATCCAAAGACCGCAGCACTCTTGTTTCATTGTCCTCTTGATTTTCGAAAAAACTGTGAAAAGTAAACAATTTTTTGCTAGTTCTATCTAGAAGTTCTTTGACTTGATCACTTTTTTTTACTTTGCTGTCTGCTAATCATCGTTACTTACATTGATCCTGTTGTAACAATTGCTAAAAAATAATTCGACGTCGGTATTGAGCTTGTTAACTGCATCAATAACTAGGTCTGGACATGGAGCTTGTTTATATATGATGTTGGGGATGCCCACGCGAATTCTCACGCATATCCCATGCGCATAGGCCTCCTTATGCCACGTCAGTTTTTTTGGAAGAATATAGTATAAGGTAAAGTACAGTTGGTATTGCATAAAATACGAGTATATACGGTTTCGTATTTTTTCTACTATCTTCAACTTCTTCCCTCTCTCTTTTGACACCTTTTTGTTTTCTCTCCTCACAATTTCTTCTCTCTCTCCAACATTTACGGTTTCTTTTCAATCGCCTTGTTCCTCCCTGTGAGAACCCTAAACTCTAATTAAGAAACGAATCAAGTTTTAAGGTGGGCTATTATGTTTTGGTGACTTAGGTAGAAGGAATGGGTGAGGTATGCAGTTGTGGTAGAGGTGTGTTGAGGATTGAGTTTGTAAGAGTATTTATATACTCTTTTCTTCTCTTTTTTCTCACTTTCTCCTATCTCTCACAACTCATATCTCTCTCTTGCATGTTGATCCGGTGGTATAGGAAGAAGAAGAACGAAAAGTTGGAAGGAGAACAAGTAGGAAGGAGAACGAGTCGGAAGGAGATTCAGGATCCGTCAGATGCAAGTTTGACGGAGTATGTAGAGGGAAGTGATGATCGCCATCAACGCTTGGAGCTTCATCGATCGTCAAAAAGGTATGCCGAGTTCATTCAGATGTTCACACAAGGTGTGTGAGTGGTTTGGGGTGTCGTCGGAGGTCGGAGACCTTGTCGATGTCAAGGTGCAGCAAGGTTGCTGTACTAGAACGGTCAACCGATTATGGTGTTGGTCGAACGATAGCAATGTAAATATGAGATTTTAACCCGCACCATTCGAACAATGCCAACTGGCAGTTGACCGGTTATGCTTGATATTGCGGGAAGAAGATGACTCTGTTAGAATCAGTCGGACAAGACCCTTTGCCATTCGACCGATTGGATCTTAAGTAAGTTGGTTGGGGCCTAGACCATCCAAACGGTCGACCGTCTTATGATTTGGTTTGACCTATAATTTAAGTGAACTTAATGTTGGTTCAGCCGGTTGAATTTTGGTTCGACCGGTGGAAGCATTCAGAAAACGTAGGAAGTCCCTGTTATTTTCGGTCGACCAGAAGCCCATTGTCGTTCAATCATTGGGATGATTTGTTTAATACTATCTGTGGCGTAGACCTTCCAAATGGTCGATCACTTGTGGACTTTTTTTGACCGTTTGATGTTTGTTTGGTTTGACCGATTGGATTGTGGTTCGAACCAATTACCGGTATTAACGGCCAACCGGTCGACCGTTTGTATCTTTTTGGTCGATCGTTGGTGCACAGAATTGTTGTTTATGTTTAAGACTGTGTTGACGTGTGATTTTCTTTTACGACTATTATGCTTTCATGACATAAAAATTGATACCCTATGTCGTAGACTTGAGGGACCAAAGCTCCCATTTGCATGATCTATATATGTGGCTCTACGGAGCAAGTTATCCGTCTAGCCTGTGTGGCTACGGAGATGACCAATCGATGTTGTACCGGCGGGTATGCTCAACCGATGTTGTTCCGGCGAGTATGATCGTCCAGCTGTGGCATGGCTGGAGAGTTTGGCCGACTAGAGTGACGACTCTGGCGGGTTGTGGCATTACCACCATGGGGATCAAATCTGATGATGACTCGGAAGTACGTACGACCTTCACCGATCCCTCATGCTAGTGTAGCCGTGAGTGCGGGTGTGTCACATACTCTCCGTATGACTGCATGTGCCTGCATTGGGTATCTTCGGATACTCGTTTACGTTTTGATATATGACCCTTGTGTGGAGAGATGACTGTCATGTTTTATGTATGCCATGATACTAGTATGATAGGTCATATATTACATGTGCATATAGGTGTGCTTCGTATACGGGGTTTCCTTATGGAAACTCAGGCATTGTTATTTATTTTTCTTTCAGGACCTTTTAGGCGCTGAGTAGGTGCTGACTGAGGACAAGTACATTTAGGATTCAGATTCTCGAGTCTATTTTGAGGTTGTTATGACTGCTTGTTTTTCATGTCTTTGTACATTGATGTAGTCGTACTTTTGACAACTCTTGTATATGGTGCACCTTATGATATATATATACATTTTGAATAGCGTCCTCATGTGATTTGATGTCTCTTGATTATCGTTTAAAAGTAAAAAAAATCTGTTGTTTTCGGGGACGTTACACTCCCTCTCTCTCTTCTAAATATTTTCTCTCTCTCTCCTCTCACTCATGTTTCAGTAGGTAATTACGTAAAACTCAAATGCGAATTTTTTCCATTGCTTTCAGATAAACAACATATCATGGATGGGTAGTTTTTTTAATATGATAGGAAACTGAAGATGGAAGACTATCCTGAGGAGTACAAAATAATATGAGCAATATATCTACAATTAGGGAGTTATAAAATTCAAAGGTAATAACATTGTCTTCTTTATTATTTCTACTTTTGTTTCCTCATTGATTCGAATTGGGCGTTCATCTTCAGGATTCACAATGCACTTCATGGTGTCAAAATAAGTGTGGTCATATCGGCTAATGCACTTAATTTATCAAGTATCATAGCCATTTGTTGTTGCTGCGTATGGATCTTTTCCTCGCAATCCGTGTGAATTCCTTTGCTACTACGCTTCGAGGAGGATGACCCAAAGTATTGTCGTAGTCTTATTGGACTATCGACAGAATGTACTCGTCTAGCATTCTCCTCTTTATATAAGACCCGCTCTCTTGAATTAATAATAATTCCCTTTTCATCTTCATGCTCGTGTGTTTGTTCCTATGTATGTTTTCTTGTGTTGTGTATTTATTTTGTTTTGTGGAAGTTTCATTTTTCGGGATTTTTTTCTTTTTGGTCGCGCAGGACGTGGCATGCGTCTTGACTCGATCAAATTGGTGGTTTGTGGTTTGAGTGCATGAGATTTATATTCTTGGCCACTTGGGCTTGAGCATAGGAGTCCTTCATGGGTGAGCAAGGGTGAGGTGGCATCCACATCAGCATGCACATTTCAAAATAGCATGGTTTTGGAAGGTAATCAAGGGAGAATGTTGTGCTTTCTGATGTGATATTTAAGTTTAACCGCAAGTGCACGGCCGTGATGAAGCAGTGGCAAGTACGGGTTGATCCACAGGGAGGTGTGTCAACTTTGGTTCGTTCGAAGGCAAGTGGGAAAAAAGGGGAGAAGAAGTTGATTACACTAAACTAGACTACACTAAACTAGTAGTTAACAAATGCAAAGAAAGCAACTAAAGATTGACTAAAACTAACTAAAGACCTAATAAGGAGATTTGAATTCAGGAAAAGAAACCCTTAAAGGGTGGAGTGTGTGCACATATAAAGTGAAATAAGTGATGAATGATGCATGCAAGCATTTATGTGTGTGTGTCATGTGTTTGTCTTCATGATAGGAAGTGTCTAAAGATGTGGCAAAATATATCAATTCATTCACACAACGTATCGGCAATGACTACTTGACTATCATGAGACTAGGCTCAGCATGAGAAGTATCTAAGGATATGGAAAGACTCATAAAAAACCATGAACTCTTGTGAAGAACAAAGGTAAGCATGGGAAGTGTCTAAATCTTATGACAAAACCCATCAAAACCAAGTTTCCTCAATCAAGCAAGCAAGCAAACACAAATACAAACACATAACTAACATGTAGCATATTCAACAGGAAATTTCAATCAATAAACATGAGAAAACTAAGCATGGGAAGTGTCTAAATCTTATTGCAAACCCATCAAAAATCCCCAACGTGTAGATGATTAAAACACCCCCCATGAACATATAAACATGCAAGTCTACACAATCACAAATTCATCAAACATCCAAACTTCACAACATATATATATCATCTCCACCCCCAAAAGTGGATGGAACTACTCACACATTATTAAGCTAATATTCAAATTAAGGAAAGAAAACATGCAATTCATTTTACAAAGATTAAAACAAACAAAATTTACAAAGCACGCAAGAATTTAAAAGAAACAACCAGAACTAACAAAACATTCTTTATTGCTCACTCACATTACAAGTAGCATCACTCCACTAGAGTTTTGCTCCAAGGCTTCACTCCAAGTAGATAAAATGCCACCAAGGGAGGAGATGTATTACAAGGGAGGAGGAAGAGTTCTATTTATAGCCACAGAAAAAGGTAATCGGGGACAATCCCCCGGTATTGAACTAAACACACACCATATAGGGACTCAATACATAATAATACAACACCCAGATAAGGCTAATCGGATTTGGATCCAAACCAACCGCCAAATAATGGTTTGAACTGCTCTGATGGCGTCTCATTTTGGATGGCTTATCTCTGACTTGATTTCTTCATGTTTGGTGAACCCGATTTGGTTGTTGATGTTTGGGCCCGGATCTAATTGCCAAAATACTCCTCATGATGGTGTGGAGCTTCTTGATTTGCTCATTGGTATTTTTGGTTTACATCTGGGTCCTTCTCTCTCTTGCATCTCATTCCCTAAGTCTTATAATTCAGTCCTTTCTCTTACTCTTAGGTCCTTTTTGTGTCTCTTCTTCTCACTTGTTTTATTCCTGAAACTTAAACATAAAACTCATTACGTAGCAATACTTAGGTTAAAAATAGAGGATATAAGACATAAATATATGCATGACATGATGTCAATCACTTTCATTGCATCCTTATTTGGAGGTTGCATGCATGGAAAGGCTAGAACCCTAACACCCCTCTCCTTTGCTCTCCGTCCCCCACACGAAATCCTCTTCTCCCCTCCTCTCCAACGTCTGGTGGCTGGGAACTCTAGCAAGTCAAGCGAGCAAGAGGTGCAAGTGGTGAGGCGCATCTAGCTAGCTAGTAAGGGAGGCGGCAACAACTTATTTAAGGCAATCTCCGGGCTTCATTCTCCCTCATTTGATGTATGCTCCTGACCCTTAAAGAGGAAAGCGAGTGGGCGTGTTGGATGGAGGTTCATCCAGCACCAAAGGGGCTCTCCGGTCACACTTCTAGGGAATACATGTGGTGGAAAACTCAGCCTAGCTAGTCGGGTGGGTGTTGCGTGAGCCCTGGTTGTTGTGGCTGGCTGGGACATCCTCCCCTTTCAACATTAATCTAAGCACATGTTTCCCAGGTAGTTTGAGGAGAGAAACCAGGGAAGTTGTTGCTGGGTCATGGGGGGAGCACGCCAGGTGCATTCATGCATGTCTTCTTGGTGTTGCGTGTTGCACCTTGGTCGTTGTTGGATTCGTTGTTGCTTGGATGTTGTGGATGTGTTTCCCATGCTAGATTTAGTGATTGATCTCATGTTTAGATTTCTGTTAAATACGATTTGTTATGTACATTTTAGTTACTGGGTTTTGGGATTAATTTTCAGGATTTACTTGTTGTTAAGATATCATATGTTATGTATGTTTTCGTAGCTGGAATTCTTCATTATTTTCAGGATTTATTGCAAATAAAACACCACATGTTAATGTATATTTTAGGTGCTGGAAGTATATGATCTCATGATTAGCTTGCTGT
This sequence comes from Triglochin maritima, assembly GCA_963682175.1. Taxonomy (NCBI): domain Eukaryota; kingdom Viridiplantae; phylum Streptophyta; class Magnoliopsida; order Alismatales; family Juncaginaceae; genus Triglochin; species Triglochin maritima. The sequence continues at coordinate 20,579,984 of OY821771.1, read as the reverse complement.
TAAATACCATATGTTAAGTCCATATTAGTTGCTGCTAAGACGTCGCATATGCATGTATTAATTGGTTGCTGGAAACTATATGATCTTCATGGTTAGTTGCCGTTAAAATGTCGCATATGTATGTACATATTAGTTGCTGGAAATTATATGATCTTCATGGTTAGTTGCTGTTAAGTTGTTGCATATGTATGAACCTATTAGTTGCCGGAAATTATATGATCTTCACGACTAGTTGCTGCTAGGATGTCGCTTATGCATGTATTAATTAGTTGCTGGAAATTATATAATCTTCATGATTAGTTGCTGTTAAGATGTCACATATGCATGTATTAATTAGTTGCTGGAAATATGAGGCTTTTATGATGAATTGCTGTTAAGATATCACACGTAGATGTATATCTAGTTGCTGAAATTATGTAATTCTTCATGATCAGTTCTCTGAATCTCTGATTTATATTACACGTATATTTTGTAGTTACTTGCTATTGTTGCTGCTGTGATGAGTATGATGGTGTGGATGAAGGTTTGTGGGTCAAGAATCCGATATTATGGCCTTATTTTAATGATTATTGAAAATTTAATTTTAATTCATGCACATTCAATCTAGTAAAACATATTCCATGTGTATCGTATATACATGTATTGTGCATATCTTAATCTATTTAGGTGTCAAGATCATGGATGATCAATAATTGAAAACTCAAGAAATGTAACCAAGCTTCAAGAAAACATGTTTTTTCCATTTATTGAGTCATGGATTAATTGTAAATTTGGCACAATTGATAAGGTAGAAATCGGTGTCAATTCGGACGTCTGAATCACCATAACTTCACTCAAGTCAACTCACCCCAGTCAAACCCCAATTCAGACGACTAAAACTCCGTCCAATCGTCTGAATTCTTCAACAAAAATCAATTTTTTATCTTCCCGGATTCTGACGACTAAACTAATCTTTCAGACGTTCGATTTATTTTTTCTTGAATTTCTAGACATTTTCCCGATTAAATCCGGACGACTCATCTAAGCATCAGACGTCCGATCTAACAACACCAAAGACCTGAAGCTATTGTTTAACGTCAAACGACAGTTGTGAGCCTTAGTCGTCCGATGTGGATGTGTCATTTGTTTTCGAGTGACCAAACTCTCATTCGAATGATTTATTCCGGTTTCACTATTGTATTGTCATGATTTATTTTGGACGGTTAAACTACTTTTTCAGTCGTTTCTGAATTTTTATTTCGTTACAGTTGTTCATACCAAAAATAGTTGTTACTTTTATTAAAGTTTTGGACTTTATACAATGGCTATATCCCAATTTGTCTCATTATACACACATTTATTTCGAACAACTTCTGAACAAATTTGGACGCCTCATCAGTGTTTCAAACGATCCAATTTTCCCTACAATCGTCCAAATTCTATAAGACAAGTTAGAGTGTTTGTTCTACCCAGATTCGTGTTGGAATTGATGGCCCTTTAATCTTCTCTTGATAATCTTGATCAACCTATTAAGATTATTTGCACACATACAAGTATATATTCAAGGCATGTAATCATGTTTATCCACTTTGATTGACTTGGTTGATTGATTAATATTAGTTGATTAATTATCAAAATTAACATATATTAAGGCCTAGAAGCAACAATTCGGATGACTAAAACTATTGCCAGTCATCCTAATTTCTGTTGACTTCCTTTAACCAACAAATTTGGACGTACCATGACCTATTTTAGTCATCCTAATTCACTCAGTTGTTACACTATCTTTTTCCTCTTCTCCAAACTTGACGAAACTACCCTCATACCTTTTCCAATGGCTATGAAACTTTGAGAGCCTGTAAATTGTAGGATTGATGAGCTATGGTTAATTTAATCAATTTCTTATCTCTACTAAAGATGTTGTGGAAATTAGCAAAAAAACAAGTAGAGAAAGATAAATGCAAACCACAATGGAGACGAAGATTTTACAGAGGTTCAACAGTCACAACCCAGGTCATATTCCAATTTTGCAAGCTCTGCTCGATCCCACAAGCTCCACCTACGTCTTCACTAATCTGATCTTCGTTTCGAACCAAGATAAAGCCCTTACTAAGTAAGCTCACGAACACCCTCGCTGAGCTCTGTTTCTTCCTCTTACAACCCGAGAAGGAGGATCACCGTTACGAGCCGAGATCAAGCCTGACAACCTTTGACATAACCAAGTAACAAGAGTATCTGACACTCTAACTTTGAGCACACTTGAGTAGGATAAGATTTGAGATCTAAAGTGTGGACGTTTTAAGCTCCTGAGTGTGTGGAATGGGATTCTTGAGTAGGAGGATTCTCTGTAATGTAGGAGACAAATAGAAGTCGGAGAGATGTGTAAATAAGATGTGTGAACCTCTATTTATAAGCTCCTAGAGACATATAGCCGTTGGGGAAGATTTGGTAAAGATTTGTGTAAGCTACACAAAATAGAAAACTAAGTTCAGCAAATCTGTCCTATACCGGTCGACCGACACGGGAGACCGTTTCCATGAAAAGAAGGAAATGTTCGAACCAACTAAAGATATGTTGAACCAAATGGTTATAACTTAAGTTAACGGTCAAACTACAACTAGGGTCGGTCGACCGTTCTGAGGGTTTTGGCCAGGTTAAAAGTTAATCGGTCCAACATAGGAATAAAATACGTCCGATCGAAAATATGAGGGACTTTGGCACTTAAAATAGTCTACAGTTGGTTGACCATTTTCTTGGCAACATTCTCCCAGTGGAAAAATACTAAATAGGGATTAGGTGTATATATACGAATATGATCGTTGGAGAATACGACGAGTATAACGGTCATCCGGAAAATACTAGTTACTTGGTCGACCGAAAAGTCAAAATTAGTCGACCGATAGATTTGGGAAAAATCACTTTGGTGTACCGGTTAACTAATATGAAAGTCGAATGGAAAACTTGTTTTAGTCGACCGTTCTGCACAGACAGGTTAAGGTTTAGTTTGAGTGATTTTCCGACTTATGTTTGAGTGATCTATTTAAGTCCAAATGGTGTGTGACTTCTACAAGGAACTTAATGCGTTTGTGAATACGTTACAACTCTGGTATGATCAGGTTCACATAGATTCCTAAGACTCAAATAAAGGCAAAATTACATGTCTTCAAATAACTTTATTACATGTCTTGACGTCAGTCCATTATTCCTTGAGTCTTGATCACCTGTAGATGTTAACACAATACAATATATATTCTATGCATAATGTGTACTACACTACATTTGATTGTGATTGTGATTAAGATTAGGTTAGTTAAAAAATCAAAACATAGATTAAGGCCAAAATGCCAACATAAATATGTGTTCTTACACTCGTTTGAGCATGAATTATAATCCTTTCTCAAGAGACCTCTTTAGTATTCAAGTGTGATTGAACGTTTTAATTAACCGCAAGTGCACGACCGTGTTGAAGTGGTGACAAATATCGGTCAATCCACAGGGAGGTGTGTTGACTTTGGTTTGTTTGAAGGCAAGTGGGAAATAAAGGAGAGAAAGATTGATTACACTAAACTAGTAGCGACAAGGAAGGAAATGAAAGCAAAAAAAGAACTAAAACCAAGTATTATAATAACAGAAGATAGAAATCAGGAATGGAAAACCCCTAAGGGATGGAGTGTATGTTGGCTTTTTGGCCTTAATCTTATGTTTTGATGATTTAATCAACCTAATCTTAATTAGAGTAGCACACACTATGCATTGCATATATATTGTATTGTGCTAACCTCTACAGGTGATCAAGACTCAAGAAATATGGAAATGAAGTCAAGACATGTAATTAAAGCTATATCGAAGACATGTAATATTGATTTCTTTTGAGTCTTAGGAACAAAGTGTAATTGAGCATACTTGAGCTAAACTTAATCACACACTAGGTTCCCTATAGAAGTCACACACGAAATTTCACATTATTTGGACTTCAATAGATCAACCAAACTTAGACCGGAAAAACACAAAACCTGAACCCTAACTGTCTGCCCACATTCGGTCGACCGCAACATGCCGTTCGGTCGACCGGATGATCAAGTAATCCTGTTTGTGTTTCCCTGTCTAGTTTCGGTCGACCGTACCATATCTTTCGGTCGACCGTTTGAACTTACTGTTCCGGCCGTTATTCTTGTCGTATATGCCCAACGGTCGTATTCGTATTAAAACTATATACACCTCCATATACTTAACCAAACGGTCGAACCATGTGCCTAGTTCGGTCGACCGTTTAACCTTGTCAAGAATTCCTTGCTATCGGTCGTTACGATTTCGTTCGACCGATCCAATTTTCCCTCTACCGAAACGCTTATTCGGTCGACCGGTAACCATGTTCGGTCGACCGTGTTCTTAATAGACTTAAGTGTTCGGTCGATCTATTCATATTTCGGTCGACCGTATCCCTATCGAACCCCAAGCGTTCGGTCGACCGTTTCACCTTTTCGGTCGACCGTTTCTGGACAGATTTCCAGCCCAATTTTCTGCTTTGTGTTCTTTGCACAATATCCAACCAAATCTTGTCCCAACGGATCTATTCTCTCTAATGCTTATAAATAGAGTTGTAAAACACATTTTAACACAACTCTCCCACTACAAACTTGTCCCAAACTTTAGAGAGAATTCCAAACACTCAAAGCTACAAACCTTCCACACTTAGTGATCATTTCTTCATCCTACTCAAGTGTGCTCAAAGTTTAGAGAGTGTTGTTCCACTCAAGGTTACAATTGTTGTAAAAGGAAGCAAGGACTTCGGTGAAAGCCCGAAGTGTCCCTCTCGGATTGTGAGAGGAAGATTCCAAGCTCGGCGAGGGTTGTTCGCGAGTTTGACGGTTGTAAGGCGTTGTCTCCCGGCCCGGAACGGGGAGCGGATAGTGAAGTCGTAGGCGGAGCTCGGTGATCCGAGCGGAGCTTGCAAGAGAGGACTAGGACCCGGGTGGGGTGCCGAACCTCTATAAAAACGACACGTCTTCCTTGTGGTTTGCATTTTCCTACACTTGCTTGTTTTGTTTTTAATTTCCGCTGCGCATATCGATTGCTTAAACAAGTAGGTGATTAGATTAAAAGTGATTAGTGAACCCATAACCCACACGATCCTACAGTGTATGTACACATGAAATAAGTGTGGTGAATGCATACAATAAGCTCAAGTGTAGTTAGTGTTTGTTAATGCATAAGAAGTACCTAATGGCAAGATCTATCATTCAAAGCACTAACCTAGGTGATTGATATGAGCATGACAAGTTTGTTATTAAGAACATAAACAAGCATGGAATGTACCTAAACATTATGGAAGAAACCATCAAGTAAGAGTTCTTATTAATTCAAACAAGCATACTAACATTTCTCACATACAAAAATGTTTAGCATTCATACCATCTACATAACATGAATAGACATCTACTCCACCCCAAAGGGGGATGAAACTACCCACACATATTTAAACTAACATTTATAGTAAGGAAAGAAAACATGCTTAAACTAATTATAAGAGACTAAAACAAACAAGTTAACTAAGTATGCAAGAATTGAAAAAAGGCAATATGAAGAAAAGTTAACAAAACATCTATTATTACTCACTCAATTACAAGTAGCCTCTCTCCACCACGGTTTTTGCTTCAAGGCTTTTACTCCTAGTAGAGAGGATGGCCACCAAGAGAGAGATGAGATACAAAGGAGGAGGAAGAGTTCTATTTATAGCCATAGAAAAAGGTAATCCGGGACAATCCCCTGGTATGGGTCTAATACAATACCATAAATAGACATAACACACAATTATATAAGACCCGACTAAACCGCATCGGATCCGGAGCAACCCGGACCGCAATTCAGAGGTCCCAGACCGCCAATTGGCGGTCTACAAGGTTTGGATCCGGTCTGGAATTTTTGTGGGCTTTTCTGGATGGGTTTCTTCATGTGTAATGTATCCAAGTTGGTTGCTGGAGCTCCGACCCAAATCTAATTGCCAAAATACTACCCATGATGGTGTGGAGTTTCTTGATCTACTCATTGGTCCTTTGGGCTTTCATTCAGGTCCTTCTCCCTTGCATCGTAGTCCTTAAGTCTCTCAACTCAGTCATCTTTCCTGCTATTAGGTCCTTTTATGCCTCTTCGCCTCAATCATGTTTATTCCTGAAACTCAAACATAAAACTCGTTACCCAGCATTGTTTAGGTGAAATATAACGGATATAAGACACAAATGTATGCATGATATGATGTCAATCAAAGTTCTTCAACTCCATGCCTTGAAGTTACATCTTTTAGTCGCTACACCACCACTCAAAGCCTAAATCTCACACTTGTGTTTTTAGTTTTATACCAAAATCAAGTGTGCCAAGTTAGAGTGTTTGTGTTGTGATTCTACTACTTCCTATATTATAATTATCAAGGTTGTAAAGCTTTGGGAGAAAGCTACCCTCTCGGGTTGTGAGAAGGACCATCTTCGACAAGGATTGTTCACAAGCTTACTTTGCAAAGGCTTGATCTTGACCTGAAACGGAGATCGGATTAGTGAGGACGTAAGCAGGGCTCCTGGTGATCGAGCATGACTTGCAAGAGAGACTTGAACTAATACAAAAAGATCTACATTTTTTGATAGTCCGATCTATAAGAGGAGAATATATGAAAAATGTAACCGATTCTAGGAATCGGTTGCGGTGTCGAACTTTTATAAAAATCTCCAGTCTACACTGTGATTTGATTGTTCTCTTCTATTGATTTTTGTTGTATTTGTTTAAATTTAAGATTAGTTTAGAGGTCATCGATCCTAACGTTTCATTTAAGAGACCTGTGGGAATCCAATACTTTTCTGATTCCTGATTGTTGGAGTGATTTTATGTTAAAAAAACAATTTTTCCCTTGTCGGATGTTGGTATTTACAACTGTTAATTACGTGAAATGCCATTGAGTTTCTTGATAGGAATACCTAACTCCTCACCACATCCATCTCTGGTTAACCCAAGAAGGTGAGTGAGATTATTCCACGTCTGTTTCACAAATGGGATCTTTCATTCACTTTGCTAACCTAATATTCCCTTCTTTTTAGGCTCCTACCAGCACGTGTGGGTTGGAACCTACCCCTACTCATATGGATTTTTTTATGATTTCTTCCAAACTATAACTTATTCAAGTGATGATTACTATTTGGGTAATGTTTGAAGCAACTACTAGTTGGTGATCATGTCTTGTGTCAATCCCTGTTTTACATGTTAGAAGTTTTGTTGTTGCTAGTTTTTTTTATTTTTAATGTTTCTTTGTAACATTCAAAATGGTTAATGTAAAACTTCGTTTAGTCACATTTCTACCTAGTGCTGATGTTTTTGTAAACTAATTACTATACTCTAACTGCTAAGGTCAAATTCTTATTCTCGGGTATCTCCTTTTTTTTAGTAGTAGACATTCTAAATGTCTAAATGGGAAGATGATGATACCGAAGATTCTTGTGACGATGACGGAGAAGATGGGTCATTTGACCAAGAACTAGATGCAAGTTTAGTGGTTCTTTTAGTAAATTATAAGCGACGTCGTAAGAGAAGACGCCACAATCTAGTTCATACTGCTAATTTGACTGGTGATTACATGTGGAATGGTCATTATCGAGCGTGTTACGATTCATATCTTATGATGCCGAGTATGTCTGTTGTTCATCTTTGTACACTTCTTCAAGAGAGTGGTCAGTTTTGCCTTCCTATAAACATTTATGTGGAAGAACAAAGGAAGATCATTTTGGAAACCTTAGGTCACAAGGCTTCCAATCAATACCTTTAACAAAGACTTCAACATTTAGGAGAACTATAAGTCGCCACTTTATTGTAGTGCTACAAGAAACCACTAAATGGGGATATTCCATGATTAATCCTATTGCCGAAGTGACACCATAATACATTAAACCATGGAAAATTTTATCCTTACTTCAAAAATTGTAGATGGGCATTAGCTGGAACTCACATAGATGCTACCCTACTAAAATCTGAACATCCTGCATTCGTTGTGGACATGATCCTAAAAATTGTATACAACAAGTACTAGGTGTTTGTGCCTTGAGCATGAGGTCCATCTATGCAACTAGTGCTTGGTAGGGTATAACACGACTCTCGTATACTCAAAACTACTATTATTGAGGAGAATAACAGTTTTCCAATGCCACTATCGAGTAAAGGTTTTTTTATTATTATGAAATTATTAATTTTTGGCCCTAAATTTATCTTAATTGTGAACACATAAATACTATGTTGTGGATGTTGGTTACTCAAACACTAGAGGCCTTTTAGCAACATATAGAAACACCAGATAACTCACCTAGCTATGCCACAACCGTGCTACCTGCCGAAATACATCGTCGGACAGTCATCGCCCCTCGGTCGTGCGGTACCATCGCCACCTGGTCGCGCGGTCCTTCCTGCCACCACTCGGTTGCGTAGGGTCCCTCCTGCCGCCACTCGATCGCACGGGGCTAATCATCGCCATTGATTGACATCATATCATGCATATGTTTGTGTCTTATATCCTTTATTCTTAGCCTAAGCAATGCTATGTAATGAGTGTTGCGTTTATGTTTCATGAATAAATACGTTTGGGAAGAAGAGACCATAAAAGGACCTAAAAGCAAGAAAATGGACAGAGTTGCAAGTGGGACGGACCGAGATGTAAGACCAAAGGACCAATGAGAAAATCAAGAAACTTCATACCATCATGAGGAGTATTTTAGCAATTTGATTCGGGCCTTAACACCAACAACCAACCTGGGTGCATCATACGGTGTGAAATAAAGCCAGACGACACCACACGAAATCCAGGCCGGATCCAAACTCTGTAGACCGCCAATTGGCTGTCTGGGACCGCTGATTGGCGGTCAGGTCAGCTCCGGATCAGACCAGCTTCGGGCAGATCATGTATTATGGTGTTTCATGTCTATTTCTGGTGTTGTATTAGTCCCACATCGGGGGATTGTCCCTGATTATCTTTTTCTATGACTATAAATAAAACTCTTCATCTTTCCTTGTAATCTACCCATTTCTTGGTGGCATTCCCTCTACTTGGAGTAAAGCCTTGCAGCAAAAACTCAAGGTGGAGAAGAATGCTACTTGTAATGTGAGTCATGTAAATAAAATAATTCTTCATAGTTTAGTTTAGTTTTCTATTATCTTTGTTTTAATGCTTGCAAGTTTAGTTTGTTTGTTTTCTTTATCATAGTATAATTAGAATGTCTTCCTTTCTTTTGATGATTGTTAGATGAATGATTAGTGAGTAGTCCATTCCCATTTGGGAGTGGAGAAGAGTGTGATGTGATTCTGTTATGTATTAGATGTGTGTGTTATCTTAATCCTTTGAGCCTTATATGATTTCCATAACCATCTACTGAGATTTCACTCTTATCTTTTATGTGCTAATGCTCTTGAATGAAGCTTAGCTCATGCTTAGATTAGAGGGCCTATTTTATGGGGAATGATGAAATGAGGATAGGGATGGAGTTGATAAAGGAAACATGACTTGTGGTTGTATGTACTCTTGTTGCCCTCACCTTAATTAATGTCTTGTATGTTTTAATGATTGTGTAAATCTTATTTCATGTTGAGACAATAGACATAGTGCGGATTGGTCTTTATGAATGAGTTCATTTAGCTTCATTCCAATTATTGTCTTGTATATTTTAATGATAATGTGTTATCTTATTTCATGTTGAGGCAAAGTTGGGTTTGGTTTTATGGTATTCATGTACTACATATTGTGACGAGCACAATTGAATACACACACCTACACATATTTTTACATTCACATTTATTCTCTACCCCCTATGAGGTTTAGATTTTATTGTTTGTTCATCCTAGTTTAGTGTAGTGTAATCACACCATTTCTTCAATCTTGTTTCCCACTCGCCTTCGAACTCACCAAAGTCGACACACCTCCTTATGGATCGACCCGTATTTGCCACCGCTTCGACGCGGCCGTGCACTTGCGGTTATTATAATTGAATCAGTCAAGTTTTTGGCGCCATTGTCCGGAAGGTGTTGTATCCAGACTTTGGTTTGGACGATTCCAGTGGTTTTAATTTTCTTTTTAGTTTTGGTTTGTTTCAGGGATCTCAAGATCAAGGGGAGGCCACTGGAGGAAGAAAGCCACCACAGTGACCGCCAATTAGCGGTCTGGGACCGCCAACTAGAGGCGTAGTGAGATTCGTTAGCTACAATTTTTGTTCTGGTTGTTTGTTGTTCTTGTTTTGTTGTCTGGGAGCTAAATCTTGCATGTTGTGACTTGTAGTTTGCTCCCAGATTAACAATCAATCCCCTTTAATCAACTTGGCCACTAAAATCCAAAGCAAAGGATTAGGCATTCTTGCTTGTTTAGGTTATGCATCATATACTTGACTTAGGCACGTAGTTGTCTTTTATTTTAGCTTTACTTTCAGTTGATGAGTGCTGGTGTGAGGTATGCATTTCGTACTATCATTCCTGCATTTTGTATGACCATGCCTTAGTTAGTAGGATTTGCATCGGGACAAGAGTGAGGTGAGTGTTTGTATGGAGAGTTGATTGCTAGGTTAAGACTCAAAATGCTACTAAGGAGGGGTTGTCCCATACAAGATAAGGTCGGGGATTTCATCACCCTTTCCTTTGCCCCAAAAATCACTCTTAATCAAAGACTTAATTCTAAAGCAAGTAGACATTAGCCGTAAGGATTTCGGACGCACTAGGAGAGTGATCAAGTTGAGACCGTAATGACCTGATCGACGTCGAATGTCTTGTCGATAGTAGGAGGTACTGGATCTCCGTATCTGGTATCACTTACTGGGCATTATGGTCTTTGTTGTAGGGAGGTAAGGTGTGTCGAGACTAGTGATCTCGAGGTTAGGCGTCGTCTAGCCTAAGGAAATATATCCATAAGTTGTTTGAGTCGTGCTTGCTAGACTAGCCTTCAACCCTCAGCCTTTACCCACGCTAGTTTCTAGGGATTCTTCCCTTCTCATCTAAGTTATCTTCTTCTCACCTACTTTTACGTTCTTGTTTCCTCCCCTTTACACTCTCTGTTAGCGTTTTAGGGTCGAGTCGAGCACTTTTTACGAGCTTGGCCTCGTGGTGGTGAGAGTGGTCGACTCGAGAGTTTTTTGTTCAGATGGATGGTTACATGGGTGACCATCGATATCATTGTTGGGACCAAGTCAATTCTCCCTGGTATTTCGGACCATGCAACCTATGAAGCCTCAGACAAACACCCCGTATGGTTGGGACAATCTTAATTGTGTGACTAAGCAATCTTCATATTGGGGTAATATTAGAGAGACACCGACTATTAGACAGTCATCTAGATATGTCGGATCATATGTTGGTCATCAAACTGAGACATTGCAAGAACCTTTGGCCTCTTTCATGCATGTGGTGTATGACATGAGTGCACCGGTAGCCTCTGTAGCTGTACCGTGTGACTGTTGTGGGTTGAGTGGTCATGTTATCGGGGAATGTCCTTATGTTCCCCCAGAGCCTGAGTATGAGCATACCTTTTCCAAAAATACTCAATATGACCATTACACATCTGCGTACCACTCGAGAGGGATGAATTCGTGGGGAGACAATTCTTATTCAAATTCTTATACATCATTTTCACCCCAGTATCCTCCTCCCGAGTACCCGGAATTCTACCAACACCCCATTCCAAATCATTGGACTCATTCTCAGCCCATCAACACCCAACCCCAAAATTTCTCAAACTCTGACTTTCACCTCATAGTTGACCGCATACTTGATTTCTTGAAACAAACTTTCCTTACGTTCATGGAAACCACTCAAAAGTCCATACAAAATATGGCACTGCAAGTGAGTCAAATGATGCAGCAATTACGTGAATGTGAGGAGGATAACTTTTCTTGTCAACATGATGATTTATCTTCTAATATCGAACCACCACGACATCCATAAATTCAAAAAGCACAATCCTTCAGAGTCAAACTCCTAGTCAGTCTGAGGGACTTGGGGTTTCAATTCACGATCACTTGGTGGACGATTCGATTCCAATTGAGAATAACATGGACTAACGTCATTATGAGTCGGCACAGGATTGTGCCTTATCTTTTTGTTCCGTGACCCTTGAGCCACATGATCTTGATGTTGTGCCTCTTAAGGACTCACCTCTGGTGGAGCAAGAGCTACCTAGTACCCTTAATTTCAAATGACCTGACGAGAGTTTGCCTCTCACTACTGTTCCTGATCGTCGTGGAAATGATGGGACATCAAACAATTACATCGCCAATGAGGGTTGATTGATCTCGTTTTATATTTCTACCGCAAGTGCACGGCCGCGTTGAAGCGGTGGCAAATACGGGTCGTCCACTGGGAGGTGTGTCGACACTTGGTTCGTGCGAAGGCAAGGGGTAAAGAAAGGAGAAAATGATTGGTTACACTAAACGACACTACAATGCTAAACTAGAATGCAAAAGGAAATGAAGATAAGCAATAAAACTAAACCCCAAAGGGGGTAGAGAACTGATGTGAACATAAAGATGTGTGTGTGTGTGTGTTCAATTAAGCTCCTCACAACATGTCGTGCATGAAATCATAAAACTACATCCAATCTTGCCTCTACATGAATTAAGATAAGACTACATCATTAAAACATACAAGACAATGATTGGAATGAAGCTACATGAACTCAAGTATAAAGACTAGACCCTACTATGCCTCCACATGAATTAAGATGACTACATCATTAAAACATACAAGACATTAGCTAAGGAAAAGGCAACAAGAGTACATACACTACAAATTGTGTTTCCAACATTAACTTCATCCATATCCTAACCTTATCATTCCCCATAAAATAGGTCCACTAATCAAAGCATAAGCTAAGCTTCATTCAAGAGCATTAGCATATCAAAGATAAGAGTGGAGACCCATTAGATGGTTATGGAAATCATATAAAGCTCAAGGGATAAAAATACCACACACTTAATACACTACATTATTATATCACATATTTCTCCACCCCCCACATGGGGATGAAACTACTCACTACTCATTACACTAACTAATTTAGCAAAGGAAAGCATAATACTGAAATGAAATTTATACTACTTAAGCAAGAAATATTAAAGAAGCATAAAACTAAACAAACAAACAAGCATGCAAATGAAAGGAAATTAAACTAAGAGAGAAACAACATCATTAAAAGAAAACTTCTATTATTAACTCACTCAATTACAAGTAGCTCTTCCTCCACTAGAGTTTTGCTTCAAGGCTTCACTCTTAGTAGGGAAGATGACCACCAAGAGGGAGATGGATACAATGGGAGGTGAAGAGTTCTATTTATAAGCATGGAAAAAGCTAATCCGGGACAATCCCCCGATGTGGGACTAAACCAATACCAAAAATAGCCTAAACACATGATAATACAAGTCCAGCAAGAATCTTGTCTGATTTGGGCTTAACCAGACCGCCAATTGGCGGTTCCAGACCGCCAATTGGCGGCCTATAAACTTCAGATCTGTCTGGATCTTCTGGTGGGCTTTCCTTAGTGTGTTTCTTGGTCTTGGATGCATCTAACATGTTTAGTGGAGCTCCGACCCGAATCGAATTGACAAAATACTCCTCATAATGGTGTGGAGTTTCCTATTTTGCTCTTAGGTCCTTTAGTCTTACGATCAGGTCCTTCTCCCTTGCATCTTGGTCCCCAGGTCTCACAATTAGGTCCTTTTTTCCTGCTTTTGGGTCCTTTCATGGCTCTTCTCTTCAAACCTCTTTATTTCTGAAAACTAAACATAAAACTCGTCACGTAGCATTGCTTAGGTGTAAGATAATGGATATAAGGTACAAATATAAGCATGAAATGATGTCAATCAAATACCCCCACACCTAAGTTTTTGCTAGTCTCGAGCAAAACAAAGAAAGGAAAAAGCATACGAAAAACAAGAAATCCTAACTCACTTTCGTAGGAATCACGGTTGCACTTAGCACGTGCAACAAGCCGTTAAACCTCCTTGTTGCCAAGGAGGAGGAGTGGTGTCTCCTGAGGGTTTTCAGCGGATATACCCACAAAATCCGAACAAGATGCATTAATCAATCTAGCTACACGACTCGTTGGACTTATTTTGTCGATCATGGAATGCGGTAATACTACGGGTCGACTCTATATATGTAATCAGTCCACACACCTAGCCTAATGAGTTATTCGTGAGAGTTAACTAAGGAATTAAGTGAAAGACATGGGCAACCTTAACTTCTGAATGTGAAACAAAGTGTAAAGTCCATTTTGGTTCTTATTTGACTCTTCTTTTCTTTTCTTTTTTTCTTTTTCTGTTCTTTCTTTTTTTTTCCTTTTTTCTTTGGAGCATTTATTGGCTGGTGTTTGATTCTCCCAGGGTCAGGTTTCGTGCATCATTGCCTATGAGGACTTACACTATCACGTACACCTTCCTCCAAATCTCCACATAGGGCGATCCCTACCAGCCGTGTAACGGGAGTTCGGTCGGTGCATCCCAAGTCAGATGACTCGAAAGCACCAGGCACAAAGTCCCCTCAGACCTACTTTCCCGAGTGATAGGAGCCGTGTGAGAAGAGAGAACACCACTTATTTATTCATTTATCTACATGGGAACCAAAACCCCTACACTTAAGTTTCACAAAAAGATATTAAGGGCCCTTGACTACAACAAACTTCCTAAATTAACAAACACGAATTATTTGACTCACTAGGTTCAGGGTGGACTTCTTTAAATGTTTGAGCACTGAAACCCACTGATTACTCACCCCCAAGGGAAAACTGGGGTGCATCCTAACGACTCGATAAATCCTAAAGCCACGTACTAGATATCCTAATGCATCAAGTTCAAGACAATTTTGGGAGCTTTCTTTTTACTTTGCCTCTCAACGGTTTTGCACATGCTAAACACACGCAAAACCCACAAAACATTTTCTTTCGAAAACACATGAAGATTTTGAAAGAAATGTGAAAATTTTGAAGCACTAGGCAAGCAAAAGAAGACAAGTCACCCAAGGATCATGGTAAGCAGATATATCGATATTAAATGCAGCACACTATCATGACCCTAACAATGCAAACAAAAGAAAACAAAATCAAAGGAAAAAGACTCAACTATGTACACACGTAAAACACCCCCCACACCTACTTCATGCATTGTCCTCAATGAATGCAAGCAAGATACTACATGGATGCATGCATGAAACAGAAGAGATCTCACCAACGTGAAGTACACAAGGAAGTTCATGGCTATGTTGATGGACACAACTCAACTTCCCTCAAAACCTGTGAGATGCTAAAGAAGGGATACAAATACGTGAAAGAAATGGGGCCCAAATACTCAAGGGTTGGGGCCCACAACAATCGATGCTCACTGAAGGAGTTTTTTTTTAACATATATACACATGAAAGCTCAACCACTCATGTAGGAGCATGAATGGTTGAGTGCGAGGGAGGTTCATGAAGGAACATGACCTCCTCGACTTCGGCTGGTGCCCCCTCGAAGTAGGGTTTGAGGCGTTGTCCATTAACTTTGAACACGTCCCCATTCCCTGGGTTCAAGATCTCAACCGCTCCATGAGGATAAACGGTTTGGACAATAAACGGGCAGACCAGCGACTGCGGAGCTTACCCGCAAACAGATGAAGCCGGGAATTGTAGAGCAACACCTTCTGCCCGGCTGTAAACACCTTTCGCATAATCATGCGATCGTGAAACATCTTGGCTCGGGACTTATGAATTTTGGCATTCTCGTACGCATCATTGTGTAACTCTTCTAATTCCAAAATGTCGAACTTACGTTGTACTCCTGCTTGATCAAGATCCATATTCAGGTTCTTGATCGCCCAGAAAGCACGATGCTCAAGCTCGACGGGTAGGTGGCAAGCCTTGCCGTACACTACCCGATAAGGGGACATACCCAAATTGGTCTTGTACGCGGTGCGGAAAGCCCACAATGCGTCATTCAATTTGGTAGACCAATCCTTCCTCGAGGAACTAAC
This sequence comes from Triglochin maritima, assembly GCA_963682175.1. Classification (NCBI taxonomy): domain Eukaryota; kingdom Viridiplantae; phylum Streptophyta; class Magnoliopsida; order Alismatales; family Juncaginaceae; genus Triglochin; species Triglochin maritima. Next base: position 20,564,003 of record OY821771.1, on the reverse strand, counting down.
CGTCTTCTCAAGAATTTGCTTTAATTGACGGTTAGAGATTTCGACCTGCCCACTAGTTTGCGGATGGTATGGGGTCGCAAGCTTGTGGGTGATCGAATATTTCCTCATAAGCGCTTCAAAGGAGCGATTACAGAAGTGGGTACCCCTATCGCTGATTATGGTACGAGGAGTACCAAATCGCGCAAAAATGTCCCTCAAGAATTTGGTGACCACCTTGTTGTCATTGGTCTTTGTGGGTATAGCCTCAACCCACTTAGACACATAGTCAACGGCCACCAGAATGTAAACATTCCCGAAAGAGTTCGGGAAGGGACCCATGAAATCGATGCCCCACACATCGAAGATGTCGACAACAAGGACATTTTGCAAAGGCATCATGTCACGTCGACCAATCCTGCCAAGGCGCTGGCACCTATCACATTGCTTACAAAAGTCGTAAGCATCCTTGAAAAGAGAAGGCCAGTAGAATCCAGATTGGAGCACCTTGGCAGCAGTTTTCTTTGCTCCAAAGTGTCATCCACATGCCTTGGAATGGCAGAAATGGAGCACACTTTGGAACTCGGTATCTGGGACGCACCGCCTGAAAATTTGGTCAGAGCAGTATTTGAATAGGTAGGGGTCGTCCCAGTGAAAGAATCTGACATACGATCTAAATTTGGATTGGTCATATTTTGACCAACCCACAGGAAATTGCTCGGTCACGAGGTAGTTCACGATGTCGGCAAACCAAGGGTTATCTTCGATCATGAACAACTGCTCGTCAGGAAATTTATCGTCAATGATTTGGTCTTGTGGGTTGGTCGTCTCTAGACGAGACAAGTGGTCAGCTACAACGTTTTCACACCCTTTTTTGTCCCGAATCTCGAGATCGAATTCTTGTAACAACAAGATCCATCTCAAGAGTCGGGATTTTGCATCTTTCTTCGCCATGAGGTGCTTGATGGCTGTGTGATCAGAATAGATAATCACGTGGGAGCCAATCAAGTACGACCGGAATTTCTCCAAAGCAAATATGATCGCTAAGAATTCCTTCTCGGTCACAGTGTAGTTCAATTGGGCATCATTGAGTGTTCTACTGGCATAGTAGATCACATGAGGCAATTTGTCCAATCGTTGCCCAAGCACTGCTCCCACAGCGAAGTCAGATGCATCACACATTAACTCAAAGGGTTCAGTCCACACCGGTGCCTTAATAATGGGAGCTGAAGTCAACTCTTTCTTCAAGGTCAAAAAGGCATGGTGGCAATCCGGTGCGAACTCAAAAATGGCATCCTTAGCCAACAAGGCGGTGAGAGGTCGAGCGATTTTGCTAAAATCCCGAATGAACCGCCGATAGAATCCAGCATGCCCCAAAAAGGCGCGGATATCCTTCACATTACGTGGCGGTGGGAGATTAGCAATGATACCCACTTTGGCGGGATCGACCTCAATTCCCCTACTTGAAACCACATGTCCAAGTACAATCCCTCGCTTCACCATGAACTGACATTTCTCCCAATTGAGAGCGAGGTTCTTCTCACGGCATCGCTTGAGGACAAGGCTCAAGTGATGAAGGCACTCATCAAAGGAAGCGCCAAATATGGAAAAGTCGTCCATGAAGATCTCAAGGAAACGCTCAACCATATCGGAGAAGATGCTGATCATACACCTCTGAAACGTTGCCGGCGCATTGCATAACCCAAAGGGCATGCGACGGTAGGCAAACGTGCCAAAGGGACAAGTGAATGTGGTTTTCTCTTGGTCTTCGGGGGCGATGGGAATTTGGTTGTAACCGGAGTATCCATCAAGAAAACAATAGTACTCATGTCCGGCCAACCTTTCCAACATCTGATCAATGAATGGCAACGGGAAATGATCTTTCCGCGTTGACGCATTGAGCTTGCGATAATCAATGCAAACTCGCCAGCCAGTTTGCAGGCGTGTCGGGATAAGCTCATTATGCTCATTCTCCACAACCGTCACGCCTGACTTCTTGGGAACCACATGGACAGGACTCACCCACGAACTATCAGAGATAGGATAAATTATGCCATGATCCAAGCACTTAAGAACCTCCTTTCGGACGGCTTCTTTCAGTACAGGATTCAATCTCCGTTGTGGGTCCCTGCGGGGCCTAGAATCCTCTTCCATGTGGATCCGATGCTGAACAATACCAGGGCTAATTCCCTTGATATCCTTCAAGGACCACCCGATTGCCTCTTTGTTTTCAAAGAGTACTCTTTTGAGGGCAACCTCTTGATCTTTTTCAAGATCAGAAGCAATAATGAGTGGCAAGGTCTCATTATCCCCTAAAAAGATGTACTTTAGGTTATCGGGGAGCGGTTTAAGCTCGACCATAGGTGGGTCCTTGTCGGATTCAGAGTTAATTTCAAGTGGCTCAAGGGCCACGGGGTAAGAGGAGCAAGCACCCAGATGTGCCTCCTCGTCCAGAGATATGCTGGCGGATTCCTCAAGATCCTCTTCACTCGCAACTTGATCATTAGGCACCTCAATAATATGTCGATGTGAGTCGAACATGCCTAATGAATCGGGCTCATCCGTGTCCTGGATGAAATTGGCTCCGACTGAGTCGTCGAAGAGCCCAGGTTGCTTACCAAGAGTGAAGATGTTGAAATCCGCCGTGAGGTTTCCAAAAGACAACCTCATCAAGCCATTGCGACAATTGATCAAAGCATTAGATGTCGCAAGAAATGGCCTCCCGAGGATTACAGGAATTTGTCCTTGTGGGTTGGACACGGGTTCGGTATCCAAGATGATGAAATCAACTGGAAATACGAACTCACCCACTTTGATAAGGACATCCTCCACACTCCTTCGTGGGATTTTGACGGATCTATCAGCCAACTGGAGGGTTGTCCTCGTTGGTTTAAGATCGCCTATCCCAAGGTTGACATAGACTGAGTAAGGCAGGAGATTCACAGATGCCCCCAAATCCAATAGAGCTTGAGAGATGGTCACATTCCCAATCATGCAAGAGACAGTTGGACAACCAGGGTCCTTGTACTTGACATTCATGGGTTGTGTCAATATGGAGCTCACATTGGCGGCCAAGAAGGCCTTCTTGGGCACATTTGTTTTTCTCTTGGTGGTGCAAAGGTCTTTGAGGAACTTGGCATACGGTGGCATTTGTTGAACAACGTCCAACAACGGGATGTTCACCTTTACTTGCCTAAGTACCTCAACGATCTTATCCCAATGCTCATCACGTTTTTTAGTCAACCGATGAGGGAATGGTGCCTTGGGGACATAGGAATCACGAGGAGGAGTCTCAGAATTAGGTTCCTTGACAGGCTCAAGACTCTCCTCGGAAGACTTGCCAACAGGGTTGGCTTCCGGCATGTTCAAATTGTTGTCAACGACCCTTCCCGATCTCAAGGTATGAATAACATTAGCATGTTGGGAAGGGTCACTTTCAACATTGTGTACATTCTGCCTGGTATTAGCAGGCTGACCCCTGGGATTTACCACAGGTTGACTCGGGAATTGACCATTCTCGCGTTCATGGAGCTGATGAGCCAACTGGCTTACTTGCATTTCCAATGCTTTGACCGTATTATTGTTGGCCGCAAGCATGGATTGAGTGCTCTGCATGAATGCTTGAAGGGTTTGTTCAATGGTAGAGTCCTTAGGGTCAACCCGCTGGGGTGGTGGAGTCTGGTTAGAATAACCCGACGAAGAGGCCTGACCAGGTTGGTAATTTTGGTGCTGAGACCTTTGATGTGGGGGTTGGTAGGTCGCCGATGGGTGTGGAGGTTGATAAGGTGGAGGTTGAGGTTGAGCGTGCGAGCTCTGACCGTGTCCTCCACTAGACCCCCAAGAGAAGTTAGGATGGTTACGCCATCCCGGGTTATAGGACTGACTGTACGGGTCGTTTCGGGGCCTTTGTTGATACATCGCATTTGCATGCTCAGTATCTCTTGGAGCGTAAGCGCACTCCAAGTCATCATGTCCCGACAGTCCACACCTAGTACACCCGGGAGTAGCGACTTGAGCTACAGGAGCTCGGTCCATCTCCAAACTCTCTATCCTACGCATGAGAGCAGCCATTTTCGCCTCAGACGCGATAGTCGACTCAACATGATATGATCCAGCTCGACCAGAAGACCTGCCGGCTGGTGGCTCTCTCATGGTGTCCCACTCGAAGGTGCGCTCAGCCATGGATTCAAAAGTGTCCCATGCCTCCTCGATGGGTTTCATTTGGAAGTCACCCTGACACATCGACTCCAACAATGTGCGGGTGTTGTAGTTGATGCCCTCATAAACAATCTGGCACAGCTGCCATAGCTCAAGTCCATGATGAGGGCATTGCTGGAGAAGGTCCTTGAACCTCTCAAAGAAACCATGAAAAGATTCGGTCTCGGTCTGATACATTTGATGTATCTGGTGCCGGATCTGTGGAGTTTTACTTTGAGGAAAAAATCTCTTCAGAAAGACGGTCACAAAGTCATCCCAAGACCGAATCGAGCTCGCCGGGTGGCTATACATCCATTTCTTCGCATTATCCTTCAATGCGAACGAAATCATCCTCAACCGGATAGAATCCTCGTCAAGCTGTTGAAGCTTGAACATGGAGCATACTTCCTCGAATTCGCGTATAAAAATATACGGATCCTCCTTATTGGCAGTAAAGGTTGGAAGCATGCTCACATACTGAGGTTTCAGCTCATAGTTGTTCCCGCGAGCAGGGGGAACAACTATGCAAGAAGGTTGCGCGGCCCGAACAGGATGGGTCCGCTCCCACAACGTCATCGGCCTATCCTGTCGAGCTAAAGGTGGTGGTGCACCTAGAACTCGATCCTGACCGAATCTCCCTTCCTCTCGAGTCAGAGGAGGAGGAGAAGGAGGTCTACGTGGTGGTGGGAATGGACCGAGGTAGTCCATGTATGGAACCCGGTCTCCCTCGCCACCACGAGACGACTCGCCTTCTTGCTCCAACGGAGCACGAGGCGGAGATGGTCGATCACCAAGATCTTCCATCTCAGAAATAAGCACTCTCTCGAGTCGAGCGCTCTCACCAGAACGAGCCCAACCTCGCATAAAAATGCTCGACTCGACTCTAACAAACACACCACAGAAGGTGTACTAGAGGAGGAGACTAAACGTAGAGAATAGATGAGGAGATGACTCAGGTGAGGAGAGAAGAATCCCTAGAGCTAGCGTGGGTAGTGGGATCAGGAAGAAGCCTAACTAGCAAGCACGGCTCAAACAAAGTAAGGCAATGGGTCCTTAAGCTAGACGACGCCTAACTTCGAGGTCACTAGCCTCGACACGCCTCACCTCCCTACAACGAGGACCACAATGCCCAGCAAGTGATACCAGATCCAGAGATCCAGTACCTCCTACTATCGACAAGGTAGGCAACGCCGATCAGGTCATGACGGTCTCGACTAGATTACTCTCCTAGTGCGTCCGAATTCCTTAGGGTCAATGTCTACTTGCTTTTAGTTAAGGCTTTATTAAGAGTGGTTTTTGGGGCCAAGGAAAGGGTGATGAAATCCCCCACCTTATCTTTTATGGGACAGCCCCTCCTTAGTAGTGATTTGATCCTAGATCTAGCAATCAATCGCTCCAATCAAACGCTCTCTCACTCTTGTCCCGATGCACCTTACTAACTAATGCATGAAAGAAACATGCATGAATGAGGGATGTGGGTGCACGTACCTCACGCCAGCAATCAACGACAAAATGTAAAGCAAAGAAAAGACAAATGCATGCAAGGTCTACCAATGGTGCATGACCTAGATGGCAAGAAGTCTAATCTTTTGCTTTGAGTTTTATGGTCCAAGTTGATTAATGGGGAGTTATTAATGATCTGGGAGCAAACCAGAAGTCAAAGCATGCAAAATAGAGCTCCCAGATAACCAAATAGAAGAAAACAACTACCAGAAAAAATTTCAAGGCAAGATGACCTCACCAGGCCGCCAGTTGGCGGTCTACAACCGCTGATTGGCGGTCCCTTTTGGTCTTCTGGTCCTCAGATTTTCCCAGTAGCCTCCCCTTGATCAGAGTGTTCCCTGAAACTAAGAAAAACTGAAAACAAAAAATTAAAAACCCCTCGAATCGTCCAAACCAAGGTCTGGACAGAGCACCTCCCCGGCAACGGCGCCAAAAACTTGATTGATCTCGTTTTATATTTCTACCGCAAGTGCACGGCCGCGTTGAAGCGGTGGCAAATACGGGTCGTCCACTGGGAGGTGTGTCGACACTTGGTTCGTGCGAAGGCAAGGGGTAAAGAAAGGAGAAAATGATTGGTTACACTAAACGACACTACAATGCTAAACTAGAATGCAAAAGGAAATGAAGATAAGCAATAAAACTAAACCCCAAAGGGGGTAGAGAACTGATGTGAACATAAAGATGTGTGTGTGTGTGTGTGTTCAATTAAGCTCCTCACAACATGTAGTGCATGAAATCGTAAAACTACATCCAATCTTGCCTCTACATGAATTAAGATAAGACTACATCATTAAAACATACAAGACAATGATTGGAATGAAGCTACATGAACTCAAGTATAAAGACTAGACCCTACTATGCCTCCACATGAATTAAGATGACTACATCATTAAAACATACAAGACATTAGCTAAGGAAAAGGCAACAAGAGTACATACACTACAAATTGTGTTTCCAACATTAACTTCATCCATATCCTAACCTTATCATTCCCCATAAAATAGGTCCACTAATCAAAGCATAAGCTAAGCTTCATTCAAGAGCATTAGCATATCAAAGATAAGAGTGGAGACCCATTAGATGGTTATGGAAATCATATAAAGCTCAAGGGATAAAAATAACACACACTTAATACACTACATTATTATATCACATATTTTTCCACCCCCCACATGGGGATGAAACTACTCACTACTCATTACACTAACTAATTTAGCAAAGGAAAGCATAATACTGAAATGAAATTTATACTACTTAAGCAAGAAATATTAAAGAAGCATAAAACTAAACAAACAAACAAGCATGCAAATGAAAGGAAATTAAACTAAGAGAGAAACAACATCATTAAAAGAAAACTTCTATTATTAACTCACTCAATTACAAGTAGCTCTTCCTCCACTAGAGTTTTGCTTCAAGGCTTCACTCTTAGTAGGGAAGATGGCCACCAAGAGGGAGATGGATACAATGGGAGGTGAAGAGTTCTATTTATAAGCATGGAAAAAGCTAATCCGGGACAATCCCCCGATGTGGGACTAAACCAATACCAAAAATAGCCTAAACACATGATAATACAAGTCCAGGAAGAATCTTGTCTGATTTGGGCTTAACCAGACCGCCAATTGGCGGTTCCAGACCGCCAATTGGCGGCCTATAAACTTCAGATCTGTCTGGATCTTCTGGTGGGCTTTCCTTAGTGTGTTTCTTGGTCTTGGATGCATCTAACATGTTTAGTGGAGCTCCGACCCGAATCGAATTGACAAAATACTCCTCATAATGGTGTGGAGTTTCCTATTTTGCTCTTAGGTCCTTCTGTCTTACGATCAGGTCCTTCTCCCTTGCATCTTGGTCCCCAGGTCTCACAATTAGGTCCTTTTTTCCTGCTTTTGGGTCCTTTCATGGCTCTTCTCTTCAAACCTCTTTATTTCTGAAAACTAAACATAAAACTCGTCACGTAGCATTGCTTAGGTGTAAGATAATGGATATAAGGTACAAATATAAGCATGAAATGATGTCAATCAAGGGTATTGGGAGTGCCTTGGAGGATACCTTGGGAGAAACTCTTCTTCCGTTGTGCCATATTTCCTTTGAGACCCACTTTCTGTTTGCCTGGTGAGTCGGACATGCATAACGAGGTTCTTGACCTCTATCCGACCCACCAGCCCGTTGGTTGGAGAGTTTGGATTGACGATCATAACTTCAATACCGCAATGGGAGAAACTCTTCTTCCGTTGCGCCATATTTCCCAAATTCTTGAGAGGTTCAAGCTCTTTCAGTTTGATCCTTTGATAGAGATGCCTTTGCGTGTAATTCATGAACCTCTCCTTTCATCTTGTGCTCTTTGTGAGGGGCCCCACTTATGAGTATTCTGGCCCCGCGTGGTGTCATGTTCCCATTGCAAGTGCATTGACTCAGTTTTGAGGTTCCCACTTGATGTCCTTTGACAATTGAAGATGGGAACTTATTTTTGTACATAGTTATATTCAAAAAAGGAAAAAAAAGAAAAAAACAAAGTACAATAAAGAGTCCATGTGCAAGCATTGATTGTTGTGGGCCCCAACTTGTGTATTTGGGCTCAATTCTTTCACGTATTTGTATCCCTTCTTTAATATTTCACTGGTTTTGATAGGAATTTGGGTTGTGTCCATAAACATAACCATGAACTTCCCTTTTGCGCTTCATGTTGGTGAGATCTTTTCATTTTCACGCATAAATCTATGTAGTTTTATGCTCACATTCATTGAGGACAATGCATGAATTAGGTGTGTGGGTGGGGGTGTTTTACGTGTATACATAGTCGAGTCTTTTCCTTTGATTTTGTTTTCTTTTGTGTGCATTGTTAGGGTCATGGTTAGGATCCTTGGGTGACTTGTCTTCTTTTGCTTGCCTAGTACTTTAAATGTTTCACATTTCTTTAAAAATCTTCATGTGTTTGCGAAAGAAAATGTTTTGTGGGTTTTGCGTGTGTTTAGCATGTGCAACACCGTTGAATGGCAAAGTAAAAGGAATCTCCCAAAATTGTCTTGAACATGATGCATTAGGATATCTTGTATATCGACTTTAGGTCTTATCGAGTCATTAGGAAGCACCCCGGTTTTCCCTTGGGAGGCGAGTAATCGTAGGGTTTCCGTACTTAAACATTTAAAGAAGTCCACCCTAAACCTAGTGAGTCAGTAATCAGCGTCTGTTAATATAAGGACCCTTTAAATCGTGTTGTGAGACATTAAGTATGTAGTAGATCACAAGGGAAGATGAGGAGTTCTATTTATAGTCATTGAAAAAGGTAATCATGGACAATCCCCCATGTGGGACTTTACAATACCAAAAATAGACAAAACACACACTTATACACGATCCGCCCGAAGCTTGTCGATCCAGAGCCGACCTGACCGCCAATTGGCGGTCTATAGAGTCTGGATCCGGTCTGGATTTCTAGTGTTGTTGTCTGGCTTGATTTCTCATTGTTAGATGCACCCAGTTGGTTGTTGGAGTTAAGGCCCGAATCTAATTGAAAAAATACTCCTCATGATGGTATGAAGTTTCTTCATTTGATAATTGGTTCTTTGGGCTTACATTCGGGTCCTTCTCCCTTGCATCTTAGTCCCCTAGTCTCACAACTCAGTTCTTTTTCTTGCTTTTAGGTCCTTTTATGCATCTTCCCCTCAAACATGTTTATTCCTGAAACTTAAACATTAAACTAGTTACGTAGCATTGTTTAGGTTCAAGATAATGGATATAATACATAAAAGAATGCATGAAATGATGTCAATCAAATACCCCCACACCTAACTTTTGCTAGTCCCGAGCAAAACAACGAAAGGAAAAATGAAAGAAAGGAAAAAGCATACGTTAAATAGGGAAATCCTAACTCACTTTCGTAGGAATCACGGTTGCACTTAGCATGTGCAACAAGCCGTTAAACCTCCTTGGCATCAAGGAGGAGTGTTGTCTCCTGAGGGTTTTCAGCGGATACACCCACAAAAGCTGAACATAGATGCATTATACAACCTAGAAACACGACACGATTGGTTTATTTTTGTCGATCATTGGACGCGGTAATTCTACGGGTCGACTCTATAAATGCAATCAGTCCATACACCTAGCCTAATGAATCATTCGTGAAAATTAATTAAGGACTTAAGTGAGAGACATGACCAACCTTAACTTCTTAAAGTGATACATTGTGTAAAGTCCATTTCTTATTTGACACTTTTTTCATTCATCATTTTTTTCTTTGGAGCATTACATTGGTTGGTTTTGATTCTCATAGGGTCGGGTTTCGTGCATCCCTGTCTGTGAGGACTTACAGTATCACGTACACCTTCCCCCAAATCTCCACATAGAGAGATCCCTACCACCCGTGTATCGGGAGTTCGGTCGGTGCATCCCAAGTCAGATGACTCGAAAGCACCAGGCACTACGTCCCCTCATACATAATTTCCCTAGTGATAGGAGCCATACGAGAAGAGAGAACACCACTTATTTATTTATCTACATGGGAACCCAAACCCCTACACTTAGAGTTTCACAAAAAGAATTTAAGGGCCCCTGACAACGACAAAGTTCCTTATACTAACAGACACGAATTATTTGACTCACTAGGTTTAGAGTGGACTTCTTTAGTTGTTTGAGTACTGAAACCCTATGATTACTGACCCCCCGAGGGAAACCGGGGTGCGTCTTTACGACTCGTTAAGTCCTAAATCCAGTATACTAGATATCCTAATGTATCATGTTCAAGACAATTTTGGGAGCTTTCTTTTTACTTTGCCTCTCAACGGTTTTGCACATGCTAAAGACAAGCAAAACCCACAAAGCATTTTCTTTCGCAAACACATGATGATTTTGAAAGAAATGTGAAAATTTTAAAGCACTAGGCAATCAAAAGAAGGCAAGTCACCCAAGGATCATGACAAGCAGATATATCAATATTAAATGCAGTACACTAACATGACCTTAGAAATGTAAACAAAAGAAAATGAAATAAAACAAAAGACACACAAAGTATGTACAAACGTGAAAACACCCCCCCCCACCTAATCCATGCATTGTCCTCAATGTATGGAAAAATGGCACCAATGCATGGATAGGGTCTACCAGAATAATAATGGCGGCCAGAGGTGCCCGAAGAGGCACCTCGCTCAAGAGCCGAAAACTTCCAATAAATTTTTCGGTTTTGTTTGGCTAAAATGACATTTTGCTGCTCAACCGCCATCTCAAATATGTCGGTGCTAAAGAGCATTCCCGAACACATAGATGAGTTTGGGGACCTGGCTCTAACTTCCTCCTCCATGTAATCAGGCACCCATGCCGCTTGAAGGCAATGGCGAAATGACGGGGTCATCTTTGCAACCTCGAGGTCAGTGCCTTGGCACCGCAGCAAGTACTCAAATCGTGGGATGTCCAACATGTCACACAATTTGGTCACCAGAGTAGCCAAACAGTGTATTTCTTTAAGCTTGGAGTTCACCAAAACGTCGAACAACGTTCGACAAATGTAGTGAGGTGAACCATCCATTAGACTATACACTATTCGCAAACTAGGTGTGAAGAATGTGGAGGTTCGCTCTTGGCCCAACACATTCCTACACACCCACCTGGCTAGAATGTTCACATTGGATTAGATGTGCCCATTGGGTCTTCGCCTATGCGATGAAATGGGTTGCCCGCTCCCAAGCATACATCGGTAAAAATTAATGTAACGGGTGGGCGCGAGATCATCGACTAAGGGGAACCCAGTCGCGTCGAAGATGAATTGGGGTGTCACAGTGTGCTTCACCCCTCTAAGAGTGACACTAAACTCGAGTTGTCTGCTCTGGTCACACTCGAGTTTAGAAAAAAAACTTATGTACAAGAGGTTCTACGTACATGGTTTCATCATCCTCATACAACAAATGATGCCACCCTTTGGCTATGATTATATCGTAGAAGGGTTCTCTGAACTTGCGAATAAGGGAGGCAAAATTAAGTTCTGGAATTAAATGTAGGCTGGCCATACCTGCACCTACATTGGTGAGCTTTAACGACAAAACACGAGGCGGCGAGGAAGAACACGATGCTCAAGGGGTGGAGACCACAACACGTCAACTCAAGAAGTAAACAACTTCTCAACCCAACAAAACCGACAGAAGACACAAGAGCACGACCCACCGAAGATTGAAGAGCTGATTTGCACAACAGACCGCTGATTAGCGGTCTGGTTGCGAGATCTGGGAAGGCGATTTCGTGGGGTGGCGACCAGGAGAGGAAAACATGTTTCCGTTGGGGTGGATGATGGGTAGGGTAAAGAAAACACGTTTTTAACAAAGGAAAAAGGAAAAATATCCAAAAGGCACTTCTATTTTCGCTTTTCTACTTATTCACCTTTTTGTTTGTTTTGTTTTGTTTAAAGATATGTACAACCAATTTAAGGGATGGATCACGTCAAGTAACCACATCCGCGGAGAGTTCGTGTAAGGACACAACTTCCACCTCGACCTCTATTATGGTCTCTTCCAAGCACGGTTTGAGGCGTTGTGCATTACATTTGAACACGTCCAAAGTTTACATTCATTGGGTTCTGAATCTCAACAACCTTATGAGGGGAGACAGTTAAAACAATAAAGGGCCCAGACCAACGACTCCAAAGTTTCCCCGAAAACAAGTGGAGGCGAGAGTTATACAACAAGACCTTTTGTCCAACCGTGAAGGTTTTGATTCTGACCAAGCGGTCATGGAAAATTTTATTGTGGGACTTGCAGATGTTGTCATTCTCATATGCCTCATTTCTCAACTCCAACTCGTTGAGGTCCAACTTGCGATTGGCACCTGAAACATCAAGACTCATGATAAGATGTTTTATTTCCCATAATGCCCGGTGTTCAAGCTCTACCGGAAGATGTCAAGCTTTGCCATAATCTAGCCAGTAGGGGGACATGCCAAGGTCGGTTTTAAATGCGGTGTGAAAGGCCCACAATGCATCATTAAGCTAAACGACCAATCTTTCCTTGAAGCATTAACCGTTTTCTCAAGAATTTGTTTGAGTTGACGGTTTGAAATTTCCACCTGGCCATTGATTTGAGGATGATAAGGTGTGGCCAACTTGTGCGTGATGGAATATTTCCTCAATACTGCCTCGAGGGATCGGTTCACAAAGTGTGTCCCCCGATCAATTATGACACAACGAGGTGTCCCAAACCTTGCAAAGATGTGTTCTTTAAGAAATTTGATCACAACCTTGCGATCGTTAGTGCGGGTGGGGATTGCTTTAACCCACTTCGACACATAATCAACCCCCAAAAGAAAGTCGGTGTGACCATGGGACATGGGGAAAGGACCCATGAAGTTGATGCCCCAGACATCAAAGATGTTAACCACTAAGATAGGATTGAGGGACATCATATCACGTCTTTCAATGCGGTCCACGCGTTGGCACCTATCTCATGCTTTGCAAAATGCAAAAGCCTCTTGGAACAACATGGGCCTATAAAAGCCACATGATTGACATCATTTCATGCATTCATTTATGTCTTATATCCATTATCTTGAACCTAAACAATTCTACGTAACGATTTTTATGTTTGAGTTTTAGGAATAAACAAGATTGAGGAGAAGAGACATAAAAGGACCTAAAAGCAAGAAAATTGACTAAGTTGCAAGATTTATGGACTAAAATGCACAAAAGAGGGAGCCGAATGTAAAACCAAAGGGCCATTGAGCAAATGAAGGAACTCCACTCCATCATGAGGAGTATTTTGGCAATTGGATTCGGGTCGCAACCTACACAACCGCTTGGGGTGCATCTAACATGAAGAAATCGAACCCGACAACCACATCCCAACAACTAACCCGATTCAAACCCTATAGACCACCAATTGGCGGTCCAAGACTGCTGATTGGAAATCTGGGTTGCTCCGGATCCAATGCGGTTTAGTCGGGTCATGTATTTGAGTTTTTTATGTCTATTTTTGGTAGTGTTTTAGTCCCATATCGGGGGATTGTCCCCGATTGCCTTTTTCTATGACTATAAATAGAATTCCTCTTCCTCCATTTGTATTCACCCATTGCTTGGTGACATTCTCTCTACTTGGAGTAAAGCCTTGAAGCAAAACTCAAGTGGAGAAGAATGCTACTTGTAATGTGAGTCATGTTAATAAAATAATTTTCTTAGTTAGTTTCATATTGTCTCTTTCAATTCTTGCATGCTTAGTTTAATTTTGTTTTCTTTTCTTTTCTTAATGATTAGTGAGTAGTTCCATCCCCCTTTGGGGTGTGGAGATGATGTACATATACGTTGTGAAGTTTGGATATTTGATGAATATTTTGGATTGTGTAAACTTGCATGTTTATATGTTCATCGGGGGTATTTAATCATCTACATGTTGGGGTATTGTTGATGGGTTTTGTCATAAGATTTAGACACTTCCAATGCTTAGTTTCCTCATGTTTATTGACTGAAATTTCCTGTTGAATATGCTACATGTTACTTAAGTGTTTGTATTTGCGGTTGTTTGCTTGATTGATTGAAGAAACTTTGTTTTGATGGGTTTTGCCATAACATTTAGACACCTCTCATGCTTAGCTTTGTTCTTCACATGAGTTATGGTTTTTGATGAGTCTTGCCATATCTTTAGACACTTCTCATGCTGAGCCTAATCTTATGATAATCAAGTAGTAGTTGCCGATACATTATGTGAAGGGATTGATAGGTTTTTACACATCTTTAGACACTTCCTATGCATGACAATACACACACAACACACACACATACATGCTTACATCCATCATTCATCACTAATTTCACTTCATATGTGCACACACTCCACCCCTTATGGGTTTCTCTTCTTGATTTCCAATCTTTCGTTGCTTTCTTTCGCATTTCTTACATACTAGTTTAGTGTAGTTTAGCTAAGCAAAACCAAATCTCCTCTCCCTTTATTCGCCACTTGATTTCTAACAAACCAGAGACTACTCACCTCTCTACGGATCGGCCCGTACTTGTCACCGCTTCATCACGGCCGTGCACTTGCGGTCTAAATTTAAAACGTTTAAACACCGCATTGGAGCACTTTGGTAGCGGTTTTCTTGGCACTGAAGTGCCCACCACATGCGTCCTTATGGCAAAAGGACAAGACGCTCTGAATCTCGTCGTTAGGGATGCACCTTCTTATCATTTGATCGGCACAATACTTAAATAAGTAGGGGTCATCCCAATAGAATTGCTTGACTAAATGAGCAATGAGGCGGCACCTCCCCAGTTGCTAAATAGTTCATAATCTCAGCGAACCAGGGGGGTGAGGCTATTTCCATAAGGTTCTCATCAGGGAAAAAACGTTCACCGGTGGGTCTGGTGAAAGATCAACTAGAATGTGAGAGAGGTGATCTGCCACGACATTGTTGCATCCCTTCTTGTCCCATATTTCAAGGTCGAACTCTTGCAACAACAAGATCCAACGCAGGAGATGGGGTTTTGCATCCTTTTTAGACAAAAGGTAGCGAAGAGCTGAGTGATCAGTGTAGATGATGACGTGCGACCCAATGAGGTACTGGTGAAAATTTTCCAACGTAAATATGATCACGAGGAACTCTTTCTCAGTAACGGAGTAGTTGAGCTGGGCGTGATTGAGAGTATGACTTGCATAGTAGATCACATGAGGCAATGTGTCGACTTTCTGACCCAAAATTGCTCCTATCGCATGGTTAGATGCATCACACATCAGCTCGAAAGGTAGAGTCCATACTGGTTACTTAATAATGGGAGCGGAGGTCAACTCACGCTTCAGAAACTCAAACGCAGTTATGCACTCGGGTGTGAACTCAAAAAAGGTACCTTTAGCAAGCAAGGTCGTCAGGGGGCGAGCTATCTTGCTGATATCCTTAATAAACCGCCGGTAAAAACTAGTGTGTCTAAGGAAAGATCGGATTTCTTTTACCAAGGTGGGTGGCGAAAGCTTAGAAATAAGCTCAATCTTTGCCCTATCCACCTCGATACCATCACGAGATACCACGTGGCCCAATATGATACTTTTGTAACCATGAAATGACACTTTTCCCAATTAAGGGCTAAGTTCGTTTCCGAAAACACCTCTTGAGAAAAAGGCTCAGGTGGTGCAAGCACTCATCAAATGAGGTGCCATGAACCGAGAAATCATCCATGAAAATCTCAAGGACGTTCTCGACCATGTCGGATAAGATACTT
The DNA here is from genome assembly GCA_963682175.1 of Triglochin maritima. NCBI lineage: Eukaryota > Viridiplantae > Streptophyta > Magnoliopsida > Alismatales > Juncaginaceae > Triglochin > Triglochin maritima. The sequence goes on along the minus strand of OY821771.1, from coordinate 20,548,153 downwards.
TACATGCAACGTTGGAATGTTGCTTGTGCATTGCATAGTCCAAAAGGTATCCGTCTATAAGCAAACGTCCCAAAAGGACAGGTGAACGTGGTTTTCTCTTGATCTTGAAGGACAACTGGGATTTGATTGTACCCCGAGTAACCATCAAGGAAATAGTAATAGGCGTGCCTGGCGAGTGTCTCCAACATCTGGTCGATGAAAGGTAGATGGAAGTGGTCCTTACGCGTGACCGCATTCAACTTCCTATAGTCAATGCAAACTCGCCACCCAGTTTGAAGTCGTGTGGGTACAAGCTCATTGTTGCCATTCTAGACAACAGTGATACTCGACTTCTTGGGCACAGCCTGGACATGACTTACCCAAGCACTGTCCGAAATGGGAAAAATGATGCCATGATCTAAACACTTGATGATCTATTTCTTAACTACTTCTTTCATGGCTGGATTTAGACGCCTTTGGGGGTCGCGACGTGGTCGTGCCTCATCTTCGATAAAGATGTGGTGCTGCACGACATCGGGACTTATCCCTTTAATTTACTTCAAGGACCTGATTTGTGCTCCTTTAGGACTCGAATCAGACGTTCTTCCAGATCACCAGTCAACGTCGATGAAATAATCACGGGAAATGACCTATCAGGACCAAGAAACACGTGTTTCAGTTCCTTAGGGAGTTCTTTAAGCTCAATTATGGGTGGCTCCTTGAGGCGAGGTGTGATATCAAGCTCAAGATGTAAGATAGGAGGAGCTTGCATGCACATCATTGCTCAATTCACCCCCGTCCTCTTCATGCTCGGAATCATCCATGATGTAAGCATTTAGATTTTCACGAATAAGGGGGTACTCTTCTTCTATTTCTTCTTCCACGTCCCGGATAAGATTAATTTCCATGGGATCCTCGAAAGATGTCGGCTACCTAGCCATATTGAACACATGGAATGTGGCGGTGAAGTTCCCGAACGACAATTTCATGAGTCCTGTTCGACAATTGATTAAGGCAATTGATGTCGGCAGAAAAGGTCTATCCAAAATCAATGGAATCTGAGAGTGGGTAGTCTTGATTGGATTAGTCTCAAGGACGATGAAGTCAATAGGAAATATGAAATCTCCGACCTTGATTAAGACATCTTAAATGACCCCCATCGGGACTTTGATCAAACGATCAACCAACTATAAAGTTGTTTTCGTAGGCTTGAGCTCACCTAGGCTTAATCGTTGATACACAGAAGCTGGTAACAGGTTAACCACCAACCCTAGATCCTAGCAAGACATTATTAATGCGAAAGTCCCCAATAACACATGAAATTGTTGGACTACCTAGGTCCTTCAATTTTACGTACGTTGAGTTCGTAGTAATCAAGCTCACATTAGCATCCAAAAAGGCTTTGCTAGAGAAGTTGGTTTTCCCCTTAGTCGTACACAAACCCTTCAGGAATTTTTCATAGGAAGGTATTTGTTGAATCTTGTCTAACAAAGGAATGTTGACATTCACTTTCTTGAATATCTCCAGCATTTTACCCACACTGTCACTCTGTTTATTAGACAACCTATTAGAATATGAAGCTTTTGGTGCCATTGCCGGGGAGGTGCCAGTCTAGAATCTTGGTGTGGAGTTCCTTCATTTGCTCAATGGCCCTTTGGTTTCACATTCGGGTCCCTCTCTTGTGCATCTTAGTCCATAAGTCTTCCAACTTAGTCCTTTTTCTTGCTTTTAGTCCTTTTGTTCCTCTTCTCCTCAATCTTGTTTATTCCTGAAACTCAAACATAAAAATCATTACGTAGCATTGTTTAGGTTGAAGATAATGGATATAAGACACAAATGAATGCATGAAATGATGTCAATAATGTGGCTTTTACTGGCCCACGTTGTTCCAAGACGTTTTTGCATTTTGCAAAGCATGCGATAGGTGTCAACGTGTGGACCGCATTGGAAGACGTGATATGATGCCACTCAATCCTATCTTAGTGGTTAACATCTTTGTTGTCTGGGGCATCGACTTCATGAGTCATTTCCCTATGTCCCATGGTCACACCTACATTCTTGTGGCGGTTTATTATGTGTGGAAGTGGGTTGAAGCAATCCCCAACCGCACTAACGATCGCAAGGTTGTGATCAAACTTCTTAAACAACACATCTTTGCGAGGTTTGGGACACCTCGTTGTATCATAATTGACCGGGGGACACAGTTTGTGAACCGATCCCTCTAGGAAGTATTGAGGAAATATTCCATCATGCACAAGTTGGCAACATCTTCTCATCCTCAAACCAGTGTCCAGGTGGAAATTTCCAACCGTCAACTCAAGCAAATTCTTGAGAAAATGGTTAATGCTTCAAGGAAAGATTGGTAGGTTAAGCTTAATGATGCATTGTGGGCCTTCGACGCCTCATTTAAAACCGACCTTGGAATGTCCCCGTATCGGCTAGTTTATGGAAAAGCTTGCCATCTTCCGGTAGAGCTTGAGCACCGGGCATTATGGGCAGTTAAACATCTTAACATGAGTCTGGATGTTTCTGGTGCCAATCGCAAGCTGGACCTCAATGAGTTGGAGGAGTTGAGAAATGAAGCATATGAGAATGCCTAGATCTGCAAGTCCTGCACTAAAATTTTCCACGACCGGTTGGTCAGAATCAAAACCTTCACGGTGGGACAAAAGCCCTTGTTGTATAACTCTCGCCTCCACTTGTTTCCAGGTAAACTTCGGAGGCGTTGGTCTGGGCCCTTTATTGTTTAAACCGTCTCCCCTCATGGGGCGGTTGAGTAGTGTCCCTCCCGCCGCCACTCGATCGTGCGGTCCTTCCTGCCACCACTCAGTTGCGTAGGGTCCCTCCCGCCACCACTCAGTCACGCGGGGTTAATCATCGCCATCTAGGCCATCCGATCGTATCTGTCGCCCATAAGGTCGGTCGATCAACTCGTCCAAACCGAAGTCCGTCGGGTCATCTTGCTCCGTGGAGCCATGAAATATCATGTATTGGGATTTGCAATCCCTTTGGTATACTACTCTTGGAGGAGGCAAAGAATGCTCTACTTTACGCCGTAGTCCATAAAATAGAGGTGGCACTTGCCAAAAGTATCCACACTCTTCCACTCAGCGGTCCCTTGGCAAGCGTGATCCTCGCACCCACCGTCACCTCCTGGCTTACGTACGAAGCAGGGGCACGGGATTCAGTGGATAGAGTTGACACTACACAAGGAAAGGACTCAGATCTGGGCGCACTCGGTCGACCAAAAAAGGGAAACTGGTCAACTGTTCCCAATGAGTAGGGAGATGTTCGAACCATCGCCTAAACTGGTCAAACAATAGACTCATGACTTAAATCACAATAGTCAAACAAAAGGTCAATGGCGGTTGACTGTTTAGATTATCTAGGTCAGAAATAAAGGCAAATCATTCGGGCAATGGTCGAACGGTAAAGGGACTGTCCGACCAAAAATAACAAGAGCATCCTACGTCAAAACAGACCCCAAACGGTTGAACTAAAGATCAAGGGTGGTCGACCTATTAGAAGGTCAACACCCGTGTCAAAGAACAATTATAGGCAATCCGTCGAATGTATGGGAAACACCGTCTGACCGAAAATAATAGAGTCTTGTCCCGCACAACATTTATACATAATCGGTCAACCAGTGCTAGGCAAAACATAGAAATTATGCTATGATTGGTCGACTGCCAAAGGAAATAGGTCGATGGTTCCATTACAAACACTTACCATTCCAGGGTCACCGGCGACGCACATAAACCCTCACACACCATGTGTGCGCAAAACTAAAGAACTTGTCATACCTTTCTTTGCTCATCTCAACGTTTTCATGCCTCGAGGACACACACATTCATCCCGTCACATCGTGCTTCACCTCCACCTCCTTGTCGCTCATGTCGGTGGCCGAAGTCCTCACTTCTGGTGGCATGGAAACTGATGAGAAGTTGGAGAGGAGTGAGTGTGAGGAGATAAGGGAAGGGGGAGATGGGTGTGCATCACCTAAAATAACCCCACCCCACTCAAGGGCATGCAAGCCCATGCCTCCCCTCAATCACCACCTTACCCACCATACCTCCCAAGTCAAACCTCAATGACAACTAATCAAGCTTAGTCCTTAAGTGGATGGTTAGGACCTAACAATCCACCTTCGTAAAAGACATTCCGCCCTCAAAATTTGAAACAAGAAACTCATTGAAAAGCTCCGAGTACAACTTCCAAACTTCCTCCTTGATCTCCCGGGTGGCATCCCGAACGATGTGATGCTGCCAACGCACGTTCACCATCGGAATGGTTCTCCTCCTGAGTTGATGCTCTATATGATCGACAATCTGTACTGGCTTCGCCTCTAGAGATAAGTCATGCTAGATCTTCAGAACCTCTATCTCAGCATCGATACATGGAAAAAATTGTGAAGACCAAAAACCTATGGCGGCAAAGCAATCAAGTAGGTGATGTCTCCAACACGGTCTAGGATCTCAAACGGTTTGACATACGTCGGACTGAGCTTCTCCTTCTTCCCAAACCTCATTACTCCCTTAGCAAGAGAGATCTTCAGAAACATGTGGGCGCCAACCTCAAAAGTCAACTCCCACCTACGTTTATTAGCGTAGCTCTTTTGCCTGTTCTATGTTGCGCCTAGCCTCTTCCTGATCACATCAACCTTTTCTGCGTATAACTACACCATCTCAAGCCCAACCAACTACCTCTCGCCTACATCAGTCCAGCAAATCGATAATCTGCATGACCTCCCGTACAATGCCTCGTATGGTGTCATCCTAATGCTAGCATGGGAGCTATTGTTGTAGGCAAACTCTATCAGCGGCAAGTGACCATCCCAGTATTTGGCCCAATCCATGGTGCAAGCTCTCAGCATATCGTCCAAGATCTGGATAGTCCTTTGTGACTAGTCACCTGTCTGTGAGTGAAATGTTGTACTGAACTTCAACTGCATCCCCAAAGCGTTCTACGGACTCCCCCAAAAGTTGGATGTGAACTTGGGATCTCGATCCGAGATGATGCTCACTGGTACTTCGTGCAGACTGACTATCTCCTTGATGTACAACTTAACTGGACCATCCAGAGGTAATGTGGTCCTAATCACTAAGAAGTGTGCTGACTTAGTCAGTCGATCCACGATGACCCAAATCGCGTCATGAATGCTCTTCATCTTTGGCAACCCTGTGACAAAATCCATCGTCACATGCTCCCACTTCCACTCCGGCAGCCTGATCCTTTGTATCGGTCCTACTGGTCTCTGGTGCTTGATCTTCACCTGCTGACAGACCAAACATCTGGACACGAACTCTACTATATCATGCTCCATGCCCTTCCACTAGAAGGTCCATTGTAGGTCATTAAAGATCTTCATGCCCCCCGAGTTGATAGTATATCTGGCTCGGTGCTCTTCCTCCATGATTTCTTTCCTTAGATCATCCACTTTCGGCACCCATATACGATTCTTGAACGTCAGACCTCCATCTAACCCCACAATGATGTCAGATCCTTCCTTTGCAGTCACCTGCAATAGGTTGGCTAACTCATCATCTGTACCCTAAACCCTAAACCTACACAACCCCTTTGGTGCCGGATGAACCTCCATCCAACAGCCCCACTTCTTATCCTACTTTTTGGTCAGAAGCATACCTGAAATGAGGGAGAATGAAGACCAGAGATCTCCTGAACTCAGCTGTTACAACCTCCCTTGCTAGCTAGACGTGCCTCACCACGTTGCACCTCTTGCTCGCTTGACTTGCCGGAGTTCCCAGCCAGAAGACGTTGGAGAGGAGGGGGAGAAGAGGATTTCGTGTGGGGGAGGGAGAGGGAAGGAGAGGGGTGTGATGGCTAGGGTTCTAGCCTTACCATGCATGCAACCTCCAAATAAGGATCCAATTAAAGCACAATATTCTCCCTTAATGACCTTCCAAAACTGTGATGATTTGAAATGTGCATGCTGATGTGGATGCCACCACACCCTTGCTGACCCCAAAAAGACTCCCACGCACAAGCCCAAGTGGCCAAGAAAATAACTCTCATGCCACTCGCACCTCAAACCGAATCGATCGAGTCTCGACGCGCGGACCCAGCGTGACACACCTCGCACGACCAAAAAGGAAAACTTTCACGAAACAAGATAAACACACATGCATAAAAACATACAAACACACAATCATCAAGATGAGGATGGAGCTATTATTAAATCGGGAGAGCGGGTCTTACAGGGTCAGTCGACACCAACAAACGACGGGTCATCACAATCCTTTGGTCGACCTGAAGGTGTCAAAAAGGCCAAGAAATGAGTAACGGTCGGATGCAAACTCAGGGAGTTGATCATATTTTCAAGTTATATGCTAAATTGAATACGGTTCAAAAGTTAGAGAAGAATACATCAAGCTCGAGGAAAAGCAAGCAAAATGTTCAGAACAGAAGTTGAAAATAAAGCAAGAAAACCGTAAGTTGCATATGATAAATATTTTGCTGAAGAATCCAAACCTAACAGAGTAGGAAAATAAAATGCTCGAAAAGATGGTAGATTGGGCAGAATGTAATGGGTTGATGTAACTAGTTCGTTTCGCAGCGAAATATGTCGTATTCTGAATTCCGTATCGTTTAAAGTGTTGTCATTTATATTTCGTAGTTTATCGTATTTTGTCGTATATTATCATTGTTGTAATTTATATTCCGTTTCGTTTTATTTGTGTATTTGTTTAAGGATTGTAATTTAATTAACCTAATTTAAATTAAATGAAGATTAACAGAAATTTAGATCAACATAAAGTAAGATTAATAAAAATAAAAAATCCAAAATAAAAGAATTAAAATTAAGAGATATATAATTAAAAAATAATTTTAAAACTGATTTAAAAAACTGATTACAAAAAGATTTAAAAGAAGAAAAAATTTAATTTTAATGTAATTAATATAAAAAAATTAATTTCTTTTAAAAAAAAGGCCAATGGGTTGGTGGGCCTTTAGGCCCACCCATGGGGTCCCCGCATGGGGTCACAACCCGACCACGGCCCCGCCTCCGTTAAGGGGACGGATCCGGGCGCACTACCGGGCGCGTCCGGTAACAGGCACCTGTAGTGGGTGCCCTTAGTGTTTGGTCAAAAGAAGGGGTGGATTAGATTTTCAAAAATACCCAAGTTACATATGTGTGTTTGACTTCCGACATCTAATATCAAACATCAAAAGTCATGTTTGGTATCTCAAACAAATCCTAATGCTCTACTTTGAAAACAATTTAACGAGGCAAACAGGCTCTGACATGTTGTGCCATGTCAGCCCGGTCCCAAATCGCATGTCTAGTTGCAGTTTAAAAACAAATAATATGGTACTTGCATTGAAAAGTTTGTTCACCCCACATCTCAATGTGGATGGTTCAAGTCTTGGAGTGTTAGTTTCACTTTCATAGATTGTATGTTACTAATTATAGATTGTTCAAGCTGGCACCCTTGAAAATCACATAAAATTAGCAAAACAATATAAACATCACATCCAAAACAAATCAAAGACCAATAATAAAAATCAAAATGTGTGTTACAAAGCATATGATCGCGACAACATGATACAACACTTGAATTTTTATCTCTACCTCACTTGGATTTGATCTGGGAATCCAGATGATCCTTCTATTGTGTTTGGGAACCTTGCTCTTGGCTTCGATGTTCTTGATGATGACCGCGACGATGACGATGGAGATGACACTTTTGGCTTCTTTCTCTTCACTTTCTTCGGTGCCTTGGGTAACTTAGAAGAATTGCGGTCGGTTAGGCTCTCGGGAGAGTTGGTAGGGAGCTTTCTTGAGTGCTCAAAATCTGTTAATTATCATAATATATGTTGTAAAAGAAAATATCGTACCACATTTCAAATCCAATACTAAGATATGATATGTGTGATCATTAATTACGATAAAAATTATTTGAGCTCATTAACACTTGGTTAACCTCAAATACATACCGAAAAATGTGATATTTGGCTAATAGTTTTTGTGAATTGATCGGAAACATATACTCCACGCTGGAATTTCTTACATACATATGGCATTATATAATTTTAAAATTTATTATCTCAAACATGTTTTTACTTACGTGTGCATCTACTCTAACAAGGGAAATTACACGTATATATCAATGAAAAATTTAAATTGAGTGGTCTTAACTTGTTTTCAGGGTCTCCAACAACAACACCTATTCATTAGTATGTAGTACTTAATCATGCATATGTAATTATTAGGAATGGTACAAGAGTTAAAGTTCTAATCTTTATTGATAATTCAACCATTTTATTCTGTCTCTTTGGTATGGAAAACTTTTTTCTTCATTTTTTTCACCTTTTAAGCCATATTACTTATCGAAGGTCATGCCTAGTTTATGGGTTTCCACTTTTCCTCCATCAACTATGGGTGCCTAGCACTTTCACATCTTGAACTTTAAATTTCAGATTCACACCCCTTGAACTTTAAATATATAACACTTTGATTATCTCTCCATAACAAAATCGTTACTCAATTTTAATATATTTATCGTTATTTTTATTTTATTTTTTGTGTTCTTTGTCAAACACACTCCTACAATATCGTTATGGTAAAGTTCGATTTAAATCACATGTCCTATTTAGTTTCAATTTTTGTCGGGTTTGGTACCAACCGGTCCCAAATTCGAACATCCGGTTTTATTTGAACTTTTCCAAAAAGAGAAAATAGAACTATATTTGGTACAACACAAGAAATAGAAAACCAATGCATAACTTGAGAAAGTGTTTCATATTCAAAAAATTTGGGTTTGTGAGTGATGTTTAAAGTTTAGGGTGAAAGTTTCACGAGACCATAATTGAAGGGACTAAGCTGAAATTTGTCTTAAATATTAGAAAAATAGTATGACATATTCCAACAAATTGGAACAATATTATTCTTTGAGGAGTCAAAGTTGAGGAATGCCAGATGTAATTCACCCCAATTATTATTAATGAAACCCATAAAAGTTAGTGATAGTGTTAACTATTGAATTAAGCCCACTGATCACATATTCTTTTCAATTTTACCAATAAGACGACGTTAATGGTAGCTCTTTTGGAGGGGTGTACAGATGCCATTTTGAAAAAGGTCAGATATTCTAATTTGTTCTTCTAAGAGATAAAACTTTATATTATTTTAATATGTGCACCCAAGTTTATTTGTGAAGGTAAAATTTAATATTATTTTAATGTAAAATGTAATTTATCATGTGTGTACAACATATTAATATTAGTGTTTGTCCAGTGGCATTTGTATGATATGATTGGTGTGTACAACATAAGGAAAAGAAGAACTAAACTTCTGATTAAAAAGACTTATGTTTAGCTGATTGAAAATGTTAATAAGTAATAGTGTTAATATATAAATAAAATGTACAAAACCTACAAACTTGTAAGAGTCCTACGTATCTGAATAAGCAATAGAAGTCAAGCAACTGCAATCCAGCTGGGTACTCCACTTCAGGCAAACCAATCATAACCATTAATTATGGAGCATATGTATCACATTTATTTCGAAGGGAGATAAATAAATAGGTAAGCAATTAATAACTCCGAAAACTGTGTATTCCCACTATAGAGTTAATGTAAACAATTTGTATATTTTAGCATTTTGTTTGTGAGGCTAGCTAGACAATTAGAGAAAGAAAGGGTTGCCAAGTAAAATGCAAACCTTCTGTTATGGAATATTATATCTCATCAATATATTTGTTGATTCGTAACAAAGTAGAATGAGCACGGGAGAAGGAAATATGACCTTGGGAATGCCATGATATCTCTCGTGATAGTCCAACACTGCTAAGAGATGTTGCTGCGAAATCATTCGAAGTCTTGAACTCATTCATCTTTAACACAAAATCAGTGCAAAATTAATAAGAATATCTCAAAGTTATTTAATGATATTTGCAACGGTTATATTACATACCCAACTTGGACAATTTACAGAACCACCGTCCCATCCAATGTGCGCGACATGTCTCACGTCCGTTGGGTATCCAATTTCCATCTCTTGTTCTTTGTAAACTGAAATATAATAATTAAAAAAAGGGAACAAAATTAAGGTCAACATTTTTTTGACCAAAAGGTTAAAGAGAAACTTTTACCAAATTTATTTGATATGTTTTTTATTCCCTTAAATAGGCGTTTCATCTTAGCCATTGTAGAACCAGTCTTTCACCTAAACAACGAACAAAAACATAACAAAACACATTAGCCGATAATAAATGTATGAAGATAGCAATTTGAAGTTAAGGATGATATCGACGTACAAAATATAAATGACACAATACTTTCTTCGAAATCAATCGTGTATATGAGAATTCAGAGTGAAGAAGCAACAATCTCTCCGAGATAATCATCTTGGACAAATCATTTTGAATTCTTCAACTTCTTCGTTCAAAGGAAGACACCTTGAACTGAAGTTGTTGGTGACCATGAAAGTGAAAATGTGAGAGATTGTGAAACTCTCTGGGGGTTTGTTTTGATTTGGACGTGCAGAGAGAGGAATTGTAAGAGAGAGAGAGGAGTGGAGGATAGAGAGGGAAAGGAAGGGAAAAATTAGTGACCAATATAGGCAGCCACCGAATGGGAGGGGGTCAGAAGAGGTGGTTTGAATGGTTGGTTGGTATATGTCCGACCACTAAACCTCCAGACCTTTTTTTATCTCGCCTAGTCTCTGTCCCCCATTCCACTCAGTTTCATTGGTTATGCTCCAATGCAACAAATTCACCATTAATCAGGTTGTGTATTTTCATCCCAAACTTAACTCCGTAGCAGCTTAGGTAAGAATGAAAAGGATTTTGAAGGCAAAACGAAAAATGACATTTTTCTGCAAGCACTATGGTAGTGGTATCACTTGATACGCTCGTTCTTTTTTTGTTTGACAACTTCGTTGGTTCATATGTTGCATTAAGCTTATTCTTCGAAAGTCAATACCTAAATTTTTCGTGATTGTGAAATAAAGAGGTTAGTTGGTCAGTTAGATAAAAACTAGTTCACAATTAATAAAAAAAGAGAAATTAATTGCAGGTCATAAAACATCATCCACTTCAATGATAGAATAATTGAAAAGTCAATTTTATGTTTAAGTCACATTGTCTTAAGACTTATTACTAATATTACATCTAACCTTAAATTAAGTTTTCTTTCCTATTTTACCCCTCGCAACATTTCGAAACTAAAACTCATCACATCCCACCTCCACCTTCATTCCCAACAGCTTAGCATGCAACCTCCCTGCGTCGTCTCCCTTTTCCTCACCGCCATCCTCTCCCTTCTCCTCCTCCTCGTCCTCCTCCTCCAGCCCTTCCACCCCACCCTGACCTTCGTCTACTCCAAGCTCCACCCCATCCCCACCCTCTCCTCCCCCTCCCTCGCCTCACCTTATTTGTCTCGTGCTTCATCGGGGATTCCTTCGTTTTTTTCTGCACTCTCTGGGCCCCCTCTACCTCCCCAACAATCTCTAAACACTCCACCTCGATCTCGAGGCCTTGTGAGACCAACAGGGAGAGGATTCAAGTTTTTGTTAGGAGAATGAGGCATTTAGGAGGATTCTGGTTGTACTCTAATAGGAAGAATGATGTGTTCTGGGTGCAGCAAAAGAGGAGAATTCCGACCGTGTTCATGCTTTTTACAGGTTGGGTTTCGTTGTTTTGGTTCGGATATGGTTTGGTTTTAATGTTTTTTTCTTTAGGTTGTTGTTTTTTGGGGGTTTGGAGTTGTTGTGGGATAGAGATTCTATGAGTGGATATGAGATTGAAAATTTTGATTGTTTTTATGTGTTTCTTGTTGGGTTGGAGTGGATTTAGTTTTTTAGGGTTTTTTGTTTTGAGATCACCCATTTTGGTATTTAATATTTTGTTTGGTTTGTGTGTTGGACTTGTAAGTGTTCATAAGAGATTACCCAACTTGTTCTTTTTTGTGTGGGATTTGGGTTATTTTTGGGATTTGGGTCATTTTTGTTTCTGTTATACGTTCTCCACCTTGTTGGAGTTTAATAAATATTGTTCAACTTGAGTTTTTTTCTTCTTATTTTGTGTTTGATGGGTTTTTCGTGACTTTTGAATGATTTAGGTTTTGGGTTTTGAGGGTATATGTTTCACCTTGTAAGAAATTATATTTTTGTAAAATTAAAAATTCAGCATGATGGGTTCTTTTTTGGGTTTGAAATGGTTTTGAGTTTTGAATTGATGTTGATGTTTTTATCTTATTGTGGAAGATTTTGATTTTGAGTATGAACCTGGAAAGTCATGGGAGAGGAAGGAAAACTCTGAAAAGATTTCTATTTTTACATAGTTTTTCCTATTTTTTTAGATGGATTGGAGTAGAGATTAGGCATAATTCATTTTGGTGTTTATCTTATCTTATTTTGAGACATCATATGAGTACAAGTTTTGTTGGTTTTGATGATGGCTTGAAGTGTTATTAAGTATGAAACTTTGCTACTTTTGTGTTTACGCTTTGCCCATTTTTTGATATCGTGTGACAGAGAAAAGGGCAGATATCATTCCTACACTTTTCTAGGTTTAATTTTTGGATTACAGTAGTCACCAAGCATATATTTCTGTTCCTTTGCGACCACTAATTCACTTTCTGTTGTTGAAACTTTTCTTGGAGGAATTCTTGAATGATTCGGATTTTTAGTGTTTTATGTTTATTTATTGTGAAAAGTAAAGGAGCTTGTGTAGGTTGCTTTGTTTAGTTAATTATTTTTGGATGTGATTATATGTTATGTCATGTTTCCCTTCTAATAATGTAGTGTGGCAAGAGCTTATGTTTGAATGTTCGTTAAAAAATACGTCCACGACGATCCTGAAATATTTTTTATGTACAATGAGGTCCAAGTATTTCGGGGGACAATCATGTCAAAGATTTACAATGTCATCGTATTCAAAAGTTTGGGAACTAAAGAATAGTTTTCTTCTATTCCCTATAATTGTAAAACTCTAACTTTTTCTTTGAATACTTTGACTTCATGGTTGAACAATTACAACAATTTGAGGTGGGAGTTTAGTCATATGGTTTGTTTGGTTGGATTCAGTTTCTTGGTGAATACAAGAGGGTATGTTGTGTTGTCTGTTTCCACATATCTCATCCTTTTAGAATGGTTTCTTTTGTGCTGCTTTTAGAACAAGGAGGTATCAACTGTACAATTAATTGTTGGCATTAATCATTGTTTTGATGATTTAATCAACCTAATTTTATTCACAATCAATAGTAGAGTAGCACACATCATGCATAGAAGATATATTGTATTTTCCTAACATCTACAGGTGATCAAGACTCAAGGAAGAATGGAATTGAAGTCAAGACACGTAATCAAGCTTTTGAAGACATGTCATTTACCTTTATTTTGAGTCTTAGGAACTTCTGTAAACTCAAGCATACAAGATTCCAAACATACTCACATACATACTAAGTCCCTTGTAGAAGTCACACAAAATTTCACATCAATTGGACTTCAATGGATCACCCAAAACTTAGTCGGAAAATTACTTAAAACGAAACCCTGATTTCCTGTGCCAATCGCTCGACCAAACGAGTTCTCTGTTCGACCGATTATAACAGACGTTCCAAGTGTATTAGATCATATGAGAGAAAGACGTGGAAGAATAAGTGAGAAGAATGAAAAAGAAAAGGAGAAGGAGAAGAGTGAAGATGAGAAGAAAAAGGAAAGCAGAGAAACGAGAAAAGAAAAGGAGAAGAGCAAGAGAAAAGAGAAGAATATGGAAGCTCACAAAGCTACTTGGGATAATTCTTCATCACCTTCATCATCATCATCATACTCTCTACCAAGTAGAAGGGATGTTTCCCACACAGGCTTCATGGCTATACAAGATGAAGAAAGTGAGGTAGATTCTACCTATTGTTCTAGTAGATCTAATTCTTGCTCTTCTAGATCATATTTTAGTGATAGCTCTTGTTCTAAACAAGAAACATATAATTTTGATGAACTTCAAATTGCCTTTTTATTTAGTTAATCAATATGAGATCATTTGTGAAAAAAACAAGAATGCTAAGAAGACTATAAATTATCTCCAATGCCAAATTGAAATAATCATGAATGAGAAGAATGAGGAGATTGCTAGACATGAAAAACATGCATTAGAACTTGTTAGTCTAAATGCAACACCCATTAATGATAAAAAACTAGTTCTTAAAGCTTCTAATGTGCAATGAGGAAAAAGATCTAGAAAAGTTCACAAAAGGAACAAAACTGCTTAACATGCTTCTAGGTAGTCAAAGTCAATCATTAGATAAACATGGTTTTGGATACAATGCTTCATACGTTAAAAACCATGTGTCTTAAACTATTTTCAATGGAAAGCAATTTTTTGTTAGTCCAAGTTCCTCAAGTGTGTGGGCTCGCAAAACGAAAATTGTTTGGGTTCCGAAAGCTAACATTCAAGGACCCAAAATTGTTTGGGTACCGAAATCTACACTTGTAGGTACTTGAAGGAGGTTGGGAGATCGGTAGTGACTGGATGACCATGAAAGTTGAATATCAAGTCGGTTACACTATCGAAAAGAGAATCGAACCACAATCGAGGAATGGCAGTTGGGTAACAATCTTTAATTCTTCTCATATAGAATTTCTTCCAATAGGATCATGACTGCTTAATTGTAATATTTTTAGCTTAATAACAATTCCATCTCATTAAAGGGAGAAAAACATCACATGCTATTATATCCATTTTTATTGATGTTAAAAGGGGATAAAAATTGAGCTTAATTGTTTGACCAATTCATATTGCTTGGGGGAGCTTAATGAATATCATTACATGAAGTAATGAATTGCAAAATTAAGGGGGAGCAAATTCTTTACATTAGATATGAGGTGAAGAATTTAGACATCTCATTCCGTTTAAATTTTGATTGATGTCAAAGGGAGAGAACAAACTTGAAATTGAAATGCATAGTTTACATATTAGAATTTCAAGTATTAAGATATAGGTTGCCATCATCAAAATGGGGGAGATTGTCGGCTTTTTAGCCTTAATCCTAGTTTTGATGATTTTGTCAACCTCGTCTTAATCTTAATAAATTGTAGAGTAGCACACATCATGCATACAAGATATTTTTTATTGTGCTAACATCTACAGGTGATCAAGAATCAATGAAGAATGGAATTGAAGTCAATACATGTAATCAAGCTTTGGAAGATATGTCATTTGCCTTTATTTTGAGTCGTAGGAACTTGTGTAAACTTGAGCATATAAGAGTCAAAACTTACTGACATACACACTATGTTACATATATAAGTCACACACAAAATTTCACATCAATTGGACTTCAATGGATCACCCAAACCTTAGTCGGAAAATTACTTAAAACCAAACCCTGATTTCCTATGCCAATCGGTCGACCGGACGAGTTCTTTGTTCGACCAATTATAATAGACGTTCCAAGTGTATTTTCCAGCTTCCACTAAACGACCGCCTTTGACCTTTCGGTCGACCGTTCTCGTATTTTCGGATGACCGTTAACTTTGTTATATTATA
This sequence comes from Triglochin maritima, assembly GCA_963682175.1. Classification (NCBI taxonomy): domain Eukaryota; kingdom Viridiplantae; phylum Streptophyta; class Magnoliopsida; order Alismatales; family Juncaginaceae; genus Triglochin; species Triglochin maritima. The sequence continues at coordinate 20,532,665 of OY821771.1, read as the reverse complement.
CAACGGTCATATTCGTATAAATTCTTCCTACCCGTAAAATACATTTTGCCACCTGTCCAACGTTGACCCAGAAACGATCGACCGGTTGAACACTTTTTCTTGAGCCTAAAATGTGTGATATTTTTGGTGGAACGTAACCAATAATTGTGGTCGACCGTTATACCTTTACCCTGGAAAAACCCTAGATCAGTCGACCGAACCCTTTCCTGGTTCGATCGATGACTTAAGTTAAAGCCTAAGTGGTTCGACCGTTCACTTGTTCGTTCGAACGTTTCTTTATTCTTAAAGAAATGGTCGACCATTCTGCCCGATACAGTCAACCGTTGAGGGACAAAATTGTTGATCCCGAGTTTCTGATTTGTGTAACTTTCACACACCTCATCCAATTCTTACCCAGCTGCTATATATCTCTAAGAGCTTATAAATAGATGTCCATACACCTTGTTTACACAGCTCTTACATTCCAATTGTCTTATACATCTAAGAGAGGCTCCCAATCTCCAAATCTTACACTTCGGGCCTAAAACTTCCACACCTTTGATCAATTCCATATAATACTCAAAGTGTGCTCAAGTTAGAGAGTGTTTGATCAACTCAAGCTGTTTTCATAAGAAGTAGAGGTTTCGTTGAAAGCCTGAAACATCCCCTCTCGGATTGTGAGAGGAGGAAACCAAGTTCGCGAGGTTGTTCGCGGATCTTGCTTTGTAAAGGCTCCCGCCCCGGAACGGGGAGTGGATAGTGAAGTCGTGAGCAGAGCTCGTGGAGTCGAGCGGAGCATGCAAAAGAGGAGGTAGGTGGGAGGCCGAACCTCTATAAAAAAACCCGTGTCCTTGTGGTTTGCATTGTTTCTTCCTTGCTTGTCTCTACTTAAATTGTTTCCGCTGCATCTTTTGTCTAATTAAGTAGGGATTAAAGTTGAATTGATTAGATATTAAGTAGGCCATCATTCCTTACATTTAGTATCAGAGCATAGGTGCTAAATTTCATATACTTAATTGTATCTTAGCAACGCTAGCACATCTAATTGTGTAGAGGTTTTGTGAACTACTAGACCTTATTTGCTAAATGGGTCAAATTATGACTATAGGAAGAATAGAATGAAGATTTTCTTGATTTCAAATGACCTTAAGTATTGGATTTTCTTACAAAACCCTGACACACTCTCTAATGAAGAAGAACTTGCCACTATAACTAGAGCTAAATGAAAGAATATGAGACGAACTCTAGTATCATGAACATCTTATTTTGTGGCGTAAATGAGGGAGAATACAATAGGATTAGAGGTTCTGATAATGCTCATGAGATTTGGCATAGACTTCAAATGCATCATGAAGGATATAGTAAAACAAAAGAAACACGTATTAGTCTCCTATTGCATAAATACGAAAATTTCACTATGCAACCCGTTCAGAACAAAAGTGAGATGAAAACTCACTTCACCGATATCACTCACTCTCTTTGTGTTCTTGGAATAAAGATTAGTGAAGGAGAAATGACAAGGAAGTTCCTCCGATCGTTGAACAACAACTGGGAAGACAAGGTGGTTGCAATTGAGGAAGCTCACGATCCTTCCACACAAAAGATGGAGGAGCTGATTGGGAACATCATGGCCTATGATCTCCAAATCAATCATCGAAAGGAGAAAGAAGCCTCCAAGATTAAATCAACCTTGGTATTACATGCAAATTTTGATCAACCAGGGATAAGAGTAGAATATGAGGATATTAAGGTCCTTGCCAAAGACTTCTTCCAATATCTCAACAAAGATAAGGGAGAAATGAGAGAAAGAAGAAGTGAGAAGAAGGAAAAAGAAAAGGAGAAGGAGAAGAGTGAAGATGAGAAGAAAAAGGAGAGCAGAGAAAGGAGAAGAGAAAATGACAAGAGCAAGGGAAAAGAGAAGAATATGGAAGCTCACAAAGCTACTTGTGATAATTCTTCTTCATCATCATCATCATCATCATCATCATAATCTCTACAAAGTAGAAGGGATGTTTCCCACACAGGCTTCATGGCTATACAAGATGAAGAAAGTGAGGTAGCTTCTAACTCTTGTTCTAGTAGATCTAATTCTTGCTCTTCTAGATCATATTCTAGTGATAGCTCTTGTTCTAAACAAGAAACATATAATTTTGATGAGCTTCAAATTGCCTTTCATGATTTAGTTATTCAATATGAGACCATTTGTCAAAAGAACAAGAATGCTAAGAAGACTATAAATGATCTCCAATGCCAAATTGAAATAATCATGAATGAGAAGAATGAGGTGATTGCTTGACATGAAAAACATACATTAGAACTTGTTAGTCTAAATGCAACACCCATTAATGATAAACAACTAGTTCTTAAAGCTTCTAATGTGCAATTGTTTAATCGTTTTATAAAATAACAGCAAGTGCACGGCTGCGTTGAAGCAGTGACAAATACGGGTCGATCCACGGGGAGGTGTGTCGACTTTGGTTCTTCAGAAATCAAGTCCAAATAAGGGAGAAGAGATGTGATTATGCTAACCTAAGCTACACTAAACTAGAAACTAACAAAGGAGAAAGATGAAAGCACAAGACTACTAAAAGTAAGATAAACAACTAACAAAAGGAAGATGGAATTCCGTAAGGAAAACCCCTAAGGGGTGGAGTGTGTGCACACATGTAATAAGATGGTGAAGAATGCATTAAATAGACACAAATCTAAGTAGTGTTTTCATGAATAGGAAGTGTCTAAAGGTTATGGCAAAACCAATCAATCAAATCACTAACCTAGTTGATTAACATTCACATACACAAGTCGGTTATTTAAGAACGTAAACAAGCATGTGAGGTGTCTAATAGTTGTGGCAAAACCCATCAAGTGAAGTGTTCTACTCTAAACAAGCAAGCATACATTCACATTTATCAACACATTTCAAAATCGAGCATTCATTTTCATTCTTTAATGCATGTATGAACATCATCTCCACCCCCAAAGTGGGATGGAACAACTCACTAATAATCACAGTACAAACCACATTAACAAAACGAAACATTCTAATGAAAGGCAATTATAGTAAGCAAACAATAAATATTAAAGAAGGTAAATGAAGGGAAACTAAACTAGAGAAGCATGCAGGATTTAAAAGACAAGGCAATATTAAAAGAAACGAAAAAATATATATTTAATTAACATGCCTCACATTGCCAGTGGCATTCTTCTCCACCTTGAGTTTTTACTTCAAGACTTTTATTCCTAGTAGAGAGAATGCCACCAAGCAATGGGTGAATACAAATGAGGAGGAAGAGTTCTATTTGTAGGCATGAAAAAAGGTAACCGGGTATAATAACCCGGTATGGGACTAATGCAACCTTTCTAGAATACACATAAAGGTATAACCCATGTCCTGATGAAACCAGGTCTGATTCGGAGACAAATGGACCGCTAATTGGCGGTCTTGGCCCGCCCATTGGCGGTCACTTTGTCCTTGATCCGACACTTTTTCGGATATGTTCTTTAGTTCTTTAATTCTTCAAATGGGGTGCACTCGATTCCGTTATTGGAGTGTCGGCCCGAATCGAATTTCCAAAATACTCCTCATGATGGTGTGGAGTTTCTTGATTTTCACATTGGCCTTTCGGTTTTACATTCGAGTCTCTCTCTTGTGCATCATAGTCCATAAGTCTTGAAACTCAAACATAAAACGCATTATGTAGCATTATTTAGGTTCAAGATAATGGATATAAGACACAAATGACTGCATAAAATGATGTTAATCAAATACCCCCACACCTAACTTTTGGTAGTTCCGAGCAAAACAAAGAAAGGAAAAAAATGAAAGAAAGGAAAAGGCATACGAAAAACATGGAAATCCTAACTCACTTTCGTAGGAATCACGATTGCACTTAGCACATGCAACAAGCCGTTAAACCTCATTGTCGCCAAGGAGAACGAGTGTTGTCTCCTGCGGGTTTTCAGCGGATATACCCACAAAATCCGAAAATTGATGCATTATTCAATCTAGAACTCAACTCGATGGACTCATTTTTGTCGATCATTGGACATGGTAATCCTACGAGCCAACTCTATATATGTATCCAGTCCACACACCTAGCCTAATGAACCATTCGTGCAAATTTATTAAGGACTTAAGTGAAAGACATAGACAACCTCAACATCCTCAAGTGATACAAAGTGTAAAGTCCATTATGTTTCTTATTTGCATTACCATTTTTTTTGTTTCTTTTCTTTTTCTTTTTCTTTTAATTTTAATTTTTTTCTTACTAGTTGGACTGTAATTCTCCCAGGGTCAGGTTTCGTGAATCATTGCGTATGAGGACTTACACTATCACGTACACCTTTCCCCACATCTCCACATAGGGCAACCCCTACCACCAGTGTAATGGGAGTTCGGTCGGTGCATCTAAAGTCCGATGACTCGAATGCACTAGGCACAAAGTCCCCTCAGACCTAATTTCCCAAGTAATAGGAGCCATGCGAGAAGAGAGAATACCTACTCACTTGTTTCTTATCTACACATGAACCAAAACCCCTACATTTAATGTCTCACAACAAGATTTAAAGGGTCCTTCACTACAACAAACTTTCATATATTAACAAACACAAATAATTGACTCACTAGGTTCATGGTGGACTTCGTTAAATGTTTGAGTACTAAAACTCTATTATGAATCGCCCCCCGAAGAAAACCGGGGTGCATCCTAACGACTCGATAAGACCTATAGCCGGTATACAAGATATCCTAATGCATCAAGTTCAAGACAATTTTGAGAGCTTATTTTTACTTTGCCTCTCAATGGTTTTGCACATGCCAAATACACGCAAAACCCACAAAATATTTTATTTCGCAAACACATGAAGATTTTGAAAGAAATGTCAATATTTTAAAGCACAAGGCAAGCAAAACAAGACAAGTCACCCAAGGATCATGACAAGCAGATATATCGATATTAAATGCAACACACTAACATGACCCTAACAATACAAACAAAAGAAAACAAAATTAAATGAGAAAGACTCGACTATGTACACACGTAAAACACCCCCCACACCAACTGCATGCATTATCCTCAAAGAATGTGAGCATGGATACTACATAGATTTATGCATGAAAAATGAAAGATCTCACCAAGATGAAGCGCAAAAGGAAGTTCGTGGTTACGTTGATGCGCACAAACCCAAATTTCCCTCAAAACGTGTGAGATGCTAAAGAAGGGACACAAATACGTGAAAGAAATGGGGCCGAAATACACAACGGTTGGGGGCCACAACAATCAATGCTCGGTCATGGAGTATTTTATTGTACCTTTTTTTTTTTTAATATAACTATGTACAAAAATAAGTTCCATCTTCATTTGGCAAAGGAAATCAAATTGGAACCTCAACAGTTGGTCAATGCACTTGGAAAGGGAACATGACACCACGTGGGGCCAGAATACTCATGTTTGGGCCCCCCTCACAAAGAGCACAAGATGAAGGGAGAGGTTCATGAATTAGACGCAAAGGCGTCTCATTCAAAGGATAAAACTGAAAGAGCTTGAACCTATCAAGAGTTTGGGAAATATGGGGCAACGGAAGAAGAGTTTCACCCGTTGCGGTACTGAATTTATGATCGCCAATCCAAACTCTCCAACCAACAGGCTGGTCGGTCGGAAGGAGGTCAAGAACCTCGTTATGCATGTCTGACTCACTAGACGAACAGAAAGTAGGTCTCATACCCATGGTATCCTCCAAGAAATTCCTAATAACCTCATTAGCAATGTAGTTGTTAGATGTTCCATCATTTACAAGATGATCAAGAACAATAGTGAGAGGCAATTTCTCATCAGGTCGTTTGAAATTAATGGTACTAGGGAGCTCTTGCTCCACCAGATGTGAGTCATTAAGAGGTACAACATGAAGATCTTGTGGCTCAAGGGCCACAGGACAAAAAGATAAGGCACAATCATGTACCGACTCATAATGAAGTTGATCCATGTTATTCTCAATTTGGATTGAATACCCCACCATGTGTTCGTGAATTGAAACCCCAAGTCCCTCAGACTAACTAGGAGTTTGACTGTGAACTATTATGCTTTGAATTTGTGGTTGTGGTGGTGGTTCGAAATCAGAAATGTCACCCTCCTCAGGTTTATTTAATTGTTGTGTAATTTGACTTACATGCATTTCCATAGTTTGCATGGAATTTTGAGTGGGCTTCATTACATTTTGAGTGGTTTCCATGAAGGTTTGGAGGGTTTGTTCTAAAGAATCAAGTCTAGGGTCAACTGTGAGGCTCAAGTCAGAATTTGGGAAATTGTTGGGTTGGGTGTTGATAGGCTCAGAATGAGTCCAATGATTCAGAGTAGGGTGTTGGTAGACTTCTGGGTATTCGGGAGGAGGATACAGTGGTGGAAATGATTTATACGAATTTGAATAAGAATTGTCTCCCCAAGAATCCATCCCTCTGGGGTTGTACGCGGATGCGTAAGGGTCACATTGAGCATTTTGGGAAAATGTGTGCTCATACTCAAGCTCTGGGGGAACATAAGGACATTCCCCGAAAACATGACCACTCAACCCGCAATAGTCACACAGTACAACTACAGGAGCTACCGGTGCACTCATGTAATCTACCATATGCATGAAAGAGGCCAAAGGTTCTTGTAATGTTTCAGTTTGATGACCAACATGTGATCCGACATAACTAGATGGTGTTCTAGAAGTCGGTGACTCTCTCACATCACCCCAATATGAAGATTGCTCAGCCACACAATTAAGATCGTCCCAACTATACGGGGTGTTTGTCTGAGGCACCCCAAGATGCATGGGTCCGGAGTCCCAGGGAGAATTTTCATGGTCCCAACAATGATATGGATGGTCGCCCAAGTAACCATCCATCTGAACAAAAAACTCTTGAGTCGACCACTCTCACCACCACGAGGCCAAGCTCGCAAAAAGTGCTCGACTCGACTCTAAAATGCTAACAAAGAGTGTAAAGGGGAGGAGACTAGAATGTAGAAATAGGTGAGAAGAAGACGACTCAGAGGAGAAGGGAAGAATGCCTAAAAACTATCGTGGGTAGTGGGAGAAGGTAGAAGTCTAATCTAGCAAGGACGGCTCAAACAACTTATGACTATAGGTTCTTAGGCAAGACGATGACTAACTTTGAGATCACTAGTCTCGACGCGCCTCACCTTCCTACACCAAAGACCACAATGCCTAGCAAGTGATACCAGATCCGGAGATCCAGTACCTCCTACTATCGACAAGGTAGACAACGCTGATCAGGTCATGACGGTTTCAACTCGATCACTCTCCTAGTGTGTCCGAAATCCAAGGGCCAATGTCTACTTGCTTTTAGAATTAAGGCCAAGATTAAGAGTGATTTTTGGGGCAAAGGAAAGGGTGATGAAATCCGCCACCTTATCTTGTATGGGACAACCCCTCATTAGTAGCGTTTTGAGTCTTAATCTAGCAATCAACTCTCCAATCAAAAGCTCAACTCACTCTTGTCCCGATGCACCTTACTAACTAATGCATGCTTTAACCATGCATGAATGAGAGAATTGGGTGCACGTACCTTATGCCAGCAATCAACAACAAAAAATGTAAAGCAAAGAAAAGACAAATGCGTGCAAGGTCTACAAATGATGCATGACCTAGATGACAATCAATCTAATCTTTTGCTTCGAGTTTTAAGGTCCAAGTTGATTAAAGGGACTTAATTACTAATCTGGAGCAAACTACAAGTCAAAACATTCCAAATTGAGCTCCCAAATATCCTAGTGAATGTAGAAACAACCAGAAAAAAGGAGAGGAAATTTTGAGCTCACCAGGCCACGAATTGGCGGTCCAGAACCGCTGATTGGCGGTCAGTTTGCTTATGTTTCCTTCCTGGCTTCTCCAAGAAACGTCTCTTGATCTTTGAAGCTTCCTAAAACAAACTAAAACTACAAACAAAAAATTAAAACCACTCGAATCGTCCAAACAGAAGTCTAGACAGAACACCTTCCCGGCAACGGCGCCAAAAACTTTTTTAATCATTTTATAAAATAACCGCAAGTGCACGGTCGCGTTGAAGCAGTGGCAAATACAGATCGATCCACAAGGAGGTGTGTCGACTTTGGTTCTTCAGAAATCAAGTGGAAAATAAGGGATGTGATTATGCTAACCTAAGCTACACTAAACTAGAAACTAACAAAGGAGAAAGATGAAAGCACAAGACTACTAAAAGTAAGATAAACAACAAACAAAAGAAAGATGGAATTCAGTAAGGAAAACGCCTAAGGGGTGGAGTGTGTGCACAGATGTAATAAGATGGTGAAGAATGCATTCAATAGGCACAAATGTAAGTTGTGTTTTCATGAATAGGAAGTGTCTAAAGGTTATGGCAAAACCTATCAATCAAATCACTAACCTAGTTGATTAACATTCACATACACAAGTCGGTTATTCCAGAACGTAAACAAGCATGAGAGGTGTGTAATAGTTGTGGCAAAACCCATCAAGTGAAGTGTTCTACTCTAAACAAGCAAGCATACATTTACATTTATCAACACATTTCAAAATCGAGCATTCATTTTCATTCTTTAATGCATGTATGAACATCATCTCCACCCCCAAAGGGGGATGAAACTACTCACTAATAATTACACTACAAACCACATTAACAAAACGAAACATTCTAATGGAAGGCAATGAAAGTAAGCAATCAAGAAATATTAAAGAAGGTAAATGAAAGGAAACTAAACTAGAGAAGCATGCAAGATTTAAAAGACAAGGCAATATTAAAAGAAACAAAAAATATATATTTAATTAACATGACGCACATTGCCAGTGGCATTCTTCTCCACCTTGAGTTTTCACTTCAAGGCTTTTACTCCTAGTAGAGAGAATGCCACCATGCAATGGGTGAATACAAATGAGGAGGAAGAGTTCTATTTGTAGGCATGAAAAAAGGTAACCGGGTATAATAACCCGGTATGGGACTAATACAACCTTTCTAGAATACACCTAAACGTATAACCCTTGTCCTGATGAAACCAGGTCTAATTCAGAGACAAATGGACCGCTAATTGGCGGTCTTGGCCCGCCAATTGGCGGTCACTTTGTCCGGGATCCGACCCATTTTCGGATATGTTCTTTAGTTTTGTAATTCTTCACATGGGGTGCACTCGGTTTGGTTAGTGGAGTGTCGGCCCGAATCTAATTGCCAAAATACTCCTCATGATGGTGTGGAGTTTTTTGATTTTCACATTGGCCCTTTGGTTTTACGTTCGGGTCCCTCACTTGTGCATCTTAGTCCATAAGTCTTGCAACTTAGTCATTTTTCTTGCTTTTAGGTCCTTTTATGCCTCTTCCCCCCAATCCTGTTTATTTCCTGAAACTCATACATAAAACTCGTTACGTAGCATTATTTAGGTTCAAGATAATTGATATAAGACACAAATGAATGCATGAAATGATGTCAATAAACAATGAAGAAAAAAGATCTAGAAAAGTTCACAAAAGGAACAAAAATGCTTAACATGCTTCTATGTAGTCAAAGTCAATCATTAGATAAACATGGTTTAGTATGCAATGCTTGATATGTTAAAAACCATGTGTCTTACACTATTTTGAATGGAAAGAAATTTTTTGTTAATCGAAGTTCCTCAAGTGTGTGGGCTCCCAAAGCAAAAATGGTTCTGCTTCCTAAAGCTAACATTCAAGGACCCAAAATTGTTTGGGTACCGAAATCTACACTTGTAGGAGGATGGGAGATCGGTAGTGACTGGCTGAACATGAAAGTTGAATATCAAGCCGGTTGCACTATCGAAAAGAGAATCGGAACCACAATCGGGGAATGCAAGTTGGGTAACAATCTTTAATTTTTCTCATATATAATTGGTTCCAATAGTGTAACCAATAGTTGTGGTCGACCATTATACCTTCACCCTTGCCAAAACCCTAGATTGGTCGACCGAACGCTTTCCAGGTTCATCGATGACTTAAGCTAAAGCCTAAGTGGTTTGACTGTTCACTTATTCATTCGAACGTTTCTTTATTCTTAAAGAAACGGTTGACCATTCCACTTGATCTGGTCAACCGTTGAGGGACAAAATTGTTGATCCTGAGTTTCTGATTTGTGTATCTTTCACACAACTCATCCAATTCTTCCCCAACAATTATATCTCTCTAGGAGCTTATAAATAGATGTCCATACACCTTGTTTACACAACTCTTACACTTCCAATTGTCTTATACATCTAAGAGAGGCTCCCAATCCCCAAATCCTACACTTCAGGCCTAAAACTTCCACACCTTTGATCAATTCCATATTATACCCAAAGTGTGCTCAAGTTAGAGAGTGTTGATCCACTCAAGTTGTTGTCAAAATAAGTAGAGGTTTCAGTGACAGTCCGATATATCCCTCTCAGATTGTGAGAGGAAAAAACCAAGTCCGCGAGGTTGTTCACGGAGCTTGCTTTGTAAAGGCGTCTCTCTCTGCTAGGAACATGGAGTGTATAGTGAAGTCGTGAGCGGAGCTTTCAAGAGATGAAGTAGGCAGGAGGTCGAACTTCTATAAAAAACCTCGTGTCTTTGTGATTTGCATTGTTTCTTCCCTTCTTGTCTCTACTTACTTTAAATTGTTTTTGCTGTAACTATTGTCTAATTAAGTAGGGATTAAAGTTGACATTATTAGATATTAAGTAGGTCATCATTCCTTACAATAACATGTAGGAGGATAAACATTTAATTTAAAAAGGATAATGTTGAATGTGTAAAAGAACACATTACATTTAAAAAGGATAACGTTGAACAAGTAAAAAGGACAAACATTACATTAAAAAGGATAACGTTGAAAATGTAAAAATGACACATTACATTTAAAATGAATGACATTGAACATGTAAAAAGGACAAACATTACATTTAAAAAGGATAACATTGAACATGTAAAAAGGACAAACAATACATTTAAAAAATATAACGTTGAACATGTAAAAAGAACAAACATTACATTTATGATGGATAACGTTGAACAAGTAAAAAGCACACATTACATTTAAGAAAGAACATGTCAAAAGGACAAACATGACATTTAAAAAGGATAACGTTGAACATCTAAAAAAGGCAAATATTACATTTAAATAGGAAAACTTTTAACATGTAAAAAGGACAAACATTACATTTAATAAAGATAACGTTGAACATGTAAAAAGGACAAACTTAAGTGATCAGCCAAACTATTTTTTCACGGTCGAGGTCGACCAGTGATGTTCGACCTTTAACCCATCTCATTTGACCGAAAAGTTAAGGTTTTTTCTCTTCTCTTGTTTTGTTTGACCGTTATTCCTTATCGTTGACCAAAAATATCGGACAATTTTTACCTCTATTTTCGGTCAACCGTTATTCCTTCTCCTTCGATTGAAAATTTCAATATTTTTCTCCTTATCTTCACCATTTAAAAGCTTCATTGCTACCTCTTTGTCTGCTAGGCGTAGAGTTACTATCTACTTTCACTCACTCATCATTTACTAGAATTTTCAAACTAGCCAATGAATAACGAATCCCAATGTCAAACATATAGTGCACATTGTCAGAGGATAACAAGGTCATTCAGACATAATATTCTCAAGGAAAAAATAAGACAGTTATAGATGATGGTTCAAGTGATTGCCATTGGGAAGAAATAAATAACTGAAGATCCTCCAATGTTGTGTCTTTAAGCAGATATGTTCCTCTAACCTCACCGTGGTAAACACACAATATCATGAGTTTGTCCATCTTTGAAATCTATTAATAATGGAAGAGAATGATAATATGGTTTAAAAGTACACAACTAAATATGTGTAATTTATGGAGTACTAAAAGTTTGTGAATTAATTCCATAATCCATTAAAGGCAAAATTTATCTATTAGTACATTATAACATAACAAGAACACATTGAAAGAAAAAAATTCTGAAACATAACATACAAGTATGTTTTTGCAATAAATTAATCAAATATATATAAGACAACAAGCAAGATACTATATAATGACAAACACGTATTTAGAGCCATGGATTGTTCCTTGGTGTGAGAAAGTGAGATGTACCCATCCATGAACAATCAACAAAAAAACAAAAGAAAAACTCATCATCAACACCCTTACCAACAATACAAAGACAATAATTTAAAAAGAAGAAATGATTTATTGCTGCATATGTTCAACAAACTACAAAGGTTTATCATTCCCTATAAATACTAAGGAAACAATCAAAGGCAACATTTGACAAATTACAGTTATATACTCACGCTTAACATCTAATCCCGAAATCCCTTGCATACAAGTATAGAAACAGGAACCACCATTTTCATCAATCATTATCATTCAGTTATTAAGTTATAATAACATACGAAACATAATTAATCAAAAGGAAAACTACATTTTCAGAAGTTTTTTGAGATATTAAAATCATGGGTTCAAAGAAATTCACGAAATGAGGATAAAAAACAAAAAAATGAACAACTCACACTATCATTGCCTTAAATGTTGAATCTCACAACTTGAGTTTCAATAAAACATTTGAGATGGGAATTGTTTTTAGAAATGAGGGAATAAAGGAAAGTGGAGGCCAAAATTATGGGTTTCTCTTGCTAAAGCCCTAAGTTTAAGAGAATGTCACTATTGTAATTAGTTAGAAGTGAGAAGGGTAGTTTTGGAAAAATAAAGAGGTCATGACCTAAGAATAATGTTGAAAAGTCAACCCCTTTATCATTGAAGTAGAGCCACATTTGTGACCTTGAATTAATTTCCCCTAAAAAACTGAAAATTGGAAAAAATAGAGAGGTAGATATTGGATAGAGGGAAACGAAGAGAGAGAATGGAAAGAGAGAGAGAGAAAGGATGTCTGTATTATTTCTTGAATAAATTTGGATGAACAACTTTTCCAAATCCTCAAAAAAAATCTAAGTGCTATTTCGAAAAATTATTAACTTAATAATCATTTACTTAACACAATATGATGGAAAAGATAATAGGGTGGAATAATTCAAAACAAAACGGCAGCAACATTTATATGTTTAATCAAACTTTTCAATGGCACGACCATAAATAAATGAAACGCTACAACATGAAACGCTACAACATGAAACCAATTAATATTTATGAAAAATAAAATGATTCAATTGAGATCAAAAATAGAGTGAACCAAAATTCAGACCAAAATGTGATCATGATTTAATTTTAGTTTTTTCATAAACCAAAAATTTCGATTCAAGTTGAGCTTGGAATAAGAAAAATCGACTCATGGTTGATAAATTCTAACTTTTTTCCGTATAAGTTTTGATGTAAATTGCTTAACTAATTTAACTTAAAATAAATAAATCATTAACAAAGTTTTCTTTAGCCCCAAGTTTTCTTTAGCAACATTTAAAGTGAACACACCAAGTTTTTAGCACCATTGCCAAGGAGGTGCTCTGTACAGCCTTTGGTTTGGACGATTCGAGTGGGTTTAATCTTTCTTTTTAGTTTTGTGTATTTCAGGGACGTCTCAACATCCAGGGTAGGCACTAGGAGAAATTTGGAGCAGTGGAAGGCTATTTGGACCGCTAATCAGCGGTCTGGAGCCGCCAGCTGGCGGCTTGGTGACATTTTTTTGCTCCAAATTTTGTTCTGTTGTTTCTTATTTCAATTTAGTGGTCTGGGAGCTCAATTTTGCACGTTGTGACCTGTAGTTTGCTCCCAGATCAATCAATTCCCCTTTTTAAGACAACCTGGAGCATAAAACTCGAATCAAAAGATTTGACCAATTGACATCTAGGTCATGCATCACTTGTAGACCTTGCATGCACATTGTCTTTCATTTGCTTTAAATTCCTGTTGTCAATTGTTGGCATGAGGTACGTGCACCCATTCTCTCTTTCATGCAAGGTTAGAGCATCAATTAGTTAGTAAGGTTCATTGTAACAAGAGTGAGGTGAGTTCTTGTTTGGTGAGTTGCTTGCTAGCCTGAGATTTCAAAACATCTTTAAGGGGCATCACCTATAGTCTTCAAAGATAAGTTTAGGGATTTCATTACCCCTCCCTTAGGACTCGGGCACATTAGGAGAGTGATACGGTCACGACCGTCATAGCCTGATCGGCGTTGCCCACTTTGTCGATAGTAGGAGAGATGAGATCTCCGGATGTTGACTCACTTGCTGGGCTCTGTGGTCTTCATCGTAGGGAGGTGAGGCGTGTTGAGGTCATGTGACCTCACAGTTAGGCATTGTCTAGCTGTAAGTACCTATAGTGATCGTAGGCTGCTTCAGCCGTGTTTGCTAGACTAGGCTTCTACCCTCACCCTTTACCCACGCTAGCTTTAGGGATTCTTTCCTTCTCCTTTAAGTCATCTTCTTCTCAGCTACTTCTACGTTCTAGTCTCCTCGCCATTACACTCTTTGTTAACGTTTTAGGGTCGAGTCGAGCACTTTTTGCGAGCTTGGCTTCGTGGTGGTGAGAGTGGTCGACTCGAAAGTTCTTTGGCTATATGGATGGTTACATGGGTGACCATCCATATCATTATTGGGACGAGGACAATTCTCCCTGGTATTCCGGACCCATGCAGCCTGGGGTGGCTCAGACAAACATCCCGTAGGGTTGGGACAATTTTAATTATGTTGCTGAGCAATCTTCATATTGGGGTAATATGAGAGAGGCACCGACTGCTAGACCACCATCTAGTTATGTCGGATCATATGTTGGTCAACAAATTGAGACATTACAACAACCTTTAGCCTCTTTCATGCATGTGGTAGATGACATGAGTGCATTGGTAGGTCCAGTAGTTGTACCGTGTGAGTATTAAGCTTTGAGTGGTCATGTTTTCGGGGAATGTCCTTATGTTCCCCCAGAGCCTGAGTATGAGCACACCTTTTCCCAAAATGCTCATTGTGACCTTGACACATCCGCATACAACCAGAGAGGGATGGATTCGTGGGGAGACAATTCTTATTCAAATTCTTATACATCATTCCGACCCCCGTATCTTCCTTCGAAATTCCCAGAATTCTACCAACACCCTACTCCCAATCATTGGACTCATTCTCAGCCCTTCCACACCCTACCCTAAAATTTTCCAAGCTCTGAATTGAGCCTCACAGTTGACCATAGACATGATACCTTAAAACAAACTTTCCTTACGTTCATGGAAATCACTCACCAGTCCATGCAAAAATATGGCAATGCAAGTGAGTCAGATCATGAAGAAATTACGTGAACGTGACGAAGGAAACTTTCTGGTCAACATGAGGATTCATCTTTTGATATCGAAACACCACCACATCCACAAATTCAAAACACATTCTTTCTGATTAAAACTCCTAGTTAGTCTGAGGGCCTTGGGGTTTCAATTCACGATCACTTGGTGGGGGATTCAATTCAAATTGAGAATAGCATGGACCAGCTTCATTATGAGTCGGCACAAGATTGGTCCTTATTTTTTTGTCCCGTGGACCTTGAGCCACATGATCATTATGTTGTACCTCTTAAGGACTCACCGCTGGTGGAGCAAGAGCTCCCTAGTACCCTTAATTTCAAACGACCTGATGAGAGTTTCCCTCTCATTATTGTTCTTGATCAACTTGAAAATGATGGGACATCAAACAACTACATTGCCAATGAGTGTATTGGGAGTTCCTTAGAGGATACCTTGGGTAAGAGACTCACTTTCTATTCACCTGGTGAGTCTGACATGCCTAACGAGGTTCTTCACCTCATTCTGACCCACCAACTTGTTGGTTGGAGAGTTTGGATTGACGAGCATAACTTCAATTCTGCGTTTTGAGAAACTCTTCTTCCGTTTCACAATATGTCCCAAACTATTGAGAGGTTCAAACTCTTTCAGTTTGATCCTTTGAATCAGACGCTTTGGTGTCAAATTCATGAGCATCTCCTTTCATCTTGTGCTCTTTGTGAGGGGGGGGAACACGTATGACTATTCTGGCCTCACGTGGTGTCATGTTCCCATTCCAAGAGCATTGACCCACTTTTAAGGTTCCCATTTGATGTCCTTTTCACAATGAAGATGAGATCTTATTTTTTTACATAGTTATGTTTCAACAAGAAAGAAAAACAAAAACAAAAGAAAGAAAAAACTCCACCAGTGAGCACTGATTGTTGGAGGCTCGAACGCTTCTGTGTTTAGGCCCCATTTGTTTCATGTATTTATATCCCTTCTTTAGTATTTCACAAGTTTTGAGGGGAATTCGGGTTTATTTCCATCAACATGACCATGAACTTCCCTTTGTGCTTCCCGTTGGAGAGATCTTTTCTTTTTCATGCCTGTATCCATGTAGTATCATGCTCACATTCATTGATGACAATGCATGAAGTATGTGTGGGGGAGTGTTTTACGTGTGTACATAGTTGAGTATTTCTCCTTTTTTTGTTTTTCTGTGTGCATTTTAAGGGTCATGTTAGTGTGTTGCATTTAATATTGATATATATGGTTGCCATGATCCTTGGGTGACTTGTCTTCTTTTGCTTGCCTAGTGCTTTAAATTTTTTCATGTCTTTCAAAATCATCACGTGTTTGCGAAAGAAAATGTCTTGTTGGTTTTGCGTATGTTTGGCATTTGCAAAACCAATTAGAGGCAAAGTAAAAAGAAAGCTCCCAAAAATTGACTTGAAGTTGATGCAGTAGGATATCTAGTACACTGGCTTTAGGTCTTATATAGTCATGAGGTTGCACCCCGGTTTTCCCTCGGGGGGAGAGTAATCATAGGGTTTCAGTACTCAAACAAATTAAGAAAGTCCACCCAGATCTAGTGAGTGAAAATTTCATGTTTGTTAGTATAAGGAAATTTGTCGTATTCAGGGACCCTTAAAATCTTGTTGTGAAACTTTAAGTGTAGGGGTTTTGGTTCCCATGTAGATAAGAAATAAATAAATGGTGTTCTCTCTTCTCGCCTGGCTCCTATCACTCGTGAAATGAGGTCCGAGAGGACTTAGTGCCTGGTGCTTTCGAGTCATCTTACACGGGTGGTAGAGATAGTCCTATGTGGAAATTTGGGGGAAGGTGTACGTGATAGTGTAAGTCCTCACAAGCAATGATCCATAAAACCAGACCCTGGGAGAATCAAACACCAACTAGTATAAATCATAATGCTCCAACAAGAAAAGAAGAAGAAGAAGAAGAAGAAGAAGAAGAAAGAAGGCAAATAAGAACCTTAATGGACTTTACACGATGTATCACTTTAAGAAGTTAAGGTCGCCCATGT
This sequence comes from Triglochin maritima, assembly GCA_963682175.1. NCBI lineage: Eukaryota > Viridiplantae > Streptophyta > Magnoliopsida > Alismatales > Juncaginaceae > Triglochin > Triglochin maritima. The sequence goes on along the minus strand of OY821771.1, from coordinate 20,515,471 downwards.
CTTCACTTAAGTCCTTAATTTACTTTCACCAATGGTTCATTAGTCTAGGTGTGTGGACTGAATACATATATAGAGTCGGCCCGTAGAATTACCGTGTCCAATGATCGACAAAAATGAGTCCATCGAGTCGTGTTGCTAGGTTTATTAATGCATCTATGTTCGGATTTTGTGGGTGTATCCGCTGAAAACCCTCAAGGGACAACACTCCCCTTCTTGGCGACAAGGAGGTTTAACAGTTTGTTGCACGTGCTAAGTGCAACTGTTATTCCTACGAAAGTGAGTTAGGATTTTCGTATTTTTCGTATTTTTTTTCCTTTCTTTCATTTTCCCTTTCTTTGTTTTGCTCGGGACTAGCAAAAGATAGGTGTGGGGGTATTTGATTGTCATCATATCATGCATATATTTGTGTCTTATATCCTTAATTTTTAGCCTAAGTAATGCAGCATAACGAGTTTTATGTTTAAGTTTCAGGAATAAACATGTTTGAGAAGAAGAGACTCGAAAATGACTTAAAAGCAAAGAAAATGACTAAGTTGCAGGACTTATGGATTGAGATGAAAGAGAGAAGGACCCGGACGTAAAACTAAAAGAAGCAATGAGCAAATCAAGAGGCTCCACACCATCATGAGGAGTATTTTGGCAATTAGATCCGGGCCTAACCATCAACAACCAAATCTGGTTCATCAAACATCAAGAAATCAAGCCAGATCCGAGCCACTGAAGTGCCGACTTGATCAGAGGCATCCAAACCACCAATTGGTTTTCCCAGACTGCCAGTTGGCGGTCCAAATGTATCCAAATGTTTCATGGTTTGGTCGGGTGTTCGATTATGTTTTTTATGTCCATTTATAGTATGTGTTTAGTCCCATACTGGGGGATTGTCCCCGGTTACCTTTTTCTATAACTATAAATAGAACTCTTCCTCCTCCTTTGTATTTACCCATTGCTTGGTGGCATTCTCTCTACTCAGAGTAAGTGTTGGAGAAAAACTCAAGTGGAGAAGAATGATGCTTGTATGTGAGTCATGTAAATAAAATAATTTTCTTAGTTAGTTTTATATTGTCTCTTTCAATTCTTGCATGCTTAGTTTAATTTGGTTTTGTCTTCTTTTCCTAATGAGTAGTGAGTAGTGAGTCGTTTCATCGCCATTTGGGTGGAGGTAATGTAGAATATGTGATAGTGATGGGTTCTTTCATTTGTGCTACTTCATGTGCTTAATATAGATCTATACATGTAGCAAGCTTAAACTTATATTAGATGGGATAATGTCCACACTAGGTACTTATGTCATGCTAGCTTTAAAGTTTATCTTGTTGCTTGTAATGGTTTGATGGGAATGGCTTGTTATGTGTGGATCCATGTTTGGTGCACATTCACATGAATGATTTAGGTTCTATGTAGGATTGATTGATGCTCTAATGGCCACAATAGGTACTTGTTGCATGCTTTATAATCTAAAATTAACCTCAACTTCATGTGAGATATGAATGTTCATGGTTTGTCATGTAGTGTTGTGTATCCTACACTTAGATTCTACACTAGCTTCTACTTGTATGCCACACAAACTACACTTGTTCCAAATTGAAATAAAGACCCACTCACGCACTCATACCTACCCACCTCCACTCCATGGGGGTTTAGTCCACTTGTTAGTTCCTTCGTAGTTTAGTTTAGTGTAATCAACTTCTTCTCCCCTCTCTTTCCACTTGCCTTCAAAAGAACTAGAGTTGACACACCTCCCTTTGGATCGACCCGTATTTTCCACGTCTTCACCGACGTCCTGCACCAGCGGTATTTAAAATGAACACATTAGTGTACTTCCCCATCATTTTTTGACATTATGGTGGATTTAGTGGTTAATCTAGTCCAAGAAATTTAATTATTTAGACCAGTATTTCTGAGATATATTGTATCCTTTCGAGCGGTACATGGGTGTGTTGAATGATTATTGTAACAATTGACGGAGGTCCGATGCCAGCATTATTGAGGCTACATAGTCTAGGTGGTTACTGGCTTCTGTAATGAGTACTTGACTCATACAAAATGTGTTGGACTTTCTAAGAATCGTCACGAAGACTTGGTTCGAGGTAAAGGTACACGTGGTGCAAAGTTCATAGTCCGACGGTTGAAGATCTCTATAAGGTATATTTTTATGTATTGTACAATTTCGATGATGTTCAACCTTTTCTAGAAGAGCACATGTCCATACTGAAGGAAAAACATCCTACATGGAATAATCAATAAATGGTTAATGCTCACAATAAAACATTCCTTGATTGGTTTAAGAAGACCGTAATGTTTCTGAGACTTTGAAGTGGTTTGCCTATATGCCTAATCTTGTTGTCACTATTTATCATGGTTAGGATATCAATAGATATCCCTTCTACACCAAAATGGATGATGATAAAAGGACAATGCAAAATAGAGGGTCAGTTTAGTTGGTGAATCTTTGCGTATCTCTAGTTCCAAAGACAAAAATCCTATAAATCCCAATATGTCATATTACAGTCAAATTAAGGATACATGGGGGTTGAACTTCACCCAATTCAATGTAATAGTAGTTTTAAATGCCAGTGGGTAGACAATAACAGCAACCTTCAGGTGGATGAGTTGCAATTTACCTTGGTGAACCTTAACCAAGATTGAAGGAAGATCTTTTTATTTTGGCATCTCAAGCAAAACATATTTTAATGAAGCCTGTGATAATCAATGGTTGGTCATTTTAGAAGGGAAACAACATTTTATTTTTCAATAGGATATCAATGATATTGATGAAATTCCCCCATTTTCAACACAAGCTCCTGAATTGAAGTCAGTCGATAAAGATAGAAATGTAGATAGCTTACTTATTTGGGAGGATCATCATTGAGGAATATGGATCGAAGATCTTGATAACAAAAGGTGAAAAAGAAAATTTGAAAGGTCAACATACTATTTTATGAATTTATGTTAAGAACTCATGAGTTAATTACTTTATTTGGTTTTTTCCAGGTGATTGACTCTCTCCCAAGGATGGATTTGCTGTTGCACATTACACTTGCTCTACAATGACATCTTGTTGATACATTTTCTAGTTGTTGTTAGATTGTCTATTGTTCTTTACATTTGCAATTGTTAAATTTGGTGTTGTTTGGATTTGATGTTGTACCTTACATTTTGCTTTAGTTACATTTGCTATGGTTGAAATTAAAGTGAATGTGGTGCAACTTATTTTCGAATGTTAGGAGATTAATTGAGAATTTATAATAAAACATATTTTTGTCCAGAAATCAATTTAAAAAACATAACAAGTCAGATATATTGCTAAAGTCTGACGTCACATGTCCTTTAATTTGTTTTTTGGGCCATTTTATTTTTTTTAAAAAACAAATCCGACATGACATGTCTTTTTTTAATATCTAGCGACCTTTTGTTACTTGTAATAAGACATAGCATGTCAGGGTTTCTACCTATATCCGACGTGAGATGTCCTTATTTTAATTTTATCGATATTTTTTTAAGAATAACACATAACACGTCGGCTTTTTGGTAAAAATGAGACGTGACATGTCTCTTTTATTTTAATTTTGCCGACCATCTATTTCTTCATATTATGACATAGCACGTCAATTTTATGGCTTAAATCCAACATGACATATCCCTTTTATTTTAATTTCATACTTCCTTCACACATTAAAATGTTTAATATGATAACTAGTCTTTTTTTTGGTTTGTAGGAACTACGAGCGCTTAACCAGAAATGACAATTGAGGATAAGTTTCAAGTCAAATTATTGCGATGGGGGGTGGGGAGATACCGTTAAGTGGAGGAGACAATGATGGTCGAAAAGGTTGCGAGAAAAAGCAAGAAGCTTTAAATGCTGGTTTGAGTCAAGAGCAAGCAAGTAATTTGCCTCTTCCGTCTCCCCTAGCTAGACAAGATAAATAGAAGAGAGCATGTGTTACTCCGGACAGAAGTTCCATGAACTTCGGAGTCGGTAGAGATTGCAACAAAGAATGTAAGTGGTTGCATTTAATTCTTGAGTTTTGTATACTACCTAATTAATTAATAAAATAATGTTTAATATTTGGTAATGATATAGTTTCCAAGATTCTTGTATTTCGTAATACGATGATGTTACACTACAAACTTCCCAAGGCGAATTTGTTTCAGAGGGCAGAAAAAAAATATTTTGGTTGAAGCCTGGGTAGAGACGAACATGCTAGTAGAGTACGTGGTGTCGGTAGTCGAAGAAGACTACGACAATAGTATGAGTGATCCTCCTCAAAACACGATTATCGAAACATTCAAGTGAATTGTGAAGAAAAGATTTGTAGGGATGTTATTTTGTTCTAATAATATTTCTTTGTGTTTCAGGATAGTGTTCCATCGTCAAAAGCATCTTCTCCTCGGGAGTTGTATGACGAAAGTCATTTGCATGTGTATTGCAGAATGTTGTACACTCTTGTAAAAAGTAAATCTAAAGATTATACAGTACAAGGTGTTATGCAGGAAGAAATGGTAGGCAAAACAACCGAGGGCGGCAAAGAAGCAATGCTATTACTCTGCATGAGTGATGTCCTGCAGTTTCTGAAGATGGAAATATTGTGTATAACGATCATTCAGGTTCACTCGAAATGAGTCATGTTTGTCTTTTCGTACATGTTTATTTAATGGTGTTAATTTATTTATATTAGGATTTCATACCAAATACGGAATGACAAAAAATATGGTTATGTGTGTCCCATTCTAATGTGGAAACCACCACATCCAAATGAAGACAACAAATGTTCAAAGTTTGCGGCGGTGCTGCACGCATATATCAAAGAGGGTGGGCTTTTATCTAGTACTATATTGCGAGGTGTATGTAGCTCATTATATTTATAATACTTTCAATTTCACTATATTTCATTTAGGAAGGATAAAGAAGATTAGCATTGATCTAATTGATGAAGTAATTTAACATGAGTGACTTTCAGTAATCATTGGATGTTAGCAGTGGAACAACCTGATACGTGGAAGACCTACTGGTTTGATTATTTACATCAAAGAATCCCATGGAAGATTTAATGAATATTATTCAATTGTAAGTTATTTAGAACAACCGAGGGTGGAAAAGAAGCAATGCTATTACTCTGCATGAGTGATGTCATGCAGTTTCTGAAGATGGAAATATTGTGTATAATGATCATTCAGGTTCACTTGAAATGAGTCATGTTTGACTTTTTCGTACATGTTTATTTAATGGTGTTAATTTATTTACATTAGGATTTTATACCAAATGCGGAATGACAAAAAATAAGGTTGTGTGTCCCATTCTAATGTGGAAACCACCACATCCAAATGAAGACAACAAATCTTCAAAGTTTGTGGCGGTGTTGCAAGCATATATCAAAGAGGGTGGGCCTTTTTATAGTACTATATTGGGAGGTGTATGTAGCTCATTATATTTATAATACTTTCAATTTCACTATATTTCATTTTGGAAGCACAAAGAAGATTAGCATTGGTCTAATTGATGAAGTAATTTAGCATGAGTGATTTTCAGTAATCATTGGATGTTTACAGTGGAACAACCTGATACGTGGACGACCTACTGGTTTGATTATTTACATCAAAGAATCCCATGGAGGATTTAATGAATATTATTCAATTGTAAGTTATTTAGAACAAGTCCCCCCTATATTTTCTAAGATAATGTGTTGTTATTGAATGTTAGAATCATTTTTTTGAATATTACATATTTTGTTCCGGGCATTGAGATCTCTTAATGCTTGGGTGTTCGAAGGTCTTGACCAAGAAGGAAAGTAACTTGGCATGGCATGAAGGTAAGATGATCCAATAATGTTTGTTTTGATAATATGCATTATACTTTGCATTAATTCCGTTGTTTTCCTAATATACGTGACATCTTAATTGTAGTGTTGTAAAGAAGTTGGAAATACTGAATGTGGTTACAACATAATGAGGTATATGGACTACCTTGTTAAGATAGGAGTGACATGAGGAAATTTAAGATCGGTTAATTTTGATATATATTCTATTGTGCTAACATCTACAGGTGATCAAGACTCGAAGAAGAATGAAACGAAGTCAAGACATGTAATCATAGCTTATTGAAGACATGTATTTTTACCTTTTATTTGAGTCTTAGGAACTTATGTGAACTTGAGCATACAAGAGTTAAAATCTATTCACATACACACTAGGTTCCTTGTAGAAGTCACACCAAGTTTCACATCGATTGGGCTTCAATAGATCATCTAAACCTTAACTAAAAAATCACTTAAAGCAAACCTAAATTGTTTGTGCAAAATGGTTGACCGGAACCAGTTCTCTGTTCGACCGTTTCTATCAATTATTCATTTAACCAATAATATTTTTACGCAGCACAACCTATCTGAAAGGAATGTGTTCTTAAAGTTTTACCTTTTTATGTCAATTATTATGAATTGAATGTGCGAACATTTTGCTTCTTGATTAATGTATTCGTGTTTTGGAAGTGTTAAGGAAAAGACTCTTGGTCCTTAACCGTAGAGCTCTAAAAGATAATGGTTTACATAAATCAAAAGTAATTCACAATAATAGTGGTTAACATGGAACATTAATTACCGAGATAAGATTGTCATGTTGGTTAAGAGAGATATTGTAGCTCTACAAATATTTAACAACATGAGTATATGAAATGGGAAATGTTTTTTTTCATATATTGAATTGACCTAACAAATGAAACATTCTAGAATTGTGTTGTGTCATTAATGTTTCATTGTGTGTTTGAATCCGAAGATATGAGACCTATATCTTTTCACACAAGAAGTGTATGATTTGATTATTGTCAATAGCTATCAATGAGTATAGTAATAAATGTATTAGTTGGTTATACATGACTTGTGCCGGAAAAGATGATATGTCAAAAGATTATCATTTCCCCTCTTGACTTGAGTTATGATATTGTTGGGCCCCTTGATAAGTTAATTATAATGTGAACAATGTAACTTGTATATAATTACAAATTTATAATTAGCTTGAGAGATGAAGAAATGAATATATAATACAGATGACACATTTTGACTTTGTATAATATTCTCAATATGATGAGGCAAATGATAGACACAGTGATATTTTACATATCACTAAGTCGATCGTGTTTAGTACGAGTGAGCAAAACATCTTTGTTATTTGGGTAACTATAATGTGTAGCTACATATCATTTATAGTTTATGATATTATATGTTTTATATCATTGCCAACATAACTTAGATCCTCCTATATGTCACACCACAAAACTGGGAAACAAGAAATATGATTTTATATTTTATATGATGTATTAAGTTTCACATGTTATGAAATAATATACATGTGGTAAAATAATAAAATCAATATGTCATAAAAAAGACATGGTTAAAATAATAAATGAATTCGTATGAGATATATATATATATATATATTTTATGGGGTATAATGTTTTGACATTATACATGATAAGTTATTACATGTTATAATGTGATATACAACATTATAACAGATGAATTTGCTAAAACTCCAAAGTCCAAATTTTGTTGGATATTAATCCAAAATTTGGTGGAGTAAAAACAATGAAAAATGGTCCAACCGTTTGACCACGTTTTTGCATATATTAATAAGAGAATGTTTACTGATAATGGCTGAATTTAAGCCACATTGGTCAAAGGTAGTTATGGGATGATGATGTGGCAAAATAAACACGACATCAAGTGCAAAGTGGTTTCACATGATGTGGTTTAGTGGTGATGTAAACAAGAGATCATGTGCAAGTGGTTTGCAAATGATGTAGTTTAATGGAGAGATTAACAAGGGATTGTTGGATTTCATGTTTAATTATACATATATATTTTCGAAATTTTTATGTATAATAAGGATCAATGACAATTTTCTACGATTTATTTCATGCATGTATCAGTTTGTTTTAATAACTAGTTCCAAAACTTATTAAAAAAAACACAAGGGACTCCGAAATTCATACCTAGAAGTTCTCTAAAACTTCTTGATGTTCCAGAGACGTTGAGGAAGACGATCGTCGCTTCCCGTTGTGCCGGATGCCTCCGAGTGTTCACCGAAACCCTAAACAAGGTTGCAGAGAAAGGAGCTAGCCAATCAATCTCCAAACTAGCTTAGAATCTAGCTACAAACCCCTTCCTTAATCTCTGAGATTTCTCCTTCCAAAGACTTAGAAAACTAAGAGAATTTTCATGGATTTTTGTGGTGAATTTAGGAGAGAAAATATTTAGCAAACTTCTAACATAATTAAGGAGAATAAGGACCTATTTTTAGGCTCCAATCTTATTCTCAATCATGGCTATTCTTAAGCTATGTTTTCTTGACATTTTCTCTCACAAACTAATTCCAAAATGCATTATATGCACCCACAAAACGTTTGACCAAGTTTGGAGCTAATCCAACCATTGATCAAATTAATCTCTTAATAATCAAAGGTAGAAAATCGATTGGGACTCGGTCTACCGAAACATACTCGGTTAACCGAATATGTCACGTTCGGATTTCCGTGCACTTGACAGATGACCGATTCTTAAGGAGAATAATTCTTCTTAACCGTTCGGACGTATTCGTGTTTTTGACCGGGTGCCATTCGGTTAACCGAAAATATCGGAACTGGACATTGTTCGGTCGACCGTTTCTGGTTCGGTACACCGATCCAGAGTTCCAGGCACTTTGGTCAAGTTCGGTCAATCAACTTAACCATCCGTTCCACGTTCGGTTGACCGATCCACAGATCCTTCGGTCGACCGAACCATAACGGATTACCGAACTTCTACCCGATTTTGCCTTTTCAAATTTTGGATTTATTTCCAACAAAATTTGAACTTTAGGGGTTTTAGCAAATTCACAACTTATGCAATATATTATCATATGCAATAATAAATTATTGCACCCCATAATATATGCATCTCATATGAATTTATCATGATTCTAATTATGTTATATACAACATAATTGATTTTACTTGTTCACCACATGTGTCATATTTTCTATAAGAAACCTGACACATCATATGAACCAAAAATCAAGCTTCTTGTTTCCCGGTTTTTGCGGTGTGATCTATGGGAGGATCTAGACTAAGTTGGCAGTGATATTAAGAGCTTAATATCACAAGCTATAAGCGGTATCTAGCTACACATTATAGCTCCCAATTAGTTAGATGTCTTAATTCCACTCGAACCAAAACCCGATCCATTTAGTGATGGAGTGCACCACTTGTGTCCGTCCCTTGCCTCATGATATTAATAATACACACAAAGTAGTATTGTGTCATCTTTGTATTAGTATTCATTTCTTGATCTCTTTAAGCCAGTTATAAATATGTGACTTAACTCAAATCACATTGTGCACATTATAACTTTGCTTTATCAAGGGGCCCACTAATATCATCACTCATTTAAGAGGGGCAATGATAATCTCTTGACTAACTATCTTCTCCAACAAAAGTCATACTTAACCAACCAATGCCTTTACACTACACTCATCGATAGCTCAAGACACTAGTCTAATTAAGCAATTCTTAAGTGATCGGATATAAGTCTCATATCAAAGGACCAAAGACACAGTAAAACATTAATGACACAGAAAACACAATTCTACAATGTTTTACTTATTAGGTCCATTCAGTATACAAAAGTAATATCTTCCTCTTTTGTGTACCCGTGTTGTCACTCACTTGTAGAGCTACAATGATCTATGACCAACACGACAATCTTAACTCGGTAATTAATGTCCCATGTTAATTACCATGATTGCGAATACCTTTTGTTTTATGTAAACCAATATCTTTTAGAGTTCTACGGTTAAGGACCAAGAGCCTCCTCCTTAACACTTCTAAAAGACGAATAACATAAACAAGGAACAAAATGATTGCTCATTCAATTCATAATAATTGACATTTAAAAGTAAAACTTTTAGAACACATTCCCTTCAGGGATCATGTGTAAGTGGTTTGCACATGATGATGATGGTTAGAGAAAATCCTATAAATAGGTCCCTCCTCCCTTCCTTATTAATACTAATGCAAATTTCTTCCCTCTCCAATTTTTCCATCTTTCCATCCAAAATTCTCTTAGTTTTAATTATGTGCTAGAGATTAATTTCTTTGGAGAATAGAAATGGTTATTAGCTAGATTCTTACCTTGATTTAGAGATAGATTGACTAACTCATTTCTCTCTAATCTGTTTAGAGTTTGGTGAACACTTCGAGGTGAATCGGCAGACGATTCAATGGGCAACACAATTCCGGATCTTCATAAAGGTTTTAGAGAACTTTTGGGTATGATCTCCTTCTATTTATTTTAATATATATGTAGATTACATGATATTATAATAAATATAAAATAATGTACATGGAATCGTTGAAAATATGGAAATTGATCATGTATGCATGTATAATTTTAAAACAATATATACATACATAGGGGCACGAAATCTTACAGTGGTATTAGAGAATTTAGTCCATATTTTCAATGATTAGACTATATAATTAATTTTAGTTTACCATCTCCAATCGAAACAATTCGTGTTTGATGTCTCTTTAAAGTTTTTCGATAGTTTTGTTGATATAATTCTAATTGATTCTTTCGATAGTTTTAAATGTTTTAAAACATGTCATATGAATGTTAGAATTAAGATTTAGACTTATGTCTAATTGCGTAAAATTTTCGTTTATTTTAAATGATTATTTTACAATGAATTGACCAAACGAAAGAGACAAATAAGTTTATTTTTCTTTATAGTTTTTCTTTTGGGAATTCAAATAAACGTTGGTTCAAATGATTTATATTTTGAACTATGTATGCATGAATCATTTTAATGGATTTCAAATGATTTTGGAATAATTTGATTGAAAAATGAAGGATAAACTAAATCGTGTAATATGTAGTATATGTACATGTGTTGCACTAGTTGTCTTTTGCAGGGTCAAGTGAGTTTATATGTTCCAACGATGCCATGTGTGAAAGAATGATGTGTATGTTGTTATTATTATTATTATTCAATCACGGGGGCTTATGTATATGTAAAATCCAATTATTTATGTATATGCATGCATATGAGAGGATTTTTACATAGGACTTGCAGTAGACAATTTTTGAAATTGTGAGATACATGTTTCTATTTTGCAATATTTACGTCCATGGTGCAAGAAGAAGTCGCAGAGAAAGCGCAAAGGTCAAGGATGCTGGAACATATAAACTCACACCAATATGTGTGTTAATTGATTTAATTTATGTTTGTGTGCTTGACCTGTATGTGATTGTATGAATGAATGTTAGGATGTGTATAGATATAAATATGCATGATTACCTAATTTCTAAAATCCCACATAAATGTTTAATTGTCCAAAAAAAAGAAGGGTTTCTTTCTTATTTCATCCACTAGCAACCATCAATCGAAGGATATTCTGCTCGCCCTTAGCGGGAGATAGGTTCCTCCATCTTTGGGAATAGTGGGATATATATGGATATTCATTGTTGTGCCATGAATAAGTACATGAAGTGAGATTCACCCACAGTTAACACTAAGTGTATTTGTTCATGAATACAATGGACAATCGTATCTCGTATGAAATCAAATAAGTTTTCTTAACAAGACCCGAAGCCCTCACTCGGTTTTGAGAAAAAGAGTTTTCCTTAGGAGGATTGATCAAATTCCCTCTTAATTAAAACGACAAGAATCATAAGAGTTTGAAAATGCAAAAGTTTGCAAAATATCAAAATGGTTATGATTAGAAAATCTTCCTTACTTTGATTTTATAATATCTTCGATAGCCATTATCTTGTTATATTATAATTGATAGGATCTTGAATTACTGCATTTATGGACATATTAATTTATTTGTGGTATTGATTTTCAAACATAAAATTGACATTAAATCTCATATAAATTATTTTGTAGAAATATCGAATATTCAACTTATTGTGCGATCTATGTTTGAAAAACATCCTTTGGCAAATGATGGCTCCAACTTCATAAGCTGGCAACTCAAGCTCAACATTGTGTTGACGTTTGAGAAACTATCTCATATTTTGGATAATGAAATCCCAAAATTAAATGAGAAGGCAACCGATGATGAGAAAGATGCTAAAGCCAAGTGGGAAGACCATGAGAACCAAGTTAACATTCTAATGTTGGCCTCCATGGGTGACTCGTTGATTAGTAGCACATCATGCATAATATTCATGCTATATATCCTTTATTTTACCCCAATATTGTGTTACTCGAGTTGTTGTTTGTAGTGTTTCAGGAGTTAGGTAATAAAGAAGAGGAAGGGAGGAAAAAGGAGCTAAATGTAACAAGTATGGACTGATTTGGAAGGTTCTGTACCGATTTGTAATGCACAAGGACTGAATCGTAAATCAGGAAGGACCCAAGTTCAAACCTGGAGTGACTTGATTGTGAAGTGCAAAATATGGTGACACATGACTTGAATCAGATCACTATTTCGCCAATTAAACTCAAAGTGATTCGAGCTAGCAGACCAGGACTTCACCCCACATGCCAAATGAAGAAATAAAGTGGGACACAAAATTTCAGACCGATCTGGCAGATCAAAATGGTCCAAATGGTCTGCAATTTTGGTTGTGGTTCGGGTTGTCGGGTCAGATCATTCTTGGACTATCAGATGTGATTTAGAGCCGTCCGATTATTCCTAGATTAATCCTAACCATCGATTAGTCTATATATACCATTGTAATCCCTCCTCTTCACCTTCTTCCTCCTTCCAACATTAGAGTAGGTTTTAGTTTCCTGTTTTAGTAGTGTAATAACGGGGTTGGAGAGGAGCAAACTTTGTATTTTTGTTTCTTAATCTAGTTTTGGTCTTGTTCTTTACTTTAGTGTCTTTACTTTGATGCAATTTCTTTGATGTTGTTGTTTGTTTAATCTTTTTTTTAGTCAGTTACATTATGGGTTCTTCTTGTTTTTATGTTTTCTTTAGTATAGAGATGAGTAGAGAGTAGTCCATCCCCATTGGAGGGAGGAGAAGAAGGTGATTTGATCTTGTGATGGATTAGTGTGTGTGTTAATCTAAATCCTTTACATGATTTTCATAACCATCTTATGGGATTTCACTCTTATGTTTGATGTGCTAATGCTCTTGAGTGAAGCTTAGCACATGCTTAGATTAGTGGGCCTATTTTATGGGGAATGATGAGGTTAGGATAAGGATGGAGTGGAAGAAGGGAACAAGACATGTGCATGCATGTGCTCGTGTTGGCTTTATCCAAATTAATGTCTTCTATGTTTTAATAATTGTGATAAATCTCATTTCATGTGGAGACAGTTGGATTTGAGTCATTACGCATGTGAACATATTTGCTTCATTTCGATTATCGTCTTGTATGTTCTAATGATAATGTTTTATCTTATTTCATGTGGAGGCAAAGTTGAATTTGAGTTTTATGGATTTTATGTATGACATGTTTTCATGAGCGCATTTGAACACACACTACACTACAGATTTTCAATTCCATGTTATTTCTCTACCCCCTAGGGGTCTAGTTTTATTTCTTATTTTCCGATTTCTTTCGCATTGTAGTGTAGTTTCGACCTTTATCTCCTTTTCTTTTCCCGCTCGAGTATTGCGAACTCTCACACACGCTCCCTGTGGACCGACCCGTATTTGCCACCGCTTCAACGTGGTCATGCACTTGCGGTATTATAACCGATTCAATAAATTGCTTCAAGTGAAAAACTTGGATTGAAAACCCAAGAAGACCATGGAAGCTTTAACAAAGATGTTCATGGATAGTGCTAGAAAAGAGAGCTATAAGACCACCATAGCACTCAGATGGTGCAACATGGCGGAGGGAACATCGGTATCCATGCATTTTCTCACTATGCAAGGATACCTTGAGAAGTTAGCGAATCTCTCTTCCCTAATGCCCGATGTCATTGTAGAAGATTTGATATTTGGCTCTCTAGCCCCATCCTAAAGGGATTTCGTCATGCACTATCACGTGTGTGAGAAAATGGTGAGTCTGGAGGAGCTTCACAATGCTATCAAAATGGCTGAAGTTGACATGGGCAAGGGTCGGGATAAGAATGTCCTAGTCGTCCATGGTGGGAGCAAATAGATCACGAAAGGTAAAGGCAAAAACAAAATGTCCAAAAAGGCATTGAAGGGAATTGGAGTACGAGGGGATCATGCGAGTACCATGAGGGGGAATTCTTTGAAATATCTGACTCCTAACACGGAGTGTTACCACTGCAGTGGAAAAAGACACATCGACCCAAATTGTCCCAACTACAAGGAGGATTTTGACAACAGGGTGATTGAGCGCAAACGCCCCAAAAAGGCTAAAGGTATATTTGTTATTGAGATAAATTTAGCCACCTCTGTCCATGATTGGGTAATTGATCCGTATCTTGTGCTCACATCATTTCTAATTGGTACCGAAATGAATTCGTGAAAATCGAGATGATTGTTGAAGGTTGGAAATGGTAAAAGTGTTGCTGCGATTGCACAAGGTTCCGTTGATCTTCAATTGTCTAGTGGTTTAAATTTATATTCAAAGAACGTCTATTATGTAACTTCGATTAGCAAGAATATTATATCTGTATCGTGTTTAGATATGGATGACTTTAACATAAATATTTCAAACACTTGCTTCTCTATATCGAAGAATGGGATTTTCTCTGCAAATGCTTTCATAAGAAATTGACTCTATTTGCTTGAAAAAAATAATAGACAAATTTTAAACATCAATAACTAAATGCTTAAGACAACTCACGTGAATGATACACTCTTGTGGCACTATCGACTTGGTCACGTAAATGAAAAATGCATCAAGAAATTGCAAGAAGCTAACCTTTTTGGTCAACTTGATTTTAAATCATTGGAGACATCCGAACCTTGCCTAATGGGCAAATGACCAAGAGGCCTTCCAACAAGAAAGGTCCGAGAGCGAATGACTTGCTGGATTTGATACATTGTGACGTATGTGGTCCAATGAGTACAAGTGCAAGAGATAGTTTTAGGTACTTCGTTACGTTCACGGATGACTATAGTCGTTATGACTATATTTATCAAATGAGAAACAAAAGTGAATCCTTAGACAAGTTCAAAGAATTCAGGAATGAAGTAGAGAACCAACTCAACAAGAAAATCAAGTCTCTACAAACTGATCACGGAGGTGAGTACTTGAGTACCGAATTTGATTCGTTCCTAAAGGAGTGTGTTCTTGTACCACAACTCACTCCTCCCGGTATGCCTCAGTGGAATGGGGTATCCGAAAGGAGAAATATGACATTGCTCGACATGGTTCAATCAATGATGAGTCAAGCTGAATTGCCACTTTACTCTTGTAGTTAGGCACTAGAAGCTACGGCTTACACACTAAATAAGTTTCCATCCAAATATGTAGAGAAAACTCCTTATGAGCTATGGAGTGGTAAAACACCTAAGCTCAAATTTCTCAAGATTTGGGGTTGTGAGACCTACGTCAAAAGATTGATGTCGACCAAACTTTAACCAAAAGCGGATAAACAGTTCTTTATAGGTTATCTTCGTGAGACAAGAGGATACTTTTGGCATAAAACCTCCAATCGAGTGTTTGTCGAGAGGGATGCCGTTTTCTAAGAGAGAGTTTCCCGAAAGAATTAAAAGTAGTGGGAGTAGAATTGTGCTTGAGGAAACTCAAGATATTCTAGAAGATCATGATATGAATGATAATATTCAAGATCATGAAGGCCCATCTGTGGTTCCTTAATTTGGTTAGTGGGAGCCTGAAAGCAATTGTGAGTGTAACTCAATCATCCCCGCGTAGTCTACGTTCGAGAATCAAACATGAACAAATTTTGTAAGAAATTGTGGAAGAATTCAAGAAGTCCAAGTGGAACAAAAAGAGCTTAGAAGGTCAACAAGAGAAAGGAAGAAACCTGATATGTATTGCGCACTTCATGAAATTATGGTACTTGATACCGATGATCCCTCAACCTTTCAAGAAGCAATGGAAAGAGAAGACTCCAAATTATGGTTTAAAGTCATGGAATCCTAAATAAAATCCATGTATGACAATCAAGTATGGAACTTGGTTGACCTTCCTCGAGGAAGGAAAGTCATTCAAAACAAATGGGTATTTAAGAGGAAGATGGAGATGGATGGGAACATGAGAACCTACAAAGCAATGCTTGTAGCAATAGGTTTCACTAAAATTCAAGGAATTGATTATGATGAAACTTTTTTACCGGTTGCCATGTTTAAGTCTATTCGGATTATGCTTGCTATTACCTAATTTAATGATTATGAAATTTGACAAATGGATGTCAAAACAGTGTTCCTTAATGGGAACTTGGATGAGTCACTACTGTTGGAAAGGGAATATACGTTGGATATACGTGGTATATACGTCGGATATAAGGCTCCCCTGACCCGACGTCCATCTATACGTCATATATACATAGATGTCGATCACATAAAGACTAACGTCTATACCTCTCAAATAGACGTCGGTTGTTAGAGACGATCGACGTCTATACCTAAACAATAGACATCGGTTGTGTCTCCAACCGACGTCTATTAGAGAGGTATAGACGTCGATCGTCTCTAATAGCCAACGTCTATACCTAAGTAATAGACTTCAGTCTCTTATTGACCGACGTCTATACCTTTTTTGAAACAAATAGACGTCGGCTATGCAAAATAACCGATGTCTATTCCCCTACCTAGTCAAAAAGAAAAATAGAAATCATAGATACCTGCATAGCAAATACATTTAACCTGCACAAGATAAGCATTCATCATGCACCAAATTCATTCACCAACATAAATACGTACACACTTTCATCCACATATACATGCAAGCATATATACACAAACACAATCATTCAACACACTTGAGATTCATATACAAACGCTTGGCATTCATTCCAAAAATGAGGCAATTATATTAAGGCATAACATTATATGTTTGTAATACAAGTGAACTAGTTAAATAAATTACAAAAAAGTGTTAGTGCTACGAGAACCTCTTAGTTCATTAACATGTTTCTGATAAAATAGCGAGCCCATCGGTCGCGAGTGTCATTGAGCTCCTGTTATGAGTAGGGATCACTATTGTTTTGGAAGAATAAAGATACAAGTTAAAAATATTAAATCTAAATAATGAAACTATAACTATACAACTGAATAGCGATTTATATTACCTCGGTTAGTGATATGTTTTGAGGTGCAATTTCGAGGATTTCCTCCATGTATCTCATCAAGTAGTAACCACATTCCGTGTTTCCAATCTGCATGCGGTACTACAAAAATATAAATTTGCTAAATGTATGTTCCATTACATAACATAATTAACAAAAATGAGACAAAGAAGTTTCTCCCATTCCATGCCATGTTACTCCCGCTTTTGGGGTTGTTCTCCTGCCACCTAACACTCTGTAGACCTTCATTGTCCTGAGTAGCACAAGTTATTGAACATGAATTCAATAATACTAATAAAAATCCACGGATTACAAATACGATGATTAAAAGAACTTATAAATTTACAAGTTTCTTCATGGATTCCCTTGGTTTATCGACCCCAACGGATGAAACCAATATGCCGAATTAGTCGTGGGGGTATACAACGACAATCATCCAATGAGCGCTGTTTAAATATATAATTAGAAGTTTATTACAAAATAAAAATCCACTTTGAATTAAAAAATTACCTCTCATGATAAGAGAGGAGATGATATTTTTTGTCTTCTTCTTTCATGATATTCCCAAGATGACCCGATTTTTCGTCATTCCCGTATATAGGTAGATGGACTGATAAATCCAAATAGTTGATCGTCAAGAAAGACTAACTTTCTGGCATCATAAAGGTTTCTACAAGAGTAAAAATTACATTCTATTACAATTACGATAAAATTATTCAATACATTTCATCTTATACACAAGAAAACACTTACTTCACTTGTACGTCGATAATCATGATGCACAATGAATCCATCGCCAAAACTGAATAAAATCCTCTTTCGCGACGTATAAAGCTGAAGGAAACCACCCCCTCCTCCAAATCTAATGTATTTAAGGATTGTGATTCCTTACTTACCATTAATTGATACAACATTTTGCACCTACTTAGTAGCAAATTAATGTTGATCGGAGGTTGGTTGTTGGACCCTTTGCTCTGGGGCTTGACACCTTACAAATATAAATACAACCATAAAAATACAATTTTTAACAAAATTGAAATTTATAGTCTTTCAAAATTAATGTAAACATCGTGTGTGTCATTTAGCTGTACTAAATGACTAGCCACCTCACGAACACACCGATAGCATCGCCGAGGGTAACAACCTCTTCTTTCGAAATTGACACCAGAGCACCAGCATCTAAGCAACTACCCACTGCAACCTTCACTTTTCCCTCTTCCACCTCTGTAAAGTGGTCACCGGGGAATGAGCCACGTATCCTGTGTGTCATTTATAGTCTGGAGATGTTATGAACTTTGTGGTGTCCCACCAATCTTCAATCAGGGTCTTCGACAAATAGAGCACATCTAGATCCATCCTCAAACTTTCCAAACAAGGGACCGCCTACGTGGGACAATTCTTGAGAATGAGCCGCGAAATCATATTGTCGATCGGGGTTGAACACTGGCTGCACCGGAGGAGTGGTCACCGGGGAAGAAGCGGTCCTACGACGGGTAGGAGAAGTAGGCACATCGCGATCCAATCTCTCCATAACAAGTTGCAATTTATTTTGCAAATCTACAATTTGTTGCTCGCATTTGGTACGAGTTTTCAATGAAGTTGACCATTTAGTCTTTCCATAATATTGTCGCACTTAATATTGTAACAGTGCAACCCTACTCCCCCGTACACGACCGGGATGTTCGTCATTTCCCAAGGCTTCGCGTAGAATATTATTCTGGCCATCAGAAGCAAATTAGCCCTGGGATTCTCTCAACATCAGAGAGTCCTAAAGCTTCACGAAAAATGTTACCAACAATTGAAAAATGTAAAATTACTCAATGTGATTTAATAATATATACAAGTTGTTGGTTTTGGACCTCAATCGAATCCATACGGCGCATTAAGGCCGCCATGCGTGCCTCGGTGGCCGTAGTGGTATCAATAGCAAATGCGGTACCCGATCTAGTCAAGTTTGCATTCGTGATCCTCGCTCCTATACTAGATGATGCAGGTGGTTCCCTTACGCTCTCCCATTGCATTGTTTTCTCAGCAAGGTCTTCTAGGAAAGCCCATGTCTCTCTTTCATCCTTTCCCAAGAACTCTCCTTCACACATGGACTCAAGGAGCGTTCAGGACGGGATGTGAAGACCCTCGTAAACAATCTGACAAAGATGCCATAACTCAATGCCATGGTGAGGGCATGAGGATAGTAGCTCCTTGAACCTCTCTAGATATGCATGAAATGTTTCGGTCTAAAGTTGATAGAACGAATTGATTTCGTTCCTCAATTTTTGAGTCCGATGATTTGGAAAGTATTTCTTGAGGAATGAAGATTGAAACTCATCCCAAGTCCTAAAGGAATTCGCCTGATTGCTGTACAACCACTTCTTGGCATCATCCTTCAGCGCAAACGGGACAAGCCTAAGATGGATAGATTATGTGCTAAGTTGTTGCAGCTTGAACATAGCACAGACCTCCTCAAATTCCCTGAGAAAGATATAGGGGTCACCTTTCCCAGTGAAATGAGGGAGCATGGAGATAAACTGAGGCTTAACCTCAAAATGGTTCCCATTAGCTTCTGGCAATACAATGCATGAGGGTAGAGCTGTACGGCTCGGGTAGCATCGATCACGGAGAGGTATGGGAACAACAACTGGAAGAACATGTCGAACAGGTGGGTCCAGCAACTGCTCCTCCTCATGGAAATTAGAAGCCATTGAACCCGGACTGTGTGCGACACGAGAGGAGGAAGGCGTCGAGAAATCGATTACCGAAGCCAGATTGCCAACGCTCCTCGTCAAACGACCCCTCTCGTCTCGTGTCCACGAAAGCATGTACACACACAAACCTAAACCTTTTTTTAATAAAGAATGTGCGTAGAGGAGAAGACGGAGGAACACAGGAGAGAAAGAATGACTCAGGAGAGAAGGGAAGAAGTCCTTATGCTACGGCGGATGGGTACAGGTCGAAGCACACTAGCAAACAAGGCTCAACCAATCCTAAGGTCGCTATAGGTCCTTACAGCTAGACGACGCCTAACTGCGAGGTCACACGGCCTCAACACGCCTCACCTCGCTACGACAAGGACCACAAATCCTAGCAAGTGAGCCAAGATCCGGGGATCTCGTGTCTCCTACTATCGACAAAGTGGGCAACGCCGATCAGGTCATGACAGTCGGGACCGGATCACTCTCCTAATGCGCCCGAAGTCCTTAGGGCCAATGTCTACTTGTTTTAAAATTAGGCTTTTGATTAGTGTAGTTTTTGGGGCGAAGGAAAGGGTGATGAAATCCCTCACCATATCTTTTACGGGACAGCCCCTCCTTAGTAGCGTTTTGGAGTACTAATCTAGCAGTCAACTCTCCAAACAAACGCTCAACTCAAACTTGTTTCAATGCACTTCCTACTAACTAATGCATGTTCATACAAAATGCATGAATGAGAGTAGAAGGTGCGTACCTCACGTCAGCACTCAGCAGCTGAAAATAAATCTAAAATGAAAGACAATCTATATGCCTAATTCACATACATGATGCATGATCTAAACAAAAAGAATGCCTAATCTTTTGCTTTGAGTTTTAGGGTCCAAGTTGCTTAAGGGAAGTTGATTATTAATCTGGGAGCAATCTAAGAGTCTGAACATGCAAAATTTAGTCCCATATTACTAGATAAATTAGAGCAACAACACAAAGAAAAAAGAAGATGAACAGAGCTCAATAGACCGCTGATTGGCGGTCTCAGACCGCTGATTGGCAGTCTGAAGTGCCCAGTTCGCCTTGAAATTTCTCCAGCAGCCTCCCCTTGCTATTCCTAGTCTCTTGAAACAAAGAAAAACTACAAAACACAAATTAAATCCACTCGAATCGTCCAAACAAGAGTCTGAACTGGCACCTCCCCGGCAACGGCGCCAAAAACTTGATGAACGTTTAATTTAAACCGCAAGTGCACGGCGTCGGTGAAGACGTGGCAAATACGGGTCGTCCTCAGGGAGGTGAGTAGCCTCTTGTTTATGAGAAATCAAGTGGCACAAAAAGGTGGAAGAAAGTTGGTTATGCTAATCTAAACTACGCTAACTACGAAGAAGCAAATGCGAAGGAAAGAGATTAACGAATACTTCAACTAAGCTAGAGAAACTTGATACTATGCAGGAATCAGTAAGAGAGACCACTTAAGTGGTGGAGTGACTACACATACACAATAAGGAGGCAAGAATATCTTCCTATTGGCACAAGTGTAGGTAGTGTTTGCATGTATGGGAGGTGACTACTTATCATTGCAAAACCCATCAATTAAATCACTAACCTATTTTGATTAACATTCATAAACACAAGCTGGTTATTTAAGAAGCTAAACAAGCATGGGAGGTGTCTTAAAACTTGTGGCAAAACCCATCTAGTGAAGTGTTCTATTCTAACAAGCAAGCATGCATTCATGTTAATCAACACATTTCAAAATAAACATCCATTCATCCTTAATTGCATATATGATTATCATCTCCACCCCCCAAAAGGGGAGTGGTTTTACTCACTACACATTACACTAACTATTAAACTAAGATAAGAAGACATATTAACTAAGCTAGATTTAATAAAAGACAATTAAACTAAAACATGCACAAACAATAAAAGAAGAACAAAACAAAGAAAACTTTATTGATAAAATGACTCACATTTCAAGTAGCATCCTCCTACTTTAGTGTGTGCTTCAAGGCCTCACTTCTAGTAGGAAGAATATCCACTTAAAATATGGAGTGATTACATTAGAAGGTGAAGAGTTCTATTTATAGCCATAGAAAAAGGCACTTGGGGACAATCCCCCGATGTGGGACTAAACCAATACCAAAAATAGGCTAAACAAACACTAATACATGTCCAGGAAAAATCTTAGCGGATCCGGGAAGATCCAGACCGCCAATTGGCGGTCTATAAGATCTGGATCCATCTGGAATTTGTGCTGGGCTTTGCTTAGTGTATTTGGTGATCTTGGATGCATCTACTTTGTATATTTGAGCTCTGACCCGAATAGAATTGCCAAAATACTCCCCATGATGGTGTGAAGTTTTCTAATTTGCTCTTAGGTCCTTCTATCTTGCGTTCACGTCATTCTCCCTTGGATCTTGGTCCCCAGATCTCACAATTCAGTCTTTTTTTCCCAGCTTTTGGGTCCTTTTATGTTCATCTCTTCAAACTTATTTATTCCTGAAAACTAAACATAAAACTCGTAACATAGCATTGTTTAGGTGAAAGATAATGGATATAAGATACAAATATAAGCATGAAATGATGTCAATCATCTACCAACACCCTACTCCAAATCATTGGCCTCATTCTCATCCCATCAACACCCAACCCAAAATTTCCCAAATTCTAACATGAACCTTACTTTTGACCCCAAACTTGATTCCTTAAAACAAACCCTCCAAATGTTCATGGAAACCACTCAAACTTTATTGAAGTCCAACTTGAATTCCTTGGAAACTATGGAAATGCAAGTGAGTCAAATGACACAACAATTCCGTGAGCGTGAGGAGGGTAAACTTTTTTGTCAACATGAGGATTTATCTTCTGATATCGAACCACCACCACATCCACAAATTCAAAGCACAATCATTCAAAGTCAAACTCCTAGTCCATCTGTGGGACTTGGGGTTTCAATTCACGATCACCTTGTGGAGGATTCGATTCCAATTGAGAAAAACATGGACCCATTTCACTATGAGTTGGCACAGGATTGTGCCTTATCTTTTTGTCCCATGGCCCTTGAGCCACATGATCTTCATGTTGTGCCTCTTAAGGACTCACCTCTGGTGGAGCAAGAGCTCCCTAGCACCCTTAATTTCAAACAATCTGATGAGAGTTTGCCTCTCACTATTGTTCCTGATCATCATGGAAATGATGGAACATCAAACAACTACATTGCTAATGAGGGTATTAGGAGATCCTTGGAGGATACCTTGGGTAAGAGACCCACTTTTTGTTCACCTGGTGAGTCGGACATGCTTAACGAGGATCTTGACCTCGTTCCGACCCACCAGCTTGGTGGTTGGAGAGTTTGGATTGACGATCATAACTTCAGCACCGCAACGGGAGAAACTCTTCTTTCGTTGCCCCATATTTCCAAAACTCTTGAGAGGTTCAAGCTCTTTCAGTTTGATCCTTTGAATGAGACGCCTTTGCATCCAATTCATGAACCTCTCCTTTCATCTTGTGCTCTTTATGAGGGGGGGGGGGGGGGCAAACATGAGTATTCTGGCCCCGCGTGGTGTCATGTTCCCTTTCCGAGTGCATTGACCCACTTTTGAGGTTCCCATTTGATGTCATTTGATAAATGAAGATGAGAACTTATTTTTCTACATGGTTATATTAAAAAAAAGTACAATAAAAGACTCCTTCAGTGAGACACAATTGTTGTGGGCTCCAACCCTTGAGAATTTGGGCCCCATTTCTTTCACGTATTTGTATCGCTTCCTTAGCATCTCACAGGTTTTGAGGGAATTCGTGTTTGTGTCCATCAACATAACCATGAACTTCCCTTTATACTTCACGTTTGTGAGATCTTTACTTTTTTATGCATAAATCCATGTAGTTTCATGCTCACATTCATTTAGGACGATGCATGAAGTAGGTGTGGGGGGTGTTTACGTGTGTATATAGTCAAGTCTTTTTCCTTTGATTTTGTTTTTCTTTTGTGTGTATTGATAGGCTCATGTTAGTGTGCTGCATTTAATATCGATATATCGGCTTGGGTGACTTGTCTTCTTTTGCTTGCCTAGTGCTTTAAAATTTTCACATTTCTTTCAAAATCTTCATGTGTTTGCGAAAGAAAATGTTTTGTGGGTTTTTGAGTGTGTTTAGCATGGGCAAAACCGTTGAGAGGCAAAGTAAAAAGAAAGCGCCCAAAATTGTCTTGAACTTGTTGCATTAGGATATCTAGTACAGTGGCTTTAGGACTTATCGAGTCATTAGGATGCACCCCAGTTTTCCCTTGGGGGTGAGTAATCATAGGGTTTCAGTTCTCAAACATTTAAAGAAGTCTACCCTGAACCTAGTGAGTCAAGAATTCGTGTCTGTTAATTTAAGGAAGTTTGTTGTAGTCAAGGACCCTTTAAATCTTGTTGTGAGACATTAAGTGTAGGGATTTTGGTTCATTTGTAGATAACAAATAAGTGAGTAGGTGTTCTCTCTTCTCGCACAGCTCCTATCACTCGAGAAAGTAGCTCTGAGGGGACTTTGTGCCTGGTGCTTTCGAGTCATCTGACTTGGGATGCACCGACCGAACTCCCGTTACACGGGTGGTAAAGATTGCCCTATGTGGAGATTTGGGGAAAGGTGTATGTGATAGTGTAAGTCCTCAGAGGCAATGATGCACGAAACCAGACCCTGGGAGAATGACACTGTA
Source organism: Triglochin maritima (assembly GCA_963682175.1). Classification (NCBI taxonomy): domain Eukaryota; kingdom Viridiplantae; phylum Streptophyta; class Magnoliopsida; order Alismatales; family Juncaginaceae; genus Triglochin; species Triglochin maritima. Next base: position 20,490,928 of record OY821771.1, on the reverse strand, counting down.
ACTAGTAAGAAAAAGAAAAAAAGAGTAAATTTTTTTATGGTAATGCAAATAAGAACCTTAATGGGCTTTACACTTTGTATCACTTGAGGAAGTTGAGGTTCTTTCACTTAAGTCCTTAATTAACTTTCACGAATGATTCATTAGGATAGGTGTGTGGACTGATTACATATATATAGTCGGCCCGTAGCATTACCGCGTCCAATGATCGACAAAAATGAGCCATCGGGTCGTGTAGCTAGGTTGAATAATGCATCTTTGTTCGGATTTTGTGGGTGTCTCCACTGAAAACCCTCCGGAGACAACACTACTCCTCCTTGGCGACAAGGAGGTTTAACGGATTGTTGCACGTGCTAAGTGCAACCGTGATTCCTACGAAAGTGAGTTAGGATTTCCATGCTTTTCGTATGGTATTTCCTTTCTTTCATTTTTCTATTTCCTTGTTTGCTCAGGCTGAGGGCATGGGGGATCTGGTTGTGGGCTGGTGTAAAATCCCAAACCTTGATTAGTGCCTAATAGGAGATTAGGTGGGGCTAATTGGGGTTTGACTTTGAGGTGAGGTGAAATGATGGTGTGTGTGGTGGTGGGATGGTGCAAGTATGGTGACCCATGCTTGTGTTGGCTTGGTTGGGGTTTTGTTGGAGGAAACCCACGACTCTCACACCACAACTCCACATTCCACTCCAACTCTCTCTTCTTTCTATCTCTCTCCTTTTCATTCCAGTTACCCAAGCTCCGGCGAGCGAGGTTGGCTGCTGGCACGGCGGGTGTACGGTTGCGGCGTGGACAGAGTGGACATGCGCGACTTTGAGGCAAAGATCGACAATGTGGTGGTTGCTGGAGCAGGTCGCCGACGTTGATCAGAGGTCCGACAAACTCCGGCTCGCGATGAAAGGTATGCCATGGGTGCTTTTAAAGATGTTGGGGGTGAAGGTGGTACGGTTGCACCATGATTTGCTGTTGGAGTCTTGTTGCACCACTAGGTTGGGCATGTGTTGGACATGCGTGCGGGACCATGTAAACCGGCTAGTTGGGCACTTGTGCGTGACCGTGTGTGTGGATGGCTCGGTCTGGCTGGTGATGGCTTGAGGCGGGTCGATGCTGCTGGTCGGGGCTGGTCTCGGGAGAGCTTCCGGCGTGTGTTGCTTGATGTGGTGTAGCCTCTCGGCTGCATCGACGTTGTGTGATTTCTTGGGTTCATGTTAGAAAATCTAATGGGTTTCCTGATCCTTTGTCTTGCTTGTGTTAGCATTAATGTTTTTTTGTATTGATCCTTTTGTTAGTAATATATGCATGAGTAAGTGATTGAATAAATATATGTATACATGCACATTATTATTTTAATGCCTTGAACATTGAAACCAGTTTAGAAAAGTTATTCAATTAGGTATACATGTTTTGTGATAGTTATGCTCATGTTGCCTTCACTGCTGTTGAACTTCATTTGTTGCATGTTACCTGGCCTTTTGAGCAGCACGTCTTTAGTGGACTTCATGCATCATTGTCAAGTGGACTAGTATGATGAGGTAGTATCATGTATAAGTATGAATAGTCACAAGGTACTTGTCCATATATTTAATGTTGACCTCAACATCATACTAATAGATTCTCATGCCATTTTAGATTCACACCTGGCAATGCATACCCCATGATTTGTGATAATTCTTGATCATTAGCATCCTGGTAGCCGTAGGTTACTACATGGATCATGTGTACATGCTATATTCACTCATGTATGGTTTATGAGAAACATTGCTTAGGATTGTGTCCATCTCTATTGTATGCATGGTAGCATGGGCCTTACAAGGTGGTAATAAGCATCACATTCATTAGTGTAACGTATTTGGGTGAGTTGGTGTAACTTTCCATTTTTGTCATGTACTGGTGTGCATATTTGGATTATTGATTAGGTGGTAATAACAGGATCTATATACATGATTGGATAAATGCCTTGAATAATAGATAATTATATTTCATGAAACCAACATGGATTAACTCATATAGATATGGTATTATTTATTTTACCATGGATACTCATTACCACAACTTTAGTCGTGTCTTCATCTTGTGGGTTGCATGCGCACTATTTAGTTGGACCACCACGCTACACGTTATTTTCCCACTCTCATGACCAGGTCATCTTATTTGGCACGTTCGTGTTGACCATTAAACATCCACTATCCATGGTTACATCTTGATACATGAATGCATGCTTTACTATAACATGATATTTTGGTTGAGTTTTGCATGCTTACTTATTAGTGACCTTGGGAGGACTTTTAATTATCTTTCATGCTATGTTGATTATGCGTGGGGATGTCTGAAGAAGGCGCGAGAGGTGGAGCTTCAACGAACTCTGGGGATCGCAAGAAGAAGGTATGCCAAGTTCATTATTGGTGCTCACCCGAGAAGTGTGAGGTGTTGGTCGGACGGTGGCTGGTGGCCTTGTCGGTGTTGTTGTGCAGTAGTTTGCTGCACTGTTTCGGTCGATCGGCGTATGCTTCGGTCGACCAGTTGTACTGTTAATTTAGGAATTTTCCTTGCACTGGTCGAACGATGCTTTCGAGCAGTCAACCGGTTAAGCATATTAGGGAGATTCTGGGAGTTTTCGGTCGAATGGGTTCCGTTTTTCGTTCGTCCGGTTGGTAGATATTTTGGTTGGCCCAGGCCTTTGTGTGGGGTTTTGGTCGACCGCGGGATTGGTTTGGTCGACCATTTCTGCCTAGTTTTGAATTTGTTGCTTGTGATTGTTTATGAATGCGTTGGCGTATGGTTTTATATTATGTTTTCATGGTATGACATGAATTGAGACATTTGTCGTGGGACAGTAGATCCTTATGTATTGCATTGCATTGCATGGTACCCGGCTCGATGGAGCGGGAAACTCGTCTGGCGTTGGCTGTGGTATGAGGAAGGGTATTCGATTGGTTTTAAGACTTGGATTGTTGGTCAGATGTCATTTATGTTATTATCTGTGAATGCCATGAGATACTAGTATGGTAGGATCATTCATTGTACGTAGTATGCATGTAGGTGAACTTGGTATACGGTGTTTCCTTATGGAAACTCAGGCATTGTTGTTGTTATGTTGCTTTCCAGGACCGCCATGGGTTGTGGTCTGGTGGTGACCGAGGATGAGTACATTTTGGATCCGGATGCTCCAGTCTTTTGTTGTGATTATGATTACGTGTATCGTTTATGTTGCATTTTGATGTAATCATACGTTTGACAACTCTTGTATTCGCTGCACCTGGTGTATATATTTTAGTAGTGTTCCCAGTGTTTGGTTGTTGATATCTTCTTTTATTCCTTTTTAAAATTTCAAATTTTCCACCTTTTTGGGACGTTACAGCCGGTGTGGCTAGTGCACACACAACCCGCCTAGAGTCTTTTCCATCCCCTAGGCGTGTAGCTCCAGAGTGGCGGGCTGGTGTGGCTGATCTTTCGTGGTGGCTGACATCTGGTAGGGGTGGGAAGGGACCCTAGGGAGGCGGGGGATGCATGGAGTTTCGCTGGGCACGACTGGCCTGTGCATGGGAGGCGCATGAGTGGGTTGACCACAGGTTGGGTTGGTGCAACTTCTGCGTCTCTTGCACGATGGTTGGGCTGAAAAAGTTAGCCCAGACTTCCTCAACGCTTTCCTCACCCCCTTCATGTCCTTGAGGTGTAACCCAAGCTGGTGGTTGGATAGATCAGCATGGCTCATGTGCATGGTTGTGATTTTAGGGATGTATTTGATGAAATCGGTATTAGTATTATGTGTTGAACGTTTGATGTCTTCTGACTTCATTCCAGAAACTCTTGTTTCATGTTCATGACCTATTTTCTTGGGTGTGATCTCACATATTGGTACATGCATTTCGTATGAGGAGGCAATCATAACATCTATATATATACATTGTTTATGCTACTCATTATATGCCATGTTGTTGTGGATTAATTCGTTGTCTCATGCATACATGGTGGTAGATGGATGTGCTTGAGCTTCTGATGTTGTTGTCATGCATAATTGATGAATGGAGTTACTGAAGTCAATGTATACATGTGTGTAAAATTTCTGATCATCTCATGAATGGGAACATAAATGTATATCAGGCCTTTATCTAGACGATTATGCCATGTAACCATCGTAGCATTCTAATCTTCATATCCATTGCTGTTGTGTATGTTTATAACGTTTATTGTGTATACATCTTACTGATCTGATGCATCCTTGAGGCAATGTGTATTGCAATTCAGGAATTCAACCTCATGACTTGTATACATGACCTGTAGACATCGAGGTTGTTTTATCTTGCTTGTCTGGTTGAATTTGGGTATGATGGTTTGTTCGATTCAGCATCTTGGAGTTGCTGATGTGATTGTATCATTTCTGATGCATTGGAGCTTTGTCGAGAGTATGTGTATACTCATCACATTGGGCTCATTCTGGTTAATCTATAGCTATAGAGATGTGTAGATCTATAGAAAGCTTGCATTGCATTTGTTAATAAAATGAATATGGGCACGTATGTTTTGGGGGCGACGGGCCACGAGTAGGACCTCTATGTAGAGAGGCCTAGTCACAAAGACCTTCACTTTGGGAGGCCAGGTGTAAGATAAGTCCTTGGCAGGCGCGCTGCCATTCTATCTCAGGGTAGGTGTTCCCGAGTTTGCGATGGCACCATGTAGGGTTATTTTCGTGGATTGGGACACTTATCCGACGCACCGCTTTGTGCCGAGCGGTGGGTCACTGTCGAGTGGTCGCCTCTGCCCAGCATGGTTGGTGGTTTGATTCCTATGTAGAGGGATCACTTTGGGTGAAGCCTGAATGGCACAACTATGTAGAGTTGTCACCCGGCACAACTATGTAGAGTTGTTGCCCTTTTGTTTAGATAGGTCCCATGCATAACTCTGTACTCCATCTGTTGGACCTGGGGCATACGGGGTTTTCCTTGCTCGAAAACTCACGCATATTTGTTGATGTTTTGTCTCAGGTATATTGGTCTCTTCAGGGAAAGACTGGACGAGGTTTGGAGGATTCTGCACACGAGGGACACGTCGACCAGAGTCTTCGAGTTATCTTTTACTCCCGTACTGTTGATGTATTTCCCTTTTGAACTTGATGTAATGTATTTGACCTTATTACCATATATGGATAATCTCTCTCCTTTCAGTTATATTTTATGTTAGTCTATCCATGTATGTTCTTGTTCCGTGTTGTCGAGTCTTGTTTGGTGTGTCTTTGTAACTCCTTCGGTCATCACAGAGATCTTTGATCGCAACACTTGTAGTCCTCCCTAGTGTGCGTATCCATGAGATCGGGGGCGTTACATTAACCGTATTATTTGGTGTGCTTGCAAACAACATATCATTGGAGCACTCACGTTAAATGGATTTTGCATTAGTTTGGTTTCCTAGAAAACCCTTTTGACAGTAAATTGGGTTTCTTGAGATAATTTTTTTAACGTTAGATTGGTTTTGCTTGAATACCGATCAGTGTTAATTAGATTGGTTTGCTGGAATAGTTTGGTCAAAACTCAAAATCATCTTCCTGCATACCAATATACTGAGCCCCTATTATAAAGGGCTCCTCGATATGTTTTTTTGCACATGTGAGAAGTTGTTGTCGTTTTACTATTTGCTGCCCAAAACCATTTTCCTGCAAAGTTTTCACACCGAACCCATTCTAATGGAGAAAAACAAGACATGGGCTGTGGACTCGGAATGCAGTATTGTTTTTTTTGCACAACGGATATTTGTTGTCATCTTTCTACTTCCGTCCCAAAAGACATTCCCGCATACCAATCTACTGAGATGAAGACAATGTTTTTGTTTTTCAAAACAATTCTGATTTTCTCCAAACCCTTTTCATGAAGTCAATCAAGACATGGGCTGTTGGACATGGAATTCAGTCTTGTTCTTTTGCACAAGTTGTTGTCATCTTTTTGTTTTTGTTGTCGGGTGTATGTACCATGAAGATTGAAATTAATTGAAATTCACTTTCAGAATGTTATTTGTTTTCTACTTTGAGATGCTTATCAACACAACTTTCATTTTGGCCGCACTAACCTGGTGGCTTCTTAATTGCATGAATGAAGAGAATTGGAATAACTAGAATCCGGTTTACGTTATTTCTCTGTCTGGATTACGTAATTTCTCTGTCCGGTTTACGTTTTATGTCTGTCCGGATTACGTGTTATATCTATCCGGATTGTTCAAATCATTCAACCCAACACTAATTGTCCATGTATTGTTCCAATCATTCAACCCAACACTAATCATTCATCCATGTATTGTTTGTAACAACCGTATAAAAATTAACAAATAGTCTATGTAATTTGAACATGTATAAGGTATGAAAACCAATGGTTTATGTAACAATTTAGCAATGGTGTAAAGTAAAATTTTCAATTATTTTTGGCCGATTATTTTTGACCGCACACCCTAGAGTCTTCAAGTAACCAGTTAGCCAATTCGCCCCTCACACGGTGGATAACCTTGGTATGCTTCGGCTTCGTCGGATCAGCATTCGTCGGATCAACATCTTCCTTTCTTCCTCCTCCCTCCTATTCCTCTCATCCTCCTTCCCACGGAGTTATTGCGGACAGACACCACTTATTCCGGATTAGACACAACACGTATTCCGGACAGACTCAACACTTATTCTGGACAGACACAACACGTATTCCGGACAGACACAAAACTTATTGTGGACAGACACACCACTTATTCCGGACTAGACACAACACGTATTCCGGACAGACTCAACACTTATTCCGGACAGATACCACTTATTGCGGACATACACAAAACTTATTGCGGACAGACACAACACTTATTCCGGATTAGACACAACACGTATTCCAGACAGACTCAACACTTATTCCGGACAGACACAACACGTATTCCGGACAGACACAAAACTTATTGCGGACAGACACAACACTTATTCAGGACAAACACAATACTATTTCCGGACCAAGTTGCTTACTTGTAATATGGCAACGCATTCAGACATGCAGCCCTGCTTCAGAGTGAAGTTCCCAGCCAATCTCCTCCTCGACAAGTCCCTTTTGGCTTCCTCCAGACCCCTAACCAAACAAGCGTGAACTGCATTTGCCCACGCAAATCTCTTGAGGCGCTTGAGGTTCTTCAGGTGCCTCGTGTACCACGCTTTAGTTCGCAGTGATCCATCGATGAACAAAAAATGATTGCAGATCAAACAAATAAGGGGACGAACGTGCTCCTCCTCGTCTCCCATCGCACTCGTGGCAGTAAGATGACCCAGTAGCTGAGTGTTGTCGAGGTTAACCCCGTCTCGCTTCTCTACGTACATGGCGTCCCTTTGAAAACCTTCTTCATCCGACTGAACTGCCGGTGAATGGCGGTCAAACCGCACATAGTTTCGCGGAAGTAGTACGTGCTTCCCTGAAACCACAAAAATATATATTAAAAGACAATGCTAAACCCTAAAATCAACAAAAAACACATCCGGGTTGAGGAGAGACCTGCGCGGCTAGAATTTCAGGAGCGATGAAGGTTTTAGGGACAGAAGAATCAATTTTCGTCTTGTCTGGGTTTTTCTTCGACTCAAAATGGGACGACGGTTATTCGACGGGAAGAGGAAATAAGGAAGGGCCAATTAGGAAACTGAACAGACAAATACTCGAATGCTCTACAGACTCTACTGGTGTACGTGAAGTCTAACCGTCTAATCGTGATTTAGGGAAATGAATCGTCCCACCCAACCAGCCATCTTTTTTTTCAAAAAAATAAAGCCCGCGCAGAAGATATAGCTGACTGGACGCGGACTCATCAAATCCAAACTCGTCCACGTAAGGCGCGTCACGGACGCGCGCGTCCGTCTATCACGGCCCTACGCAATTCAGTAGGTTTATGTACTTACGGTTTTTACATTGAATTCAATAGGTTTACTTTGATCTTCAACGGTTCATGTACTACGGTTTTTACATTGAATTCCAGTGGGTTCCCACGGTTTTCTAGTGCAGTTCAACGACCATATATTATCAGATAACATAACCCCACTTTGTTATAGACTCTTCAGTTTTGTTGTTGAAAACCATGATCTGTTCAGCATTCCAGTATGCAAGACAATGCCTTTCTAGTGATGAAGAGAAAAATCAAATAGGTTGACTCTTCCGATGATTAAGAAAAATTGAGATGTCATATAATCTATAGCATACATCTTATATATCTGTATTCTTTATACCTATTTTGTGGATTGTTGTGTTCCAGCAGAGGACACACAACACTTGTTTCAGTGTATAATAACAATGATTGTTTTATTTGCAGTTTTGGTTTATTAGCTGTGAAACAATGTATATTTGGTTGTATAACATATTTTTCAAAGTGATGAATTATAACATGTATAACAATTCGATTATAGATTATTTATCAACCGTACATGTTCTGGAAGGAGTACTGACAAATGGGCAAGAAGTTGCTATGAAAATACTTTCAAGAAATTCAAGAAACTCAAGAAACAAATTTAAAAATGAGGTGGTGCTTCTAGCTAAAGCTTCAACATAGGAACCTTGACAGCCATTGGGTGTTTGCTTGGATGAAGAAGAAGAGAGAATTTTGGTCTATGAGTATGTCCACAATAAAAGCCTAGATAAGATTTTGTTTGGTATGATTTTTTTGTTACGATTTCTAACCTTATGTCCGTTTCCATTGTGTCAAAGATTATGTTGTTTTTTTGGCATTTGGAGCATCATGGAATATATCAAATGGTTATCTAAATCATATACATTTCTTATCTATTGTGAAAGCGTAGATGGTCAATTGCACTTTGCATTATTAGGTCAATTGAAAAAGCACAAGAAACTTTTGTTGATGAGTTTATGTTGAAAAGAAATTTCCGATGATGAGTTTATTGTTGTATCTAGTATATAGGTTATTGAACAATACATTGTAATTTCATATTTTTGTATCTAATTCAATGACATTGTTTTTGTACTATTCGAGCTAGGTGACTTATAATTAGCACAAAGTACATTAAAGGTATCAAGTAGATCACCATAACTAAATTTAGAGGGTACAAATATATTGTAAGATCTGTGATGTGTTCATTTTAAATTAGCGGAAGTGTATGGCATCGGTGAAGACGTGACTAATATCGGTCGTGTCCACGAGGAGTTGTGTCGACTTCGGTTTTTCAGAAATTGAGTGGGAAAAGAGGGGAGAAGGAATTGATTACACTAAACTAGACTAAACTATGCTACGCTACACTAGTATGAAACAAACAAAGAAGATGAAAGCACAGACTAAATAAAACTAAACTAACTGACTAATACAAGCAAGCTGTAAATTAGGAATGGAAAACACCTAATGTGTGGAGTGTGTGTATACATGAAATAAGCTGTGATGAATGCATTCAATAAAGCAAAAGTGTAGGTAGTGTTGCTATGCATAAGAAGTACCTCATGGCAAGACCAATCATCCAAATCACTAACCTTAGTGATTAATATGAGCATGAACAAGTTTGTTATTAAGAACCTAAAAAGCATGGATTGCACCTAAAGATTAGGACAGAAACCATCAAGTTAAGTATTATCTTTAATTCAAACAAGCATACTAACATTTCTCACATACAACAACATTTAGCATTCATTCCATTCTACATGACACGTATAAACATCAACTCCACCCTCAAAGGGGGATGGAACTACTCACACATTATTAATCTAACATTCATATTAAGGAAAAGAAACATGTTAATTAATTTTACGAAGATTAAAACAAACAAAGTTAACTAAGCATACAAGAATTAAATGGAACAACAAAGAAACTAACAAAACATTTTTTATTGCACACTCATCTTACAAGTAGTCTCTCTCCACCAAAGGTTTGCTCCAAGGCTTTACTCTTAGTAAAGAGGATGGCCACCAAGAGAGGAGATGTATTACAAAGGAGGAAGAGTTCTATTTATAGTCATAGAAAAAGGTAACCCGGAACAATCCCAAGGTATGAGACTAAAAGCATACTATAAATGGACATAAAACAACATAATCCACGACTCGACTAAGACACACATGATTGGCAGCCATCTGGACCTCTGATTGGTGGTCTGGAGCCGACAATTGGAGGTCTAGTTGTCTTGGATCGTGTCTGGATTTCGGTGGCTCGTTTCTAGCTTGATTTCCTTATGTTTGATGAACCTGATTTTGTTGTTGAGCGTTAGCCCCGGATATAATTGCCAAAATACTCATCATGACGGAGTGGAGCATCTTGATTTTCTCATTTTGGTTTTACATCCGGGTCCTTCTCTTTTGTATCTCAGTCCATAAGTCTTGCAACTTAGTCATTTTCCTTGCTTTTTAGTTCTTATCTGAGTCCCTTCTTCTCAACCATGTTTATTCTTGAAACTCAAACATAAAACTCGTTACGTAGCATTGATTAGGCTAACAATAAAGGATAACTTTTGCTAGTCCCGAGCAAAACAAAGAAAGAGAAAAATGAAAGAAAGGAAGAACATTCGCAAAACAGGGAAATCCTAACTCGCTTTCGTTGAAATCACGGTTGCACTTAGAACGTGCAACAAGCCGTTAAACATCCTTGTCGCCAAGGAGGAGTAGTGTTGTCTCCTGAGGGTTTTCAACGGTATACCAACAAAATCCGAACATTGATACATTATTCAATCTAGCAACACAACTCGTTGGACTCATTTTTGTCGATCATTGGACACGATAAATCTACGAGCTGACTCTATATATGTATTCCGTCCACACACCTAGCCTAATGAATCATTCATGCAAGTTAATTAAGCACTTAAGTGAAAGATAAGGGCAACATTAACATCCTCAAGTGATACAAAGTGTAAAGTCCATTAAGGTTCTTATTTGCATTACCATTTCCTCTTTTTTTCTTCTTTTATTCTATTTTTTCATTTTATTTTTGTCTAGTTGGTGTTTGATTCTCCCAGGGTTTGGTTTCGTGCATCATTGTCTATGAGGACTTACATTATCACGTACACCTTTCCCCAAATTTCGACATAGGGCGATCCCAACCACCCGTGTAATGGGAGTTCGGTCGGCGCATCCCAAGTAAGATGACTCGAAAGCACCAGGCGCTAAGTCCCATCGGACCTACTTTCCCAAGTGATAGGAGCCACGCAAGAAGAGAGAACACATACTCACTTATTTCTTAACTACACATGAACCAAAACCCTTACACTTAAGGTGTCACAACATGATTTTAAGGGTCCCTGACTACGACAAACTTCCTTATACTAATAGACACGAACTAATTGACTAACTAGGTTCAGGGTGGACTTCTTTATTTGTTTGAGTATTGAAACCCTATGATTACCCACCCCCCGTGGGAAGAGCGGGGTGCATCCTAACGACTATATAAGACCTAAAGCCAGTGTACTAGATATCCTAATGCATCAAGTTCAAGTCAATTTTGGGAGATTCCTTTTTACTTTTTCTCTCAACGGTTTCACACATGCTAAACACACGCAAAACCCACAAAACATTTTCTTTCGCAAGCACATGAAGATTTTGAAAGAAATGTCAAAATTTAAAGAACTAGGCAAGGAAAATAAGACAAGTCTCCCAAGGATCATGGCGAGCAGATATATCAATATTAAATGCACCACACTAACATGACCCTAACAATAAAAACAAAAGAAAACAAAATAAAAGGAGAAAGACTCAACTATGTACATACGTAAAACAACCCCCACACACACACACTTACTTCATGCATTGCCCTCAATCAATGTGAGCATCATACTACATGGGTTTATGCATGAAAAAGAAAAGATCTCACCAACGTGAAGCGCAAAGAGAAGTTCATGGTTATGTTGATGGACACAAACCCAAATTCCCCTCAAAACCTATGAAATACTAGAGAAGGGATACAAATACGTAAAAGAAATGAGACCCAAATACACAGGGTTGGAGCCCACAACAAGCTACGCTGACTTGTGGAGTCCTTTTTTCTTCTTCTTTTCTTTTCAAATTTAACAAGCATGAAATCTCAACCATTCATGAAGGAACATGAATGGTTGAGTGTGAGAGAGGTTCATGAAGGAACATCACCTCCTCGACTTCAGTTGTTGTCCCCTCTAAGTAAGGATTGAGGCGTTGTCCATTAAATTTGAACACGTCCCCATTCCCTGCGGTTCAGGATTTCAACCGCAACATGAGGAAATACGGTTTGCACAATCAAAGGGCTCGACCAACGACTGAGGATCTTACCCGCAAACAGATGAAGTCGTGAATTATACAGCAACACCTTCTGCCTGGTCGTAAACACCCTCCGCATAATCAAGCAATTGTGAAACATCTTGTCTTGGGACTTATGAATTTTGCATTTTCATATGCATCATTGCGTAGCTCTTCCAATTCTACGTGTCGAGTTTACATTGCACACCTGCTTGATCAAGACCACATTCAGGTTCTTAATCGCCCAGAAAGCACGATGCTCCCCCACGATTGGTAGGTCGCAAGTCTTACCGTACACTACCCAATATGGCGACATACCCAAATTGGTCTTGAACGCCATGCAGAAAGCCCACAACGCGTCATTCAACTTAGTCGACCAATCCTTCCTCGAGTAATTAACCGTCTTCTCAAAGATTTGCTTTAATTGACGGTTAGAGACTTCGACCTGTCCATTAGTTTGCGGATGATATTGGGTCACAAGCTTCTGGGTGATTGAATACTTCCTCATAAGCGCTTCAAAAGAGCGATTGCAGAAGTGGGTATCCCTATCGCTGATTATGGTACGAGGAGTACCAAATCGTGCAAGAATGTCCTTTAAGAATTTGGTGACCACCTTGTTGTCATTGGTCTTTGTGGGGATTGCCTCTACCCACTTAGACACATACTCAACGGCCAACAGAATGTAAACATTCCTGAACGAATTCGGGAAATGACCTATAATGTCGATGCCCTACACATCGAAGATATCGACGACAAGGATATTGTGCAAAGGTATCATATCACGTCGACTAATCCTGCCATGGCGCTGACACCAATCACATTGCTTACAAAATTGGTAAATATCTTTGAAAAGAGAAGGCCAGTAGAATCCAGATTGGAGCACCTTGGCGGTAGTTTTCTTTGCTCCAAAGTGTCCTCTAATGCCTCAGAATGGTAAAATTGGAGCACACTTTGGAAGTCGGTATTTGGGACGCACCGCCTGAAAATTTGGTCAGAGCAGTATTTGAATAGATAGGGGTCGTCCGAGTGAAAGAATCTGATATAGGATCTAAATTTTGTTTGGTCAGATTTTGACCAACCCACAAGAAGTTGCTCCGTCAAGAGGTAGATCACAATGTCGGCAAACCAAGGGTTATCTTCGATCATGAACAATTGCTCATAAGGAAATTTTTCAATAATAATTTGGTCTTGTGGGTTAGTCGTCTCTAGACGAGACAGGTGGTCAGCTACAATATTTTCACACCCTTTTTGTCTCGAATCTCGAGATCAAATTCTTGTAACAACAAGATCCATCCCAAGAGTCAAGATTTTGCATCTTCCTTTGCCATGAGGTGCTCGATCGTTGTGTGTTCAAAATAGATAATCACGTGGGAGCCAATCAAGTACGACCAGAATTTCTCCAAAGCAAATATGATCACGAAGAATTATTTCTCGATTACAGTGTAGTTCAATTCGGCATTATTGAGTGTTCTACTAACAGAGTAGATCACATGAGGCAATTTGTCTGATTATTTCCCAAGAACTTCTCCCACAGGGAGGTCAGATGCATCAAACATTAACTTGAAGAGTTCAGTCCACACCAGTGCCATAATTATGGGAGCTGAAGTCAGCTCTTTCTTCGAGGTCAAAAAACCATGGTGGCAATCCGGTGTGAACTAAAAAATGGCATCTTTGCCCAAGAAGGTGGTGGGAGGTCGAGTAATTTTACTAAAATCCCGAATGAACCGCCTATAGCATCCAGCAAGCCCCAAGAAGGCGTGGATATCCTTCACATTACGTGGTGGTGGGAGATTACCAATAAGACCCAGTTTGGCGGGATTGACCGTATTTCCCTACTTGAGACCACATGTCCTAGTACAATCCCTCGCTTCGCCATGAAGTGACATTTCTCCCAACTGAGAGCGAAGTTCTTCTCACGGCATCGCTTGAGGACAAGTCTCAAGTGATGAAGGCACTCATCGAAGGAAGCCTCAAATATGAAAAAGTCGTCCATGAAAATCTACAGAAAACACTCTACCATATTGGAGAACATGCTGATCATACACCTTCGAAACATTGCCGGTGCATTACATAACCTAAAAGGCATGCAACGGTAGGCAAACATGCGAAAGGGACAAGTAAATGTGGTTTTCTGTTGAGCCTTGGGGCGATGGGAATTTGGATATAACCGGAGGATCCTTCAAGAAAACAATAATACTCATGTTCGACCAACCTTTCCAACATCTGATCAATGAATGGCAACGGGAAATGATCTTCCCGTATTGCCGCATGAGCTTGCGATAATCTATGAAAACTCGCCAGCCAGTTTGCAGACGTGTTGGTATAAGCTCATTTTGCTCATTCTCAACAACCATCGCGCCTGACTTGTTGGGAACCACATGAACAGGACTCACCCACGAACTATTAGAGATGGGATAGATTATACCATGATCCAAGCATTTAAGAACATCCATTCGGACGACTTCTTTCAGCACAAGATTCAATCTTCGTTGTGGGTCTCGACAGGGCCTAGAATTCTCTTCCATATGGATCCAATGCTGGACAATACCAGGGCTAATTCCCTTGATGTCCTTCAAGGACCATCCGATAGCCTTTTTGTTTTCAAAGAGCACTTTTTTAGGGCAAGCTTTTTATCTTTTCCAAGATCAAAAGCAATAATGAGTGCCAAGATCTCATTATCCCCTAAAAATATTTATTTAAGCTTATTGGGGAGCGGTTTAAGCTCGACCAGAGGTAGGTCCTTGTTGGAGTCAAAGTTAATTTGAAGTGGTTCATATTCCATAGGGTAAAAGGAGCAAGCATCCAAATGTGCCTCCTCATCCAGGAGTTTACAGGCGGATTCCTCAAAATCATCTTCAATCACAACCTGGTCAGTAGGCACCTCAATAATATGTCGATGTGAGTCGAACATGCCCAACGACTGGAGCTCATCCATGTCCAGAATGAAGTTGGCTCCGACAACATCGTTGAAGAGCTTGAGTGGTTACCAAGAGTAAAGATGTTGAAATCCGCCATGAGGTTTCCAAAAGACAACCTCATGAAACCATTGCGACAATTTATCAAAGCATTAGATGTCGCAAGAAATGACCTTCCAAGGATTGTTGGAATTTGTCCTTGTGTGTTGGACACTGGTTCAATATCCAAGATGATGAAATCAATTGGGAATACACACTCACCCACTTTAATAATGACATCCTCCACACTTTCTCGTGGAATCTTGACGGATTTGTCAGCCAACTGGAGGGCTGTCCTCGTTGGCTTAAGATCGCCTATTCCAAGGATGACGTAGATATAGTAGGGCAGGAGGTTCACAGATGCTCCCAAATCCAATATAGCATGAGGAATTGTCACGTTACCGATCATGCATGAAATAGTTGGACAACTTGGATCCTTGTATTTGACTTGCATGGGTTGTGTCAATATCGAGCTCACATTGGCGGCCAGAAATGCCTTTTTGGGAACACTTGTTCTCCTCTTAATGGTACAAAGGTCCTTAAAAAACATGGCATACAGTGACATTTGTTGAACAACGTCTAACAACGGAATGTTCACCTTGACTTACCTAAGTACCTCAACAATTTTGTCTCAATGGTCATCC
Source organism: Triglochin maritima (assembly GCA_963682175.1). Lineage (NCBI taxonomy): Eukaryota > Viridiplantae > Streptophyta > Magnoliopsida > Alismatales > Juncaginaceae > Triglochin > Triglochin maritima. Next base: position 20,475,157 of record OY821771.1, on the reverse strand, counting down.
CGTTTTTTTGTCAACCTATGAGGTAATGGTGCCTTGGGGACATAACTATCACGAGGAGGAGTCTCAGAATTGGGTTCCTTATAAGACTCATGACCCTCCTCGGAAGAGTCACCAATAGGGCTGGATTCAAGCATTTCCACATTGTTGTCAACAACCCTTCCCGATCTTAAGGTATGGACAACATTTGCATGTTGGGAAAAGTCATTTTCAACACTGTGCACAGTCTGCCTAGACTGAGCAGGTTGACCCCGAGGATTTATCACAGGTTGAGTCGGCAACTGACCCTTCTCACGTTCATGGAACTGATGAGCCAACTGGATAACTTGCATCTGCAAATCTTTGATTGTACTTTGCATGCTCTGCATGAACACTTGAAGTGTCGGATCACTAGAGTGGTCCTTTGGGTCAACCTGCTAACGATGAGGCCTGAGGAGGTTGGTAATTATGGTGCTAAGACCATTCATGTGGGGGTTGGTAGGTCGCCGATGGGCAAGGAGGGTTGTAAAGTGGGGGTTGAGCGTGCGAGCTCTGACCGTGGCCACCACTAGGCCCCCAAGAGAAGCTAGGGTGGTTACGCCAGCTCAAGTTGTTGGAGTGATTGTACGGGTCATTATGGGGCCTCTATTGGTACATCGCATTTGCACGCTCAGTCTCTCTTGGGGTGTAGGCACATTCCAAGTCATCATGTCCCGTAAGTCCACACCTACTACCTACGGGAGTAGCGACCTGAGCTACAGTAGCTCGGTCCAACTCTAAACTCTCAATCCTACGCATGAGAGTAGCCAATTTCGCCTCAGACACGATAATTGACTCAACTTGATATGATCCAGCTCGACCAGAAGATCTTGTGGCTGGTGGCTCTCTCATGGTGTGCCACTCAAAGGTACGTTCAACCATCAATTCCAAATTGTGACATGCCTCATCGATGGGTTTCATTTGGAAATCACCCTGACACATCGACTCCAAAAATGTGCTGGTGTTGTAGTTGAGACACTCAGAAATAATCTGGCATAGCTGTCATATCTCAAGTCCATGATGAGAGCACTACTGGAGAAGGTCTTTGAACCTCTCAAAGAAAGCATGACAAGATTCAGTCTCAGTCTAATACATTTGATGTATCGGGTGTCGTATCTGTTGTGTTTTTATTCAGAAAGACGGTCACAAAGTCATCCCAAGACCGAATATAGCTCGTCGGGAAGCTGTACATCCATTTTTTCGCGTTATCCTTCATCACGAAAGAAATTATCCTGAACCGGACTGAATCCTCGTCGAGTTATTGAAGCTTGAGCATGGAGCATACCTCCTCGAATTGATGTATAAAAATATATGGATCCTCCTTATTAGTACTGAAGGTAGGATGCATGCTCACATATTAAGGTTTCAGCTCATAGTTGTTCCCGAAAGCAGAGGGAAGAACTATGCAAGAAGGCTACGCGGCCCGAACAGGATGGGTCCACTCCCACAAAGTCATCAGTCTATCCTGTCGAGCTAAAGGTGGTGGTGCACCAAGAACTTAATCCTGACCGAATCTCCCTTCCTCTCGAGTCAGAGGAGGAGGAGAAGGAGGTCTACGTGGTGGTGGGAGTTGACCGAGGTAATTCATGTATGGACCCTAGTCTCCCCTATCACCACGAGATAACTCGGCCTCACGCTCCAAAGGAGCTCTAGGCAGCCTCACCTAGACTGTCCATCTTAGAAAAATTCACTCTCTCAAGTCGAGCACTCTCACCAGAGCGAGCCCAACCTTGCATAAAACGCTCAACTCAACACTAAAACAATACACAACAGAAGGTGTAATAAGAGGAGGAGACTATAACAAAGAATATAGAGGAGGAGAAGACTCATATGAGAAAGGAAGAATCCCTAGACCTAGCGTGGGTAGTGTGAGAAGGTAGAATCACACAAGCAAACAAGGCTCAAACAGCTTATGGCTATAGGTCCTTTGGCTAGACGACGCCTAACATTGAGATCACTAGTCTCGACACGCCTCACCTTCGTACAGCGAAGACCACAATCCCAAGAAGTGATGCCATATCTGGAGATCCAGTACCTCCTACTATTGACAATGCAAGCGACAATGATCAGGTCATGCCGGTCTCAACTCAATCACTCTTCGAGTGCATCCGAAATACTTAGGGTCAATGTCTACTTGCTTTTAGAAATTAGGCTTTAATTACTGTAATTTTTGGGGCTAAGGAAAGGGTCATGAAATCCCCCACCTTATCTTATATGGGACAACCCCTCCTTAGTAGCGTTTTGGAGTCTTAATTTAGACATCAACTCTCCAAACAAACGCTCAACTCACACTTGTTGCATTGCAATTCATACTAACTAATGCATGGTGATTCGAAGTGCATGAATGAGAGTAGGAAGTACATACCTCACGCTAGCACTCAGCAACTGAAAGTAAATTTAAAATAAAATACAAACTACGAGCCTATGTCAAGTATATGATCCATTACCTAAACTTGCAAGAATGCCTAGTATTTTGCTTTGGATTTTAGTGGCCAAGTTGATTAAAGGGGATTGATTATTGATCTGAGGAAAACTATAAGTCAAAACATGCCAAATTGAATCACAGATAACTATTCCGTAAAAAGAAACAACCAGAAGAAGCACCAAGTCAAGAATCGCTCAACAGGCCGCCAATTGGCAGTCCCAGACCGTTGATTGGCGGTCCTAAAAGCTTTTTATGCCCTCTAACTTCTCTTGGTACCTCTTATTAGTGCTGAAATGTCCCTAAAACAAACAAAAACTAAACAGAAAAGATTAAACCCACTTGAATCGTCCAAACCAGAGTCTGGACAGAGCACCTCCACGGCAACAACGCCAAAAACTTGATGTGTTCATTTTAAATTACCGTAAGTGCACGACGTTAGTGAAGACGTGAAAAATATGGTTCATGTCCACAAGGATGTGTGTAAACTTTGGTTCTTCAAAAATTGAGTGGGAAAACAGGGGAGAAGGAATTGATTAAACTAAACTTTGCTATGCTACTCTAGTACGAAACGAACAAAGAAGATGAAAGCACGAGACTAAATAAAAGTAAACTAAGTGACTAATAGAAGGAAGCTGTAAATAAGGAATGAAAAACCCCTAAGGGGAGGAGTGTGCGTACACATGAAATAAGTGGTGATGAATGCATTCAATAAACCATAAGTGTAGGTAGTGTTGCTACGCATAAGAAGTACCTAATGGCAAGACCTATCATCCAAATCACTAACCTAAGTGATTAATATGAGCATGAACAAGTTTGTTATTAAGAACCTAAACATGCATCTAATGTACCTAAAGATTATGACAGAAACCATCAAGTTAAGTATTCTCTTTAATTGAAACGAGCATACTCACATTTCTCAAATACAACATTTAGCATTCATTCCATTCTACATGACATGTATAAACATCAACTCCGCCCCCAAAGGGGGATGGAACTAATCACACATTATTAATCTAACATTCATATTGAAGAAAAGAAACATGCTAATTAATTCTACGAAGATTAAAACAAACAAAGTTAACTAAGCATGCAAGAATTAAAAGGAACAACAAAGAAACTAACAAAACATATTTTATTTCTCACTCACCTTACAAGTAGCCTCTCTCCACCATAGTTTTGCTGCAAGGCTTCTCTCTTAGTAGAGAGGATGGCCATCAAGAGAGGAGATGTATTACAAAGGAGGAGGAAGAGTTCTATTTATAGCCATAGAAAAAGATAACCCGGGACAATCCCCCGTTATGGGACTAAAAGCATACTATAAATGGTCATAAAACAACATAATCCATGACCCGACAAAGAGACAAATGATGTTGCAGCCATCTGGACCGTTGATTGGCGATCTGGAGCCGCCAATTGGTATTCTGGTTGTCTTGGATCGCGTCTGGATTTCAGTGGCTCGTTTCTGGCTTGATTTCTTGATGTTTGATGACCCCGATTTGGTTGTTGATGGTTAGGCCCGGATCTAATTGACAAAATACTCGTCATGATGGTGTGGAGCATCTTTATTTTCTCATTGGTCATTTTGTTTTTACATCCGGGACCTTCTCTCTTGCATCTCAGTCCATAAGTCTTAAAACTTAGTCATTTTCCGTGCTTTTAAGTCCTTTTTGAGTCTCTTCTTCTCAACCTTTTTTATTCCTGAAACTTAAACATAAATCTCATTACATCGCATTGCTTAGGCTAACAATAAACGATATAAGACATAAATATATGTATGATAAGATGTCAATCAATCCGCTTACCTAATACTATAATAAAGTCCTTTTTCATATTTTATTCATATGGGTTGGTTTATTATGTATGTTGCTTGTGTTGTGTGTTTGTTCTCGTTTCCAGAAATGTTTCCTTTTTGAGGAAGTTTTATTTTGGAGTTTCCTTTTTAGTTGCGAGGGGTGTCATGCTTCAGGCGCGCGCACGTCTCGACTGGGGTAGCATGGTGTTGGTTAAGGATGGCGTTGTATCCCAAAACCTTTTGCCATGTGGGCTGATGTGTAGGGTCTAGTTGTGTGTATGCATGAGGTGTCCACCACATCAGAAAATAAAATTTGAATCAAACCAAGTAAGGAAGGAAATCATAGGAGATATGGTGCAATCAAATGTGCCTTGGAAACAAAGTTGTGTGCATCACTAGGGTTGCGACCCTAGCCTCCACACACAACTCTATATCATCTCCCACACACAACCCCTCTTCCCTCTCTGGTGATCAGGTGGTGACTTCTCAGGCAGCAACTCCAACAACGTAGCAAGGAGGTGGCTGCAGCAGCAACCCTACAAGACTAGCAAGGCGGTAGTGTTTCCGTTGGACCTTCAGGCGACCTTCGGAGCACCTCATTGACTGCAACTCAAGTATGCATGATTGACATCATATCATGCATATATTTGTGTCTTATATCCTTTATTATTAGCCTAAGCAATGCTACGTAACGAGTTTTATGTTTAAGTTTCAGGAATAAATAGGTTTGAGAAGGAGGGACTCTAAAAGGACTTAAAAGCAAGAAAATGGACTAAGTTGCAAGACTTATGGACTAAGATACAAGAGATAGGGACTCGAATACAAAACCAAAGGACCAATGAGTAAATGAAGAAACTCCACACAATCATGAGGAGTATTTTGGCAATTGGATTCGGGTCGCAAGCTACACAACCGATTGGGGTGCATCAGACATGAAGAAATCAAGCAAGACAGCCACACTCCAAAACACAACCCGATCCAGACCTTATAGGCCGCCAATTGGTGGTCCAAGATCGCTGATTGGCGGTATGTTTTGGTCTAGATCCGATTAAACTTTGTCGGGTCATGTATTAGAGTGTTTTATGTCAATTTTTAGTAGTGTATTAGTCCCATACCGGGGGATTATCCCGGATTACCTTTTTCTATGGCCATAAATAGAACTCTTCCTCTTCATTTGTAATTACCCATTGCTTGGTGGCATTCTCTCTACTTGGAGTAAAAGCCTTGAAGCAAAAACTCAAGGTTGAGAAGAATGTCACTTGTTATGTGAGACATGTAAATAAAATAATTTTTCTTAGTTTCTTTTAATATTGTCTTTTAATTCTTGCATGCTTCTTCAGTTTAATTTCCTTTCATTTAGCTTCTTTAATAATTCTTGTTTACTTTGTTTAATTTCCTTTCATTAGAATGTTTTATTTTGTTAATGTAGTTAGTGTAATTATTAGTGAGTAGTTCCATCCCCATTTGGGGGTGGAGAAATATGTGATGTGATTATGTGATGTATTTGGTGTGTGTTTTCTTAATCCTTTGAACCTTACATGATTTCCTTAACCCTCTAATGGGATTTCACTCTTGTCTTTGATATGCTAATGCTCTTTAATGAATCTTAGTATATGCTTAGATTAGTGGACCTATTTTATGGGGAATGATGAGGTGAGGATATGGATGGAATTGATAAAGGAAACATGACTTGTGGTTGCATGTACACTTGTTTCCCCTTGACTAATGTCTTGTATGTTTTAATGATTGTGTAAATCTTATTTCCTGTGGAGACATAGTGGGGTTTGGTCTTTATGCATAAGTTGATTTAGCTTCATTCCAACTATTGTCTTGTATGTTTTAATGATATTTTATATTATTTCATGTGGAAGCAAAGTTCGATTTAGTTTTATCATTTTAATGTACTACGTGTTGTGATAAGCACAATTGAACACACACATACACATATTTTCGTAGTCACATTCTTTCTCTACCACCTATGGGTTTTGTTTTATTGATTGTTCATTCCAAGTTTAGTGTAGTGTAACCAAACTCTTTCTCTCCTTTGTTTCCCACTCGCCTTCGAACTAACCAAAGTCGACACACCTCCCTCTATATTGACCCATATTTGCCATAGCTTCAATGCGGCCGTGCACTTGCGGTTAATTATAACTGATTCAATCACTAGGTGTAAGATAAGACCTGGACATGTGCATTGTCATTTTCTACAGTATAGACATACCTTGCGATGATATCATGTAATCGGAAGACCACTCTGTGCCAAGCGGTGGGTCACACTTTTAGGTGACCAGCTTGTGGATTAGACCAGCAAGGCTGGTGGTATGGTTCCTAAAAGTAGAGGAGTCGCGTTGGGTGAGGCCTGCGAGATGCGGCTATGTAGAGTCATTGCCTCTTGTTCTTTGCATTTGTCGAATATAGGAAATCACGCTAGACTCTTTCTCCTGCTTCTAGACCAGGGGCATATAAGGTTTTCTTTTTGAAAACTCACGCATATTCGTTGATTGTTTTGCTTCAGGTACTCAGGTTCCCGACATGGGGTCAAACTGGATATGTTTCGGATGATTGTACACGAGGGACATGTCGGCCAGTTTCTTTCTGTTATCTAATGTTGTTTTCGTTCAGTTATGTTGTTTTCGTTCAGTTAAACCATTGATGTAATAAATTCTGAGTTTATTTCTATATATGGATACTTTCCTTTTTCAGCATCATGTCTTGTACCATTTATCCATGTACGCCTTCATTCGTGTTTGTCTCGTTTTATTGTAACCCTCTCGGTCGTTGTGGAGACTCTGATCGTGACTTTTGCTTGTACTCACCAGCGTGTGTACCCACGAGATTAGGAACATTACAACTTGGTATCTGAACAAGTCAGTCCCAAAAGTGTACAAAATCCGAAGACTCTCCAGTGGGGCAGCATGCATATACTCTGTCGGTAAAATTGTTTCCTTTTTAGATGGCATTTCTGTTAGTAATAGGTCATTCTTGCATGTTTGGCAGATTGACGGAACCTCGACGGAGATCCGAATCGTCTAGAACAACAGATGACTAGGAGGTATATCGCAGACTGCTATTTGAGGTAGTAGGGTGCCTTGGAACCATCAAGGAGAACCAGATGAAGTGCCCTCGAGTGGATGGGGTTGTGGTGGTCCATGAACAATTCATGAGGCAGAATCCACCGATCTTTCCTAGTGGAGTTGATCCAAATACTGCTGAGGAGTGATCTATTAGATCAAAGGCATCTTTGGGGTCATCGGTTGTCTCCCAGAAAGGTAGGTGGATTTGCAGATCTATGTGTTCCAGGAGCATGTTGTGACTCGGTGGTGAGTGACTTCTGGAGTCGTGTTCAAAGGCAGAACTGATGTCGCTTTGGTGGAGTTCCCTCAGCATGCGTAGGACTGGAAGTGTGAGGAGTTTCTAGCCATGAGCAGCGCGCGCAGAGCGTGGAGGCATACAACAACAAGTTCCACTCCTTTGAGTAGTACTACACAGGGATCTACACCCCTGAAGATGAAAGGGCAATGATGTTTGTCCGGGATTTGTAGAGAGGGCTGCAGTCGAAGGCGGTGATCTGTATGCCTTGGACCATGGACGAGGTTATAAAGTGTTGGAGGGGGACTATCGAGAGGGGTAGTCAGATGGGAAGCGATCGTTCGACCCTTCTCGTGGGCAGCGAGACAAGGCGAGGCGTGGTGGCAGATCGTCCAAGCAGCCACGCTATCAGATGTTTGGGGGTGGCCTGTTTGAGCACTGTGCTAGAGTGCATGCCTTGAAGGATTGTTATAGGTAGTCTGGAGCTTGTCTAGGTAGCAGAGAGATGGGGCATTGTGTGCGTGAGTGCCCGTACAAGAATGCTGGAGCACAGGGTCCAGGCAGTAGCAGGGCAGGTGCTAGTGCAAGTCGGGGAAGGAATTCGGGTGGAGAGGGTCGCGGCTTCGATCCAGGCAGGGATGTAACGCCCTCCATCTCGTAGGTATGCACGCTGGAGAGTCCAAGTAAAGTCGTGATCAGAGTCTCCACGATGACCGAGAGGGTTACAATAATACAGAATGAACACGAACACAAGTATAAATGGATGTGAAATGGAAGGTATGATGCCAAAAGGAAAAGTATCCATATATAAAAATAAATTGAGGATTCATCACATAAAAGATGTAACTCCAAAGAAAAAACATAATGCGGAAGCAAATAAAGAAACTGGTTGACGTGTCCCTCGTGTATAGAATTCTCCGAAACCACTCCAGTCTACCCTAACTAGAAACCTATGTACCTAAGGTAAAACAACAATAAAATGTGCGTACGTTTTCAATAAGAGAAACCTCGTATGCCCCTGGTCCGAGAACAGGATAAAGAGTTGTGCATGAAATCCTATATGTAACTCCAACAAACAATAAGAGACAACGACTACACATGGCTCAATCTCCCGTGCCTAGCTCGACACGTTTACTCTACTTAGAAACCAATCCACCATCCATGCTGGCCTAATCAATATCTGGGTCACCCGAAAGTGTAACACACTGGTTGGCACAAAGCGGTCTTTTGGATTAACACCCCAACTTGCAGCAATGACCAACATGATTTCATCACAAGTTGGGTATGCCCATCTAGTAGAAACTGAGAGTGGCGCAACTATGTAGAGTTGTCGCTCGGCACATCTGTTTAGAGTTGTTCCCTTTTTGCCTTGCATGTGTAGTAGATAGGTCGCATGCATAACTTCTTATATCGTTTTTGGAACAGGGGCATATTGGGTTTTCTTATTGAAAACTCACACATATTTGTTGATTATTTTGCCTCCGGCACTTAGGATACCGACATGGGTCAGACTTGAAACGCACGAAGGATTCTATACACGAGAGATTTGTCGACCGGCTTCTTGAGTTATCTTTGCTTCCATGTTATTTTGTGATGTATTCCCTTTTTGAACTCGATGTAATGTATTTGATATTATTTCCTTATATAGACAGTTTTGCTTTTGGTTTCATGTATTTATATTGTCTATCCATGTATATTTTATCGCATGAGTCTTATATCACTTTTCTTTTCTTGTTACTCCTTTGGTCATCATGGACGACTCTTATAACGACTTTTGCTTGTTTTTCCAAGTGTGTGTAACCACGAGATCGGGGCCGTTACACAGTAACTCCTGCAAGGCAGCAAAGAGGTGGCAGCAGTAGCAACCTAGCAAGACAAGCAAGGAGGCAACATCTTCGTTTGACATTCAGGCGATCTCCGGTGTAACGCCCCCGTTCTCGTGGGTACGCACGCTGGGGAGTCCAAGCAATGTCATGATCAGAGTCTTTGCGATGACCGAGAGAGTTACAATAAAACAACCACGAGACAAAAAGCCGAAAAAGGAAACTATGTGCATATGGGAATACCTCAAAATTCAATACAAGAAAGGTCTAAATCAAAAAATACGAGAACAAATATGCGGAAGCAAAGGATAATTGAAGGAAACTGCTCAACCTGTCCCTCGTGTACAGAATCCTCTATAACGTCTCCATCTGAACCCTGTAGGAAACCCAAGAACCTGACAGTGCGCATGTCCAAGTCTTTTCTCACGCATGTTCTTCTACCTAGAGGTTTTTCAATAGGTCTTATCTCACTCCTCTCCATACACATTCTAACATCAGAATAACAATATACGTGCATTACTACATGGCAAGAATAACATGACATCCACACTCGTAATAATACATCAAACCACACAATGATCTATTATCGACAATCTAGATAGCTAAGGGACATGAAATGTTCATCCTAAAACATTAGAACACCTAACCACAGTGTATATATATATATATATCCTAAACTTAGTCATACATTCATCAGTATAGATACAAGGCATAATATCACATCAAGAAAGAATTCAGATCGTGCGATATAGTCACGATATGGTTTATCCAAAACAAGCATGCACCCCAACATGGCCCACCGCCGGACCAGCCCATGCCGGAGATGACCAGCCCTCCCCTTCCTCCGCCCTCCAAACCCTAAGCAACCAGCAAAGAGGTTGTGGCCACCTTTGGTAGCCGGCCCACTGAGCTACGGGCACTAGGATTTTGACCAGAGCGCAGATGGCCATGTTTCCCCACACGCACACCAGCCGTGCCTGGTGGGACAAAGGAGGGATTCATTGTGCCATCACCCCATGGGATCACTGGAGGTCAGCCACTGCAGGCCACTGAGGACCAAGTAGATATGATTCGGCGAAGATTGGTGATTGCTCAGCACAGGCAGAAGAGTTATGCTAATAAGAGACATCGCGAACAACAATTTGAGATCAGAGATCACATCTTTTTGTAGGTTTCACCTGTGAAAGGAGTGGAGATGTTGGGGCAGAAGGAAAAGATGAGTCCAAGGTACATCAGGTCGTTCGAGATCTTGGAGCTCGTTGGTGCTATGGGTTATCGACTGGCTTTGTCGCCAAAGTTTGCTGAATTGCACAACGTGTTTCAGATCTCCATGCTAAGGAAGTATATTAGGGACCCGTCGCACGTGATTTCCATGAGCTGCCGGAGATTGAGAGCGACATGACCTTGGAGGATCGACCAGTAGAGAATCTGTAGCGTGCTGAGCGGCAGCGGAGGCGTCAGACCATTCTGATGGTGAAGATCCATTGGCAGCACCAAATTGTGAGTGAGGCCACTAAAGAGTGTGAGGATGATGTGAGGGGTTTGTATCCTGAGCTCTATGTCGAGGGATAGGGATAGCAAATTTTGAGGACGTAATTTATTTAAGGAGGGTAGGTTGCTCTTGATTTAATAATAAAGTTCATCCTCATCTTCATGCTTGGGTGTTTATATGTTTATTGTGTGGTTTTTGTATTGTATATTTATATTTTGTTTTGTGGAAGTTTCCTTTCCAGTCGAACCGGAGCGACTCGCCTGGTGGGGTCGCATCAAGGCTTGGTCGGTCTTATGTGGGCAGGTGTGGCTTGGACGTGAGTTCTCCTTGCCACGTGGCCTGAGGGTATTGGGGGCTGGATGAGTAAACTAGGGAGGTGGCATCCACCTCAGCATGCATAGTTAAACACAGCATGGTTTTGGAATGTATTCAAGAGAGAATATTGCGCAATCATGGTTTCTTTATTTGGATTATTGCATGCATGTTAAGCTAAACCATAGCCGTTAATTCCTTCTCTCTTCCTCTCCCTATCCCACAAAAAAACACCACCTCTCCCTCCTCTCCAACGTGCTGGTGACTGTGAAGTCCGGCAAGTCATGTGAGCCAGAGGCACAAGGACTGAGGCACTTGTAGCTAGCAAAGGAGCCAGTAGCAGCTGACTTCTGGCGATCTCCAGGCCTCATTCACCCTTGTTTCTTGTATTCTTCTAGACCTCGAATAGAATAAGAGTTGGGGGTGTTTGTTGGAAGGCCGGACAACACCGGTGGGGCTGGTGGTGCAGTCAGTTTCACCACCAAGCCACTTACTTGACCAGGCGCGCACAAGTGTTGGGCACGGATGGTGCTGGCTGCTGGGGTAGTCAGGAGGCACCAGAGTTCCAGCGAGGTCTGAGGAGTTCCGACCATGCCTGGTCTAGTCAGCTAGGTGGTGGGTGGCGTGGCCTCTGCTTGACTCTTGCGTGGCTGGCGGCGCAAGAACATCTATGGTCCATCTTGTGCGGTTGGGCGCGTAGCCTCCGAACGGTAGGCTAGTGCCGTTGGATTCTAGTAGTGGCTGGCTCCCGAAGGCATTGAGTGGGTAGTTGACCAAAGGGGCTGTGGTGGGGACGAGGTCTGGGCTGTACATGGAGGGCGTGTGCAGACCTGTTGGCTCAGTTGGTGCTGCAAGTGCATCCTAGCGCATGGGCTGGACCGATTGTCTCACCTTGCTGCATGCCCGACCATGGTACCCTAAGTTTGTCAAGGGTGTTAGGTTGTGAGGTGTTGCTCGTTCGACAATGGTTGGGGATGCATACATGTTCTTGGTGTCGTGTATATTTGATGCCTTATGTTCTATCGCATGTTGGAATGTTTTGCCTAGTTGTTGCAAACTCTTGTATGTCATTAGATGGATGTATGAAATATTTTCAATGCATTTCAGTAGAGAATGTTTATATATATATGCTCGTATTATGGACTTATAGTAGTCTGGAATTGATTATATTTCTTAAAGTTAATGCCACACGTTATGTATCATATGAGCGATATTGCAGAACCCATAGTTTCAGGTGGCACGTTTGACATCCATAAGCTATTCCTATGATTGGATGTTCCTTACATGATCTTATAGTTGTTGTTTCTGCTGTTATGAATGTGATGATGTGGATGAGTGTATATGGGTTAAGAATTAAAGACTGTGATCTTATAGTAAGTTGTGTTTATTTATGTTGATCTTGTTATGATTGTAGGATCACATCCTTGCTGTTTCTTAGCTGTATTATTTATGATATTTCTGATGTCTTAAGAGCCTTGTATATGTTCCTTCAGGCTCATTGCATTGGGCATGAGTGTGAGCATTTAGCTACAGATTGGATACATATTTCCATTGACAACTTGCAATTGCATACTGGTTAATATAATTAATCTGCGCACAATTGTTGAGGAGCCGACGGGCCTAATTGTAAGACCTCTATGTAGAGAGGCCAGACGTAAGATAAGACCAGGGCGTGTGCACCATCATTTGCTAAAGGACATGCATTCCCAACTTCACGATGAAATCATGTAGGTCATTGCTGGGAGTTGGGGTGTCACTTCGGAAGACTGCTGTGTGCCGAGCAGTGGGTCACACTTTTGGGTGACCCGCTTGTGGATTAGACTGGCATGGTGGGTGGCCAGTTTCCTATATAGAGGAAGCTCTTCGGTTGGAACCTGAGTGGCGCAACAATGTAGAGTTGTCGCTCGGCACATCTCTGAAGAGTTGTTGCTTTTTTGCCTTGCATGTGTGGTAGATAGGTCGCATGCATAACTTCTTATCTTGTTTTTGGAATCGGGGCATACTGGGTTTTCTTATTGAAAAATCACGCATATTTGTTGATTATTTTGCCTCCGGCACCTAGGTTTCCAACATGGGTCAGACATGAAACGCACGGAGGATTCTATACACGAGAGATATGTCGACCGTCTTCTTGAGTTATCTTTGCTACCATCTTATTTTGTGATGTATTCCCTTGTTCAACTCAATATAATTTATTTGATATTATTTCCTTATATGGATAGTTTTGCTTTTGGTTTCACGTCTTTATATTGTCTATCCATGTATATTTTATCGCATGAGTCTTGTATCACTTTTGTTTTATTGCAACTTGATTGACATCATTTCATGCTCATATTTGCATCTTATATCCATTATCTTTCACCTAAACAATGCTATGTAACGAGTTTTATGTTTAGTTTTTAGGAATAAATAGGTTTGAAGAGATGAAGCATAAAAGGACCCAAAAGCTGGGAAAAAGGACTGAATTGTGAGATCTGGGGACTAAGATGCAAGGGAGAAGGACCTGAACGTAAGACCGAAGGACCAAAGAGCAAAAAAAATACTCCACACCATCATGGGGAGTATTTTGACAATTTTAGTCGGGTCGGAGCTCCAACAAGCAAAGTAGATGCATCAAAGATCACTAAAGACATCCAGAAAAGCCCAAAAGAAAACTTAGCGAGATCCGAACCATATAGACCGCCAATTGGCGGTCCAAGCCTGCTAATTGGCGGTCTGTGTTTGCCCAAATCCTCTAAGATTTTGGTGGGTCGCGTATTAGTGTGTATTTAGTCCATTTCTGGTATTTGTGTTAGTCCCATATCGGGGGATTGTCCCGCATTGCCTTTTTATATTGCTATAAATAGAACTCTTCACGTTCTATTGTAATCACTCCATATTTTGAGTGGCTATTCATCCTACTAGAAGTGAGGCCTTGAAGCACACACTAAAGTAGGAGGTTGCTACTTGAAATGTGAGTCATTTGTTAATAAAAGTTTCTTTGTTATGTTATTAGTTTCTTTTTGCTTGTTGTACTTTGTTTCATATTTCTTGCTTTACTTAGTTTAATTTCTTTTGATTAGTTTTAGTAACTTAGTTAATATGCTTTCCTTGCTTAGTTTAATAACTAGTGTAATGTGTAGTGAGTAGTTCCATCCCCTTTGGGGGTGGAGTAGATGTTCATACATGCATTAGAGAATGGAATGAATGCTTTATTTACAATATGTTGATAAAACATGAATGTATGCTTGCTTGTTTAGGATAGAATTTATAACTTGATGAGTTTTGCCAAAATGATTAGACACCTCTCATGCTTGGTTAAGTTCTTAAATAAACAACTTGCATATGTAAATGTTAATCAACTAGGTTGGTGAATGGATTGATAGGTTTTGCCATAATATTTAGACACTTCCTATGCATGATAACACCACCTTCATTTGAGCTTAAAGAATGTGTTAATAACCCACCTCTTTGCATGTGTGCACTCACTCCACCCCTTAGGGGTTTTCCCATTCCTGAATTCCAGCATTTTGTTCTAGCTTGGTTGGTATTTCATCGTTTGTTTCTTTCTTTCGCATTTTGTGCTTCTTTGTGTAGTGTAGCGTAGAGTAGCATAATCAAACAACTTTCCTCCCCCTTTTTGTGCCACTTGATTTCTGATAAACAAGAGGCTGCTCACCTCCCTGAGGACGACCCGTATTTTCCACCGCTTCAACGCGGCCGTGCATTTGCGGTTTAAATTAAAACGTTCAACAAGTTTTTGGCGCTGTTGCCGGGGAGGTGCCAGTCCAGACTCTTGTTTGGACGATTCGAGTAGATTTAATTTGTGTTTTGTAGTTTTTCATTGTTTCAGGAGACTTGGAGTCGGCAGGAGGAACACCTGGAAAAATTTGGAGGCATTCTGGGCACTGTAGACCGCCAATCAGCGGTCTGGTGAGCTCATTTTACTCTCTTATTTATGTGACGTGTTTACATAATTGATGTAGTGATCTGGACTTGATTTGGCATGTTTTGACTTAAAGTTTGTTCCCAGATCAATAATCAAGCCTCCTTTAAGCAACTTCAACCCTAAAACCCAAAGCAAAAGATTAGGCATTCTTTTTGTTTTGGTCATGCATCATGTATGTGGCTTAGTCATATAGATTGTCTTTCATTTTAGCTTTATTTTCAGTTGCTGAGTGTTGGCGTGAGGTATGCACCTTCTACTCTCATTCATGCATTTCGTATGAACATGCATTAGTTAGTAGGAAGTGCATTGAAACAAGTGTCAGTTGAGCGTTTGTTTGGAGAGTTGATTGCTAGATTAGGACTCCAAAATGATACTAAGGAGGGGCTGTCCCAAAAAAGATAAGGTGGGGGATTTCATCACCCTTTCCTTCGCCCCACAAACCACACTAATCAAGAGCCTAATTTTTAAAATCAAGTAGACATTGGCCCTAAGGATTTTGGGCGCATTAGGAGAGTGATCCGGTCCCGACCGTCATGACCTGATCGGCGTTGCCCACTTTGTCGATAGTAGGAGTGACGAGATCTCTGGATCTTGGCTCACTTGCTGGGCTTTGTGGTACTCGTCGTTGGGAGGTGAGGCGTGTTGAGGCCGTGTGACCTCGCAGTTAGGCGTCGTCTAGCTGTAAGGACCTATAGCGACCTTAGGATTGCTTGAGCCTTGTTTGCTTGTGTGCTTCTACCTGTACCCATCCGCCGTAGCATAAGGACTTCTTCTCTTCTCTCCTGAGTCATTCTTTCTCTCCTGTGTTCCCCCGTCTTCGTCTCTACGCACATTCTTTGAAACAAAAGAAAAAAAAGAAAAAAAAAGGTTTGGTTTGTGTGTGCGCACCTTTGTGCATGCTTTCGTGGGCACGAGACGAGAGTGGCCGTTTGACGAGGCGTGTCGTCAACCCTGCTTCGGTAGTCGATTTCTCGACGCCTCCCTCTTCTCGTGTTGCACATAGTCCGGGTTCAATGGCTGCTCATTTCCGTGAGGAGGAGCAGTTGCTGGACCCACCTGTTCCACCAGTGCTTCCAGTTGTTGCTCCCATACCTCTACGTGATCGATGCTACCCGAGTCGTACTGCTCTACCCTCATGCATCGTATTGCTAGAGGCAAATGGGAACCATTTTGAGGTTAAGCCTCACTTTATTTCCATGCTCCCTCACTTCACTGGGAAAGGTGACCCCTATATCTTTCTCAGGGAATTTGAGGAGGTCTGTGCTTTGTTCAAGCTACAACAACTTAGCACAGACTCCATCCATCTTAGGATTGTCCCCTTTGCACTAAAGGATGACGCCAAGAAGGGGTTGTACAGCAACCAAGCAAATGCCTTTAGGACTTGGGATGAGTTTCAATCTGCATTCCTCAAGAATACTTTCCAAATCATCGGGCTCAAAAATTGAGGAACGAAATCAATTCGTTCTATCAATTTGAGACCGAGACATTGCATGCATATCTAGAGAGGTTCAAGGAGCTACTATCCTCATGCCCTCATCATGGCATTGAGTTGTGGCGTCTTTGTCAGATTGTTTACAAGGGTCTTCACATCCCGTCCCGAACGCTCCTTGAGTCCATGTGTCAAGGAGAGTTCTTGGGAAATGATGAAAGGGAGGCATGGGCTTTCCTAGAAGACCTTGCTGAGAAAACAATGCAATGGGAGAGTGTAAGGGAGCCACCTGCATCATCTAGTATAGGAGCGAGGATCGCGAATGCAAACTCGACTAGATCGGGTGCCACATTTGCTATCGATGCCACTACGTCCACCGAGGCACGCATGGCGGCCTTAATGCGCCGTATGGATTCGATTGAACTCCAAAACCAACAAAGTGCAACTCACATGTCCACATCTGGTTGTGTTCCCTGTCATTCATGTGGTAGGATAGGTCATGTAGAAAGCGAGTGTGCGTCCATTCCTCCTGAGATGGAACATGTCAACACCATCTATGACAGAGATAGGAATGACCACACTCATCATCTTATAATCCTGGATGGAGGAACCACCCCAATTTTTCATGGAACCAAAATAATGCCCCGGGTGGTCCTTCAAACTCTCTCGACCACCAAACCAATCATACCAACCTCCCATTCATGCACAATCTTATCAACCACCCCATGCACGAATCACCAATCAATCGGGTTTCCCAAATTCCAATAATATGGAAACCCGATTTAATTCGCTTGAGAACTTGACTCGTGGACTTGAGAACTCTGTGAAATTTTTTATGTCATCCACAAGTCAAGTTCTCACTTCAAATCAGCAGACCATCAAATCTCTAGAGCTTCAGATGGGCCAATTGGCTCAGTCTGTACATGAAAGAGAGAGAGGGTCTTTGCCTAGCCAGCCTGAGGCTAACCCCCGTATGTACCAGCAACAACACATGCAAAATGAAAATGTGGTACCTCGGGGGACGCAAGTGAACCATGTGGAGGAACCTGTTCACCATATCAATTCCATTGTGACCTTAAGGAATGGAAAACAGGTTGACAATCACATTTCCTCACCACCACCACCATCTATGGAGCCCCTCAATGGGAATGATGTTGAAGAAGAGGCAGAGGGTAAGGGTAATACACCAAGGCTTCCTTCTCAGGCCCTGCAGAAAACCTACCTGCGAAAAGCTCCTTATCCAAGTAGGTTAACCAAAAAGCAGAGTGACACAATGCACAAGATATTATAGGTGCTTAAGCAAGTTAAGGTTAACATCCCCTTATTGGATGTCATCCAACAAATACCTCAACATGCCAAAGTGTTGAAGGATGTCTGCACAACCAAGAGGAAGACCAATGTTCCTAAGAAAGCATTTTTGGCTGCAAATGTAAGCTCACTCTTGTCCAATCCCGCCTACACAAAATACAAGGACCCTGGGTGTCCTACTATTCAGTGTACGATAGGGGACACTAGAATGAGCAATGTATTGCTTGATTTAGGATCGGCGGTCAACTTCCTCCCATTCTCTGTTTATCAACAGTTGAACTTGGGAGAATTGAAACCAACTAAGATCACCCTCCAATTGGCGGAGAGATCCATTCGTATTCCAAAGGCGATTATCGAGGGTGTGCTTATCAAAGTTGGAGATTTTATATTTCCAGTCAATTTTGTTGTCCTCGATACCAATCCTGTTGCGAACACCCACTCTCAAATACCTTTGATTTTGGGTAGACTATTTCTGGCAACTTCCAACGCCTTAATTAATTGTAGAAATGGTCTCATGAAGCTCTCATTCGGTAACATGAGTGCTCAATTTCATGTGTTCAACTCTGGTAGGAAACAGGAGCCCATGGATCAACCTTTAAATCTAAATCTCATCCGCCAATTGGAGAAAGCACCACAAAATCAACGAACACCCCTAACCCCAATGCAACCCATTGAGAATGTTTGTGGGGCCAGTAAAAGCTCATTGCCTGTCTTTGCAATGCAACAGAGTGAGTTGGCATCAAACAAAATGTCCAAAAGGAGTGTTCGTTGCATGATTCAGTTGAGAGTACTAGTGAGAGTGAGACAGCTCATCATATGCCTATACCAGAAGGTGTCTTTACCTCATGTCCCATGGCCATTGAGCCATTTGAGCTTCATATTGACTCCAACAAGGACCCACCTATGACCAAGCTCATGCTTGATGATTTAAATGATGGTGGGAGGTCCTTGTTGGATGACTTGGGGAGAAGCCCCATTCTTAGTGATGCAGGTCTGCTGCATCCATCGAATGAGCTTGAGGAACTCATTCCGATGCATCCACCTATTGGTTGGTGGGTTTTGTTGGATGAGCAACTAAACCCTAGTGAGGTAACACAACTTCATTCATTCATGTTGCCTACACCCAACCAAGGTTATGAGGGGTTCGAGCCTTTCAGCTTTGACCTTTCACCCCTCATGACACCTCAGAGTACCGGTGAAGTTTGCCCATCTCGGCAAGTCTCTGGTCCTCATGACCTGATGTTCTCATTTGATGTCCCTTGACCAAATGATTATGAGAATATCGTTGTTGCTGTACATATCATGTTAAAAAATGGAAAAAAAAGAAAAAGAAAAAAAGTGAGTACTAAAAGTCTCCATGAGTGAGAATTGATTGTTGTGGGTCCCAACCCTTGTGTACTTGGGCCCCATTTCTTCACATATTTGTCTCCCTTCTTCAGTATCTCACAGGTTTTGAGGGAATTCGGGTTTGTGTCCATCAACATAACCATGAATTTCCTGTTGCGCTTCATGTTGGTGAGATCTTCCCTTTTTCATGCATAAATCCATGTAGTATCTTGTTCACATTTATTGATGACAATGCATGAAGTAGGTGTGGGGGGTGTTTTACGTGTGTACATAGTCGAGTCTTTTTCCTTTGATTTTGTTTTCTTTTGTGTGTACTGATAGGGTCATGTTAGTGTGCTGCATTTAACATTGATATATCTGCGTGCCATGATCCTTGGGTAACTTGTCTTATTTTGCTTGCCTAGTGCTTTAAAATTTTCACATTTCTTTCAAAATCTTCATGTGTTTGCGAAAGAAAATGTTTTTGTAGGTCTTGCGTGTGTTTAGCATGTGCAAAACCGTTGAGAGGCAAAGTGAAAAGAAAGCTCCCAAGATTTTCTTGAACTTCATGCATTAGGATTTCTAGTTTACTGGCTTTAGGTCTTATCGAGTCGTTAGGATGCACCCCGGTTTTCCCTCGGGGAGCGTGTAATCATAGGGTTTCAGCACTCAAACATTTAAAGAAGCCCACCCTGAACCTAGTGAGTCAAATAATTCGTGTCTTTTAGTATAAGGAAGTTTGTCGTAGTCAAGGGCCCTTAATCTCTTTTTGTGAAACTTAAGTGTAGGGGTTTTGGTTCCCATGTAGATAAATAGATAAGTGGTGTTCTCTCTTCTTGCACGGCTCCTATCACTTGGGAAAGTAGGTCTGAGGGGACTTTTTGCCTGGTGCTTTCGAGTCATCTGACTTGGGATGCACCGACCGAACTATCGTTACAAGGGTGGTAGGGATCGCCCTATGTGGAGATTTGGGGGAAGGTGTACGTGATAGTGTAAGTCCTCATAGGCAATGATGCACAAAACCTGACCCTGGGAGAATCAAACACCAACCAATAAACTGCACCAAAGAAAAAAAAAAAAAAGAAGTCAAATAAGAACCAAATGGACTTTACACATTGTATCACATTCAGAAGTTAAGGTTGCCCATGTCTTTCACTTAAGTCCTTAACTAACTCTCACGAATAACTCATTAGGCTAGGTGTGTGGACCGATTACATATATAGAGTCGACCCGTAGCCTTACCGCGTCCCATGATCGACAAAATAAGTCCAACGAGTCGTGTAGCTAGATTGATTAATGCATCTTGTTCGGATTTTGTGGGTATATCCTCTGAAAACTCTCAGGAGATAACACTCCTCCTCCTTGGCAACAAAGAGGTTTAACGGCTTGTTGCACGTGCTAAGTGCAACCGTGATTCCTACGAAAGTGAGTTAGGATTTCTTGTTTTTCTCGTATGCTTTTTCCTTTCTTTGTTTTGCTCGGGACTAGCAAAAGCTAGGTGTGGGGGTATTTGATTGACATCATTTCATGCTCATATTTGCATCTTATATCCATTATCTTTCACCCAAAAATGCTATGTAACGAGTTTTACGTTTAGTTTTCAGGAATAAATAGGTTTGAAGAGATGAAGCATAAAAAGACCCAAAAGCTGGGAAAAATGACTGAATTGTGAGATCTGGGGACTAAGATGCAAGGGAGAAGGACCTGAACGTGAGACCGAAGGACCAAAGAGCAAAACAAAATACAACACACCATCATGGGGAGTATTTTGGCAATTCTAGTTGAGTCGGAGCTCCAACAAGCAAAGTAGATGCATCAAAGATCACCAAAGACATCCAGAAAATGCCAGAAGAAAACTTAGCGAGATCCGAACCATATAGACCGCTAATTGGCGGTCTGTGTTTGCCCAAATCCGCTAAGATTTTGGTGGGTCGCATATTAGTGTGTATTTAGTCCATTTCTGGTATTTGTTTAGTCCCACATTGGGGGATTGTCCCGGATTGCCTTTTCTATGGCTATAAATAGAACTCTTCACGTTCTATTGTAATCACTTCATATTTTGAGTGGCTATTCTTCCTAGTAGAAGTGAGGCCTTGAAGCACACACTAAAGTAGGAGGTTGCTATTTGAAATGTGAGTCATTTGTTAATAAAAGTTTCTTTGTTATGTTATTAGTTTCTTTTTGCTTGTTTTACTTTGTTTCATATTTCTTGCTTTACTTTGTTTAATTTCTTTTCATTAGTTTTAGTAACTTAGTTAATATGTTTTCCTTGCTTAGTTTAGTAATTAGTGTAATGTGTAGTGAGTAGTTCCATCCCCTTTGGGGGGTGGAGTAGATGTTTATAGATGCATTAGAGAATGGAATGAATGCTTTATTTACAATATGTTGATAAAACATGAATGTATGTTTGCTTGATTAGGATAGAATTTATAACTTGATGAGTTTTGCCAAAATGATTAGACACCTCTCATGCTTGTTTAAGTTCTTAAATAAACAACTTGCATATGTAAATGTTAATCAACTACGTTGGTGAATGGATTGATAGGTTTTGCCATAACATTTAGACACTTCCTATGCATGATAACACCACCTTCATTTGTGCTTAAAGAATGTTTTCATCACCCACCTCTTTGCATGTGTGAACTCACTCCACCCCTTAGGGGTTTTCCCATTCCTGAATTCCAGCATTTCGTTCTAGCTTAGTTGGTATTTCATCGTTTGTTTCTTTCTTTCGCATTTTGTGCTTCTTAGTGTAGTGTAGCGTAGAGTAGCATAATCAAACAACTTTCCTCCCCCTTTTTGTGCCACTTGATTTCTGATAAACAAGAGGTTGCTCACCTCCCTGAGGACGACCCGTATTTGCCACCGCTTCAACGTGGTCGTGCATTTGCGGTTTAAATTAAAACGTTCAACATAACTCCCTTGGTCATCATGGACGACTCTTATCGCGACTTCTGCTTGTTCTTCCAAATGTGCGTAGCCACGAGACCCGAATTCCCTCAAAACTTGTGAGATGCTAAAGAAGAGATACAAATGTGTGAAAGAAATGGGGCCCAAATACACAAGGGTTGGGGCCCACAACAATCAATGCTCGCTTATGGAGTCTTTTATTGAACTTTTTTTCTTATTTTTTTATATGTTTTTTATATTTATATTTTTAACTTTGTACAACAATGGGCTCCCATTTTCGTATGTCAAGGGACATCAAATGGGAACCCGCCATTTCTCGAGCTAGAAATGCACCTGCATGGGCTCGCAACATACAAAACAGAATTGCTTGACCACCTGACACCCTTATAAGCATTGTGGTCGTTTGATGCCTCTTGAGAGTTGAACCTCTGTTTGGTTGCTTGAATTGTTTGGTATCAGGTGGTTGATTCTCAACCCACATGGGGTACTCAGCAGATACAGAATGAAGATCATGTGGCCTAGAGGCTGTTTATTCGTTTCAAATACCGCAAGTGCACGACCGCGTTGAAGCGGTGGCAAGTACGGGTCAATCCTCAGGGAGGTGAGTAGCCACTGGTTTTTCAGAAATCAAGTGGTAACAAAAAGGGAGAAGAGTTTGTCTATGCTAATCTACACTACACTAAACTACTAAGAAGAAAAATGCAAAGTAAAGCAACAAACGATTACTTCGAATCAAAACTAAATGAATGTAAAACTAAGCTGGAATCAATAACAGAAAGACCCCTAGGGGTGGAGTGTGTGCACACATGTAAAAAGATGGCGAAGAATGCATTCTATAGGCACAAATATTGGTAGTGTTTTCATGCATAGGAAGTGTCTAAAGGTTATGGCAAAACCTATCAATCCATTCACTAACCTAGTTGATTAACATTCATATACAAAAGATGATTATTTTAGAACCTAAACAAGCATGGGAGGTGTCTAAGATGTATGGAAAAACCCATCAAGTGTAGTATTCTACTCTAACAAGCAAGCATACATTCACATTTATCAACACAATGAAAATATGAAGCATTCATATCCATTCTTTAATGCATGTATGAACATCATCTCCACCCCAAAGGGGGATGGATCTACTCACTACACATTACTCTAATAATTAAACTAAAGAAGAAAAGAAACATTCTAACTACTTTAGCCAAGAATTAAAGAAATAAAACTAAGCTAAGCATGCATAAAGAAACAACATAAGAACAAAACAATGGATTTTTTTATTCGATGACTCACATTGAAGGTAGCATTCTTCTCCACCTTGAGATTTTTCTCCAAGGCTTACTCCAAGTAGAGAGAATGCGACCAAGCAATGGGTCAATACAATAGAAGGTAAAGAGTTCTATTTATAGCCATAGAAAAAGGTAATCCGGGACAATCCCCCGGTATGGGACTAAACAAATACCAGAAATAGACTAAATACACAGTAATACACGCTCCACATAAATCTTAGCGGATCCGGACCAAAAGGGACCGCCAATTAGCGGTCTTGGACCGTAAATTAGCGATCTACAGTGTTCGGATCGCTCTAGATTTTCTTGTGGACTTTTCTGAAAGGCTTTGTTTGTCTTTCATGCATCTACTTTGCTTGTTGGAGCTCCGACCCGAATAGAATTTCCAAAATACTCCCCATGATGGTGTGAAGTATTCTTGTTTTCTCATTGGTCCTTCGATCTTACGTTCAGGTCCTTCGATCTTGCATCTTAGTCCTTGAGTCTCTCAACTCAGTCATTTTTCATGCTTTTAGGTCCTTTTGTTTCTGAAACCTATTTATTTCTGAAATTCAAATATAAAACTCATCACGTAGCATTGTTTATGTGAAAGATAATGGATATAAGATACAAATATAAGCACGAAATGATGTCAATTATAGGCCACAAAAATGGTATCTTGTGGCTCAAGAGCCACATGATCGAAAGGATTTGGCACAAAGGTCACGTGATCACAAGATAAGGCACCTTCTTGTACCAACCCAGGTGAAACATCTTCACCACCTTCAGGATCTCCATCGAACAATTCTCTGAAATACTTGAAGGTGCCCTCAACTTCAATCTCATCCATGCCCTGGATACGGTTGACCCCAACAGGGTCATTGAAGGCACCTGCCTTCTTGCCTATGGTGAAGATGTTGAAATCAGCGCATTGACTACCATAAGTGAAGCGCATCAGACCATTACGATAATTGACGAAGGCATTGGAAGTCGCTAGAAATGGTCACCCCAAAATAACAGGAATTTGTCCAATTGGGTTTGGCAGAGGTTCAATATCCAAAATAAAGAAGTCTACTGGATAAATGAACTCTCCCACTTTGATCAGCACATCTTCCACCACGCCCCTCAGTTTCTTCATAGACCAATAAGCCAATTGAAGAGTGGTTTTTGTTTGTTTGAGGTCTCCAAGACCGAGGTGGACGTAGACTGAATATGGCAGAAGATTAACATATGCCCCAAGGTCCAATAAAGCTCGATGTATGGACACATCACCAATCACACAATAGATAGTAGAACAACCAGGGTCCTTGTATTTGACTTGCATGGGTTGTGCCAGCAAAGAACTCACGTTAGCCGCAAGAAAATGTTTCTTTGGAACATGAGTTTTTCTCTTCTTGGTGCATATAGTCCTTGAGAACCTTGGCATAAGGTGCCATTTGCTGAATCACCGCCAACAGAGGGATGTTCACCTTAACTTGCCGAAATATCTCAAGAAACTTGTCATGCTAATCCAAAGTTTTCTTTCTAAGGCACTCAGGGAATGGCGCCTTCGGGGCACAAGGGTTTTGGGAAGGAACCTCAGAATTCTTGTCTAAAGAAGCATGAGTGGGGACCTCAGAATCTGATTCCTTCGACACAAGAGGAGACAAGGGGACCTCAGGGTTCGGCCCCATTGTCGAAAGAAATGTAGAAGGAACCTCAGAATCTGGCTCCTTCCTGGAAGAATTTGTGAGATGAACCTCAGGATCCGGCTCCCTCAGAGAAGCAGGTATCACCTCAAGTCTGGTGACACCCAGAGATGGTGATTGCAAGGAAGGCACCCCAATGTGGTTGTCCACCTCCTTACTAGACCTCAAAGTATGAATCACATTAATATGATGGGTCGGTTCAGAGGTAGCATCAGGCACTGGTGGCCTTCCTTGAGAATGGGTACCCCGAGGATTCACCTCGGGTTGACTTGGTAACTGGACCTTCTGGCGTTCATGGAGCTGATGAGCCAACTGGCTAACTTCCATTTCCAATGCTTTGACCGAACTATTGCTGACCGCAAACATGGTTTGTATGCTATGTATGAACGCTTGAAGGGTTTGTTCAAGAGTGGGGTCCTTCGGGTCAACCTGTTGGGGTAGTGGAGTTTGGTTAGAATAACCCGACGATGAGGTCTGAGGAGGTTGGTAATTGTGGTTCTGAGATCTTTAATGTGGGGGTTGGTAGGTCACTGATGGGAGTGGAGGTTGATAAGGTGGAGGTTGAGTTTGAGCGTGCGAGCTCTAACCGGGACCCCCACTAGGCCCCCTAGAGAAGTTAGTATGGTTACGCCATCCCGGGTTGTAGGAGTGACTATACGTGTCGTTACCGGGCCTCTGTTGATACATCACATTTGCATGCTCAGTATCTTTGGAGCGTAAGCGCATTCCAAGTCATCATGGCCCGTAAGTCCACACCTACTACACCCCAGAGTAGTGACTTGAGATACAAGAGCTCGGTCCAACTCTAAACTCTCAGTCATACGCATGAGAGCAGCCATTTTTGCTTCAGACGCGATAGTTGACTCAACTTGATATGATCCAGCTCGACCAGAAAATCTGGCGGCTGGTGGCTCTCTTATGGTGTCCCACTCAAAGGTACGTTCAGCCATTAGTTCAAAAGTGTCCCATGCCTCATCTATGGGTTTCATTTGGAAATCACCTTGACACATTGACTCCAACATTGTGCGGGTGTTGTAGTTGAGGCATCCATAAACAATTTGGCATAATTGCCACAACACAATTCCATGATGAGGGCACTGCAAGAGAAGGTCCTTGTACCTCTCAAAGAAAGCATAAAACGATTCGGTCTCAGTCTGATACATTTGGTGCATCTGGTGTCATATATGTTGAGTCTTCCATTGAGGGGAAAATCTCTTCCGAAAGACAGTTACGAAGTCATCCCAGGACCAAATCGAACTTGCCGGGAGGCTGTACAACCATTTCTTCGCATTATCCGTCAACGCAAAAGAAATCATCCTCAACCTGACAGAATCCTCTCCAAGCTGTTGAAGCTTGAACATGGAGCATACCTCCTCCAATTCACGTATAAAAATATACGGATCCTCCTTATTGGCAGTGAAGGTACGAAGCATGCTCACATATTTAGGTTTCAGTTCATAGTTGTTCCCGCAAGTTGGGGGAAGAATTATGGAAGAAGGCTGCACCACCCGAACAGGATGAGTCCGCTCCCACAAAGTCATCGGTCTATCTTGTCGAGCTAAAGGTGGTGGTGCACCAAGAACTTGATCCTGGTCGAATCCCTCTTCCTCTCGAGTCAGAGGAGGAGGAGAAGGAGGTCTACGTGGTGGTGGGAGTGGACCAAGGTAATACATGTATGGAACCCGATCTCCCCTGTAACCATGAGAAGACTCAGCCTCACGCTCCAAAGGAGCACGAGGCGAAGATTGTCGATCACCAAGATCGTCCATCTCAGAAAATGCACTCTCTCAAGTCGAGTTCTCTCACTAGAACGAGCCCAACCTCGCATAAAATTCTCGACTCGACTCTAAAATAACACACAACAGAAGGTGTACTCAGAGGAGGAGACTACTCGTAGAATATAGATGAGCAGAGGACTCAAATGGGGAGGAAAGAATCCCTAGAGCTAGCATGGGTAGTGGGTGAAGGTAGAAGCCTAATCTAGGAAGCATGACTCAAACAATGTATGGCAATGAGTCCTTTGGGTAGACAACGCCTAACTTCGACGTCACTAGTCTCGACATGCCTCACCTCCCTACAACGAATATCACAATGCCTAGCAAATGATACGAGATCCAGAGATCCAGTACCTCCTACTATCGACAAGGCAGACGACGCCGATCAAGTCATGTCGGTCTCGACTAGATTACTCTCCTAGTGGGTTCGAAATCCTTAGTGCCAATGTCTACTCGCTTTTAGAATCAAGGCTTTTATTAAGAATGATTTTTGGGGACAAGGAAAGGGTGATGAAATCCCCCACCTTATCTTTTATGGGACAACCCCTCCTTAGTAGCGTTTTGATTCAAAATCTAGCAATCAACTCTCCAATCAAACGCTCAACTCACTCTTGTCCCGATGCACCTTACTAACTAATGCATGATCTAAACATGCACGAATGAGAGAATTGGGTGCACGTACCTCATGCCAGCAATCAACAACAAAATGTAAAGCAAAGAAAAGACAAATGCGTACAAGGTCTACAAACGATGCATGACCTAGATGGCAATCAATCGACTCTTTTGATTTAAGTTTTAAGGTCCAAGTTGATTAAAGGGGATTGATTGCTAACTACAGGTTAAAACATGCAAAATAGAACTCCCAGACAACTAAACTGAAGACATAAACTACCACAACAAAAATTGGAGAAAATGCAACTCACCAGACCGCCAATTGGCAGTCCCAGACCCCTAATTGGTGGTCCCTTTTGCGCAATTGTTCCTCCAATTTCTCCAGTAGCCTCCCCTTGCTTCGTACAACTACTGAAACAAACCAAAACTAAAAACCAAAATTAAAAACCACTCGAATCGTCCAAACTAAAGTCTGGACAGAACACCTCCCGGCAACGGCTGCAAAAACTTGATTGAACTTTTTAATTATAACCACAAGTGCACGGCCGCGTTGAAGCGGTGGCAAATACGGGTCGATCCACAGGGAGGTGTGTCAACTTTAGTATGTTCAAAGGAGAGTAGTAAAGAAAGGAGAGAAAGGAGTTATGATCTAAATTACACTACAATGGGAAAAGAAATGGGAAATACGCAATAAAACTAAACCCCATAGGGGGGTAGAGAAAGAATGTGAATATAAAGATATGTGTATGTGTTCAATTATGCTCATCACACACATGTAGTGCATCAAAATCAGAAAACTAAATTCATCTTTGCCTCCACATGAAATAAGATAACAAAATATCATTAAAACATACAAGAGAATAATTGGAATGAAGCTAAATGAACTCATGTATAAAGAACAAACCTCACTGTGCCTCCACATGAAATAAGATTTAGACAATCATTAAATCATACAAGACATTAACCAAGGTAAGGGCAACAAGAGCACATACAACTACAAGCCATGTTTCCTTTATCAATTCCATCCATATCCTCACCTCATCATTCCCCATAAAATAGGTCCACTAATCTAAGCATATGCTAAGCATCATTCAAGAGCATTAGCATATTAAAGACAAGAGTGAAATCCCATTAGATAGTTATGGAAATCATGTAAGGTTCAAAGGATTAAGATGACACACACCTAATACATCACATAATCACATCATATATTTCTCCACCCCCCAAATGGGGATGGAACTACTCACTAATTATTACACTACAACCTACATTTACAAAATGAAACATTCTACTGAAAGGAAATAAAACTAAGCAAGCAAGAAATATTAAAGTTGCTAAAAGGACATAAAACTAAAGAATCATGCAAGACATATGGAAGGAAATTAAACTAAGAAATAAGTAACACAACTAAAGGAAAACTTTATTAATTTCAAACTCACAATACAAGTAGCCTCTCTCCACTAGGTTTTTGCTTCAAGGCTTTTACTCCTAGTAGAGAGGATGACCACCAAGAGAGTGATGAATATAAGGGACGAGGAGGAGTTCTACATAGTCAAAGAAAAAGGTAATCGGGGACAATCCCTCGGTATGGGACTAATACAATACCAAAAATAGACATAACACACAATTATACATGACCCGACTAAACCGCACCTGATCCGGAGCAACCCGGACCGCAAATTGGTGGTCTATAGGGTTCGGATTTGGCTGGGCTTTTGTGTGGACTTTCCTGGATGGTTTTCTTCATGTGTGATGTACCCAAGTTGGTTGATGGAGCTCCGACCCGAATCGAATTGCCAAAATACTCCCCATGATGGTGTGGAGTTTCTTCATTTGCTCATTGGTCCTTTGGTTTTGCATTTGGGTCCCTCTCTCTTGTATCTTAGACCATAAGTCTTGCAACTTAGTCATTTTTCTTGCTTTTGAGTCCTTTTATTGTCTCTCCTTCACAAACCAACTTATTCCTCAAACATAACCATTAAACTTGAAGGGAATGTGTTCTAAAAGTTTTACTTTTAAATGTCAATTATTATGAATTGAATGAGAAATCATTTTGTTCCTTGTTTATGTTATTCGTCTTTTAGAAGTGTTAAGGAAGAGGCTCTTGGTCCTTAACCGTAGAGCTCTGAAAGATATTGGTTTGCATAAAACAAAAGTTATTCGCAATCATGGTAATTAACATGGAACATTAATTACCGAGTTAAGATTGTCGTGTTGGTCATAGATCATTGTAGCTCTACAAGTGAGTGACAACACGGGTATGCAAAAGAGGAAAATATTACTTTTGTATACTGAATAGACCTAATAAGTAAAATATTATAGAAATGTGTTTCTGTGTCATTAATATTTTACTGTGTCTTTGGTCCTTTGATATGAGACTTATATCTAATCACTTAAGGAATACTTAATTAGATCAGTGTCTTGAACTATCGATCAGTGTAGTGTAAAGGCATTGGTTGGTTAAGTACAACTTTTGTTGGAGAAGATAGTTAGTCAAAAGATTATCATTGCCCCTCTTAATTGAGTGATGATATTAGTGGGCCCCTTGATAAAGCAAAGTTATAATGTGCACAATGTGATTTGAGTTAAGTCACACATTTATAACTAGCTTAAAGAGATCAAGAAATGAATACTAATACAAAGATGACACAACACTACTTTGTGTGTATTCTTAATATCATGAGGCAAGGGACGGACACAAGTGGTGCACTCCATCACTAAATGGATCGGGTTTTGGTTCGAGTGGAATTAAGACATCTAACTAATTGGGAGCTATAATGTGTAGCTAGATACCGCTTATAGCTTGTGATATTAAGCTCTTAATATCACTGCCAACTTAGTTTAGATCCTCCCATAGGTCACACCGCAAAAACCGTGAAACAAGAAGCTTGATTTTTGGTTCATAGGATGTGTCGGGTTTCTCATAGAAAATATGACACATATGGTGAACAAGTAAAATCAATTATGTTGTATATAAACATAATTAGAATCATGATAAATTCATATGAGATGCATATATTATGGGGTGCAATAATTTATTGTTGCACAGGATAATACATTGCATAATTTGTGAATTTGCTAAAACCCCCTTAAGTTCAAATTTTGTTGGAAATAAATCCAAAATTTGAAATAGGCAAAATCGGGTAGAAGTTCGGTAATCCGTTGAGGTTCGGTCGACCGAAGGATCTATGGATCGGTCAACCGAACGTGGAACGGATAATCGTAATTGATTGACCGAACTTGACCAAAGTGCCTGGAGCTTTGGTACGGTGTACCGAACCAGAAACGGTCGACCGAACAATGTCAAGTTCCGATATTTTCGGTTAACCGAATAGTACTCGGTCTTGGACGAGAATTGGTCCGATCGGTTAAGGAGAATTTTTCTCCTTAAGATTCGGTCATCCGTCACGTACTCGGTTAAACGATCGTGACAAATTCGGTTAACCGAGTGGGACTCGGTAAACCGAACAGCGGTCGATTTTCTGCCTTTGATTATTAAGAGATTAATTTGATTGATGGTTGGATTAGCTCCAAAGTTGGTCAAACGTTTTGTGGGTGCATGTAATGCATTAAGGAATTAATTTATGAGAGAAAATGTAAAGAAAAACGTGGCTAAAGAATAGCCATGATTAAGAGTAAGATTGGAACCTATAAATAGGTCCTTATTCTCCCTAATTGATATACACAATTCAATAATTATTTTCTCTCTTAATTCACCACAAAAACCCACGAAAATTCTCTTAGTTTTCTAAGTCTTTGGAAGGAGAAATCTCAGAGGCTAAGGAAGGGGTTTGTAGCTAGATTCTAAGCTTGTTTGGAGATCGATTGGCTAGCTCCTTTCTCTCCAACCTTGTTTAGGGTTTCGGTGAACACTCGGAGGCATCCGGCGCGGCGAGAAGCATCCCCAACGTCTCTGAATCTTCAAGAAGTTTTTGAGAACTTCTAGGTATGAATTTCGGAGCCCTTGTTTGTTTTAATAGAGTTTTGAAACTAGATGTTAAAACAAACCAATGCATGCATGAAATAAATCAAAGAAAATTGCAATTGATCCTTATTATACATAAAAATTTCGAAAAAAATATATGTATAATTAAACATGAAATCCTACAGTGGTATCATAGCATAGGGTTCAATTTTCTCATGATTTATGGTTGTAAACAAATCTAGTTTACCATCTTGGATTTAAACAATTCGTTTTACCGGTTTTTCGGTCTTTAAATGTTTGTTGAAATAATTCTTTATAATAATTCGTTTTAAATGTTTTGAATGTTTAAAACATGGCATATAATTATTAGAATTATGATTTAGACATAAGTCTAACTTGCAATAATTTCGTTTTAAGTATAAACGATTATTTTGAAAGAGAATCAACAAAACCGAAAAAACTGCGATTCATCTTTCCATTGGAAATTGGATGGACAGCGGTTCATAATTAATTTGTGAACTATGGATGTATGAAAAATGTTTTTAATGGATTTCAAAATATTTTTCAAAGAATTGTTGAGAATTCTGGATGATTGATAAATTAGATTCTGTAGTTTATAGCAATTGCGTGCATGGATGCTTGAGTTGCTTTGCAGGATTGTGAGTTTATATGTTCCAAATCAGACACTACAAATGTATGTAATTATTATTATACAGGGGCTTATGTATGTAAAAGCCATATTCTATATTTTCTATCTTTAGAATTGCATTTGCATGTGAGAGGTTTTTACATAGGACTTGCACTAGTCGGTTTTTATCGAATGTGAGGAGCATGTTTATTTTCTGTAAAATCTACATCTCCGGTGCAAGAGGAAGTCGCCGCTGTAGCGCATCGATCAAGGATCGAGGATCGGGGATCGAGGATCAAGGATCGAAGGGAACATATAAACTCACACGATGTGGATTGTGTGAATGTTTAATTTCTGTTTTATAATTTCTGCTATGCATGTGATGAATGGTGAATGTTAGGATGTGTATAAATTTTAATATGCATGATAAACTAAAATTCAAAATCACATGTTGATAAATGAAATTGTCCAACAAAAATTAAGATTAATTTTTCCTTCTTATTTCATCCACTAGCAGCCATTGATCGAGGGATACTCTGCTCGCCCTTAGCGGGAGATAGCTCCCTCTATCTTTGGGAATAGTGGGAGATATAAAGGTTGTCTGTTGTTGTGCCACAATTAAATATATGAGGTGTGTTTCACCCTAGTGAACCCCAAGTATGTTTAGTTGTGAATACAATAGATAAACGTATCTCGTATCAAATGAAAATAAGTTTTCTTAACATTACCTAGAGCCCTCGCTCGGTTTTGGGAAAAAGTTTTTCTTACGAGGATATGTCGTATTCCCTCATAATTAAAACGACAAGAATCACAAGAGTTTGAAGATGCTAATATTGCTAAAATTCAAAAAGGTTGTGATTAGAAAATGTTTTTCTTACCTTGATGTTGTAATGTATTCGATAGCCCTTAGCTAGTCTATATTACAATTGATGGGATCTTGGATTACTGCATTTACGGGCAAGATTTTATTTGCAGTATTTACATCATATTCGATATATATATGTATGTATTAAAATATAAAATTGGCATTAAAACCTATATAATTTATTTTGTAGAAATGTCAAATATCCAACCAATTGTGCGATCTATGATCGAAAAGAACCCTTTGCAAAATGATGGCTCAAACTTCATGAAATGGCAACTCAATCTCAATATCGTGTTGAGGTTTGAAAAACTATCTCATATTTTGGATGGTGAAATCCCAAAATTAAATGAGAAGGCAACCGATAAAGAGAAAGAGGTGATAGCCAAGTGGGAAGACCAAGAGAACCAAGTTCACGGTCTTATACTAGCATCCATGGGTGACTCGCTTCAAGCGAAATACTTGGATTCAAAACCCAAGAAGACCATGGAGGCTCTAACCAAGATGTTCATGGATAGTGCCCGAAAGGAGCGCTATAAGACCACCATCGCACTCACAAGGTGCCATATGGCGGAGGGAACATCGGTATCCATGCATTTTCTCACAATGCAAGGATACCTTGAGAAATTGTCGAAGCTCTCTTCTCCAATGCCCGAGGACATTGCCGAAGATCTGATTCTTGGCTCTCTAGCCCCGTCCTTCAAGGACTTTGTGATGCATTATCATGTGCGTGAAAAAGGGGTGAGTCTTGAGGAGCTTCACAACGCTCTCAAAACGGCTGAAGTTGACATGGGCAAAGGTCAGGACAATCACGTCCTAGCCGTCCATGAGAGGAGCAAAAAGATCAACAAAGGTAAAGGCAAATTTACCAAAGATACGTCAATCAAGAGCAAGGGAGTAGGAGGTGCTCATGGGAGTGCCTCAAGGGGGAAATCTTTCAAATCTCCAACTCCCAACACGGAGTGCTTTCACTGCGGTGAAAAGGGACACATCCGACCGAATTGCCCCAAGTACAAGGAAGACCTTGAAAATGGGATGATTGAACGTAGGCGCCCGAGAAGCGCCATAGGTATGTTTGTTATTGAGATAAATTTAATCACCTCTATCCTTGATTTGGTAATGGTTACCGGATCTTGTGCTCACATAATTTTGATGTGCAGCTATTGAAGGATAGGAAGGAACTCGTGGAGAACGAGATGATATTGAAGATTGGAAATAGTACAACCATCGCTGTGATTGTACAAGATTCTATGGAGCTTCAATAGTCTAGTGATTTAAATTTATGCTTTGAAGAATGTTTGTTATATGCCTTCGATTAGCAAGAACATTTCTGTATCAAGTTTTAGATATGGATAAATTTTAATAAATATTTTAATTCTTGCTTGTCTATATCGAAGAATGGAATTTTCTATGCAAATACATTCATATGGAATGATTTCTATTTGCTTGAAATAAATAATGAACAAACTCAAACAAACAATAACAAAAGAGAAACTAAGATAACTCACGTGAATGATACAATCTTGTAGCACTATCGGATTGGTCAAATAAATGACCAAGAGACTTTTCAAGAAGAAAGGAACGAAAACGAACAACTAATTGGATATGATACATTCTAATGTATGTGGTCCGATAAGTACAAGTGCAAGAGACGGTTTAAGGTACTTCATTTTGTTCACAGACAACTATAGTCATTATGGCTATATTTGTCTAATGGGAAGTAAAAGTGAATTCTTTGACAAGTTCAAGGAATTCGAGGATGAAGTAGTGAACCGACTCAACAAGAATATCGAGTCTCTATGAAAGGTTCGTAGGGGTGAGTGCTTAGAATACCTAATTTGACTCATTCCTAAAGTAGGAATAGGATATTGCTCAACATGGTTCGATCAATAATAAGTCAATTTAAATTGCC
Source organism: Triglochin maritima (assembly GCA_963682175.1). Lineage (NCBI taxonomy): Eukaryota > Viridiplantae > Streptophyta > Magnoliopsida > Alismatales > Juncaginaceae > Triglochin > Triglochin maritima. The sequence continues at coordinate 20,440,424 of OY821771.1, read as the reverse complement.
GATTTACTTTTGGAATTATGCACTACAAATAATGACAAACTCACTAAATAATGTTCCATCCAAATCCGTGGAGAAAATGGTTTATGAGCTATGGAGTTGAAAAACACCTAAGCTCAACTTTCTCAAGATTTGGGGTTGAGAGGTCTACGTCGAGAAATTGATGTCGACCAGACTTCAACCAAAAACGGATTAAGTGCTTCTTTATAGGTTATCCTCGTGTGACAAGAGGATACTACTTTTTATATAACCTCCAATCGAAAGATTGTAGAGAGGGATATGGTGTTTCTAGAATTTCTGTAAAAGGGAGAAAAGTAGTGGGAGTAGAGTTAAGCTTGAGGAAACTTAAGATGCTCTACGAGATCATGATGTGAATGTTGCATTCAAAATCATGAAGGCCCAACCGAGATTCATTTGGTTAGTGGGAGCGTGAGCGAGAGATCATCACAAGAAATTGTGAGAGAATCTCAACCATCCCCACCGAGTGTACGTTCAAGAGTTGAACATGAACCTATTCCTCAAGAAATTGTGGAAGAAGTTCGAGAGACACGAGAAGAACCAAAAGAATTGAGAAGGTCGACGAGGTAAAGGAAGAAATCCAATAAGTATGTGGGACTTCATGAGATCATGGTACTAGATACCAAAGATCCCTCGACCTTCCAAGAAGCAATGATAAGGGAAGACTCCAAACTATGGCTTAAGGCCATAAAATCCGAAATAGAATCCATGTATGATAATTGAGTGTATAACTTGATTTGCCTTCCTCAAGAGAAAATGTCATTTATTATAAATGAACTTTTAGGAGGAAGATGGACATGGATAGCAACTTGACAACCTACAAAGCAAGGCTTGTAGCAAAAGGTCATACTCGAATTCAAGAAATTGACTTTGATGAAACTTTTGAGAAGTTGCCATGATAAAATCTATTCGAATTATGCTCGCTATTTCCACATTTCATAATTATGAGATATTGAAGATGGATATCAAAATGACGTTCCTTAACAGGAACTTGGAGGAGGATATGTACATGGTACAACCTCAAGGTTTTGATGATCCAAAGAATAAGCGAGAAGATATGCAAGTTTCGAGAATCCATTTCTGGATTGAAGCAAACATCGAGGAGTTGGAACAAACGCTTTGACGAAGAGGTGAAGAAGATTCACTTCATTCAAAGTAAAGGAGTACCTTGTATACACAAGGAGATTAGTGGGAGCCATGTAGTACTTCTGATCTTATATGTCGATGACATATTGCTCATGAGCAATCATATACCTTTGCATTAGCAAACGAGAAATTTCGTTGAAATCAGTGTATTCAATGAAAAGAAAAGTATGAGGCTCAACACATCTTGAGAATCAAGATACATTGAGATACATCCTGTAGACTCATTGGCTTCGGTCAACGTGCATACATTGACAAGGTCTTTGGAAATGTTCAGGGTGAACAATTCTGATATGGACAATATGCCAATAAGTATGAGTATAGGTGTGCAACTCAAGAAGTCTCAATGTGCTCAATCACACAAAGACTTGGAGTACATGAAGGTATCCCTTATGCTTCGGCTAAAGGAAGGACCATGTACACAATGACTTGCACAAGACTCAATATCTCGTATGCTCTAAACGTGACAAGTGGTCACCAATCCAACGCAAGTCCTAATCGTAGGATTGCGGTCAAGAATATTCTGAAGTACCTTAACCGGACTAAAGATAAGGTTCTTGTTTATGGAAGACAAAGGAGAAAATAGCTGAGGGCTGTTTTGATGCAATTCTTATAGGAATTCTAGACAATAAGAGGTTGGAGTGATGATGCGTCATCATTATCAAAGGTGGAGATATGAGCTAGTGTAGTTAGGAGTAATATCACTACAGCTAACTCAACCACCAACGAAAGACAAAATAAACGAATAGGTGGACACAACAGTGACACAACTGATCCATTCAACAAACCTTAATACCAAGCTAAGAGACGAAATATATTTCGAGTCCATGGATACGAGGATCCATGTGGATTGGCTTGATAGGTGATTTAGGAAGGTTACCCTAGTTATTAATGTTTTATACATTGAGAATGTATGTGAAAGAAAACTTTGATAACAAGTGGGAGATTGAAGGGAATGTGTTCTAAAAGTTTTACTTTTAAATGTCAATTATTATGAATTGAATGAGAAATCATTTTGTTCCTTGTTTATGTTATTCGTCTTTTAGAAGTGTTAAGGAAGAGGCTCTTGGTCCTTAACCGTAGAGCTCTGAAAGATATTGGTTTGCATAAAACAAAAGATATTCGCAATCATGGTAATTAACATGGAACATTAATTACCGAGTTAAGATTGTCGTGTTGGTCATAAATCATTGTAGCTCTACAAGTGAGTGACAACACGGGTATGCAAGAGAGGAAAATATTACTTTTGTATACTGAATAGACCTAATAAGTAAAATATTATAGAAATGTGTTTCTGTGTCATTAATATTTTACTGTGTCTTTGGTCCTTTGATATGAGACTTATATCTAATCACTTAAAGAATACTTAATTAGATCAGTGTCTTGAACTATCGATCAGTGTAGTGTAAAGGCATTGGTTGGTTAAGTACAACTTTTGTTGGAGAAGATAGTTAGTCAAAAGATTATCATTGCCCCTCTTAATTGAGTGATGATATTAGTGGGCCCCTTGATAAAGCAAAGTTATAATGTGCACAATGTGATTTGAGTTAAGTCACATATTTATAACTAGCTTAAAGAGATCAAGAAATGAATACTAATACAAAGATGACACAACACTACTTTGTGTGTATTCTTAATATCATGAGGCAAGGGACGGACACAAGTGGTGCACTCCATCACTAAATGGATCGGGTTTTGGTTCGAGTGGAATTAAGACATCTAACTAATTGGGAGCTATAATGTGTAGCTAGATACCGCTTATAGCTTGTGATATTAAGCTCTTAATATCACTGCCAACTTAGTTTAGATCCTCCCATAGGTCACACCGCAAAAACCGTGAAACAAGAAGCTTGATTTTTGGTTCATAGGATGTGTCGGGTTTCTCATAGAAAATATGACACATATGGTGAACAAGTAAAATCAATTATGTTGTATATAAACATAATTAGAATCATGATAAATTCATATGAGATGCATATATTATGGGGTGCAATAATTTATTGTTGCACAGGATAATACATTGCATAATTTGTGAATTTGCTAAAACCCCCTTAAGTTCAAATTTTGTTGGAAATAAATCCAAAATTTGAAATAGGCAAAATCGGGTAGAAGTTTGGTAATCCGTTGAGGTTCGGTCGACCGAAGGATCTATGGATCGGTCAACCGAACGTGGAACGGATAATCGTAATTGATTGACCGAACTTGACCAAAGTGCCTGGAGCTTTGGTACGGTGTACCGAACCAGAAACGGTCGACCGAACAATGTCAAGTTCCGATATTTTCGGTTAACCGAATAGCACTCGGTCTTGGACGAGAATTGGTCCGATCGGTTAAGGAGAATTTTTCTCCTTAAGATTCGGTCATCCGTCACGTACTCGGTTAAACGATCGTGACAAATTCGGTTAACCGAGTGGGACTCGGTAAACCGAACAGCGGTCGATTTTCTGCCTTTGATTATTAAGAGATTAATTTGATTGATGGTTGGATTAGCTCCAAAGTTGGTCAAACGTTTTGTGGGTGCATGTAATGCATTAAGGAATTAATTTATGAGAGAAAATGTAAAGAAAAACGTGGCTAAAGAATAGCCATGATTAAGAGTAAGATTGGAACCTATAAATAGGTCCTTATTCTCCCTAATTGATATACACAATTCAATAATTATTTTCTCTCTTAATTCACCACAAAAACCCACGAAAATTCTCTTAGTTTTCTAAGTCTTTGGAAGGAGAAATCTCAGAGGCTAAGGAAGGGGTTTGTAGCTAGATTCTAAGCTTGTTTGGAGATCGATTGGCTAGCTCCTTTCTCTCCAACCTTGTTTAGGGTTTCGGTGAACACTCGGAGGCATCCGGCGCGGCGAGAAGCATCCCCAACGTCTCCGAATCTTCAAGAAGTTTTTGAGAACTTCTAGGTATGAATTTCGGAGCCCTTGTTTGTTTTAATAGAGTTTTGAAACTAGATGTTAAAACAAACCAATGCATGCATGAAATAAATCAAAGAAAATTGCAATTGATCCTTATTATACATAAAAATTTCGAAAAAAATATATGTATAATTAAACACGAAATCCTACAAAACTCGTTACATAGCATTGTTTGGGTGAAATGTAATGGATATAAGACACAAAGATATCCATCATAAGATGTCAATCAAGGCTCTTGTGGCTTGGCTATTTCGTGGTAGGGCTAAGCTGGAGGTGCATATGGGGATTCACCCCCGTGCACCACACGCGTTGAGATGTGCTAGATTGCAATAGCCGTAAGCCTACCCCAACCTCGTTGGTTACTGGCCTAACCACATCAGGAGAGGACGAAACCTTGAAAAGATCTGGAGCCTCCAGCCAATGGTCAAGACCGGCCAGTCATGAGGAGCAAGAAATAGTCGTGCATATGGCTAGCGACAAGGCTAGCGCATGGCCGGGTGGTGCAGCCCCAATCTGCACCACCAGCTTTGCTGGTGCAGACCCAACCCCAGGCCAACACCCCCCAGTCTCTCACACACTCTTAGCCTAGGTGCATACCTGATTTGAAGCAATTGACGTGCTCCGGATTGCTGAAAACTGCCTCTCGTGGAAGCTGAAACGTGTTGCACTTAACTAGCCAGAAGTTACTGCTATTGCCGGAGTTGGGAAGGGAAGAGGAGAGGGGGCATGAGAGAGGGAGGGAATTGTGTATATTACGGCTAGAATTGTAGCCCAAGTCATGCACACAATATCCTTTCCAAACCCCACTTGATTGCATCCAAACGAGATCATGCAAGATCCTCCCAATATTTCCATGATCTCCTTTCCTAATCCATTCTCCTTGTAATTTGATTTGCTGATGTGGATGCCACCTAATCGGTACTGACTCAGCCAAGCTCAAATGTGCAAGCCCATGTGGCAAGAAGAAATTAACTCCAAAGGCACACACGCCCATTGCAAAACCGACTAGCCTAGTTGCATACGCGCCCGACGTGCCACACCTACTCGACCAAAACGGAAAATGTTCCCCGAAAGTAAAGTTTTTCCCCAAAAAGAAAACTTTCCCCGAAGAGGGATTGTCCTCGAGAGAAACAGTTCCCGAATACAAATCTTTTCGCAAAAAAAGAAACTTTCCTCGAAAATGGAAACATTCCCGAAACAAGGACAAACACACAATCACAAGTAAACAACAGAACAAACCATCACACAAGTATGAAGATGAAAAGGGGCTTTATTATAGTATTAGGGAAGCGGGTTTTACATCCCACCCCCTTAAATAAATTTCGTCCTCAAAATTTGCTTAACCCTCAACAAAAATTTCAGGATACAAACTTCTTATAACCTCCTCACACTACTAAGTGGCTTCACATTCACTGTGATGCTGCCAGCGGACCTTCATCATCAGGATTGTTCGACACCTCAGCTGCTGATCAGCAAGCTCCAAGATCTCCACTGGCCGCTCCTGCAAGGTGATATCACGTTGAATCTCGGGTAGCTCGTGCGAAATCACATGTGATGGGTCTCCAACATACTTCCACAACATGGATATGTGGAATACGTCGTGCAGTCCAGCGAAGTATGGCAGTAAAGCCACCTAATACGCCAATGTACCAACGTGCTCCAAAAACTCGAACAATCTGATATACCTCGAACCCAGCTTCCCATTCTGCTTGTACCTCATCACACCCTTCACTGGCAAAACCATCTAGAAGACATGATCTTTGATCTCAAATTGCAGTTCACGACACCTCCGGTCCGAACAACCCTTCTGCCTATCTTGAGCTACCACCAATCTACACTGAATCATATCCACTATGTCTGCATATAACTGCACAATCTATGGTCCCAATAACTGTCTCTCCCAAATCCCTACACATCCAGCTGACCCAAACCACCGAACAACCAAGCCATAGGAGTCTCTATGCGTACGACTTGTGCGGCTTGCTGCTGCTGGCATGCTCCATTCGATGTGGAGGGGCTGGTGGGGACTTGCGCATGAATTGGAGATGTGCTAGTTGTGGGTCTGATGGGGACTTCCCTAGCTGCTGAAAAAGTAGGTAGGGATGGCTAGCTGACCCGGTGTGTAATGCTGATTGGCACCATTTCATGCATATCTTTGTGTCTTATATCCATTATCTTTCACCCAAACAATGCTATGTAACCAGTTTTATGTTTTAGTTTTCAGGAATAAGTAGGTTTGAGAAGGAGACACTATAAATAGCAAGGAAAAGGACTGAATTGTGAGACCTATGGACTAAGATGCAAGGGAGAAGCACCCGAACGTAAGACCGAAGGACCTAAGAGCAAAATAGAAAACTCCACACCATCATGGGGAGTATTGTGGCAATTCGATTCGGGTCGGAGCTCCAACAAACGAAGTAGATGCATCCAAGACAACCAAAGATATCCAGAAAAGCCCACAACAAATTCCAGACCGAGCCAGAAGTAGTAGACCACCAATTGGCGGTCTGTTTGGCTCCGGATCCGCTAATCTTTGGCCGGCATGTGTATTAGAGTGTGTTTATTCTATTTCTGGTATTGGTTTAGTCCCACATCGGGGGATTGTCCCGAATTACCTTTTTCTGTGGCAATAAATAGAAATCTTCACCTTCCATTGTAACTGCCCATTTGTTGGTGGCATTCTCTCTACTAAGGAGTAAGTCTTGAAGCAAAACTCAAGGTGGAGAAGAATGCTACCTTCAATGTGAGTCATTGTTAATAAAATAATTGTTATAGTTTCTTTTAATCTTGTCTTTTAATTTGTGCATGCTTGTTTAGTCTTTCCTTTCCTTTCCTTTTAAGCTTCTTTAATGCTCCCTTCTTGCATAGTTAAATTTCATTTCAGTAGAATGTTTCATTTTAATGTAGGTTGTAGTGTAATGATTAGTGAGTAGTTCCATCCCCATTTGGGGGTGGAGAAATATGTGATATGATCATGTAGTGTATTATGTGTGTGTTATCTTAATCCCTTGAGCCTTATATGATTTCCATAACCATCTAATGGGATTTCACTGTTATCTTTGATATGCTAATGCTTTTGAATGAAGCTTCGCTTATGCTTAGATTAGTGGACCTATTTTATGGGGAATGATAAGGTGAGGATATGGATGGAATTAATATTGGAAACACAATTTGTAGTGTATGTACTCTTGTTGCCTTTACCTTGGTTAATGCCTTGTATATTTTAATGATATTGGGTTATCTTCTTTCATGTAGAGGCATAGTAGGGTCTAGTCTTTATACATGAGTTCATTTAGCTTCATTCCAATTACTGTCTTGTATGTTTTAACGATATAGTCTTATCTTATTTCATGTGGAGGCAAAATTGGATTTCGTTTTATGATTTCATGCAGTACATGTTGTGAGGAGCATAATTGAACACACACACACACATCTTTATATTCACATCATTTCTCTACCCCCAATGTGGTTTAGTTTTATTGCTTATCTTCTATTTCCTTTTTGCATTGTAGTGTACTTTAGTGTAACCAACCTTTCTCTCCTTTCTTTCCCACTCGCCTTCGCACAAACAAAAGTCGACACACCTCCCTGTGGATCAACCCATATTTTCCACCGCTTCAACGTGGCCGTGCACCTGCGGTTAATATAAAACGAATCAATCAAATGCCCCCGACCTCGTGGGTACGCACACTGGGAAGAAACACTAGTGTCGTAATCGGAGACTTCCGCGATGACCAAAGGAGTTTCAAAGAAATGAAAAACAGAGTAACTGAATGATAAGTAAAAGACATACATGGATAGACAACTTATAAAAATAACTAAAACAATAAAATATCCATATATGGAAGGGTTCAAATACAATACTTGAGTTTCAAGGGAAATACAATAACATAAAGCGTAAGTAAGGATAGCTGAAGACTTTCCTCACTATGTCCCTCATGTAGAGAATCTTCGACTACTCATTCAGTCTGCCTTGTAGGATAGGAACCTAAGTACATGTGACCACCACATTAACATATGTGTGAGTTTTCAATAAAGAAAACCAAGTATGCCCTGACCCAATCAGAGTTTTACAGAATAATGCATGTAGTCTAACCAAGACAAAAGCATCAGAATTAGAACAGAATAACACAAATGCATCAGAAGGCTAAGACTCCAACAGTCGGGTCGATCTGGTAACACTTGCAAAAATCCCTCCAAGGGAAACAAAACAACAGCCATGCTGATCAGAAATAGAGCGGGTCACTCGACAATGACCCACCACTCGGCACAAAGTGGTATGCCAGATAGACGTCCCTAATCGCGGAAAATAACCAGAGACATCTGACCGGAGACATCACGAACTTGTGCTACAATGTATTCCACATATCCATCGTCGGGCATTTCGCACGAGACACCACTCAGCACTACATGATGCCATCACGAACTTGGCAACATCTAACCGGAGACAGAATGGTAGCGTGCATGCCCAAGACTTATCTTATGCATGGCCTCCACATAGAGGTCTTACACTAATGGCCTTTGAAGCTAGAGGACCCACTTGTGGCCCGTCGGCCAATAAAACAGAACGTGCCTAGAATTACTTATCAGATTAAATGCAATGCAAACTACTTAAGCATCTATAATCTAGTGTAGCTACAGAATCTAGAACAAGCTCAAGGAAGGATAAATGAATACCCTCCTCACATACCCAAACAAAATCAGAACCAGAACATCCCAATCAAGGATCAAAATGCACTCAAAACAGCAAACAATCATAACTGGATCAGTAAATCAAGATAACAACTAATTGAGTCACCTACGGGTCATGATAAGGATCTAATAAGGTCTGATGTCCTAAGAAACATACATAACCACATCATAACACTTCATATCAGTAACACATAGACATGTAAGAAGCAATAGGATGGAGCATTACAACAAGGTACATCATAATCGAACTCCACAATAATCGATAACATGCATCATCAATTTCAAAGCGTATATGCGATAGTAGTTAAAATATCATAACATGATCAGAGTTGATATGGGTATCAATTATATATATATATATATCAGTAGAATAACATGTTGGGCATGCATGAAATATCAGTAAACAATATAGTTCTCTAAACTAGCATATATGCGTGCAAACGTGTTAACATGTTGCATTAGAATATGACACGAATAACATATAACATGAAAGAGTACGATTATGTTCATGAGGGCATGCATGACTCCAGCATCAGGAAACACACACACACCAGATTATAAATCAGCATCAACAGAGTAACATAACGTGCCCAGCAGTTGGAGACATCATAAACTAACATCATAAACAATCGGTAATGTGCACCATCAATTTCAGGACATGCATGAGATAGGACTAGAACCTCAGAACATGATCATACCTTATGTGGACATGATATGACATATATATATCAGTGACACAACAAGGCCAAAGATACATACACTATATTTATATATATACATCCATAGACCATAGACATGCATGCAATGGGGTTACACGTGGTAATAAAGCTTATAATAGGCAACATATAATATTGATGGTTATAATAGCATTTCTAATTGAAACCATGACATTATTACTGGAGGATATACACAAAATCAGATCATGCACATAAACTAAACGTTTTTGGGCTAAAATCAGGCTTGAGAAACTCATAGGAACATTAGAGTCGATACATGCATCTATACCGATTGCATCAACGTTTAAATTAAACTATATAACTTATGCTCAGATGCTGTAAAGAATACATCTTAGAGGGATTACAAATCAGAAGATATATATGGATTGGTCATGACGGAGATGAAATCAGACATGATAAACTTCTCTTATCATTCCCATCGACACATGCCATATTACTTGAACATGAAATTAGATCACAAAAGATGCTAGATCTGAAATCAGTACCGTGAAATATGAATGATACCTGATTGAAATCATAAAATAACACATGAATATCAGTAAGCATAACATGCAAGAAAATCTGGACTTGATCACAATATCATGCATGAACATAACATCCAAAAGATCACAAGATTAAACACCACGAGGTGAGTAACACAACTCGCAACATGCAAGCAAAACCTCTCCCAACCAGCTCTCCACGGCCCAGACCCAACTCCTCAGGTTTCTCCAACGAACCACCAATGGAGAACATGAAGCCAAGGTCGTGGTAGAGAGAGAGGGCTCAGCCACCTCTGAAATTCGGATGGTACACCACAGTCCACACAATCGGTAGATCTCCACTTGTTTACTCCAAACCTCAGATCGGATAACCCAATGGTGCTGGAGTAAACCTTGTACAACGCCCACTCTACATCCTCTTATTCTAAAGGGTAGGAGAATACCTGATCTGCAAGAAGAATGCCTGAGCTTAGCTGGAGATTCTGCCCACCAACTTCTAGGCGCATCAACAGTTGCACTTGCCGCTGCTTTAGGATTTGCTGCAATTGAAGCTCACCGGAGCACCATCACAGTGGCCTGTTTGCTTGGCTGGAGGGTGGAGGAGACGTGAAGAATGGGAGAGGAAGTGTGAGGGTCGGCTGGAGCTGGAGAGACTATTTGTTTGCAACAAAAACACCTCCTTCATTAGACATCAAGGCTATTCAAGCCACTTCAAACCATGCCAAAAATGGCACCATTCAAGAGCATGAATAATGTGCATGAAAACATAGGAGCAACCCTTCAACTCCCATGCCACCACACCTGGGCTCAGCCCACCACACGCACCGCACACCCACTCGAGCCCGGATTGAGTCGATCAATCTAAGCAAATGCGCACTCGCCCGGTGAGTCGCACCCGATCGATCGACAAGGAAACTAACCCGAAACAAGCATACAACAAACCACAAGCACAAATAACTAAGATAAAAACTAAATTATGCATGAAAGAGGAGAGTGAACTTATGATCAATAAAGCAGGAGAGCGGGTCTTACCCGGTGTGTGCTCGGAAAGCGGTTGAATCCTTGGGTGAAGCATGCATGTTTTCGTATTTGTCTTATAACCTATATCGCATGATTTGTAGTTAGTTGCATTGTTGATGTTATGCCACTAAATATTTTGATTTATGAGTGACAAGTCGTGGGTCCATGGACATTTATTATTGATATATATTTTGATATCTTGTAGCAATATCACATTACCATGCTAGTTTTATTAGCTATATTATGCCTTGTATGCTTGATCTGTGTATGTATATTAACTTCTTACTACCAAATAGTTGCACATGCATGTTGTTATTTCTGATGTTATGATGCGCATGGGTATTTGGTGGGCACTTGTAGCATAGTAATTGCATTAGTTGTGTTTGTGACTACTTATTCATGCATATATATAGCTAAGGTACATTAGAGGAATTGCATTTGCATTCTTGAATTTAGATAGAATCTAGGCACTAATACCATGGGGGCTAACATGCCTATTTGTAAAGACCTCTATGCAGAGAGGCCAGGCGTGAGATAACACCTGAACATGAGCATTGTCCTTTTCTATAGGACAGGCATAAACCAACTTGCGATGATATCATGTAGGTCCTTGCTGCGAGTTGGGTTTTCAATCCGGAAGACCACTCTGTGCCAAGCAAGGGTCACACTTTCGGGTGACCAGCTTGTGGATTAGACCAGCATGACTGGTGGTTGGGTTCCTAAGTAGGGGAATCGCATTGGGGAGGCCCAGGGGGACGTGGCCATGTAGAGTCATCGCCTTTTGTTGTTTGCATGTGTCGCATATAGGATGTGATGTTAGACTCTTTATCTTGCTTTTGGACCGAGGGCATATGAGGTTTCCTTGTTGACAAGTCACGCATATTCATTGATTGTTTTGCCTCAGGTACTTAGGTTCCCTACATGGGGTCAGACTAGAGATGTTTCGGAGGATTCTGTACACGAGGGACACATCTGCCAGTTTCTTGCAGTTATCTTATTGCTTCCGCATTTATGTTGTTTTCTTTGAGTTATAACTTTAGTCTAATAAATTATGAGTTTAATGGATACCTTCCTTTCTTAGCATCATGTCTAGTAGCTTTTATCCATGTACGCCTTCATTCGTGTTTGTCTTATTTTATTGTAACCCTCTCGGTCGTCGTGGAGACTCTGATCACGACTTTCGCTTATTTTTTTAGGTGTTTGGACTCAGAATTTACACTTTGTTAATTTATATCAAAACAAAGTTTCTTCAATCAATCAAGCAATTAAATGCTAATACAAACACACGACTAAAATATGGCATATCCAACTGGAAATTTCAGCCAATAAACGTAAGGAAATCAAGCATGGGAAGTGTCTAAATGTTGTGGCAAAACCAATCTAAAATCCCCCAACATGTAGATGAATAAAATAAACCAGATGAACATACAAACATTCAAGTCTACAAAATCTAAATTGATCAAACATTGAAAACCTCAAAACATAAGTTTACATCATCTCCACCCACAAGGGGATGGAACTACTCACTAATCATTAAGCTAGCAATTATATTAAGAAACTAAAGCATTCTAACTAATTATACTAAGATAAAGAAAACAAACAAAGCTAAACAAGCAAACATTAAAGAAAAAGACAACATTAAAACAAAACTATGAAGAATTATTTTATTTACATGACTCACATTACAACATTCTTCTCAACTTGAGTTTTTCTCCAAGGCTTACTCTAAGTAGAGAGAATGACCACCAAGCAATGAGTAATTACAAAGAATGAAGAAGAGTTCTATTTATAGGCATGAAAAAATGTATCCGGGACAATCCCCCGTTGTAGTACTAATGACACATACTAAAGATAGCTATAAACAACATAACAAATAACTAGGACAAATTAGATCGGATCCTGACTTGGTTGGACTGCCAATTGGCAGTCTGAATTGCTCAAATCCAGTCCAACTTCTGCAGTCATATTTAGTGTTGTAGTTAGGCATGTGGGGTGCACCATATCCAGTCATACAAGTTTGGGCCTGAATCTAATTGCCAAAATACTCCTGATGATGGTGTGGAGTTTCTCGATTTGTTAATTGGTCCTCTTGGCATGCATCCAGGTGCTTCCCTCTTACAGATCGGTCCATAAGTCTCACCGATTAGTCATTTTTCTCACATTTTGGTCATTTTTGTGTCTCTTCTTCTCAAACTTGATTATTCCTGAAACTTAACAAGAAATGTTGACAAGAAAAGTTAGTCTCCTCACGTTCACGTAATTGCTACGACATTTGACTCACTTGCAGTGCCATATTTTGTATGGACTGTTGAGTGGTTTCCATGAACGTAACGAAAGTTTGTTTCAAGGAATCAGGTATGCGGTCAACTATGAGGTCCAAGTCAGAGCTTGGGAAATTATGGGGTTGGATGTTGATGGGATGAGAATGAGTCCAATGATTTGAAGTGGGGTGTTGGTAGAATTTTGTGTATTCAGGAGGAGGATACTGGGGTGAAAATGAAGTATAAGAATTTGGATATGAATTGTCTCCCCTTGAATCCATCACTCTTGGGTTGTACGCGGATGCATAATGGTCATATTAAGCGTTTTGGGAAAATGTATGCTCATACTCAGGCTCTGGGGGAACGTAAGGACATTCCCCGATAACATGACCACTCAACCCACAAGAGTCGCACGACACGGCTACTGGAGCCACCGGTGCACTCATGTCATCTACCGCATGCCTGAAAGAGGCGAAAGGTTCTTGTAATGTCATTGACCAACATATGATCTGACACAAGTAGATGGTGGTCTAGAAGTCAGTGCCTCTGTCATATTACCCCAATTTGAAAATTGCTCATCCACACAATTAATATTGTCCCAACCATATGGTGTGTTTGTCTGAGGCACCCCCGGAAGTAAGGGTCCGGAATACCAGGGAGAATAGTCCTGGTCCCAACAAGTAAATGGATGGACACCCATGTAACCACCCATCTCGACAAATAACTCTCGACTCGACCACTCTCACCACCACGAGGCCAAGCTTGCAAAAAAGGCTCGACTCGACCATAAAACGCTTACAGAGAGTTTAAAGTGGAGGAGACTAAAACGTAGAAGTAGGTGAGAAGAATATAACTCAGAGGACAAGGGAAAAATCCCTAAAACTAACATGGGTAAATGATTGATATCATATCATGCATATATTTATGTCTTATATCCTTTATTTTTGGCCTAAGCAATGCTACATAATGAGTTTTATGGTTATGTTTCAGGAATAAATAGGTTTGGCAAGAAGAAACTCAAAAAGTACTCAAAAGCAAGGAAAAAGATTAAGTTGCAAGACTTTTGGACTGAGATGAAAGAGAGAAGGACCCGGATGTAAAACCAAAACGATCAATGAGCAAATCAAGAAGCTCCACAACATCATGAGGAGTATTTTGGCAATTAGATTGGGGCCAAAACATCAACAACCAAAACCGCTTCACCAATCATAAAGAAATCACGCCAGAATCAAGCCACCCAAAAGCACACCCAATCAAGCCTATCCAGACTGCCAATTGGCTGTCCCAAACTGACAATTGATGGTCCATGTGGCCCCAAATGACAGGTGCGTTAGTCAGGTGTTAGATTAGGTTATATTTAGTCCATATATGATATGCGTTTTAGTCCCATACCGAGGATTGTCCCCGGTTCCCTTTTTTCATGCCTATAAATTGAACTCTTCCTTCTCCTTTGTATTCACTCATTGCTTGGTGGCATTCTCTCTACTTTGAGTAAGTCTTGTAGCAAAACTCAAGGTGGAGAAGAATGCTACTTGTAATGTGAGTCATGTTAATAAAATAATTCTTCATAGTTTGTTTTAATTTTGTCTTTGTTTTAATGCTTGCTTGTTTAGTTTGTTTTGTTTGTCTTAATCTTAGTTGTGGAGATTATTGTTTTATTGTTTTCTTTGTTTCAGGAGACTCTGATGCTCAAGGGAAATCACCAGGGGAAATTTGGAGGAGAGAAGAGGTACTTGGTCGCCAATCAGCGGCCTGAGACCTCCCACTTGCGGTCCGGTGAGCTCCAATTTCTTCCTCTTTCTTTGGCTTGTTTTCATATCTGATATAGTGGTTTGGGGCTCAATTTGGCATGTTTTTACCTGTAGTTTATCCCCAGATAAATAATCAATCCCCTTTTAATCAACTTGTCCACTAAAACCCAAACCAAAAGATTAGGCATTCTTGCTTGCTTAAGTCATGCATCATGTACTCGACTAAGGCACGTAGATTGTCTTTTATTTTAGCTTTACTTTCAGTTGTTGAGCGCTGACGTGAGGTACAGATCTCTTACTCTCATTCATGCAATGTGTATGACCATGCATTAGTTAGTAAGAATTGCATTGCAATAAGTGTGAGTTAAGCGTCTGTTTGGAGAGTTGCGTTTTTAGATTAAGACTCCAAAACATTACTAAGTAGGGGCTGTCCCATATAAGATAAGGTGGGGGGTTTTATCACCCTTTCCTTGGCCCCCAAAATCACACTAATCAAGAGCCTAACTTTAAAATCACGTAGACATTGGCCCTTAAGTATCTCTGGCGCATTGGGAGAGTGATCCGGTCACGACCGTCATGGCCTGATCGGCGTCGCCCACTCTGTCAATAGTAGGAGATACGAGATCTCTGGATCTTGGCTAATTTGCTGGGCTTTGTGGTCTTCGCTGTAGGGAAGTGAGGCGTGTTGAGGCCGCGTGACTGTTGAACGTTTTATATTTCTACCGCAAGTGTACGGCCGCGATGAAGCGGTGGCAAGTACGGGTCGTCCACAGGGAGGTGAGCAGGCTCTTGTTTATCAGAAATCAAGTGGCAAAAATAGGGGGAGAAAGATTGATTACACTACTCTACACTAAACTACTCTAAGAAGTATGAAAGGTGAAAGAAGCAAACAAACGATGAAATAAGAACTAAGCTAAGAACAAAACAAGAATGCTGGAATTTCAGGAAGGGAAAACCCCTAAGGGGTGGAGTGAGTGCACACAAGCAAAGAGGTGGGTGTAGAATACATTCTTTAAGCACATGAAGGTGGTGTTTATCAAGCATAGGAAGTGTCTAAATGTTATGGCAAAACCTATCAATCTATTCACCAACTTGGTTGATTAACATTTACATATGCAAGGTGTTTATTTCAGAACCTAAACAAGCATGAGAGGTGTCTAATCATTTTTGCAAAACTCATCAAGTTATAAATTCTATCCTAAACAAGCAAGCATACATTCATGTTTTATCAACACATCAAAAATAAAGCATTCATCCATTCTCTAATGCATGTATGTACATCTACTCCACCCCCCAAAGGGGATGAAACTACTCACTAAACATTACACTAATTATTAAACTAAGCAAAGAAAGCATATTAAAACTAAGCTAGAAATAAAAGACGATTAAACTAAAACATGCACAAACAATAGAAGAAGCATAAACAAACAATGAAAGAAACACAAAACTTTATTGATAAAATGACTCACATTAAAAGTAGCATCCTCCTACTTTAGTGTGTGCTTCAAGGCCTCACTTCTAGTAGGAAGAATAGCCACTTAAAATATGGAGTGATTATAAAAGGAGGTGAAGAGTTCTATTTATAGGCTTGGAAAAAGCTAATCCGGGACAATCCCCCGATGTGGGACTAAACAGATACCACACATAGCCTAAACATCCTCTAATACATGTGCTGGAGAAATTTGAGCGCATTTGGGCCAAAAGTGACCGCCAATTAGCGGTCTTGGACCGCTAATTAGCGGTCTACAGTGTCCGGATCGCTCTGGAATTTCTTGTGGGCTTTTCTGGAAGGCTTTGTTGGTATTGGATGCATGTAGTTTGCATGTTGGAGCTCCGACCCGAATAGAATTGCCAAAATACTCCCCATGATGGTGAGGAGTATTCTGTTTTGCTCTTAGGTCCTTCTGTCTTGCAATCAGGTCCTTCTTCCTTGCATCTTGGTCCCCAGATCTCACAATTCAGTCCTTTTTCCCAGCTTTTGGGTCCTTTTATCCTTCATCTCTTCAAACCTATTTATTCCTGAAAACTAAACATAAAACTCGTGACATAGCATTGTTTAGGTGAAAGATAATGGATATAAGATACAAATATAAGCATGAAATGATGTCAATCAGTGACCTCACAGTTAGGCGTCGTCTAGCTGTAAGGATCTATAGTGACCTTAGGTTGTTTGAGCCTTGCTTGCATGTGTGCTTCTAGCAGTTCCTACCCGCCGTAGGATAAGTACTTCTTCCTTTTTGTCCGGAGTCAGTCCCCCTCATTTGTGTCTTCCCATCTTCTCCATTACGTACATTCTACTTTAGTTCTTCAAAAAAAGCATTCCTTTTCGTCTGACTCGTGTGTGTGCGCATCTTTGTGAATGCCAATGTGGGCACGACACGTTGTGGATTGTTTGACGAGATACGACATTGATTTGTCTTCGATTGTCGAATTTACAAACACATCCCTGTCCCATGTCCTACACAGTCCCGACACCATGACGAGTCGTGGACCACATGGGATGACTCAAGTTTTGGATCTCCACCACCCTTTGATCCAGAAGGTCGGGGTCCACCACCTCATCAATCGGTTCCCCAGGCTCCCATTCCCCTTTCTCGATCGATGCTACCCGAGTCGTACTGCTTTACCCTCTTGCATCGTATTGCTATAGGCGAATGTGAACCACTTTGAGGTTAAGCCTCAGTTTATCTCCATGCTCCCTCACTTCACAGGGAAGGGTGACCCCTATATCTTTTATAGGGAATTTGAGGAAGTCTGTCCTATGTTCAAACTGCAGCAACTTTGCACAAACTCCATCCATCTTAGGATTGTCCCATTTGCACTAAAAGATGATGCCAAGAAGTGGTTGTACAACAACCAGGCGAATGCCTTTAAGACTTGCGATGAATTTCAATCTGCGTTCCTCAAGAAGTACTTTCTAAATCATCGGACTCAAAAATTGAGGAACGAAATCAATTCGTTTTATCAACATGAGACCGAATCATTTCATGCATATTTGGAGTGGTACGAGGAGCTACTATCCTCATGCCCTCACCATGGCATAGTGTTGTGGCACCTTTGTCAGATTGTCTATGAGGGTCTTCACATCCCATCCCCAATGATCCTTGAGTCCATCTGTCAGGGAGAGTTCTTAGGAAAGGATGAAAGGGAGGCATGGGCATTCCTAGAATACCTCGCTGAGAAAACCATGCAGTGGGAGAGTGTGAGGTATCCACCAACATCATCTAGCATAGGAGCGAGGATCGCAAACGCAAACTCAACTATATCAGGTGCCGCATTTGCTGTTGATACCATTACGGCCACCGAGGCACGCATGGTGGACATAATGCGCCGTATGGATTCGATTGAGCTCCAAAACCAACAAGTTGTGTCACATGTGTCTGCATCTGGTCCACTTCCCTGTCATTCATGTTGTAGGATAGGTCATGTGGGAGGCGAGTGTGCATCCTTTCCTTATGAGATGGAACATGTCAATGCCATCTATGATAGATCCAGGAATGACCCATACTCATCATCATATAATCCTGGATGGAGGAATCACCCTAACTTTTCGTGGAACCAAAATAATGTCCAGGGTGGTCCTTTAAACCTCTCTAGACCTCCTAACATGCCACACCAACCTCCCATGCATCCAAATTCTTTTCAGCCACCCCAAGCCCAGATAACCAACCCACCGGGTTTCCAAAATTCTAACAACATGGAAACTCGGTTCAATTCACTTAAGAACTTGACTCGTGGACTTCAGTATTCAATGAATTTTTTTATGTCATCCACAAGCCAAGTTCTCACTTCAAATCAGCAGACCATCAAATCTCTACAGTTTCAGATCGGCCAATTGACTCAATCTGTACATGAGAGAGAGAGGGGGACTCTGCCAAGCCTGGCTAAGGCTAACCCCCGCATGTACCAACTGTAGGATCGTGTGGGTTATGGGTCCACTAATCACTTTTTATCTAATCCCTAATTTTCTACTTGATTAAGCAAACAAATGCGCAGCGGAATAAACAAACAAGTAGAGAAAGAAAGACAATGCAAACCACAAATGACGCGTCGGTTTTTATAGAGGTTCGGCACCCCACCCGGGTCCTAGTCCTCGCTTGTAAGCTCCGCTCGACTCCGCGAGCTCCTCCTACGTCTTCACTAACCACTCCCCGTTTCGGGCCGGGAGAGAACGCCTTTACACCACAAGCAACGCGAACAACCCTCGCTTGCTTGAATTCTTCCTCTCACAATCCGAGAGGGACACTTCGGGCTTTCACCGAAGTCCTTGCTTCTTTTGACAACACTTGTAACTGAGTGGGATTCACTCTCTAATTGAGCACACTTTGAGTAGGATGAGTATATGTGTGAAGTTTAGGCTTAAAGAGTGTAGAATTGGGAGCTTTGAGGATTGAGGTTTCTCTCTAATGTATTGGGACAATTGGAGTTGGAGAGTTGTGTTAACAACAAGTCTTGATCCTCTATTTATAAGCTCCTAAGGTATTCTAGCCGTTGGGGATAGATTTGATTGGGTTTTGTGCAAGATACACAAAGCAGAAAATCAGGCTGCAAATCTGTCCAGAACCGGTCGACCGAAACTAGTAAACCGGTCGACCGTTAACTTGATTTCAAAGAGAACGGTCAAACAAAAGAATATTCGGTCGGACAAACGAGCTAGAACTTAACTCTACTTAAGTGAATCGGTCGACCCAAAGTATGGGACGGTCGACCGATAAGGGGATTCGGTTGAGACAAAGGTCAATCGGTCGAACGAGAAATGTGTCGACCGATAGCAGGGAATTTGGTTTCTGAAAATATGTTCAACCGGTCGACCGAAACAAGGTCTTCGTTCGACCGGTTACCGAATGTATTTTGGGGTTAAGTTTTGTTTTATATGAATACGACCGTTATAGGAATACGACAAGAAAAACAGTCATATTAAAATCCGGGATCGGTCGACCGAAAAGGTAGAACCGGTCGACCGGTAGAGTTCGGTAAAATCACTGTGGAGAGTCTGTTATAAACCGGTCGAACTGAGAACTGGTTCGGTCGACCGGTTCCTACAGGAAATCTGGTTTTAAGTTTATAAGTGATTTCCGACTAAGGTTTGGGTGATCTAATGAAGTCCAAATAATGTGAAATTTCGTGTGTGACTTCTATAGGGAACCTATTGTGTATGTGATTGGTTTTTAACTCTTGTATGCTCAATTTACACATGTTCCTAAGACTCAAAATAAAATCAAGATTAGAAGTCTTCATTTAGCTTTATGACAAATCTTGACTTGATTTCCTTCCTTCCATGAGTCTTGATCACCTGTAGAGGTTAGCACATGCAATATATATGCAATGCAATATGTGTGCTACTCTACATCATCATAATTAAGATTAGGTTAATTAAATCATCAAAACCTAGATTAAGGCCAAAAAGCCAACAATCTCCCCCTTTTTGATGATGGCAACCTATATCTTAATTCTATCCAAATACATGGAATTTGTATATGTAAACTATGCATATTAATGCTCCCCCTATGGATGTGCATAGTTTTTGTTCAATTTTATGCCAAATTCCAAGTTACCCCCTTAATTATCTCTCCCCCTTTGACAGCCATCAAAAATAATAATTATTTAAGACTTTAAGCTTAGAATTTGGATGTCTTGTAATGAAGTTGCTCCCCCTAAATTTTGCACTTCATTACTCTAATAAAAGATATAACATTTAAGCTCCCCCTATCAATAAGGCTAAATGGAAACAATGAGTATGATTAAAGTTAAGTTCATTTAAGTTTCAACTTAAGCCTTATTCTAACATCCATTTAAAATTTGACATTTAGAATCAATGGATGTGATAAATGATTTGCAATGAATAGGGTTAATGATTTTCAATGAATTGAACTTATAAAGATATGACAATTGAGCATATAAATTAGATTAGAGCTAAATTTTGAGAAATTTCAAGGATAGAAATTTATACCAAACTTGAATCTTGATTAGCTCCAATCTTGACTTGGTGATGCAACCGGATTCGAATTTGACGTTTTGGCTCACCCGGTCACCACCAATCTCCTCCTCAAGCTCCTATAAGTGTAGATTTTGGTACCCATTTTTGCTTGGGTCCATTCAATTTAGCTTTTGGCACCCAAATCCAAGTTGATTTAGGTACCTCTACACTTACTTTCTTTTTCATGGCATAATTATGTTTAACAATTATTTGAACCGTAATGTTCTTTGCATAATAGTTATTTTGTTTGCCATGAGTGAAGGTTTCTCTACCCCATGTCCCACGGCAATTCAGCCTTTTGAGCTTTATCTTGACTCCATCAAGGACCCACCTGCGATCGAGCTTATGCTTGATAATACAAAGGAGGGAGGGTGGTCCTTGTTGGATGACTTGGTAAGAAGCCCCATTCTATGTGAAGTAGGTGTGCCGCATACCTCGAATGAGGCTGAGGAACTTCCACACCATCATGGTGAGTATTTTGTCAATTCGATTCGGGTCGGATCTCCACTAAGCAAAGTAGATGTATCCAAGACCAACACACTCCAAGCAAAGCTCACACACAAAACCAACCGGATCGGAGCTTTATAGGCCGCCAATTGGCGGTCTGGAACAGCCCAGATACGTTAAGCTTTCTCCTGGACTTGTATTAATGTGTGTTTAGGCTATTTTTGGTATTGGTTTAGTCCCACATCGGGGGATTGTCCCGGATTAGCTTTTCCGTGCTTATTAATAGAACTCTTCACCTTCCATTGTATCCATCTCTCTCTTTGGTGGCATCTTCCCTACTAAGAGTGAAGCCTTGAAGCAAAACTCTGGTGGAGGAAGAGTTGCTTGTAATTTGAGTGAGTAAATAATAGATGTTTTCATTAGCTTGTTAATTCTTTCTAGTTAATTTCTTGTAATGTGTGTTGCTTTGGTGCTTGTTTTGTTTTATGCTTCTTTAATATTTCTTGCTTAATTAGTATAGTTTCATTTCAGTATGATGCTTCATTTTATTAGAGTATTTAGTTTAAATATGTGTGAGTAGTTCCATCCCCTTTGGGGCTGGAGTAGATGTGTGTACATGTTATGTAGATGGTTTGAATGCTTAATATGAATGTTTTGTGAGAAATATTAGTATGCTTGCTTGAATTATTAAGAACCTTACTTGATGGTTTCTGCCATAGCTTAGGTACATTCCATGCTTATCTAAGTTTCTTAATAACAACCTTGCATTGCCATATTCTTCACATAAGTTAGTATTGTAAATGATAGCTTTTGCATTGCTCATATTCTTCACATAAGTTAGTATGGTAAATGATAGTATTGTAAGTTAGTATAGTTGATTATCCCAAGCTCAATGCAGCAACGTGGAAAGATCATTTCCCGTTGCCATTCATTGATCAGATGTTGGAAAGGTTGGCCGGACATGAGTATTTTTGTTTTCTTGATGGATACTCCGGTTACAACCAAATTCCCATCGCCCCCGAGGATCAAGAGAAAACCACATTTACTTGTCCCTTTGGCACGTTTGCCTACCGTCGCATGCCCTTTGGGTTATGTAATGCACCGGCAACGTTTCAAAGGTGTATGATCAGCATCTTCTCCGATATGGTGGAGCGTTTCCTTGAGATCTTCATGGACGACTTTTCCATATTTGGCGCTTCCTTTGATGACTGCCTTCATCACCTGAGCCTTGTCCTCAAGCGATGCCGTGAGAAGAACCTCGCTCTCAATTGGGAGAAATGTCACTTAATGGTGAAGCGAGGGATTGTACTTGGACATGTGGTCTCAAGTAGGGGAATTGAGGTCGATCCCGCCAAAGTGGGTATCATTGCTAATCTCCCACCACCACATAATGTGAAGGATATCCACGCCTTTTTGGGGCATGCTGGATTCTATCGGCGGTTCATTCGGGATTTTAGCAAAATTGCTCGACCTCTCACCGCCTTGTTGGCTAAGGATGCCATTTTTGAGTTCACACCGGATTGCCACCATGCTTTTTGACCTTGAAGAAAGAGTTGACTTCAGCTCCCATTATTAAGGCACCGGTGTGGACTGAACCCTTTGAGTTAATGTGTGATGCATCTGACTTTGCTATGGGAGCAGTGCTTGGGCAACGATCGGACAAAATGCCTCATGTGATCTACTATGCCAGTAGAACACTCAATGATGCCCAATTGAACTACACTGTGACCGAGAAGGAATTCTTAGCGATCATATTTGCTTTGGAGAAATTCCGGTCGTACTTGATTGGCTCCCACGTGATTATCTATTCTGATCACAGAACCATCAAGCACCTCATGGCGAAGAAAGATGCAAAATCCCGACTCTTGAGATTGATCTTGTTGTTACAAGAATTCGATCTCGAGATTCGGGACAAAAAAGGTGTGAAAATGTTGTAGCTGACCACTTGTTTCGTCTTGAGACGACCAAACCACAGGACCAAATCATTGATGACAAATTTCCTGACGAGCAGTTGTTCACGATTGAAGATAACCCTTGGTTTGCCGACATCGTGAACTACCTCGTGACCGAGCAACTTCCTGTGGGTTGGTCAAAATCTGACCAAACCAAATTTAGATCTTTTGTCAGATTCTTTCACTGGGATGACCCCTACCTATTCAAATACTGCTCAGACCAAATTTCCAGGCGGTGCGTCCCAGATACCGAGTTCCAAAGTGTGCTCCACTTCTGCCATTCCAAGGCATGTGGAGGACACTTTGGAGCAAAGAAAACTGCTGCCAAGGTGCTCCAATCTGGATTCTACTGGCCCTCTCTTTTCAAGGATGCTTACGACTTTTGTAAGCAATGTGATAGGTGTCAGCGCCTTGGCAGGATTGGTCGACGTGACTTGATGCCTTTGCAAAATGTCCTTGTTGTCCACATCTTCGATGTGTGGGGCATCGATTTCATGGGTCCCTTCCCAACCTTGTTCGGGAATGTTTACATTCTGGTGGCCGTTGACTATGTGTCTAAGTGGGTTGAGGCTATACCCACAAAGACCAATGACAACAAGGTGGTCACCAAATTCTTGAGGGACATTTTTGTGCGATTTGGTACTCCTCGTACCATAATCAGTGATCGGGGTACCCACTTCTGTAATCGCTTCTTTGAAGCGCTTATGGGGAAATATTCGATCACCCACAAGATTGCGACCCCATATCATCCGCAAACTAGTGGGCAGGTCGAATTCTCTAACCGTCAATTAAAGCAAATTCTTGAGAAGACGGTTAGTTCCTCGAGGAAGGATTGGTCAACAAAGTTGAATGACGCATTGTGGACCTTCCGCACCGCGTACAAGACCAATTTGCGTATGTCCCCATATCGGGTAGTGTACGGCAAGGCTTGCCACCTACCCGTCGAGCTTGAGCATCGTGCTTTCTGGGCGATCAAGAACCTGAATATGGATCTTGATCAAGCAGGAGTACAACGTAAGCTCGACATTGTGGAATTAGAAGAGCTACGCAATGATGCGTACGAGAATACCAAAATTCATAAGTCCCGAGACAAGATGTTTCACGATAGCATGATTATGCGAAAGGTGTTTACGACCGGGTAGAAGGTGTTGCTCTACAATTCCCAGTTTCATCTGTTTGCGGGTAAGCTCCGCAAATAGATGAAACCGGGAATTGTCCAAACCGTCTATCCTCATGGAGCGGTTGACATCTTGAACCCAGGGAATGGGGACGTGTTCAAAGTTAATGGACAACGCCTCAAACCCTACTTGGAGGGGGCACCAGCCGAAGTCGAGGAGGTCATGTTCCTTCATGAACCTCCCTCGCACTCAACCATTCATGTTCCTGCATGAGTGGTTGAGCTTTCATGTTAGCTTGTTAAAAAAACTCTTTCAGTGAGCATCGATTATATGGGCCCCAACCCTTGAGTATTTGGGCCCCAATTCTTTAACATATTTGTACCCGTTCCTTAGCATCTCACAGGTTTTAAGGGAATTTTGGTTGTGTCCATCAACATAGCCGAAACTTCCCTATGTACTTCACGTTGGTGAGATCTATTATTTTTCATGCATCGCTCCATATAGTATCTTGCTCGCATTCATTGAGGACAATGCATGAAGTAGTTGTGGGGGGTGTTTTATGTGTATACATAGTCAAGTCTTTTCTTTTGATTTTGTTTTCTTTTGTTTGCATTGTTAGGGTCATGTTAGTGTGTTGCATTTAATATCGATACATCTGCTTGCCATGATCCTTGGGTGACTTGTCTTCTCTTGCTTGCCTTGTGCTTTAAAATTTTCGCATTTCTTTCAAAATCTTCATGTGTTTGCGAAAGAAAATGTTTTGTGGCTTTGCGTGTGTTTAGCATGTGCAAAACCGTTGAGAGGCAAAGTAAAAAGAAAGCTCCCAAAATTGTCTTGAACTTGATATATTAGGATATCTAGTACTGTGGCTTTAGGATTGATCGAGTCGTTAGGATGCACCGCAGTTTTCTTGTGGCGGTGAGTAATCATAGGGTTTCAGTGCTCTTACATTCAAAGAAATCCACCCTTAACCTAGTGAGTCAATAATTCGTGTCTGGTAACTTAAGGAAGTTTGTTGTAGTCAAGGACCCTCTAAATCTTGTTGTGAGACATTAAGTGTAGGGATTTTGGTTCATGTGTAGATAAGAAATAAGTGAGTAGGTGTTCTCTCTTCTCGCACGGCTGTTATCACTCCGGAAAGTTGGTCTGAGGGGACTTTGTGCCTGGTGCTTTCGAGTCATCTGACTTGGGATGCGCCGACCGAACTTTCGTTACACGGGTGGTAGGGATTGCCCAATGTGGAGATTTGGGGGAAGGTGTACGTGATAGTGTAAATCCTCATGGGCAATGATGCACGAAACCTGACCCTGGGAGAATGAAGCAACAACTAATAAAAAGAAAAAGAAGAAAAAAAAAGAAAAGAAACAAAAAGAAAAAAAAAGGTAATGCAAATAAGAACCTTAATGGACCTTACACTTTGTATCACTTGAGGATGTTGAGGTTGTCAATTGCACAAATGGTTCATTAGGCTAGGTGTGGGCTGATTACCTATATAGAGTCGACCCGTAGGATTACTGCGTCCAATGATCGACAAAATTTGTCCAACGAGTCGAGTGTCTAGATTGAATAATGCATCTTGTTCGGATTTTGTGGGTATATCCGCTGAAAACCTTCAGGAGACAACACTCCTCCTCCTTGGCAACAAGGAGGTTTAACGGCTTGTTGCACGTGCTAAGTGCAACCGTGATTCCTACGAAAGTGAGTAAGGATTTCTTGTATTTCGTTTGCTTTTCTCTTTCTTTGTTTTGCTCGGGACTAGCAAAAACTTAGATGTTAGGGTATTTGATTGACATCATTTCATGCTTATATTTGTACCTTATATCCATTATCTTACACCTAAGCAATGCTACGTGACGAGTTTTATGTTTGAATTTCAGAAATAAAGAGGTTTGAAGAGAAGAGCCATGAAAGGACCCAAAAGCAGGAAAAAGGACTTAATTGTGAGACCTGGGGACGGAGATGCAAGGGAGAAGGACCTGAACGTAAGACAGAAGGACCTAAGAGAAAAATAGGAAACTCCACACCATCATGGGGAGTATTTTGTCAATTCGATTCGGGTCGGAGCTCCACTAACAAAAGTAGGTGTATCCAAGACCAAGACACAATCCAAGCAAAGACCACAAACAAAACCAACTAGATCGGAGCTTTATAGGCTGCCAATTGGCGGTCTAGATCAGCCCAGATCCGCTAAGCTTTCTCCTGGACTTGTATTAATGTGTGTTTAGGCTATTTTTGGTATTGGTTTAGTCCCACATCAGAGGATTGTCCCGGATTAACTTTTTCCATGCTTATAAATAGAACTCTTCACCTTCCATTGTATCTATCTCTCTCTTTGGTGGCATATTCCCTACTAAGAGTGAAACCTTGAAGCAAAACTCTGGTGGAGGAAGAGCTGCTTGTAATTTGAGTGAGTTAATAAAAGATGTTTTCATTAGCTTGTTAATTCTTGCTAGTTAATTTCCTTTAATGTGTGTTGCTTTGGTGCTTGTTTTGTTTTATGCTTCTTTAATATTTCTTGCTTGATTAGTATAGTTTCATTTCAGTATGATGCTTCATTTTATTAGAGTAGTTAGTTTAAATATGTGTGAGTAGTTCCATCCCCTTTGGGGCTGGAGTAGATGTGTGTACATGTTATGTAGATGGTTTGAATGCTTAATATGAATGTTTTGTGAGAAATATTAGTGTAATATCCTGAATTTTTTAGTTGAGGTAATAATCAAATATCTTAATGGACTAATTAAGATTGTTGGATGATTGTGTGGTTTTAGGAGAAGATGAAATTTTGAGAAGAATATTGAGAAGAAAAAGATGGAGATTTTGAGGCAAGTACTGATTCGTTATTCTTCAGTTTCATATCATGTCTATCTCTCTTGATATTCGTAGTTGCTTGCATGTTGAGCATTAATATTGATTTTATGGATATGCATATGATTGCATGGTGGGGTTTCGGTCGACATGTCCTGTGGCTGTGTGTATGTTTCTGGCAGAGCAACTTAGGAATGAGCTGCCTAGCGGACAACGTGGAGCCACCCGAGAGAGGAAAGGGCTGCCTGTCGTTAGTGTGGAGCTACCAGGTGTGCGTCTGACTGATTGATAGATTTCAGAAGCACAGGATGTGGTCGAATCCGAATGGGGGTTCCAGATTGTTATGCATGTATTTTATTTGTGATGCATGTCTCTTGATTGTGCTTATTGACTGAATGTCATATTCCGTATTATTTTTCACATGATTATGATTCTGATTGATTGACGGTTGGAACTTGCGGGCTGTCGAGCTCACAAATTGTTGATTATATTTTTCAGATTAATTATGGGCCTATCAGATGGATTTAAATATCAGAGTGCGCAACGGTCAGGATCGCGGATCGTATCTTAACGCACCGGGTTCGGGCGGGTGAGCAGTTGTCTGGGCTCGGGGCGTTACAATTAGTATGCTTGCTTGAATTATTAAGAACCTTACTTGATGGTTTCTGCCATAGCTTAGGTACATTCCATGCTTATCTAAGTTTCTTAATAACAACCTTGCATTGCTCATATTGTTCACATAAGTTAGTATTGTAAATGATAGCTTTTGCCATTAGGTACCTCTGATGCATTAACAAACACTAACTAACTCGAGCTTATTGTATGCATTCAACACCACACTTATTTCATGTGCACACACACACACTCCACCCCTTAGGGGTTTTCATTCCTGTCTTTGTATCTTCTTCATTAGTTGTTTAGCTTGGTTGTTTAGTTCTTTCATTTCACCTTGGTTGTTTACTAGTTTAGATTAGTGTAGTGTAGTGTAATACATCTTTCTCTCCTTCTTTTACCTCTCGCCTTCGATCAAACCAATTGTCGACACACCTCCCAGTGGACGACCCGTATTTGCCACCGCTTCAACGTGGCCGTGCACTTGCGGTTAATATAAAACGAACAATCACTACACCCAACCAATATCATGAGGGGTTCGAGCCTTTCAGCTTTGACCTTTCACCCCTCATGACACTTCAGAGGACTAATGAAGCGGGCCCATCTTGCCAAATCTCTGCTTTGTATGACTCGATGTTCTCATTTGATGTTCCTTGACCAAATGATTATGAACATATCCTTGTAGATGTATATATATTGTTTAGAAAAGAAAAAAAGAAAAAAAGGAAAAAGAAAAAAAAACTCCACAAGTGAGCAGTGGTTGTTGTGGCCCCAACCCTTGTGTATTTGGGCCACATTTGTTTTACGTATTTGTATCCCTTCTTTAGTATTTCACAGATTTTGAGGGGATTTCGGGTTGTGTCCATCATCATACCATGAACTTCCCTATGTGCTTCACGTTGGTGAGATCTTTTCTTTTTCATGCAGAAATCCTTGTAGTATCATGCTCACATTCATTGAGGACAATGCATGAAGTAAGTGTGTGGGGGTGTTATACGTATGTACATAGTTGCATTTTTCTCCTTTTGTTTTGTGTTCTTTTGTTTGTATTGTTAGGGTCATGTTAGTGTGCTGCATTTAATATCGATATATCCGCTTGCCATGATCCTTGTGTGACTTGTGTTCTTTTGCTTACCTAGTACTTAAAATTTTCATTTTTTTCAAAATCTTCATGTGTTTGCGAAAGAAAATGTTTTATGGGTTTTGCGTGTGTTTAGCATGTGCAAAACCGTTGAGAGGAAATCAAAAGAGAAGCTTCCAAAAATTGACTTGAACATGATGCATTATGATATCTAGTCAACCGGCTTTAGGCCTTATCTTGTCATAAGGATGCACCCCAATCTTCCCTTTGGGGGCGTGTAATCATAGGGTTTCAGTGCTCAAACAAATAAATAAGTCCATCCTAAACCTAGTGAGTCAAATAATTCGTGTCTATTAATATAAGAAAGTTTGTCGTTGTCAGAGCCCCTTCATATCTTGTTGTGAAACTTTAAGTGTAGGGTTTTGGTTCCCATGTAGATAAGAAATAAATAAGTGGTGTTGCCTTTTCTCGCACAGCTCCTATAACTCGGGAAATTAGGTCCGAGGGGGCTTAGTGCCTGGTGCTTTCGAGTCCTCTGGCTTGGGATGCACCGACCAAACTCCCGTTACTCGAGTGGTAGGGACCACCCTATGTGCAGATATGGGGAAAGGTGTATATGATAGTGTAAGTCCTCATAGGCAATGATGCATGAAACCTGACCCTGGGAGAAGTACACACCATCAACAACAAAAAGAAAAAAGGGAAATGGTAATGCAAATAAGAACCTTAATGAACTTTACACTTTGTGTCATTTGAGGATATTAAGGCTACCCTTGTCTTTAACTTAAGTCCTTAATTAACTTGCACGAATGGTTCGTTACACTACGTGTGTGGACTGATTACATATATAGAGTCGGCCCGTAGAATTACGGTGTCCAATGATCGACGAAAATGAGTTCAGTAGGTCATGTTGCTTGGTGGAATAATGCATTTATGTTCAGATTTTGTGGGTGTATCCGCAGAAAACCCTCAGGAGACAACACTCCTCCTCCCTGGCGACAAGGACGTTTAACGGCTTATTGCACATCCTAAGTGCAACCGTGATTCCTACGAAAAAGAGTTAGGATTTATTTTGTTTTACGTATGCCTTTATCTTTCTTTCATTTTTCCTTTCTTTATTTTGCTCGGGACTAGCAAAAGTTAGGTGTGGGGTATTTGATTCACATCATGTCATGCATATATTTGTGTCTTATATCCTTTATTTTTGGCCTAAGAAATGCTACATAACGAGTTTATGGTTATGTTTTAGGAATAAACTTGTTTGGGAAGAAGAGACTCAAAAAGGACTCAAAAGAAGGGAAAATGACTAAGCTGCAAGACTTATGGACTGAGATGAAAGAGAGAAGGACCCGGATGTAACCAAAACGATCAATGAGCAAATCAAGAAGTTCCACACCATCATGAGGAGTATTTTGGCAATTAGATCCGGGCCCAATCATCAAAAACAAAATCAGGTTCACCAAACATGAAGAAAGCAAGCCAGAATCAAGCCACCCAAAACCAGACCCAATCAAGCTCATCTAAACCGCCAATTAGTTGTCCCAAAAAACAATTGGCGGTCCATTTGGCCCCAAATGGCACGTGCTTCAGTCGGGTGTTAGATTACGTTGTATTAAGTCCATATGTGGTATGCATTTTAGTCGAATACCTTGGGATTGTCCCGGTTACCTTTTTTCATGCCTATAAACAGAACTCTTCCTTCTCCTTTGTATTCACCCATTGCTTGGTGGCATTCTCTCTACTTGGAGTAAGCCTTGTAGCAAAACTCAAGGTGGAGAAGAATGCTACTTGTAATGTGAGTCATGTTAATAAAATAATTCTTCATAATTTGTTTTAATGTTGTCTTTGTTTTAATGCTTTCTTGTTTTGTTTGTTTTGTTTGTCTTAATCTTAGTTGAAGTAATTAGCATGTCTCCATTTCCAATCTTAATTACCTTAATTTTGTTCCATCCCGTGCTGTTCATACATGAATTAAAGAATGGAAATGAATGCATTATTTTGAAATGTGTTGATAAATGTGAATGTAATCTTGCTTGTTTAGAGTAGAACAGTTCACTTGATGGATTTTGCCACAACTATTACACACCTCCCATGCTTGTTTATGTTCTGAAATAAGCAACTTGTGTATGTGAATGTTAATCAACTAGGTTAGTAATTGGATTGATAGGTTTTGCTATAACCATTAGACACTTCTTATACATGAAAACACTACCTACATTTGTGCCTATTGAATGCATTCTTTATCATCTTATTACATGTGTGCACCCACTCCACCCCTTAGACGTCTCTCTTCTTGATTTGTATGTTTGCATTAAGTTCTTTTAGTTTAGTTTAAATCACTCGTTAGTTGCTTTCTTTCGCATTTCTTCTCACTAGTTTAGTGTAGCTTAAATTAACATACTCAAATCTCTTCTCCATTTATTCGCCACATCATTTCGTACCAACCAGAAGTTACTCCCTCCTCGTAGACACGACCCGTACTTGCCGCATCTTTACCAACGTTGTGCACTTACGGTAAATATAAACGATTAAATAGGTAAGGGTGAAGGTAGAAGTCTAATCTAGCAAACATGGATCAAACAACGTAAGGTCACTATAGGTCCTTACAGCTAGACGCCGCCTAACTGCGAGGTCATGTGACCTCAACACGCCTCACCTCCCTACGACGAAGACCATAATGCCCAGCAAGTTAGACAAGATCCGGAGATCTCGTCTCTCCTACTATCGACAAAGTGGGAAACGTAGATTAGGCTATGACGGGTAGTGATCGGATCACTCTCCTAATGTGCCCGAGGTCCTTAGGGTCAATGTTTACTTGATTTTAGATTAAGGCTTTAGTGTGGTTTGTGGGACTAAGAGAAGGGTGATGAAATCCTCCACCTTATCTTTAAGACTATAGGTGGTGCCCCTTAAAGGTGTTTTGAAATCCTAGGCTATCAAGCAACTCACCAAACAAGTACTCACCTCACTCTTGTTACAATGCACCTTACTAACTAATGCATGCTCTAACCGTGGATGAATGAGAGAACGGGTGCACGTACCTCACGCCAGCAATCGACAACAAGTATTTAAAGCAAATGAAAGACAATGTGCATGCAAGGTCTACAAAGTGATGCATGACCTAGATGACAATTATTCTGATATTTTGCTTCGAGTTTTATGGTCCAAGTTTTCTTTAAAAGGGAATTGATTGGTTTTTTGATTGATCTAGGAGCAATATACAGGTCAAAACATGGAAATATGGGCTCCCAGATAACTATATTATCCTGGCCAACCAATAGAAGAAATTGTGGGGTAAAAGGAACTCACTCGGGCGCCAATCAGCGGTCTCAGACCGCTAACTGGTAGTCTGATTAGCTCCAATTGTACCCAGATTTGTCTAGCTGCTTCTCCAGTGCACTGTGAATGCCCTAAAATGAAACAAAAATAATAACACAAGATCAAATCCACTCGACTCGTCCAAACCAGAGTATGGAAAGAGCACCTCCCCAGCAATGGGGCCAAAAACTTGTTGACTGTTTTATTAATTAACTGCAAGTTCACGGCTGTCGGTGAAGACGGGGCAACTACGGGTTGATCCTAAGGGAGCCTTGCCAACCTTCGAGTGAGAGAAATCAAGTGGGAAATAACAATGGAAGAAGAGATTATTACTCTACTATTAAAAGATGATTATGCTACGAACGCAAAACAAATGAGATTATGATGCGAATGACAAGTAGAAAAAATCAGCTAACTTTGTTGAACGAAATATTGATGAATCCCATGAGGGATGGAGTGTGTGCATATATAAAGTGAGAGAAGTGGTGAATGACACATAAAGAATGTATGTGTGTGTCTTGCGTGTAA
Organism: Triglochin maritima; assembly: GCA_963682175.1. Taxonomy (NCBI): domain Eukaryota; kingdom Viridiplantae; phylum Streptophyta; class Magnoliopsida; order Alismatales; family Juncaginaceae; genus Triglochin; species Triglochin maritima. Next base: position 20,407,565 of record OY821771.1, on the reverse strand, counting down.
CTTCATGCATAGGAAGTGTCTAAAGATTTGGCAAGACCTACCAATCCATTCACACTACATATTAGCAATTACTACTTGATTATCACAGAATGAGACTCAGCATGAGAAGTGTCTAAAATTATGGCAAAACTCATAAAAAACTAGGAACTCATGTGAAGAACAAAGCTAAGCATGGGAGGTGTCTAAATTTCCTGGCAAACCCCATCAAAACAATGCATCTTCAATCAATCAAACGAGTAAACACTTAGACAAATACACGACTAATATGTAGCATATACAATAGGAAATTTCAGCCAATAAACAGGAGGAAACCAAGCATGGGAAGTGTCGTAAGTCTTATGGAAAAACCCATCAAAAATTCCCCAACATGTAGGTGATTAAAACAAACCCGATGAACATACAAACATTCAAGTGTACCCAATCAAAATTCGTCAAACATCAAAAGCTCAAAACATAAATGTACATCATCTCCACCCTCAAAGGGGGATGGAACTACTCACTACACATTATGCTAACATTCATATTAAGAAGAGAAAACATTCTAACTATACTAAGATTACTAAAACACAATTAAGCTAAGCATGCAAGAATTAAAAGAGACAACATGAAACTAAGAAAGATTTATTTTATTCATGACTCACATTACATGTAGCATCCATCTCTCAACTTGAGTTTTTCTCCAAGGCTTTACTCCAAGTAGAGAGAATGACCACCAAGCAAGGAGTTATTACATAGGAGGAAGGAGAGTTCTATTTATAGGTATGAATAAAAGGTAACCGGGGACAATCCCCCAATGTGGGACTAATGACACCTACTAAAAAAAGCTACAAACGACATAACAAATAATATCACAAATTAGATCAGATCTTGACTTGTTGGACCGCGAATTGGCAGCTTGAATTGCTCAGATGAAGTCCAAATTTTTCAGCCATATTCAGTATAGTAATTAGGCATGTGAGGTGCACCATATCCGGTAATACAAGTCTGGGCCTGAATCTAATTGTCAAAATAGCCCTCATGATAGTGTGGAGTTTCTTGACTTGCTAATTGGTCCTCTTGGCTTGCATCCATGTACTTCCCTATTGCAGATTGGTCCATAAGTCTCACCATTCAGTCTTTTTTCTCACGTTTTGGTCCTTTTTGTGTCTGTTCTTCTCAAACATGTTTATTCCTGAAACTTAAACATCAAACTCATTACATAGCATTGCTTAGGTTCAATAGAGGATAGAAGACACGAATGTATGCATGATGTGATGTCAATCATCTTCTATCTGACAATGAAAGGCCTTTCTATTTGGTTAGCACCGAGTTCAGTAGGTTATCTGTTGTTTAAAGGATGTATATACCTTGAAACTAGCAAATAGTTGGAGTGATGTCACTTTTAGTCCCTACTAAGGTTTCTACGAAAGAACTGACGTTTTATGTCCTTAAATGAATTTTTTTAATTCTGATTTGATTTTTAAATTCACATAAAATTCCCTTTAATAGAAACAAAAGTGCACCATATAAAATTCCTTGCAATTGAAACAGACATACACCACAACATTTTGATCATCGCATATAAATTTGATTGTGTTCTACCCAACATATATTTCAAAAATGTCACATACATAGATATATATATATCACTTTACACTATGATCCTTGAAATGTATATATAAAAAATGACACACACGGATATATATACATATATATTAGTTAACCTATTACACATAATCTCAAAATTTATGATATGTACATCCAACATAAATAGACGTACACTTGCAAAAACTTGAAGTTGTCAGGCTATTTAGGTTAAAGTAGTGTTGTAAACTATCTTTGTGATACAAACCACACTATTGTTGTACACTATGTTTGTGTTATAAACTATGTTCCTTCAATTCAGATGCATTTGAATATGAACTATCTTTAAACTATGTTGTTCTACGTAAACTATGCATGTCTTACCAGAATTCTCAATTCGTAGGCTCAATATGATTGCAATGTCTCAGGTTCTGATTTACAATTAGTTTGGTCTGAATGTCGGATCGAAAAAATTACACATAAGCACCAATGACATATCATGTATATATTCAACTATTATAGCAAAAGCTTAAAGGTTATAGAGGAGGAGAGGACTCAGATGAGAACTAGTGTGGGTAGTGGGTGATGGTAGACGCCTAAGCTAGCAAGCACGACTCAAACAACCTAAGGTCAATATAGCTCCTTACAACTGGACGACGCCTAACTGCTAGGTCACATGGCCATAACATGCTTACCTCCCTACAATGAAGACCACAGAACCCAACAAGTGAGCCAAGATCCGGAGACCTCATCTCTCCTACTATCGACAAAGTGGGCAACATTGATCATGATATGACGGTCGTGACATGATAACTTTCCTAATACGCCTGAGTCCCAAGTCCAATGTCTAATTGATTTTAGATTAAGTCTTTTGATTAGTTGTGATTTTTGGGGCTAAGGAAAGGGTGATGAAATCCCCCACCTTATCTTGTATGGGACAACCCCTCTTTAGTAGCATTTTGAGTACTAATCTAGCAATCAACTCTCCAGACAAATGCTTACCTCACTCTTGTCCTGATGCACCTTACTAACTAATGCATGCTTTGACCATGCATGAATGGGAGAATGGGTGCACGTACATCACGCCAGCAATCAACAAGAATTTAAAGAAATGAAAAGACGAGTGCGTGCAAGGTCTACAAATGATGCATGACCTAGATGGCAATCAGTCTACTCTTTTACTTTGAGTTTTAAGGTGCAAGTTGATTAAAAGGGGATTGGTTGGTTTATTGATTCATGTGGGAGGACTCTAGAAGTCATATCATCCCAAATTGAGCTCTGAGACCGCCAGTTGGCAATCCAGAAAATTTATTGAACCAGAAATAACCACAAGAAAATTTGGAGGAAAAGTGGCTCACCAGGCCGCCAGTTGGAAGTCCCAAGCCACTGATTGGTGGTCTAAATGGCTATTTTCTTCTCCAAATTTATCTCGGTGCCTTTCCCTTGATGCTGAGATGTCCCTGAAACAAACACAAACTAAAAAAAAGATTAAACCCATTCGAATCATCGAAACAAGAGGTTAGACAGAGCACCTCGCCAGCAACGATGCCAAAAAACTTGATTGATATTAAGTTTAATCGCTAGTGCACGGCCGTCGGTGAAGACAAGGCAAGTACGGGTCGATCAACCGGGAGTTGTGTCAGCTCTAATTCTTTTGAAATCAAGTGGGAAATAATGGTGGAAGAAGAGATTATTATACTACTAGTAAAAAGACAATTACACTAGAATGCAAAACAAACTAGATTACGATGCAAATGAACACTAAAGTAATGCAGTAAACGTTATGGAACAAAATATGGATGAACCCCTAAGGGGTGGAGTGTGAACACATATGAGATGAGAGAAGTAATTAATGACGCATGTACGCATGTGTTTGTCTTCATGCATAGAAAGTGTCTAAAGATTTGGCAAGATCTATCAATCCATTCACACACCATATTGCAATGACTACTTGATTTTCATAAGAAGAGGCTCAGCATGAGAAATGTCTAAAATTATGGCAAACTCATCAAAAACCAGGAACTCATGTGAAGAACAAAGCTAAGCATGGGAGGTGTCTGAAATTTATGGCAAAACCCATCGAAACAAAGTTTCTTCAATCAATCAAGCAATTAAACCCTAATACAAACACACGACAAAACTGTAGCATATCAAACAGAAATTTCAGCCAATAAACATGAGGAAACCAAGCATGGGAAGTGTCTAAATTTTATGTAAAAACCCATCAAAAATCCCCCAACATGTAGATGAATAAAACAAATACGATGAACATACAAAGATTCAAGTCTACACATTCTAAATTTGTCAAAGATCAAATCCTCAAAAGATATACAAATGTACATCATCTCCATCCCCCAAAGGGGGATGGACTTACACTCTACTCATTAAGCAACAAACTATATTAAGAAAGAAGTACATTTATAACTAATTATACTAAGATAGTGAAACCAAACAAGCTGAACATGCAAGCATTAAAACAAAGACTACATTAAAACAAACTATGAAGAATTATTTTATTTACATGACTCACATTACAAGTAGCATTATTCTCCACCTTGAGTTTTTCTCCAAGACTTACTCCAAGTAGAGAGAATGTCACCAAGCAATGGGTACATTACAAAGGAGGAGGAAGAGTTCTATTTATAGGCAAGAAAAGGAAAACTGGGGACAATCCCCTGATGTGGGACTAATGAAACATTCCCACAATAGATACAAACATATAACACATATCCACGCAAAACTGGGTCAGATTCTAAGAAAAAGGGGTCGCCAATTGGCAGTCACTTTTTGTCGGATCAGACCCATTTTTGGATATCTTCTTAAGTGCTTCCATTCTTCACGTGATGGCTCATTGTGTAATTTCCAAAATCTAAGTGCCAAAATACTCCTCATGATGGTGCAGAGTTTCTCGATTTGCTATTTGGTCTCCTCGGGCTTACGTCTAGCTCCTTCCCTCTTGCAGATGGGTCCTTGTGTATGGCCGAGAGGTACATTTTGCCTCATTTAAGTCCTTTCTTCTTATGTTTCAATGCTTTTTCTCTTCCTTTCTCTTCTTTATTACCTAGTAGATGATATATAAAAACAAACACTCGAGTAAAACAATATTGGGGTAAAATGAAGGATATATAACATGAATATTATGGATGATATGCTATTAATCTATTATGTACACTTTAGTCACCAACATGCTCTAATACCAAGTGGGTACGCACACTCGAGAACCCATGCGATGTCGCAAGCAGAGTCTCCTCGGCGACTGAGAGAGTTACAATGAAAACAAATACATACGGGAAATAAAGCATATGTGGATAAACAAACGAGATATAAAGCAAAAAAAGGAAACTATCCATATATGGAAATAAACTCAAGAATCATTACATAAAAGGTTTAACACAAAAGAAACAACACAAATGTGGAAGCAAACAAGATAGGTGAAAGAAATTGGCCGACATGTCCCTCGTGTACAGAATACCCTGAAATATCTCGAGTCCAACCCCTGTTAGAAACCAATGTACCTGAGGCAAAACAACAACCAAATATGCGTGAGTTTTCAATAAAAATACCCCGTATGCAATGACCATGCCATGAGAATCCACAATAAACCCATTCACATCATAATATCCACAAGAGGATAAACTGTGTGCACATCTACAAGGCAAGAAGCTCATGATTATAGCATTCACATATATGGCAAGTATACAAGACATGATGTCGATAAAATGACTAGCTACAATCATGCTAATTTTTTCACAAGACATCAAAATATAAAGCAATAATAAACATGCATGCACCCACATTTCAGACACTTCATATATCAATAAAATCAGTAACAAAAATCAGGAAGTTACTAAATATAGTCGTGCAATATAGGAGTAGTGAAATCAACAAAAACATGCAAGCAACACGAGAGATTTCAGACGAGTTCCATGCTCACCCCGGGTCAGCGAACCATTCCCGGATGCGTTGTCATCAGCAAGGGGGTCATGGTCAGACCTATAGCTTGCACACTCCCAAAACATGCCCAGCCCATGCGGGCCATCACCATCCCCTACACGTTGAGGTGAGTGCACATGCAGGAGCACATCACACAAAATTTGCGCATGAAGTTTGTGTCTGGTCGGACGGGGTGTGGGTCAGCTGGAGGCACCTTTGGTGATTCACCCTCATGCACCACCTTTGAGACATCAACTCTGTATAGTAGGCACGAGCCCTACTTCCACCCACCCGCATTAACCTTGACTCAAACATCGAAGAGCTCTTACACGTGCAGACAAACTTGGTTGCACTAGCCTCAGCCCCAAGCCTAGCTTTCCCACAACCTCTCTAGTTCGTGGCCCCAACCAAACCTTAGAAAACCAGACCTTGACAAGGTCTCAAGCCCCCAGCAAATTTTCCAGCCGGCCAGCAATGGAGCGCAAGCAATAGCTGCACACAAGGTTAGTGCGTGGCCGATGAAGCTTTCTCCAAAACTGCTCCACAAACCAAGCAACTGTCAGCCCAACCCTAGGCCAATGCCCCAACTCTCTCTCCCACCCTTGACTCAGGTGCATACCTGAGTTGAAGCAATTGACGTGCTTCGGATTGCTGAAATCTGCCTCTCGCGCAAGCTGAAACATGTTGCACTTAACTCGTCGGAATTTGTTGCTATCGCCGGATGTGTTGCCTGAGCACTTGCCTCTCCTGCCATATTTTCTTTAATCACATTCATGCTCGTGTTTCTTTTTATGTTTGTTGTGATTTTGGTGTTTGGTCTCGGAAGCAGTTGCGACCTATTGGGCAATCGTGTCATCAGTTGACTCAATCAGGCTCGAGCTTGTGCAAATCAAGTGCATGGTTTGGCTTGAACTCGGTTTAGGTGAGGAGGGCTGGCATGTGGGTGGGGTGGCTTGGTCGGCACATCATCAGGAGGTGACACTCCAATTGCTTTGCAAACATTTGAATGCTGAGCTTTTTGGAAGGATTTTATTGGGCCTTCAATGGCAATGATCACTTGCCTTTTTGGTGCTTATTTCTTGGAACAAAAATGGAATAGGGCATCACCCCAGCCGACCCTACCTCCTCTCCTCCTTCCCACTCCACCATCTCCACACCACCACCGAATTTCTCAGCATCTCCAGAAGATTGGTAGAAGAGGCTCTGGTGGATCTTCTTGCGTGCGGCAAGGAGAGTCTTGGCGGTTTTCAGACTAGGTCAGCATGTTCCATCCTTCAGGTATCCCTCTAGTTGTAGTCAATATGTTGCAGGATGTGTTGGGAAGCCTGCCCAACATCCTTGGCTGGCCAGGTTTGATGTTTAAGGTTAGAGCGCCTAGCACCTGGTTGTGAAGGTGAGCTGTGGTGCAACCCTTGACATCAGCCAATGGCCGGGTATCCCTCCCATTTTTGCGACACCTTTTTCAAGTCCTGCTTGGTGGTTGTTGAGCAAACCAGGGAGGAAGGAGGGGGAGTCGTAGGGTGTAACATCCTCAAACAGCGGAAGAATTTAAATTTTTAATAGCACACAATAACCAGAGGATATTACACAATAAAAGGTGTTAGCAAACAACGATTCTACAGGTTCTGGAGTACCTTTCTTGGAGAGAACTTGTGGCAGCGGAAGGAAGATCGGAGGTCACCTTACGGAATCCTTTTCACCGGTCGGTCTCCTACTCTCTTAGAGAAGGAGCACGAGTCCACAACCCAAGAGTCCACGGAATGAGCTTGGTGGAGGTGGAGGGACGAAATGGGAGAGAGAGAAGGTGGCGGCTAGGGTGGGTGGAGGCTAGGGTTTGCACACTTGTTCTTCTATCCAATGGGAGGCTCCCCTCCTTATATAGATGGCTCCACCCTAAACCCTTAAATGTGTAGTCCAATAGGGACGCGCCATGTGTCAGTGCTTTGGGCAAATATCTTATTAATTCTAGATTAATCCAATATCTCCCACTTGCACAACAACACGATAACACCATGTCATCTGCTTTTGTGTCCCCAACACATATGCATATATCCCTGATACATACAATCACACAATGGCAATATGTCACCTCTTTATGTGTCCCCGACACATATGTATATATCCCTGAGACATACAACTACTCCTCTCTCCAAGTACACATCCACAATACGCAAGTCTCTGATCATATATCCTCGAGACACGACCATCTGTGTCCTCGACACATGTACTCTTCCGATCATAGGGACAAATGGGTCGTGCGACCGGTGATGCACCTGCAATTTAGGAGTCTCAAACTAGAAACCTTACTAGAAGGCCAGAATGACAACATCCTCATAAAACAACAAATAAGCAGTCAAAATGCACATCACAGTTCCCCAGGTTTACTCAGAAACTCACTTAACATGAACGGAATCTCGATCCCTCGGAGAGAATACCTTCTTGTCCCCAAGGTACATGCTACTGCATCCAATACAGTTGGGCCCAGCAAATACTTTTAGTGCTGTCGAGTCAAACCTTTCCCTTCGCCCCAGACAACCATTACACTCAGAGTTGACTCCTTTCCCGAAGATGCCTCTTTAGACCGAATCTCTCATGGTCATAGATAACATCCCAAAGTAGCCACATCAACTCTTTGCTTCATGGTGTTGTCGAAGGTCACTGAGGGCAACTAAGGACAATCAAGTCTTGGACTCACACAGTGAAGTAGCAGGGATCCATCTTTTCACTTCCAAATGGTCGCTCAGCACATGTTGTATAACAAACATGTTATGGTCGATCATACTGTACACAACAGTATGTCTGTCTCTCAACACCATACAAGTCTTAGTCCAGTCACACCCCCTCTGCGCCTGACCCGAGCTTCATTATTGTCGCCTTAACACCATACAGGTGCAACTTGGCGCCACATGTGATGCTCGCACTTGGCTTCTATAGGTCACATGAATCGTGGGAACATTCATGTCAATCCTCACCAACATAGAGGATCTCATATTGATTCCTAATCAAGGTGACTGTCCTATCAGGAACTGCTCTAGATCTATCATACAAGATCTCCTCATGATCAGTCTCATCTCTGCTCGTGTGAGTGAGCATTCTTCAGCCTATTGACAGAATATTATTTTATGCTAGAACAACTACATCAACCAAACAAATACAGTCGAAAGGAAAATACAATCACTCATAAAAGGAAGTTAGACATGTCAATGCATCAAAGTTTGTGTAAGCCTAAGGACTTCACAAAGGACACAAACGAGTCCTTAGCTATAGCCTTGGTAAGAGGGTCAACTACCATAAGACTAGTAGACACATGTCTTAACACAACTTCATTTCTCGCTATGATGTCCTTCACAAAATGATACCTAACCTGTATATGTTTGGTCTTTCCATGATATTTGGGGTATTTCACATAACAAAGGGCAGCCATGCTGTCACAATAGACAACAACAGGCTCATCCGATGTCTCTACTAGCCCAGTATGTTGTAAGAACCTCCTCAACAAAACTGCCTCGTGTACTGCTGCAGAGCATGCAACATACTCTGCTTCCATAGTCGACACGACTATACAGGTTTGCTTATTGCTGGACCATGAGATGACCCCATTAGCCAGCAAGAAAGCATAACCAGAGGTAGACTTCCTTTCATCAATGTCTCCAGCCCAATCGGCATCACTATAGCCAATCAGGAGGAGATTTGATGCTTGGTAACACAGCATGTAGTTACTCGTTCCTCTGAGGTATCTCATGATTCTCTTGACTGCCTTCCAGTGCTCCATGCTTGGGCTAGACTGGCATCGACTCACCATGAACACATCATAACAAATGTCTGGCCTAGTACACATCATAGCGTACATAAGGCTTCCCACAGCATTGGAGTATGGAACCTTGCTCATTTTGTCCTTCTCTTCAGGAGTCTCAGGATGATTATCAAGGCTCAAGTGCAAACCCTTCTCAACAGGAGTGTCGATTGGTTTGCATTTGTCCATATGGTATTTCTTCAACATGTTGTTAATATAAGTCTCTTGAGACAATCCCAGAAGTCTCTTAGACCTATTTCTAACTATCTTGACACCAAGGACGTAGCTAGCTTCAGCCATGTCCTTCATATCAAACGTGGAGGACCACTCTTTAGTGGATTTCAGCAACTCTTTGCTATTGCCAGCCATGAGTATGTCATCAACATACAAGGTCAGAATGACAAATTTACCATTGGATCTCTTAACGTACACGCAATGATCTTCCTCAAGCATAGAGAACGCATTCTCTGATATAGCTTGATGGAAGCGAATGTTCCACTGTCTAGACGCTTGTTTTAAGTCATACAAGGACTTATTGAGCTTGCACACTTTGCGCTCTTGTCCTTTGACTTCAAAACCTTGAGGTTGATCCATATAGATCTCCTCCTCAAGTTCTCCATTGAGAAAAGCAGTCTTTACATCCATTTGGTAAAGCTCTAAGTCCATCTGAGCTACAATAGCTAGTAGAAGGCGGATGGAGGCAAACCTAACCACGGGTGCAAAAGTTTCCTCAAAATCCACGCCTTCTCTTTGGGTGTAGCCTTTAGCAACCAGTCTAGCCTTGAATCTATCAATAGATCCATCCGCCTTCCTCTTAATCTTGAGGATCCACTTGGACCCAATGGCCTTTCGGTTCGGCGGTAAGTCGACCAAGTCCCAGACGTGATTAACTTTCATCGACTCCAACTCTTCCTTTATAGCTTCTAACCACTCTTTCGCATTTGGACCTTCCAAAGCCTCTTTCAAGGTCTCCGGTTCTTGCTCATCGATTACTGTCATCCCAGATGATTCTTAATCAATTTCTTCTTGAGCTATCATGAGGTCCTCTTCCTCTAAATGAAACCGCCTATGAGGAATGAGCCCGCATTGCTGCTCCCACTAGGATTGACTGGTGGAACCTCATGTTCAACTTCCAGATCCTGAACCCGTGGAGTGGCAATGTCCTCATCTTGTTGTTCAAAGAAGTCCACTGACTCTTTGATAGCTCCAGCAAGAGTTGGAAAAGCATTTTCCAAGAATGTGGCATCCCTAGACTCCAGTTCCGTCCTTCTTTCATTCTCGTCTCACCCGATGAAAACATAACCTTTGGAGAGATTACTGTATTTTACAAAGATACACTTTTCCCTCTAGGTCCTAGTTTTCTATATCGGTGACTAGCAGAATGAATGTATGTCGCGCATCCCCAAGGATGCAGTAGACTAAAATCAGGCTTCCGTCCTGTCCATAACTCATATGGAGTTGAGGGTACCGATTTTGTTGGAACTCTATTGAGGATATAGGCAGCAGTCATTAGAGCATCTCCCCAAAACGAAATTGGCAAGCTTGCATGTGCCATCATGGATCTAACCATGTCTAGCAACGTTCTATTCCTTCTCTCGGCAACACCATTTTGCTGATGAGTATAAGGCATAGTGAGTTGTCTAGATATCCCCTTTTCATCACATAACTCCTTGAACATTATGGAGAGATACTCCCCACCTCTGTCCGTTCTGAGAGTTTTTATCTCATTATCCAATTGATTCTCTACCAAGCTCATTATTTCTTAAAGCATTCTAGAGCTTCTGACTTGTGAGAAATAAGATAAATATGACCATATCTAGTGTAGTCATCAATAAATGTGATGAAGTAACTTTGTCCATGTCTAGTACGCACATTCAAAGGTCCACAAATATCCGAGTGAATTAGTTCTAAAGGAGAAGTAGCCCTAATGGCTTTTCCGAACGGTTTTCTAGTTGCCTTTCCAGCTAGACAAGATTCACAGGTCGGCAATTCAAATTTGGAGCATTCTCCTAATACCCCCTCCTTTGCTAACTTGTTCATCCGGTCAACACCAATGTGACCTAGTCTAGCATGCCACATAAATGAATCATTATTCATGGAACTTTGACTCATAAAGGCACTAGTGTTATGATTGAAATCATAAATTGCGTCCAACACAATAAAACCGTCTGAAAGAATGACACGTCCATAATAAATGTTAGCAAGGTATAAATCCATATCATTGTTCTCAAAAACAACTTTAAAACCATGTCTCATCAAAACAACAACAGAAATAATTTTTCGCCGTATAGCTGGTGCATACAACACGTCGTGAAGTAATAGGATCCGGCCACTTCGCAAAGCCACTTTGCATGTGCCAACTCCAAGAACTTCAATGCTAGTGTTGTTCGCCATGTTTATTCGCCTCCCACTTGGAACACGGCGATATTCCACGAAGGCATAATGATTCTTTGTTACGTGGTCCGTGGCACCTGAATCCACAATCCACACAGGAGAGTGATCAGTGATCATCATAGAACTAGTCACGTTACAATTCAAGGGATTACACACAGTAATTACCTTTTGCTCAGTGCACTCACGAGCAAAATGTCCAGTCTTTCGGTAGTTAAAACAAGTCACATTAGAATTATCTTTCCCACCTCTGGATCCTCGCGGTCGTTTCATTCCAGCTTTGTTTTTGTTTTGTTTTTATTTGCACCCTTTTTGCCTTTAAAACCCTGAGCCCTATCGCTTTTGCGCTTAAAACCTGCACTCCTTCGAGGAGCGCCAGCTTCAGCAGCAAACACTTCAGTTAGAGGGGCTTCCGCAAGCATGCGGTCCTCCTCCAGTTCTAGGTGTTTTGCGGCCTGGTGAAATGTCTTGATGTCATCAGCATGAGTCAGATGGACCTTCATATGCTCCCAACTCTTTGAAGGCAATGATCTGATGAGAGCAGACACTTGCTCCTCATCGGTCTTAGCACGACCGGCAGCCCTCAGCTCGCTTATCATGTTTGACATTGCGGTAATATGCTGCCTCATCGTGTGACCTTGGCGAATTTTATACCCATCAAACATGAGCCCAAGCTGGCGGGCCCTTGTGACAGAGGTCACTCCGTACTGAAACTTCACAGCTTCCCACAAGGCCATTGCAGTTCGCAATTTTTTGAACCGCAGTAATAGATCATCTCGCATCGAACTCAGAATTGTAATGCGAGCAATACGGTCTTTCTTTTTCCATGCATTATAGACATCCATATTTCTGCGATGCTGTGCAGTGTTCCCCTCCTCGGGGGAGACATAGTTTGGGTTATATTTTCTAACATGTCCTGATCCTCTAAGAGATACTCAATTTTACGATGCCACAGATCGTAATTTCTTTCATTGAGTTTATCTCCTCGAATCAGATCAACGACAATGCTTTTGGAAGCAGCCATAAAAATCTAGGACAAAAAACGACATATTGATACATGAGTTCTAGCATAAAATACAATTAGCCGCAATAGTCATAAAAAAATAAACTAACTTAATAACTATTGCTTTCAGACCAAAGGAAAACATAAAGCGTTCGATCAAATCCTCATGCAATAGTTAATAAAGCTATTTTACCAATTCATATATTGCGCTCCATCATGATTTAATAACCCTAAAAAAGCGTATAAATCATGGCAAATCAGCAGCAAATAAATAATTATCCGCCGGTTGCAAGGTGGTTTACATAAAACACTTCTACCTTGCAACTCCCACTAGGCATGCAAGTTCCAAAAAAAACGTTCCTAGCAGAACATTCCAATCAAGATCACACAGAAATTAATTACTACATTACTTCCATATCGAGCTAAGGATCCCCCATAGGGATTTAGCATTGTAGATGGGAACCTGCATAAGCCTTATAGCAATAATATCGCAATAATAAAAATAAAGGAGCCCCTCGTCTCTTAGGGCAATAAACAGTCCGCAATCCATAATTATTACAGTCCATAAATATTACAGCCCATTGCGATATCTATTACAAATGGAAATGAATGAATGAAATTACGCTCAACTCTCAATAAGGCAGCAAAAATAAATCAGCATCCATTCACACCATTCATACGATCCAAGCGCAATCTTTCCATACGTTAGCACAAACACATGCATGAATAAAGTGTACACCACTTACAACACGTCATGAAGTAATAGGATCCGACCACTTCGCAAAGCCACTTTGCATGTGCGAACTCCAAGAACATCAATGCTAGTGTTGTTCGCCATGTTTATTTGCCTCCCACTTGGAACACGGCGAAATTCCACGAAGTCAGAACGATCCTTTGTTACGTGGTCCGTGGCACCTGAATCCACAATCCACACAGGAGAGTGATCAGTGAGTATCACAGAACTAGTCATGTTACAATTCAAGGGATTGCACACAGTAATTACCTTTTGTTCAGTGCACTCACGAGCAAAATGTCCAGTCTTTCGGCAGTTAAAACAAGTCACATTAGACTTATCTTTCGCACCTCTTGATCCTCGAGGTTGTTTCTTTCCAACTTTGTTTTCTATTTTGTTTTTATTTGCATCCTTCTTGCCTTTAAAACCTTGAGCTTTATCTCTTTTGCGCTTAAAACCTGCACTCCTCCGAGGAGCGCCAGCTTCAGCAACAAACACTTCAGTTAGAGGGGCTTCCGCAAGCATGCGGTGCTCCTCCAGCTCTAGGTGTTTTGCGGCCTGGTGAAATGTCCTGATCATCAGCATGAGTCAGATGGACCTTCATATGCTCCCAACTCTTCGAAGGCAATGATCTGATGAGAGGAGACACTTGCTCCTCATCGGTCTTAGCACGACCGGCAGCGCTCCGCTCGCTTATCATGTTTGACATTGCGGTAATATGCTGCCTCGTCGTATGACCTTGGCGCATTTTATACCCATCAAACATGAGCCCAAGCTGGCGGGCCCTTGTCACGGAGGTCCCTCTGTACTGAATTTTCACAGCGTCCCACAAGGCCTTTGCAGTTCTCAATTTTTCGAACCGTAGTAACATATCATCTCGCATCGAACTCAGAATTGTAATGCGAGCAATACGGTCTTTCTTTTTCCATGCATTATAGACATCCATAATTCTGCGATACTGCGCAGTGTTCCCCTCCTCGGGGGGAGACATAGTTTGGGTTATATTTTCTAACATGTCCTGATCCTCTAAGAGATACTCAATTTTACGATGCCACAGTTCGTAATTTCTTTCATTGAGTTTATCTCCTTGAGTCAGATCAGCGACAATGCTTTTGGAAGCAGCCATAAAAATCTAGGACAAAAAAACACATATTGATACATGAGTTCTAGCATAAAATACAACGAGCCGCAATAGTCATAAAAAAATAAACTAACTTAATAACTATAGCATTCAGACCAAAGGAAAACATAAAGCGTTCGATCAAATCCTTATGCAATAGTTAATAAAGCTATTTTACCAATTCATATATTGCGCTCCATCATCATTTAATAACCCTAAAAAAGCGTATAAATCATGGCAAATCAGCAGCAAATAAATAATTATCCGCCGGTTGCAAGGTGGTTTACACAAAACACTTCTACCTTGCAACTCCCACTAGGCATGCAAGTTCCAAAAAAAACATTCGTATCAGAACATTCCAATTAAGATCACACAGAAATTAATTGCTACATTACTTCCATATCGAGCTAAGGATCCCCCATAGGGATTTAGCACTGTAGATGGGAACCTGCATAAGCGTTATAGCAATAATATCGCAATAATAAAAATAAAGCAGCGCCTCGTCTCCCTAGGGCAATAAACAGTCCACAGTCCATAATTATTACAGTCCATAAATATTACAGCCCATTGCGATATCTATTGCAAATGGAAATGAATGAATGAAATTACGCTGAACTCTCAATAAGGCAAGCAAAAATAAATCAGCATCCATTCACAACATTCATACCATACAAGCGCAATCTTTCCATACGTTAGCACAATCACACGCATGAATATAGTGTACACCACTTCCAAATAAGAAGGAAGTAATATATAAGGAAACAACGCATATATGGAGCATAAGAAAAACATATATGGAAATACCAATCAATCTCCATAATAGTATCTCAAAACAGAAATTTTATTTTCTTTCCCCAATCAACATAATCATGAGAGCGTAAAAATTATCCTACTCGCATTAGGAAAGAAAAATCCGGAAAAAATCCTCAATGAGATCAGCACATGTATGTGGATTTAATCACAAAGGAAATATTTCAAATGAAATGCATGCTATCATTCCAAAAAATCCGAAATTCCTTAAATGAGATCAACACATATATGTGCATCAAAGGAAAGCATTCAAAAAATACTTTTAAGGCAACAAAACTCGAGCCCATAATATGCTCTAAAAATTTTCAGAATTTGCCAATCTTTCCTTAATCAATATAAGCATGCAATCAACAACAATTATGCTACTTGTATTGGAAAGAAAAATTCAAAATTTTCAAGAGAACAACAAGCATATATGCGCATTTTTCAGTAAGGAAACCAATCAATCACATGCATGTTAATGCTCCAAAAACAGCCATATCCGATCTTCTTTGGAGCAACAAGGCAACACAATTATCATGCATATGCATATGGAAATAAACATCTACTATAGATGCATGCTCATATTGAAAAATGCTAAATAAACAAGCATATACACGAAATTCCAGCAAACATGAGATCTAGTCATGCATGTACACGAATCAGAGATAACAACATTTGATCCATCCATGCAATCCGACATGCATGATGATATACAAATGACATACAAACATTATCATATAATTCAAGCATGAAAAAAATATCAGAGAATTAAACTACTGATTATCATATAAAACATGCGCAAAAACAGAAGATCATCATGATAGGGTTAACACAGATTTCATGTATACATGCTGAAAGATTAGAATAAATAATATCTAACCCTAATTCAGACAAATCAGGAAAAATAGACATCTGATTTTCATGTATACATGTGCATGATTTAGAAGAATCAACATGGAAAATAACTTCTGATTTTATCTAATACATGCGCAAAGAATAGAGGTAACAACACAGAAAAAATAGAATTCTGGTCACATCTATGTATGTGCAATGATAGGAGAGCAACATATCATATTGGCTAGAAATAAAATCAGGAAAAATCCATCTTAAACCATGCATACATGCGCAAGAATGGAGGAGAAAAATCTAACCCTAGATGCATGCTCATAATGAACAAAAACATGCACAACAAGTAGAGTCTAGTCTAAACCCTAATCGCTTGTTAGAAAGAACTCAGCAAACATGCACCACTTATATCTCTAAATGAACGATCATATTATTTCATTTAAAGATAAAAAAAACCCTCTGAGTTTTCATTTCCAGAATATCAAAAACGAATTTGAAAGAAGAAACATGAACAATCAACATATATAACATGCGCATCATGTCAATAAGCAATGCTGATTTTTCTGTAATCTTTCTTTCTCCAAAAAACATAACCACCGAATTTTTATCTCAAATCAGATTATCATGAAACAAAAATTCGTCAAGCATGGTGAGGATTCGAAGGTAACCGAGATGGCTATGGTACCAATGTTAGCAAACAATGATTCTATAGGTTCAGGAGTCCTTTCTTGGAGAGAACCTATGGCAGCGGAAGAAAGATCGGAGGTCACCTTACGGAATGCTTTTCACCGGTCGGTCTCCTACTCTCTTGGAGAAGGAGCGCGAGTCCACAACCCAATAGTCCACGGAATGAGCTTGGTGGAGGTGGATGGACGAAATGGGAGAGAGAGAAGGTGGCGGCTAGGGTGGGTGGAGGCTAGGGTTTGCACACTTGTTCTTCTGTCCAATGGGAGGCTCCCCTCCTTATATAGATGACTCCACCCTAAAGCCTTAAATGTGTAGTCCAATAGGGACGCACCATGTGTTAGTACTTTGGGCAAATATCTTATTAATCCTAGATTGATCCAATAAAAGGAAACAAGTTCCATGTTTCGAATACATGCAAGTTGCTGGAATTCGGTTTTCATGCTACGTAAGTTTGTTAGTGGTTCACTAGGTTGTCTATTGCTGATGCTTTCGCTCTATTATTATTGTCATGCTTGTACGTTACTGATTTGTGACATTATGGTGTGGTCTTGTGTGGCATGTAGGAAATCAGACCTATCAACTCCATATCATGACCCGTAGATGACTGTCTAGTTGTCGTGTTGATTTAACGAATCCGGTTATGATTAATTGCTTTTGCGAGTGCTTTTGCATTGTCATCTTAATGTTACGAAGTCTGATTTTCTGTGGAGCTGCAAGGAGGTATTCATATACCTTTCCTTGAGCTTGTTCTACATTTTATGGCTACACTGGAATTATGGATCCTTAGGTAGCTTGCATTGCATATTATCCGATGAAGTAATTTTCGGCACGTTCTGTTGTCTGGGCCGACGGGACACGGGTGGGTCCTCTAGTTTCAGAGGCCATTCGCATAAGACCTTCATGTTGGGAGGCCAGGCGTAAGATAAGTCCTGGGTAGGAGTGCTGCCATTATGTCTTACTGTAGATGTTCCCAAGTTCGCGATGACACCATGTAGGTTTATTTTCCGCGAATTGGGACATTTATCCGACACACCGCTTTGTGGCGAGCGGTGGGTCACTGTCGAGTGACCACTTCCGACCAGTGAGGCTGGTGTTCTGGTTCCTTGCAAGGAACGTGTCTGGTCTGCCCGGCTAGCATGGCTGGTGGAGTCATAGCCTCCTGTTATATTAGTGTGCTCTTCTGTTATGTTATATTTTGGTGCTTGTCTTATTTAGACTTCATGCATATTTCTGTTATTTTTTGGCTGGGGAATACTGGGTTTTCTTAATCGAAAACTCACGCATTTGTTAATGCGGTGCTTGCAGGTACTTAGGTTTCCATAGCGTAGAGTGGACGAGTGTCAAAGATTCTTTACACGAGGGACGCACCGATCAGAGTCTTCAGTTATCTTTTTATTCCACTTTATTGATGTATTTCCTTTTGAAGCTCGAGTTTTATGACCAATCCTTCATATATGGATATTTAGTTACTTCATTTTCTATATTATTCATTAGCTATCCATGTTGTCTCTATGTATTATCGAGTTAGTTAGTCTTGTCTACTTTGTATGTTTCATGGTAACTCCTTCGCTCGTCGCGGAGGTCTCTGATCGCGACACTTGAGTTCTTTCCCAGTGTGCGTACCCGCGGGATAGGGGGTGTTACATGTTTGATCACCATAGAGGGAGAGGGATGAGGAAAGGGGAATTGGTACATGAGGAGGGAGGGAAAAAGTGTGCCACAAATGGCTAGGGTTGCCCACTTAAACCCACACGTCCCACTTTCGAAATGACACACCAAATGAAACCAAATCCCAATTCACCATGATCTCGCAATCCCCACCCAAATTCTCATCCAAAAACCTTATGTTTTTCTGGAAGAAACACCACACACCTTCCTAGCGGCTGCCCCAAACCAGGCCCGAAAATATCAGCCAAAGCTGTGCCCATGATCACACCAAATCATCCTAGATCCACAAGATCTTGCAAAGTCTCTCAACATGCTTCTAGCAAATTCCCCTTCCTAATCTGGGAGATTTGTATTCTTGATTGCTGACTCATCAATTCCAAATGCACCAGCCTATGTGGTAAAGAGAATTTCAAATCCAACGCCTCACATGACCAAAGCAAAACCAATCGAACCTAGTTGCACCCGTGCCCGACGTGCCTCACCCGCTCGACCAAAAAGAAACTTTCCCCCGAAAGGAAACTTCTTACAAAAAGGAAACGTTTCCTCCAAATGGAAACTTTCCCCGAAGAGGGATTTTGCTCGACAGAAATTGTTCCCGAAAAGGAAAGTTTTCCCGAAAATGGAAATTTTCCCAAAAATGGAAGCTTTCCCAAAACAAGGACATACACACAAACACAAGAAAACTACTTAACAAACCATCACACACGTATGAATGATGAAAATGGACTTTATTATAGTATCCAGGAAGTAGGTCTTACCTGGAAGACTTTTGAGTTACATATAGAGCGGTGATTTCTACAAGGTTGAAATAAAATTACTAGCAATGTGCAAAGTAAAATTTTGACCGGAAGCTTGTCTTGGAAGATATCACCCAAATGATCTTGGGCAAGAAAGTTGAGATGTTGATGTCGTTGAGATCTTTAATTATGATCTTCCTCTTCGGAATATGGTTGTCACTGCCAATCAATATAAAGTGCCACTCCGCCTTTTTGTGGATGAAGTTGTACGGTGGTGAGTAAGGGAAGAGGCCTTTGGGAATTTCTTCCACCGATGTCATCATGGTGGATGGGATGTCGGGATTAAGATGACTTTTCTTCGCCGAAGGGACCAACTTTTTGCCTTTCTTCTCGGTCGATTTCTTAGGCGGGGCTACTACTTTCTGTATAGCAAGAACCTTCCTAAGAGCCATTGAAAAGTGGTGAAGATAGTAGGCATTGGAAGAATTTGAGTGGTTTAGAATGTTTCTAGAAAAGATGGATGAAGAAAAGTGGGTGGGGACTTGTTTATATAGAACACATCAAGAGTGACTTGTTTAATGGTGTGGATGACCGTTGAGGAGCTCTAACGGCTAAAGTCCATAGCGCCTCAGTCGACCGCAACTAATTCGGTCCTCCAGAATGTGTGGACAGTGAATTTCAAATTGGCATATGTAATTCTGAATGGACTTCCATGAAGGGGGGTTGTTTCACTTGTTTATGCACCAAATCTATGCCCAATTTTCCTTTTCGTTGGAAAGCAACGGAAACATATCATATGCGGTCACCCGAACCCATTTCGGTCCCTTGAAAGCCCCAAGTAGAATAACAAGTTCGGACAACCAAATCAAATTCGATCAATATAAATGCTTCGGAAATATTCTGCTAGAATGGTCTAGGTAAGATAGGATAAGATTTTATATAACGAGAAGTTAAAGGAAAATATCTATTTTTTAGCGAAGCAAGCATTTACGAATGTGGATAGGAAAAATTCTACAGGATTAAGTTTTTCATGTAGGGTTGTAACTTGTAATACAATTAATAAATAGATGTGTGATACATATAGATGTGATTGACATCATTTCATGCTTACATTTGTATCTTATATCCATTATATTTCACCAAAACAATGCTATGTGACAAGTTTTATGTTTGAATTTCAGAAATAAATAGGTTTGAAGAGAAGAGGCATAAAATGACCTAAAAGCATGAAAAAGGATTGAGGTGAGAGACTCAAGGACTAAGATGCAAGTTCGAAGGACCTGAACGTAAGATCGAAGGACCAATGAGAAAACAAGAATACTTCACACCATCATTGGGAGTATTTTCACAATTCTATTGTGGTCGGAGCTCCAACAAGCGAAGTAGATGCATCAAAGACAAACAAAGCCTTCCAGAAAAGCCCACAACAAAATCCATAGCGATCCGAACACTGTAGACAACCAATTGTGGATCGACCCATACTTGCCACCGCTTCAACGTGGTCGTGCACTTGCGGTAATTAAAACGTTCAATCAAGTTATTGGTGTCGTTGCCGGGGAGGTGCTCTGTCCAGACTTAGGTTTGGACGATTCGAGTGGTTTTAATTTTTTGTTTTTGTTTGTTTCAGGGATTCTAAGGATCAAGGGGAGGCTACTGCAGAAATTGGAGCACAAACACTGGAGAAATCAGCGGTTTGGGACCGCCAATTGGCGGCCTGGTGAGCTTCATTTGGTCTCAGTTTTGTTCTAGTTGTTCTTTTCTTTAGTGTAGTTGTCTGGTAGCGCAATCGTGCATGTTGTGACTTGTAGTTTGCTCCTAGATCAATAATCACTCCCCCATTAATCAACTTAACCACTAAAATCCAAAGCAAAAGATTAGACATTCTTACATGTTTAGGTCATGCATCATATACTTGACTCACGCACGTAGTTGTCTTTTATTTTAGCTTTATTTTCAGTTGTTGAGCGTTGGCATGAGGTAATCATTTCCTACACTCATTCATGCATTTTTGTCTGACCATGCATTAGTTAGTAGGAATTGCATCGGGACAAGAGTGAGGTGAGTGCTTGTTTGGTGAGGTGCTTGCTAGCCTAAGATTTCAAAATATCTTTAAGGGGCATCATCTATAGTATTCAAAGATAAGGTGGGGGATTTCATCACCCCTCCCTTAGCCCCAAAAAGCACACTCAAGTAAGGCCTTAATCTAAAAGCAAGTAAACATTGGCCCTAAGGAATTCAGACGGACTAGTAGAGTGATCTAGTTGAGACCGTCATGACCTGATCGACGTCGCCTGCATTGTCGATAGTAGGAGGTACTGGATCTCCGGATTTGGTATCACTTGCTGGGAATTGTGGTCTTCGGTGTAGGGAGGTGAGGCATGTCGAGACTAGTGACCTCGAAGTTAGCCGTCGCCTAGCCTAAGGACCCATAGCCTTAAGTTGTTTAAGCCGTGCTTGCTAGATTAGGCTTCTACCTTCTCCCATTACCCACGCTAGCTCTAGGGATTCTTCCCTTCCCCTCTGAGTCATCTTCTTCTCACCTACTTCTACGTTCTAGTCTCCTCCCCTTTACACTCTCTGTTAGCATTTTAGGGTCGAGTCGAGCACTTTTTGCGAGCTTGGCGTCGTGGTGGTGAGAGTAATCGACTCGAGAGTTCTTTTTCGAGATGGTTGGCTACATGGGTGATCATCCATATCATTGTTGGGACCAGGACAATTCTCCCTGGTACTTCGGACCCATGCATCTTGGGGTGCCTCAGACAAACACCCCGTATGGTTGGGACAATCTTCATTGTTTGACTTAGCAATCTTCATATTGGGGTAATATGAGAGAGGCACTGACTTCTAGACCCCCATCTAGTTACATCGGATCGTATGTTGGTTCTCCAACTGAGACGTTGCAAGAACCTTTGGCCTCTTTCACGCATGTGGTAGATGACATGAGTGCACCGGTGGCTCCAGTAGTCGTACCGTGTGACTGGTGTGGGTTGAGTGGTCATGCTTTCGGGGAATGTTCTTATGTTTGCCCAGAGCCTGAGTATGAGCATATCTTTTCCCAAAATTCTCAATATGACCATTACGCATCTGCCTACAACCCGAGAGGGATGGATTCGTGGGGAGAATTCTTATTAAAATTCTTATACATCATTCCCACCCCAGTATTCTCCTTCTGAATATCTTGAATTCCACCAACACCCCACGACCAATCATTGGACTCATTCTCAGCCCATCACTACCCAACCCAGCCATTTCCAAAATTCTGACATGAACGTCACAGTTGACCCAAACTTGATTCTTTAGAACAAGCCCTCCAAACGTTCATGGAAACCACTCAAAATGTGTTGAAGTCCAATCACGATTCCCTGCAAACTATGTAAATGTATGTGAGTCAAATTACACAAAAATTAAGTAAACGCGAGGAGGGTGACATTTCTTGTCAACATGAGGATTCATCTTTTGATATCGAACCACCACCAAATTCACAAACTCAAAGCACAATCTTTCAGTGTCAAACTCCTAGTTAGTCTGAGGGACTTCGGATTTCAATTCACGATCACATTGTGGGGGATTCGACCCAAATTGAGAATAACATGGACCAACTTCATTATGAGTCGGCACAGGATTGTGCCGCATCTTTTTGTCCTGTGCCCCTGAGCCACATGATCTTCATGTTGTGCCTCTTAAGGACTCACCTCTGGTGGAGCAAGAGCTCCCTAGTACCCTTAATTTCAAACGACCTGATGAGAGTTTGCTTCTCACTATTGTTCCTGATTATCTTGGAAATGATGGAACATCAAACAACTACATTGCTAATGAGGGTATTAGGAGTTCCTTGGAAGATACCATGGGTAACAAACCCACTTTCTGTTCGCCTGGTGAGTCGAACATGCATAACAAGGTTTTTGACCTCGTTCCGACCCACCAGCCTATTGGTTGGAGAGTTTGGATTGATTATCATAACTTTAGTACCGTAACGGCAGAAACTCTTCTTCCATTGCGCAATTATTCTCCCAAACTCTTGAGAGGTTCAAGCTCTTTCACTTTGATCCTTTGAATGAGACACCTTTGTGTCCAATTCATGAACCTCTTCTTTCATCTTGTGCTCTTTGTGAGGGGGGCAAACATGTGTATTCTGGCCCCACGTGGTGTCATGTTCCCTTTCCAAGTTCATTGACCCACTTTTGAGATTCCCATTTGATGTCCTTTGACAAATGAAGATAGTAACTTATTTTTGTACATAGTTTTATTAAAAAAAGTACAATAAAAGACTACATGAGCGAGCATTGATTGTTGTGGGCCCCAACCCTTGTGTATTTGGGGCCCATTTCTTTCACGTATTTGTATCGCTTCTTTGGCATCTCACAGGTTTTGAGGGAATTCAGGTTTGTGTCCATCAACATAACCATGAACTTCCTGTTGTACTTCATGTTGGTGAGATCTTTTCTTTTTCATGCATAAATCCATGTAGTTTCATGCTCACATTCATTGAGGACAATGCATGAAGTAGGTGTGGGGGGTGTTTTACGTGTGTACATAGTCGAGTCTTTTTCCTTTGATTTTGTTTTCGTTTGTGTGTATTGATAGGGTAATGTTAGTGTGCAACGTTTAATATGGATATATCTGCTTGCCATGATCCTTGGGTGACTTGTCTTCTTTTACTTGCCTAGTGCTTTAAAATTTTCACATTTGTTTCAAAATCTTCATGTGTTTTTGAAAGAAAATGTTTTGTGGGTTTTGCGTGTGTTTGACAAGTGCAAAACCGTTGAGAGGTAAAGTAAAAAGAAAGCTCCCAAAATTTTCTTGAACTTGATGCATTAGGATATCTAGTTTACTGGTTTAGATCTTATCGAGTCGTTAGGATGCACCTCAGTTTTTCCTCGGGGGTGAGTAATCATAGGGTTTTAGTGCTCAAATAATTAAAGAAGTCCCTCCTGAACCTAGTGAGTCAATAATTCGTGTATGTTAATTTAAGGAAGTTTGTTGTAGTCAAGGACCCTTTAAATATTGTTCTGAGATACTAAGTATAGGGGTTTTGGTTCATGTGTAGATAAGAAATAAGTGAGTAGGTGTTCTCTCTTCTCGTACAACTCCTATCACTCGGGAAAGTAGGTCTAAGGGGACTTTGTGCTTGGTGCTCTCGAGTCATCTGACTTAGGATGCACCGACCGAACTCCCATTACACGGGTGGTAGGTATTGCCTTATGTTGAGATTTGGGGGAAGGTTTACGTGATAGTGTAAGTCCTCATAGGAAACGATGCACGAAACCTGATCCTGGGAGAATCAAACACCAACCAATATAATGCTCCAAAGAAAAAAAGAAAAAGAAAAAAAAGAAGAGTCAAATAAGAACCTTAATGGACCTTATACTTTGTATCACTTGAGGATGTTGAGGTTGTCCATGTCTTGCACTTAAGTCCTTAATTAACTTTCACGAATGATTCATTAGGCTAGGTGTGTGGACTGATTACCTATATAAAGTCGGCCCGTAGGATTACCGCGTCCAATGATCGATAAAAATGAGCAACGAATCGTGTATCTAGATTGATGGAAACGAATGTTCCACTGTCTAGACGCTTGTTTTAAGTCATACAAGGACGTATTGAGCTTGCACACTTTGCGCTCTTGTTGTTTGACTTCAAAACCTTGAGGTTGATCCATATGGATCTCCTCCTCAAGTTCTCCATTGAGAAAAGCAGTCTTTACATCCATTTGGTAAAGCTCTAAGTCCATCTGAGCTACAATAGCTAGTAGAAGGCGGATGGAGGCAAACCTAACCACGGGTGCAAAAGTTTCCTCAAAATCCACGCCTTCTCTTTGGGTGTAGCCTTTAGCAACCAGTCTAGCCTTGAATCTATCAATAGATCCATCCGCCTTCCTCTTAATCTTGAGGATCCACTTGGACCCAATGGCCTTTCGGTTCGGCGGTAAGTCGACCAAGTCCCAGACGTGATTAACTTTCATCGACTCCAACTCTTCCTTTATAGCTTCTAACCACTCTTTCGCATTTGGACCTTCCAAAGCCTCTTTCAAGGTCTTCGGTTCTTGCTCATCGATTACTGTCATCCCAGATGATTCATAATCAATTTCTTCTTGAGCTATCATGAGGTCCTCTTCCTCTAAATGAAACCGCCTATGAGGAATGAGCCCGCATTGCTGCTCCCACTAGGATTGACTGGTGGAACCTCATGTTCAACTTCCAGATCCTGAACCCGTGGAGTGGCAATGTCCTCATCTTGTTGTTCAAAGAAGTCCACTGACTCTTTGATAGCACCAGCAAGAGTTGGAAAAGCATTTTCCAAGAATGTGGCATCCCTAGACTCCAGTTCCGTCCTTCTTTCATTCTCGTCTCACCCGATGAAAACATAACCTTTGAAGAGATTACTGTATTTTACAAAGATACACTTTTTCCCTCTAGGTCCTAGTTTTCCATATCGGTGACTAGTAGAATGAATGTATGTCGCGCATCCCCAAAAATGCAGCAGACTAAAATGAGGCTTCCATCCTATCCATAACTCATATGGAGTTGAGGGTACCGATTTTGTTGGAACTCTATTGAGGATATAGGCAGCAGTCATTAGAGCATCTCCCCAAAACGAAATTGGCAAGCTTGCATGCGCCATCATGGATCTAACCATGTCTAGCAACGTTCTATTCCTTCTCTCGGCAACACCATTTTGCTGATGAGTATAAGGCATAGTGAGTTGTCTAGATATCCCCTTTTCATCACATAACTCCTTGAACATTATGGAGAGATACTCCCCACCTCTGTCCGTTCTGAGAGTTTTTATCTTATTATCCAATTGATTCTCTACCAAGCTCATTATTTCTTAAAGCATTCTAGAGCTTCTGACTTGTGAGAAATAAGATAAATATGACCATATCTAGTGTAGTAATCAATAAATGTGATGAAGTAACTTTGTCCATGTCTAGTACGCACATTCAAAGGTCCACAAATATCCGAGTGAATTAGTTCTAAAGGAGAAGTAGCCCTAATGGCTTTTCCGAACGGTTTTCTAGTTGCCTTTCCAGCTAGACAAGATTCACAGCTCGACAATTCGAATTTGGAGCATTCTCCTAATACCCCCTCCTTTGCTAACATGTTCATCCGGTCAACACCAATGTGACCTAGTCTAGCATGCCACATAACTGAATCATTATTCATGGAACTTTGACTCATAAAGGCACTAGTGTTATGATTGAAATCATAAATTGCGTCCAACACAATAAAACTGTCTGAAAGAATGACACGTCCATAATAAATGTTAGCAAGGTATAAATCCATATCATTGTTCTCAAAAACAACTTTAAAACCATGTCTCATCAAAACAACAACAGAAATAATTTTTCACCGCATAGCTGGTGCATACAACACGTCGTGAAGTAATAGGATCTGCCCACTTCGCAAAGCCACTTTGCATGTGCCAACTCCAAGAACTTCAATGCTAGTGTTGTTCGCCATGTTTATTCGCCTCCCACTTGGAACACGGTGATATTCCACGAAGGCAGAATGATCCTTTGTTACGTGGTCCGCGTCACCTGAATCCACAATCCACACAGGAGAGTGATCAGTGATCATCATAGAACTAGTCACGTTACAATTCAAGGGATTACACACAGTAATTACCTTTTGCTCAGTGCACTCACGAGCAAAATGTCCAGTCTTTCGGTAGTTAAAACAAGTCACATTAGACTTATCTTTCCCACCTCTGGATCCTCGAGGTCGTTTCATTCCAGCTTTGTTTTCTGTTTTGTTTTTATTTGCACCCTTTTTGCCTTTAAAACCCTGAGCCCTATCGCTTTTGCGCTTAAAACCTGCACTCCTTCGAGGAGCGCCAGGTTCAGCAGCAAACACTTCAGTTAGAGGGGCTTCCGTAAGCATGCGGTCCTCCTCCAGTTCTAGGTGTTTTGCGGCCTGGTGAAATGTCTTGATGTCATCAGCATGAGTCAGATGGACCTTCATATGCTCCCAAATATTTGAAGGCAATGATCTGATGAGAGCAGACACTTGCTCCTCATCGGTCTTAGCACGACCGGCAGCCCTCAGCTCGCTTATCATGTTTGACATTGCGGTAATATGTTGCCTCATCGTGTGACCTTGGCGAATTTTATACCCATCAAACATGAGCCCAAGCTGGCGGGCCCTTGTGACAGAGGTCACTCTGTACTGAAACTTCACAGCTTCCCACAAGGCCATTGCAGTTCGCAATTTTTTGAATCGCAGTAGTTCGCATCGAACTCAGAATTGTAATGCGAGCAATACGGTCTTTCTTTTTCCATGCATTATAGACATCCATATTTCTGCGATGTTGTGCAGTGTTCCCCTCCTCAGGGGGAGACATAGTTTGGGTTATATTTTCTAACATGTCCTGATCCTCTAAGAGATACTCAATTTTATGATGCCACAGATCGTAATTTCTTTCATTGAGTTTATCTCCTCGAATCAGATCAGCGACAATGCTTTTGGAAGCAGCCATAAAAATCTAGGACAAAAAACGACATATTGATACATGAGTTCTAGCATAAAATACAATTAGCCGCAATAGTCATAAAAAAATAAACTAACTTAATAACTATTGCATTCAGACCAAAGGAAAACATAAAGCGTTCGATCAAATCCTCATGCAATAGTTAATAAAGCTATTTTACCAATTCATATATTGCGCTCCATCATGATTTAATAACCCTAAAAAAGCGTATAAATCATGGCAAATCAGCAGCAAATAAATAATTATCCGCCGGTTGCAAGGTGGTTTACATAAAACACTTCTACCTTGCAACTCCCACTAGGCATGCAAGTTCCAAAAAAACGTTCCTAGCAGAACATTCCAATCAAGATCACACAGAAATTAATTACTACATTACTTCCATATCGAGCTAAGGATCCCCCATAGGGATTTAGCATTGTAGATGGGAACCTGCATAAGCCTTATAGCAATAATATCGCAATAATAAAAATAAAGGAGCCCCTCGTCTCTTAGGGCAATAAACAGTCCGCAATCCATAATTATTACAGTCCATAAATATTACAGCCCATTGCGATATCTATTACAAATGGAAATGAATGAATGAAATTACGCTCAACTCTCAATAAGACAGCAAAAATAAATCAGCATCCATTCACACCATTCATACGATCCAAGCGCAATCTTTCCATACGTTAGCACAGTGACATGCATGAATAAAGTGTACACCACTTACAGCACGTCGTGAAGTAATAGGATCCGGCCACTTCGCAAAGCCACTTTGCATGTGCCAACTCGAAGAACATCAATGCTAGTGTTGTTCGCCATGTTTATTTGCCTCCCACTTGGAACACGGCGATATTCCACGAAGGCAGAACGATCCTTTGTTACGTGGTCCGTGGCACCTGAATCCACAATCCACACAGGAGAGTGATCAGTGAGTATCACAGAACTAGTCATGTTACAATTCAAGGGATTGCACACAGTAATTACCTTTTGCTCATTGCACTCACGAGCAAAATGTCCAGTCTTTCGGCAGTTAAAACAAGTCACATTAGACTTATCTTTCGCACCTCTGGATCCTCGAGGTCGTTTCTTTCCAACTTTGTTTTCTATTTTGTTTTTATTTGCACCCTTCTTGCCTTTAAAACCTTGAGCTCTATCTCTTTTGTGCTTAAAACCTGAACTCCTCCGAGGGGCGCCAGCTTCAGCCGCAAACACTTCAGTTAGAGGGGCTTCCGCAAGCATGCGGTGCTCCTCCAGCTCTAGGTGTTTTGCGGCCTGGTGAAATGTCCTGATGTCATCAGCATGAGTCAGATGGACCTTCATATGCTCCCAACTCTTCGAAGGCAATGATCTGATGAGAGGAGACACTTGCTCCTCATCGGTCTTAGCAGGACCGGCAGCGCTCCGCTCGCTTATCATGTTTGACATTGCGGTAATATGCTGCCTCATCGTTTGACCTTGGCGCATTTTATACCCATCAAACATGAGCCCAAGCTGGCGGGCCCTTTTACCAATTCATATATTGCGCTCCATGATGATTTAATAACCCTAAAAAAGCGTATAAATCATGGCAAATCAGCAGCAAATAAATAATTATCCGCCGGTTGCAAGGTGGTTTACACAAAACACTTCTACCTTGCAACTCCCACTAGGCATGCAAGTTCCAAAAAAAACATTCGTATCAGAACATTCCAATTAAGATCACACAGAAATTAATTGCTACATTACTTCCATATCGAGCTAAGAATCCCCCATAGGGATTTAGCACTGTAGATGGGAACCTGCGTAAGCGTTATAGCAATAATATCGCAATAATAAAAATTAAGGAGCCCCTCGTCTCCCTAGGGCAATAAACAGTCCACAGTCCATAAATATTACAGTCCATAAATATTACAGCCCATTGCGATATCTATTGCAAATGGAAATGAATGAATGAAATTACGTTGAACTCTCAATAAGGCAAGCAAAAATAAATCAGCATCAATTCACAACATTCATACCATACAAGCGCAATCTTTCCATACGTTAGCACAATCACACGCATGAATATAGTGTACACCACTTCCAAATAAGAAGGAAGTAATATATAAGGAAACAACGCATATATGGAGCATAAGAAAAATGTATATGGAAATACCAATCAATCTCCATAATAGTATCTCAAAACAGAAATTTTCTTTTCTTTCCCCAATCAACATAATCATGAGAGCGTAAAAATTATCCTACTCGCATTAGGAAAGAAAAATCCGGAAAAATCCTCAATGAGATCAACACATGTATGTGGATTTAATCACAAAGGAAATATTTAAAATGAAATGCATGCTATCATTCCAAAAAATCCGAAATTCCTTAAATGAGATCAACACATATATGTGCATCAAAGGAAAGCATTCAAAAAATACTTTTAAGGCAACAAAACTCCAGCCCATAATATGCTCTAAATTTTTTCAGAATTTGCCAATCTTTCCTTAATCAATATAAGCATGCAATCAACAACAATTATGCTACTTGTATTGGAAAGAAAAATTCAAAATTTTCAAGAGAACAACAAGCATATATGCGCATTTTTCAGTAAGGAAACCAATCAATCACATGCATGTTAATGCTCCAAAAACAGCCATATCCGATCTTCTTTGGAGCAACAAGGCAACACAATTATCATGCATATGCATATGGAAATAAACATCTACTCTAGATGCATGCTCATATTGAAAAATGCTAAATAAACAAGCATATACACGAAATTCCAGCAAACATGAGATCTAGTCATGCATGTACACGAATCAGAGATAACAACATTTGATCCATCCATGCAATCCGACATGCATGATGATATACAAATGACATACAAACATTATCATATAATTCAAGCATGAAAAAAATATCAGAGAATTAAACTACTGATTATCATATAAAACATGCGCAAAAACAGAAGATCATCATGATAGGGTTAACACAGATTTCATGTATACATGCTGAAAGATTAGAATAAATAATATCTAACCCTAATTCAGACAAATCAGGAAAAATAGACATCTGATTTTCATGTATACATGTGCATGATTTAGAAGAATCAACATGGAAAATAACTTCTGATTTTATCTAATACATGCGCAAAGAATAGAGGTAACAACACAGAAAAAATAGAATTCTGGTCACATCTATGTATGTGCAATGATAGGAGAGCAACATATCATATTGGCTAGAAATAAAATCAGGAAAAATCCATCTTAAACCATGCATACATGCGCAAGAATGGAGGAGAAAAATCTAACCCTAGATGCATGCTCATAATGAACCAAAACATGCACACCAAGTAGAGTCTAGTCTAAACCCTAATCGCATGTTAGAAAGAACTCAGCAAACATGCACCACTTATATCATTAAAAGAACGATCATATTATTTCATTTAAAGATAAAAAAACCCTCTGAGTTTTCATTTCCAGAATATCAAAAACGAATTTGAAGGAAGAAACATGAACAATCAACATATATAACATGCGCATCATGTAAATAAGCAATGCTGATTTTTCTGTTATCTTTCTTTCTCCAAAAAACATAACCACCGAATTTTTATCTCAAATCAGATTATCATGAAACAAAAATTCGTCAAGCATGGTGAGGATTCGAAGGTAACCGAGATGGCTATGGTACCAATGTTAGCAAACAATGATTCTATAGGTTCAGGAGTACCTTTCTTGGAGAGAACCTATGGCAGCGGAAGAAAGATCGGAGGTCACCTTACGGAATGCTTTTCACCGGTCGGTCTCCTACTCTCTTGGAGAAGGAGCGTGAGTCCACAACCCAAGAGTCCACGGAATGAGCTTGGTGGAGGTGGATGGACGAAATGGGAGAGAGAGAAGGTGGCGGCTAGGGTGGGTGGAGGCTAGGGTTTGCACACTTGTTCTTCTGTCCAATGGGACGCTCCCCTCCTTATATAGATGACTCCACCCTAAACCCTTAAATGTGTAGTCCAATAGGGACGCACCATGTGTCAGTGCTTTGGGCAAATATCTTATTAATCCTAGATTGATCCAATAAAAGTAAACAAGTGCACCATATATATATATATATATATAATATACTCGAGTATTTCAAAAGTGTGATTACATTCCAAAAGGCTAAACAATAGATACAAGTAATCACTCCGACCTCAAATGAGAGAAATCAGGATCAGGTAGCAACGATCCTCTCCTCGGTCACCACCCTCCCTATCGCTGATCATGTCCTGAAAAGCAAACATGCAACAATAACTGAGTTTCCAGAAGGGAAACCCCGTATGCCAAACTTTACAATGCATGAACTGAAAAGCACCCTAGCATGCAATTCTACCAACAAGAAAAGCACCACAACCAGGCTGGGCTCCAGGGCTCTTTCACCCAACCACAACACACACCACCGTTACGGGGCTCCAGGGCTTTTTCACCCAACCACCGAAACACACTCGTCGCCAAGCTGGGCTCCAGGGCTTTTCACACAACCTCAGCTACCGTGACAAGACCAAGGGCTCCAAGGCTTTTTCACCCGACCCAAACGTCCAAGGGCTCCAGGGCTTTTTCACCCAACCCAATCGTCCAAGGGCTCCAGGGCTTTTTCACCCAACCCTTAACATGCGGTCCATGCTCAGGCTCCAGGGCTATTTCACCAAACCTGAACGCACTACGGAGCTCAAGGGCTTTTTCACCCAACCCTGCACAGACTAGCTGGGCTCCAGGGCTCTTTCACCCAACCACAACTCTCACACAGATATGGAGCTCCAGGGTTCTTTCACCCAACCACTACAACACACACATTTCCAAGCTAGGCTCCAGGGCCTTTTCACCCAACCATAACTCTCACACAGTTACGGGGCTCGAGGGCTTTTTCAACCAACCACCGCAACAGTCGTGCTCACTAGCACACCTGCCAGAAGAACATCGGCACCACAACTCGCCTCACACGGACGACCACAACATCTGCACCTCCAACGTGCAAAACTGGACACAAACGGTCGACCGAACCAAAAGTCCCGGTCGACCGAATCACACAAAAACAGGGCAATTGCCTCGACCGACACTCCATCGGTCGACCAATTCCCAGCAAGCACACTCATTCGGTTGAACCAAAGTCAGGGACTGGTCGACCGTTTAGAAGCCACCTCCCATGTTCAACGAACAAAACGACCAATCGGTCGAACGACAAAGGGGACCCGTGCGACCGAAAGTCACCAGGGAAAAATCCCTCACTCTCACCAACGAATTCGGTCGAACCCCCGAGCACTCTCGGTCGACCGAATCCCACCAGGGAATTCCACCAACTCTCACCAACGAATCCGGTCGAACCCCCGAGCACTCTCGGTTGACTGAATTCCACCAGGGAATTCCCCACGCTCAAAAACAAATCCGGTCGACCGAACCACCTTCGGTCGAACCAACCACCAATCCAACTTATGTCACCGGTCGGACAAAGTCACACAGGCGGTCGACTGTTTAGACAGTCAACACTCCAATCGACCTAAAATAGTGCACACGGTCGAACAGCATAGGGACCCAGTTCGACCGAAAACCACCAGGCTTGCCACAAATGCACAACCGGTCGACCGCCCCAAGGCATCGTTCGACCGGTGTGAGGTAGAACCTGAAATCTCATTAAGAACGGTCGACCGTTTGCACCAACCGGTCGACAGATCAGGCAGTAAATCTGCTGCACCTTTGCTTGCGACGAGGCGGAAGGCCTACCGTCGACTCCTAAATACTCACATTAACAAAAGTGAGCTACAACTACAAGTTTGACATACCGTGAAGGTTTGAAGAAACCTTCAAAGAACCTCGATGGCGCTTCCACGAGCACTTCTCCGAGAATCACGATCCATCGACGAACCTCACGCTTGATCGATGATTACCACTCCTCCACGCTCCACAGACACGACTCCACCTCTGTCAACCTCCGCGAGCCAACCACGTCCACAGAAAATGAGTTAGATCGAGGGAGGGAGAGAACCAAAACGAGCGGGAAGGGTTAAGAAACCAACAACTCACCTCCACCACTAAACGACTCCGATCACCCCAACTCGCCAGAGATCACCACCACTTCCGACCACCACGCCGGAGAACAACTGAGGGAGAGAGAGAGAAACGTGAGAGAGATAAATGAGAGACTTGTAAGAGAGTGAGAGATAGTTTCACCTATAAGTATCTTCCATCCATCCAATCTCAACCATCCATCCACTCCACTCCATCTCAGCCATCCATCTAATCTCCAATCCATCTCAACCCCTCATCCATCAACACTCCATCTCAGCCGTCCAAATCCATCTCCTCCTAATCACCACCTAAACCATCATTAAAACTCTATTAGGATTAGGATCCCACATAGGGAGTAGGTAGGGTTGGGTTGGTGCATGCATGTGCGTGAATTGCAGCCCAACCCTTTTAGCTAGATCTTGAGACCGATTGATGTTTTGTGACGTGTTTAGCGTGCTGCAGCACACTCGATCTCCTAGATGGGTTACTGCTTTTGTTTTCACATTCTTGGATGTTTCCTTGTTTTTTTAAAGCGATCTACAGATGTTGCTGCGATTTCTTGATGCCATGTGATGCTTTACTCGGTAGTCATTTTCAGAGCATGTGTTCCTGTGTTGTCGCAGATTGTGGGGCTTATATTCTTGGAATGATTCGTGATCTATCCAGATGACAGCTTAGGATTGTATATGGATTATAGGTTACGTTATCAGGAGTTAATTAATGAATATACTCTGCTAACATCTCATGAAGACTTGCCGTAAGTAGTTCATATGAGCATGTAATCGTTTAGTGGTTAAGTTTTTTGATAATCTCTGATGACTTGGTTATTTATTTATTGGTCATAAGTTTATGTAATATTTTAACCACACTCAGATGCACCATCTTGATATATTACTGATCATGTGTCTTGAAATCGTGTAGTGATACCTGATTATAGCCATGTAGTTCTCATGACTAGTCGCAGTAGGACATGGATGTCATGATCATGGTCTGGAAACATGCCTGAATTTTATTGCTGTTTATAGGACATGTGCTCATGTATTAACTTTTAAATTATATTCTCATAATTTCTGATTTAGAGCCAAGTTCCATGTTTCGAATACATGCAAGTTGCTGGAATTCGGTTTTCATGCTACGTAAGTTTGTTAGTGGTTCACTAGGTTGTCTATTGCTGATGCTTTCGCTCTATTATTATTGTCATGCTTGTACGTTACTGATTTGTGACATTATGGTGTGGTCTTGTGTGGCATGTAGGAAATCAGACCTATCAACTCCATAGCATGACCCGTAGATGACTGTCTAGTTGTCGTGTTGATTTAACGAATCCGGTTATGATTAATTGCTTTTGCGAGTGCTTTTGCATTGTCATCTTAATGTTACGAAGTCTGATTTTCTGTGGAGCTGCAAGGAGGTATTCATATACCTTTCCTTGAGCTTGTTCTACATTTTATGGCTACACTGGAATTATGGATGCTTAGGTAGCTTGCATTGCATATTATCCGATGAAGTAATTTTCGGCACGTTCTGTTGTCTGGGCCGACGGGCCACGGGTGGGTCCTCTAGCTTCAGAGGCCATTCGCATAAGACCTTCATGTTGGGAGGCCAGGCGTAAGATAAGTCCTGGGTAGGAGTGCTGCCATTATGTCTTATTGTAGATGTTCCCAAGTTCGCGATGACACCATGTAGGTTTATTTTCCGCGAATTGGGACATTTATCCGGCACACCGCTTTGTGGCGAGCGGTGGGTCTGTAACATCCTCAAATTAGCGGAAAATTTAAAATTTTAAACACCCAATCAACAGAGGATATTACGCAATAAAAGAACACAGGTGCACCGACATATATCATATATATATATATATGTGAACATCAGAGTATACAAAAGTTGTGATTACATCAAAAGCATACACAAAGGAAACAGTAATCACACGACCTCAACTGAGAGAAAGCTGGATCCGGTAGTGGTGCTCCTCTCCTCGGTCACCACACCCTAATGCCGATCACGGTCTGAAAGTAAACATGCAACAATGCCTGAGTTTCCAGAAGGAAACCCCGTATGCCAAACTCTAATGTACGAAATGAAAGCATCCTAGCATGCAATTCTACTCAACAAGAAAAGCATCACAACACGCCCAGCACCAGGGCTCTCAACACCATCACAGGACACACCACCGGTACGGGGCTCCAGGTCTAATCTCAACCAACCGCCGCACCCACACAGTCACGGGGCTCCAGGTCTAATCTCAACCAACCGCCGCGACTCACACACGTCGCCAAGCTGGGCTCCAGGTCTAATCTCAACCAACCACAGCTACCACGACACGACCAAGGGCTCCAGGTCTATTTTCAACCAACCCAAACGTATAAGGGCTCCAGGTCTATTTTCAACCAACCGCTACACGCGGTCCCTGCTCAGGCTCCCGGTCTATTTTCAACCAACCCGAACGCACTACGGAGCTCCAGGTCTATTTTCAACCAACTCCGTACAGACTAGCTGGGCTCCAGGTCTATTTTCAACCAACCGCAGCTCTCACACGGTTACGGGGCTCCAGGTCTATTTTCAACCAACCACCGCAACCCTCGTGCACCTCGCACACTTGCCGGAAGAACATCGGCACCACGACTCGCCCCACACGGGCAACCACGACCACAACACCTCCATAGTGCAAAACAGGACACAAACGGTCGACCGAACCAAAAGTCCCGGTCGACCGAATCAAGCAAATACAGGGCAATCCACTTCGATCGGCACTCCATCGGTCGACCGATTCCCAACACCACACTCGTTCGGTCGAACCCAAATCAAGGGACGGTCGACCGTTTAGATGGTCAACTCCCGGTCCAACGAACAAAACGACCAATCGGTCGACCGACAAAAGGGGTCCCGGTCGACCGAAAGTCACCAGGGAACAAATCCCACAACTCCACAACGAATTCGGTCGAACGCCGAGCACACCTCGGTCGACCGAATCTGCCCAGGGAAGTATCCCTCACATGCGCCACGAATCCGGTCGAACGCCGAGCTCTCCTCGGTCGACCGAATTCCACCAGAGCGTTTCCCACGCTCAGCGCACAAGTCCGGTCGACCGAACCCTCATTCGGTCGAACCGACCACAAGGTCCACTTAAGTCACGGTCGGACGAGATCAAAGGGCGGTCGACCGTTTATATAGTCTATGCCCCCCAACCGACTTAAGACAGTGCATACGGTCGACCGGCAAAGGGGACCCGGTCGACCGAATCTCTCCAGACTTGCCTCAAATGCACAAGCGGTCGACCGCCCCACAGGCATCGTTCGACCGATTTGAGGCAGAGCTCGAATTCTCTTCACGAACGGTCGACCGTTTGCACCAACCGGTCGACCGACCAGACAGTGAAATCTGCTGCACATTTACTCGCGATGAGCCGAACGGCCTACCGTCGACTTCCAAATACTCACGGTGATTAAGTGAGCGAGCTTGACATACCTAAAGGTCTGAAGAGACCTTTGAAGAACCACGACGACGCCTCCACGAGCACGTCTCCCCAAAATGCGATCCGTTGACGAACCTCGCGTCCCAACGACGATCAATCGTCTCCTCGACGATCCACAACAACGAATCCACCTCCGGCAACCTCCACAATCAAACACAACCACAGAGCTCGAGTTAGGTTGAGGGAGAGAGAAACAACCGCACTGAAAGGGTTAAACCCAACACTCACCTCAAACCGCCAACTCCCCGGAGCCGCTCTTCACCTTGCCAGAGATCACCACAACCTTCCTCGTCGGCTTACAGCTGCGGAAGAGAGAGAGAGAGAGTGGGCACGAGAGAGAAACGAGAGAGAAACGAGAGAGAGAGAGAGAGAGAGAGAGAGAGAGAGAGAGAGAGAAACCCACCCAATATCTCCTCCTCCTCCTCTAATCTCAACCATCCAATCCATCCACTCAATCTCCACCACACATCTCATCCCCTTCCATCTCAACCCTCCATCCTTCCATCTTCCATCTCAGCCATCCATCTCTAATCACCACCTAAACAAGATTAAGGCACAATAAGGATTAGGATTAGGCTAAAATCCTACAATCCACCCTCCTAAAAGAATTTCGTCCCCGAAATTAAAACTGAAGCTCACCAAACAACTCCGGGAACTCCTTCCGGACCTCCTCCTCGATCTCCCAAGTGGCCTCTCGCTCACTGTGGTGCTGCCACCTGACCTTCACCATCGGAATGGTCCTCCTCCTCAACTGATGCTCCATCCGATCCACAATCTCCACCGGTCTCTCCTCAAGAGGCAAATCCTGACGGATCTCTAAAACCTCCAACTGAATCACATGAGAAGGATCCGCTACGTACTTCCTCAACATCGACACGTGGAAGACGTTGTGAAGACCCAAAAACTGCGGCGGCAACGCAACCCTGTAGGCGACCTCTCCAACCCGATCGAGAATCTCAAACGGCCCGACATACCTCGGACTGAGCTTCCCCTTCTTCCCGAACCTCATCACTCCTCGAGATGGTGAAATCCTCAGGAAGACATGGTCACCAGCCTCAAATCTCAGCTCACGCCTACGCCTATCTGCGTAGCTCTTCTGCCTGCTCTGCGCAGTCGCTAGTGTCTGTCTGATCACATCAACCTTCTCAGCATACATCGGCACAATCTCAGGACCAACTAGCTATCTCTCGCCTACATCACTCCAGCATACCGGTGATCTACACGGTCTCCCGTACAGGGCCTCGTACGGTGCCATCCCAATGCTCGAATGGTAGCTGTTGTTGTAGGCGAACTCGATCAATGGCAGATGCTCATCCCAATGACCTGCCCAATCCAGAGTACACGCTCGCAACATATCCTCTAGCGTCTGGATGGTCCTCTCAGACTGACCGTCTGTCTGTGGATGGAATGTCGTACTGAACTTCAACCGAGTCCCCAAGGCCTGCTGCAAACTCCCCCAGAATCTGGAAGTGAACCTCGGATCTCGATCTGAAATAATACTCACAGGCACCCCATGAAGCTTGACAATCTCCTCAATATACAACTTAGCTAGACCCTCCAGAGGTAAAGTGGTCCGAATAGCTAAGAAGTGCGCCGACTTGGTCAGTCGATCGACTATAACCCAAATCGCGTCATGGAATCCCCTCGTCTTCGGCAGCCCGGTGACAAAATCCATCGTCACGTGCTCCCACTTCCACTCTGGAAGCTCGATCCTCTGCATCGGCCCTGCAGGTCTCTGGTGCTCAATCTTCACCTGCTGACAGATCAGACATCTGCCAACAAACTCTGCGATCTTCGTCTTCATCTTCTTCCACCAAAAGTTCCTCTGAAGATCTCTATACATCTTCGTGCTGCCCGGGTGGATCGAATAACGGGATCTATGTGCCTCCTCCAGAATGTCCTGCCTCAGGTCTCCTCCCTTCGGCACCCAGACACGGCCCCTGAACCTCAGTCCACCATCAACCCCAACACTGAAGTCTGATCCATCTCTGGCAGCTAACTGCAGCAACCCGGCTAACTCATCATCAGTACTCTGAGCCTGAACAATACTCGAGACCAACTGAGGCTCCACCCTCAGCCCTGCGATCACTGCACCTCGCGACTCATCGGTGAACCGTCTCCACTCGGTCAACGCCTCAAGCAGCTTCCACTCCTCGATACAAAGACCTGCTGCGGTAACCACCACCTTCCTGCTCAAAGCATCAGCAACCGAATTCGCCTTCCCCGGATGGTACGAAATGGTGAAATCATAATCCTTAATCAGCTCGAGCCATCTGCGCTGCCTCATATTCAGCTCCTTCTGCGAAAACAGATATTTCAGGCTCTGATGATCGGTGAATACCTCAAATCGCTCGCCATACAAGTAATGCCTCCAGGTCTTCAAAGCGTGCACCACTGCCGCCAGCTCCAAATCATGAGTGGGGTAGTTCCTCTCGTGCACCTTCAACTGCCTCGAAGCATATGCAACCACCTGCCCGTGCTGCATGAGTACGCATCCCAGTCCAACGCCTGACGCGTCACTGTAAATCACAAAACCACCACTGCCACTGGGAAGTGTCAGAACTGGAGCAGTCGTCAGCCGACTCTTCAGTTCCTGAAAACTATCCTCGCACTTCTGGGACCACACGAACTCAACGCCCTTCCGCGTCAGAGCCGTCAATGGCGAAGCCAACCTCGAGAAATCCTGGATGAAACGGCGATAATAACCTGCCAGACCCACAAAGCTCCTGATCTCTGCTACACTCGTCGGGGCTCTCCACTGTGTAACGGCCTCGACCTTCGCTGGATCGACGGAAATCCCATCACCTGACACGATGTGTCCCAGGAAGGCAACACTGCTCAGCCAGAACTCGCACTTCGATAGCTTGGCATACAACTGATGATCCCACAAAATGCCAAGTACAACTCTCAAGTGCTCTCGATGCTGCTCCACATCTGGCGAGTAAATCAAAATATCGTCCACGAAGACGATCACGAACCGGTCGAGGTACTGACTGAACGTCCTGTTCATCAACTCCATAAACGCTGCAGGCGCGTTCGTCAACCCAAACGGCATCACCAGAAACTCGTAATGCCCGTACCTTGTCCTGAAAGCGGTCTTCTGCACATCTGCCTCTCTGATCCTCAGCTGATGATAACCGGATCGTAGATCAATCTTCGAGAACACCTGCGCTGACTGCAACTGGTCAAACATCCTCGATCCTGGGCAAGGGATACCGATTCCTCACGGTAACCTTGTTCAACATCCTGTAATCTATACACATCCGCAGTGATCCATCCTTCTTCTTCACGAAGAGTACCGGCGCTCCCCAGGGCGAGACACTGGTGCGGATAAACCCCGTATCCATCAGATCCTGCAACTGCCTCTTCAGCTCTGCCAGCTTTGCAGGTGCCATCCGATACGGCGCCTTCGACTGCGGCGTAGTCCCAGCTACCAAATCGATCCCAAACTCAATCTCTCTGTGAGGCGGCAACCCAGTGACATCATCTGCAAATACATCTGGAAACTCCCGAACAATCTCGATGTCCTCCAATCTCTCCGCCTCTGGATCTGCAACTACTAAAGTGGCCACAAAAGCTCTGCAACCCTGCTGCAACAACTTCTGTGCCCTCACTGCTGATACAATCACTCTGCCTCCTCTATCTTTCGCCCCCCTGATCAACACATCAGGTAGACCCTTCCTCGGGATCAGAATCTTCTTCTCCCGGCACAAAACTCGCACATCGTACTGGGACAGCCAATCCATCCCCAGTATGACGTCGAAGTCCTCCATCGGCAACAAGATCAGGTCAGCCGGAAACTCCTGATCTACCGAAACTATCGTGGCGCCGGGGATGAAGCTCCCCACAATGCCCACCAGACCCAAGGGTGTGCTGACTTCCAACGTGGCAGTCAACAACACAGGGGTACGGCCCAACACACTAGCAAATCGCTCCGAGATGAACGAGTGTGTGGCCCCACAGTCAAACAACACTCTCGCACTCAACCCAGCAACAAAGAGCGTACCTTCCACCACCGTGCTGGCGTCTCTCGCCTCATCCGCCTGGGTGGTAAACACCCGACCGGTCCTCTGACCCTGCTGTCGCTGCGGCGCAAAAGGTCGGCGACCCCCGCCTCTGCCACCTGTCGGCTGTCCCGACTGCCTGCTGGACCCGCCTGGTCCATTCGGACAATCTCTCATAAAATGGCCTGGCTTGCCACACCCGTGGCACACTGCGCGACCCCAGCACTCACCAGAGTGAACTCTGCCACAGCCTCTGCACGCCTCAGGCTGACGTGATCCACCTCCTCCGATCCGGAGCCTCTTGCCCGGGTTCCCTGCTAGTGGAGCACCCGGACGTCCACTGACCTTCCCCGGTGCTCTCCTGGCCTCAGCATAATTCTGCTGGTAATCCTGATCAATGAGCGTCGCGAATCTCACCGCATCTGCCAGCGTCTGCGGCATATTGTAGGTCACCTGAGTACGGAGGTGCTTCCTCAGCCCCCGTATGAACTTCCTCGCCCTCTGCAGCGGCGTCACACAGATCTCCGGACAGTAACGCTCCAGCGCGTTGAACCTCTGGGTATACTTAGCCAGGGTCGCCTCTCCCTGCTCGAGAGCCATAAACTCCTCTCTCCTCCCATCTCTGACATGCTCGGGGAAATACTGCTCATTGAACTCCCGCAGAAATTCCTCCCAGCTAACCTCAGTCCTGCCTTCAAACACCACTGCAGATGTGGTCCTCCACTAGTTGGACGCGTCTCTGCCAAACACATACACTGCCAAGCTTGTCTGCCTCTCAGGCGGGCACTCAATCGCCTAAAGGATCTCTTGAATCTTCAGTACCCAGTCCTCCGCAGCCTCAAACTCTCCTCTACCGTCAAAGGTAGGCGGGTGCTGTATCATAAAGCGGTCGAGCATCGCTCCTGCCGCTGTTGCCTCTCCTCTGCCTGACTGGCGATCCAACATCGCTCCCAGTCGCCCCACCGTGTCATAGAGCCTCCGCCGCTCCTCTGCCCAGTCCGTGCCCCCAGTCTCATCGCTGGTGCTACGGTCCCGTGGGGGAGGTCTCACGCGTCTCGGAGGCATCTACACACAAAGAACAGCACACATCAAAACCAAGAATGCATGAACTAATGCAGACTCTAAAACTCTAAGGGTGGTTTCTTTGGATAAAAACACTGGAACCGACCGCTCTGATATCAAGTTGTAACATCCTCAAAGCAGCGGAAAATTTAAAATTTTAAACACTCAAAATGTTTCCAGAAGGAAACCCCGTATGCCAAACTCTAAATGTACGAAATGAAAGCATCCTAGCATGCAATTCTACTCAACAAGAAAAGCATCACAACACGCCCAGCACCAGGGCTCTCAACACCATCACAGGACACACCACCGGTACGGGGCTCCAGGTCTAATCTCAACCAACCGCCGCACCCACACAGTCACGGGGCTCCAGGTCTAATCTCAACCAACCGCCGCGACTCACACACGTCGCCAAGCTGGGCTCCTGGTCTAATCTCAACCAACCACAGCTACGACGACACGACCAAGGGCTCCAGGTCTATTTTCAACCAACCCAAACGTATAAGGGCTCCAGGTCTATTTTCAACCAACCCCTACACGCGGTCCCTGCTCAGGCTCCAGCTCTATTTTCAACCGACCCGAACGCACTACGGAGCTCCAGGTCTATTTTCAACCAACTCCGTACAGACTAGCTGGGCTCCAGGTCTATTTTCAACCAACCGCAGCTCTGACACGGTTACGGGGCTCCAGGTCTATTTTCAACCAACCACCGCAACCCTCGTGCACCTCGCACACTTGCCGGAAGAACATCGGCACCACGACTCACCCCACACGGGCAACCACGACCACAGCACCTCCATAGTGCAAAACAGGACACAAACGGTCGACCGAACCAAAAGTCTCGGTCGACCTAATCAAGCAAATACAGGGCAATCCACGTCGACCGGTACTCCATCGGGGACCGAACCCGGGTCACCCGCGTGACAGGCGGGAATACTTACCATTTTATTTTATTTTATTTTTTAGCACAAAACAAAGAAAATTTTATTAATTGAAGACTCACAAGACCAGTAGCATCTCCCTATTGAGTTTCTTGCTTCAAGGCTTCCACTTCAATTAGGGAGAATGGCCACAAGCATGGAGTAATTACAATGGAAGGTGAAGAGTTCTATTTATAGCCATGGAAAAACCTAAACCGGGACAATCCCCCGATGTGGGACTAAACAAATACCATAAATAGAATAACAACGCTCTAATACACACACCAGAAAAAGCTAAACGGATTCGGATCCACCTGGACCGCCAATTAGCGGTTCCGGACCGCCAATTGGCGGTCTACAGGGTCCGGATTCGTCTAGGCTTTCTTGGAGGCTTTCCTGGATGGTAATGTTGGTCTTGGATGCGGTTACTTGACTTGTTGGAGCTCCGACCCGAATCGAATTGGTAAAATACTCCCCATGATGGTGTGGAGTATTCTGTTTTGCTCTTAGGTCCTTCTGTCTTGCAATCAGGTCCTTTTTCCTTGCATCTTGGTCCCCAGATCTCACAATTCAGTCCTTTTTCACAGCTTTTGGGTCCTTTTATGCTTCATCTCTTCAAA
The DNA here is from genome assembly GCA_963682175.1 of Triglochin maritima. Classification (NCBI taxonomy): domain Eukaryota; kingdom Viridiplantae; phylum Streptophyta; class Magnoliopsida; order Alismatales; family Juncaginaceae; genus Triglochin; species Triglochin maritima. The sequence continues at coordinate 20,363,750 of OY821771.1, read as the reverse complement.
CCTATTTATTCCTGAAAACTAAACATAAAACTCGTGACATAGCATTGTTTAGGTGAAAGATAATGGATATAAGATACAAATATGAGCATGAAATGATGTCAATCAAATACCCCCACACCTAACTTTTGCTAGTCCCGAGCAAAACAAAGAAAGAGAAAAGCATACGAAAAACAAGAAATCCTAACTCACTTTCGTAGGAATCACGGTTGCACTTAGCATGTGCAACAAGCCGTTAAACCTCCTTGTCGCCAAGGAGGAGGAGTGTTGTCTCCTGAGGGTTTTCAGCGGATATACCCACAAAATCCGAACAAGATGCATTAATCAATCTAGCTACACGACTCATTGGACTTATTTTGTCGATCATGGGATGCGGTAATACTACAGGTCGACTCTATATATGTAATCAGTCCACACACCTAGCCTAATGAGTTATTCGTGAGAGTTAACTAAGGAATTAAGTGAAAGACATCGGCAACCTTAACTTCTGAATGTGATACAACGTGTAAAGTCCATTTTGGTTCTTATTTGACTCTTTTTTTTTCTTTTTCTCTTTTTTCTTTTTCTTTTTTTTTCTTTTTTTTTCTTTGGAGCATTTTATTGGTTGGTGTTTGATTCTCCCAGGGTCAGGTTTCGTGCATCATTGCCTATGAGGACTTACACTATCACGTACACCTTCCCCCAAATCTCCACATAGGGCGATCCCTACCACCCGTGTAACGGGAGTTCGGTCGGTGCATCCCAAGTCAGATGACTCGAAAGCACCAGGCACAAAGTCCCCTCAGACCTACTTTCCCGAGTGATAGGAGCCGTGCGAGAAGAGAGAACACCACTTATTTATCTACATGGGAACCAAAACCCCTACACTTAAGTTTCACAAAAAGAGATTAAGGGCCCTCGACTACGACAAACTTCCTTATACTCACAAACACGAATTATTTGACTCACTAGGTTCAGGGTGGACTTCTTTAAATGTTTGAGTACTGAAACCCTATGATTACACGCCCCCCGAGGGAAAACCGGGGTGCATCCTAACGACTCGATAAGACCTAAAGCCAGTAAACTAGAAATCCTAATGCATCAAGTTCAAGACAATTTTGGGAGCTTTCTTTTTACTTTGCCTCTCAACGGTTTTGCACATGCTAAACACACGCAAAACCCACAAAAACATTTTCTTTCGCAAACACATGAAGATTTTGAAAGAAATGTGAAAATTTTAAAGCACTAGGCAAGCAAAAGAAGACAAGTCACCCAAGGATCATGGCAAGCAGATATATCGATATTAAATGCGGCACACTAACATGACCCTAACAATGCACACAAAAGAAAACAACAAAACAAAAACAAAAAAAGAAAAAGAAAAAAAGACACAAACTATGTACAAACGTGAAAACACCCCCCCACACCTAATCCATGCATTGTCCTCAATGTATGGCAAAATGGTGCCAATGCATGGATAGGGTGTACCGGACTAATGACGACGGCCAGAAGTGCCTGAAGAGGCACCTCTCTCCAGAGCCGACAACTTCCTATAGATCTTCCGGTTTTGCTTGGCTAAGATGACGTTCTGCTGCTCGACCGCCATCTCAGAAATGTCGGTGTTAAAGAGCGTTCCTGAGCTCACAGACGAGCTTGAGGAACTGGCCCTAACATCCTCCTCCATAAAGTCAGGCACCCATGCCTCAGGAAGGCAATGGCGAAATGACGGGGTCATCTTCGCTACCTCGAGGTCGGTGCCTTGGCGCCTCAGCATGCGCTCAAATCGTGGGGTGTCCAACATGCCACACAATTTGGTAACCAGAGTTGGCAAACAGTGTATATCTTTCAGCCTGGCGTTCACTAAAACGTCGAACAATGTTCGACAAATGCAGTGTGGTGAACCGTCCATCAGACTATACACGATTCGCAAACTAGGTGTAAAAAATGTGGAGGTCCGCTCTTGGCCCAACACATTTCTACATACCCACCTGGCTACAATGTGCACATTGGAGTAAATGTGCGCATTAGGTACTCCCCCATGTGATGAAATAGGCTGCCCACGCCCAAGCATAGATCGATAAAAATTGATATCGTGGGTGGGTGCGAACTCATCAACCAAGGGGATCCCAGTCGCGTCGGAGATTAGCTGGGGTGTCGCGGTGTGTTTCACCCCTCTGAGAGTGATACTGAACTCGAGTGGACCGGTCTGGTCACGCTCGAGTTTAGCAAAGAATTCATGTACGAGAGGCTCTACGTACATGGATTCATCGCCCTCATACAATAAATGGTACCACCCTTTAGCTACGATTCAATCGTAGAAGGGTTCTCCGAATTCACGAATCAGGGAGGCAAAATTGAGTTCTGGAATTAAATGATGGCTGGCCATACCTGAACCTACCTTGGCGAGCTTTAGCGGCGAGGCACACGACGGCGAAGACGAATCACGGAATGAGCGGAGAGAAGACCAGCCCACGCTGATTCCAGAAACAAAACAGACTGCCAACCACGCACAAAGCTAATACTCCCCAAACCAAACCCCCAGACGAAGAAAACAATGAAACGAAGAACAACAGACCGCTGAACGGCGGTGCCAAACCGCTAATTAGCGGTCCGTTCAGCGGATCTGGGGAAGATTTTTCGGTGGAGGCGCGATCTGGAAGAGAAACGCGTTTTCTCTTGCTGGAATAATGCGTAGGTCAGGGGGAAACGCGTTTTTAATCAAGGGAAAGGGCAAATATCACATAGGTCTTCCAATTTTTATTTTTATTTAATTTTTTTTTAAACAAAGCAAAGATATATACAAATAGATGGAGGGATGGACCACATCAAGTGACCACATCCGTGGGGAGTTCGTGCAAAGGCACGACTTCCTCCTCGACCTCTGCCGTGGTCCCTTCCAAGTATGGTTTGAGGCGTTGTCCATTAACTTTGAACACGTCCCCATTCCTAGGATTTTGAATCTCAACCGCCCCATGAGGGGAGATGGTTAAAACAATGAAGGGACCTGACCAACGGCTCCGAAGTTTCCCCGGAAACAAGTGGAGGCGAGAATTATACAACAAGACCTTTTGTCCCACCTCGAAGGTTTTGATTCACACCAAGCGATCGTGGAAAATTTTAGTGCGGGACTTGCAGATCTTGGCATTCTCATAAGCTTCATTTCTCAACTCCTCCAACTCGTTGAGGTCTAACTTGCGATTGGCACCGGAAACATCATATCCCTCACATGCGCCTTGAATCCGGTCGAACGTCGAGCTCTCCTCGGTCGACCGAATTCCACCAGAGCGTTTCCCACGCTCAGCGCACAAGTCCGGTCGACCGAACCCTCATTCGGTCGAACCGACCACAAGGTCCACTTAAGTCACGGTCGGACGACATCAAAGGGCGGTCGACCGTTTATATAGTCTACGCCCCCCAACCGACTTAAGACAGTGCACACGGTCGACCGGCAAAGGGGACCCGGTCGACCGAATCTCTCCAGACTTGCCTCCAATGCACAATCGGTTGACCACCCCACAAGCATCGTTCGACCGATTTGAGGCAGAGCCCGAATTCTCTTCACGAACGGTCGACCGTTTGCACCAACCGGTCGACTGATCAGACAGTGAAAACTGCTGCACATTTAATCGGGACGAGCCGAACGACCTACCGTCGACTTCCAAATACTCACGGTGATTAAGTGAGCGAGCTTGACATACCTAAAGGTCTGAAGAGACCTTTGAAGAACCACGACGACGCCTCCACGAGCACGTCTCCCCAAAATGCGATCCGTCGACGAACCTCGCGTCCCAACGACGATCAATCGTCTCCTCGATGATCCACAACAACGAATCCACCTCCGGCGCCCTCCACAATCAAACACAACCACAGAGCTCGAGTTAGGTTGAGGGAGAGAGAAACAACCGCACGGAAAGAGTTAAACCCAACACTCACCTCAAACCGCCAACTCCCCGGAGCCTCTCTTCACCTTGCCGGAGATCACCACAACCTTCCTCGTCGGCACACAGCTGCGGAAGAGAGAGAGAGAGTGGGCACGAGAGAGAAATGAGAGAGAAACGAGAGAGAGAGAGAGAAACCCACCCAATATCTAATCTCAACCATCCAATCCCTCCACTCAATCTCCACCACACATCTCATCCCCTTCCATCTCAACCCTCCGTCCTTCCATCTTCCATCTCAGCCATCCATCTCTAATCACCACCTAAACAAGATTAAGGCACAATTAGGATTAGGATTAGGCTAAAATCCTACAGGGTCACTGTCGAGTGACCACTTCTGACCAGTGAGGCTGGTGTTCTGGTTCCTTGCAAGGAACGTGTCTGGTGTGCCCGGCTAGCATGGCTGGTGGAGTCATAGCCTCCTGTTATATTATTGTGCTCTTCTGTTATGTTATGTTTTGGTGCTTGTCTTATTTAGACTTCATGCATATTTCTGTTATTTTTTGGCTGGGGAATACTGGGTTTTCTTAATCGAAAACTCACGCATTTGTTAATGCGGTGCTTGCTGGTACTTAGGTTTCCATAGGGTAGAGTGGACGAGTGTCGAAGATTCTTTACACGAGGGACGCACCGATCAGAGTCTTCAGTTATCTTTTTATTCCGCTTTATTGATGTATTTCCTTTTGAAGCTCGAGTTTTATGACCAATCCTTCATATATGGATATTTAGTTACTTCATTTTCTATATTATTCATTAGCTATCCATGTTGTCTCTATGTATTATCGAGTTAGTTAGTCTTGTCTACTTTGTATGTTTCATGGTAACTCCTTCGCTCGTCGCGGAGGTCTCTGATCGCGACACTTGAGTTCTTTCACAGTGTGCGTACCCGTGGGATAGGGGGTGTTACATGTTTGATCACCATAGAGGGAGAGGGATGAGGAAAGGGGAATTGGTACATGAGGAGGGAGGGAAAAAGTGTGCCACAAATTGCTAGGGTTGCCCACTTAAACCCACACGTCCCACTTTCCAAATCACACACCAAATGAAACCAAATCCCAATTCACCATGATCTCGCAATCCCCACCCAAATTCTCATCCAAAAACCTTATGTTTTTCTGGAAGAAACACCACACACCTTCCTAGCGGCTGCCCCAAACCAGGCCCGAAAATATCAGCCAAAGTTGTGCCCATGGTCACACCAAATCATCCTAGATCCACAAGATCTTGCAAAATCTCTCAACATGCTTCTAGCAAATTCTCCTTCCTAATCCGGGAGATTTGTATTCTTGATTGCTGACTCATCAATTCCAAATGCACCAGCCTATGTGGTAAAGAGAATTCCAAATCCAACGCCTCACATGACCAAAGCAAAACCAATCGAACCTAGTTGCACCCGTGCCCGACGTGCCTCACCCGCTCGACCAAAAAGAAACTTTCCCCCGAAAGGAAACTTCTTACAAAAAGGAAACGTTTCCTCCAAATGGAAACTTTCCCCGAAGAGGGATTTTGCTCGACAGAAATTGTTCCCGAAAAGGAAAGTTTTCCCGAAAATGGAAATTTCCCCGAAAATGGAAGCTTTCCCAAAACAAGGACATACACACAAACACAAGAAAACTACTTAACAAACCATCACACACGTATGAATGATGAAAATGGACTTTATTATAGTATCCAGGAAGTAGGTCTTACCTGGAAGACTTTTGAGTTACATATAGAGCGGTGATTTCTACATGGTTGAAATAAAATTACTGGCAATGTGCAGAGTAAAATTTTGACCGGAAGCTTGTCTTGGAAGATATCACCCAAATGATCTTGGGCGAGAAAGTTGAGATGTTGATGTCGTTGAGATCTTTAATTATGATCTTCCTCTTCAGAATATGGTTGTCACTGCCAATCAATATAAAGTGCCACTCTGCCTTTTTGTGGATGAAGTTGTACGGTGGTCAGTAAGGGAAGAGGCCTTTGGGAATTTCTTCTACCGATGTCATCATGGTGGATGGGATATCGAGATTAAGATGACTTTTCTTCGCCGAAGGGACCAGCTTTTTGCCTTTCTTCTTGGTCGATTTCTTAGGCGGGGCTACTACTTTCTGTATAGCAAGAACCTTCTTAAGAGCCATTGAAAAGTGGTGAAGATAGTAGGCATTGGAAGAATTTGAGTGGTTTAGAATGTTTGTAGAAAAGATGGATGAAGAAAAGTGGGTGGGGACTTGTTTATATAGAACACATCAAGAGTGACTTGTTTAATGGTGTGGATGACCGTTGAGGAGCTCTAACGGCTAAAGTCCATAGCGCCTCGGTCGACCACAACTAATTCGGTCCTCCAGAATGTGTGGACAGTGAATTTCAAATTGGCATATGTAATTCTTAATGGACTTCCACGAAGGGGGGTTGTTTCACTTGTTTATGCACCGAATCTATGCCCAATTTTCCTTTTCGTTGGAAAGCAACGGAAACATATCATATGCGGTCACCCGAACCCATTTCGGTCCCTTGAAAGCCCCAAGTAGAATAACAAGTTCGGACAACCAAATCAAATTCGATCAATATAAATGCTTGGGAAATATTCTGCTAGAATGGTCTAGGTAAGATAGGATAACATTTTATCTAACGAGAAGTTAAAGGAAAATATCTATTTTTTAGCGAAACAAGCATTTACGAATGTGGATAGGAAAAATTCTACAGGATTAAGTTTTTCATGTAGGGTTGTAACTTGTAATACAATTAATAAATAGATGTGTGATACATATAGATGTGATTGACATCATTTCATGCTTACATTTGTATCTTATATCCATTATATTTCACCAAAACAATGCTACGTGACAAGTTTTATGTTTGAATTTCAGAAATAAATAGGTTTGAAGAGAAGAGGCATAAAATGACCTAAAAGCATGAAAAAGGATTGAGGTGAGAGACTCAAGGACTAAGATGCAAGATCGAAGGACCTGAACGTAAGATCGAAGGACCAATGAGAAAACAAGAATACTTCACACCATCATTGGGAGTATTTTCACAATTCTATTGTGGTCGGAGCTCCAACAAGAGAAGTAGATGCATCAAAGACAAACAAAGCCTTCCAGAAAAGCCCACAACAAAATCCATAGCGATCCGAACACTGTAGACAACCAATTGGCGGTCCAAGACAGCTAATTGGCGGTAACTTTTGGTCTGCATCCGCTAAGATTTATGTGGAGCGTGTATTAGTGTGTATTTAGTCTATTTCTGGTATTTGTTTAGTCCCATACCGGGGGATTGTCCCGGATTATCTTTTTCTTTGTCTATAAATAGAACTCTTCACCTTCTATTGTAATTACCCATTGCTTGGTGGCATTCTCTCTACTTGGAGTAAGCCTTGAAGCAAAATATCAAGGTGGAGAAGAATGCTACCTTCAATGTGAGTCATCTAATAAAATAAATTTTCCATTGTTTTGTTCTTATGTTGTTTCTTTATGAATGCGTAGCTTAGTTTTATTTCTTTGATTCTAGGCTAAAGTAGTTAGAATGTTTCTTTTCTTCTTTAGTTTAATTGTTAGAGTAATGTGTAGTGAGTAGATCCATCCCCCTTTGGGGGTGGGATGATGTTCATACATGCATTAAAGAAGGGATATGAATGCTTTATATTTGGATTGTGTTGATAAATGTGAATGTATGCTTGCTTGTTAGAATAGATTACTACACTTGATCGGTATTTCAACACATCTTAGACACCTCCCATGCTTTTTTAGGTTCTGAAATAACCAACTTCTGTATATGAATGTTAATCAACTAGGTTAGTGAATGGATTGATAGGTTTTACCATAACCTTTAGACTCTTCCTATGCATGAAAACACTATCTACATTTGTGCCTATAGAATGCATTCTTCACCATCTTTTTACATGTGTGCACACACTCCACCCCTTAGGGGTTTTCCATTTCTTTTTTCCAGCTTTCAATTTCCCTTGCTTTCGTTTTCCTTGTTTGATGCTTACTCGTTTAATGTAGTTAGTCTAGTTTAGTGTAATCACAACTACTTCCCCTTTTTTCTCACTTGCCTTTGAACAAACCAGAGTCTACACACCTCCTTGTGGATCGACCCGTACTTGCCACCGCTTCAACGTGGCCGTGCACTTGCGGTAATTAAAACGTTCAATCAAGTTATTGGTGTCGTTTCCGGGGAGGTGCTCTGTCCAGACTTAGGTTTGGACGATTCGAGTGGTTTTAATTTTTTGTTTTTGTTTGTTTCAGGGATTCTAAGGATCAAGGGGAGGCTACTGCAGAAATTGGAGCACAAACACTGGAGAAATCAGCGGTTTGGGACCGCCAATTGGCGGCCTGGTGAGCTTCATTTGGTCTTAGTTTTGTTCTAGTTGTTCTTTGCTTTAGTGTGTTGTCTGGGAGCGCAATCGTGCATGTTGTGACTTGTAGTTTGCTCCTAGATCAATAATCACTCCCCCATTAATCAACTTAACCACTAAAATCCAAAGCAAAAGATTAGACATTCTTACATGTTTAGGTCATGCATCATATACTTGACTCACGCACGTAGTTGTCTTTTATTTTAGCTTTATTTTCAGTTGTTGAGCGTTGGCATGAGGTAATCATTTCCTACACTCATTCATGCATTTTTGTCTGACCATGCATTAGTTAGTAGGAAATTACATCGGGACAAGAGTGAGGTGAGTGCATGTTTGGTGAGGTGCTTGCTAGCCTAAGATTTCAAAATATCTTTAAGGGGCATCATCTATAGTATTCAAAGATAAGGTGGGGGATTTCATCACCCCTCCCTTAGCCCCAAAAAGCACACTCAAGTAAGGCCTTAATCTAAAAGCAAGTAAACATTGGCCCTAAGGAATTCGGACGGACTAGTAGAGTGATCTAGTTGAGACCGTCATGCCCTGATCGACGTCACCTGCATTGTCGATAGTAGGAGGTACTGGATCTCCGGATTTGGTATCACTTGCTGGGAATTGTGGTCTTCGGTGTAGGGAGGTGAGGCATGTCGAGACTAGTGACCTCAAAGTTAGCCGTCGTCTAGCCTAAGGACCCATAGCCTTAAGTTGTTTAAGTCGTGCTTGCTAGATTAGGCTTCTACCTTCTCCCATTACCCACGCTAGCTCTAGGGATTCTTCCCTTTCCCTCTGAGTCATCTTCTTCTCACCTACTTCTACGTTCTAGTCTCCTCCCCTTTACACTCTCTGTTAGCATTTTAGGGTCGAGTCGAGCGCTTTTTGCGAGCTTGGCGTCGTGGTGGTGAGAGTAATCGACTCGAGAGTTCTTTTTCGAGATGGATGGTTACATGGGTGATCATCCATATCATTGTTGGGACCAAGACAATTCTCCCTGGTACTTCGGACCCATGCATCTTGGGGTGCCTCAGACAAACACCCCGTATGGTTGGGACAATCTTCATTGTTTGACTTAGCAATCTTCATATTGGGGTAATATGAGAGAGGCACTGACTGCTAGACAACCATCTAGTTACATCGGATCGTATGTTGGTTCTGCAACTGAGACGTTGCAAGAACCTTTGGCCTCTTTCATGCATGTGGTAGATGACATGAGTGCACCGGTGGCTCTAGTAGCCGTACCGTGTGACTGGTGTGGGTTGAGTGGTCATGCTATCGGGGAATGTTCTTATGTTTGCCCAGAGCCTGAGTATGAGCATACCTTTTCCCAAAATGCTCAATATGACCATTACGCATCTGCGTACAACCCGAGAGGGATGGATTCGTGGGGAGAATTCTTATTAAAATTCTTATACATCATTCCCACCCCAGTATTCTCCTTCTGAATATCCTGAATTCCACCAACACCCCACGACCAATCATTGGACTCATTCTCAGCCCATCACTACCCAACCCATCCATTTCCAAAATTCTGACATGAACCTCACAGTTGACCCCAAACTTGATTCTTTAGAACAAGCCCTCCAAACGTATGTGAGTCAAATTACACAACAATTAAGTAAACGCGAGGAGGGTGACATTTCTTGTCAACATGAGGATTCATCTTTTGATATCGAACCACCACCAAATTCACAAACTCAGAGCACAATCTTTCAGTGTCAAACTCCTAGTTAGTCTGAGGGACTTCGGATTTCAATTCACGATCACATTGTGGGGGATTCGATCCAAATTGAGAATAACATGGACCAACTTCATTATGAGTCGGCACAGGATTGTGCCGCATCTTTTTGTCTCGTGCCTCTGAGTCACATGATCTTCATGTTGTGCCTCTTAAGGACTCACCTCTGGTGGAGCAAGAGCTCCCTAGTACCCTTAATTTCAAATGACCTGATGAGAGTTTGCTTCTCACTATTGTTCCTGATTATCTTGGAAATTATGGAACATCAAACAACTACATTGCTAATGAGGGTATTAGGAGTTCCTTGGAAGATACCTTGGGTAACAAACCCACTTTCTGTTCGCCTGGTGAGTCGAACATGCATAACAAGGTTTTTGACCTCGTTCCGACCCACCAGCCTATTGGTTGGAGAGTTTGGATTGATTATCATAACTTTAGTACCGTAAGGGCAGAAACTCTTCTTCCATTGCGCAATTATTCCCAAACTCTTGAGAGGTTCAAGCTCTTTCACTTTGATCCTTTGAATGAGACACCTTTGTGTCCAATTCATGAACCTCTTCTTTCATTTTGTGCTCTTTGTGAGGGGGGCCAAACATGAGTATTCTGGCCCCACGTGGTGTCATGTTCCCTTTCCAAGTACATTGACCCACTTTTGAGATTCCCATTTGATGTCCTTTGACAAATGAAGATAGTAACTTATTTTTGTACATAGTTTTATTAAAAAAAGTACAATAAAAGACTGCATGAGCGAGCATTGATTGTTGTGGGCCCCAACCCTTGTGTATTTGGGGCCCATTTCTTTCACGTATTTGTATCCCTTCTTTGGCATCTCACAGGTTTTGAGGGAAGTCATGTTTGTGTCCATCAACATAACCATGAACTTCCTGTTGTACTTCATGTTGGTGTGATCTTTTCTTTTTCATGCATAAATCCATGTAGTTTCATGCTCACATTCATTGAGGACAATGCATGAAGTAGGTGTGGGGGGTGTTTTACGTGTGTACATAGTCGAGTCTTTTTCCTTTGATTTTGTTTTCGTTTGTGTGTATTGATAGGGTAATGTTAGTGTGCAACGTTTAATATGGATATATCTGCTTGCCATGATCCTTGGGTGACTTGTCTTCTTTTACTTGCCTAGTGCTTTAAAATTTTCACATTTCTTTCAAAATCTTCATGTGTTTTTGAAAGAAAATGTTTTGTGGGTTTTGCGTGTGTTTGACAAGTGCAAAACCGTTGAGAGGTAAAGTAAAAAGAAAGATCCCAAAATTTTCTTGAACTTGATGCATTAGGATATTTAGTTTACTGGTTTAGATCTTATCGAGTCGTTAGGATGCACCTCAGTTTTTCCTCGAGGGTGAGTAATCATAGGGTTTTAGTGCTCAAATAATTAAAGAAGTCCATCCTGAACCTAGTGAGTCAATAATTCGTGTATGTTAATTTAAGGAAGTTTGTTGTAGTCAAGGACCCTTTAAATCTTGTTATGAGATACTAAGTATAGGGGTTTTGGTTCATGTGTAGATAAGAAATAAGTGAGTAGGTGTTCTCTCTTCTCGTACAACTCCTATCACTCGGGAAAGTAGGTCTAAGGGGACTTTGTGCTTGGTGCTCTCGAGTCATCTGACTTAGGATGCACCGACTGAACTCCCATTACACGGGTGGTAGGTATTGCCTTATGTTGAGATTTGGGGGAAGGTGTACGTGATAGTGTAAGTCCTCATAGGAAACGATGCACGAAACCTGACCCTGGGAGAATCAAACACCAACCAATATAATGCTCCAAAGAAAAAAGAAAAAAAAACGAAGAGTCAAATAAGAACCTTAATGGACCTTATACTTTGTATCACTTGAGGATGTTGAGGTTGTCCATGTCTTGCACTTAAGTCCTTAATTAACTTTCACGAATGATTCATTAGGCTAGGTGTGTGGACTGATTACCTATATAAAGTCGGCCCGTAGGATTACCGCGTCCAATGATCGATAAAAATGAGCAACGAGTCATGTATCTAGATTGAATAATACATCTTTGTTCCAATTTTGTGGGTGTATCCGCTGAAAACCCTCAGGAGACAACACTCCTCCTCCTTGGTGACAAGGAGGTTTAATGGCTTGTTGCACATGCTAAGTGCAACCGTGATTCCTACGAAAGTGAGTTAGGATTTCTTGTTTTTCGTATGCTTTTCTCTTTCTTTGTTTTTCTCAGGACTAGCAAAAGTTAGGTGTCGGGGTATTTGATTGACATCGTTTCATGCTTACATTTGTATCTTATATCCATTATATTTCACCAAAACAATGCTACGTGACAAGTTTTATGTTTGAATTTCAGAAATAAATAGGTTTGAAGAGAAGAGACATAAAATGACCTAAAAACATGAAAAATGACTAAGTTGAGAGACTCAAGGACTAAGATGCAAGATCGAAGGACCTGAACGTAAGACGTAAGATCGAAGGACCAATGAGAAAACAAGAATACTTCACACCATCATTGGGAGTATTTTCACAATTCTATTGTGGTCGGAGCTCCAACAAGAGAAGTAGATGCATCAAAGACAAACAAAGCCTTCCAGAAAAGCCCACAACAAAATCCATAGCGATCCGAACACTGTAGACAACCAATTGGCGGTCCAAGACAGCTAATTGGCGGTAACTTTTGGTCTGCATCCGCTAAGATTTATGTGGAGCGTGTATTAGTGTGTATTTAGTCTATTTCTGGTATTTGTTTAGTCCCATACCGGGGGATTGTCCCGGATTATCTTTTTCTATGGCTATAAATAGAACTTTTCACCTTCTATTGTAATTACCCATTGCTTGGTGGCATTCTCTCTACTTAGAGTAAGTCTTGGAGCAAAATATCAAGGTGGAGAAGAATGCTACCTTCAATGTGAGTCATCTAATAAAATAAATTTTCCATTGTTTTGTTCTTATGTTGTTTCTTTATGCGTGCTTAGCTTAGTTTTATTTCTTTGATTCTAGGCTAAAGTAGTTAGAATGTTTCTTTTCTTCTTTAGTTTAATTGTTAGAGTAATGTGTAGTGAGTAGATCCATCCCTCTTTGGGGGTTGAGATGATGTTCATACATTCATTAAAGAATGGAGATGAATGCTTTATATTTTGATTGTGTTGATAAATGTGAATGTATGCTTGCTTTTAGAATAGAATACTACACTTGATGGCTTTTGCCACACATCTTAGACACCTCCCATGCTTGTTTAGGTTCTGAAATGACCAACTTGTGTATATGAATGTTAATCAACTAAGTTAGTGAATGGATTGAAAGGTTTTGCCATAACCTTTAGACACTTACTATGCATGAAAACACTACCTACATTTGTGCCTATAGAATTCATTCTTCACCATCTTTTTACATGTGTGCACACACTCCACCCCTTAGGGTTTTTCCGTTTCTGATTTCCAGCTTTCAATTTCCCTTGCTTTCGTTTTCCATGTTTGATGCTTACTCGTTTAGTGTAGTTAGTCTAGTTTAGTGTAATCACAACTTCTTCCCCTCTTTTCCCACTTGCCTACGAACAAACCAGAGTCTACACACCTCCTTGTGGATCGACCCGTACTTGCCACCGCTTCAACACGGCCGTGCACTTGCGGTCTTTAAGACAATTAAGCAAGATGTATGGGACATACACGATTAACACTTAAAAATGTGTATGTTCTTTAAAGAGAATGAGTCTGTTCTTTATAACTTGAAAGGGGCCTTAAACCACAGGCTTGTCGTATACATGGACTCATACAAATAAATAATTGCAACATGAACGATACATGCACAATGCATGTTACTCATCAACCATGTCAACCAATTTTTTAAAGCAATTCAAAATTTGTTCTCCGAGAGTGGCAAACAGTTGGTTTCCCAAAAAAAGTAGTGGGAATGATTCTTTCCTTAACAACAAATTTGAGTTAAACCGCAACTTTTCAAAGAACTACCTTTTAGTTTAAAAGAGATTTGTACGTATTTCTCCACTAGCCGAGTCGCCGACCCAACAAAAACCAAAACCGAAGATATGCCATCAAACTTGGAAGTCACATACATGGAAGTCCAAGACACGGAAGTCTTGGGTACAAGCGGTAGAATGTCGGTGAGGAGATCATCATGAAAAAACCATCGTTGTTTTGACAAGTCTAGGGTTTTCTTGATTTTATTTAAATCAAGCTTTCAACCACCAAGGTGTGCTCGTGTTAAGTTTACCGGGGTCTATCCTTTAAATAGTGGAGATTGTGTCCTTTAACAGGTGGGGTTTGTCTTGTTAGGGGTTTGTGCAGTTGGAATCTAATATAAGGAAAATGTTTTCCATTTGACGATTTGAACCAGTATTATCCGTATCTTTGTGAAAATTTAGGGTTTAGGGGATATTTTGTAAAGTGAAAATGTCCAGCCCCCCACGACCCTCTTCAGCCCTGCCATATCCCCTCCCACGATGCCTTCTCTCCAGTGCTCTCAACCTCCCACCCCCACCGTCTCCCAACCCTGCCTGATCCCCTCAGGCAACCTTCAGTGACATTTCCTAAGTTGGTATAAACCTTTTTTATCTACAAAGAGTGTATTTGTTTGTGGTATGTCTATATTCTTGAACAAATAAAAAGAAGCTTATTAATATTTTTGTTGTGAAGAAGGCTGAATATTTATATTGATTGGTTTAATATGTTCATGTGGAGTTTTTTTCTTTCTGTGTTCGGTACTTCCTTAACTAGAATATGGGTTGCTACGGGAATCTTGTTAATCACCTTGGCTGCTTCAATAAAAAATATAGAAAAGGTTTAAACGATTGACAAAATATAGTGAGATCTCCACCAACTCTAAGGCACTGCAATATTTGTAAAAACAACACATTCTACCACTGAAACTTGCATTTCATATGTTCTTTAACCACTTGTGTTCATATTCTCATTTCATCACAACAAAAAATTAGCATGTCTAGTTTGAAAACAGACTGTAAAGTTTACCATATATTGTCTAATTTTTTTCTTCTCTGTTCTTAGTTTCTCTCATATGTGATTTACTATATTGAAAATAAATTCTATTTGATGGTTCCGACTTGTGATTCCATGTATGATTCAAAATTGAATTGTATTATTTGATTTGCAATTTGAGTTTCGTAGAATGAGACTAACTCCTCCCTTTTATCGACATTGCAGGCAAGAGAAAGAGAACTCTTTTTGAAGGAGCAGACTGAGAATTTTTTGTTTAATTTACTTCTTTTTTTGTTATATTTGACTAGATTAAAACATTATCCTTATTAATTTATATTTATGTTCTTATATTTTTATTTGTAATTGGTTTCATGTTCATTTATCTCCTTCATTTATGTTCATTGTTTTACATTTTATAGTAAATTCCAATGATATGCACAAACAACAAAATTTCAATTCCGTCATATTCCAATTACAAGCACAAACGGCAGAATTTCGTCAAATAGAATTTAAATTCCACTGGATTTTGGTTTCGATTTCTTTCCTTTTGAGTCCCAGAATCCTTTCCACCTATTTCTTGTGCACAAACACCCTCTTATTAGGGTCTGGGCTGTCCTTCTAAACCTTTTTGCACTAATGAATGTAAATGTTTATATTATAGACTTTCCATTACTTTCAACCGTCAAAGTGTACGAGCGAATCATTCAAGAAGGAGATTCCACTCATTACGAATAGGTTGACCCTTGTGCCAATAACGAATAAAGAAGGAACAAAATTCCACGAGACACAGAGCCTCAAAGAATAATCGTTGGAGCCCATGAAATCCAAAGAGATCTACTACAAGATGAGGTGGACTTAACGAAAATTAAATTTAGGTGGTTCAAGGCAGAGCAGACCAACAAAGAGCTCAATCAAAAATTGGCTGAGAACGCAAAAGAAATATAGTTCTTGTAAGATAGAGGAGTGGAGAATGCAAAAATTCCTTTCTAGAGTGTACCCATTGCACACCAACAAACCACATTCTCCAGTAAGGGAAATAAATGAAGAATTTGGAGATGAGAGCTTAAGAACACCTACTGAAGGTTCCTCAACATCGCAGTTTGAAGCCACAAAATTTTACGTCAATGTAATGGTATATTCTTTTAAACCTACGACTAAGTCCTCTGTACTCGTAGTGTCCTTTAAATACAAGTATGTCCTTTAAAGGATTTTTGTTCATTTAAAACAAAAAGTGCCCTCAAATTACAGTCTACACTTCTAAAGGACATACATGTTTACTTTAGAAGGATAATGAACAAAACAATGGTAGTAATCATCTTACATGATATTTAACAGAACATAACAATGAATTTGTCCTTCTTTGGTGGAGAAGAAGCAAGGAGGAAGGATGAGGAGGAGAAAAAGAATGATGAAGAGTCAAGGCTGAAAAAAGTAGAGGAGGAAAGAAGAAAGGAAGAAGTGGAGAAGAAAAGAAAAAGCAAGAAAAATAAGAGTTTCAGTGACAAAAGAAACAAAAGAACAGAAAATGAGAGGGAAGAAAGAAGAAGACAAAGAAACCTGAGCAAGAAAATTGAGGTTCAAAAGAAGAACCACCCTGAAAAGAAAAGAGAGAACAAATAACCGAAGAGTCAATCGTGCTTGAAGAGGCTGAAATAAGATGGAAATCAATTTTTTGACAAACAAGAAGTGAATTATCCAACCAAAAGATGTCAAGCCAAGCGATGCACACAACAAAATAAAAACATTGACATGAAAGCCATGAGTGGGTTGATAATTGAGGGGGGAAATGTGTTTCTTAATTCATAACCGGGGAAAAAGTTGGAAAAAGTCGTGTGGTCCATGGGCGTGGGGGGTCAATATACCTACAAGATCTAAAAGATCTAATCACTAAACACAAAGGTCTATCAATGGACGTAAGTATATTTCATTTTGTGAATCGAGTCTTGGTCTAATCCACTAAAATGACTAGTAATTGTACTTATTAAACTAGACAGTTAGTAGACGTATTGTTTGTTGTGTTGGAGCAAAAATAGAAGTTCGGATGCTACCAAAGCAAGGTGATTCTCAATCCCTAAACGACCACCACTAGTATTGAGGCCCAGCACGATGATTCATTTTCATTTGTAGCGCAGTAAAGCATGAACACTAGGACCCAAAGGACACACTCATTGCACAACTTGCATTGATAAACAAACATCACTTGACACAGCTGACTGTGGACGGAAGAACTATACTAATCACATACCTTAACAATGTTCCAGCAGTGTGTGTCCATGAACATTTGGCGGTAATAATGGCAAAATTCTGGAGAGCCTACTTTCACATCGACTGGAAACTGTCCTATGAAGGGAAAAGTGCCAACGCCAAACACCAAATAGCGAGGAGTGTGGAGTGTATGTATTTCACTGTATAAACTGCTTATTGTTAGACTACATCCCACAACTGAAATGGACAACAAATATCTAAACTCAGTCTCAGACGAAATGACAATGTATTTGCTTTGGGACTGCAACTTGAAAAGCTATTTTTTGTAGCAGAATATTAATATAGAATCTTGTTAACCGTAATTATATACATTTGTTGTACATTTTCAATAGTAATTATATACATTTTTTGTATACAACATTACTGTTGGCTTTTTGGCCTTAATCCTTGTTTTGATGATTTAATCAACCTAATCTTAATCATAAGTAATGTAGAGTAGCACACATATTGCATTGCATATATATTGCATGTGCTAACCTCTAAAGGTGATCAAGACTCAAGGAAGAAAGGAAAATCAAGTCAAGACATGTAATCAAGCTCTTTTGAAGACATGTATTTTGTATTTTCTTTGAGTCTTAGGAACTTGTGTAAATTGAGCATACTTGAGCTAAAATCAACTTAAACACACACTAGGTTCCCTATAGAAGTCACACACAAAATTTCACATTATTTGGACTTCAATAGATCACCCAAACTTAGACCGGAAAACACTAAACCTGAACCCTAACTGTCTGCCCACATTCGGTCGACCGTAACAGGCCGTTCAGTCGACCGGATGATCAAAGTATTATGTTTTGTGTTTACCTGTCTAGTTTCGGTCGACCGCAACATCTCTTTCGGTCGACCGTTTGAACTCACTTTTCGACCGTTATTTTTGTCGTATATACACAACGGTCGTATTCGTATTAAAACAAAATACAACCCCATATACTTTACCAACGGTCGAACCATCTACCCTGTCCGGTCGACCGTTTAATCTTGTCAAAAATTCCCTGCTATCGGTCGATACTATTTCGTTCAACCGATCCAAATTTCCCTCTACCGAAACGTAAGTTCGGTCGACCGGTAACCTTGTTCGGTCGACCGTTTATTTAATAGACTTAAGTGTTCAGTCGACCTTTCCATATTTTGGTCGACCGTGTCTTTAACGAACCTAAGGGTTCGGTCGACCGTTGCACCTTTCGGTCGACCGTTTCTGGACAGATTTGCAGCCCAATTTTCTGCTTTGTGTGCTTTGCACAAAACCCAATCAAATCTTGTCCAAACGGCTAGAAATCTTTAGGAGATTATAAATAGAGGATCAAGACTTGTTGTTAACACAACTCTCCAACTCCGATTGTCCCAATACATTAGAGAGAAACCTCAATCCTCAAAGCTCCCATTTCTACACTCCATAACCCTAAACTATACACACTTGATCAATTACTCATCCTACTCGAAGTGTGCTCAATTAGAGAGTGAATCCCACTCAGTTACAAAGATTGTCAAAAGAGTATAGACTTCGGTGAGAGCCTGAAGTGATCCTTCTCGGATTGTGAGAAGAGGATTCCAAGCTCGGTGAGGGTTGTTCGCGAGTTTGACGGTTGTAAGGCGTTGTCTCCCGGCCCAGAACGGGGAGCGGATAGTGAAGTCGTAGGCGGAGCTCGCGTAGTCGAGCGGAGCTTGCAAGAGAGGACTAGGACCCGGGTGGGGTGCCGAACCTCTATAAAAACGCCGAGTAGATTTGTGGTTTGCATTTTTCTTTCTCTACTTGTGTATTTGTTTATTCCGCTGCGCATTTGATGGCTTAATCGAGTAGAGAATTAGGATTAGCCATTAATTAGTGGACCCATAACCCACACGATCCTACATTTGGTATCAGAGGCTTGTGCGCTAAATTACATACTTCATCGTATTTTTAGCATGGCTAGTACATCAAATCACGTAGAGGGATTGTGCAGAACTCGACCTCCTTTGCTAAATGGGTCAAATTATGATTATTGGAAGAATAGGATGAAAATATTCCTAATTTCAAATGACATTAAGTATTGGATGTTTCTCCAAAATCCATACACACCCCCAAATGAAGATGAATTAGATTCACTCGCTAGGCCCAAAATGAAAGAAATTGCGATGAACTCAAAAATAATGAACATTCTATATTGTGGGCTAAATTAGGGTGAATACAATAGAATTAGGGATTGTGTTAGTGCATATGAAATTTGGCATAGATTGCAAATGCATCATGAGGGCGATAGTGTTGAACGTTTTATATTAAACCGCAAGTGCACGGCCGCGATGAAGCGGTGGCAAGTACGGGTCGTCCTCAGGGAGGTGAGCAGCCTCTTGTTTATCAGAAATCAAGTGGCAAAAATTGGGGGAGAAAGATTGATTATCCTACTCCACACTAAACTACGCTAAGAAGTATGAAATGCGAAAGAAAGCAACAAACGATTAACTAAAACTAAACTAAGAATGAAAGAAGAGTGCTGGAATACAGAAGTGGAAAACCCCTAAGGGGTGGAGTGAGTGCACACAAGCATAGAGGTGGGTGTAGAATACATTCTTTAAGCACATGAAGGTGGTGTTTATCAAGCATAGGAAGTGTCTAAATGTTATGGCAAAACCTATCAATCTATTCACCAACTTGGTTGATTAACATTTACATATGCAAGTTGTTTATTTCAGAACCTAAACAAGCATGAGAGGTGTCTAATCATTTTGGCAAAACTCATCAAGTTATAAATTCTATCCTAAACAAGCAAGCATACATTCATGTTTTATCAACACATCAAAAAAATAAAGCATTCATCCCATTCTCTAATGCATGTATGTACATCTACTCCACCCCCAAAGGGGAAGGAACTACTCACTAAACATTACACTAATTATTAAACTAAGCAAAGAAAGCATATTAAAAGTAAGCTAGAAAAACAAGACGATTAAACTAAAACATGCACAAACAATAAAAGAAGCATAAACAAACATTGAAAGAAACACAAAACTTTATTGATAAAATGACTCACATTTCAAGTAGCATCCTCCTACTTTAGTGTGTGCTTCAAGGCCTCACTTCTAGTCGGAAGAATAGCCACTTAAAATATGGAGTGATTACAATAGAAGGTGAAGAGTTCTATTTATAGCCAAAGAAAAAGCCACTCCGGGACAATCCTCCGATGTGGGACTAAACCAATACCAAAAATGGACTAAATATACACCACTACGTAACACAGAGAAATCTTAGCGGAATTGGGCCCAAAGTGACCGTCAATTAGCGGTCGTGGACCGCCAATTGGCGGTCTAAAAAGTCCGGATCCATCTGGAATTTGTGCTGGACTTTGCTTAGTGTATTTGGTGGTCTTCGATGCATCTACTTCGTTTATTGGAGCTCCGACCCGAATAGAATTGCCAAAATACTCCCCATGATGGTGTGGAGTATTCTGGTTTGCTCTTAGGTCCTTCTGTCTTGCGTTCAGGCCCTTCTCCCTTGCATCTTGGTCCCTAGATCTCACAACTTAGTCCTTTTGCCCAGCTTTTGGGTCCTTTTATGCTTCATCTCTTCAAACCTATTTATTCTTGAAAACTAAACATAAAACTCGTGACATATCATTGTTTAGGTGAAAGATAATGGATATAAGATACAAATATGAGCATGAAATGATGTCAATCAAATACCCCGAGCAAAACAAAGAAAAGCATGCGAAAACACAAGAAATCCTAACTCACTTTCGTAGGAATCACGGTTGCACTTAGCACGTGCAACAAGCCGTTAAACCTCCCTGTTGCCAAGGAGGAGGAGTGTTGTCTCCTGAGGGTTTTCAGCGGATATACCCACAAAATCCGAACAAGATGCATTAATCAATCTAGCTACATGACTCGTTGGACTTATTTTGTCGGTCATGGGACGCGGTAATACTACGGGTCAACTCTATATATGTAATCGGTCCACACACTTTGCCTAATGAGTTATTCGTGAGAGTTAGTTAAGGACTTAAGTGAAAGACATGGGCAACCTTAACTTCTGAATGTGATACAATGTGTAAAGTCCATTTTGGTTCTTATTTGACTCTTTTTTTTCTTTTTTCTTTTTTTCTTTTGTTTTCTTTTTCTTTGGAGCAGTTTATTGGTTGGTGTTTGATTCTCCCAGGGTCAGGTTTTGTGCATCATTTCCCATGAGGACTTACATTATTACGTACACCTTCCCCCAAATCTCCACATAGGGCAATCCCTACCACCGTGTAACGGGAGTTCGGTCGGCGCATCCCAAGTCAGATGACTCGAAAGCACCAGGCACAAAGTGCCCTCAGACCTACTTTCCCGAGTGATAGGAGCCGTGCGAGAAGAAAGAACACCACTTATTTATCTACATGGGAACCAAAACCCCTACCACTTAAGTTTCACAAAAATAGATTAAAAGCCCTTGACTACGACAAACTTCTTTATACTAACATACACGAATTATTGACTCACTAGGTTCAGGGTGGACTTCTTTAAATGTTTGAGTGTTGAAACCCTACGATTACACGCCCCCCCGAGGGAAAACCGGGGTGCATCCTAACGACTCGATAAGACCTAAAGCCAGTAAACTAGAAATCCTAATGCATCAAGTTCAAGACAATTTTGGGAGCTTTCTTTTTACTTAGCCTCTCAACGGTTTTGCACATGCTAAACACACGCAAAACCCACAAAAACATTTTCTTTCGCAAACACATGAAGATTTTGAAAGAAATGTGAAAATTTTAAAGCACTAGGCAAGCAAAAGAAGACAAGTCACCCAAGGATCATGGCAAGCAGATATATCGATATTAAATGCGGCACACTAACATGACCCTAACAATGCACACAAAAGAAAACAAAAAAATCAAAATAAAAGACTCGACTATGTACACACGTAAAACACCCCCCCACACCTACATGCATTGTCCTCAATGAATGTGAACAAGATACTACATGGATATATGCATGAAAAAGTAAAGATCTCACCAACATGAAGTACAAAGGGACGTTCAGGGTCATGTTGATGGACACAAACCCAAATTCCCTTAAAACCTGTGAGAAGCTGAAGAAGGGAGATAAATACGCGAAGAAAGTGAGCCCAAGTACACAAGGGTTGGGGCCCACAACAATCGATGCTCACTGAAGGAGTCTTTTATTACACACTTTTCTTTTTTTTTCTTTTTTTTCCTTTTTTGTTTTTGTTTTTGTTTTATTTTTTTACAAGATATATACATCAACCAAGATATTCTCATAATCATTTGGTCAAGTAACATCAAATGAGAACATCAAGTTTTGAGGACCAGAGACTTGCCGAGATGGGCAAACTTCACTTGTACTCTGAGGTGTCATGAGGGGTGAAAGGTCAAAGCTGAACGGCTCGAACCCCTCATGATATTGGTTGGGTGTGGGCAACAAAGAATGAAGTTGTGTTGCCTCAGTAGGGTTTAGTTTCTCATCGAACAAAACCCTCCAACCAATAGGCGGGCGCATCAGACTGAGTTCCTCAAGCTCATTCGATGGATGCAGCAGACCTGCATGACTAAGAATGGGGTTTCTCCCCAAGTCATCCAACAAGGACCTCCCACCATCATTTAGATCATCAAGCATAAGCTCGGTCATAGGTGAGTCCTTGTTGGAGTCACGATGAAGCTCAAATGGCTCAGTGGCCAAAGGACATCAGATAGAGACACCTTCTGGTATAGGCATATGAATAGGTGTCTCACTCTCACTAGTACTCTCAACTGAATCATGCAATGAACACTCCCTTTGGAAATTCATGTTCGAGCCCAGCTCACTCTGTTGCATTGCGAAGACAGGCAATGAGTTTTCGTTGGGACCACGAACATTCTCAACGGGTTGCATTGGGGTTAGGGGTGTTCGTTGATTTTGTGGTGCTTTCTCCAATTGGCGGATGAGATTTAGATTTAAAGGTTCATCCATGGGTTCCTGTTGCCTACCAGAGTTGAACACATGAAACTCGGCACTCATGTTACCGAATGAGAGCTTCATGAGACCATTTCTACAATTAATCAAGGCATTGGAGGTTGCCAGAAATGGTCTACCCAAAATCAAAGGTATTTGAGAGTGGGTGTTTGCAACAGGATTGGTATCGAGGACAACAAAATCGACTGGAAATATAAAATCCCCAACTTTGATAAGCACGTCCTCGATAATCCCCTTTGGAATACGAATGGATCTATCTGCCAATTGGAGGGTGATCTTAGTTGGTTTCAATTCTCCCAAGTTCAACTGTTGATAAAAAGAGAATGGGAGGAGGCTGACCGCTGATCCTAAATCAAGCAAAACATTGCTCATTCTAGTGTCCCCTATCGTACACTGAATAGTAGGACACCCAGGGTCCTTGTATTTTGTGTAGGTGGGATTGGACAAAAGTGAGCTGATATTTGCAGCCAAGAATACTTTCTTAGGAACATTGGTCTTCCTCTTGGTTGTGCAGAGATCCTTCAACACTTTGGCATATTGAGGTGTTTGTTGGATGACATCCAACAAGGGGATGTTAACCTTTACTTGCTTAAACACCTCTAATATCTTGTCCATGTTGTCACTCTGCTTTTTGGTTAACCTACTTGGATAAGGAGCTTTTGGCAGGTAGGTTTTCTGTGGTGCCTGAGAAGAAGGAAGTGTTGGTGTATTACCCTCACCCTCAGCTTCCTCTTCACCACCATTCCCACTGAGGGGCTGCATAGATGGTGGTGGGTGTGGCAAGGAAATGTGATTGTCAACCTGTTTCCCATTCCGTAAGGTAACAATGGCATTGACATGGTGAACAGGTTCCTCCACATGGTTCACTTGCCTCCCCCGAGGTACCACATTCTCATTTTGCATGTGTTGTTGCTGTAAATACGGGGGTTAGACATGGTTCGCTCTCTCTTGTACAGACTGAGCCCATTGGCTTATCTGAAGCAAAAGAGATTTGATGGTCTGCTGATTTGAAGTGAGAACTTGACTTGTGGTAGACATAAAAAATTTCATTGAGTTTTCAAGTCCACGAGTCAAGGTCTCAAACGAATTGAATCGGGTTTCCATATTGTTGGAATTTGGGAAACCCGATTGATTGGTGGTTTGCGCTTGGGGTGGCTGATAGGAATGTGCATGCATGGGAGGTTGGTGTGATTGGTAAGGTGGTCTAGAGGAGTTTGAAGGACCGCCCTGGGAATTAGTTTTGTTCCATGAAAAATTGGGGTGGTTCCTCCATCCAGGATTATAAGATGATGAGTATGGGTCATTCCTAGCTCTGTCATAGATGGCATTGACACGCTCCATCTCAGGAGGAATAGACACACACTCGCTTTCTAGATGACCTATCCTACCACATGAATGACATGGAACTGGACTAGATATGGACATGTGAGGTGCACCCTGTTGGTTTTGGAGCTCAATCGAATCCATACGGCGCATTAAGGCCGCCATGCGCGCCTCGGTGGTCGTAGTGGTATCGACAACAAATGCGGCACCCAATCTGGTCGCGTTTGCATTCGCGATCCTTGCTCCTATACTAGATGATGCAGGTGGTTCCCTCACACTCTCCCATTGCATGGTTTTCTCAGCGAGGTCTTCTGGGAAGGCCCATGCCTCCCTTTCATCCTTTCCCAAGAACTCTCCTTGACACATGGACTCAAGGAGCGTTCGGGACGGGATTTTAAGACCCTCATCCACAATCTGACAAAGGTGCCACAACTCAATGCCATGGTGAGGGCACGAGGATAGTAGCTTTTTGAACCTCTCTAGATATGCATGAAATGGTTCGGTCTCATGTTGATAGAACGAATTGATTTCGTTCCTCAATTTTTGAGTCCGATGATTTGGAAAGTATTTCTTGAGGAATGCAGATTGAAACTCATCTCAAGTCTTAAAGGCTTTCGCCTGGTTGCTGTACAACCACTTTTTGGCGTCATCCTTCAGCGCAAAGGGGACAAGCCTAAGATGGATGGAATCTGTGCTAAGTTGTTGCAGCTTGAACATAGCACAGACCTCCTCAAATTCCCTGAGAAAGATATAAGGGTCACCCTTCCCAGTGAAGCGAGGGAGCATGGAAATAAACTGAGGCTTAACCTCAAAATGGTCCCCATTAGCCTCTGGTAAAACCCCTAAGGGGTGGAGTGAGTGCACACAAGCAAAGAGGTGGGTGTAGAATACATTCTTTAAGCACATGAAGGTGGTGTTTATCAAGCATAGGAAGTGTCTAAATGTTATGGCAAAACCTATCAATCTATTCACCAACTTGGTTGATTAACATTTACATATGCAAGTTGTTTATTTCAGAACCTAAACAAGCATGAGAGGTGTCTAATCATTTTGGAAAAACTCAACAAGTTATAAATTCTATCCTAAACAAGCAAGCATACATTCATGTTTTATCAACACATCAAAAAAATAAAGCATTCATCCCATTCTCTAATGCATGTATGTACATCTACTCCACCCCCAAAGGGGAAGGAACTACTCACTAAACATTACACTAATTATTAAACTAAGCAAAGAAAGCATATTAAAAGTAAGCTAGAAATACAAGACGATTAAACTAAAACATGCACAAACAATAAAAGAATCATAAACAAACAATGAAAGAAACACAAAACTTTATTGATAAAATGACTCACATTTCAAGTAGCATCCTCCTACTTTAGTGTGTGCTTCAAGGCCTCACTTCTAGTAGGAAGAATAGCCACTTAAAATATGGAGTGATTACAATAGAAGGTGAAGAGTTCTATTTATAGCCAAAGAAAAAGCCACTCCGGGACAATCCTCCGATGTGGGACTAAACCAATACCAAAAATGGACTAAATATACACTAATACGTAACCCAGAGAAATCTTAGCGGATTTGGGCCCAAAGTGACCGCCAATGAGCGGTCTTGGACCGCCAATTGGCGGTCTAAAAACTCCGGATCCATCTGGAATTTGTGCTGGACTTTGCTTAGTGTATTTGGTGGTCTTAGATGCATCTACTTCGTTTATTGGAGCTCCGACCCGAATAGAATTGTCAAAATACTCCGCATGATGGTGTGGAGTATTCTGGTTTGCTCTTAGGTCCTTCTGTCTTGCGTTCAGGTCCTTCTCCCTTGCATCTTGGTCCCTAGATCTCACAATTCAGTCTTTTTTCCCAGCTTTTGGGTCCTTTTATGCTTCATCTCTTCAGACCTATTTATTCCTGAAAACTAAACATAAAACTCGTGACATAGCATTGTTTAGGTGAAAGATAATGGATATAAGATACAAATATGAGCATGAAATGATGTCAATCAAATAGCAAAACTAAGAAAACCCGTATTAGTCTCCTCATGCATAAATATGAAATATTTTCTATGCAAATCGGTGAGAACATAAGCGAAATGAACACTCGCTTCACCAATATTACTAACTCTCTTTTGGTTCTTGGAAGAAAAATCAATGAAGGAGAGATGACTAGGAAGTTCCTCCGGTCACTTAGCATCGATTGGGAAGATAAAGTCGTCGCAATTGAAGAGGCACACGATCTTTCAAAATTAAAGATGGAGGAACTCGTTGCAAATCTCATGGCTTATGAGCTCCAAATTAACCATCGGAAGGAGAAGGAAGCCTCCAAGAACAAATTCACCTTGGGATTACATGCAAATATTGACCAACCAAGGAGAAGTGTAGAAGATGAGGACATCGAAGTCCTAGCAAAAGACTTCTTCAAATACCTCAAGAAGGATAAAGGAGAAAAGAGTGAAAGAAGAGGTAGAAGAAGTGAGAAAAGAGAAAAGGAGAAGGAGATGGAAGAGAGTGAAAATGAGAGAAAAGAAGGGGAGAAGAAGAAGGAGAGAAGGGAGAGGAGAAGAGAAAAGGAGAAGAGCAAGAGAAGAGAAAGGAAAGAGGAAGCACACAAGGCTACATGGGATGATTCTTCATCACCATCATCATCGTCGTCTTCCTTGCAAAGTCGAAGAGAGGTGGCTCACTCATGCTTCATGGCTATTGAAGATGATCAAAGTAAGGTAGAATCTGACTCTTGCTCTAATAATTCATGCTCAACTAAGTCGTATTATAGTGATAGCTCACATTCTAGTGTTAATGAAGAAACTTATACACATGATGAGCTTCAAAATGCATTTCATGACTTAGTTAAACAATATGAGATCATTTGTGATAAAAACAAGAATGCTAGATAGTTAGTCAAAGATCTCCAAAGCCAAATTGAAACATGCATGAATGAGAAGAATGAGGTGATTGCTAAATTTGAAAAGAATGCATCAAATATTGATAAATTAAAAGCAACACCCATAGATTGTGATCAACTAAACCTTCAAGCTTGTAATTTGCAATTAAGAAAAGATTTAGAAAGATTCACAAATGGAACTCATATGCTCAACATGTTATTAGGTAGTCAAAGGCAATCCTTGCAAAAACATGGTTTAGGTTACAATTCAAAATTAAAAAACCATCTATCTCACACTACACTAAATGGCAAGCATATGTTCATTAACCACAGTTCCTCAAGTGTGTGGGCTCCTAAAACCAAAATGGTTTGGGTTCCCAAAGCTAACATTCAAGGACCCAAAGTTGTTTGGGTACCAAAATCTACACTTGTAGGTGCTTGAGGAGGAGATTGGTGGTGACCGGGTGAGCCAAAGCGTCGAATTCGAATCCGGTTGCATCACCAAGTCAAGATTGGAGCTAATCAATATTCAAGTTTGGTATAAAATTTCTATCATTAAATTTTCTGAAAAATGAGCTCTAATCTAGTATATATGCTTAATTGTCATATCTTTAGAAGTTTAATTCATTGCAAATCATTAACCCTATTCATTGCAAATCATATATCACATCCATTGATTATAAATCTCAAATTTTGAATGGATGTTAGAATAAGGCTTGAGTAGAAACTTAAATGAATTTAACTTGTATCATACTCATTGTTTCCATTTAGCCTTATTGATAGGGGGAGCTTAAATGTTATATCTTTTATTAGAGTAATGAAGTGCAAAATTTAGGGGGAGCAACTTCATTACAATTGACATCCTATATTGAACTTAAATAGTTATATAATTGTCAATGGGGGAGAAATCTCATTACATATTTTACATTGATTATTGTTTTTGATGGATGTCAAAGGAGGAGAGATAATTAAGGGAAGTAATTAAGGGGGTTACTTGAAAATCATGTAAAAATGAACAAAAACTATGCACATCCATAGGGGGAGCATTTATATGCATAGTTTACACTTAAAATTTTCAAGTATTAAGATATAGGTTGCCATCATCAAAAAGGGGGAGATTGTTGGCTTTTTGGCCTTAATCCTTGTTTTGATGATTTAATCAACCTAATCTTAATCATAAGTAATGTAGAGTAGCACACATATTGCATTGCATATATATTGCATGTGCTAACCTCTACATGTGATCAAGACTCAAGGAAGAAAGGAAAATCAAGTCAAGACATGTAATCAAGCTCTTTTGAAGACATGTATTTTGTATTTTCTTTGAGTCTTAGGAACTTGTGTAAATTGAGCATACTTGAGCTAAAATCAACCTAAACACACACTAGGTTCCCTATAGAAGTCACACACAAAATTTCACATTATTTGGACTTCAATAGATCACCCAAACTTAGACCGGAAAACACTAAACCTGAACCCTAACTGTCTGCCCACATTCGGTCGACCGTAATAGGCCGTTCGGTCGACCGGATGATCAGAGTATTCTGTTTTGTGTTTCCCTGTCTAATTTCGGTCGACCGTTTGAACTCACTTTTCTGACCGTTATTTTTTTCGTATATACCCAACGGTCGTATTCGTATTAAAACAAAATACACCCCCATATACTTTACCAACGGTCGAACCATCAACCTTGTCCGGTCGACCGTTTAATCTTGTCAAAAATTCCCTGCTATCGGTCGATACTATTTCGTTCAACCGATCCTAACTTCCCTCTACCGAAATGTAAGTTCGGTCGACCGGTAACCCTGTTCGGTCGACCGTTTATTTAATAAACTTAGGTGTTTAGTCGACCTTTCCATATTTCGGTCGACTGTGTCTTTAACGAACCTAAGAGTTCGGTCGACCGTTGCACCTTTCGGTCGACCGTTTCTGCACAGATTTGCAGCCCGATTTTCGGCTTTTTGTGCTTTGCACAAAACCCAATAAAATCTTGTCCAAACGGCTAGAAATCTTTAGGAGCTTATAAATAGAGGATCAAGACTTGTTGTTAACACAACTCTCCAACTCCAATTGTCCCAATACATTAGAGAGAAACCTCAATCCTCAAAGCTCCCATTTCTACACTCCATAAGCCTAAACTATACACACTTGATCAATTACTCATCCTACTCGAAGTGTGCTCAATTAGAGAGTGAATCCCACTCAGTTACAAAGATTGTCAAAAGAGTATAGACTTCGGTGAGAGCCTGAAGTGATCCTTCTCGGATTGTGAGAAGAGGATTCCAAGCTCGGTGAGGGTTGTTGATCTCCCGACCTGGAACGGGGAGCGGATAGTGAAGTCGTAGGCGGAGCTCGCGGAGTCGAGCGGAGCTTGCAAGAGAGGACTAGGACCCGGGTGGGGTGTCGAACCTCTATAAAAATGTCGAGTCGATTTGTGGTTTGCATTTTTCTTTCTCTACTAGTGTATTTGTTTATTCCGCTGTGCATTTGATTGCTTAATCGAGTAGAGAATTAGGATTAGCCATTAATTAGTGGACCCATAACCCACACGATCCTACAATTACTACTTTTGAAATTGTAATTGTTTGACATTTGAAATTATGGCAATAAATTTTAAATTTTAAAGAACAATTTGTTCTACTCTTTAAACCTCAAAAAGGTTCCTTTAAACCACTAGCCTGTGCTTTAAAGGACACATATCCTTTCAAGGACATCTATGTCATTTAAAATACTTGCATGTTCATTATGTCAAAAGAGTCCTTAAAGGACAAGTGTGTCCGTTAAAGGTTTGGATTGCCCTTTAAAGCATGAATCTCTCCCTGAAACTCAGAAGATGGTTCAAATTCTTTCTGCCTCCTAATAAGGTGTCCTTTAAAGGACACATGTGTCCTTTAAAGTGCACACTTGTTTGTTCTCTAAACTCAAAAGGGTGCTTTCCGCTTAAAGGACACTAATGTCCCTCAAAGGACAAATATGTCTGCTAAACGACGAGTCATTTAAAGTATGAGACTATTAAAGGACTGATTTGTCCTTTAAAGGGCCCTTATGTCATTTAACAGGCACATATGTTCTTTAAAGGGCACAAACGTAAGGGACATGTCACGTCGGATTACAAACTTCAAACCAATATGTTTTCTTATAAATCTCTCAATTAATCTCATACAATAAAAAAACCTAGTTGCACAATATTCACTTTAATTGCTGCCACAACAAATATATCCTCTGAAGCTGGCCATTCACCTGGACAAAAAACAAGAATAAACTCAATGTACATTGTAAGATGGGTCAATTCATAAACACAATTACCTCCTGAGTTGTTAACATAAACTAATAAAACACTAGGTTAACCTTTAAGATTTGCTTTTTAGTGTTTTGTTATCTGGATCTTCGATCCATATACCTTCATGATCCTCCCCAATAAGTAATATATCAGCATTTCTATCCTCATTGATTGGCTTCAATTCAGGCACTTGTCTTGAAAATGGGGAATTTCTTCAATTCAGGCACTTTCTAAAGCGACTAACCAGTGGTTATCACAGGGGTCTATTACATAAAATTCTATTTTGCTTGAGATGCCAAAATAAAAAGTTCTTCCTTGAATCCTGGTATTTTAAGGTTCACCATGGTAAATCCCAACTCATCCACTTGAAGCCCATTGCTATTGTCCACCCACTTGCTTTTAAATACTACCATATCGAATTGGGTGAAGTTCAACACCAATATGTTTTGACCTCTCTTACTGGCAAACTTTAGAAATTAGACATTGTATTGACGTAATCCATAAAGAAAATAATGTTTGTGATAGTTTACTGGGAACTCTTCTAAACATACCTGGTAATAGAGAAGATGGTTATAAAGCCAGACTTGATCTAGTAGAAGTTGGTATATGGGAAATATAGCATCGAAGGATAATGGGACTATAAATTTGAACACGAGTTTGTTACAAATTGTCCAGAAAAGAGAATATAACTTTATGTCAAAGTCTACTGTGTTAAAATGACGCAGGGCCGGGTATTCTTCAAATAATAGTAGTCTAGTTTCGATGAAGGATTTGAAAAAACTTGGTTTGAAGTCTCATATTGCCATGTATTGTTGCAACAACTTCTGTCTATTTCTATTAGATCTACATCGCCGACATATGTCACACATATAATTATCAAACTTTGTTTATTTGTTAACAAGATTTGTAGCAAAGTACTTGATCCGAACTACTTGGACATGTTGCAACATGAAGTGGTTATTACAATATGTCAGTTGGATTTGTACTTGACCCCATCGTTTTTTGACATCATGGTGCATTTGGTTCTATAACTAGTCCAACAAATTAAATTAGCTGGACTGGTATTTCTGAGGTGGAGGTATCGTTTCGAGCAGTACATGGGTGTGGTGAAAGGTTATTATAACAATAGACGGATGCCCGATGCCACCATAGTTGAAGACTACATAGCCCAGGAGGTTATTGGGTTCTGTAATGAGTACTTGACTCATACAAAAAAGTGTTGTACTTCCTAATAATCGTCAGGAAGACAGGGTTGGAGGTAAAGGTACACATTGTGCAAAGTTGATAATTCCAAAGGGTGAGGATCTCTTTATGGCATATTTTTATGTGTTGTGCAATTCCGATGAAGTTTAGTCTTTTTTGGAAGAGCACGCCCCTAATGAAGGAAAAACATCCTACATGGAATGTTCAACAAAGAGTTAATGGTAACATTAAATCATTCATTGATTGGTTCAAGAAAATGGTGTACAACCATAATATTTCTGAGACTTTGAAGTTGTTTCCCTATAGGCCTAATCCTATTGTAACATCTTATAGTGGTTACAATGTCAATTGATACTTCTTGTACACCAAAATGGAAGACGATAAAAGCATAATACAAAATAGCAGTGTCAATTTAGTTTGCTGGAGCTTTTATATCTCTAGTTCGAAAGATAAAATCCTATATATGCAGAGATGTCATACTATGGTGAAATTGAAGATATATGGGTGTTGAACTTCTCCCAATTTGATGTCGCATTATTTAAATGCAAGTGGGTGGACATTAACAACGGCCTTCGGGTGGATGAGTTGAGATTTACCCTAGTGAACCATAACAAACCAGGATTAAAGGAACAACCTTTTATTTCGCATCTCAAGCAAAACAATATTTTATGCAGCAAACCCCAATGATAATCGTTGGTCAGTCATTTTAGAAGGAAAATGGGAGTATTTCTCAACAAAGTGATAATGATATTGAAGAAAGTGCCCCATTTTAAAAACAAGTGCTTGAATTGAAACCAGTTGATGATGATAGAAATGCTGATAAATTACTTATTCGGGAGGATCATATTGAAGGAATATGGATCGATGGTCTTGATAATGAAAAACGAAAAAAAACGCATAGGTTAACCTCGTGTTTTATTTCTTTATGTTAAGAACTCATGAGTAAATTGTGTTTATGAACTGACCTAGCTTACAATGTACATTGAGTTTATTCTTCCTTTTTCAAGTGAATGGCCCTGCTTCCAAGGATACATTTGTTGTGGCAGCAATTAAAGTGAATGTTGTGCAACTTGATTTTTAAATTGCATGAGATTAGATGAGAAATTTATAAGAAAACATATTTTTGCCCAGAAATCAATTTAAAATTATATCATAGTGAAAGATGACATCGTGGAGTTCATAATCGAGAATTACCATGAGGAAGGATACTTCAGACTTGGGAACAAAGTGGTGAATCTGAAGGCCACCGACGTCGCCGTGATATTGGGACTGCGTCTAGGCGAAGTGCCAGTTGACACAACTAAGGAGTCATTAATGCAACGGCAAGGTTGGTAATTGGAGATGTTAGAGTTTGGAATAAAACTGACCAAAATGAAGGCAAGTAGAGAAGAGGAAGAGCATGTCAAACTTCTCTGTTATCTTTGTTTCGGTACCATCCTTTCATGCGACCGTTCACATTGAGGAAATGAGATAGTACGTCTGGGCGGAGCTGGTTTTCAAGGACCTGACTACGAAAATAAAAAAGGCCAGTGGAGATATGAAGAGAAGGACATCTACCATCATAGTTACCCGTGGTAAGGAAAACGTAGACGGATGCGTGGTCATACTTCAGGTAAAAAAATAACAATTCAATCAATGTCCCTCATTTTATGATACCTTTGACACGAGATATCTACAAGTTAATGTAGGTGTGGCTCTGTGCGTAGATAAAAATAGAGAATGAGATGTCATCGTGCTTCCTGATTCGATTAAAGTTTAATACCGCAAGTGCACGACTGCGTTGAAGCAGTGAAAAGTACATGTCAAGTCCATAGAGAGGTGTGTCAACTCTGATTCTTCAGAAATTAAGTGGAAAATAAACGGGCAAAGAAGTTTGATTAAACTAAACTATAGGCTACAATAAACAAAGAATTAACCAACAAGAAGGAGAAAAGCTTGAATGGAAAACTAAGCAACTAGTAAAGCAAGATTAAACTCAGTAAGGAAAATCCCCAAGGGGTGGAGTGTGCGTACACATGTGATAAGGTAGTGAAGAATGAATCAATAAGGCACAAGTGTAGGTTGTGTTTTCATGCATAGGAAGTACCTAATGGTTGTGGCAAAACCTATCATTCCAATCACTAACCTATTGAATAACATGAGAATAAAAAAGTTGGTTATTAAGAGCCTTAAGAAGCATGGGAAATACCTAATAGTTATGAGAAAACCCATCAAGTTAAGTTTTCTCATTTAAACAAACAAGCATACATTCACATTCATCACATATTGCAGAAGATAACATTCATTCTCATTCTTCATTACATGTATAAACATCATCTCCACCCCCAAAGGAGGATGGAACTACTCACTATGCATTAAGCTAACAATTATTCGAGCGAAGGGAAACATTATACCTAATTATACTAAGATTAAGGAAACAACAGTAAGCTAAATATGAAAGCATTAAAAGGGACAACATTAAACCAAAACTAAGAAAATATTTCATTTACATGACTCACATTACAAGTAGCATTCTTCTCCATTTGAGTTTTACTCCAAGGCTTTACTCCAAGTAGAGAGAATGGCTACCAAGCAATGGGTAGTATTAGAAAGGAGGAAGAAGTGTTCTATTTATAAGCATGAAAAAGGCAACTGGGGACAATCCCCTGGTGTGGAACAAATGAAACTTCTACAAATGCATACGAACAACATAATACACACCCACGAGAAGACCAGGTCGGATCCTGAGCATATTGGACCGCCAATTTGCTCTCTAGGGCCGCCAATTGGCGGTCACTTTTTGTCAGATTCGACCCGATTTCTGTTGGTTTCTTTACTACTTTAATTCTCCACGTGGGGTGCACCCATATTGGTTTTTTGAGTCTGCTACCAAATCTAATTGCCAAAATACTCCTCATGATGGTGTGGAGTTTCTCAGTTTGCTAATTGGTCCCTTTGGGCTTACGTCCAGGTTCATCCATCTTGCAGATGGGTCCTTGTGCATGATAGAGAGGTCCATTTTGCTCCATTTAAGTCATTTCTTCTGACGTTTTAGCCCCTTTTCTCTTCCCTTCTCTAATTTATTACCTAATACCTGAAATATAACAACAAATACTCGAGTAGCACAATATTGTGGTAAAATTAAGAATATATAACATGAATATGATGCATGATATGCTACTGATCACTTCCCACGTCCAAGGTTGAAGTACGCAAATATCTACACCAATGAAATGGTATGTGTCCTTTTAAACCCTTGGAAACAAAATTTTCATTTGAAAACAACAAAATTTGTCCTTCAATTTCTACTACATTCATTTAGAATTCGTCATATTGATGACATTACATGATATTAAACATGAAAAAACAATGAATCTTGAATTCACCAAATCTTGAATTCATTGGTGTAGAATAAGAAGAAACACAAGACAAGACAAGGGGGGATGACGAAGAAAAAAAGAAAATGGAAGAGGAGGAAGAGATGGCAAGAAAAGTAGTAGAGGACGATAGGAAAAGAAGGAAAGAGGAGAAGGCAATGAAAGAAGTAGATGAGGAGAGGAAGAGGTGGGTTTAGGCTTTCAGGCGGTTGATGCTTGCTCTGGGGATAGCTAGGGGATGGTCGTGGCTGGTCGGGAATGGTTGAGGCCCAATAGGAAACTGGGAGCAAAAATTTGGATGGTTCCAAGTTGGGCTAAAATTCCTAGCACACAAATGAAAATTACTGCAGGTAAAAAGTTATTACTTAAAAGTGATATCGACTTCAAACGCTGCCCTTTCAAACCTACAAATTTGTCATTTAAAACACAAAATCATCCTCAAAAAATCGGTCCCTATTTTAAAGGACACACGTACCTATAACATCGAATGTGTTCTTCTAAAAAAAATGTCCTAACAAAGGCAACTTATGTCTTGTAAAGGACATTTGAGTCCTTTAAATAACAATTGTGTCCTTTAAACCCCAAGTTTGTCCATTAAAATCGAGTGTGTTATTTATTCATTTAAAGCACAACCTTATCATACTTCTTATAAAAAGGGTATGTCACGTCAGCCATTAACATAACATTAGGCATATTATATAAGTTTCTTTATTAAAACACAAAACATGCCAAAAAAGGATATACACGATAGATTAGTCTTATATCAACTGAATGCATTTTGGTTGTCAGAACTGGTGATTCTAGATAGTGATATCGGTGGACCGATATGTGTTTGGTCATCGGTCTACCACATTTTAGTGAACATATTTTTTTTGGTAGACCGCATATGATGCATTTTTACCCTTTCGTTGCTTTCTGACACAAACATTAAAAAAAGAAAAGAAAACATAGCCATGGATTCCCAGGGTTGTGTCCTTCAAAGGACAAATATGTCCCACGAAGGATAGTTATGTGTGCTCCAAACGACTGTGTCCTCTGAAGCAAACTTGTGTCCCTCTAAGTACAGGGCCGCATGCTCCATAGGTCATTGTCTTTTATGGGACACCATACGTGCTCAAAGGACCGTGTCCTTCAAAAGACAAACTTGTCCCACAAAGGACACGTAAGCGTGCTACAAAGTACCATGTTTTTCGATTGACAAATCTGTCCCACCATGTACACGGGTGACCTTATTAAAGTATAAAAGTAGGAAATCATATACACATACAAGAGGGCATAGGTGTACTATTGAAACTACTATAAATTACAAAAAATGAATAAAATTAGTGTACTATTCCACAATCTTACTCTGCAAGCTTCCCAATGAAGTTATTTAACATGAGTTGTTTTCAGCGAACATGGGATGTTAGCTATGGTAGAACTTTTTACGTGGACAACCTACATGTTGAATCTTATGGCATCGTAGAATCCAAGGCAAGTTTACTGAAGATTATTCAAACATAGGTTATTTAGAATAATTTCATTCATATTCTAAGTTTATTTGTTGTTATTAAAGGTTTGAATCCATTTTTGAAACTTTACATATTTTGGTTGGGGCCTTGAGGTGTCTCAATCTAGTTTGGTCGCCGAAGGCCTACAACAAAAAAGAAAGTAAATTGGCTTGTCATGAATGTAAGATGATTCAGTAATGTTTGTTTTGATATATGCATTATACTTTGTATTAATTTTGTTGTGTTAGTAATATACATGACATCTTAATTTTAGTACCATAAACAAGTTGGAATCAGTGAATGCGGTTACAGCATAATGAGGTATATAGAAGAACTTGCTGGGAAGGGAGTGACAGCGGGAGATTTAAGATTAGTATATTTTGATATGGATCTTATGTTACGTTGATTGGTAGCATATCATACATCACATTCATGTTATATGTCCTTTATTTTAATCCAAAATTGTGCTACTCAAGTGTTTGTGTAGTGTTTAGGGTGTTAGGTAATAAAGAAGAAAAATGGAGAAAAAAAGGACTTGAATGCAACAAGAATGGACTTAATTGAAGACTTCTGGACCTATTTGTAATGCACAAGGATTGGATCGCAAATCCGGAAGCACCCAAGTGAAAACCCGAAGGGACCTAATGGTGAAGTACAAAATGTTGTGACACAAGACTTGAACCAAATTTGTATTTCACCAATTAAAACCAAATTGGTTCGAGACAGTGGACTAGGGCATCACCCCACGTGCCAAACAAACAAACTTAACTGCTGGACAAAATTTAGCCGGATTAGAGCATCTGGATCCCCCAATGGTGGATTATTATCGGCCACTAGCAGATCACTATGATCCATTGGCTCTTTGATTTTGGCAACGGGTTGGATTAACCGGTCAAAGCATTCCAGAAATATCAGATTAGATTTAGAGCCGTCCGATTACGTACAAATTAATCCTAACCATATACTATTCTATAAATACCATTGTAATCCTTCCTCTCCCCTTCTTCTTCTTGTTGCCTCCATTAGTTTAGGTTTATTTTATTGTTCATTAGTAGAAAAGGAGGAGAAGAGTAAACCTTGTAATCTTTCATTTCAATCTAGTTTAATTCATGTTCTTTACATTGATGTCTTCAATTTGATACAATTTCCTTTATTGTTTGGACCTTGCTTAATCTAGTTTTCCACATTTCCGTTGTGATTTTGTGTTTTTTTATGTTTTAATTCTTGAGTTGAGAGATGGGTAGGGAGTAGTCCATCCCCATTGGGGTTGGAGAAGAAGGTGATGTGATTAAGTGATATATTAAGTATGTGTGTTAATCCAAACCTTTGAGCCGTACATGAGTTCCATAACCATTGAATGTAATTTTCACTCTTATCTTTGATGTGCTAATGCTCTTGAGTAATGCTTAGCACATGCTTAGATTAGTGGCCTATTTTATGGGGAATGATGTGGTGAGGATAAGGATGGAGTGAATATAGAGGAAAGACGACATGTGTATACATCTGCTCATGTTGGCCTCATCCTAATTAATGTCTTGTATGTTCTAATAATTGTGTTAAATCTTGTTTCCTATGGAGACATAATGGAGTTCGGTCATTATGCATTTCATGTCAGCCCCATCTCAATTATTGTCTTGTATGTTTTAATGATAATGTTTTATCTTATTTCATGTAGAGACACAATTGGATTTGGTTCTTATGGATTTTATGTATTACATGTTGTGATGAGCACCAATGAACACACACACATACACACATTCTCATTTCCGCATTCTTTCTCTTCCACCTAAGGCGTTTGTGTTTACCATTCGTTTGCTTATTTAGTAAGCATCGTAATGTAATTCCGATCTCATATCTCTCTTTTCCTTTCTGACTCAAGTATTGTGTACTCTGGCTCGCACGCGTTCCTCGTGGACACGACCCGTACTTGCCGTGTCTTCACCGATGCCATGCACTTGCGGTAATTAAAATGAACAATCGTGTGTTATATATGTTTTGTGGCACAATTTGTATGTTAATAAATAAGTTTGTTTACTTTGTAGTCACTCAAACATTCCCTTGAACCATTTTCTCAGGAAAAGATAGTCATGCACAAGAGATGTGGTCTTCTTTTCTGATTAGCCATATGATGCTGACAACTTAATTGATGAATATATGTTTATCGGGTGATGTTGTCCTCTTCAAAGTTCTTCTTATAATAGATGAATATACGTGATATATAATTGGTGCTAATTTTTAGGATTTTCAACAAGACATTCAGATCAAACCAAACTGTAAAATAGAACCTAAGTCGTTGTAGCCATATTCAATCTAGTAACTAAGAATTCTGGTTTGACATGCATAGTACGTACAGTAACAACATAGTTTATACACAATTCATATTCAAAGATGGCTGAATTGAAGGAGCATAGTTCACAATACAATAGAGTGTTCAACACGAACTTAGTTTACACCAGAAAGTTGATTTACAACACTACCTTCACTTGAACAACCTTAGAACTTCCATGTTTTTACAAGTGTATGTCTATTTCTATTGGAAGTACATATTATAATTTTTTAGATTATATATGTGTAATAGGTTAATTGATATATATATATGTGTGTGTTACATTTTTCGTATATACATTTTAAGGATCCTTGTGTAAAGTGAGATATATATATATATATGTGTCATTTCTGGAATATACATTGTGTAGAACACAATCAGATTTATATGGAACGATCAAAATGTAGTGTTATACGCCTGTATCAATACCAGGGAATTTAATGTGATGCATTTCTATTTCAATTGTTGGTATTTTTATGTGAAATTAAAAATAAATCAGAATTAAACAAAAAAATCATATAAGGACATACCACATCGCCTATTTCATAGAAACCAACGTGGAATTTTACAAAAAAAAACAATAAAGGACATACCACATTGACTCTAAAACCTTAGATGTGATTCAAATTCTAAGTTTTGCAATGAATGAATATAATGATATGACAATTAAGCATATAAAGACCTAGACTAGAACCAATTGATTGAAAAATTTAAAGGATAAGAAAATTTATACCCACTTGAAGCTTTGAATTGGTTCCAATCTCATTTGGCGATGCAACCGGATTTGAATTTGACTCTTAAGCTTGCCCGATCACCACTGATTTCCTCCTCAAGCACCTATAAATATAGATTTAGGTACCCAACCAATTTTGAGTCCTTGAATATTAGCTTTGGGAATCCAAACCATTTTGGTTTTAGGAGCCTACACACTTGAGGAACTATGCTTTACAACTAAGTGCTTTCCATTTAAGGTTGTATGAGATGCATGGTTTTTTATTTTGCATTATATCCTAAACCATGTTTTTGCAAAGATTGCCTTTGAGATCCTAATAGCATATTAAGCATCTTAGTTCCGTTTGTGAACTTTTCTAGATATTTTCTTAATTGCACATTGCAAGCATGAAGATCTAATTGTTGAACATCTATAGGTGTTGCTTTTAAATTATCAAGAGTTGATGCATTATTTTCAAGTTTAGCAAGCACCTCATTCTTCTCATGCATGATTGATTCAATTAGGCTTGGAGATCCTTGATTAGCTTTCTAGCATTCTTATTTTTATCACAAATGATCTCATATTGTTTAACTAAGTCATGGAATGCATTTTAAAACTCATCATTAGTATATGTTTCATCATTTGCACTAGAGTTTGAGCTATCACTATAATAAGACTTAGTTGAGCATGATCTAATAGAACAAGAGTTAGAGTCTACCTCACTTTGATCATCTTCAATAGCCATGAAGCATGAGTGAGCCACCTCTCTTCTACTTTGCAAGGAAGATGATGATGATGATGGTGATGAAGAATCATCCCATCTAGCCTAGTGAGCTTCCTCCTTCCTTTCACTTCTCTGGCTCTTCTCTTACTCTTCTCCTCTCCCTTCTCTCCTTTTTCTTCTCCCCTTCTCTTCTCTCATTTTCGTTGTCCTGCTTCTCCTTTTCTTTTTCTCTTTTCTCACTTCTGCTTCCTCTTCTTTCATTCTTTTCTCCCTTATCCTTCTTGAGGTATTTGAAGAAGTCTTTTGCTAGTACTTCAATGTCCTCATCTTCTACACTCCTCCTTGGTTGCTCAATGTTTTCATGTAATGACAAGAAAGGTTTTGATTGACATCATTTCATGCATATCTTTGTGTCTTATATCCATTATCTTTCACCCAAACAATGCTATGTAACGAGTTTAATGTGTAGTTTTCAGGAATAAGTAGGTTTGTGAAGGAGACACTATAAGTGGACCTAATAGCAGGGAACAAGATTGCGTTGAGAGACTCGAGGACTAAGATGCAAGATCGAAGAACCTGAATGTAAGATCGAAGGACCAATGAGAAAACAAGAATACTCCACAGCATCATGGGGAGTATTTTGGCAATTCTATTCGGCTCGGAGCTCCAGCAAGCGAAGTAGATGAATCACCGACCAACAAAGACATCCAGAAAAGCCAACACAAAACAACTGCCGGATCCAAACAATATAGACCGCCAATTGGCGGTCCAGGACCGCTAATTGGCGGTCTGTTTTGATCCGGATCCGCTAAGATTTCGTAGGGTCGCGTATTAGTGTGTATTTAAAGCTGCTCGTTTAGCGAAGGGCAAAGCTGCATAGCGAGAGGATCAGGCTGAAAAGGAAGCATTGCTCGAGCGTAGCAAGAGGGAAGGGAGAGCTCAACCAGGGAAGCAGGTGAACCAGTCTTCTTCTTCTTCTGAAGCGGAATCCAATCATGACGATAGAAGCGGAATCCCACTCTTGGGGCACAAAGGTAGGCGTTTTCTTTTGGGCATTTGTTGACACAGAAAGCCCTTCTTCTTTCCAGTCGGGCAAGCCAAACATGCACCTCCCAGAGCAGCAAGGGGAGGTCGAGCGCACTGCCCCCCCCATTTAGTCTATTTCTTGTATTTGTTTAGTCCCATACCGGGGGATTGTCCTGGATTACCTTTTGCTATGGCTATAAACAGAACTCTCCCTCCTATCTTGTACCCTATCTCTCTCTTGGTGGCCATCCTCTCTACTAGGAGTAAAACCCGTGCAGCAAACGCCCCTGGTGGAGAGAGGCTACTTGTAATTGAGTGAGTAATAATAGATGCTATCCTTTAGTTATGTTTTTTCTTTCTTAGTTTAATTTCCTTTCATATGCTTGTATGCTTCTTTAGTTTTATGTCCTTTTAGCTTCTTTAATATTTCATGTTTGCTTAGGTTAATTTCATTTCAGTAGATTTTTTTAATTTTAATGTATGTTGTAGTGTAATGATTAGTGAGTAGTTCCATCCCCATTTGGGGGGTGGAGAAATATGTGATATGATTATGTGATGTAGTAGGTGTGTGTTATCTTAATCCCTTGAGCCTTATATGATTTCCATAACCATCTAATGGGATTTTACTCTTGTCTTTGATATGCTAATGCTCTTGAATGAAGCTTAGTTTATGCTTAGATTAGTTGACCTATGTTATGGGGAATGATAAGGTGAGGATATGGATGGAATTGATGAAGGAAACATGACTTGTAGTTGCATGTGCTCTTGTTGCCTTTACCTTGGTTAATGCCTTGTATGTTTTAATGATAATGTGCTATCTTATTCCATGGGGAGGCATAGTGGGGTTTGGTCTTTATACATGAGTTCATTTAGCTTCATTCCAATTATTGTCTTGTATGTTTTAATGATATTGGGTTATCTTATTTCATGTGGAGGCAAAGTTGGATTTAGTTTTATGATTTTCATGCACTACATGTTGTGATGAGCATAATTGAACACACACACATATCTTTTTATTAACACTCTTTCTTTACCCCCTATGGGGCTTAGTTTTATTGCTTATCTTCCATTTCCTTTTTGGATTGTAGTGTAGTTTGACCATAACTCCTTTCTCTCCTTTCTTTCCCACTCGCCTTCGAACAAACTAAAGTCGACACACCTCCCTGTGGATCGACCCGTATTTGCCACCGCTTCAACGCGGCCGTGCACTTGCGGTTAATTAAAATGTATTAATCAACGACCGTTTAGTATAATACGACAAAACAAATGGTCAGAAAATTTGTTGCTACTCGGTCGATTGAAAAGGTCTGGACGGTTGACCGAACCTGGGCAGTAAAAAACTTACAAGATATATGATCACTCGGTCGACCGAACGGTCTGTTTTGGTCGACCGAATGTGGGCAGACTGTTCAGGGTTTGGTTTAGTGTTTTCTGGTCTATGTTTGGATGATCTATTGAAGTCCAGATTATATGAAATTTCGTGTCTAACTTCTATAGGGAACCTAGTGTGTGTATGAGTTGTTTTTAGCTCAAGTATGCTCAATTACACAAAGTTCCTAAGAGTGAAAGAAATACAAATTACATGTCTTCAAATGAGCTTGATTACATGTCTTGACTTGATTTCCTTTTCTTCCTTGAGTCTTGATCACCTATAGAGGTTAGAACAAAGCAATATATATGCAATGCCACATCTGTGCTACTCTACATGATCACAATTAAGATTAGGTTGATTAAATCATCAAAACATAGATTAAGGCCAAAAGGCCAACACATACCACATCGGCATATTGGCCGAAGTGATATCCCCTCCCTTACCGCGTCTACCGGACACATGTTGGTCAGCTAGGGTTGATCAACATGCTTTGGTTAGTGGGCCCACTTTATGGGGAACAATAAGGTGAGGATAAGATTAGAGTGGATACAGAGATAAGATAGACATATAATCTTGTGGTTGTCTTCAGCCTTATCTTATGTAGTGATTTGTATGTTTTAATGATGGTGATAAATCTTATTCCATGTAGAAACACACTTTGTGGCCTGCACGTTGTGGCCTGAACGTTGTTGCTTTCATAGTTCCATTGAGACTTTTGGGATCTCTGGCTTTTGACTTTCTCATTCGGCTTTGTAACCAACAACCGAGGGAGGTGAGGTATTTGGGAGTGTGGGGATTCACAGTCAGACATCGTCTAGCCTAAGGACTTATAGTTAGTATTAGGTTTGTTTTAGTCGTGTTTGCTTGCTTAGACGTCTACCCAATAACACTACCCACACAAGTTTTAAGGGTTCTTGTCTTCTCATCTGGGTCATTTTGTCCTCTACTTGTATCGTTTAGTATCGTCCTCTACTACACCATTTCTCTTAGTGTTTTAGAGTCTAGTCAAGCACTTTTATGCGAGGTTTGATTCGCCCAAGAGGGTTTGCTGGGATTGAAAGAGTTGATACTTCTTCTAAGATGGACGATCGTACAAATCCTCCATGTCCACCTTTCTCTCCAATTGAGCACGAGGTTGCTTTATGGAGTTTAGTCAATGACCTCCTCCTTCGACTCAAGAGGCGCAGGGCTTTGATCCGGATTTAGGTAGGGTTGTACCACCACCAAGTCTAGACATGAGCTACCGATGACGTTGTGGGAGCAGACCTACCCTGTGCGGTCCATACAAACGTTCTTGCATAGTTCTCCTACCTGCCTCTGGGAACAATTATGAACTGAAACCGTAGTTTGTGAGTATGCTTCCTACATTCACTGGAAATAAGGAGGATTTGTATATCTTTATACGTGAATTCAAGGTGCTATGCTCCATGTTTGAGCTCCAACAACATGATGAGGATTTAGCTCGATTGAGAATGATTTCTATATCTTTATACGTGAATTGAAGTAGATATGATCCATTTTGAGCTCCATAAACCTGATGAGGAATTAATGCGATTGAGAATGTTTTCTTTGGCATTGAAGGATAACGCAAAAAGTGGATGTACAGCCTTCCGGCAAACTCGATTCAGTCTTGGGAGGAGTTTGTGACCCTTTTTCTGAAGAGGTTCTTCTCTCAGAGCATGACTCAATAGTTATGGTACCAGATTGTAGCTTCCTGTCCCCGAGTCCGCACCGGACCTAGGTCCCAATCCGTCACCCATGCGCCCACTGGCCCACAACACCCACTGATTGCCACAAAACATAAGTTGATAAGTGTTATGGTAGTAGACTCATGTCATTATATCCTACCCCAACATTCTCATATTACGCAATGTGGGAATAAACTTTGGGGTTTTACATAGATACTCCAGTCAGATTGTTTATGAGGGCCTAGACTACAACACATACACATTGCATTTGATGCAAAAATGGCTGCCATCATGTGTAGGTTAGAAAGTGTAGGGGTGGACCAAGCTCCTTTACCACTGGTCGCCAATCCCTCCAGTTGGTAGTGCGGTCTGATGGTACACCTAGACATAGAGTGTGAATACACTTCCCACG
This sequence comes from Triglochin maritima, assembly GCA_963682175.1. Classification (NCBI taxonomy): domain Eukaryota; kingdom Viridiplantae; phylum Streptophyta; class Magnoliopsida; order Alismatales; family Juncaginaceae; genus Triglochin; species Triglochin maritima. The sequence continues at coordinate 20,318,879 of OY821771.1, read as the reverse complement.
AGGCTGAGCTTGCAAATGCTATGTATCAACAATGACCTGTACGACAACACTTATAACTCGGGATGACATAACCACCCTGACTTCTCTTGGGGGTAGTAGAGGTCAAGGTCAGATCTCGCACGCTCAATCTCAACCTCCGTACTTTCACCCTCCACGCCCAACGGTGACCTACCAACCCTCACATATATTTTCTTAGTCACACACTCAATTTCAAAACCAAGCTCCATTGTCTGGCTATTCCATCCAAACTCCATCACCATAGCATGTTGACTGAAAGGTCTACATTCTAGAGAAAACCCTTCACGTGTTCATAGAGACCACCCAAACCATGATTTTGCCCACCAATACCTCGGTCAAAGCATTGGAAGTGCAAGTGAGCCAATTGGCTCAATAGTTGAGTGAGCGTGAGAGAAGTCCACTACCAAGTTAATCTTCTCAGGCAAGCATCATGCCGACAATGTGGAAAACCATCCTCCCCAACATGAATGTTGCTCATATTTTAAGATTGGGTAGGATGGTGGATGATCAAGTTGAAATGCCTGCATCTGAACCCCATAGTGACTCTCTGGAAAAGAGTCAAAAGCCTCCTAAAGAACCTATTCCTGAGGTTCAACATATTGATTGAATTCCTCAAGGTAAAGAAAAGTATGAGCATTGGGTTAAGATTTTTGAGGTACTACGACAAGTCAAAGTGAACATTCCATTGTTGGACATTGTTCAATAAATGGCAACCTATGCAAAATTCCTCAAAGATCTATGCACCCAGAAGATGCAACCTGGTTTGTTCAATGATCCTATCAGAGTTAATCTCATTGAAGACACTGATGAGATTTAGTTAATGGGCACATTCGACTCTCATCGATATTTCATTGACTTGCCTAATGACTTGGTCGTGAGAGAGGATGATCTCAAGGAATGCACTTTTAAATTCCTTGATGACGAGGCACACCTACGTGCTTACTCTTCTTATTTTGTGGCCCTTGGGCCACTTCAAATCAACTCTGAATCTAACAATGACCCACGTCCGGTAGAGCTTAAGCCGCTCCTCGATAACCTGAAGTACATATTCTTGGGGGATAATGAGACCTAACCAATAATTATTTCTTCCGATCTTCATAAAGACCAGGAAGCTACCGTTAAGTTATCACTTTTAGATAATAAAGAGGTTATCAGGTGGTCTTTGAAGGATATTAAGGGAATAATCCCTAGTATAATGCAACAACGATTGCACATGGAAAAGGATTCTCTGCCTTGCCAGGACCGACAACTATGGCAAAATCATGTTCTTAAAGAGGTTGGCCGAAAGGAAGTGCTCAAACGCTTGGATAATCGTATAATTTAATCTATTTTGGATAGTTCGTGGATAAGTCCAATACATGTGATTCCGAAGAATTCTCGCATGACTGTCGTGGAAAATGAGCAAAATGTGATTGGACCAACTCATCTCCAAAATGGGCTAGCGAGTTTGCGTTGATTATCGAAAGCTCTATGCAACTATGCAGAAAGATTATTTTCCTCTTCCATTCATGGACCAGATGTTGAAAAGTTGGTTGAACATGAGTATTATTGTTTTCTTGATGGATAGACCGGTTACAACCCGATTCCCATTGTCTTAGAAGATCACTTTTACATGTCCATTTGGAACATTTGCTTACCATCGCAGGACTTTTGTGTTATATAACGCTCCAAGAACGTTTCAATGGTGTATGACTAGCATCTTCTCAGATATGGTAGAAAGTTTCCTTAAATCTTCATGGGCAACTTCTCCATATTTGAATCCTCCTTCAACGAATGCCTCCATCACCTGAGCCTTGTCGTTAAGCATTGTAGAGAGAAGAATCTCACTCTAAATTAGGAAAAATGATATTTTATTGTTAAGCGAGGGATCATACTTAAGCTTGTGGTCTCAAATAAGGGTATAGAGGTTGACCCTGCAAAAGTTGGGATGATTGAAAATCTTTCACCACCACGTAATGTTAAACAAATATGTGCCTTTGTAGGGCATGTAGTATTTTATAGCCAGTTCATTAAGGATTTTAGCAAGATATCTCGCCTCTCACTAAGTTATTGGGGAAAGAGGTGAGTTTTGAGTTCACACCGAAATGTCTTCATGCCTTCTTGACCTTAAAGAAAAAGTTGACTTCAACTCCCATAATTAAAGCACCATTGGGTTCTATACCATTTGACAAGATGTGTGATGCGTCAGACTTTGCTGTGCGAGAGGTTCTTGGGAAGAGAATAAACAACTTGCCTTATGTGAACTACTATGCTAGTAGAACACTCAATGATGCCCAAGTAAACTATACCATGATTGAGAAGGAATTGATGGTGATTGTATTCACTTTGGATAAATTCTAGTCACACTTGATAGGCTCTCGTGTGATAATTTATTCTGATCACACGACTATCAAGCACGTCATGGAAAAGAAAATGCTAAATCCTTGTTACTAAGATGGGTCCTGTTATTGCAGGAATTTGATTCATCCAGGATAAATAATGGTGTGAAAATGTGGTGGTTGACCACCTGCCTCATCTTGAGACACCCAACCTACATGAAAGCATGATCAATGATAGTTTTCCTAATGAGAAGTTGTTCACGATTATGGACAACCCATGGTTTGCCGATATCGTGAACTACCTTCTCACCGAGTAACTTTCTTTGGGTTGGACAATATCTAACCAAGCAAAACTAAGATCTTCAGTCGGATTTGTCCACTTGGATAACCCCTATCTAATCAAATATTGCCCTGACCAAATTTTTAGGCAGTGTGTTACATATAATGAGTTCCAAAGTGTGCTCCAATTTTGCGTGCTCAGGCATGCGGAGGACACTTTGTAGGTAAGAAAATTGGCACAAAGGGGCTCCAATTTGTACTCTACGGACCCTCACTTTTCCAAGATGCTTACAAATTTGTAATCATTGTGATAGGTTCCAGCGCCTTGTCAAAATAAGAGGGCAACATATGATGCCTTTGCAAATATTCTCGACACAATATCTTTGATATGTGTTCCATAGACTTCATGAGTCCCTTCCCAAATTCTTTTGGGAATGTTTATATTTTGGTGGTTTTTGACTATGTGTCTAAGTGGGTTGAGGCTATCTCAACTATGAGCAATGGTAACATAGTGGTCACCAAATTTTTAAGGGATATTTTTGCACGATTTGGTACACCTCGTTCCAAAATCAGTGACCCAAGCACCCACTTCCGTAATTGCTCCTTTGAAGTGCTTAAGGAAGTATTTGATCACCCACAAGCTTATGACCCTATATGATCCGCAAACTAGTGCGCAGTTGAAACTTCTCAATGCCAATTAAACCATCCTTTAGAAGATAGTTAATTCCTCACGGAAGGATTGGTCTACTAAGATGAATGACACGTTGTGCGTGTTTTGCACCGTGTATAAGACGAATTTTGGTATGTCCCCATATCGGGTAGTGTATAGCAAGGCTTGCTCTTACCCGTTTTCCTCGAGCGTCGTGTTTTCTGAGTGATGAAGAACCTAAATATCGATATTGATCAAGCAAGGGCGCAACATAAGCTCGACATCATGGAGTTGAGAAAGCTACGCAATCATGCATATGAAAATATCTAAATTCATAAGATTCAAGCTAAAATGTTTAATAATCGCATCATTATGCAAAAAATGTTGTTGTACAACTCCCACCTTCATTTGTATGAAGCTCTGCAGTCCCTGGTGAGACCCATTTGTTATGCAGACCGTATTTCCTCACGGAGTGGTTGAAATCCTGAACCCAAGTAATGGGGACGTGATGAAATGTAAAGGAAAACGCCTCAAACCTTACTTGAAAGGGGGCACCATCTGAAGTTAAGGCGGTTATGATCCTTCATAAACCTCCCTCGTGCTCAACCATTTGAATGGTTCAGATTACATATGTGTACGTATTAAAAAACAAAAATAACATTGGTTGTCGTGAGTTCCACTCTCTGAGTATTCCCTTTGTTAACGTATTGTATTCCCCTCATAAGTATCTCACACATTTTGGGGAATTCTGATTGATGTCCATCAACATAACCATGAACTACCTTTTGTGCTTCACGTTGGTGAGATCTTTTCTTGTTCACGCATAATCGATGTAGTATTGTACTTATATTCATGGAGGGCAATGCATGTAGTAAGTGTGTGTGGGGGGGTGCTTTACGTATGTATATAGCCAAATTTTTTTCTTATTTTGTTTTTATTTGTACTATCTGAGTCATGATAATGTGCTGCATTTTACATTGATATATCTTGCTATACCATGATCCATGGGCAACTTACCTTCTTTTGCTTGCCTAGTGTTTTAATTTTTCCATTTCTTTCAAAATGTTCTAGTGTTTGTGGAAGAAAATGCTTTATGAGTTTTGCGTGTGTTTAGCATTTGCAGAACTGTTGAGAGGCAAAGTAAAAAAGCAAGCTCCGAGAATTGACTTGAACATGGTGCATTAGGATATCTAGTACACCGATTTTAGGTCCTATCTCTAGTCATTTGGAAGCAGCCTGACTTTCCCTTGGGCAGAGAGTAATCATAGGGTTTCAGTACCCAAATAAATAAAGAAGTCCACCGTGAAGCTAGTGAGTCTCCTTCTTTTGAAGGAATTTGTCCCTTTTAGTATAAGGAAGTTTGTTGATGTTAGGAACCCTTAAACTCTTGTTCTGAAACCTTAACCACAGGGGTTTTGGTTCATAAAGAGAAAACAAATAATATAGTATGATGTTCTCTCTTCTCGTACGGCTCCTATCACTCGAAAATTAGGTTTGAGGGGTACTTAAGACCTGGTGCTTTTGAGTCGTCTCACTTGTGATGCACCTACTAAACTCCCGTTACATGGGTGGTAGGGATCACCCTAGGTGGAGATATGGGGGATGGTGTACGTGATAGTGTAAGTCCACAGAGAAAATTATGCAAGAAACTGGACCTTGGGAAAATTAAACACCAACAAGTTTTAATTCGATGTTATAAAAAAGAAAAAAGAAAAGAAAAAAGAAAAAAATAAATAAATAAGAACGTTAATAGACTTTACACAACGTATCATTGCAAGATATTAAGGTTGCCCATGCCTTTTACATAAATCCTTAATTAACCTGTACGGATGGTTTCCTAGGCTAGGTTTGTGGACAAGATATATGTATAAAGTCAGCCCGTAGGATTACCGTGTCCATTGATTGACAAAACTAAGTCGATCGAGTCGTGTTGCTAGGTTGAATAATCCATCAATGTCCAGATTTTGTGGTTATATCCGCTGAAACCCCTCAGGAGACACCACTCCTCCTCCTTGGTGACAAGGTAGTTTAATGGTTTGTTCCATGTGTTAAGTGGAATCATGATTCCAACAAAGTGAGTTAGAATTTCCTATTTCTAATGTTTTTATTTTTATGTTTAAAAAAATCAAAAAATTACCCTCATTTGCTGACGTGGATGGTGACGTAGGGCGATTCACCGACACGTTGTCCACGTATCAGTACTCTATTCTTTAAATTCAGGTTGCGTAATCTTGTCTCGTCTTATATTGACCGTCCTAGCACAATATTTCCAAGCATTTGTCTTATATTAATAGAATGCATTTCGGTTGTCTGAACTGGTGATTCTCGTTAGGTATTTCGGTGGACCGAATTATGTTCGGTCGTACGGTTAGAACTTTTAGGTGGACCGAAATGTTTTTGGGCGACCACATACGATGGGTTTTCATTGCTTTTCGACCTTATACATTGAAAAAAGGAAAAAGAAAATTGGACATGGATTCCTAGGAGTGCACAAACAAGTGAAACAATCCTTTCCACGAGTGTCCTTTCCAAAATTCCATATGCAAATGTGGAATTAACTGTCCATATGGTTTGGAGAACCGAACCTATTGCAGTTGACCTAAGTGTTCCGGAATTTAGCCTTTAGAGCTCCGAAATGGTCATTCACACCATTAATGGACGGTTGTTGGATGCGAATTTCCCAATTCTCCCTTGATGTCTTCTATGTAAACAAGCCCCCATTCACTCTCTTTTTCATCCCTATTTTCTACAAACATTCTAAATTATTTCTTCTACTCAAATTCTTCTAATTCCTACTATCTTCACAACTTTTAAATGGCTCCTAAGATGGTTCTTACCACAAAGAAAGTGGCGGCTCCAACTAAGAAACCGACCGAGAAGAAAGACAAGAAGCCAGTCTCTGTGGTGAAGAAAACTCGTCTTAACCTGGACATTTCGTCCACCTTTATGGCACCTTCAAAGGAATTCCTAAAGTACTCTTCCCTTACTCCCATCCCACATACTCGTCCACCCAAAGGCAGAGTAGCACTTCATATCGATCGTAATTAAAGATCTCAACGAAATTGACCTCTCAACTTTTCTCGCCAAAGATAATCTTGGTGATTTCTTCCAAAACAAGCTTCCACTGAAATTTTCCTCTGAAGATTGCCGACAATTTTATGCTATCCTTTTATAAATCACCACTCAAGATGGCACTGAAAAGGCCCTCATATCCAAAATTAGTGGTGTTTCTTTTACTCTCATCGCCTTAGTACTTGGGGAGATCATCAGTCTTTCATGCATAAGAAATGACATATACGACTTCGCTTAGGAGGAGGTATGTGGCTCCAACGATCAATTTATTGATAATACCAAATCAATATTCCCACGACAACAAAAGCTCTTTGTCATGCAACTACCAATAATTGGTAAAGTCCTTTGCTGATTCATCTCCTACAATCTTTTCTTTTGCAAAGGTCATCAAGATGAACTCAGACATCGAATGATGAAATACTTATTCAATCTTTGCATTATCACTCACACAAATTGGCCTATCTTCATCATCAATCACATGTGCTATGTCTCTCGGTGCAAGCTCAATTTTCTTCCTTGTCCAATAATAATCTCCCTCTTTGGCGAACACTTCAAAGTAGTCTCCCACTCCAATTTGTCATAATCATCTCGAACCTTCATTGACAAATACACATGCAAATGGATGAAAATTGAGGAGCAACAAGCCACGGGTGAGGTACCTCCCACAAATGGAAAATACGACTCCATTGATGAACGATCCCCAAATGACAAAGAAATGTCCAATGCTCAATGTTTGTCTCCCATTTTAACCAAACCAGCGATTGACCCAGGATGGGATCCAAAATTGGCTCATGGTTGTCGACGCTACACTCATCCCTAATGGTCATCCAGTTCAGATGCTCAATGGAATCAACCCTCATGGGCTTATCGGCTCGAGAGGAATATCAATAGGAATTTCCAAGAGATCCAAGAAGTTTGTCGGCTAGTAGATGGATCCTACCAATGAATAAAACAGCTCACCGATGATTTTCTTACTTTCCAGTTGATGACGTTGAATTCACTCAACTAAATCAACAACCAAATTCATGTGATTAGAGATTCTTGCCAAGTGTTCATCGATTCTCAAAATGAGAACGTGGATTTTCTTCACAATATGAACAAGAAGGATAATTAGCACATTTGTTCATTTAATGGACCGACATGTGTTCGGTCGTCCATTTAACACATTTTGGGCGACCAAAATGTTTTCGATCGACCGCATACAATGCATTTCCATTGCTTTCCTACCTGAAATGTTGAGAACATACAAACCCGCTCCACAGAGTCAAAGGGATTCAATAAGTGAAGAGAGCCTCGTTCAAAATAAATGACTATATTGTTAGGATTGGTGGCCCTCCAATGACGATCTAAGTGAGGAAATAAAACAATAAACAAGTGATTAAACATAAGAAGATGAACCACAAATTTGATGTCGGATCTAGAGAGGTTTTGCACTGCACCCGGTCCTAGTCTTTCTCGCAAGCATGCTCAATCCTCCGAGCCCCCCTTACGGTTCCATTATCCGATCTCCATTCTGGGTCGAGATCAACATCGTTTACAACACTGAGCCTCACAAACAATCCTCATCTAGCACAACCTGAGAGGGAGATTCTCCGAAGCTTTACAACTTGGGGATTCTTTGATATGGAAGTTGAATCATAATCTAGCACTCTAACTTGAGAAAAATTGTATATAGGATTTAGAATTGATATGCAAGTTGTGAAGTTTGGCTTTTGAGTGTATTTGAGCTTTGAAGGCTTAGGAATTCAAAACACATAGAGTATAGTTGAATGGGGGGTGTAGAGTTCTAGTTTGTATATCTTCAGTGGGCTTTATATAGGCTTTAGAGCCAAGAGAGTCTTTGGGGAGTTGGTGGAGATTTGGACCAATTAGAAGCTAGATGTGAATTAAGCTTGGGTGGAATTCTTGGCTAGTTCTGTCGATAGTTTGAAGAATGGTAGTCCAAAACATGAAGGTTGAATTTGTCTGAATTAACCATTCGGTAGACCGAATTTGGATTTGGATCACCATTCACCGACTTCTAGTAACTTTTCAAATTTTGACCTATTTATGTTCGGTTCACTGAATTGCGTTTGTTGTACCGTTCGAAGGTGAACAGTAATAATAAGTCGGCTCTGATTACAAAAGTTTGGTTGACCGTAGACTATTCGTAAGACCAAAGTTGGGCGGGTTTTGTGCTAACAGTCGTGGCACAAATTTTGGTTGAATATAACAACAATATGCGACGTGTAACTAGTCGTTCCATGAGAACTGCCAAGAAGGAATCGACTGAGCGAAAGGAGTTTGGTCGTCCAAAATAGGACAAGTCAATTTGTCTCTAAGGCTTGATTCAATTGCGACCATTGGAGCAAAGTTTGAAAACCAGTCCAAGCCATTTCGATCGTCTAAAGGTATTTTGGTCGTCCGACTATACAATTCCAGAGAGCATCCTTTCATCTGCTGATGGGTAGGTTTTGGTTATCAGATAGGTGTTCAGTTGACCAAACTTGGTCGGGACATAATCCTAGTGCTCAAGTTTACATTAAACCTTATGGACTACATAAATATAAAATTACATGTCTTAGTCCAAAACATTGACTACAAGCCTTCAGTCCTTATGTGTTTGTCTGAATGCTTCTTCTCTTGATGAATCTTGATCAACCTATTAAGATGATTGCAAATATACAAGTATATGTGCAATGCATGAAATCGTGTTTGCTCAGTTTGATTTATTATGTTCGTTGATTAAAATTAGTTTGATTAATCATCAAAATTAATATAGATTAAGGCAAAAAGGACAACAATATCCCCCTTTTTGATAACGACAAACCTATATCTTAAGGCTTCACTTTCAATTGAAATTTTCCCATCTTCTACATGATTTGACCCCCTTCATATATGTAATCTATGCATATATATAATGCTCCCCCTTTCAATATACATAGAGTGAAACAATTGAAGTACAATCCTTACCATTCCCCACTTCTAACATTAACCAAATGCAAACATTAAAAGTATAAGATGCAAATGTTAGGATTACTTAAGTTCTCCCCTTTAATTAGATACCAAAGCTTACAAGGCTCAGATACCAAATGTAGGATCGTGAGGGTCTCCAATTCTAATCACTTTCAATCAAAGATGTGCATTAGAATTTTAAACGAAACAAGCAAGTGAAGGAATGGAAAATGCAAACCACAATGGAGACAGGAGATTTTACAGAGGTTCGGCACCCCACCCAGGTCCTAGTCCTCTCTTGCAAGCTCCGCTCGGATCACCAAGCTCCGCTCATGACTTCAGTAACCACTCCACATTCCAGGCCAGGAGAGAATGCCTTTACAATCTTCAAACTCGCGAACAACCCTCGCCGAGCTTGGCTCCTCCTCTCACAATCCGAGAGGGACACTTCGGGCTCTCACCAAAGTCTATACTCTTGTCTTAGGCTTTCACCAAGACCCTTGCTTCTTTGACAATGGTTGAGTGGAACAACACTCTCTAATCTTGAGCACACTTGAGTGAGAATAGGATTTAAGACTAAAGTGTTGAAGCTTTGAGGCATGGAGTGTTTGGCGCTTTCTCTCTAATGTAGGGGAGAAATAGTAGTGGGAGAGTTGTGTTAAAATGTGTTTTACAACTCTATTTATAATCTCCTAAAGCGTTATACCCGTTGGAGATGAATTGGGTAAAGATTGTGTAAGATACACAAAATAGAAACTCACAGGACCCAATTATGAGTAAGTTCGGTCGACCGGATCGGGCTGCACGGTTGATTGATCGTTTTATTTAAACCGCAAATGCACGGCCGCGTTGAAGCGGTGGCAAATACGGGTCGTCCACTGGGAGGTGTGTCGATGCTTGGTTTGTTCGAAGGCGAGAGGTAAAAGAAGGAGAGAAAGATGTATTACACTACACTAATTTAAACTAGTAAACAAGCAAGCTGAAATGAAATAACTAAACAACTAAGCTAAACCACTAATGCAGAAGATAGAAAGATAGGAATGAAAACCCCTAACGGGTGGAGTGTGTGTGTGCACATGAAATAAGTGTGGTGTTGAATGCATACAATAAGCTCAAGTTAGTTAGTGTTTGTTAATGCATAAGAGGTACCTAATGGCAAAACCTATCATTTACAATACTAACTTATGTGAAGAATATGAGCAATGCAAGGTTGTTATTAAGACACTTAGACAAGCATGGAATGTACCTAAGCTATGGCAGAAACCATCAAGTAAGGTTCTTAATAATTCAAGCAAGCATACTAATATCAACACAAAACATTCATATTAAGCATTCAAACCATCTACATAACATGTACACACATCTACTCCACCCCCAAAGGGGATGGAACTACTCACACATATTTAAACTAACAACTCTAATAAAATGAAGCATTTACTGAAATGAAACTATACTAATCAACCAAGAAATATTAAAGAAGCATAAAACAAAACAAGCACCAAAGCAACACACATTAAAGGAAATTAACTAGCAAGAATTAACAAGCTAATGAAAACATCTATTATTAACTCACTCAAATTACAAACAGCTCTTCCTCCACCAGAGTTTTGCTTCAAGGCTTCACTCTTAGTAGGGAAGATGCCACCAAAGAGAGAGATGGGTACAATGGGAGGTGAAGAGTTCTATTTATAAGCATGGAAAAAGCTAATCCGGGACACTCCCCCGATGTGGGACTAAAACAATACCAAAAATAGCCTAAACACACGTTAATACAAGTCCAGGAGAAAACTTAGCGGATCTGGGATGATCCAGACCGCCAATTGGCGGCCTATAAGGCCCAGATCCGTCTGGGTTTTGTGTTGGGCTTTGCTGGAAGTATTTCTTCGTCTTTGATGCATCTACTTGGTTTGTTGGAGCTCCGACCCGAATCGAATTGCCAAAATACTCCCCATGATGGTGTGGAGTTTCCTATTTTTCTCTTAGGTCCTTCGGTCTTACGATCAGGTCCTTCTCCCTTACATCTTAGTCCCCAGGTCTCACAATTAAGTCTTTTTTCCCAGCTTTTGGGTCCTTTTATGCTTCATCTCTTCAAACCTATTTATTCCTGAAAACTAAACATAAAACTCGTAACATAGCATTGTTTAGGTGAAAGATAATGGATATAAGATACAAATATAAACATGAAATGATGGCAATCAAATACCCCCACACCTAACTTTTGCTAGTCCCGAGCAAAACAAAGAAAGGAAAAAGCATACAAAAAACAAGAAATCCTAACTCACTTTCGTAGGAATAACGGTTGCACTTAGCACGTGCAACAAGCCATTAAACCTCTTTGTTGCCAAGGAGGAGTGTTGTCTCCTGAGGGTTTTCAGCGGATATACCCACAAAATCCGAAAAAGATGCATTATTCAATCTAGACACTCGACTCGTTGGACAAATTTTGTCGATCAATGGACGCGGTAATCCTACGGGCCAACTCTATATAGGTAATCAGTCCACACCTAGCCTAATAAACCATTCGTGCAAGTTAAATAAGGAATTAAGTGAAAGACATGGACAATCTCAACATCCTCAAGTGATACAAAGTGTAAGGTCCATTAAGGTTCTTATTTGCATTACCAATTTTTTTCTTTTTGTTTCTTTTCACATTTTTGTTTCTTTTTTCTTTTTATTAGTTGGAGCTTCATTCTCCCAGGGTTAGGTTTCGTGCATCATTGCCCATGAGGACTTACACTATCATGTACACCTTTCTCCAAATCTCCACATAGGGTAATCCCTACCACCCGTGTAACGGGAGTTCGGTCGGCGCATCCCAAGTCAGATGACTCGAAAGCACCAGGCACAAAGTCCCCTCGGACCTACTTTCCCGAGTGATAGGAGCCGTGCGAGAAGAGAGAACACCTACTCACTTATTTCTTATCTACACATGAAACAAAACCCCTACACTTAATGTCTCACAACAAGATTTAAAGGGTCCTTGACTACAACAAACTTCCTTACGTTAACGAACACGAATTATTGACTCACTAGGTTTAGGGTGAACTTCTTTAGATGTTTGAGCGCTGAAACCCTATGATTACTCACCCCCAAAGTAAAACTGGGGTGCATCCTAACGACTCGATAAATCCTGAAGCCACTGTACTAGATATCCTAATGCATCAAGTTCAAGACAATTTTGGGAGCTTTCTTTTTCCTTTGCCTCTCAACGGTTTTGCACATGCTAGACACACGCAAAACCCACAAAACATTTTCTTTCGCAAACACATGAAAGTTTTGAAAGAAATGTGTAAATTTTAAAGCACTAGGCAAGCAAAAGAAGACAAGTCACCCAAGGATCATGGCAAGCAGATATATCGATATTAAATGTAGCACACTAACATGACCCTAACAATGCAAACAAAAGAAAACAAAATCAAAAGAAAAGACTCGACTATGTACACACGTAAAACACCCCCCCCCACACCTACTTCATGCATTGTCCTCAATGAATGCGAGCAAGATACTGCATGGAGCTATGCATGAAAAAGAATAGATCTCACCAACGTTAAGTACACAGGGAAGTTTCGGCTATGTTGACGGACACAACCCAAATTCCCTCAAAACCTGTGAGATGCTAAGGAAGGGATACAAATACTTGAAAGAATTGGGGCCCAAATACTCAAGGGTTGGGGCCCACAACAAACGATGCACCCTGAAGGAGTCTTCTTTTTTCTTTTTCTTTTTTTTGTTTTTTTTTGTTATAACTGAAAGGACAACCACTCATGCAGGAGCATGAATGGTTGAGTGCGAGAGAGGTTCATGAAGGAACATGACCTCCTCGACTTCGGCTGGTGCCCCCTCCAAGTAGGGTTTGAGGCGTTGTCCATTAACTTTGAACACATCCCCATTCCCTGGGTTCAAGATGTCAACCGCTCCATGAGGATAGACGGTTTGGACAATAAACGGGTCAGACCAGCGACTGCGGAGCTTACCCGCAAACAGATGAAGCCGGGAATTGTAGAGCAACACCTTCTGCCCGGTCCTAAACACCTTTCGCATAATCATGCGATCGTGAAAACATCTTGGCTCGGGACTTATGAATTTTGTCATTCTCGTACACATCTTTGCGTAACTCTTCTAATTCCACAATGTCGAGCTTACGTTGTACTCCAGCTTGATCAAGATCCATATTCAGGTTCTTGATCGCCCAGAAAGCACGATGCTCAAGCTCGATGGGTAGGTGGCAAGCCTTGCCTTACACTACCCGATATGGGGACATACCCAAATTGGTCTTGTACGCGGTGCGGAAGGCCCACAACGCGTCATTCAACTTGGTTGACCAATCCTTCCTTGAGGAACTAACCGTCTTCTCAAGAATTTGCATTAATTGACGGTTAGTGATTTCGACCTGCCCACTAGTGTGCGGATGATATGGGGTCGTAAGCTTGTGGGTGATCGAATATTTCCTCATAAGCGCTTCAAAGGATCGATTACAGAAGTGGGTACCCCTATCGCTGATTATGGTACGAGGAGTACCAAATCGCGTAAAAACGTCCCTCAAGAATTTGGTGACCACCTTGTTGTCATTGGTCTTTGTAGGTATAGCCTCAACCCACTTAGACACATAGTCAACGGCCACCAGAATGTAAACATTCCCGAACGAGTTCGGGAAGGGACCCATGAAATCGATGCCCCACACATCGAAGATGTCGACAACAAGGACATTTTGCAAAGACATCATGTCACGTCGACCAATCCTTCCAAGGCGCTGACACCAATCACATTGCTTACAAAAGTCGTAAGCATCCTTGAAAAGAGAGGGCCAGTAGAACTCAGATTGGAGCACCTTGTCAGCAGTTTTCCACATGCCTTGGAATGGCAGAAGTGGAGCACACTTTGGAACTCGGTATCTGGGACGCACCACCTGAAAATTTGGTCAGAGCAGTATTTGAATAGGTAGGGGTCGTCCCAGTGGAAGAATCTGACATAAGATCTAAATTTGGTTTGGTCAGATTTTGACCAACCCACAGGAAGTTGCTCGGTCACGAGGTAGTTCACGATGTCGGCAAACCAAGGGCTATCTTCGATCGTGAACAACTGCTCGTCAGGAAATTTGTCATCAATGATTTGGTCCTGTGGGTTGGTCGTCTCAAGACGAGACAAGTGGTCAGCTACAACATTTTCACACCCTCTTTTGTCCCGAATCTTGAGATCGAATTCTTGTAACAACAAGATCCATCTCAAGAGTCGGGATTTTGCATCTTTCTTCGCCATGAGGTGCTTGATGGCTGTGTGATCAGAATAGATAATCACGTGGGAGCCAATCAAGTACGACCGGAATTTCTCCAAAGCAAATATGATCGCTAAGAATTCCTTCTCGGTCACAGTGTAGTTCAATTGGGCATCATTGAGTGTTCTATTGGCATAGTAGATCGCATGAGGCATTTTGTCCAATCGTTGCCCAAGCACTGCTCCCACAGCGAAGTCAGATGCATCACACATTAACTCAAAGGGTTCAGTCCACACCGGTGCCTTAATAATGGGAGTTGAGTTAACTCTTTCTTCAAGGTCAAAAAGGCATGGTGGCAATCCGGTGTGAACTAAAAAATGGCATCCTTAGCCAACAAGGCGGTGAGAGGTTGAGCAATTTTGCTAAAATCCCGAATGAACCGCCGATAGAATCCAGCATGCCCCAACAAGGCGCGGATATCCTTCACATTACGTGGTGGTGGGAGATTAGCAATGATACCCACTTTGGCGGGATCGACCTCAATTCCCCTACTTGAGACCACATGTCCAAGTACAATCCCTCGCTTCACCATGAAGTGACATTTCTCCCAATTGAGAGCGAGGTTCTTCTCACGGCATCGCTTGAGGACAAGGCTCAAGTGATGAAGGCACTCATCAAAGGAAAGCGCCAAATATGGAAAAGTCGTCCATGAAGATCTCAAGGAAACGCTCAACCATATCGTAGAAGATGCTGATCATACACCTTTTAAACGTTGCCGGCGCATTACATAACCCAAAGGGCATGCGACGGTAGGCAAACGTGCCAAAGGGACAAGTAAATGTGGTTTTCTCTTGATCCTCGGGGGCGATGGGAATTTGGTTGTAACCGGAGTATCCATCAAGAAAACAATAATACTCATGTCCGGCCAACCTTTCCAACATCTGATCAATGAATGGCAACGGGAAATGATCTTTCCGCGTTGCCGCATTGAGCTTGCGATAATCAACGCAAACTCGCCAGCCAGTTTGCAGGCGTGTCGGAATAAGCTCATTATGCTCATTCTCCACAACCGTCACGCCTGACTTCTTGGGAACCACATGGACAGGACTCACCCACGCACTATCAGAGATATGATAGATTATGCCATGATCCAAGCACTTAAGAACCTCCTTTCGGACGACTTCTTTCGGTACAGGATTCAATCTCCATTGTGGGTCCCTGCGGGGCCTAAAATCCTCTTCCATGTGGATCCGATGCTGAACAATACCAGGGCTAATACCTTGATATCCTTCAAGTAACACCCGATCACCTCTTTGTTTTGAAAAAGTACTCTTTTGAGGGCAACCTCTTGATCTTGTGCAAGATCAGAAGCAATAATGAGTGGCAAGGTCTCATTATCCCCTAAAAAGATGTACTTTAGGTTATCGGGGAGCGGTTTAAGCTCGACCAGAGGTGGGTCCTTGTCGGATTCAGAGTTACTTTCAAGTGGCTCAAGGGCCACGGGGTAGGAGGAGCAAGTACCCAGATGTGCCTCCTCGTCCAGAGATACGCTGGCGGATTCCTCAAGATCCTCTTCACTCGCAACCTGGTCATTAGGCACCTCAATAATATGTCGATGTGAGTCGAACATGCCTAATGAATCGGGCTCATCCGTGTCCTGGATGAAATTGGCTCCGACAATGTAGTCGAGGAGCCCGGGTTGCTTACCAAGAGTGAAGATGTTGAAATCCGCCGTGAGGTTTCCAAAAGACAACCTCATCAAGCCATTGCGACAATTGATCAAAGCATTAGATGTCGCAAGAAATGGCCTCCGAAGGATCACAGGAATCTGTCCTTGTGGGTTGGACACGGGTTCGGTATCCAAGATGATGAAATCAACTGGAAATATGAACTCACCCACTTTGATAAGGACATCCTCCACACTCCCTCGTGGAATTTTGACGGATCTATCAGCCAACTGGAGGGTTGTCCTCGTTGGTTTAAGATCGCCTATTCCAAGGTTGACATAGACTGAGTAAGGCAGGAGATTCACAGATGCCCCCAAATGCAATAGAGCTTGAGAGATTGTCACATTCCCAATCATGCAAGAGACAGTTGGACAACCTGGGTCCTTGTACTTGACATTCATGGGTTGTGTCAATATGGAGCTCACATTGGCGGCCAAAAGGCCTTTTTGGGCACATTTGTTTATCTCTTGGTGGTGCAAAGGTCCTGGAGGAACTTGGCATACGGTGGCATTTGTTGAACAACGTCCAACAACGGGATGTTCCCCTTTACTTGCCTAAGTACCTCCACGATCTTATCCCAATGCTCATCACGTTTTTTAGTCAACCGATGAGGGAAGGGTGCCTTGGGGACATAAGAATGCCGAGGAGGAGTTTCAGAATTAGGTTCCTTGACAGGCTCAAGACTCTCCTTGGAAGTCTCGCCAACAGGGTTGGCTTCCGGCATTTTCACATTGTTGTCAACGACCCTTCCCGATCTCAAGGTATTAACAACATTAGCATGTTGGGAAGGGTCACTTTCAACATTATGCACGGCTGCGTTGAAGCGGTGGCAAATACGGGTCGTCTACTGGGAGGTGTGTCGATGCTTGGTTTGTTCGAAGGCGAGAGGTAAAAGAAGAAGAGAAAGATGTATTACACTACACTAATTTCAACTAGTAAACACGCAAGCTAAAATGAAATAACTAAACAACTAAGCTAAACCACTAATGAAGAAGATAGAAAGACAGGAATGAAAACCCCTAAGGGGTGGAGTGTGTGTGTGTGTGCACATGAAATAAGTGTGGTGTTGAATGCATACAATAAGCTGAAGTTAGTTAGTGTTTGTTTATGCATAAGAGGTACCTAATGGCAAAACCTATCATTTACAATACTAACTTATGTGAAGAATATGAGCAATGCAAGGTTGTTATTAAGACACTTAGACAAGCATGGAATGTACCTAAGCTATGGCAGAAACCATCAAGTAAGGTTCTTAATAATTCAAGCAACCATACTAATATGAACACAAAACATTCATATTAAGCATTCAAACCATCTACATAACATGTACACACATCTACTCCACCCCCAAAGGGGATGGAACTACTCACACATATTTAAACTAACTACTCTAATAAAATGAAGCATTTACTGAAATGAAACTATACTAATCAAGCAAGAAATATTAAAGAAGCATAAAACAAAACAAGCACCAAAGCAACACACATTAAAGGAAATTAACTAGTAAGAATTAACAAGCTAATAAAAACATCTATTATTAACTCACTGAAATTACAAGCAGCTCTTCCTCCACCAGAGTTTTGCTTCAAGGCCTTCCTCTTAGTAGGTAAGATGCCACCAAAGAGAGAGATTGGTACAATGGGAGGTGAAGAGTTCTATTTATAAGCATGGAAAAAGCTAATCCGGGACAATCCCCCGATGTGGAACTAAAACAATACCAAAAATAGTGATTGATCGTTTTATATTTAACCGCAAGTGCACGGCCGCGTTGAAGCGGTGGCAAATACGGGTCGTCCACTGGGAGGTGTGTCGACACTTTGTTTGTGCGAAGGCGAGAGGTAAAGAAAGGGAAGAAAGGTTGGTTACACTAAACTACACTACAATGCAAATGGAAATGAAAGATAAGCAATAAAAACTAAACCCCAAAGGGGGTAGAGAAATAATGTGAACATAAAGAAGTGTGTGTGTGTTCATTAAGCTCCTCACAACATGTAGTGCATGAAATCATAAAACTACATCCAACTTTGCCTCAACATGAATTAAGATAAGACTACATCATTAAAACATACAAGACAATAATTGGAATGAAACTAAATGAACTCATGTATAAAGACTATACCCTACTATGCCTCCACATGAATTAAGATGACTACATCATTAAAACATACAAGACATTAGCTAAGGAAAAGGCAACAAGAGTACATACACTACAAATTGTGTTTCCAACATTAACTTCATCCATATCCTAACCTTATCATTCCCCATAAAATAGGTCCACTAATCAAAGCATAAGCTAAGCTTCATTCAAGAGCATTAGCATATCAAAGATAAGAGTGAAAACCCATTAGATGGTTATGGAAATCATATAAAGCTCAAGGGATAAAAATAACACACCCTTAATACACTACATGATTATATCACATATTTCTCCACCCCCCAAATGGGGATGAAACTACTCACTACTCATTACACTACTGATTAGACTAAGCAAAGAAAACATTTAACTAAGATACTGAAATTACTAAACAAGAAATTAAACAAGGTAAAGCAACCCACACAAAACAAGCAATATAACAAAACAAGATTAAAAGAAACAAATAAACTTTTATTAACAATGACTCACATTGAAGGTAGCATCCTTCTCCACCTTGAGTTATTGCTTCAAGGCTCACTCCTTAGTAGAGAGAATGCCACCAAACAATGGGTATTTACAATGGAAGGTGAAGAGTTCTATTTATAAGCATGGAAAAAGCTAATCCGGGACAATCCCCCGATGTGGGACTAAACCAATACCAAAAATAGCCTAAACGAACATTAATACAAGTCCAGGAGAAGTTGGAGCGGATCTGGCATGATCCAGACCGCCAATTGGCGGTTCCAGACCGCCAATTGGTGGCCTATAAAGCCCAGATCCGTCTGGGTCTTCTGGTGGGCTTTCCTTGGTGTGTTTCTTGGTCTTGGATGCATCTAACTTGTTTAGTGGAGCTCCGACCCGAATCGGATTGACAAAATACTCCTCATGATGGTGTGGAGTTTCCTGTTTTGCTCTTAGGTCCTTCTGTCTTACGATCAGGTCCTTCTCCCTTGCATCTTGGTCCCCAGGTCTCACAATTAGGTCCTTTTTCCTGCTTTTGGGTCCTTTCATGGTTCTTCTCTTCAAACCTATTTATTTCTGAAAACTAAACATAAAACTCGTCACGTAGCATTGCTTAGGTGTAAGATAATGGATATAAGGTACAAATATAAGCATGAAATGATGTCAATCGAATAGCCTAAACACACATTAATACAAGTGCAGGAGAAAACTTAGCGGATCTGGGATGATCCAGACCGCCAATTGGCGGCCTATAAGGCCCAGATCCGTCTGGGTTTTGTGTTGGGCTTTGCTGGAAGTATTTCTTGGTCTTTGATGCATCTACTTGGTTTGTTGGAGCTCCGACCCGAATCGAATTGCCAAAATACTCCCCATGATGGTGTGGAGTTTCCTGTTTTGCTCTTAGGTCCTTCGGTCTTACAATCACGTCCTTATCCCTTGCATCTTAGTCCCCAGGTCTCACAATTAAGTCCTTTTTCCCAACTTTTGGGTCCTTTTATGCTTCATCTCTTCAAACCTATTTATTCCTGAAAACTAAACACAAAACTCGTAACATAGCATTGTTTAAGTGAAAGATAATGGATATAAGATACAAATATAAACATGAAATGATGCCAATCAACGGTCGACCATTTTCCAATTTAGAACTCGATTCGGTCGACCGGTAAAAGAACGGTCGACCTTCAAAGGCTATAATCTTGGTACACCTAAGTTATCGGTCGAACACCGAGATAGGTTCGGTCGACCGATTCACACCAGACACTTTGGGGTTGACAAACAAGATCATATTCGGTCGACCAAAACAAGGTCCACGGTTGACCAAAAACCGACAGGCACTTTGGGTTTCTCAAGAGACATAAGTTCGGTCGACCGATTAAGGTCCTCGGTCGTCCGATACACAAAATGTATTTAGGGTATATGGAGATAATACGAATACGACCGTTGGGTATAATACGACAAAACAAACAGTCAGAAACATATATTAACTCGATCGACCAAAAAGGTCTGGACAGTCGACCGAACTTGGGCACTTAAACACTAATAGGATATATGATCACTCGGTCGACCGAACAGTCTTTTTCGGTCGACCAAATGTGGGCAGACTGTTCATGTTTTGGTTTAGTATTTTCCGGTCTAAGTTTGGGTGATCTATTGAAGTCCAAATTATATGAAATTTGGTGTGTGACTTCCATAGGGAACCTAGTGTGTGTTTGACTAGTTTTTAGCTCAAGTATGCTCAATTACACAAAGTTCCTAAGACTCAAAGAAATACAAATTACATGCCTTCAAATGAGCTTGATTACATGTCTTGACTTGATTTCTTTTCTTCCTTGAGTCTTGATCACCTGCAGAAGTTAGCACAAAGCAATATATATGTAATGCAACATGTGTGGTACTCTACATGATCACAATTAAGATTAGGTTGATTAAATCATCAAAACATAGATTAAGGCCAAAAAGCCAACACATTCTTGTTCCATTCATGTCATTTTTGCTCCTTTCCTCTTTTTATTATCTCACTCCTGAAGCACTAAAAATAACAACTCGAGTACCACAATATTCGCGTAAAATAAAGGATGTATAGAATGAATGCGATGTATGATATGCTACTAATCAATGACACATGCAACAGAAAGCCACAACTCTACCTAGCTGCGTCAGGCGAGAACTCAACATAGTTGCGCCGATCTAGCTTCACACAAAGTGATCCCTCTACATAGGAATCGAACCGCCAGCCATACGTGTGTAAATCACAAACGGCTCGCTCGATAGTGACCCACCGATTGGCACAAAGCACTAGTGCAGAATGCACAATAGACGTCACAAAATAGACGTCGGATATCCAAACATTTGACATCTATAGGTTTGTATAGACGCCAGTTATATTGTATAACTGACGTCTATACCTCTTGAAAAAAGAAAAATGGTTTTTGTTTATTTTTTTGTAATTTATTTCGTAGAAGAATTTAAGTGGATTTATAGTTTTCTTCAGTTTTGGGAAGAGTTCAAATTATTGTGAGGAGACTATGCAATTTTGTACTTCGTAGAATGTAATGTGAATTATTTGGATTGATTTAAACTCATATGTGTTGAAGTTTAGTCCCATATTGGATAATGTTTTTTGGTTGGTGGAGTTGATGTACTCCACTACTCTACTTCTAAATGGGAGTTGGGTACCACACCAAACTACAATAGGCAAATGTGATGTATGTATACATAATATATATATTTAATGGTCAAAATACTGGCACTTGGGATACTTGGGCAAATTGGGCTTAAGATGGTTGCAATGTTTTTTATTACCCGTGTATCGTCAGTTTTATAGGGTAGCCGACGTCTATAGGTCATAAATTATTATTATTATTTAAAGGTATAGACGTGGGCTATCGAGCTGACCAACCTCTATACATACATTACGACCTATAGACGTCGGTCACCCTGTATAACGGACGTCTATAGGTCAAAATCGTTTAGTCCCACATTGGAAACACCAAGATATAATACAATCGTTTAGTCTCTCATCACAACTACAAACCAAACAGGAATAATACAATCAAAACAGCAACACGAAGATGCTAATATAACAACAATCATAACCAAATTCGACAAAACAACCATAACAATAGAGCCTTGTTATCTATGGGTCATGTATGTGAGTTATGAGGTCAAGTTTTAAAATCAAGCGTACATGTCCACATACACGCTCAGATCACCAATATAACCCATAGTAGAACTCTTAACACATGCACAATGATCAACTATAATATCGAGTAATTGATGCTATGAACTCTACGGGTCGTGATAGTCTAGTTGATAAGTAAGATTAATTTCAGATTCATGCATTCATACATATACGTCTCTGAATATCAATAAGGACATGCTATGCACGTGTAATGATTGACATCATTTCATGCTTATATTTGTATCTTATATCCATTATCTTACACCTAAGCAATGCTACATGACGAGTTTTACGTTTGAATTTCAGAAATAAAGAGGTTTGAAGAGAAGAGCCATGAAAGGACCCAAAAGCAGGAAAAAGGACTTAATTGTGAGACCTAGGGACTGACATGCAAGGGAGAAGGACCTGAACGTAAGACCGAAGGACCTAAGAGCAAACAGAAAACTCCACACCATCATGGGGAGTATTTTGGCAATTCGATTCGGGTTGGAGCTCCAATAAACAAGGTAGATGCATCCAAGACTAAAAAATACTTCAAGAAAAGCCCAACACGAAATCCAAATGGATCTGTAGCTTATAGACCGCCAATTGGTGGTCTGTGACCGCGAATTGGAGGTCTAGATAGCTCTGGATCCGCTAAGATTTGTGGAGCACGTGTATTAGTGTATGCTTAGTCTATTTTTGGTATTTGTTTAGTCCCACATCGGGGGATTGTCCCGGATTAGCTTTTTCCATGCCAATAAATAGAACTCTTCACCTTCCATTGTAATTACCCATTGCTTGGTGGCATTCTCTCTATTAAGGAGTAAGCCTTGAACACTAACTCAAGGTGGAGAAGAATGCTACCTTCAATGTGAGTCATTGTTAATAAAATAATTGTTCTAGTTTCTTTTAATCTTGTCTTTTAATTTGTGCATGCTTGTTTAGTGTTTCCTTTCCTTTTAAGCTTCTTTAATACTCCTTTCTTGCTTAGTTAAATTTCCTTTTAGTATAATGTTTCATTTTGTTAGTGTAGGTAGTGTAATGATTAGTGAGTAGTTCCATCCCCATTTGGGGGTGGAGAAATATGTGATATGATTATGTAATGTAGTAGTGTGTGTTATCTTAATCCTTTGAGCCTTATATAATTTCCATAACCATCTAATGGGATTTCACTCTTGTCTTTGATATGCTAATGCTCTTGAATGAAGGTTAGCATATGCTTAGACTAGTGGACCTATTTTAGGGGGAATGATGAGGTAAGGATAAGGATGGAATTAATATAGGAAACATGACTTGTAGTGTATGTGCTCTTATTGCCTTGGCCTTGGTTAATGCCTTGTATGTTTTAATGATATATTCTTATCTTAAATAATGTGGAGGCATAGTAGGGTCTAGTCTTTATACATGAGTTCATTTAGCTTCATTCCAATTATTGTCTTGTATGTTTTAATGATGTAGTCTTATCTTATTTCATGTGGAGGCAAAGTTGGATCTAGTTTTATGATTTCATGCACTACTTGTTCTGAGGGGCATAATTGAACACACACACACACACATCTTTATATTCACATTATTTCTCTACCCCCTATGGGGTTTAGTTTTATTGTTTATCTTCATTTCCTTTTACATCTTAGTGTAGTTTAGTGTAACCAACCTTTCTCTCCTTTCTTTACCACTCGCCTTCGAACAAACCAAACGTCGACACACCTCCCTGTGGATCGACCCGTATTTGCCACCGCTTCAACGCGGCCGTGCACTTGCGCTTAATATAAAACGAATCAATCATGTAACATGTATCTTAGTATTCCATGCATGAAATCATAAAGCATATGTGAGCACTAGAACTAAATAATGTTTACAAGGAGCATAGCATATCCTTGTCGCATGGCAGGAATAACACAAATCGTTCAGTACATATATATTTCTGAGTTTTGCATGGCACAATCGTTCACATTTCATTCCAGCATCTAACCGTAAACATACATACAAAATCAGAGCATCAAACATACAACATGAATCGACTAGCACAAGAATTCAACAAGCATCAAGAACATAGTAGCGACAACCACAAGGGTTAGCTAATGCATGTACCAACTCCAAGACTTCCCATAGCTCTTCCAGGGGGTGGAGGATGTGACCAAAGGGGTGCACGATGGTCTGAACCAGCCCACACCTCTGCAGGATACTTGCGTAGCCAACCAAAACCCTAGACCAGCCACGTAGGCCCCTGCCAGGCACAGATCCTTCCATGCACGCCCCACACAGCCTCGTCTGGCCTCCTCCCTTTCCTGACTTCCCCTCCACGCATCTGGGGTCCATCCACCACCGGAGTTCAGCCGCACCAGCTATCTATCTGGGAGCTATGCTCCATCGCATGCAAGGAAACTCTACGAAGGAAAACCGAGTGCACCAGCCTTTCAAGCCCCCAATGAAGGCCACCACCACCCCCACCTTACGTGCGTGACCGGACTAGGTAAAACTCACAAGAACTTCGGCGTACCTGGCTGCACCAACACCTAGCCACCAAATGTGCCAAACCATGCGCGCATTGGGTAGGAAACTATTTGGTGGTCTAACCGATTGCACCACCTACCACAATGGTGTTGCCCGTCCCTCCAGCCAACACCCCCACTCAGTAACCTCCTCAACGGCCTAAGGAAGACCTAAGGAATTGATTGGGGTCGCCAGAAGATCGCCGGATCAAGTTGTAGCCTTCTTTTTCCAAGTGCACGCCTCCTCCTTGGATGCCTATGTCGCTGGAGATCTTAACCTCGCCGGAGTTCAGTCACAACACGCCGGAGAGGAGAGGAGAGTGATCTGAGGTGGTTGTGTGAAGGAGTGGGGAGAGAGGTGGGGGATGGCTAGGGTAGGAGGGTTTTTGTTTCAAGCAACCAAAAGAAAAAGCAACTAATGAAAGCAAATTATTCTCTATCATTACATGCCTAAAACATCAATATCTAGATGTTTGCAGATAACAATAAAATCTCCTTAGCTGATTAGGAAGCCATATCACCACCCCTTACACACTCAGCCCTACACCTCACACCCTATGGCAAGAGCCGAATCACCCAAGCAACACGCACCCGACCAACCCGATTGAGTAACTCGAATGCAAACTTGCCCAATAAGTCGCACCCTCTTACGAGTCAGATCCTCGCCAAAAATTAAACTTTTCCCTGAAATGCAATTTTCCCGAAATGAAATATAAAGAAACAAGACACCCAACATAAAATCAAATAATAAACAAACAAGTATGAAGATGAAGGACTTTCTTAATATAGAAGGAGAAAGGGTCTTATAGTCGGCCAGCCAAATCACGTGTGCAACAACCCTCATGCTTGTATAGCACATGGTCGGGTGGTGCAACCCTAGCCGCACCACCAGCCGTGAAGTTCTTGATCAGCCCTCCAGGCAGCACCCCCACCTCCCTCACCCACTCTTGGCACAAACGCATACCTGAGTTTGTAGCCAATTACATGCTCCGAGATCGCCGAAAACACACTCAGAAAAGCTAAATCGCGTTACACAAGCTCGCCGGAATTTGCTGCACTTGCTGGAGTTGCTGTCTGAGATGTTGCCGTCGAGAAGGGGAAGAGTGGTGCATTAGAGAGGATGGAGTGAGAGGCGGCTAGGTTTTTCAGCCCGAGTCATGCCTCAAGCTAACCCAGTTTCCTTGTCAAGCCACTCATGAATACACATGATCTCCCTTGATTAATTTCCTTTTCTTTGTTGATTCGAATTTGCTTGATGACGAGGATGCGACCTAACACACTGACTCAGCCAAGCCCAATTCAGTAGCCCAGATGGCATGAAGAGTTTGGGGCCCAAAGCCACCCTCAACCAACACAAAGCCAAAAAGCTTTGCATGCGCGCGCCCGGTGCGCCACACTCCGAGCGACTAAAAAGGAAATTTTCTGGAAAATGGAAACTTTCACGAAAAGAGAACAAATACAAAACACAAGCAACACATATTACAAACAGTCAAACAAATATAAGATATGAAAGAGACTTTACTATAATATCGGGAGAGCGGGTCTTGCAACCTTTTTTTTTTGCAAAGCAAAAGGGAGGCTTAGCCTCTAAAATTTGTATTAGTAAGAAACTGTTTACATCTACCAAAATTTGTTCGTTTAGTTCGCGGGCGTATGCCACATGCATAACCGGATTCTCCCTACCACCTATTTGTACTCACGTGAAGGTCAAGTAGTATAAGGAAATAATTACATCTCATCAAATTTCAGAAGTTGGAATTAGTTCCAGGTATCCTGAAAATGTCTCGCTTCTCCTTCATCTTTGGCGAGTTTGGATGCTTGATAACTCATGCTCCGGATTATATCTTTGACTACAACAATTGTAGCTTGCGGTTGCTGCCTCTCGCCCTCAAAAATCCTTTGGTTCCGCTCATGCCAGCATTCATATATCGTAGCACTTACCACCCACTTTCTGACCACTTTGTCAAGTCGGCTTCCACTCGCATATGAAAGTCGCAAGACCTCACTCTTTAGACTGCTTGCAGCAGTTTGGTGGAGCTGCATGAGGTTGAGGAGACACCTCCACACATCCTTTGTGTATTGACAATTCCAGAAAAGATTCTCCATATCTTCCTCTTGGTCTTCACATAGCATGCAAGTTGGGTCTAGATTTATGCCTTGCTTTATCATTCGCCGCTTTGTGAGCAGACGCCCCTTCAATGCTCGCCAAGCTGTCAGTGTGTGCTTTGGAACAACAAATTTGTGTCATACCATCCCAGCCCAAGGGACTTTCCTGCCCGATTGCCTCACCCAACTCCATACTTCCTTCATCCCAAGTTTTGCACCTGTCCCATCTGGTCTAACCGGTCTATCCTCTCCTCCATGAATGCGTACTTGGCGTATCCTTGAGCAAACTTCTTCCATCCTGCTGGATCGTGGGGGAGGGAGGTACCACGACCCTTCTCTGATGAAGTACGACACCTTAACGTCCCAAGGAACCCCCATCTCGTAGTGAAGCTGGTCACCCCAGCTTGTGCATTGAAACGGTTCACCGCACCAAGGAAATTGGAAAAACCGAATCGCTTCCCCATTTCCCACCTCATATTGGATGTGTCTCCTAGCAATATCTCGGACTCGCAGCAGCCCTCGCCATGCCCATGAGGAGGTAGGTGGTGGTCTTTCAAGACAAATGGAGCGGTTCCTTAGGTATTTTCGCCGGACACACTTAGCCCAAAGGGAAGTGTTGTCCGCCACCACAAGCCAAAACTTCCGGAGAAGGCCCACATCATTCCATTCCGTTAGCCTCCTTAATCTGAGGCCTCCTTCATCTTTTGGAGTACAAACGTCCTTCCAAGCCACCACCACCCACTTCTTCTCCCCTCCCCAAATAAAATGGCACATAATGCTGTCCAATTCATGCAAGACGCTTCTTGGTAGAAGAAACGCTGAAGTCCAATAAATGCTGAACGAGGTGAGGACACTCTGTACTAGCTCCACTCACCCAGCCATAAAAAGAAGCCTTTGTTGCCATGTTGAGAGGCGAGCCTTTAGCTTGTTTATGAGTGGTACACAATGGGATCGCCCCATTCTTCCAGAAAATAATGGCAGGCCAAGATACACCATCGGGAAAGCCTTGCGCTCCATCCCAAGGTGTGCCTCGATCCAAGCTCCATGCATCCCATCTACCCCCACGAAGACCGGACTTTTCGAGGCGTTAAATTTCAAACCCGAGCTTGCTGTAAACTCCCCAAGAATTTTTCTAATGGCTCGAGCGTTTGCTTTGGTAGCCCTTGTGAAGAGTAGGACGTCGTCGGCAAACAAGAGGTGTGACACGATGACATCTCCACAATATAATGACTCAATTTTCTTGTCCATGACCGCCATCTTCACCATTTCACTCAGCACCTCCATGCATATCACAAACAAGTAGGGGGCTAGGGGATCACCTTGTCGTAGACCATTTCTGGCTCGAAACGGTATGGAGTTTGCTCCATTTACTGTCACCACAAACGATGCCTCCATACAAGCCAAAATCAGTCGTCTCCACTTATCCGAGAAACCAAATCTCTTCATCACATGGTCGAGGAACTCCCAAGAGATTGATTCATATGCTTTCCTGATATCGAGCTTTATGCACATACATCCTTTCCCCTTCTCGAGATGTAGCTTGTGGCAGAGCTCGTGTGCGAGAAGGATGTTATCACTAATTCTTCGTCCTTGGACGAATGCGCTCTGATTTTCCCTTATCAGCCGTGGTAATATCCTCTTCAAGTGGTTTACAAGGACTTTGGAAGTGAACCTATACGTCATATTACATAGAGCAATGGGCCGGAAGTCCTCCACCACCGTCGATGCCTTTTTCTTCGGGATGACCATGATGGATGTGTTGTTCCATTGTGTGAGGACCCTTCCACTATCCAAGCAAGACGCGACGGCCTTTACCATGTCCCTCTGAATTATGCTCCATGCTGCCTTGAAAAACTTTGCATTGAAACCATCGGGCCACGGTGCTTTATCAATATTGGCGTTCAACAATACATCTTGCAGTTCTTTTGGGTCCAACTTCCGTGTTAAATCAGCCCCCTCCTCCACTGTAATTTGTGGTAGAATAAGGAATTTTTAAGGGGTTGCACCTGAAAACTATGAGCAAACAAGTTAGCATAAAAAGACCGGAACGCTTCCCGGATGTCGTTCTCATCCTCCACTAGATTCTCCCCCTCTCCCACTCGCCTCACTTGATTGGTGGCTCTCCTCACTTTAAGATGCGCATGGAAGAACCAAGTGTTTAGGTCCCCCTCTTTCAACCACTTTACTTTGGATTTTCGTCGTATAATGGACTCCTCCCAAGCAAGGACCCGGGCAAGAGTATCATTTGCTGCGTTTTCTACTTCAGCAAGCTCGCCACTACTCCGGTCACTAAGCCTTTGCCTCGTCACTTGCGCAAGAGAGTCCCTAGCCTCTCCCACCTTGTTTGTAACATTTCCAAAGGTGCCCAACTCCATTTAATTAGTGCTTTCCTGACTTCAGTCAGCTTCCTCACTATACGAAACATGGGTGTACCTCTCACATATATAGTCCAAGCTTGTTGCACGACTCCTCCGAAGTCCACGTAATCCGCCCAATGGTTTTCAAATCTGAAAATCTTCTTTTTCCTCCTTTCGTTTCCTTCCGTTTTCATGACAAGCATGGTGTGGTCACTCAAGTCCTTTTCACCAATAATGTAGAAGGAATTGGGGAACACCTCGAGCCATGCATTGTTCATTAATATTCGGTCCAGCTTTGTCTCAATGCATGCAGTTCCCTCCGACGAGTTGGACCAAGTGAAGTCGCCTCCAGTTGAGGGCATCTCAAGTAGTTGAATGGTGTCAAGACACTCATTAAACTCCTGAATTGCCACCTCATTTCCAGCAGCTCCGCCTCGCTTTTCAGTAGCCTTCCGGATGCAATTAAAATCCCCACCAACCAGCCACGGTCGCTCCCCATATGGTGCCACTTCATTTAAGTCCCTCCACAATGCTCTCCTCTCCACATGTCCATTTTCACCATATATTGCCGTAAGAGCAAATTCAGTGTCGTCCCTCCGTTAGCTCCCAAGGAAGGGGAGCAATTGAGTTGATTCGAAAGTAATTCTTAAGTCTACCAGCTGCTCATTCCATAACACTAGAATGCGCCCCGAGTCTACAACCATGCAATTTGACGTCCAAGCATGAGGCCAAATTGCTCGCTTGAATCGCTTAAGTTTCTTGTACTTAACCTAGTGCTCCACAAGGCAAACCACAGCCGGATTTACCTCCCTTATTCGACCCCTGATCATGAGTGCACGGCCGGGTCCGTTTGCACCACTCACATTCCACACTAAGACATTCATGGGTTTAAGGTACGGGGTGACCCACCTTCCCTTCCGTACGCGTATTCTTACTCCAACTACTTTTCCTCCCGGATCGTCTAAGTGGTGATGGCGAGTATACCTTCTTTGAGCACGAGCCCTCACACTCTTCTTGCCGCCTTTCTTCATCTCTCTCCATGTCTTGGTCTTCTGAATTTCGGAGGACCTCAAACATTCCCTCACTTTGATGACCGAATTTCTCTTTACTCTCCTTTGGGCGTGCCACTTTAGAAGGTGAAACCCAACCAACCTCCTTTTTCACCATGGAGGCTAGTCCGCATAGCTTCCCATGCTCTCCTTTCAAAGTGCCTTTCTCCTTCTGAAGTCTTTCACCTAAAGCCTCATGGTCTTGCTGGAATGTTTTGCATGGTAATTCTCCTTCATAAAAGTCTTCCTCCTCATGAACCTCACGTATATTCCCTTGCATGGGTGTTTTACTAAATGCACCCCCACTTCATGACAGGAGCCCTTCAAGTTGTGTCCCTTGATTTGAAACATGCTTGCTTCTATTTTGTCTTCTTCATGCTGACTTGGTCCTTCCACAGCAGCCTCTTCACACATAGAGCACTCAAAGCCCATCCCATTGGCTTGTCCCAAAGTGGAAGCCTCACTTTCCTGCTCCACTCCACCTTTCCCTTCTTGGACACCAATAGAGTCACTCCCACTTGCACCCACAGCAGAATTCGGTTTGTCCACTTTAGAGCCTTCTCCTTTGTCTCCTAATCTACTCCCTCTCATGTGACAAAGCCTCCCTCATTGGTTGCCTCCAAATAATTAGGAGAACAAGAGAGTGGTTTAGCCAAGCAATTTTCCTCCGTGAGATTTATCTTAGCTTGCTCTCCACATGGCACCTCCTCACTTGTCCCCCCATCCACCTCAGCACCTCTAGTGTCCACATCATCATCTCCTCCAGCAGCCTCTCTCACCCCTCTCTCCCCTCCCATCCAACCAGCCTCTCTCATCACCTCCAGGATACCCATTTTGCTTGCTTCCTCCCCACGTCCAAGGGTCACTCCCTCAACACCCTTGGACACACTCCTTCCAAGCCCATTTCCAGCACTCTTCCTAGATACAACCACCCACTTCTCAGCTTATCCTTTGTGCTCCTCTCCTTGCTTGTTGGTTATCCTCTTCTTTGGACATTTATCCTCATCATGACCGAACTCCAAGCAGTCCTTGCAATACCCGGGCCTCCATTCATACTCCACTAGAACTCGATGCGTTCCGGTGCCTTCCACTTCAACGTCCACCCAACTCGGATAGGTGATGTCGTGAGCCACTTCCACACACACCCTTGCATAGGCCAGCCTTCTCCCCGAGGCCGTGTGCTCATCCATGTATAGGGGTCTCCCAAGAACACTAGAAATGTTGCTTAAAACTCTTTGTGACCAGAATCGGAGGTCAAGCTCCGGTAGACGAATCCAAATGGGAACGGTGGTGATGTTTGCCCTTGTCAAAACCACATCCGGTGCCCACTCTTGGACAACAAGTGGAGAACCACGAATGAACCATTGTCCCCCCTCTAGCACATGTTTCCTATCCTCTCCAAGAGTGAAACGAAAGAGGAGAAAGCCTTGACTTCTTTTAATGACCTCCACACCTCCAACCAAACTCCACATCTTGTGGAGGTGCTTCTCTAAAGTCGGCAAGTGTGGTCTAAAAGCAATGAAATAACCAACTAAGACAATTTGCTATCCTTAACCCTCAATGAAGAGTTGCAGATACAAATTCACATATCATCGTCACACTCCCAAGCGGTCTCACTTAAAATGTGATGCTACCAGAGGACCTTCACCACCGGGATGGTCTGACGCCTCAGCTGCCGCTCAGTACGCTCCAAGATCTACATTAGTCGCTCCCCCAATCAAATCACCTGTCACTCTGAATCTCCGGTAGCTAGTGCAAAAACACATGCTATGGGTCTCCTACATACTTCCTTAGTATGGAGATGTAGAATACGTTGTGTAGCCAGCTCGCAACGCCTCCTATCAGTATAAGTTTTCTACCTATCATGAGTTGTTATCAATCTACCTAGAATCAGGTCCACTCTGTCTGCATACATGTAACGCCCTTGATCTTGTGGGTATGCACACTATGAAGGAATACTAGTGCCGCGATCAGAGACCTCCACGACAACTGAAGGAGTTACAATAGACAGACTAATAGACTAACTCAAGAATACTTCATCGACATACATAGATATATGACTTATAAAAATAACCGAGACAACTGAATATCCATACATGAAAGGATTCAATTACAATACTTGGGTTTAAAAAGGAAATACAATAACATAAGCAGAAATAAATATAAACTAAAGACTCTGGTCGTCGTGTCCCTTGTGTAAAGAATCTTCAACTACTGGTCCAGTTATCTCTGTAGGAACCTAAGTACCTGAAGCAATGTATTAACATATGCGTGAGTTTCGATAAAGAAAACCCAGAATGCTCCCGGCCCAATACATGTTTTACCAAAGTATGTATGAAGTCTAAACTAAGACAGATGCATCATAAAAACCACAGACTGCAATAGAAGGTCTACGACTCTAAACAACCGCGTCGGTCTGGTAACACCTGAACAAATTCCTCAAAATGATAAAAGAACACCAGCCATGTTGGTCAGAATCAGAAGCGGGTCATTTGACAGTGACCCACTGCTTGTCACAAAGGGGTATACCTATTAACACCCCAATTCACAGAAATCATTCAACATGATGTCATCGCAACGTTGGGAACATCTAACCTGAGAATGAATAACAGCGTGCCTATCCAAGACTTATCTTATGCTTGGCCTCTGTTGAACGTTTTAATTAAACCGCAAGTGCACGGCCGCGATGAAGCGGTGGCAAGTACGGGTCGTCCTCAGGGAGGTGAGTAGCCTCTTGCTTGTACGAAATCAAGTGGCAAAATAGGGAAGAGAAAGATTGATTATGCTAATCTAGACTACGCTACACTAAAAAGTATGAAATGCGAACGAAACAAACAAACGATGGAATAACAACTAAACTAAGAACAAAACAAGAATGCTGGAATACAGAAATGGGAAAACCCCTAAGGGGTGGAGTGAGTGCACACATGCAAAGAGGTGGGTGTAGAATACATTCTTTAAGCACATGAAGGTGGTGTTTATCAAGCATAGGAAGTGTCTAAATGTTATGGCAAAACCTATCAATCTATTCACCAACTTAGTTGATTAACATTTACATATGCAAGGTGTTTATTTCAGAACCTAAACAAGCATGAGAGGTGTCTAATCATTTTGGCAAAACTCATCAAGTTGTAAATTCTATCCTAAACAAGCAAGCATACATTCATGTTTAATCAACACATTGAAATTAAAGCATTCATCCCATTCTCTAATGCATGTATGTACATCTACTCCACCCCCCAAAGGGGATGGTTCTACTCACTAAACATTACACTAATTATTAAACTATGGAAAGAAAGCATATTAAAACTAAGCTAGAATTAAAAGACGATTAAACTAAAACATGCACAAACAATAAAAGAAGCATAAAACAAACAATGAAAGAAACACAAAACTTTATTGATAAAATGACTCACATTAAAAGTAGCATCCTCCTACTTTAGTGTGTGCTTCAAGGCCTCACTTCTAGTAGGAAGAATAGCCACTTAAAATATGGAGTGATTACAATAGGTGGTGAAGAGTTCTATTTATAGCCATGGAAAAAGTTAATCCGGGACAATCCCCCGATGTGGGACTAAACAGATACCACAAATAGCCTAAACATCATCTAATACATGTGCTGGAGAAATTTGAGCGCATTTGGGCCAAAAGTGACGGCCAATTAGCGGTCTTGGACCGCTAATTAGCGGTCTTGGACCGCGAATTAGCGGTCTACAGTGTCCGGATCGCTCTCGAATTTCTTGTGGGCTTTTCTGGAAGGCTTTGTTGGTATTTGATGCATCTAGTTTGCATGTTGGAGCTCCGACCCGAATAGAATTGCCAAAATACTCCCCATGATGGTGAGGAGTATTCTGTTTTGCTCTTAGGTCCTTTGGTCTTGCATTCAGGTCCTTCTTCCTTGCATCTTAGTCCACAGATCTCACAATTCAGTCCTTTTTCCCAGCTGTTGGGTCCTTTTATGCTTCATCTCTTCAAACCTATTTATTCCTGAAAACTAAACATAAAACTCGTAACATAGCATTGTTTAGGTGAAAGATAATGGATATAAGATACAAATATGAGCATGAAATGATGTCAATCAGCCTCCTAATTGACATCATATCATGAATATATTTTTGTCTTATACCCTTAATCTTTAGCTTAAACCTCCCTGTTGCCAAGGAGGAGGAGTGTTGTCTCCTGAGGGTTTTCAGCGGATATACCCATAAAATCCGAACAAGATGCATTAATCAATCTAGCTACACGACTCGTTGGACTTATATTGTCGATCATGGGACGCGGTAATACTACGGGTCGACTCTATATATGTAATCGGTCCACACACCTAGCCTAATGAGTTATTCGTGAGAGTTAGTTAAGGACTTAAGTGAAAGACATGGGCAACCTTAACTTCTGAATGTGATACAATGTGTAGAGTCCATTTTGGTTCTTATTTGTTTTTTTTTTGTTTTTTTTTCTTTCATCATTTTTTTTCTTTGGAGCATTTTATTGGTTGGTGTTTGATTCTCCCAGGGTCAGGTTTCGTGCATCATTGCCTATGAGGACTTACACTATCACGTACACCTTCCCCCAAATCTCCACAAAGGGCGATCCCTACCACCCGTGTAACGGGAGTTCGGTCGGTGCATCCCAAGTCAGATGACTCGAAAGCACCAGGCACAAAGTCCCCTCAGACCTACTTTCCCGAGTGATAGGAGCCGTGCGAGAAGAGAGAACACCACTTATTTATCTACATGGGAACCAAAACCCCTACACTTAAGTTTCACAAAAAGAGATTAAGGGCCATTGACTACGACAAACTTCCTTATACTAACAGACACGAATTATTTGACTCACTAGGTTCAGGGTGGACTTCTTTAAATGTTTGAGTGCTGAAACCCTATGATTACACGCCCCCCAAGGGAAAACCGGGGTGCATCCTAACGAATCGATAAGACCTAAAGCCAGTAAACTAGAAATCCTAATGCATCAAGTTCAAGACAATTTTGGGAGCTTTCTTTTTACTTTGCCTCTCAACGGTTTGGCACATGCTAAACACACGCAAAACCCACAAAAACATTTTCTTTCGCAAACACATGAAGATTTTGAAAGAAATGTGAAAATTTTAAAGCACTAGGCAAGCAAAAGAAGACAAGTCACCCAAGGATCATGGCAAGCAGATATATCAATGTTAAATGCGACACACTAGCATGACCCTAGCAGTACACACAAAAGAAAAGAAAACCAAAGGAAAAAGACTCGAATATGTACACACGTAAAACACCCCCCCACACCTACCTCATGCATTGTCCTCAATGAATCTAAGCAAGATACTACATGGATACATGCATGAAAAAGGAACGATCTCACCAACATGAAGTACAAAGGGACGTTCGGGGTCATGTTGATGGACACAAACCCAAATTCCCTCAAAACTTGTGAGAAGCTGAAGAAGGGAGATAAATACGTGAAGAAATTGGGGCCCAAGTACACAAGGGTTGGGGCCCACAACAATCGATGCTCACTGAAGGAGTCTTTTAATACACACTTTTTTTTCTTCTTCTTTTTCTCTTTTTTTTTGTTTTTTTTGTTTTTTTTTGGTTTTTACAAGATATATACATCAACCAAGATATTCTCATAATCATTTGGTGAAGGAACATCAAATGAGAACATCAAGTCATGAGGACCAGAGACTTGCCGAGATGGGCAAACTCCACTGGTACTCTGAGGTGTCATGAGGGGTGAAAGGTCAAAGCTGAAAGGCTCGAACCCCTCATGATATTGGTTGGGTGTGGGCAACAAAGAATGAAGTTGTGTTGCCTCGCTAGGGTTTAATTGCTCATCGAAGAAAACCCTCCAACCAATAGGCGGGTGCATCGGAATGAGTTCCTCAGGCTCATTCGATGGATGCAGCAGACATGCATCACTAAGAATGGGGCTTCTCCCCAAGTCATCCAACAAGGACCTCCCACCATCATTTAGATCATCAAGCATAAGCTCGGTCATAGGTGGGTCCTTGTTGGAGTCAATATGAAGCTCAAATGGCTCAATGGCCATGGGACATGAGGTAGAGACATCTTCTGGTATAGGCATATGATGAGGTGTCTCACTCTCACTAGTACTCTCAACTGAATCATGCAACGAACACTCCCTTTGGACATTCATGTTCGAGGCCAGCTCACTCTGTTGCATTGCGAAGACAGGCAATGAGTTTTCGCTGGGCCCACGAACATTCTCAATGGGTTGCATTGGGGTTAGGGGTGTTCGTTGATTTTGTGGTGCTTTCTCCAATTGGCGGATGAGATTTAGATTTAAAGGTTCATCCATGGGTTCCTGTTGCCTACCAGAGTTGAACACATGAAACTCGGCACTCAGGTTACCGAATGAGAGCTTCATGAGACCATTTCTACAATTAATCAAGGCATTGGAGGTTGCCAGAAATGGTCTACCCAAAATCAAAGGTATTTGAGAGTGGGTGTTCGCAACAGGATTGATATCGAGGACAACAAAATCGACTGGAAATATAAAATCTCCAACTTTGATAAGCACATCCTCGATAATCCCCATGGGAATACGAATGGATCTATCCGCCAATTGGAGGGTGATCTTAGTTGGTTTCAATTCTCCCAAGTTCAACTGTTGATAAACAGAGAATGGGAGGAGGTTGACCGCTGATCCTAAATCAAGCAAAACATTGCTCAATCTAGTGTCCCCTATCGTACACTGAATAGTAGGACACCCAGGGTCCTTGTATTTTGTGTAGGTAGGATTGGACAAAAGTGAGCTGATATTTGCAGCCAAGAATGCTTTCTTAGGAACATTGGTCTTCCTCTTGGTTGTGCAGAGATCCTTCAACACTTTGGCATATTGAGGTATTTGTTGGATGACATCCAACAAGGGGATGTTAACCTTCACTTGCATAAACACCTCTAATATCTTGTCCATGTTGTCACTCTGCTTTTTGTTTAACCTACTTGGATAGGGAGCTTTTGGCAGGTAGGTTTTCTGCTGTGCCTGAGAAGAAAGCTTTGGTGTATTACCCTCACCCTCAGCTTCTTCTTCACCACCATTCCCACTGAGGGGCTGCATAGATGGTGGTGGGTGTGGCAAGGAAATGTGATTGTCAACCTGTTTTCCATTCCTTAAGGTCACAATGGAATTGACATGGTGAACAGGTTCCTCCACATGGTTCACTTGCCTCCCCCGAGGTACCACATTCTCATTTTGCATTTGTTGTTGTTGGTACATGCGGGGGTTAGCCTCAGGCTGGCTAGGAAAAGACCCCCTCTCTCTTTCATGTACAGACTGAGCCAATTGGCCCATCTGAAGCTCTAGAGATTTGATGGTCTGCTGATTTGAAGTGAGAACTTGACTTGTGGACGACATAAAATTTTTCATAGAGTTCTCAAGTCCACGAGTCAAGTTCTCAAGCGAATTAAACTGGGTTTCGAAGTTGTTAGAATTTGGGAAACCTGGTTGGTTGGTGCTTGGAACTTGGGGTTGCTGATAAGATTGTGCATGCATGGGAGGTTGGTGTGATTGGGAAGGTGGTCTAGAGGAGTTTGAAGGACCACCCGGGGCATTATTTTGGTTCCATGAAAAATTGGGGTGGTTCCTCCATCCAGGGTTATAAGATGATGAGTATGGGTCATTCCTAGCTCTGTCATAGATGGCGTTGACACGCTCCATCTCAGGAGGAATGGACTCACACTCGCTCTCTACATGACCTATCCTACCACATGAATGACAAGGAACTGGACCAGATGTGGACATGTGAGGTGCACTTTGTCAGTTTTGGAGCTCAATCGAATCCATACGGCGCATTAAGGCCGCCATGCGTGCCTCGGTGGCCGTAGTGGTATCGATAGCAAATGCGGCACCCGATCTAGTCGAGTTTGCACTCGCGATCCTCGCTCCTATACTAGATGATGCAGGTGGTTCCCTCACACTCTCCCACTGCATGGTTTTCTCCGCGAGGTCTTCTAGGAAGGCCCATGCCTCCCTTTCATCCTTTCCCAAAAACTCTCCTTGACACATGGACTCAAGGAGCGTTCTGGACGGGATGTGAAGACCCTCATACACAATCTGACAAAGGCGCCACAACTCAATGCCATGGTGAGGGCATGAGGATAGTAGCTCCTTGAACCTCTCTAGATATGCATGAAATGTCTCGGTCTCAAGTTGATAGAACGAATTGATTTCGTTCCTCAATTTTTGAGTCCGATGATTAGGAAAGTACTTCTTGAGGAATGCAGATTGAAACTCATCCCAAGTCCTAAAGGAATTCGCCTGGTTGCTATACAACCACTTCTTGGCGTCATCCTTTAGTGCAAAAGGAACGAGCCTAAGATGGATGGAGTCTGTGCTAAGTTGTTGCAGCTTGAACATAGCACAGACCTCCTCAAATTCCCTGAGAAAGATATAGGGGTCACCTTTCCCAGTGAAATGAGGGAGCATGGAAATGAATTGAGGCTTAACCTCAAAATGGTTCCCATTAGCCTCTGGTAATACGATGCATGAGGGCAGAGCTGTACGGCTCGGGTAGCATCGATCACGAAGAGGTATGGGAACGACAACTGGAAGCACAGGTGGAACAGGTGGGTCCAGCAACTGCTCCTCCTCACGGAAATTAGCAGCCATTGGACCCGAACTACGTGCGACACGAGAGGAGGAAGGTGTCGAGAAATCGATGACCGAAGCCGGATTGACAACGCTCCTCGTCAAACGACCACTCTCGTCTCGTGTCCACGAAAGCATGCACAAAGGTGCACACACAAACCACAACTCTCTTTTTTTTTTCAAATGAAGAATGTACGTAGAAGAGAAGACGAGGGAACACAGGAGAGAAAGAATGACTCAGGAGAGAAGGGAAGAGGTCCTTAAGCTACGGCGGATGGGTACAGGTAGAAGCACACAAGCAAACAAGGCTCAAACAATCCTAAGGTCGCTATAGGTCCTTACAGCTAGACGACGCCTAACTGCGAGGTCACACGGCCTCAACACGCCTCACCTCCCTACAACGAGGACCACAAAGCCCAGCAAGTGAGCCAAGATCCGGGGATCTCGTCTCTCCTACTATCGACAAAGTGGGCAACGCCGATCAGGTCATGACGGTCGGGACCGGATCACTCTCCTAATGCGTCCGAATTCCTTAAGGCCAATGTCTACTTGATTTTAAAATTAGGCTCTTGATTAGTGTGGTTTTTGGGGCGAAGGAAAGGGTGATGAAATCCCCCACCTTATCTTTTATGGGACAGCCCCTCCTTAGTAGCGTTTTGGAGTCCTAATCTAGCAATCAACTCTCCAAACAAAACGCTAAACTCACACTTGTTTCAATGCACTTCCTACTAACTAATGCATGTTCATACGAAATGCATGAATGAGAGTAGAAGGTGCGTACCTCACGCCAGCTCTCAGCACAGAAAATAAAGCTAAGATAAAAGACAATCTAAATGCCTAAGTCACATACATGATGCATCGCCTAAACAAAAAGAATGCCTAATCTTTTGCTTTGAGTTTTTAGGGTCCAAGTTGCTTAAAGGAGGTTGATTATGGATCTGGGAACAAACTATAAGTCAAAACATGCCAAATTAAATCCCAGATCACTACATCAATTATGAAAACCGACCAAAGAAATAAGAGAGCAAACAGAGCTTACCAGACCGCCAATTGGCGGTCTCAGGCCGCTGATTGGCGGTCTGAAGTGCTCAGGTCGTCTGGAAATTTCTCCAGTAGCCTCCACTTGCTATTCCCAGTCTCCTGAAACAAAGAAAAACTACAACACACAAATTAAATCCACTCGAATCGTCCAAACAAGAGTCTGGACTGGCACCTCCCCGGCAACGGCGCCAAAAACTTGTTGAACGTTTTAATTAAACCGCAAGTGCACGGCCGCGATGAAGCGGTGGCAAGTACGGGTCGTCCTCAGGGAGGTGAGTAGCCTCTTTCTTGTACGAAATCAAGTGGCAAAATAGGGAAGAGAAAGATTGATTATGCTAATCTAGACTACGCTACACTAAAAAGTATGAAATGCGAACGAAACAAACAAACGATGGAATAACAACTAAACTAAGAACAAAACAAGAATGCTGGAATACAGAAATGGGAAAACCCCTAAGGGGTGGAGTGAGTGCACACATGCAAAGAGGTGGGTGTAGAATACATTCTTTAAGCACATGAAGGTGGTGTTTATCAAGCATAGGAAGTGTCTAAATGTTATGGCAAAACCTATCAATCTATTCACCAACTTAGTTGATTAACATTTACATATGCAAGGTGTTTATTTCAGAACCTAAACAAGCATGAGAGGTGTCTAATCATTTTGGCAAAACTCATCAAGTTGTAAATTCTATCCTAAACAAGCAAGCATACATTCTTGTTTAATCAACACATTGAAATTAAAGCATTCATCCCATTCTCTAATGCATGTATGTACATCTACTCCACCCCCCAAAGGGGATGGTTCTACTCACTAAACATTACACTAATTATTAAACTATGGAAAGAAAGCATACTAAAACTAAGCTAGAATTAAAAGACGATTAAACTAAAACATGCACAAACAATAAAAGAAGCATAAAACAAACAATGAAAGAAACACAAAACTTTATTGATAAAATGACTCACATTAAAAGTAGCATCCTCCTACTTTAGTGTGTGCTTCAAGGCCTTACTTCTAGTA
The DNA here is from genome assembly GCA_963682175.1 of Triglochin maritima. Lineage (NCBI taxonomy): Eukaryota > Viridiplantae > Streptophyta > Magnoliopsida > Alismatales > Juncaginaceae > Triglochin > Triglochin maritima. The sequence goes on along the minus strand of OY821771.1, from coordinate 20,278,247 downwards.
GGAAGAATAGCCACTTAAAATATGGAGTGATTACAATAGGAGGTGAAGAGATCTATTTATAGCCATGGAAAAAGCTAATCCGGGACAATCCCCCGATGTGGGACTAAACAGATACCACACATAGCCTAAACATCCTCTAATACATGTGCTGGAGAAATTTGAGCGCATTTGGGCCAAAAGTGACCGCCAATTAGCGGTCTTGGATTGCTAATTAGCGGTCTACAATGTCCGGATCGCTCTGGAATTTCTTGTGGGCTTTTCTGGAAGGCTTTGTTGGTATTTGATGCATCTAGTTTGCATGTTGGAGCTCCGACCCGAATAGAATTGCCAAAATACTCCCCATGATGGTGAGGAGTATTCTGTTTTGCTCTTAGGTCCTTTGGTCTTGCATTCAGGTCCTTCTTCCTTGCATCTTGGTCCACAGATCTCACAATTCAGTCCTTTTTCCCAGCTTTTGGGTCCTTTTATGCTTCATCTCTTCAAACCTATTTATTCCTGAAAACTAAACATAAAACTCGTAACATAGCATTGTTTAGGTGAAAGATAATGGATATAAGATACAAATATGAGCATGAAATGATGTCAATCAGCCTCCTAATTGACATCATATCATGAATATATTTTTGTCTTATACCCTTAATCTTTAGCTTAAGCAATGCTACGTAATGAGTCTTATGTTTAAGTTTCAGGAATAAAGAGGTTTGAGAAGAAGAGACTCAAAAAGCACTGAAAAGCAAGGAAAATCACTAAATTGCAAGACTTATGGACTGAGATGCAAGAGAGAAGGATCCAGATGTAAACCAAAAGGACCAATGAGCAAATCAAGAAGCTCCACACCATCATGAGTAGTATTTTGGCAATTAGATCCCGGCCTAAGCATCAACAACCAAATTGGGTTCATTAAACATTAAGAAATCAAGTTAGAAATGAGCCACCGAAATCCAAATTCGATCAAACACATCCACACCGCCAATTGGCGGCTCCATACCGCCAATTACCGGTCCAAATGGCTTCAAAGGATTCATGTCTTAGTCGGGTCATGGATTATGTTGTTTTATGTCCATTTATAGTATACAATTAGTCCCACATCGAGGGATTGTCCACGATTACCTATTCTATCACTATAAATAGAACTCTCTGTCTTCCCTTGTAATCTACTACATGCTTGGTGGCAAATCCCTCTCCTTTGAGTAAAGGCTTGGAGCAAAAACTCAAGTGGAGAGATGTTACTTGTCATGTGAGTCATGAACAAAATAAATCTTTTCTTAGTTCATGTTGTGCCTCTTTTATTGCTTGCATGCTTAACGTAATTTCGTTTCATTAATCTTAGTAGACATGATTAACATGTTTTCTTCTCTTAACATAATAGTTAGCTTAATGATTAGTGAGTATTTCCATCCCCTTTGGGGGGTGGAGATGATGTACATATATGTTGTGAAGTTTGGATGTTAGATGAATTTATGATTGTGTAGCCTTGCATATTTGTATGTTCATCGGGGTGTTTTAATCAGCTACATGTTGGGGTATTTTTTATGGGTTTTGACATATTATTTAGACACTTTCCATGCTTAGTTTTCTCATGTTCTATCGACTGCAATTTCCTGTTGAATATGCTACATGTTCGTTTTGTGTTTGTATTTGTGTTTGCTTGCTTGATTTATTGAGAAAACTTTGTTTTGATTTGTTTTGCCATAAGATTTAGACACCTCCCATGCTTAGCTTTATTCTTCACATGAGTTCATGGTTTTTTATGAGTCTTGCCATATCCTTAGACACTTCTCATTTTGAGCCTAGTCTCATGATAATCAAGTAGTAATTGCCGATACGTTGTGTGAATGGTTTGATAGGTGTTGCCACATCTTTAGACACTTCCTACTCATGAATACACACATATGACACACATACATAAATGAATACATGCGTCATTCATCACTTATTTCAGTTCATATGTGGACACACTCCACGCCTTAGGGGTTTCTTTTCCTGAATTCAAGTCTCCTTATTAGGTATTTAGTTAGTTTTAGTCAATGTTTAGTTTCTTTCCTTTGCATTTGTTAACCACTAGTTTAGTGTAGTCTAGTTTAGTGTAATCACATCTCTTCTCCCCTCATTTTCCACTTGATTTTTGACAAACCAGAGAGTACTCACCTCCCTGTGGATCGACCCGTACTTGCCCCATCTTCACCGACAGTTGTGCACTTGCGGTCTAAACTTAATCGATTAAATATGTTTTTGGCACCGTTGTCGGGGAGGTGCTCGGTTCAGACTATGGTGTGGACAATTCAAGTGGCTTTAATTTTTTGTTTGTAGTTGTTCATTGTTTCCGGAGGTTGTTAACATCAAGGGAAGTCACCAGGAGATGTTTGGAGGAGAACGAAGCTAAACTAATCGCCAATCAGTGGCCCAAGACCACCAGTTGGTGGTCTGGTGAGCTCCATTTTCCTCCTTTTATGGTCTATTTCTACATTGAATATAGTGGTATGAGACTCAATTTTGCATGCTTTTAACTTGTAGTTTGCCCCCAGATCAATAGTCAATACCATTTTAATCAACTTGGCCACTAAAACCCAAAGCAAAAGATTATCCATTCTTGCTTGTTTATGTCATGCATCATATACTTGACTTAGGCACGTATGTTGTCTTTTATTTTAGCTTTACTTTCAGTTGTTGAGAACTGACGTGAGGTACGCATCTCCTACTCTCATTCATGCATTCTGTATGACCATGCATTAGTTAGTAGGAATTGTATTGTAACAAGTGTGAGTTGAGCATTTGTTTGGAGAGTTGATTTCTAGATTAAGACTCCAAAACACTACTAAGGAAGGCCTGTCCAATAAAAGATAGGTGGGGGATTTCATCATTCTTTTCTTTACCCCAAAAATAACACTAATCAAGAGCCTTACTTTAAAATCAAGTACACATTGGTCCCTAAGGATCTCGGGCGCATTAGGAGAGTGATCCGGTCATGACCGTCATGGCCTGATCGGCGTCGACCACTCTGTCAATAGTTGGAGAGACGAGATCTCCGGATTGTGGCTCACTTGTTGGGCTTTGTGGTCTTCGTCGTAGGGAGGTGAGGCGTGTTGAGGTCGTGTGACCTCGCAGTTTGGCGTCGTCTAGCTGTAAGGACCTATAGTGACCTTAGGTTGTTTGAGCATTGCTTGCTTGTGTGCTTCTACCAGTACCTACCCGTCGTAGCATAAGAACGTCTTCCCTTCTCTCTTGAATCATTTCCTCTCATATGTGTCTTGTCGTCTTCTCCTCTACGCACATTCTGCTTTAATTGTAAAAAAACTTTCTTTCCTTTGTCAGACTCGTGTGGGAGCGTAGGTTTGTGCATGCCAGTGTGGGCATGAGACGTTGCGGGTTGTGTGACGAGATACGACATCGATCTGTCATCGATTCTCGACTTTTCGAAAACATCCCCGTCCCGTGTCCTACACTGTCCTGAGACCATGACGAGTCGTGGACCACACGAGGATGACTCCGGTTTTGGACCTCCACCACCCTGTGCTCCAGAAGGTGGCGGTCCACAACTTCATCAATTGGTTCCCCTGGTCCCCATTCCCCTCCGCGATCGTTGCTACCCGAGTCGTACTACTCTGCCTAATTGCATTGTATTGTCAGAGGCGAATGGGAACCACTTTGAGGTTAAGCCTCAGTGTATCTCCATGTTCTCTCACTACACTGGGAAGGGTGACCCTAATATCTTTCTCAAGGAATTTGAGGAGGTCTGTGTTATTTTCAAGCAGCAATAACTTAGCATAGACTCCATCCACCTTCGACTTGTTCCCTTTGCACTAAAGAATGATGCCAAGAAGTGGTTGTACAGAAACCAGGCGAATGCCTTTAGAACATGTGATGAATTTCGATCTGCATTCCTAAAAAAGTATTTTCCTAATCATCAGACTCAAAAGCATAGGAACGGAATCAATTCGTTTTATCTACAAGAGACTTAATCATTCCGTGCATACTTAGAGAGGTTCAAGGAGCTACTATCATCATGCCCTCACCATGGCATCAAGTTGTGGCACCTTTGTCAGATTGTCTACGAGGGTCTTCACATCTTGTACCGAACGCTCCTTGAGTCCATTTATCAAGGAGAGTTCTTAGAAAGGATGAGAAGGAGGCATGGGCTTTCCTAGAAGTCCTTGCTGAGAAAACCATGCAGTGGGATAATGTGAGAGAACCATCACCATCATCTAGCATAGGAACAAGGATTGGAAATTCAAACTCGACTAGTTTGGGTGCCGCATTTGCTGTCGATACCGCTACGACCACCGAGGCATGTATGGCGGCCTTAATGCGCTCTATGGATTTGATTGAGCTCCAAAACCAACAAGTTGTGTCTCATTTGTCTGCATCTTGTCTGGTTCCTTGTTATTTGTGTGGTAGGATAGGTCATGTAGGAGGTGAGTGTGTATCCATTTTCTCCTCAGATGGAACTTATCAATGCCATCTATGATAGAGCCAGGAATGACCCTTTTTCGTCATCATTCATCCGTGGATGGAGGAACCACCCCAACTTTTCATGGAACCAAAACAATGTCTAGGGTGGTCCTTCAAACTTCTCTCGACCACCTCACCGACCACACCAACCTCCCTTACATTCACAATCTTACCAGCCACCCCAAGCTCAAATCACCAACCAACCAGGTCTCCCAAATTCTAACAACATGGAAACCCAGTTTAGTTCGCTTGATAACTTGACTCGTGAACTTGAGAACTCAATGAAAAACTTTATGTCATCCATAAGTCAAGTTCTCACTTCAAATCAGTAGACCATCAAATCTCTAGAGCTTCTGATGGGCCAATTGGCTCAGTTTGTACATGAGAGAGAGAGAGAGGGATTCTGCCCAACCTATGGCTAACCCCCGTGCTCAGCATCTACCGAACATGGAAGTTGTGAGGTCGAGACTGCAGGAGGGACAAGTGAATTGTGTGGAAGAACCTGTGGACCTTGTCAATGCCATTGTGACCCTGAGAAATAGGAAGCAGGTCAACAACCACATTTCCTTGCCACTAAATCCATCTATGCAGCCTATGCAGGCCCTCTATGGGAAAGATGCTAAGAAAGAGGCCGAGAGTAAGGGTAATACACCAACGCCTCTTTATCAGGCCACAGAAAACCTACCTGCCAAAAGCTCCATATCCTAGTAGGTTAACTAAGAAATAGAGTGACAGTGTTGCAAAATGCAGGTGATATTCAAGAAAGTGAATGTCAACATTTCTTTCTTAGACATGATTTAACAAATACCTCCCTATTCAAAATTCCTGAAGGATCTTTGTACAACAAAGAGGAAAACCAATGTCTCTATCAAAGCTTTTTTGGCGGCTAATGTGAGTTTGATCATTTCGAACCCAACTTACGTAAATTTGAAGGACCCAGGATGTCCAACATTTTCATGTGTGATTGGGGACTCTTGCATTAACAATGTCTTGCTAGATCTGGGGTTGGCAGTCAAACTCTTACCAGCTTCTGTGTATCAACGATTAAGCCTAGGGGAGCTTAAGCTTACGAAAATAACTTTACAGTTGGCTGATCGTTCGGTCAAAGTCCCGATAGGGGTCATTGAAGATGTCCTAATAAAGGTAGGCAATTTCATATTTCCTGTTGACTTTGTCATCCTTAAAGCTGAACCAGTCAACACTACCCACTCTCAGATTCCATTGATTTTTGGTAGACCTTTTTTTGGGACGTCAAATGCCTTAATCAATTGTCGAACTGGACTCATGAAATTGTCGTTCGGGAACTTGACCGTGACATTCCTTGTGTTCAATATGGCTAGGCAACTGACATCTTTCGAGCACCCCATGGAAATCAATCTTATCCTGGACGTTTAAGAAGAAATAGGAGAAGAGTACCCCCTGATTCATGAAAATCTGAATGCTTACATCATGGATGATTCCAATCATGAATAGGATGGGGGCAAGTTTAGCAATGATATGCATGCTATTCAGTACATGTGAGCTCCTCCTTTCTTACATCTAGAGCTGGATATCACACCTCGTGTAATGTCCCCGAAAACAGCGGAAAATTTAAACAATATAAAAGACCGTCAACGGTCAACACCGGACACGTCACGAGACAACAACATGAAATATATATATATATATAAAAGATCCACGTGGAAGTCAAACATACAGACTGACTGTGATTACAAACAAAAGCTATACAACATGTAATCACCTCAAAAGAAGAGATAGACAAATATAGGATCATATCCCGGGGGCACCCTCCTAGGTCACCACCTCGACTCTAATGCTGCTCGCTACCTGAAATGAAAACAAACAAACATGCCTGAGTTCCCTACTGGAACCCCATATGCCAAACCTCCTAAAATACAAAAAGGAATAAAAGACAATGCAATGCAATGCAATGCACATGATCATCCACCTCGGGTCCACAATAATACCCCTCTCTGCCTCCGCGGTACTGAACCACTCCTGCCACCCCGAGGGTCAAGTCAGTCCACCGGTGCCTGACAAGGGTCAGTTGGCACCACTGCTCCCCAAGAGCCGTAGAAAGGAACCCTGGTACTATGCCGCCACCCAAGAGCGAGTCAGCCCGCCGAATGCACAACTCGGGCCAGACGACAGCCGCTCCTCCCCCAAGAGCCACCAGACGCGCACCCTGCCGGAACATCCTCGGCCTACCGATAAACCCCAGCAAACAGCCATTTACGGCAATCATCTCTCACACCCCGTACGATATGAGAGGCTCAACAATAATACGCCCTCGTCGAAGGTGAAATCCGTCGCTCCCAAGGCCGGTAATCGACCGTCGCCTCAGAGCCGGTAGTCGACCTATACTCGACGGCTCGCGTGTGGATAAATCCACCAACCTGTGGCAGATCTGTCGACCGCTACAAGCACATCGGTCGATCGGTCTTCCACACAGTACCCGGTACTGTACAAACAAGGGTATCGGTCGAACCACGCCAACCGAATTACCGAACAATCGGTCGAACAAAAGTCATCTAGCGGTCGACCGTTTGGATGGTTTACGCTATACAATATTTATAATATATATATCCGACCGGTCGAACCAAGGGTCCATTCAACAGATAACAGGGATCTCAGCATTTTGCCTACGTCATATTCGGTCGACCGGAACTGAGATACAGTTCGACCGAAACGTCACAGGCACTCTACTGCTTAATTAAAATGCTCAGTCAGTCGACCGAATGTTAAAGAGCGGTCGACCGTTTTGATGGTCAAAGCTCCCAACCGACTTAGCATCGAATAGATCGGTCGAACGAGGTTAAGGGTGTTCGACCATTTAATAAGTCAAAACCCCCAACCGACCTATTCTCATTGTTTCGGTCGACCGGTGAAGTGGATCCGTTCGACCGATAACAACATCTAACCCTTTTTTCTGCACAAATCTGGCATAACGGTCGACCGTCTTCAGACATCGTTCGACCGTTTGCGGGTGCAAAACAATATAATAATAGAATCGGTCGACTGCCCACAGGCACCGGTCGACCGATTGTCGTCTTCAACCTCTAAATAGGTTGCAATCCAACGGGGAATTCGACACCAACGTCGATCCCCAATACCTACAAGGCTTATGTGAGTTATAATGAAGAGTTGGCATACCTTTTTGAAGTTCGTGGAAGCCTACCAAGCTTTGGCAAGCCCAACCCAACTTCTTCTCCTTCTCCTCCTCTTCTTCTCCTTCTCTCCTTCTTCTTCTCCTCCAAGATCGCCTCTCTCACTCTCTAATCAACCCAAGCAAAGAGAAACGTTATTTTTTTGACCTAACACCTCTATTTATAGGAAAATCTAATTCTTATCCTCAATTCCACCTCACTCTTTACTGTAGCACGATTAATTAAGGTTAGTTAGGTTTTGTTTAGGTTAATTAGGTGTTTAGATTAAGGTTATTACACCTCGTCTCAAGGAGCCACCCACAATTGAGCTTAAAAAGAATTCCCTAAGGAACTGAAAAACGTGTTTCTTGGTCCCGATAGGTCATTTCCGGTGATTATTTCATCGACGTTGACTGGTGATCAGGAAGAACATCTGATTCGACTCCTAAAGGAGCACAAATCAGTCATTGGGTGGTCCTTGAAGGACATTAAAGGGATAAGTCTCGACGTCGTGCAACACCACATCTTTATGGAGGATGAGGCACGACCACGTCGCACCACATCTTTATGGAGGATGAGGCACGACCACGTCACGACACGACAGAAGTAGTTAAGAAAGAGATCATCAAGTGTTTAGATCATGGCATCATTTTTCCCATTTAATATAGTGCTTGGGTAAGTCATGTCTAAGTTGTGCCCAACAAGTCGATTATCACTGTTGTCCAGAATGACAACAATGAACTTGTTCCTATACAACTTCAAACTGGGCGGCGAGTCTGCATTGACTATCGGAAGTTGAACGCGGTCACGCGTAAGGATCACTTCCCTCTAGCTTTCATCGACCAAATGTTAGAGAGAGTCGTCGGGCATGCCTACTATTGCTTCCTCGATTGTTATTCGGGGTACAATGAAATCCCAATTGCTCCTAAAGATCAAGAGAAAACCATGTTTACATGTCCTTTGGGGATGTTTGCGTATAGACGCATGCCTTTCAGACTTTGCAATGCACCATCAACATTCCAACATTGCATGTTGAGTATCTTTTTCGACATGCTTGAAACCTTCCTTGACATTTTCATGGACGATTTCTAGGTTCATAGCACCTCCTTTGATGAGTGCTTGAACCACTTGACCCTTGTTCTCAAGAGGTGTTCTGAAACAAAATTAGCCCTTAATTGCGAAAATGGACATTTCATGGTTACGAAAGGTATCGTATTGGGTCATGTGGTATCTCGTGATCGGATCGAGGTGGATAGGGCAAAGATTGAGCTTATTTCTCAGCTTCCGCAACCAACCTCGGTCAAAGAAATCCGGTCATTCCTTGGACATGCTAGCTTTACCCGCATTTTATTAAAGATTTCAGCAAGATAGGTCGCTCCTTGACTAGCTTGCTTGCTAAAGGCACCTCTTTTGAGTTCATACCCTAGTGCATGACTGCATTTGAGTTTCTGAAGCGTGAGTTGACCTCCGCTCCTATGATTAAGGCACTGGTGTGGACTCTACCCTTCAAGGTGATTTGTGATGCATCTGATTGTGCGATAGGAGCAGTTACACGTCAGAAAGTCGACAAATTGCATCATGTGATCTATTATGTTAGTTGTACTCTAATGATGCCCCACTCAACTACTCTGTTACCGAGAAAGAGTTGCTCACAATCATATTTCTGTTGGAAATATTTTGTCAGTACCTCATTGGGTCGCACGTCATCAACTACCCTGATCACTCAGCTCTTCGCTACCTTTTGTCTTAAAAGGATGCGAAACCCTGTCTCCTTCGTTGGATCATGTTGTTGCAGAAGTTCGACCTTCAGATACGGGATAAGAAGGGATGCAAGAACGTCATGGAAGATCACCTACGGAGGGTGGGTACAGGTAGAAGCACACAAGCAAATAAGGCTCAAACAATCCTAAGGTCGTTATAGGTCCTTACAACTAGACGACGCGTATTTGCGAGGTCACACGGCCTCAACACGCCTCACCTCCCTACGACGAGGACCACAAATCCCATCAAGTGAGTCAAGATTCGGACATCTCGTCTCTCCTACTATCGACAGAGTGGGCAACACCGATCAGGCCATGACGGTCGGGACGAGATCACTCTCGTAATGTGCCCGAAATCCTTAGGGCCAATGTTTACATGATTTTAAAATTAGGCTCTTGATTAGTGTGGTTTTTGGGGAGAAGGAAAGGGTGATGAAATCCCTCACCTTATCTTTTATGGACAACCCCTCCTTAGTAGCGTTTTGGAGTCTTAATCTGACAATCAACTCTCCAAGAAAACGCTAAACTCACACTTGTTGCAATACACTTCCTACTAACTAATGCATGTTCATACAAAATGCATGAATGAGACTAGAAGGTGTGTACCCCATGCCAGCACTCAGAAACTGAAAATAAAGCTAAAATAAAAGACAATCTACGTGCCTAAGTCGCATACATGATGCATGACCTAAACAAGAAAGAATACCTAATCTTTTGCTTTTGGTTTTAGGCTCCAAGTTGCTTAAAGGAAGTTGATTGTTAATATGGGAGCAATCTTAGAGTTAGAACATGCCAAATCGAGTCCCAGATTCCTAAATCAATTATGGCAACAAGACAAAGAAAGGAGAAGGTAAACAGAGCTTACCAGACCGCCAGTTGGCTGTCTGAGGCCACTAATTGGCGGGCCAAAGTGCCCAATTTGCCTCCCAACTTCTCCAGCTACCTCTTCTTGCGACTCCAAGTCTCCTGAAACAAAGAAAAACTACAAAACACAAATTAAATCCACTAGAATCGTCCAAACAAGAGTCTGGACTGGCACCTCCCCAGCAAAGGTGCCAATAACTTGTTGAACGTTTTAATTATACCGCAAGTCCACGACATCGGTGAAGACGTGGAAAATACGGGTCGTCCACAGGGAGGTGAGCAGTCTCTCGTTTGCACGAAATCAAGTGCCAGCAAAAAAGGAAGAGTGTTTGATTATACTAATCTACGATACACTAAACTAGGAAGTAACACATGCACAAGCATACAACAAGCGATGAACTACTAAACTGAACTAAGAACTTGATAAGTATGATGGAATCAGTAAGAGAATGACCCCTTAGGGGGTGGAGTGACGACACATACACAATAAGGAGGTAATAATGTCTTCCTATAGGCACAAGTGGAGGTAGTGTTTTCATGTTGGGAGGTGTCTACTTATCATGGCAAAACCCATCAATTAAATCACTAACCTATTTGATTAACATTCATAAACACAAGCTGGTTATTTAAGAAACTAAACAAACATGGGAGGTGTCTTAAAAATTGTGGCAAAACCCATCTAGTGAAGTGTTCTATTCTAACAAGCAAGCATGCATTCATATTAATCAACACATTTGAAAATAAAACATTCTTCCTTTCTTAATTGCATATATAAGTATCATCTCCACCACCCAAAAGGGGAGTGGTTTTACTCACTAAACATTAAACTAACTATTACACTAAGATAAGATAACATATTAACTAAGCTAGATTTAATAAAAGACAATTAAACGAACATGCAAGAACTACAAAAGAGCTATAAAAGAAGCAACAAAACAAGGAAAACTTTATTGATTTCAGACTCACAATACCAGTAGCATCTCCCCCATTGAGTTTCTTGCTTCAAGGCTTTCACTTCAATTAGGGAGAATGGCCACAAAGCATGGAGTGATTACAATAGAAGGTGAAGAGTTCCATTTATAGCCATAGAAAAATGTAATCGGGGACAATCCCCCGATATGGGACTAAACAAATACCAGAAATAGACTAAATACACACTAATACACAAGCCACAAAAATCTCCACGGATCTGGAGCAACCCGGACCGCCAATTAGCGGTCTACAGGATCCGGATTGGCCTGGGCTTTTATGATGGTATTGCTTGTCTTTGATGCAATTACTTGACTTGTTGGAGCTCAACCTCGGATAGAATTGCCAAAATATTTCCCATGATGGTGTTGAGTATTTTTGTTTGCTCATTGGTCCTTCGATCTTTCATTTAGGTCATTTTATCTTGCATCTTAGTCCCCGAGTCTTTCAACTCAGTCATTTTTCCTTCTATTGGGTCCTTTTATGCTTCTTCTCTTCAAACCTCTATATTTCTGAAATTCAAACATAAAACTCGTCACGTAGCATTGTTTCGGTGAAAGATAATGGATATAACATGCAAATGTAAGCTTGAAATGATGTCAATCAGTCAACCCAGAAAAACAGGAATTGTCCAAGTGGGTTTGGCACAGGTTTAGTATCAAAAACAAAGAAGTCAACTGGATAAATGAACTCTCCCACTTTGATCAACACATATTCCACCACGCCCCTCGGTTTCTTCATAGACCTATCAGCCAATGAAGGATTGGTTTTTTTTGTTTGAAGTCTCCAAGACCGAGGTGGACGTAGACTGAATATTGCAGAAGATTAACATATGCACCAAGGTCCAATAAAGCTCGATGTATGGACACATCACCAATCACACAAGAGATAGTAGGACAACCAGGGTCCTTGTATTTGACTTGCATGGGTTGTGCCAGCAAAGAACTCATGTTAGCCGCAAGAAAAGCTTTCTTTGGAACATGAGTTTTTCTATTCTTGGTGCATAAGTCCTTGAGAACCTTGACATAAGGTGCCATTTGCTGAATCACCTGGAATAGAGGGATGTTCACCTTAACTTGCCGAAATATCTCAAGTATCTTGTCATGCTGATCCGAAGTTTTCTTTTTAAGGCGCTCAGGGAATGGCACCTTCGGGGCATAAGGGTTTTGCGAAGGAACCTCAGAATTCTGGTCCAAAGAAACATGAGTGGGGACCTCAGAATCTGATTTCTTCGACACAAGAGGAGATAAGGGGACCTCAGGGTTCGGCCCCATTGTCGAAAAAAATGTAGAAGGATCCCCAGGATCAGGCTCCTTCCTGGAAGTATTTGTGGAGGGAGCCTCAGGATCCGGCTCCCTCAAAGATGCATGTATCACCGTAGGTCTGGGACACCAAGAGATGGTGGTTGCAAGGAAGGCACGCCAATGTGGTTGTCAACCTCCTTACCAGACCTGAAAGTATGAATCACATTAATATGATGGGTCAGTTCAGAGGTAGCATGAGGCACTGGTGGCCTTCCTTGAGAATGGGTACCCCGAGGATTCACCTCGGGTTGACTCGGTAACCGTTCCTTCTCGCGTTCATGGAGTTGATGAGCCAACTGGCTAACTTGCATTTCCAATCATTTGACCAAATTTTTGCTGGCCACACACATGGATTGAGTGCTCTGTATGAACGCTTGAAGGGTTTATTCAAGAGTGGGGTCCTTCGAGTCAACCCGTTGGGGTAGTGGGGTTTGGTTAGAATAACCTGACCATGAGGCCAGAGCAGGTTGGTAATTATGGTGATGAGACCTTTGATGTGGAGGTTGGTAGGTCGCTGATGGGTGTGGAGGTTGATAAGGTGGAGGTTGAGCGTGCGAGCTCTGACCGTTACCCCACTAGGCCCCAAGAGAAGTTAGGATGGTCACGAAATCCCGGGTTGTAGGAGTGACCGTACGGGTCATTACGGGGCCTATGTTGATACATCGCATTTGCATGCTCAGTATACCTTGGAGCGTAAGCGCATTCCAAGTCATCATGACCCGTAAGTCCACACCTACTACACCCGGGAGTAGTGACTTGCGATACAGGAGCTCGGTCCAACTCTAAACTCTCAATCCTACGCATGAGAGCAACCATTTTCTCCTCAGACGCGATAGTTGACGCCACTTGATATGATCCAGCACGATCAGAAAATCTGGCGGCTGGTGGCTCTCTCATGGAGTCCCACACAAAGGTACGTTCAGCCATTAATTCAAAAGTGTCCAATGCTGCATCGATGAGTTTCATTTGGAAATCACCTTGACACATTGACTCCAACAATGTGCGGTTGTTGTAGTTGAGGCCCTCATAAATAATTTGGCACAACTACCAAAGCTCAATTCCATGATGAGGGCACTGCAAGAGAATGTCCTTGAACCTCTCAAAGAGAGCATAAAACGATTCGGTCTCAGTCTGATACGTTTGGTGTATCTGGTGCCATATTTGTTGAGTCTTCCATTGAAGGAAGAATCTCTTCAGAAAGACAGTCACGAAGTCATCCCAAGACCGAATAGAGATCGCCAGGAGACTGTACATCCATTTCTTCGTGTTATCCTTCTACGCGAAAGAAATCATCCTCAACCGGGCTAAATCCTCATCAAGCTGTTGAAGCTTGAACATGGAGCATACTTCCTCGAATTCACATATAGAAATATACGGATCCTCCTTATTGGCAGTGAAGGTAGGAAGCATGCTCACATACTGAGGTTTCAACTCATAGTTGTTCCCTCGAACTGTGGGAGGAACTATGCAAGAAGGTTGCACGGCCCGAACAGGATGGGTCCGCTCCCACAAAGTCATCAACTTATCCTGTCGAGCTAAAGGTGGTGGTGCACCAATAACTCGATCCTGACTGAATCCCTCTTCCTCTTGAGTCAGAAGAGGAGGAGAAAGAAGTCTACGTGGTGGTGGGAGTGGACCGAGGTAATCCATGTATGGAACCCGGTCTCCCCCGTCACCATGAGAAGACTCAGCCTCACGCTCCAAAGGAGCAAGAGGCGGAGATGGCCGATCACCAAGACCATCCATCTCAGAAAAATGCACTCTCTCAAGTCGAGCGCTCTCACCAGAACGAGCCCAACCTCGCATAAAGTGCTCGACTCGACTCTAAAAAACACACAACAGAAGGTGTACACAGATGAGGAGACTACTGGTACAAAAAAGATGAGGAGAGGAGTCAGATGAGGACAGAAGAATCCCTAGAGCTAACGTGGGTAGTCCTGAAGGTAGAATCCTAATCTAGAAAGCACGACTCAAACAACTTAAGGTTATGGGTCCTTAGGCTAGACGACGCCTAACTTCGAGGTCACTAGTCTCGACACGCCTCACCTCCCTACAACGAAGACCACAATGTTCAATAAGTGACACCACATCCGGAGATCCAGTACCTCCTACTATCGACAAGGTAGGCAACGCCTATTAGGCCATGACGGTCTCAACTAGATAACTCTCCTAGTGCGTCCAAAATCCATAGCGCCAATGTCTACTTGCTTTTAGAATTAAGGCTTTATTAAGAGTGATTTTTGGGGCCAAGGAAAGGGTGATGAAATCCCCCACCTTATCATTTATGGGACAACCCCTCCTTAGTAGCGTTTTGATCTTAAATCAAGCAATCAACACTCCAATCAAACGCTCAACTCACTCTTGTCCCGATGCAATTTCTACTAACTAATGCATAGTCATACAATATGCATGAATGAGAGTAGTAAATGCGTACCTCACCTCAGCACTCATCAACTGAAACTAAGCTAAAATAAAAGACAACTACATGCCTAAGTCAAGTATGTGATGCATGACCTAAACAAGTAAGAATGCCTAATCTTTTGCTTTGAGTTTTACGGTCCAAGTTGATTAATGGGACTTGATTGTTAATCTGGGCGCAAACTACAAGTCAAAACATGAAAAATGTAACTCCCAGACAACCTAGTGAGAATTTGGAGCTCACCAGGCCGCCAATTGGCGGTCCCGAACCACTGATTGGCAGTATGTTTGCTTCTGATTTTATCCCGTCTTCTCCTGGAGACGTCTCTTAATCCTTGAAGCCTCCTGAAACAAACAAAACTAAAAACAAAAAATTAAAACCACTCGAATCGTCCAAATCAAAGTCTGGACAGAACACCTCCCCGGCAACGGCGCAAAAAACTTGATTGAACGTTTTAATTATAACCGTAAGTGCACTGCCACGTTGAAGCAGTGGCAAATACAGATCGATCCACAGGGAGGTATGTCGACTTTAGTTTGTTCGAAGGCAAGTGGGAAAGAAAGGGGAGAAAGGAGTTATGATCTAAACTACAGTACAATATGAAAGGAATGAGAAATACGCAATAAAACTAAACCCTGTAGGGGGTAGAGAAAGAATGTGAATACAAATATATGTGTATGTGTTCAATTAAGCTCATCACAACATGTAGTGCATGAAACCCGTAAAACTAAATCCAACTTTACCTCCACATGAATTAAGATAACACAATATCATTAAAACATACAAGACAATAATTGGAATGAAGTTAAATGAACTCATGTATAAAGACCAACCCTCACTATGCCTCCACATGAATTAAGATTTACACAATTATTAAACCATACAAGACATTAACCGAGGTAAAGGCAACAAGTGTACACGCAACTACAATCTTGTTTCCTTCATCAATTCCATCCATATCCTCGCCTTATTATTCCCCATAAAATAGGTCCACTAATCTAAGCATATGCTAAGATTCATTCAAGTGCATTAGCATGTCAAAGACAAGAGTGAAATGCCATTAGATGGTTATGGAAATCATGTAAGGTTCAAAGGATTAAGATAACACACACCTAATACATCTCATAATCATATCACATATTTCTCCACCCCCTAAGATGGGGATGAAACTACTCACTCATATTTACACTACAACCTACATTGAAATGAGACATTTTTTTTTGCAAAGCAAAAGGGAGGCTTAGCCTCTAAAATTTGTATTAGTAAGAAACTGTTTACATCTACCAAACTTTGTTCGTTTAGTTCGCGGGCATATGCCACATGCATAACCGGCTTCTCCCTACCACCTATTTGTACTCACGTGAAGGTCAAGTAGTATAAGGAAATAATTACATCTCATCAAATTTAAGAAGTTGGAATTAGTTCCAAGTATCCTGAAAATGTCTCGCTTCTCCTTCATCTTTGGCGAGTTTGGATGCTTGATAGCTCATGCTCCAGATTATATCTTTGACTACAACAATGGTAGCTTGCGGTTGCTGCCTCTCGCCCTCAAAAATTGTACGGTTCCGCTCATGCCAGCATTCATATATCGTAGCACTTACCACCCACTTTCTGACCACTTTGTGAAGTCGCCTTCCACTCGCATGTGAAAGTCGAAAGACCTCATTCTCTAGAGTGCTTGCAGCAGTTTGGTGGAGTTGCATGAGGTTGAGGAGACACCTCCACACCTCCTTTGTATATTGACAATTCCAGAAAAGATGCTCCATGTCTTCCTCTTGGTCTTCACATAGCACGCAAGTTGGGTCTAGATTTATGCCTTTATCATTCGCCACATTGTGAGCAGACGCCCCTTCAATGCTCGCCAAGCAGTGAGTGTGTGCTTTGGGACAGCAAATTTGTGACATACCATCCCCGCCCAAGGGACTTTCCAGCCCGGTTGCCTCACCCAACTCCATACTTCCTTCATCCCAAGTGTTGCACCCGTCCCATCTGGTCTAACTGGTCTATCCTCTCCTCCATGAATGCGCACTTGGCTTATCCTTGAGCAAACTTCTTCCATCCTGCTGGATCGTGGGGGAGGGAGGTACCACGACCCTTCTCTGATGAAGTACGACACCTTAATGTCCCAAGGAAGCCCCATCCCGTAGTGAAGTTGGTCACCCCAGCTTGTGCATTTAAACGGTTCACCGCACCAAGGAAATTGGAAAAACCGAATCGCTTCCCCATTTCCCACCTCATATCGGATGTGTCTCCTAGCAATATCTCAGAATCGCAGCAGCCCTCGCCATGCCCATGAGGAGGTGGGTAGTGGTCTTGCAAGCCAAATGGAGCGGTTCCTCTGGTATTTTCGCCGGACACACATATCCCAAAGGTAAGTGTTGTCCGCCACCACAAGCCAAAACTGCCGGAGAAGGCCCGCATCATTCCATTCCGTTAGCCTCCTTAATCCGAGGCCTCCTTCGTCTTTTGGAGTACAAACATCCTTCCATGCCACCGCCACCCACTTCTTCTCCCCTCCCTCAATAAAATGGTACATAATGCTGTCCAATTCATGCAAGACGCTTCTTGGTAGAAGAAACGCTGAAGTCCAATAAATGTTGAACGAGGTGAGGACACTCTGTACTAGCTCCACTCGCCCAGCCATAGAAAGAAGCCTTTGTTGCCATGTTGAGAGGTGAGCCTTTAGCTTGTTTATGAGTGGTACACAATGGGATCTCCCCATTCTTCCAGAAAATAATGGGAGCCCAAGATACACCACCAGGAAAGCCTTGCGCTCCATCCCAAGGTGTGCCTCGATCCAAGCTCCATGCGTCCCATCTCCCCCCATGAAGACCTGACTTTCGATACATTGAAATGAGACATTCTACTGGGCTACTGAAAGAAAATGCGTCCCATCTCACCCTCGATACATTGAAATGCGTCCCATCTCACCCTCGATACATTGAAATGAGACATTCTACTGAAAGAAAATTAAACTAAGCAAACAAGAAATATTAAAGAAGCTAAAAAGACATAAAACTAAAGAAGCATGCAAGACATATGAAAGGAAATTAAACTAAGAAAGAAACAACATAGCGATAGGAAAACATCAATTATTACTCACTCAATTACAAGTAGCCTCTCTCCACCAGGGGTTTTTGCTTCAAGACTTTTACTCCTAGTAGAGAGGATGGCCACCAATAGAGTGATGGGATACAAGAGAGGAGGGAGAGTTCTATTTATAGCCATAGAAAAAGGTGAAAAAGGTAATTCGGCACAATCTTCCGATATGGGACTTAACATATACCAGAAATAGACTAAATACACTCTAATACACGCCCCACAGAAATCTTAGCCGATGCGGAGCAACCCGGACCGCCAATCCCCGGTCCTAGACCGCCAATTGGCAGCTTACAGAGTTTGGATTGGGTTGCTGTTTCGTGTGGGCTTTTCTGGATGTCTTTTTTTATCTTTGATGCATCTATTTCCCTTGCTAGAGCTTCGACCCGAATAGAATTGCCAAAATACTCCCATGATGGTGTGGAGTATTCTTGTTTGCTCATTGGTCCTTGGATCTTACATTCAGGTCCTTCGATCTTCCATCTTAGTCCTCGAGTCTCTCAACTCAGACCTTTTTCCTTCTTTGAGATCCTTTTATGCCTCTTCTCTTCAAACCAATTTATTTTTGAAATTCGAACATAAAACTCGTTACATAGCATTGTTTAGGTGAAAGATAATAGATAAGATACAAATGTAAGCATGAAATGATGCCAATAAAATATGATATAGTTGCTACTGGAATAAAATCAACTCAAATGACAAGGCACAACAAACAACATATATAATACAACTGATTGCATTAAACAATCCAACATAAAATACCCGACTCAAGCCATACATATGAGTCCCTGATCCGTCCCAACCACATGCTCAAAGAAACCTTCCAGGACCACCTGAAGTGGGAGAGGGTCCGGAGGGGTGTCAGACTGAGCTTTCTGGCCGAGCAACTGAGCAAAGGGTGCGCAACTTGCACTAACCACCATGGTCAACCGGCTCTTGTGCCCAAAGCATAGACCGATCCAGCCAGACCGACTCCTCACACTCCTAGCCTCCCTACGGTCTATACCCACTCCTTCCTGACCCCAGCCATCAGCTAAGATTGGCTGCACTAGCAAACGAGTCAGAGCTAGGCGTCAACAAGGTTGAAGACACACTGTAGCAGGATTTAGTGTGCACCAGCCACACCTATCCATATTTGAAACCACCCTCAGCCTCAGCCTCAGCCTTGGAGAGACCTTTCGCCTCTGGTTGGACATCACTGGAGTTCGCCAGACCTCCGGCGTGCCTGGCTGAGTCTACAGCCATCCCCATCTAGCACACCCACCATGCGCAGCCTAGAGGGAACTTGGTTGGTGGTGCAACCAATTGCACCAACAACCAACATGGTGTTGGCCGGCCCTCCAGCAAACACCCCCTCCCATAAAAATCTTCAAGGGCCAAATGCATACCTGATTCACCGAAAGTTTGCCTGAGCTAGTCGGAGATCATCCACCAAAACCCTCTTTTAGCTGCACAAGGAGATGCACTCTAGCTTGCTCCACTAGACTTGCCAGAGAGGGGGAGGAAGGTCGTCTTCGGTGGGGGTAGGTGGAGAAGAGATGGGGTGGTGGGTTGCTTTTGTCTCAAAGAGACAAAAAAAGAGAGGAAAAGAATGATTGCAAATAAAGTGTAATTAAAACACACCATAAACCCTCCAATTAAAATATTTGCAACCACCTAGAGATTTCCTCTAGTTGTCATGGCAACCACATCATCCAACCACAACCAGTCAGCCATTCATGCTTCCATTAAGCACAAGCTGACACACACTCACAAACCTCACCCGATCAACTCGATTGAGTAAAGCGATTGCAAAACTACCCTACGGGTCACACCCACCTACGAGTCAAGGGATAAAATCACAAAACATACATCAAGCATAAAGATAACACATAATAGAGCATAAGGATGAATAAGACTTAATAAAGTAGCAGGAGAGTGGGTCTTACAATACAACTGCACAATCTCTAGCCCCAACAGCTGACTCTCTCCCACTTCATCTCAACACAACGGAGAGCGACAAGGTCGCCATACAAGGCCTTGTACAGTGCCATGCCAATGCTCTCGTGATAACTATTGTTGTAAGCAAACTCCACCAATGACAATTGGCATCCCAACTTCCTTAAACATCTAGTGTGCAAGCTCTGAGCATATCCTCCAAAGTCTAGATTGTCCTCTCCGACTACCCATCTATCTGGGGTGGAATGTCATGCTATACTTCAGCTTTGTCCCCAGTGCCTAATGCAAGCTATCCCAAAACCTCAAAGTGGAACAGGAATCCAAATTTGAAATAATGGACACTGAAACTCCATGAAGCCTGACGATCTCTAAGATGTAGAGCTTCGGGAACTCTCCAATGATGCAGTCACCCGAGTCACTACGAAGTGTGCTGACTTGGTCAAACGGTCCACGAACACACAAATAGCATCATGCAAACAGCTGGTCCTCGGCAACCCTGTGACGAAGTCCATCATCACGTGCTCCCACTTCCACTCCTGGAGCTCTATCCTCTGCATTGTGCTCGCTGGATGTTGGTGCTTGATCTTGACCTACTGACAGACTAAACACTTAGGGACAAACTCTACAATGTCTCGCTTCATACCCTTCCACCAGAAATTACGCTGTAGATCCTTGTACATCTTCATACTCCCTGGGTGAAAAGTGTATCTACATCCATAAGCCTCCTCCATAATCTCCTGCCTCAGTCCATCCACCATCGCCACCCACAACCTATCTCGATGCCTCAAACCTCCATGCACTGCAATTTGAAATTCACACCTTTCTTCCCTGGCTGCATGAAGCAGTGAACTCGACTCTGAATCTTCACTCTTCTTCATCACAATCCTTTGAATAATTGTTGGCTCAACATGAAAGCTAACCAACCCCACTCCAATGTGTTCATCTACAAAAGGATGCCAATCATCCAGATCCTCCAACGGTCCCCACTCATGGACTCTCAAGTGAGCAACCGAGCCTTCCCACTTCCTGCTGAGAGAATCTGCCACTAAATTAGTCATTCCAGGAAGATAAGATATAGTGAAGTCATAATCCTGATGAATTCTAGCCATCGCCACTGCATCATATTCAACTCCTTCTGCGAGAATAGATACTTCAAACACTGATGATTGGTGAAGACTTTGAATTGTTCCCCGTACAAGTAGTGCCTCCAAATCTTCAAGGCAAAAATCACCACTACAACCTCCATGTCATGCGTGGGATAATTCTTCTCATGAGCCTTCAACTACCTAGAACCATAAGCCACCACCTTGTCGTGCTGCATAAGCACATAGCCCAAGAAAATCCTTGATCCGTCTCTCTAGATCACAAAACCCCCAGATCCACTCAGAAGTGTCAACACTGGTGCTGAGGTCAACCTCTTCTTCCGCTCCTGAAAACCCTGTTCACACTTTTGTGACCACTTGAACTTCACTCCCTTCCTGATCAGTGTCGTCAGCAGAGCGGTGATCTTGAAGAAATCCTGGATGAATCGCCAGTATTAACCTGCGAGTCCAACAAAACTTCTAATGTCCGACACAGTTCTCGGTACCTTCCAGGCCAGGATAGCTTCTACCTTCGCAGGGTCAACCATGATTCCCTCCTACGACACGATATGACCGAGGAATGCCACTTGCTCCAACAAGAATTTACAGTTTGATTACTTCACGAACAATTGCTCCTTCCTCATAATTTCCATCAACGTCCTCAGATGCTCCTCATGTTGATCCTTATCCAGTAAATAAATTAGGATGTCGTCCATGGAGACAATCATGAACTAATCCAGAAAAAGGCTTGAATGCGTTTTTCATTAGGTCCATGAATGTTGCAGGCGTTGATCAAACCGAAAGGTATCACCAAGAACTCAATGTGACCATAACGCATCTTAAACGTCACCTTCTAAATATCCCCATCTTAAGATGATGATACCCAGACCTTAGATCAAACTTGGAGAACACCTTTACGATTTGAAACTGGTCAAAATAATCATCGATCCTTAGTAGGGATACCGATTCTTGATTGTGACATTGTTCAGCATCCTGTAGTCGATACACATCCACATCGAACCATCCATCTTCTTCACCAACAACATTGGAGCTTCTTAACGTGAAATGCTAGGTCGGATGAAACCCACATCTAGTAGCTCCTGCAACTGATCCTTCAATTAGCCAACTCCGTTGGAGCCATGCGTTAGGGTGCTTTGGAGGTGCCATCCCAGATGCTAGATCGATGGAGAACTCAATCTCCCAAGGTGGAGGTAACCCTTGAATGTCTCTAAGAAACACATCAGGAAACTCTCAAACCACGTCAATCTCCTCTAGAGATTTAGTAGTCCCCTCGATCGACACTACACTTGCTAGAAACGCCCAACAACCTTTCTCAAGCAACCCCTGACCCTTCAATGCAGAGAGCACCACACGTTTGTCCTAGCCCCTTATTGATTTAGTTATAATAACTACAAGTGCATGATGTCGGTGAAGATGCAGCAAGTACGGGTCGAACCTCAAGGAGTTGTGAGTGTTGTTGTTCCAACCATACTCGAGTGGGAAAGGAAAAGGCATATATGAGATTGGAACTACACTACGATGTGTATTGAGTCAGAAAATGAACGATAAGAATAAACCCCTTAGGCGGTAGAGAAAGAATGCGGAAATGAGTATATTTGTACGTGTGCGTGTTCATTGGTGCTCATCACAACATGTAATACACGAAATCCATAAAAACCAAATCCACCTTTGTCTCCACATGAGAAATAATATAAAACATTATCATTAAAAAATACACGACAATAATTGACATGAGGCTAACATGAAATGCATAATGACCAAACCCCACTATGTCTCCACATGAAATAAGATTTAACACAATCATTAAAACATACAAGACATTAATTGGGATGAGGCCAACATGAGTACATGCATGCATATGTCATGTTTCCTCATTATCCACTCCATCCTTATGCATGACAAACAGGTCCACTTTGCTTCATTTGAGTCCTTTCTGCTTTCATTTCAGTCCCTTTCTCTTCCTTTCTCTTTTTTATTACCTAACACCTAAAACACCACAAACAAACACATGAGTAGCACAAAATTTGGGATAAATAAAGGATATATAGCATGAATACGATGTATGCTATGCTACTAATCAAATACCCCCACACACCGTTTCCTAGTCCCAAGCAAACAAAGAAAAAGAAAAATGAAAGAAAGGAAAAGTATACAAAAAATGGGAAAATCTTAAGTCACTTTCGTAGGAATCACGGTTGCACTTAGCATGTGCAAAGGAGGAGTGGTGTCTCCTGAGGGTTTTTAGCGGATATACCCACAAAATATGAACGTTGATGCATTATTCAACCTAGCAACATGACTCACCGGACCTACTTTTGTCGATCGTTGGACATGGTAATCCTACGGGTCGACTCTATATATATATATCCAGTCCACACACCTAGCCTAGAAACCATTGGTTCAAGTTAATTAAGGACTTAAGTAAAAGACATACAAAACCCTAACATCCTTAAGTGATACACTGTGTAAAGTCCATTAAGGATCTTATTTGGATTACCTTTTTTCTTTTTCTTTTTTACAAGTTGGTGTTTAATTCTCCCGAGGTCGGGTTTCTTGCATCATTGCCTATGAGGACTTACACTATCACGTACACCTTCCCCCAAATCTCCACACGGGGCGATCCCAACCACCCGTGTAATGGGAGTTCGGTCTATGCATCCCAAGTCAGCTGACATGAAAGCACTCCGGCATTAAGTCCCCTCGGACCTAATTTCCTGAGTGATAGGTGTCGTGCGAGATGAGAGAACAACATACTTAATTATTATTTCTTATCTACATGGGAAAATAAACCCCTACACTTAAGGTTTCACAACAAGAGTTTAAGGGTCCCTGACTACGACAAACTTCCTTATTCTAACAGTCATGAATTCTTCGACTCGCTAGATTCACGGTGGACTTCTTTATTTGTTTGAGTACTGAAACCCTATGATTACTCTCCCCCTGAGGGAAAGCTACGGTGCATCCTTACGGCTAGATAAGACCTAAATTCAGTGTACTAGATATCCTAATGCATCATGTTCAAGTGAATTATGGGAGCTTCCTTTTAACTTTGCCTCTCAACGGTTTTGCACATGCTAAACACATACAAAACTGACAAAACATTTTCTTAGACAAACACATGAAGATTTTGAAAGAAATGTGAAAATTTAAAGCATTCAGCAAGGAAAACAAGGCAAGTCACCCAAGGATCATGGCAAGCAGATATATCGATATTAAAAGCAACACACTACATGACCCTAACAATGCAAACAAAAGAAAAGGAAAAAGACTTGACTATGTACACACGTAAAACATCCCTTACTTCGTGCATTGTGCTCAATTTTTGCAAGCATGATACTACGCGTATTTATGCATGAACAAGAAAAGATCTCACCAACGTGAAGTGCAAACGAAAGTTCATGATCATGTTGATGGACATAAACCCGAATTTCCCAAAAAACTGTGAGATACTTAAGAAGGGAGACAAATACATGAAACAATTGGGGCCCAAATACACAAGAGTTGGGGCCCACAACAACTTATGCTCAGCCTTAGAGTCGTTTTTTTATTCATCTTTTCTTTTTTTTAAAATATAACTATGTACAAAAATGAGTTCCCGTCATCATTAGTCAAAAGACATCAAATGGGAACCTCAAAAATCAGTCAATGCACTTGGAATGGGAACATGACACCACACGGGGACAAAATTCTCATTTGTGGGTCCCCTGACAAAGTGCATGTTGAACGTTTTATTTTAAACCGCAAGTGCACGGCCGTGATGAAGCGGTGGCAAGTACGGGTCGTCCTCAGGGAGGTGAGTAGCCTCTTGCTTGTACGAAATCAAGTGGCAAAAATAGGGGGACAGATTGATTATGCTACGCTACGCTACGCTACACTACACTACGAAGTATGAAATGCGAAAGAAAGAAACAAACGATTAACTAAAACTAAACTAAGAACAAAGGAAAAATGCTGGAATACAGAAATGGGAAAACCCCTAAGGGGTGGAGTGAATGCACACAAGCAAAGAGATGGGTGTTGAACACATTCTTTAAGCACAAATAAAGGTGGTGTTATCATGCATAGGAAGTGTCTAAATGTTGTGGCAAAACCTATCAATCTTTTCACCAACTTAGTTGATTAACATTTACATATGCAAGATGTTTATTTCAGAACCTAAACAAGCATGAGAGGTGTCTAATCATTTTGGCAAAACTCATCAAGTTATAAATTCTATCCTAAACAAGCAAGCATACATTCATGTTTTATCAACACAATGGAAATAAAGCATTCAATCCATTCTCATTTCCATGTATGTACATCTACTCCACCCCCCAAAAGGGGATGAAACTACTCACTAAACATTACACTATTTATTAAACTAAACAAAGAAAGCATATTAACTAAGCTAATAAAACTAATCAAATGAGATTAAGCAAAGCAAAACAAGAAACATAAAACAAACAACATAATAAAGAAAACTTGTATTAAAATGACTCACATTAAAAGTAACATCCTCCTACTTTAGTGTGTGCTTGAAGGCCTCACTTCTAGTAGGAAGAATAGCCACTTAAAATATGGAGTGATTACAATAGGAGGTGAAGAGTTCTATTTATAGCCATGGAAAAAGCTAATCCGGGACAATCTCCCGATGTGGGACTAAACAAATACCAGAAATGGACTAAATATACACTAATACATAACCCAGAGAAATCTTAGCGGATTTGGGCCAAAAAGGACCGCCAATTAGCGGTCTTGGACCGTTAATTGGCGGTCTAAAAGGTCCGGATCCATCTGGAATTTGTGCTGGGCTTTGCTTAGTGTATTCGGTGGTCTTAGATGCATCTACTTTGTTTATTGGAGCTCCGACCCGAATAGAATTGCCAAAATACTCCCCATGATGGTGTGGAGTTCTCTGTTTTGCTCTTAGGTCCTTCTGTCTTACATTCAGGTCCTTCTCCTTTGCATCTTAGTCCCCAGATCTCACAATTCAGTCCTGTTTCCCAGCTTTTTGGTCCTTTTATGCTTCATCTCTTCAAACCTATTTATTCCTGAAAACTAAACATAAAACTCGTAACATAGCATTGTTTAGGTGAAAGATAATGGATATAAGATACAAATATGAGCATGAAATGATGTCAATCAAATACCCCCACACCTAACTTTTGCTAGTCCCGAGCAAAACAAAGAAATAGAAAAGCATGCGAAAAACAAGAAATCCTAACTCACTTTCGTAGGAATCACGGTTGCACTTAGCAGTGCAACAAGCTGTTAAACCTCTTTGTTGCCAAGGAGGAGGAGTGTTGTCTCCTGAGGGTTTTCAGCGGATATACCCACAAAATCCGAACAAGATGCATTAATCAATGTAGCTACACGACTCGTTGGACTTATTTTGCCGATCATGGGACGCGGTAATGCTACAGGTCGACTCTATATATGTAATCGGTCCACACACCTAGCCTAATGAGTTATTCGTGAGAGTTAGTTAAGGACTTAAGTGAAAACATGGGCAACCTTAACTTCTGAAAGTGATACAATGTGTAGAGTCCATTTTGGTTCTTATTTGCTTCTTTTTCTTCTTTTTTTTCTTTTTTTTAATCATCAATTTTTTTCTTTTTCTTTGGAGCATTTTATTTGTTGGTGTTTGATTCTCCCAGGGTCAGGTTTAATGCATCATTGCCTATGAGGACTTACACTATCACGTACACCTTCCCCCAAATCTCCACATAGGGCGATCCCTACCACCCGTGTAACGGGAGTTCGATCGGCGCATCCCAAGTCAGATGACTCGAAAGCACCAGGCACAAAGTCCCCTCAGACCTACTTTCCCGAGTGATAGGAGCTGTGCGAGAAGAGAGAACACCACTTATTCATTTATCTACATGGGAACCAAAACCCCTACACTTAAGTTTCACAAAAAGAGATTAAGGGTCCTTGACTACGACAAACTTCCTTATACTAACGGACACGAATTATTTGACTCACTAGGTTCAGGGTGGACTTCTTTAAATGTTTGAGTGCTGAAACACTATGATTACACGCCCCCCAAGGGAAAACCAGGGTGCATCCTAACGACTCGATAAGACCTAAAGCCAATAAACTAGAAATCCTAATGCACATACTAAACACACGCAAAACCTACAAAAACAATTTCTTTTGCAAACACATGAAGATTTTGAAAGAAATGTGAAAATTTTAAAGCACTAGGCAAGCAAAAGAAGACAAGTCACCCAAGGATCATGGCAAGCAGATATATCGATATTAAATGCGGCACACTAACATGACCCTAACAATACACACAAAAAGAAAACAAAATCAAAAGAAAAAGGCTCGACTATGTACACACGTAAAACACCCCCCACACCTACGTCATGCATTGTCCTCAATGAATGTGAACAAGATACTACATGTAGATATGCATGAAAAAGGAAAGATCTCACCAACATGAAGTACAAAGGGACGTCCAGGGTCATGTTGATGGACACAAACCCAAATCCCCTCAAAACCTGTGAGAAGTTGAAGAAAGGAGATAAATACGTGAAGAGATTGGGCCCAAGTACACAAAGGTTGGGGCCGACAACAATGGATGCTCACTGAAGGAGTCTTTTATTACACACTTTTTTGTTTGTTTGTTTTTTTTTCTTTTTTTTACATGATATATACATCAACCAAGATATTCTCATAATCATTTGGTCAAGGAACATCAAATGAGAACATCAAGTTTTGAGGACCAGAGACTTGCCGAGATGGGCAAACTTCATTGGTACTCTGAGGTGTCATGAGGGGTGAAAGGTCAAAGCTGAAAGGCTCGAACCCCTCATGATATTGGTTGGGTGTGGGCAACAAATAATGAAGTTGTGTTGCCTCACTAGGGTATAATTGCTCATCGAAGAAAACCCTCTAACCAATAGGCGGGTGCATCGGAATGAGTTCCTCAGGCTCATTCGATGGATGCAGCAGACTTGCATCACTAAGAATGGGGCTTCTCCCCAAGTCATCTAACAAGGACCTCCCACCATCATTTAGATCATCAAGCATAAGCTCGGTCATAGGTGGGTCCCTGTTGGAGTCAATATGAAGCTCAAATGGCTCAATGGCCATGAGACATGAGGTAGAGACACCTTCTGGTATAGGCATATGATGAGATGTCTCACTCTCACTAGTACTCTCAACTGAATCATGCAACGAACACTCCCTTTGGACATTCATGTTCGAGGCCAGCTCACTCTGTTGCATTGCGAAGACAGGCAATGAGTTTTCGCGGGGCCCATGAACATTCTCAACGGGTTGCATTAGGGTTAGGGGTGTTCGTTGATTTTGTGGTGCTTTCTCCAATTGGCGGATGAGATTTAGATTTAAAGGTTCATCCGTGGGTTCATGCTACCTACCAGAGTTGAACACATGAAACTCGGCACTCATGTTACCGAATGAGAGCTTCATGAGACCATTTCGACAATTAATTAAGGCGTTGGAAGTTGCCAGAAATGGTCTACCCAAAATCAAAGGTATTTGAGAGTGGGTGTTCGCAACAGGATTCGTATCGAGGACAACAAAATCGACTGGAAATATAAAATCTCCAACTTTGATAAGTACGTCCTCGATAATCCCCTTTGGAAGACGAATGGATCTATCTGCCAATTGGAGGGTGATCTTAGTTGGTTTCAATTCTTCCAAGTTCAACTGTTGATAAACAGAGAATGGGAGGAGGTTGACCGCCGATCCTAAATCAAGCAATACATTGCTCAATCTAGTGTCCCCTATCGTACACTGAATAGTAGGACACCCATGGTCCTTGTATTTTGTGTAGGTGGGATTGGACAAAAGAGAGCTTATATTTGCAGCCAAGAATGCTTTCTTAGGAACATTGGTCTTCCTATTGGTTGTGCAGAGATCCTTCAACACTTTGGCATATTGAGATATTTGTTGGATGATATCCAACAAGGGGATGTTAACCTTTACTTGCTTAAACACCTCTAATATCTTGTCCATGTTGTCACTCTGCTTTTTGGTTAACCTACTTGGATAAGGAGCTTTTGGCAGGTACGTTTTCTACGGTGCCAGAGAAGAAAGCTTTGGTGTATTACCCTCACCCTCAGCCTCTTCTTCACCACCATTCCCACTGAGGGGCTGCATAGATGGTGGTTGTTGTGGCAAGGAAATGTGATTGTCAACCTGTTTTCCATTCCTTAAGGTCACAATCGAATTGACATGGTGAACATGTTCCTCCACATGGTTCACTTGCCTCCCCCGAGGTACCACATTCTCATTTTGCATGTGTTGTGGTTGGTACATACGGGGGTTAGCCTCATGCTGGCTAGGAAAAGACCCTCTCTCTCTTTCATGTACAGACTGAGCCAATTGACCATATGAAACTCTAGAGATTTGATGGTCTGCTGATTTGAAGTGAGAACTTGACTCGTGGATGACATAAAAAATTTCATTGAGTTTTCAAGTCCACGAGTCAAGGTCTCAAGCAAATTGAATCGGGTTTCCATATTATTGGAATTTGGGAAACCCGATTGATTGGTGGTTTCGCTTGGGGTGGCTGATAGGAATGTGCATGCATGGGAGGTTGGCGTGATTGGTAATGTGGTCTAGAGGAGTTTGAAGGACCACCCGGGGCATTAGTTTGGTTCCATGAAAAATTGCGGTGGTTCTTGCATCCAGGATTATAAGATGATGAGTATGGGTCATTCCTGGCTCTATCATAGATGTCGTTGACACGCTCCATCTCAGGAGGAATGGACTCACACTCCCTTTCTACATGACCTATCCTACCACCTGAAAGACAGGGAACTGGACCAGATGTGGACATGTGAGGTGCACCTTGTTGGTTTTGGAGCTCAATCGAATCCATACGGTGCATTAAGGCCACCATGCGCGCCTCGGTGGCCGTAGTGGTATCGACAACAAATGCGGCACCCGATCTAGTCGAGTTTGCATTCGCGATCCTCGCTCCTATGCTAGATGATGCAGGTGGTTACCTCACACTCTCCCATTGCATGGTTTTTTCAGCAAGGTCTTCTAGGAAAGCCCATGCCTCCCTTTCATCCTTTCCCAAGAACTCTCCTTGACACATGGACTCAAGGAGCGTTCTTGACGGGATGTGAAGACCCTCGTAAACAATCTGACAAAGGCGCCACAACTCGATGCCATGGTGAGGGCATGAGGATAGTAGCTCCTTGAACCTCTCTAAGTATGCATGGAATGGTTCGGTCTCATGTTGATAGAACGAATTGATTTCGTTCCTCAATTTTTGAGTCCGATGATTTGGAAAATACTTTTTGAGGAATGCAGACCGAAACTCATCCCAAGTCCTAAAGGCATTCACCTGGTTGGTGTACAACCACTTCTTGGCGTCATCCTTCAGCGCAAAGGGGACAAGCCTAAGATGGATGGAGTCTGTGCTAAGTTGTTGCAGCTTGAACATAGCACAAACCTCCTCAAATTCCCTGAGAAAGATATAGGGGTAACATTTCCCAGTGAAAAGAGGGAGCATGGAGATAAACTGAGGCTTAACCTCAAAATGGTTCCCATTAGCCTCTGGAAATACGATGCATGAAGGTAGAGCAGTACGGCTCGGGTAGCATCGATCACGTAGAGGTATGGGAACG
This sequence comes from Triglochin maritima, assembly GCA_963682175.1. Lineage (NCBI taxonomy): Eukaryota > Viridiplantae > Streptophyta > Magnoliopsida > Alismatales > Juncaginaceae > Triglochin > Triglochin maritima. The sequence continues at coordinate 20,247,603 of OY821771.1, read as the reverse complement.
ACAACAGGACGCTCAGGTGGGTCCAGCAACTGCTCCTCCTCGCGGAAATTAGCAGCCATTGAACCCGAACTATGTGTGACACGAGAGGTGGAAGGTGTCGAGAAATCGATGACCGAAGCCGGATTGACAACGCTCCTCGTCAAACGACCACTCTCGTCTCGTGTCCACAAAAGCACACACAAAGGTGCACACACCAATTTTAATTTTTTTAACAAAGAATGTACGTAGAGGAGAGGACGGGGGGACACAGGAGAGAAAGAATGACTCAGGAGAGAAAAGAAGAACTCCTTATGCTACGGCGGATGGGTACAGGTAGAAGCACACAAGCAAACAAGGCTCAAGCAATCCTAAGGTCGCTATAGGTCCTTACAGCTAGACGACGCCTAACTGCGAGGTCACACAGCCTCAACACGCCTCACCTCCCTACGACGAGGACCACAAAGCCCAGCAAGGGAGCCAAGATCCGGGGATCTGGTCTCTCCTACTATCGACAAAGTGGGCAACGCCGATCAGGTCATGACGGTCAGGACCGGATCACTCTCCTAATGCGTCCTAATTCCTTAAGGCCAATGTCTACTTGATTTTAAAATTAGGCTCTTGATTAGTGTGGTTTTTGGGGCGAAGGAAAGGGTGATGAAATCTCTCACCTTATCTTTTATGGGACAACCCATCCTTAGTAGTGTTTTGGAGTCCTAATCTAGCAATCAACTCTCCAAACAAACGCTCAACTCACACTTGTTTCAATGCACTTCTTACTAACTAATGCATGTTCATACGAAATGCATGAATGAGAGTAGAAGGTGCGTACCTCACGCCAGCTCTCAGCAACAGAAAATAAAGCTACGATAAAAGACAATCTAAATGCCTAAGTCACATACATGATGCATGACCTAAACAACAAGAATGCCTAATCTTTTGCTTTGAGTTTTAGGGTCCAAGTTGCTTAAAGGAGGTTTGATTATTGATCTGGGGACAAACTATAAGTAAAAACATGCCAAATCGAGTCCCAGATCACTATATCAGATAAAGCAATACTCCACAGAAATTTAGAGGTGAAATGAAACAACCAGACCGCCAGTTGGCAGTTGTAGACCGCTGATTGGCGGTCTTCTTCTCTCAGACCGCCTCCAAACTTCACCAGAGGCTTCCCCTTCTAAATGTGAGTCTCCTGAAACAATGAAAACTACAAGACAAAAATTAAATCCACTCGAATCGTCCAAACAAGAGTCCGGACTGGCACCTCCCCGGCAACGGCGCCAAAAACTTGTTGAACGTTTTATTTTAAACAGCAAGTGCACGGCCGCGATGAAGCGGTGGCAAGTACGGGTCGTCCTCAGGGAGGTGAGTAGCCTCTTGCTTGTACAAAATGAAGTGGCAAAAATAGGGAGATAGATTGATTATGCTACGCTATGCTACGCTACACTACACTACAAAGTATGAAATGCGAAAGAAAGCAACAAACGATTAACTATAACTAAACTAAGAACAAAGGAAGAATGCTGGAATACAAAAATGGGAAAACCCTAAGGGGTGGAGTGAGTGCACACAAGCAAAGAGGTGGGTGTTGAACACATTCTTTAAGCACAAATAAAGGTGGTGTTATCATGCATAGGAAGTGTCGAAATGTTGTGGCAAAACCTATCAATCTATTCACCAACTTAGTTGATTAACATTTACATATGCAAGATGTTTATTTCAGAACCTAAACAAGCATGAGAGGTGTCTAATCATTTTGGCAAAACTCATCAAGTTATAAATTCTATCCTAAACAAGCAAGCATACATTCATGTTTTATCAACACATTGGAAATAAAGCCTTCAATCCATTCTCATTTGCATGTATGTACATCTACTCCACCCCCCAAAGGGGATGGAACTACTCACTAAACATTACACTAATTATTAAACTAAACAAAGAAAGCATATTAACTAAGCTAATAAAACTAATCAAATGAGATTAAGCAAAGCAAAACAAGAAACATAAAACAAACAACATAATAAAGAAAACTTGTATTAAAATGACTCACATTAAAAGTAGCATCCTCCTACTTTAGTGTGTGCTTCAAGGCCTCACTGCTAGTAGGAAGAATAGCCACTTAAAATATGGAGTGATTACAATAGGAGGTGAAGAGTTCTATTTATAGCCATGGAAAAAGCTAATCCGGGACAATCCCCCGATGTGGGACTAAACAAATACCAGAAATGGACTAAATATACACTAATACATAACCCAGAGAAATCTTAGCAGATTTGGGCCAAAAGTGACCGCCAATTAGCGGTCTTGGACCGTTAATTGGCGGTCTAAAAAGTCCGGATCCATCTGGAATTTGTGCTGGGCTTTTCTTAGTGTATTCGGTGGTCTTAGATGCATCTACTTTGTTTATTGGAGCTCCGACCTGAATAGAATTGCCAAAATACTCCCCATGATGGTGTGGAGTTCTCTGTTTTGCTGTTAGGTCCTTCTGTCTTACATTCAGGTCCTTCTCCTTTGCATCTTAGTCCCCAGATCTCACAATTCAGTCCTTTTTCCCAGCTTTTGGGTCCTTTTATGCTTCATCTCTTCAAACCTATTTATTCCTGAAAACTAAACATAAAACTCGTAACATAGCATTGTTTAGGTGAAAGATAATGGATATAAGATACAAATATGAGCATGAAATGATGTCAATCAGTGCACAAGATGCAACGAGAGGTTCATGAGCTAGACGCAAAGGCGTCTGATTCAACATATCAAACTTAAAGAGCTCGAACCTTTCAACAGTTTGGTCATAATTTAGCAATGGAAGAAGAGTTCTCCTTTTGCATTATTGAAGTTATGATCGTCAATCCACATTATCCAAGCAATAGGCTGATGCGCCGGAACGAGGCCAACAACCTCATTATCCTTGCCCGACACACCAGGCCAACAGAAAGTGGGTCTCTTACACAAGGTATCCTCTAAGGAACTCCCAATACCCTTATTGGCAATGTAGTTGTTTGGTGTCCCTTCATTTTCAAGATGATCTGTAACTATAGTGAGAGGTAAAGTTTCACCAGGTCGTATGAAATTAGGGGTATTAGGGAGCTCTTGCTCCACCAAAGGTGAGTCCTCAAGAGGCACAACATTAAGATCATATGTCTCAAAGCTCACGAGACAAAAAGATAAGGCACAATCCTATGCCGACTCATAATGAAACTGGTCCATGCTATTCTCAATTTGAATGGAATTCCCGACCAAGTGGTCGTAAATTGAACCTAAGTCCCTCAGACTGCATAGGAGTTTGACTCTGTAAGATTGTGCTTTGAATTTGTGGATGTGGTGGTGGTTCGATATCAAAAGTTGAATCCTCATGTTGACAAGAAATGCCACCCTCCTCACGTTCACTTAATTTTTGTGTCATTTGACTCATTTGCATCTCCATAGTTTGCAAGAAATTCATGTTGGATTTCAATAATATTTGAGTGGTTTCCATGAATATTTGGAGGGTTTGTTTTAAGGAATCAAGTTTGGGGTCATAAATAAAGTTCAAATTTTGAATGTCAGAGTTTGTAGGTATGGTGTTAATAGGCTAAGAATTAGTCTATGTGGTCATTGGTGGTGGCTGGTAGGGATGTGGGTATTCGTAAGGAGAATAATGGGGTGGGTATGATGTATTAAAATTTGAATCAATATTGTCTCCCCACAAATCCATCCCTCTTAGGTTGTACGCGGATGCACCACATTGAGCATTTTGGCAAAAGGTATGATCATACTCAGGCTCTGGGGGAACATAAGGACATTCCCCGATAACATGACCACTCAACCTGCAACAGTTAGACGGTATGGTTATTGGAGCCACTGATTCACTCATATCCTCTACCGCACGCATCAAAGAGGCCGAAGTTTCTAGTAATGTCTAAGTTTGTTGACCAACATATGATCCGACACAACTAGATGGTGGTCTAGCAGTCAGTACCTCTCTCATATTACCCCAATCTGAAGATTGCTGAGTCACACAATTAAGATTGTCCCAACCATGTTGTGTGTTAGTTTGAGTCACCCCAGGATGCATGGGTCCGGAATACCAAGGTGAATCGTCCTAGGCCAAATAATGAAATGGATGATAGCCCATGTAACCATGCATCTCGACACCGTACTCTCGAGTCCACCACTCTCAGCACCACGAGACCAAACTCACAAAAAGTGCTCGAATCGACCCTAAAATGCTTACAGATAGTGTAAAGAGGAGGAGACTAGAACGTAGAAGTAGGTGAGAACAAGACTTAGAGGAGAAGAGAAGAAGCCTAAGGGCTAGCATCGGTAATGGTGAGGGTTGAGGTCTTATCTAGAGAACACGGCTAAAACAAGCTCAGGTTGGCTATGGGTCTATAGACTAGACGACGCCTAGCCACCAGTCTCCACACTCCCGAATGCCTCACTTCCATCGGCCGAAGGTCACAAAGCCAAATGAGAAAGTCAAGACCCGAAGGTCCCAAAAGTCTCAATACAGCTAAGCAAACGACTATGTTCAGGCCATGACGTCGAGAATGGGATTGTCTCCTACGTACGCCCGAATCCTAGGAGTCAATGTCTACTTGATTTTAGATTTAAGCTTTTTGGTTAGTGTGATTTTTGGGGCAAAGGAAAGGGTGATGAAATTCTCCACCTTATCTTGTATAGGAAAACCCCCCAGAGTACTTTGATCCCTAAATTAGAAATCAAGCCCTCCAATCAAACACTCACCTCACTCTTGTTCCAACGTGACCCTACTAACTAATGCATGAAAGATAATGTATCAATGAGTAAAGAATGAGGCCGCACCTCACGCCAGCAATCGACAACAGAAATGTAAAGAAAAGAAAAACGAATGCGTGCAAGGTCTACAAATGAAGCATGAGTTATATGGCAAACAATCTAATTTTTTGTTTTGAGTTTTAGAGGCTAAGTTGTCTTAAAAGGGGAATCATGCACATCAAATTATTTTTTGGAATCAATACAGAGCATATATCAAGAGAACAGTAGCATATACCAACTAGAAATAGCAAGACAAAGCTATAGGTGAAACAAAAAATGAAATAAGCTCACCCAATACGCCACTTGCAGATTGGTTAGGGAATCGGGTCCCTAAACTTCTTTGAGATGCTCCTTCACCTTGGTGTAGTTCCCCCGGTCCACTTGTTCCCCTGTCCAGTAACAACACTAAAAGAAAACATAAGAAAAACCCACCAAAATGGTGGAAACAACAATGACTACGACCAAATCCCCGGCAACGGCGCCAAACACTTGATTGATTAAGTTATAATAACCGCAAGTGCAAGGCATCGGTTAAGACACGGCAAGTACGGGTCGAACCTCAATGAGTTGTGAGTGTTGTTGTTCCAACCATACCTGACTGGGAAAGGAAATAAGAGATATGAGATCTTAATTATACTATGATGCGTATTGAATCAGAAAATGAAAGATAAAAATAAACCCCTTAGGAGGTAGAGAAAGAATGAGGAAACGAGAATATGTTTATGTGTGTGTGTTCATTGGTGCTCATCACAACATGTAATACATGAAATCCATAAATACCAAATCCAACTTTGTCTCCAAATGAGATAAGATAAAACATTCTCATTAAAACATACAAGACATAATTGATATGAGGCTAACATGAAATGCATAATGACCAAACCCCACTATGTATCCACATGAAATAAGATTTAACAAAGTCACTAAAACATACAAGACATTAATTAGGATGAGGCCAGCATGAGAACATGGATTCACAGGTCAAGTTTCCTCCATATCCACTCCATTTATATCCTCACGTCATCATTTCCCATAAAATAGTCCCACTAATTTAAGCATGTGCTAAGCATCGCCTAAGAGAATTAGCACATCAAAGATAAGAGTGAAAATCTCATTCAATGGTTATGGAACTCATGTGAGGTTCAAAGGTTAGAATTAACACACACTTAATACATCACATAATCACATCACCTTCTTCTCCACCACCCAATGAGGATGGACTACTCCCTACCCATCTCTAATTTGAAGAAAACATAAAAACAACATAAAGCATAATGGAAATGTAGAAAACTAGATTAAGCAAGGACCTAACAATAAAGGAAATTGCATCAAATGGAAGACATCAATGTAAAGAACAAGAATTAAACTAGATTGAAATGAAAGATTACAAGGTTACTTCTCTTCTACTACACTACACTACTAATTAAGAAACTAAAATCTACTCTAATAATAAATAAATAAAACCTTTCTACTAAACAAGTAAGGAAACTAACCTAAGGAGGAGAGGAAGGAAGAAGAAGAGAGGAGGCATTACAAGTCTATTTATAGAAAGGGTTTGGATGGATTTGGAAGCAATTAGATGGTTGTAATCACTTTCTCTAGAGTCGGGTGCACCCAAATAGTTGAGGTGAAGCCACGCAAGAAATTAAGGACCAATTGGACCAATTAGATCCGCCACTGGCTGATCAATTGGGTCAGACCTGCCCCAAATTTCTTCACCAACTTAAATCTCCTATTTTGCACGTGCGGTACACTCTCGGTCCACTTGTTTGAGACCATTTGTCTTCAATTGCCCAAATACTACTCAAGATCATGGTTATAAGGGTTTTTGCTCTTGAAATGTTTTTCGTGCCTTCAGGTGCCTCTGGATTTCATTTGGGTCCTTCCTGATTTGCAGATGGCTCACTGTGCATGACAAACAAATCCGTTTTGCTTCATTTGAGTCTTTTCTTCTTGTATTTCAGTCCCTTTCTCTTCATTTCTCTTCTGTATTACCGAACACTTGAAACACCATAAAGAAACACTCGAGTAGCACAAATTTGGGGTAAAATAAATGATATATAGCATAAATACGGTGTATGTTATGCTACTAATCTACCCCAGATGCCCTTGACCACCAACAAAGGTTCGTCCGGCGTACAGATCACCACCCTCCTTTCCCGATAGTGAACACATGCGTTGTGTTCAGAAAGCGAATTGACTCCCAGAATGACGTCGAAGTTAGACATTGGTATCATGCATATATTTGTGTCTTATATCCTTTATCTTGAACCAGAATAATTCTACGTAATGAGTTTTATTGTTATTTTTCAAGAATAAACAGGTTTGGGAAGAAGAGACTCAAATAGGACTTAAAGGCAAGGAAAATGACTGAATTGCAGGATTTCTGGACTGAGATGCAAGAGAGGTCCCAGATGTAAACCAAATGCATCAATGAGCAAATCAAGAAGCTCCACACCATCATGAGGAGTATTTTGGCAATTGCATCCGGGCCCAAACATCATCAACCAAATCGGGTTCATCAAACATCAAGAAATCAAGCCAAAAACAAGCCACCAAAATCCAGACGCGGTGCAACCATTCCAGACTGCCAATTGGATTCCCAAACCTCCAATTGGTGGTCCAAATTGGTCCAAACAATTCGTGGTTTAGTCAGGTCGTGGATTATGTTGTTTTATGTCCATTTATAGTATGTGTTTAGTCCCATACCGGGGGATTGTCCCTGGTTACCTTTCTCTATGGTTTTAAATAGAACTCTTCCTCCTCCTTTGTAATGCATCTCTCCAATCTTGGTGGCCATTCTCTCTACTAGGAGTAAAGCCTTGGAGTAAAACTCTAGTCAAGAGAGGCTACTTGTAAGGTGAGTGAGCAATAAAGATGTTTTGTTACTTTATATTGTATCTTTTCAATTCTTGCATGCTTAGTTTAATTTCATTTTTCTTAATGAGTAGTGAGTAGTTTCATCCCGCTTTGGGGGTGCAAGTGATGTAGATTATGTGGTAGTGTTGGGTTCTTTTATTTGTGCCATTTCATATGGTTAATGTAGATCTATGCTTGTAGCATTCTTAAACTTGTATTAGATGGGATAATGTCCACACTAGGTACTTATCTCATTCTAGCTTTAGAGTTCATCTTGTTTCTTGTAAGGGTTTAATGGGAATGGATTGTTATGTATGGATCCATGTTTCGTGCACATTCACATGAATGATTTAGGTTGTAGGATTGATTGATGCTCTAATGGCCACACTAGGTACTTGTTGCGTGCTTGATAATCTAAAATCAACCTCAACTTCATGTGAGATATGCATGTTCATGTTTTGCCATGTAGTGTTGTCTATCCTACACTTAGATTCTACACGAGCTTCTACTTGTATGCCACACAAACTACACTTGTTCCTAATTGAAATGAAGACCCACTCACACACACGTACCTACACACCTCCACTCCATGGGTGTTTACTATAATTGTAAGTTCATTCGTAGTTTTGTGTAGTTAGCATAATCTACAACTTCTTCTCCTTTTTCCCACTCGATTTCTAAAGAACCAAAGTTGACACACCTCCTCGTAGACATGACCCGTATTTGCAACGTCTTCACTGACACCATGCACTTACGGAATTTAAAACGAACACATCAATATGCTACAAATATGCCCTTCACACCCTCCACCACCAACAGAGGATCGTTCGGGGTAGATCACCACCCTCTTGTCCTGATAGTGAACACATGCGTTGTGTTCAGAAAGCCAATTGATTCCCACAATGACATCGAAGTTCGACATTGGCAAAACAACGAGGTCAGCCAGAAAGTCCTGATATCTAAGAACCATCAACACCCTAGGAAGATACGTCCTCACCGCGAAAACATCACCCACCGACATAGTGACTTCGAGCCTGAAAGTTAGCTCAAATGGCCTCTTATCCATTACGGTTGCGAACCTTTAAAATGAAAGAATGTGTAGCCCCACAACCAAACAATGTCTTCACAACAATACCAGAAACATACATTTTACCTTCAAAGATGTCATTTGAGTGCTCAACATCCTCTGCTCGGATTCTAAACATGAGGGACACGTCTAGGGATGCAAATGGTAACCGATTATCCGAGTATTCGATTCGAAAATTACAATTTGGTAGGTATTTGGTAAATAAGTTTTTACCGAATATAATTTGGAATTGAAATTGGTTAAAAAAGTTTTACCGTTTTCAATTTTGGATACAAATTCGGATATAGGTCAAACCATATCCGAATATCCGAAAATACCAATTTTAACATTCAATATATGTGGTTATTAATATTTGTATTGTGAGTTAATAAAAAACTAAGTTATTTCCTATGTAAATATAAACATAATAGAAATTGAAAAATAAATTATAATATAATTCTCTTAAAACAATTTTCCAAAAGATTTTATATTATACAACAAAATATATATAAAAATATGTTATAGGAATTTGAACATTATCCAAATTCGAATCCGAATTCGAAAAGTTCTCAAATTCGGATATGAAATTGGTAAGCTATAAAAAATTGAATTCGGATTCGGATTTGGTATGCTTATTTTGAATTCGAATTCGAATTCGGATACAAGTTATACCATATTCGAAAAGATCCATTTGCATCCCTAGACACGTCACCCAGCTACCACACCTGGCTCTGAGCTGCGACTCTGTCCACCAGAATTGCTTCCCTGACTCCCATCGGCACTTCCCTGCTACTACTTCTACCCTAAGCTCCAGCAGTTTTCTGCGGGCACTGACACATAAGGTGCCCTATCTATCCGCAACCCTGGTAAGCTCCAGTCCACCTGTAACAGTCCTTTGTTGCATGAACTCTGCCATAATGCTCACACGGGCCACCCTTTGACCTCTGATTGTTCTTCTCTTCTTTGCATGGCCACTTCGACGATCTGCCACCCTGCCTCACCTTGTACTACTACTCGTGAGAAGTGTCGAACAATCGCTTACCGTCTGACTGCCCCTCTCGATAGTCCACCTCGAGCAGGGTAGCACACTTAACAACCTCGTCCATGGTCTGAAGCATATGGAGCAACACCTTTGACTGCAACCCTCTCTGCAATCTCCTATGAAACTTCATGGCCATATGCTCTTCAGTTGTATAGATTCCTGGGCAGTACTTCTCCAAGCTCAGCTCTTGCTACTCAAAGGCCAGAAACTCCTCACGTTTCCGGTCCAGCACGTGCTGGGAAACAACTTCCTGTTGAACTCTACCAGAATTTCGTCCCAAGTGATATCATCTCAGTCCCTGAATATAACTCTAGAAGTCGCTCGCCACCAAGTCACCGCGTGCTCCTGGAACACGTAGGTCGCCAAATCCACCAGCCTCTCTAGGGGACAACCAATGACCCCAAAGATGCATTGGATCTTATAGACCCACTCCTCAACTGCATTAGGATCTACTTCACCACGGAAGAGTGGTGGATTCTACCTCATGAAACGCTCGTGGACCAAAGCCCTAACGTCTACGCATGGGCGCTCCATCTGATTCTCCACTAGAGTGTTGGGCGCCCCACCCCCTCAAATAGAAATCGACGATCTGCTTCCCAGTCGTCCGTGGTCCCAGAATATTCTGACCTATGTCATGGTGTTATCTGTCTCCCAAACATGCAAGAATGACTTAATTACTAACTGGAATGCAACAATAAGGGAAAGAAATATCACTGACAGGTTATGGGCTTGATGCCCACTAGAGAGTCTTCAAATTGCGAATAACATGGACTAACTTGATTTTGAGTTGGCATATGATTGTGCCTTATGTTTTTGTCATGTGGCCCTTGAGCCACTTGATATTAATGTCGTGCCCCTCGAGGACCCACCTTTGGTGGAGCAGCAACTCCCTAATACTTGTATTGTCATAAGACTTAATGAGGGTATTGGGTGATCCTTATAAGATATCTTGGGTAAAAGACTCACTTTCTATTTGTCTAGTGTGTCAAAAAAGCATAGTAAGATTTTTGACGTCATTCCGACACGCCAACATTTTGGTTGGAGAGTTTAGATTGACGATCTTGTATTTAATACTGTAACGGGGGAAACTCTTCCTCCGTTGCGCAATTGTTGTCAAAGTTTTGAGAGGTTCAAGCCCTTTCTATTTGATCCTTTCAATCTGACACCATTGTGTCCAATTGACTAACCTTTCTCATTATCTGGTATACTTTGAGAGGGGGCCCACACATGAGTATTTTGGCCCCACGTGGTGTCATGTTCCGATTCCAGGTACATTGATCAACAATGAGAATCTCTGTTGTTGTCCTTTGACCTTTCTCCTCAATGAATGAGAGTAATCATAGGGTTTCAGTACTCAAACAAATAAAGAAGTCCACCCAGAACCTAGTGAGCCTCCTTCTTTTGAAGAAATTCGTGTTTGTTAGTATAAGGAAGTTTGTTGAAGTTCGAGACATTTTGCAACGCCCCTGATCTCGTGGGTTTGCATGCTTGGGAGTCCAAGCAAATGTTGTGAACAAAGTTTCCGCGACGACCGAGAGGGTTACAATAAAATGAGACAAACACCAGTACAAGTATACATGGATATAAAATACAAGACATGATGCCAAAAATGAAAGTATCCATATATAGAAGTAATCTCATAATTCATTTACATAAAAGGTCTAACTATAAAAAAACATAATTGGAAGAAACTGGACGACGTGTCCCTCTTGTTAAGAATCCTCTGAAACATCTGCAGTCTAACCCTTTCCAGAAACCGATGTATCTGAGGCAAAACAACAACAACAACATATGCGTGAGTTGTCAATAATAAAATCTCGTATGCCCTCGGCCCAAAAATAGGATAAAGAGTCATGCATGAAAGCCTATATGCGACATATGCAAAAAGTATGAGGCTACGACTCTACATAGACGCACCCCCTGGGTGTCGCCCAGTGTGATTCCTCTACATAGAAACCTGACCACTAGCCATGATGGTCTAATCCACATGTGAGTCACCAGAAAGTGTGACCCACCGCTTGGCACAAAGTGGTCTTCCTAATTAACAACCCAATTCGTGGCAAGGACCTACATGATATCATCGCAAGTTGTGTATGCCCATCCCGTACAAAATGACAATGCACACGTCTAGGTCATATCTCATGCCTATCCTCTCTATATAGAGGTCTTTCCAAAGAGTCCCATTGGCCCTCACAACAAAAGTGCTCAAATTCAACTATATTAACGATTACACATGCAAGGCATCTAATGGAACACTTTATACAATAAGGTAATCATAATTATATATATACTACAAGGACCAAGCATAAGAGATGTCATTAGTGTCGTGAAAGCATGGAAGGTGTCTAATGATTATGACAAACATCCATTAAACATTAACATCTACTTTCAAGTTAGTGATGGGAGAATGAAAGGTATCTAAAGATTGTGGCAAACATCCATCAAATATTCACATAACCTATTATTAAAGTCAAAGATGTATTCTAAACAACATTTAAAGGAATTCACTTACATATGAGCACGAAGCGTGAAACCATTTAAGAAACGACATTCCGTCAAACACCTAATGAGCATGTACCTTAAAGAAGTAAATCTACACATTAGAGTCTTAACCACCACATTCAATGTAAAAACAACAACACACAACCACCATTAACTTATCCTACCATCCCCACCTCCTAATAGGTGTTTTAGTCACACATTAACATGAGAAGTAGTAGAGAAGGAAGTGAGTGATTATACTTAACAAATAAAGTTTGGAAAATATAATAGAGAAATCCAAAACTTGAACACTAAATCTACTCCTAACCTATTCTTACCTTACCTACTCTAATGGTGGAATAAAAATAGAAGAGAAGGGAAAGGGGGAGAGAGAGAGGTGGAATGGAGGTTACCTTCTCCTTATATAAGATTAAGGTACTAGATCTTCTTGATGAACTCAATCCAATGTTCAAGATGATTTCTCACATTTTTCATCATTGTTTTGTGAATCTGTCCTAACGTGGTGCATATATTGGAAATCTGGGTGTAGAGATTTAGATTCCTCTCGTCGAGCTTGTCGATTTGGGTACCAATTCGATATAACTTGATCTTCTCGAGACTCGTGGACAGACTTCTTAAGTCCATGATCATTTCTAGCGAGATTATAGTCCAATTGACTTTCTATTTGGAACATAATCCTTTATTCTAGCCCAGTTATCTTTATTCCTCAAATACATGTAAAAACACACTCTAGTAGAACTTTTAGAGGGCCAAATTAAACAGATATATCATCGATATTAAACATGGTATGCTACTAATCAAATACCCCCACACTTATCTTTTGTTAGTCCCGAGCAAAAGAACAAACGAAAAACAAGAAATCTTAACTCCCTTTCGTATGAATCACAGTTGCACTTAGCACATGCAACAAGCCGTTCAATTTTATTGTCACCAAGGAGGAGGAGTGGTGTCTTCTAAGGATTTTCAGCAGATATACCCACAAAATCCATACATTGATGCATTAACCAACCTATCAACTCGATTCATCGGACCTACTTTTGTCGATCATTGGACACGGTAATCGTACGGGCCAACTCTATATTTGTAGTTGTCCACATACTTAGCCTAGGGAATCATTCGTGCATGTTAATTAAGGACCTAAGTAAAATACTGTAGGATTTCATGTTTAATTATACATATATTTTCGAATTTTTTATGTATAATAAGGATCAATTATAATTTTCTACGATTTATTTCATGCATGTATCGGTTTGTTTTAATAACTAGTTTCAAAAACTTATTAAAACAAACACAAGGGACTCCGAAATTCATACCTCGAAGTTCTCTAAAACTTCTTGATGTTCCAGAGACGTTGAGGAAGACGATTGTCGCTTCCCGTTGCGCCGGATACCTACGAGTGTTCACCGAAACCCTAAACAAGGTTGGAGAGAAAGGAGCTAGCCAATCAATCTCCAAACTAGCTTAGAATCTAGCTACAAACCCCTTCCTTAATATCTGAGATTTCTCCTTTCAAAGGCTTAGAAAACTAAGAGAATTTTCGTGGATTTTTGTGGTGAATTTAGGAGAGAAAATATTTAGCAAACTTCTAACATAATTAAGGAGAATAAGGACCTATTTATAGGCTCCAATCTTACTCTCAATCATGGCTATTCTTAAGCCATGTTTTCTTGACATTTTCTCTCACAAACTAATTCCAAAATGCATTATATGCACCCACAAAACGTTTGACCAAGTTTGGAGCTAATCCAACCATTGATCAAATTAATCTCTTAATTATCAAAGGCAGAAAATCATTCGGACTTCGGTTTACCAAGACATACTCGGTCAACCGAATATGTCACGATTGGTAAACCGTGCATTAGACGGAAGACCGATTCTTAAGGAGAAAATTTCTCCTTAACCGTTCGGACGAATCCTTCGTCTTTGACCGAGTGCCATTCGGTTAACCAAAAATATCAGAACTGGACATTTTTCGGTCGATCGTTTCTAGTTCGGTACACCGATCCAGAGCTCCAGGCACTTTGGTCAAGTTCGGTCAATCAACTTGACCATCCGTTCCACGTTCAGTTGACTGATCCACAGATCCTTCGGTCGACCGAACCATAATGGATTACCGAACTTCTACCCGATTTTGCCTTTTCCAAATTTTGGATTTATTTCCAACAAAATTTTAACTTTAGGGGTTTTAGAAAATTCACAACTTATGCAATATATTTTCCTATGCAATAATAAATTATTGCACCCCATAATATATGCATCTCATATGAATTTATCATGATTCTAATTATGTTATGTAATACAACATAATTGATTTTACTTGTTCACCACATGTGTCATATTTTCTATAAGAAACCTGACACATCATATGAACCAAAAATCAAGCTTCTTGTTTCTCGGTTTTTGCGGTGTGACCTATGGGAGGATCTAGACTAAGTTGGCAGTGATATTAAGAGCTTAATATCACAAGCTATAAGCTGTATCTAGCTACACATTATAGCTCCCAATTAGTTAGATGTCTTAATTCCACTCGAACCAAAACCCGATCCATTTAGTGATGGAGTGCACCACTTGTGTCCGTCCCTTGCCTCGTGATATTAAGAATACACACAAAGTAGTATTGTGTCATCTTTGTATTAGTATTCATTTCTTGATCTCTTTAAGCTAGTTATAAATATGTGACTTAACTCAAATCACATTGTGCACATTATAACTTTGCTTTATCAAGGGGCCCACTAATATCATCACTCATTTAGGAGGGGCAATGATAATCTTTTGACTAACTATCTTCTCCAACAAAAGTCACACTTAACCAACCAATGCCTTTACACTACACTCATCGATAGCTCAAGACACTAGTCTAATTAAGCAATTCTTAAGTGATCGGATATAAGTCTCATATCAAAGGACCAAAGACACAGTAAAACATTAATGACACGGAAAACACAATTCTATAATGTTTCACTTATTAGGTCTATTCAGTATACAAAAGTAGTATTTTCCTCTTTTGTGTACCCGTGTTGTCACTCACTTGTAGAGCTACAGTGATCTATGACCAACACGACAATCTTAACTCGGTAATTAATGTCCCATGTTAATTACCATGATTGCGAATATCTTTTGTTTTATGTAAACCAATATCCTACGGTTAAGGACCAAGAGCCTCTTCCTTAACTCTTCTAAAAGACGAATAACACAAACAAGGAACAAAATGATTTCTCATTCAATTCATAATAATTGACATTTAAAAGTAAAACTTTTAGAACCCATTCCCTTCAAATACATGGGTAACCTTAATATCCTGAAATGATACATGGTGTAAAGTCCATTAAGGTTCTTATTTGTATTTTTTTCTTTCTTTCTTTTTTCTCAACATTTTTATTCTTTCTTTTTTAAAGAACAATGAATTAAATCTGGCTCGTGTTTAATTCTCCCAAGGTCCACTTTCATGCATCATTGCCTATGAGGACTTACATTATCCCGTACACCTTCCCCAAAATCTCCATATAGGGCGATCCCTACCACCCATGTAACAGGAGTTTGGTCGGTGCATCCCAAGTTAGATGACTCAAAAGCACCAAGTACTAAGTCCCCTCGGACGTAATTTCCTTAGTGATAGGAGTCATGTGAGAAGAGAGAACAACATACTTAATTATTATTTCTTATCTACATATGAACCAAAACCCCTACACTTAAGGTTTCACAACAGGAGTTTAAGGGTCTCTGACTATGACAAACATCGTTATACTAACAGACATGAATTATTCGACTCGCTAGGTTCAGGGTGGACTTTTTATTTGTTTAAGAAATAAAACCCAATCATTACTCTCCGCCAGAGGGAAAATCGGGGTGCATCGTTACTACTAAATAACACCTAAAGCCGATGTACTAAATATCCTAATTCATCAAGTTCAAGTCAATTCTGGGAGCTTCCTTTTACTTCACCTCTCAATGGTTTTATACATTCTAAACACACTCAAAACCCACAAACCATTTTCTTTCACAAACACATGAAGATTTTGAAAGAAATGAAAATTTTAAAGCACTAGGGAAGCAAAAGAAGACAAGTCACCCAATGATCATCGAATTGCGGATATATCATTGTAAATTGCAGCACACTATCATGACCTTAATAATGCAAACAAAAGGAAACAAAAGAAAATAATGAAAAGACTTGATTATATACACATGTAAAGTACCCCCCCCACACACACACACACATTTACTTCTTGCATTGTCCACAATGTATGGTAAATATGACCTACATGACATGCATAAGTATAAAAGAAAATATCTCACCAAGGTTTAAACACATAAAAAATTCCTTACACTTTGCACCTATGAAATGAAGGGAGAGAAACAAACAACCACATTAGAATGGATTGTCCCAAAATGGGAATTCATCACCGCCCTAGTTCACAAGGTTGGGACAGGAAACAAAACAATATTCATGTGGTTTATCTCATTATTATTTTTTCACTTTGTCTTTTGTACCATTTTTTGTTTTCATATTTAAACATATTTACAATAATTGTATGCTCCCATTACATAAGTTCAATGCACCTGGAATGGCAACATGAGACTACGTGTGGCTAAGATATCATGTCGGACCCCACGTGGGTCTAACTAGTAGATATGTGGAAAGGTTGTAAACTCAACATGGAGACATGTGAGTCAAAAAGTCAAACTTAAAGAGATCGAACCCTCCCATTAATTGGTTGGAGAGTGGGAATGAGAATTTATCTTTTCGCACTGCCGTATTATAAACATGATCATCTATCATACTCTCCAGCCAATCTGTTGGTGTGTCGGAAAGAGTCCAGTAACATCATAGGAAGAAACCGACACACCAACCTTACAAAAAGTGGTTCTGTCACCCAAAATATCCTTCAAGGACCTACCAATACTCTCCATATTTTCATGAAAGACCTCCGCGTGATCCGCCTTACGAGTCTCATGAAGACAAAAAGCGAGTCTGAGTGAGGAAGAGTCACCCAGTCCTAAAAATATGGGAGTGTTGGGGAGATGCTCCTCCTCAATCTGAGGTTGGTCCTTGTAGGAATTGACACTAAGCTCAACATTCTTAAATGCCATATCACAAGAATTAAAGGCCCCTTCCCTTACCACATCAAGGTCGAACTCGTCAATATAATTACTCTCGACATATTTTGTAACACCCACCACGTGTTCGTGAATTGGTATCTCAAGCTCCTTACATTGAATAGGAGTTTGACTTTGAACGATTGTGCTTTGAATATTTTCTTCTGGTGGAGGTTTGATAGAAGAAGGGGAGTCCTCACATTGATAGGAAAAGTCCCCTTCCTCACATTACTTAATTGTTGTGTCAACTAACTCACTTTCATTCTCAAATTTTCCAAGGAATTCAAATTGGACTGGATCAAAGTATGAGTTCTTGGATGAATGTGTGAAGGGTTTGTTCTATTGAATCAAGTCTCCGGTCAATTGTGAAGTTTATTTCTTGGTCAATAAAATGGGGGACTTGGGTATTTATATGTTGAGATGCATTCCATTGGTCCACATGTTAAGATTGGTATGGTGTTTGGAATTGAAAAGAAGAATCACGTTGGAGATGAAATGACATGCATGAGTTGAATTTATCTTGGTAATCCAATGAAATTTTTGGTGTTCACTCCATAATGGGTTATATGCATTGGCACATGGGTCATAATGTGGATAATAGTACTTGTTCCAAGATGATTCTCGAGGAGAACAAACACACTCCTCTGAAACATGGCCACTTACCCCCCGCCGAACACATGATTATTTATAAAAATGGTTCATATGTCCAAGTGTTCATTTTCGATAAAACAAATAAAATAAAATGTTGCAATTGTTTTTAAGATTTGGAATCAAAAGAGATTGTATACCATACATACAACAAGTTCCAAATATGATGAACAAAAGCGCAAATGACAATTATGATGTGAGATGTAGAAAGACCTCACCAGGCCATCGAATATGCGATTTCAACGGGGACAAATCACCTCACCAAGCTCCCATTTTTTTCCATGCAAGGATTCTCAATTTTATCCCTTTCGGTGTGATGTTTGCGTCAAATAAGAATTAAAAAATGCTCCAATTTTTTCGTGGGACTCCAACAAATCATCTAATCCTGTAGGCTCAAGAAACAACAACAAAAATGTGAAATCCAATCAAAACGGAAATAATGGCAAACCAAACAAAATAAAGATACCCGGCAACGGTGCCAAAATTTGATTGATCGTTTAAATAACTGCATGTGTACGACGTCAGTGAAGAGGCGGCAAGTACGGGTCAGTCCATAGGGATCATGATTGTTTGGTTCACAACTAATTCCGTGAGTGCTTGGCGAGGATGGAGAAGAGAATTGATTTATCATAATCTACACTACACTACAATTAACTAAGTGCAACCTGGCTAACACTTAGAAGAATAGGATTATGGATTAGGCATATATTTAGATTATGTGTGCAGTTGACATGAAGCATAAGCATTAGTGTCATGAAAGTATGAAAGGTGTTTAATGATTATGCAAACATCCATCAAACATTAACATCTAATTTCAAGTTAGTGATGGGAGCATGGAAAAGATTATGGCAAACATCCATCAAACATTCACATAACCTATTATTAAGGTCAAACTTATATTCTAAACAACATTTAAGGCAATGCACTTAGATATCATCATGAAGTGTGAAACCATTTAAGAAATTTCATTTCGTCAAACACCTAATGAGCATGTACTTTAAAGAAGTAAATTTACACATTAGAGTCTTAACCACCACATTCAATGTAAAAACAACAACATAAAACCACCATTAACCTATCCTACCATCATCCCCACCTCCTAAGAGGTGCTTTAGCCACACATTAATATGACAAGTAGTAGAGAAGGAAGTGAGTCAAGATACTTACCAAATAAAGGTTGAAACAATACAAAAGAGAATTCCAAAACTTGAACACTAAATCTACTCCTAACCTATTCTTACCTTACCTACTCTAATCGTGGAAAAAAATAGAAGAGAAGGGAAAGGGGGGAGAGAGAGGTGGAATGGAGGTTACCTTCTCCTTATATAAGATTAAGGTAATAGATCTTCTTGATGAACTCAATCCAACGTTCAAGATGATTTCTCACATTTTTCATCATTGTTTTGTGAATCTGTCCTGACGTGGTGCATATATTGGAAATCTGGGTGTAGAGATTTAGATTCCTCTCGTCGAGCTTGTCGATTTGGGTACCAATTCGATATAACTTGATCTTCTCTAGACTCGTGGACAGACTTCTTAAGTCCATGATCATTTCCAGCAAGATTATAGTCCAATTGACTTTCTATTTGGAACATAATCCTTTATTCTAGCCCAGTTATCTTTATTCCTGAAATACATGTATATATACTCGAGTAGCACTAGTAGAGGGCCAAATTAAACAAATAAATGATCGATATTAGACATGGTATGCTACTAATCAAGCACCATCCCCTGGGGTCACCGGAGGTCAGCCACCCAAGACCAGCCGCACCAGCCGACTGGTTGGGTGGCTGCATGCTAGGCGCACGGGTGGGAGAAAGGAGGTTGTAATGCATGCACCATCCACACATGGTCGCCCATGGTCAACCTCACCAGACCTCGTCGGGGCCCAACTCCGCCTGGCCAGCCACCAGCCAAGCTAAACAAGGACACTCAGGCACAAACACGTTCCATTGCTTAGCACACGGCCGAAAGTGCAGCCTAGCCACGTCTCTGACCACACTAGAGCTGGCCAACCCTCCCCACTAGTTATCCTACAAGTGGGCTAAAGGCATACCTGAGATGAAGCAAACGACGTGCTCTGGAATTGCCTAAAGTGTTGTTGGGCGCTCCTTGCTCGCCTCTTGCTAGGCTCGCCAGAAACGGCACCTGAACTTGTCATCTAGTTGCCGGAGAGGGGGAGAGGAGGTGGCGCATAGGAGTGGGGGAGATGTGTTAGTGGCGGCTAGGGTTCTGCCATAGACAAGCACGCACACTCCTTCCAAGAGAGCACACACCAAGATCTTCCATATTTGCTCCATTCATTCCATTCCTTTTCCATGCCAATTGAAATTTCTTGATGCCACCTCACCAGAAAACTCCTATTATGACAACATGCTAGAATGGTGTTCTCTCTTCTCAAATGGCTCCTTTCACTCGGGAGATATAGATCCCAATGGGACTTAATACCTGGTCATTTGGAGTCATCTGACTTGGGATCCACTGACTAAACTCCCCTGACACGGGTGGTAGGGATCGCCCTAGGTGGAGATTTGGGGGAAGGTTTACATGATAGTGTAGGTTCTCACAAGCAATGATGCATGAAATTGGACCCTGGAGAATTTAACACGAACATGTTTTAATTCTTTATTATAAAAATAAATATATATATATATATAAATCTAAATAAGAACCTCAGTAAAATTTACAAAACGTATCATTTCAGGAGATTAGGGTTGCCCATGTCTTTTACATATGTCCTGACTTAACTTTCACGAATGGTTCCCTAGGCTAGGTGTGTTGATAAGATATATATAGAGATAGAGTCGGACCATATGATTACCATGTCCAATGATCGACAAAAGTAGGTCCGTCGAGTCACATTGCAAGGTTGAATAATGCATCACTATTTGGATTTTATGGGTATATTTGCCTGCTGAAAATCCTCCAAAGAAACCACTCCTCCTTTGCGACAAAGGGGTTTAACAACTTGTTACATGTGCTAAGTGCAACAGTGATTCGTACAAAACTCAGTTAGGATTTCCCACATCCTAAGTTTTTTCATTATTTTTCTCAAGACTAGAAAAAGATAACTGTGGGGGTAATTGATTAGTAACATATCATGCAATGCATTCAAGTTACATATATCTTTTCTTTTACCCCCATATTTGTGCTACTCTGGTATTTATTTCTTAAATTCCAGGGTTTAGGTAATAAAGAAGGGAAATGAAGCAAAAATGACCTAATGCAACAAGAAATGACTGATTTGGAAGCCTTCTAGACCTATTTGTAATAGTCAAGGATAGCATTGGTCAGAGTAATTTGCTCTTTTAAAAAAATATGTAAATACTTTTCTCTATGACATTAAACAACTTTTCCAAAATGAGACAACTTAATTAACAACATATCCAATTGCAAATTAGTGGAACTACCGTAGGGACGAGCTGTCCCATTCGGGACGTAATTGTGCCGCTAAGGATGATTTTATCCCCCATAGGGTTGAGTCGGCCCCACTCAAGATGTAAGTGTCCTGATCGGCACGTAAGCGTGGGTCACTCGTGATGCAATTGCGTCCCGCACTGGACTAGTGCATCCCAGCGCTTGACAGGTGCATCCCGCATGGAACAAAATGAGCCAACTTGTTTGGAACAACGAGCCAGTACTAGGACAAACCGGTACGGCACTGGGACACACCAATCCATACTGAGATGCACCAGTCCCATTGGGCTAGGTCGCTCGACCAAACGAGCTGGGTTGTTTTCACCAAACAAGTCATGTCAGCTCTACCAAACGATCTGGGTTGTTTTCACGAAACGAGCTTGTCCTTCTACAAAACGAACTGGTTGTTTCTACCGAATGAGTTGGGTTGTTTTTGTTGGCTTTTTGGCCTTAATCCCTGTTTTGATGATTTAATCAACCTAATCTTAATCATAAGTAATGTAGAGTAGCACACATATTACATTGCATATATATTGCATGTGCTAACCTCTACAGGTGATCAAGACTCATGGATGGAAGGAAATCAAGTCAAGTTATGTAATAAAGCTATATGAAGACTTGTAATCTTGATTTTATTTTGAGTCTTAGGAACATGTGTAAATTGAGCATACAAGAGCTAAAAACTTATCACATACACACTAGGTTCCTTAGAGAAGTCACACACAAAGTTTCACCTTATTTGGACTTCATTAGATCACCCAAACCTTAGTCGGAAATCACTTAAAACCTAAACCCAGAATTCCTGTATGAACCGGTCGACCGAACCAGTTCTCAGTTCGACCGGTTTATAACAGACTCTCCACAGTGATTTTACCGAACACTACCGGTCGACCGGTTCTACCTTTTCGGTCGACCGATCCCGGATTTTAATATGGTCGTTTTTCTTGTCGTATTCCTATAACGAACGTATTCGTATAAAACAAACTTAACCCCAAAATACATTCGGTAACCGGTCGAACGACGACTTTGTTGCGGTCGACCGGTTGAACAGTTTTTCAAGAAACAAAATTCCCTGCTATCGGTCGACACATTCCTCGTTCGACCATTGCACCTTTGTCTCAACTGAATCCCCTAAACGGTCGACCGCCCCATACTTTGGTTCGACCGATTCACTTAAGTAGAGTTAAGTTCTAGCTCATTTGTCCGACCGAATATTTATTTGTTCGATCGTTCTCCTTGAAATCAAGTGAACGGTCGACCGGTTTATTAGTTTCGGTCGACCGGTTCTGGACAGATTTGCAGCCCGATTTTCTGCTTTGTGTGCTTTGCACAAAACCCAATCAAATCTTGTCCAAACGGCTAGAAATCTTTAGGAGCTTATAAATAGAGGATCAAGACCTGTTGTTAACACAACTCTCCAACTCCAATTGTCCCAATTCATTAGAGAGAAGCTCTCAATCCTCAAAGCTCCCAATCTCACTCCATAAGCCTAAATCCACACCTAGTGATCATATCCTCATCCAACTCAAGTGTGCTCAATTAGAGAGTGAATCCCACTCAAGTTACTTTTGTTGTCAAGAGAGCAAGGGTCTTGGTGAGAGCCCAAGACACAAGTATAGACTTCGGTGACAGCCTGAAGTGATCCTTCTCGGATTGTGAGAAGAGGATTCCAACCTCGGCGAGGGTTGTTCGCGAGTTTGACGGTTGTAAGGTTTTGTCTCCCGGCCCGGAACGGGGAGCGGTTAGTGAAGTCGTAGGCGGAGCTCGGTGATCCGAGCGGACCTTGCAAGAGAGGACTAGGACCCGGGTGGGGTGCCGAACCTCTATAAAAACGCCGAGTCGATTTGTGGTTTGCATTATGATTATTCTTTCTCTACTTGTTTGTTTATTCCACTGCGCATTTGATTGCTTAATCAAGTAGAGAATTAGGATTAGCCTTAATTGTGGACCAATAACCCACACGATCCTACAGTTTTCACAAAACCAACTGCAACTTAATTAACAACCTGGTTCGTTTTAAAAAATATATATACTTCTTTCTAAGACATCAAACAACTTGTGTGACTTGTTACAAGTTAACTTGTATGCCTACAAACATTGAAACAGGGACGTTTTCTATAACTAAACAAGCTGGGTCATTTCCTTCAATTAAATAGCTGGGTCGGTTTTTAATACCTGATTACCTGGGTCGTTTTCTTGAGCTTAATAAGTTGTGTCAGTTTTTAATACTAAATAACCTCGGTTGTTTTATTAAGCTAAATGAGTTGGATCGTTTCTTGAGTTGAATAAGTTGGGTCATTTCCTTGAGCTAAATAATTAAGCTAGGTCGTTTTCTTATGATAAATACGCTAGGTCGGTTTTTAATACTAAGTAGTTGGGTTGTTTTTTAAAACGAAATAACCTTGGTTGTTTTCTTGGGCTAAATAAGTTCGGTCATTTCTTGACCGAATAAATTGGGTCATTTCCTAAAGCAAAATAAGTTGGGTCATTTTTTAATGGTTTTCTTGAGATAAATAAGCTAGGTTGTTATCTTGAGATAAATAAGGTGGGTCATTTCTTGAGACTATCCCTAGAAGGTACCGTCTCTTGCGGGGCATGGCCCAACCCTGGCAGGGCAGGGACCGTCCTAAGCTGCGATGGAAAAGTCTGGATTGCCAGCACATGCTACTTGTTTCAGTCATAAAATCAACATCCGTATACAAAATTTGATGATTGAAGATCCATTGGAAAGACAATTGAAATGAGAACTTACTCATTTCTACAAATTACGACTTGCAATTCCAAAGATACGTGGTTAAAAACATGTGTCAAGTATTTGGAAACTGGACAATCGACAGATCATCAATAATGTTTGCTAACTCTCTCCTCCAATATCCAAATAATGTGATTCAAGACCCGTTAGAAAGAAGATTTTGAGAAGCACAAATTTGCCTTTTACATATTTCCAAATGAGGAACCTAGTAGGCTCATAAAGGGTGTGTAAGACTGCTGATTTGAGAGAACAGAAAGCAAGTTGGGTCATTTTTTCCACCAAACGAGCTTAGACGCACCAATCTTGCGTGGGATGCAGTAGTCCCGCACTGGGACATACCAATCCATTGCTGGGATGCACCAATAGGTCAGGTTCTTTTCACCAAACAAGCTGGCTTAGTTTCACCAAAGTTGGGTCATTCAGTCGAAGGGTGTGGGAATGATTGTCTGAGGGTAGGGAACAAGGTTGTCAATGGGTTGGAATGTTTGGGATTTGCTGTGGGAATGGGAACGATTTGGTGGTTTTGTTTGGGATGTGGGATTGTGGGGATCGGGGTGGGGGTATTTTAGGGATAAAAGTGAAAATAAATTAAAAATATTAAATTTTTGGCCTTCAAAAACCCCGTACAGTGATTGGCCTTATATAACATATGACTTTCCTACTTTGACCCTTTAATTTATTTTCCCTAAAAAGAATCACAAGTGTTATTGAAATAAATCCAATATGTTAAAAAAATTGTGATAAAGGACAATTCTCCTTTCTTCTTTTTCATATTTTATTTTTGTCAAGGTAAAGCCTAGCAACTCGTGTTTGGATACTCTTTTTTTATTTTAAAAATAAATATATTATATAGGTGAAGTTAGGTATTAACTATTGAATTAGTTGGTGAAATCAAATGGTTTTTTGAAGATACGTCCATGCAAATTCTTTTTATTTTCATAACCATTAAGATATGTAACAAAGCAACACAATCGTGATGATTTTTTGAAACAAATGAAATCAAACTTTATTTGATTCGAAGTATTGGATTAAGTTAAAATATACCCAAGGCACTAACTTGCAGCATCTCCGTATTGTCTGAGAATTTGGATAGTGACAAGGCAACCTATAAATATAGTGTATGGGTGTCCAAATTCTAGAGAGCAAAAACTCTAGTCCGAGTTGTCACCTCCCTCTCTCGGTCTCCCTGTGAACAACTTGGAGAATTTTGGGTCGTGGATTCACACTCTTTCTCCAAAAGAGTTAGAGACCGACTGGTAAAAAAATGACGAATTCTGTAAGGCAACTGGCTTGATTCATTTTTCGTTACTTGGGATCAGACCAACAATACTTGTTCTCAATCCCATAGCATAAATAACATTTTACCCACACAAAGAAAACCTAAGGAAAGCAAGTGTATGAGAGTATTAATAGTTGATTTGACTCCAATTCAGAGTATCGAGCAAAATATTAGCAAAAAAGTGGTTCCCAACAAATACCAATTACAGAACCAAAGACTTTTTGGAGTTGATCAAACCCAACAAAAATATTTTGGAACAAAACAATATTTTTGATGACTTATGGAAAAAGATAGAGAACAGGGAAAACAAATGAAGTGATAGAAATCCTACAAGAAATAAAGAGAAATACAAAGGGTAAATTATAGTTTGCCACCATCAACCGTGGTCTCGTAAAAAGAACTCAATTTTTTTGATATTCCTATCTATAAACACTTTGACTCTCTAAAATTTAAAACATCACACCCACATCCAACAAATTTTAATTTGTGTAACACTTTGACCCTCTCTTCATCATAAATTTGTTATTTTACAATATATTTGCTATTTGTTCTCAAATTGTTTCACGTTGTTTGTCAAATTTGATTCTAATCTATACTATGGTAAAATTTCAATCAAATCGGAGGTCAGATCTTACTCAAATTTTGGACTTATTGGTTCAAATTATGACCCAATTTGAAGCAAATTCGACATTCGATGGGATTAATACTTTAGTACAAAGATAGATTAGAATCATGCTTGGCAAACAACACGAAACAAATTGATAAATAAACAACAAATATGTTGAAAAGTAACAAATATTTAATGAAAATGGGGTCAATATGTTACACAAATCATAGATTAAGAGGTGTGAGTGTGACATTTTAAACTTTAGGAGGTCAAAGTGTTACTGAACCATAGTTGAGAGGAGCAGACTATAGTTTATCCTAAATAAATTGTCCACAATACTCTGACCAACTAATTACTTTTTTGATGGCACGTAACAATGTTTGAATAAAAGAAGCTCTAAAATTTTCCTCTTGTCAAAATGGAGCAAATCCTTCTCCCAAATAGTGGTTGACTATTACAATGAGCAAGTCCTTCGCCGACTTGCAAAAATCCAATTTCTATCCATTGTTATCTACACAACACAAATAATCGTAATACAAAATGAACCTAATATATAGGAATTTTACAAAATTTTGACAGAACCTCCCCTTAAATTTCATAGTAATACAAAATGTCCTGTGGGAAATAACACAAACAAGCCACAACTATATATGTTAAAAACTTCAACACAATCATTCACTTAAGTAGTTATTTTAACACAACTGTATGTTGATCACTTAAGTAGTCATTTAAATAAGTGATGGTAGAAAGTAATTGTGAGATCCTAATCCTAATTGTGCTTTAATGATGTTTTAGGTGGAGATTAAGAGGGGATGAGATGGGCGGCTGGGATGGAGTGTTGGTGGATGAGGGGTTGAGATGGATTGGAGATGAGATGAGTGGTGGAGATGGATTGGAGATGGAATGGATGGTGAGGATTGAAGGAGTGGAAGATATTTAGGGGTGAGTCTCTCTCTCTCACGTTTCCCTCACTTTCTGTCACACTCTCTCTCTCCTTCAGTGGCTGAGCTCCGGCGTGGAGGTTGTGCTCCGACGAGCAGAGGTGGTTGTCGGGTGTTGGTGGCTTGAGGTGAGTTGTTGGTTCTTAACCCTTTCTACACGTTTTGGTTCTCTCTCTCAACCTCACTCGTGTGTTGTGGTCGTGGTTGGTGGAGGTTGACGGAGGTGGAATTGTGAGTGTGGATCGTCGAGGAGGTGTAGATCTTGGTGTAGTCGCGAGGATCGTCGACGGATCGTGATTTTGGGAGGCGTGCTCGTGGAGGCGTCATCGGGATTCTTCAAACCTTCCGGTATGTCAACTCGCTCACTTAAGTAGTGTGAGTATTTGGAAGTCGACGGTAGGCCTTCCTGGTCGTCGCAAGTAAACGTGCAGCAGATTTTACTGCCTGATCGGTCGACCGGTTGGTGCAAACGATCGACCCTTCGTATTGAGTTTTCGGGTTTTGCCTCACATCGGTCGAACGATGCCCTTGGGGCCGTCGACCGATCGTGCATAGGAGGCAAGCCTAGTGGTTTTCGGTCGAACGGGTCCCCTTCGTCGTTCGACCATGTGCACTGTCATCGGTCGATTGAGGGCGTTGACCATCTAAACGGTCGACCGCTCATTGACTTCGTCTGACCGTGACTCCGGGTTGCCGCCTCAAAGAGAGATCGAGTTTGCGATTGATTTGGTGGTTGGGACTACGTTGCAGTCGAAGGTGCCGTATCGGATGGCACCTGCCGAGCTGGCAGAGCTGAAGAAGCAATTGCAGGTTCTGATGGATACAGGGTCTATCCGCCCCAGTGTCTCACCTTGGGGAGCGCCGGTACTCTTCGTGAAGAAGAAGGATGGATCGCTGCAGATGTGTATTGACTACAGGATGTTGAACAAGGTTACCGTTAGGAATCGGTATCCCTTGCCCAGGATCGAGGACCTGTTTGACCAGTTGCAGTCAGTGAAGGTCTTCTCGAAGATTGATCTGCGATCCGGTTATCATCAGTTGAGGATCAGAGAGGCAGATGTGCAGAAGACAGCATTCAAGACGAGGTACGGGCATTACGAGTTTTTGGTGATGTCGTTTGGGGTGACGAACGCGCCTGCAACTTTTATGGATTTGATGAACAGGACATTCAGTCAGTACCTCGACCGGTTTGTGATTGTCTTCGTGGACGACATTTTGGTATATTCGCCAGATGTGGAGCAGCATCGAGAGCACTTGAGAGTTGTACTTGGCATTTTGAGGGACCGTTAGTTGTACGCCAAGCTTTCGAAGTGCGAGTTCTAGTTGAGCAGTGTCGCCTTTCTGGGACACATTGTATCGGGAGCTGGGATTTCAGTGGATCCAGCGAAGGTTGAGGCTGTGATGCAGTGGAGAGCCCCTACTAGTGTGGTGGAGATTAGGAGTTTCGTGGGTCTGGCGGGGTACTATCGCCATTTTATTCAGGATTTCTCCAGGTTGGCTTCGCCGTTGACGGCTCTGACGCGGAAGGGCGTCAAGTTCGTGTGGTCCCAGAAGTGCGAGGACAGTTTCCAGGAACTGAAGAGTCGGCTGACGACTGCTCCAGTTCTGACACTTCCCAGTGGCAGTGGTGGATTTGTGATTTACAGTGACGCATCAGGCGTTGGACTGGGATGCGTACTCATGCAGCACGGGCAGGTGGTTGCATATTCTTCGAGGCAGCTGAAGGTGCACGAGAGGAACTACCCCACTCATGATTTAGAGTTGGCGGCAGTCGTGCATGCTTGGAAGACTTGGATGCATTACCTGTATGGCGAGCAGTTCGAGGTGTTCACAGATCATCAGAGTCTGAAGTATCTGTTTTCACAGAAGGAGCTAAATATGAGGCAGCGTAGATGATTTCACAATCTCGTACCATCCGGGGAAGGCGAATTCGGTTGCTGATGCTTTGAGCGGGAAGGTGGAGGTTACCACAGCAGGTCTTTGTATCGAGGAGTGGAAGCTGCTTGAGGCATTGACCGAATAGAGACCGTTCACCGATGAGTCGCGAGATGCGGTGATTGCCGGCCTGAGAGTGGAGCCTCAGTTGGTCTCGACTATTGTTCAGGCTCAGAGTGATGATGATGAGTTAGCCGGGTTATTATAGTTAGCTGCCAGAGATGGGTCAGACTTTAGTATTGGAGTTGATGGTGGGCTGAGGTTTAGAGGTCGTGTCTGGGTGCCAAAGGGAGGAGATCTGAGAAAGGATATTCTAGAGGAGGCGCACAGATCCTGTTATTCGATCCACCCGGACAGCACGACGATGTATAGAGATCTTCAGAGGATTTTCTTGTGGAAGAGGATGAAGACGGAGATCACAGTGTTCGTTGATAGATGTCTGATTTGTCAGCAGGTGAAGATTGAGCACCAGAGACCTGCAGGGCCGATCCAGAGAATCGAGCTTCCAGAGTGGAAGTGGGAGCACGTGATGTTGAACGTTTCAATTTAAACCGCAAGTGCACGGCCGCGTTGAAGCGGTGGCAAATACGGGTCATCCTCAGGGAGGTGAGGAGCCTCTCGTTTGCACGAAATCAAGTGTCAAACATAGTGGGAGAAAGATTGATTATGCTACTATACACTAAACTACGCTAAGAAGTATGAAATGCGAACGAAAGAAACAAACAATGAAATGACAACTAAGCTATGAACAAAAGAAGAATGCTGGAATACAGAAATGGGAAAACGCCTAAGGGGTGGAGTGAGCGCACACAAGCAAAGAGGTGGGTGTTGAACACATTCTTTAAGTACAAATAAAGGTGGTGTTATCATGCATAGGAAGTGTCTGCATGTTGTCGCAAAACCTATCAATCTATTCACCAACTTAGTTGATTAACATTTACATATGCAAGATGTTTATTTCAGAACCTAAACAAGCATGAGAGGTGTATAATCATTTTGGCAAAACTCATCAAGTTATAAATTCTATCCTAAACAAGCAAGCATACATTCATGTTTTATCAACACATTGGAAATAAAGCATTCAATCCCTTCTCATTTGTATGTATGCACATCTACTCCACCCCCCAAAAGGGATGGAACTACTCACTAAACATTACACTAATTATTAAACTAAACAAAGAAAGCATATTAACTAAGCTAATAAAACTAATGAAATGAGATTAAGCAAAGCAAAACAAGAAACATAAAACAAACAACATAATAAAGAAAACTTGTATTAAAATGACTCACATTAAAAGTAGCATCCTCCTACTTTAGTGTGTGCTTCAAGGCCTCACTTCTAGTAGGAAGAATAGCCACTTAAAATATGGAGTGATTACAACAGGAGGTGAAGAGTTCTATTTATAGCCATGGAAAAAGCTAATCCGGGACAATCCCCCGATGTGGGACTAAACCAATACCAAAAATAGCCTAAACGAACATTAATACAAGTCCAGGAGAAATTTGGGCGGATCCTGAGTAATATGGATGGCCAATTAGCGGTCCAAAAACTTCGGATCGCGTTGGAATTTGTTGTGGGCTTTTCTTTCTGGTATTGTTGGTCTTTGATGCGGTTACTTGACTTGTTGGAGCTCCGACCCGAATCGAATTGGTAAAATACTCCCAATGATGGTGTGGAGTATTCTGTTTTGCTCTTAGGTCCTTCTGCCTTACATTCAGGTCCTTCTCCTTTGCATCTTAGTCCCCAGATCTCACAATTCAGTCCTTTTTCCCAGCTTTTGGGTCCTTTTATGCTTCATCTCTTCAAACCTATTTATTCCTGAAAACTAAACATAAAACTCGTAAGATAGCATTGTTTAGGTGAAAGATAATGGATATAAGATACAAATATAAATATGAAATGATGCCAATCAAATACCCCCACACCTAACTTTTGCTAGTCCCGAGCAAAACAAAGAAAGAGAAAAGCATACGAAAAACAAGAAATCCTAACTCACTTTCGTAGGAATCACGGTTGCACTTAGCACGTGCAACAAGCGTTAAACCTCCTTGTTGCCAAGGTGGAGGAGTGTTGTCTCCTGAGGGTGTTCAACGGATATACCCACAAAATCTGAACAAGATGCATTAATCAATCTAGCTACACGACTCGTTGGACTTATATTGTCGATCATCAGATGTGGTAATACTACAGGTCGACTCTATATATGTAATCGGTCCACACACCTAGCCTAATGAGTTATTCGTGAAAGTTAGTTAAGGACTTAAGTAAAAGACATGGGCAACCTTAACTTCTGAATGTGATACAATGTGTAAAGTCCATTTTGGTTCTTATTTGACACCTTTCCTTTTCTTTTCTTTTTTTCTTTTTTTTTTCATTAGAGCATTTTATTATTTGGTGTTTGATTCTCCCAGGGTCGGGTTTCGTGCATCATTGCCTATGAGGACTTACACTATCATGTACACCTTCCCCCAAATCTTCACATAGGGCGATCCCTACCACCCGTGTAATGGGAGTTCGGTCGGTGCATCCCAAGTCAGATGACTCGAAAGCACCAGGCACAAAGTCCCCTCAGACCTACTTTCCCAAGTGATAGGAGTCGTGCGAGAAGAGAGAACACTGCTTATTTATTTATCTACATGGGAAACAAAACCCCTACACTTAAGTTTCACAAAAAGAGATTAAGGGCCATTGACTACGACAAACTTCCTTATACTAACAGACACGAATTATTTGACTCACTAGGTTCAGGGTGGACTTCTTTAAATGTTTGAGTGCTGAAACCCTATGATTACACGCCCCCCGAGGGAAAACCAGGGTGCATCCTAACGACTCGATAAGACCTAAAGCCAGTAAACTAGATATCCTAATGCATCAAGTTCAAGACAATTTTGGGAGCTTTCTTTTTACTTTGTCTCTCAACGGTTTTGCACATGCTAAACACACGCAAAACCTACAAAAACATTTTCTTTCACAAACAAATGAAGATTTTGAAATAAATGTGAAAATTTTAAAGCACTAGACAAGCAAAAGAAGACAAGTCACCCAAGGATCTTGGCAAGCAGGTATATCAATGTCAAATGCGGCACACTAACATGACCCTAACAATGCACGCAAAAAGAAAACAAAAAATCAAAAGAAAAGACTCGACTATGTACACACGTAAAACACCCCCCACACCTACTTCATGCATTGTCCTCAATGAATGTGAACAATATACTACATGGATAAATGCATGAAAAAGGAAAGATCTCACCAACATGAAGTACAAAGGGACGTTCAGGGTCATGTTGATGGACACAAACCCAAATTCCCTCAAAACCTGTGAGATTTCGGGTTCTACCTCACATCGGTCGAACGATGCCCTTGGGGGGTCGACCGATCGTGCATAGGAGGCAAGCCTGGTGGTTTTCGGTCGAACGGGTCCCCTTCGCCGTTCGACCGTGTGCACTGTCATATGTCGGTTGAGGGCGTTGACCATATAAACGGTCGACCGCTCATTGACTTCGTCCGACCGTGACTTAAGTTGGAATAGTGGTCAGTTCGACCGAAGGTGGTTTCGGTCGACCGGACTTAATGAGGAGCGTGGGGGGGAATGCTTTGGACGAATTCAGTCGACCGAGAGTGCTCGGGCGTTCGACCGGATTTGGGGTGAGAGTTGGGGGAATTCTCTGGCGGAATTCGGTCGACCGAGAGTGCTCGGGGGTTCGACCGGATTCCTTGTGGAGATTGTGGGATTTGTCCCTGGTGACTTTCCGTCGAACGGGGGCCCTTTGCCGTTCGACCGATTGGTCATTTTGTTCGTTGAACCTGGGAGTTGACCATCTAAATGGTCGACCATCCCTTGATTTGGGTTTGACCGAACGAGTGCAGTTGGTGGGAATCGGTCGACCGAGGGAGTGCCGGTCGAGGCGATTGTTCTGTGTTTTCGTGATTCGGTCGACCGGGACTTTTGGTTCGGTCGACCGGGACTTTTGGTTCGGCGTTTGTGTCCAGTTTTGCACTATGGAGGTGCAGTTGTTGTGGTCGTCCGTGTGGGGCGAGTTGTGTTTCCGATTTTCTTCCGGCGAGTGTGCTAGGGTGCACGAGAGTTGCAGTCGTTGGGTGAAAAAGCCCTGGAGCCCCGTAACTGTGTGAGAGCTTGGGTTGGCCGAAAAATGGCTGAGGCCCAGCTTAGAATTTGTGGCGTTGCGGTGGTTGGGTGAAAGAGCCCTGGAGCCCCGTAATGGTGTGAGAGTTGCGGTTGGTTGAAAAAGACCTAGAGCCCACGTAGTCTGTGCGGGGTTGGTTGAAAAAGACTTGGAGCTCCGTAGTGCGTTCAGGTTGGCTAAAAAAGGCCTGGAGCCTGAGCAGGGACCGCGTGTTAAGGGTTGGTTGAAAAAGACCTGGAGCCCTTGGACGTTTGGGTTGGTTGAAAAAGGCATGGAGCCCTTGGTCGTGTTGTGGTAGCTGCGGTTGGCTGAAAAAAGCCTGGAGCTCAGCTTGGCGACGAGTGTGTGTTGCGGTGGTTGGGTGAAAGAGCCCTCGAGCCCCGTGACGGTGGTGTGTGCTATGGTTGGGTGAAAGAGCCCTGGAGCCCAGCCTGTTTGAGATGCTTTTCTTGTTAGTAGAACTGCATGATAGGGTGTTTTTATTTCATGCATTGTAGAGTTTGGCATACGGCGTTTCCTTCTGGAAACTCAGGCATTGTTGCACGTTTACTTTTCAGGCCGTGATCGGCGATTGGGCATGGTGACCGAGGAGAGGAGCACCGCTACCGTATCCAGCTTTATCTCAGTTGAGGTCGGGTGATTACTGTATTCGTTGTATAGCCTTTTGATGTAATCACAACTTTTGAAAGACTCTGATGTACATATATATATGATATATGTTGGTGCACTTGTTTCCCTTATTTGAGTAATATCCTCTGTTGATTGTGTGTTATTTCAAATTTTAAATTCTTCTGCTGTTTGAGGATGTTACAGTAATAGTTGAATGCAATGGGTTGCATGCAAGGTCCAAATAAGATTCACAAGTAAGGTGTGTTCTAAATAAAAACTCAAGTTCAAACTTACAACCCAAGACAAATCTCAAGGTTCTAATACCCAACTAAGCTTTGCAGAAACAATTAAGCCTCACTAAAAACCAAAAAAATCCTCACTCAACAATATTGGAAACTTGTGGTGGGTACTCATGTAGTACAAACTCAATTGAAACAAGTTATAAGTAAAAAACTCAAACTTTGACATAAGAACATAATGTTAGTCAAAATTTGGAACATAATGTTACTGAAAATTTCAAGTTGAGAGTGGACCTTAATCAAGTTGAGAGTCGTGCACAAATATTTTGGAGGAGTCGAGTTCGGAGGAGCACGACGAGTACGGATGACCTTGACGAGTTCTTGGTGGCCGGAGGAGTTGGGGAGTGGTGCGGTGTGGGGGGGTGGTTTGTTGGGGGTGGAGGTGGTCGTGGGTGGTGGGTTGGCTTGGAGTTGATGCGTTGGGGCGAGGTTACGAAGGAGGCTTTGTGGAGGCATGGGTTGGTGGCGGAGGAAACAAAGATCTCAAAGTTTAGGTTGTGTTTGTGTTTGATCGATGAAAATGAGTTCATCGAGTCATGTTGCTAGATTGAATAATGCATCTATGTTCAGATTTTGTGGGTGTATCCGCTGAAAACCCTCAGGAGATTTGAGTATGTTAATCTAAGCTACACTAAACTAGTAAGAAGAAATGCGAAAGAAAGCAACTAACAAGTGATTCAAACTAAACTAAGAGAACTTAATGCAAAGCTGCAAATCAAGAAGAGAGATCCCTATGGGGTGGAATTAGTGCATAAGTCTTTGAAGCAATCTTAACGGCTGATTGGCGGTCTGGGACAGCTAATTAGCGGTCTAGATTTATCTGATCGGGACTGGATTTGTTTGACATGGTTCTAGCTTGATTTCTTGGTGTTTGATGAACCCGATTTGGTTGTTTTTGGTTGGTCCCGGATTTGATTGCCAAAATACTCCTCATTAAGGTGTGGAGCTTCTTGATTTGCTTATTGATCCTTTTGGTTTTACATCTAGGTCCTTCTCTCTTTCATCTCAGTCCATAACTCTTGCAACTTAGTCATTTTCCATGCTTTTGAGTCCTTTTTGAATCTCTTCTTCTCAAACCTATTTATTCCTGAAACTTAAACATAAACTCATTATATAGCATTGCTTAGGCTACAAATAAAGGATATAAGACACAAAGAAATGCATGATATGATGTCAATCAAATACCCCACACCTAACTTTTGCTAGTCCCGGGCAAAACAAAGAAAGACAAAGGAAGTAGAACAAGAAAATCCTAACTCACTTTTGTAGGAATCACGATTGCACTTAGCATGTGGAACAAGCCGTTAAACCTCCTTGTCGCCAAGGAGGAGGAGTGTTGTCTCCTGAGGGTTTTCAGCGGATACACCCACAAAATCCAAACATAGATGCATTATTCAATCTAGAAACATGACTCGATGAACTCATTTTCGTCGATCATTGGCCACGGTAATTCTACGGGCAGACTCTCTATATGTAATCAGTCCACACACCTAGCCTAATGAATCATTCGTGAAAGTTAATTAAAGACTTAAGTAAATAACATGGGCAACCCTAACTACTTAAAGTGATACATTGTGTACAGTCCATTAAGGTTCTTATTTGACTCTTTTTTTCTTTTCTTCATTCATCATTTTTTCTTTTCTTTGGCGCATTACATTCGTTGGTGTTTGATTCTCCCGGGGTCGGGTTTCATGCATCATTGCCTGTGAGGAGTTACACTATCACGTACACATTCCCCCAAATCTCCACAGAAGGCGATCCCTATCACCCGTGTAACAAGAGTTCGGTCGGTGCATCCCAAGTCAGATGACTCGAAAGAACCACGCACTAAGTCCCCTCGGACCTAATTTCCCGACTGATAGGAGCCGTGCGAGAAGAGAGAACACCACTTATTTATTTATCTACTTTGGAACCGAAACCCTACACTTAAAGTTTCAAAGCAATATTTTAAGGGTCCTTCACTACGACAAACTTGCTTATATTAACAAACATGAATTATTTGACTCACTAGGTTTAGGGTAGACTTCTTTATTTGTTTGACACTAATCCTATGATTACACGCCCCCCGAGGGAAGCCCAGGGGTCTAGCTCACGGTACACCAAACATGTGTTAAAAATGGTTCGGTTAACCGAGAAGAATTCTCGGTCAACCGAACAGCACGATTTTTGCCTGAATTATTAAGAGAATAATTAGATCAAGGGTTAGATTAATTCCAAATTTGATCAAACATTTTTTAGGATGCTTATGTGGCAATTTGAGATTAATTTTAGGAGAGAATATGCAAGAGATCATGACTAAGGAATAGTTCCTCATAAGGATGTTTTGGGATCCTATAAAAGGACCCCTCATCCTACTTGTTTATGTTAATGCATAAATTCTATCTCTAATTAATCTCTCCCTTAATCACTACGAAAATCTCTTAATAGTTTTATGTTTTAGAGATATAAATCTCAGGAGCTTAAAGAGGGATTATTAGCTAGATTCTAAGCTTAATTAGAGATTTATTGGCTAGCTCCTTTCTCTGTAATCTTGTTTAGAGTTTTGGTGAACACTTGGAGGCGATTCGACGAGCAACGGAACTCCGGATCTTCTGAATGGTTTTAGAGAACCATTGGGTATGATCCTATATCCTTTGTTTATTTTAATATGTGTAGGAATGCATGATATTAGAATAAACAAATACATGTACGTAAAATCAATGAAAATATGAAATCGATCTTGTATGTTTGTATTAAAAATTTAAAATATATACATACATAGGGACACGAAATCCTATATGTAGAGCAGTACGACTTGGGTAGCATCAATCGCAAAGAGGAATGGGAACCTGGGGCACCAATTGATGAGGTTGTGGACCCCACCTTCTGGACCAGAGGGTGGTGGAGGTCCAAAACCTGAGTCATCCTCGTGTGGTCCAAGACTCGCCGTGGTCCCGGGACTGTGTAGGACACGGGACGGGGATGTGTTCGTAAAGTTGACAATCGAAGACAAATCGATGTCGTATCTCATCAAATGACCCCCAATGTCTCGTGACCACACTGGCATTCACAAAGACGTGCACCCACACGAGTCAGACGGAAAATTAAGAAAACGTTTTAAAAGCAAATAAAGTAGAATGTGCATAGCGGAGAAGACACAGAAGAGAGGGAATGACTCAGGAGAGAAAGGAAGAAGTCCTTATGCTACGGCAAGTAGGTACTGGTAGAAGCACACAAGAAAGCAAGGCTCAAACAACCTATGGTCACTATAGGTCCTTACAAGTGGACGACGCCTAACTGCGAGATCACGCGGCCTCAACACACCTCACCTCCCTACGACAAAGACCACAAAGCTCAGCAAGTGATCCAAGATCCGGAGATCTCGTCTCTCCTACTATTGACAGAGTGTGCGATGTCGATCAGGCCATGACGGTCGTGACCGAATCACTGTCCTAATGCGCCCGAGATCCTTAGGGGCCAATGTCAACTTGATTTTAAGTTAGGCTCTTGATTAGTGTAATTTTTGGGGCCAAGGAAAGGGTGATGAAATCCCCCACCCTATCTTATATGGGACAGCCCCTCCTCAGTAGTGATTTGGAGTTTTAATCTAGAAAGCAACTCTCCAAACAAACACTCAACTCACACTTGTTGCAATGCAATTCTTACTAACTAATGCATGATCATACACATTGCATGAATGAGATTAAGAAATGCGTACCTCACGGCAACGCTCAATAACTGAAAGTAAAGCTAAAATAAAAGACAATCTACGGGCCTAAGTCGAGTACATGATCCATGACCTAAGCAAGCAAGAATGCCTAATATTTGCTTTGGGTTTTAGTGGCCAAGTTTATTAAAAGGGAATTGATTATTGATATGGGGACAAACTACAGGTCAAAACATGCTAAATTGTGCCTCAGACCTCTATATCAGATTTGAAAACAAGTCAAAGAAAGGAGGAAGAAATTGGATCTCACCAGACCACCAGTTGGCGGTCTCCGACCGCTAAGTGGCGGTCCAAGTAGCTCTTCTCTCCTCCAAATTTCTTCTAGTGATTTCCCTTGAGCCTCAGAGTATCCTGCAACAAAGAAAACTACAAAACAAAAATTAAATCCACTCGAATCGTCCAAACCAAAGTCTGGACTGAGCACCACCCCGACAATGGTTTGGGTGATCTAATGGAGTCCAAATGATATGAGATTTTGTGTGTGACTCCAACAGGGAACCTAGTGTGTAAGTGATTGGTTTTTAACTCTTGTATGCTCAATTTACACATGTTCCTAAGACTCAAAATAAAATCAAGATTACAAGTCTTCATATAGCTTTATTACAAATCTTGACTTGATTTCCTTCCTTCCATGAGTCTTGATCACCTGTAGAGGTTAACACAAAGTAATATATATGCAATGCAATATGTGTGCTACTCTACATGATCATAATTAAGATTAGGTTAATTAAATCATGAAAACATTGATTAAGGCAAAAAAGCCAACAATCTCCCCCTTTTTGATGATGGCAACCTATATCTTAATTTTATCTAAATACATGGAATTTGTATATGTAAACTATGCATATTAATGCTCCCCCTATGGATGTGCATAGTTTTTGTTCAATTTTATGCCAAATTCCAAGTTACCCCCTTAATTATCTCTCCCCCTTTGACATCCATCAAAAACAACAATTAAGACTTTAAGTATAGAATTTGGATGTCTTGTAATGAAGTTGCTCCCCCTAAATTTTGCACTTCATTACTCTAAAAGATATAACATTTAAGCTCCCCCTATCAATAAGGCTACATGGAAACTATGAGTATGATTCAAGTTAAGTTCATTTTAGTTTCAACTTAAGCCTTATTCTAACATCCATTTAAAATTTGACAATTAAAATCAATGGATGTGATAATTGTTTTGCAATGAATAGGGTATATGATTTGCAATGAATTAAATTTCTAAAGATATGAAAATTAAGCACATAAAACTAGATTAGAGCTAATTTAACATGAATTGTATAGATAGGAATTTTATACCAATGTTGAATTTGAATTTAGCTCCAATCTCATTTGGTAATGCAACCGGATTTGAATTTCACTCTTGAGCTCACCCGGTCACCACCAATTTCCTCTTCAAGCACCTACAAGTGTAGATTTAGGTACCCAAACAACTTTGGGTCCTCGAACATTAGCTTTTGGGATCCAAACCATTTTGGTTTTGGGTGCCCACACACTTGAGGAACTAGACTTAACAAATAAATGCTTGTCATTTAAGGTAGTATGAGATACATGGTTTTTCAAATGCACATTGTATCCTAAACCATGTTTAGCTAAGGATTGTCTTTGACTACTTAAAAGCATATCAAGCATTTTTGTTCCTTTTGTGAACATTTCTAGATCTTTCCTTAGTTACATATTTGAAGCTCTAAGATCTAAATATTCATCAACAATCGGTGTTTTACTTAGACTAGCAATTGATGATTCATTTGATTCAAGTCTAGCAACCACCTCATTCTTTTCATTCATGATTAATTCAATTTGGCATTTGAGATCATTTATAGTTTTTCTAGCATTTTTGTTCTTTTCACAAATGATCTCATATTGTTTAACTAAATCATGAAATGCATTTTGTAGCTCATCATGTGTATATGATTCATCATTAGCATTAGAATTAGAGCTAGCACTAGAATATGATTTACTTGAACATGAATTACTTCTAGTGGAATAAGATTTAGAGGAGTTAGAAGCTACCTCACTTTGTTCATCTTCAATGGCCATGAAGCATGAATGGGCAACCTCTCTTCTACTTTGCATGGAAGAGGATGATGATGATGGAGATGAAGAGTTATCCCAAGTGGCTTTGTGAGCTTCCTCCTTCCTTTCTTTCCTCTTACTCTTCTCCTTTTCTCTTCTCCTCTCTCTTCTATCATTTTTCTTCCCCCTCTCTTTTCTCTCATTTTCGCTCTCCTCCCTCTCTTTTTCTTTTTCTCTTTTCTCACTTCTTCTACCTCTTCTTTCATTCTTTTCTCCCTTATCCCTCTTGAGGTATTTGAAGAAGTCTTGGGCAAGGACCTCAATGTCCTCTTCTTCCACCCTCCTTGGCTCATCAAAATTTGCATGCAATGCCACCATGGAGTTTTTCTTTAAAGCTTCCTTCTCTCTTCGATGACTCAATTGGAGCTCATAGGCCATGAGATTTCCAATGAGTTCCTCCATCTTC
Organism: Triglochin maritima; assembly: GCA_963682175.1. Taxonomy (NCBI): domain Eukaryota; kingdom Viridiplantae; phylum Streptophyta; class Magnoliopsida; order Alismatales; family Juncaginaceae; genus Triglochin; species Triglochin maritima. Next base: position 20,207,461 of record OY821771.1, on the reverse strand, counting down.
AATTTTGAAAGATCGTGCGATTCTTCGATTGCCACGACCTTGTCTTCCCAATCGTTGCTCAATGACCGGAGGAATTTTCGAGTCATCTCTCCTTCATTTATCCTTCTTCCAAGAATCAAAAGAGAGTTAGTAATATCGGTGAAGCGAGTGTTCATGTCGCTTATGTTCTCACCGATTTGCATAGAAAATATTTCATATTTATGCATGAGGAGACTAACCCTAGTTTCTTTAGTTTTACTATCACCCTCATGATACATTTGTAACCTATGCCATATTTCATTTGCACTTTCACAACCCCTAATTCTATTGTATTCTCCCTCATTAAGGCCACAATAAAGAATGTTCATGATTTTAGAGTTCATCTCAATTTCTTTCATTTGAGCCATAGATAGAGAATCTAAATTATCTTCATTTGGGGGTATGTAAGGATTTTGAATAAACTTCCAATACTTAAGGTCATTTGATATTAAAAAGATTTTCATTCTATTTTTCCAATAATCATAATTGACCCATTAAGCAAAGGAGGCCTTGTGGTGCATAAACCCTCTAAGTGATTAGATGTTGAAGCCATGCTAAAATTACGGTAAAGTAATTAAATTTAGCTAACAAGGCTCTGATACCAAATGAAGGATCGTGTGGGTTATGGGTCCACTAATCACTATTACGCTAATCCCTCACTAATCAACCAATAAACGCAGCGGAAACAAATTTAAAAACTAGTAGGGAAATAACATGCAAACCACAAAGAGACTCGGCGTTTTTATAGAGGTTCGACACCCCACCCGGTTCCTAGTCCTCTCTTGTAAGCTCCGCTCGACTCCGCGAGCTCCGCCTACGTCTTCACTAACCACTCCCCGTTCCGGGCCGGGAGAGAACGCCTTTTACACCACAAGCAACGCGAACAACCCTCGCTTGCTTGAATTCTTCCTCTCACAAACCGAGAGGGACACTTCGGGCTTTCACCGAAGTCCTTGCTTCTTTGATAACTCTTGTAACTGAGTGGGATTCACTATCTAATTGAGCACACTTTGAGTAGGATGAGTAATTGATCAAGTGTGTGAAGTTTAGGCTTATGGAGTGTAGAAATGGGAGCTTTGAGGATTGAGGTTTCTCTCTAATGTATTGGGACAATTGGAGTTGGAGAGTTGTTTTAACAACAGGTCTTGGTCCTCTATTTATAAGCTCCTAAGGTGTTCTAGCCGTTGGGGATAGATTTGGTTGGGTTTTGTGTAAGATACACAAAGCAGAAAATCGGGCTGCAAATCTGTCCATAACCGGTCGACCGAAACTACTAAACCGGTTGACCGTTCACTTGATTTCAAGGAGAACGGTCGAACAAAAGAATATTCGGTCAGACAAGCGAGCTAGAACTTAACTCTACTTAAGTGAATCGGTCGAACCAAAGTATGGGGCGGTCGACCGTTCAGGGGATTCGGTTGAGATAAAGGTGCAACGGTCGAACGAAGAATGAGTCGACCGATAGCAGGGAATTTTGTTTCTTGAAGAAATGTTCAACCGGTCGACCGAAACAAGGTCGTCCTTCGACCGGTTACCAAATGTATTTTGGGGTTAAGTTTGTTTTATACGAATACGACCGTTATAGGAATACGACAAGAAAAACGACCATATTAAAATCCGGGATCGGTCGACCGAAAAGGTAAAACCGGTCGACCGGTAGAGTTTGGTAAAATCACTGTTAAGAGTCTGTTATAAACCGGTCGAACTGAGAACTGGTTCGGTCGACCGGTTTCACACAGGAATTCTGGATTTAGGTTTTAAGTGATTTCCGACTAAGGTTTGGGTGATCTAATGGAGTCCAAATGATATGAGATTTTGTGTGTGACTCCTACAGGGAACCTAGTGTGTAAGTGATTGGTTTTTAACTCTTGTATGCTCAATTTACACATGTTCCTAAGATTCAAAATAAAATCAAGATTACAAGTCTTCATATAGCTTTATTACAAATCTTGACTTGATTTCCTTCCTTCCATGAGTCTTGATTACCTGTAGAGGTTAGCACAAAGCAATATATATGCAATGCAATATGTGTGCTACTCTACATGATCATAATTAAGATTAGGTTAATTAAATCATCAAAACATAGATTAAGGCCAAAAAGCCAACAGGGTTTTCATGGGAAAAGTCTTGCAAGTTCGAGTGCGCAAGTAGTCACGACAATGACAACGCAACAAACACAGATTGAGTTAAATGAGGATGACTAATTAGTAGCATAGCATCTAATGCATTCATGCTATGTATCCTTTATTTCACCCCATATTTGTGCTACTCGGGTATTTGTTTCATACATTTCAGGGTTTAGGTAATAAAGAAGAGGAATGAAGCGAAAATGATCTAATTGCAAGAAAAATGGACTGATTTGGAAGCCTTCTGGATCTGTTTGTAATGTTCAATGATTGGATTTCAAGTCAAGAAGAACCTAGGTGAAAACCTAGAGGGACCTGATCATAAAGAAAATATTATGGTTGCAAAATTCCATAATCTCATGGACCTGAGGAGTAATTCAACAATTAAAATCATACATGTTCGAACAAATGGCTCTCAGTGCACCCCACCATGTATGTAAATGATTAACTTAAGCTGCTGGAGAAATTTAGGGATGATCAAACCCAAATGATCCGCCATCGGCGGATCTGGTTAGTCGGATTGCACTCAAATTTCTCTAGTATGTCGGGTATTCAGGTTAAAGCACTCCGAGATATCAAAATCTGATTTGCAGTCGTCTGATTAGGCCGATATTAATCCAAACCTTATAATCTCTTATAAATACACTTGTAACCCTTCCATTCTTCCTCTTCTCCACTTTCCTCCATTAGAATAGGTTTAGTTTACCCAATTTGGAAGCAAAGGAATTATGGTGGATGTTTGATCATTTTAATTACCACATTTGCATAGCGTCGGTGAAGATGTGGCAAATACGGGTTGAACCTCAAGGAGTTGTGAGTGTTGTTGTGACACCATACTCGAGTAGGAAAGGAGAGGAGAATGAGTGGATCATGCTAACTAACTACATTAAACTATGAATGAATTAACAATTAAATTAAACCTCCATGAAGTAGAGTTGTGTAGGTATGTGTGTGTGTGAGAGAGGGTCTTAATTACATGAGGTACAAGTGTGTAAAGCAGGTGAAATCAATTAGAAACTAGTGTGGAGTCTAATTAACAACTACATTTACATGAATACATGACTAATATAGTTAGACAAGAAGGTAAGATGAACTATTAATTCTCAAGCATGAACTAAGTACCTAGTGTGCACATTAGAACATCGATTAACCCCTTCATACTGTAGGCTTTTTGGCCTTAATCTATGTTTTGATGATTTAATCAACCTAATCTTAATTGTGATCATGTAGAGTAATACACATGTTGCATTTCATATATATTGCTTTGTGCTAACCTCTACAGGTCATCAAGACTCAAGGAAGAAAGGAAATCAAGTCAAGACATATAATCAAGCTCATTTGAAGACATGTAATATGTATTTCTTTGAGTCTTAGGAACTTTGTGTAATTGAGCATACTTGAGCTAAAAAACTAGTCAAACACACACTAGGTTCCCTATAGAACTCACACACAAAATTTCACATAATTTGGACTTCAATAGATCACACAAACTTAGACCGGAAAGCACTAAACACTTAACCTGAATTGTCTGCCCACATTCGGTCGACCGAAACAGACCGTTCGGTCGACCGAGTAATAATATATTCTATTAGTGTTTTACTGCCCAAGTTCGGTCAAACGTCCAGACCTTTTCGGTCGACCGAGTAACAACAAATTTCCGACCGTTTGTTTTGTCGTATATACCCAACGGTCGTATTCATATTATCTCCATATACCCCAAATAGATTTAGTGTATCGGTCGACCGAGGGCCTTGTTCAATCGACCGAACTTAAAAAGACTCGACAAACCAAAACTTCTTGTTGGTTTTCGATCGACCGTGGACCTTGTTTCGGTCGACCGAATTCAATCTTGTTTGTCAACCCAGAAGAGCTTGTTAGTTTTCGGTCAACCAAACCTATCTTGTTGTTCGACTGATAACATAAGTGTACCTAGAACATAGCCTTTGGCGGTCGACCGTTCCTTAACTGGTCGACCGAACTGAGTTCATATTTGCCAAACGGTCGACCGTTCAGCCTGATTCGGTCAACCGAACTTACTCAGTTTTGGGTCTTGCAGTTTTCTATTTGTGTATCTTACACAACTCTTACCCAACTTAAACCCAACGGCTATAATACCTTAGGAGCTTATAAATATGTCTTCCCTTGACAAAATTAGATAGCTATTACACTTCCATTTGTCAAATACACCTAAGAGAAACTCCCAAGTCTCCCATTCCCTAAATCCTACTCTTCAAGCTTAAACTTGCACATCTTAGCATCAATTCCACATCCTAAGCTAAGTGTGCTCAAGTTAGAGAGTGTGTTCCACTCAAGATCTCAATTGTAAAGAAGCAAGGACTTCGGTGAAAGCCCGAAGTGCTCCTCTCGAATTGTGTGAGAAGAAACTCAAGCTCACGAGGATGTTCGTGGAGCTTATTTTTAAAAAGGCTTAATCTCGTCCCAGAACGAGGTTGATAGTGAAGACGCGAGCGGAGCTCGAGGGAGATCGAGCGGAGGCCGAACCTTTATAAAAAATCGGCGTCGTCATTGTGGTTTGCATTTTCCATTCCTTTACATGCTTGTTTAGTTTCAAATTCCGCTGCATATCTTTGATCGTTAAACAAGTAGGTAATTAGGATTAAAAGTGATTAGAATTAGAGACCCTCATGATCCTACACATACAACTTAATTCATTCATGCATTCTCCACTAATCAAGCATCCATACATAACAAGTCATCCATAAAACCACTACTAGCAACAACATAAACTCTAAAGGTAGCACGAGATAAGTACCTAGTGTGGACATTATCCCATCTAATACAAATTTAAGCATGACACAAGTATAGATCTACATTTCAAGCAAAAGGATAAACTGTAAAGCTAGCATGAGACAAGTACTTAGTGTGGACATTATCCCATCTAATACAAGTTTAAGCACGTTATGAGTATAGATCTACATTAAGCACATAAATGATACAAATAAAAGAACTCATCACTATCACATAATCTAACTCACCTCCACCCCAAATGGGGTGGATCTACTCTCTACTCATTAAGCTAACTAATTGTGTTAAGATTTAAGGAAACAAAATATGCAAGACTAAAAGAAACAATATCTAACTAAAAAGAAAATATTTTATTTACATGACTCACACTACAATGTGACATCTTCTCCACCTTGAGTTTTTCTTCAAAGGCTTACTCCAAGTAGAGATAATGGCCACCAAGCAATGGGTTGGTTACAAAGGAGGAAGAAGAGATCTATTTATAGACATGAAAAAAGCAACTATGGACAATCCTCCAGTGTGGGACTAATGCAACAATTACAGAACAAACATAAACACCTAATCCATATCCGTGCGAAACTGGGTCGGATTCCGATCAAAACGGGGTGCCAATTGGCAGACCAAATTGGTCAAATGCGACTCAATTTCATGAGTGTACTTAAGCTCTTCAATTATGCATGTGGGGTGTACCCTGGTCGGTCATTTGAGTCCGCACCCAAATCTAGTTGCCAAAATACTTCTCATGATGGTGTGGAGTTTCTCGGTTCGCTATTTCGTCCCTCCGGGCTTATGTCCAGATCATTCCATAAGAGAAAGGTAGGTAGACGACTAACGTTGACGAGTCTCGAGCTCTAGACGAAACAAAGAAAGCCTATTGAAGCCATCTTCTATTGGTACTAGAGGTTACAATTCGTCCTTGTTCATGACAGAGAGGTCCATTTTGCTTCATTTAAGTCATTTCTTCTTACGTTTCAGTCCTTTTTTCATCCCTTCTCTTCTTTATTACCTAATACCTGAAATAACAACAAACACTCGAGTAGCACAATATTGGGTTAAAATTAAGGATATATACCATGAATATGATGCATGATATGCTACTAATTAGTGGATGAAAGTTGTAATCTTACTCTTTTATTAATCTAATGTTAGATTTGAGTTCCTCTCCTCTTTAGCTTTCTTTCTATCCAAGTATTTTTTAATTTTGTTGGTTGATTTAGTGGTTTGCTATTCTTGCCGTGTTTAGTGTAGATTTCTTGATTTTCATGCTTGTTATGAGAAGACAGTAGTAGATTCACCACATTTGGGGTGGAGATGATGTAAACTATGTGTTGTGTGGTGATGGGTTCTTCTTATCCATGTCATTTCCATGTGCTTAATGTAGATGTATACTTGTAGCATGGTTAAACTTGTATTAGATGGAATAATGGTCACACTAGGTATTTGTCTCATGCTAGATCAAGAGTTTATATTGTTACTAATAATGTTTTATCTTTGTATGAAATTGGCTTAAAATGTATGGATCCATGTTTTGTGCACATTAACATGAATGATTTAGGTTGTATGTAGGATTAGTTGATGCTCTAATGGCCACACTAGGCACTTATTGCATACTTGATAATCTAAAATGAACCTAAACTATATGTGACATATGCATGTTCATGGTTTGCCATGTAGTGTTGTGTGTCCTATACTTAGATTCTACACTAACTTTTACTTGTATGTCACACACACTACATGATTGACATCATTTCATGCTTATATTTGTACCTTATATCCATTATCTTACACCTAAGCAATGCTACGTGACGAGTTTTATGTTTAGTTTTCAGAAATAAAGAGGTTTGAAGAGAAGAGCCATGAAAGGACCCAAAAGCAGGAAAAAGGTCCTAATTGGGAGACCTGGGGACCAAGATGCAAGGGAGAAGGACCTGATCGTAAGACAGAAGGACCTAAGAGCAAAACAGGAAACTCCACACCATCATGAGGAGTATTTTGTCAATTCGATTCGGGTCGGAGCTCCACTAAACAAGTTAGATGCATCCAAGACCAAGAAACACACCAAGGAAAGCCCACCAGAAGACCCAGACGGATCTGGGCTTTATAGGCCGCCAATTGGCGGTCTGGAACCGCCAATTGGCGGTCTGGATCATGCAAGATCCGCCCCAACTTCTCCTGGACTTGTATTAGTGTTCGTTTAGGCTATTTTGGGTATTGGTTTAGTCCCACATCGGGGGATTGTCCCGGATTAGCTTTTTCCATGCTTATAAATAGAACTCTTCACCTCCCTTTGTATGTATCTCTCTCTTTGGTGGCCATCTTCCCTACTAAGAGTGAAGCCTTGAAGCAAAACTCTAGTGGAGGAAGAGCTACTTGTAATTGAGTGAGTTAATAATAGAAGTTTTCTTTTAATGGTGTTGTTTCTCTCTTAGTTTAATTTCCTTTCATCTGCATGCTTGTTTGTTTGTTTAGTTTTATGCTTCTTTAATGTTTCTTGCTTGAGTAGTATAAATTTCATTTCAGTATTATGCTTTCCTTTGCTAATTTAGTTAGTGTAATGAGTAGTGAGTAGTTCCATCCCCATTTGGGGGGTGGAGAAATATGTGATATAATCATGTAGTGTATTAAGTGTGTGTTATTTTTATCCCTTGAGCTTTATATGATTTCCATAACCATCTAATGAGTTTTCACTCTTATCTTTGATATGCTAATGCTCTTGAATGAAGCTTAGCTTATGCTTTGATTAGTGGACCTATTTCATGGGGAATGATAAGGTTAGGATATGGATGAAGTTAATATTGGAAACACAATTTGTAGTGTATGTGCTCTTGTTGCCTTTACCTTAGCTAATGTCTTGTATGTTTTAATGATGTAGTGAAATCTTAATTCATGTGGAGGCATAGTAGGGTATAGTCTTTATACTTGAGTTCATGTAGCTTCATTCCAATTATTGCCTTGTATGTTTTAATGATGTAGTCTTATCTTAATTCATGTAGAGGCAAAGTTGGATGTAGTTTTATGATTTCATACAATACATGTTGTGATGAGCTTAATAAACACACACACACTCTTTTATGTGCACATTATTTCTCTACCCCCTTTGGGGTTTAGTTTTATAGTTTCTTCTCAATTTCATTTCAGCTTTGTAGTGTAGTTTAGTGTAACCAACCTTTCTTCCCTTTCTTTACCTCTCGCCTTTGCACAAACCAAGTGTCGACACACCTCCCAGTGGACGACCCGTATTTGCCACCGCTTCAACGCGGCCGTGCACTTGCGGTTAAATATAAAACGAGATCAATCACTACACTTGTACCTAATTGCATTCAACACCAATTCACACACATACCTCTACACACTTCCACTGCAAGGGGTTTTGGTTATCTAGTTGATTCATTCTTAGTTTAGTTTAGTTAGTTTAGCATAATCCTCTCCATCTCCTTTTCTGACCCATTCGATATGTTGGGAACAACAACCTACCCAACTCCTCGTGGTACAACCCATACTTGCCGCGTCTTCACCAACATTGTGCACTTGTGGTTTTGAACTTTAAATTTTCCAACAATGACGTTGATGACATAGAGGGAATGATACACCTTGTGGTCGAAGGTGGTAACGTCATAGCCGATTCGTCGAGACCGGGGATCACAAAATATTCTCAGAAGTTTGTTGACTACATGAAGGATGGAGATCAATAGTTGTATCCCGGGTGCAACTCAGAATTGATCAAATTATCCTTTGTCATCAAAGCGTTTCACCTGAAGTGCACAACTAGATGGTCTGACACTTCTTCTCATAAGTAGTTAGCGTACCAAGCAGCACTACTTCCAGAGGGAGCTTGTTTTCCGAAGGATACATATGAGAGGACGGGGTTGGTTGCCAACTTGAGGTTTCATTATGAAAATATTCATGTTTGCAAGAATCATTGCATATTGTACTGCAAAGAGAATGACAATGCCAATTCATGTTCTATGTGCCACAAATCTCGTTGGGTAACCGTGTAAGGGGAAGATGAAGTAGAGACTCAAATTGTTGGGGCCGTAAAGGCAAAAGATCCCAGTGACACTCTTATGGGAATTCCTGCGCAAACCAAGGCTCCGCAGTTTTATCTCACTCCTGATATTGCCAAGTCGATCAGATGGCATGTGGAGGAACGAGAAAGAGATGGGAAATTATGGTATCCGGCTAATTCTGAGTGTTGGACCGAGTAGGACAACAAACATACTTTTTTTGCTTCAACAACAAGAAATCTCAGGATAGGTTTGGTCGTAGATGGATTTCAACCATTTAGTAAGACGCAACACAATATTTAGCATGTATTGCTTGTGACTTATAATCTCCCACTGTGGATAAATACGAAGCACTAGTTCTTTATGATGTCCCTCGTCAAACCTGGTTATCTTGGCAACAAGCTAGATGTTTGTTTGCAGTCACTTATCAATGAGCTTAATGAACGTTGGGAAGAGGGTTTGCATACTTATGATGCTTACACTCAGTCATGCTTCACGCTGACTATAAATGACTTCCCTAAGTATACTAATTTGAGTGGTTGGATGCCTAGAGGGTATATGGCATGTCCTTACTGTATGGAAGATACTCATACCATTTATCTAAAGCATAGTGGGAAGAATTGCTATTTGGGTCATCGTTGGAGGAGAAATAATAGCACATTTGATGGGAAAAAAGAACACAATAGTCCACCAGAATACAAATCTAAGGAAGATGTTCTCCAAAATTACCAAAATTGTTTTCAAGATGACGGAAATAACTGGACTAAGAGAAGTATATTTTTCCACTTACCGTGTTGGAAAGATCTTCTATTTGGCAAAATATTAATTTAATGCACACAAAGAGGAATGCGTGTGATAGTTTGTTGAAGACAATATTGACCCTAAAAGAAATCAAAGATAATGAAAATTCAAGAAAAGAGTTAGAGGCAATGGATATAAGAAGAGACCTACATATGGGTCGTAATGCCAATGACCAAAAAGTTTATACACGTGCTTCTTTATGGATGAGCGTTAATGAGAAGATAACTTTTTGTATCGTTCTTCATTCGATGAAGGTCTCAGATGGGTATTCATCCAACATATCATGCTATGTAAACCCCAAGAAATGCATGATTAGCTCATTAAAGAGTCATGAACATCATATATTGATGCAAGAGTTGTTACCCCTGGCCATAAGAAAGAGTCGTGGATTGAAACAAGTGCAAGAAACAATCATTAACTTGAGTCAATTTTATTGCACTTTTTGTTTGAATGTAAACACTGTTGTAGATTTTGAACTTCTGGATAGGCACACTGGTATTATTTTATGTTGGTTGCAGACGATATCTCCACCAAGTTTTTTTATGTTATGTTGCATCTATCGATTCACCTAGGTTGGGAGGCACGATCGGCAGTTCCGGTGTACTATCGTTGGATGTACTTGTTCAAAAAATATTTGAACATGTTGAAATCTATTGTTCAAAACAGAAATAAATTGAAAGAATCAATTGCTGAAGGTATTCTCGCCGAGGAGTGCATGACCTTTTGCTCAGATATTTGAAGAATGTGGAGACAGTTTTTAATAGACCTTCAAAGAACGATAGAGATGAAAGACCCTTACGTAAGGGTCGAATGATTGTTCTAGACGTTGTTAATTTAGAAAAATCTCACAATTGGATGTTGAATAACACAACCATTGTTGATGAATATTGAGAGTAAGTGAACAAAAGTATTACTTTGGTGATATTTATTTAATATGATTATTTCACCGTTAACGATGAAATTTGGCTATTGCAGGTGCTATAACCGTTATGCCTTCATAGGAGTAGGAGTACGTCATAATTGACGATAACAATCGAAAGCACGACATAAAAAGTTTAGTTATTCGTTCAGGGAGACAGATCGAAATGAAAACAATCAAAGTGCTAAAATCCAAGCACTTGCTCGAGGTCCGAACAATGTGGCAAGGAGGTATTCGGGATATATCTTGAATGGGTTTAGATTTTGCACGGAGAAACTTGAGTCCAAAGGTAAAACCCCAAATTGTGGAGTATTTATGAATGCCACAACAGAGAGTTATTCAACAACACGAGAAACGGTCATGTCATTACACCAATCCACTTGTAACATCCACATACGAAGATAATATAGAAAATACATAAAAATATAACAAATAAGGATGTTATTATTAAAGAATAATCAAATTCATACATAACAGAGTAATAAAGACGGAGCTCCAATTTAAAACATTGAATTCAACTAACTTCAGAATCCCAGGAGTCGTGGATTCACACAGCTTCTGGAGGATTGGAACTCGACAGTTTTGACTGAGATCGGGTTTACATTCTAGGGCGTCCGGTAAAGAAAGAATTCAGAATGTTGTCTAAATTTCATCAGGACGATAGCTAGGAGTACACAAATACTTCCTCCTTGTTGTTCGGACAGGAGATTGGTGCCAAAGAAGAACAAAGATGTAGCATGAAAACAATTAGTTGTACTATTACATACGTACTTTAGTTATATTATTATTGATTTGAATTGAATACTAATTTGATTTTTTTACAAACACACTGGATAGTTCTTGAGGGTTCAGAGCAAAGATTATGAGTTCTCTGAACAAAAAATGGAAGGAAAACAAGTACAAATTGTACTTTGGTGTGGCGGATTCGGAGAGGAGAGACACGAAATCGCCACATATTTCAATTGAGGATTGATCCACTCTGCTAGACTACTCGTCCAGCGAGGCATTAAATTATATTGATAATGTTTTTTAATTAATTTATATTCAATGGCAGAAAAAACTAACAATTTTGTATTTTTTGTGATGCAAAGAAAAACAATACCAACAAAAAATAGGACAAATTTAACCATACGACATTAGTGTGGTGTGAAGTCTGTTGTGCGACATATAGTTCAAAACACTTAGCTTGCATTTGTATATGGTATTTAAAATTTTGTGGAATTTACAACTAACATGAAATCAGGATTTGCAAATCCTAATATTTATAAATGATGTTATTTGTATTTACCATATTTAGATAGCATTTGGTTTAAAATGAGAACTACAAATTCATATGATAACCTATAAGTTCCCTATTTGGAACCGTATCCAAAATAAAAATACCACATAATATTGTGTATAAAATTATATTCAAAACATAACAGTAATATTTTGAATATAATTCAAATTCCTAGAGTTAAATAACTTGCGTGCATTATCAAAATTCCACATTTCATATAGAATTTGATTTTAACAAATTTTGCACAGAGATAAATTAACAAATGTATGAAAGATTTGTAAATTCCAGCACAATGTCAACTATACATGATATTTGCAAAAAGAAGATTTTGAAATTTCATATATAGCTCAACACATTCCAGTTCAGTTCATTGGACCGAACCAATTTTATCAGTTGGGACCAAACCGAACAAAACAAGGTTCGTTCTGGTTACCGGTTTTCAATTTCTTTGTTCATTGGTTTCGATTGGGTCTAACACTAGGGCGGGTACATCTCAAAATGTTTAGTAAGCAATGTGGTACTAAAGTCCCCAATTATCAAAAAATTAAATGACATTTTCTAGAGACCGTAGGAAAATCAAATTTAAAAATATCAAAATTAACCCTTAACTTTCCACTCCACTCACAACCTTCGACCCAACTTTTATAGTGGTGGGTACACCTCAAAAAGATTAGTAGGCAATGTGGGACTAAAGTCCCCGGTCAAAATAAATAAATAACATTTTCTGAACTGTGCGGCAAAATCGAATATCAAAATTCACGATATTGGATTTCGAACACCAGATCCACTGGCCACTTTAAATGGTATTAGCCAGTACTGCAATATATGACGGTTTAAAGAATAAATAAATTTGCATTCGCAAAATTTATATTGAGAGCAATCCAAATTAACCCTAATACCACCAACCCTAAAAGCCTAACCTTGGGTTGCCAGCCACTGTCAGCTGCGCCTCCACCGTCGCTACGACGTCATCGCCTTGGCCCTCACGTTCGTGACCACAATGTTTTATTTATTTATTTAAGGTATAGAGTCGTCTATCCAATATAGCAGACACCTATTGTAGGTGTGGTAGTTTAGTCCCACCAGTAATGCAGAAAAGGGAATAGTCATCGCCTAATAGACGTCGGTCGCCCATATAGACGACGTCTATAGGTATAGACGTCGGCTATTAAAACAGTCGACGTCTATTGGGTACTTTTGACGTTTGTTGTTTGAATAACCATTGAAAGCGACGTCTCTACCATGACAATTTATTTTTACCCGACGTCTATCGCCTCATCCATAAAGACGTCGGGGTATAGACGTCGGTAGGGAGATATAGCCGACGTGTATAGGTCTTATATAACTCTAGACTCGTTTCAGTTTTTTATCTTTTATCCTAACAAAAAACCGGGCAAAACCCTAGCCCCCATGACCCTCCACCCAGGCGACCTAGACAACTCCGACGAATCTCCGACCAGCGCAGCCTCCGCGACCTCACCCGTCTTCCTTCTCTTGTGCGACCACCGCAACCTCCACGACGACCGTCGCCACGCCCTCCACCTCCGCGACGACTGCAGCCTCCGTGACCACCGTCATCGTGCCTTCCACCTCCGCGACTACCGCAACCGCGACCTCCGTCCTCCTCTGGTTCGTGCTTAACTTTTGTTTGTGTCGTTTTTTGGTTTTTGTTAGATTTGATGAGAGTTTGTAATCTGATTTTGTTTAGGTGGTAATTGTTTTTAGTGATTGTGAGTTTAGTAAGGAATTTATGCATTTGGAGATTTGATTTCGATTGGATTCTCATGTCACTTGCAAAACCCAAATTAACAGGAATTTATTTTATATTTTGTGAAAGATGGCCACGTCAGAATTTATTTTGTATTTTGTAAAAGATGATGGCTAATGTCTTGACCTCTGAATCTCCTGTTTGGGGTTGATTTTGAATGTTTATGTGAATATGTTGAATGTGAAAAACTGAAAAACTAAATGTATATGTTCACCCAACGAGAGAAGGGGAGGCAAATGTTCGGTTTAAGATCAACTTGACGGTCTTTTAGAGCTTTTGCTTGGCCATAAACTTGGGTTTAATATTTGGTGTTAATTCATAAACAAACCTCATACAAGCCTGTTATGTAAAATGCATCAAAATCAAATTACATTTTGAGTTTCTGGATTCCTAAAAGTGCACACTTCCACACCCATATTGTTATCAATTTTGTTATGATTTGAGAAGTTGTGGAAGAGAGTCTTCGAGTTTCTATTAAAGTTTCTTGGTCAAACTGATGTTGATAAATGATTCTTTGCAATATGATAGAGTAACTTATGCTTTCTGTTTCTCACATTTTTGCTATACCCAAATAAATTTACATTATACGCGATAAAACCAAAAAAATTTAATGGGAAGGTGATGTAGTGGAGAATATTATACATTTTTCTTGTTACTCCAGGATTTGAAGAATTTTACATATAAAAATTTTAGGGGAGGTTCTGCCAAAATTTTAATAAATTTTAATCCAAAAATTGTTATTAGTAACATCATATTTTGTGTTTAACATGTTTTTCCGTCAATCCACGTAATTGTTTTTAATACTTGCTTTTAATATTTTAAATGTTTATTACCTGGATTCTTTGAATTTTCAATATTATTTACATATTGTACGTAAATATTATGGTATTATGATAATAACTCATCAACCCTCTTAAGAAACTTGGCCTTTCATAACCTATAACAAAAGATTAGACGATATTTGCTAAGTCATTCATCATAAAGGAATTTCGCAGGGGTGGAGGGTCGCGGGGGGCTAGGGTTTTGCTCGGGTTTTTGTCTAGATAAAAGATAAAAAAACTGAAACAAGTCTACACTTATAAGACTTATACACATCGGCTATATCTCCCCACCGACGCCTATACCCCGACGTCTTTATGGATGGGGCAATAGACGTCGGGTAAAAATAAATCGTCAGGGTATAGACATCGCTTTCAATGGTTATTCAAACAACTGACGTCTAGAGTATCCCATAGATGTCGGCTATTTTAATAGCCGACGTCTATACCTATAGACGTCGACTATATGGGCGACCGACGTCTATTAGGCGACGGCTATTCGCTTTTCTGCACTAGTGGTGGGACTAAACTACAACACCTACAATAGGTGTCGGCTATATAGGATAGTCGACTATATACCTTAAATAATTAAAAAAAACATTGTGCTTATGAAAGTGAGGGCCAAGGTGATGACATCGTCGTGGCGGTGGAGGCGCAGCTGACAGTGGCTGGCGACCCAAGGTTAGGCTTTTATGGATGGGGGAATAGACGTCGGGTAAAAATAAATCTGACGTCTATAGGTCGACTTCTATACGCGTGGAGAAAAATCGTCGGGGTATAGACGTCAGTTTCAATGGTTATTCAAACAACCGACGTCTAGAGTACCCCATAGACGTCGACTGTTTTAATAGCCGACGTCTATACCTATAGACGTCGGCTATATGGGCGACCCACGTTGATTAGGCGACGACTTTTCCCTTTTCTGCACTAGTTACCCTTGTATATCTGACGTATATGGGCTTTTCTACACTAGTTCTACCACCAATCACCCACGCGAGTCATTCCTCCCCTCACTTCCCATTGGCTCCCTCCTCTCCTCCTCTTTCACCTTCCGCCGCTCCACCTCCTCTTTTGGTCAGAGATCCGGTTCAGTCTGGTTTTAACCAGAACTGACCGGTCCAGGTCCAATTCCAAACCAGACCTAGCCGGTCCAGTTGGTGGTTCCCATATTCCAGCCAATCCGGCTCCGGTCCGTATGTACAACCCTATCAAACACAACATTAACTTCTAATCAGACTAAGCCATCAAAGGCTTCTTTAAATCTGAACTTGAATGGAAGAAAATTCACCAACCTTATATATGAACCAGTGATATTGCTAACCGATCTATATAAATGGAAAACTTACATTGTTTTCCTTGTTGTCATCAATTCTTTAGCAATATGGTCCGATATTTTTAGCACCATTAATTTTATATTTTCACAAACATCTATAACAACATTTTTGATGAATATCTAGTCTTTAGTGCCACCGGAGAAAATCCCTAGTAGTGTGAATTGAATAGGCAAACCAATTTACCCTTGATTGAAACATAACATTTTCAAAAATCCTATTGGGAATGGAAACTGAACTCTATTTTTTCCATCCTGAGGAAGATCTGAGTTCGTAATTGAAAGAAGACACTTAAAAAACGTAACGTTTGTAAATTAGAGATTAAAAAACGTAATGAATGTAGCATGTAAAAAGGGAAAATCTCAAGAAAATCACAGCAAGTTCCCACATTTGGGCAATCAAATTATAACAAAGTAAACCAAAATCCCGCAATCTAATGACTTGGTAATGCAAAGAGGAAAACCATCAACAATATAGATTCTCAATCACCCAAACATTTTGAATTTTGTTCTTGAATCGAAGGAAAAAATAAGTCATAGTAGAAAGGCATAAGATGAAACATATATTATTTGCATTTTGGGACCTATTAATTATTTCTTTTGAAAATCTTAATTTGACGTGCAAGTCGAAAAAGAAGAAAACAAAAAGGCACAGAAGTGGATGATGGGAGGAGTTTGTGCCTTAGGTTTATGTTGTATTAGGATTATAGAGGAACAATTATAATAGAGAGTTTTCTTAGTCAAAGAGGGGTCCATGGACCCTATAGGTCTTTTGTGGTTGAGTGTAATAACCAAATTTCTAGAAGAAATGCATCATTAACAAAAACCAACACCAAAAGTTTTGGCAAATAAAAAACAGTAAGAACCCGAAAAGTCGTTTGTATTTGGTCATAACCACCAAACATTGCCAAAAAATGAAGTTTGGTACATTCTCTAAAGTCTCGATCGAGTTAATTAAGGACGCCTTGGTGTCCAAATGTGGATGTGGGTTACCAACAAGTTGACCCAGGAATCCTGCCCCTCGCTCATTTTCACGACCACTTTTCTCGTGAAACTATGTGTTGTAGATGTCCTCAAATAGTATAGTGGTTACACGAAATAAGAATGTAAAGTTGTTTGGATTCGAAATATGGTGAATCTTAAACATAACTTTATATATATATATGTTCCTGATTTACATCGCAATTAATGAAATTCGTGACCACAAACATACGGCAGAGTAGGCACGTATTCTTCTCCGTAAGACAAACGCAATCTAGTGGATTATAAATATGAAACCATACATTCATATATAGCTCCATGGCCACCACGAGCCCACCACCAAAGAGCGGTACTATGTACAGAACAGTTGACTCAGGCCGCTCGCTTAAATTTTGTAATTTTGCTTGCTTAGCAACGATCTCTTCCTATTGATATTCTTCTGAATATCAATAGGAAGAGAGGTTAGAAGAGACTTGGTCCAATTATTCGACTAAACCTACTGGTTAAATAATCGATTAGATCCAAAATAAAAACAAAACGACGATTTCCAAATATATGTTGAGATTGGTTTTACAAATTCCAACACCTAACCTAATTTCTAAGATAGCCCTGCGACCAGAAGGTAACATACTAATAACAAATATTTAAATCCACAAAAAAATTGCATTCTGCGATCCACCGCAGTACTCCATCTTCAACACATACTGAAGTAGCAAAAGACAGACTGTTTTGGAATTTTGAGAATTTTAATGACAGCAACCCAAAACAGTTAGTGAGAGCCGTAAACAAAACTGTTCCACTTATATAATTAGCACCGTTTTATACTTCGCATGTGAACACAAAATACTTCGAGAAGATATATAAATTAAAATACTCAATAAAACAGCAGCAAGGCAAGTCCTTCTAGAAGTTCATTACCTGTATAAGATCATCCAATCCTACTCGTCTGCTGGTAACTTCACACACATTTCTAGCTAATTGTGCTTCATCATTTTAATGAAATGTATGAAAACAAAAGGAGAGGCAGGAAAATACTCGGAGCCATTGTCATCGCCATCATCGTAATAGCATTCCTCCTATATTTTACCGTTTTCCGTCCCCGTGCACCTCGCATCGTCACCACCCTTCTCGACCTCCGCCACTTAGACTTCCAATCAAGTCCAATCCCAATGTTGAAGGCCACACTAGGCCTCGCCATTTCCATTTATAATCCCAACTTCGTCACGTTTAACTATCATGCCACCACTGCTCTTGCATACTATCGTGGTAATTTGGTAGGTAGTACCCGAATACAGCCGGGAACCATTCCAGGCCGCCACACACGTACAATCGAGACTATAGTGAATGTTGGGCTTGGAAGACTTGCCACCAGTCAGGATTTTTTGCTGGATGTAGCCGCGCTGAGGTTGAAATTCGAGGCATTCGCTGTGGCGAGTGGCAGCGCAAACGTGATCGGTTTGGCGATTCGTGCGACCGCATATACCGGCTGTGAGGTTGAGATCTTTCTTCCAGAGGGGGGAAGTGTCTCTTCTTGTAGCTCACGAGTTGAGATCTGAATGCGGTCAGTGTTATACAAAGCATGACGAGTAAAATCTCACTAAATCCATTTACGGTAAAATTCGTGATGATCCATCTCTTGGGGCGTTTTGTATTTACTTTTAAGTTTCGTATTGGATATCGTTAACCATGTCAAAGTTGATAATGGCCTCCACCGATCGTCTTTCATGATTACTCAATTGTGAACGTAATAGACTGAAGAAAATCCAACTTGATGCAAATGTAAAAAGATTTTTCCCCATCTGTTTGAGTGTCCGAATATGCGCTCTACCATCTTCAGAATAATGTCAATTTTTTGTTCGGTGAATTATGACTTGGGTCCGGAGATGCGAACGTAGGTATGCTAACACAACGCACAACTCGTGTGACATGATTAGGGGTGCCAACGGGTATCCGGAACCGGTAGAACCAAACCTGAGCTGGTGGTACCGAATCGGAATCGAACCGGGATAAAACAGATATGAGTCGGATCTGGATATTTAATTTCAAAACCAACCCGGATCCGATTCGGACCTGGTTCTCACCGTTGGACCCGGATCCGGTTTGTTATATATATAATAAAAAAACCTACACCTCTCGACAACCTCCACTACACATGACTTGCCCTCTATGAAAAGAAAATCCTACACCATCCATGAACAAACCCTTTCGCCGCCTCCCTCTTCCGGCCTCCCTCTCCCGGTCTCCCTCTTCTGTTGCCGCCTCCCTCTCCCACTCTCCCTCTTCCGTCGATGCCTCCCTCCCTCCCTCTCCCACTCTCCCTCTTCCGTCGACGCCTCCCTCCCTCTCCCACTCTCCCTCTTCTGTCGACGCCTCCCTCTCCCTCTTCCGTGTAAACTTATCAAACGCAAGTTCATTTTTTGTGTTTTCTTGTTGATTCTTTGTTTGCTTAGTGTTGGTTGAGACTAGTGTGGTTTGGTGCCTTTTGTGCTTGTACTATTTGTGATGATTCATATGTGGTTCTAACATTTTCGTGTTGATTTTGGTGGTTATAAGCATATGCGATATTATTTGTCGTCTTGATTCATGTTGATTCTGTTGATTAACGTCTTGATTCTGTTGATTATTTGTGTTGATTCATATGCGGTTGTGATGATTCATGTTTCTCTTGGGAAATAGGTTTCAGCATGTTTAGTGTTGTTTTGGTGACCTAATAGTTGCATTTGATGTGCTGATTTTTGTTAATCCTTCTTGGTTTCTAGTGTACAGGTTGTTGATCTGCACTATTCAGCATCTCCTTGTGAAGAGGTTTGGTTGCGGGATGTGTAGATTGTTTGCTTGTTTTTGGCATTTCCAGGTGTTGTTGTGTTGATCTGAGTGCCTCGAGGAACA
The DNA here is from genome assembly GCA_963682175.1 of Triglochin maritima. Classification (NCBI taxonomy): domain Eukaryota; kingdom Viridiplantae; phylum Streptophyta; class Magnoliopsida; order Alismatales; family Juncaginaceae; genus Triglochin; species Triglochin maritima. Next base: position 20,187,762 of record OY821771.1, on the reverse strand, counting down.
TGTATGGTTGTGTTTGATGTGTTTTTGTTGTTTTGCTTATTCTTGTTTGTTTGATCGGTGTATCTTGCGTTTGATCGGTGTATGGTCGATTTTGTTGTTTATAAACTTGTCAAAGATATATTTGGTTGTATAAATCTCCAACCAGGGAAGATATTATCGTGTATGCATTGATTTATTGCAAGGGTAATGCACGTGTATACAATTACTTGACTTTTATTTTAATGGTTTAGAGTGCCTAGAGTTGTTATGTAGATGAATATACTATATACCTGTAAATTTAGTAAGGAAGAAAAATATATACCGGATCGGGTTCCGGTTCCGGGTATCCGTGAACCAAACGGATCCGGTTCTGGGTACTCAAGTTGGGAACCGACCAGGATCCGGATCTGGTTCTGGATCTCAATTTATAATAAGGATCCGATTCCGGTTCTACTAGTACCCTAACCGGAATGGAACTGTTGCCACCCCTAGACATGATACTCTCTCCAAGATTTATTTATTCATCTGAAAGATTTATTTTCTTAATATATATCAAGGCATTTTACAATCTGGTGCCTCTATTTATCATTCATTCGTCACATTTCTCCCGACTTTTTTAAAACCTCAAGGTTTTTTCGAAGAGTCCTTATACACGGCCGCGCGCGTCCAGGACGCGGCTTATGTGGCATCTAGTCAGCAGTCCAGTCAGCTGCCCAATCAGCGAAAAGTAAAGCGCACGTTTTTTCGAAAAATGGAAAAACAGCTGCGGCTTTCGTGCGACGGTTCCCTCTCTGACGTATCGATAAGACCGGGAAGAGACATCAAACGCGCCTGTTCACATCCCGAGTTGCGAAAGAAAACCAAAAACGTTTCTGATCTTTCTCACATTCCCTTTCTCAACTTTTCTCTGATTCATCACCCCAGTTCTTCACCGTAACCCTAGATATTCGTCGACCAAATGGATTCTACACTTCAAGCTTCTATTTCGGGGGTTGTGGTGCACCAGGTTTGTCGTTTTTACGGTAACATTGAATTGTGATACTCTAAAAAGGAATGTTCTCATACGGTTGATGTCTTCCTAGGCTTCTACGCATTACTTCCAGCCCTCCAAATGTTCGTGGACCCCAATAGAGAAGGTCTTTGGGAAGTTGAGGGACGCAGAGAAAGATGCCTTCCGGGCTACCCCCTTCGGTCACTTCATCAACCTCTCCAACGTTCCTGTCGATAATGACATTATCGACTTGTTCGTGGAACACTATGACCCCGAGGAGGTGGGGTTGAGGATCGGCTCTGGGGTAGTACACTTCACCGCCGAAGACGTTGCCCTAATTTTGGGGCTCAGATTACATGGGAAGGCTGTCAGAATGCAACCGAAGGAAGTCGCAACCCGACAGGGGGAGATTCTGAACAACACCCAACTATCTGCCCAGATGATGGCTACGAGATATTTGGTTGATGAGGAGGAGGAGTACGTCTGGCTACTTATTTGTTACATCTTCAACCATTTTTTGTTCTGCGATGGCACCCATCGAACCAAAATTTGGTTCCTCGACCACTTGGCCGACTTCACTAGGCTACACAACTACGCGTGGGTCGAGGTTGTTCACGAGGCACTTGTGACGGGCCTGGAGAAGGCAAACCGGGATCTACGCGATAGGAGATCTACCGGTTCTTCTATTTTAAGAATGGGATACGTCGAGGGGTGTGCTGTTGTACTACAGGTAATGGTTCTTCCCTTTTAAGGTTTTCGGTTGTTCCTTTTTAAGTTAATCTTCTTCCTTTTTAAGTTATGATTTTTCCTTTTTATGTTATACTTGATCCTTTTTAAATTTGGTTTGTTCCTTTTTAAGTTGCTGTATGTTCCTTTTTAAAGTTCGTTTGTTCCTTTTTATGTTATGCTGGTTCCTTTTAAAGTTTCGTTTGTTCCTTTTTATGTTGAAGCTGTTTCTTTTAACGTTCAACTTGTTCCATTTTATGTTAAAGTTGTTCCTTTTTAAGTTTCGTTTGTTCCTTTTAAGTTTCTGTTTGTTCGTATTTAGGTAACGTTGGTTCCTTTTTATGTTATGCATGTTCCTTTTTAAGTTTCGTTTGTTCCTTTTTATGTTGAAGTTATTCCTTTTTATGTTCAACTTGTTCTTTTTTAAGTTTCGCTTGTTCCTATTTATGTTGAAGTTGTTCCTTTTTAAGTTTCGCTTGTTCCTTTTTATGTTGAAGTTGTTCTTTTTTTGTTAAAGTTCTTTCTTTTTTAGTTTCGCTTGTTCCTTTTTAAGTTTCGTTTGTTTGTTTTTATGTTACAGTTGTTCCTTTCTGTTACAGTTGTTCTTTTTTTAAGTTTCGTTTGTTTCTTTTTAAGTGTCGTTTGTTCCTTTTTATGTTATGCTTGTTCCTTTTTAAGTGTTGTTTGTTCCTTTTTAAGTTATGTTTATTCCTTCTTATGTTGAAGTTGTTCCTTTTAATGTTCAAGTTATTCCTTTTTAAGTTTCGTTTGTTTCTTTTTATGTTACAGTTCCTTTCTGTTACAGTTGTTCATTTTTAAGTTTGGTTTGTTTCTTTATATGTTATACTTGTTCCTTTTTATGTTATGCTTGTTCCTTTTTAAGTTTCGTTTGTTCCTTTTTATGTTGAAGTTGTTTCTTTTTATGTTCAAGTTGTTCCTTTTAAGTTTCGCTTGTTCCTTTTTAAGTTTCGTTTGTTCCTTTTTATGTTCAAGTTTTTCCTTTTTAAGTTCAAGTTGTTCCTTTTTAAGTTTCGCTTGTTCCTTTTTAAGATTTGTTTGTCCTTTATAAGATTCGTTTGTCCTTTATATGTTATAATTGTTCCTTTTTAAGTTATATCTGTTCCTTTTAAGTTATGCTTGTTCCTTTTTATGTTAAAGTTGTTCCTTTTTAAGTTATGCTTCTTCCTTTTTATGTTATACTTGTTCTTTTTATATTATTATTTTTGAATTAATCGGCATCTCCTTATTAGGTATGGTTGTGCGAGAAGTTCAACCTGGCAGAGTCTAAAATGGGAGGCCATCCTAGGTGGAATCGTTGGTCGAGCATGTTTGAAAAACGGCTCATCCTGAAGAAATGGGAGGAAAGGGGCATCGCCCTTTCAAAAATTTACGAGGGAGACTTCAATCAGACTCAGTCGACGACCCTGACTCAGAAAGAGAGGGAAATCATTGGTCAGGCTGGAAAAACTCAGCCAACCCTACGAACCAATAGTGATTGCCAGTCAACAAGCAGCGAACCTAGGCTGCAATTGAGGGACTGCAGCATCCCTCGGGACCCACTACGGGAAGAATTGGAGTTTGCAATGTTGAAGACAAAATGGCTTCAAGCAGAAGTTGCACTGAATGAGGCAAATGAAGAGGTTAAGAGGCTGAATGAGGAACTTAGGAAGTCCAGGGAGGAAAATGAGACCCTAAGGGAAGAGATTGCATCTCTTCGAGGATATTGTATAGAAGGTGGACAGGAAGGAAGAGAGGATGAAAGGAGGGATGAAGAGCAGGAAAGAGAGGAGGAGAATAGGAGGGAAATAGAAAATGAGATTGAGAGGGAAAGAGAAAAAGAAAAAGAAGAGAGCAGGAGAGAGGAGAAAAGGAGAGAGGAGAGGGAAAGAGAAGAGAAGAGGAAAGAGGAGGAGGAGAAAAGGAGAGAGGAGAGGGAAAGAGAAGAGAAGAGGAAAGAGGAGGAGAAAAGGATAGAGGAGAGGGAAAGAGAAGAGAAGAGGAAAGAGGAGGAGGAGAAAAAGAGAGAGGATAGGGAAAGAGAAGAGAAGAGGAAAGAGGAGGAGAAAAGGAGAAAGGAGAGGGAAAGAGAAGAGAAGAGGAAAGAGGAGGAGAAGAGGAGAGAGGAGAGGGAAAGAGAAGAGAAGAGGAAAGAGGAGGAGAAAAAGAGGGAGAGAGAGCAGAAGAGAATAGAAGAGGAAAAGAGGAGGGAGGAAGAGGAAAGAGAGAGAAAAGAAGACGAGAAGAGAGATAGGGAGAGAAGAGAGAAGAGGAAAGCCGATGATAAAAGGAGGGAGGCCGAAGCTTCAAAGAAGAGGTTGAGGGAAGAGGTAGAAAGAAAGATGGTGAAGGAGGAAAATGAGAAAGAGAAGGAGAAGGAGAAAGATGAGAAACGAACAGAGGAGAGAAGAGAGGGGGATAAGCAGAAGGAGAAAAAGGAGGATGAGGGAAAGGAAAAACCCCTCAGGGCAGACTGGGGGGCCAAAGGATCTTGCTCAACGGCCAAAAAACAAGAAGATGAGGTGAAAGAAAGGAAGAAAAAAGAAGAGGAGCGGAAAAGGGGAGAAAGAAGGCTCCAGAGGAGCATGAACAAAAAAAGAAAGAAGGATGGGAATGACGATTTCAAGTTGGCTCATCACGGGAGAGTGAATATGCTAGACGTTGACATGGATGCATTGGCTACATTGAGCCCTGATGAGCTGAACATTGTACTGAAGGTGACCGCACCTACACATAACCAACGGGAAGTGATCTGGAGAGGTGATTCCAGTTTCTTCACACGTTCCGACCTCAAGGAGCTAATGACGAAGGGGATGGATTTGACCAACGAGGCGATATACAATATGCTTTGTGTATTTGAAGAGCGCCAAAAAACAGAAAACTACCCCCAAGAGGTAATTTGTATTCCAAGCTTCTATTCGGAAAGAATTATGATCGATCAAGGGAATACCATGATTGAAGAGTGGCTGACGCCCAAATTACAAGGCCAGGAAACGGGAAGCCTCGTCATTGCACAACCATTGCTGCTGTCAGAACACTGGACCCTTGTAGTTGTTAATGGCTTAGACAAGGAGATCTTGCATTACAACAGTTGCAGTAGGGAGCTGGTCCCAGATGAGGATCCTAACAATGCGGTAGGGGTACATGAATGTTCGGCTAAAGATGTGGGTGAATTCTGGAGAAACCGTCTTAAGGTGAACTGACCATTTAGATACCTGAGGGAAACGTGCCAAAGACAAATGCCGGGAAGCAACGACTGCGGTGTTTTTCTATACTACTGGATCAAATGTCTCATACGAAAGGTCAACCCAACAGAAACGAAAAACCCCAAGACACTTCACTCCATCAGGGGTGAAATGGCCATACTTTATTGAGGGACACCCGCTGCTGTGTCGAATTCAAGTAGTGCATAGTTGTAAATTAAAACAGGGACAAATACATTTTATAATTGTTGTAATTAAAACTTTTCCATACTCCAAAGTAATAGCTCCAACATTTAAGGTAGACATAACATAAAAAGGAACATACATAACATAAAAAGGAACCAACATCAGTTAAAAAGGAACAGACTTAACTTAAAAAGGAAACGATGTCACTTAAAAAGGAACCGACTTCACATAAAAAGGAACAGAAATCACTTAAAAAAGAACAGACATCACTTAAAAAGGGACAGACATCGCTTAAAAAGGAACAGACTTCACTTAAGAAGGAATAGACTTCACTTAAAAATGAACATACTTCACTTAAAAAGAGAAAGACATCACTTAAAAAGGAACAAACATAACATAAAAAGGAACAGACATCAGTTAAAAAGGAACAGACTTCACTTAAGAAGGAACAGACTTCACTTAAAAAGGAAACGAGGTCACTTAAAAAGGAACCGACTTCACATAAAAAGGGACAGACTTCACTTAAAAAGGGACAGACATCGCTTAAAAAGGAACAGACTTCACTTAAGAAGGAACAAACTTCACTTAAAAAGGAACAAACTTCACTTAAAAAGAGACAGACATCACTTAAAAAGGAACCGACATAACATAAAAAGGAACAGACATCAGTTAAAAAGGAACATACTTCACATAAAAAGGGACAGACTTCCCTTAAAAAGGAACAGAGTTCACTTAAAAAGGGACAGACATCGCTTAAAAAGGAACATACTTCACTTAGGAAGGAACATACTTCACTTAAAAAGGAACAGACTTCACTTAAAAAGAGAGAGACATCACTTAAAAAGGAACAGACTTCACTTAAAAAGGAACAGACTTCACTTTAAAAGGAACAGACTTCACTTAAAAAGAGACAGACATCACTTAAAAAGGAACACACATAACATAAAAAGGAATAAACATCAGTTAAAAAGTAACAGACTTCACTTAAGAAGCAACAAACTTCACTTAAAAAGGAAATGAGGTCACTTAAAAAGGAACAGACATCAGTTAAAAAGGAACAAACATCAGTTAAAAAGGAACAAACTTCACATAAAAAGGGATAGCCTTCCCTTAAAAAGGAACAAAGTTCACTTAAAAAGGGACAAGCATCGCTTAAAAAGGAACAGACTTCACTTAAGAAGGAACATACATCACTTAAAAAGGAACAGACTTCACTTAAGAAGGAACAGACTTCACTTAAAAAGGAACATACTTCACTTAAAAAGAGAAAGACATCACTTAAAAAGGAACAAACATAACATAAAAAGGAACAGACATCAGTTAAAAAGGAACAGACTTCATTTAAGAAGGAACAGTCTTCACTTAAAAAGGAAACGAGGTCACTTAAAAAGGAATAGACTTCACTTAAAAAGAGCAATCGCTATAAAGGAACATACATCACTTAAACAGAAACAAACTACCATTAAAAAGGAACATATTACACTTAAAAAGGGACGGACATCACTTAAAAAGGAACAAACATCAGTTAAAAAGGGACAGACTTCACTTAAAAAGGAACATATATCACTTAAAAAGGATCAGATTTCACTTAAAAAGGGACAGACATCGCTTAAGAAGGAACAAACTTCACTTAAGAAGGAACATACTTCACTTAAAAAGGAACAGACACCACTTAAAAAGGAACAGACATAACATAAAAAGGAACATACATAAGTTAAAAAGGAACATACATCAGTTAAAAAAGAACATACTTCACTTAAAAAGGAACACACAACACTTAAATAGGATTAGACAACACAAAAAATCAACAGACTTCACTTAAAAAGGAACAGACAACACTTAAAATGGAACCAAAAAAACAAGAAAGGAAAACTTCACACTTAAAAAGGTAAACGCACTTAAAAAGGAACAGACTACAACTCACAGTTAAAAAGGAGAACCGCTAACTTATAAAGGTACAAGCAATTCATAAAAAGGAAAAAATATCACTTAAAAAGATACAAGTCAGAGTTAAAAAGGAGAACCGTAAACTTAAAAGAGAACTTTACACTCACAATTAAAAGGGAACTTTACACTTAAGAATAACTGTTGTCTTAAAAAAAGTACAAAATTCAAAGACCAAGCCTTGGTGCATAATTAAGGAGCAATTTGGTTGTAATACAACTTCATGTCCCAATAGTCAAAATGTGGATCCCCTGGTCTAGGTGCGACCTGATGCATAGGTGATTTGCCCTTCCTTCGATACTTGCTTTTTTCTGCTGTGAGGCCCTTTTTTTGGCTTCATTGAAGAATTCTGTCGGCTAAGGAAACCTGACGTCTAGTAGGCGGTCTTCCTGGACGGGTTACTTTGTCTGGATTGCGCAAAGAGGTACCGCCGGCCACAACTTCATCAACTATGGGAGGGGCGTGGGGAATGTTAATACGAGACCTGAGCCACTCCATACACTTCACGGCCTTAAGATACCTTTCATGAGAAATGAATGCTTCCTGTGCAATCCAAAGAGCGCGACCCATTATGTCGGCGTGACGACTCAGCGCATCCTTCTCCAATACGCCATCAGCTTGGTACATCTTGTCTCCATAGCTCCGACGAATATCTTTCCGCCATCGATCTGTGATGTAAGACGGCGGGAGTAATGCATTAGGTTCTAGCCGTGCAAATACGACCAGGAGGTGACAGCAAAGAATACCAACACGCTTAAACAGTTTACAATCGCATGTCAAGTTCAGACCTGTCCTCTGTACAAGGAAACGTTTCGATAATAGTTGCTCACCGACCCGTACACGTTCAGTCACCTTGTAATGAAACGCGTCGGCTGATTGCAACTCCTCGGTTAGGTTGTAGTTCATCATCTTACCAATTTGTAACTGTACTTTCTTGAAACCCTTATGGTATACAACTCGCTCATTTTACTATCGAAGGGATATATTGAAACCATTTGGGGTTTCTTATGCAGGCAATCGAAATCCGATTGAGCTTCCTTCTCGTACTTGTGACGTAGAGCAAGTTCGTATTCTTGAACGAACTGCTTAAGGGTGGTTCTAGAAGATAAGTACTTGTCGAAGAAGGAGTTCATACTTTCGCTCCTTTGGGTAGAAGCCATTCCAGCGAAAAAACAATCACACAAGTAAGTAGGTACCCAAGACTCACGGATACCGTAAATTATTTGGAGCCAACTATGTTCTTCAAGGTCAAAATCAACCAGGAAACCGTTCCAATTCCGCTCAAATTCAGCTGGGTTCTTTGAGTCATAGACAATCAAATTTGGATCAAATAACATGTGCTGTCGATACTTCGTCGGCAACTTCACGGGAGCTTTGTTCATTATGTGCCAAATGCAAAATCGGTGTCTAGCATTTGGGAAGACATTCCTTACAAAAGCAGTAATGGCCCCACATTGGTCCGTTATGATAGCTGGTGGAGGGATATCTGCAAGGAAAAAGAAAAATCGCTATAAAGGAAACGAGGTCACTTAAAAAGGAACTGGCATCAATTAAAAAGGAACAAACTTCACTTAAGAAGGAACAGAAATCACTTAAAAAGGAACAAAAATCACTTAAAAAGGAACAAACATCACTTAAAAAGGAACAGACCACACTTAAAAAGGAACAGACTTCACTTAAAAAGGAACAGACATCACTTAAAAAGGAACAGACATCTCTTAAAAAGGAACATACATCACTTAAAAAGGAACATACATCACTTAAAAAGGAACAAACAACACTAAGAATAGACAACACTAAAAAAGGAACAAAAATCAGTTAAAAAGGGACAGACATCACTTAAAAAGGAATAGACTTCACTTACGAAGGAACATAAATCACTTAAAAAGGAACAGACTTCACTTAAAAATGGACAGACATCACTTAAAAAGGAACAGACAACACTAAAAAGGAACAGACTTCACTTAAGAAGGAACAGAAATCACTTAAAAAGGAACAGAAATCACTTAAAAAGGAACAGAAATCACTTAAAAAGGAATAGACTTCACTTAAAAAGGAATAGACTTCACTTAAAAAGGAGCATACATCACTTAAAAAAGGAACTGACATCTCTTAAAAAGGAACAAACATCACTTATAAAGGAACATACATCACTTAAAAAGGAACAGACATCACTTAAAAAGGAACAGACATCACTAAAAAGGAACAGACTTTACTTAAGAAGGAACAGAAATCACTTAAAAAGGAACATAATTCACTTAAAAAGGGACAAACATCACTTAACAAGGAACAGACAACACTAAAAAGGAACAAACATCAGTTAAAAAGGAAACAGACTTCACTTAAGAAGGAACAGACATAAGTTAAAAAGGAACACAGTCACTCAAAAGGTTTTAGAAAGAAGTTGAAAATGAACAGGCACAACTAAAAAAGGAACACACAACACTTAAAAAGGAAAACCAATAACTCAACAATCATAAAGGACAACCCAATCAAAGCGAGTACGAACTCTACATACGTACCTCCCATACACGAAAGCCACGTCTGAAAGAGCCATATGTAGTTTTCAGTGGTCTCGGAAGACAGCAAAGCGCAACCCAGCAACATAGACTCGAAATGGTGATTAACTCCCACAAATAGTGCAAAGGGCATGTCGTATTTGTTTGTGAGGTACGTAGTGTCGAAACATATAGCATCCCCAAAGTATGAATAGGTAGCCCTGGAACGGCAGTTGGCCCAGAAAATGTTCCTTAGTCTTCCCTTGTCATCCATATCCACGACATAGAAAAACATTGCATCAATCTTCTGCATCCTAATGAAATAGTTCTGAAGAGCTTGTGCATCGCCGGGTCCCATTTTCAAATTCCTTACTTCGGTTATAACATTCCTGCACACACAAAAAATATTAAGGCCGCAGATTTCTACAAACAAAATAACGTACAAAAGTCTTCAAATCTTAGGTCTTTATCGTTAAAAGTAAGTTTGTCATGCCCCCCAGCCTCAACAACAAACGATTGCATGGTCTTAGCAGCAGAGATCCCAGAAGCATCATTGCACGCTATTCGTGCTATGGCGGCCTCAGGTACAAATCGTTTCTGTCTTAGAAAACGCATCTGGTGCTCCTGCAACATTTCATGGTTATGATTGAGATCGACAAAGTTAATCTGGTATCCCCTTGCTGGGTTTCCAGAAACCCTGATGCGAGTCGTGCACTGAACTCTACTAGATAAACGTGGCTTCATTATGCCTTTGGTCTGTTGGTGCCTTACCCTCCTTGGAACAAGTAAGAGTAGCCCGGGTAACCACACCAGCGTCGTAATGAGTATGTCGTAGCTTAACACAAAAACCACAAGCATCAACATAGTCGTTGTAAAAGGCTCTTGCTCCTTCGAAAGAGGGGAAAATCATCTTCTCCTTAGGAACGTTTAACGCCATTTCCATTTGAGTGAAGATTTCTCTCAAAACGAAGAGAAATGAACGAAAATGAAAAAGAAAGGAAGAAGTGACAGTGGCCATTCCGTGCATCTTCGTCAAAAAGAGGTATGGAGAAGGTGGGAATGCCAAAAGGAATGATATGATTTGGAGCACGTCTGATTTGAGATGCATTAAATGCGGCTGCCCCCTCTGCCCGCCAAAAATATTAAAACTTTGGCTGAGCTGGATTTGTCCAACTCAGCAGCGTCCCGCCACAGCTTCCCGGAGAGCGGCTACTAAACATTTCCCTTTTTCGAATATGTAAGCATAGCCTTGTAATCCTATTTGAAGCTGGTCAATTTGAATATTACGTTCACTATATTTCGTGAACATTTTAAGCAAGTTGCTTTTATTTATAACTATATCATTAGTGCTCTATATTGATTAGAAGATAAAATCTCGTAACTGTAAGGTCATTATTGCTATAAGCACTAAGTATTATGTCTTTACGGTGAAAAACTTAAACTAGAAAATACTTGATATGAACCATTAAGCAGTCTGTCCTTCTGATGAGAGACCAAAATTAAAAAGTACACAATACAAACATTATGGTATTTAGACCTTATCGTGAGTAAAAATTCCAACTAAACGAATAAAAGGACAAGGTAGTTAGCATGTATGAAAATTCATGCAAGTGCTTGTATTATGTCCCACTCCATTGCAATCAGAATGCCTAATTCTCGCAAGAGCGTGTATAACTCTGGCAAGATGTTTCACTTTGAGTATGATTGTGGTACAGGGATTGTTGGTCGTCAAAATATTGCAATTTATATAGACTCATAGTCTCACTGATTGTTGTGCGTCGTTCTCCTTCAACGTTGTCTCATGCCTTCTGAAAGGATTAGATGTCTTCCACTCCACTAAAATCCACGACTTTGCAAGCGTGTTTCAATATTTCCTTTTCGACCACTCTAGAAACACTTGCGCATGCCTAGGTTGCCTACGTAGCTGACTAATGGTACCACCCCGCAGCGGCGGATCCAGGAGAGAAACTATGAGTGCGCACAATAAAAATACATTCTTCATAAAAATAGGCATATAAATATTTGTAATATAGTATTATTCAAAACAAAACAAAAAAAATTTTACTTTTTACTTTCTTGTTACAATTTCCTTGGCGAGTTTTATACTTTGAAATCTTTTGGCTATAACTTCATTGTCTATCTTTTCAAAAAAATTATTTTCAATATACGTAACCAGAGCATCATTGATCCAATCATCTCCCATCCGATTGCGCAATCTGTTCTTTACGATATTCATAGCTGAAAAATCTCTCTAGATACTTGTCATTGCAACTAGTAACACCAATGGAAAAAAAAAATCTTCTTCTTTTGAACCATCTTTTCTGCAAGTTCTGCTAAGCTCTTTAAATTCTCAAAGTCTGGATCAGATTTGACATCATGGACATAAGTCTCTATCTGATTCCTAATTGATCGTTTTAATTTACGGTAAGTGCACGACGTCAATGAAGATGCAGCAAGTACATGTCGTACCACAAGAAGTTGTCCACGTTGTTGTTATCACCATACTCATATGGGAAGAAAAATAGATGAGATATTTAGGCTAAGCTAAATAAACTAAACTAAGATAGAAGAAAACAATCTAACTAAGTCCCTTAGAGTGGAGGTGCAATAGTGCGGTGTGTGCGCATCAGTGAGTCTTCATTTCATAAAGCACAAAAGTGTATAAAGTAGGTGATCAATCAACTAGAAACTAGTGTAGAGTCTATACATGACTAATATAGTTAGACATGAAGTTAAGATGCACGTTGGGTTCTCAAGAATGAACTAAGTACTTGTTGTGACCATTCGGACATCAATTAACCATTCATATAACTCAATATATTCAAGCAATCTCTATTAATCAAGCAATCATACATAACAAACTACTTCTATACAAAGATAAATTATTACAAGCAACAAGATAAACTTTAGGTCTAACATAACATAAGTACCTAGTGTGGCCATTATCCCATGTAATACAAGTTTTAGCAATTTACAAGTATAGATCTACATTAAGGACAAGAAATGACACAATATAAGAAGAACCCACCATACACTTCACCATCAACTACATTGCCACCACCCCACATGGGGTGGATCTACGCACTAATCTAAAGAACAAGCATGCAAAGCAAGAGATTAAGACTAAACATGACACAAAACTTTAACTAGAAAACTAACAAACAAAATCAAAAACAAATTGGATAGAAAGAAATTAAATGACAAGAGAAATCAAAATGTATCTTTAGATTATCAAAAAAGTGACTTTACAAGCTTCAAATCCCACCTTCTCTACTGCTCAAATTGGGTAAACCTAAGCTATTTATAAAAGAAAATATGGTGTAGATGATTCTGGGAGCAATCCAACAACTGAAATTGATTTATCTAAGTTCTGGTCCACCCAATTCGGCAAGTCAGAGCCACGTTTGAAATTTGAGAGGATTTGGACTAAATTGATCCCCCAATGGTGGATCAAAATCCACCATTAGCGGATTAGATTGGTCTAATCCACCCCAAACTCACTCAGTATCTTAAGTGATGTATTTCGCATGTGGGGTGCACTCGTGCTCCGCTAGTTTGAGCCTGTTTGGTCTTAATTACCCAAATACTCTTCAACATTATGGTATTGAGGGATTTTTGCTCCTAAAATGTTTTCCGTTTATTCAGGTCCCTCTGGATTTCATCTGGGCCCTTCCTGATTTGCAGATGGCCCCTTGTGAATTACAAACACGTCCACTTTGATTCATTTGAGTCTTTTCTTCATGCATTTCTCTTCTTTGTTATCTAACACCTGAAACACCACAAAGAAACACTCGAGTAGCACAAAAATGGGATAAAATAAAGGATATATAACATGAATACCATGTATGATATGCTACTAATCAAATAGCCCCACACTTACCATTTGTTAGTCCCGAGCAAAACAAAGAAAGAGAAAAATGAATGAAATAAAAACATACGAAAAATGGGGAAATTCCAACTCACTTTCGTAGGAATCACGGTTGCACTTAGCACGTGCAACAAGTCGTTAAACCTTATTGTCGGCAAGGAGGAGGAGTGGTGTCTCCTGAGGATTTTCAGTGGATACCCATAAAATCCAAACAATGATGCATTATTCAACCTAGAAACACGAGTCAGTGAACCTACCTTTGTCGATCATTGAACATGGTAATCTTACGGGCCGACTTTCTATATATATCTAGTCCACACCCCTGACCTAAGGAACCATTCGTGCAAGTTTATTGAGGACTTAAGTGAAAGATGTGGGCAACCTTATCATCCTCAAGTGATAGATCGTGTAAAGTCTATTAAGGTTCTTATTTGTAATACCTTTTTTTTCTTTTTCTTTTTTTCTTTTTTTATTTATTCTCCCAGAGTCGGGTTCCATGCATCACTTCATGTGAGGACTTACACTATCATGTACACCTTCCCCCGAATCGCCACATAGGGCGATCCCTACCACCGATGTAATGGGAGTTCGGTCGGTGCGTCCCAAGTCAGATGACTCGAAAGCACCAGATACTAAGTCCCCTCAGACCTAATTTTCCGAGTGATAGGAGTCGTGCAAGAAGAGAGAACACCCTATTAAATTATTTTTTATCTACATACGAACCAAAATCCCTACTCGTAAGGTTTCACAACAGGAGTTTAAGTGTCCCTGACTACGACAAACTTCAATATACTAACAGACACAGATTATTCGACTCACCAGGTTAATGGTGGACTTTTTTATTTGTGTAAATACTGAAACCTTATGATTACCCTCCCCCCGAGGGAAAATCAGGGTGCATCCTTATGACTTGATAAGACTTAAAACCAGTGTACTAGATATCCTAATGCATCATGTTCAAGTCGATTTTGTGAGTTTCCTTTTTACATTGTCTCTCAACGTTTTTCACTTGCTAAACACACGCAAAACCCATAAAACATTTTCTTTCGCAAACACATACAGATTTTGAAAGAAATAGAATAATTAAAGTATTAAGCAAGCAAAAGAAGGCAAGTCACCCAAGGATCATAGTATAGCAGATATATAAATGTGAATTGCAGCACACTATCATGACCCTAGCAATACAAATAAAAGAAAACAAAAAAGACTCGACTATATACACACGTAAAGTACCCCCTCCAACACTTCATGCATTGTCTTCAATGATTGTGAGTGCGATACTACATGGATTTTTGCATGAACATGAAAAATCTCCCCAATGTAAAGTGCAAACGGGAGTTTTCATGGCCATGTTGATGGACAAAAACCTGAATTCCCTTAAACCTGTGACATAATTAAGAAGGAAGACAAATACGTGAAACAAATAGGGCCCAAATACTCACGGGCTGGGGCCATAACAATCAATGCTCTTTTTTGTTTTTTTAGGAGAACTATGTACATTAATGAGCTCCCATCTTCATTTCTCAAGGGACATCAAATGGGAGCCCGTCATCTCTCGAGCCATAAATGGATATGCATGGGCTCATAATATGAGAAACAGGAAAATTGTTGAGAGGTTTATGAACCAAGGATGATGGTTCATGCCTCTCAAAACCAGGGTTTATGAAAGGAAATGGAAACAAATATGTTTTCATTCTAGAACAAAGATGAGGGTCATCAATATATACCCTCCAACTGACATTTCGGTGCACAGGGATCATTTCGTCCACACAAAGTGACACCTTGGACTTATTACCCAAATGGCGAAGTCCGAAAATAGAATTTCTTGAGACCTGACACCCTTATAAGCATTGTGGGCATTTGATGCCTCCTGAGAATAAGCAAGATGGAGGGGCATGAATGAGAAGTGAATCTTCGTCTGGTTGTTTGAATTGTAGGGTATCAGGTGATTGATTCTTAACCCACATTGGGTCATGAAAAGATATAGAGTGAAGAGCAGGTGGCCTAGAGGCCACAAAAGTGGTATCTTGTGGCTCAAGAGCCACATGATCAAAAAGATGTGGCTCACAGGCCATATGATCACACAATATAAGGCACCTTCTTGGCGAACACAGTTGAAATATCTTCACCACCATCAGGATCTCCATTGAACAACTCTATGAAATACTTGAATGTACCTTGGACTTTGTTCTCATCTGTGCCCTGGATAAGATTGACCTATACAGGGTCATTGAAGGCACCGATGGTGAAGATGTTAAAATCAGTGCACTGACTTCCATATGTCAAGTGCATCAGACCATTTCGACAACTGATCAAGGCATTGGAAGTCGCTAGAAATGGTCGCCGAAAATAATTGAAATTTGTCCAAGTAGGTTTTGCACATGTTCAGTATTTAAAACAAAGAAAATTTACGGGATAAATGAACTCACCCACTTTGAGAAGAACATCTTCCAACATGCCCCTTGGTTTCTTCATTGACCTATCAATCAGTTGAAGAGTGGTTTTTGTTTATTTGAGGTCTCCAAGACCAAAGTGGACGTAGACAGAATACGACAAAAGATTGACAGATGCACCTAGATCCAATAAAGCTCAATGTATTGACACATCACCATTCACACATGAAATAGTAGGACAAGCGGGGTCATTGTATTTGACTTGCGTGGGTTGTGCAAACAATGAACTCACATTTGTCGCAAGAAAATATTTCTTGGGAACATTGGTTTTTCTCTTGTTGGTGCATAAATCCATGAGAACCTTGGCATAAGGTGGCATCTGCTGATGAGAGGCTACGGGGGAGATCGAGGCAGATGTGCAGGAGAAATACCCAGGGCTTTTCGATACATAGCTCGCCTTTATTTCGCGGATGAAATTCCTTTTTGGCGTGGTGCTTGTTGCACGACATCCCTTATTTCTCTCTCCTATCCCCACTCCCTCTCACCCTATCTTCTCCTTCCTCTCCACCCAACCCAAAACACACCAAACTTCCACGTAACCCGACCTCCTCTGGAACTCCACAATGACGACGAGCTCCAGTGACGTCACAGTGGCGAGGTCGACGGAGGTACTCCATCAAACCTCGTTTAGAGTTTAGGAGGTCGGGGAAGGTGAGAGGAGGACCCGGAGAGGTCGGTCGGGGACCCTATGTGAGGCAAAAACCTCAACGAATATGCATGACTTTTCAATAAAGAAAACCTCATATGCCCCAAGTCCAGAAATAGATTATAGAGCCATGCATGGAACCTATCTACCACACATGCAAGCAAGAAGGCAACAACTCTACATGGTAGCGTCGGGTGACAACTCTACTTAGATGCACCGCTCGAGCTCCACTCAAAGTGATCCCTCTACATAGGATCTGACCACTAGTCATACTGGTCTAATCAACAAGTGGGTCACCTGATAGTGGCACACCGCTTGGCACACAGTGGTATTTCAGATTGACATCCCAACTTGCGATAAGTGTGCTACATTGAGAGAATGAACCGATAGGAACATGAGAGAATGAACCGATAAAACAACGTACATAACATATGCTGACATGGATGGAAACAATAATATGATTATATTCACATGCAATATATAGATCAGGAATGAGCATGGTGCAATAATTTCACAACATCAGTCCAGCATGTACTAATAGACATTCATATATAATGAAAGAAACAATAAGCAGTAGCATGAATCAACAAACAACAAGCATGTAATTGTGCACCAAAAGACATGTCACGAAAACCACAAGAAAGAATTCATGCATGCACCAACCCCTAGTCCATCTACAGCACCTAAAGACCTCCTCCACAACATCTCCGGGTGTGGAGAATGCGAAGGAGGAGCACATCAAGCAGGCCAGCCCACACACTAGCCAGACACACGCGTAGCCAACCAAACCCTAGGTCAGCCACACACGCGCCTCTTATGCACTAACCCGTGCATGCCCCACCCCAGCCACGCCTGACCTCCACCTTCCTCTTGTTCTACCTCCATTCTTCCAGACGCCAATCATCACTGGAATCCAGCCACACCAACCGGCTCTCCAGGAGTTACGTGACAAAGCATGCAAGGAAAAACTTAGGGATTTTGTGCGCACCATCGCATAAGACCCCAATTGGGGCACCCAACCTTCACCCTGAGGTTCCTGATTGGAGTATGGTCAGACTTCATCAGAGCTCGCAAAAGCTCCGGCACCACCTAGCTGCCAGCAGCCAGCCACCAACACGCTCTAACCTAGCACACGCATGATAGGCACTTGGCTAGGTGGTGCAACCAACTGCACCCCCACTCTCTAATCTACTCAAGGGCCTAAGGCATACCTAAGTTTGCTGAAGAAGATTGCCAGAGTTCACTGGAGCTGCAACCCACATTTTCTTCCTAGCACACGCCTCTTCCTTGGATCTCTAGTTCGCGAGATATGGATTCTTCACCGGAGATGCTGGTGGCCTGGTCGCCGGAGAGGAGGGAGAACGATGGGGATGTGGTTGTGACGTAAGTGGGAGAGGGGGGAGAGGGCTAACGGCTAGGCTTGTGGGTTTTTGTCCTATGGAAAAACCAAATAAGGATAAAATCAAAGACAATTATTCTCCTTCCAACACCTGCGAAAACCATGCAAATTCAAATGTTTGCATTTGTTGACGAGGCACCACATCACCTGCTGAGTCTGCCTTACCATCCACGAAAATCAGCCCACAAAGCAAGAGGATTTAACTCCAAGCCACACGCACCCCAACCCACAAAGATCGAGTCAAATTGCGCACCCACCCGTCGAGTCGCATTCGCTCGCCCAGAAATAAAACTTTTTTCCCGAAATGGAACTTTCCCAAATCAATATATAAGCATATAATACATCAAGCATACAATCAATAACACACAAACAAGAACGAAGATGAATAATGACTTTATTAAACAATAGGAGTGCGGGTCTTACACATACACTAGAAAGAAACCCTCCCACTCAAGAAATCCCAAATCCTACACTCCCAGTTTAAACTTAACCACTTGACCAAATACATATTATACTCAAGTGTGCTTAAGTTAGAGTGTCTTTTTACACATTTCCTTTTGTTGTCAAGATTGTAAAGGCTTCGATGGAAGCATCCCTCTTGAGTTGCGAGAGGAGGATCCGAGCTCGGCAAGGGTTGTTCGCAAGTTCATTGTGTAAAGGCTAGATCTCTGCCCGGATTGGAGATCGTATTATTGAAGACATGAGCAGAGCTTGCAAGAGATACCTAGGACCCGGTTGGGGTGCTGAACCTCTGTAAAAATCACCCTCTCCATTGTGGTTTGCATATCTTTTTCTCTACTATTTTTAACTCTTGTTTCCGTTGCATATTTATGTGGAGATTAAGGATTTCATTAGAGATTATTAGAGGTCATTGATCCTACATTTGGTATCATAGTATAGGTGCTAAATTTCATCTACTTAATCATAGTTTAACATGACATCAACATCTAATCATGTAGAGGGTTTATCTACTTCTTGGCCACCTTTACTTAATCGGTGAAATTATGATTAATGGAAGAATAGAATGAAATCTTCTTAATTTCTAGTGACCTTAAGTTTTGGATATTTCTCCAAAACCCCTACATACCTCTAAGGAAGAAGAGTTAACCACCTTAACTAGGAGTAAAATGAAGGAATATGAAATGAACTCTAGTACTATGAATATCCTTTATTGTGGCTTAAATGAGGGTGGATACAATAGCATTAGAGGTTGCGATAGTGCATATGAAATTTGGCATAGATTACAAATATATGATAAGGGAGACAACAAAACTAAAGAAACTAGAATTAGTCTCCTCATGCATAAATAAGAAATTTTCACTATAAACCCAGTGAGAACATAAGCGAGATGAACACTCGCTTCACCGATATAACGAACTCTCTCAAAGTTCTTGGAAGAATTTTCAGTGAGGGAGATATGGCAAAGAAGTTCCTCCAGTCACTCAATAATGAATAGGAAGATAAGGTCATTGCTATTGAAGAAGCACATGACATTTCCCAACAAAAGATGGAAAACTTGACTGGAAATCTCATGGCTTATGAACTTTAAATGAATCATCGAAAAGAGAAAGAAGCTGCTGGAAGGAATCCAACATTCGCATTGCACTCCATTGCAAAATCTGATGAACCAAGGAGAAGAGAGGAGAATGAGGACATTCAAGTCCTTACAGAAGACTGCTTCAAATTTCTTAAGAAAGAAAAAGGAGAGAAGAAAGAAGAAGTGAGAAGATGGAAGAAGAAAAGGAGGAGAAAAATAAGAGAAGGAGAGAAAAGGAAAAGAGCAAGAGGAAAGAAAAGAAGGGGGAAGCTCACAAACCTACATTGGATGACTCTTCATCATCTTCATCATCATCCTCCACACAAAGTAGAAGAGAAGTTGCCCACATGTGCTTCATGGTCATTGAAGATGAACAAAGTGAGGTATCTTCTAATTCTTGCTATACTATATCCTATTCTACTCAAAGCTCTAGGTCTAGTCATGATTGATACACTTTTAATGAGCTTCAAAATGCATTCCATAAGTTAGTTGCACAATATGATATCATTTGTAATATGAACAAGAATGCTAGAAAGCTTATAAATGATCTCCAATGCCAAATTGAAACTATCATGAATGAGAAGATTGAGGTGATTGCTAGACATGAAAAACATGCATTAGAACTTGCTAATCTTAAAGCAACACCTATTGATGTTGAACAACAAGATCTTAAGGCATGTAATGCACAATTAAGAAAGATCTAGAAAAGTTCACAAATGGAACAAAAATTCTTGACATGCTTCTAGGTAGTTAAAGACAATCACTAGATAAACATGGTGTATGATATAATGCAAAATTTAAAAACCATGTTATTCACACTACTTTAAATGGCAAGCATGTGTTCATGAAGCATAGTTCCTCAAGTGTGTGGGCTCCCAAAAGCATGTACACGTTGGGGGATTTTTCATGGGTTTTGCCATAAGATTTAGACACTTCCCATGCTTAGTTTCTCGTGTTTATTGACTGAAATTTCCTGTTGAATAAGATACATGTTAGTTATGAATTTGTGTTTTCTTTCTTGATTGATTGATTGAAGAAACTTTGTTTTGATGGGTTTTTCCATAACATGTAGACACTTCCCATGCTTAATTTTGTTCTTCACATGAGTTCCTGAATTTTGATGAGTCTTGCCATAACATTTAGACACCTCTCATGCTGAGCCTAGTCTTATGGTAATCAAGTAATAACTGCCAACACGTTGTGTCAATGGATTGATAGGTGTTGCCACGTCTTTAGACACTTCCTATGCATGAAGACACACACACGACACATACACACATACATGCTTACATGCGTCATTCATCACTTCTTTCACTTCATATGTGCACACACTCCACCCTTTAGGGGTTTCCATTCCTGAATTCTAGCTTGTTGTCTTAGTTAGTTTAGTTTCATTGTTGCAAGCTTTCATTTCCTTATTTGTCCATACTAGTCTAGTTTAGTCTAGTTTAGCGTAATCAACAAACGGGTTATCTGCGATATCCTCAATTAAACCCTGGACTATCTGGGGTTTAATTGAGGATTGTGTATCCTCTTGTTATAACTAGGGTCCCCTCAAACAATGTAATTGAGGATTATACACCAGAGAGTAAGTGGATAATCACCATCTCTTGTTTTTACATTTGTATGCTTTGGGTCCTTGCATCTACTTTGTCTACGTTTTCTTCAATCCTCAAGTCTCATGATTGTCTTGTGTTGATGCAACAATTGTTACCTGTTGCTATTAGATCGATATTGCCGAAACACGTTAGACATGCTATTATGAAATTTTATTTGTTCTTTAACAAGATTTGCAGCAAATTAATTGATCCAAAGTATTTGGATAAGTTGCAGAACGAAGTGGTTGTTACATATGTTAGTTAGAGATGTACTTTCTGTCGTCTTTTTTGACATTATGGTTCATTGGGTGGTTTATCTGGTTAGAGATGTTAAGCTACTCGGTCCAATTTTTTTGAGGTGGATGTATCCTTTCGAGTGTTACATGGGTGAGTTGAAAGATTATTGTAAGAATCAACGAAGGCCAGATGTGAGCATCGTTGAAGGTTACATAGTTCAAGAAGTAATTGAGTTTTTAATGAGTACTTGACTCATACTAAGAGTGTTGGACTTCCTAAGAACCGACATGAAGATAGGATTGAAGGTAAAGGTAGGTGTGGTCCAAAGATGATAAGTCCAAAACGTGAGGATCTTTTGAAAGCGTATTTCTTTGTGTTGTGCATTTCTGATGAAGTCCAACCTTATTTGGATGAGCACATGACCATAATGAAGGAAACATCCTACATGGACTAATCAACAAGTAATTAATGCTTACAATAAAGTTGTCGTTGATTGGTTCAAGGAAACAATGTACAACCATGATGTTTTTTAAAATTTTAAATGGTTGGCATATAGACCTAATCCTGTAGTGAAATCTTATAATGGTTATGGCATCAATGGCTTCTCTTTCTATACCAAAGTGGAGGATGAGAAAAGCACAATGCAGAATAGTGGGGTTACTTTCGTAGTTGAATCGTTGCATATCTCTAGTTCAAAAGATAGAAATCCAATATATGCCAATATGTTTTACTATGGTTAAATTGAAAAAATATGGGAGTTGAACTTTACTAAATTCAATGTTGCAGTATTTAAACGCAAGTGGGTTGATAATAACAACAGTCTTCAAATCGATGAGATGGGTTTTACTTTGGTAAACCTTAAAAAAGAAGGTTTTAAGGAAGATTCTTTCATTCTTGCATCTCAAGCAAAATAGATATTCTGATGTAATAGACCCGTGTGCTAATGAATAGTCGGTAGTTTTAGAAGGAAAATGACAAATCATTTGTCAAGAAGATGTTAATGAGATTGGAGAAATTCCCCCGTTTGCAGAAGTACATGAACTTAAATTGATCGAGGACGACAAAATTGTTGATAGTTTACTTATCCGAGATGATCATCATG
This sequence comes from Triglochin maritima, assembly GCA_963682175.1. Lineage (NCBI taxonomy): Eukaryota > Viridiplantae > Streptophyta > Magnoliopsida > Alismatales > Juncaginaceae > Triglochin > Triglochin maritima. Next base: position 20,165,398 of record OY821771.1, on the reverse strand, counting down.
AAGGAATATGGATCGAGGATCCTATGAGCAAGAAATGAAAATGTCAAAAATAAAGGTTCAATTAAAAGCAAAGAAGCACGTTAATATCTTGTTATTTGTATATGATTTTCTACTTTATTAGTTGACATAAACTTTGTTTTTTTTATTTCAGGTAGATGGGTATGAAGAAGAAGGTCTATCGGTCAAAGGTGAACACTGACGTCGACATGCAAGTTGAAAGTGACGATGAGGATTTCATGACATCTCACAGACGTGGAACTACTCTGATGCTCTAGTTTCAATTACTGGTTTAGAGAGAAGGTCCATTACCTCTTCAGTTTGATAATGTGTTGGAGCCAATCGGACCAAACCGAATATACTAGAGAAGTTATTTCGGTATGCTTGCAAGAACGAAAGTCGACATGTAACATCCTCAAAACAGCGGAAATTTTCAACTTTTAAAAGACAATCAACATAGTCAAAACACAACACACGATGATATTACTGAAAATGCAACACAATGTTCACCAATATATATATATATATATATATATATATATATATATATATATATCATATATTTGAGTCTTTCAAAAGTGTGATTACATCAAAAGTCTATAAAATAAATGTACATGTAATCATTACAACCTCCAAAATGGGGACAAGTAGGATATAGTCATAGGTGCGCTCCTCCGCAGTCGCAACCCTCTAACGCCGTTTACGGCCTGAAAAGCAAACATGCAACTATGGCTGAGCTTCCAGAAGGAAACCCCATATGCCAAACCCCTAACACATATTTGAACTAGAAATAACAACATAGTATACAAAACCATTGAACATAAACATCTTCATTGAGATGGTCTCCAGGGCTCTTTCACCCAACCATAGCAACCAATATCCACAAACAGGGCTTCAGGGCTCTTTCACCCAACTCTGCACACAAATAGCAAACAGGGCTCTAGGGCTCTTTCACCCAACCATACTTACTCGGTCAATAACGGGGCTTCAGGTCTCTTTCACCAAACCCCCACATACATGCACGAGGCTCCAGTGCTCTTTCACCCAACCAACAACACACACAGACAACAATCGGTCATAAAAGCACAAAACAGGGCAGCAACGGTCGATCATTTCACTAGAGAAACATATATGAGTTCAACCTTCACATAACCGGTTGAACAAAACAACAGATATCGGTCGGACAAATAGCCATGGGCGGTTGGCTGTTTGGAACGTCTACGCCACAAAACATATAAATAATCATCCCAATGATCAAACGGAAAAGGTGACCCAGTCGACCAAAAATAACAGGGACTTCCAATATTTTCTAAGTCCACAACCGGTCGAACAAGGGATGAACCGGTCGGACAGAAATTAAGTTCACTAAGTCATCGGTCGAACAAAATCTCAATGGGTCGGCCTTTTTGATGATCTAGGCCCCAACCGACTTAATTACAGGTACATCGGTTGAAGATATCACAAGGTGGTCGACCATTTAGATGGTCTATGCCCCCAACTGACCTACCAACAGTACAATCAATCGATCAAAAACAACATAGTCCACCTAAAATGCTTAACCGGTCAACCGCCCGAAGGCATCGTTGGATTGATGCAAGGAAGAATCCCACAATTACATTAGCATCGGTCGACCAATGACAGACCGGTCGACCGTCAATCAACAGCAACCTGCTGCACAACAACTTTCCACGAGCCTAACGACCACCATTGACTAAACCAACCAGTCACGCACCTCGGGTGAGTATTAAAATGGAACTTGGCATACCTTTAAGGCTTGATGAAGTCTCTAAAGACCAACGACGTTCACTCCTCACAATAGCTCTTCTCCGACGAACCTTGCTCCGAGTGACGATCACGAGGACTCCGACGACTTTATTGAGCTTTCCATCTTCTTCTCCGTACACTCTGCCAAAGCTCACCAACACTCTGAGAGGGAGACGGATTGAGTGACAGAGATTAGAGAGGAAATGAGAAAGAGATGATATTTGGCTTCTTAAAGCTCTCACCTTATACCCAACCAATCATAAGCCTCCACCTCATTCCAACCATCACCTCACCTTCCTCAACCACCCATCCTACAAAATATTCCAAAAAGGGAATTAGAAGATTAAGACACAAGCCTAATTAATTAGGATTAGGTCCTAACACGACATCTGTGTGGAAAAATGGTCTGCGGTCGACGCTTCACTTAAAGACCACATTTGGCTAGATGTAATGGTAAGATTTTACTTCTTTCATTGTTAGTTATTTTTGTCTTCTATGTTTTTTATGAACTATTTATTGTTATTTAATGTAGGAGAAATTATTGTTGAGCCCACAAAATTGTTGAAAGAGAAATGGTTGTCGTATGTGGGCAATAGGTGGAAAGATTTTAAAACAAAGTTGACATCCAATTTTAAATTTGGGGAGTACAAGGATCAAAATCCTTGTTCGATATACAACTTTGTTACTGCAACAACATGGGCACAATTTGTAAAATCAAGACAAACTCCGGAATTTGTGGTAAATTTTTAATAGTACTTACCAATCGAATATGATTTCCATTTTTTTGTTTAAATTATTTTTTCATTACAGGCCCTACGAGAGCGTAATAAAGAACGACAATCCAAAAATAAGTTTCTTCATCGATTGTCCCGTGGAGGCTATCGTAAACTTGAGGAGCAAATGATTGTCGAAAAAAGAGCAAAGCAAAAAGAAGATGCTTTGAAGTCCGGTCTAAGCGAGGAGCAAGTAAGTAATTTGCCTCCACATTCTCCACCACCTTGGCAAGGAAAGTGGAAAAGAGCACGTATTAGACCCGACAGAAGTAACATGACCGACGAGTCTGCAAATGTTGCCAACAAGATTATAAGTATTAAATTTAAATGTAATATTTAATGCTTAATCAGTATAATATTTATAATATAATTTGTCATAGCACGAGCTTTCACAACAAGCCTAATCAGAAGAACTTGTCTCGGATGGAAGAAGAGACATATTATGCATGGCTTTGGGTAAAGAGGAGCATCCGGGACGAGTTTGAGGTGTGGGCAGTCGAATTGGAATTTGTCAATACTATGGGTCATTGTCGTCTTCAGATCGGGGGCATACTCGAGAAAATCAGGAATTAAGGCAAAGGATAGGAGATTTGGAGAGTATGGTGAGAAATCTCTATGAAATGAACAACCTACCTTCTAATATGTCAACACCTTGAAGCGCGTCGAGTGTTAATCCTGAAGATCTAATCGTGAAGCCAACCCGTTCAATACCACCTATAATTGAGGAAATATCAATACCAACAACTGAGGAAAATGAAACAATTGAGGTAAAAATTTAATTACGTTCTTTTTGTTAGTTCTTGATAGTTGTTGTTGAACGTTTTATTTAAACCGCAAGTGCACGGCCGCGATGAAGCGGTGGCAAGTACGGGTCGTCCTCTGGGAGGTGAGCAGCCTCTTGTTTATCAGAAATCAAGTGGCAAAAATTGGGGGAGAAAAATTGATTATGCTACCCTACACTAAACTACGCTAAGAAGTATGAAATGCGAACGAAAGAAACAAACAATGAAATGACAACTAAGCTAAGAACAAAAGAAGAATGCTGGAATACAAAAATGGGAAAACCCCTAAGGGGTGGAGTGAGTGCACACAAGCAAAGAGGTGGGTGTTGAACACATTCTTTAAGCACAAATAAAGGTGGTGTTATCATGCAAAGGAAGTATCTAAATGTTGTGGCAAAACCTATCAATCTATTCACCAACTTAGTTGATTAACATTTACATATGCAAGATGTTTATTTCAGGACCTAAACAAGCATGAGAGGTGTCTAAGCATTTTGGCAAAACTCATCAAATTCTAAATTCTATCCTAAACAAGCAAGCATACATTCATGTTTTATCAACACATTGGAAATAAAGCATTCAATCCATTCTCATTTGCATGTATGTACATCTACTCCACCCCCCAAAGGGGATGAAACTACTCACTAAACATTACACTAATTATTAAACTAAACAACGAAAGCATATTAACTAAGCTAATAAAACTAATGAAATGAGATTAAGCAAAGCAAAATAAGAAACATAAAACAAACAACATAATAAAGAAAACTTGTATTAAAATGACTCACATTAAAAGTAGCATCCTCCTACTTTAGTGTGTGCTTCAAGGCCTCACTTCTAGTAGGAAGAATAGCCACTTAAAATATGGAGTGATTACAATAGGAGGTGAAGAGTTCTATTTATAGCCATGGAAAAAGCTAATCCGGGACAATCCCCCGATGTGGGACTAAACCAATACCAAAAATAGCCTAAACAAACATTAATAGAAGTCCAGGAGAAATTTTAGCGGATCTGGGATGATCCAGACCGCTAATTGGAGGTTCCAGACCGTCAATTGGCGGTCTAAAAAGTCTAGATCCAGTTGAATATTGTTGTGGGCTTTGCTTGTTGTATTTGGTGGTCTTGGATGCATCTACTTCGTTTATTGGAGCTCCGACCCGAATCGAATTGGTAAAATACTCCCCATGATGGTGTAGAGTATTCTGTTTTGCTCTTAGGTCCTTCTGTCTTACATTCAGGTCCTTCTCCCATGCATCTTGGTCCCTAGATCTCACAATTCAGTCCTTTTTCCCAGCTTTTGGGTCCTTTTATGCTTCATCTCTTCAAACCTATTTATTCCTGAAAACTAAACATAAAACTCCTAACATAGCATTGTCTAGGTGAAAGATAATGGATATAAGATGCAAATATGAGCATGAAATGATGTCAATCAAATACCCCCACACCTAACTTTTGCTAGTCCCGAGCAAAACAAAGAAAGGAAAAAGCATACGAAAACAAGAAATCTTAACTCACTTTCGTAGGAATCACGGTTGCACTTAGAACGTGCAACAAGCCATTAAACATCCTTGTCGCCAAGGAGGAGGAGTGTTGTCTCCTGAGGGTTTTCAGCGGATACACCGACAAAATCCGAACAAGATGCATTAATCAATCTAGCTACACGACTCGTTGGACTAATTTTTGTCGATCATGGGACGCGGTAATACTACAGGTCGACTCTATATATGTACGGTCCACACACCTAGCCTAATGAGTTATTCGTGAGAGTTAGTTAAGGACTTAAAGTGAAAGACATGGGCAACCTTGACTTCTGAATGTGATACAATGTGTAGAGTCCATTTTGGTTCTTATTTGCCTCTTTTGTTTTTCATCTTCATTTTTTTCTTCTTTTTCTTTGGAGCATTTTATTGGTTGGTGTTTGATTCTCCCAGGGTCAGGTTTCGTGCATCATTGCCTATGAGGACTTACACTATCACGTACACCTTTCCCCAAATCTCCACATAGGGCGATCCCTACCACCCGTGTAACGGGAGTTCGGTCGGTGCATCCCAAGTCAGATGACTCGAAAGCACCAGGCACAAAGTCCCCTCAGACCTACTTTCCTGAGTGATAGGAGCCGAGTGAGAAGAGAGAACACCACTTATTTATTTATCTACATGGGAACCAAAACCCCTACACTTATGTTTCACAAAAAGAGATTAAGGGCCCTTGACTACGACAAACTTCCTTATACTAATAGACACGAATTATTTGACTCACTAGGTTCAGGGTGGACTTCTTTAAATGTTTGAGTGCTGAAACCCTATGATTACACACCCCCCGAGGGAAAACCGGGGTGCATCCTAACGAATCGATAAGACCTAAAGCCAGTAAACTAGATATCCTAATGCATCAAGTTCAAGAAAATTTTGGGAGCTTTCTTTTTACTTTGCCTCTCAACGGTTTTGCACATGCTAAACACACGTAAAACCAACAAAAACATTTTCTTTCGCAAACACATGAAGATTTTGAAAGAAATGTGAAAATTTTAAAGCACTAGGCAAGCAAAAGAAGACAAGTTACCCAAGGATCATGGCAAGCAGGTATATCAATGTTAAATGCGGCACACTAACATGACCCTAACAATGCACACAAAAGAAAACAACAATCAAAAGAAAAGACTCGACTATGTACACACGTAAAACACCTCCCCACACCTACTTCATTCATTGTCCTCAATGAATGTGAACAAGATACTACATGGATATATGCATGAAAAAGGAAAGATCTCACCAACATGAAGTACAAAGGGACGTTCAGGGTCATGTTGATGGACACAAACCCAAATTCCCTCAAAACCTGTGAGAAGCTGAAGAAGGGAGATAAATATGTGAAGAAATTGGGCCCAAGTACACAAGGGTTGGGGCCCACAACAATCGATGCTCACTGAAGGAGTCTTTTATTACTCTCTTTTTTTCTTTCTTTTTTCTTTCATCATCATTTTTTTTTCTTTTTCTGTGGAGCATTTTATTGGTTGGTGTTTGATTCTCCCAGGGTCAGGTTTCGTGTATCAGTGCCTATGAGGACTTACACTATCACGTACACCTTTCCCCAAATCTCCACATAGGGTGATTCCTACCACCCGTGTAACGGGAGTTCGGTCGGTGCATCCCAAGTCAGATGACTCGAAAGCACCACGCACAAAGTCCCCTCAGACCTACTTTCCCGAGTGATAGGAGCCGTGCGAGAAGAGAAAACACCACTTATTTTATTTATCTACAAGGGAACCAAAACCCCTACACTTAAGTTTCACAAAAAGAGATTAAGGGCCCTTGACTACGACAAACTTCCTTATACTAATAGACACGAATTATTTGACTCACTAGGTTCGGGGTGGACTTCTTTAAATGTTTGAGTGTTGAACCCTATGATTACACACCCCCCGAGGGAAAACCGGGGTGCATCCTAACGACTCGATAAGACCTAAAGCCAGTAAACTAGATATCCTAATGCATCAAGTTCAAGACAATTTTGGGAGCTTTCTTTTTACTTTGCCTCTCAACGGTTTTGCACATGCTAAACACACGTAAAACCTACAAAAACATTTTCTTTCACAAACACATGAAGATTTTGAAAGAAATGTGAAAATTTTAAAGCACTAGGCAAGCAAAAGAAGACAAGTCACCCAAGGATCATGGCAAGCAGGTATATCAATGTTAAATGCGGCACACTAACATGACCCTAACAATGCACACAAAAGAAAACAAATATCAAAAGAAAAGACTCGACTATGTACACACGTAAAACACCCCCTACACCTACTTCATGCATTGTCCTCAATGAATGTGAACAAGATACTACATGGATATGTGCATGAAAAAGGAAAGATCTCACCAACATGAAGTACAAAGGGACGTTCAGGGTCATGTTGATGGACACAAACCCAAATTCCCTCAAAACCTGTGAGAAGCTGAAGAAGGGAGATAAATACGTGAAGAAATTGGGCCCAAGTACACAAGGGTTGGGGCCCACAACAATCGATGCTCACTGAAGGAGTCTTTTATTACTCGCTTTTTTTTCTTTCATCATCATTTTTTTGCTCTTTCTTTGGAGCATTTTATTGGTTGGTGTTTGATTCTCCCAGGGTCAGGTTTCGTGCATCATTGCCTATGAGGACTTACACTATCACGTACACCTTTCCCCAAATCTCCACATAAGGCGATCCCTTCCACCCGTGTAACGGGAGTTTGGTCGATGCATCCCAAGTTAGATGACTCGAAAGCACCAGGCACAATGTCCCCTCAGTCCTACTTTCCCGAGTGATAGGAGCCGTGCGAGGAGAGAACACCACTTATTTATTTATCTACATGGGAACCAAAACCCCTACACTTAAGTTTCACAAAAAGAGATTAAGGGCCCTTGACTACGACAAACTTCCTTATACTAACAGACACGAATTATTTGACTCACTAGGTTCAGGGTGGACTTTTTTAAATGTTTGAGTGCTGAAACCCTATGATTACACCCCCCCCCCCCCCTCCGAGGGAAAACCGGGGTGCATCCTAACGAATCGATAAGACCTAAAGCCAGTAAACTAGATATCCTAATGCATCAAGTTCAAGACAATTTTGGGAGCTTTCTTTTTACTTTGCCTCTCAACGGTTTTGCACATGCTAAACACACGTAAAAGCAACAAAAACATTTTCTTTCGCAAACACATGAAGATTTTGAAAGAAATGTGAAAATTTTAAAGCACTAGGCAAGCAAAAGAAGACAAGTTACCCAAGGATCATGGCAAGCAGGTATATCAATGTTAAATGCGGCACACTAACATGACCCTAACAATGCACACAAAAGAAAACAACAATCAAAAGAAAAGACTCGACTATGTACACACGTAAAACACCTCCCCACACCTACTTCATTCATTGTCCTCAATGAATGTGAACAAGATACTACATGGATATGTGCATGAAAAAGGAAAGATCTCACCAACATGAAGTACAAAGGGACGTTCAGGGTCATGTTGATGGACACAAACCCAAATTCCCTCAAAACCTGTGAGAAGCTGAAGAAGGGAGATAAATACGTGAAGAAATTGGGCCCAAGTACACAAGGGTTGGGGCCCACAACAATCGATGCTCGCTGAAGGAGTGTTTTATTACTCGTTTTTTTTGTTTTTTTTTTTGTTTTTTTTTTGGTATGATATGTACAGCGACAACGATATTCTCATAATCATTTGGTCAAGGAACATCAAATGAGAACATCAAGTCATGAGGACCAGAGACTTGCCGAGATGGGCAAACTTCACTGGTACTCTGAGGTGTCATGAGGGGTGAAAGGTCAAAGCTGAAAGGCTCGAACCCCTCATGATATTGGTTGGGTGTGGGCAACAAAGAATGAAGTTGTGTTGCCTCACTAGGGTTTAATTGCTCATCGAAGAAAACCCTCCAACCAATAGGCGGGTGCATCGGAATGAGTTCCTCATGCTCATTCGATGGATGCAGCAGACTTGCATCACTAAGAATAGGGCTTCTCCCCAAGTCATCCAACAAGGACCTCCCACCATCATTTAGATCATCAAGCATAAGCTTGGTCATAGGTGGGTCCTTGTTGGAGTCAATGTGAAGCTCAAATGGCTCAATGGCCATGGGACATGAGGTAGAGACACCTTCTGGTATAGGTATATGATGAGGTGTCTCACTTTCACTAGTACTCTCAACTGAATCATGCAACGAACACTCCCTTTGGACATTCATGTTCGAGGCCAGCTCACTCTGTTGCATTGCGAAGACAGGCAATGAGTTTTCGCTGGGCCCACGAACATTCCCAATGGGTTGCATTGGGGTTAGGTGTGTTCGTTGATTTTGTGGTGCTTTCTCCAATTGGCGGATGAGATTTAGATTTAAAGGTTCATCCATGGGTTCTTGTTGCCTATCAGAGTTGAACACATGAAACTCGACACTCATGTTACCGAATAAGAGCTTCATGAGACCATTTCTACAATTAATCAAGGCATTGGAGGTGGTCAGAAATGGTCTACCCAAAATCAAAGGTATTTGAGAGTGGGTGTTCGCAACAGGATTGGTATCGAGGACAACAAAATCGATTGGAAATATAAAATCTCCAACTTTGATAAGCACGTCCTCGATAATCCCCATGGGAATACGAATGGATCTATCCGCCAATTGGAGGGTGATCTTAATTGGTTTCAATTCTCCCAAGTTCAACTGTTGATAAACAGAGAATGGGAGGAGGTTGACCGCTGATCCTAAATCAAGCAAAACATTGCTCATTCTAGTGTCCCCTATCGTACACTGAATAGTAGGACACCCAGGGTCCTTGTATTTTGTGTAGGTGAGATTGGACAAAAGTGAGCTGATATTTGTAGCCTAGAATGCTTTCTTAGGAACATTGGTCTTCCTCTTGGTTGTGCAGAGATCCTTCAACACTTTGGCAGATTGAGGTATTTGTTGGATGACATCCAATAAGGGGATGTTAACCTTTACTTGCTTAAACACCTTTAATGTCTTGTCCATGTTGTCACTCTGCTTTTTGGTTAACCTACTTGGATAAGGAGCTTTTGGCAGGTAGGTTTTCTGCGGTGCCTGAGAAGAAAGCTTTGGTGTATTAGCCTCACCCTCAGCCTCTTCTTCACCACCATTCCCACTGAGGGGCTGCATAGATGGTGGTTGTTGTGGCAAGGAAGTGTGATTGTCAACCTGTTTTCCATTCCTTAAGGTCATAATGGAATTGACATGGTGAACAGGTTCCTCCACATGGTTCACTTGCCTCCCCCGAGTTACCACATTCTCATTTTGCATGTGTTGTTGTTGGTACATACGGGGGGTTAGCCTCAGGCTGGCTAGGAAAAGACTCTCTCTCTTTCATTTACAGACTGAGCCAATTGGCCCATATGAAGCTCTAGAGATTTGATAGTCTGCTGATTTGAAGTGAGAACTTGACTCGTGGTTGACATAAAAAAATTCATTGAGTTTTCAAGTCCACAAGTCAAGGTCTCAAGTGAATTGAATCGGGTTTCCATATTATTGGAATTTGGGAAACCCGATTGATTGGTGGTTTGCGCTTGGGGTGGCTGATAGGAATGGGCATGCATGGGAGGTTGGTGTGGTTGATTAGGTGGTCGAGAGGAGTTTGAAGGACCACCCGGGGCATTAGTTTGGTTCCATGAAAAATTGGGGTGGTTCCTCCATCCAGGATTATGAGATGATGAGTATGGGTCATTCCTAGCTCTGTCATAGATGGCGTTGACACGCTCCATCTCAGGAGGAATAGACACACACTCGCTTTCTACATGACCTACCCTACCACATGAATGAGAGGGAGCTGGACCAGATGTGGATATGTGAGGTGCACCTTGTTGGTTTTGGAGCTCAATTGAATCCATACGGCGCATTAAGGCCGCCATGCGCGCCTCGGTGGCCGTAGTGGTATCGACAACAAATGCGGCACCCGATCTAGTCGAGTTTGCATTCGCGATCCTCGCTCCTATGGTTCCCTTACACTCTACCACTGCATGGTTTTCTCAGCAAGGTCTTCTACGAAAGCCCATGCCTCCCTTTCATCCTTTCTCAAGAACTCTCCTTGACACATGGACTCAAGGAGCGTTCATGACGGGATGTGAAGACCTTCGTAAACAATCTGACAAAGGCGCCACAACTCGATGCCATGGTGAGGGCATGAGGATAGTAGCTCCTTGAACCTCTCTAAGTATGCATGGAATGGTTCGGTCTCATGTTGATAGAACGAATTGATTTCGTTCCTCAATTTTTGAGTCCGATGATTTGGGAAGTACTTCTTGAGGAATGCAGATTGAAACTCGTCCCAAGTCTTAAAGGCATTCGCCTGGTTGCTGTACAACCACTTCTTGGCGTCATCCTTTAGTGCAAAAGGAACGAGCCTAAGATGGATGGAGTCTGTGCTAAGTTGTTGCAGCTTGAACATAGCACAGACCTCCTCAAATTCCCTGAGAAAGATATAGGGGTCAGCCTTCCCAGTGAAGTGAGGGAGCATGGAAATAAACTGAGACTTAACCTCAAAATGGTTCCCATTAGCCACTGGTAATACGATGCATGAGGGTAGAGCTGTACGTCTCGGGTAGCATCGATCACGTAGAGGTATGAGAGCGACAACTGGAAGCACAGGTGGAACAGGTGGGTCCAGCAATTGCTCCTCCTCACGGAGATGAGCAGCCATTGAACCCGAACGGTGTGCGACACAAGAGGAGGAAGGCGTCGAGAAATCGATGACCAAAGCCGGATTCACAACGCTCCTCGTCAAACGACCCCTCTCGTCTCGTGTCCACGAAAGCATACACAAAGGTGCACGCACACAAACCAAAACCTTTTTTTTTCTTTTGAAGAATGTACGTAGGGGAGAAGACGAGGGAACACAGGAGAGAAAGAATGACTCAGGAGAGAAGGGAAGAAGTCCTTATGCTACGGTGGATGGGTGCAGGTAGAAGCACACAAGCAAACAAGGCTCAAGCAATCCTAAGGTCGCCATAGGTCCTTACAGCTAGACGACGCCTAACTACGAGGTCATACGACCTCAACACGCCTCACCTCCCTACGACGAGGACCACAAAGCCCAGCAAGTGAGCCAAGATCCGGGGATCTCGTCTCTCCTACTATCGACAAAGTGGGCAACGCCGATCAGGTCATGACGGCCGGGACCGGATCACTCCCCTAATGCGTCCAAGATCCTTAGGGCCAATGTCTACTTGATTTTAAAATTAGGCTCTTGATTAGTGTGGTTTTTGGGGCGAAGGAAAGGGTGATGAAATCCCCCACCTTATCTTTTACGGGACAGCCCCTCCTTAGTAGCATTTTGGAGTCCTAAATCTAGCAATTAACTCTCCAAACAACGCTCAACTCACACTTGTTGCATTGCACTTCCTACTAACTAATGCATGTTCATACGGAATGCATGAATGAGAGTAGAAGGTGCGTACCTCACGCCAGCTCTCAGCAACAGAAAATAAAGCTAAGATAAAAGACAATCTAAATGCCTAAGTCACATACATGATGCATGAGCTAAACAAAAAGAATGCCTAATCTTTTGCTTTGGGTTTAGGGTCCAAGTTGCTTAAAGGAGGTTTGATTATTGATCTGGGAATGAACTATAAGTCAAAATATGCCAAATTGAGTCCCAGATTACTAGATCAATTAGAGCAACAACACAAAGAAATTAGAAGATTAACAGAGCTCACCAGACCGCTGATTCGCGGTCTGAAGTGCTCAGGTCATCTTGAAATTTCTCCAGTAGCCTCCACTTACTATTCCCAGTCTCCTGAAAAAAGAAAAACGACAAAACACAAATTAAATCCACTCGAATCGTCCAAACAAGAGTCTGGACTGGCACCTCCCCGGCAACGGCGCCAAAAACATGTTGAACGTTTTATTTAAATCGCAAGTGCACGGCCGCGATGAAGCGGTGGCAAGTACGGGTCATCCTCAGGGAGGTGAGTAGCCTCTTGTTTATCAGAAATCAAGTGGCGAAAATTGGGGGAGAAAGATTGATTATGCTACTCTACACTAAACTACGCTAAGAAGTATGAAATGCGAACGAAAGAAACAAACAATGAAATGACAACTAAGATAAGAACAAAAGAATAATGATGGAATAAAAAAATGGGAAAACCCCTAAGGGGTGGAGTGAGTGCACACAAGCAAAGAGGTGGGTGTTGAACACATTCTTTAAGCACAAATAAAGGTGGTGTTATCATGCAAAGGAAGTGTCTAAATGTTGTGGCAAAACCTATCAATCTATTCACCAACTTAGTTGATTAACATTTACATATGCAAGATATTTATTTCAGAACCTAAACAAGCATGAGAGGTGTCTAATCATTTTGGCAAAACTCATCAAGTTATAAATTTTATCCTAAACAAGCAAGCATACATTCATGTTTTATCAACACATTGGAAATAAAGCATTCAATCCATTCTCATTTGCATGTATGTATATCTACTCCACCCCCAAAGGGGATGGAACTACTCACTAAACATTACACTAATTATTAAACTAAACAAAGAAAGCATATTAACTAAGCTAATAAAACTAATGAAATGAGATTAAGCAAAGCAAAATAAGAAACATAAAGAAAACTTGTATTAAAATGACTCACATTAAAAGTAGCATCCTCCTACTTTAGTGTGTGCTTCAAGGCCTCACTTCTAGTAGGAAAAATAACCACTTAAAATATGGAGTGATTACAATAGGAGGTGAAGAGTTCTATTTATAGCCATGGAAAAAGCTAATCTAGGACAATCCCCCGATGTGGGACTAAACCAATACTAACAATAGCCTAAACAAACATTAAACAAGTCCAGGAGAAATCTTAGCGGATCTGGGATGATCCAGACCGCTAATTGGCGGTCTAAAAAGTCCGGATCCAGTTGAATCTTGTTCTGGGCTTTGCTTGGTGTATTTGGTGGTCTTGGATGCATCTACTTCGTTTATTGGAGCTCCGACCCGAATCGAATTGGTAAAATACTCCCCATGATGGTGTGGAGTATTCTGTTTTGCTCTTAGGTCCTTCCGTCGCACATTCAGGTCCTTCCCCCTTGCATCTTGGTCCCTAGATCTCACAATTCAGTCATTGTTCCCAGCTTTTGGGTCCTTTTATGCTTCATCTCTTCAAACCTATTTATTCCTGAAAACTAAACATAAAACTCCTAACATAGCATTGTTTAGGTGAAAGATAATGGATATAAGATATAAATATAAGCATGAAATGATGTCAATCAGTTTTTAATTTTAACTTAAATCTATTTAAAGGATGGACGCGAATGTGGACTTTTTGTAAAAGATCTCAATTTGCGACTCATAGCTTATGGAAAGGTATATGCGTTGAAGACTCATCAGTCATCACGGGGCAAGAATCAGATCAAAAAATGTTGCAGTGACTTTAGATAATTATGTCGACGGTAAAGTGTTCTTGTAAATACCGGAATTTGAGGTTCATACGGTTGGGGAAAGCCGAAGGCTAGGTATTAAAATGGCCACGTTGTTTAAAAAAAATGAAAAAGAATAAAAAGGTATTCATTTAGAATTTAAATAAGGTTTTATGGTTGTCATATATATTTTTTAATTAGTAAATGTTCTAACCTGTATGTTTTTATGTTAAAGCTTGAACCTCCACAGTCCAAGGGATCAAAAATCTTGACGGATTTAATGAAAATGTGTTGCCAAAGAACCGTTTATTGTTATATAATTTCATAAAATTTAAATCCAAGGACAATGTTGTGGAGAGTGTTATGGAAAAAGAAGTCATAGGCTCCACAACCATAGACGGCTTACAACTGAAATTGTATGTATTCATGAGTGATGTCATGCAATTATTAAAGTCTGACAATTTTAATAACAATCGTTCAAGTTTGTTTAAAGTAAGTCATTCATATATATATATATATATATATATATATATATATATATTACTTTTCACAATATTTGTTTATGTTTTGGCATTTAAATTATTGATTTTAATATATATATATATATATATATATGTAGGTGTCTTTACTAAATGCCTTATGCAAAGATGTTTGGATATTTATGTCTAACATTGCTCTGTCACCCGGGACAACAAAACGATGACACTCGACCACAAGAAATTGCGAAGGTGATGTCTGAGGGGAACAAGATGTATTATCTTGCACCGTATCGAGAGATGTATGTCTTTACTTATTTTATATAAGACATGTAGTATTAAAATTAATTTATTATGTTTTTTGAATGATATTTATCTAGTGATCATTGGATGTTAGTTGTTGTTTGTCCCGGTACAAAATAGTGCATATTGGTTTAATCCTTTAACTTCGGAAAAACCCAAAAAAGATTTGAAGCAGATTGTGCAATTGTAAGTTTTATTAAATTACTACTTTAAAACATAATAAGTTGTTGTATGTTTCAAATTTTATTACAAATTCCGATATTTATCCATTTATGTAGAGCTATGGATATATATAAAGCATTGGGGCATAAAAGAAGCCAAAAAATATAACAACTTGGCATGCTATGAATGTAGGATAATTATATTATTTTTAAAATAATAAATTCTATATTTTCAATTAATTTTGTTGTTTCGTAAACAACAAAATTATGTCTTGATTGTAGTACCATAGATATATCTGACGTGATATTTACTGGTTATCACGTCGGTTTGTCTACAACGGACTTGATATACCCAAATATCACGTCGGTTTTCCAACCGACGTGATTTTATGTTCCCTATTATGTCCCCCGTATACCACGTTCGTATATTGGACCAGTAAACCCAACATGATATGGTCAAAAAATCGACGTGAAAGTACCTTTTTCCAGCACGCAAAAGAGGACTAGGACCCGATTGGTGTGCCGAACCTCTATAAAAATCACCGTCTCCATTGTGGTTTGCATGTCTTTTTCTCTACTGTTTTTAACTCTTTTTTCCGCTGCATATATTAACTAGAAATTAATTATTTGATTAGAGATTATTAGAGGTCATCGATCCTACATTATTTTGATTAATGTCTTTGTATCTTTTAGTGATGGTGTTAAATCTTAATTCATGTGGAGACGTAGTTGGGGTAGTGGTCATTATTGATTTCTATGTTTTTCATGTTATTAAATAGATAAGATTGACATGTAATCATATGGTTGTCTTTGTTCGTAGTGTTTCTCGTGGACATGACCCGTACTTGTTATTGCTTTATCGCGGTTATGTACTTGTGATTTTGAACTTCACATCCTCAAGGAAACACTCAAGAAAAATTAGTTTTGGAAAATTAACAAATTAAATAAAATTTAAATACAAAATAATACAAACAAAATCATATAATGAAAAATTAGTTTCGAAAAATTAACAAATTAAAAAAAAGTTAAATACAAAATAATATTGGCTGGTCTAATTAATTTATGACGGGCTGATTGAACCACTCTGACTAATCATCGATGGTTGATTCCTTATATAGGTCACTCAAATCTAGACATTTGGTCATCGTTAGGCAGTCCAACCGGCTGTACCGAGGACTGGCCGTCAGAAAAAAACCTGTTGGACAACCTGACCGATTTCTTGCCTCACATGTCATGAGCCCGTCATCGGATGGTCTCTAATAACTACCACAGCATACAAGTAATGAATATTCGTTGCCCGTGAAGGAAAGGATAACTTAACCAGTGGAAATCATTTATTTAGTCATATATTACTAAAAAGGCTACACAAATACAATGTTGACAACCAAATCCTACACACAAAAGACGGTCCGATGTATACTTTGCATTTTGAACAAGATATCCCCAACGCATACCACCACATCAGATACATCCCTTATATACGTACACACGTAACAACATTGTATCACACGAATTCAATCAAACATCCACTTTGTATCCCAAAAGTCCTTCTAGATGGAACCAAATGCTTTCTTAAGGCCGTACGTTGTCTTCCGTGTTCTTCTTTGCTTGCATTTGACAGCAACTATTACTTCCGCCACCCAATTTAGGGTCGGAGGTTCCGCTGGATGGACGGTGCCGGCTGATGGGGCTGCAATTCCGTACAATCAATGGGCTGAGAGGGCTCGGTTTCAAATCGCGGACTCGTTATGTAAGATATGCAACATGATTTTTTCCGTAGCTTTTCTTTCTTGCTAACCCTCTAACTGGATAAGACCCTTGCCGCAATAGCTGAAGTTCTCTAAGATTGTAGTCTTTAAAATGGTCTTGTAAATCATATATTTGAAGTTCTTACTTCTTGATTAAAAAAATTGTTTATCCGAAGTGATATAAGCAGTATTTTCGCAACTATGGATCCATAAAGATGTGTTGTGCCCGGACAAATTTATAAGAAATATGTGGACCAAAAAGAACAATCATTGAGATATTCATTTGTTACATATTTTATATCTCAGAGACAAAAACATATACGCTATGTTCCACAGGACTCACACGCACGGTATCAGGATTTTATTTCAGGGTGGTCAGAATTTCTAAGGATATTTTAACGGGATCAAAATTTCGTACATATCTAATTATTGGTATAAAAAAATTCAGGAGATTGAATTCAAAAAAGACCAAAATCAAGGAGTGTCGAAATCCAAAAGAATTAGCAATATTAAGTCTCAAAACTCAAAAATTATTTACAAAGCATGTCAAATCTTAAAATTCAGAGGGGATCGCCTGACCCGCCTGACTGAACATGGCACCGTCCCTGATGACTGACAAAGACACATGCAAAGTCATTTTCTTTGTTAATTGCTAGGTCAAGCTAAGAAAAAACAAGGAAATGTTTTTACAATTCGTAATACTTACAATTCTCTTCTTATTCGAAAAGAATTCAAATTTTCTGAAGAATGAATAATTTTTTAAATATCAGAAATTAGCTTTTCAAATACTTAAAAGATATTAACTTATTAGGAAACAAGGCTAATATACTAAAAATATTTAAAAAACATGATATTTGTTAGAGTTCAGGTAACCCGAACGGTATCAATTAAAAAATCTCTTGCCTTTACATGTTGCATCTGACCTGCATGCCATTCAAGCCAAGTGATCCAATCGAAAGTTCAATAATACTGAACATGTCCTTCAACATCTTTTGATCGAGCAATTTGATTTGAAATGAAACCCCCGTCGCATGTCTACAGTGTTTGTGTACAAACCAGACAAGGACTCGGTGCTTAGGGTGACTAAAGAGGATTATGAAACATGCAAAACATCTGCACCAATCTCGACTTTTGACGACGGAAACACTGTTTTCATGTTCAACCATTCGGGTCCATACTACTTCATCAGCGGCCTTCAAGATAACTGCATGAAGAACGAAAAAATGGTTGTCGTTGTCTTGGCTGACCGACGCAAAACCAGCCCATCACCGCCAGTTGTTTTGCCTCCTGACGCGCAAATCCTAGTCATTCCGGCACCACCCTCGCCACCAAGCACATCTGCGGCGGAGGTGGCCAGTGCTATGGGTTTCTTGAGAGCTCCTGTGGTAGTGATGGGCACATTGTTATTCGTAATTGATATGTAATCAAAGTTTATGTTTTGTTTTCTTGATTTGACCTTCCAAAGTAACGAATAAGAAAGAAAAAGAAAAGTTGTTTGTGCTCTCGTGGGCACGTTCTTTCAAATATCAGTCTGTTATTTTTATGTTGATGGGAAGGAAGATTGTGTACATGTTTTGATGAAAATAATCCACAATGCAATCTAAGGAAAACAATCGAGGAACAAAAACAAACATTGGTAAAAGAGAGAGATTTTAAATTTAGTTAACTATGATACCAATTGGAACGACGACTTGCTGCGACTAGCAATCGTGAACAGCCGTGAGACTTGAAGTCGCAGGGCTTTGATTGCATAAGCGACTAATTGTCTGACGACTATTATTTTTCTGTTTGTTTCAATGACTTAAAGTAGGTGCTTGAATTGTAAATCGGTTTCCTCAATTAAAATCCAATATATGTAGCACAATCAAACTAATATTATTTTACAAAAGTTGCCCCAACCAATGACATTATTAATCTTGACAATTTTGATTTTGGAAAAAAATCGTAATTGTTTAGCAATATGTTAGCTCTAAAAAACCATTATCAATAGATATGCATATTGTGATTCTCATCTACGATTAATAATAGATATGTTTATTCAGATGCAACGCTTTGAACATCCCACAACATGACACAAATAATTAACTAAGCTACTAATGTTACAAAAAACATTAACGTTTTCTCTCTCTTTCCTTTTTCCATTAAAAAAAGATTGTCAAAAGTATACAATTATTCACAAAAGTATACAATCATGCCATTGACCTCTAGCCGCTGTTTGTCGCACGACTAGGGGATTCAATCATCGTCCCAATCGCACCCTATATTGATCAATTCAATGCATCAGTCCAGTTTTCGTGAGTCCCAAAAAAAATTGTTACCCTAATGGACTCAAGCGTAACAAAAATAAAATATAGGGAAGCAAACAAAGTCTCAGTCGCTCAAGCATCAATTCTTCTCAACTGAAAATATCCGTTTTTCTCTCATTCACCTCAAAGCTACCCAAAACTTAACATTTATCTTTCTCTATCAATTTATCATATAAAATGTCAACAATATCTAATAACCAACCATTAATGCATGACACATGACCCACTTTATATTCACAAATGAGAAAAAAATTAAAAATACGAAAGACCCTTACTTTTTCACCAAAATAGAACAAGTATTTTTGCTTCTGTGTCACTCAAAAACAATATAATTCCAAATCTATCATCACATCATAGCCATTTATCCTAATGTCACTCTAAAACGTGTCTAATACCCAAGGTATCACTATGTTTTCAGATTTGCCACTCTGTTAATCGTTTTCGTTAACCATGTTAGGGCTGAGCAAACCTCGACCCAAACCGAATTTACGGATCGAATCGGGTCGATCGATCTGGATGGCACAAATTCCAATCTCCTCTTCTCCCTCTACCCATTATCTCCCTCGACGACTAAATTGTAGGATCTAAATGGCCCTAGGTAAGGTCTAGAGGGGGGTGAATAAACCAAATCAATGTAAATGCAAAAAACTGAAAGATAGAGTTAAGAAGTCGTAAATCACAAGTACACATAAATTTAAAAAAAAGTTGGGCCCCCCAATCGGATCATATTCATATCTTACAAGCCCACTCAAACCAAGAGTCTCCTTGCATTTTCACTAACCGATCAAAGTTCGAAGTCAGATGAAGCCTTGTACACCACAAGCAATCAAGCAATATTCCCCAATGCTTGAATCGTTCCCAGAACCCGGGAGAATGCTCCACGTAGGAGCTACAACCTTGTTTGAGCAAATTGAGACTTTAACTGGGCACTTGAGAAGATTTGGCAATAAGAACGTCAAGTGGTAGAGTGTATTTGAAGACTAAATGTGTGTAAGAATGTGTTTTACAAATCAAGAGTATGTTAGTGCTTTGGATTTCAAGAACGATGGTAATTAGGGTATAGAGCACTCACATTTATATGCTTAGACTAGATATAGCCGTTGGACGAAAGACAATGGAGTTGGTTATGAAATCGAGAAATAGGTTCAACCATGCAAAGAGAATATTCAATCGGGTGACTAACAGTCGACTGTTACACATCTTTTGTTCGACCATTTGCTCAAAACTTAAGTGAATGGTGGAACGAAATTAGTGTACATGTCGATCGAGTAGGGTTAGGCTTAGGAGGATTAAAATTTTGTCTAGCTAGCAGTAAACTGTTGGGTAAAAAATGATCAACCGATTTAGGTCTTGATGGAGAGTTTAAGTATAGAAACTAAGTGATAGGTCAACCGTCGGAACACAAATTGTCCACCAAATTCAAGAAAAGTTACTAACCAATTTTTTGCAGAACGAGTTATCTGCGATATCCTCAATTAAACCCTGGACTATCTGGGGTTTAAATGAGGATTGTGTATCCTCTTGTTATAACAAGGGTCCCCTCAAAAAATGTAATTGAGCATTATCCACCAGAGACTAAGTGGATAATCACCATCTCTTGTTTTTACATTTGTATGCTTTGGGTCCTTGCATTTACTTTGTCTACGTTTTCTTCAATCCTCAAGTCTCATGATTGTCATATGTTGATGCAACAGTTGTTACCTGTTGCTATTAGATCAATATTGCCGAAACACGTTAGACATGTTATTATGAAATTTTGTTTGTTCTTTAACAAGATTTGCAGCAAAGTAATTGATCCAAAGTATTTGGATAAGTTGCAGAACGAAGTGGTTGTGACATATGTTAGTTAGAGATGTACTTTCTGTAGTATTTTTTTGACATTATGGTTCATTTGGTGGTTCATCTGGTTAGAGAAGTTAAGCTACTGGGTCCAATTTTTTTGAGGTGGATGTATCCTTTCGAGCGTTACATGGGTGAGTTGAAAGATTATTGTAAGAATCAATGAAGGCCAGATGTGAGCATCGTTGAAGGTTACATAGTTCAAGAAGTAATTGAGTTTTTAATGAGTACTTGAATCATACTAAGAGTGTTGGACTTCCTAAGAACCGACATCAAGATAGGATTGAAGGTAAAGGTACGCGTGGTCCAAAGATGATAAGTTCAAAACGTGAGGATCTTTTGAAAGCGTAATTATTTGTGTTGTGCATTTCTGATGAAGTCCAACCTTATTTGGATGAGCACATGACCATAATGAAGGAAAAACATCCTACATGGACTGATCAAACAAGTAATTAATGCTTACAATAAAGCTGTCGTCGATTGGTTCAGGGAAACAATGTACAACCATGATGTTTCTGAAAATTTTAAATGGTTGGCATATAGACCTAATCCTGTAGTGACATCTTATAATGGTGATTGATATCATTTCAGGCTTATATTTGTATCTTACATCCATTATCTTTCACCTAAACAATGCTACGTGACGAGTTTTATGTTTAAATTTCAGAAATAAATAGGTTTGAAGAAAAGAGTGATAAAAGGACCTAAAAGCATGAAAAAGGACTGAGTTAAGAGACTCAAGGACTAAGATGCAAGATCGAAGGACCTGAACGTAAGATCGAAGGACCAATGAGCAAATAAGAATACTTCACACCATCATGGGGAGTATTTTGGCAATTCTATTCGGGTCGGAGCTCCAACAAGCAAAGTAGATGCCTCAAAGACAAAAAAAACCTTCCAGAAAAGCCCACAAGAAAATCCAGAGCGATCCGAAAACTGTAGACCGCTAATTAGCGGTGCAAGACCGCTACTTGGCGGTCCCTTTTGGTCCGAATGCGCTAAGATTTATGTGGAGCGTGTATTAGTGTATATTTAGTCTATTTGTGGTATTTTTTAGTCCCATACCGGGGGATTGTCCGGGATTACCTTTTTCTATGGCTATAAATAGAACTCTTCACCTTCTATTGTAATTACCCATTGCTTGGTGGCATTCTATCTACTTGGAGTAAGCCTTGGAGCAAAATCTCAAGGTGGAGAAGAATGCTACATTTAATGTGAGTCATCTAATAAAATAATTTTTCCATTGTTTTGTTCTTATGTTGTTTCTTTATGCATGCTTAGCTTAGTTTTATTTCTTTGATTATAGGCTAAAGTAGTTAAAATGTTTCTTTTCTTCTTTACTTTAATTGTTAGAGTAATGTGTAGTGAGTAGATCCATCCCCTATGGGGGTGGAGATGATGTTCATACATGCATTAAAGAATGGATATGAATGCTTTATATTTTGATGGTGTTGATAAATGTGAATGTATGCTTGCTTGTTAGAGTAGAATACTACACTAGATAGGTTTCGCCACACATCTTACACACCTCCCATGCTTGTTTAGGTTCTGAAATAACCAGCATGTATATATGAATGTTAATCAACTAGGTTAGTGAATGGATTGATAGGTTTTGCCATAACCTTTAGACACTTCCTATGCATGAAAACACTACCTACATTTGTGCCTATAGAATGCATTCTTCACCATCCTTTTACATGTGTGCACACACTCCACCCCTAGGGGTCTCTCTCTTCTTGATTCCAGCTTAGTTTTACATTCTTTTAGTTTTCATTCAAAGTAATCTTTAGTTGCTTTACTTTGCATTTTCTTCTTAGTAGTTTAGTGTAGTGTAGATTAGCATAGACAAACTCTTCTCCCCTTTTGTTGCCACTTGATTTCAGAAAAAACCAGAGGCTAATCACCTCCCTGAGGATCGACCCGTATTTGCCACCATTTCAACGTTGTCGTGCACTTGTGGTATTTAAAACGATTAAACAAATGGTTACGACATCAATGGCTTCTCTTTCTATACCAAAGTGGAGGATGAGAAAAGCACAATGCAGAATAGTGGGGTCACTTTGGTAGTTGAATGGTTGCATATCTCTAGTTCAAAAGATAGAAATCAAATATATGCCAATATGTTTTACTATGGTCAGATTGAAGAAATATGGGAGTTGAACTTTACTAAATTCAATGTTGCAGTATTTAAATGCAAGTGGGTTGATAATAACAACAGTCTTCAAATCGATGAGATGGGGTTTACTTTGGTAAACCTTAAAAAAGAAGGTTTTAAGGAAGATTCTTTCATTCTTTCATCTCAAGCAAAATAGATATTCTTATGTAATAGACACGTGTGCTAATGAATAGTCGGTAGTTTTAGAAGGAAAAAGACAAATCGTTTGTGAAGAAGTTGTTAATGAGATTGGAGAAATTCCCCCGTTTGCAGAAGTACATGAACTTAAATTGATCGAGGACGACAAAATTGTTGATAATTTACTTATCCGAGATGATCATCATGATGGAATATGGATCGAGGATCCTATGAGCAAGAAATGAAAACGTTGAAAATAAACGTTCAATTAAAAGCAAAGGTGCACGTTAATATCGTTTGTTATTTGTATATGATTTTCTACTTTATTAGTTGATATAAACTTTGTTGTTTTTATTTCAAGTAGATGGGTATGAAGAAGAAGGCCGATCGGTCAAAGGTGAACACTGACGTCGACGTGCAAGTTGAAAGTGACGATGAGGATTTCATGACATCTCACAGATGTGGAACTACTCTGATGCTCCAGTTTAAATTACTGGTTAAGAGAGAAGGCCCATTAACTCTTCAGTTTGATAATGTGTTGGAGCCAATCGGACCAAACCGAATATACTAGAGAAGTTATTTTGGTATGCTTGCAAGAACGAAAGTCGACATGTAACATCCTCAAAACAGCGGTAAATTTCAACTTTTAAAAGAAAATCAACGGAGTCAAAACACAACACACGAGGATATTACTGAAAATACAACACAATGTTCACCAATATATATATATATATATATATATATATATATATATATATGAGTCTTTCAAAAGTGTGATTACATCAAAAGTCTATAAAATAAATGTACATGTAATCACTACAACCGCAAAAATGGGGACAAGTAGGATCTAGTCCCAGGTGTGCTCCTCCGCAGTCGCAACTCTCTAACGTCGTTTACGGCCTGAAAAGCAAACATGCAACTATGCCTGAGTTTCCAGAAGGACACCCCGTATGCCAAACCCCTAACACATATATGAACTAGAAATAACAACATAGTATACAAAACCATTGAACATAAACATCTTCATTGAGATGGTCTCCAGGGCTCTTTCACCCAACCATAGCAACCACTATCCACAAACAGGGCTCTAGGGCTCTTTCACCAAACTCTGCACACAAATAGCAAACAGGGCTCTAGGGCTCTTTCACCCAACCATACTTACTCGGTCAATAACGGGGCTTCAGGGCTCTTTCACCCAACCCCCACATACATGCATGAGGCTCCAGTGCTCTTTCACCCAACCAACAACACACACAGACAACAATCGGTCATATAAGCACAAAATAGGGCAACAACGGTCGACTGTTTCCCCAGAGAAATAGATATGAGTTCAACCATCACATAACCGGTTGAACAAAACAACAGATAACAGTCAGACAAATAGCCATGGGCGGTCGGCCGTTTGGAACGTCTACGCCACAAAACATATAAATAATCATCCCAACGATCGAACGGAAAAGGTGACCCAGTCGACCAAAAATAACAGGGACTTCCAATATTTTCTAAGCCCACAACCAGTCGAACAAGGGATGAACTGGTCGGACAGAAATTAAGTTCACTAAGTCATCGGTCGAACAAAATCTCAATGGGTCGACCTTTTTGATGATCTAGGCCCCAATCGACTTAGTTATAGGTACATCGGTCGAATAGATCACAAGGTGGTCGACCATTTAGATGGTCTATGCCCCCAACTGACCTACCAACAGTACAATCATTCGATCAAAAACAACATAGTCCACCTAAAATGCTTAACCAGTCGACCGCCCGAAGGCATCTTTTGATTGGTGCAAGGAAGAATCCCACAATTACATTAGCATCGATCGACCAATGACAGACCGGTCGACCGTCAATCAACAACAACCTGTTGCACAACAACTTTCCATGAGCCTAACGGCCACCGTCAACTAAACCAACCACTCACGCAGCTCGGGTGAGTATTAAAATGGAACTTGGCATACCTTTAAGGCTTGAAGAAGTCTCTAAAGACCAACGACGTTCACTCCTCACAATAGCTCTTCTCCGAGGAACCTTGCTCCGAGTGACGATAACGAGGACTCCATCGACTTTACTGAGCTTTCGATCTTCTTCTCCGCACACTCCACCAAAGCTTACCAACACTCTGAGAGGGAGACGGATTGAGTGAGAGAGATTAGAGAGGAAATGAGAAAGAGATTATATTTGGCTTCTTAAAGCCTTCACCTTATACCCAACCAATCATAAGCCTCCACCTCATTCCAACCATCACCTCACCTTCCTCAACCACTCATCCTACAAAATATCCCAAAAAGGGAATTAGAAGATTAAAACCCAAGTAGCCTAATTAATTAGGATTAGGTCCTAACACGACATCTGGGTGGAAAAATGGTCTGCGGTCGACGCTTCACTTAAAGACCACATTTGGCAAGATGTAATGGTAAGATTTTACTTCTTTCATTGTTAGTGATTTTTGTCTTCTATGTTTTTATGAACAATTTATTGTTATTTAATGTAGGAGAAATTATTGTTGAGCCCACAAAATTGTTGAAAGAGAAATGGTTGTCGTATGTGGGCAATAGGTGGAAAGATTTTAAAACAAAGTTGACATCCAATTTTAAATTTGGGGAGTACAAGGATCAAAATCCTTGTTCGATATACAACTTTATTACTGCAACAACATGGGCACAATTTGTAAAATCAAGACAAACTCCGGAATTTTTGGTAAAATTTTAATAGTTCTTACCAATCGAATATGATTTCCATTTTTTTGTTTAAATTATTTTTTCATTACAGGCCCTACGAGAGCGTAATAAAGAACGACAATCCAAAAATAAGTTTCTTCATCGATTGCCCCGTGGAGGCTATCGTAAACTTGAGGAGCAAATGATTGTCGAAAAAAGAGCAAAGCAAAAAGAAGATGGTTTGAAGTCCGGTCTAATCTAGGAGCAAGTAAGTAATTTGCCTTCACCGTCGCCACCACCTTGGCAAGGAAAGTGGAAAAGAGCACGTATTAGACCCGATAGAAGTTACATGACCGACGAGTCTGCAAATGTTGCCAACAAGATTAAGTATTAAATTTAAATGTAATATTTGATGCTTAATCAGTATAATATTTATAATATAATTTTGTCATAGGACGAGCTTTCACAACAAGCCTCATCAGAAGAACTTGTCTCGGATGGAAGAAGAGACATATTATACATGGCTTTGGGTAAAGAGGAGCATCTGGGACGAGTTCGAGGTGTGGGTAGTCGAATTGGAATTTGTCAATACTATGGGTCATCATCGTCTTCAGATCGGGGGCTTACTCGAGAAAATCAGGAATTAAGGCAAAGGATAGGAGATTTGGAGAGTATGGTGAGAAATCTCTATGAAATGAACAACCTACCTTCTAATATGTCAACACCTTGGAGCGCGTCGAGTGTTAATCCTGAAGATCTAATCGTGAAGCCAACCCGTTCAATACCACCTGTAATTGAGGGAATATCAATACCAACAACTGAGGAAAATGAAACAATTGAGGTAAAAATTTAATTACGTTTGTTTTGTTAGTTCTTGATAGTTGTTAATTTTAACTTAAATCTATTTAAAGGATGGTCGCGAATGTGGAATTTTTGTAAAAGATCTCAATTTGCGACTCGTAGCTTATGGAAAGGTATATGCGTTGAAGACTCATCACGGGGTAAGAATCGGATAAAAAAATGTTATAGTGACTTTAGATAATTCTGTCGACCGTGAAGCATTCTTGTAAATACCGGAATTTGAGGTTCATACGGTTGGGGAAAGCCGAAGGCTAGGTATTACAATGGCCACGTTGTTTAATAAAAATGAAAAAGAATAAAAAGGTATTCATTTAGAATTTAAATAAGGTTTTGTGGTTGTCATATATATTGTTTAATTAGTAAATGTTCTAACATGTATATTTTTATGTTAAAGCTTGAAACTCCACAGTCCAAGGGATCGAAAATCTTGGACGTATTTAATGAAAATGTGTTGCCAAAGAACTATTTATTGTTATATAATTTCATAAAATTTAAATCCAAGGACAATGTTGTGGAGAGTGTGATGGAAAAAGAAGTCATAGGCTCCACAACCGTAGACGGCTTTCAACTGAAATTGTATGTATTCATGAGTGACGTCATGCAATTATTAAAGTCTGACAATTTGAATATAACAATCGTTCAAGTTTGTTTAAAGTAAGTCATTCACATATATATATATATATATATATATTACTTTTCAGTGTATTTGTTTATGTTTTGGCATTTAAATTATTGATTTTAATATATATATATATATATATATATATATATATATATGTAGGTGTCTTTACTAAATGCCTTATGGAAAGATGTTTGGATATTTATGTCTAACATTGCTCTGTCACCCAGGACAACAAAACGATGACACCCGACCACAAGATATTGCGAAGGTGATATCTGAGGGGAACAAGATGTATTATCTTGCACCGTATCGAGAGATGTATGTTTTTACTTATTTTATATAAGACATGTAGTATTAAAATTAATTTATTATGTTTTTTGAATGATTTTTATCTAGTGATCATTGGATGTTAGTTGTTGTTTGTCCCGGTACAAAATAGTGCATATTGGTTTAATCCTTTAACTTCGGAAAAACCCAGAAAAGATTTGAAGCAGATTGTGCAATTGTAAGTTTTATTAAATTACTAGTTTAAAACATAATAATTCGTTGTATGTTTCAAATTTTATTACAAATTCCGATATTTATCCATTTATGTAGAGCTATGGATATATATAAAGCATTGGGGCATAAAAGAAGCCAAAAAATAACAACTTGGCATGCTATGAATGTAGGATAATTATATTATTTTTAAAATAATAAATTCTATATTTTCAATTAATTTTGTTGTTTCGTAAACAACAAAATTATGTCTTGATTGTAGTACCGTAGACAAACTGGAAATACGGAGTGCACGTACTACATCATGAGATATATGGGAGAAATTGTGGAGTTGGGTTTGCAAAAGGAAGATTTACGAGAGGTAATTTGTAGCTTCTACCTTATATTGTGATATAATCTTATTTTGATGAAGTTGTATTATTATATGTCTTTGTCTAATTTGTAGGTCTTTGGGGAACAATTGGATCCATATTCACAATCTGATCTCGACAGAACACCAGAGAGGTGGCGTATGCCTGTAAGTTGATGATCGTTTTTAAGTTGCGTGAAAACTCCTTTTTTATATCAATGTTAACTTTTTTTGTTTGCTTGAATGGAAATTGAGACATTGAATGCTAGTTTGAATGTGATTTCGTGATTCTGTGATTGTGAATTAATAACTTGAATGTCACCTATTATATTGCATTGTGTTGGTGAATGTGATGTGAATATTAATGTGTTTTTGAATGTTAGTTTGAATTGTATTAGCTTTGTGATTGCGTGACTGTGATTTAATGACTTGAATTGTATTAGCATTGTGTTTGTGAATGTGATGTGACTATTAATGTGTTGTGAATTTGAATGTGATTGTGAATGTGTATATGGATTGTGAATGTGTTTAATGCTGGGATTGGGATTGTGAAGGTGTATATTAAATAAAAAATGAACCATTTTATTATTTTTTAACTGAAAAATATCATGTTGGTTGTTTTAACAACCAACATGATATTACATATATCACGTCGGATAGAGACAAGCTGACGTGATAACCATCAAATATCACGTCGGTTGCCTATATCCGATGTGATATTTTGTTTATATCACGTCGATTGGTGGTAAACCGGCGTGATAAAAAGACAATATCACCTAAAATTTCTTTTAACCGACGTGATATAGGCCGTATATCATGTCGGGTTCCATATATCTGACGTGATATTTACTGGTTATCACGTCGGTTTGTCTACAACGGACTTGATATACCCAAATATCACGTCGGTTTTCCAACCGACGTGATTTTATGTTCCCTATTATGTCCCCCGTATACCACGTTCGTATATTGGACCAGTAAACCCAACGTGATATGGTCAAAAAATTGATGTGAAAGTACCTTTTTCCAGCATTGCAAAAGAGGACATGGACCCGATTGGGGTGCCGAACCTCTATAGAAATCACTGTCTCCATTGTGATTTGCATGTCTTTTTCTCTACTATTTTTAACTCTCTTTTCCGCTGCATATATTAACTAGAAATTAATGATTTGGTTAGAGATTATTAGAGGTCATCGATCCTACATTATTTTGATTAATGTCTTTGTATCTTTTAGTGATGGTGTTAAATCTTAATTCATGTGGAGACGTAGTTGGGGTAGTGGTCATTATTAATTTCTATGTTCTTCTTGTTATTAAATAGATAAGATTGACGTGTAATCATATGATTGTCTTTGTTCGTAGTGTTTCTCGTGGACACGACCCGTACTTGTCATTGCTTTATCGCGGTTATGCACTTACGGTTTTGAACTTCACATCCTCAAGAAAACACTCAAGAAAAATTAGTTTTCGAAAATTAACAAATTAAATAAAATTTAAATACAAAATAATACCAACAAAATCATATAATGAAAAATTAGTTTCGAAAAATTAACAAATTAAATAAAAGTTAAATACAAAATAATATTGGCTGGTCTAATTAATTTATAGACGGGCTGATTGAACCAGTCTGACTAATCATCGATGGTTGATTCCTTATATAGGTCACTAAAAGCTAGACATTTGGTCATCGTTAGGCAGTCCAACCGGCTGTACCGAGGACTGACCGTCAGAAAAAAACCTGTTGCACAACCTGACCAATTTCTTGCCTCACATGTCATGAACCCGTTATCGGATGGTCTCTAATAACTACCACAACATTCAAGTAATGAATATTCGTTGCCCGTGAAGGAAAGCATAACTTAACCAGTGGAAATCATTTATTTAGTCATATTGTAACATCCCCGAACAGCGAAAAGTTTAAATCTTTTCAAATCAAAGGAAACACAAGGATAAACCATCAAGAGTGGGGACATTACTCGAGAAATACCCAAATATATCTGGTGCACCATAATACATAAGAGTTTGTCAAAAGAGTGATTACATCAGAATTTGAAATACATAATACATGTAATCACGACAACCTAAAATAGGCAGACAACAGGATCCAGTCCCAAAGTGTAATCTCCCTCGGTCACCACCCGTAGCAACCTAACGCGGTCCTGAAAATAAACATAACAACAATGCCTGAGTTTCCATAAGGAAACCCCGTATGACAAGCTCACCTATATGCCCTATCATACTAGTATAGCATGACATGAATACAAAGCAGTAACAACATTCCCACAAGGGCAAACCGGACATCCGTCCTGCAATCGTTCCCGCTGCCACACAGGCCCAACGGTCCGCAACATCTCCTTCGCCACATAGGCCGCACGGTCCGCAACAACACCCCCGCCACACAGGCCGCACGGTCCACCACATCGTCGCCGCCACACAGGCCTCGCACGATCCTCCCTGCCGCCACACACGCCGCACAGGGGCCCTTCCGCCGCCACACATGCCGTACGGGCCGAACATATGGTCTCCGTAGAGACCTACCGTAGGCACATACGGTCTAGCGAACAGTACGCAACACATCCCCACACGCGACTACACAAGCCAAGGGATCGGTGAGGAGGCATTCACACTTCCGCGCAGGTAGAATCAGATCTGAAAACATCGTGGTCCACCACCACACCAACGGAGCCATCACTCAGGTCGGTCCATCACCGGCACCACACAGACCGCACGGTATCTCACTCGAATGTGCCTAATCGAGCTACCTGCCAGAAATCATCATCGGCAGTCCATCGCCGCAACCACACAGGCCACGCGCGATCCTCCCTGCCGCCACACAGGCCGCACAGGGGCCCTCCCGCCGCCATACAGGCCGCACGGGCACGTGCAATCACTGCCTATCAAGGCTAGTCGAACATATCTGCCACACAAAGGCCACACAATTGACAGATCCGAACCGAAGTCTGCGGGGTCATCGAGCTCCACGTGCAGACACCAACTCCTCCGCTATAAAAGCAGGGCAGCTGCCTCCGTAGCCATCTAGGCCGATAGTCACTTCACCTAACGACAGTTGCGTGCCCGCTGAAGCAATGGGATCTGCAATCCCTCAGGTTGCTACTCTAACACGAGTCAAATCATAAACTACGTCACCCTCTATAATGCAGAGGCGACACGTCCCAAGTATCCACACTCTTCCACACGGCTGTCCCTGGGCAGGCACGCGCAACGTACCCACCGTCACCTCCCGGCTCACGCTCCAAGCGAGGACACGGGTTTCCGTGGAAAGAGTTGACACTTCACTAGGACCAAGATTAAGTTCTGGGATCAAACGGTTGACCAGAAAAGGTATACCGGTCGACCACTTCCGCAAATGAATCGGTCGATCGAATGCCTACAACGGTCAAACTCTGTGCTCAAAACTAAATCCCCAACGGTCGAACAAAGGTCTAAAACCGGTCGACCGAACGTGGTCAAAATCTGGTGTCTGGTCAAAATCACACAACTCTATTCGGTCGACCGACTCAGGGGTCCCGGTCGACCGAAAACTACCAGGGTCATCCTAGCATTCTAGGTCATCTACCGGTCGAACAAGACACAACAAACGGTCGAACAACATACTATAAACTTAAGCTTACTTAAGTTCCGGTCAGACAAAAGGTCTAGGACGGTCGACCGTTTGGATGGTCAACGTCCGGTCCACGCGAAACACGAAGCAACGGTCCAACGATCCAAGGATCCCATTCGACCGAAAAACATCCAGACAATCCTCGACTCACCAGCACACGCACGACCGGTTGACCGCCACACCAGGCATTGTTCGACCGGTGTTGGTTAAAGTCGGGTAAAACACTAAACTAGTCGACCGCCCGAAGGAAACCAGTCGACCGTTGGTCGACAGCAACCTTGCCCCAGCCAAGGATTTTACGCCATTTCCTCGTCGCCAGCGAGGTCTCCGACCTCCCGCGACCGACCACAACTCCACCCCAACTTGGGTGGGCAATAAAGCCTCTAATCCAAGAACTTGGCAAACCTTCTTCGCGAAGAACACTGGGGCTCCAACGACGCCTCCGGACCGCAACCTCACGCACACTCTCCTTCTCGCGCCGCACCACGCCCAGCACGCCCTTGTCTTGCGCGCCTTCACCACCAACACACGAGCCACCGAGGGAGAGGAAGAAAAGGATGGAGAGGAGAAAGGTTGAAGAAGAAGAAAAGAAGAGAGGAAGGAGAAACGTGTGAGAGTGTGAAGAAAGAGAGAGATATGGGTTTTCTCTCCACCAAAAGTCAGCCAACCCATGCCTCCACCATCACATCTCCAACAGTTCACCCAACACACCATCAACCTACCAACCTACTTCCCATCACCACCATACCTCCACTATTCCCTCTTCACCTCCCCATGCAAACTTCTCCAATTAGCACATCTAATCACCAAATAACCTTAATTAAGTTAGGGTCATTACACATATATTACTAAAAAGGCTACAAAAATACAACGTTGACAACCAAATCCTACACACAAAAGACGGTCCGATGTATACTTTGCATTTTGAACAAGATTTCCCCAACGTATACCACCACATCAGATACATCCCTTATATACATACGTACACACGTAACAACATTGTATCACACGAATTCAATCAAACATCCACTTTGTATCCCAAAAGTCCTTCCAGATGGAACCAAATGCTTTCTTAAGGCCGTACATTGTCTTCGGTGTTCTTCTTTGCTTGCATTTGACAACAACTTTTACTTCCGCCACCCAATTTAGGCTCGGAGGTTCCGCTGGATGGACGGTGCCGGCTGATGGGGCTGCAATTCCGTACAATCGATGGGCTGAGAGGGTTCGGTTTCAAATCGCGGACTCGTTATGTAAGATATGCAACATGATTTTTTTCCCAAGCTTTTCTTACTTGCTAACCCTCTTACTGGATAAGACCCTTGCCGCAATAGCTGAAGTTCTCTAAGATTCTAGTCTTTAAAATGGTCTTGTAAATCATATATTTGAAGTTCTTACTTCTTGATTAAAAAAATTGTTTATCCGAAGTGATATAAGCAGTCTTTTCGCAACTATTGATCCATAAAGAAGATGTGTTGTGCCAGGACAACTTTATAAGAAATACGTGGACCAAAAAGAAACAATCATTGAGATATTCATTTGTTACATATTTTATATCTCAGAGACAAAAACATATACGTTATGTTCCACAGGACTCACACGCACGGTATCAGGATTTTAGTTCAGGGTGGTCAGAATTTCTAAGGATATTTTAACGGGATCAAAATTTCGTACATATCTAATTATTGGTATAAAAAAATTTCAGGAGATTGAATTCAAAAAAGACCAAAAACAAGGAGTGTCGAAATCCAAAAGAATTAGCAATATTAAGTCTCAAAACTCAAAAATTATTTACAAAGCATGTCAAATCTTAAAATCCAGAGGGGATCACCTGACCCGCCTGGCTGAACATGGCACCATCCCTGATGACTGACACAGACACATGCAAAGTCATTTTCTTTGTTAATTGCTAGGTCAAGGTAAGAAAAAACAAGGAAATGTTTTTACAATTCGTAATACTTACAATTCTCTTCTTATTCCAAAAGAATTCAAATTTTCGGAAGAATGTATAGTTTTTTAAATATCAGAAATTAGCTTTTCAAATACTTAAAAGATATTAACTTATCAGGAAACAAGGCTAATATACTAAAAATATTAAAAAAAACATGATATTTGTTAGATTTCAGGTAACCTGAACGGTATCAATTAAAAAATCTCTTGCCTTTACATGTTGCATCTGACCTGCATGCCAATCAAGCCAAGTGATCCAATCGAAAGTTCAAAAGTACTGAACATGTCCTTCAACATCTTTTGAGCAATTTGATTTGAAATTAGACCCCCGTCGCATGTCTACAGTGTTTTTGTACAAACCAGACAAGGACTCGGTGCTTAGGGTGACTAAAGAGGATTATGAAACATGCAAAACATCTGCACCAAGCTCGACTTTTGACGACGGAAACATTGTTTTCATGTTCAACCAGTCTGGTCCATACTACTTCATCAGCGGCCTTCAAGCTAACTGCATGAAGAACGAAAAAATGGTTGTCGTTGTCTTGGCTAACCGACACAAAACCAGCCCATCACCGCCAGTTGTTTTGCCTCCTGACGCGCAAATCCTAGTCATTCCGGCACCACCCTCGCCGCCAAGCACATCTGCGGCGGAGGTGGCCAGTGCTATGGGTTTCTTGAGAGCTCCTGTGGTAGTGTTGGGCACATTTGTTATGTCCCTAAACCCATTTAGTGCTAATGGTGATTAGAGGAGGAGGTTAGCATGGGGAATGGAGGATCAACAGTGGGCTGTGATTGGTAAGGGGGTAGGGAGGCGAGTTACTATTGGTGAGGAGATGGGTGTTGGGTTTAAAAGCTGGAAAACCTCTCTCTCTCTCACACTTTTCTCTTTGATTTCGTTCTCTCCCTCTCCCTCAGTTGATCGAGCTCCGGTGGTCGGTGACGAACGTGATCGTGCGGTTCCGGCGTGAGGTGTGCGGAGGTGGACGCGTGAGGAGGTTGCGGAGGCGACGTTGCGCGAGCGAGGCTCCGGCGGTTTCGTCGTTTTCTTGAGGTATGCCGGCTTCTTTAATGTGATATTGTTGCTCACTCACGTGTGGGTGAAGTGTTGGTCGGTCGGGGGAGGTTGGAGACCTCTTCGGCAACGACAACGACGTAAATCCTTGGCTGGTGCAAGGTTGCAGACGACCAACGATCGACCGGGTCCCTTCGGGCGGTCGACCGATGTAGTGTATTTTGCCCGACTTTAAACCAACATCAGTCAGACGATGCCTTGTGGCGGTCGACCGGTACTGCATTATGCTGGTGGGTCGGGATTGCCTTTTGTGTTTCGGTCGGCCGGTTTCTTGTGTTCGTTCGACCAGAACTTAAGTGTACTGGATTTTGATGCATGCTTGTTCAACTGATTCTTTATATGTGTTCGACCATTTATGACTTAGAACTGCTAGTATGCCCTAGTAGTTTTCGGTAGACCGGGACCCCTGAGTCGGTTGACCGTTAGTATTGATTGATGTTGACCAGACTCCGGATTTTGACCTCGTATCGGCCGACCGGTTTTAAACTCTTGTTTGACCGTTGGGAATAAGGTTTTGCGCATAGAGTTCGACCGTTGCAGACTTTCGGTCGACCGTTTGTGCACAAAACTGAATTCCTGGTTCTTTTTAGGATGCCAACTCTGTCCACGGAAACTCGTGTCCTCGCTTTGTGCTTTAGCCGAGAGGTAACGGTGGCCGCGTTACGCGTGCCTGCCCAGGGACCGTTGATTCGCATCATTTCATGCATATCTTTGTGTCTTATATCTATTATCTTTCACCCTAAACAATGCTATGTAACGAGTTTTATGTTTAGTTTTCGGGAATAAGTAGGTTTGAGAAGGAGAGACTATAAATAGCAAGGAAAATGACTGAATTGTGAGACATGGGGACTAAGATTCAAGGGAGAAGGACCCGAACGTAAGACCGAAGGACCTAAGAGCAAAACAGAAAACTCCACACCATCATGGGGAGTATTGTGGCAATTCGATTCGGGTCGGAGCTACAACAAACGAAGTAGATGCATCCAAGACCACCAAAGATATCCAGAAAAGCCCACAACAAATTCCAGACCGATCCAGAACCAATAGACCGCCAATTGGCGGTCTGTTTGGCTTCGGATCCGCTAACCTTTGGCGGGCATGTGTATTAGAGTGAATTTATTCTATTTCTGGTATCGGTTTAGTCCCACATTGGGGGATTGTCCCGGATTACATTTTTCTATGACTATAAATAGAACTCTTCACCTTCCATTGTAATTACCCATTGCTTGGTGGCATTCCTTCTACTAAGGAGTAAGCCTTGAAGCAGAACTCAAGGTGGAGAAGAATGCTACCTTCAATGTGAGTCATTGTTAATAAAATAATTGTTCTTAGTTTCTTTTAATCTTGTCTTTTAATTCTTGCATGTTTCTTTAGTTTATTTTTCTTTCAATTAGCTTGTTTAATGTTCCTTTCTTGCTTAGTTAAATTTGATTTCAGTAGAATGTTTCATTTTAATGTAGGTTGTAGTGTAATGATTAGTGAGTAGTTCCATCCCCATTTGAGGGTGGAGAAATATGTGATATGATCATGTAGTGTATTAGGTGTGTGTTATCTTAATCCCTTGAACCTTATATGATTTCCATAACCATCTAGTGAGATTTCACTCTTATCTTTGATATGCTAATGCTCTTGAATGAAGTTTAGCTTATGCTTAGATTAATGGACATATTTTATGGGGAATGATAAGGTGAGGATATTGATGTAATTAATATTGGAAACACAATTTGTAGTGTATGTACTCTTGTTGCCTTTACCTTGGGTAATGCCTTGTAAGTTTTAATGATATTGGGTTATCTTATTTCATGTGGAGGCATAGTAGGGTCTAGTCTTTATACATGAGTTCATTTAGCTTCATTCCAATTATTGTCTTGTAAGTTTTAACGATATAGTCTTATCTTATTTAATGTGGAGGCAAAGTTGGATTTAGTTTTATGATTTCATGCACTACATGTTGTGAGGAGCATAAGTGAACACACACACAGACACATCTTTATATTTACATTATTTTTCTACCCCCTATGGGGCTTAGTTTTATTGCTTATCTTACATTTCTTTTTGCATTTTAGTGTAGGTTAGTGTAATCAATCTTTCTCTCCTTTCTTTACCACTCGCCTTCGAATAAACCAAAAGTCGACACACGTCCCTATGGATCGACCCATATTTTTCACCACTTAAACGCGGTCGTGCACTTGCGGTTTAATATAAAACAAATCAATCAAGTTTTTGGCGCCGTTGCCGGGGAGGTGCTCTGTCCAAACTTTAGTTTGGACGATTCGAGTGGTTTTAATTTTTTTGTTTTTAGTTTTTGTTTGTTTCAGGGACCTTTGGATCAAGGGGAGGCTACTGGAAGAGTTGGAGCACAAAATCTTCAATAGTGTCCGCCAATCAGCGGTTTGGGACCGCCAATTGGCGGCCTGGTAAGTTGTGCTTGCTCTCAGTTTTGTTCTGGTAGTTGTTTGCTTCGACATAGTTCTCTAGGAGCACAATTTGGCATGTTTTGACTTCTAGTTTGCTCCCAGACCATTAAACCAATCCCCATTAATCAACTTGGCCAAAAAATCCAAAGCAAAAGATTAGACATTCTTACTTGTTTAGGTCACGCATCATGTACTTGACTTAGGCACGTAGTTGTCTTTTCTTTTAGCTTTATTTTCAGTTGTTGAGCGTTGGCGTGAGGTACGCATTTCCTACACTCATTCATGCATCTTGTATGCCCATGCATTAGTTAGTAGGAATTGCATCAGGACAAGAGTGAGTTGAGCGTTTGATTGGAGCGTTGATTGCTAGATTTAGGATCAAAACGCTACTAAGGAGGGGTTGTCCCATAAAAGATAAGGTGGGGGATTTCATCACCCTTTCCTTCGCCCCAAAAATCACTCTTAATCAAGCCTTAACTAAAAGCAAGTATACATTGGCCTTAGGATTTGGGACGCACTAGGAGAGTAATCTAGTTGAGACCGTCATGGCCTGATCGGCGTTGCCTACCTTGTCGATAGTAGGAGGTACTGGATCTCCGGATCTGGTATCACTTTCTGGGCATTGTGGTCTTCGTTGTAGGGAGGTGAGGCATGTCGAGGCTAGTGATCTCGAAGTTAGGCGTCGTCTAGCCTAAGGACCCATTGTCTTACATTGTTTGAGCTGTGCTTGCTTGTTAGTCTTCTACCTGATCCCATTACCCACGCTAGATTTAGGGATTCTTCCATTCTCCTCTGAGTCATCTTCTTCTCACCTTCTTCTACGTTATAGTCTCCTCCCCTTTACACTCTCTGGTAGCGTTTTAGGGTTGAGTCGAGCACTTTTTGCGTGTTTAGCCTCGTGGTGATGAGAGTGGTCAACTCGTGAGATTTTTGTTGAGATGGATGGTTACATGGGCGACCATCCATATCATTGTTGGGACCAGGACAATTCTCCCTGGTATTCTGGACCCATGCAACCTGGGGTGGCTCAGACGAACATCCGGTATGGTTGGGATAATCTTCATTGTGTGACTGAGCAATCTTCATATAGGGGTGATATGAGAGAGGCACCGACTGCTAGATCTCCATCTAGTTACGTCGGATCATATGTTGGTCATCAAACTGAGACATTGCAAGAAACTTTGGCCTCTTTCATGCGTCCAGTAGACGACATGAGTGCACCGGTGGCTCCAGTAGCCGTACCGTACGACTGTTGTGGGTTGAGTGGTCATGTTATCAGGGAATGTCCTTATGTTCCCCCAGAGCCTGAGTATGAGCATACATTTTCCCAAAACGCTCAATATGACCATTACACATCAACCCGAGAGGGATGGATTCGGGGGGAGACAATTCATATCCAAATTCTTATACTTCATTTTCACCCCAGTATCCTCCTTCCGAATACCCAGAATTCTACCAACACCCCACTTCAAATCATTGGACTCATTCTCAGCCCATCAACACCCAACCCCAAAATTTCCCAAGCTCTGACTTGGACCTCATAGTTAACCGCACACCTGATTCCTTGAAACAAACTTTCCTTACGTTCATGGAAACCACTCAACAGTCCATACAAAATATGGCACTGCAAGTGAGTCAAATGTCGCAGCAATTACGTGAACGTGAGGAGAGTAACTTTTCTTGTCAACATGAGGATTCATCTTTTGATATCGAATCACCACCACATCCACAAATTCAAAGCACAATCTTTCAAAGTAAACTCCTAGTCAGTCTGAGGGACTTGGGATTTCAATTCACGATTACTTGGTGGAGGACTCGATTCCAATTGAGAAAAACATGGGCCAATTTCATTATGAGTCGGCACAGGATTGTGCCTTATCTTTTTGTCCCATGGCCCTTGAGCCACATGATCTTCATGTTGTGCCTCTTAAGGACTCACCTCTGGTGGAGCAAGAGCTCCCTGGTACCCTCAATTTCAAACAACCTGATGAGAGTTTGCCTCTCACTATTGTTCCTGATCATCTTGGAAATGATGGAACATCAAACGACTACATTGCTAATGAGGGTATTGAGAGTTCCTTGGAGGATACCTTGGGTATGAGACCCACTTTGTGTTCGCCTGGTGTGTCGGACATGCCTAACGAGGTTCTTGACCTCGTTCCGACGCACCAGCCTGTTTGTTGGAGAGTTTGGATTGACGATCACTTCAAAATCTTCATGTGTTTGCGAAAGAAAATGTTTTTTGTGGGTTTTGCGTGCGTTTAGCATGTGCAAAACCATTGAGAGGCAAAGTAAAAAGAATGCTCCTAAAAGTGTCTTGAACTTGATGCATTAGGATATCTAGTTTACTGCCTTTAGGTCTTATCGAGTCGTTAGGATGCACCCTGATTTTCCCTCGGGGGCGTGTAATCATAGGGTTTCAACACTCAAACATTTAAAGAAGTCCACCCTGAACCTAGTGAGTCAATATTTCGTGTGTGTTAATATAAGGAAGTTTGTCGTAGTCAAGGGCCCTTAAACTCTTTTTGTGAAATTGTAATTGTAGGGGTTTTGATGCACGAAACTTGACCGTAGGAGAATGACGCTCCAGCTAATAATAATAAAAAGAAGAAAAAAAAAGAAAAAAAAGGAAAAAAAAGAAAAAAAATGGCAATGCAAATAAGAACCTTAATGGACCTTACACTTTGTATCACTTGAGGATGTTGAGATTGTCCATGTCTTTCACTTAATTCCTTATTTAACTTGCACGAATGATTTATTAGGCTAGGTGTGTGGACTGATTACCTATATAGAGTCAGCCCGTAGGATTACCGCATCCAATGATCGACAAAATTTGTCCATCGAGTCGAGTGTCTAGATTGAATAATGCATCTTATTCGGATTTTGTGGGTATATCCGTTGAAAACCCTCAGGGGACAACACTCCTCCTCATTGGCGACAAAGAGATTTAACGGCTTGTTTCACGTGCTAAGTGCAACCGTGATTCCTACGAAAGTGAGTTAGGATTTTCCTGTTTTTCGTATGCTTTTCCTTTTATTTTTCTCTTTCTTTGTTTTGCTCGAGACTAGCAAAAGTTAGGTGTGGGGTATTTGATTGACATCATTTCATGCATATCTTTGTGTCTTATATCCATTATCTTTCACCCTAAACAATGCTATGTAACGAGTTTTATGTTTAGTTTTCAGGAATAAGTAGGTTTGAGTAGGAGAGACTATAAATAGCAAGGAAAAAGACTGAATTGTGAGACCTGGGGACTAAGATGTAAGGGAGAAGGACCCGAACGTAAGACCGAAGGACCTAAGAGCAAAACAGAAAACTCCACACCATCATGGGGAGTATTGTGGCAATTCGATTCGGGCCGGAGTTCCAACAAACGAAGTAGATGCATCCAAGACCACCAAAGATATCCAGAAAAGCTCACAACAAATTCCAGACCGATCCAGAACCAATAGACCGCCAATTGGTCGTTTGGGACCGCGAATTGGCGGTCTGTTTGGCTCCGGATCCGCTAATCTTTGGCGGGCATTTATATTAGAGTGTGTTTATTCTATTTCTGGTATTGGTTTAGTCCCACATCGGGGGATTGTCCCGTATTACATTTTGCTATGGCTGTAAATAGAACTCTTCACCTTCCATTGTAATTACCCATTGTTTGGGGGCATTCTCTATACTAAGGAGTAAGCCTTGAAACAAAACTCAAGGTGGAGAAGAATGCTACCTTCAATGTGAGTCATTGTTAATAAAATAATTGTTCTTAGTTTCTTTTATTCTTGTCTTTTAATTCTTGCATGTTTCTTTAGTTTATGTTTCTTTCAATTAGCTTGTTTAATGTTACTTTCTTGCTTAGTTAAATTTCATTTCAGTAGAATGTTTCATTTTAATGTAGGTTGTAGTGTAATGATTAGTGAGTAGTTCCATCCCCATTTGAGGGTGGAGAAATATGTGATATGATCATGTAGTGTATTAGGTGTGTGTTATCTTAATCCCTTGAACCTTATATGATTTCCATAACCATCTAGTGGGATTTTACTCTTATCTTTGATATGCTAATGCTCTTGAATGAAGCTTAGCTTATGCTTAGATTAATGGACCTATTTTATGGGGAATGATAAGGTGAGGATATTGATGTAATTAATATTGGAAACACAATTTGTAGTATATGTGCTCTTGTTGCCTTTACCTTGGTTAATGCCTTGTATGTTTTAATGATATTGGGTTATCTTATTTCATGTGGAGGCATAGTAGGGTCTAGTCTTTATACATGAGTTCCTTTAGCTTCATTCTAATTATTGTCTTGTATGTTTTAACGATATAGTCTTATCTTATTTCATGTGGAGGTACAGTTGGATTTAGTTTTATGATTTCATGCACTACATGTTGTGAGGAGCATAAGTAAACACACACACACACACACACACATCTTTATATTCACATTACTTCTCTACCCCCTATGGGGCTTAGTTCTATCGCTTATCTTCCATTTCCTTTTGCATTTTAGTGTAGGTTAGTGTAATCAATCTTTCTCTCCCTTCTTTACCACTCTCCTTCGAACAGACCAAAAGTCGACACACCTCCTTGTGGATCGACCAGTTTTTGCCACCGCTTCAACGCGGCCATGCAGTTACGGTTTAATATAAAACGAATCAATCAACCATTGTGTGGAAGAGTGTGGGTGTTCGAGATGTGTCACCTCCATGTATGGATCGTGACTTGATGTGATGGATTGATTGACTCATTGTAGAGTTGTAGGCCTAAGGGATCGCGGATCCCAATGTATGATGTTGTGCGGACACGCACCTGTCGTTGGGTGAGGTGACTACCGGCCTATATGGCTACGGAGGTCGCTGCCCTGCTTTTATAGCGGCGGAGTTGGTGTTTGCGGCTCGTGGAGCCTGATGACCTGCAGAATTCAGTCTGGACTCATCGAATGTTGTGCCGGACGTATTGTCGGACCACCGATCTTGTGCCGGTGATGCCGCCGATGTTGTTCCGGCGATGATGATTGATGGGCCGATGTTGTTCCGGCTATGTTTTCCTCAGCTGGGCACCTACTGAGATGATGATTGATGGACCGACCGAGCGATGGCTCCGTTGGTGTGGTTTCGACCACGAAGTTACAGATCTTTTTCTTATGGCGCGGACTTGGCGGATGCTCCTTGCCGAACCCCATGTTTAGTGTAGTCGCATGTGGGGAGCGTCATGTCTTGTTTCGCTAGACCGTATGTGCCTACGGTAGGTCTCCTTGGGAGACTCAATGATGATTGTCGGACTGATGTCCTGTGTTCCCTTCGGGGGAACTGTTTTCCTTACTGTTGATGACATGACATGCTACTAGTATGATATGTCCATTTGTACTACTGCATACATATAGGTGAGCTTGGCATACGGGGTTTGCTTCTGGAAACTCAGACATTGTTGTTGCGTGTTTTATATCATGACTGCAGTATGTTCAGTTGTGTGGTGATCAGCAGGCGCGCGCATCTTGGGATCAGATCCTCTCATTCGGACCACTGAGGTCGACATGATTACTTGTATCTTCCTTTGTTGTTTCTGATGTAATCATGTAGCTTTTTGACAAACTCTGATATAATATGGTGCACCGCTTGAATATTTTATGAGAAGTAATAGTCCCGTCTTTTGATTATTGGTCTCTGTTTTCTTGATGATAAATTTTAAAGTTTGTGTTGTTTCGGGATGTTACAATTTGGTATCAGAGCGGTCGATTCCTATGCGGTTCCCTTGTAGTAATAGGAGACATGCATTTTATCTTTTAGCATGCATTCATGGCTGAAGTTTGTGATTGTTTCTTTTGTCAGATGCCTCCTAGACGCGTGAGGAGTTCTCCGCGTGATCTCAGTGCCAATGACGCCACTGAGGGTGCCAACTGGGACAAGTTGGGCGAGTTTCTGGAGCGTCAGGCAGACCAGAATGTGCAGGGTGGGATGGGCGCTAAGCATGATCAGTTTATGCGTCAGCACCCACCGAGTTTTGATGGCAGGAGTGCTCTAGAGGTAGCAGAGGACTGGGTCTTCAAGATGCAGAAGATCTTCCGAACGATTGGAGTTGCACCTGAGAGGAGGGTGGATCTGGCGAACTATGTGTTTTGATGGCGAGGCAGCCAACTGGTGGAGGACCGCGTCCACGGTTATGTTTGAGGACC
This sequence comes from Triglochin maritima, assembly GCA_963682175.1. NCBI lineage: Eukaryota > Viridiplantae > Streptophyta > Magnoliopsida > Alismatales > Juncaginaceae > Triglochin > Triglochin maritima. Next base: position 20,121,856 of record OY821771.1, on the reverse strand, counting down.
GTGAGGACGTCAGTTAGGAGGAGCTTCTGGAGGTGTTTCATGAGCAGTACTTTGCCCAGCACGTCAGGAATCGGAAGAGGGAGGAGTTCATGTCGTTGGAGCAGAAGGAGATGAGTCTGGCGAGTTACATCAGCAGGTTCAACGCTTTGGAGTGTTACTGTCCAGAGATCTATGTGACCCTTGAGCAGCGAGCGAGGAAGTTCGTGAAGGGACTGAGGCAGCCGCTCCGATCATGTGTGATCAACAGTATGCCACACACCCTTGCAGACGCGATGAAGCATGCTACTATCATTGAGCAAGACCAGAGGGAGTGTCTTCAGGAGCCGAGGAAGGCACCAGTGCGCACCGGTAGCCGAGCAGTCTGCCGTGGAGCAGGAAACCCAGGCAAGAGGCCCAGATTTGATGGAGGAGGAGCACGTCAGTCTGGAGCGTGCACTTTCTGTGGGAGGTTTCACCCAGGTCAGGAGTGCTTCAGGCGCACTGGAGCTTGCATGGGGTGCGGGCAGTTGGGCCACTTCGTTCTGGAGTGCCCGACTCGGCAGGGTGAGCCTAGCAGGAGGTTTGGGCCACTAGTTGCAGGGAAGAGCGGAGGCAGCCGATCCGTTGTTTCACCAGGAAAAGGCAGGAAGACCGGGCTCCAACACTGTGGTGGAAGGTACACTTTCTGTTTCTGGTTCGGTTACGCGTGTGTTGTTTGATTGCGGCGCCACTCACTCCTTCATTTTGGAGAAGTTTGCTGGCGAGTTAGGTCAGACCCTTGTGCTGCTGACTGATTGTTTGGAGGTCAGCACACCCATGGGTGAGGTGGGCACTGTGGGGAGCTATTTCCCCGGCATCACAGTTGTTTCGGGAGACCATGATTTTCCGGCAGATCTGGTCTTGTTATCGATGGAGGACTTCGACGTCATACTGGGGATGGACTGGCTGTCACAGTACGACGTGTGACTCTTTTGCCGCGAGAAGAAGATCCTGATTCCGAGAGAGGACTTGCCAGATATTTTGATCAGAGGGACGAGGAGCAGAGGAGGTCGTCTGATCGTGTCTGCAGTTAAGGCACAGAAGCTGAGACAACAGGGATGCAGAGCGTTTGTGGCTACGCTGGTTATTCTAGATCCTGAGACGAGGAGGTTAGAGGACATAAAGGTAGTGCAAGAGTTCCCAGATGTGTTTGCATTACAGATTCCAACATTACCGCCGCACCGAGAGATCGAGTTTGGCATCAAGTTGGTAGCGGGTACGACACCTCATTCGTAGGCACCTTATCGGATGACACCTGCTGAGATTGACAGAGCTGAAGAAGCAGTTGCAGGAGTTGATGGATTCCGGGTTTATTCGACTGAGTCTTTCACCATGGGGAGCGCCTGTGATGTTCGTGAAGAAGAATGATGGGTCGTTGCGGATGTGCATCGACTATAGGATGCAGAATAAGGTTACCATTAGGAACCGGTACCCTTTGCCCAGGATTGATGACTTGTTTGATCAGTTGCAGGCGGCGACAGTGTTCTCGAAGATGGATCTGCGTTCGGGTTATCACCAGTTGCGGATCAGAGCGGCAGATGTTCAGAAGACATCCTTTAGGACGCGGGACGAGCACTACGAGTTCTTGGTGATGCCGTTTGGACTAACGAATGCACCTGCAACATTCATGGACCTGATGAATAGGACCTTTCAGCCGTACCTCGACAAATTTGTTGTTGTATTCGTGGATGACATCTTAGTGTACTCGCCTGACAGAGAGCAGCGAGAGCACCTGAGGATTGTGCTTAACATCCTGAGAGATCAACAACTCTATGCCAAGTACACGAAGTGCGAGTTTTGGTTAGACCAGGTGGCTTTTCTGTGGCATATTGTGTCAGCAGATGAGATTTCGGTGGATCCGACGAAGGTCGATGCCATGACTTAGTGGATGGCCCTGACGAACGTGACAGAGACCAGGAGCTTCGAAGGACTGGAAGGGTATTACAGACGGTTCATTCAGGATTTCTCCAGACTTGCTTCGCCGGTGACAACGTTGACGCAGAAGAGTGTCAAGCTTGTTTGGTCCCAGAAGTGCGAGGACAACTTTCAGGAGCTGAAGAGGCGACTGACGACAGCACCGATTCTGACTCTACCGATTAGCAGTGGAGACTATGTGATATACAATGATGAGTCAGGGATTGGCTTGGGATGTGTTCTAATGCAGCACGGGAAGGTGGTGGCGTACGCTTCGAGGCAACTGAAGGTACACGAGAAGAACTACCCTACTCATGATCTGGAGTTAGCAGCGGTGGTTCACGCGTTGAAGACCTGGCGGCACTATCTTTATGGCGAGCAATTCGAGGTGTTCTCGCAGAAGGAGCTAAATATGAGGCAGCGCAGATGACCCGAGTTCATTAAGGACTACAACTTTACCATCTCATATCATCCAGGGAAGGCGATTTCGGTTGCCGATGTGCTGAGTAGGAAGGTGGAGGTGTTAGTTGTGAGTTTGTGCATTCACGAGTGAAGGCTACTCGAGACATTGTCAGAGTGGAGGTCGTTCATAGAGGGCTTAGAGGGAGCAGCGATTGTAGGTGTTTGTGCACAGAACTGAATTCTCGGTCCTTTTTGGGATGCCAACTCTGTCCACGGAATCCTGTGTCCTCGCCTTGTGCGTGAGCCGGGAGGTGACGGTGGGCGCATTACGCGTGCCTGCCCAGGGACTGCCGTGTGGAAGAGTGTGGGTGTTCGAGACGTGTCACATCCGTGTGTGGATCGTGACTTGATGTGATGGATTGATGGACTCATTATAGAGTAGTAGGCCTGAGGGATCGTGGATCCCAATGTATGATGTTGTGCGGACACGCAACTGTCGCTGGGTTAGGTGACTACCGACCTATATGACTACGGAGGTTGCTGCCCTGCTTTTATAGCGGCGAAGTTGGTGTTTGCGGCTCGTGGAGCCTAATGACCTGACAGACTTTGGTCTGGACCCGTCGGATGTCGTGCCGGACGTATTGTTGGACCACCGATGTTGTGCTGGTGAAGCCGCCGATGTTGTTCCGGCGATGATGATTGATGGGCCAATGTTGTTCCGGCTATGTTTTCCTCAGCTGGGCACCTACTGCGATGATGATTGATGGACCGACCGAGCGACGACTCCGTTAGTGTGGTTTCGACCACGAAGTTACAGATCTGTTTCTTATGGCACGGACTTGGCGGATGCTCCTTGCCGAACCCCATGTTTAGTGTAGCCGCATGTGGGGAGCGTCACGTCTTGTTCCGCTAGACCGTATGTGCCTACGGTAGGTCTCCTTGGGAGACCCGATGATGATTGTCGGACTGATGACCGGTGCTACCCTTCGGGGGAACTGTTTTCCTTACTGTTGATGACATGACTTGCTACTAGTATGATAGGTCCATTTGTACTACTGCATGCATATAGGTGAGCTTGGCATAGGAGGTTTCCTTCTGGAAACTCAGACATTGTTGTTGCGTGTTTTATTTCACGACTGCAGTAGGTCCAGTTAGGTGGTGATCAGCAGACGCGCGCATCTTTGGATCAGATCCTCTCATGCGGACCACTGAGGTCGACATGATTACTTGTATCTTCCTTTGTTGTTTCTGATGTAATCATGTAGCTTTTTGACAAAACTCTGATGTAATATGGTACACCGCTTGAATGTTTTATGAGATGTAACAGTCCCGTCTTTTGATTATTGGCCTCTGTTGTCTTGATGATAAATTTTAAATTTCCGCTGTTTCAGGATGTTACAATATTGTTATTCGTAATTGATATGTAATCAAAGTTTATGTTTTATTTTCTTGATTTTACCTTCCAAAGTAACGAATAAGAAAGGAGAAGAAAAGGCGTTTGTGCTCTCGTGGGCACGTTCTTTCAAATATCAGTCTCTTATTTTTATGTTGATGGGAAGGAAGATTGTGTACATGTTTTGATGAAAATAATCCACAATGCAATCTAAGGAAAACAATCGAGGAACAAAAACAAACATTGGTAAAGGAGAGAGATTTTAAATTTAGTTAACTGTGATAACAATTGGAACGACGACTTGCTGCGACTAGCAATCGTGAACAACCGTGATACTTGAAGTCGCAGGGCTTTGATTGCATAAGCGACTAATTGTCTGACGACTATTATTTTTCCGTTTGTTTCAATGACTTAAAGTAGGTGCTTGAATTGTAAATCGTTATCCTCAAGTAAAATCCAATATATGTAGCACAATCAAACTAATATTATTTTACAAAAGTTGCCCCAACCAATGACATTATTAATCTTGACAAATTTGATTTTGGAAAAACAAACGTAATTTTTTAGCAAAATGTTAGCTCTAAAAAACCATTATCAATAGATACGCATATTGTGATTCTCATCTAGGATTAATAATGGATATGTTTATTCAGATGCAACGCTTTGAACATCCCACAACATGACACAAATAATTAACTAAGCTACTAATGTTACAAAAAACATTAACTTTATCTCTCTCTCAACTTCTTCCATTAAAAAATCATTGTCAAAAGTATACAATTATTCACAAAAGTATACAATCAAGCCATTGTCCTCTAGCCGCTGTTTGTCGCACGACTAGGGGATTCAATCATCGTCCCAATCGCACCCTATATTGATCAATTCAATGCATCAGTCCAGTTTTCGTGAGTCCCAAAAAAATTTGTTACCCTAATGGACTCAAGCGTAACAAAAATAAAATATAGGGAAGCAAACAAAGTCTCAGTCGCTCGAGCATCAATTCTTCTCAACTGAAAATGTTAAGTAACCCAAATATCCGTTTTTCTCTCATTCACCTCAAAGCTACCCAAAACTTAACATTTATCTTTCTCTATCAATTTATCATATAAAATGTCAACAATATCTAATAACCAACCATTAATGCATGACACATGACCCACTTTAAATTCACAAATGAGAAAAAAATTTAAAAAATACGAAAGACACCCACTTTTTCACCAAAATAGAACAAGTATTTTTGCTTCCGTGTCACTCAAAAACAATATAATTCCAAATCTATCATCACTCCATAGCCATTTATCCTAATGTGACTCTAAAACATGTCTAATACCCAAGGTATCACTATGTTTTCAGATTTGCCGCTCTGTTAATCATTTTCGTTAACCATGTTAGGGCTGAGCAAGCCTCGACCCAAATCGAATTTACAGATCGAATCGGGCCGATCGATCTGGATGGAACAAATTCCAATCTCCTCTTCTCCCTCCACCCATTATCACCCTCGACGACTAAATTGTAGGATCTAAATGGCCCTAGGTAAGGTCTAGAGGGGGTGAATAAACCAAATCAATGTAAATGCAAAACTGAAAGATAGAGTTAAGAAGTCGTAAATCACAAGTACACATAAATTTTAAAAAAAGGTTTGCCCCCCCAATCGGATCCTATTCATATCTTACAAGCCCGCTCGAACCAAGAGTCTCCTTGCATTTTCACTAACCGATCAAAGTCAGATCAAGCCTTTTACACCACAAGCACTCGGGCAATATTCCCCAATGCTTGAATCGTCTCCCAGAACCCGGGAGAATGCTCCACGTAGGAGCTACAACCTTGTTTGAGCAAATTGAGACTTTAACTGGGCATTTGAAAAGATTTGGCAATAAGAACGTCAAGTGGTAGAGTGTATTTGAATACTAAATGTGTGTAGGAATGGGTTTTACAAATCAAGAGTATGTTAGTGCTTTGGATTTGAAGAACGATGGTAATTAGGGTATAGAGCACTCATATTTATATGCTTAGACTAGATATAGCCGTTGGACGAAAGACAATGGAGTTGGTTAAGAAATCGAGAAATAGGTTCAACCGTGCAAAGAGAATATTCAATCGGGTGACTAACAATCGACTGTTACACATCTTTTGTTCGACCATTTGCTCAAAACTTAAGTGAATGGTGGAACAAAATAGTGTACATGTCGATCGAGTAGCGTTAGGCTTAGGAGGATTAAAATTTTGTCTAGCTAGCAGTAAAATGTTGGGTAAAAAATGATCAACCGATTTAGGTCTTGATGGAGAGTTTAAGTATAGACACTAAGTGATAGGTCAACCGTTGGAACACAAATGGTCCACCAAATTCAAGAAAAGTTATTGACCAATTTTTTGTCTGATTCATTCGACTGTTATTTGTGGACCGGTTAACCGAAAGTCTAAATAACTAATTTGGTAAAGGTGTGATTCTCAAAATAGCCGTTAGGGGAAAATGACGATAAAAGACTTGAAATGAAAATTTAAAAACTACGAATAGTCGGACGGAGTGGACAATATCGTCGATCATTCAGACAAATAAATTTCTGTTCCGAAAGGCCAAAGCAAATATATTGGTGGCCTACCCTTTTTGCACAAGTAAAAAGAAGTTGTTTTGAGTGATTTTCCTTGTTTGGTTTATGTGATCTATTAAAGTCCAAATGATATGAAATTTTGTCTGTGACTTCTATAGGTATCCGCAATTGTGTGTGTGGGAAGAAATCAACTCAAATGCTCAAGTTTGCAACATTTGCTAAGGACTTAAGAAAGCAAAAAATTGCATTCATTTTGTCTTCATTTCTTGATCGCTTTTTGCACGAGAGTGAGTTGACTTCTTCATTTCCAAACCTGAAACTCATTTCATCCATGTGTGAGTTTATATTTGATTAATGCATGCTGATAGGTTAGCCTAAATCATCAAAAGTACTACACGAGTAGCCAAAAGAACAACAATCTCCCGATTTTTTATGATGAAAAATCTATTCACTATATGAGTGTTAATCATGTTGAAATTGAAGCATAAACTCCCCCTATCGTAATGCATATCCCCTAATCATGTTGAAATTGAAGCATAAACTCCCCCTATTGTAATGCATATCCCCTAATCATGTGAACTCGCCCCTAACTACATGCATATGATCGTAAAAGTATGACACGATTTCGCATGATCAAAAATCTCAACATATGTTACTTCTCCCCTTAGGGGTTTTAATACTTCACATTTTGAGTGGCTACTCTTCCTACTTGAAGTGAGGCCTTGAAGCAAACACTAAAGTAGGAGAATGCTACTTGAATTGTGAGTCATTTTAATAAAAGTTTCTTTATTATGTTGTTTGTTTCATGTTGCTTGTTTTAATTTGTTTAATTTCATTTCATTAGTTTTAGTAGCTTAGTTAATATGCTTTCCTTGCTTAGTTTAATCATTAGTCTAATGAGTAGTGAGTAGATTCCATCCCCTTTGGGGGCTGGAGTAGATGTTCATACATGCAAATGAGAATGGAATGAATGTTTTATTTACAATGTGTTGATAAAATGAGAATGAGAATGAGAATGGAATGAATGTTTTATTTACAATGTGTTGAATGTATGCTTGCTTGTTTAGGATAGAATTTATAACTTGATGAGTTTTGCCACAATGATTAGACACCTCTCATGCTTGTTTAGGTTCTGAAATAAACAACTTGTATATGTAAATGTTAATCAACTAGGTTGGTGAATGGATTGATAGGTTTTGCCATAACATTTAGACACGCCCTATGCATGATAACACCACCTTTATTTGTACTTAAAGAATGTGTTCAACACCCACCTCTTTGCATGTGTGAACTCACTCCGGGTTTTCTATTTCTGAATTTCAGCACTTATTTAGCTATTAGTTTAGCTTGGTAGTTCATCGTTTATTGCTTTCGTTTGCATTTCGTCGTTGTAGTGTAGTGTAGCGTAGAGTAGGATAATCAAACTCTCTTCTCCATTTTTCGCCACTTGATTTCTGATAAACAAGAGGCTGCTCACCTCCCTGTGGACGACCCGTATTTGCCACGTCTTCACCGACGTCGTGCACTTGCAGTTTAATTAAAACGTTCAACAAGTTTTTGGCGCCGTTGCCGGGGAGGTGCCAGTCCGGACTCTTGTTTGGACGATTTGAGTGGATTTAATTTGTGTTTTGTAGTTTTGCTTTGTTTCAGGAGACTTGGAGTGGCCAGGGGAAGCAGCTGGAGAAATTGGGAGGCAACCTGGGCACTTTGGACCGCCAATCAGCGGTCTGAGACCGCCAATTGGCGGTCTGGTGAGTTCCGTTTGCCTTGTCCTTTCTTTGTGTTGTTACCATACTTGATTTAGGAATCTGGGACTCGATTTGGTATGTTCTGACTCTTAGATTGCTCCCAGAATAATAATCAAATCCCTTTAAGCAACTTGGACCCTAAAACCCAAAGCAAAAGATTAGGCATTCTTTCTTGTTTAGGTCATGCATAATGTATGTGACTTAGGCACGTAGATTGTTTTTTATTTTAGCTTTATTTTCAGTTGCTAAGTGCTAGCATGAGGTACGCACCTTCTACTCTCATTCATGCATTTCGTATGAACATGCATTAGTTAGTAGGAAGTGCATTGCAACAAGTGTGAGTTGAGTGTTTGTTTGGAGAGTTGATTGTTAGATTAGGACTCCAAAACGCTATTAAGGAGGGGCTATCCCTTACAAGATAAGGTGGGGAATTTCATCACCCTTTCCTTCACCCCAAAAACCACACTAATCAAGAGCCTAATTTTAAAATCAAGTAGACATTGGCCCTAAGGATTTCGGGCGCATTAGGAGAGTGATCTGGTCCTCTGTCGATAGTAGGAGAGACGAGATCTCCGGATCTTGACTCACTTGCTGGGCTTTGTGGTCCTCGTCGTAGGGAGGTGAGGCGTGTTGAGACCGTGTGACCTCGCAGTTAGGCGTCGTATAGCTGTAAGGACCTATAGCGACCTTAGGATTGCTTGAGCCGTGTTTGCTTGTGTGCTTCTACCTGTACCCATCTGTCGTAGCATAAGGACTTCTTCCCTTCTCTCCTGAGTCATTCTTTCTCTCTTGTGTTCCCCCGTCTTCTCCTCTACGCACATTCTTTGTTAAAAAAAAGTTTTGGCTTGTGTGTGTGCACCTTTGTGCATGCTTTCGTGGGCACGAGACGAGAGTGGCCGTTAGATGAGGCGTGTCGTCAACCCTGCTTCGGTAGTCGATTTCTCGACGCCTTCCTCCTCTCGTGTCGCACTCATTCCGGGTTCAATGGCTGCTCATTTCGGGGAGGAGGAGCAGTTGCTGGACCCACCTGTTCCACCTGTGCTTCATGTTGTGGCTCCCATACCTCTACGTGATCGATGCTACCCGAGCCGTACTGCTCTACCCTCATGCATCGTATTGCCAGAGGCAAATGGGAACCATTTTGTGGTTAAGCCTCAGTTTATTTCCATGCTCCCTCACTTCACTGGGAAGGTGACCCCTATATCTTTCTCAGGGAATTTGAGGAGGTCTGTGCTATGTTCAAGCTGCAACAACTTAGCACAGACGCCATCCATCTTAGGCTTGTCCCCTTTGCGCTGAAGGGTGATGCCAAGAAGTGGTTGTACAGCAACCAGGCGAATGCCTTTAGGACTTGGGATGAGTTTCAATCTGCATTCCTCAAGAAGTACTTTTCAAATCATCAGACTCAAAAATTGAGGAACGAAATCAATTCATTCTATCAACTTGAGACCGAGACATTTCATGCATATCTAGAGAGCTTCAAGGAGCTACTATCCTCATGCCCTCACCATGGCATTGAGTTGTGGTATATTTGTCAGATTGTTGATGAGGGTCTTCACATCCCGTCCCGAACGCTCCTTGAGTCCATGTGTCAAGGAGAGTTCTTAGGAAAGGATGAAAAGTAGGCATGGGCTTTCCTAGAAGACCTCGCTGAAAATCCATGCAATGGGAGAGTGTAAGGGAACCCCCAGCATCATCTAGCATAGGAGCGAGGATCGCAAATGCACACTCGACTAGATCGGGTGCCGCATTTGCTGCCGATACCACTATGGCCACCGAGGCGCGCATGGCCGCCTTAATGCGCCGTATGGATTTGATTGAGCTCCAAAACCAACACGGTGCACCTCACATGTCCACATCTGGTCAGGTTCCGTGTCTTTCATGTGGTAGGATATGTCATGTAGAAAGAGAGTGTGCGTCCATTCCTCCTGAGATGGAACATGTCAACGCCATCTATGACAGAGCTGGAAATGACCCATACTCATCATCTTATAATCCTGGATGGAGGAACCACCCCAATTTTTCATGGAACCAAAATAATACCCCGGGTGGTCCTTGAAACTCCTCTAGACCACCAAACCAACCACACCAATCTCCCATGCATGCATAATCTTATCAGCCACCCCAAGCTCCAATCACCAATCAATCGAGTTTCCTAAATTCCAATAATATGGAAACCCGATTCAATTCGCTTGAGAACTTGACTCGTGGACTTGAAAACTCAATGAAAATTTTTATGTCAACCACAAGTCAAGTTCTCACTTCAAATCAGCAGACCATCAAATCTCTAGAGCTTCAGATGGGCCAATTGGCTCAGTCTGTACATGAAAGAGAGAGAGGGTCTCTACCTAGCCAGCCTGAGGCTAACCCCCAAAGTTCAACAACCTCATTTTATTGATAAGTGCGAGGAAAAGAGAAGTTAGAATCAATATCATGTTTTTCACAAAACTTTTGGAAAAGTTAATTTTTGAATTCTCTTGCATGATCACTTCTAATCCTCAAAATGTAAGAATCATTTTCTTTTTAACATGTTTACAAAAAAACTTTAAAACGTTTGAATGTGTCAAATATGTTCGCAAGTAAGAGAACCCACGTAAAACGTGTAAAATCATCAACGATTACATATGCACACCTTTTGCCACCAAGACTAAAAGTTCTTGATGGCCAAAAGGTCCAAATGCAAAATTTCAAAAGGTTTTGAAGTACAACTAGTCGAGCACATGGGTCGGGTTGGGTCAAGTGACCCAACCCGAAATATTTGGGTTTCGAAAAACCTAACCCGAACCTGAACCGATTCGGGTTCAACCCAACCTTACCCAAAATTTTCGGGTTGGGTTGGGTATGTTCGGGTTGGACCCAAATCAATTAAGCATAATAAAATTTCACCTAAAAAATCAACATCAACATTGGATATATGTAATTTTAGAAGTGAGAGCAACCAAATTTTACCTAAGAAAGCCAACTTTAACACAAACAATAACAACAATCACCTTTGAACCAAACCAAACCAAAGTAAACCGAATCATAGATAAAAAGAAAGTTTAAAATAAATCAATATCTACAGCCAAGTTTACTAAAATAAAGCAATATCTACAACGAAGTTTACTAAAATAAAGCAAGGTTTACAGTCATTTGGTTGAAGTTAAATAAAATAAAACATGGTTTACAGTCATTTGGTTGAAGTTAACTAAAATAAAACAAGGTTTACAATCATTTACTTGTAAACATAAATCAAGAAAGCACACTGAAAAGGAACAGTTCAGCATCGAAATTGACACATAAAATTGCTAAACAGATAAACACAAACATAAATATAAATCCAAGACCACAAATGATCACATAAAACAAATGATCTCATCCACAATTAAAACAAAACAAACGCATGAGAAATCGAAAAGGAATAGAAATAGTTCGGCATCGAACTCAAATCCACAGCTGAATTTGCAAAAACAGATAAACAAAAACTCAAATCCAGAACTTTTAAAAAAAATCCAAAAGAAACAGAATGGGAGTGAGGGAACGTGAGGGCTGAGGGCTGACAGCGACGGCATGGTCAGCTGAGAGTGAGGTCATGAAGAGATCGGCTGCTGAGGGAGTGAGGGAACATGGTGAGGAGATCGGCTGCTGAGGGAGTGAGGGATTTGGTGTGTTACGGTTGGGAAGACGTGAGGTGCAGATCAACTAAGGGAATGAGGGAACAGTCAGGATACATTGGGGGAAATACATTAAAAAATGTTCTTCGGGTTCGGGTTGGAGTGGGTCAACCCGAACCCGACCCGAAAATTTGGTTTTCAGAATTTTCCAACCCAACCCATCCCAAACTCCTTCCCAACCCGACCTGACTAGTCGAGTTCGAGTCGGTTTTCGGGTTCAACCTAACCTATGTGCACCCCTACTTTCAACAATTATGGATTTGAAAGAACTTTGAAATTATTTTCCAAATTGACAAACACCATGTTTGTCTTTCTTGAAATCAAGTTTTGGAAGTCCTCTAACTAAGTCATATTTTGACAATTTGTGCAATTGACTCATACAAATATGTCCCAAATGTTTGTGCGACAACCATTGATGTAATTAAACAAGTTTCATGTGAGAATGATTTTATGCACTACATAGACATTACCTTGTCTAGTTCCTTTAAAGTGGTTTTAGAGATGTCATAGCAAATAGTTTAATAAAAACTAGATAGTTTTTATCCATAAGTTGACAAACACTCAGAACACTATGTTATAACCCATCTACTAAGAGAACATTTTCAATACATACATTTTCATGTCATACTAGAAGGATATTAGCTTTTCTTCTTCTTTTGTTCTTTCTCAGTCCTTGCAATTGAATTATAATAAGAAAATATTAAACAAGCGGTTATTTTTCTCCTTAATTATGATCACTCTTGTTTTCTCTTTTCTAACATTTTTGTTTACATATGGTTACATAAAGGAGATGGTTATCGAAATTTAAGATGGGTCAGCCACCTTCAGTAATTGGTGAATCATTTAATTAACTCTCTTGGTAGTGTTTCTTGGGTTGATATGTCAGATCGATTGTTCTCTTGAGTTGGTTGAAACGTGTACATTTCTCATTAGCTAATTTTGGTATGATAGAGTTTTTTTATTTACAAAGTAGAGAGAGTAGAAAGAGAATAGAAAGAGAAAAGTGAGAAGAAAGAGAAAAGAGAGGGAGAAGAGAGAATAAATAGAAAGTATAAAGAAGAGAGGAAGAGAATAGAGACGAGAGAGAGAAAAGAAGTCAGAGAAGAGAGAAAGTTAAGAAGAGAGAAAAAAAAGATAACAGAGAAAAGAAAATGTAAACAAAAGAAAGGGGATAGAGGGGATTAAGGAAATAAGTTGTTAGATTATATATGGTATAATTTTTAAATTTTATAATTAAAATATTATTTTTACTAATTCAGTTAACGTACGGAACAGTAACATAGTTAATGAAGATAACAAAGTGACATAACCAAAATTAGGGTTGTAAATTAGGGTTCGTGGGCGGTTATAGGGCCTTCCAATGACTCTACTTGGCTAATTAAATGGTTCGCGGTTCGGTTAGAAACTCGTTTACTTTTACCTCTTCCCATTACCCTACTCGTTTTATTTAATTGAATAGTTTTGGGCGGTTAAATGGTATAGTTAAAACTTAATAGATAGTAAAATCGATATAAGAATTAGATAAATGGTTAAATGTATAAAAACCTGTCAAATGGATAAACGGATTCCAACTAAACTTTTATAATACTTACGATATTTGACTTCAAACATCCATAAATTTATATCAAAACCTCCAAAAAATCATATTCTTTGAATTTTTGGGGTATCTTTGAAAATAATAACACAAAAATTATATGTATATAGTATATATAACAAAATATTATATATATTCATTATTTTTCGCTGTTAAACGATTAAACGGACGGGTACAATCATATACCCTTACCCAGCTATTTAATAAACGGTTATGATTTTCGCAACCTTTATCCGCCTATTAATTAAACGGTTATGATTTTTATAACCCGTGACCACACTTATCCATTCGGTTAAGGTGGAGAAACGGTTTTGACCCTACCCATTTACAACCCTACCGAAAATAGAATCATATTATGGATATTAGACATGGTTTTTGCACTAGAGGTTGAAGATGAAGATGAAGTTGAAGAATTATGTTTTTTGGAAGAGATTTTTTTTTGGCCTTGCAACTATATATGGCTATGTTCGGATATTCTATTTGGAGTCCCGGGATTCTTTAGAATCCGTTTTTTCTTAGGAGGAAATGTGTTTCTTGGTAACGCATGCTTGGGTTTAGTGTCTCCTCGTAATCAGAATACGTCTCTTCAAAGTGCAAATACCAATGTCGTCGTCAGACCCTCACCACCCCTAAAACATCTCCTTCAACGTTCCCTTTTTCTCTACCACCCCTCGCCCCTCATTCTCTTTCCCCGTTGCCCCTCTTCCTCATCCTCCAAACCCAAAAACCATCGCCATGGCCGTCATCAGTGACGCGAACCCACAGCCGGCTTGTTTACGCCCCTTCAATACCACATCACTAGTGCAGAAAAGTCCATATACGTCGTATATATAGTGTATAGACGTCGGATTTCGATGGTCCAAGTACCCGACGTCTATTTCCCCGTCGTCTATTCCTTGTTGTATAGACATCGGCTATATACGACCGATGTCTATACAGTGTATACACGTCGGCTATATACGACCGACGTCTATTATATGTTAATTAACAAAAAATACATTGGAACGTATATCGGGCATTCTGCACTCACATTAATCAAGCCCAATCTGCCCAAGTGCCAAACTTTTGACAAACAACCACGAATATCAAGCCCAACATGCGTATGTGCCCCAAGTCGTTCGCGTTCAGCAGTAAAGGAGTGGTGGAGTACATCAACCACACCAAAAAAAAATTCTCCGATGTGGGACTAAACTATTATACCAAATAGACGTCGGATATATACATTGACCGACGTCTATTCATACAGCATGACCTATAGACGTCGGTCATGCTATACATCCGACGTCTATACTTTGAAATAACAATAATTAATAAAAAAATACGTCCTATAGACGTCGGCTACCATATACAACCGACGTCTATACATGGGTTAATAGTAAAAAAAACGTTGCAACCATTTTAAGCCCAAGTGCCCCAAGTGCCAATCTTTTGACCATAAATATATATATGTATCTCACTTGCATTTTGTAGTGTGGTACCAAACTACCATTTAGAAGTAAAGGAGTGGTGGAGTACTTCAACTCCACCAATAAAAACATTTCGCCAATGTGGGACTAAACATGTCACCATACACACATGTGTACAACACAACACACATGTAATTGTAATTATTTTTAAATCCACATTATTCTTATACAAAATAATCCACATAAATTCTTACACGAAATATAAATCCTAAAAATTGCGTTATTTCTTATACAAAATAAATTCCAAAAAAATGAGTTAATTTTTACACGAAATAAATCCCAAAAAATTGCGTTATTTCTGATACAAAAGAAATCAACATAAATTCTTATACGAAATAAATCCAAAAAAATAAACAAAAAATATTTTCTTCTTTCAGGAGGTATAGACGTCGGTTATACTAAACAACCGACGTTTCTACGAATCTATAGACGTCGGATGTCCAAATATCCGACGTCTATACCTATAGACGTCGGTTGTTTGGACATCCGGCGTGTATTTGGTGACGTCTATCGAGCATTCTGCACTAGTGCATCTATTCTGGTATTTGAATTGAAAAAAACACAACATAATGCGTCATCTTACTGCCAACCATTCATTCAGATATATCAACAAAGGGCAAATAAACTTGTACTTAACAGAAGTCAAGATGATCCAAACAAATTAAATGGTTCATAACTTGGTTGGTATTTCATTCTGTTAAAAAAATAACGCTAACTAGAATTGGAGGATCTTGACATACACTGAAATGATCCTCCACGAAAAAGACGGTACCACATTAATTTCACCACAGTTGACCAAATTACGCATGGAAGGACATCAAATATTCAAATTAAGCATAAATTACTAAAGTAACCAAAGACGAAGCACATGGTTAGAGAGCTTTATGTTTTGGTAATAGATTTAAGCGGATAAGTCCCCAAAAAGATAACATTCGTAGTACTTTGATTTGCTTCGACCATGTTACTTAAAAATCGTCAACATGACAAAACGTAAGTAATCCTTAAATTCGAAATATGAAGAATGTAATTAATAAATAATTTAATTAGACAGCTAAAGAACCTGACGACATCTTCAAACCGGCAAGAAGATAAACAAATATGTTAGAAAGTTCTTCCAGCAGTACAACGGTTAGATAAATCTGAAAAATTACATAGGAAACACGGGTGGATCTACGTGAAGGCACGGGTGGGCAAGTGGTCATTCGCTAACTAGATAACATATTTATATATTCATTGGTTATATCTAGCACAAACGATGCGGAACCTTGTTGATTAGTATCATATCGTACATTGCATTCATGATATATCATTTATTTTACCCCAATTTTGTACTACTTGAGTGTTTGTTTGCAGTGTTTCAGATTTTATGCAATAAATAATAGAAAGGCAGAGAAACTTACCTATATGCAAGAAGAAGTGATTGATTCGGAAGCCTTGTGGACTTGTTTGTAATGTTTAAGAATTGAAATTAAAATGAGGAAGGACCCAATTGAAAACCCAGAGGGACCTAAGTGTAAAAAAAATTATGTTGGGTACAATTAATCGACCATAATGTCATGAACCTGATGAGTAATCAAACAATTAAAACCAACAGGGTTTGAACCAACAACTCCGGTTGCACCCCACGTGCTAAAATGTTACATTTAAGCTACTAGTGAAATTAGAGGTCGATTCGACCCAAATGATTCGCCACTAGCAGATTAAAATCAACTCGGGACTAGTTTTTGATTAGTTGTTGTTGTTTCATGTCACGTTTGTCAACTAGTTTAGATACCGTCAATTTCTTTCTCATCCCGGATTCTAGTATGGTGGGACCAACGACACACACAACTCCTCGTGTTACGATCCGTACTTATCACAACTTCACTGACGCCGTGCACTTGCGATATCAAAATGATAGAATCTCAATCACTTGTTGGTTTAGTGCATGTTGTTTTAACTTTGACGAGCATTTCAACCATATTCGATTCCCATAATGATATTTTCTATTCAGTTTTATTTTCCACAAATAAAAGAAGAACCTCTAGTAGGCTAATACCCCTTTCCAAATGTTCATAGATATAACCTAAGCATATTTCATGTTTCATTACCCTAGTATTACCCCTTTTATCATGTTTGAGGTATTCATTCAATTTTTTTTACTACAAATAACAAAAAAAATGTCATAAGACATTAACAAAAAAATGAGGGTTTATTAATCATTCTAATTTGAAAAACATCATTTTCGTTATATTACCCGTGTGTTTAAATTGATATTATGTTAATGGTGATAGGAATGATAACCATCTAATCACAAGCTAAATGCCCAACAAATATGGAATTAAAATAAGTAGGGATAGAGCAACCAAACAACAAATCGACTTCGACGATTTTTATAAAGGTTTGATCACAACCACCATGATCTAATCTTCTCCTCGAGTTCCGATCAATCCTTCAATCCCTACTCGAGTATCCATTAATCTCTTCGTTCTGGGTCCAAGATAAAACTTCTACAATTTGAGCCTTGCGAATACCCTCAAGTTGCTTGATTCACCACTCACAACCCGAGAGGGTGCTTCCTTGAAGCTTTACAACTTTGGTGATTCATGGATATGGAGTTAGAATCACTAACTAACACTCTAAACTTTAGCACACTTAGATATGATAAGTATTGATACACAAGTGGTGAAGTTTGGCTTTGAGTGTGGAAAATAAGCTTGAAAGTGTTCGATATTTGGACACAAAGGATAAGAGTATAAAGATGTCATGGTATCTAAAACTCACGTATCAACTCTTATTTATAAGGCTTCAAGCTCTAGTAATCGTTTTGGGAAAGTTGGTGAGATATTTACCAAAGAAAGAGATGATCTGTAACGCCCTCGATCTCGCGGGGTACGCCCGCTGGGAAAGACTATAAGTGTCGCGATCAGAGACCTCCTCGACGACCAAAGGAGTTACCAAAGAAAGACCAAACAAACGACTCGACAATACGTAGAGAGATCATACATGGATAGCTGACGAATGAAAGTAACTGAAGTAACTGAATATCCATATATGAAAGATTCATTACGAAACTCAAGTTTCAAAAGGAAATACATCAATAAAGCGGAAGAAAAAGATAACTGAAGACTCTGGTCGACGTGTCCCTCGTGTACAGACTTTTCAACACTCGTCGAGTCTGCCATATGGAAACCTAAGTACCTGCAAGCACCGCATCAACAAATGCGTAAGTTTTCTATAAAGAAAACCCAGTATGTCCCCGACCCAATCAGAGTTTTATAGAAGAATGCATGCAATTGTGCCAAACGGGTAATACCCACAGAAATCCCTCCAAGGGGACCAGAATACCAACCATGCTGGTCAGAAACAGAACAAATAAGCATCAAATACAACAGAAGGCTACGACTCCATACGCTGTGTCGGTCGGGCGCACCCAAACCCATTCCTCGAAAGGAACCAGAACACCAACCTCGCTTGTCCGAGGTGGTCACTCGACAGTGACCCACCGCTCGAGACAAAGCGGTGCGCCGGATAAGTGTCCCAATTCACGGCAAGTGACCTACATGGTGCCATCGTGAACTTGGGAACACCTACCCTGAGACAGAATGCCAACGCGCTTACCCAGGACTTATCTTACGCCTGACCTCCCAACGTGAAGGTCTTATGCGAATGGCCTCTGGAGCTAGAGGACCCACTCGTGGCCCGTTGGCCCAGAAAACAGAACGTGCCCATAATTATTAATCAGATTAAATGCAATGCAAGCTACTTAAGCATCTTAAATCTAATGCAACTACAATATACGAAACAAGCTCAAGGAGGAGTATCCAAATACCCTCCTAGCAACCCCGAACCAACTCAGAAATCAGATGTACCAATCAGGAACAAACGAAGCTCACAACAACAAACAAACATTACCGAATCGGTAAATCGATATAACAACTAATTTAGTCATCTACATGTCATGATAAGGACGTTATGAGGCATGAAATCTTAAGGGTCGAACACAAGCACAAAATAACACATCACATCAGTAACACATAGACTTGAAGGAAGCAATAGATTGATGCATTACATCAAGAAATATCGGAAACAACTCCACAACCATAGATAACATGTATCACCAACTTCAGAACATATATGCGATAATAATCAACATCTCAGGACATGATCAGACCTTACATGAGCATGAAATAACATATATATCAGTCGTGCAACATGGTGGAATATGCCTCATATATCAGCAGCCTAAACATATCTACAAAGATTACATATGCGTGCATTCTAATTCACAGGTTGCATTTAAATATAACGTGGTTAGCATATCACATGAATGCATCCAATTTCGTTCTTAAGTGCATGCATGGAATCAATATCAGAGACATAAACGAATTCAGATCATGAATACATCATATATGCTTCTGGAATAGAACCGATTCGAATAACAAATCCAAACAATTAATACACATCACCCAGCCGATTGCAACGATTAAGCTACATAAAATCCACGACTCACAGCCATGCAAGATGAGCCCTGACCCATCAAATCCACATGCATAGCGCACCCCTCCCAAGCCGGTCTGAGGTGGGAGAAACTCCGAGGAGGTCGGTCCAGCCAACCGGTCTATTGACCAAGCGAGAGTCGCGTGAGTGCACCAACTACAAGGTCAACGCACCCTAGTGTCCCTAGCTCAGACCAAGCAAGCCGACCCCAATGCCTCTCACCCCTAACCTCCCTAGGGTTCATCTCCACCGTCTCCTGACCCCAGCCACTAACTGGAGGAGCTGCACCAGCCACCCACCCCAAGGTTGGCGTCAAAAGAGTTGAGGATAGACCCTGGCCGATTGGATCATGTGTGCACCAGCCACACCTCGATAGATCCGGACTACCATCAGACTCGACCCAGGGAGAACCTCTTCACCTCTGGTCGGACCCCAATGAAGCTCGTCGGAGCTCCGGTGCACTTGGCTGTCCCCTAGCCATCTCCACCCAGCGCAGCTCCAAGCTAGCACTAGTGGAGAATTCAGTTGATGGTGCAACCGATTGCACAAACCACCAACATGGTGCTGGCCAGCCCTCCAGCCAACACCCCCCTCCCATAAACTCTTGAAGGGGTCAGGAGCATACCTGAGTTGCTGGAGAAGATCGCTGGAAGAACAGCCACAACCCACCTTCTACACGCCACACAATCTGCTGTCCTCCTCTTGCAACCTTGCCGGATTCTACTTCTTTGCCGGAGCTGCTGGCCACCAGGACGTTGGAGAAGATGAGGGAGGTCTGGAGGGTTGTGTGGGGAAAAGGAAAGAGATGGGGGACGGCTAGGGTTGAGGAGTGGTTTTTGTTTCAAGCCACCAAGAGAAAATGCAACAAATGAATGCCAATAATTCTCTTTCAAGACTTGCCAAAAACCATGCAATTCAAAAGTGTGCAAATAAAATCAGATCTCTTTCTACATGACTAGGATGCCACGTCACCCCCAGCACACTCAGCGCTACACATCACACCCCAAGGCAATAGCCGAATTTCACATGCAACCATCATCTGACCGACCCGATAGAGTAAATCAATTGCAACCTTGCCCGATGAGTCGCACCCGCCTACGAGCCACATTTGCTCACCCAAAAAGGAAACTTCTCCCTAAAGGAAACTTTTCCTCAAAGAAGAAACTTTCCTGGAAGTTGGATTTTTCCCCGAGAGAGAACCTTACCAAAAATCAAAATAAGCATACAAAACCTCAAGCATACAATGAAATAATGCACCAACAAGCATGAAGATGAAGAAGGACCTTATTCATTTAACAGGAGAGCGGGTCTAACATGATGTGACTTAAGCATGGGAAAAATCTACACACATTCGGTCGACCATTTGAAGAATAGTGGTCCAAAAATAAGAGTTGAATTGGTCAAAAATATGCTTTTGGTTGACCGAACAAAGGTCGGATAACCGATCACCGACACCTAGTAACTTTTGTTAAATTTCCTCTGATTTAATTTTGGTTGATTGAATTTGGTTCGGTTGGATGATTCAAAATAATAGCAAGAATTTAATCGACTATGTCAAATGAATTTCAGTTGTCCAGATCAAGAGTTTGACTTTTAGCGCCAATAATAGGAAATCAAATATCCGTTCTGAGTCCAACGGCTATATTGACACATGGAAAGTGTCGTTGCGCGCCAGAGGCCAAGATATAAATGGATGATGGATAGGATATCGGACATCTAAAATTTACAAGACAAATGGACTCCTAGAACAAAAGACAAGTATGACCGTTGGAGTAAAATTCAAAATTTGTCAAAGGGGATTTGGTCGTCCGATAGGCCATCATCGTTTGTTAGGGCGGCGGTCATTTGATCTGAATTGGGACATTGATGCATTGCATACATTGCATCATATGTCTTTCATTTAGATTACTTTTATATCAATAAATGCTACTAAGGTATGTGTTTAGTCTTATTTACAGAATACAGGGACCTGAATGCAAATTACCCACATCCCGAGCATAAACGCGTACAAAAGATTCGTTTCTATCATAAAGACCAAGTTCAAGTTTATCGGGTTTCAAATGGAAATGTATCCAAGCATAAAAGCATTCAAGACCTAATTACGAAAAGAACAAGGACTTAAGCACAAAAGTAGCCGGGGACTTAATTGCAAAAAGTCAAGGACCTAATTGCAAATCACGAGTAGCTTTTATTATTATGGAGAAAATATAAAGAAAAATCAATGTGGATCTCCAAATATATGAAGAAATTAATTTGGATCTCCAAAGATATGCAAGAATCAATCCAGACGCGCAAATGACATTGAAATCATACCATAAACACACAGGAAAAATCCGGGTCGATTCTGAGCCAAAAAGGGGGCGATTCCGCCGCACCTCAAGAGATTCGCCGCACCAAATTAGATTCATGCTCTAAAAATTTTACCGGTTGCGTGTTGACGCGTGTACTTTCTTATTTCATGCTTAGGTCCCTTGTATCGACTATAAATAGCCCCGAGAACGATGTTGTGAGGAGTTCTTCCTTTTGTTCCATAATTTAGCAATAAAATTCTGTTTCTTTTATTTTATGTTTTTAATTTTCTTTTCTTAGTTTCTCTAGGACCCCTTCTCCCTCCCTCCATCTATGAGTTTCTAACTCTTTCCAAAGGGTGGGGGTGACGGATTTAGGGTGATGAGAAGAGAAGATGTTATTATTTTAATTTCGTATTAGTATGTTTTGATTACTTGAGTTTATGTTAAATCATTTATCATGTAATGCTTTATAACTAATATGATTTATTATAAGTTTCTGAATTCTCTAATCTAAACCTTAAATCTAATCCTCCACCCAACGGAATTCACTTCTTTGTTCTTGCTTTAGTTTTAATTGTTTTTTGTTTCTTGCTTTAAATAACTAAAACCCAAAAATCTCAAAACCCATTTATTTCTTCTCTCTTTCTTTTCTCCAATCGAAATCACACTAATAACAAATCTCTCCCTCCTTGTGTTCGACCCGTATTTGTCACGTCTTCATTGACGCCGTGCACTTGCGGTATAAATTAAATTCTCATCAAGTTTTTGGCGCCGTTGCCGGGGAGGCGACGCAGATTTTGTTTTTTTTTGTTGATTTCGATTTTATCCTGTTTATCTTGTGCGCGATCTAAATATTTGGATTTGTGTTTCAGGAAACAACAGAGTGCGCGGAGAAATCCGGGCACATTTGGAGCTAAACGAGCGGCGAAATCGCCGCATATCAAGAGGAACCTGCGGCGGAATCGCCGCACAATTGAAGCATCTGGGCTTCAAATTTTTCTGGGGTTAGCACCATCTCTGAGTGGACGCGTAAAGCTACTGAAATTTCGAGAGCGGGCGGCGAACCCGACTGAGCATTGCTTAGGTAACCTTCGTTGCCTTTTTCCTCGTAATTTCTAGTTTCAGAAAATTTCCTTTTAGTAGAATTGCACGTGTTAAGCTTAAATTCCATAATTGGCAATATTTCAACTCTGACCTAAAATTCGCAAAATTAGAAAGACCTTAGTGCATGCATCATATAATGTTTTGTTTGCATTATTCTTGCTAAATTCTTGCAAATCAATTTCTGTTGAAGAGTGCTGGAGGCAAGGTACGTATCGCGGTTTTTAACGATTGCATTTAAGCATATAATTTAATTTGCATACAACCTTGCAATTGCCCCCATTAAAAAGACCATTGTTTGACTATCTTTGTTAGATCTAAGTTAAACTATCTTAAGGGCAACTCCGTAGGAAAAGATACGGTGGGGATTTCATCACCCTTCCGTGGCCCACAAATCACAATCCTAAAGTGTCACCCAAGCCTTAAAATTTAAAATCAATTAGACATTGGCCCCTAAGGACTCGGACTCAATTAAGGAGAAGAATTGGTTTGACTTGCTATGACCTGAAGCCGATCGAATTCAATTTGGTGTCTAGGAAGTGTTTTTGTGTTGACGAAAGTCTTCCAAGCGAAGTGGTTGTCTAATTGGCACCGACTCTGTCGGAAGCGCCCCCACTAGCTATACACTACCTGGCCAATTTGGTTTGATTAGTGAGGGAGGTGAATCAAGCGAATCAATTCGACTCAACCAGTTAGGAGTCGTCTAGATTTAAGTGACACTAGGTCTAGGATTGTTTGAACCGTGCTTTCTTAGGAAATTTCTGACCAACCCTCTTTTCTATCTTTAGAGTTAAGTTTCCTTTCTCATCTGAGTCTTCTTTCTCTTCTCACCTAAATTCTCTAGATTAGGATTCCTTTCTCATCTTGCCCCATTCTATTGTTTGTTTCCCTTTCGAAAAAAAAAACATAAAAAAAAAACGAAAATATAAAAAAAACAATTGTAATTAATTCTTGAAATTAAATTTGGAATTTAAATTTCGAATTTGAATTCAAAAATTGATTCAACCCGGTGCACTCAGATTTGGATTCGGGTCTTGAGTAATCGACTCTCACGAGTTCATCTAGATTCCAGTCTGGAACTTAATGGGTGAGAACGTAGTGGACCCGCCTGTTGCACAACCTATAACTCTGAGGGATCGATGCTATCCAGCGATGGCTGCTCAGCCATCGTGCATCGTTATGCCCACCATACCGGGTCGCGACTTCGAACTTAAGGCACAATACATGAGTATGTTGCCTAAGTTCACCTCTAGGGAAGATCCATATCTCTTCCTTAGAGAATTTGAGGAAATCTGCTCTCTTATGCAATACCAGCATATCCCTGAAGAGGCAGTGCGTCTGAAATTTGTGCCTCTGGCACTAAAAGACGACGCTTAGAAATGGCTATATAGTCTAGCCGAAAGATCTATTAGGAGTTGGGCTGAGTTTGTTCAAGTATTCCTGAAAAAATATTTTCCCAACCATAAGACTATGAGGATTAGGAATGAAATTGTTGCATTCGTTCAGTCTGAGAGCGAGCCGTTCTATTCCTATCTAGAAAGATTTAAGAGTGTACTGACCCAATGCCCTCATCATGGAATTCCAAGATGGCAATTATGCCAAATTATTTATGAGGGATTGACACCCACATCTAGAGTTATGGTAGAATCCGTAAGCCAAGGGAACTTTATGTCGAAAAATGAAAATGATGCCTGGACTTTCCTTGAGGATTTAGCCGAAAACAGTATGCAATGGGACAATGCTAGAACACCGCTTAACCCAAGTATTGGATCTAGAATAGCAAGCCAACCCAAACCAGGTGTCTTAGCTGTAGATGCCAATATAGCGGCTGAAGCAAAACTAGCTACCCTTATGCGCAGAATGGAAAGTCTAGAGCTACAAGCCCAAACCCGAGTGAATCAAGCATCGTCTATCCCCTGCTCTAGATGTGGTCAGACTGGTCATGTAATGGAGGATTGTGCGGACTGGGAACAAGTTAATGACATGTATAACCATGCTAGAAATGACCCCTACGCATCAACCTATAACTCTGGTTGGCGTAATAATTCCAATTTCTCATCAAACCAACAAGGTCAACCTCCTAGACAACAACCAAACCCGTATGTCCAAAATAATACATCTTCTGGGTTTAGTAACAATAACGATCATGAGGTTAGGTTGACAAGCTTGGAAAATTTGATGAAAACCTTTATACAAACAACCAACCAGACCTTCCAAAGGCTAGAGACACAAGTCAGTCAACTAGCACAAATAGTAGGTGAAAGAGAAAAGGGTCGGTTTCCAAGTCAACCTGAGGTGAACCCTAGATCTAATAATAATTCATATCAATCCTATCAAGCACCTTCAGGAAATAACAACCCTAGACCGGTTCAAATGGTTAATGAGGAAGGACCGTTCCAACAAATAAATGTTGTAGTATCATTACGGTCCGGAAGACAAGTTGATAACAATGTGGTAAATACTAGAACGTCTAATCAATCTAGCCATCAAGCAACCACATATGACTTAACCATTGAACCCGACGTCCAATCTGAAACGCCCAACCCACCTACTCAACCTGAAACTATAGCTCAACCTGAACCTGAGCGAGTCTATGTTCCTAAAGCCCCATTCCCCAATAGACTCAAAAAGAACTCAAGTGCACAAATGGAGAAAATCTTAGAAGTATTTAAGCAAGTTAAGGTGAACATTCCACTCCTAGATATGATTCAACAAATACCTGCTTATGCTAAATTCTTAAAAGATCTGTGCACTAAAAAGAGAAAAACAAACATACCAAAGAAAGCATTCTTAACTGCAAATATAAGCTCAATTCTGTCAAACTCATCTCCTATAAAATATAAGGATCCTGGGTGTCCCACAATTTCATGTGCAATAGGAGATACTTATATCAACAAAGCCCTTCTAGACCTTGGTGCTAGTGTTAACCTACTCCCATTCTCCGTCTACGAGCAACTCAACCTTGGTCCATTAAAACCCTCTAAGACAACCCTTCAATTTGCTGATTGCTCTACTAAGAAACCAAGAGGTATAGTCGAGGACGTTTTGATCAAGGTGGGTGACTTCATTTACCCAGTGGATTTTGTCGTACTAGATACCGCACCTGTTGTAGATCCTAAGAGACAAATCCCTGTAATACTAGGCAGACCCTTTTTATCCACTTCTGAAGCTTTGATAAATTGCCGAAATGGGCTCATGCAACTATCTTTTGGGAACTTAAAAGCTGAATTTAATATCTTTCATGTGGATAATGAACCAGAAATAGTATGCAATCAAAGTGATGTTGTGATGAGATCACGTATCTATAAGATTTCTGAATCAAATAAATCATCACAAAATCAAAAAGAAAGTGAGAAAAGGGGGAGTAATTCATCTACCCACCCACCATCACTCGAGCAAATAAGAGAACCAATTTATGTGAGGGGTGTGGAACCTGTGACTCAGGACTCTCATTGCAACATGGGGAACAATTCAACTGGATACATGCACCAATATGGTGTCATTCAATCCAGTTCTGACTATGGTTGACTTTGAGCAAATTCCATCCTCCCACCGCAGTTCACCAAGGTAATAAGTGCATTTGCTTTATATTTGCATACATTGAGGACAATGCATGATTTAGGTGTGGGGGGGTGTTTATGTATATATTTATTTATATATCTGTCTTTTATTTCTAAATAAAAAATAAAAAAAATATATCAATGTTTCATGACATAGCTTAAGATTGAACTATCAAAACCCGTGTACAAATTGCATTGAGTTTTTGTTCCTTATTATATAGTTCTGCTTGTAGAAATTATGACATAAATCTAAGTTCCAAAGAAATAACTCATTACCCTTTAAGACATGCATGCACTTAAATTGGATGAATCAAATCTTTGAAGTGGTTGATAAAAAGCAGAAGTTGAGGAAAATATACCGGGAAGTGTGGACTTCTAATAACAATTAAGCCTTGAAAAAAAAATAAAGGAATAAAGTGAGGAAAGCATATTCTGCAAAATGATTACAAAAACCCAAGCCTTCGAGTCACTGGTCCGTAGGGGTATCTTGAAACCCAGTAACTTGAGTCTACCAGCTCGGGATTATCGACCAAACTCGCTACACGAATGCCAAAAAGGGTAAAAGTGTCAAAAAGCAAATGTGTTGAATCACGGAAGAAAAGAAAAAAATAAAAATACTCAAGGCCCAAAGCTAAAAGAATGATCCATGCCATGGTTGATCCGAATGATACTTCACCACCAGAGGAGGCGTGCAAAATAATTTAAGTGATATCATGTGTAGAAGGGTTAGTGGTGCGAATGTTGGAGGAACAAAGACCAAGTCATATTTTTAATGAGTTAGATTTACATAATGAGCATGCAAGAATTCTCAGTGAGATGTATAAGGTTGAGGTAGGGATATTGAGAACTATTAATGAAATGTTGATTTAGGATTTTGTGGGTATATCCGCTGAAAACCCTCAGGAGACAACACTCCTCCTCCTTGGCAACAAAGAGGTTTAACGGCTTGTTGCACATGCTAAGTGCAACCGTGATTCCTACGAAAGTGAGTTAGGATTTCCCTGTTTTCATTTCTCTTATGTTCTGTTTTGCTAGGGACTAGCAAAATCTAGGTGTGGGGGTATTTGATGCATTGCATACATTGCATCATATGTCTTTCATTTAGATTACTTTTATATCAATAAATGCTACTAAGGTATGTGTTTAGTCTTATTTACAGAATACAGGGACCTGAATGCAAATTACCCACATCCCGAGCATAAACGCGTACAAAAGATTCGTTTCTATCATAAAGACCAAGTTCAAGTTTATCGGGTTTCAAATGGAAATGTATCCAAGCATAAAAGCATTCAAGACCTAATTACGAAAAGAACAAGGACTTAAGCACAAAAGTAGTCGGGGACTTAATTGCAAAAAGTCAAGGACCTAATTGCAAATCACGAGTAGCTTTTATTATTATGGAGAAAATATAAAGAAAAATCAATGTGGATCTCCAAATATATGAAGAAATTAATTCGGATCTCCAAAGATATGCAAGAATCAATCCAGACGCGCAAATGACATTGAAATCATACCATAAACACACAGGAAAAATCCGGGTCGATTCTGAGCCAAAAAGGTGGCGATTCCGCCGCATCTCAAGAGCAAATTGCGGCGAATCCGCCGCACCAAATTAGATTCATGCTCTAAAAATTTTACCGGTTGCGTGTTGACGCGTGTACTTTCTTATTTCATGCTTAGGTCCCTTGTATCGACTATAAATAGCCCCGAGAACGATGTTGTGAGGAGTTCTTCCTTTTGTTCCATAATTTAGCAATAAAATTCTGTTTCTTTTATTTTATGTTTTTAATTTTCTTTTCTTAGTTTCTCTAGGACCCCTTCTCCCTCCCTCCATCTATGAGTTTCTAACTCTTTCCAAAGGGTGGGGGTGACGGATTTAGGGTGATGAGAAGAGAAGATGTTATTATTTTAATTTCGTATTAGTATGTTTTGATTACTTGAGTTTATGTTAAATCATTTATCATGTAATGCTTTATAACTAATATGATTTATTATAAGTTTCTGAATTCTCTAATCTAAACCTTAAATCTAATCCTCCACCCAACGGAATTCACTTCTTTGTTCTTGCTTTAGTTTTAATTGTTTTTTGTTTCTTGCTTTAAATAACTAAAACCCAAAAATCTCAAAACCCATTTATTTCTTCTCTCTTTCTTTTCTCCAATCGAAATCACACTAATAACAAATCTCTCCCTCCTTGTGTTCGACCCGTATTTGCCACGTCTTCATTGACGTCGTGCACTTGCGGTATAAATTAAATTCTCATCAGACATAATCCTAATACTCAAGTTTATATATGATCGTATGGACTCAATAAATAGAAAAATAGAAGTGTTGGTCCAAAGCTTTGTTAAATCTTGAGCCTTTGTCCTGATGCTTCTTCTCTTAATAGTTTTGATCAACCTATAAATATGTTTGCACATATACAAGTATATATGGAATGCATATAATCGTGTTTGTCCACTTTGATTGACTAGGTTGATTGACTAATATTAGTTTGATTAATCATCAAAATAAACATAAACTAATGCCTAAAAGCCAACAATCTCCCTATTTTTTTAGGGAAAAATATATCTTAATGCTTGAGATTAAATTTAATTTCCCCCCTTTCTATATGATTTCTCCCCCTTCATATATGTGAACTATGCATATATATAATGTTGGATTTCGTCCCATGCTTATTTGTATATTTTTATATACGCGAGCAAGATTGTTTTCATATTTTTCAACAATTTTATGTATAAGACTTCCTAATTATATTTGAATACATATATATAGAATACTATATAATGTCAATATATATATAAAATTAATATCACATTATAATATTGATTCCTAATTACGGTATGGGTTAATTGGGTGATTACTTAATATTGCTCTAATTAGGATTAATAGTTCCCAAGAGGCTAA
This sequence comes from Triglochin maritima, assembly GCA_963682175.1. Lineage (NCBI taxonomy): Eukaryota > Viridiplantae > Streptophyta > Magnoliopsida > Alismatales > Juncaginaceae > Triglochin > Triglochin maritima. The sequence continues at coordinate 20,092,781 of OY821771.1, read as the reverse complement.
ACACAAAAAACATTTCCCTTAAGTTTTGGGTTGCCAAATCCAAAACCAAAAGTGCACCCCTTGACAATGTATTGATCCTACATAAATAGAAGAGATTTCGAAATCTAGAGTGTTGGGCAATTTATTATTTTTGGATGTATCTTGACCATACTTTATGAGATTCCATAACTATTTGCAATGTGTCACATTTTTCACAGCATGGAAGAGGATTTGCCAGTTGTAGATGGTGCTTTTGGTCCAGTTGCTCGTACCACAACAAGTCATGTTTCGAGTTCTACACTGATCAGCAACGAGACACCTGTTGGAAGTGCAAATGTCTATGTTGATGTTGTGGAAGAGTCCAATAAGGATGCAAAGCGACAAAAAAGATTTACTTCGGAAGTTTGGATAAATTACAAAAGAGAAAGGTTGAACGATGCTTCTATCAAAGCCACACACAATTATTGTCAAAAGGTATTTGATGGTGCAAGATCCAAAGGTACTACCCATCTCAAAAATCATCAAAAATGTTGCATGCGTAGACCAAGATCAGACATAAGGCAACAACTTCTTAGTAAATCATCCTCTAAATTGGTGGTTCATAAGTATGATCCTAAAGTAGAAAGAGAATATTTTGCTGAAATGATCATGAAGGTGGATTTGCCTTTTGTATTGTGCGAGAATGACTACTTTAGAAGGTTGGTTTGTTATGTTGAACCTTCATATAAGTGTCGTTCAAGGAATACAGTTAGAAAGGATTGTCTTGATGTTTATGGGCAATGGAAGGAAAAACTTTATAAAGCTCTTGATGGGAATACTAGTAGAGTCACCTTCACCACTCATTTGTGGACACCCAAGCACCAAACTCGTGGATACTGTTGTGTTACATGTCACTATATTGATGATAAATGGGTATTGCACAAGAAAATCATTGCCTTTCAGGACATTAACACACCACACACTAGTGATGTCTTAGCTGATTGGCTTAAAAATCAAATCATGGATTGGAACTTGGATAAAAAGTTGATTAACATTGTTGTGGATAATGCTAGTAATAATGAACCATTGGTGAACACTATGAAGACTGTAGGATTTCATGTTTAATTACACATATATATTTTCGGAATTTTATGCGTAATAAGGATCAATTACAATTTTCTATGATTTATTTCATGCATGCATTGGTTTGTTTCAATAACTAGTTTTAAAACTTTTATTAAAACAAACATGGGACTCCGAAATTCATACCTAGAAGTTCTCTAAAACTTCTTGAAGTTTCGGAGACGTTGAGCATGCTTGTTGCTGCGCCGGATGCCTCCGAGATTTTACCAAACTCTAAACAAGATTGGAGAGAGAAGAGCTAGCCTCTCAATCTCCAATAGGGTTTAGAATCTAATTACTAACCCCTCCTTAGTTCCCTTGAGAAGATGATCTCTCAAAACTAAAACTAATCTTAAGAATTAAGGAAATTTCGTGGAGAATTATGGAGAGAGATTTTTGCATGAGAAAAATAATGGATTGATTAATGAGGTAATTAGATAAACTTGTATTTATAAGTTCTCTCCAAATTACCTATTCATGTGCAACCTCTTGCCCATGATTTCATGCAAACTTCCATCTAACCATCCATTATTTACTAATAAATAATCTTAGCCACGAATTAAATCAATTATGGAACAATTCCATGCATGATCTAATTAATTCTTAAATTAATTCTGCATATAACCGTCTGGACCGGTCGACCGTTTGAAGGTTAGGTCGACCGCTCGAACCAAGTTTCGGTCGACCGTTCGACATTCGGTCGACCGCTCACAACATAAAAATATTTCATCGCAATGTTCGGTCGACCGTTCCGAACAGACAAAAATTCCCTGTTATCGGTCGAGACATGTCAGGTCGACCGTGCCCGATCGGTCGACCGTTTACTGCTAACCGATCGACTGTTTGAGCACTGTTCTGCAGACTTGTCAAATTTCGGTTTAACCCCTACAAAATTTGTCATTTCGGGATTAGTAGTAAATTCACAACTTATGTAACATATTATCCTATGTAATGATTAATCATTACACCCCATAATATTTACATTACATTTGAATTTAATTTAGATTCTAATTATGTTATTAATCACAACATAATTTTGCTTTTGCTTGTTCACCCCATGTGTCATATTTTCTACATGAAACCTGACACATCTTATGAACTCAAAATCCCCATTTCTTGTTTCCCAGTTTTGTGGTGTGACTTATGGGAGGATCTAAACTAAGTTGGCAGTGATATTAAGAGCTTAATATCACAAGCTATAAGCGGTATCTAGCTACACATTATAGCTCCCAATTAGTTAGATGTCTTAATTCCACTTGAACCAAAACCCGATCCAGTTAGTGATGGAGTGCACCACTTGTGTCCGTCCCTTGCCTCATGATATTAAGAATACAAACAAAGTAGTATTGTGTCATCTTTGTTTTAGTATACATTTCTTGATCTCTTTAAGCTAGTTACAAATATGTGACTTAACTCAAATCACATTGTGCACATTATAACTTTGCTTTATCAAGGGGCCCACTAATATCATCACTCAATTAAGAGGGGCAATGATAATCTTTTGACTAACTATCTTCTCCAACGAAAGTCATACTTAACCAACTAATGACTTTACACTACACTCATCGATAGCTTAAGACACTAGTCTAATTAAGTACTCCTTAAGCGATCGGATATAAGTCTCATATCAAAGGACCAAGGACACAGTAAAATATTAATGACACAGAAACACATTTCTATAATATTTTACTTGTTAGGTCAATTCGGTATACAAAAGTACTATTTTCCTCTTTTGTGTACCCGTGTTGTCACTCACTTGTAGAGATACAATGATCTATGATCAACACGACAATCTTAACTCGGTAATTAATGTCCCATGTTAATTACCATGATTGCGAATATCTTTTGTTTTATGTAAACCAATATCTTTTAGATCCCTACGGTTAAGGACCAAGAGCCTCTTCCTTAACACTTCTAAAAGACGAATAGCATAAACAAGGAACAAAATGATTTCTCATTCAATTCATAATAATTGACATTCAAAAGTAAAACTTTTAGAACACATTCCCTTCAAAGACATGGTTGAATGGAAAGAATGCACTTCCTCTCAAGGGTGAGTTATTTCATACTCGTTGCACTGCTCACATCCTTAATTTGATTCTAAAGAATGGGTTGCAAGTTATTAGTCCTTTGTTGGAGAAGATTCGTAAAAGTGTGAAGTATGTTAATTCTTCTGTACGTAGGGCAAATAAGTTTAGGGTTGCATTGAGTCAAACTCGGTTGACTGGGAAAAAGGGTGTGTCTTATGATGTTGATACTATATGGAACTCATCTAATGCTTGATAGTGCTTTGGATGTCCAGGATGCATTTGACCATTTAACAGAATTGGATGATCAATATAAGTTGTTGCCAACACCAGAGGAGTGGGAGATGGGTAGAAATATACGAGATTGTTTGAAGCTCTTTACTTATGGCAGACCTGCCCCAGGGCGGTCGGCCGTGACCAATGGTGCTGACAACCACCACCACCCTGTGGTGGCAAGGCTCGCATGGCCGCACATGGTTGTGCACCTCCGGTACGATTCCGACCAGCCTGCAAGCGGTGCCAACCCGCGTACGCCACTCTGGCCAGCCCCCTCGGCGCCTCCTCACACCTTCCCGACCTCCTACACTCTAAACTAGGGTGGATTGCATACCTATATGAGGAGAAAATCGGAGAAGAGGAAGATCTCCCCTCCGCACCTACGCGGTTGCCAGATCCCCTCGTAGTCGGGGTCGTCGTCGCCGGAGTCGCTGCGAGAATAACAAGAGGGTGAGGGAGGGATGGGTTTGGGTTAGGGATTGGGGAAAAACTGTGAGAGTTGGGTTTGGGTTTTGGGTTCTTATATGAGGATATATAGGATATGCTAGTAGTAACACTCAGTTTGTATCAAGTGCAACAAAATATGAACTTGAGATGTATTTGGAGGAGCCTTTACTCTCGTCAACAAATAATGAGTTGTCATTTGATATCTTGAATTGGTGGAGTCAGCATGATGCTAGGTTTCCAACACTTGCAAAAATGGCTAGTGACATATTTGTCAATCCCGGTATCAACAGTTGCTTCAGAATCTGCATTCTATTGTGCTCGTACAGTCATTGATGACACTCGTTCTCAGTTAGGAAGATATGTTGTATAGGCATTGGTTTCCACAAAGCATTGGTTGCCACCTTTAATCATGAGTATGTATTATTACTTAGTTGATGTTACTTTTAAATTTCTATGGTTTAATTTTATTATGATAATGAACTTATTTGTGTTGTTTAGATTCAAGTGAAGCTGAAAAAGATCAAGAGTTAGAGAGTTAGATTTCTAAATTTCAGAAGAAAACCCTGGTTTACCTAGAAAGGTAGTTTTAGAATTTTATTTTTATTTATTGAATACTTAGTAACAATATATTCATATAATAAATTGTCATTTTTCGAACTTTTCTCTCTCTTTACATGTAGGTATCAAATGTGACTTGTATGCTACCACGGAGATGATGTTTCATGTTGGAATAATTACTTTGCTAGTTTGTTTGTTGCTTAATTGTTTGTTATGTGGATCTTGTGTGTTTTCATATGTTGTTTGTATTGTTCTAATGTTTGTAATTTACGCTTGTTTTACTTTGTAACTTGTATGTATTGTTGTTAGATTTCCAGATCAAACCTTGGAATTATGGAATTTAAGCAAATTTAAGGTTTTGATTATTATTATTATTATCTTAAAGCAGGGATTCGGATACGGATTTTCGAACCCGGGAGTTATCGTTTGGATACGGATTTTTGAATTTGGATATTTGTTCGGATACAGATTTTTAAATACGGATGTTATTGTTCGGATACGGATAATATCCATATTCGATCTGGATCCGCCAGATATTGATTCGGATGTACTTAAAAAGATCTTATCTGATACGGATCCGGATGTCAAAAAAAATTCCCGGATTTGGATACGGATGTTGGCAGATCCGATCCGTATTCAATCCGTTGACACCCCTAATTCAAGCATAGGGCACGAAATCCTATAGTGGTATCAGAGTTTTTTGTTCATAATTTCAATAATTAGGCTTTTAATAAGGTTTAGTTTGTTATCTCTAATTAACTAATTCATTAATTTTTCCCTTTTGAGTCCGTTTGATTTTTTATGGATGCATCGAATTGTAGTCATGGATTTGTTTGTTTCTAATTATTTTCCTACATTAGTTTGTTATGTTAGAATATATGTTAGCCATTAAGATCATTGGGATAATTTTGTTCTTTTAGGTGAAACAAAGAAAATCGGGAAAGTGTGACTGTTTTGTCAATTTTGATTCTAATTTTTCTTGTAAGAGTTTTAATTATTTTGAAACATGTCATATGATTGTTAGAATCAAGTTTAGACTTGTATCTAATTTTGCAAAAAAAAATTTATTACAAATGATTATTTTACTTGGAATTGACAAAAGTAAAGGGAGCAAATAAGTTTGTTTTCCTTGAAGTTTTGTTTTGGGAATTTAGATAAACTTTGATTCAAATATTTTATATCTTGAACTATGGACGCTTGAATCATTTTAAAGGATTTCAAATGATTTTGAATTATTTAATTGAGAGATGAAGGATCAACTAACTAGTGAAAAATAGCATAGGTACATATTGTTGGAGTTGTTCAGTTTTGAAGGAATAAGTGAGTTTATATGTTCCATCGAAGCCATATGTGAATGTATGATATGTATATCATTATTCTTAGCAATTAATAATAGGGGCTTATGTATATGTAAAAGTCGTTTATCTATATGCATGCATATGAGAGGACTTCACATAGGAGTTGCACTAGCCAATTTAATTCAATAGTGAGATGCATGTTTAAATATTGTGCAATATTTACATTCATGGCGCAAGAAGAAGCGAAGACCAAGCACGCGGGAGCATAGAAACTCACACCAATGTGTGAATGTATTTATTTTATGTTTATGTGCTTGGCTTGTATGTGATTGAATGATTGAATGTTTAGGATATGTATGAATGAATGCATACATAACTATCTAAATTCAGGTATCACATATAAATTTTTTAACTGTCCAAACTAAAAATTAAGAAGACATTTCTTTCTTATTTCATCCACTAGAAGCCATCGATCAATGTATATTCTGCTCGCCCTTAGCAGGAGATATTTTCCTTAATCTTTGGAAATAGTGGGAGATATTAGGATATACATTGTTGTGCCATCAATAAATACATAAAGTGAGTTTCACCCTTATTGAACGCCAAGTGTATTTGTTTATGGATACAATGGACAATTGAATCTCGTATCAAATGAAATAAGTTTTCCTAATGGAACTAGGAGCCCTCGCTCGGTTTTGTGAAAGTAAGTTTTTCTTAGGAGGATGAAAAAAATCCCTCTTAATTAAAATGACAAGAATCATAAGAGTTTAATAAATGCAAAAGTTTGCAAAATCTCAAAATATTTATGATTAGAAAATCTTTCTTACCTTGAATTTATGACGTATTCGATAGCCCTTAGCTAGCTTATGTTATAAATGATAGGATCTTAAATTACTGTATTTATGGACATATTAATTTATTTGCAGCATAATTTTTATAAACATAAAATTGACATGAAAACCCTTATGAATTATTTTGTAGAAATGTCGAACATTCACTAGTGCAGAAAAGCCCATATACGTCGGATATACAGTGGTATAGACGTCGGATTTCAGCGGTCCAAGTACCCGACATATATTTCCCTGTCGCTGATGCCCTGTTGTACAGACGTCGGCTATATACGGCCGACGTCTATTATACGTTTAATTAACCCAAAAAATACATTACAACCTATATCAGTGGTTCAACACTCACATTAATCAATCCCAAGATGCCCAAGTGACCCAAGTGCCGATATTTTGATCAATAATTACGAACATCAATCCCAATATGCCCAGGTGCCCAAACTTGTTCCGGTTCAGCAGTAAATGAGTGGTGGAGTAAATCAACCACACCAACAAAAACAAAATCTCCGATGTGGATTAAACTGTTATGACCTATCGACGTCGACCATATAGGGGTGATCGATGTCTATGCATACATTACGACAAATAGACGTCGACGATCCTATCAAACTGACGTCTATACTTTAAAATAATTAAAAAAAACATTGCGGCCTATATACGCCGGCTACCATGTAAAACCAACGTCTAAACCTTCCAATAATAATAATAACACATTGCAACCATCTTAAGCCCAAGTTCCAATCTTTTGACCATTATTATATATATATATATATATATATATATATATATATATATCACTTGCATTTTGTAGTGTGGTACCCAACTCCCATTTAAAAATAAAGGAGTGGTGGAGTACATCAACTCCACCAACAAAAAATTTCTCCAATGTGGGACTAAACTTCAACACACATGGCCATAAACACACATAAGTATATCAACACACATGGAATATTTACATTGATGTAACTATTTTTCAATCAATCAACATAATTCATATTACTTTCTACGAAGTACAAAATTTCATAAATTCTTCTACAAAATAAATTCACATAAATTCTTATACCAAATAAATTGCAAAAAATAAACAAAACATATTTTTCTTATTTCCTGAGGTATAGACGTCAGTTATACTTCAAAAACCGACGTTTATACAAACCAATAGACGTCAGATGTTTGAATATCCAACGTCTATACCTATAGACGTTAGATGTTTATATATCCGACGTCTATTGTGCATTCTGCCCTAGTGATTCAACCTATTGTGTGATCTATGATTCAAAAACATTCATTGGTAAATGATTGCTCCAACTTCAAAAGCTGGCAGATCAAGCTTACCATCGTGTTGATGTTTGAAAAACTATCTCACATTTTGGATGGTGAAATCCCAAAATTAAGTGAGAAGACAATCGATGATGAGAAGGAGGCTGTAACAAAGTGGGAAGACCAAGAGAACCAAGTTCACAGTCTCATGCTTGCCTCCATGGGTGACTCGCTTCAAGCAAAATACTTGGATTCAAAACCCAAGAAGACAGTGGAAGCTCGCACAAAGATGTTTATGGATAGCTCTAGGAAAGAGCATTATAAGACCACCATAGCACTCACAAGGTGCCACATGGGGAGGGAACATTTGTGTCCATGTATTTTCTCACAATGCAAGGATACCTTGAGAAGTTAGAAAAACGCTCTTCCCTGATGCCCAATGAAGTTGCAAAAGAACTGATTCTTGGCTCTCTAGCCCCGTCCTACAAGGACTTTATCATGCACTACCATGTGCATAAGAATTGAGTGAGTCTTGAGGAGCTTAATAACGCCCTCAAAACTGTTGAAGTCGATATGGGCAAAGGCAGGGACAAGAATGTTCTAGCCATCCTTGGTGGAAGTAGAAAGATCGCCAAGAGTAAGGGAAAGGCAAAGTAACCAAAAATACGCCAATCAAAGTCAAAGGAGTAGGAGGTGCTCATGCGAGCGCCTCAAGGGAAATCTTCGAAATCTCCAACTCCTAACACGAAGTGTTTTCACTGCGGTGAAAAAGGACACATCCCATGGCCAAATTTCCCCCAGTACAAGGAAGACCTTGACAATGGAGTGATTGAGCGTAAGCGCCCCCAAAAGACCAAAGGTATATTTGTTATTGAAATAAATTTAGCCACCCTTTATCTATTATTAGATATTAGATATACTAGATCCTGTGCTCACATAATTTCCAATGTGCAACTACTAAATGATAGAAGGACCTCGCAAGAGGAGAGATGATTCTAAAGGTCGGAAATGGTGCAAGCGTTGATTAATGAAAAAGGACCTCGCAAGAGGATAGATGATTCTTAAGGACCTCGCAAGAGGAGAGATGATTCTTAAGGACCTCGCAAGAGGAGAGATGATTCTAAAGAATGTTGATTTATCTAGTGGTTTAATTTTAAGCTTAAAGAATGTCTATTATGTACCTTCGATTAGCAAGAAAATTATATAGGTATCATGTTTAAATATGTATGTCTTTATAATAAATATTTCAAATTCTTGCATGTCTTTATCGAAGAATGAGATTTTCTATGCAAATAGTTTCATAAGAAATGGACTTTATTGGCTTGAATTGAATAATAGACAAATCTTAAACATCAATAACAAAAGATTTAAGACAACTCACATGAATGATACAATCTTATGGCACTATCGCCTTGGTCAGATCAATGAAAAATGAATTAAGAATTGCAGGAAGCTAACCTCTTGGTCCTATTGATTTTAAATCATTAGAGACATGCAAACCTTGCCTTATGGGCAAAATGACCAAGAGAAAGTGACTTGGTGGATTTGATACATTCCGATGTATGTGGTCCAATGAGTACAAATGCAAGGGATGGTTATAAGTACTTCATTACGTTCACGGATGATTATAGCTGTTACAGTTGTATTTATCTAATGAGGAACAAAAGTGAATCCTTTCACAAAGAATTCAAGAATGAAGTAGAGAACCAAATCAATAAGAAGATCAAATCTTTATGAACCGATCGTGGAGGTGAGTACTTGAGTGCTGAATTTGACTTGTTCCTAAAGGAGTGTGGTATTATAGCACAACTCATGATTGACATCATTTCATGCTTATATTTGTATCTTATATCCATTATCTTTCACCTAAACAATGTTGCGTGGCTAGTTTTATGTTTGAATTTCAGAAATAAATAGGTTTCAAGAGAAGAGGCCTAAGAGGACCTAAAAGCATGAAAAATGACTGAGTTGAGAGACTCAAGGACTAAGATGCAAGATCGAAGGACCTGAACGAAAGATCGAAGGACCAATGAGCAAACAAGAATACTTCACACTATCATGGGGAGTATTTTGGCAATTCTATTCGGTTCGGAGCTCCAACAAGTAAAGTAGATGCATCAAATACAAACACAGCCTTCCGGAAAAGTCCACAAGAAAATCCAGAGCAATCAGAACAATATAGACCGCTAATTAGCGGTCCAAGACCGCTAATTGGCGGTCACTTTTGGTCCGGATGCGCTAAGATTTATGTGGAGAGTGTATTAGTGTATATTTCGTCTATTTCTGGTATTTGTTGAGTCCCATACCGGGGGATTCTCCCGGATTACCTTTTTCTATGGCTATAAATAGAACTCTTCACCTTCTATTGTATTCACCCATTGCTTGGTGGCATTCTCTCTACTTGGAGTAAGCCTTGGAGCAAAATCTCAAGGTGGAGAAGAATGCTACCTTCAATGTGAGTCATCTAATAAAATAATTTTTCCATTGTTTTGTTCTTATGTTGTTTCTTTATCCATGCTTAGTTTGGTTTTATTTCTTTGATTCTAGGCTAAAGTAGTTAGAATGTTTCTTTTCTTCTTTAGTTTAATTGTTAGAGTAATGTGTAGTGAGTAGATCTATCCCCCTTTGGGGGTGGAGATGATGTTCATACATGCATTAAAGAAAGGATATGAATGCTTTATATTTTGATTGTGTTGATAAATGTGAATCTATGCTTGCTTGTTACAGTAGAATACTACACTTGATGGGTTTTGCCACACATCTTAGACACCTCCCATGCTTGTTTAGGTTCTGAAATAACTAGCTTGTGTATATGAATGTTAATCAACTAGGTTAGTGAATGGATTGATAGGTTTTGTCATAACCTTTAGACACTTCCTATGCATGAAAACACTACCTACATTTGTGCCTATAGAAAGCATTCTTCACCATCTTTTTACATGTGTGCACACACTCCACCCCTTAGGGGTTTTCCATTTCTGATTTCCAGCTTTCAATTTCCCTCGCTTTCGTTTTCCTTGTTTGAAGCTTACTCGTTTAGTGTAGTTAGTCTAGTTTAGTGTAATGACAACTTCTTCCCCTATTTTCCCACTTGCCTTCAAACAAACCAGAGTCTACACACCTCCTTGTGGATCGACTCGTATTTGTCATCGCTTCAACGCGGCCGTGCACTTACGGTATTTAAAACGATTAAACAAGTTTTTGGCGCCGTTGCAGGGGAGGTGCTCTGTCCAGACTCTGGTTTGGACGATTCGAGTGGTTTTAATCTTTTGTTTTTAGTTTATTTTATTTCAGGGACATTGCAGCATCAAGGGGACACATGAGGATAAATTGTGAGCATAGAACGGCCTTTTGGACTGCCAATCAGCGGTCTGAGACCCCCAATTGGCGGCTTGGTGAGCTTCTTTTGCTCCTGTTGTTGTTCTGGTGGTTTGTTGTTTCAGTGTAGTAGTCTGGGAGTTCAATTTGTCATGTTTCAACCTGTAGTTAGCTCCCAGATTAATCAACTCCCCTTTTAAGACAACTTGGACCATAAACTCAACGCAAAATATTAGACTTCTTGCCATCTAGGTCATGCATCATTTGTAGACCTTGCATGCATTTGTCTTTTATTTTCTTTAAATTCTTGTTGTCGATTGGTGGCGTGAGGTACGTGCACCCATTCTCTCATTCATGCATGGTTAAAGTATGCATTAGTTACTAAGGTGCATCGGGACAAGAGTGAGGTGAGTGCTTGTTTGGTAAGTTATTTGCTAGCCTAAGATTTCAAAATATCTTTAAGGGGCATCACCTATAGTCTTCAAAGATAAGGTGGGGGATTTCATCACCCCTCCCTTAGCCCCAAAAAGCACACTCAAGTAAAGCCTTAATCTAAAAGCAAGTAGACATTGGCCCTAAGGAATTCGGACGCACTAGGAGAGTGATCTAGTTGAGACCGTCCTGACCTGATCGACGTCACCTGCATTGTCGATAATAGGAGGTACTGGATCTCCGGATTTGGTATCACTTGCTGGGCGTTATGGTCTTTGTTGTAGGGAGGTGAGGCGTGTCGAGACTAGTGACCTCAAAGTTAGGCGTCGTCTAGCCTAAGGACCCAAAGCCTTAAGTTGTTTGAGTCGTGCTTGCTAGATTAGGCTTCTACCTTCTCCCATTACCCACGCTAGCTCTAGGGATTCTTCCCTTCTCCTCTAAGTCGTCTTCTTCTCACCTACTTCTACGTTCTAGTTTCCTCCCCTTTACACTCTCTGTTAGCATTTTAGGGTCGAGTCGAGCACTTTTTGCGAGTTTGGCCTCGTGGTGGTGAGAGTGATCGACTCGAGAGTTCTTTGTCGAGATGGATGGTTACATGGGCGACCATCCATATCATTGTTGGGACCGGGACAATTCTCCCTGGTTCTCCGGACCCATACATCTTGGGGTGCCTCAGACAAACACCTCGTATGGTTGGGACAATCTTCATTGTTTGACTGAGCAATCTTCATATTGGGGTAATATGAGAAAGGCACCGACTTCTACACCACCATCTAGTTACGTCGGATCGTATGTTGGTTCTCCAAATGAGACGTTGCAAGAACCTTTGGCCTCTTTCATGCATGTGGTAGATGACATGAGTGCACCGGTGGCTCCAGTAGCCTTACCGTGTGGCTGGTGTGGGTTGAATGGTCATGTTATCGGGGAATGTTCTTATGTTCCCCCAGAGCCTGAGTATGAGCATACCTTTTTCCCAAAATGCTCAATACGACCATTACGCATCCGCGTACAACCGGAGAGGGATGGATTCATGGGGAGACAATTCTTATTCAAATTCTTATACATTATTCCCACGCGAGTATCCTCCTTCTGAATATCTTGAATTCTACCAACACCCCACGACCAATCATTGGACTCATTCTCAGCCCATCACCACCCAACCCATCCATTTCCCAAATTCTGACATGAACCTCACAGGTGACCCCAAACTTGATTCTTTAGAGCAAGCCCTCCAAACGTTCATGGAAACCACACAAAATGTGTTGAAGTCCAATCACGATTCCCTGCAAACTATGGAAATGTATGTGAGTCAAATTACATAGTAATTAAGTAAACGTGAGGAGGCTGACATTTCTTGTCAACATGAGGATTCATCTTTTGATATCGAACCACCACCACATTCACAAATTCAAAGCACAATCTTTCAGAGTCAAACTCCTAGTCAGTCTGAGGGACTTGGGATTTCAATTCACGATCACATTGTGGGGGATTCGATCAAAATTGAGAATAACAAGGACCAACTTCATTAGGAGTGGGCACCAGATTGTGCCGCATCTTTTTGTCCCGTGGCCCCTGAGCCACATGATCTTCATGTTGTGCCTCTTAAGGACTCACCTCTGGTGGAGCAAGAGCTCCCTAGTACCCTTAATTTCAAACAACCTGATGAGAGTTTGCCTCTCACTATTATTCCTGATTATCTTGGAAATGATGGAACATCAAACAACTACATTGCTAATGAGGGTATTAGGAGTTCCTTCGAAGATACCTTGGGTAAGAGACCCACTTTCTGTTCGCCCTGTGAGTTGGACATACATAACAAGGTGAACACACAACAAGAGAATTGGCTATGCCAAGGCCGACCAGCCCCATCAACCCGAGATAAACTCTTCGATTGATCGATCGATGGAAGAGTTGTTTGGATTGGATTGGATTGTGTTCGATCCATGATCCATCACGTTCATAGATGTGGACTGCTTCTCACCTCACGCTTCAAACAATATTATCCCTTAATTAATTTGTTGTATTTATATATATCTTCATCCGGGAAAGTGTACCTAATAAGATGGGGTTATTGGGCCTGATCGGCATCGGCGTCTAACAAGCGAATGGGGTTATGGGAGGGACATGCAGTGTAGCCGACTATGGATTTTGGAGACAGAGGACTTCGGGAGTGGCATGAGAAACTCCATGATTACGACCCATGAGGACACAAAGACTAGTTGTGGGGAGACGATCGCCTGGATATCTTAGCTTAATTGGCTAAGTGGCTGTATGGAGAATTGAATTGTGCATATATGCTTGAAGTAATCTCTTATAACTATTCCTTCTCGACCAATCAACCAAAAGGGTGCTGCTTCATACTCCACTAGCCCTGAGTTGTTGGAATTCTCTGCTCTCCTCTTCTTCTTCCCCAAGATTATGTGTGGCCTTGACCTCGTTCCGACCCACCAGCCTATTGGTTTGGAGAGTTTGGATGACGATCATAACTTCAGTACCGCAATGGCAGAAACTCTTCTTCCATTGCGCAATTATTCCCAAACTCTTGAGAGGTTCAAGCTCTTTCACATTGATCCTTTGAATGAGACGCCTTTGCGTCCAATTCATGAACCTCTTCTTTCATCTTGTGCTCTTTGTGAGGGGACCAAACGTGAGTATTATGGCCCCGCGTGGTGTCATGTTCCCTTTCCAAGTGCATTGACCCACTTTTGAGATTCTCATTTGATGTCCTTTGACAAATGAAGATGGGAACTTATTTTCTTCATAGTTTTATTCAAAAAAAAGTACAATAAAAGACTCCATGAGCGAGCATTGATTGTTGTGGGCCCCAACCCTTGTGTATTTGGGTGCCATTTCTTTCACGTATTTGTATCCCTTCTTTAGCATCTCACAGGTTTTGAGGGAATTCAGGGTTGTGTCCATCAACATAACCGTGAACTTCATGTTGTACTTCATGTTGGTGAGATCTTTTCTTTTTTATGCATAAATCCATGTAGTTTCATGCTCACATTCATTGAGGACAATGCATTAAGTAGGTGTGTGTGGGGGGTGTTTTACGTATGTACATAGTCGAGCCTTTTTCCTTTGATTTTGTTATCGTTTGTGTGTATTGATAGGGTCATGTTAGTGTGCTGCATTTAATATCGATATATCTGCCTGCCATGATCCTTGGGTGAGTTATCTTCTTTTTGCTTTCCTAGTGCTTTAAAATTTTCACATTTCTTTCAAAATCTTCATGTGTTTGTGAAAGAAAATGTTTTGTGGGTTTTGCGTATGTTTGGCATGTGCAAAACCATTGAGAGGCAAAGTAAAAAGAAAGCTCCCAAAATTGTCTTGAACTTGATGCATTAGGATATCTAGTACAGTGGCATTAGGACTTATCTAGTCGTTAGGATGCACCCCAGTTTTCCCTCAGGGGTGAGTAATCATACGGTTTCAGTGCTCAAATAATTAAAGAAGTCCATCCCGAACCTTGTGAGTCAATAATTCGTGTATGTTAATTTAAGGAAGTTTGTTGTAGTCAATGACTCTTTATATCTATTTGTGAGACATTAAGTGTAGGGGTTTTGGTTCATGTGTAGATAAGAAATAAGTGAGTAGGTGTTCTCTCTTCTCGCATGGCTCCTATCACATGGGAAAGTAGGTCTGAGGGGACTTTGTGCCTGGTGCTCTCGAGTCATCTGACTTAGGATCCACCGACCGAACTCCCATTACACGGGTGGTAGGGATCGCCATTACATGGGTGGAGATTTGGGGTAAGGTTTACATGATAGTGTAAGTCCTCATAGGCAATGATGCACGAAACCTGACCCTGGGAGAATCAAACACCAACCAATATAATGCTCCCAAAAAAAATAAAAAAATAAAAAAGAACCTTAATGGACCTTACACTTTGTATCACTTGAGGATGTTGAGGTTGTACATGTCTTGCACTTAAGTCCTTAATTAACTTTCACGAATGATTCATTAGGCTAGGTGTGTGGACTGATTACATATATAGAGTCGGCCCGTAGTATTACCGCGTCCATTGATGGACAAAAATGAGCCAACGAGTCGTGTAGCTAGGTTGAATAATGCATCTTTGTGGATTTTGTGGGTGTATCCGCCCGTAGTATTACCGCGTCCAATGCATCAAAATGCTACTAAGGAGGGGTTGTCCCATAAAAGATAAGGTGGGGGATTTCATCACCTTTTCCTTGGCCCCAAAAATCACTCTTAATCAAAGCCTTAATTATAAAAGCAAGTAGACATTGGCCCTAACGATTGTGGACGAACTAGGAGAGTAATCTAGTTCAGACCGTCATGGCCTGATCGGCGTTGCCTACCTTGTCGATAGTAGGAGGTACTGGATCTCCGGATCTGGTATCACTTGCTGGGCATTGTGGTCTTCGTTGTAGGGAGGTAAGGCTTGTCGAGGCTAGTGACCTCGAAGTTAGGCGTCGTCTAGCCTAATGACCCATAGCCTTAAGTTGATTGAGTCGTGCTTGCTAGTTAGGCTTCTACCTAATCCCATTACCCACGTTAGATCTAAGGATTCTTCCCTCCTCATCTGAGTCCTCTCCTCATCTATATTCCACGAGTAGTCTCCTCCTCTGATTACACCTTCTCTTGTGTGTTGTGTTAGAGTCGAGTTGAGCATTTTATGCGAGGTTGGGCTCATGCTGGTGAGAGCGCTCGACTTGAGAGAGTAAATTTTTGTGAGATGGACGGTCTTGGGGATCACCCATCTCCGCCTCGTACTCCTTTGGAGCGTGAGGACGAGTCTTCTTGTGGTGACGGGGGAGACCAGGTTCCATACATGGATTACCTCGGTCCGCTCCCACCACCACGTAGACCTCCTTCTCCTCCTCTGACTCGAGAGGAAGAGGGATTCGGTCAGGATCGAGTTCTTGGTGAACCACTACCTTTAGCTCGACAGGATAGACCGATGACTTTGTGGGAGTGGACCCATCCTGTTTGCACCGCGCAACCTTCTTGCATAGTTCTTCCCCCAGCTTGCGGGAACAACTATGACCTGAAACCTCAATATGTGAGCATGCTTCCTACCTTCACTGCCAATAAGGAGGATCCGTATATTTTTATACGTGAATTCGAGGAAGTATGCTCCATGTTCAAGCTTCAACATCTTGATGAGGATTCAGTCCGGTTGAGGTTGATTTCTTTCGCGTTGAAGGATAACACGAAGAAATGGATGTACAGCCTCCCGGCGTGCTCTATTCGGTCTTGGGATGACTTTGTGACTGTATTTATGAAGATATTTTTCCCTCAAAGAAAACTAAACAGATACGGCACCAAATACATCAAATGTATCAGACTGAGACCGAATCATTTTATAATTTCTTTGAGAGGATCGAGGACCTTCTCTTGCAGTGCCCTCATCATGGAATTGAGCTTTGTCAGTTGTGCCAGATTGTTTATGAGGGTCTCAACTACAACACCCGCACATTGTTGGAGTCGATGTGTGAAGGTGATTTCCAAATGAAACCCATCGATGAGGCATGGGACACTTTTGAATTGATGGCTGAATGTACCTTTGAGTGGGATACCATGAGAAAACCACCAGCCGCCAGGTCTTCTGGTCGAGCTGGATCATATCAAGTTGAGTCAACTATCGCGACTGAGGCGAAAATGGCTGCTCTCATGCGTAGGATTGAGAGCGTAGAGTTGCCCGTGAACCCGTTATCGGATGGTCTCTAATAACTACCACAACATTCAAGTAATGAATATTCGTTGCCCGTGAAGGAAAGCATAACTTAACCAGTGGAAATCATTTATTTAGTCATATTGTAACATCCCCGAACAGCGAAAAGTTTAAATCTTTTCAAATCAAAGGAAACACAAGGATAAACCATCAAGAGTGGGGACATTACTCGAGAAATACCCAAATATATCTGGTGCACCATAATACATAAGAGTTTGTCAAAAGAGTGATTACATCAGAATTTGAAATACATAATACATGTAATCACGACAACCTAAAATAGGCAGACAACAGGATCCAGTCCCAAAGTGTAATCTCCCTCGGTCACCACCCGTAGCAACCTAACGCGGTCCTGAAAATAAACATAACAACAATGCCTGAGTTTCCATAAGGAAACCCCGTATGACAAGCTCACCTATATGCCCTATCATACTAGTATAGCATGACATGAATACAAAGCAGTAACAACATTCCCACAAGGGCAAACCGGACATCCGTCCTGCAATCGTTCCCGCTGCCACACAGGCCCAACGGTCCGCAACATCTCCTTCGCCACATAGGCCGCACGGTCCGCAACAACACCCCCGCCACACAGGCCGCACGGTCCACCACATCGTCGCCGCCACACAGGCCTCGCACGATCCTCCCTGCCGCCACACACGCCGCACAGGGGCCCTTCCGCCGCCACACATGCCGTACGGGCCGAACATATGGTCTCCGTAGAGACCTACCGTAGGCACATACGGTCTAGCGAACAGTACGCAACACATCCCCACACGCGACTACACAAGCCAAGGGATCGGTGAGGAGGCATTCACACTTCCGCGCAGGTAGAATCAGATCTGAAAACATCGTGGTCCACCACCACACCAACGGAGCCATCACTCAGGTCGGTCCATCACCGGCACCACACAGACCGCACGGTATCTCACTCGAATGTGCCTAATCGAGCTACCTGCCAGAAATCATCATCGGCAGTCCATCGCCGCAACCACACAGGCCACGCGCGATCCTCCCTGCCGCCACACAGGCCGCACAGGGGCCCTCCCGCCGCCATACAGGCCGCACGGGCACGTGCAATCACTGCCTATCAAGGCTAGTCGAACATATCTGCCACACAAAGGCCACACAATTGACAGATCCGAACCGAAGTCTGCGGGGTCATCGAGCTCCACGTGCAGACACCAACTCCTCCGCTATAAAAGCAGGGCAGCTGCCTCCGTAGCCATCTAGGCCGATAGTCACTTCACCTAACGACAGTTGCGTGCCCGCTGAAGCAATGGGATCTGCAATCCCTCAGGTTGCTACTCTAACACGAGTCAAATCATAAACTACGTCACCCTCTATAATGCAGAGGCGACACGTCCCAAGTATCCACACTCTTCCACACGGCTGTCCCTGGGCAGGCACGCGCAACGTACCCACCGTCACCTCCCGGCTCACGCTCCAAGCGAGGACACGGGTTTCCGTGGAAAGAGTTGACACTTCACTAGGACCAAGATTAAGTTCTGGGATCAAACGGTTGACCAGAAAAGGTATACCGGTCGACCACTTCCGCAAATGAATCGGTCGATCGAATGCCTACAACGGTCAAACTCTGTGCTCAAAACTAAATCCCCAACGGTCGAACAAAGGTCTAAAACCGGTCGACCGAACGTGGTCAAAATCTGGTGTCTGGTCAAAATCACACAACTCTATTCGGTCGACCGACTCAGGGGTCCCGGTCGACCGAAAACTACCAGGGTCATCCTAGCATTCTAGGTCATCTACCGGTCGAACAAGACACAACAAACGGTCGAACAACATACTATAAACTTAAGCTTACTTAAGTTCCGGTCAGACAAAAGGTCTAGGACGGTCGACCGTTTGGATGGTCAACGTCCGGTCCACGCGAAACACGAAGCAACGGTCCAACGATCCAAGGATCCCATTCGACCGAAAAACATCCAGACAATCCTCGACTCACCAGCACACGCACGACCGGTTGACCGCCACACCAGGCATTGTTCGACCGGTGTTGGTTAAAGTCGGGTAAAACACTAAACTAGTCGACCGCCCGAAGGAAACCAGTCGACCGTTGGTCGACAGCAACCTTGCCCCAGCCAAGGATTTTACGCCATTTCCTCGTCGCCAGCGAGGTCTCCGACCTCCCGCGACCGACCACAACTCCACCCCAACTTGGGTGGGCAATAAAGCCTCTAATCCAAGAACTTGGCAAACCTTCTTCGCGAAGAACACTGGGGCTCCAACGACGCCTCCGGACCGCAACCTCACGCACACTCTCCTTCTCGCGCCGCACCACGCCCAGCACGCCCTTGTCTTGCGCGCCTTCACCACCAACACACGAGCCACCGAGGGAGAGGAAGAAAAGGATGGAGAGGAGAAAGGTTGAAGAAGAAGAAAAGAAGAGAGGAAGGAGAAACGTGTGAGAGTGTGAAGAAAGAGAGAGATATGGGTTTTCTCTCCACCAAAAGTCAGCCAACCCATGCCTCCACCATCACATCTCCAACAGTTCACCCAACACACCATCAACCTACCAACCTACTTCCCATCACCACCATACCTCCACTATTCCCTCTTCACCTCCCCATGCAAACTTCTCCAATTAGCACATCTAATCACCAAATAACCTTAATTAAGTTAGGGTCATTACACATATATTACTAAAAAGGCTACAAAAATACAACGTTGACAACCAAATCCTACACACAAAAGACGGTCCGATGTATACTTTGCATTTTGAACAAGATTTCCCCAACGTATACCACCACATCAGATACATCCCTTATATACATACGTACACACGTAACAACATTGTATCACACGAATTCAATCAAACATCCACTTTGTATCCCAAAAGTCCTTCCAGATGGAACCAAATGCTTTCTTAAGGCCGTACATTGTCTTCGGTGTTCTTCTTTGCTTGCATTTGACAACAACTTTTACTTCCGCCACCCAATTTAGGCTCGGAGGTTCCGCTGGATGGACGGTGCCGGCTGATGGGGCTGCAATTCCGTACAATCGATGGGCTGAGAGGGTTCGGTTTCAAATCGCGGACTCGTTATGTAAGATATGCAACATGATTTTTTTCCCAAGCTTTTCTTACTTGCTAACCCTCTTACTGGATAAGACCCTTGCCGCAATAGCTGAAGTTCTCTAAGATTCTAGTCTTTAAAATGGTCTTGTAAATCATATATTTGAAGTTCTTACTTCTTGATTAAAAAAATTGTTTATCCGAAGTGATATAAGCAGTCTTTTCGCAACTATTGATCCATAAAGAAGATGTGTTGTGCCAGGACAACTTTATAAGAAATACGTGGACCAAAAAGAAACAATCATTGAGATATTCATTTGTTACATATTTTATATCTCAGAGACAAAAACATATACGTTATGTTCCACAGGACTCACACGCACGGTATCAGGATTTTAGTTCAGGGTGGTCAGAATTTCTAAGGATATTTTAACGGGATCAAAATTTCGTACATATCTAATTATTGGTATAAAAAAATTTCAGGAGATTGAATTCAAAAAAGACCAAAAACAAGGAGTGTCGAAATCCAAAAGAATTAGCAATATTAAGTCTCAAAACTCAAAAATTATTTACAAAGCATGTCAAATCTTAAAATCCAGAGGGGATCACCTGACCCGCCTGGCTGAACATGGCACCATCCCTGATGACTGACACAGACACATGCAAAGTCATTTTCTTTGTTAATTGCTAGGTCAAGGTAAGAAAAAACAAGGAAATGTTTTTACAATTCGTAATACTTACAATTCTCTTCTTATTCCAAAAGAATTCAAATTTTCGGAAGAATGTATAGTTTTTTAAATATCAGAAATTAGCTTTTCAAATACTTAAAAGATATTAACTTATCAGGAAACAAGGCTAATATACTAAAAATATTAAAAAAAACATGATATTTGTTAGATTTCAGGTAACCTGAACGGTATCAATTAAAAAATCTCTTGCCTTTACATGTTGCATCTGACCTGCATGCCAATCAAGCCAAGTGATCCAATCGAAAGTTCAAAAGTACTGAACATGTCCTTCAACATCTTTTGAGCAATTTGATTTGAAATTAGACCCCCGTCGCATGTCTACAGTGTTTTTGTACAAACCAGACAAGGACTCGGTGCTTAGGGTGACTAAAGAGGATTATGAAACATGCAAAACATCTGCACCAAGCTCGACTTTTGACGACGGAAACATTGTTTTCATGTTCAACCAGTCTGGTCCATACTACTTCATCAGCGGCCTTCAAGCTAACTGCATGAAGAACGAAAAAATGGTTGTCGTTGTCTTGGCTAACCGACACAAAACCAGCCCATCACCGGCAGTTGTTTTGCCTCCTGACGCGCAAATCCTAGTCATTCCGGCACCACCCTCGCCGCCAAGCACATCTGCGGCGGAGGTGGCCAGTGCTATGGGTTTCTTGAGAGCTCCTGTGGTAGTGTTGGGCACATTTGTTATGTCCCTAAACCCATTTAGTGCTAATGGTGATTAGAGGAGGAGGTTAGCATGGGGAATGGAGGATCAACAGTGGGCTGTGATTGGTAAGGGGGTAGGGAGGCGAGTTACTATTGGTGAGGAGATGGGTGTTGGGTTTAAAAGCTGGAAAACCTCTCTCTCTCTCACACTTTTCTCTTTGATTTCGTTCTCTCCCTCTCCCTCAGTTGATCGAGCTCCGGTGGTCGGTGACGAACGTGATCGTGCGGTTCCGGCGTGAGGTGTGCGGAGGTGGACGCGTGAGGAGGTTGCGGAGGCGACGTTGCGCGAGCGAGGCTCCGGCGGTTTCGTCGTTTTCTTGAGGTATGCCGGCTTCTTTAATGTGATATTGTTGCTCACTCACGTGTGGGTGAAGTGTTGGTCGGTCGGGGGAGGTTGGAGACCTCTTCGGCAACGACAACGACGTAAATCCTTGGCTGGTGCAAGGTTGCAGACGACCAACGATCGACCGGGTCCCTTCGGGCGGTCGACCGATGTAGTGTATTTTGCCCGACTTTAAACCAACATCAGTCAGACGATGCCTTGTGGCGGTCGACCGGTACTGCATTATGCTGGTGGGTCGGGATTGCCTTTTGTGTTTCGGTCGGCCGGTTTCTTGTGTTCGTTCGACCAGAACTTAAGTGTACTGGATTTTGATGCATGCTTGTTCAACTGATTCTTTATATGTGTTCGACCATTTATGACTTAGAACTGCTAGTATGCCCTAGTAGTTTTCGGTAGACCGGGACCCCTGAGTCGGTTGACCGTTAGTATTGATTGATGTTGACCAGACTCCGGATTTTGACCTCGTATCGGCCGACCGGTTTTAAACTCTTGTTTGACCGTTGGGAATAAGGTTTTGCGCATAGAGTTCGACCGTTGCAGACTTTCGGTCGACCGTTTGTGCACAAAACTGAATTCCTGGTTCTTTTTAGGATGCCAACTCTGTCCACGGAAACTCGTGTCCTCGCTTTGTGCTTTAGCCGAGAGGTAACGGTGGCCGCGTTACGCGTGCCTGCCCAGGGACCGTTGATTCGCATCATTTCATGCATATCTTTGTGTCTTATATCTATTATCTTTCACCCTAAACAATGCTATGTAACGAGTTTTATGTTTAGTTTTCGGGAATAAGTAGGTTTGAGAAGGAGAGACTATAAATAGCAAGGAAAATGACTGAATTGTGAGACATGGGGACTAAGATTCAAGGGAGAAGGACCCGAACGTAAGACCGAAGGACCTAAGAGCAAAACAGAAAACTCCACACCATCATGGGGAGTATTGTGGCAATTCGATTCGGGTCGGAGCTACAACAAACGAAGTAGATGCATCCAAGACCACCAAAGATATCCAGAAAAGCCCACAACAAATTCCAGACCGATCCAGAACCAATAGACCGCCAATTGGCGGTCTGTTTGGCTTCGGATCCGCTAACCTTTGGCGGGCATGTGTATTAGAGTGAATTTATTCTATTTCTGGTATCGGTTTAGTCCCACATTGGGGGATTGTCCCGGATTACATTTTTCTATGACTATAAATAGAACTCTTCACCTTCCATTGTAATTACCCATTGCTTGGTGGCATTCCTTCTACTAAGGAGTAAGCCTTGAAGCAGAACTCAAGGTGGAGAAGAATGCTACCTTCAATGTGAGTCATTGTTAATAAAATAATTGTTCTTAGTTTCTTTTAATCTTGTCTTTTAATTCTTGCATGTTTCTTTAGTTTATTTTTCTTTCAATTAGCTTGTTTAATGTTCCTTTCTTGCTTAGTTAAATTTGATTTCAGTAGAATGTTTCATTTTAATGTAGGTTGTAGTGTAATGATTAGTGAGTAGTTCCATCCCCATTTGAGGGTGGAGAAATATGTGATATGATCATGTAGTGTATTAGGTGTGTGTTATCTTAATCCCTTGAACCTTATATGATTTCCATAACCATCTAGTGAGATTTCACTCTTATCTTTGATATGCTAATGCTCTTGAATGAAGTTTAGCTTATGCTTAGATTAATGGACATATTTTATGGGGAATGATAAGGTGAGGATATTGATGTAATTAATATTGGAAACACAATTTGTAGTGTATGTACTCTTGTTGCCTTTACCTTGGGTAATGCCTTGTAAGTTTTAATGATATTGGGTTATCTTATTTCATGTGGAGGCATAGTAGGGTCTAGTCTTTATACATGAGTTCATTTAGCTTCATTCCAATTATTGTCTTGTAAGTTTTAACGATATAGTCTTATCTTATTTAATGTGGAGGCAAAGTTGGATTTAGTTTTATGATTTCATGCACTACATGTTGTGAGGAGCATAAGTGAACACACACACAGACACATCTTTATATTTACATTATTTTTCTACCCCCTATGGGGCTTAGTTTTATTGCTTATCTTACATTTCTTTTTGCATTTTAGTGTAGGTTAGTGTAATCAATCTTTCTCTCCTTTCTTTACCACTCGCCTTCGAATAAACCAAAAGTCGACACACGTCCCTATGGATCGACCCATATTTTTCACCACTTAAACGCGGTCGTGCACTTGCGGTTTAATATAAAACAAATCAATCAAGTTTTTGGCGCCGTTGCCGGGGAGGTGCTCTGTCCAAACTTTAGTTTGGACGATTCGAGTGGTTTTAATTTTTTTGTTTTTAGTTTTTGTTTGTTTCAGGGACCTTTGGATCAAGGGGAGGCTACTGGAAGAGTTGGAGCACAAAATCTTCAATAGTGTCCGCCAATCAGCGGTTTGGGACCGCCAATTGGCGGCCTGGTAAGTTGTGCTTGCTCTCAGTTTTGTTCTGGTAGTTGTTTGCTTCGACATAGTTCTCTAGGAGCACAATTTGGCATGTTTTGACTTCTAGTTTGCTCCCAGACCATTAAACCAATCCCCATTAATCAACTTGGCCAAAAAATCCAAAGCAAAAGATTAGACATTCTTACTTGTTTAGGTCACGCATCATGTACTTGACTTAGGCACGTAGTTGTCTTTTCTTTTAGCTTTATTTTCAGTTGTTGAGCGTTGGCGTGAGGTACGCATTTCCTACACTCATTCATGCATCTTGTATGCCCATGCATTAGTTAGTAGGAATTGCATCAGGACAAGAGTGAGTTGAGCGTTTGATTGGAGCGTTGATTGCTAGATTTAGGATCAAAACGCTACTAAGGAGGGGTTGTCCCATAAAAGATAAGGTGGGGGATTTCATCACCCTTTCCTTCGCCCCAAAAATCACTCTTAATCAAGCCTTAACTAAAAGCAAGTATACATTGGCCTTAGGATTTGGGACGCACTAGGAGAGTAATCTAGTTGAGACCGTCATGGCCTGATCGGCGTTGCCTACCTTGTCGATAGTAGGAGGTACTGGATCTCCGGATCTGGTATCACTTTCTGGGCATTGTGGTCTTCGTTGTAGGGAGGTGAGGCATGTCGAGGCTAGTGATCTCGAAGTTAGGCGTCGTCTAGCCTAAGGACCCATTGTCTTACATTGTTTGAGCTGTGCTTGCTTGTTAGTCTTCTACCTGATCCCATTACCCACGCTAGATTTAGGGATTCTTCCATTCTCCTCTGAGTCATCTTCTTCTCACCTTCTTCTACGTTATAGTCTCCTCCCCTTTACACTCTCTGGTAGCGTTTTAGGGTTGAGTCGAGCACTTTTTGCGTGTTTAGCCTCGTGGTGATGAGAGTGGTCAACTCGTGAGATTTTTGTTGAGATGGATGGTTACATGGGCGACCATCCATATCATTGTTGGGACCAGGACAATTCTCCCTGGTATTCTGGACCCATGCAACCTGGGGTGGCTCAGACGAACATCCGGTATGGTTGGGATAATCTTCATTGTGTGACTGAGCAATCTTCATATAGGGGTGATATGAGAGAGGCACCGACTGCTAGATCTCCATCTAGTTACGTCGGATCATATGTTGGTCATCAAACTGAGACATTGCAAGAAACTTTGGCCTCTTTCATGCGTCCAGTAGACGACATGAGTGCACCGGTGGCTCCAGTAGCCGTACCGTACGACTGTTGTGGGTTGAGTGGTCATGTTATCAGGGAATGTCCTTATGTTCCCCCAGAGCCTGAGTATGAGCATACATTTTCCCAAAACGCTCAATATGACCATTACACATCAACCCGAGAGGGATGGATTCGGGGGGAGACAATTCATATCCAAATTCTTATACTTCATTTTCACCCCAGTATCCTCCTTCCGAATACCCAGAATTCTACCAACACCCCACTTCAAATCATTGGACTCATTCTCAGCCCATCAACACCCAACCCCAAAATTTCCCAAGCTCTGACTTGGACCTCATAGTTAACCGCACACCTGATTCCTTGAAACAAACTTTCCTTACGTTCATGGAAACCACTCAACAGTCCATACAAAATATGGCACTGCAAGTGAGTCAAATGTCGCAGCAATTACGTGAACGTGAGGAGAGTAACTTTTCTTGTCAACATGAGGATTCATCTTTTGATATCGAATCACCACCACATCCACAAATTCAAAGCACAATCTTTCAAAGTAAACTCCTAGTCAGTCTGAGGGACTTGGGATTTCAATTCACGATTACTTGGTGGAGGACTCGATTCCAATTGAGAAAAACATGGGCCAATTTCATTATGAGTCGGCACAGGATTGTGCCTTATCTTTTTGTCCCATGGCCCTTGAGCCACATGATCTTCATGTTGTGCCTCTTAAGGACTCACCTCTGGTGGAGCAAGAGCTCCCTGGTACCCTCAATTTCAAACAACCTGATGAGAGTTTGCCTCTCACTATTGTTCCTGATCATCTTGGAAATGATGGAACATCAAACGACTACATTGCTAATGAGGGTATTGAGAGTTCCTTGGAGGATACCTTGGGTATGAGACCCACTTTGTGTTCGCCTGGTGTGTCGGACATGCCTAACGAGGTTCTTGACCTCGTTCCGACGCACCAGCCTGTTTGTTGGAGAGTTTGGATTGACGATCACTTCAAAATCTTCATGTGTTTGCGAAAGAAAATGTTTTTTGTGGGTTTTGCGTGCGTTTAGCATGTGCAAAACCATTGAGAGGCAAAGTAAAAAGAATGCTCCTAAAAGTGTCTTGAACTTGATGCATTAGGATATCTAGTTTACTGCCTTTAGGTCTTATCGAGTCGTTAGGATGCACCCTGATTTTCCCTCGGGGGCGTGTAATCATAGGGTTTCAACACTCAAACATTTAAAGAAGTCCACCCTGAACCTAGTGAGTCAATATTTCGTGTGTGTTAATATAAGGAAGTTTGTCGTAGTCAAGGGCCCTTAAACTCTTTTTGTGAAATTGTAATTGTAGGGGTTTTGATGCACGAAACTTGACCGTAGGAGAATGACGCTCCAGCTAATAATAATAAAAAGAAGAAAAAAAAAGAAAAAAAAGGAAAAAAAAGAAAAAAAATGGCAATGCAAATAAGAACCTTAATGGACCTTACACTTTGTATCACTTGAGGATGTTGAGATTGTCCATGTCTTTCACTTAATTCCTTATTTAACTTGCACGAATGATTTATTAGGCTAGGTGTGTGGACTGATTACCTATATAGAGTCAGCCCGTAGGATTACCGCATCCAATGATCGACAAAATTTGTCCATCGAGTCGAGTGTCTAGATTGAATAATGCATCTTATTCGGATTTTGTGGGTATATCCGTTGAAAACCCTCAGGGGACAACACTCCTCCTCATTGGCGACAAAGAGATTTAACGGCTTGTTTCACGTGCTAAGTGCAACCGTGATTCCTACGAAAGTGAGTTAGGATTTTCCTGTTTTTCGTATGCTTTTCCTTTTATTTTTCTCTTTCTTTGTTTTGCTCGAGACTAGCAAAAGTTAGGTGTGGGGTATTTGATTGACATCATTTCATGCATATCTTTGTGTCTTATATCCATTATCTTTCACCCTAAACAATGCTATGTAACGAGTTTTATGTTTAGTTTTCAGGAATAAGTAGGTTTGAGTAGGAGAGACTATAAATAGCAAGGAAAAAGACTGAATTGTGAGACCTGGGGACTAAGATGTAAGGGAGAAGGACCCGAACGTAAGACCGAAGGACCTAAGAGCAAAACAGAAAACTCCACACCATCATGGGGAGTATTGTGGCAATTCGATTCGGGCCGGAGTTCCAACAAACGAAGTAGATGCATCCAAGACCACCAAAGATATCCAGAAAAGCTCACAACAAATTCCAGACCGATCCAGAACCAATAGACCGCCAATTGGTCGTTTGGGACCGCGAATTGGCGGTCTGTTTGGCTCCGGATCCGCTAATCTTTGGCGGGCATTTATATTAGAGTGTGTTTATTCTATTTCTGGTATTGGTTTAGTCCCACATCGGGGGATTGTCCCGTATTACATTTTGCTATGGCTGTAAATAGAACTCTTCACCTTCCATTGTAATTACCCATTGTTTGGGGGCATTCTCTATACTAAGGAGTAAGCCTTGAAACAAAACTCAAGGTGGAGAAGAATGCTACCTTCAATGTGAGTCATTGTTAATAAAATAATTGTTCTTAGTTTCTTTTATTCTTGTCTTTTAATTCTTGCATGTTTCTTTAGTTTATGTTTCTTTCAATTAGCTTGTTTAATGTTACTTTCTTGCTTAGTTAAATTTCATTTCAGTAGAATGTTTCATTTTAATGTAGGTTGTAGTGTAATGATTAGTGAGTAGTTCCATCCCCATTTGAGGGTGGAGAAATATGTGATATGATCATGTAGTGTATTAGGTGTGTGTTATCTTAATCCCTTGAACCTTATATGATTTCCATAACCATCTAGTGGGATTTTACTCTTATCTTTGATATGCTAATGCTCTTGAATGAAGCTTAGCTTATGCTTAGATTAATGGACCTATTTTATGGGGAATGATAAGGTGAGGATATTGATGTAATTAATATTGGAAACACAATTTGTAGTATATGTGCTCTTGTTGCCTTTACCTTGGTTAATGCCTTGTATGTTTTAATGATATTGGGTTATCTTATTTCATGTGGAGGCATAGTAGGGTCTAGTCTTTATACATGAGTTCCTTTAGCTTCATTCTAATTATTGTCTTGTATGTTTTAACGATATAGTCTTATCTTATTTCATGTGGAGGTACAGTTGGATTTAGTTTTATGATTTCATGCACTACATGTTGTGAGGAGCATAAGTAAACACACACACACACACACACACATCTTTATATTCACATTACTTCTCTACCCCCTATGGGGCTTAGTTCTATCGCTTATCTTCCATTTCCTTTTGCATTTTAGTGTAGGTTAGTGTAATCAATCTTTCTCTCCCTTCTTTACCACTCTCCTTCGAACAGACCAAAAGTCGACACACCTCCTTGTGGATCGACCAGTTTTTGCCACCGCTTCAACGCGGCCATGCAGTTACGGTTTAATATAAAACGAATCAATCAACCATTGTGTGGAAGAGTGTGGGTGTTCGAGATGTGTCACCTCCATGTATGGATCGTGACTTGATGTGATGGATTGATTGACTCATTGTAGAGTTGTAGGCCTAAGGGATCGCGGATCCCAATGTATGATGTTGTGCGGACACGCACCTGTCGTTGGGTGAGGTGACTACCGGCCTATATGGCTACGGAGGTCGCTGCCCTGCTTTTATAGCGGCGGAGTTGGTGTTTGCGGCTCGTGGAGCCTGATGACCTGCAGAATTCAGTCTGGACTCATCGAATGTTGTGCCGGACGTATTGTCGGACCACCGATCTTGTGCCGGTGATGCCGCCGATGTTGTTCCGGCGATGATGATTGATGGGCCGATGTTGTTCCGGCTATGTTTTCCTCAGCTGGGCACCTACTGAGATGATGATTGATGGACCGACCGAGCGATGGCTCCGTTGGTGTGGTTTCGACCACGAAGTTACAGATCTTTTTCTTATGGCGCGGACTTGGCGGATGCTCCTTGCCGAACCCCATGTTTAGTGTAGTCGCATGTGGGGAGCGTCATGTCTTGTTTCGCTAGACCGTATGTGCCTACGGTAGGTCTCCTTGGGAGACTCAATGATGATTGTCGGACTGATGTCCTGTGTTCCCTTCGGGGGAACTGTTTTCCTTACTGTTGATGACATGACATGCTACTAGTATGATATGTCCATTTGTACTACTGCATACATATAGGTGAGCTTGGCATACGGGGTTTGCTTCTGGAAACTCAGACATTGTTGTTGCGTGTTTTATATCATGACTGCAGTATGTTCAGTTGTGTGGTGATCAGCAGGCGCGCGCATCTTGGGATCAGATCCTCTCATTCGGACCACTGAGGTCGACATGATTACTTGTATCTTCCTTTGTTGTTTCTGATGTAATCATGTAGCTTTTTGACAAACTCTGATATAATATGGTGCACCGCTTGAATATTTTATGAGAAGTAATAGTCCCGTCTTTTGATTATTGGTCTCTGTTTTCTTGATGATAAATTTTAAAGTTTGTGTTGTTTCGGGATGTTACAATTTGGTATCAGAGCGGTCGATTCCTATGCGGTTCCCTTGTAGTAATAGGAGACATGCATTTTATCTTTTAGCATGCATTCATGGCTGAAGTTTGTGATTGTTTCTTTTGTCAGATGCCTCCTAGACGCGTGAGGAGTTCTCCGCGTGATCTCAGTGCCAATGACGCCACTGAGGGTGCCAACTGGGACAAGTTGGGCGAGTTTCTGGAGCGTCAGGCAGACCAGAATGTGCAGGGTGGGATGGGCGCTAAGCATGATCAGTTTATGCGTCAGCACCCACCGAGTTTTGATGGCAGGAGTGCTCTAGAGGTAGCAGAGGACTGGGTCTTCAAGATGCAGAAGATCTTCCGAACGATTGGAGTTGCACCTGAGAGGAGGGTGGATCTGGCGAACTATGTGTTTTGATGGCGAGGCAGCCAACTGGTGGAGGACCGCGTCCACGGTTATGTTTGAGGACCGTGAGGACGTCAGTTAGGAGGAGCTTCTGGAGGTGTTTCATGAGCAGTACTTTGCCCAGCACGTCAGGAATCGGAAGAGGGAGGAGTTCATGTCGTTGGAGCAGAAGGAGATGAGTCTGGCGAGTTACATCAGCAGGTTCAACGCTTTGGAGTGTTACTGTCCAGAGATCTATGTGACCCTTGAGCAGCGAGCGAGGAAGTTCGTGAAGGGACTGAGGCAGCCGCTCCGATCATGTGTGATCAACAGTATGCCACACACCCTTGCAGACGCGATGAAGCATGCTACTATCATTGAGCAAGACCAGAGGGAGTGTCTTCAGGAGCCGAGGAAGGCACCAGTGCGCACCGGTAGCCGAGCAGTCTGCCGTGGAGCAGGAAACCCAGGCAAGAGGCCCAGATTTGATGGAGGAGGAGCACGTCAGTCTGGAGCGTGCACTTTCTGTGGGAGGTTTCACCCAGGTCAGGAGTGCTTCAGGCGCACTGGAGCTTGCATGGGGTGCGGGCAGTTGGGCCACTTCGTTCTGGAGTGCCCGACTCGGCAGGGTGAGCCTAGCAGGAGGTTTGGGCCACTAGTTGCAGGGAAGAGCGGAGGCAGCCGATCCGTTGTTTCACCAGGAAAAGGCAGGAAGACCGGGCTCCAACACTGTGGTGGAAGGTACACTTTCTGTTTCTGGTTCGGTTACGCGTGTGTTGTTTGATTGCGGCGCCACTCACTCCTTCATTTTGGAGAAGTTTGCTGGCGAGTTAGGTCAGACCCTTGTGCTGCTGACTGATTGTTTGGAGGTCAGCACACCCATGGGTGAGGTGGGCACTGTGGGGAGCTATTTCCCCGGCATCACAGTTGTTTCGGGAGACCATGATTTTCCGGCAGATCTGGTCTTGTTATCGATGGAGGACTTCGACGTCATACTGGGGATGGACTGGCTGTCACAGTACGACGTGTGACTCTTTTGCCGCGAGAAGAAGATCCTGATTCCGAGAGAGGACTTGCCAGATATTTTGATCAGAGGGACGAGGAGCAGAGGAGGTCGTCTGATCGTGTCTGCAGTTAAGGCACAGAAGCTGAGACAACAGGGATGCAGAGCGTTTGTGGCTACGCTGGTTATTCTAGATCCTGAGACGAGGAGGTTAGAGGACATAAAGGTAGTGCAAGAGTTCCCAGATGTGTTTGCATTACAGATTCCAACATTACCGCCGCACCGAGAGATCGAGTTTGGCATCAAGTTGGTAGCGGGTACGACACCTCATTCGTAGGCACCTTATCGGATGACACCTGCTGAGATTGACAGAGCTGAAGAAGCAGTTGCAGGAGTTGATGGATTCCGGGTTTATTCGACTGAGTCTTTCACCATGGGGAGCGCCTGTGATGTTCGTGAAGAAGAATGATGGGTCGTTGCGGATGTGCATCGACTATAGGATGCAGAATAAGGTTACCATTAGGAACCGGTACCCTTTGCCCAGGATTGATGACTTGTTTGATCAGTTGCAGGCGGCGACAGTGTTCTCGAAGATGGATCTGCGTTCGGGTTATCACCAGTTGCGGATCAGAGCGGCAGATGTTCAGAAGACATCCTTTAGGACGCGGGACGAGCACTACGAGTTCTTGGTGATGCCGTTTGGACTAACGAATGCACCTGCAACATTCATGGACCTGATGAATAGGACCTTTCAGCCGTACCTCGACAAATTTGTTGTTGTATTCGTGGATGACATCTTAGTGTACTCGCCTGACAGAGAGCAGCGAGAGCACCTGAGGATTGTGCTTAACATCCTGAGAGATCAACAACTCTATGCCAAGTACACGAAGTGCGAGTTTTGGTTAGACCAGGTGGCTTTTCTGTGGCATATTGTGTCAGCAGATGAGATTTCGGTGGATCCGACGAAGGTCGATGCCATGACTTAGTGGATGGCCCTGACGAACGTGACAGAGACCAGGAGCTTCGAAGGACTGGAAGGGTATTACAGACGGTTCATTCAGGATTTCTCCAGACTTGCTTCGCCGGTGACAACGTTGACGCAGAAGAGTGTCAAGCTTGTTTGGTCCCAGAAGTGCGAGGACAACTTTCAGGAGCTGAAGAGGCGACTGACGACAGCACCGATTCTGACTCTACCGATTAGCAGTGGAGACTATGTGATATACAATGATGAGTCAGGGATTGGCTTGGGATGTGTTCTAATGCAGCACGGGAAGGTGGTGGCGTACGCTTCGAGGCAACTGAAGGTACACGAGAAGAACTACCCTACTCATGATCTGGAGTTAGCAGCGGTGGTTCACGCGTTGAAGACCTGGCGGCACTATCTTTATGGCGAGCAATTCGAGGTGTTCTCGCAGAAGGAGCTAAATATGAGGCAGCGCAGATGACCCGAGTTCATTAAGGACTACAACTTTACCATCTCATATCATCCAGGGAAGGCGATTTCGGTTGCCGATGTGCTGAGTAGGAAGGTGGAGGTGTTAGTTGTGAGTTTGTGCATTCACGAGTGAAGGCTACTCGAGACATTGTCAGAGTGGAGGTCGTTCATAGAGGGCTTAGAGGGAGCAGCGATTGTAGGTGTTTGTGCACAGAACTGAATTCTCGGTCCTTTTTGGGATGCCAACTCTGTCCACGGAATCCTGTGTCCTCGCCTTGTGCGTGAGCCGGGAGGTGACGGTGGGCGCATTACGCGTGCCTGCCCAGGGACTGCCGTGTGGAAGAGTGTGGGTGTTCGAGACGTGTCACATCCGTGTGTGGATCGTGACTTGATGTGATGGATTGATGGACTCATTATAGAGTAGTAGGCCTGAGGGATCGTGGATCCCAATGTATGATGTTGTGCGGACACGCAACTGTCGCTGGGTTAGGTGACTACCGACCTATATGACTACG
Organism: Triglochin maritima; assembly: GCA_963682175.1. Taxonomy (NCBI): domain Eukaryota; kingdom Viridiplantae; phylum Streptophyta; class Magnoliopsida; order Alismatales; family Juncaginaceae; genus Triglochin; species Triglochin maritima. Next base: position 20,059,264 of record OY821771.1, on the reverse strand, counting down.
GAGGTTGCTGCCCTGCTTTTATAGCGGCGAAGTTGGTGTTTGCGGCTCGTGGAGCCTAATGACCTGACAGACTTTGGTCTGGACCCGTCGGATGTCGTGCCGGACGTATTGTTGGACCACCGATGTTGTGCTGGTGAAGCCGCCGATGTTGTTCCGGCGATGATGATTGATGGGCCAATGTTGTTCCGGCTATGTTTTCCTCAGCTGGGCACCTACTGCGATGATGATTGATGGACCGACCGAGCGACGACTCCGTTAGTGTGGTTTCGACCACGAAGTTACAGATCTGTTTCTTATGGCACGGACTTGGCGGATGCTCCTTGCCGAACCCCATGTTTAGTGTAGCCGCATGTGGGGAGCGTCACGTCTTGTTCCGCTAGACCGTATGTGCCTACGGTAGGTCTCCTTGGGAGACCCGATGATGATTGTCGGACTGATGACCGGTGCTACCCTTCGGGGGAACTGTTTTCCTTACTGTTGATGACATGACTTGCTACTAGTATGATAGGTCCATTTGTACTACTGCATGCATATAGGTGAGCTTGGCATAGGAGGTTTCCTTCTGGAAACTCAGACATTGTTGTTGCGTGTTTTATTTCACGACTGCAGTAGGTCCAGTTAGGTGGTGATCAGCAGACGCGCGCATCTTTGGATCAGATCCTCTCATGCGGACCACTGAGGTCGACATGATTACTTGTATCTTCCTTTGTTGTTTCTGATGTAATCATGTAGCTTTTTGACAAAACTCTGATGTAATATGGTACACCGCTTGAATGTTTTATGAGATGTAACAGTCCCGTCTTTTGATTATTGGCCTCTGTTGTCTTGATGATAAATTTTAAATTTCCGCTGTTTCAGGATGTTACAATATTGTTATTCGTAATTGATATGTAATCAAAGTTTATGTTTTATTTTCTTGATTTTACCTTCCAAAGTAACGAATAAGAAAGGAGAAGAAAAGGCGTTTGTGCTCTCGTGGGCACGTTCTTTCAAATATCAGTCTCTTATTTTTATGTTGATGGGAAGGAAGATTGTGTACATGTTTTGATGAAAATAATCCACAATGCAATCTAAGGAAAACAATCGAGGAACAAAAACAAACATTGGTAAAGGAGAGAGATTTTAAATTTAGTTAACTGTGATAACAATTGGAACGACGACTTGCTGCGACTAGCAATCGTGAACAACCGTGATACTTGAAGTCGCAGGGCTTTGATTGCATAAGCGACTAATTGTCTGACGACTATTATTTTTCCGTTTGTTTCAATGACTTAAAGTAGGTGCTTGAATTGTAAATCGTTATCCTCAAGTAAAATCCAATATATGTAGCACAATCAAACTAATATTATTTTACAAAAGTTGCCCCAACCAATGACATTATTAATCTTGACAAATTTGATTTTGGAAAAACAAACGTAATTTTTTAGCAAAATGTTAGCTCTAAAAAACCATTATCAATAGATACGCATATTGTGATTCTCATCTAGGATTAATAATGGATATGTTTATTCAGATGCAACGCTTTGAACATCCCACAACATGACACAAATAATTAACTAAGCTACTAATGTTACAAAAAACATTAACTTTATCTCTCTCTCAACTTCTTCCATTAAAAAATCATTGTCAAAAGTATACAATTATTCACAAAAGTATACAATCAAGCCATTGTCCTCTAGCCGCTGTTTGTCGCACGACTAGGGGATTCAATCATCGTCCCAATCGCACCCTATATTGATCAATTCAATGCATCAGTCCAGTTTTCGTGAGTCCCAAAAAAATTTGTTACCCTAATGGACTCAAGCGTAACAAAAATAAAATATAGGGAAGCAAACAAAGTCTCAGTCGCTCGAGCATCAATTCTTCTCAACTGAAAATGTTAAGTAACCCAAATATCCGTTTTTCTCTCATTCACCTCAAAGCTACCCAAAACTTAACATTTATCTTTCTCTATCAATTTATCATATAAAATGTCAACAATATCTAATAACCAACCATTAATGCATGACACATGACCCACTTTAAATTCACAAATGAGAAAAAAAATTAAAAAATACGAAAGACACCCACTTTTTCACCAAAATAGAACAAGTATTTTTGCTTCCGTGTCACTCAAAAACAATATAATTCCAAATCTATCATCACTCCATAGCCATTTATCCTAATGTGACTCTAAAACATGTCTAATACCCAAGGTATCACTATGTTTTCAGATTTGCCGCTCTGTTAATCATTTTCGTTAACCATGTTAGGGCTGAGCAAGCCTCGACCCAAATCGAATTTACAGATCGAATCGGGCCGATCGATCTGGATGGAACAAATTCCAATCTCCTCTTCTCCCTCCACCCATTATCACCCTCGACGACTAAATTGTAGGATCTAAATGGCCCTAGGTAAGGTCTAGAGGGGGTGAATAAACCAAATCAATGTAAATGCAAAACTGAAAGATAGAGTTAAGAAGTCGTAAATCACAAGTACACATAAATTTTAAAAAAAGGTTTGCCCCCCCAATCGGATCCTATTCATATCTTACAAGCCCGCTCGAACCAAGAGTCTCCTTGCATTTTCACTAACCGATCAAAGTCAGATCAAGCCTTTTACACCACAAGCACTCGGGCAATATTCCCCAATGCTTGAATCGTCTCCCAGAACCCGGGAGAATGCTCCACGTAGGAGCTACAACCTTGTTTGAGCAAATTGAGACTTTAACTGGGCATTTGAAAAGATTTGGCAATAAGAACGTCAAGTGGTAGAGTGTATTTGAATACTAAATGTGTGTAGGAATGGGTTTTACAAATCAAGAGTATGTTAGTGCTTTGGATTTGAAGAACGATGGTAATTAGGGTATAGAGCACTCATATTTATATGCTTAGACTAGATATAGCCGTTGGACGAAAGACAATGGAGTTGGTTAAGAAATCGAGAAATAGGTTCAACCGTGCAAAGAGAATATTCAATCGGGTGACTAACAATCGACTGTTACACATCTTTTGTTCGACCATTTGCTCAAAACTTAAGTGAATGGTGGAACAAAATAGTGTACATGTCGATCGAGTAGCGTTAGGCTTAGGAGGATTAAAATTTTGTCTAGCTAGCAGTAAAATGTTGGGTAAAAAATGATCAACCGATTTAGGTCTTGATGGAGAGTTTAAGTATAGACACTAAGTGATAGGTCAACCGTTGGAACACAAATGGTCCACCAAATTCAAGAAAAGTTATTGACCAATTTTTTGTCTGATTCATTCGACTGTTATTTGTGGACCGGTTAACCGAAAGTCTAAATAACTAATTTGGTAAAGGTGTGATTCTCAAAATAGCCGTTAGGGGAAAATGACGATAAAAGACTTGAAATGAAAATTTAAAAACTACGAATAGTCGGACGGAGTGGACAATATCGTCGATCATTCAGACAAATAAATTTCTGTTCCGAAAGGCCAAAGCAAATATATTGGTGGCCTACCCTTTTTGCACAAGTAAAAAGAAGTTGTTTTGAGTGATTTTCCTTGTTTGGTTTATGTGATCTATTAAAGTCCAAATGATATGAAATTTTGTCTGTGACTTCTATAGGTATCCGCAATTGTGTGTGTGGGAAGAAATCAACTCAAATGCTCAAGTTTGCAACATTTGCTAAGGACTTAAGAAAGCAAAAAATTGCATTCATTTTGTCTTCATTTCTTGATCGCTTTTTGCACGAGAGTGAGTTGACTTCTTCATTTCCAAACCTGAAACTCATTTCATCCATGTGTGAGTTTATATTTGATTAATGCATGCTGATAGGTTAGCCTAAATCATCAAAAGTACTACACGAGTAGCCAAAAGAACAACAATCTCCCGATTTTTTATGATGAAAAATCTATTCACTATATGAGTGTTAATCATGTTGAAATTGAAGCATAAACTCCCCCTATCGTAATGCATATCCCCTAATCATGTTGAAATTGAAGCATAAACTCCCCCTATTGTAATGCATATCCCCTAATCATGTGAACTCGCCCCTAACTACATGCATATGATCGTAAAAGTATGACACGATTTCGCATGATCAAAAATCTCAACATATGTTACTTCTCCCCTTAGGGGTTTTAATACTTCACATTTTGAGTGGCTACTCTTCCTACTTGAAGTGAGGCCTTGAAGCAAACACTAAAGTAGGAGAATGCTACTTGAATTGTGAGTCATTTTAATAAAAGTTTCTTTATTATGTTGTTTGTTTCATGTTGCTTGTTTTAATTTGTTTAATTTCATTTCATTAGTTTTAGTAGCTTAGTTAATATGCTTTCCTTGCTTAGTTTAATCATTAGTCTAATGAGTAGTGAGTAGATTCCATCCCCTTTGGGGGCTGGAGTAGATGTTCATACATGCAAATGAGAATGGAATGAATGTTTTATTTACAATGTGTTGATAAAATGAGAATGAGAATGAGAATGGAATGAATGTTTTATTTACAATGTGTTGAATGTATGCTTGCTTGTTTAGGATAGAATTTATAACTTGATGAGTTTTGCCACAATGATTAGACACCTCTCATGCTTGTTTAGGTTCTGAAATAAACAACTTGTATATGTAAATGTTAATCAACTAGGTTGGTGAATGGATTGATAGGTTTTGCCATAACATTTAGACACGCCCTATGCATGATAACACCACCTTTATTTGTACTTAAAGAATGTGTTCAACACCCACCTCTTTGCATGTGTGAACTCACTCCGGGTTTTCTATTTCTGAATTTCAGCACTTATTTAGCTATTAGTTTAGCTTGGTAGTTCATCGTTTATTGCTTTCGTTTGCATTTCGTCGTTGTAGTGTAGTGTAGCGTAGAGTAGGATAATCAAACTCTCTTCTCCATTTTTCGCCACTTGATTTCTGATAAACAAGAGGCTGCTCACCTCCCTGTGGACGACCCGTATTTGCCACGTCTTCACCGACGTCGTGCACTTGCAGTTTAATTAAAACGTTCAACAAGTTTTTGGCGCCGTTGCCGGGGAGGTGCCAGTCCGGACTCTTGTTTGGACGATTTGAGTGGATTTAATTTGTGTTTTGTAGTTTTGCTTTGTTTCAGGAGACTTGGAGTGGCCAGGGGAAGCAGCTGGAGAAATTGGGAGGCAACCTGGGCACTTTGGACCGCCAATCAGCGGTCTGAGACCGCCAATTGGCGGTCTGGTGAGTTCCGTTTGCCTTGTCCTTTCTTTGTGTTGTTACCATACTTGATTTAGGAATCTGGGACTCGATTTGGTATGTTCTGACTCTTAGATTGCTCCCAGAATAATAATCAAATCCCTTTAAGCAACTTGGACCCTAAAACCCAAAGCAAAAGATTAGGCATTCTTTCTTGTTTAGGTCATGCATAATGTATGTGACTTAGGCACGTAGATTGTTTTTTATTTTAGCTTTATTTTCAGTTGCTAAGTGCTAGCATGAGGTACGCACCTTCTACTCTCATTCATGCATTTCGTATGAACATGCATTAGTTAGTAGGAAGTGCATTGCAACAAGTGTGAGTTGAGTGTTTGTTTGGAGAGTTGATTGTTAGATTAGGACTCCAAAACGCTATTAAGGAGGGGCTATCCCTTACAAGATAAGGTGGGGAATTTCATCACCCTTTCCTTCACCCCAAAAACCACACTAATCAAGAGCCTAATTTTAAAATCAAGTAGACATTGGCCCTAAGGATTTCGGGCGCATTAGGAGAGTGATCTGGTCCTCTGTCGATAGTAGGAGAGACGAGATCTCCGGATCTTGACTCACTTGCTGGGCTTTGTGGTCCTCGTCGTAGGGAGGTGAGGCGTGTTGAGACCGTGTGACCTCGCAGTTAGGCGTCGTATAGCTGTAAGGACCTATAGCGACCTTAGGATTGCTTGAGCCGTGTTTGCTTGTGTGCTTCTACCTGTACCCATCTGTCGTAGCATAAGGACTTCTTCCCTTCTCTCCTGAGTCATTCTTTCTCTCTTGTGTTCCCCCGTCTTCTCCTCTACGCACATTCTTTGTTAAAAAAAAGTTTTGGCTTGTGTGTGTGCACCTTTGTGCATGCTTTCGTGGGCACGAGACGAGAGTGGCCGTTAGATGAGGCGTGTCGTCAACCCTGCTTCGGTAGTCGATTTCTCGACGCCTTCCTCCTCTCGTGTCGCACTCATTCCGGGTTCAATGGCTGCTCATTTCGGGGAGGAGGAGCAGTTGCTGGACCCACCTGTTCCACCTGTGCTTCATGTTGTGGCTCCCATACCTCTACGTGATCGATGCTACCCGAGCCGTACTGCTCTACCCTCATGCATCGTATTGCCAGAGGCAAATGGGAACCATTTTGTGGTTAAGCCTCAGTTTATTTCCATGCTCCCTCACTTCACTGGGAAGGTGACCCCTATATCTTTCTCAGGGAATTTGAGGAGGTCTGTGCTATGTTCAAGCTGCAACAACTTAGCACAGACGCCATCCATCTTAGGCTTGTCCCCTTTGCGCTGAAGGGTGATGCCAAGAAGTGGTTGTACAGCAACCAGGCGAATGCCTTTAGGACTTGGGATGAGTTTCAATCTGCATTCCTCAAGAAGTACTTTTCAAATCATCAGACTCAAAAATTGAGGAACGAAATCAATTCATTCTATCAACTTGAGACCGAGACATTTCATGCATATCTAGAGAGCTTCAAGGAGCTACTATCCTCATGCCCTCACCATGGCATTGAGTTGTGGTATATTTGTCAGATTGTTGATGAGGGTCTTCACATCCCGTCCCGAACGCTCCTTGAGTCCATGTGTCAAGGAGAGTTCTTAGGAAAGGATGAAAAGTAGGCATGGGCTTTCCTAGAAGACCTCGCTGAAAATCCATGCAATGGGAGAGTGTAAGGGAACCCCCAGCATCATCTAGCATAGGAGCGAGGATCGCAAATGCACACTCGACTAGATCGGGTGCCGCATTTGCTGCCGATACCACTATGGCCACCGAGGCGCGCATGGCCGCCTTAATGCGCCGTATGGATTTGATTGAGCTCCAAAACCAACACGGTGCACCTCACATGTCCACATCTGGTCAGGTTCCGTGTCTTTCATGTGGTAGGATATGTCATGTAGAAAGAGAGTGTGCGTCCATTCCTCCTGAGATGGAACATGTCAACGCCATCTATGACAGAGCTGGAAATGACCCATACTCATCATCTTATAATCCTGGATGGAGGAACCACCCCAATTTTTCATGGAACCAAAATAATACCCCGGGTGGTCCTTGAAACTCCTCTAGACCACCAAACCAACCACACCAATCTCCCATGCATGCATAATCTTATCAGCCACCCCAAGCTCCAATCACCAATCAATCGAGTTTCCTAAATTCCAATAATATGGAAACCCGATTCAATTCGCTTGAGAACTTGACTCGTGGACTTGAAAACTCAATGAAAATTTTTATGTCAACCACAAGTCAAGTTCTCACTTCAAATCAGCAGACCATCAAATCTCTAGAGCTTCAGATGGGCCAATTGGCTCAGTCTGTACATGAAAGAGAGAGAGGGTCTCTACCTAGCCAGCCTGAGGCTAACCCCCAAAGTTCAACAACCTCATTTTATTGATAAGTGCGAGGAAAAGAGAAGTTAGAATCAATATCATGTTTTTCACAAAACTTTTGGAAAAGTTAATTTTTGAATTCTCTTGCATGATCACTTCTAATCCTCAAAATGTAAGAATCATTTTCTTTTTAACATGTTTACAAAAAAACTTTAAAACGTTTGAATGTGTCAAATATGTTCGCAAGTAAGAGAACCCACGTAAAACGTGTAAAATCATCAACGATTACATATGCACACCTTTTGCCACCAAGACTAAAAGTTCTTGATGGCCAAAAGGTCCAAATGCAAAATTTCAAAAGGTTTTGAAGTACAACTAGTCGAGCACATGGGTCGGGTTGGGTCAAGTGACCCAACCCGAAATATTTGGGTTTCGAAAAACCTAACCCGAACCTGAACCGATTCGGGTTCAACCCAACCTTACCCAAAATTTTCGGGTTGGGTTGGGTATGTTCGGGTTGGACCCAAATCAATTAAGCATAATAAAATTTCACCTAAAAAATCAACATCAACATTGGATATATGTAATTTTAGAAGTGAGAGCAACCAAATTTTACCTAAGAAAGCCAACTTTAACACAAACAATAACAACAATCACCTTTGAACCAAACCAAACCAAAGTAAACCGAATCATAGATAAAAAGAAAGTTTAAAATAAATCAATATCTACAGCCAAGTTTACTAAAATAAAGCAATATCTACAACGAAGTTTACTAAAATAAAGCAAGGTTTACAGTCATTTGGTTGAAGTTAAATAAAATAAAACATGGTTTACAGTCATTTGGTTGAAGTTAACTAAAATAAAACAAGGTTTACAATCATTTACTTGTAAACATAAATCAAGAAAGCACACTGAAAAGGAACAGTTCAGCATCGAAATTGACACATAAAATTGCTAAACAGATAAACACAAACATAAATATAAATCCAAGACCACAAATGATCACATAAAACAAATGATCTCATCCACAATTAAAACAAAACAAACGCATGAGAAATCGAAAAGGAATAGAAATAGTTCGGCATCGAACTCAAATCCACAGCTGAATTTGCAAAAACAGATAAACAAAAACTCAAATCCAGAACTTTTAAAAAAAATCCAAAAGAAACAGAATGGGAGTGAGGGAACGTGAGGGCTGAGGGCTGACAGCGACGGCATGGTCAGCTGAGAGTGAGGTCATGAAGAGATCGGCTGCTGAGGGAGTGAGGGAACATGGTGAGGAGATCGGCTGCTGAGGGAGTGAGGGATTTGGTGTGTTACGGTTGGGAAGACGTGAGGTGCAGATCAACTAAGGGAATGAGGGAACAGTCAGGATACATTGGGGGAAATACATTAAAAAATGTTCTTCGGGTTCGGGTTGGAGTGGGTCAACCCGAACCCGACCCGAAAATTTGGTTTTCAGAATTTTCCAACCCAACCCATCCCAAACTCCTTCCCAACCCGACCTGACTAGTCGAGTTCGAGTCGGTTTTCGGGTTCAACCTAACCTATGTGCACCCCTACTTTCAACAATTATGGATTTGAAAGAACTTTGAAATTATTTTCCAAATTGACAAACACCATGTTTGTCTTTCTTGAAATCAAGTTTTGGAAGTCCTCTAACTAAGTCATATTTTGACAATTTGTGCAATTGACTCATACAAATATGTCCCAAATGTTTGTGCGACAACCATTGATGTAATTAAACAAGTTTCATGTGAGAATGATTTTATGCACTACATAGACATTACCTTGTCTAGTTCCTTTAAAGTGGTTTTAGAGATGTCATAGCAAATAGTTTAATAAAAACTAGATAGTTTTTATCCATAAGTTGACAAACACTCAGAACACTATGTTATAACCCATCTACTAAGAGAACATTTTCAATACATACATTTTCATGTCATACTAGAAGGATATTAGCTTTTCTTCTTCTTTTGTTCTTTCTCAGTCCTTGCAATTGAATTATAATAAGAAAATATTAAACAAGCGGTTATTTTTCTCCTTAATTATGATCACTCTTGTTTTCTCTTTTCTAACATTTTTGTTTACATATGGTTACATAAAGGAGATGGTTATCGAAATTTAAGATGGGTCAGCCACCTTCAGTAATTGGTGAATCATTTAATTAACTCTCTTGGTAGTGTTTCTTGGGTTGATATGTCAGATCGATTGTTCTCTTGAGTTGGTTGAAACGTGTACATTTCTCATTAGCTAATTTTGGTATGATAGAGTTTTTTTATTTACAAAGTAGAGAGAGTAGAAAGAGAATAGAAAGAGAAAAGTGAGAAGAAAGAGAAAAGAGAGGGAGAAGAGAGAATAAATAGAAAGTATAAAGAAGAGAGGAAGAGAATAGAGACGAGAGAGAGAAAAGAAGTCAGAGAAGAGAGAAAGTTAAGAAGAGAGAAAAAAAAGATAACAGAGAAAAGAAAATGTAAACAAAAGAAAGGGGATAGAGGGGATTAAGGAAATAAGTTGTTAGATTATATATGGTATAATTTTTAAATTTTATAATTAAAATATTATTTTTACTAATTCAGTTAACGTACGGAACAGTAACATAGTTAATGAAGATAACAAAGTGACATAACCAAAATTAGGGTTGTAAATTAGGGTTCGTGGGCGGTTATAGGGCCTTCCAATGACTCTACTTGGCTAATTAAATGGTTCGCGGTTCGGTTAGAAACTCGTTTACTTTTACCTCTTCCCATTACCCTACTCGTTTTATTTAATTGAATAGTTTTGGGCGGTTAAATGGTATAGTTAAAACTTAATAGATAGTAAAATCGATATAAGAATTAGATAAATGGTTAAATGTATAAAAACCTGTCAAATGGATAAACGGATTCCAACTAAACTTTTATAATACTTACGATATTTGACTTCAAACATCCATAAATTTATATCAAAACCTCCAAAAAATCATATTCTTTGAATTTTTGGGGTATCTTTGAAAATAATAACACAAAAATTATATGTATATAGTATATATAACAAAATATTATATATATTCATTATTTTTCGCTGTTAAACGATTAAACGGACGGGTACAATCATATACCCTTACCCAGCTATTTATTAAACGGTTATGATTTTCGCAACCTTTATCCGCCTATTAATTAAACGGTTATGATTTTTATAACCCGTGACCACACTTATCCATTCGGTTAAGGTGGAGAAACGGTTTTGACCCTACCCATTTACAACCCTACCGAAAATAGAATCATATTATGGATATTAGACATGGTTTTTGCACTAGAGGTTGAAGATGAAGATGAAGTTGAAGAATTATGTTTTTTGGAAGAGATTTTTTTTTGGCCTTGCAACTATATATGGCTATGTTCGGATATTCTATTTGGAGTCCCGGGATTCTTTAGAATCCGTTTTTTCTTAGGAGGAAATGTGTTTCTTGGTAACGCATGCTTGGGTTTAGTGTCTCCTCGTAATCAGAATACGTCTCTTCAAAGTGCAAATACCAATGTCGTCGTCAGACCCTCACCACCCCTAAAACATCTCCTTCAACGTTCCCTTTTTCTCTACCACCCCTCGCCCCTCATTCTCTTTCCCCGTTGCCCCTCTTCCTCATCCTCCAAACCCAAAAACCATCGCCATGGCCGTCATCAGTGACGCGAACCCACAGCCGGCTTGTTTACGCCCCTTCAATACCACATCACTAGTGCAGAAAAGTCCATATACGTCGTATATATAGTGTATAGACGTCGGATTTCGATGGTCCAAGTACCCGACGTCTATTTCCCCGTCGTCTATTCCTTGTTGTATAGACATCGGCTATATACGACCGATGTCTATACAGTGTATACACGTCGGCTATATACGACCGACGTCTATTATATGTTAATTAACAAAAAATACATTGGAACGTATATCGGGCATTCTGCACTCACATTAATCAAGCCCAATCTGCCCAAGTGCCAAACTTTTGACAAACAACCACGAATATCAAGCCCAACATGCGTATGTGCCCCAAGTCGTTCGCGTTCAGCAGTAAAGGAGTGGTGGAGTACATCAACCACACCAAAAAAAAATTCTCCGATGTGGGACTAAACTATTATACCAAATAGACGTCGGATATATACATTGACCGACGTCTATTCATACAGCATGACCTATAGACGTCGGTCATGCTATACATCCGACGTCTATACTTTGAAATAACAATAATTAATAAAAAAATACGTCCTATAGACGTCGGCTACCATATACAACCGACGTCTATACATGGGTTAATAGTAAAAAAAACGTTGCAACCATTTTAAGCCCAAGTGCCCCAAGTGCCAATCTTTTGACCATAAATATATATATGTATCTCACTTGCATTTTGTAGTGTGGTACCAAACTACCATTTAGAAGTAAAGGAGTGGTGGAGTACTTCAACTCCACCAATAAAAACATTTCGCCAATGTGGGACTAAACATGTCACCATACACACATGTGTACAACACAACACACATGTAATTGTAATTATTTTTAAATCCACATTATTCTTATACAAAATAATCCACATAAATTCTTACACGAAATATAAATCCTAAAAATTGCGTTATTTCTTATACAAAATAAATTCCAAAAAAAATGAGTTAATTTTTACACGAAATAAATCCCAAAAAATTGCGTTATTTCTGATACAAAAGAAATCAACATAAATTCTTATACGAAATAAATCCAAAAAAATAAACAAAAAATATTTTCTTCTTTCAGGAGGTATAGACGTCGGTTATACTAAACAACCGACGTTTCTACGAATCTATAGACGTCGGATGTCCAAATATCCGACGTCTATACCTATAGACGTCGGTTGTTTGGACATCCGGCGTGTATTTGGTGACGTCTATCGAGCATTCTGCACTAGTGCATCTATTCTGGTATTTGAATTGAAAAAAACACAACATAATGCGTCATCTTACTGCCAACCATTCATTCAGATATATCAACAAAGGGCAAATAAACTTGTACTTAACAGAAGTCAAGATGATCCAAACAAATTAAATGGTTCATAACTTGGTTGGTATTTCATTCTGTTAAAAAAATAACGCTAACTAGAATTGGAGGATCTTGACATACACTGAAATGATCCTCCACGAAAAAGACGGTACCACATTAATTTCACCACAGTTGACCAAATTACGCATGGAAGGACATCAAATATTCAAATTAAGCATAAATTACTAAAGTAACCAAAGACGAAGCACATGGTTAGAGAGCTTTATGTTTTGGTAATAGATTTAAGCGGATAAGTCCCCAAAAAGATAACATTCGTAGTACTTTGATTTGCTTCGACCATGTTACTTAAAAATCGTCAACATGACAAAACGTAAGTAATCCTTAAATTCGAAATATGAAGAATGTAATTAATAAATAATTTAATTAGACAGCTAAAGAACCTGACGACATCTTCAAACCGGCAAGAAGATAAACAAATATGTTAGAAAGTTCTTCCAGCAGTACAACGGTTAGATAAATCTGAAAAATTACATAGGAAACACGGGTGGATCTACGTGAAGGCACGGGTGGGCAAGTGGTCATTCGCTAACTAGATAACATATTTATATATTCATTGGTTATATCTAGCACAAACGATGCGGAACCTTGTTGATTAGTATCATATCGTACATTGCATTCATGATATATCATTTATTTTACCCCAATTTTGTACTACTTGAGTGTTTGTTTGCAGTGTTTCAGATTTTATGCAATAAATAATAGAAAGGCAGAGAAACTTACCTATATGCAAGAAGAAGTGATTGATTCGGAAGCCTTGTGGACTTGTTTGTAATGTTTAAGAATTGAAATTAAAATGAGGAAGGACCCAATTGAAAACCCAGAGGGACCTAAGTGTAAAAAAAATTATGTTGGGTACAATTAATCGACCATAATGTCATGAACCTGATGAGTAATCAAACAATTAAAACCAACAGGGTTTGAACCAACAACTCCGGTTGCACCCCACGTGCTAAAATGTTACATTTAAGCTACTAGTGAAATTAGAGGTCGATTCGACCCAAATGATTCGCCACTAGCAGATTAAAATCAACTCGGGACTAGTTTTTGATTAGTTGTTGTTGTTTCATGTCACGTTTGTCAACTAGTTTAGATACCGTCAATTTCTTTCTCATCCCGGATTCTAGTATGGTGGGACCAACGACACACACAACTCCTCGTGTTACGATCCGTACTTATCACAACTTCACTGACGCCGTGCACTTGCGATATCAAAATGATAGAATCTCAATCACTTGTTGGTTTAGTGCATGTTGTTTTAACTTTGACGAGCATTTCAACCATATTCGATTCCCATAATGATATTTTCTATTCAGTTTTATTTTCCACAAATAAAAGAAGAACCTCTAGTAGGCTAATACCCCTTTCCAAATGTTCATAGATATAACCTAAGCATATTTCATGTTTCATTACCCTAGTATTACCCCTTTTATCATGTTTGAGGTATTCATTCAATTTTTTTTACTACAAATAACAAAAAAAATGTCATAAGACATTAACAAAAAAATGAGGGTTTATTAATCATTCTAATTTGAAAAACATCATTTTCGTTATATTACCCGTGTGTTTAAATTGATATTATGTTAATGGTGATAGGAATGATAACCATCTAATCACAAGCTAAATGCCCAACAAATATGGAATTAAAATAAGTAGGGATAGAGCAACCAAACAACAAATCGACTTCGACGATTTTTATAAAGGTTTGATCACAACCACCATGATCTAATCTTCTCCTCGAGTTCCGATCAATCCTTCAATCCCTACTCGAGTATCCATTAATCTCTTCGTTCTGGGTCCAAGATAAAACTTCTACAATTTGAGCCTTGCGAATACCCTCAAGTTGCTTGATTCACCACTCACAACCCGAGAGGGTGCTTCCTTGAAGCTTTACAACTTTGGTGATTCATGGATATGGAGTTAGAATCACTAACTAACACTCTAAACTTTAGCACACTTAGATATGATAAGTATTGATACACAAGTGGTGAAGTTTGGCTTTGAGTGTGGAAAATAAGCTTGAAAGTGTTCGATATTTGGACACAAAGGATAAGAGTATAAAGATGTCATGGTATCTAAAACTCACGTATCAACTCTTATTTATAAGGCTTCAAGCTCTAGTAATCGTTTTGGGAAAGTTGGTGAGATATTTACCAAAGAAAGAGATGATCTGTAACGCCCTCGATCTCGCGGGGTACGCCCGCTGGGAAAGACTATAAGTGTCGCGATCAGAGACCTCCTCGACGACCAAAGGAGTTACCAAAGAAAGACCAAACAAACGACTCGACAATACGTAGAGAGATCATACATGGATAGCTGACGAATGAAAGTAACTGAAGTAACTGAATATCCATATATGAAAGATTCATTACGAAACTCAAGTTTCAAAAGGAAATACATCAATAAAGCGGAAGAAAAAGATAACTGAAGACTCTGGTCGACGTGTCCCTCGTGTACAGACTTTTCAACACTCGTCGAGTCTGCCATATGGAAACCTAAGTACCTGCAAGCACCGCATCAACAAATGCGTAAGTTTTCTATAAAGAAAACCCAGTATGTCCCCGACCCAATCAGAGTTTTATAGAAGAATGCATGCAATTGTGCCAAACGGGTAATACCCACAGAAATCCCTCCAAGGGGACCAGAATACCAACCATGCTGGTCAGAAACAGAACAAATAAGCATCAAATACAACAGAAGGCTACGACTCCATACGCTGTGTCGGTCGGGCGCACCCAAACCCATTCCTCGAAAGGAACCAGAACACCAACCTCGCTTGTCAGAGGTGGTCACTCGACAGTGACCCACCGCTCGAGACAAAGCGGTGCGCCGGATAAGTGTCCCAATTCACGGCAAGTGACCTACATGGTGCCATCGTGAACTTGGGAACACCTACCCTGAGACAGAATGCCAACGCGCTTACCCAGGACTTATCTTACGCCTGACCTCCCAACGTGAAGGTCTTATGCGAATGGCCTCTGGAGCTAGAGGACCCACTCGTGGCCCGTTGGCCCAGAAAACAGAACGTGCCCATAATTATTAATCAGATTAAATGCAATGCAAGCTACTTAAGCATCTTAAATCTAATGCAACTACAATATACGAAACAAGCTCAAGGAGGAGTATCCAAATACCCTCCTAGCAACCCCGAACCAACTCAGAAATCAGATGTACCAATCAGGAACAAACGAAGCTCACAACAACAAACAAACATTACCGAATCGGTAAATCGATATAACAACTAATTTAGTCATCTACATGTCATGATAAGGACGTTATGAGGCATGAAATCTTAAGGGTCGAACACAAGCACAAAATAACACATCACATCAGTAACACATAGACTTGAAGGAAGCAATAGATTGATGCATTACATCAAGAAATATCGGAAACAACTCCACAACCATAGATAACATGTATCACCAACTTCAGAACATATATGCGATAATAATCAACATCTCAGGACATGATCAGACCTTACATGAGCATGAAATAACATATATATCAGTCGTGCAACATGGTGGAATATGCCTCATATATCAGCAGCCTAAACATATCTACAAAGATTACATATGCGTGCATTCTAATTCACAGGTTGCATTTAAATATAACGTGGTTAGCATATCACATGAATGCATCCAATTTCGTTCTTAAGTGCATGCATGGAATCAATATCAGAGACATAAACGAATTCAGATCATGAATACATCATATATGCTTCTGGAATAGAACCGATTCGAATAACAAATCCAAACAATTAATACACATCACCCAGCCGATTGCAACGATTAAGCTACATAAAATCCACGACTCACAGCCATGCAAGATGAGCCCTGACCCATCAAATCCACATGCATAGCGCACCCCTCCCAAGCCGGTCTGAGGTGGGAGAAACTCCGAGGAGGTCGGTCCAGCCAACCGGTCTATTGACCAAGCGAGAGTCGCGTGAGTGCACCAACTACAAGGTCAACGCACCCTAGTGTCCCTAGCTCAGACCAAGCAAGCCGACCCCAATGCCTCTCACCCCTAACCTCCCTAGGGTTCATCTCCACCGTCTCCTGACCCCAGCCACTAACTGGAGGAGCTGCACCAGCCACCCACCCCAAGGTTGGCGTCAAAAGAGTTGAGGATAGACCCTGGCCGATTGGATCATGTGTGCACCAGCCACACCTCGATAGATCCGGACTACCATCAGACTCGACCCAGGGAGAACCTCTTCACCTCTGGTCGGACCCCAATGAAGCTCGTCGGAGCTCCGGTGCACTTGGCTGTCCCCTAGCCATCTCCACCCAGCGCAGCTCCAAGCTAGCACTAGTGGAGAATTCAGTTGATGGTGCAACCGATTGCACAAACCACCAACATGGTGCTGGCCAGCCCTCCAGCCAACACCCCCCTCCCATAAACTCTTGAAGGGGTCAGGAGCATACCTGAGTTGCTGGAGAAGATCGCTGGAAGAACAGCCACAACCCACCTTCTACACGCCACACAATCTGCTGTCCTCCTCTTGCAACCTTGCCGGATTCTACTTCTTTGCCGGAGCTGCTGGCCACCAGGACGTTGGAGAAGATGAGGGAGGTCTGGAGGGTTGTGTGGGGAAAAGGAAAGAGATGGGGGACGGCTAGGGTTGAGGAGTGGTTTTTGTTTCAAGCCACCAAGAGAAAATGCAACAAATGAATGCCAATAATTCTCTTTCAAGACTTGCCAAAAACCATGCAATTCAAAAGTGTGCAAATAAAATCAGATCTCTTTCTACATGACTAGGATGCCACGTCACCCCCAGCACACTCAGCGCTACACATCACACCCCAAGGCAATAGCCGAATTTCACATGCAACCATCATCTGACCGACCCGATAGAGTAAATCAATTGCAACCTTGCCCGATGAGTCGCACCCGCCTACGAGCCACATTTGCTCACCCAAAAAGGAAACTTCTCCCTAAAGGAAACTTTTCCTCAAAGAAGAAACTTTCCTGGAAGTTGGATTTTTCCCCGAGAGAGAACCTTACCAAAAATCAAAATAAGCATACAAAACCTCAAGCATACAATGAAATAATGCACCAACAAGCATGAAGATGAAGAAGGACCTTATTCATTTAACAGGAGAGCGGGTCTAACATGATGTGACTTAAGCATGGGAAAAATCTACACACATTCGGTCGACCATTTGAAGAATAGTGGTCCAAAAATAAGAGTTGAATTGGTCAAAAATATGCTTTTGGTTGACCGAACAAAGGTCGGATAACCGATCACCGACACCTAGTAACTTTTGTTAAATTTCCTCTGATTTAATTTTGGTTGATTGAATTTGGTTCGGTTGGATGATTCAAAATAATAGCAAGAATTTAATCGACTATGTCAAATGAATTTCAGTTGTCCAGATCAAGAGTTTGACTTTTAGCGCCAATAATAGGAAATCAAATATCCGTTCTGAGTCCAACGGCTATATTGACACATGGAAAGTGTCGTTGCGCGCCAGAGGCCAAGATATAAATGGATGATGGATAGGATATCGGACATCTAAAATTTACAAGACAAATGGACTCCTAGAACAAAAGACAAGTATGACCGTTGGAGTAAAATTCAAAATTTGTCAAAGGGGATTTGGTCGTCCGATAGGCCATCATCGTTTGTTAGGGCGGCGGTCATTTGATCTGAATTGGGACATTGATGCATTGCATACATTGCATCATATGTCTTTCATTTAGATTACTTTTATATCAATAAATGCTACTAAGGTATGTGTTTAGTCTTATTTACAGAATACAGGGACCTGAATGCAAATTACCCACATCCCGAGCATAAACGCGTACAAAAGATTCGTTTCTATCATAAAGACCAAGTTCAAGTTTATCGGGTTTCAAATGGAAATGTATCCAAGCATAAAAGCATTCAAGACCTAATTACGAAAAGAACAAGGACTTAAGCACAAAAGTAGCCGGGGACTTAATTGCAAAAAGTCAAGGACCTAATTGCAAATCACGAGTAGCTTTTATTATTATGGAGAAAATATAAAGAAAAATCAATGTGGATCTCCAAATATATGAAGAAATTAATTTGGATCTCCAAAGATATGCAAGAATCAATCCAGACGCGCAAATGACATTGAAATCATACCATAAACACACAGGAAAAATCCGGGTCGATTCTGAGCCAAAAAGGGGGCGATTCCGCCGCACCTCAAGAGATTCGCCGCACCAAATTAGATTCATGCTCTAAAAATTTTACCGGTTGCGTGTTGACGCGTGTACTTTCTTATTTCATGCTTAGGTCCCTTGTATCGACTATAAATAGCCCCGAGAACGATGTTGTGAGGAGTTCTTCCTTTTGTTCCATAATTTAGCAATAAAATTCTGTTTCTTTTATTTTATGTTTTTAATTTTCTTTTCTTAGTTTCTCTAGGACCCCTTCTCCCTCCCTCCATCTATGAGTTTCTAACTCTTTCCAAAGGGTGGGGGTGACGGATTTAGGGTGATGAGAAGAGAAGATGTTATTATTTTAATTTCGTATTAGTATGTTTTGATTACTTGAGTTTATGTTAAATCATTTATCATGTAATGCTTTATAACTAATATGATTTATTATAAGTTTCTGAATTCTCTAATCTAAACCTTAAATCTAATCCTCCACCCAACGGAATTCACTTCTTTGTTCTTGCTTTAGTTTTAATTGTTTTTTGTTTCTTGCTTTAAATAACTAAAACCCAAAAATCTCAAAACCCATTTATTTCTTCTCTCTTTCTTTTCTCCAATCGAAATCACACTAATAACAAATCTCTCCCTCCTTGTGTTCGACCCGTATTTGTCACGTCTTCATTGACGCCGTGCACTTGCGGTATAAATTAAATTCTCATCAAGTTTTTGGCGCCGTTGCCGGGGAGGCGACGCAGATTTTGTTTTTTTTTGTTGATTTCGATTTTATCCTGTTTATCTTGTGCGCGATCTAAATATTTGGATTTGTGTTTCAGGAAACAACAGAGTGCGCGGAGAAATCCGGGCACATTTGGAGCTAAACGAGCGGCGAAATCGCCGCATATCAAGAGGAACCTGCGGCGGAATCGCCGCACAATTGAAGCATCTGGGCTTCAAATTTTTCTGGGGTTAGCACCATCTCTGAGTGGACGCGTAAAGCTACTGAAATTTCGAGAGCGGGCGGCGAACCCGACTGAGCATTGCTTAGGTAACCTTCGTTGCCTTTTTCCTCGTAATTTCTAGTTTCAGAAAATTTCCTTTTAGTAGAATTGCACGTGTTAAGCTTAAATTCCATAATTGGCAATATTTCAACTCTGACCTAAAATTCGCAAAATTAGAAAGACCTTAGTGCATGCATCATATAATGTTTTGTTTGCATTATTCTTGCTAAATTCTTGCAAATCAATTTCTGTTGAAGAGTGCTGGAGGCAAGGTACGTATCGCGGTTTTTAACGATTGCATTTAAGCATATAATTTAATTTGCATACAACCTTGCAATTGCCCCCATTAAAAAGACCATTGTTTGACTATCTTTGTTAGATCTAAGTTAAACTATCTTAAGGGCAACTCCGTAGGAAAAGATACGGTGGGGATTTCATCACCCTTCCGTGGCCCACAAATCACAATCCTAAAGTGTCACCCAAGCCTTAAAATTTAAAATCAATTAGACATTGGCCCCTAAGGACTCGGACTCAATTAAGGAGAAGAATTGGTTTGACTTGCTATGACCTGAAGCCGATCGAATTCAATTTGGTGTCTAGGAAGTGTTTTTGTGTTGACGAAAGTCTTCCAAGCGAAGTGGTTGTCTAATTGGCACCGACTCTGTCGGAAGCGCCCCCACTAGCTATACACTACCTGGCCAATTTGGTTTGATTAGTGAGGGAGGTGAATCAAGCGAATCAATTCGACTCAACCAGTTAGGAGTCGTCTAGATTTAAGTGACACTAGGTCTAGGATTGTTTGAACCGTGCTTTCTTAGGAAATTTCTGACCAACCCTCTTTTCTATCTTTAGAGTTAAGTTTCCTTTCTCATCTGAGTCTTCTTTCTCTTCTCACCTAAATTCTCTAGATTAGGATTCCTTTCTCATCTTGCCCCATTCTATTGTTTGTTTCCCTTTCGAAAAAAAAAACATAAAAAAAAAACGAAAATATAAAAAAAACAATTGTAATTAATTCTTGAAATTAAATTTGGAATTTAAATTTCGAATTTGAATTCAAAAATTGATTCAACCCGGTGCACTCAGATTTGGATTCGGGTCTTGAGTAATCGACTCTCACGAGTTCATCTAGATTCCAGTCTGGAACTTAATGGGTGAGAACGTAGTGGACCCGCCTGTTGCACAACCTATAACTCTGAGGGATCGATGCTATCCAGCGATGGCTGCTCAGCCATCGTGCATCGTTATGCCCACCATACCGGGTCGCGACTTCGAACTTAAGGCACAATACATGAGTATGTTGCCTAAGTTCACCTCTAGGGAAGATCCATATCTCTTCCTTAGAGAATTTGAGGAAATCTGCTCTCTTATGCAATACCAGCATATCCCTGAAGAGGCAGTGCGTCTGAAATTTGTGCCTCTGGCACTAAAAGACGACGCTTAGAAATGGCTATATAGTCTAGCCGAAAGATCTATTAGGAGTTGGGCTGAGTTTGTTCAAGTATTCCTGAAAAAATATTTTCCCAACCATAAGACTATGAGGATTAGGAATGAAATTGTTGCATTCGTTCAGTCTGAGAGCGAGCCGTTCTATTCCTATCTAGAAAGATTTAAGAGTGTACTGACCCAATGCCCTCATCATGGAATTCCAAGATGGCAATTATGCCAAATTATTTATGAGGGATTGACACCCACATCTAGAGTTATGGTAGAATCCGTAAGCCAAGGGAACTTTATGTCGAAAAATGAAAATGATGCCTGGACTTTCCTTGAGGATTTAGCCGAAAACAGTATGCAATGGGACAATGCTAGAATACCGCTTAACCCAAGTATTGGATCTAGAATAGCAAGCCAACCCAAACCAGGTGTCTTAGCTGTAGATGCCAATATAGCGGCTGAAGCAAAACTAGCTACCCTTATGCGCAGAATGGAAAGTCTAGAGCTACAAGCCCAAACCCGAGTGAATCAAGCATCGTCTATCCCCTGCTCTAGATGTGGTCAGACTGGTCATGTAATGGAGGATTGTGCGGACTGGGAACAAGTTAATGACATGTATAACCATGCTAGAAATGACCCCTACGCATCAACCTATAACTCTGGTTGGCGTAATAATTCCAATTTCTCATCAAACCAACAAGGTCAACCTCCTAGACAACAACCAAACCCGTATGTCCAAAATAATACATCTTCTGGGTTTAGTAACAATAACGATCATGAGGTTAGGTTGACAAGCTTGGAAAATTTGATGAAAACCTTTATACAAACAACAAACCAGACCTTCCAAAGGCTAGAGACACAAGTCAGTCAACTAGCACAAATAGTAGGTGAAAGAGAAAAGGGTCGGTTTCCAAGTCAACCTGAGGTGAACCCTAGATCTAATAATAATTCATATCAATCCTATCAAGCACCTTCAGGAAATAACAACCCTAGACCGGTTCAAATGGTTAATGAGGAAGGACCGTTCCAACAAATAAATGTTGTAGTATCATTACGGTCCGGAAGACAAGTTGATAACAATGTGGTAAATACTAGAACGTCTAATCAATCTAGCCATCAAGCAACCACATATGACTTAACCATTGAACCCGACGTCCAATCTGAAACGCCCAACCCACCTACTCAACCTGAAACTATAGCTCAACCTGAACCTGAGCGAGTCTATGTTCCTAAAGCCCCATTCCCCAATAGACTCAAAAAGAACTCAAGTGCACAAATGGAGAAAATCTTAGAAGTATTTAAGCAAGTTAAGGTGAACATTCCACTCCTAGATATGATTCAACAAATACCTGCTTATGCTAAATTCTTAAAAGATCTGTGCACTAAAAAGAGAAAAACAAACATACCAAAGAAAGCATTCTTAACTGCAAATATAAGCTCAATTCTGTCAAACTCATCTCCTATAAAATATAAGGATCCTGGGTGTCCCACAATTTCATGTGCAATAGGAGATACTTATATCAACAAAGCCCTTCTAGACCTTGGTGCTAGTGTTAACCTACTCCCATTCTCCGTCTACGAGCAACTCAACCTTGGTCCATTAAAACCCTCTAAGACAACCCTTCAATTTGCTGATTGCTCTACTAAGAAACCAAGAGGTATAGTCGAGGACGTTTTGATCAAGGTGGGTGACTTCATTTACCCAGTGGATTTTGTCGTACTAGATACCGCACCTGTTGTAGATCCTAAGAGACAAATCCCTGTAATACTAGGCAGACCCTTTTTATCCACTTCTGAAGCTTTGATAAATTGCCGAAATGGGCTCATGCAACTATCTTTTGGGAACTTAAAAGCTGAATTTAATATCTTTCATGTGGATAATGAACCAGAAATAGTATGCAATCAAAGTGATGTTGTGATGAGATCACGTATCTATAAGATTTCTGAATCAAATAAATCATCACAAAATCAAAAAGAAAGTGAGAAAAGGGGGAGTAATTCATCTACCCACCCACCATCACTCGAGCAAATAAGAGAACCAATTTATGTGAGGGGTGTGGAACCTGTGACTCAGGACTCTCATTGCAACATGGGGAACAATTCAACTGGATACATGCACCAATATGGTGTCATTCAATCCAGTTCTGACTATGGTTGACTTTGAGCAAATTCCATCCTCCCACCGCAGTTCACCAAGGTAATAAGTGCATTTGCTTTATATTTGCATACATTGAGGACAATGCATGATTTAGGTGTGGGGGGGTGTTTATGTATATATTTATTTATATATCTGTCTTTTATTTCTAAATAAAAAATAAAAAAAATATATCAATGTTTCATGACATAGCTTAAGATTGAACTATCAAAACCCGTGTACAAATTGCATTGAGTTTTTGTTCCTTATTATATAGTTCTGCTTGTAGAAATTATGACATAAATCTAAGTTCCAAAGAAATAACTCATTACCCTTTAAGACATGCATGCACTTAAATTGGATGAATCAAATCTTTGAAGTGGTTGATAAAAAGCAGAAGTTGAGGAAAATATACCGGGAAGTGTGGACTTCTAATAACAATTAAGCCTTGAAAAAAAAATAAAGGAATAAAGTGAGGAAAGCATATTCTGCAAAATGATTACAAAAACCCAAGCCTTCGAGTCACTGGTCCGTAGGGGTATCTTGAAACCCAGTAACTTGAGTCTACCAGCTCGGGATTATCGACCAAACTCGCTACACGAATGCCAAAAAGGGTAAAAGTGTCAAAAAGCAAATGTGTTGAATCACGGAAGAAAAGAAAAAAATAAAAATACTCAAGGCCCAAAGCTAAAAGAATGATCCATGCCATGGTTGATCCGAATGATACTTCACCACCAGAGGAGGCGTGCAAAATAATTTAAGTGATATCATGTGTAGAAGGGTTAGTGGTGCGAATGTTGGAGGAACAAAGACCAAGTCATATTTTTAATGAGTTAGATTTACATAATGAGCATGCAAGAATTCTCAGTGAGATGTATAAGGTTGAGGTAGGGATATTGAGAACTATTAATGAAATGTTGATTTAGGATTTTGTGGGTATATCCGCTGAAAACCCTCAGGAGACAACACTCCTCCTCCTTGGCAACAAAGAGGTTTAACGGCTTGTTGCACATGCTAAGTGCAACCGTGATTCCTACGAAAGTGAGTTAGGATTTCCCTGTTTTCATTTCTCTTATGTTCTGTTTTGCTAGGGACTAGCAAAATCTAGGTGTGGGGGTATTTGATGCATTGCATACATTGCATCATATGTCTTTCATTTAGATTACTTTTATATCAATAAATGCTACTAAGGTATGTGTTTAGTCTTATTTACAGAATACAGGGACCTGAATGCAAATTACCCACATCCCGAGCATAAACGCGTACAAAAGATTCGTTTCTATCATAAAGACCAAGTTCAAGTTTATCGGGTTTCAAATGGAAATGTATCCAAGCATAAAAGCATTCAAGACCTAATTACGAAAAGAACAAGGACTTAAGCACAAAAGTAGTCGGGGACTTAATTGCAAAAAGTCAAGGACCTAATTGCAAATCACGAGTAGCTTTTATTATTATGGAGAAAATATAAAGAAAAATCAATGTGGATCTCCAAATATATGAAGAAATTAATTCGGATCTCCAAAGATATGCAAGAATCAATCCAGACGCGCAAATGACATTGAAATCATACCATAAACACACAGGAAAAATCCGGGTCGATTCTGAGCCAAAAAGGTGGCGATTCCGCCGCATCTCAAGAGCAAATTGCGGCGAATCCGCCGCACCAAATTAGATTCATGCTCTAAAAATTTTACCGGTTGCGTGTTGACGCGTGTACTTTCTTATTTCATGCTTAGGTCCCTTGTATCGACTATAAATAGCCCCGAGAACGATGTTGTGAGGAGTTCTTCCTTTTGTTCCATAATTTAGCAATAAAATTCTGTTTCTTTTATTTTATGTTTTTAATTTTCTTTTCTTAGTTTCTCTAGGACCCCTTCTCCCTCCCTCCATCTATGAGTTTCTAACTCTTTCCAAAGGGTGGGGGTGACGGATTTAGGGTGATGAGAAGAGAAGATGTTATTATTTTAATTTCGTATTAGTATGTTTTGATTACTTGAGTTTATGTTAAATCATTTATCATGTAATGCTTTATAACTAATATGATTTATTATAAGTTTCTGAATTCTCTAATCTAAACCTTAAATCTAATCCTCCACCCAACGGAATTCACTTCTTTGTTCTTGCTTTAGTTTTAATTGTTTTTTGTTTCTTGCTTTAAATAACTAAAACCCAAAAATCTCAAAACCCATTTATTTCTTCTCTCTTTCTTTTCTCCAATCGAAATCACACTAATAACAAATCTCTCCCTCCTTGTGTTCGACCCGTATTTGCCACGTCTTCATTGACGTCGTGCACTTGCGGTATAAATTAAATTCTCATCAGACATAATCCTAATACTCAAGTTTATATATGATCGTATGGACTCAATAAATAGAAAAATAGAAGTGTTGGTCCAAAGCTTTGTTAAATCTTGAGCCTTTGTCCTGATGCTTCTTCTCTTAATAGTTTTGATCAACCTATAAATATGTTTGCACATATACAAGTATATATGGAATGCATATAATCGTGTTTGTCCACTTTGATTGACTAGGTTGATTGACTAATATTAGTTTGATTAATCATCAAAATAAACATAAACTAATGCCTAAAAGCCAACAATCTCCCTATTTTTTTAGGGAAAAATATATCTTAATGCTTGAGATTAAATTTAATTTCCCCCCTTTCTATATGATTTCTCCCCCTTCATATATGTGAACTATGCATATATATAATGTTGGATTTCGTCCCATGCTTATTTGTATATTTTTATATACGCGAGCAAGATTGTTTTCATATTTTTCAACAATTTTATGTATAAGACTTCCTAATTATATTTGAATACATATATATAGAATACTATATAATGTCAATATATATATAAAATTAATATCACATTATAATATTGATTCCTAATTACGGTATGGGTTAATTGGGTGATTACTTAATATTGCTCTAATTAGGATTAATAGTTCCCAAGAGGCTAAACACAAAAAACATTTCCCTTAAGTTTTGGGTTGCCAAATCCAAAACCAAAAGTGCACCCCTTGACAATGTATTGATCCTACATAAATAGAAGAGATTTCGAAATCTAGAGTGTTGGGCAATTTATTATTTTTGGATGTATCTTGACCATACTTTATGAGATTCCATAACTATTTGCAATGTGTCACATTTTTCACAGCATGGAAGAGGATTTGCCAGTTGTAGATGGTGCTTTTGGTCCAGTTGCTCGTACCACAACAAGTCATGTTTCGAGTTCTACACTGATCAGCAACGAGACACCTGTTGGAAGTGCAAATGTCTATGTTGATGTTGTGGAAGAGTCCAATAAGGATGCAAAGCGACAAAAAAGATTTACTTCGGAAGTTTGGATAAATTACAAAAGAGAAAGGTTGAACGATGCTTCTATCAAAGCCACACACAATTATTGTCAAAAGGTATTTGATGGTGCAAGATCCAAAGGTACTACCCATCTCAAAAATCATCAAAAATGTTGCATGCGTAGACCAAGATCAGACATAAGGCAACAACTTCTTAGTAAATCATCCTCTAAATTGGTGGTTCATAAGTATGATCCTAAAGTAGAAAGAGAATATTTTGCTGAAATGATCATGAAGGTGGATTTGCCTTTTGTATTGTGCGAGAATGACTACTTTAGAAGGTTGGTTTGTTATGTTGAACCTTCATATAAGTGTCGTTCAAGGAATACAGTTAGAAAGGATTGTCTTGATGTTTATGGGCAATGGAAGGAAAAACTTTATAAAGCTCTTGATGGGAATACTAGTAGAGTCACCTTCACCACTCATTTGTGGACACCCAAGCACCAAACTCGTGGATACTGTTGTGTTACATGTCACTATATTGATGATAAATGGGTATTGCACAAGAAAATCATTGCCTTTCAGGACATTAACACACCACACACTAGTGATGTCTTAGCTGATTGGCTTAAAAATCAAATCATGGATTGGAACTTGGATAAAAAGTTGATTAACATTGTTGTGGATAATGCTAGTAATAATGAACCATTGGTGAACACTATGAAGACTGTAGGATTTCATGTTTAATTACACATATATATTTTCGGAATTTTATGCGTAATAAGGATCAATTACAATTTTCTATGATTTATTTCATGCATGCATTGGTTTGTTTCAATAACTAGTTTTAAAACTTTTATTAAAACAAACATGGGACTCCGAAATTCATACCTAGAAGTTCTCTAAAACTTCTTGAAGTTTCGGAGACGTTGAGCATGCTTGTTGCTGCGCCGGATGCCTCCGAGATTTTACCAAACTCTAAACAAGATTGGAGAGAGAAGAGCTAGCCTCTCAATCTCCAATAGGGTTTAGAATCTAATTACTAACCCCTCCTTAGTTCCCTTGAGAAGATGATCTCTCAAAACTAAAACTAATCTTAAGAATTAAGGAAATTTCGTGGAGAATTATGGAGAGAGATTTTTGCATGAGAAAAATAATGGATTGATTAATGAGGTAATTAGATAAACTTGTATTTATAAGTTCTCTCCAAATTACCTATTCATGTGCAACCTCTTGCCCATGATTTCATGCAAACTTCCATCTAACCATCCATTATTTACTAATAAATAATCTTAGCCACGAATTAAATCAATTATGGAACAATTCCATGCATGATCTAATTAATTCTTAAATTAATTCTGCATATAACCGTCTGGACCGGTCGACCGTTTGAAGGTTAGGTCGACCGCTCGAACCAAGTTTCGGTCGACCGTTCGACATTCGGTCGACCGCTCACAACATAAAAATATTTCATCGCAATGTTCGGTCGACCGTTCCGAACAGACAAAAATTCCCTGTTATCGGTCGAGACATGTCAGGTCGACCGTGCCCGATCGGTCGACCGTTTACTGCTAACCGATCGACTGTTTGAGCACTGTTCTGCAGACTTGTCAAATTTCGGTTTAACCCCTACAAAATTTGTCATTTCGGGATTAGTAGTAAATTCACAACTTATGTAACATATTATCCTATGTAATGATTAATCATTACACCCCATAATATTTACATTACATTTGAATTTAATTTAGATTCTAATTATGTTATTAATCACAACATAATTTTGCTTTTGCTTGTTCACCCCATGTGTCATATTTTCTACATGAAACCTGACACATCTTATGAACTCAAAATCCCCATTTCTTGTTTCCCAGTTTTGTGGTGTGACTTATGGGAGGATCTAAACTAAGTTGGCAGTGATATTAAGAGCTTAATATCACAAGCTATAAGCGGTATCTAGCTACACATTATAGCTCCCAATTAGTTAGATGTCTTAATTCCACTTGAACCAAAACCCGATCCAGTTAGTGATGGAGTGCACCACTTGTGTCCGTCCCTTGCCTCATGATATTAAGAATACAAACAAAGTAGTATTGTGTCATCTTTGTTTTAGTATACATTTCTTGATCTCTTTAAGCTAGTTACAAATATGTGACTTAACTCAAATCACATTGTGCACATTATAACTTTGCTTTATCAAGGGGCCCACTAATATCATCACTCAATTAAGAGGGGCAATGATAATCTTTTGACTAACTATCTTCTCCAACGAAAGTCATACTTAACCAACTAATGACTTTACACTACACTCATCGATAGCTTAAGACACTAGTCTAATTAAGTACTCCTTAAGCGATCGGATATAAGTCTCATATCAAAGGACCAAGGACACAGTAAAATATTAATGACACAGAAACACATTTCTATAATATTTTACTTGTTAGGTCAATTCGGTATACAAAAGTACTATTTTCCTCTTTTGTGTACCCGTGTTGTCACTCACTTGTAGAGATACAATGATCTATGATCAACACGACAATCTTAACTCGGTAATTAATGTCCCATGTTAATTACCATGATTGCGAATATCTTTTGTTTTATGTAAACCAATATCTTTTAGATCCCTACGGTTAAGGACCAAGAGCCTCTTCCTTAACACTTCTAAAAGACGAATAGCATAAACAAGGAACAAAATGATTTCTCATTCAATTCATAATAATTGACATTCAAAAGTAAAACTTTTAGAACACATTCCCTTCAAAGACATGGTTGAATGGAAAGAATGCACTTCCTCTCAAGGGTGAGTTATTTCATACTCGTTGCACTGCTCACATCCTTAATTTGATTCTAAAGAATGGGTTGCAAGTTATTAGTCCTTTGTTGGAGAAGATTCGTAAAAGTGTGAAGTATGTTAATTCTTCTGTACGTAGGGCAAATAAGTTTAGGGTTGCATTGAGTCAAACTCGGTTGACTGGGAAAAAGGGTGTGTCTTATGATGTTGATACTATATGGAACTCATCTAATGCTTGATAGTGCTTTGGATGTCCAGGATGCATTTGACCATTTAACAGAATTGGATGATCAATATAAGTTGTTGCCAACACCAGAGGAGTGGGAGATGGGTAGAAATATACGAGATTGTTTGAAGCTCTTTACTTATGGCAGACCTGCCCCAGGGCGGTCGGCCGTGACCAATGGTGCTGACAACCACCACCACCCTGTGGTGGCAAGGCTCGCATGGCCGCACATGGTTGTGCACCTCCGGTACGATTCCGACCAGCCTGCAAGCGGTGCCAACCCGCGTACGCCACTCTGGCCAGCCCCCTCGGCGCCTCCTCACACCTTCCCGACCTCCTACACTCTAAACTAGGGTGGATTGCATACCTATATGAGGAGAAAATCGGAGAAGAGGAAGATCTCCCCTCCGCACCTACGCGGTTGCCAGATCCCCTCGTAGTCGGGGTCGTCGTCGCCGGAGTCGCTGCGAGAATAACAAGAGGGTGAGGGAGGGATGGGTTTGGGTTAGGGATTGGGGAAAAACTGTGAGAGTTGGGTTTGGGTTTTGGGTTCTTATATGAGGATATATAGGATATGCTAGTAGTAACACTCAGTTTGTATCAAGTGCAACAAAATATGAACTTGAGATGTATTTGGAGGAGCCTTTACTCTCGTCAACAAATAATGAGTTGTCATTTGATATCTTGAATTGGTGGAGTCAGCATGATGCTAGGTTTCCAACACTTGCAAAAATGGCTAGTGACATATTTGTCAATCCCGGTATCAACAGTTGCTTCAGAATCTGCATTCTATTGTGCTCGTACAGTCATTGATGACACTCGTTCTCAGTTAGGAAGATATGTTGTATAGGCATTGGTTTCCACAAAGCATTGGTTGCCACCTTTAATCATGAGTATGTATTATTACTTAGTTGATGTTACTTTTAAATTTCTATGGTTTAATTTTATTATGATAATGAACTTATTTGTGTTGTTTAGATTCAAGTGAAGCTGAAAAAGATCAAGAGTTAGAGAGTTAGATTTCTAAATTTCAGAAGAAAACCCTGGTTTACCTAGAAAGGTAGTTTTAGAATTTTATTTTTATTTATTGAATACTTAGTAACAATATATTCATATAATAAATTGTCATTTTTCGAACTTTTCTCTCTCTTTACATGTAGGTATCAAATGTGACTTGTATGCTACCACGGAGATGATGTTTCATGTTGGAATAATTACTTTGCTAGTTTGTTTGTTGCTTAATTGTTTGTTATGTGGATCTTGTGTGTTTTCATATGTTGTTTGTATTGTTCTAATGTTTGTAATTTACGCTTGTTTTACTTTGTAACTTGTATGTATTGTTGTTAGATTTCCAGATCAAACCTTGGAATTATGGAATTTAAGCAAATTTAAGGTTTTGATTATTATTATTATTATCTTAAAGCAGGGATTCGGATACGGATTTTCGAACCCGGGAGTTATCGTTTGGATACGGATTTTTGAATTTGGATATTTGTTCGGATACAGATTTTTAAATACGGATGTTATTGTTCGGATACGGATAATATCCATATTCGATCTGGATCCGCCAGATATTGATTCGGATGTACTTAAAAAGATCTTATCTGATACGGATCCGGATGTCAAAAAAAATTCCCGGATTTGGATACGGATGTTGGCAGATCCGATCCGTATTCAATCCGTTGACACCCCTAATTCAAGCATAGGGCACGAAATCCTATAGTGGTATCAGAGTTTTTTGTTCATAATTTCAATAATTAGGCTTTTAATAAGGTTTAGTTTGTTATCTCTAATTAACTAATTCATTAATTTTTCCCTTTTGAGTCCGTTTGATTTTTTATGGATGCATCGAATTGTAGTCATGGATTTGTTTGTTTCTAATTATTTTCCTACATTAGTTTGTTATGTTAGAATATATGTTAGCCATTAAGATCATTGGGATAATTTTGTTCTTTTAGGTGAAACAAAGAAAATCGGGAAAGTGTGACTGTTTTGTCAATTTTGATTCTAATTTTTCTTGTAAGAGTTTTAATTATTTTGAAACATGTCATATGATTGTTAGAATCAAGTTTAGACTTGTATCTAATTTTGCAAAAAAAAATTTATTACAAATGATTATTTTACTTGGAATTGACAAAAGTAAAGGGAGCAAATAAGTTTGTTTTCCTTGAAGTTTTGTTTTGGGAATTTAGATAAACTTTGATTCAAATATTTTATATCTTGAACTATGGACGCTTGAATCATTTTAAAGGATTTCAAATGATTTTGAATTATTTAATTGAGAGATGAAGGATCAACTAACTAGTGAAAAATAGCATAGGTACATATTGTTGGAGTTGTTCAGTTTTGAAGGAATAAGTGAGTTTATATGTTCCATCGAAGCCATATGTGAATGTATGATATGTATATCATTATTCTTAGCAATTAATAATAGGGGCTTATGTATATGTAAAAGTCGTTTATCTATATGCATGCATATGAGAGGACTTCACATAGGAGTTGCACTAGCCAATTTAATTCAATAGTGAGATGCATGTTTAAATATTGTGCAATATTTACATTCATGGCGCAAGAAGAAGCGAAGACCAAGCACGCGGGAGCATAGAAACTCACACCAATGTGTGAATGTATTTATTTTATGTTTATGTGCTTGGCTTGTATGTGATTGAATGATTGAATGTTTAGGATATGTATGAATGAATGCATACATAACTATCTAAATTCAGGTATCACATATAAATTTTTTAACTGTCCAAACTAAAAATTAAGAAGACATTTCTTTCTTATTTCATCCACTAGAAGCCATCGATCAATGTATATTCTGCTCGCCCTTAGCAGGAGATATTTTCCTTAATCTTTGGAAATAGTGGGAGATATTAGGATATACATTGTTGTGCCATCAATAAATACATAAAGTGAGTTTCACCCTTATTGAACGCCAAGTGTATTTGTTTATGGATACAATGGACAATTGAATCTCGTATCAAATGAAATAAGTTTTCCTAATGGAACTAGGAGCCCTCGCTCGGTTTTGTGAAAGTAAGTTTTTCTTAGGAGGATGAAAAAAATCCCTCTTAATTAAAATGACAAGAATCATAAGAGTTTAATAAATGCAAAAGTTTGCAAAATCTCAAAATATTTATGATTAGAAAATCTTTCTTACCTTGAATTTATGACGTATTCGATAGCCCTTAGCTAGCTTATGTTATAAATGATAGGATCTTAAATTACTGTATTTATGGACATATTAATTTATTTGCAGCATAATTTTTATAAACATAAAATTGACATGAAAACCCTTATGAATTATTTTGTAGAAATGTCGAACATTCACTAGTGCAGAAAAGCCCATATACGTCGGATATACAGTGGTATAGACGTCGGATTTCAGCGGTCCAAGTACCCGACATATATTTCCCTGTCGCTGATGCCCTGTTGTACAGACGTCGGCTATATACGGCCGACGTCTATTATACGTTTAATTAACCCAAAAAATACATTACAACCTATATCAGTGGTTCAACACTCACATTAATCAATCCCAAGATGCCCAAGTGACCCAAGTGCCGATATTTTGATCAATAATTACGAACATCAATCCCAATATGCCCAGGTGCCCAAACTTGTTCCGGTTCAGCAGTAAATGAGTGGTGGAGTAAATCAACCACACCAACAAAAACAAAATCTCCGATGTGGATTAAACTGTTATGACCTATCGACGTCGACCATATAGGGGTGATCGATGTCTATGCATACATTACGACAAATAGACGTCGACGATCCTATCAAACTGACGTCTATACTTTAAAATAATTAAAAAAAACATTGCGGCCTATATACGCCGGCTACCATGTAAAACCAACGTCTAAACCTTCCAATAATAATAATAACACATTGCAACCATCTTAAGCCCAAGTTCCAATCTTTTGACCATTATATATATATATATATATATATATATATATATATATATATCACTTGCATTTTGTAGTGTGGTACCCAACTCCCATTTAAAAATAAAGGAGTGGTGGAGTACATCAACTCCACCAACAAAAAATTTCTCCAATGTGGGACTAAACTTCAACACACATGGCCATAAACACACATAAGTATATCAACACACATGGAATATTTACATTGATGTAACTATTTTTCAATCAATCAACATAATTCATATTACTTTCTACGAAGTACAAAATTTCATAAATTCTTCTACAAAATAAATTCACATAAATTCTTATACCAAATAAATTGCAAAAAATAAACAAAACATATTTTTCTTATTTCCTGAGGTATAGACGTCAGTTATACTTCAAAAACCGACGTTTATACAAACCAATAGACGTCAGATGTTTGAATATCCAACGTCTATACCTATAGACGTTAGATGTTTATATATCCGACGTCTATTGTGCATTCTGCCCTAGTGATTCAACCTATTGTGTGATCTATGATTCAAAAACATTCATTGGTAAATGATTGCTCCAACTTCAAAAGCTGGCAGATCAAGCTTACCATCGTGTTGATGTTTGAAAAACTATCTCACATTTTGGATGGTGAAATCCCAAAATTAAGTGAGAAGACAATCGATGATGAGAAGGAGGCTGTAACAAAGTGGGAAGACCAAGAGAACCAAGTTCACAGTCTCATGCTTGCCTCCATGGGTGACTCGCTTCAAGCAAAATACTTGGATTCAAAACCCAAGAAGACAGTGGAAGCTCGCACAAAGATGTTTATGGATAGCTCTAGGAAAGAGCATTATAAGACCACCATAGCACTCACAAGGTGCCACATGGGGAGGGAACATTTGTGTCCATGTATTTTCTCACAATGCAAGGATACCTTGAGAAGTTAGAAAAACGCTCTTCCCTGATGCCCAATGAAGTTGCAAAAGAACTGATTCTTGGCTCTCTAGCCCCGTCCTACAAGGACTTTATCATGCACTACCATGTGCATAAGAATTGAGTGAGTCTTGAGGAGCTTAATAACGCCCTCAAAACTGTTGAAGTCGATATGGGCAAAGGCAGGGACAAGAATGTTCTAGCCATCCTTGGTGGAAGTAGAAAGATCGCCAAGAGTAAGGGAAAGGCAAAGTAACCAAAAATACGCCAATCAAAGTCAAAGGAGTAGGAGGTGCTCATGCGAGCGCCTCAAGGGAAATCTTCGAAATCTCCAACTCCTAACACGAAGTGTTTTCACTGCGGTGAAAAAGGACACATCCCATGGCCAAATTTCCCCCAGTACAAGGAAGACCTTGACAATGGAGTGATTGAGCGTAAGCGCCCCCAAAAGACCAAAGGTATATTTGTTATTGAAATAAATTTAGCCACCCTTTATCTATTATTAGATATTAGATATACTAGATCCTGTGCTCACATAATTTCCAATGTGCAACTACTAAATGATAGAAGGACCTCGCAAGAGGAGAGATGATTCTAAAGGTCGGAAATGGTGCAAGCGTTGATTAATGAAAAAGGACCTCGCAAGAGGATAGATGATTCTTAAGGACCTCGCAAGAGGAGAGATGATTCTTAAGGACCTCGCAAGAGGAGAGATGATTCTAAAGAATGTTGATTTATCTAGTGGTTTAATTTTAAGCTTAAAGAATGTCTATTATGTACCTTCGATTAGCAAGAAAATTATATAGGTATCATGTTTAAATATGTATGTCTTTATAATAAATATTTCAAATTCTTGCATGTCTTTATCGAAGAATGAGATTTTCTATGCAAATAGTTTCATAAGAAATGGACTTTATTGGCTTGAATTGAATAATAGACAAATCTTAAACATCAATAACAAAAGATTTAAGACAACTCACATGAATGATACAATCTTATGGCACTATCGCCTTGGTCAGATCAATGAAAAATGAATTAAGAATTGCAGGAAGCTAACCTCTTGGTCCTATTGATTTTAAATCATTAGAGACATGCAAACCTTGCCTTATGGGCAAAATGACCAAGAGAAAGTGACTTGGTGGATTTGATACATTCCGATGTATGTGGTCCAATGAGTACAAATGCAAGGGATGGTTATAAGTACTTCATTACGTTCACGGATGATTATAGCTGTTACAGTTGTATTTATCTAATGAGGAACAAAAGTGAATCCTTTCACAAAGAATTCAAGAATGAAGTAGAGAACCAAATCAATAAGAAGATCAAATCTTTATGAACCGATCGTGGAGGTGAGTACTTGAGTGCTGAATTTGACTTGTTCCTAAAGGAGTGTGGTATTATAGCACAACTCATGATTGACATCATTTCATGCTTATATTTGTATCTTATATCCATTATCTTTCACCTAAACAATGTTGCGTGGCTAGTTTTATGTTTGAATTTCAGAAATAAATAGGTTTCAAGAGAAGAGGCCTAAGAGGACCTAAAAGCATGAAAAATGACTGAGTTGAGAGACTCAAGGACTAAGATGCAAGATCGAAGGACCTGAACGAAAGATCGAAGGACCAATGAGCAAACAAGAATACTTCACACTATCATGGGGAGTATTTTGGCAATTCTATTCGGTTCGGAGCTCCAACAAGTAAAGTAGATGCATCAAATACAAACACAGCCTTCCGGAAAAGTCCACAAGAAAATCCAGAGCAATCAGAACAATATAGACCGCTAATTAGCGGTCCAAGACCGCTAATTGGCGGTCACTTTTGGTCCGGATGCGCTAAGATTTATGTGGAGAGTGTATTAGTGTATATTTCGTCTATTTCTGGTATTTGTTGAGTCCCATACCGGGGGATTCTCCCGGATTACCTTTTTCTATGGCTATAAATAGAACTCTTCACCTTCTATTGTATTCACCCATTGCTTGGTGGCATTCTCTCTACTTGGAGTAAGCCTTGGAGCAAAATCTCAAGGTGGAGAAGAATGCTACCTTCAATGTGAGTCATCTAATAAAATAATTTTTCCATTGTTTTGTTCTTATGTTGTTTCTTTATCCATGCTTAGTTTGGTTTTATTTCTTTGATTCTAGGCTAAAGTAGTTAGAATGTTTCTTTTCTTCTTTAGTTTAATTGTTAGAGTAATGTGTAGTGAGTAGATCTATCCCCCTTTGGGGGTGGAGATGATGTTCATACATGCATTAAAGAAAGGATATGAATGCTTTATATTTTGATTGTGTTGATAAATGTGAATCTATGCTTGCTTGTTACAGTAGAATACTACACTTGATGGGTTTTGCCACACATCTTAGACACCTCCCATGCTTGTTTAGGTTCTGAAATAACTAGCTTGTGTATATGAATGTTAATCAACTAGGTTAGTGAATGGATTGATAGGTTTTGTCATAACCTTTAGACACTTCCTATGCATGAAAACACTACCTACATTTGTGCCTATAGAAAGCATTCTTCACCATCTTTTTACATGTGTGCACACACTCCACCCCTTAGGGGTTTTCCATTTCTGATTTCCAGCTTTCAATTTCCCTCGCTTTCGTTTTCCTTGTTTGAAGCTTACTCGTTTAGTGTAGTTAGTCTAGTTTAGTGTAATGACAACTTCTTCCCCTATTTTCCCACTTGCCTTCAAACAAACCAGAGTCTACACACCTCCTTGTGGATCGACTCGTATTTGTCATCGCTTCAACGCGGCCGTGCACTTACGGTATTTAAAACGATTAAACAAGTTTTTGGCGCCGTTGCAGGGGAGGTGCTCTGTCCAGACTCTGGTTTGGACGATTCGAGTGGTTTTAATCTTTTGTTTTTAGTTTATTTTATTTCAGGGACATTGCAGCATCAAGGGGACACATGAGGATAAATTGTGAGCATAGAACGGCCTTTTGGACTGCCAATCAGCGGTCTGAGACCCCCAATTGGCGGCTTGGTGAGCTTCTTTTGCTCCTGTTGTTGTTCTGGTGGTTTGTTGTTTCAGTGTAGTAGTCTGGGAGTTCAATTTGTCATGTTTCAACCTGTAGTTAGCTCCCAGATTAATCAACTCCCCTTTTAAGACAACTTGGACCATAAACTCAACGCAAAATATTAGACTTCTTGCCATCTAGGTCATGCATCATTTGTAGACCTTGCATGCATTTGTCTTTTATTTTCTTTAAATTCTTGTTGTCGATTGGTGGCGTGAGGTACGTGCACCCATTCTCTCATTCATGCATGGTTAAAGTATGCATTAGTTACTAAGGTGCATCGGGACAAGAGTGAGGTGAGTGCTTGTTTGGTAAGTTATTTGCTAGCCTAAGATTTCAAAATATCTTTAAGGGGCATCACCTATAGTCTTCAAAGATAAGGTGGGGGATTTCATCACCCCTCCCTTAGCCCCAAAAAGCACACTCAAGTAAAGCCTTAATCTAAAAGCAAGTAGACATTGGCCCTAAGGAATTCGGACGCACTAGGAGAGTGATCTAGTTGAGACCGTCCTGACCTGATCGACGTCACCTGCATTGTCGATAATAGGAGGTACTGGATCTCCGGATTTGGTATCACTTGCTGGGCGTTATGGTCTTTGTTGTAGGGAGGTGAGGCGTGTCGAGACTAGTGACCTCAAAGTTAGGCGTCGTCTAGCCTAAGGACCCAAAGCCTTAAGTTGTTTGAGTCGTGCTTGCTAGATTAGGCTTCTACCTTCTCCCATTACCCACGCTAGCTCTAGGGATTCTTCCCTTCTCCTCTAAGTCGTCTTCTTCTCACCTACTTCTACGTTCTAGTTTCCTCCCCTTTACACTCTCTGTTAGCATTTTAGGGTCGAGTCGAGCACTTTTTGCGAGTTTGGCCTCGTGGTGGTGAGAGTGATCGACTCGAGAGTTCTTTGTCGAGATGGATGGTTACATGGGCGACCATCCATATCATTGTTGGGACCGGGACAATTCTCCCTGGTTCTCCGGACCCATACATCTTGGGGTGCCTCAGACAAACACCTCGTATGGTTGGGACAATCTTCATTGTTTGACTGAGCAATCTTCATATTGGGGTAATATGAGAAAGGCACCGACTTCTACACCACCATCTAGTTACGTCGGATCGTATGTTGGTTCTCCAAATGAGACGTTGCAAGAACCTTTGGCCTCTTTCATGCATGTGGTAGATGACATGAGTGCACCGGTGGCTCCAGTAGCCTTACCGTGTGGCTGGTGTGGGTTGAATGGTCATGTTATCGGGGAATGTTCTTATGTTCCCCCAGAGCCTGAGTATGAGCATACCTTTTTCCCAAAATGCTCAATACGACCATTACGCATCCGCGTACAACCGGAGAGGGATGGATTCATGGGGAGACAATTCTTATTCAAATTCTTATACATTATTCCCACGCGAGTATCCTCCTTCTGAATATCTTGAATTCTACCAACACCCCACGACCAATCATTGGACTCATTCTCAGCCCATCACCACCCAACCCATCCATTTCCCAAATTCTGACATGAACCTCACAGGTGACCCCAAACTTGATTCTTTAGAGCAAGCCCTCCAAACGTTCATGGAAACCACACAAAATGTGTTGAAGTCCAATCACGATTCCCTGCAAACTATGGAAATGTATGTGAGTCAAATTACATAGTAATTAAGTAAACGTGAGGAGGCTGACATTTCTTGTCAACATGAGGATTCATCTTTTGATATCGAACCACCACCACATTCACAAATTCAAAGCACAATCTTTCAGAGTCAAACTCCTAGTCAGTCTGAGGGACTTGGGATTTCAATTCACGATCACATTGTGGGGGATTCGATCAAAATTGAGAATAACAAGGACCAACTTCATTAGGAGTGGGCACCAGATTGTGCCGCATCTTTTTGTCCCGTGGCCCCTGAGCCACATGATCTTCATGTTGTGCCTCTTAAGGACTCACCTCTGGTGGAGCAAGAGCTCCCTAGTACCCTTAATTTCAAACAACCTGATGAGAGTTTGCCTCTCACTATTATTCCTGATTATCTTGGAAATGATGGAACATCAAACAACTACATTGCTAATGAGGGTATTAGGAGTTCCTTCGAAGATACCTTGGGTAAGAGACCCACTTTCTGTTCGCCCTGTGAGTTGGACATACATAACAAGGTGAACACACAACAAGAGAATTGGCTATGCCAAGGCCGACCAGCCCCATCAACCCGAGATAAACTCTTCGATTGATCGATCGATGGAAGAGTTGTTTGGATTGGATTGGATTGTGTTCGATCCATGATCCATCACGTTCATAGATGTGGACTGCTTCTCACCTCACGCTTCAAACAATATTATCCCTTAATTAATTTGTTGTATTTATATATATCTTCATCCGGGAAAGTGTACCTAATAAGATGGGGTTATTGGGCCTGATCGGCATCGGCGTCTAACAAGCGAATGGGGTTATGGGAGGGACATGCAGTGTAGCCGACTATGGATTTTGGAGACAGAGGACTTCGGGAGTGGCATGAGAAACTCCATGATTACGACCCATGAGGACACAAAGACTAGTTGTGGGGAGACGATCGCCTGGATATCTTAGCTTAATTGGCTAAGTGGCTGTATGGAGAATTGAATTGTGCATATATGCTTGAAGTAATCTCTTATAACTATTCCTTCTCGACCAATCAACCAAAAGGGTGCTGCTTCATACTCCACTAGCCCTGAGTTGTTGGAATTCTCTGCTCTCCTCTTCTTCTTCCCCAAGATTATGTGTGGCCTTGACCTCGTTCCGACCCACCAGCCTATTGGTTTGGAGAGTTTGGATGACGATCATAACTTCAGTACCGCAATGGCAGAAACTCTTCTTCCATTGCGCAATTATTCCCAAACTCTTGAGAGGTTCAAGCTCTTTCACATTGATCCTTTGAATGAGACGCCTTTGCGTCCAATTCATGAACCTCTTCTTTCATCTTGTGCTCTTTGTGAGGGGACCAAACGTGAGTATTATGGCCCCGCGTGGTGTCATGTTCCCTTTCCAAGTGCATTGACCCACTTTTGAGATTCTCATTTGATGTCCTTTGACAAATGAAGATGGGAACTTATTTTCTTCATAGTTTTATTCAAAAAAAAGTACAATAAAAGACTCCATGAGCGAGCATTGATTGTTGTGGGCCCCAACCCTTGTGTATTTGGGTGCCATTTCTTTCACGTATTTGTATCCCTTCTTTAGCATCTCACAGGTTTTGAGGGAATTCAGGGTTGTGTCCATCAACATAACCGTGAACTTCATGTTGTACTTCATGTTGGTGAGATCTTTTCTTTTTTATGCATAAATCCATGTAGTTTCATGCTCACATTCATTGAGGACAATGCATTAAGTAGGTGTGTGTGGGGGGTGTTTTACGTATGTACATAGTCGAGCCTTTTTCCTTTGATTTTGTTATCGTTTGTGTGTATTGATAGGGTCATGTTAGTGTGCTGCATTTAATATCGATATATCTGCCTGCCATGATCCTTGGGTGAGTTATCTTCTTTTTGCTTTCCTAGTGCTTTAAAATTTTCACATTTCTTTCAAAATCTTCATGTGTTTGTGAAAGAAAATGTTTTGTGGGTTTTGCGTATGTTTGGCATGTGCAAAACCATTGAGAGGCAAAGTAAAAAGAAAGCTCCCAAAATTGTCTTGAACTTGATGCATTAGGATATCTAGTACAGTGGCATTAGGACTTATCTAGTCGTTAGGATGCACCCCAGTTTTCCCTCAGGGGTGAGTAATCATACGGTTTCAGTGCTCAAATAATTAAAGAAGTCCATCCCGAACCTTGTGAGTCAATAATTCGTGTATGTTAATTTAAGGAAGTTTGTTGTAGTCAATGACTCTTTATATCTATTTGTGAGACATTAAGTGTAGGGGTTTTGGTTCATGTGTAGATAAGAAATAAGTGAGTAGGTGTTCTCTCTTCTCGCATGGCTCCTATCACATGGGAAAGTAGGTCTGAGGGGACTTTGTGCCTGGTGCTCTCGAGTCATCTGACTTAGGATCCACCGACCGAACTCCCATTACACGGGTGGTAGGGATCGCCATTACATGGGTGGAGATTTGGGGTAAGGTTTACATGATAGTGTAAGTCCTCATAGGCAATGATGCACGAAACCTGACCCTGGGAGAATCAAACACCAACCAATATAATGCTCCCAAAAAAAATAAAAAAATAAAAAAGAACCTTAATGGACCTTACACTTTGTATCACTTGAGGATGTTGAGGTTGTACATGTCTTGCACTTAAGTCCTTAATTAACTTTCACGAATGATTCATTAGGCTAGGTGTGTGGACTGATTACATATATAGAGTCGGCCCGTAGTATTACCGCGTCCATTGATGGACAAAAATGAGCCAACGAGTCGTGTAGCTAGGTTGAATAATGCATCTTTGTGGATTTTGTGGGTGTATCCGCCCGTAGTATTACCGCGTCCAATGCATCAAAATGCTACTAAGGAGGGGTTGTCCCATAAAAGATAAGGTGGGGGATTTCATCACCTTTTCCTTGGCCCCAAAAATCACTCTTAATCAAAGCCTTAATTATAAAAGCAAGTAGACATTGGCCCTAACGATTGTGGACGAACTAGGAGAGTAATCTAGTTCAGACCGTCATGGCCTGATCGGCGTTGCCTACCTTGTCGATAGTAGGAGGTACTGGATCTCCGGATCTGGTATCACTTGCTGGGCATTGTGGTCTTCGTTGTAGGGAGGTAAGGCTTGTCGAGGCTAGTGACCTCGAAGTTAGGCGTCGTCTAGCCTAATGACCCATAGCCTTAAGTTGATTGAGTCGTGCTTGCTAGTTAGGCTTCTACCTAATCCCATTACCCACGTTAGATCTAAGGATTCTTCCCTCCTCATCTGAGTCCTCTCCTCATCTATATTCCACGAGTAGTCTCCTCCTCTGATTACACCTTCTCTTGTGTGTTGTGTTAGAGTCGAGTTGAGCATTTTATGCGAGGTTGGGCTCATGCTGGTGAGAGCGCTCGACTTGAGAGAGTAAATTTTTGTGAGATGGACGGTCTTGGGGATCACCCATCTCCGCCTCGTACTCCTTTGGAGCGTGAGGACGAGTCTTCTTGTGGTGACGGGGGAGACCAGGTTCCATACATGGATTACCTCGGTCCGCTCCCACCACCACGTAGACCTCCTTCTCCTCCTCTGACTCGAGAGGAAGAGGGATTCGGTCAGGATCGAGTTCTTGGTGAACCACTACCTTTAGCTCGACAGGATAGACCGATGACTTTGTGGGAGTGGACCCATCCTGTTTGCACCGCGCAACCTTCTTGCATAGTTCTTCCCCCAGCTTGCGGGAACAACTATGACCTGAAACCTCAATATGTGAGCATGCTTCCTACCTTCACTGCCAATAAGGAGGATCCGTATATTTTTATACGTGAATTCGAGGAAGTATGCTCCATGTTCAAGCTTCAACATCTTGATGAGGATTCAGTCCGGTTGAGGTTGATTTCTTTCGCGTTGAAGGATAACACGAAGAAATGGATGTACAGCCTCCCGGCGTGCTCTATTCGGTCTTGGGATGACTTTGTGACTGTATTTATGAAGATATTTTTCCCTCAAAGAAAACTAAACAGATACGGCACCAAATACATCAAATGTATCAGACTGAGACCGAATCATTTTATAATTTCTTTGAGAGGATCGAGGACCTTCTCTTGCAGTGCCCTCATCATGGAATTGAGCTTTGTCAGTTGTGCCAGATTGTTTATGAGGGTCTCAACTACAACACCCGCACATTGTTGGAGTCGATGTGTGAAGGTGATTTCCAAATGAAACCCATCGATGAGGCATGGGACACTTTTGAATTGATGGCTGAATGTACCTTTGAGTGGGATACCATGAGAAAACCACCAGCCGCCAGGTCTTCTGGTCGAGCTGGATCATATCAAGTTGAGTCAACTATCGCGACTGAGGCGAAAATGGCTGCTCTCATGCGTAGGATTGAGAGCGTAGAGTTGGACCGAGCTCCTGTAGCTCAGGTCGCTACTCCCGGATGTGGTAGGTGTGGACTGACGGCCCATGATGACTTGGAATGCACTTACGCTCCAAGGGATACTGAGCATGCAAATG
The DNA here is from genome assembly GCA_963682175.1 of Triglochin maritima. Taxonomy (NCBI): domain Eukaryota; kingdom Viridiplantae; phylum Streptophyta; class Magnoliopsida; order Alismatales; family Juncaginaceae; genus Triglochin; species Triglochin maritima. The sequence goes on along the minus strand of OY821771.1, from coordinate 20,015,739 downwards.
CGATGTATCAAGAGAGGCCCCGTAACAACCCGTACAGTCACTCCTACAACCCGGGATGCCGTAACCATCCTAACTTCTCTTTGGGGCTGAGTGGGGGTAACGATCAGAGCTCACACGCTCAACCTCAAGCTCCACCTTATCAACCTCCACGCCCATCGGCGACCTACCAACCCCCATATCAAAGGTCGCAGCACTATACTTACCAATCTCCTCAGGCCTCATTGTCGGGTTATTCTAACCAAACTCCACCACCCCAGCGGGTTGACCCAAAGAACCCTTCTTGTGATCCTACCCTTTAAGCGTTCATGCAGAGCATGCAAAGTACTGTCAAGGCTTTGGAAATGCAAGTTAGTTAGTTGGCTAATCAGCTCCATGAACGCGAGAAGGGCCAATTACTGAGTCAACCCGAGGTGAATCCTCGGGGTACCCATTCTCAAGGAAGGCCACCAGTGCCTCATGCTACCTCTGAACCGACCCATCATAGTAATGTGATTCATACTTTGAGGTCTGGTAAGGAGGTGGATAACCACATTGGGGTGCCTTCCTTTTCATCACCATCTCTTGGTGTCACCAGACCTGCGGTGATACCTGCATCTCTGAGGGAGCCGGATCCTGAGGTTCCCTCCACAAATACTTCCAGGAAGGAGCCTGATCCTGAGGTTCCTTCTACATTTCCTTCGGCAATGGGGCCGAACCCTGAGGTCCCCTTGTCTCCTCTTGTGTCGAAGGAATCAAATTTTGAGGTCCCAACTCATGTGTCTTTGGGCCAAAATTCTGAGGTTCCTTTGCAACACCCTTATGCCCTGAAGGCACCATTCCTTGAGCGCCTTAAAAAGAAGACCTCGGATCAGCATGACAAGATGCTTGAGATGTTTTAGCAAGTTAAGGTGGACATCCCTCTGTTGGAGGTGATTCAGCAAATGCCACCTTATGCCAAGGTTTCAAGGACTTATGCACCAAGAAGAGAAAAACTCATGTTCCAAAGAAAGCTTTTCTTGTGGCTAACGTGAGTTCTTTGTTGGCACAACCCATGCAAGTCAAATACAAGGACCCTGGCTGTCCTACTATCTCTTGTGTGATTGGTGATGTGTCCATACATCGAGCCTTATTGGACCTTGGTGCATCGGTTAATCTTCTGGCATATTCTGTCTACGTCCACCTCGGTCTTGGAGACCTTAAACAAACAAAAACCACTCTTCAATTGGATGATAGGTCTATGAAGAAAACGAGGGGTGTGGTGGAAGATGTGCTGATGAAAGTGGGAGAGTTCATTTATCCAGTCGACTTCTTTGTTTTGGATACTGAACCTATGGCAAACCCACTTGGACAAATTCCTGTTATTCTGGGGCGACCATTTCTATCGACTTCCAATGCCTTGATCAATTGTCGCAATGGTCTGATGCGCTTGACTTATGGAAGTCAGTGCGCTGATTTCAACATCTTCACGATTGGCAAGAAGTCTGGTGCCTTCAATGACCTTGTTTGTGTCAACCTTATCCAGGGCATGGATGAGATTGAAGTAGAGGGCACCTTCAAGTACTTCAGAGAATTGTTCGATGGAGATCCTGAAGTTGGTGAAGATGTTTCACCTGGGCTGACACAAGAAGGTGCCTTATATTCTGATCACGTGGCCTTAGAACCACCTTCTTTTGATCGCGTGGCCCTTGAGCCACATTCTTCTGATCTTGTGACCCTTGAGCCACATCCTTTTGATCACTTGGCTTTTGAGTCACATCCTTTCGATCACGTGGCTCTTGAGCCACAAGATACCATTTTTATGGCCTCTGGGCCACATGCTCTTCATTCTGTATCTGCGGAGGACCCCATGTGGGTTAAGAATCAACCACCTGATACCCTACATTTCAACAACCAGACAGAGGTTCACCTCTCATTCATGCCTCCTCTTTTGCTAACTCTCAAGAGGCATCAAACGACCACAATGCATCTAAGGGTATTAGGTGGTCTAGCAATTCTGCTTTGTATGTTGCGAGCCCATGCATGTGCATTTTTGGCTCGAGAGGGATGGCGGGTTCCCATTTGATGTCCCTTGACATATGAAGATGGGAGCCCATTTTTGTACATAGTTAAAAAGAGACTCCTTCAGTGAGCATCGATTGTTGTGGGCTCCAACCATTGAGTATTTGGGTCCCCTTTCTATCACGTATTTGTATCCCTTCTTTAGCATCTCATAGGTTTTGAGGGAATTCAGGTTTGTGTCCATCAACATGACCATGAACTTCCCTTTGCACTTCACGTTGGTGAGATCTATTCTTTTTCATGCATAAATCCATGTAGTATTTTGCTCACATTCATTGAGCACAATGCATGAAGTAGGTGTGGGGGGTGTTTTTATGTGTGTACATAGTCGAGTCTTTTACTTTGATTTTTGTTTTCTTTTGTGTGCATTGTAAGGGTATGTTAGTGTGCTGCATTTAATATCGATATATCTGCTTGTCATGATCCTTGGGTGAGTTGTCTTCTTTTTGCTTGCCTAGTGCTTCAAAATTTTCACATTTCTTTCAAAATCTTCATGTGTTTGCCAAAGAAAATGTTTTGTGGGTTTTGTGTGTGTTTGGCATGTGCAAAACCGTTGAAAGGCAAAGTAAAAAGAAAGCTCCCAAAATTGTCTTGAACTTGATGCATTAGGTTATCTAGTACAGTGGCTTAGAACTTATCGAGTCGTTAGGATGCACCCCGGTTTTCCCTCGGGGGCGAGTAATCATAGGGTTTCAGTACTCAAACAATTAATGAAGTTCATCCCGAACCTAGTAAGTCAATAATTCGTGTCTGTTAATTTAAGGAAGTTTGTTGTAGTCAAGGACCCTTTAAATCTTGTTGGAGACACTAAGTGTAGGAGTTTTGGTTCACGTGTAGATAAGAAATAAGTGAGTAAGTGTTCTCTCTTCTCGCACGACTTCTATCACTCGGGAAAGTAGGTCTGAGGGGACTTTGTGCCGGTGTTTTCGAGTCATCTGACTTGGGATGCGCCGACCGAACTCTCGTTACACGGGTGGTAGGGATTGCCCCATGTGGAGATTTGGGGAAAGGTGTACGTGATAGTGTAAGTCCTCATGGGCAATGATGCACGAAACCTAACCCTGGGTGAATCAAGCACCAACAAGACAAAAATAAAACGAAAAAAATAGAATAAAAAAAGAAAGAAAAAAAGAAAAGAATGAAGCTCCAACTAATAAAAAGAAAAGAAAAAATATATATAAAAAATGAGAAAAGGAACAAAAATTAAAAAAAATGGGAATGCAAATAAGAACCTTAATGGACTTTACACTTTGTATCACTTGAGGATGTTGAGGTGGTCCATGTCTTTCACTTAATTCCTTATTTAACTTGCATGAATGGTTCATTAGGATAGGAGTGTGGACTGATTACCTTTAAAGAGTCGGCTCGTAGGATTACCGCGTCCAATGATCGACAAAATTTGTCCAACGAGTCGAGTGTCTAGATTGAATAATGCATCTTGTTCGGATTTTGTGGGTATATCCTCTGAAAACCCTCAGGAGACAACACTCCTCCTCCTTGGCAATAAAGATGTTTAACGGCTTGTTGCACGTGCTAAGTGCAACCGTGATTCCTACGAAAGTGAGTTAGGATTTCTTGTTTCTCGTTTGCTTTTCTCTTTCTTTATTTTGCTCGGGACTAGCAAAAACTTAGGTGTGGGGGTATTTGATTGACGTCATTTCATGCCTATATTTGTATCTTATATCCATTATCTTACACCTAAGCAATGCTACGTGACAAGTTTTATGTTTGAATTTCAGAAATAAAGAGGTTTGAAGAGAAGATGCATGAAAGGACCTAAAAGATAGGAAGAAGGACTGAGTTGAGAGACTCGAGGACTAAGATGCAAGGGAGAAGGACCTGAATGTAAGACCGAATGACCAAAGAGCAAAACAGAAAACTCCACACCATCATGGGGAGTATTCTGGCAATTCGATTTGGGTCGGAGCTCCAATAAACAAAGTATATGCATCAAAGACCGACAGAAATCCAAAAAAGCCCACAACCAATTCCAGCCGGATCGAGAGTTTATGGACCACCAATTGGCGGTCTGGGACCGCTAATTGGCGGTCCGGATCTCTCCGGATCCGCTAAGATTTCGCGTGCACATGTATTAGTGTTTGTTTAGGCTATTTTTGGTATTTGTTTAGTCCCATACCGGGGGATTATCCCGGATTACCTTTTTCTATGGCTATAAATAGAACTCTCCCTCCTCTCTTGTACCCCATCTCTCTCATGGTGGCCATCCTCTCTACTAGGAGTTCAATCCTTGAAGCAAAAACCCTGGTGGAGAGATGCTACTTGTAATTGAGTGAGTAATAATAGATGTTTTCCTTGAGTTATGTTGTTTCTTTCTTAGTTTAATTTCCTTTCATATGCTTGCATGCTTCTTTAGTTTTATGTTATTTTGGCGTCTTTAATATTCCTTGTTTGCTTAGTTTAATTTCATTTCAGTAGAATGTTTCATTTTAATGTAGGTTATAGTGTAATGATTAGTGAATAGTTCCATCCCCATTTGGGGGGTGGAGAAATATGTGATATGATCATGTAGTGTATTAGCTGTGTGTTATCTTAATCCCTTGGGCCTTATATGATTTCCATAACCATCTAATGGGATTTCACTCTTATCTTTGATATGCTAATGCTCTTTAATGAAGCTTATCTTATGCTTAGATTAGTGAACCTATTTTATGGGGAATGATAAGGTGAGGATATGGATGGAATTAATATCGGAAACACAATTTGTAGTGTATGTACTCTTGTTGCCTTTACCTTGGTTAATGTCTTGTATTTTTTTAATGATAATGTGTTATCTTAATTCATGTGGAGGCATAGTAGTGTCTAGTCTTTATACATGAGTTCATTTAGCTTCATTCCACTTATTGTCTTGTATGTTTTAATGATATGATCTTATCTTATTTCATGTGGAGGCAAAGTTGGATTTAGTTTTATGATTTCATACACTACATGTTGTGAGGAGCATAATTGAACACACACACACACACACACATCTTTATATTCACATTATTTCTTTACCCCCTATGGGGTTTAGTTTTATGGCTTATCTTCCATTTCCTTTTTGCATTGTAGTGTACTTTGACCATAACTCCTTTCTCTCCTTTCTTTCCCACTCACCTTCGAACAAACTAAAGTCGACACACCTCCTTGTGGATCGACCCGTATTTGCCACCGCTTCAACGCGGCCGTGCACTTTTGATTAATTAAAACGTATCAATCAAGGAGCACACCTGAAACTAGTGGAGAAGAACCCTAGTTTTTGCTAGAATCCCGCTGCAATCGCCTCCTCTGTTTGCTAGCTAGTCGCCTCTTGCACTTGCACTTCTTGCTTGTTTCACCAGTTGGACTTGTTGGAGATCTCTAGACCAAAACATGGGAGGAGGCGAGGGAACCAAGAAGGACCGATGGGGTTTGGTGGTTTTGGTCTCCAAGCACACAAGGCAATCCACAAGAAAGAAATTTAACCAATGCAAATATGATCTTTCACTATCGGAATGCAATTCTAAAAGATAGGAAATTACCGACATGGTTTGGGCAAGATGCCCTACTGGAGAGTATTCAGATGTTGTACACTTTAGAGACCGACCTGCTCTGATACCAAGTTGTAACGTCCCCGATCTCGCGGGTAGGCACACTGGGAAAGACTAGAAGTGTCGCGATCAGAGACCTCCACGACGACCGAAGGAGTTACAAAAGACAGACCAAACAACGACTCGACAATACGTAGAGAGATCATACATGGATAGACTAACATAATACATAACTGAAAAGTGAGAGATTATCCATATATGGTTACAAGGTCAAATGCATTACATCGAGTTCAAAAGGGAAATACATCATAAATAATGTGGAAGCAAAAGAAAAACTGAAGAATCTGGTAGATGTGCCCCTCGTGTACAAAATCTTCGACTACTCGTCCAGTCTGCCCTTTGGAAACCTAAGTACCTGCAAGCACCGTATTAACAAATGCGTGAGTTTTCAATTAAGAAGACTCAGTATGCCCCTGGCCCAATTAGAGTTATATGGACAAAAGCATCCAAAATAGAACAGAAAACACCAAGTGAAACAAAAGGCTACGACTCCATAAGCCGTGCTGGTCGGGCGCACCCGAACCATTCCTCGAAAGGAACCAGAACACCAGCCTCGCTGGTCAAAGCTGCTCACTCGACAGTGACCCACCGCTTGGCACAAAGCGGTGCACCAGATAAGTTTCCCGATTCACGGCAAGTGACCTACATGGTGTCATCGTGAACTTGGGAACACCTACGCTGAGACAGAATGGCAGCGCACCTACCCATTACTTAACTTACGCCTGACCTCCCAACGTGAAGGTCTTATGTGAATGGCCTCTGGAGCTAGAGGACCCACTCGTGGCCCGTCGGCCCAGAAAACGGAACGTGCCCATAATTATTAATTATATTAATGCAATGCAAGATACTTAAGCAACTAAATCTAATGTAGCTAAAGGATACGGCACGAGCTCAAGGAAGAGTATCCGGATACCCTCCTAACAGCCCCGAACAAATCACAAATCAAACATCCCAATTCAGTAAACAAACGAAGCTCGCAACAACAACAATCTTAACCGGATCGGAAAATCAACTCAACCGTTAGGTAAGGTCATCTACGGGTCATGCATATAGGCTATGGAGTCAACTTCCTAAATGACACATACATTCACCCATCATTACATCAGATCAGTAGCACATAAACATAGAATACACACTAACATATACACAACAGCAAGAGGCATCATGAATAAAGCACTAAAAGAGTTCTATGACACGAGCACATAAATTCAGAACATAGATACGAATAATGGTGCAACTCAGAGCATAATCAGATGTTACATGAGCATGCATCGATATTTATCAACCGGCAACAAAGTACAACATATATTTGAGATCAGAAATCCAATTACCTCCACAAGTCATTAAGCATGCACGTGTACTGAAATACATATGACTAGATGGCACAATGAGTTGTGAATATCATTTCAGAAGCATACATGCATGCACACATATAAATAAATACATGAACCTCAGAATTTCAGTAATATGTGATGTGCAATCCAGACACTTAGATTAGGATTTCATACAAGACATCGTAATTGAATGTGCACATGAGCTACACAATTCACAATGGCATTATAAACATGTATTGCATGGTAATATAGTGAGCACATTAATATACTACTCAGATAACTCAGGGAAACATGCATATTAATCTGAGACACATTCCAGCATGTAACAATGTTCATATATACGAAATTCAGGGCACACATCCATTCATACCACTAATACAATCATAACAACCGAAAATCACAAACATGCATAGTATCGACAATCTCAGCTCAGACCATGCATGCAATCAATTCCAATGCATACCTGCCCTTCCGGACCTCCCTTAAGTCATATCAGAGGGTGGTAGTCATGGCTGAGGTGGTGCAATGGGGTAAAGTCAGACACAAGACTCGACGGGGCACGCAGGACACCAATCAAGCACTAGGATGGTCACGCATGCTCCTCCTTAGCCTTGAACCCTTCCTGACCGATCCACCACAGCCCCAGCCATTCTCCCCCTTCCCTTGAGTCCCTCTTCATGTGTATAGGGTCCAGCCACCACCGGATTTCAGCCGCAGCAGCCGGCAGTCCAGGAGCTACAACCGCACAATCAAGAAACCCTAAGAAGGAGATCGGGTGCACCAGCCACCCTAGCTTCCAACCGGAGCCACCACAGCTCCCCTGAGATGCCAAACCGGAGGTGGTCAGACCTCACCAGATCTCAATGGAGCACCAGCGTCCCCGTGCTGCCCGCACCCAACCACCAGCACGCACATACCTAGCGCGCGCTAGGTGAAGATTGGATGGTGGTGAATCCAATTGCACCACCAGCCAGCTTGGTGATGGCCGGCCCTCCAGTCACCACCACCACTCCATAAACTTGTCAAGGGTCCAGAGCATACCTGAGTTTCTGGAGAAGATGACCGGAGATGGCCGGAAGAACAGCCGCAACCCACCTTCTACACGCCACACAACTCTACTGCCCTCCTCTTGCAACCTTGCCGGATTCTTCTGCTTTGCCGGAGCTGCTGGACACCAGGACGTTGGAGAAGATGAGGGAGGTCTGCAGGGTTGCATGGGGAAAAGGAAAGGGGTGGGGGACGGCTAGGGTTGAGGAGTGATTTTGTTTCAAGTCACCAAGAGAAAGGCAACAAATGAATGCCAATAATTCACTATCAAGACTTGCCAAAAACCATGCAATTCAAAAGTGTGCAAAATAAAATCAGAGCTCTTCCTACACGACTAGGATGCCACATCACCCTCCAGCACACTCAGCCCTACACATCACACCCCACGGCAAGAGCCAAATTTCACATGCAACCATCATCCGACCGACCCGATAGAGTAAAACGATTGCAAACTTGCCCGATTAGTCGCACCCGCCTATGCGCCACATTTGCTCGCCCAAAAAGGAAACTTCTCCCAAATAGGAAAGTTTTCCTCGAAGAGGAGACTTTCCTGGAAGACGGTGTTTTCCCCGAGAGAAAACGTTCCCGAAAATCAAAATAAGCATACAATCAAATAATGCACCAACGAACCTGAAGATGAAGGACTTTATTCATTTAACAGGAGAGCGGATCTTACAAGGAAACTCTCCCAGATGAGAGGTTTTTCCCTGAGAGAAATCGTTCCCGAAAAGGAAGCTTTCCCGAAGCGAAAAATAAGCATACAAAACCTCAAACATACAATCAAATAATGAACAACCATGCATGAAGCTGAAGAAGGACCTTATTCATATAACAAGAGAGTGGATCTAATAGTATAATAGTCTTAATATCACGAGGCAAGAGACAGACACAAGTAATATTATTTCATATCACTAAATGGATCGTATTTAGTTCAAGTGAACAAAATATCTTTGTTATTTGGGTAACTATAATGTGTAGCTAGATACCGTTTATAGTTTATGATATAAAGTATTTTATATCATTACCAACATAACTTAGATTCTCCTATATGTCACGCCTCAAAACTTGGAAACAAGAAATATGATTTTACATTTTATGTGATGTACTGATATACATATGGTGAAATGATAAAACAGATATGTCGTAATAACGACATGGTTAGAATATCAAATAATTTTGTATCAGATGTATTTATATTATGGGGTATAACATTTGACTTTATATATGATAACATATTACATAATATAATGTGATCCGCAACATTATAGCATACAAATTTGCTAAAACCCTAACGCTCAAATTTTGTTGGATATTGATTCAAAATTTGGTAAAGGCAAAAAAGTGAAAAACGGTCGAACGTTTTTCGGGAACTGATCAACCAAATTTAACAGTAACTTTTGAATTTGGAAACGGTCGACCGGGTGGACGCGTAGTTTGACCAAAAATAACATGAACTTTTTCTATTGCAAAACAGTCGACCGGTGTGGGTCGTGGTTCGATCAAAATTATCAGGAGCATTCTAGGTAGGGTATCAGTTGACCAACTTGGAACACAATCCGACAAAAAATACCTGGGGCTTTTCTTGTAGCTAAACGGTCGACAGTCTGGGCGTATAGTACGACCAAATTTTCCATTTGTAACTGATCGGTCGAACGATTGGTTATTTCGGTCAACTGTTTGCCCACAATTTTACCTGCTTTAATAAGAGAATTTATCTTATCATAGGCTGGATTTGATCCAACTTTGTCAAAAGAGGTTATGAGATGATGTTGTGTAAAAATATGATTGGTTTGGAGGAGAGATTAACAAGAGATCATAGGTAATTGGTTTACACATGATGTGGGTTTGAGGATGCCTGAACAAATAAGTCTCTCCTCCCTTCCTTTGTTGATTGAATGCAAAATTCTTTTCTCTCCATATTTTCCCATCATTCCGTCCGAAATTCTCTTATTTTTAATTGTGTGCTGGAGATTAATATCTTTGGAGCATAAAGGGATTATTAGCTAGATTCTACCCTGGGATTAGAGATTGATTGACTAGCTTCAATCTTTCTAATCTTGTTTAGAGTTTGGTGAACACTTGGAGGAAATTCCGAGGAGATCCGATGTGCAATTCAACTTTCGACGATTGAAAAGAGTTTGACAACTCTGTTAGGTATGATCAACGTATGTATTGCAATATTAAGTAGTGTACATTATATATTGAAATGTTGATAGGGAAGTTTTTGTACATAATTATTGAAAAGTATGAAAAACCGATCATGCTTGCTTATAAAAGATTTTAAAAAATATACTCAAGCATAGGGTATGAACTCCTACAATGGGCAATGTCGAGCATGGTTGTGTTTGAGGAGTAGGTTGTCTTGTTACTTCTACTAACGTGTTTGGTTGTATAGGTGCTCCAGCTCCTGAAGAGATAAATTTTCAAGTTGAAGTTGGAATCAACCAGATAATCGAAAGCATGGGAACTCAACAACAAAAGATAAACGAGCAGCAACAAACCATAGCTGAGCAACAGAAGACAATCGATCAGATGAAAAAAATCAGATAGAAGCTCACCTGTCACTATTAAACATTTCCCCGCCTATTTCTCCCGCCAATAACGCAACAACGTCAATACGTATTCGTCACAATATCTATGGCTGATTTCTGCAATGATCTCCAAATTAGTGACGGTAGATTTTCGTCGTTGTTGCTAGCCAGTGGCAGATAATTATCTACATCCACGGATAACTACCGTGGCTATAAGGTAAACTATTGTAGTGGACCATGACAAGAGAAGATCGATGAATGATTATGTGTTTGCAGTTGAGAGCAGTATCGTGAGCTTAAAGTTGCACTTCAGCGCAATATAGCATTATACACCATGAAGTTGGCGTACGTAGATGGCGGCTACTGAGGGCATCAAGGCAGATCTGTGGATGAAATGTTTATTTGCTGAGCTTAACTGCGGTTAGAAGATGGTTGTGAGAGTGTTCTTCACTTGACAAAGCCTCAAATGCACCGAAGGACGATGAAACACAATGATGTCTGACATAACACTTGAGAAATTATCTCCGAAGGAAGTGCATGTGGTGGTGAAGAAAATTAGTACTCACGATAATATAGCGAAAATGCTCCCCAAATTAGTCTTCTTAACCAAGTTCAATGGTTCTGTGGACTCAAAACATGTGGCTAGAGTGAGCTGTACGTATGCAGCTTTCGCGGGGAGAAAAGGATCATGTAAATGATTTGTGTACAAGTCGAACAATTTTCCAAATAAGTTGAAGATTGTTGAGTTGCCTTAAAATCAAAGCCAGAAAGTTGTTGATCGTAGAATATGAAAGATATGTTAAAGACAAACAACATGAAAACTCTTGCCACTTTACGATGGGTATCTTTCTTTTAAATTGAAACAAATTTTTAGTTGAAGCAAGAGCATCATAAGAAAATAGGAAGTGTTAGAAAGTCTCTCGCCTTTTAATTGCTAAAAATTAAATCACTTCACGTATAGTATTTCAATATTTGTGGACATTATATTTTATTTACACAATAATCATTGCTTTGTAATTGTAACGCCCCTACCTTGCACCAGGAACACAGCAATCAATCACAACTATAACAAAGGAAATAAGGACATTAACTCACAATAATCAAGTTGAGGCCTCAATTAAAAACATAACATAAAGTCGATATCAGAGTACAATGCGTAAGGAAAATACAAGAAACTCTGAATTTCCTAGTACATGACTACTAAGTGGAGTAGAAAACTACATGACAACCAAGCTCAATATATCCAATCTACACGTCCCAAGCCCAAGTCACCTCCAACCGCCTATCGCGTCTCGCCTGCACCCTCAACATGAAAACGCATCCAGCTCACAAGGCAATGCCCTACTCCAACCATGCACGCACCCAAGCCCGTGTGCAACGCTCCCTAACGGTCACTCATCACAACGCTGGTGAGATGACCACTCCCGCATCCAGCTTCGAGACCCGATTACACATCTGAGCCCATGAGCAACGCTCCCAAATGGTCACTCATGACAATGTGATTGGACCATTCCTAAACCTCCACAACACAGAGGAAAACCCTAACATCTAGTCATACGTGCCTCACACGTCATCCACGCCACCCGACCACAAGTCCAAGTCTGTGAGCAACGTTCCAACGGCCACTCGTCACAACGTAGGTTGGTAACCGGTTCCACGAGCCACTCTTATACACATACATAAATCAAGAGGGTAAACACAATTTACCCCAAAAGTACAGGTTAGGCAACCCCAACAAGATATAGAGAAATAAGCATAAACAAAACTAGAGGATCATTAAAGCTGCAGGGTAAAACTATAGCTCTAAACCCACAATCAAAGGTATAGGGGTATAAATGTAATTTCACTAAAGTTTCCTTACAAATAACAATTCTCAGAAGATCAGAGGTAAAGCCGTAAATTACCCAACTAATGTAATTTTCTACAAATATACATAAACTCGAGGGAAAAAGAGTAATTTTCCCTAAATTAAATTATTTTCCACAACTATAAAAGTCCCGGGTGTTTCCACAATTATAAAAGCAAATATTTTCAGATGTTAAACAAATGTGAAGAGAAAGTAACAACTATTTCCGGAGATAGTATTTAGTTATAGGCTCTGGAAGAGCATCTGTAGTACTACCTATGAGCACTAAAATCGTCATAAATAGTGCTTTTATTTTGCCCACGTGCAAAACGAAACCTCCTTAGTTTTAGGGATATTAGGTCTAATAGTTTTCACATTGAAACTGAGACCAAAGGTGGTAAAGAATATCTATACGTAACCTTAATGGTTGGTTGTAAAAAACAAGTCGTTGAGAAATTATCATCATTCTCCTCCGAGCTATATTATACATATATACAGCCTACCAATGACATTGTTGCTATGAACCTGTAGTTCACTAATCTAGATTCCTTCAAATTAGGCACGATCGTTTAGATCATCCTGAAATCAATATGATTTGTCGAATACAGGCAAATTGGGTTGGACATACATTATCAAATCGTGGGCTCCCTTTTCCCATTGATTATATATATATGTGATGCATGTGTTGAGAGTAAATTTATAGTACGACCCTCTCGTACTAAAATCATGATTGAATCCCCTGCATTTTTGTATAGGATCCAAGGGGCCATATGTGGACTAATTCATCGTACATGTGGACTGTTCAGGTACTTTATGGTCCAGATTGATGCTTCAATGCGATGGACATACGGTAGCTTGTTGTGTACACGTAACTTAGCCTTCGCAAAATTACTTGCTCAATTGATCAAATTAAGAGCACAATTCCTAGACTATCTGATCCAGAAGATTAGGTTAGATAATGCAGGTGAATTTACGTCTAAAACCTTTAATGACTACTAAATGGCCATCGAGGTAGACGTGGAGCATCCAGTGCCACATACTCATACACAAAATGGTCTAGCTGAGTCATTAACTAAACATCTGGAAATGATTGCTAGACATTTATTGTTGAATGCAAAATTACCATTTAGTTTGTGGTGATACACTATCTTGCACGCTACATCTCAAGTCCGAATCTGATCAACTGCATATCATGAATACTCCCCAATTCAATTTGTACAAGGTTCTGAACCTGATCTATCCCATCTGCGTATTTTTGGTTGTGCTATATATGTTCCTATACCACCTCCACAAAATTCAAAAATGGGACCTCAAAGAAGGTTGGGCATTTACGTTGGATTTGAATCTTTGTCTATAATTAAGTACCTAGAACCCCTGAAGGGTGACTTGTTTACAACCCCATTCGCTAACTGTATATTTATGAGACACATTTCCCGGCATAAGAGAGCAAAAAGCTCTCAAAGAATGCCGAGAAATTTCCTGGAAGGAAAACCAAATGAATTATTTGGATACTCGTACAAGTATGGTTGAACTAGAAGTTCAGAAGATAACTTACTTGCAAAATTTAGCTAGTAAACTGCCAAATGCATTTACTGATCATAAAGGAGTGACAAAGTGCCATATCCATGCAGAAAATGCACCACCTAGAGTGGAGATCCCCATGAGACAAAATATGTCAGAGGTTAGTAAACTCCGAAAGCGTGGACGACTCACAGGGGCTAAAGACATTAATCCACGGAAAATAAGAAACCAGTCACTCATTGCTCCTCCTGAAGAGATCGATCCTAAAGAAAGTAACCCGGTGATATCAATGCAACTTCTCAACACCAAAATCCTAGGAATACAAAACGACGAAATCTTCTTGTCTTGGGAAATGACGAGGATTTGGTTGATGTTGACATAGAAGTCGCAATCAACTATGTTAATTCGGGAGAGAAATATAATAGAATAACAATTGTTGTTGACTACTCATTTGCCTTCTTAGTAGCTTTTGCTGTCTCAAGAGATAATCTGGATCCAGAACGTAAGACCATTCATGAATCCCAGAAGTGTTCAGATTGCATTAAATGGAATGAGGCAATAAAGGCTGAACTAAACTCACTTAATAAACGTAGTGTTTTTGGACCTGTAGTCCGAACACCTAAATATGTGATCCCTGTAGGATTCAAAATGGTGTTTGTAAGAAAACACAATGAGCTTAATGAGGTGGTAGGTTAGAAAGTGAGATTAGTGGCCCAAGGGTTTTCGTAGAGACCCGACATCGATTATGATGCTACCTGTTCTCCCGTAATGGATAGTATTACGTTCTGTTACTTAATTAGTATGGTAGTGAATATGAATCTAGATATGCATTTCATGGATGTCGTGACTGCATATTTGTACGAGTCACTTGACACATACATCTATATGAAAGTCCCTGAAGGATTTCCGATTCCCCAAGTACAAGAGAATGAAAATCGCAACATGTTCAGTATTAAGCTACAAAGATCATTGTATGGTCTTAAGCAATCTGGTCGTGTGTGGTACAATCGATTGCAATAATATCTCATCAAGCATGGGTATGTGAACAATAAGGTTTTTCCATGTGTGTTCATTAAGAAGTCGTTGAACTAGTTCGTGATTATATCAGTTTACTTGGATGATTTGAATATAATCGGAACTAAGAAAGAGTTAGAAGAAGCTCGTTCCTGCCTGAAGCAGGAATTTGAAATGAAAGACTTGGGACAAACCAAGTATTGCCTCGGCCTGCAGATCGAGCATTTCCTGTTACATCCTAACCCTTGATTATTGGGCTTAATTGTGTTTAGGTGGAGGCTTAGGGGAGGAGGAGATGGAGGGTTGAGATGGATGGGAGGAATTGTGATGGATGGTGGGGATTGAAGGAGGAGGAGTATAAAAGGTTGGATCTCTCTCTCCTCTCACTCTCACTTGTCTCTCTCTCTCACTCGTGCATTTCTCTCTCTCACTCAAGTCTCTCTCTCTCTCGCATGATCAGCAGCTCTCTGAGGTGAGGAGGAGCTCGAGGTTCGCCGGATCGTGTGATTCGAGGCTCGCCGGATCGTGTGGCCGGAGGAAAAGGATTGGGTTCGGGTTTTCACCGGAGAAGAGGAGATTTGCGAGGAAGCGCTCGCCGGGGTTCTTCAAAGGCTTCTTCAAGCCTTAAGGTATGCCAAGCTTTAGTGTAGACCTCCTTTTAGCCTTTCCGAGGGTTGGAGTGGCCGACGGTAGGCCGGAAGGCTCGTCGAGAACCTTGCAGCAGCTTTTCTGCTCTGCAACGGTCGACCGGCGGGATGGCGCGGTCGACCGGTCGTAGTATATTTTGGGCGGAAAACCCTTGCACCGGTCGAACGATACTCTTCGAGTGGTCGACCGGTGGTGCGTTTTACCAAGGGAGAAATGCCCTGTGTGTTTTCGGTCGAACGGGTCCCCTTTGCCGGTCGACCGAAAAGCACTGTTGTAGGTCGGTTGGGGGCGTTGACCATCTAAACGGTCGACCGCTCATTGACTTCGTTCGACCGACGTTTAAGTTAACTTATTGGCCGGTCGACCGGGAGTGTGGTTTCGGTCGACCGTGTAGTGCGGTTTTGTTGGGGGATTTCCCTGGTTGTTTTCGGTCGACCGTGACCTGAGGGTCGTTCGACCGTTGGCGCTTTTGAGAGAGAGGATTTTCCCTGGTTGTTTTCGGTCGACCGTGACCTGAGGGTCGTTCGACCGTTGACGCTTTTGAGCGAGAGAGGATTTTCCCTGTTGGATTTCGGTCGACCGTGATTTGAGAGTCGTTCGACCGGTTGGACGTTATTTCGGTTATTCTGAGGAATAGTTGTGGTGTTCGGTCGACCGGTTGGGGTCTTCCGTTCGACCGTTGGGCACTGTTTTGCATATGGATGCTTGTGCCGTGTGTTGTTGGATCCGCCTCGAGGGCAACGGGTCTCCGGCCTTTTTTTGGGGCGACGGTACAGACATTGCCGGCCTGAGAGGAGGGTCGTGTTGTGGCTCTGAGGAGCGGGTGCCTTGTGTGCACGTTGTTGTTGTGGCTCTGAGGAGCGGGTGCCTTGTGTGCACGTTGTTGTTGTGGCTCTGAGGAGCGGGTGCCTTGTGTGCACGTGTGATTGAGGGGTTGGGGTGAGAGGACCCTTGAGACCCAGGGCCGATGTGTTCGGCTTTGCCTGGTGTGCACGGGAGACTGTTGTGTTTTACTGCATTTCATTTCATTTCATGTTTCATTACGCATTTTATATTCATAATTTAGGGGTTTGGCATACGGGGTTTCCCACGGGAAACTCAGGCATATTCATGTTTTATGTCAGGTCGTACGCGTCAGTAGGAGGTGGTGACTACGGACAGGAGCACCCAGACCAGATCCTGTCTCTTTTGGTTCTTCGAGGTGGATGATCTTCCCTGTACATGTGTTGTATATCTTTTGTGTTGGGTTGTAATCATCCTTGACTCTTGTATTGTACAGTTTCCCTATTATATATATCTGTACTTGTGGTTTGGTGACGTCCCCTGTGTTAATTCTTTATCTGTTTAAAGTTTTAA
The DNA here is from genome assembly GCA_963682175.1 of Triglochin maritima. NCBI lineage: Eukaryota > Viridiplantae > Streptophyta > Magnoliopsida > Alismatales > Juncaginaceae > Triglochin > Triglochin maritima. The sequence goes on along the minus strand of OY821771.1, from coordinate 19,998,818 downwards.
ATTTTCCGCTGTTTCGGGGCGTTACAATTTGGTATCAGAGCTTTCGGTCCCGGTGTGCTTGTCCAATGAAACCACCTTAGAGGTCTTGCATTAGTTTCCATTCATCATACATTCATTCATAATCATTAATTCATTGTCGTTTCCAGTCCTCTTGTGTAGATGGCTCCGAGACGTGTGAGGCCACCTTCACGTTTTAGGGACGCCAGTGAGGAGACTGGTAGGGAGGACAGAGAGGAGGAGGAGAGGAGGACCCTTCAGGGGACTCTTGGTAGGCTGGGCGAGTTTCTTGAGCGCCAGTCTGCACAGGCCGAGCAGGCAGGGGCGGGGCCAGTGCTGGATCGGTTTATGCGACAGCACCCTCCTTCCTTTGACGGCAGTGGTGAGCCGGAGGCAGCTGAGGATTGGGTCTTCAAGATCCGGAAGATCTTCAGAGCGAATGGGTGTCCTTCTGAGAGGCAGGTGGATCTGGCCACCAATGTGTTGGACGGTGAGGCGGCCAACTGGTGGAGGTCCACGTCGGCTGTTGTGTTTGAGGACAGCGAGGAGGTGGGCTGGGAGGAATTCCTCGCGGAGTTCAACGAGCAGTTTTTTCCCCAGCATGCGCGGGACAGGAAGAAGGAGGAATTCCTGGCACTCGAGCAGCGAGAGATGACGCTGCCGGCTTATATTAGCAGATTTCACACCCTGGAGAGTTACTGCCCGGATACTTATGTGACACCGGAGCAGAGAGCTCGGAAGTTTATCCGAGGGTTGAGGCCACAGTTCAGGTCACGTATGACCACGAGTATGCCGCAGACTTTAGCTGATGCAGTGAAGTTTGCGACGATTATGGAGCAGGACTACCAGGAGATGGTAGAGGCCAGGAAGGTGCAGACGAAGACCAGTGTGCGACCTGGAGATCAGATTTTGGGAAATCCGGGCAAGAGGCCCCGGATTGATAGTGGTGGATCTCAGTATTCAGGGCAGTGCAGGCAGTGCGGTAGAGTTCACCCCGGGCGCGGGTGTGGGGCTCGATCAGGTGCGTGCCATGGTTGTGGCCAGATGGGTCACTTTATTCGTTCCTGCCCGAGTAGGTTAGGTGGACCTAGTGGACGACCGGGTTCCTCCTCAGCTAGCGGAGCTGGACCGAGTCGACCAGTTGCACCCTCCCAGCAGGGGAAGAGTGTGGGATGTGTCTTCACCATCCAGGCGGAGGAGGCTAGAGACGCCAGCGCTGTGGTGGAAGGTACGCTTTATGTTGATGGTTTGATTGCTAGAGTGCTTTTCGACTGCGGGGTCACACACTCGTTCATCTCTGAGCAGTTTGCGAGCGTGTTAGGTCGTACCCCTACGATGTTGACTGCCACGTTGGAAGTCAGCACACCCTTGGGTTTGGTGGGCATTGTGGGGAGCTTCCTCCCCGGCGCCACAGTTGCTTCGGGAGACCAGGACTTCCCGGCAGACCTGGTCTTATTACCGATGGTAGACTTCGATGTCATACTTGGGATGGATTGGCTGTCCCTGTACGATGTTCGGGTCTTGTGCCGAGAGAAGAAGATTCTGATCTCGAGGAAGGGTCTTCCTGATTTGCTGATCAGAGGGACTAAAAGTGGAGATGGTCGGATTTTGGTTTCGGCAGTGAAGGCTCAGAGGATGATTCACCAGGGTTGTAGAGCGTTCTTAGCGACGCTAGTGGTGCCAGATTTTGAGGTGAAGAAGTTGGAGGATATCGAGGTTGTTCAGGATTTTCCTGAGGTATTTTCTGATGAGATCACCGGGTTACCGCCTCACAGAGAGATCGAGTTTGGTATCGATCTGGTAGCAGAGACTACACCACAGTGGAAGGCTCCGTATAGGATGGCGCCTGCGGAGTTAGCTGAGCTGAAGAAGCAGTTGCAGGATCTGCTAGATTCAGGTTTGACTAGGCCCAGTGTTTCACCCTGGGGAGCTCCAGTGCTCTTCGTGAAGAATAGGGATGGCTCGCTGAGGATGTGTATTGATTATCGGATGTTGAATAAGGTTACCATTAGGAATCGATATCCTTTACCCAGGATCGAGGATCTTTTCGATCAGTTGCAGTCAGCGAGGGTCTTTTCGAAGATCGATTTGCGGTCCGGTTACCATCAGTTGAGGATTCGGGATGCAGATGTCCAGAAGACAGCGTTCAGGACGAGGTATGGGCATTATGAGTTTTTGGTGATGTCGTTTGGACTGACGAATGCACCAGCAGCGTTTATGGATCTGATGAATCGGACCTTCCAGCCGTATCTCGACAGGTTTGTGATTGTCTTCGTGGATGATATACTGGTATACTCACCAGACAGAGAGCAGCATCGGGAGCACCTGAGGATTGTGCTTAGCATTCTGAGAGATCAGCAGCTCTATGCTAAGTACAAGAAGTGTGATTTCAGGCTAGATCGGGTGGCCTTTCTGGGACATGGAGTGTCAGCAGACGGGATTTCTGTGGATCCAGAGAAGGTCGAGGCTGTGACTCAGTGGAGAGCTCCGACCAGTGTGTCTGAGATCAGGAGTTTTGTGGGCTTAGCGGGTTATTATCGTCGGTTTATTCAGGACTTTTCCAGACTTGCTTCCCCACTGACGGCTTTGACACAGAAGGGTGTCAAGTTCGTTTGGTCCCAGAAGTGCGAGGACAGTTTGCAGGAGCTGAAGAGGCGACTGACTACAGCACCGATTTTGACGTTACCGAGTGGTAGCGGAGGCTATGTGATTTACAGTGACGCTTCTGGTATCGGTCTGGGTTGCATGTTGATGCAGCACGGGAAAGTGGTCGCTTATGCTTCGAGGCAGTTGAAGGTTCACGAGAAGAATTATCCGACTCATGATCTGGAGTTGGCAGCGGTGGTTCACGCGCTGAAGACCTGGAGACATTACCTATATGGAGAGCAGTTTGAGGTTTTCACAGATCACCAGAGTCTGAAGTATCTCTTCTCGCAGAAAGAGTTGAATATGAGGCAGCGCAGATGGTTAGAGTTCATAAAGGATTATGACTTCACCATTTCGTATCATCCGGGGAAAGCAAATTCTGTCGCAGATGCCTTGAGTAGGAAGGTGGAGTTGTCAGCTGCGAGCTTATGCATTCAGGAGTGGAGGTTGCTTGAGGCCTTCACGGAGTGGAGACCTTTTACGGAGGGCTCTGAGAGGGCAGTGGTTGCGGGACTTCGAGTGGAGCCGCAGACAGTTTCGGGAGTTGTTCAGGCTCAGAGAGCAGATGATGAGCTGGCCAGTCTGATGCAGTTAGCTGCTAAGGACGGATCAGACTTCAGTGTCAGAGTCGATGGGGGCTTGAGGTTCAGAGGTCGGATCTGGGTACCGAGAGCAGGTGATCTGAGGGATACTATCATGGAGGAGGCACATAGAGCCAGATATTCCATTCACCCGGGGAGTACCAAGATGTATAAAGATTTACAGCGGAGTTTCTGGTGGAAAGGGATGAAGCGAGACGTAGCAGACTTCGTGTCCAGGTGCTTGGTTTGTCAGCAGGTGAGGATTGAGCATCAGCGGCCAGCAGGGCAGTTGCAGAGTATAGATCTGCCAGAGTGGAAGTGGGAGCACGTGACTATGGATTTCGTCACCGGGTTGCCGAGGACGAGGAGATCTCACGACGCGATTTGGGTCATAGTTGATCGACTGACCAAGTCGGCGCATTTTCTGGCGATCAGGACCACCTTACCGTTGGAGGGTGTGGCGAAGCTATACATCGAGGAGATAGTCCGGTTACATGGTGTATTTGTGAGTATTATCTCTGATCAAGATCCGAGGTTTACCTCCAGATTTTGGGCAGTCTGCAGAAGGCTTTGAGGACTCAGTTGAAGTTCAGCACATCTTTTCATCCACAGACGGACGGGCAGTCAGAGAGGACTATCCAGACGCTAGAGGATATGCTGAGAGCGTGTACTCTGGGACATGTAGTGTCAGCAGACGGGATTTCTGTGGATCCAGAGAAGGTCGAGGCTGTGACTCAGTGGAGAGCTCCGACCAGTGTGTCTGAGATCAGGAGTTTTGTGGGCTTAGCGGGTTATTATCGTCGGTTTATTCAGGACTTTTCCAGACTTGCTTCCCCACTGACGGCTTTGACACAGAAGGGTGTCAAGTTCGTTTGGTCCCAGAAGTGCGAGGACAGTTTCCAGGAGCTGAAGAGGCGACTGACTACAGCACCGATTTTGACGTTACCGAGTGGTAGCGGAGGCTATGTGATTTACAGTGACGCTTCTGGTATCGGTCTGGGTTGCATGTTGATGCAGCACGAGAAAGTGGTCACTTATGCTTCGAGGCAGTTGAAGGTTCACGAGAAGAATTATCCGACTCATGATCTGGAGTTGGCAGCGGTGGTTCACGCGCTGAAGACCTGGAGACATTACCTATATGGAGAGCAGTTTGAGGTTTTCACAGATCACCAGAGTCTGAAGTATCTCTTCTCGCAGAAAGAGTTGAATATGAGGCAGCGCAGATGGTTAGAGTTCATAAAGGATTATGACTTCACCATTTCGTATCATCCGGGGAAAGCAAATTCTGTCGCAGATGCCTTGAGTAGGAAGGTGGAGTTGTCAGCTGCGAGCTTATGCATTCAGGAGTGGAGGTTGCTTGAGGCCTTCACGGAGTGGAGACCTTTTACGGAGGGCTCTGAGAGGGCAGTGGTTGCGGGACTTCGAGTGGAGCCGCAGACAGTTTCGGGAGTTGTTCAGGCTCAGAGAGCAGATGATGAGCTGGCCAGTCTGATGCAGTTAGCTGCTAAGGACGGATCAGACTTCAGTGTCAGAGTCGATGGGGGCTTGAGGTTCAGAGGTCGGATCTGGGTACCGAGAGCAGGTGATCTGAGGGATACTATCATGGAGGAGGCACATAGAGCCAGATATTCCATTTACCCGGGGAGTACCAAGATGTATAAAGATTTACAGCGGAGTTTCTGGTGGAAAGGGATGAAGCGAGACGTAGCAGACTTCGTGTCCAGGTGCTTGGTTTGTCAGCAGGTGAGGATTGAGCATCAGCGGCCAGCAGGGCAGTTGCAGAGTATAGATCTGCCAGAGTGGAAGTGGGAGCATGTGACTATGGATTTCGTCACCGGGTTGCCGAGGACGAGGAGATCTCACGACGCGATTTGGGTCATAGTTGATCGACTGACCAAGTCGGCGCATTTTCTGGCGATCAGGACCACCTTACCGTTGGAGGGTTTGGCGAAGCTGTACATCGAGGAGATAGTCCGGTTACATGGTGTATTTGTGAGTATTATCTTTGATCGAGATCCGAGGTTTACCTCCAGATTTTGGGGCAGTCTGCAGAAGGCTTTGAGGACTCAGTTGAAGTTCAGCACATCTTTTCATCCACAGACGGACGGGCAGTCAGAGAGGACTATCCAGACGCTAGAGGATATGCTAAGAGCGTGTACTCTGGATTGGGCAGGGTTTTGGGATGAACACCTGCCGTTGATCGAGTTCGCCTACAACAATAGCTACCATTCAAGCATTGGGATGACACCGTACGAGGCTCTGTACGGTCGGCCTTGCAGATCGCCAATATGCTGGAGTGATGTAGGCGAGAGGCAGTTGGTTGGACCAGAGATTTCTCAGATGTACGCTGAGAAGGTTGGCGTGATCAGACAGAGGTTGGCGACGGCTCAGAGCAGACAGAAGAGTTACGCAGACAGGCGTAGACGAGAGTTGAGATTTGAGGTGGGCGATCACGTTTTCTTGAGGATTTCACCAGCTCGTGGAGTGATGAGATTCGGGAAGAAAGGAAGCTCAGTCCGAGGTACGTCGGACCTTTTGAGATTCTTGATCGTGTCGGAGAGGTTGCCTACCGTATTGCTTTGCCGCCGCAGCTTTCGGGTATTCACAACGTTTTCCATGTTTCTATGTTGAGGAAATACGTTGCCGATCCATCGCATGTGATTGAGATCTGTGTTCCGGAGATCGGTCAGGACTTATCTCTCGAGGAGAGAGCCGTGGAGATTGTAGATCGGATGGAGCATCAGCTCAGGAGGAGAACCATTCCGATGGTGAAGGTCAGGTGGCAGCACCATAGCGAGCGTGAAGCCACTTGGGAGATCGAGGATGAGGGCCGGAAGAAGTATCCGGAATTGTTCGGTGAGCATTTGGTTCTAATTTCTAGGACGAAATTCTTTAAGGAGGGTGGATTGTTACATCCTAACCCTTGATTATTGGGCTTAATTGTGTTTAGGTGGAGGCTTAGGGGAGGAGGAGATGGAGGGCTGAGATGGATGGGAGGAATTGTGATGGATGGTGGGGATTGAAGGAGGAGGAGTATAAAAGGTTGGATCTCTCTCTCCTCTCACTCTCACTTGTCTCTCTCTCTCACTCGTGCATTTCTCTCTCTCACTCAAGTCTTTCTCTCTCTCGCGTGATCAGCAGCTCTCTGAGGTGAGGAGGAGCTCGAGGTTCGCCGGATCGTGTGATTCGAGGCTCGCCGGATCGTGTGACCGGAGGAAAAGGATTGGGTTCGGGTTTTCGCCGGAGAAGAGGAGATTTGCGAGGAAGCACTCGCCGGGGTTCTTCAAAGGCTTCTTCAAGCCTTAAGGTATGCCAAGCTTTAGTGTAGACCTCCTTTTAGCCTTTGCGAGGGTTGGAGTGGCCGACGGTAGGCCGGAAGGCTCGTCGAGAACCTTGCAGCAGCTTTTCTGCTCTGCAACGGTCGACCGGCGGGATGGCGCGGTCGACCGGTCGTAGTGTATTTTGGGCGGAAAACCCTTGCACCGGTCGAACGATACTCTTCGAGTGGTCGACCGGTGGTGCGTTTTACCAAGGGAGAAATGCCCTGTGTGTTTTCGGTCGAACGGGTCCCCTTTGCCGGTCGACCGAAAAGCACTATTGTAGGTCGGTTGGGGGCGTTGACCATCTAAACGGTCGACCGCTCATTGACTTCGTTCGACCGACGTTTAAGTTTACTTATTGGCCGGTCGACCGGGAGTGTGGTTTCGGTCGACCGTGTAGTGCGGTTTTGTTGGGGGATTTCCCTGGTTGTTTTCGGTCGACCGTGACTTGAGGGTCGTTCGACCGTTGGCGCTTTTGAGCGAGAGAGGATTTTCCCTGGTTGTTTTCGGTCGACCGTGACCTGAGGGTCGTTCGACCGTTGGCGCTTTTGAGCGAGAGAGGATTTTCCCTGTTGGATTTCGGTCGACCGTGATTTGAGAGTCGTTCGACCGGTTGGACGTTATTTCGGTTATTCTGAGGAATAGTTGTGGTGTTCGGTCGACCGGTTGGGGTCTTCCGTTCGACCGTTGGGCACTGTTTTGCATATGGATGCTTGTGCCGTGTGTTGTTGGATCCGCCTCGAGGGCAACGGGTCTCCGGCCTTTTTTTGGGGCGACAGTACAGACATTGCCGGCCTGAGAGGAGGGTCGTGTTGTGGCTCTGAGGAGCGGGTGTCTTGTGTGCACGTTGTTGTTGTGGCTCTGAGGAGCGGGTGCCTTGTGTGCACGTTGTTGTTGTGGCTCTGAGGAGCGGGTGCCTTGTGTGCACGTTGTTGTTGTGGCTCTGAGGAGCGGGTGCCTTGTGTGCACGGTGTTGTGGTGGCTCTATGGAGCGGGTGCCTTGTGTGCACGTTTGATTGAGGGGTTGGGGTGAGAGGACCCTTGAGACCCGGGGCCGATGTGTTCGGCTGTGCCTGGTGTGCACGGGAGACTGTTGTGTTTTACTGCATTTCATTTCATTTCATGTTTCATTACGCATTTTATATTCATAATTTAGGGGTTTGGCATACGGGGTTTCCCACGGGAAACTCAGGCATATTCATGTTTTATGTCAGGTCGTACGCGTCAGTAGGAGGTGGTGACTACGGACAGGAGCACCCAGACCAGATCCTGTCTCTTTTGGTTCTTCGAGGTGGATGATCTTCCCTGTACATGTGTTGTATATCTTTTGTGTTGGGTTGTAATCATCCTTGACTCTTGTATTGTACAGTTTCCCTATTATATATATCTGTACTTGTGGTTTGGTGACGTCCCCTGTGTTAATTCTTTATCTGTTTAAAGTTTTAAATTTTCCGCTGTTTCGGGGCGTTACATTTCCCCGAAGGCATTTTGTTGCACCAGTCTAATTATATAAAGAAGATTTTGGAAAAAATTTATATGGATAAATCTCATCCTCTTAGTACACCAATGGTGATCTGCTCACTAGAAGTGAGTAAACACCCATTTAGACCTAAAGAGATTAATGAGGAAGGATTAGGACCTGAAGTTCTCCATACCTTAGTGCCATAGGAGCATTATTATACCTTGCAAACTACACCAGACCTGATATTGCATTTGCAGTAAATGTTATAGCTAGATATAGTGCTTCTCCAACCCGAAGACATTGGAATAGTGTTAAGCATATTCTTCGTTATCTCCAAGGATCTATTGGTCTTGGTCTATTTTACCCTCGAAGTAAAGATTTCACATTGGTGGGATACTCTGATGCTGGCTATATGTCTGACCCACATAATGCCAAGTCACAGACTGGTTACGTGTTCCTTTATGGAGGCACTGCAATATCTTGGAGATCTGTAAAGCAAACTTTAGTTGCAACCTCCTCAAACCACTCTGAGATTATGACATTGTATGAAACTGCTCGAGAATGTGTGTGGTCAAGGTCTTTCAAACATCACATTCGTGTTTCGCGTGGTTTAACCCGAATTATTGATACCCCCACTACACTCTATGAGGACAATGCAGCTTGTATTGCACAAATGAGTGATGGATATATTAAAACTGATAGAACTAAACATATTTCTCCTAAGTTCTTTTATCCACATGAGCTTCAAGAGCAATGTGAAATAAATATCCATCAAGTTCAGTGTAGTGAAAATCTTGCAGATTTGTTTACGAAATCCCTACCGACTTCTACATTAGAGAAACTTGTATATGAAATTGGTATGCATAGATGAAGTCGTCTACGTTCATCAAGGGTAGCGAAGTAGTTATCATTGTAGAATAATGATTAGCCTAAAAGTATAAACTAAGAGTTTATGACTGTACTCTTTTTTCCCTTTGTCAAGTTTTTTTATCCCGTTGGATTTTTCTCGACCAAAGGTTTTTAACGAGGCAGTCTGTGCAATACTTACAGCATGTACCATGTACTCTTTTCCCAGTTGGTTTTTCTCACTAAGTTTTCTAACAAGGTTTTTAACGAGACATATGCATAGCAGATAATGTCCAAAGGGGAGTGTTGTAAATGTGGATATTATATGAGAGAGTTTTAAGGAGTTTTTGTAAGATTACAATACACATTATGTAAAGGAAGTTTTGAGGAGTTTCTTTAGCTACATAAACTATTTTTAAATCTATTGTAACATATGAGAGTTTTGTTAACTTGAAGTTTCATATCTCTCCTTTATAAAGGGAGATTGGGCTTTGTATTGTACACACAAAATATGAAATAAGAAAAACTCCTCCAGTTCTCCCTACATATTTTTACTTAACTTTTTGTTAAGTTGATTCCATAGATCGCCGTAGTTTATTTTACAACAATCGTCCCATTATAACTATTTTCCTGGATGTCATTCAAAAACATAGTTAATATCCAAAATACCATTATATTTTTTGATTATTACAGATTTGTCATTTTGTTAACATTTTCTGTTAGTGATGATACTATTCTATTAACAAAATAATATTTACATTTAAATATATTAATTTTCTTAACGTCATTAACAAAATAGTGACGTTAGTAACGGAAAATAGTTAACGGAGTGACAAACCAATAATAAAAATATAATGACATTTTGAATGTGAACCATATATATTTTTGAGTGACGTCCAAGAAAATAACTATAACGAAACGACATTTTAGGAAATATGGTATTTTCAAGTGACACGTCAGAAAAATTCCATTAATTTTTTTATGATTTTAATTAATTTATTGTACTCGTATTTGATTCGTAGTGCAAAGGCAAATGCTAGTAGATATAGTAAAAGAGGACGCTTATATAAAAATTTATCAAACACAAAGTCCACTACCTCAGAAACACAGATCCAGCGCGCGCAAACACACATATATATACATTATTCATATATTTTACAATACGACCGACTAGCATTTTCATTTATTGACGTAAGACTGTAACACAGACACAGGAACCAGGCAAAAACCCTTCCTTCCTAATGCTGAATTTTTATTCATAACATATGCCTGCAAATGGAAATTAAATATTAAAAAAAAATCATTATAATTCTGAATATTAGTATTAAAGTTATGATAGAGAATGAATTGCATTGCCATGTTGAAAGATTATATATAATATATTATATTTAGCTTTTGACATGGATCGAAGACTTTGTACTTTACTCATTCATCTTAAGAACGTCTCACAATTGACTTTAACTCTAGAAATGTGAAAACTACATCCTTATCGAAAACGTAGTTCATGATATCTATAGAGGATAAAGAGGTGGTAAAAAGCCGATAACCATAATTACTTTTTACGTTAATTGGTTTTTTTTGGTAGTTGAGATTAGCAGATGGTTCAGAAAAATATTTAGTAATCCATCTTACCTCTTTTTGTTTATATTATACCAAATGAATAAAAATGATCGAAAAAAATTTGGAATTATGTTGTGTCTAATTATACTATGCATATTTGCAATATAGACGTGGTGATGAATTGAATCTTTTATTAAAGATAAATAAGCTTCGTTTTCTTGATTAATTGACCTCTTAGAGAAAAGATATCAAAATCCTAATTGGATGTATAGGAGCGGAAATGGATCGGTTCTGGTTCGGAAACTAAGAGAACTAGAACCTGATTCATATTCTACATGGATACTCAGAACCGAACCGGATCCGGGTCAATTTCCAACTTGGGTACCCAGAATCGGATCCGATGGGATCACGGATACCCAGAACCAGATCGGGTACAAAACTTATATTTTTCAATGGGTTTTTTGCTTATCCGGTCGGGGCGACCCATGCCAAAAGAATGTTTCAACTCGGTTGCCTATGGTGAGACTATATAGTTTGGAATGGGAGGTTAAACTTAAGTTTATCTTATGTAGGACTAAAATTCACACACTTGAATCTCGTTGACAAAACAATATGTATTTAGTAGAACGTTAATCAACAACTCACGTGAGTTAGTGGAGTAGTAAAATTCATCTATATCGTCCTTTGAGCGCGCGCAGTTCAAATCTTGTTAGGGACATTTTTTTAAGAAATCATGTTCATCTATTGGAGATGTTCTAATATACCGGTTCCGGATCTAGTGGCTAGAACCGAATTGAAATTGGGTTGGTTCTAAATTGGATAACCCAGATCTGATCCATATCCGTTTTGCCCCAGTTCGGTTCCAGTTCGGTATCACCAGATTCAGTTCGGTTTGACCAGTTCTAGATAACTATTGCCCTAGATGTATGACATCCTGTAAAGACTTCATGCACTACGTTTTAAAGCCTTCGTTTACCTTTTCAAAGACATTCATGTGAGATGTAGTAACTAATATGTGGTAAGAATTTAATGTCAAATGGACAATATAGACTTCGATCAGATGGCTTAAAAAATCAATAAAGTGCATCGAATCAAAATTATTAAATTTAGTAAATTGATTTAAAAGAATTGCATGGCTCAATCCTACTTCGGTTAGAAATTTTTGGCCCTAAAATGGTTAAAATTGAAGTGCCATCTCTTGCCACAATGATGTAGTTCTAAATTCAGATATTCATCTTTCCACATGAAGTTTTGTTCTACTAAAATTAGTCAAGTAAGACAAAATAACGGAAGAGAAGATCTTGAGAGAGAAGAATAATGAAATGAAAAGTAACTATTCACCTTAATTGAGTCCTTGCCCTCAATGGTTTTGGTATCTACTTCCACCACCTAATATGAACATGGAGACCAACAACAAAATCATGAAAATTGATGGTTATTAATAAAGAGAACTAATCACAGCTAGGGGACATCAAAGACCTTGGGGCTGCCAAGAGGAGAGGTTGCAGTGTCTTCGAGTGAATCGTCAAACCTCATTGGCTTCCCTTTCTTGAACATCAGCTTCTGGAAATTCTCCGGGACGTCGCCTATTGGATCCTCACCAACATCAAAGCCTGATTTAGCTGCGTCGATGGGGGTCGATCTTGTTGTCGACGTCGGTGACGTTTCTCTTCTTTTCCTCTCTGATTGCATGAAATCGTCAATATATGTTGTCCATCCACTCTCCACCGAGGATGTTGTTTCTCCAATATGTATTAATGAGTTAGAGACCTCATAATCACCATCCAGAATATCACTTGAGTTCTCCATCCCTGGTGAAAGAAAGAAGGCAAGAAATGAAGAAAGTGAAGATAGGGTATGAGGAAAATGAAGGATTTGGCTCTATATAGACGTGAACATAGGAATTGTTTTATGGCGAGACAAAAAATGAAGACATAAAAATATTGTGGGCACAAGATTAAAACTAATTTGGACGTAACAGTTGAAGATAGTTGAAACCAACTGCCCCAAAGAAAGATATTAAAATATTTAATTATAAGACGTGCGAGGAGAATATTAAAGGCAAACTGCCGCTTAATGATTCCAACCCTCCACTATGAAATCATTAAGCTGAAATTGTCCTTTAGACGAAGCATAAGAGATCTTGACATACATTGTTACATCCTAACCCCCCCTGCTTATTGAATTGATTGTGTTTAGGTGGTGATTAGAGGAGGTTGAGATGGACGACTAGGATGGTTTGAGGAGAAGTATTTAAGGTGTGATATCTCTCTCTCCCTCACTTCTCTCACTCACTTTTCCTCTCTCTCTCTCTCTATCTCTATCTCTCTCACGTCTCTCTCCTTCGATCCTCTTCCGATCCATCTTGGGGAAACCGTGGAGGCGAGATCAACGGCACTCGAAGGAGCTCAGGTGATTGCCGGAGTCAAGGTGATCGCGTTCGGGTTTTCGCCGGAGAAGAAGAGTTTTGCGAGGAAGCGCTCGCTGGGGTTCTTCAAAGGCTTCTTCAAGCCTTAAAGGTATGTCAAGCTTTAGTGTAATACTCCTTTTAGCCTTCTTGAGGATTGGATTGACCGACGGTAGGACAGAAGGCTCGTCGAGGATCTTGCAGCAGCAATTCTGCTCCGGAACGGTCGACCGGCGGGTTGGTGCGGTCGACCGGGTGTAGTTTTTTTTGGGCAAAATCCCTTGCACTGGTCGGACGATACTCTAGGAGTGGTCGACCGGTGGTACATTTTATGCAAGAGGAAGATGCTCTGGGTGTTTTCGGTCGAACGGGTCCCTTTTCCCGGTCGACCGAAAGCACTGTAGTAAGTCGGTTGGGGGAATTGACCATCCAAACGGTCGACCGCCCGTTGACTTCGTCCGACCGAAACTTAATTTAACTTAATGGCCGGTCGACCAGAAGAGTTGTTTCGGTCGACCGAGTAGTACAGATTGTTGGTGAGTTTTACTGGTGGGAATCGGTCGACCGTGAGTTTTTGTCGTTCGACCGTTTGTGCTTTTTGAGGAAAAAAGGAATTCATTGATGGATTTCGGTCGAACGGGGCCCCTTTGCCGTTCGACCGGTTGGACGTTATTTCGGTTTTATTGCGGAACAGTAGTGGAGTTCGGTCGACCGTTTATGGTTTTGGTTCGACCATTGGGGCACAATTTTGCATATGGATGCTTGTGTCGTGTGTGGTTGGATCTGCCTCGAGGGCAACGGGTCCCCAGACTTTTTGGACGACGGTACGGACATGGCGGTCTAAGAGGAGATCGTGGTTGTGGCTCTACGGAGCGGTGCGTTGTGACCACGTTTTTGTGGCCAATGTTTTTCCGGTGGTGCCTTGTGAGCACGTTGTTGTGGCTGATGTTTTTCCAGCGGTGCCTTGTGAGCACGTTGTGGTGGCCGAGACTCTGACCGGCGGTGCCTTGTGTGCACGTGTGATGTGGGGTTGGGGTGAGAGGACCCTTGAAACCCGTGGCCGATGTTTTCCGGCAGTGCCTTGTGTGCACGAGAGTTAGTTATGCTTTTATTGCATTCTTCATTTCATGTTTCATATATACATGTTATGTTCATATTTTAGGGGTTTGGCATACGGGGTTTCCCTATAAGAGACTCAGGCATTGTTATGTTACATGTCAGGTTGTGCACGTCAATAGGTGGTGGTGACTGTGGGCAGGAGCACTCAGACCAGATCTTGTCCTTTTTTTCCAGATCGTGACGTGGATGATTTCCCTTGTATTTGTGTTTGTACATTTTTTGTGTTGGGTTGTAATCATCCTTGACTCTTGTATTAACTCAGTGTACCACTTTTTATATATATATGTGTGGTTTGGTAACGACCCCGGTGTTGATTCTTCTATCAGTTTAAAAGTTTTAAATTTTCCGTTGTTTTGGGGTGTTACAATTTGGTATCAGAGCCTTTCGGTCTCGTTGTGCTTGTCCAATGAAACCACCTTAGAGGTCTTGCATTTAGTTGTCATTCATCTGCATTCATTCATAATCATTAATTCATTGTCATTTCATGTCCTCTTGTGTAGATGCCTCCGAGACGTGTGAGGCCACCTTCATGTTATAGGGGCGCCAGTGAGGAGACTGGTAGGGAGGATAGGCAGGAGGAGAGAAGGACCCTTCAGGGGACTCTTGGTAGGCTGGGCGAGTTTCTCAAGCGCCAGTCTGCACAGTCTGAGCAGGTAGGGGCGAGGGCAGTGCTGGATCGGTTTTTGTATCAGCACCCTCCTTCCTTTGATGGTAGTGGTGAGCCGGAGGCAGCGGAGGATTGGGTCTTCAAGATCTGAAAGATCTTCAGGGCTATTGGATGTCCTTCTGAGAGGCAGGTGGATCTGGCCACCTATGTTTTGGACGGAGAGGCAGCCAACCGGTGGAGGTCCACGTCGGCTGTTGTTTTCGAGGACAGTGAGGAGGTGGGCTGGGAGGATTTCCTCGCGGAGTTCAACCAGCAATATTTTCCCCAGCACGTGCGTGACCGGAAAAAGGAGGAGTTCCTGGTACTCGAGCAGCGAGAGATGACGCTGGCGGCTTACATTAGCAGGTTTCACGCCTTAGAGCGTTACTGCCCAGATACTTATGTGACACAGGAGCAGAGAGCTTGGAAGTTTATCCGAGGGTTGATGCCGTAGTTCCGGTCTCGTGTGACTACGAGCATGCCGCAGACTTTAGGTGATGCAGTAAAGTTTGCAACGATTATGGATCAGGACTACCAGGAGACGGTAGAGGCCAGGAAGGTGCAGACGAAGGCCAGTATGCAACCTGGAGTTCAGATTTCGGGAAATCCGGGCAAAAGGCCCCGGGTTGATAGCGGTGGATCTCAGCAGTCAGGACAGTGCAGGCAATGTGGCGGAGTTCACCCTGGGCGCGGGTGTGGGGCTCGTTCAGGTGCATGCCATGGTTGTGGCAAGATGGGACATTTTATTCGTTTCTGTCCGAGTAGCTTAGGTGGACCTAGTGGGCGACCGGGTTCCTCCTCAGCTAGCGGAGCGGGACCAAGTAGATCAGTTGCACCACCTCAGCAGTGGAAGAGCATTGGTCGCGTTTTCACCATCCAGGCAGATGCCAGTGCTGTGGTGGAAGGTACGCTTTATGTTGATGGCTTGATAACTAGAGTACTTTTCGATTGCGGGGCCACACACTCATTCATCTCTGAGCAGTTTGCGAGTGTGTTAGCCGTACCCCTGCGATGTTGATTGCCACTTTGAAAATCAGCACACCCTTGGGTTTGGTGGGTATTGTGGGGAGCTTCCTCCCCGGCGCCACGGTTGCTTCGAGAGACCAGGAGTTCCCGGCAGACCTTGTCTTGTTACCGATGGAAGACTTTGATGTCATACTTGGGATGGATTGGCTGTCCCAGTACGATGTTCGAGTCTTGTGCCGAGAAAAGAAGATTGTGATCTTGAGGAAAGGTCTTCCTGATTTGCAGATCAGAGGGACAAAGAGTGGAGATGGTCGGATTTTGGTTTCGGCAGTGAAGGCTCAGAAGATGATTCACCAGGGTTGTAGAGTGTTTTTAGCGACGCTTGTGGTACCAGATCTTAAGGTGAAGAAGTTGTAAGATATCGAGGTTGTTCAGGATTTTCCTGAGGTATTTTCTGATGAGAAAACCGGGTTACCACCTCACAGAGAGATCGAGTTTCGTATCGATCTGGTAGCAAAGACTACACCGCAGTTGAATGCCCCGTATAGGATGGCGCCTGTTGAGTTAGCTGAGCTGAAGAAGCAGTTGTAGGTGGCTTTCTGGGACATGTGGTGTCAGCAGACGGGATATCTGTAGATCCAGCGAAGGTTGAGCCTGTGACTCAGTGGAGAGCTCGGACTAGCGTGTCCGAGATCTGGAGTTTTGTGGGTTTAGCAGGTTATTATCGTCGGTTTATTCAGGACTTCTCCAGGCTTGCTTCCCCACTGACGGCTTTGACACAGAAGGGTGTCAAGTTCGTTTGGTCCCAGAAGTGCGAGGATTGGTTCCAGGAGTTGAAGAGGCGAACGACTACAACACCGATTTTGACGTTACCAAGTGGTAGTGGAGGCTATGTGATCTACAGTGACGCTTCAGGCGTTGGTCTAAGTTGCGTGTTGATGCAGCACGGGAAGGTGGTCGCATATGCTTCGAGGCAGTTGAAGGTTCATGAGAAGAATCACCCGACTCATGATCTGGAGTTGGCAGCGGTGGTTCATGCGCTGAAGACCAAGAGGCATTACCTATATGGAGAGCAGTTTGAGGTCTTCACAGATCACCAGAGTCTGAAGTATATGTTCTCGCAGAAAGAGTTGAATATGAGGCAGCGCAGATGGCTTGAGTTTGTAAAGGATTACGACTTCACCATTTCGTATCATCCGGGGAAGGCGAATTCTGTTCCAGATGCCTTGAGTAGGAAGGTGGAGTTGTCGGCAGCTAGCTTATGCATTCAAGAGTGCAAGTTGCTTAAGGCCTTGACGGAGTGGAGACCTTTTACGTTGGACTCTGCGGGGGCAGTGATTGCGGGACTTCGAGTGGAGCCGCAGACAGTTTCGGGAGTGGTTCAGGCTCCAAGAGCAGATGATGAGCTGGCCAGTCTGATGCAGTTAGCTGCTAAGGACAGATCAGACTTCGGTGACGGAGTTGATGGGGCCTTGAGATTCAGGGGTCGGATCTGAGTACAGAGAGCAGGTGATCTGAGGAATACCATCATAGAGGAGGTACATAGAGCCAGATATTCCATTCACCAAGGGAGTACCAAGATGTATAAAGACTTACAGCGGAGTTTCTGGTGGAAGGGGATGAAGTGAGACATACCATACTTTGTGTCCAGGTGCCTGGTTTATCAGCAGGTGAGGATTGAGCACCAGCGGCCAGCAGGGCAGTTGCAGAGTGTAGATCTGCCAGAGTGGAAGTGGGAGTACGTGACGATGGATTTCGTCACCGGGTTGCCGAAGACGAGGAGATCTCACGACGCGATTTGGGTTATAGTTGATCGATTGACCAAGTCAGCGCATTTTCTGGCGATCAGGACCACCTTACCTTTGGAGGGTTTGGCGAAGATGTACGTCGAGGAGATAGTCCGGTTACATGGAGTGTCGGTGAGTATTATCTTCGATCGAGATCCGAGGTTCACCTCCAGATTTTGGGTAGTCTGCAGAAGGCGTTGGGGACTCAGTTGAAGTTCAACACAGCTTTTCATCTGCAGACAGGCGGTCAGTCGGAGAGGACCATCCAGACGCTGGAGGAAATGGTTAGAGCGTGTACCCTGGATTGGGCAGGATTTTGGGATGAACACTTGCCATTGATCGAGTTCGCCTACAACAACAGCTACCATTCGAGCATTGGGATGACAGCCTTGTAGATCGCCTTATATGCTAGAGTGACGTAAGCGAGAGGCAGCTGGTTGGGCCAGAGATTTCTCGGATGTATGCTGAGAAGGTTGGCGTGATCAGACAGAGGTTAGCGACGGCTCAGAGCAGACAGAAGAGTTACGCAAATAGGCATAGACGAGAGTTGAGTTTTGAGGTGGGCGATTACGTATTCCTGAGGATTTCACCAGCTCGTGGAGTGATGAGATTTAGGAAGAAAGGGAATCTCAGTCCGAGGTACGTCGGACCTTTTGAGATTCTTGATCGCGTAGGAGAGGTTGGCTACCGTATTGCTTTGCCACCGCAGCTTTCGAGTATTCACAACGTTTTCCACGTTTCGATGTTGAGGAAATACGTTGCCGATCCGTCGCATGTGATTGAGATCAGTGTTCCTGAGATCAGTCAGGATTTATCTCTCGAGGAGAGGCCCGTGGAGATTATAGATCGGATGGAGCACCAGCTCAGAAGGAAAACCATTTCGATGGTAAAGGTCAAGTGGCAGCACCATTGTGAGCGTGAAGCCACTTGGTAGATCGAGGATGAGGTCAGGAAGAAGTATCCAGATTTGTTCGATGAGAATTTGGTTCTAATTTCGAGGACGAAATTCTTTAAGGAGGGTGGATTGTTACATCCTAACCCCCCTCGTTTTGCTTATTGAATTGATTGTGTTTAGGTGGTGATTAGAGGAGGTTGAGATGGATTGAGATGGACGGCTGGGATGGTTTGAGGAGAAGTATTTAAGGTGTTATCTCTCTCTCTCCCTCACTTCTCTCACTCACTTTTCCACTCTCTCTCTCTCTCTCACACACACACACACACACACACGTCTCTCTTCCTCGATCCTCTTCCGATCCAGCTTGGGGGAAACCGTGGAGGCGAGATCGACGGTGCTCGGAGGAGCTCAGGTGATTGCCGGAGTCGTGGTGATCGCGTTCGGGTTTTCGCCGAAGAAGAAGAGTTTTACGAGGAAGCGCTCGTCGGGGTTCTTCAAAGGCTTCTTGAAGCCTTAAAGGTATGTCAAGCTTTAGTTTAATCCTCCTTTTAGCCTTTGTGAGGATTGGAGTGACCGACGGTAGGCGGGAAGGCTCGTCGAGGATCTTGCAGCATTATTTGTGCTTTGGAACGGTCGACCGAAGGGTTGGTGCGGTCGACCAGGCGTAGTGTTTTTCAGGCAAAATCCCTTGCACCGGTCGAACGATACTCTAGGAGTGGTCGACCGGTGGTACATTTTATGCAAGAGGAAGATGCTCTGGGTGTTTTTTGTCGAACGGGTCCCCTTTGCCGGTCGACCAAAAGCACTGTAGTAAGTCGGTTGGGGGTGTTGACCATCCAAACGGTCGACCGCCCGTTGACTTCGTCCGACAGAAACTTAAGTGAACTTAATGGTCGGTCGACCAGAAGAGTTGTGTCGGTCGACCGAGTAGTGCGGATTGTTGGTGAGTTTACTGGTGGGAATCGGTCGACCGTGAGTTTTTGTCGTAAGACCGTTTGTGCTTTTTGAGGAAAAGAGGAATTCACTGATGGATTTCGGTCGAACGGGGCCCCTTTCCCGTTCGACCGGTTGGACGTTATTTTGGTTTTATTGTGGAACGATAGTGGAGTTCGGTCGACCGTTTATGGTTTTGGTTCAACCGTTGGGGCACAGTTTAGCATATGGATGCTTGTGTCGTGTGTGGTTGGATCTGCCTTGTGGGCAACGGGTCCCCGGCCTTTTTGGGCAACGGTACGGACATGCCAGCCTAAGAGGAGATCGTGGTTGTGGTTCTACAGAGAGGTGCCTTGTGAGCATGTTTTTGTGGCTGTTGTTTTTCCGGCGGTGCCTTGTGAGCACGTTGTTGTGGCCGATGTTTTTTCGGAGGTGCCTTGGGAGCACGTTGTTGTGGCTGATGTTTTTCCGGCGGTGCCTTGTGAGCACGTTGTGGTGGTCGAGACTCTGACCGGCGGTGCCTTGTGTGCACGTGTGATGTGGGGTTGGGGTGAGAGGACCCTTGAGACCCGTGACCGATGTTTTCCGGCAGTTCCTTGTGTGCACGGGAGTTAGTTATGCTTTTATTGCATTCTTCATTTCATGTTTCATATATACATGTTATGTTCATATTTTAGGGGTTTGGCATACGGGGTTTCCCTATGGGAGACTTAGGCATTGTTATGTTACATGTCAGGTCGTGCACGTCAGTAGGTGGTGGTGACTGCGGGCAGGAGCACCCACACCAGATCCTTGTTGGATCGTGTGGGTCTATGGGTCCACAATTAAGTCTAATCACCTAATACTCTACTTGTTTAAGCAATCAAATGCGCATCGGAATAAACAAACAAGTAAAGAAAGAATAATAGAATGCAAACCACAATCGACACGGGGGATTTTATAGAGGTTCGGCACCCCACCCGGGTCCTAGTCCTCTCTTGTAAGCTCCGCCTACGTCTTCACTATCCACTCCCCGTTCTGGGCCGGGAGAGAACGCCTTTACAAGTCTTCAAGCTCGCGAACAACCCTCGACGAGCTTGGCTCCTCCTCTCACAATCCGAGAGGATCACTTCGGGCGCTCACCGAAGTCTATACTTTTTGTCTTGGGCTTTCACCAAGACCCTTGCTTCTTTGACAACAATGAGTGGGACAACATTCTCTAATTGATCACACTTGAGTAGGATTTCGATATGATCACTAAGTGTGGATTTAGGCTTATGGAGTGAGATTGGGAGCTTTGAGGATTGAGAGCTTCTCTCTAATGAATTGGACAATTGGAAGTGTGAGAGATGTGTGTAAAACTGAGTTTAATCCTCTATTTAAAAGCTCTAAGAGATTCCTAGCCGTTGGGGAAAGATTTGATTGATTTGTGTAAGAGATACACAAAACAAAATTCAAATTCAGCAAAAACTGTCTCCAACCGGTCGACCTAAAGTGGAACCGGTCGAACAGAACCTTACAAAAACTATTGGATCGGTTGAACAAATGGATGGTTCGGTCGAACGGTTGGGAATAGTGTTATGCGTATATGACCGTTGTATGAATACGACAAAATAAAACGGTCAAATGAAAACCCGGAACGGTCGAACAAAATGGCAAAACCGGTCGACCGTTTTAGTCTGGGCAAAACACTATTGAAATCGGTTGAACTATGAGGCAAATCGGTTGAACAAAAAGAGTCATGTAAAAACTCTAAATCTACTGAAACCGGTCGAACAAAAGGTCCAATCGGTCCAACGTGTTCGGACATGATTTAAGGTTTAGTTTTAGTGATTTTCCGACTATGTTTTGGATGACCTATCGAAGTCCGATTGATCTGAAATTTTTTGTGTGACTTCTCTAAGAAACCTAGTGTGTGAATGCATGGATATTAGCTTAAGTTATGCTCAATTCACATATGTTCCTAAGACTCAAAGAAAAGTAAAATACATGTCTTCAATCCAGCTTGATTACATGTCTTGACTTGATTTTTCTTCTTTCTTGAGTCTTGATCACTTGTAGTGGTTAGCACATGCAATATATATGCAATGCAATATGTGTGCTACTCTACATTACTTATGATTAAGATAAGGTTGATTAAATCATCAAAACAAGGATTAAGGCCAAAAAACCCAACAATCCTGTCCTTTTTTTCCAGATCGTGAGGTGGTTGATTTCCCTTGTATTTGTGTTTGTACATTTTTTGTGTTGGGTTGTAATCATCCTTGACTCTTGTATTAACTCAGTGTACCACTTTATATATATATATATATATATATATATATATATATATATATATATATATATATGTGTGTGTGTGTGTGTGGTTTGGTAACGACCCTGGTGTTGATTCTTCTATCAGTTTAAAAGTTTTAAATTTTCCATTATTTTGCGGCGTTACATACATATTTAAAGAATTTCATTGTTGCGTAAGTTTAGTTAACATGAAATTGAAATTCAAACTCACCTTTTGATTCCGAGAATAATAATATTGTTACTATATGACATTCTTATGATTTTTGATTCTCCAACATTAATTTTATGCAATCGGGTTTGTTAATTTGGTACGCGTATTACAGGTTCAGAATATTTTGGTTAAATATTTAAAACGCGCATGTACTTTCATAACCTTCGTTAGCAAGTCATTCTTGCAAATATACTTTTAGCTAGTCGTTGTATAAACAGCAACATGGCATTGTAATTATGACATTTCAAATAATAATAAGTTTACATATGTGTTTATTTAATTTTAATTGAGGTTCTATTGTCAATACTTTTCTCACATCACTTTTTGTACTGTTGCTTTTTCTCCTATCTGTGAGAAATATGTCATTGTGCATCGATCACTTTTGAATTAACAACACGTAAACACAATAGTATTAAAATGTAAAAGTTGCCCCCAAAACCTAATTAAGGTTCATCTCAGTAGCATGCAGTTGGGTAAAGTGGCGATTGCATACGTTCCAATCGCCATTAGACACAACCCTTTATCACCCAAAGTGCAACTTCTGCAACAATTAATTGGGTAAGTTCCACAACCACTAACATTATCTTTACCCTAATTGTTAAGTCCATAACCTTTCTTAGGACTAATCCCTTGATTAGTGGAGGGTTTTGCATGGGAAATGGGAGTGTGAACAATGACGGCGATGGGTGTAGGGGCCGGTTACTGTTGGTGTGTTGGGTTGAGGAGAAAACCATCATTTTTCCTTGTTTTCTTCACTTCTTCACCCAAACTTCTCTCACTTTCCTTCCTTGTCCGGCGATCCAGGGAGCATGGCGGCGACTCCAGCAAGTGGTGTCGAGTTTGGAGTCGAGGAGGCGGACGTGAGCGCGGAGGATAAGGTCGAGTGTTGACGTTGAGCGGGTCTCTGGCGCACTCCGTCTTCATCTCGAGGTATGCCGACTTCTAGTGTGGTTTTGTTGTTCCCCACGTTGGTAGGAAGTTTGGGTCGGTCGGAGACCTCGCCGGCGACGAGAAACGACGTAAAACCCTCGG
Organism: Triglochin maritima; assembly: GCA_963682175.1. Classification (NCBI taxonomy): domain Eukaryota; kingdom Viridiplantae; phylum Streptophyta; class Magnoliopsida; order Alismatales; family Juncaginaceae; genus Triglochin; species Triglochin maritima. The sequence continues at coordinate 19,976,136 of OY821771.1, read as the reverse complement.
CTGGTGCGAGGTTGCTATCGACCAACGGTCGACCGGTGCCTTCCGGCGGTCGACCGGTTTTACCTTTTTGCCTTACTTTAACCAACATCGGTCGAACGACGTGACTGAGATCAGGAGCTTCGTGGGACTAGCTGGGTACCACGGGAAGGTGGTGGTGTACGCTTCGAGGCAGCTGAAGGTGCACGAGAAGAACTACCCTACTCATGATCTGGAGTTAGCAGCGGTGGTTCACGCGTTGAAGACCTGGCGGCATTATCTTTATGGCGAGCAGTTCGAGGTCTTCATGGATCATCAGAGCTTGAAGTATCTATTCTCGCAGAAGGAGCTGAATATGAGGCAGCGCAGATTGCTTGAGTTCATTAAGGACTACGACTTCACAATCTCCTATCATCCGGGGAAGGCGAATTCGGTTGCGGATGCACTGAGCAGGAAGGTTGAGGTGTCAGTTGCTAGTTTATGCATCCAGGAGTGGAGGCTACTCGAGACGTTGTCAGAGTGGAGGTCGTTCACAGAGGGCTCTGAGGGAGCAGTGATTGCTGGGCTTCGGGTGGAGCCGCAGACTGTCTCACGTGCTGTGTAGGCTCAGCATGATGATGAGGAGTTAGCTGGTCTATTACAGTTGGTTGCCAGAGATGGATCAGACTTCAGTGTGGGGGTTGATGGTGGTCTGAGGTTCAGGAGTCAGATCTGGGTGCCGAAGGTTGATGGGCTGAGAGATGACATCATGGAGGAGGCACACCGAGCGAGATATACCATTCACCCAGGGAGTACGAAGATGTATAAGGACCTGCAGCGGAACTTCTGGTGGAAGGGCAAGAAGAGAGACATTGCGGATTTTGTGAGCCGGTGCTTAGTCTGTCAGCAGGTGAAGATTAAGCATCAGCGACCAGCAGGACCGATGCAGTGTATTGAGCTTCCTGAGTGGAAGTGGGAGCACGTGACAATGGACTTTGTCACAGGGCTGCCGAAGACGAGGAGATTGCACGACGCAATTTGGGTGATAGTCGATCGACTGACCAAGTCGGCGCACTTCTTAGCGATCGGGACCACGTTGCCTCTGGAGGGTCTAACTGAGTTGTACGTGGAGGAGATAGTCAGGCTGCACGGAGTACCATTGAGCATCATCTCAGATCGAGATCCCAGATTTACGTCCAGGTTTTGGGGGAGTCTGCAGCAGGCTTTGGGGACACGACTGCGGTTCAGTCCAACGTTTTACCCACAGACAGATGGTCAGTCTGAGAGGACGATCCAGACCCTGGAGGATACGCTGAGGGCATGCACACTGGATTGGTCAGGACACTGGGATGAGCACCTGCCGTTGATAGAGTTCGCCTACAACAAAAGCTACCATTCGAGTATTGGGATGGCACCGTACGAGGCGTTGTACGGGAGGCCTTGCAGATCACCGGTATGCTGAAGTGATGTGGGCGAGAGGCAGTTGGTTGGGCCAGAGCTCGTGCAGATGTATGCAGAGAAGGTGGATGTGATCAGGAGGAGATTGGCCACAACACGTAGCAGGCAGAAGAGTTATGCTGACAGACGCAGATGGGCGTTGAGTTTTGAGGTTGGTGACCACGTGTTTCTGAAGATCTGCCCAGCTCAGGGAGTGATGAGGTTTGGGAAGAAGGGGGAGCTCAGTATGAGGTATGTCGGACCGTTTGAGATCCTAGACCGAGTGGGAGAGGTTGCCTACCGGATTGCATTGCCACCGCAGTTTTCGGGTCTTCACAACGTCTTCCATGTATCGATGCTGAGGAAGTACGTTGCAGATCCAGCTCATGTGATTGAGATTGCAGTACCAGAAATCTAGTAGGACTTGTCGCTCGAGGAGAGACCGATCGAGATCGTGGATCGCATGGATCATCAGCTCAGGAGGAGGACCATTCCGATGGTGAAGGTCTGGTGGCAGCATCACAATGAGCGTGAGGCCACCTGGGAGATTGGGGAGGAAGTTCGGAAGTAGTACCCGGAGCTTTTCGGTGAGTTGCATGATTGATTTCGGGAGGAAATCCTTTTAAGTAGGGTGGATTGTTAAGTCCTTAACCTTGCTTAGGACTAATCCCTTGATTAGTGGAGGGGTTTTGCATGGGAAATGGGAGTGTGAACAATGACAGCGATAGGTGTAGGGGCCGGTTATTGTTGGTGTGTTGGGTTGAGGAGAAAACCATCATTTTTCCTTGTTTTCTTCACTTCTTCAACCAAACTTCTCTCACTTTCCTTCCTTGTCCGGCGATCCAGGGAGCGTGGCGACGACTCCAGCAAGTGGTGTCGAGGGTGGAGTCGAGGAGGCGGACGTGAGCCCGGAGGTTGAGGTCGAGCGTCGACGTTGAGCGGGTCTCCGGCGCGCTCCGTCTTCATCTCGAGGTATGCCGACTTCTAGTGTGGTTTTGTTGTTCCCCAGGTTGGTAGGAAGTTTGGGTCGGTCGCGGGTGGTCGGAGACCTCGCCGGGGACGAGAAACGACATAAAACCCTCGGCTGGTGCGAGGTTGCTGTCGACCAACGGTCGACTGGTTTTACCTTTTTGCCCGACCTTAACCAACATCGGTCGAACGATGCCATTGTGGCGGTCGACCGCTTGCTTATGTGTTGGTGAGTTGGATGCTTGTTGTTGGATTTTGGTCGACCGTTCCTTGTTTTTGGGTCGACCGGAACTGAAGTGTACTTAATGAATATGCATGTTGTTCGACCGTTTTCGAGATATCGTTCGACCGTTATATGATGTAGATTATTTGGGTGACCCTGGTAGTTTTCGGTCGACCGGGACCCCTGAGTCGGTCGACCGAATAGTCTCGTTGATTTTGACCAACTCCGGATTTTGACCTCGTGTTCGGTCGACCGGTTTTAGACTTCTGTTCGACCGTTTGGACTAAGTGACGCGCCGAATAGTTCGACCTTTGTAGACTTTCGGTCAACCGAACCTATTGGGGATGGTCGACCGGTTAGGCTCTTTCGGTCGACCGTTTGTGTGTAGAACCGAATTCCTGGGCCTGTGATCGTGTCAACTCTGTCCACGGAAACCCGTGTCCTTGCTGAGAGCGTGAGCCGGGAGGTGACGGCGGGTACGTGCTCGTAACGCCCAGGGACCGCCGTGTGGAAGAGCGAGGACACTTGGGTTGCGCCACCTCCGTATCGGACGTGGTGTGACGTGTGGTTGCCTTACTCTCTGATGAGTAGCAGACCTGAGGGATCACGGATCCCAATGCGTGTGACGCATGGCTCGTGGAGCATGATGACCCTGCAGACTACGGTCTGGACCCGTCCGATGTTGTGCCGGACGTATGCTGTACCGCCGAGGTTGTGCCGGCGATGCCGCCGAGGTTTTTGCCGGCGATGATGGTGCCGACGATGTTCCGGCTTGTGGTTGTGCCGTCCGATGTTGTGCCAGACGTATGTTGTACCGCCGATGTTGTGTCGGCGATGCCGCTGATGATGCGCCGACGATGATCCCCGATTGGGCACCTATCCTGGGATGTTGACCGACCGGGCTACGACTCCGTCAAAGGTGGTGTAGACCACGTGGTTCTTTGCGTGGAAGTGCGGACGCTCCTCACCGATCCCTTAGGCTCGTGTAGTCGCGTCTGTCCGTAAGACCGTATGTGCCTACGGTAGGTTTCCGAGGACGACCCGTTATTATTACTGGACGGATGTCCTTGTGGACCCTGTTGAGGGTCGTCATTGTTGGACTAAGGTCATGTTTACCGTTGGAGGGATTTGATGCATTGCAGATGTGATATGACATGCCACTAGTATGATAGGTTCATGTACCGAATATTGCATGCATATAGGTGAGCTTGGCATACGGCGTTTCCTAATGGGAAACTCAGGCATCGTTGTTTGATTCATATTTCAGGACCGCAGTAGGTTCTGTCGGGTGGTGACAGCGGGCACACACATTTTGGGGCCAAGATCCTCATCGGACTCTTCCAGGTCGCCGTGATTGCTTTACCTGTCTTTTCATTGTATTGTTGTAATTACGTCTTTTGACAAACTATGTTGTATTATTGGTGCACCGACTGTTGATTTATATGAGTAACATTCCCGTTGATGATTTTATCTGAGTAATCTCTTGATTGTTTTGAAATTTTCAATTTGCGTTGTTTCGGGATGTTACACTAATACCATAATATGTGAACATCTTTGAACCCTTCTTTGCTAGTATTTAGGATAGAAAAGTGATTTATGAATTCCATCTAACACGTACTTTAGGACGCTCTTGACGTGGAGGGACATGATTCTTTCAAATGGCATACACGTAGAGTTTTTTTATCAGCTATTTTATTTATTTCCAAATTTAATGACGTGATAATCTAGACATTTGATTTTTCAATGCATGTAATCAACTTTTTCTTACTAACAAGAAAATCAATCGTCTCTTATTTTATCGAAAATCATATTTTTTATATAATAAAATAAAAAATACAAATGATGACTTGAACGATGACGTAAAGCACGTCGGGACTCTTTAGGTTATGTAATGGACAACGTGAAATAACAATGCTTATTGTTATTCTTGCCATCACACGGTATATTTTATAATGAAGTCAACTATAATGACTATCTTGTTTATTTCAGGAAAACACATCAATCATTGGTCACAATCATTGGCGTTACCATCCTTTTTCTCCCATCAACTTATTATTTAGTTTATGTGTTCTTTATTTGTATCGCTAGCGACAAGTTTCTAATTTACAATACATTGATGATTTGGGTAATTAATATATACTACACTAATCAAAATTTGGCTTGTCATATGCCACCACCACGTTTCATCATCAACTATTCAACTTGTACATAAAAAAGGCTTTCTTGGACTAATAAGATGAAATAATTTTGATTAGTTAATCCGTAGGATTGACCTTTTTGTTGTTCAAGAATGATGATATTGTTAGTTAGACGATTGCTTTAGGAGACGTCTTAACGACCCTTTAGTGACGATGACCAATGAAATAATTAAAAGGTTGTTTTAGGTTGAAATAGTCGTAGTCTAAGTATTGTTACTTGCAAGTAATCGCAAATTATTAAGAAAATAGTCCAACTACGCTCAAGATCGAAAGCCTAAACAAAACTTCGTACTTATGCTTTGAAAGGCTATAGCTTATAGGACCAACAAAAATTAACATAGTATAAGAGCACGATCCAGGGAAAGAGTACATAAGTAAACATGTCAAAAACGAAAACGAAGTAAAGTACATAAAAACTATGTTTGAGACCCAGATTCATTCATATTACAAAATATATTATAATCAAATATATTACCGTTAGTCCCTATACTCCAACTGCAACTAATTCACACGGGTCTCTGTCCAAAATCAAGGGATGTAGCGCAGCTGGAAAGTTGAATGATTACACGAATGATTTCTCCTCTTGCGAGACCTCTCAAAGATCATTGCTTACTGATCGGGCTGGGGCTCCACCATCCTGACTCGATCGGAATCCCAGAAGAGAGGAATCCAGTGACAACAAGCCATGGGATGGGACTCCCTTAATGTCACGTTCTACGCCAAGCTATGCCAGGCAACGCCTAGGCTTGCCTCGCCGCACCTGCCGGCATCTAGCTCCCCGGCCGCCCCTTGTTGCCGGATAGGCCTCCGGCCTCGGGCGATGAGCCAAACTCCCTCACACGCTTTGCGTGAAAAAAGGAAATGTAACTTGGCATACCTTTTACAAGCTTGCCGGAGTCCACCGTGCCTTAGCCACTCGTGCGTCCCGACCAACGCCTTAGCTCCGTCTGCTTGCCCGAGCTCTGGGAGGCTCCAATTCTTGCAACACTTGGAGAGAGGAGGACGGAGAGATGTAGTGGGAGGAGAGAAAATGAGAGTTGGGTGAGTGAGGGAGAGATGTAGTGGGCGGAGAGAAAATGAGAGTTGGGTGAGTGAGGGAGAGATGTGTGTATGTGTGTGTTTTCTCCACCAAAAACACTCACTACCGCACCAAATAGGGTTGCCCATACTTCACCCCATACCTCCACCCACACCCACACCATACCTCTCCATGCACTTCTTGAGTCAAAGCCATATTAACACAAAGAGACCCAACTGTTCACCATGTTTATGCCTCACTAAACCAAACAATAACCCACATTTCTTAGTTTCTTCCCCAAAAAGATTAACCTACTAAACTTGTGTTAGGACTTAACAATCCACCATCGTTAAAGAAATTTTGTCCGCAAAATTTAGACAGGCAACTCACCGAAAAGCTCCGAGTACTTCTTCGAAACCTCCTCCTCGATATCCTAGGTGGCCTCACGAACGCTATGGTGCTGCCATCGCACCTTCACCATCGGAATGGACCTCTTGAGTTGGTGCTCCATGTGATCCACTATCTCTATGGGCCTCTCCTTAAGTGATAAATCTTGCTGGATCTTTGAAACCTCTATCTCAATGATGTGGGAGACCTAAAAACTGCAATGACAAAGCACAGTCCGGTAGCTGCAATGCTACTGCGGTCTATAATCTCAAAGGGTCTGGCATACCTCGGACTGAGATTCCTCTTCTTCCCCAAACCCCATTACGCCCCTGGCTGGGGAGATCTTCAAAAAAACATGGTCGTCGACCTCAAAGCTCAACTCTAGCCCACGCTCATCTGCATAGCTCTTTTGCCGACTCTGTGCCAATGCTAACATCTTCCTAATCACACGACCTTCTTTGCATACATCGACACTAGCTCAGGGCCAACCAACTGCTTCCCGCCTATATAACTGAAGCAAACTAGTGATCTGCAAGGCCTCCCGTACAATACTTCGTACGGTACCATCCTAGTACTTGCGTGGAAGTTGTTGTTGTAGGACAATTTTATCAGTGGCAAGTGATTATCCCAATGTCCTGCCCAATCCAGAGTGCAATCTCTCGGCATATCTTCTAATGTTTGGATAGTCCTCTCCGACTGCCCGTCCTTCTGCGAGTGAAAGGTTGTACTGAACTTCAATTGCGACCCCAAGGTTGCCTGCAAACTTCCCCAAAACCTGGATGTAAACATGGGGACTCAATAAGAATTGATGCTTATTGGTACTCCCTGTAGTCTGACTATCTCCTCGATGTACAACTTAGCTAGACTTTAATACCCACTTCCGTGATACTATATTAAAATCTCTTTTCATACTTGATACTCATGTGATGGTTTGTTATGGTTTTTTGCTTGTGTTTGTGTGTTTGTCCTTGTTTCAAGAAAGTTTCCATTTTCGGGGAAATTTCCATTTTCAGGGAAAGTTTCCTTTTCGGGAGCAATTCGTCTCGTGGAAAATCCCTCTCTGGGAAAAGTTTCCTTTTGGAGGAAAATTTTCCTTTTTGGGAGAAGTTTCGTTTCAGGGAAAAATTTCCTTTTTGGTCGAGCGGGTGTGGCACGTTGGGTGCATGTGCAACTAGCCTCAATAAGTTTTGCTTTCGACATGTGAGGCGTTGGATTTGAATTTCTCTTTGCCACATGGGCTGGTGCATTTGGAATTGATGAGTCAACAATCAAGGATGCAAATCTCATGGATTAGGAAGGAGAATTTCGGTGGAAGCATGTGGGAAAGACTTACAAGATCTTGCTGATTTGGGGAGATTTTGTGTGGGATTTGCGGCAAGGAAAGGAAAGGAAGGTGAGTGCATGTTTAGAAGCACAATCCAGCTCTTGCCTCCCTCACACTTCCTATTTTCCACACAATTTCCTTCTCTCATTCTCTCCATCCTCTTCCCAACTGGCAGTTGCAGCAACAATTGACGCAACACAACCTTGGTGGAATAAAGCTTGGTGGCAACATTGTTCTCTTCTCAGAAAGGCGTGGACATTTGTTTCCTCTTCTCAGAAATGCACCTGAGACAAGGGTGGGTGAGAGAGTTGGGACGTTGGCCTAGGGTTTGTCTGACTGTTGCTTGGTTGATGGGGCTATTTTGGGGAAAGCTTCACCGGCCACGCGCTAGCCATGCACGCAGCTATTGCTTGCGCTTCGTGGCTGGCCGGTGGGACAAGTTGATGGGGGCTTCAAACCTTGTCAAGGTCTGCTTTTTTGTCAGGCTTGGTTGGGGCCAGAAACTAGAGAGGTTCGGGCAAGGCTAGGGTTGGGGTTGCGGCAAGTGCAACCAAGTGTGGATCCACGTGTGTGAGCTCCTTGACATTTGAGGCCAGGTTAATGTGGGATGATGGAAGCAGAGTTGGTGCTTGCTGTCTGGAGTTGATGGCTCAGAGGTGGTGCACAAGGGTGAGTCCACATAGGCACCTCCAGCTAACCCACACTTCGTCTGACCAAGCCACAAGCTTCATGTGTACGGTTTGTGCGATGTGCTCCTACGGGTGCACTCGCATTGATGCGTCGGGGCTGGTGATGGCACACGTGTGTTGGGCCATTTTTGGGAGTATGTAAGCCGTAGGTCTGACCATGACCCCCTTGCTGCTGACCATGCATCCGAGAAAGGTTGGCTGACCCAAGGTGCGCGTGGAACGCGGCTGAAACCTCTCGTGTTGCTTGCATGTTTTTTGTTGATTTTGCTACTTCCTATATTGCATGACTGTATTTAGTTGCTTCCTGATATTCATTACTGATTTTATTGATTTATAAAGGGTCTGAAACGTGGCTGCATCCATGTATATTATTGCTATATATTTTTATATCTTGTGACAAAATTCGCATGACTGTAGCTAGTCGTTTTATCAACATCATGTCTTGTATACTTGCCATATATATGAATGCTATAATCATGATTTTCTTGGCATTTAGGTGTGCATGCATGTTATCTTCTTGTGGATGTTATAATGCGTATGGGTTTATGGTGGACGCTCATAGCATGGGCATTGCATTAATCGTGTTATACATGTCTGTATATGTATGTGTGCTTTAGACGCCTTGCATGTTCATTTCTGAAATTAATTAATTTGGGCACTACTATTGTGGGGCCGACAGGCTTAATGGAAATACCTCTATCTAGAGAGGTCATGCATGATATAAGTCCTCGACGTGCACATAGTCATTTGCGTACACAACTTGCGATGGTATCATGTAGGACTTTGCCGCGAGTTGGGCTATCAATCCGGAAGACCATTTTGTGCCAAGCTGTGGGTCACCATTTTGGGTGACCCGCTTGTGTATTAGACCAGCATTGCTGGTGGTCAGATTCCTTTGTAGACGGATCTCATCGGGCAACGCCTGGTAGTCGCGGCTATGTAGAGTCGTGACCCTTTCTTGTTTGCATGTATCACATTTAGGGTTTCATGCATGACTCTTTATCTTATTTGTGGACCAGGGGCATATGGGGTTTTCTTATTGAAAACTCATGCATATTTTATTGTTGTTTTACCCCTGGTACTTAGGTTTCTGACAAGGGTTGGACTGGAGGAGTTTCAGAGGATTCCGTACACGAGGGACACGTCGACTAGATTTCCTTCAGTTATATCTTGTTTTGGGATTTCCATTAAGGCCAAAAAGCCAACAGCCTTGTCATTTAATTTTGGGATTTCCCCATCCAAAATATGAGAGAGTTTATCAAACTTCAACACGATGTTGAGCTTGAGTTGCCAATTTATGAAGTTGGAGCCATCATTTTCGAAAGGATGTTTTTCAATCATATATCGCTCAATAGGTTTAATATTTGACATTTCTACAAAATAAATTTATATGGGATTTAATGTCAATTTTATGTTTGAAAATCAATACCGCAAATAAACATGTCCATGAATGCAGTAATTCAAGATTCTATCAATCATAATGGAAACTAACTAAGGGTTATCAGATATATTATAAAATCAAGGTAACAAAACATTTTTGAATCATAACCATTTCAAAAAAATTGCAAAGTTTTGCATTTTCAAACTCTTATGACTCTTGTCATTTTAATTAAGAGAGAATTTGACCAATCCTCCTAAAGAAAACTCTTTTTCTCAAAACCAAGCAAGGGCTCTGGGTATTGTTTAGAAAACTTATTTCTTTTGATACGAGATACGTTTAGCCATTGTATTCACAAATAAATACATTTGGTTCCCACTAAGGGTGAATCACACCTCTTAAATCAATTCATGACATAATAATAGACCTCCTTATATCTCCCACTATTCCAAAAGATGGAGGAAGTTATCTCCCGCTAAGGGCGAGCATAATATCCCTCGATCGATGACTACTAGTGTATGAGATAAGAAAGAAAAATACTCTTAATTTTTGGTTGGACAATTAAATATTTGTATGTGATTTGAGAATTTAGGTGATCATGCATATTTTTATCTATACACATCCTAACATTCATTCATACAATCACATACATGTCAAGCACACAAACATAAATTAGATCCATTCACACAGACATTGGTGTGAGTTTATATGTTACCACGTCTGTGACCTTTGCTCCTTATCTACGACTTCTTCTTGCACAATGGATGTAGATATTGCAAAATATAAATATGCATCTCACAATTTCGAAAATTGTCTAGTGCAAGTCCTATGTAAAAATCCTCTCATTTGCTTGCATATACATAAATAATTGGCTTTTACATATACATAAGCCCATGTGATTGAATAATAATAATAACAACATACACATCATTCATTCACATATGATTTCGTTGAAACATATAAACTCACTTGTCCCTCCCTGCAAAAGAGCGCTAGTGCAACGCATATACATATACTATATATTACACGATTTAGTTTACCCTTCATCTCTTAATCAAACAATTCCAAAATCATTTGAAATCCATTAAAAATGATTCATGCATCCATAGTGAAAATTTTAAATCATTTGAACCGAAGTTTATTTAAATATTCAAAAGAAAACCTTTAAAGAAAAATAAACTTATTTGTCTTTTTCGTTTCGTTGATTCGTTGTAAAATAATCATTTAATATAAATGAAAATTTTACGTATTAGACATAAGACTAAATCTTAATTCTAACATTCATATGATGTATTTTGAAATATTTATAACTATCAAAAGAATCAATTAGAATTAAATCAGCAAGACTGTCAGAAAACTCAAAAACAACATCAAACCTGAATTGTTCAGATTAGAGATGGTCAACTAAAATTAATTATATAGTCTAATCATAGAAAATATGAACTAAATGCTCTGAAACTGCTGTAGGATTTCTTGCCGCTATGTATGTATATATTTTAAAATAATTATACATACATACAAGATTGATTTCCATATTTTCGACGATTTCATGTACAATATTTTATATTTATTCTAATATCATGTAATCTAGATATATATTAAAATAAATAGAAGATGATCATACCCAAAGGTTCTCTAAAACCTTTATGAAGATCTGGAGTTGCGTTACCAAATGAATCGTCTCCCGATTCGTCTCCAAGTGTTCACCAAACTATAAACAAGATTAAAGAGAAAGGAGTTAGTCAATGAATCTCTAAATTAAGATTAGAATCTACCTAATAACCCCTGTAAAGCACCTGAGAATTTAATCTTCAAAAACTTGAATAATTAAGAGAATTTTCGGATGAATTAATTGGGTAGTTAGGGAGAGAGAATTTTTACATTAGTATTAACAAGGAAGGGAGGGGGGACTATTTATAGGATTTCCTCTAACCCACATTATGTGCAAACCACTTACACATGATCCCTTATCAATCTCTCCACTAAACCACATCATGTGCAAACCACTTTGCACATGATCTCTTGTTTATTTTGCCACATCATCATCCTAAAACTACCTTTGAACAATGTGGATTAAATCCAGTCATTAATCAGTAAAAAATCTCTTATTAGTAGTATATGCCAAAATGTGGTCAAACGGTTGGACTATTTTTCATTGTTTTTGACTCTACCAAATTTTGGATTAATATCCAACAAATTTTGGAATTTGGGGTTTTAACAAATTCATATGTTATAATGTTGTAGATCACATTATATCATACAATATGTTATCATATATAATGTCAAAACATTATACCCCAAAATATATATACATCTCATACGAATTTATTTATTATTCTAACCATGTCGTTTTAACGACATATTGATTTTAATATTTTAGAACATGTATATTATTTCATAACACATGAAACTTAATACATCATATAAAATATAAAATCATATTTCTTCTTTCCCAGTTTTGTGGTGTGACCTATCTGAGGATCTATGTTATGTTGGCAATGATATAAAACATTTTATATCATAAACTATAAGAAGTATCTAGCTACACATTATAGTTACCCAAATGACGAAGATGTTTTTCTCACTCGAACTAAACATGATCCACTAATTGATATGTAAAATATCCCTTGCCTCATGACATTAGGAATATTATACAAAGTAGAAATGTGTCACCTTTGTATTATATATTCATTTCTTGATCTCTTAAGCTAATTATAAATATGTAACTTAACACAACTCACATTGTGCACATTATAATTTTGCTTTATCAAGGGGCCCACTAATATCTTTACTCAAGTAAAGAGGGAAAATGATAATTTTTTGACGAACTATCTTTCCCAGCACAACTCGTGTTCAACCAACTATTGTTTTTATCACTATGCTCATTGATAGCTTTTGACAACAATCAAATTGAACACTTCTCATGTGAAATGACATGTCTCATATCTTAGGATTCAAGACAGAGAGAAAATATTAATGACACAATTCCATTATGTTTCACTTGTTAGGTCTATTCAATATATAAAAGTAACAATTTTTCTCTTTTATATACTCATGTCGTTAAATATTTGTAGAGCTACAATACTCTTTAACCAACACGACAATATTATCTTGGTAATTAATGTTCCATGTCAATTACCATGATTGTGAATAACTTTTGATTGATGTAAACCATTATCGTTTAGAGCTCTACGGTTATGGACCAAGAGTCTCTTCCTTAACACTTCCAAAATACGAATACATTAATCAAGGAACAAAATGTTTGCACATTCAATTCATAATAGTTGACATATAAAAGTAAAACTTTTAGAACACATTCCTTTCACTTTGTCCCCCTGATCAGCACATCAGGTTGTCCTTCCTTTGCCTCCTCAGCCTAGATGGTGAAGACTCGTCCAACTCTCCTTCCGTACTCTGGTGGTGCAATAGGTTGACTGACTCCGCCTCTCCCTGCATCTAATTGTCTGGGTCTCCTACTGGGCTCCCAGATGTAGTATCTGTTTGATCGTTTTATATTTCTACCGCAGGTGCACGGCCGCGTTGAAGCGGTGGCAAATACGGGTCGTCCACTGGGAGGTGTGTCGACACTTGGTTCGTGTGAAGGCAAGGGGTAAAGAAAGGAGAAAAGGATTGGTTACACTAAACTACAGTACAATGCTAAACTAGAATGCAAGAGGAAATGAAGATAAGCAATAAAACTAAACCCCAAAGGGGGTAGAGAACTGATGTGAACATAAAGATGTGTGTGTGTGTGTGTGTTCAATTAAGCTCCTCACAACATGTAGTGCATGAAATCATAAAACTACATCCAATCTTGCCTCTACATGAATTAAGATAAGACTACATCATTAAAACATACAAGACAATGATTGGAATGAAGCTACATGAACTCAAGTATAAAGACTAGACCCTACTATGCCTCCACATGAATTAAGATGACTACATCATTAAAACATACAAGACATTAGCTAAGGAAAAGGCAACAAGAGTACATACACTACAAATTGTGTTTCCAACATTAACTTCATCCATATCCTAACCTTATCATTCCCCATAAAATAGGTCAACTAATCAAAGCATAAGCTAAGCTTCATTCAAGAGCATTAGCATATCAAAGATAAGAGTGGAGACCCATTAGATGGTTATGGAAATCATATAAAGCTCAAGGGATAAAAATAACACACACTTAATACACTACATTATTATATCACATATTTCTCCACCCCCCAAATGGGGATGGAACTACTCACTACTCATTACACGAACTAAATTAGCAAAGGAAAGCATAATACTGAAATGAAATTTATACTACTCAAGCAAGAAACATTAAAGAAGCATAAAACTAAACAAACAAACAAGCATGCATATGAAAGGAAATTAAACTAAGAGAGAAGCAACAACATTATTAACTCACTCAATTACAAGTAGCTCTTCCTCCACCAGAGTTTTGCTTCAAGGCTTCACTCTTAGTAGGGAAGATGGCCACCAAGAGAGAGATGATACAATGGGAGGTGAAGAGTTCTATTTATAAGCATGGAAAAAGCTAATCAGGGACAATCCCCCAATGTGGGACTAAACCAATACCAAAAATAGCCTAAACGAACACTAATACAAGTCCAGGAGAAGTTGGGGCGGATCCTGCATGATCCAGACCGCCAATTGGCGGTTCCAGACCGCCAATTGGCGGCCTATAAAGCCCAGATCCGTCTGGGTCTTCTGGTGGGCTTGTCATGGTGTGTTTCTTGGTCTTGGATGCATCTAGCTGGTTTAGTGGAGCTCCGACCCGAATCGAATTGACAAAATACTCCTCTTGATGGTGTGGAGTTTCCTGTTTTGCTCTTAGGTCCTTCTGTCTTACAGTCAGGTCCTTCCCCCTTGCATCTTGGTCCCCAGGTCTCACAATTAGGTCCTTTTTCCTGCTTTTGGGTCCTTTCATGGCTCTTCTCTTCAAACCTCTTTATTTCTGAAAACTAAACATAAAACTCGTCACATAGCATTGCTTAGGTGTAAGATAATGGATATAAGGTACAAGTATAAGCATGAAATGATGTTAATCAAATACCCCCACACCTAAGTTTTTGCTAGTCTCGAGCAAAACAAAGAAAGGAAAAAGCATACGAAAAAACAAGAAATCCTAACTCACTTTCGTAGGAATCACGGTTGCACTTAGCATGTGCAACAAGCCGTTAAACCTCCTTGTTGCCAAGGAGGAGGAGTGTTGTCTCCTGAGGGTTTTCAGCGGATATACCCACAAAATCCGAACAAGATGCATTAATCAATCTAGCTACACGACTCATTGGACTTATTTTGTCGATCATGGAATGCGGTAATCCTACGGGCCGACTCTATATAGGTAATCAGTCCACACACCTAACTTAATGAACCATTCGTGTTAGTTAAATAAGGAATTAAGTGAAAGACATGGACAACCTCAAGATCCTCAAGTGATACAAAGTGTAAGGTCCATTAAGGTTCTTATTTGCATTACCATTTTTTTTCCTTTTTGTTTCTTTTCACACATTTTTTTTCTTTTTTTTCTTTTATTAGTTGGAGCTTCATTCTCCCAGGGTCAGGTTTCGTGCATCATTGCCCATGAGGACTTACACTATCACGTACACCTTTCCCCAAATCTCCACATAGGGCAATCCCTACCACCCGTGTAACGGGAGTTCGGTCGGCGCATCCCAAGTCAGATGACTCGAAAGCACCAGGCACAATGTCCCCTCAGACCTACTTTCCCGAGTGATAGGAGCCGTGCGAGAAGAGAGAACATCTACTCACTTATTTCTTATCTACACATGAACCAAAACCCCTACACTAATGTCTCACAACAAGATTAAGAGGGTCCTTGACTACAACAAACTTCCTAAATTAACAAACACGAATTATTGACTCACTAGGTTCAGGGTGGACTTCTTTGAATGTTTGAGCACTGAAACCCTATGATTACTCACCCCCAAAGGAAAACTGGGGTGCATCCTAATGACTCGATAAATCCTAAAGCCACGTACTAGATATCCTAATGCATCAAGTTCAAGACAATTTTGGGAGCTTTCTTTTTACTTTGCCTCTCAATGGTTTTGCACATGCTAAACACACGCAAAACCCACAAAACATTTTCTTTCGAAAACACATGAAGATTTTGAAAGAAATGTGAAAATTTTGAAGCACTAGGCAAGCAAAAGAAGACAAGTCACCCAAGGATCATGGCAAGCAGATATATCGATATTAAATGCAGCACACTAACATGACCCTAAATGCAAACAAAAGAAAACAAAATCGAAAGAAAAAACTCGACTATGTACACACGTAAAACACCCCCCCACACCTACTTCATGCATTGTCCTCAATGAATGTGAGCAAAATACTACATGGATGTATGCATGAAACAGAAGAGATCTCACCAACGTGAAGTACACAAGGAAGTTCATGGCTATGTTGATGGACACAACCCAACTTCCCTCAAAACCTGTGAGATGCTAAAGAAGGGATACAAATACGTGAAAGAAATGAGGCCCAAATACTCAAGGGTTGGGGCCCACAACAATCGATGCTCACTGAAGGAGTATTTTTTTTTTCTTTTTTTTTTAACTATGTACAACAATAGGCTTCCATCTTCATATGTCAAGGGACATCAAATGGGAACCCACCATCTCTCGAGCCAGAAATGCGCATGCATGGGCTCGCAACATACACAACAGAATTGCTCGACCACCTGACACCCTTATAACCATTGTGGTCGGTTGATGCCTCTTTAGAATTAGCAAAAGAGGAGGCATGAACGAGAGGTGAACCTCTATCTGGTATAAGGGTATCAGGTGGTTGAATCTTAACCCACATGGGGTCCTCAACAGATACAGAATGAAGAGCATGTGGCCGAGAGGCCATAAAAATTGTATCTTGTGGCTCAAAAGCCACGTGCTCAAAAGGATGTGGCTCAAGGGCCACGTGGTCAAAAAGAAGTGGCTCAAGGGCCACATGATCAGAAGAATGTGGCTCAAGGGCCACAAGATCAGAGGAATGTGGCTCAAAAGCCACGTGATCAAAACATAAGGCACCTTCTTGTGCCAGCCTAGTTGAAACATCTTCACCACCTTCAGGATCTTCATCGAACAATTCTCTGAAGTACTTGAAGGTGCCCTCAACTTCAATCTCATCCAAACCCTGGATAAGGTTGACCTCAACAGGGTCATTGAAGGCACCTGGCTTCTTGCCAATGGTGAAGATGTTGAAATCAGCGCATTGACTACCATAAGTCAAGCGCATCAGACCATTGCGACAATTGATCAAGGCATTGGAAGTCGCAAGAAATGGTCGCCCCAGAATGACAGGAATTTGTCCAAGTGGGTTTGGCACAGGTTCAGTATCCAAGACAAAGAAGTCGACTGGATAAATGAACTCTCCCACTTTGATCAGCACATCTTCCACCACACCCCTCGGTTTCTTCATAGACCTATCAGCCAATTGAAGAGTGGTCTTTGTTTGTTTGAGGTCTCCAAGACCGAGGTGGACGTAGACAGAATATGGTAGAAGATTAACAGATGCACCAAGGTCCAATAAGGCTCGGTGTATGGGCACATCACCAATCACACAAGAGATAGTAGGACAGCCAGGGTCCTTGTACTTGACTTGCATGGGTTGTGCCAACAAGAAACTCACGTTAGCCGCAAGAAAAGCTTTCTTGGGAACATGAGTTTTTCTCTTCTTAGTGCATAAGTCCTTGAGAACCTTGGCATAAGGTGGCATTTGCTGAATCACCTCCAAAAGAGGGATATTCACCTTAACCTGCCGAAACATCTCAAGCATCTTGTCATGCTGATCAGAGGATTTCTTTTTAAGGCGCTCAGGGAATGGCGCCTTAGGGGCATAAGGATGCGAAGGCACCCCAGAATTTAGGTCCAAAGAAACATGAGTGGGGACCTCAGAATCTGGTTCCTTCGACACGAGAGGAGACAAGGGGACCTCAGGGTTCGGCCCCTTTGTCGAAGGAAATGTAGAAAGAACCTCAGGATCTGGCTCCTTCCTGGAAGTATTTGTGGAGGGAGCCTCAGGATCCGGCTCCCTCAAAGATGGTGATGACAAAGAAGGTACCCCAATGTGGTTATCCACCTCCTTACCAGACCTCAAAGTGTGAATCACATTAATATGATGGGTCGGTTCAGAGGTGGCATGAGGTAAAGGTGTCCTTCCTTGAGAATGGGTACCCCGAGGATTCACCTCTGGTTGACTCGGGAACTGACCTTTCTCGCGTTCATGGAGTTGATGAGCCAACTGGCTAACCTGCATTTCCAAAGCCTTGACTGTAGTTTGCAACGCTTGAAAGGTCGGATCACAAGAAGGGTCCTTAGGGTCAACCCGCTGGGGTGGTGGAGTCTGGTTGGAATAGCCCGACGATGAGGCATGAGCATGTTGGTAATTTTGGTGCTGCGACCTTTGATGTGGGGGTTGGTAGGTCGCCGATGGGCGTGGAGGTTGATAAGGTGGAGGTTGAGGTTGAGCGTGCGAGCTCTGACCGTGGCCTCCACTAGACCCCCAAGAGAAGTTAGGATGGTTACGCCATCCCGGGTTATAGGAATGACTGTATGGGTCGTTTCGGGGCCTTTGTTGATACATCGCATTTGCATGCTCAGTATCCCTTGGAGAGTAAGCACACTCCAAGTCATCATGTCCCGACAGTCCACACCTAGTACACCCGGGAGTAGCGACCTGAGCTACAGGAGCTCGGTCCATCTCCAAACTCTCTATCCTACGCATGAGAGCAGCCATTTTCGCTTCAGACGCGATCGATGAGTCAACTTGATAAGATCCAGCTCGACCAGAAGACCTGGCGGCTGGTGGCTCTCTCATGGTATCCCACTCGAAGGTACGTTCAGCCATGGATTCAAAAGTATACCATGCCTCCTCGATGGGTTTCATTTGGAAGTCACCCTGACACATCGACTCCAACAATGTGCGGGTGTTGTAGTTGATGCCCTCATAAACAATTTGGCACAACTGCCATAACTCAAATCCATGATGAGGGCACTGCTGGAGAAGGTCCTTGAACCTCTCAAAGAAACCATGAAACGATTCGGTCTCGGTCTGATACATTTGATGTATCTGGTGCCGTATCTATTGAGTTTTCCTTTGAGGGAAAAATCTCTTCAGAAAGACGGTCACAAAGTCATCCCATGACCGAATCGAGCTCGCCGGGAGGCTATACATCCATTTCTTCGCATTATCCTTCAATGCGAAAGAAATCATCCTCAACCGGACTGAATCCTCGTCAAGCTGTTGAAGCTTGAACATGGAGCATACTTCCTCGAATTCGCGTATAAAGATATACGGATCCTCCTTATTGGCAGTAAAGGTTGGAAGCATGCTCACATATTGAGGTTTCAGCTCATAGTTGTTCCCGCGAGCAGGGGGAACAACTATGCAAGAAGGCTGTGCGGCCCGAACAGGATGGGTCCGCTCCCACAACGTCATCGGTCTATCATGTCGAGCTAAAGGTGGTGGTGCACCAAGAACTCGATCCTGACCGAATCTCCCTTCCTCTCGAGTCAGAGGAGGAGGAGAAGGAGGTCTACGTGGTTGTGGGAATGGACCGAGGTAGTCCATGTATGGAACCCGGTCTCCCTCGCCACCACGAGACGACTTGCCTTCTTGCTCCAAAGGAGCACGAGGCGGAGATGGTCGATCACCAAGATCTTCCATCTCAGAAATAAGCACTCTCTCGAGTCGAGCGCTCTCACCAGAACGAGCCCAACCTCGCATAAAAATGCTCGACTCAACTCTAACAAACACACAACAGAAGGTGTACTAGAGGAGGAGACTAAACGTAGAGAATAGATGAGGAGATGACTCAGATGAGGAGGGAAGAATCCCTAGAGCTAGCGTGGGTAGTGGGATCAGGAAGAAGCCTAACTAGCAAGCACGGCTCAAACAATGTAAGGTAATGGGTCCTTAAGCTAGACGACGCCTAACTTCGAGGTCACTAGCCTCGACACGCCTCACCTCCCTACAACGAGGACCACAATGCCCAGCAAGTGATACCAGATCCGGAGATCCAGTACCTCCTACTGTCGACAAGGTAGCCAACACCGATCAGGTCATGACGGTCTCGACTAGATTACTCTCCTAGTGCGTCCGAATTCCTTAGGGCCAATGTCTACTTGCTTTTAGTTAAGGCTTTATTAAGAGTGATTTTTGGGGCCAAGGAAAGGGTGATGAAATCCCCTACCTTATCTTTTATGGGACAGCCCCTCCTTAGTAGCGATTTGATCCTAGATCTAGCAATCAATCGCTCCAATCAAACGCTCTCTCACTCTTGTCCCGATGCACCTTACTAACTAATGCATGAAATAAACATGCATGAATGAGGGATGTGGGTGCACGTACCTCACGCCAGCAATCAACGACAAAATGTAAAGCAAAGAAAAGACAAATGCATGCAAGGTCTACCAATGGTGCATGACCTAGATGGCAAGAAGTCTAATCTTTTGCTTTGAGTTTTATTGTCCAAGTTGATTAATGGGGGAGTGATTAATGATCTGGGAGCAAACCAGAGGTCAAAGCATGCAACATTGGGCTCCCAGATAACACAAATTTCAAGACTAACTACCAACAAAAATTTCAAGGAAATCAACGCTCACCAGGCCGCCAATTGGCGGTCTTCCACCGCTGATTGGCGGTCTGTTTACGTCGTCGCTTCCTCAAACTTCTCCAGTAGCCTCCCCTTGACCTTGTGGTTCCCTAAAACTAAGAAAAACTGAAAACAAAAAATTAAAAACCCCTCGAATCGTCCAAACCAATGTCGGGACAGAGCACCTCCCCGGCAACGGCGCCAAAAACTTGTTTGATCGTTTTATATTTCTACCGCAAGTGCACGGCCGCGTTGAAGCGGTGGCAAATACGGGTCGTCCACTGGGAGGTGTGTCGACACTTGGTTCGTGTGAAGGCAAGGGGTAAAGAAAGGAGAAAAGGATTGGTTACACTAAACTACACTACAATGCTAAACTAGAATGCAAGAGGAAATGAAGATAAGCAATAAAACTAAACCCCAAAGGGGGTAGAGAACTGATGTGAACATAAAGATGTGTGTGTGTGTGTGTTCAATTAAGCTCCTCACAACATGTAGTGCATGAAATCATAAAACTACATCCAATCTTGCCTCTACATGAATTAAGATAAGACTACATCATTAAAACATACAAGACAATGATTGGAATGAAGCTACATGAACTCAAGTATAAAGACTAGACCCTACTATGCCTCCACATGAATTAAGATGACTACATCATTAAAACATACAAGACATTAGCTAAGGAAAAGGCAACAAGAGTACATACACTACAAATTGTGTTTCCAACATTAACTTCATCCATATCCTAACCTTATCATTCCCCATAAAATAGGTCCACTAATCAAAGCATAAGCTAAGCTTCATTCAAGAGCATTAGCATATCAAAGATAAGAGTGGAGACCCATAGATGGTTATGGAAATCATATAAAGCTCAAGGGATAAAAATAACACACACTTAATACACTACATTATTATATCACATATTTCTCCACCCCCCAAATGGGGATGGAACTACTCACTACTCATTACACTAACTAAATTAGCAAAGGAAAGCATAATACTGAAATGAAATTTATACTACTCAAGCAAGAAACATTAAAGAAGCATAAAACTAAACAAACAAACAAGCATGCATATGAAAGGAAATTAAACTAAGAGAGAAGCAACATCATTAAAAGAAAACTTCTATTATTAACTCACTCAATTACAAGTAGCTCTTCCTCCACTAGAGTTTTGCTTCAAGGCTTCACTCTTAGTAGGGAAGATGGCCACCAAGAGAGAGATGATACAATGGGAGGTGAAGAGTTCTATTTATAAGCATGGAAAAAGCTAATCAGGGACAATCCCCCGATGTGGGACTAAACCAATACCAAAAATAGCCTAAACGAACACTAATACAAGTCCAGGAGAAGTTGGGGCGGATCCTGCATGATCCAGACCGCCAATTGGCGGTTCCAGACCGCCAATTGGCGGCCTATAAAGCCCAGATCCGTCTGGGTCTTCTGGTGGGCTTGCCATGGTGTGTTTCTTGGTCTTGGATGCATCTAGCTGGTTTAGTGGAGCTCCGACCCGAATCGAATTGACAAAATACTCCTCTTGATGGTGTGGAGTTTCCTGTTTTGCTCTTAGGTCCTTCTGTCTTACGATCAGGTCCTTCCCCCTTGCATCTTGGTCCCCAGGTCTCACAATTAGGTCCTTTTTCCTGCTTTTGGGTCCTTTCATGGCTCTTCTCTTCAAACCTCTTTATTTCTGAAAACTAAACATAAAACTCGTCACATAGCATTGCTTAGGTGTAAGATAATGGATATAAGGTACAAGTATAAGCATGAAATGATGTCAATCAGTGTCCCTGCTGACCGTATCCGAAACAGGCCCCAGAATGGAAAAAGCAATTTTGTCTGTGGTGAACTCTGTCATAAGCCTTCCACGTCTCAGATCGGCGTGTACCACCTCCTTTAATCCGGGCTCTTTTGCCCGGATTCCCTGTGAAACAACCAACTGCACATTCCCTTACGGCATCAAAGGCTCCTGAGTGACAGATCTCTGGACAATAACACACCAAGGTGTTGAACTTGTTGACGTAGCTCTCTAGCGTCAACTCCTTATGCTCCAGGGCCAGGAGCTTCTCTCGTTTCGCGTCCCTCATGTGAAAGGGATGTGTTCTAAAAGTTTTACTTTTATTTGTCAATTATTATGAATTGGATGTGCAAACATTTTGTTCCTTGATTATGGTATTCGTCTTTTGGAAGTGTTAAGGAAGAGGTGCTTGGTCCTTAACCGTAGAGCTCTAAAAGATAATGGTTTACATAAATCAAAAGTTATTCACAATCATGGAAATTAACATGGAACATTAATCACTGAGATAAGATTGTCGTGTTGGTCATCGATTGTTGTAGCTCTACAAATAATTGACGACACGAGTATATAAAAGAGGAAATGATTATTTTTATATATTAAATACACCTAACAAGTAAAATATTATGGAATTGTGTTTCGTGTCATTAATGTTTTACTGTGTCTTGGATCCTAAGATATGAGACATATCTTTTCACTCAAGAAGTACTTAATTTGATTATTGTCAAAAGCTATCAATGAGTATAGTGATAAAAGCAATAGTTGGTTGAACATGACTTGTGCTGGAAAAGATAGCTAGTCAAACGATTATCGTTGCCCCTCTTAATTGAGTGATGATATTAGTGGGCTCCTTGATAAAGCAAAATTATAATGTGCACAATGTAACTTGAGTTAAGTTACATAGTTATAATTGGCTTAGAGAGATCAAGAAATGAATATAATAGAAAGGTGACACATTTCTACTTTGTAATATTCTTAATATCATGAGGCAAGGGACGGACACAAGTGGTGCACTGAGATCACTAAATGGATCGTGTTTAGTTCGAGTGGAACAAAGACATCTATGCTAATTGGGTAACTATAACGTGTAGCTAGATACCGCATATAGTTTGAGATATTAAGTGTTTAATATCGCTGCCGATTTAGCTTAGATCCTCCTATAGGCCACTCCACAAAACTGGGAAACAAGAAACTTGATTTTGAGTTCATATGATGTGTCGGGTTTCATGTGAAAAAGGGACACATGTGGTGAACGAATAAAATCAATATGTCATGAGAATTGACATAATTAGAATCATAATAAATTCATATGAGGTGTGTATATTATGGGGTGTAACAATTTAATATTACATCGGATAATATGTTACATAAGATATGAATTGGCTAAAAACCCCAAAAGATCAAATTTTGTTGGAAATAAATCCAAAATTTGACAAAGGCAAAATCGTGGTCGAACATGGTAAACCATTTAGGGTTCGGTCGACCGAGGTGTCTTCGGAACACTCAACCGAACGGGGAACGGGTAAACACATTTGGTTGACCGAAATTATCTGGAGTGCCTGGACAATTGGGTTTGGTCAACCAAGCGTGAACGGTCAATCGAGAGAAAATATCTTGGGATATTTTCGGTAGACCGAAGGTGACACAGTCGTCCGATGAATGTTCGCCAGGAGAAATTTTGGTGGGTCAACGGTCGACCGAACCAAGACGCGGATCATCCGAATTTTTCCAGAGAATTTTTCTCATGCATATTCGGTCGACCGTCTAGCTCACGGTCCACCGAACATGTGTTAAAACTGAATGGTTCGGTTTACTGAGAAGAATTCTCGGTCAACCGAACAGTGCGATTTTGGCCTGAATTATTAACAGAATAATTAGATCATGGGTTGGATTAATTCCAGATTTAATCAAATGTTTTTTAGGATGCTTATGTGGCAATTTGAGATTAATTTTAGGATAGAATAAGCAAGAGATCATGACTAAAGAATAGTTTTTGATAAGGATGTTTTGAGAGCCTATAAAAAGACCCCTCATCCTACTTGTTTATGTTAATGCAAAAATTCTTTCTCTCATTAATCTCTCCCTTAATCACCACGAAAATCTCTTAATAGTTTCATGTTTTGAAGATAGAAATGTCAGGAGCTTAAAGAAGGGTTATTAGCTAGATTCTAAGCTTAATTAGAGATTGATCGGCTAGCGCATTTCTCTCTAATCTTGTTTAGAGTTTGGTGAACACTTGGAGGCAAATCGACGGGTGATTCGACGAGCAACGGAACTCTGGATCTTTTGAAAGGTTTTAGAGAACATTTGGGTATGATCCTCTATCCTTTGTTTATTTTAATATGTGTAGGAATGCATGATATTAGAATAAACAAATACATGTACGTAAAATCAATGAAAATATGAAATCGATCTTGTATGTTGTATTAATTTTTTTAAAATATATACATACATAGGGACACGAAATCATACATCATGAGCTCCGGAAAGTACTTTAGATTGAACTCCTCCAATAACTCTTCCCAGCTCACGACCTCCCTATCGCTGAACACCTAGGGGACTTGGCTCTCCACTAGTTTGACGCTGAACCGCCTAACACACAAGTGGCTAGATACATCTTCATCTCTAGAAAACATCCACTCACCCAGAATATCCTCTGGATCTTGAAAAACCCGGTCCTCAACTGCCTCAGGGTCAACTCCACCCTCGAAGGTAGGCGGATGCTAAAGCTTGAATCTCTCGCGCATTGGGCCCCCTACTAGCTGCTCAGTACACGCAGTCTGGTGCTCAAGGAACTCGTCGAGCCTCTCAACAATCCCATAGAGCGTCCGTCGCTCTTCCTCCAATGTCATGCCCCTAGTTGCCTCACTGGAGCTATACTCGGGTGGTGCGTGTCTTACGCATTTCTAGCACAACAACCAAGAAGACGACTTAATTCAACTATGCATTCATGATCTACTGAAAGAATGCAAAATTCTATCCAAGTACTCTTACGGGTGGTTTCTTTAGATGAGTACACCCGAACCGAGCTTCTCTGATACCAAGTTGTAACGTCCCCGAAAAGCAAAAAATTTAAACAAAATCTCAAGACAACATATGATAAAAAATAACGAGGACATTACTCACAATACTCAAATATAGGGTGCACCATTACAAAGACGGTTAAAAGTTGATTACATCAAGGACTAGAAAATGACATCATATAGGTGAAGACAAAAACCAAAGGATAAGACTGGAGGATCCGGTCTTGGTGTACACTCATCCTCGGTCGCCACCCACTCAGCACCACTCAAAAGGCCATGAAATGTAAACATGATAAAATACCTGAGCTTTCATAACGAAAACTTCGTATAGCAAGTCTATCTATGAATATGAATGCACAGTACAATAAACCTATCATACTAGTATAACATGACATAAAAAAGGCAATAAGTAACCTTCCCTAACCAGAGATAATAATGGACAACTATCCCACCAACAACATCGAGTCCCCCTATGGCATCCACCACAAGCACAGGCGGTCTTACAGAGAATAAGTAACATACCCCCACGCGTGATTATACTAATCATGAGGGTTCAGTGAGGGTTACACGCACTTCCGAGTCATAGATACAGAGCTGATCTCGTGGTCCTGAGACCACAACACCCGTCGGAGCCATCGCTTGCTGGACGGTCATACCCGTCAAGCCGTGCCATTGCCCGAACGGTCATCTCTGACACTTCAAGGGTTGCACGACCATCTCCGCCGCCACACAGGCCATATTGTCATCTCGCTCCATGGAGATGCATAACATTTCAATGCATTGGGATTTGTGATCCCTCAGGTCTTCTACATAAGTTGACTCCACGAAATGCAACATGTCATATGAAAGCCTAACAAAACCAACTGCATGTGTACGAAACATCCATACTCTTTTGCCCAACGGTCCGTGGGTAAGCACGCTCATCGCACCCATTGTCACCTCCTGTCTCATGCTCGAGGTGAGGACACGGGTTTCCGAGGAAATAGTATGACACACAACTAAAAGGAAAGAATTCAATTATGGACACCAACGGTCGACCGGTATCGACAAAGTGGCCGACCATTTTCTTATGAATAGAAAAACATTCAAACAGAAGCACAAGCTGGTTAAACACTGAGGCTAGAACTTAAGTGATCAGTCAAACCAAAGCCCCTCATCGTCGACGAGGCCTCTGGCCTCCAACAACGAACCAAACTCCCTCACACGCCTCGTGTTACCAAAGGAAATGTAACTTGGCATACCTTTTACAAACTCTCCGGAGTCCACCGGTGTTCGCCAAAGTTCCAACACCGTCAGCAGCCTCCCCTTGCCTCTGTGAAATCAGTCACCAAAAATCCCACATCCAGTAGCCACGAAGTTGTCGTCGCCTCCTTGTACCTCGTCTTTGCCAATCGTGCCCTAGCCGCTCGTGCGTCTGGACCAACGCCTTAGCTCCGCCTTCTTTCCTAAGCTTTGGTAGGCTCCATTTCTTGCAGCACTGGGAGATGGGAGGAGAGAGAGATGTGGTGGGAGGAGAGAAAATGAGAGTTGGGTGAGTGAGGGTGAGATGTGTGCATGTGTGTGTTTTCTCCACAAAAAACACTACCTGTAAGAACCGCTCTCCTGCTATAATATTAATAAGTCCACTCTCCTCGGTTATGCATAATTTATTTCTTAGAATGTCAATATGTGTTATGGAATGTTTGTTTAAGTATATTTGATCGGATTTCTCATTGCTCGATCGTGTGCAACACATCGGGCTAGTGCGCGGTGGTTTGACTCGATCGACTCAATTTGGGTCCGAGTGAGCCTATGGTGCGAGTTTGGGCTGAGCCCATGTTGGGGTGATATGGAATTGGAAGGGTTGCACTTGGGGTTTAGATATAGATAATTTCGTGCCTTTTGGATGCCTTTGGTTGGTGCCATTTTTGGCATGCTTGAGGGGGGTTTGAATAACCATGAAGAGTATGGAAGTTGGAGAGTTGTATCAAACAAAAGGCCTCCTTCCAGCTGACCCTTGCACAACCATTCCTCTTCCTCACGTCTCCTCCACCTCTTCCACTCCTCAGACACGTGGTCAAGCCTCTCAAGTGGTGCTCCAATGAATTTCAAATCCGATGAGACTAGAAGCAACATCTAGTGCAACTTTCGGTGCGACTAGAAGAGTGGTGGGCAGAATCTCCGGCTAAGTTCAAGAAATCTTCCTTGTTGATCAGGTATGCTCCTGACCCTTGAAGAGTTGTATGGGAGGGGGTGTTGGCTGGAGGGACAGCCAGCACCATGTTGGTGGTTGGTGCAATCGGTTGCACCATCACCCGAGTTCCCTTCTAGCGTGCGCATGGAGCATACGCTAGATGGGGCTGGCTGTGGGGCAGCCAGAGGGACCGGAGTTCTGGTGAGCTCCGGTGAGGTCCGACCAGGAGTGATGAGGTTTCTTCTGGGCTGAGTTTTGGGGTGGGCACGGATCTGGTTGGGTGTGGCTGGTGCACACAAGATCCGACTAGGATTTGTCTTCAACCCTTTTGACTCTTTGTTTGGATCGGCTGGCTGGTCCAGATCTTGTAGATGATGGAAAAGGTCAGGAAAAGGTGTGGAACAAACCTAGGGATGATAAGGGTTAGGGGGATCTTGATGGGCTAGCTCGGTCTGAGTAGCGTGCGCTTCAATGGGCTAGCCATGCGGTTAGTCCACCATGTGCATCAGCTTGCTCGGTTGTTGGGCTGAGCTGCTTGGATCGATCTCTACTGACCCTCTCCCACCATAGACAGCCTGAGAGGGATACTCTAAGCACGTGGGTTGGAGTGGTCAAGGGCTCATGCATCTGGTTGAGTCGATTGAACTTGTTAGCTTGTCTTTTGTTAGTTATCGTGGTCTATGTGTTGAATGTGTTTTGCTCTATATGACTTGTTGTGTTTCAGTAGCAGATATAATGTGGTTATATGATCTAATGTGTGTGTATTCCAGATGTTGTAGTCATGCATGCACTTATGAATGTAAATGGGCTCTTTCATATCATGTGCTGATCGTGTCATGTTCTAAAGCAACATATTAACCCGTTGCATGCATGTATGCTAGTTTAGAGATCTATATCGTCTACTGATATTTTATGCATGTTCCAACATGATTATCCTGCTGATATACATGTAATACATACCCATATCAACTCTGATCATGCTCTGAGATTTCAGTTATCATCGCATACAAACTCTGAAATTAAGGATGCATGCCACCAATTATTGTGGAGTTTGATTTTGATATATCTAGTTGTAATGCATCATTCTATTGCGTCTCTCATGTCTATATGTTACTGAAGTAAAGTATTATGATATGGTTATGTATGACCCTTAGGATATCAGACCTTTTAACATCCTTATCATGACCCGTAGATGACTCGATTAGCTATTATCTTGATTTGCTGATCCCGTTATGATTGCTTGCTATTGTGAGTTTCGTTTGATTCCTGATTGGGATGTTCTGATTTGATTTGTTTGGGGTCTGTTTGGAGGGTATCCGGATACCTTTCCTTGAGCTCATTCCATACACTGTAGATGCATTAGATTTTAGATGCTTAAGTAGCTTGCATCGCATTTAATCTGATTAATAATTCTGGGCACATTCTATTTTTGGGCCGACGGGCCACGAGTGGGTCCTCTAGCTAGAGAGGCCATTCGCATAAGACCTTCACGTTGGGAGGCCAGGCATAAGATAAGTCCTGGGCAGGCGCGCTGCCATTCTGTCTCAGGGTAGGTATTCCCATGTTCGCGATGGCACCATGTAGGTCACTTGCCGCGAATTGGGACACTTATCTGGCGCACTGCTTTGTGCCGAGCGTTGGGTCACTGTCGAGTGACCGCCTTTGACCAGCGAGGCTGGTGTTCTAGTTCCTATTGAGGAATGATTCGGGTGCGCCCGACCGACACGGCTTATGGAGTCGTAGCCTTCTCTTGCATTATGTGATTTTCTGTTTCTGTTTTGGATGCTTTTGTCTTACATAGATTGCATGCATTCTTCCATATAACTCCGCTTGGGCCAGGGGCATACTGGGTTTTCTTTATAGAAAACTCACGCATATGTTGATGCGGTGCTTGCAGGTACTTAGATTCCTACAGGGTAGACTGGACGAGTAGTCGAAGATTCTGTACACGAGGGACACGTCGACCAGATTCTTCTGTTTGTCTTTTGCTTCTGCATTATTTATGATGTATTTCCCTTTTGAACTTGATGTAATGTATTTGACATTGTTACCATATATGGATAATCTCTCACTTTTCAGTTATGTTTTATGTTAGTCTATCCATGTATGATCTCTCTACGTATTGTCGAGTTGTTGTTTGGTCTGTCTTTTGTAACTCCTTCGGTCGTCGCGGAGGTCTCTGATCGCGACACTTGTAGTCTTTCCCAGTGTGCGTACCCATGAGATCGGGGGCGTTACACTACCACCGCACCAAATATGATTGCCCATACTTCACCTCATACCTCCATACCTCCACCCACACCCACACTATACCTCCCCATGCCTTTCCATGTACTTCTCAAGTCAAAGCCCTATTAACACAAAGAAACCCAACCATTAACCATGTTTATGCCTCACTTAACCAACCAATAACCCACATTTCTTAGTTTCTTCCCTAAACAAGATTAACCCACTAAACTTGGGTTAGGACTAAAGATTATTTGCCCATTACTTGTCATACGAGGAGGACCTTGACTCAAGTTTTTCTACGAGAAACTTCAAAGCCTAGAAAGAGAACAACGTTAAATATCTGTAGAAAGACCTAGATGCTAAACTCTATAATAGTTTTGTAGCAGGCTTTTTGGATGAGTTTGAATTTGTTCATTTGGAATCCATATTCTTCTAGTCTTCTTTTTGTCAGCTTTCTCTAGGATTTGACCCGACCTGTTCAGCAGATTCACACAACTGGAATGTTTGGATCGGATCTTTGTACTTTTATGGTATTGCTAGCCTAGCGCTTAGATTGATCGTGGTAACTTCTTTCAAAATGAATTCTTATACATTCAAAAAGACGCACCTGTTCCATATGTCGATGATGCATACGCGGTTGTGCCTCACACCCATCTTTTCAACATTCATAATAGTGTTCGGACTCATGTGCCTTCCCGGTACAGGTGAGTTCCCTTACTCTTGCTGCTAGGCTGCAGATGATAGCTAGCAAGACTAGGATAGGCGGAAAAAAACGAGTTACTTCTCTTTCGAGCAATGTTGTACCTGAACTGCGCAATGTCCAGCAGGTTCACCCGCACTCCCCTCCAGCTGGTTGTGGTGATATCTCTAAAAGAGGCACAGGAGAAGGTGTGTACTTCAGTGATCGAGTATGTCGATCAACCGCCATGGTAACCAATCCAAAGTCTTCTTGTTGACGCGTGGAGATAAAAAAAAATTGACACGTGCGGTAGACTGTTTCGGAAGATACTACAAAAACTTAACAATCTATAAAAATGTTAATTCCGTGGTCTTCCACGTAAGAAATTATGTATTCAAGGGATGATAGGCAATTCGAATTTAAGATGAAACAAAAGAGTCTATTGACTCCTGGGGTTTAATTCTTATTCGTGGGACACGTAAATAATCTCTAGCGTGCGTAGAAGGGTACTGGGACGATAGATTTGCATTACAAAAGATATAAAATCTCATCAATACATAAACAGAGTGAATTAGTCAATTAGACTAGAGTCTCAAAAGGATAATGACGCAAGTAAGTTTGACATGGGTGAAAAAAGAAGAAACAAAAAGTAACCGTTAGTCCCTTACATACAATGTAGTGAATCGCATTATAATCTCGGCAGGATAAAGTTATAAACCATAAATTTGACCATTATTGCAATATAGGGGTTCTACATTCCAATGATATCTCTAAAGATACACCTCAAGATGTCAACGTAACCATAGTTTAGCGTTAACTCATAAATCATTTTATATGTTCAAACAATTGGCTCCTGTTTAATTCCTGAACGGCATGTAATCGTATAATCGTATATTTGGCACACATTCTAAACAGATCCATTCTTATGAAAATGAAGACTCAATATATTGATTAATTCTATGGTATGTCACATTATAGATATATTTTCTTATTTTTAAAAAATAATGACCATAGAGGCTTGTTTTGTAAGCTGTCACATTTGAGATGATCTAGATATGTTTAAAAAGGAGAATTTTTGGTCAGTACACCTACAAAATCTTAACATTGGACCATTGCCAATCAAAATTGGTAAATTACTTGAATACAACTTCTGACCATCATTAGGGTTGTTCACCGGTCCAAAATCGGTCCAGACTGAAACCATAGAATCCAGAGTCGGACTGAACCAGATTATATTTTGGGGGTTTTTTTGCTTGCGTTCCACCCATAATCAACAAAATTGTCGAAATATTAATAGCAAAATAAAAATTGCTTAGATGCCACTCAGGAATATCTTATTTCCTTATATGCCACTCACCAAAACTCATGACAAACGTTGATTTTATATTATTTTATTTTAACTTTTGCAAAACCAAGCCTGAGCTATCTACAAATTACAAGTTATCTTTATTTGGTTATAAATTTAGCAAAATTTACTCTCTCTTTCTTTTCCTTGTATAATCAAATATTTTGTCTTGTTACTCTCTCCTTTTCTATTTTCAACCAAAATATTTATTTTTAGGGAAAACTTAAGTTGCATACGTATTTCATTTCTAGTCACCACTAAAAGTTTACGTATGCAACTTAAGTTTTCCCTAAAAATAGAAAGGACTTTTATTTCATTTTTAGTCACCACTAAAAGTTCATATATATTATAATAGAAAAAACGTGGAAATGGTGAGGAACTTGTTATGGTTCTCTTTTTAAAAAAAACAACTTCTGGGTTCGGTGGTTTGGTACCAGAATATAAATTTTTGAATGTAGTGAACAAAAGCCGACTGAAGATATAATATTTAGAAAACATATATGATTCCATCATCAGGTGTTTCCACATGCTTTCCGCCAAGAAAATTCCAATTAAACTATGCAACTCGATCACTTGAAACAAGCATTGAATTAAACCATCTACAACAAGTAATAGTTTATGACCGAGTTGTTGAGAAGATTGTAAACAATTTCGCGAGCTAGGCATGCAATATTACTTTTGTAATAACCTTAATCTAAACATCCTAATTAAACTAAACTAAACATAATTAACCTTAATTAAGCCATGAACAGTAAAGAGTGAGGTGGAGGTTTGGATAAGATTTGGATTTTCCTATAAATAGAAGTGTTAGGTTAAGAAAATGTTTTTCTCATTGCTTGAGTGTTTCAGAGAGTGAGTGAGGCGATTTTGGAAGAGAAGAAGAAGGAAAGAAGGAGAAGGAGAAGAAGTGAAGGAGAAGTGTTGGGTTAAGCTTACCAAAACTTGGGAGGCTTCTACGAACGTCAAAAATGTATGCCAAGTCTTCATTATAACTCACCTAAGCTTGGTGGGTGTTGTGGATCGACGTTGGTGTCGAATTCCCCGTCGGATTGCAACCTATTCAGAGGTTGAAGACGACAATCGGTCGACCGGTGCCTGTGGGCAGTCGACCGATTCTATTATTATATTGTTTTGCACCGCAAATGGTCGAACGATGTCTGAGGACGGTCGACCGTTATGCCAGATTTGTGCGGGAAAAAGGGTTAATGTTGTTATCGGTCGAACGGGTCCACGTAGGCGGTCGACCGAAACAATGAGAATAGGTCGGTTGGGGGTTTTGACTTATTAAACGGTCGAACACCCTTAACCTGGTTTGTCCGATCTATTCGATGCTAAGTCGGTTGGGAGCTTTGACCATTTAAACGGTCAACCGCTCTTTAACTTTCGGTCGACCGACTGAGCATTTTAATTAAGCAGTAGAGTGCCTGTGATGTTTCAGTCGAACTGTATCTCAGTCCGGTCGACCGAATATTACTTAGGCAAAATACTGAGATCCCTGTTATCGGTTGAACGGACCCTTGGTTCGACCGGTCGGATATATATATTATAAATATGGTATAGCGTAGACCATCCAAACGGTCGACCGCTAGATGACTTTTGTTCGACCGATTGGTCGGTAATTCGGTTGGCGTGGTTCGACCGATACACTTGTTTGTACAGTACCGAGTACTGTGTGGAAGACCGGTCGACCGGTGTGCTTGTAGCGGTCGACCGATCTGCCGCAGGTTGGTGGATTTATCCACACGCGAGCCGTCGATTATAGGTCGACTACCGGCTCCGAGGCGACGGTCGATTACCGGCCTTGAGAGCTACGGTTTTCACCTTCGACGAGGGCGTATTATTATTGGCCTCTCATATCGAGCGGGGTGTGAGAGATGAGTGTCGTAAACCTTGGGTTGTTTGCTAGGGTTTGTCGGTAGGCCGAGGATGTTCCGGCAGGGTACGCGTCTGGCGGTTCTTGGGGGAGCAGCGGCTGCCGTCTGGCCCGAGTTGTGCATTCGACAGGCTGGCTCGCTCCTTGTGCGGCGGCGTAGTACCAGGGTGCCTTCCTACGGTGCTTGGGAAGCAGTGGTGCCGACTGACCCATGTGAGGCAGCGGTGGACTGACTTGACCCTTGTGCGGCAGGAGTAGTTCAGTACCGCGGAGGAGGAGAGGGGTATTATTGTGGACCCGAGGTGGATGATCATGTGCATTGCATTGCATTGTCTTTAATTCCATTTTGTATTTTAGGAGGTTTGGCATACGGGGTTCCTGCAGGGAACTCAGGCATGTTTCAATTGTTTGCATTTGAGGTAGCGAGCAGCATTAGAGTCGAGGTGGTGACCGCGGAGGGTGCCCCCGGGATCTTATCCTGTCTTCTCTTTTCCTTTTGTTGAGGTAGTGATTACCCAGTTGTATTTATTTCGGTTGTAATCACAGTTGACTCAGATGTATTTTGACTTCTACGTGGATCTATATCTTATTTATATATATATTTCTTCTTGTTGTCTCGTGACGTGCCCGGTGTTGACCGTTGACGGTCTTTTATATTGTTTAAATTTTCCGCTGTTTTCGGGGACATTACAACTTTCCTATATATAACCGGTAAGATATTAATCTTTTAACTTTGAGAAGTCAAAATTCATTTAACTTTGAGTAACCTAATGTGTGTGAGAGAGAAGAAATTGATTCAAATGCTCATGTTTACATCATTTCCTAAGTACTATAGAAAGTGAAAAATACATTCAATTTTGTCTTCATTTCTTGCTCCTTTCTCTCATGAATATGTCGCATTCCTTCATTTGCAAACTTGAAACTTATTTCATCCAATAGATATACAATATAATGTATGATGTATGCATGTGAGAGTTTATTTTTTTGATAAATATTTCGTGATAGGTTTAGCCTAAATCATCAAAAGAACTATGATTAGCCAAAAATCCAACCATCTCACCATGTTTGATGATGAAAAACCTATTCACTATATGCATGTTAATCATGTTGAAATTTAAGCATAAATCCCCTTATCACAATGGGTATCCCCAAAATATGTAAACTCCCCTTAACTATATGTGTCTGATCAATAAGTTATGACAATAAATTCATATGATCACATAACTTATAATATATTACTTCTCATCGTTTTGACATCGTCAAATTTAACAACAGAAGCAAATGAGCCGAAAAGAGAGAAAACATAACATGGATAACATCAACAAGATAAGCATGACATAAATAGATGGAGAGTCTTACAATAAGAATCAACAACATTCAAAACACCAAATAGGACACAAGATTTACATAAAAAATTAAATAGTCCAAAACATATTAGATCAAATAATAAGAGTCCAAACAACAAACACACCAAAATAGAACATCCAGGGCCATCAACCCATATTCTGATTTCGAAGGAGCTCGAGAATGGAATCAACCTTGACTTGAACGGAATTGAGACAAGAACAAGTGTCAGCTTCAAATTGATCGAGTCGTATCGATTTAGATTTTTCCAACTGAGTCATACGACCATCAAAGTGATCTAATCCATCATGAAGATAATGGTATACATAATGTGTTGGCTTTTTGGCCTTAATCTATGTTTTGATGATTTAATCAACCTAATCTTAATTGTGTTCGTGTAGAGTAGCACACATGTTAGATTGCATATATATTGCTTTGTGCTAACCTCTACAGGTGATCAAGACCCAAGGAAGAAATGAATTCAAGTCAAGACATGTAATCAAGCTTATTTGAAGACATGTATTTTGTATTTCTTTGAGTTTTAGGAACTTTCTGTAATTGAGAATACTTGAACTAAAAACTACTCAAACACACACTAGGTTACCTATAGAAGTCACACACGAAATTTCACATAATTTGGACTTCAATAGATCACCTAAACTTAGACCGGAAAATACTAAACCTGAACCCAAACAGTCTGCCCACATTCGGTCGACCGAGTGATCAATTAATTTGTTAGTGTTTAACTGCCTAAGTTCGGTCGACCGTTCGGAACTTTTCGGTCGACTGAGTCCCAAGTATTTTCTGACCATTTGTTTTCTCGTATATACCCAACGGTCGTATTCGTATTAACCAAAAATACCCCAAATACATTTCATGTATTGGTCGACCGAGGACCTTGTTCGTTTGACCGAATATCTATCTCTTGACAAACCCGAATCTACTGCTGGAATTTGGTCGACCGTTAGACCTTGGTTCGGTCGACCGAATAGAACATTGTTTGTCAACCCCAAAGTGCCTAGTGTGATTCGGTCGACCGAACCTTATTCGGTGTTCGACCGATCACTTAAGTGTACCTGAGTCTTAGCATTGGGCGGTCAACCGTTCCTTAATCGGTCGACTGAACTGAGTTCAAAACTTCCTAACGGTCGACCGTTCATCCCGATCCGGTCGACCGAACTCATCCAGAATTGGGTCCTGCGAGTTTCTGTTTTGTGTATCTTACACCAACTTATACCCAATCAACCCCAACGGCTATATTCTCTCTAATGCTTATAAATAGAAATTTAAAACACATTTTAACACAACTCTCCCACACATACTTGTCCAATACATTAGAGAGAAACCCAACACACTCAAAGCCTCAAACCTTCCACACTTTAGTCATAAATCCTATCTCACTCAAGTGTGCTCAAGTTTAGAGAGTGTTGTTCCACTCAAGATTCGTTTGTAAAGAAGAAACGACTTCGGTGAAAGCTCGAAGTGTTCCTCTCGGATTGTGAGAGAAGAAAGTTAACCTCACGAGGTTGTTCGTCGAGCTTGTTTTGTAAAAGGTGTTCTCGCCCGGCCCGGAACGGGGAGTGGATAGTGAAGACGCGAGCGAAGCTCGAAGTGTCGAGCGGAGGTTGCAAGAGAGGACGTAGGCGGTGGCCGAACGTCTGTAATAACCCCCGAGTCCATTGTGGTTTGCATTATTCGTTCCTTACTTGCTTGTTTGTTAAACTTCCGCTGCGCATAACTTGATTAATTAAACAAGTACGTAATTAACTTAAAAGTAATTAGAATTAGAGACCCTCACGATCCTACATAATGGTCATATGCCATATTGGCGTAGTCTTGCTCATTCCAACCAAGAGTTCTTGTCCATAACCTTCATAGGGTTGTTGGTATTATCCTGCACGTCATCTTCTTCACCACCTTCAACTTCCATGTCGATGGGAACATCAGGTTAACGTGGTGTTGGTTGAGGTGGCTCAACGGTGGTAGCTTCAAGAATGAGATCAGGAGCACACTACTTCCAAAAATGATTCTTATTGTAAGTTAGATCGATCACTAATCTAGAGGGGCTTGAATAGAATATTTGCTAATTTAGTTGATTGACATCATTTCATGCTTATATTTGTATCTTATATCCATTATCTTTCACCTAAACAATAATATGTTACGAGTTTTATGTATGAATTTCAGAAATAAATAGGTTTGAAGAGATGAAGCATAAAAGGACCCAAAAGCTGGGAAAAAGGACTGAATTGTGATACATGGGGACTAAGATGCAAGGGAGAAGGACCTGAACGTAAGACCAAAGGACCTGAACGTAAGACCAAAGGACCAAAGAGCAAAACAAAATACTCCACAACATCATGGGGAGTATTTTGGCAATTGTATTCGTGTCTGAGCTTCAGCAAGCCAAGTCGATGCATCAAAGATCACCAAAGACATCCAGAAAAGCCCAGAAGAAAACCTAGCGAGATACGAGCCATATAGACCGCCAATTGGCGGTCCAAGACCGCTAATTGGCGGTCTGTTTTGGTCTGAATCCGCTAAGATTTTGGTGGGTCGCGTATTAGTGTGTATTTAGTCCACTTCTGGTATTTGTTTAGTCTCACATCGGGGGATTGTCCCAGATTGCCTTTTTTTTGCTATAAAGAGAACTCTTCACCTTCTAATGTAATGACTCCATATTTTGAGTGGCTATTCTTCCTACTAGAAGTGAGGCCTTGAAACACACACTAAAGTAGGAGGATGCTACTTGAAATGTGAGTCATTTGTTAATAAAAATTTCTTTGTTATGTTATTAGTTTCAGTTTGCTTGTTTTACTTTGTTTCATATTTCTTGCTTTACTTTGTTTAATTTCTTTTTATTAGTTTTAGTAGCTTAGTTAATATGTTTTCCTTGCTTAGTTTAATAATTAGTGTAATGTGTAGTGAGTAGTCCCATCCCCTTTGGGGGGTGGAGTAGATGTTCATACATGCATTAGAGAATGGAATGAATGCTTTATTTCCAATGTGTTGATAAAACATGAATGTATGCTTGCTTGTTTAGGATAGAATTTATAACTTGATGAGTTTTGCCAAAATGATTAGACACCTCTTATGCTTGTTTAGGTTCTGAAATAAACAATTTGTATATGTAAATGTTACTCAACTAGGTTGGTGAATAGATTGATAGGCTTTGTCATAACATTTAGACACTTCCTATGCATGATAACACCAACTTCATTTGTGCTTAAAGAATGTGTTCAACACCACCTCTTTGCATGTCTGCACTCACTCCACCCCTTAGGGGTTCTTCCACTTCTGAATTCCTGCATAGTATCAAGTTTCTCTAGCTTAGTTGAAGTATTCGTTAATCTCTTTCCTTCGCATTTGCTTCTTTGTAGTTAGCGTAGTTTAGATTAGCATAAACAACTTTCTTCCACCTTTTTGTGCCACTTGATTTCTGATAAACAAGAGACTGCTCACCTCCCTGACGACGACCCGTATTTGCCACGTCTTCACCGACGCTGTGCACTTGCGGTTTAAATAAAACATTCATCAAGTTTTTGGCGCTGTTGTCGGGGAGGTGCCAGTCCACACTCTTGTTTGGACGATTTGAGTGGATTTAATTTGTGTTTTGTAGTTTTGCTTTGTTTCAGGAGACTGGGAATAGCAAGGGGAGGCTGCTGGAGAAATTTCAAGACGAACTGAGCACTTCAAACCGCCAATCAGCGGTCTCGTGAGCTTTGTTCACCTTCTCTTTTCTTTGTGTTGTTACCCTAATTGATCTAGTAATCTGGGACTCAATTTTCCATGTTCTGACTCTTCGATTGCTCCCAGATTAATAATCAACTTCCCTTAAGCAACTTGGATCCTAAAACTCAAAGCAAAAGATTAGGCATTCTTTTTTTTAGGTCATGCATCATGTATGTGACTTAGGCATATAGATTGTCTTTCATTTTAGCTTTATTTTCAGTTGCTGAGTGCTGGCGTGAAGTACGCACCTTCTACTCTCATTCATGCATTTCGTATGAACATGCATTAGTTAGTAGGAAGTGCATTGAAACAAGTGTGAGTTGAGCGTTTGTTTAGAGAGTTGATTGTTAGATTTAGACTCCAAAACGCTACTAAGGAGGGGTTGTCCCGTAAAAGATCAGGTGGGGGATTTCATCACCATTTCCTTCACCCCACAAACCACACTAATAAAGAGCCTAATTTTTCAAATCAAGTAGACATTGACCCTAAGGATTTCGGGCGCATTAGGAGAGTGATCCGGTCCCGACCGTCATGACCTGATCGGCGTTGCCCAATTTGTCGATAGTAGGAGAGACGAGATCCCCAGATCTTGGCTAATTTGCTGGGCTTTGTGGTCCTCGTCGTAGGGAGGTGAGGCGTGTTGAGGCCGTGTGACCTCGCAGTTAGGCGTCGTCTAGCTGTAAGGACCTATAGCGACCTTAGGATTGCTTGAGCCTTGTTTGCTTGTGTGCTTCTACCTGTACCCATCCGTCGTAGCATAAGGACTTCTTCCCTTCTCTCCTGAGTCATTCTTTCTCTCCTGTGTTCCCCTGTCTTCTCCTCTACGCACATTCTTCATTAAAAAAAAGGTTTTGGTTTGTGTGTGTGCACGTTTGTGCATGCTTTCGTGGACACGAGACGAGATTAGTCGTTTGACGAGGAGCGTTGTCAATCCGGCTTCGGTAATCGATTTCTCGACGCCTTCCTCCTTTCCTGTCACACATAGTCCGGGTTCAATGGCTGTTAATTTCCGTGAGGACGAGCAGTTGCTGGACCCACCTATTCGACCTGTTCTTCCAATTGTCGTTCCCATACCTCTCCGTGATCGATGCCACCCGAGCCGTACAGCTCTACCCTCATGCATCGTATTACCAGAGGCTAATGGTAACCATTTTGAGGTTAAGCCTCAGTTTATCTCCATGCTCCCTCATTTCACTGGGAAAGGTGACCCCTATATCTTTCTCAGGGAATTTGAGGAGGTCTGTGCTATGTTCAAGCTGCAACAACTTAGCACAGACTCCATCCATCTTAGGCTTGTCCCTTTTGCGCTGAAGGATTATGCCAAGAAGTGGTTGTATAGCAACCAGGCGAATTCCTTTAGGACTTGGGATGAGTTTCAATCTGCATTCCTCAAGAAGTACTTCCCAAATCATCGGACTCAAAAATTGAGGAACGAAATCAATTCGTTCTATCAACTTGAGACCGAGACATTTCATGCATATCTAGAGAGGTTCAAGGAGCTACTATCCTCATGCCCTCACCATGGCATTGAGTTGTGGCGTCTTTGTCAGATTATTTACGAGGGTCTTCACATCCCGTCCCGGACGCTCCTTGAGTCCATGTGTCAAGGAGAGTTCTTAGGAAAGGATGAAAGGGAGACATGGGCTTTCCTAGAAGACCTTCCTGAGAAAACAATGCAATGGGAGAGTTTAACGGAACCACCTGCATCATCTAGTATAAGAGCGAGGACCGCGAATGCAAACTCGACTAGATCGGGTACCGCATTTGCTATCGATACCACTACGGCCACCGAGGCTTGCATGGCGGCCTTAATGCGCCGTATGGATTCGATTGAGCTCCAAAACCAACAAAGTGCACCTCACATGTCCACATATGGTCGAGTTCCCTGTCATTCATGTGGTAGGATAGGTCATGTAGAAAGCGAGTGTGAGTCCATTCCTCCTGAGGTGGAACATGTCAACGCCATCTATGATAGAGCTAGGAATGACCCATACTCATCATCTTATAATCCTGGATGGGGGAACCACCCCAATTTTTCATGGAACCAAAATAATGCCCCGGGTGGTCCTTCAAACTCCTCTCGACCATCTAACCAATCATACCAACCTCCCATGCATGCACAATCTTTTCAGCCACCCCAAGCACCAATCACCAATCAATCGGGCTTCCCAAATTCCAATAATATGGAAGCCCGATTCAATTCGCTTGAGACCTTGAGTCGTGGACTTGAAAACTCAATGAATTTTTTTATGTCAACCACAAGTCATGTTCTCACTTCAAATCAGCAGACCAT
The DNA here is from genome assembly GCA_963682175.1 of Triglochin maritima. Classification (NCBI taxonomy): domain Eukaryota; kingdom Viridiplantae; phylum Streptophyta; class Magnoliopsida; order Alismatales; family Juncaginaceae; genus Triglochin; species Triglochin maritima. The sequence goes on along the minus strand of OY821771.1, from coordinate 19,935,449 downwards.
CAAATCCATAAAGCTTCAGATGGGCCAATTGACTCAGTCTGTACATGAAAGAGAGAGAGGGTCTTTGCCTAGCCAGCCTGAGGCCAACCCCCGCATGTACCAGCAACAACACATGCAAAATGAAAATGTGGTACCATGGGGGAGGCAAGTGAACCATGTGGAGGAACCTGTTCACTATGTCAATTCCATTGTGACCTTAAAGAATGGAAAACAGGTTGACAATCACATTTCCTTGCCACAACCACCACCATATATGCAGCCCCTTAGTGGGAATGGTGGTGAAGAAGAGGCTGAGGGTGAGGGTAATACACCAAGGCTTCCTTCTCAGGCACCACAGAAAACCTACCTGCCAAAAGCTCCCTATCCAAGTAGGTTAACCAAAAAGCAGAGTGACACAATGGACAAGCAAGTTAAGGTTAACATCCTCTTGTTGGATGTCATCCAACAAGTACATCAATATGCCAAAGTGTTGAAGGATCTCTGCACAACCAAGAGGAAGACCAATGTTCCAAAGAAAGCATTCTTGGCTGCAAATGTAAGCTCACTTTTGTCCAATCCCGCCTACACAAAATACATGGACCCTGGTGTCCTACTATTCAGTGTACGATAGGGGACACTAGCATGAGTAATGTTTTGCTTGATTAAGGAGCAGCGGTCAACCTCCTCCCATTTTCTGTCTATCAACAGTTAAATTTGGGAGAATTGAAACAAACTAAGATCAACCTCTCCAAGAGGATTATCCATTTGTGGACCGATTACACATATAGAGTCGACCCGTAGTATTACCTCATCCCATGATCGACAATATGAGTCCAACGAGTCGTGTAGCTAGATTGATTAATGCATATTTGTTCGGATTTTGTGGGTGTATCCGCTGAAACCCTCAGGAGACAACACACCTCCTCCTTAGAGACAAGGAGGTTTAACGGCTTGTCGCACGTGCTAAGTGCAACCGTGATTCCTACGAAAGTGAGTTAGGATTTCTTGTTTTTTTCGTATGCTTTTTCTTTCTTTGTTTTGCTCGGGACTAGCAAAAGTTAGGTGTGGGTGTATTTGATTGACATCATTTCATGCTTATATTTGTATCTTATATCCATTATCTTTCACCTAAACAATGCTATGTTACGAGTTTTATGTTTGAATTTCAGAAATAATTAGGTTGGAAGAGATGAAGCATAAAAGGACCCAAAAGCTGGGAAAAAGGACTGAATTGTGAGACATGGGGACTAAGATGCAAGGGAGAAGGACCTGAACGTAAGACCAAAGGACCAAAGAGCAAAACAAAATACTCCACACCATCATGGGGAGTATTTTGGCAATTCTATTCGGGTCTGAGCTTCAGCAAGCGAAGTCGATGCATCAAAGATCACGAAAGACATCCAGAAAAGCCCAGAAGAAAACCCAGCGAGATCCGAGCCATATAGACCGCCAATTGGCGGTCTGTTTTGGGCCGAATCCGTTAAGATTTTGGTGGGTCGCGTATTAGTGTGTATTTAGTCCACTTCTGGTATTTGTTTAGTCCCACATCGGGGGATTGTCCCGGATTGCCTTTTTCTTTGCTATAAATAGAACTCTTCACCTTCTAATGTAATGACTCCATATTTTGAGTGACTATTCTTCCTACTAGAAGTGAGGCCTTGAAGCACACACTAAAGTAGGAGGATGCTACTTGAAATGTGAGTCATTTGTTAATAAAAATTTCTTTGTTATGTTATTAGTTTCAGTTTGCTTGTTTTACTTTGTTTCATATTTCTTGCTTTACTTTGTTTAATTTCTTTTCAATAGTTTTAGTAACTTAGTTAATATGCTTTCCTTGCTTAGTTTAATAATTAGTGTAATGTGTAGTGAGTAGTTCCATCCCCTTTGGGGGGTGGAGTAGATGTTCATACATGCATTAGAGAATGGAATGAATGCTTTATTTCCAATGTGTTCATAAAACATGAATGTATGCTTGCTTGTTTAGGATAGAATTTATAACTTGATGAATTTTGCCAAAATGGTTAGACACCTCTCATGCTTGTTTAGGTTCTGAAATAAACAATTTGTATATGTAAATGTTACTCAACTAGGTTGGTGAATAGATTGATAGATTTTGCCATAACATTTAGACACTTCCTATGCATGATAACACCAACTTCATTTGTGCTTAAAGAATGTGTTCAACGCCACCTCTTTGCATGTGTGCACTCACTCCACCCTTAGGGGTTCTTTCGCTTCTGAATTCTTGCATAGTATCAAGTTTCTCTAGCTTAGTTGAAGTATTCGTTAATCTCTTTCCTTCGCATTTGCTTCTTCGTAGTTTGCGTAGTTTAGATTAGCATAAACAATTTTCTTCCACCTTTTTGTTGCACTTGATTTCTGATAAACAAGAGGCTGCTCACCTCCCTAAGGACGACCCGTATTTGCCACATCTTCACCGACGCCATGCACTTGCGGTTTAAATAAAACGTTCATCATTAGTTAAACAAGGCACAATTAAAATAGAAATGAAAAGATTGCAAACCAAAAGTCGACTCAGAGATTTATAGAGGTTCAATCACACCACCGTGATTTAGTCCTCTTTTCAAGTTCCAATCGCTCCTCCGATCCCAACTCAAGAATTCACTAATCTTTTCATTCTGGGTTGAAGATAAACTCTCTTACAATCAAAGCCTTGTGAACACCCTTGCCTTGCTCGAATCTCCTCTCACAATCCGAGAGGGAGCTTCCTCAAAGCTTTACCATGCATTGGAAGTTGATTGAAGTTGTGGAACTCCAACTTGAATGCACCCAAGGAATTAGAGTTAAGATTGGAGTATATTTGATTGACGTTGGAGAGTTGGTGGAGCTTTGAAAATTTGATGTTTGAGAGCATAAGAGTATGAATGATTTTATGGCAAGTAAAGTGTGTATTTGTTTCTTAGATGAAGCTTTTATAGCCTTCAACGAAAATAGAGCCGTTATGGTGAGTTGGTGAAGTTTGGACCAATGGGAAGCAAGAAATGACTTAAGCTCCGGAAGATTTTAGAACTGGTTCGGTCGATCCGGAACCAAACGGTTGTCTGAAACAATGTGGGTGTATTGGTTATAATGAAGAACTCGGTTGACCGAATATCAATTCGATAACATTTGACCAACTTCAGTAACTCTTTTCTCATTTCAACCAATTAAATTCGGTTCACTGAATGAAATTTAGTTTACCGTGCAAAGATTAACAGAACGAAATGGTCAGGCTTCTGATGATCAGGTTCGATCGAGCGCAAGGTATTTGGTAGACCAAAATAAGCACAGCTTTTCCGCTGACAAATTGTGGCTCAAAAGATGGCTAACAGGTAATGGTAAAAAGCCACGTGGTAAAGAGTCATTCTTCTTTGATTAGAAACAAGGATTCAGTTGACTGAAGAAGGTTCGGTCGACCATGTGGGGACATTTCACAAAGTGTTGCTAAGCAACAAGAAATAGGTCTGTTGAAAACTTTTTCCCACCGTGTGGGCCAAATCGTTAGGATAATAAACATAGATCAAGTTCACATGACTGATCGCAATTCAGTAGGCCAAATCAAAATTTTTATTGAAGGTCGGAATGCTATTGAGTGTAAGAAAATGGTTGACCAATATGCATTCGGTAGTACAAAACCAAGAGTTCCATGGAAGGTCCGAATTCTACTGAGATGATGGAAACTGTTGACCGAAAGGAACTCAGTCGTCCATTTAGGACAGGTTCGGTAAATCAAACAAAACACGGTCGACCGACAGAGACAAGTTTATCCTTCTGTGCATCAAGTGTACATTTGATCCTATGACTCAAATAAATAGAAAATTACATGTGAAGTCTTTGAGCATTGATTACAAATCTTGAGCCTTGATTTTGAAGTTGATTAGTCATTTGGTTTGAGAATGTACAATGTTAGGAATATACAATATAAATGCAATTTGACAATATGATGTGTGTGATGTGTTAATTGGAGTTGTGCATAATATTAGTTTGTTAATCACCAAAATTCAAAGTAATGAGGCCAAAAGGCCAACAATCTCCCTTTTTTATATGATGGCAAACTAATGTCAAATTATTCAAGTACTCCCCCTATCAATATGCATAATTTAGATAATAACTCCCCCTTACAATGTGCATGAATTTCATATATTCATTGAAACATATTTTGTCTATTTTTCTCCCCCTTTGGACATCAATCAAAAAGATGAATCAAGCATAGTTTGTGACAATAAGAAAATAAAATTTATTTCTAAAGGGAAGATAAGGCATAAAATCGATACAAAAGAAAAGAAACAAAAGCAAATGCATTCGACAAAGAAACCAAACAAACAAGCAAACACACACACAAACAAGCAGAATGAGTAGTCTAGTTGTCCAGCTTGTTCATGGGCCGAAGAAGATCCATGATTTCATTTTGCGAGTCAAGGAATGCTTGGCGAGAATCTCCAACCACACGAATTTTGTTGTTGATCTCATAGAGCGAGTTTGACGTCGCCAATTGAAAAGCATGGAAATCGGAAGTGAGCTTTTGAATTCCTTGAAAATTCCGATCCACCAGCCCACAAACCTCTTCAATTTCTTCAGAATTCCGGTCAAAGAGCTTCTCAAGCTGATAAGCCCATGTGAGTTGGTTCCACTAAGTATCCGAACCGGATCGCCATTCGAGACGAGTGTAGCGCCGAGGACCATGAGCCGATTAATGTGAGTTCCCGTCGAGAGATTGAAGAGACACTTCATCATTTGGTAGAGATGAAATGGCAAAGGATGTGGCCAAGAACAGGAAGATGAGGAATTGCGAGCTTGACAACTTGAGGAATTACCAGTTAGGTAACCTCCAAAAATTGATCCATGGAGCCACAAATCTCCTGCCAAGAGAGGTCATAAATATCATCGCCGGCACTAGGAACTTCGTTGATCTCCAAAAGGATAGAAGTGGTGAAAGTCAAAGAGACACCATTGACTAGAGTTGTAAGAGCCGTTTGAATGCCGTCAAGGGTGGTTGTCTCCCAGAGATTGTCATAGAATTGACGACAAACTTCTGCAGAGAAAGGGACCGGAAGTTTGTCCTGAAAGAAATCTCCAAGACAATCGATGGATAGAAAGGTATGAAGACCAATCGACGCAAAATCTTGGATTACGATCTTCCACTCCGGAATTGGATTGGCACCACTAATAGCGTAGTAGTGTTCCTCTGCCTTTAGATTGTAGAAGTTGTCGTTAGTGAAAGGACGAAGATATTCATCGATAGGTTTGTTCGCCGGATTTGCCAAAGATGATGGAATGTCGGGGTTGAGTCACGTCGTCTTTGCAGGAGGAATGAGTTTCTTTCCTTTCCTAGTCGTTGATTGCTTTGTTTGTTCCACCACCTCCTTTGTTGCACGAACCTTCCGTGGACCCATAGTAGAAGATGAAGAAATGATGGAGAAGTGATGATTTATGCTAAGAGGTAGGAGAGGATGCAAGAATTTTCTTTGGGGGTGATAGGAGTGATAGAGAATGGCCAAATATATAGAAAATGGGAAGGGAAAAAGTGGGATAAATCCTCCAATGGTCGACCATTAATGAGTCGGATGACCGTTAGAGCTATTCCAATGGCTAGAAATAGCAGAAGTCGTTGGACCAAACAGACGTCAGTGCACCGATTATGCTGGATAGTACGACTCCAAAATGACTGACTGAACTGGTATCGGTTGACCGATAGCTAACAGTCAAGAAAAGTAATTTTTTTTGCAACGGTCATCCAATTCAAATCGAATAAACAAAATTTCCGTTCTGATCTGTTAAATCAGCAACAGGAAGGAATTCAAAATTTTCATCCAAGAAAATCGGTCAACCGAGATATACTGGATCACTGTTAGAATAAAAATAAGGCGTTTTGCTAATTTCAGCCAATGAAAAAGCACGGTTAACCACACTATGTCTGAGTCCCTGTCCATACACCCCTTGGTCAACCGAATTAGATTCGATCGTCCGTCAGGCTCGGACAAACAACAAAAGGATAAAAGTCAAGTATTCAATCAAAGTTTATTCAGTAAATGCATGTGAATTACGATATTTCTTTAGCACTACACATGCCTAGTTCTTGTCGAATTTTATCAAATTGATCAACATTCAAGGGATTTGTAAAAGTACCCGCTAATTGATCATAAGTTGAGATGAATATCAATTCAGTATCACCCTTAAGAGCATGATCTTTAAGAAAATTAGGTCAAACATCTATATCCTTAGTTCTTGAATAAAGAATAGGATTTTTAAAAAGTTTTATTGTGCTTATTGATTGATATTAAGTTTAAACAGCAAGTGCACGACCACGATGAAGCGGTGGCAAGTATGGGTCGATCCACAGTGAGGTATGTCGATGCTGGTTCTTTCGAAGGCAAGTGGGAAAAGAGGGGAGAAGAAGTGTGGTTACACTAAACTAAACTACACTAAACTAGTAAGCAACAACAAGGAAATGAAAGCACGAGATGAACTAAAACTAAACTAAGCAACTACTAATAAGAAAGATAAAATTCATGAATAAAACCCCCCGAGAGATGGAGTGTGAACATATATGAGGTGAGAGAAGTGATGAATGACGCATGGAAGCATGTCTGTGTGTTTGTTCATACATAGGAAGTGTCTAAAGATTTGGCAAAACCTATCAATCTATTCACACAACGTATCAACATTTACTACTTGATTATCATAAGACGAGGATCAGCATGAGAAGTGTCGAAATGTTATGGAAAGATTCATCAAAAACCAGGAGCTCATGTGAAGAACAAAGTTAAGCATTGAAAGTGTCTAAATGTTACGGAAAAACTCATCGAAACAAAGTTTCGTCAATCAATCAAGCAATTATATGCTAATACAAACACAACTAAAATGTAGCATATCCAACAGGATTTTTCAGTCAATAAACATAAGGAAAACAAGCATGGGAAGTGTCTAAATGTTATGGCAAAACCGATCAAAAATCCCCCAACATGTAGATGAATAAAACAAATGCCACGAACATTAAAAAATTAAAGTCTACACAATCTAAATTTGTCAAACATTCAAAACCCCAAAACATAAATGTACATCATATCCAACCCGTAAAGGGGGATGAAACTACTCACTAGTCATTAAACTATAAACTACATTAAGAAAAGGAGACATGCTAATTACTTCTACTATGATTAAGACAAAATTAACTAAGCATGCAAGAGTTAAAAGAAACAACAAGAAACTTAACAAACCATTCTTTATTGCTCACTCACATTACAAGTAGCATCTCTCCACTAGAGTTTTGCTCCAAGGATTCACGCCAAGTAGAGAGAATGACCACCAAGAGAGGACTTTTTTTACAAAGGAGAAGGAAGAGTACTATTTAGAGCCACGAAAAAAGGGAACCGGTATGGGACTAAAATGCATACCATAAATGGACAAAATACATACTAATACAACACACGACTGAATATTATTGGATCTAAAGAAGATCCGACCGCCAATAAGCGGTCTGGATTGGCTTTATCAGGTCATGATTTGGTGGAGACTTTTGTGGATGGATTTCTTCATGTGTGGTGCACCCGAGTTGGTTGTTGGAGCTTAGGCATGTTTCTAATTGCCAAAATACTCCTCATGGTGGTGTGGAGTATCTTGATTTTCGCATTGGTCCTTTTGATTTACATCGAGGCCCTTCCCTCTTGCATAGCAGTCCATAAGTCTAACATTTCAGTCTTTTTTCTTGCGTTCAGGTCCTTTTGTGTCGCTTCTTCTCAAACATGTTTATTCCTAAAATTTAAACATAAAACCTGATTGACATCACATCATGCATATATTTGTGTCTTATATCCACTATTTTTAGCCTAAGCATTGCTACGTAACGAGTTTTATGTTTAAGTTTCAGGAATAAAATAAGTGAGAAGAAGAGACACAAAAAGGACCTAAGAGCAAGGGAAATGGTTAAATTGTAAGACTTATGGATTGAAATGTAAGAGAGAATGACCCGGATGTAAACCAAAAGGACCAAAGAGAAAATCAAGAAGCTTCACACCATCATGAGGAGTATTTTGGCAATTAGATCTGGGCCTAAGCTCCAACAACCAATTCGGGTGCACTAAACATGAAGAGATTCATCCACAAAAGGCTCCACCAAAGCACAACCCGATCAACCCATTCCAGGCCACCATTTGGCGGTTCCATACCGCCAATTGGTGGTTGGTTTGGCTCCAAACCCGAGTAGGTTTAGTCGGGTGTTAGATTAATGTGTTTTATGTCCATTTGTGGTATGCGTTTAGTGCCATACCAGGGAATTGTCATCGGTTACCTTTTTCTATTACTATAAATAGAATACTTCCTCCTCCTTTGTATTTACTCCTTTCTTGGTGGCATTCTCTCTACTTGGAGTAAAGTCTTGGAGCAAAACTCAAGTGGAGAAGGCTGTTACTTGTAATGTGTCATGAAAATAAAATATTTTTTTTAGTTTCTTTTGTTGTTGTCTTCTCTATTAATTCTTGCTTGCTTGCTTAGCTTAATATTATTTTATCTTACTAGAAGTAATTAGAATTTTTGCTTTTCTTAATATATTTTGAAGTTTAATGAGTAGTGAGTAGTTCCATCCCCCCTTTGTGGATGGAGTAGATCTTTATACATGTCATGTAGAATGAAATGAATGTTAGTCAACAATTAGGTACATCTCACGAGTTCATCTAGATTCCAGTCTGGAACTTAGCCCCAATCCATCTGCTGCACCACCTCACCCGGATCCAATGGGTGAGAACGTAGTGGACCCACCTGTTGTGCAACCTATAACTCTGAGGGATCGATGCTATCCAGCGATGGCTGCTCAGCCATCGTGCATCGTTATGCCCACCATACCGGGTCGCGACTTCGAACTTAAGGCACAATACATGAGTATGTTGCCTAAGTTCACCTCTAGGGAAGACCCATATCTCTTCCTTAGAGAATTTGAGGAAATCTGCTCTCTTATGCAATACCAGCATATCCCTGAGGAGGCAGTGCGTCTGAAATTCGTGCCTCTAGCACTGAAGGACGACGCTAAGAAATGGCTATATAGTCTAGCCGAAAGATCCATTAGAAGTTGGGCTGAGTTTGTTCAAGTTTTCCTTAAAAAATATTTCCCCAACCATAAGACTATGAGGATTAGGAATGAAATTGTTGCATTCGTTCAGTCTGAGAGTGAGCCGTTCTATTCCTATCTAGAAAGATTTAAGAGTGTACTGACCCAATGCCCTCATCATGGAATTCCAAGAAGGCAATTATGCCAAATTATTTATGAGGGATTGACACCCACATCCAGGGTTATGGTAGAATCTGTAAGCCAATGGAACTTTATGTCGAAAAATGAAAATGATGCCTGGACTTTTCTTGAGGATTTAGCTGAAAACAGTATGCAATGGGACAATGCTAGAACACCGCTTAACCCGAGTATTGGATCTAGAATAGCAAGTCAACCCAAACCAGGTGTCTTAGCTATAGATGCCAACATAGCGGCTGAAGCAAAACTAGCTACCCTTATGCGCAGAATGGAAAGTTTAGAGCTACAAACCCAAAACCGAGTGAATCAAGCCTCGTCTATCCCTTGCTCTAGATGTGGTCAGACTGGTCATATAATGGAGGATTGTGCGGACTGGGAACAAGTTAACGCCATGTATAATCATGCTAGAAATGAACCATACGCATCAACCTATAACTCGGGTTGGCGTAATAATTCCAATTTCTCATCTAGCCAACAAGGTCAACCTCCTAGACAACAACCAAACCCGTATAACCAAAATAATACATCATCTGGGTTTAGTAACAATAACGATCATGAGGTTAGGCTGACAAGCTTGGAAAATTTGATGAAAACCTTTATACAAACAACCAACCAGACCTTCCAAAGGCTAGAGACACAAGTCAGCCAACTAGCACAAATAGTAGGTGAAAGAGAAAAGGGTCGGTTTCCAAGTCAACCTGAGGTGAACCCCAGATCTAGTAATTCATATCAATCCTATCAAGCACCTTCAGGAAATAACAACCCTAGACCGGTTCAAATGGTTAATGAGGAAGGACTGTTCCAACAAGCCCTTCTAGACCTTGGTGCTAGTGTTAACTTACTCTCGTACTCCGTCTATGAGCAAATGAACCTTGGTCCACTAAAACCCTCTAAGACAACCCTTCAATTTGCTGATTGCTCTATTAAGAAACCAAGAGGTATAGTAGAGGATGTTTTGATCAAGGTTGGTGACTTCATTTACCCAGTGGATTTTGTCGTACTAGATACCGCACCTGTTGTAAATCTTAATCGACAAATCCTTGTAATTCTAGGCAGACCCTTTTTAGCCACTTCTGAAGCATTGATAAACTGTCGAAATGGGCTCATGCAATTATCTTTTGGGAACTTAAAAGCTGAATTTAATATCTTTCATGTTGATAGTGAGCCAGAAATAATATGCAATCAAAGTGATGTTGTGATGAGAGCACGTATCTATCAGATTTCTGAATCAAATAAATCATCACAAAATCAAAAAGGAAGTAAGAAAAAGGGGAGTAATTCTTCGACACACCCACCATCACTCGAGCAAATAAGAGAACCAATTTATGTGAGGGGTGTGGAACCTGTGACTCAGGACTCTCATTGCAACATGGGGAACAATTCAACTGGATACATGCACCAATATGGTGTCATTCAATCCAGTTCTGACTATGGTTGACTTTGAGCAAATTCCATCTTTCCACCGCAGTTCACCAGGGTAATAAGTGCATTTGCTTTATATTTGCATACATTGAGGACAATGCATGATTTAGGTGTGGGGGGGTGTTTATGTATATATTTATCTATAGATCTGTCTTTTATTTCTATAAAAAAATCAATGTTTCATGACATAGCTTAAGATTGAACTGCCACAACCCGTGTACAAATTGCATTGAGTTTTTGTTCCTTATTATATAGTTCTGCTTGTAGAAATTATGACATAAATCTAAGTTCCAAAGAAATAACACATTGCCCTTTAAGACATGTATGCACTTAAATTGGATGAATCAAATCTTTGAAGTGGTTGATAAAAAGCAGAGGTTGAGGAAAATATACCGGGAAGTGTGGACTTCTAATAGCAATTAAGCCTTGAGGAAAATAAAATTAAAAATAAAGGAATAAAGTGAGGAAAGCACATTCTGCAAAATGATTACAAAAGCCCAAGCCTTTGAGTCACTGGTCCGTAGGGGTATCTTGAAATCCGGTAACTTGAGTCTGTCAGCTCGGGATTATCGACCAAACTCGCTACACGAATGCAAAAATGGTAAAAGTGTCAGAAAAAGCAAATGTGTTGAATCACGGAAAAAGAAAAAAAAAAAATATATATATATACTCAAGGCCCAAAGCTAAAAGAATGATCCATGTCATGGTTGATCCGAATGATACTTCACCACCAGAGGAGGCGTGCAAAATAATTTAAGTGATAAACATGTGTAGAAGGGTTAGTGGTGTGAATGTTGGAGGAACAAAGACCAAGTCATATTTTTAATGAGTTAGATTTATATAATGAGCATGCAAGAATTCTAAGTGACATGTATAAGGTTGAGGTGGGGATATTGAAAGTTGTTAATGGAATGTTGAATTAAGACTTTGTGGGTGTGTCAACTGAAAACCCTCACGAAACAAAACTCGTCCTCTAAGGAAACTTGGAGGTTTAAAGGCTTGTTGCACATGCTAAGTGCAACCGTGATTCCTACGAAAGTGAGTTAGGATTTCCCTGTTTTCATTTTTCTTATATTCTGTTTTGCTAGGGACTAGCAAAATCTAGGTGTGGGGGTATTTGATGCATTGCATACATTGCATCATATGTCTTTCATTTAGATTACTTTTACATCAATAAATGCTACTAAGGTATGTGTTTAGTCCTCTTTACAGAATACAGGGACCTGAATGCAATTTACCCACATCCCGAGCATAAACGCGTGCAAAAGACTCATTTCTATCATAAAGACCAAGCTCAAGATTATCGGGTTTCAAATGGGAATGTATCCAAGCATAAAAGCATTCAAGACCTAATTACAAAAAGAACAAGGACTTGAGCACAAAAGTAGCCGGGGACTTAATTGCAAAAAGACAAGGACCTAATTGCAAATCACGAGTAGCTTTTATTATCTTGGAGAAAATCTAAATAAAAATCAATGTGGATCTCCAAATATATGAAGGAATTAATCCGGAGCTCAAAAGAATGGAAAGAATCAATCCAGATGCGCAAAGGAGGATCAAATCATACCAAAAACACACAACAAAAATCTGGATTAAATCAGAGGAGATTGTGCGGCGAAATCGCAGCATATTACATGCATTGTGCGGCGGAAACGCCGCCCCCTAGTCGATCCGCGCCTCCAAATTTTGTCCAGTCGTATCTGGACACGTGTACTCTCCAATTCTATACTTAGGTCGCTTGTAACAACTATAAATAGCCCCGAGAACGATGTCAGAAGGGTCCTTGGCCTTAGACCTAGTTTTTAGTTGTTGTTTTCATTTGTAGTCTTTTCTTTGGAGTAATAAAATTCTGTCTTTTATTTCTTGTGTTTTTATGTTTTCTTTTGTAATTCCTCTAGGACCCTTTCTTCCTCCCTCTATAAGTTTCTAACTCTTTCCAAAGGGTGGAGGTGACGGATTTAGGGTGAAGAGAAGATGAATGAATGTTATTATTTTAAGTTCGTGATTTGTATATTTGATTACTTGAGTTTATGTTAAATCATTTATCATGTAATGCTTCATAACTAACATGATTTATTATAAGTTTCTGAATTCTCTAATCTAAACCTTAAATCTAAACCTCCACCCAACGGAATTCACTTCTTTGTTCTTGTTTTAGTTTTAATTGTTCTTGTTTCTTGCTTTAGATAATTAAAACCCAAAAATCTCAAAACCCAATTATTTCTTCTCTCCTTCTTTCCCCCAATCGAAATCACATTAATAACAAATCTCTCCCTCCTTGTATTCGACCCGTATTTGCCACGTCTTCATTGACGCCGTGCACTTGCAGTATAAATTTAATTCTCATCACAACACTATGTACAAATGTGCTATATTGAATGAATTAATCACCACTTATTTCATGTATACACACACTCCACCCCTTACGGGTTTCTCTTCCTGAATTATAACTTGCTTTATTAGTTAGTTTAGTTTCATTGTTGCTTGCTTTCGTCGTCTTTGTTTGTTGCTTACTTGTGTAACGTAGCATAGTTTTGTTTAGTTTAGTGTAATCACTTCTTCTTCCCCTCTTTTCCCACTTGCCTTCGAATGAACCGGAGTTGACACACCTCCCTGTGGATCGACCCGTACTTGCCCCATCTTCACCGAAAGGCCGTGCACTTGCGGTTAAAGTTAAATATCAATCAAGTTTTTGGCGTCGTTGCCGGGGAGGTGCTCTTTCCAGACTCTGGTTTGGACGATTCGATTGGGTTTAATCTTTTGTTTTTAGATTTTGTTTGTTTCAGGGACATCTCAACATCAAGGAGAGGCACCATGAGAAATTTGGAAAAGAGGGCAGCTATTTGGACCGCCAACTGGCGGCCTGGTGAGCTTCTTTTGCTCCAAATTTTCTTCTGGTTTTGTTTATATTTCAATCTAGTGGTCTGGGAGCTCAATTTGGCATGTTGTGTCCTGTAGTGTGCTCCTAGATCAATCAATTACCCTTTTCAAGATAACTTGGACCATAAAATTCGAAGCAAAAGATTAGACTAATTGTCATCTAGCTCATACATCACTTGTAGGCCTCACATGCACATTGTCTTTCAGTTGCTTTAAATTCCCGTTGTCAATTGGTGGCGTGAGGTACGTGCACCCGTTCTCTCATTTATGCATGGTTAGAGCATGCATTAGTTAGTAACGTGCATTGTAACAAGAGTGAGGTGAGTGCTTGTTTGGTGAGTTGCTTGGTAGCCTAAGATTTCAAATTATCTTTAAGGGGCATCACCTATAGTCTTAAAGATAAGGTGTGAGATTTCATCACCCCTCCCTTAGCCCCACAAACCACACTCAAGTGAAGCCTTAATATAAAATCAAGTACACATTGGCCATTAGGACTCAAGCGAATTAGGAGAGTGATTCGGTCACGACCGTCATAGCCTGACCGGCGTTGCCCACTTTGTCGATAATAGGAGAGACGAGATCTCCAGATCCTGACTCACTTGCTAGGACTTGTGGTCTTCGTCGTAGGGAAGTGAGACGTGTTTAGGCCGCGTGAGCTCGTAGTTAGGCGTCGTCTAGCTTAATGACCCATTGCCAGCCTAAGCTTGTTTGAGTCGTGTTTCTTAGACTAGGATATCTACCCTCACTCTCTACCCACACTTGTTTTAGGGATTCTTCTCTTCTCCTCTGAGTCATCTTCTTCTCACCTACTTCTACGTTCCAGTATCCTCCCTTTTACACTCTTTGTTAGCGTTTTAGGGTCTAGTCGAGAAATTTTTTGCGATCTTAGCCTCGTAGTTGTGAGAGTGGTCGACTTGAGAGTTCTTTGTCTAGATGAATGGTTACATAGGCGACCATTCATTTCATTGTTGGGACCAGGACTATTCACTCTGGTATTCCGGACCTATACAACTTGTGGGGCCTCAAACAAACACCACGTATGGTTGGGACAATCTTAATTGTCAGTCTTCAAATTAAGGTAACATGAGAGAGACACTGACTGCTAGCCACCATCTAGTTATGTCGGATCATTTGCTGGTCAACAAATTGAGACATTACAACAACCTTTGGTCTCTTTCATGCGTACGGCAGACGACATGAGTGCACCGGTTGCTCCAGCAACCGCACCGTGTGACTGTTGGGGGTTGAGTGGTCACGTTATCGGGGAATGTCCTTATGTTCCCCAAAGCTTGTGTATGAGTATACATTTTCCAAAAATGCTCAATTTGACCTTTACTCATTCATGTACAACCCAAGAGGGATGGATTCATGGGGAGACAATATTGATTCAATTTTTTTTATACATCATACCCACCCCAGTATCCACCTCATGAATACCCAAAATTCTACCAACCACCACCCATGACTAATCATTGGACTCATTCTCAGCCCATAAACACCAACCCCAAAATCTCCAAAATTCGGAATTAGACCTCACAGTTGACCACATACATGATTCCTTGAAACAAACTCTCCTTACATTCATGGAAACCACTCAAGAGTCCACGCAAAATATGGCAATGCGAGTAAGTCAAATCACACAACAATTACATCAACGTAAGGATGGTCACCTTTCTTGTCCACATGACGATTTATCTTCTGATATCGAACCACCAGATCCACAAATTCAAAGCACAATCTTCCAAAGTCGAAATCCTAGTCAGTCTGAGGGACTTGGGGTTTCAATTCACGATCACTTGGTGGAGGATTCAATTCCAATTGAGAATAGCATGTACCAATTTATTTTAATTCGGCACATGATTGTGCCTTATCCTTTTGTCCTGTGGACCTTGAGCCACATGATCTTATTGATGTGACTCTTAAGGACTCACTTTTGGTGGAGCAAGACCTCCCTAATACCCTTAATTTCATATGACCTGATGAGAGTTTGCCTCTCACTATTTTTCTTGGTCCTCTTAAAAATGATGGGACATCAAACAACTACATTTCCAATGAAGGTATGGGGAGTTCCTTAGAGGATACCTTGGGTAAGACTCCCACTTTCTGTTCACCTGGTGAGTCGGACACGCATAATGAGGTTCTTGATTTCGTTTTGACCCACTAGCCTGTTGGTTGGAGAGATTGGATTGACGATCATAACATCAATACCGCAATAGGAGAAACTCTTCTTCCGTTGCTCAAATGCAACCAAACTCTTGAGAGCTTCGAGCTCTTTCAGTTTGACCCTTTTGAATCAGACGCATTTGTGTCTAATTTATGAACCTCTCTTTGCATCTTGTGCTCTTTGTGGGGGCTCATATATGAGTATTTTGGCCCCGTGTGGTGTCGTGTTCCCATTCCAAGTGCATTGACCCACTTTTGAGGTTCCCATTTGATGTCCTTTGACAAATGATGATGAGAACTTATTTTTGTACATAGTTATATTTCAAAAAAAAAGAACAAGAAGAAAGAAGAGAAAGACTCCACAAGTGAACACTGATTGTTGTGGACCCCAACGCTTGGGTATTTGGGCCCCATTTCTTTCACGTATTTGTCTCCTTTCTTTAGTATTTCACATGTATTGAGGGGAATTCAGGTTTGTGTCCATCAACATAACCATGAACTTGCCTTTGCGCTTCACGTTGGTGAGATCTTTTTTTTCATGCATAAATCCATGTAGTATCATGCTCACATTCAATGAGGACAATGCATGAACTAAGTGTGGGGGTGTTTTACGTATGTACATAGTCAATTCATTCTCATTTTGTTTTGTTTTCTTTTGTTTGTATTGTTAGGGCCATGTTAGTGTCTTGCATTTAATATTGATATATCTTGGGTAATTTGTCTTCTTTTGCTTGCCCAGAGCTTTATTTTTTCACTGTTCTTTACAAATCTTCATGTGTTTGCGAAAGAAAATGTTTTGTGGGTTTTGTGTATGTTTGACAAGTGCAAAACCGTTGAGAGGCAAAGTAAAAGGAAGCTCCCAAAATTGACTTGAACTTGATACATTAGGATATCTAGTACACCGGCTTTAGGCCTTATCTAGTCGTTAGGATGCACCCCGATTTTCCCTCAGGGGGAGAGTAATCATAGGGTTTTAGTACTCCAATAAACAAAATAGTCCACCCTGAACCTAGTGAGTCGAATAATTCGTGGTTGTTAGTATAAGGAAGTTTGTCGTAGTCAGGGACCCTTAAACTCCTTTTGTGAAACCGTAGGTGTAGGTGTTTTGGTTCATGTGTAGATAATAAATAAGTGAGTAGTTGTTCTCTCTTCTCCCATGGCTCCTACCACTCGGGAAATTAGGTCCGAGGCGACTTAGTGCCTGGTGATTTTGAGTCATCTGTCTTGGGATGCACCGACCGAACTCTCGTTACACGGGTGGTAGGGATAACCCTATGTGGGGATGTGGGGAAAGTTGTACGTGATAGTGTAAGTCCTCATAGGCAATGACGCACGAAACCTGACCCTTCTAGAATTACACACCAACTTGAAAAGAAAAAATAAAGAAAGAAGAAGAACAAAAAGAAAAAAGAAATGGAAATGTAAATGTAAATGTAAATGTAAATAAGAACCTTAATGAACTTTATACTTTGCATCACTTGAGGATGTTAAGGTTGCCCATGTCTTTCAATCAAGTCCTCAATTAACTTGCACAAATGGTTCATTAGGCTAGGTGTGTGGACTAAATACCTATATAGAGTAGGCCCATAGTATTACCGTATCCAATGATCGCAAAAATGAGTCCATCGAGTTGAGTTGCTAGATTGAATAATGCATCAATGTTTGGATTTTGGGGGTATATCCGTTGAAAACCCTCAGGAGACAACACCCCTCCTTTGCGACAAGGAGGTTTAACGGTTTGTTGCACATGCTAAGTGCAACCGTGATTCCTACAAAAGTGAGTTAGGATTTCCCTATTTTACGAATGCTTTTTCCTTTCTTTCATGTTTCTCTTTCTTTGTTTTGCTCGGGACTAGCCAAAGTTAAGTATGGGGATATTTGATTGACATCATATCATGCATATATTTGTGTCTTATATTCTCTATTTTTAACCTAAGCATTGCTACGTAGCGAGTTTTATGTTTAAGTTTTAGGAATAAAACAAGTGAGAGGAAGAGACACAAAAAGGACCTATAAGCGAGAGAAAGGACTGAATTGTAAGACTTACGGATTAAGATGCAAGAGTGAAGGACCATGATGTAAACCAAAATGACCAATGAGCAAATCAAGAAGCTTCACACCATCATGAGGAGTATTTTGGCAATTAGATCCGAGCCTAAGCTCCAACAACCAATTCGGGTGCACCAAACATGAAGATATCCATACACAAAAGGCTTTACCAAAGCACAAACCGATCAACCCATTTCAGGCCGCCATTTGGCGGTTCCAAACAGCCAATTGGTGGTTGGTTTGGCTCTAAACCCGATTAGGTTTAGCTGGCTGTTAGATTAATGTGTTTTATGTTCATTTATGGTATGCGTTTAGTCACATACCGGGATATTGTCCCTGGTTACCTTTTTCTATGACTATAAATAGAACACTTCCTCCTCCTTTGTATTTACTCATTGCTTGGTGGCATTCTCTCTACTTGGAGTAAATCCTTGGAGAAAAACTCAAGTGGAGAAGAATACTACGTGTAATGTGAGTCATGAAAATAAAATAATTTTTTAGTTTGTTTTAAAGTTGTCTTCTCTTTTAAGTCTTGCTTGCTTAGCGTAATATTGTTTTATCTTAGTAGAAGTAATTAGAATATTTCCTTTTCTTAATATAGTTTGTAGTTTAATGAGTAGTGAGTAGTTTCATCCCCCTTTGGGGGTGGAGTTGATGTTTATACATACATGTCTTGTCGAATGGAATGAATGCTATATGTTGCTTTATGTGATAAACGTGAGTAAGCTTGGTTGAATTAAAGAGAATACTTAACTTGATGGTTTCTGCCATATTCATTAGGTACATCCCATGCTTGTTAAGGTTCTTAATAACAAACTTGTTTATGCTCATATTAATCAACTGGGTTAGTGATTTGGATGATAGGTATTGTCATTAGGTACTTCATATGCATAACAACACTACCTACACTTGTGTTCTATTGAATGCATTCATTCCGACTTATTTCATGTGTACACACACTCCACCCCTTAGGGGTTTCTCTTGCTTAGTTAGTTTAGTTTCATTGTTGCTTACTTTCGTCGTCTTTGTTTGTTACGTAGTTTAGCATAGTTTACTTTAGTTTAGTGTAATCACTTCTTCTTCCACTCTTTTCCCACGTGCCTTTGAACGAACCATAGTCGACACACCTCCCTGTGGATCGACCCATACTTGCCCCATCTTCACCGACGGTCGTGCACTTGCGGTTAAACTTAAATATCAATCAAAACTCCTTACGTAGCATTGCTTAGGTTCAAAATAAAGGATATAAGACACGAATATATGCATGATATGATGTCAATAAAATACCCATACACCTAGTTTTTGCTTGTCCTGAGCAAAACAAAGAAAGAGAAAAATGAAAGAATGGAAAAACATACGCAAAATAGGGAAATCCTAACTCACTTTCGTAGGAATCACGGTTTCACTTAGCACGTGCAACAAGCCGTTAAACCTCCTTGTCGCCAAGGAGAAGGAGTGTTGTCTCTTGAGGGTCTTCAACGGATACATCCACAAAATCCAAACATTGATGCATTATTCAACCTACAATCTCTACTCGATGGACTCATTTTTGTCGATCATTGGACACGGTAATACTACGGGCCGACTCTATAAATGTATTTAGTCCACACACCTAGCCTAATGAACCAATCGTGCAACCTAGTTAAGGACTTAAGTGACAGACATGGGCAACCTTAACGTCCTCAAGTGATACATACTGTAAAGTCAATTAAGGTTCTCAGTTGCATTACCAATTCTTTTTTTCCTTTTGTTTTCTTTTCATTTTCATTTTTTTACTAGTTGGTGTGTAATTCTCTCAAGGTCAGGTTTGGTGCATCATTGCCTATGAGGACTTACACTATCACGTACACCTTTCCCCACATTTCCACATAGGGCGATACCTACCACCCGTGTAACAGGAGTTCGATCGGTGCATCCCAAGTCAGATGACTGAAAAGTACCAGGCACTAAGTCCCTCGGACCTAATTTCCCAAGTGGTAGGAGCCGTGCAAGAAGAGAGAACATCCTACTTATTTATTATCTACACATGAACCAAAACCCCTACATTTATAGTTTCACTAAAGGAGTTTAAAGGTCATTGACTACGACAAACTTCCATATACTAACATACATGAATTATTTGACTCACTAGGTTCAGGGTGGACTTCTTTGTTTATTTGAGTGCAGAAACTCTAAGATTACTTTCCCCCTGAGAGAAAACCGGGGTGCATCCTTACGACTACATAAGACCTAAAGCCAGTATACTAAATATCCTAATGCATCATGTTCAAGTCAATTATGGGAGCTTCTCTTTTGATTGACTCAAAACGGTTTTGCATACGCTAAGCACGCGCAAAAACACACAAACATTTTCTTTCGCAAACACATGAAGATTTTTAAAGAAATGTGACAATTTAAAGCACTAGGCAAGCAAAAGAAGACAAGTCATCCAAGGATTATGGCAATCAAATATATCGATATTAAATACAGCACACTAACATGACCCTAATAATACAATCAAAACAAAACGAAACAAAACAAAAGGAGAAATACTCGATTTTTTACACATGTAAACACCCACCACACTTACTTCATCCATTATCCTCAATGTATGCAAGCATGATACTACATGGATTTATGCATGAAAAGGAAAAGATCTCACCAACGTGAAGCGCAAAGGGAAGTTCATGGTCATGTTGATAGTCACAAACCCGAATTCCCCTCAAAACCCGTGAAATACTAAAGAAGGGAGACAAGTACGTGAAACAAATGGGGCCCAAATACACAGGGTTGGAGCCCACAACAAGCTGTGCTCACTCTTGGAGTTTTTTTCTTTTTTCTTTTTTTGTAATATAACTATGTAGAAAAATAAATTATCATCTTCATTTGTCAAAGGACATCAAACGGGAACCTCAAAAGTGGGTCAAGACACTTGGAATGGGAACATGACACCACGAGGGGCGAAAATACTCATGTGTGGGCCCCCCTCACAAAGTGCACTAAATGCAATAAGAGGTTCATGAATTAGACACAAAAGCATCTCATTCAAAGGATCAAACTGAAAGAGCTCGAACCACTCAAGAGTTTGGGAAATAATATGTAACAGACGAAGAGTTTTCCCGTTGTGGTACTAAAGTTATGGTCGTCACTCCAAACTCTCCAATAAATAGGCCGGTGAGTCGGAACGAGGTCAAGAACCCCGTTATGCATGTCTGACTCCCCAAGCAAACAGAAACTGGGTCTCTTACCCAAGGTATCCTCTAAGGAACTCCAAATACCTTCATTGGCAATGTAGTTGTTTGATGTCCTATCATTTCCAAGATGATTGGGAACAATAGTGAGAGCCAAACTCTCATCAAGTCGTACGAAATTAAAGGTACTAGGGAGCTCTTGCTCAACCACAGGAGAGTCTTTAAGAGGCACTACAATAAGATCATGTGGCTCAAGGACCACGGGACAAAACGATAAGGCACAATCTTGTGCTGACTCATAATGAAATTGTCCCCGACAACGGCACCAAGTGCACAGCCGCGATGAAGCGGTGGCAAGTATGGGTCGATCCACAGTGAGGTATGTTGATGTTGGTTCTTTCGAAGGCAAGTGGGAAAAGAGGGGAGAAGAAGTGTGGTTACACTAAACTAAACTAAACTACACTAAACTAGTAAGCAACAACAAGGAAATGAAAGCACGAGATGAACTAAAACTAAACTAAGCAACTACTAATAAGAAAGATAAAATTCATGAATAAAACCCCCCGAGAGATGGAGTGTGAACATATATGAGGTGAGAGAAGTGATGAATGACGCATGGAAGCATGTCTGTGTGTGTTTGTTCATACATAGGAAGTGTCTAAAGATTTGGCAAAACCTATCAATCCATTCACACAACGTATCAACATTTACTACTTGATTATCATAAGACGAGGATCAGCATGAGAAGTGTCGAAATGTTATGGCAAGATTCATCAAAAACCAGGAGCTCATGTGAAGAACAAAGTTAAGCATTGAAAGTGTCTAAATGTTATGGAAAAACTCATCGAAACAAAGTTTCGTCAATCAATCAAGCAATTATACGCTAATACAAACACAACTAAAATGTAGCATATCCAACAGGATTTTTCAGTCAATAAACATAAGGAAAACAAGCATGGGAAGTGTCTAAATGTTATGGCAAAACCGATCAAAAATCCCCCAACATGTAGATGAATAAAACAAATGCCACGAACATTAAAACATTAAAGTCTACACAATCTAAATTTGTCAAACATTCAAAACCCCAAAACATAAATGTGCATCATCTCCAACCCCTAAAGGGGGATGGAACTACTCACTACTCATTAAACTATAAACTACATTAAGAAAAGGAGACATGCTAATTACTTCTACTAAGATTAAGACAAAATTAACTAAGCATACAAACGTTAAAAGAAACAACAAGAAACTTAACAAAACATTCTTTATCTCACTCACATTACAAGTAGCATCTCTCCACTAGAGTTTTGCTCCAAGGCTTCACTCCAAGTAGAGAGAATGGCCACCAAGAGAGGAGTTTTTTTACAAAGGAGGAAGAGTTCTATTTATTGCCTTGAAAAAAGGTAACCGGGGACAATCCCCCGGTATGGGACTAAAATGCATACCATAAATGGATTAAATACACACTAATACAACACCTGGCTGAACATTATCAGATCTGGAGAAGATCCAACCGGCAATAAGCGGTCTGGATTGGCTTGATCAGGTCGTGATTTGGTGGTGACTTTTGTGGATGGATTTCTTCATGTTTGGTGAACCCGGGTTGGTTGTTGGAGCTTAGGCCCGAATCTAATTGCCAAAATACTCCTAATGATGGTGTGGAGTTTCTTGATTTGCTCATTGGTCCTTTTGGTTTATATCCGAGTCGTTCCGTCTTTCATATCAGTCCATAAGTATTATAATTCAGTCATTTCTCTCGCTTTCAGGTCCTTTTTTGTCTCTTCTTTTGAAACATATTTATTCCTGAAACTGAAACATAAAACTCATTACGTAGCATTTCGTAGGTTCAAAATAGAGGATATAAGACAATGGCGTAATCCAAAGGTCGCCTGAAATTCCGACAGAACGCTACCTCCTTGCTAGCCTTATCGAGTTGCTGCCTCGCCAGAGTTGCTACCTGAGAAGTCACCCTGGGAGATAAGGAGTGGTGTGTGGGAGAGGAGAGGGAGAATTGAGAGGCGGCTATGGTTTGCACTCCTAGTCTTGCCTCAAGCCAACTGACCTTCCAAAAGAGCTCCACATGATTGCACCAAATCTTCTTTGATTGCCTTTCCTTTTCCATTGCTGATTTGAATTGCTTGCTGATGTGGCTGCCACCTCTCCCACTAACTCATCCAGACCCTACTCACGATTCCACGTGGCATGAAGGTTTTGGGGACCAAATGCCACCATCAACCAACACAAGTCAACCGTACTTAAACACGCGCCGTGCTCGAGCGACTAAAAAGGAAACTTTCCAAAAGGATTTTTCCCAAAAAAAGAAACCTTCTCGAAACAAGAACAAACACACAACACCAGCAAACAAACATAAAATAGCAACACACAAGCATGAAAAATGAAATCTATGTTATTATAACATCAGGAGAGCGGGTCTTACATCGAGTCTTAGGATAAAACAATCCAAAAACACAAGTAGCTTTCAAATATCAAAAAATCCTTTTCAAAGCATGCATATCAGATTCTTTAGGACAAGATTGAAAATGTGAACGAAGGCAAACACTAAACATGATATCAAGTCTACTAGCGGTTAAATAATGAAGTGAGTGGATCATACCTCGATACCTTTTAATGTCAACCTCTTTTCCTTCTTCATCTTTATCAATTTCAAACTTATGTTCATAGGAGTATTGTTAGGTTTGTTATCATTATACCCAAATCTTTTGAGTAGTTCTCTTGTGTATTTTGTTTGGTTGATGAAGTTTCCCTCCGAGGTTTGCTTGATTTAGAGTCCAAGGAAGAAGTTGAGTTGACCCACTGTAACGCCCCTGATCCCGTGGGTACGCACACTGGGAAAGAACTCAAGTGTCGCAATCAGAGACCTCCGCGATGACCGAAGGAGTTACCATGAATGGAGACATACATGGATAGCTGACGAATAAAAAAAGATAATGAAGTAACTGAATATCCATATATGAACGATTCATCATAATACTCGAGTTTCAAAAGGAAATACATCAATAAATTGGGAGAAAAAGATAATTGAAGACTCTGGTCGGTGCGTCGCTCGTGTACAGAATCTTCGACACTCGTCCAGTCTGCCCTGTGGAAACCTAAGTACCTGCAAGCACCGCATTAACAAATGTGTGAGTTTTCAATTAAGAAAACCCAGTCTGCCCCAGCCAAACAATCACAGAAATATGCATGAAGTCTAACTAAGACAAGCACCAAAACATAACAGAATAGAAGAGCACAATAATGCAACGGGAGGCTATGACTCCACAAGCCAAGCCAGCCAGGCACACCCGACATGTTCCTCGCAACGAACCAGAACACCAGCCTCACTGGTCAGAAGTGGTCACTCGACAGTGACCCACCGCTCGGCACAAAGCGGTGTGCCGGATAAATGTCCCAATTCGCGGAAAATAGACCTTCATGGTGTCATCGCGAACTTGGTAACATCTACCCTGAGACAAAATGGCAGCGCGACTGCCCAGAACTTATCTTACGCCTGGCATCACAACGTGAAGGTCTTATGTGAATGGCCTCTGAAGCTAGAGGACCCACCCGTTGTAGGATCGTGTGGGTTATGGGTCCACTAATCACTTTTAATCTAATCCCTAATTTTCTACTTGATTAAACAAACAAATGCGCAGCGGAATAAACAAACAAGTAGAGAAAGAAAGACAATGCAAACCACAAAAGACGCGTCGGTTTTTATAGAGGTTCGGCACCCCACCCGGGTCCTAGTCCTCTCTTGTAAGCTCCGCTCGACTACGCGAGCTCCGCCTACGTCTTCACTAACCACTCCCCGTTCCGGGCCGGGAGAGAACGCCTTTACACCACAAGCAACGCGAACAACCCTCGCTTGCTTGAATTCTTCCTCTCACAATCCGAGAGGGACACTTCGGGCTTTCACCGAAGTCCTTGCTTCTTTTGACAACACTTGTAACTGAGTGGGATTCACTCTCTAATTGAGCACACTTTGAGTAGGATGAGTATATGATCAAATGTGTGAAGTTTAGGCTTAAAGAGTGTAGAATTGGGAGCTTTGAGGATTGAGGTTTCTCTCTAATGTATTGGGACAATTGGAGTTAGAGAGTTGTGTTAACAACAAGTCTTGATCCTCTATTTATAAGCTCCTAAGGTATTCTAGCCGTTGGGGATAGATTTGATTGGGTTTTGTGCAAGATACACAAAGCAGAAAATCGGGCTGCAAATCTGTCCAGAACCGGTCGACCGAAACTAGTAAACCGGTCGACCGTTAACTTGATTTCAAAGAGAACGGTCGAACAAAAGAATATTCGGTCGGACAAACGAGCTAGAACTTAACTCTACTTAAGTGAATCGGTCGAACCAAAGTATGGGGCGGTCGACCGAGAAGGGGATTCGGTCGAGACAAAGGTCAATCGGTCGAACGAGAAATGTGTCGACCGATAGCAGGGAATTTGGTTTCTGAAAATATGTTCAACCGGTCGACCGAAACAAGGTCTTCGTTCGACCGGTTATCGAATGTATTTTGGGGTTAAGTTATGTTTTATACGAATACGACCGTTATAGGAATACGACAAGAAAAACGGTCATATTAAAATCCGGGATCGGTCGACCGAAAAGGTAGAACCGGTCGACCGGTAGAGTTCGGTAAAATCACTGTGGAGAGTCTGTTATAAACCGGTCGAACTGAGAACTGGTTCGGTCGACCGGTTCACACAGGAAATCTGGGTTTAAGTTTATAAGTGATTTCCGACTAAGGTTTGGGTGATCTAATGAAGTCCAAATAATGTGAAATTTCGTGTGTGACTTCTATAGGGAACCTATTGTGTATGTGATTGGTTTTTAACTCTTGTATGCTCAATTTACACATGTTCCTAAGACTCCAAATAAAATCAAGATTACAAGTCTTCATTTAGCTTTATTACAAATCTTGACTTGATTTCCTTCCTTCCATGAGTCTTGATCACCTGTAAAGGTTAGCACATGCAATATATATGCAATGCAATATGTGTGCTACTCTACATCAACATAATTAAGATTAGGTTAATTAAATCATCAAAACCTAGATTAAGGCCAAAAAGCCAACAATAGATTAGGGACATGTAGATTGTTGTCTTGATCCCTAATGCTATGCATTCTTGTTGGCTTTTTGGCCTTAATCCGTATTTTGATGATGTAATTAAACCTAATCTTAATAAGGACATGTAGATTAGCACATGTAGTATAATAGTATACATGTTGTATTGTGCTAACATCTACAGGTGATCAAGACTCAAGAAAGAAGAAAAATCAAGTCAAGACATGTAATCAAGCTAGGATTGAAGACATGTAATTTTACCTTTCTTTGAGAATTAGGAACTTATGTGAATTGAGCATAACTTAAGCTAATATGCATGCATTCACACACTAGGTTCATTTTAGGAGTCACACACAAAATATCATATAATTTGGACTCCATTAGATCACCTAAACACCTAAGACATTGGTCGCCAGTCTGCCTGAGTTCGGTCGACCGTTCACCTTTCGGTCGACCGGTTATACACAATTTTTGTTATACCAGACCAATCCGTTCAACCGATCACACATCTATTTAACCGATTACCCAGACATGTTCGGTCGACCGGTAAACCTTCGGTCGACCGTTTCGTTTGCTGTTTTTGGTAAAAATACGACCGTTTTATTTGTCGTATTATACAACGGTCGTATACACATTTTTCTCAATATACACCCCCATATACATTAGAACCGGTCGAACCATTTGCCTAGTTCGGTCGACCGTTCAAATAGGTAAAATCTACCTGCTATCGGTCGACACAAGTTTGTCCAACCGATCAAGATTTCTCTCTACCGAACCCAGTAGTTCGGTCGACCGGTACCTGCTCGGTCGACCGTTGACCTATAGAACTTAAGTGATTCGGTCGACCAGTACCTATGTTCGGTCAACCGATCCATCAACAGACTCAAGGGTTCGGTCGACCGATACACCATTCGGTCGACCGTTTCTGGACAGATTTCTGAAACCGATTTTCTGTTTTGTGTATCTTGCACAAAACCCAATCAAATCTTGTCCAAACGGCTAGAAATCTTTAGGAGCTTATAAATAGAGGTTCACACTTAGTTTTCCACAAGATTTTCACAACTCCAAAGTGTCAAACTTATAGTGAGATTTTCCACAACCTCAAAGCTCCAAATTAGTGATCTTAAGCCTAATTTCCACATCCTTCATCAATCATCATACTAGCAATTGTTGTGCTCAATTAGAGAGTGAGTTCCACTCAGTCACCATTGTTGTAAAGTGAGCAAGGGTCTTGGTGAAAGCCCAAGACAAAGAAGCAAGGATTTCGGTGAAAGCCCGAAGTGATTCTCTCGGTTTGTGAGAGGTGGTGCCAAGCTCGGCGAGGGTTGTTCGCGAGCTTGAAGACTTGTAAAAGGCGTTGCTCCCGGCCCGGAACGGAGCGGATAGTGAAGTCGTAGGCGGAGCTCGGTGATCCGAGCGGAGCTTGCAAGAGAGGATTAGGACCCGGGTGGGGTGCCAAACCTCTATAAAAATCGACCCGACTTCTTGTGGTTTGCATATTTCCTACACTTGCTTGTTTTGTTTTAAATTTCCGCTGCGCATATCGATTGCTTAAACAAGTAGGTGATTAGATTAAAAAGTGATTAGTTTGTGGACCCATAGACCCACACGATCCTACACCCGTGGCCCGTCGGCCCAGAAAATAGAACGTGCCCAAATTACATCATCGGATTATATGCAATGCAAGGTACCTAAGGATCCATAAATCTAGTGTAGCCATAAAATCTAGAACAAGCTCAAGGAAAGGTATATGAATACCACCTTGCTGCTTCACACAAAATCAGACTTCATAACATTAAGATCACAATGCAAAATCACTCTCAAAAGCAATTAATCATAACCGGACTCGTTAAATCAACACGACAACTAGACAAGTCATCTATGGGTCATGAAAGGGAGCTGATAGGTCTAATGTCCTACGTGCCACACAAGACCACGCCATAATGTCACAAATCAGTAACGTACAAGAATGACAATAATAATAGAGTGAAAGCATCAGCAATAGATAACCTAGTGAACCACTAACAAACTTACGCAGCATGAAAACCAAATTCCAGCAACGTGCATGTATTCGAAACATGGAACTTGGCTCTAAATCAGAAATTTGAGAATATAATTTAAAAGTTAATACATGAGCACATGTCCTATAAACAACAATAAAATTCATGCATCTTCCCAGACCATGATCATGAATGCTAGCAGGACACATGTCCTATTATTAGTTGCGACTGGTCATGAGAACTACATGGCTATAATCAGAGATTACTACACGATTTCAAGACATATGATTCACTCGTTGTCCCTTGCGCCCTCACTGTCGTTCGGTGCTTAACAGTAATATATCAAGATGGTGCATCTGAGTGTGGTTAAAATATTACATAAACTTATAACCAATAAATCAATAACCAAGACATGAGAGATTATCAAAGCTTAACCACTAAACGATTGCATGCTCATATGAACTACTTACGACAAGTCTTCATGAGATGTTAGCAGAGTATATTTGTTAATTAACTCCTGATAACGTAACCTATAATCCATATACAATCCTAAGTTGTCATCTGGGTAGATCACGAATCATTCCAAGAATATAAGACCCACAATCTGCGACAACACAGGAAGACTTGCTCTGAACATGACTACCGAGTAAAGCATCACATGGCATCCAGAAATCGCAGCTACATGTGTAGATCTCTTAAAAAAAACAATCAAACATTCAAGAATGTGAAAACAAAAGCAGTAACCCATCCAGGAGATTGAGTGTGCTGCAGCACGCTAAACACGTCACAAAACATCAATCGGTCTCAAGATCTAGCTACAAGCGTTGGGCTGCAATTTACGCACATGCATGCAGCAACCCTACCCATCTACTCCCTACGACTCCCCCTCCTTCCTCACTGGTTTTCTGAACAACCACCAAGGAGGACATGAAAAGGTGTCGCAAAAATGGGAGGGATACCCGGCCATCGGCGGATGTCAAGGGTTGCACCACAGCTCACCTTCACGGCCAGGTGCTAAGCGCTCTGACCTTAAACATCAAACACGACCAGCCAAGGATGTTGCGTAGCCTTCCCAACACACCCTGCAACATATTGACTACAGCTAGAGGCATACCTGAAGGATGGAAGATGTTGAGCTAGTCTGAAAGCCGCCAAGACTCTCCTAGCATCGTCAACTCTTCGTGTCAACCATCGAATCGTAATCTGCCAGTACCACTCCATGTAAATTCGTCTACAAGCAGCAAAATCTTCTGAGAGTGATGGTGCCTCGAACTGCACAAAATCTCGCCGACGTGACCATGCTTGAATGTATAACTGTTGCTCTTGCAACCAGTTAACTCTGGGCTTCCCCTGAGCCTTCTTCATCTTGCAAATCTCCATTATTTATGGAATATGTTGCCGCAATCCAAACTGACGCATCACCCTGTCTGGAACGTGCATTGTGGCAACTCCGAAACAAACAATCCATGTTATGCTCATCCAAACCTCATGTCCTTGGTGGCAATCAGCAGGTAACGCCATCAGATCTACTTCTTTGTATGGGTTCCAACAAACTTGACTTTCGTGTTGAACGTCAAACTCATTTCTGTAAAATTCAATCTGAGCCGTCTTCACATTGTTCGCCCACGACCTAGGAGTCTGCCAACGTGAACCTAAAGGACACAATGGAAGTTGCACACCGGGAATTCTAGATGGTCGTCCGACATGAAGATGTTCCCATCACCATATCTGTAACAATGTAAGGAAACCAGCTAATTGTCTCCCTTTTTTCAGACATGCCTGATCCAAATATTGATACAAAACAGCTAAGGATGCAGCTCCCCAACTGTAGTTTCCACATTCAAATATGTTTTCCAGCAACAATAAATATCTAAGGTGGACTTTGTTTCCACTCTTATCGCCCACTATCCCGGATCCTAACTGAAACAAAATGTACGCTCTCGTGTGCTGCATAACCTGCTCATCTGTTGCATCTTGCTCAACAACCTGAAAATTTTGCTGCAACCACTGCAACGACACGTATCCACCTTTCACTGCAGTTCTCGCTTCTTCTTCTTCAACACCCAACAGATTCATGCAAACCTGAGTCCAATCGTGATCTAATGTTGCACACACTGCCAAACCGTCAACACAAAGACCACTAAGCATAGCTAAGTCTTGTAGCGTGATGGTCATCTCCCCGTGTCTAAAATGGAAGGTGTGTGTCTCAGGTCTCCACCTCTCCACAACAGCACGAATCAGATTCCATTCCAGTTGCAATCGTTGCAATCGAGACACATTGCCAAATCCGGCAATCTCTAACAAATCCCACATCCTCTCATCTTGCACATTCCACGTGTTGAACTGAATGGCGTGCTCGACGCATTTAATATCCGTCAAAGGCTCCTGAAAATTAAATTTAATTATTTTACGTCAAATAAAAACCAATACCGATACACAAAAATTAAAATTTAAAAATCATAACACTTACATTTTCCAGAATCGAAGATGATCTATGATCTCTCTGTAGTACTAACACTGAAGGGTCAACAGGACCGTGGCAATCATGTGAAGTCGACATTTGGGAAACTGTAAAACATAATTAACAAAAAATAATATTACATACTATTCAGTTCAAATAATACAATCTAAACAAATTCAATGCATTATCCACAATCAATCTAATTTCAACAACTACAACATTCGTTATTCAATTTAATTGGTTTAACACAAATCCACACAATGTGAAACTCACCAAACAATGTAAATTTATTAAATTTGGACTTCTGAGATTAATTGATCCATTAATCAAATCCGCACAAGATTAATAATCATAACAATATAAATCATCATCCACACAAGATTAATTAAACAAAGTATGGTAAACTCATAAACCAAATATCAATCAAATCCAATTCAAACAATTCACATACATCCTAGCCAAACCAATCAAATGTATATAAATACAAACTAATAAGGCAAAATCTTAACAAAAAATGATCTAAAAATACCTGAAATCGTAGGAGAGAGGGAAAGGAAAAAACACAAAATTATTTAGGAAGATTTGAGAAAAGGAGGCCTTGGTGCCGTTTTTAACCCTAGGTTAAAAACGGCATCTCGGATGCCGTTTTATGTAGGGTAAAAACGGCACCACTAGTGCCGTTTTTAACCAAGTAAAAAACGGCACCAGTAATGTCGTTTTTAACCTCGGGTTAAAAACGACACTACTAGTGCCGTGTTTTACTTGGTTAAAAAATGGCATTGGAGATGTCGTTTTTACTTAATAAAAACGGTATCCTAGGTGTCGTTTTTCAATGTGAATATTTTGCCAAATAAGTTTCTGAAGTGCATATTTTTACAATTTTTTAATTTTTTTTGATTATTTTGAAAAAAATTCCTTTCCTTACTGAATTTCATCTAGCTTTGTTAGTTGCTTAGTTTAGTTTTTATTAATCTTGAGTTATTATTTTTCTCATTTGTTAGTTATTAGTTTAGTGTAGGCTAGTTTAGTGTAATCAAAACTCTTCTCTCCTTATTTGCCACTTGATTTATGAAGAATCAGAGTTGACACACCTCCTTGTGGATTCAACCCGTACTTGCCACCACTTCATCGCGGTCGTGTACTTGCGGTTTAAACTTTAATCGAAACAAGAGGCGACCCCTGGAATGGAACCCAAACTTAATTAAAAACAAATGTAACCAAACCAAAATGTAACTAAAAAAATTAGATCAAATTTTGAGCTTCACGAGGAGGGGGTGTCATGGGAGTAGATGACGTGAGCGAGGGAGATCGGATTGCCAGAGGTGATGGAGCACGGTGGAGAGTAACTTTTCATGAGGTTGTAGGACTCGTCGTCGCACTTGGAGAGGAGGATCATTCTGTCCAGCAGGTTGTGTGCGGCTTGGATCTCGTTGGAATGGCACATGGCCTTAAGGATGAGGTTGAAGGAGGCAATGTCGGGGGAGATGTTGTAAGAGTCCATGGCAGCAACGAGGTCGAGGAGGTCGGTGGCTGTGGAGCCGAGCATGAGGTTGGCCCAGAGGTAGTGGTTGTAGAGGGAAACGTCGAGGTGGTTGGGCTTGTCATGGTAGGGGTCGAGGGGTCGGATCCACACCTGGAAGGTTTGCTTGAGGTCAGACCAGCACTGCGATGCCATCCAGACGGTGAAGATGTTCATCAGTGAGTCCACGTCAAGGGTGCGGGAGTTGGGCAGTATGTTAGCCGATGCTGGGGACGACAAGAATGATGATGATGATGATGATGATGATGATGATGATGGTGATCGTATAAGCGATGATGAAGGAGTGGAGCAGGTGGCAGGGAAATGGAAGGAAGTTAGGGAGTGAAGCCACAATTTGTTTTTCTAATTGGGTTTGTTTTCGGATGTGGATGTCTACCTCACATGTGCTTGAGGAAGTGGGTAGGAAGATGCATGAGCATCCCAGGGTCCTTTTGAAAAAATTGTAGTTCTTGAAATGATTTTATGAAAAGAAAATATAGCATGCAAAGCATAAGGATCGATCGAGTCCCATGAATAGTAGTACTTCTCTGTGATTGGGGCAACCATGTTATTGAAGTAAAGAATAGCTCCACACATTGATTCTCTTTATCCACATTTCTTTTCATATCTAATATATGGACTTCTATGTCAACTACTCACAAGCAGCTGGAGACTACTGAACCTCAAAACTTGGGTGGTGGTTATGTACATTTGGCAAAATCTTTATGGGAAATGATTCTTTTGCCATGAAGAGCTATCATTACAGTGCTACCGTTTGCATAATATCTTTCATGGTTATAAGGTTGACTGATGTCATTAGTTTTGTCACAGGTTCTATTCTCCAATTTATGATCTTGAGATCTTCTGTTGGAACATTATTTGGTCCTAATTGCAGTGATTGTTCTCGGTGGCAGCTACTCTAAAACCTATTCTTTTCAAAGAATGAACATCCACTTCCTTTTTCCAAAGATTTATTTTGCAGTTCAGTTATTTTTCGTGTACATGTCCTATTTTGCTGTTCAGTTATTTAGTTGTCGCTACCAACAATTAAATCACATATTTCTAATTATCAACTATCTTTGAATTACTAGTTTTACAAGAGATTCTGTTGATCCGTTATTACTTTTTTGCTTACTTCCCTTTGAATGTACACATGATTGGTCAAAGGTAAGGCTGCTAATTCAATCAAAATATTTTGGAAATAAAAACAATAAAATCAGGATTTTGGAACCGAAAAGATAAGTTGCAATTACCCTTATTACATGTAGTTATCGTATTAGCAATTACTTATCGTGTATGTAGGTACTTATCGTGTGTAAATGTATTTATCGTGTAAACAAGTACTTCCCGTGTCTATTCATGTATTATCATGTATGTAGGTACTTATCATGTAAACAAGTACTTTTCGTGTCTATTCGTGTATTATAGCATATCGTGTTAGACGACACGTTCGGATTTGTGCAAATATCGTGTCATGTTTGTGTTCGTGTTCGTGTTCGGGTTCGTGTACACGATTCTTATTGTGTCATGTTCGTGTATACAAAAAACATGTTAACATCAGACCAAACACGACACAATAAGACACGTACCATACATGATAAACAGGTTTATACATGTGTGTGTTGGGTATTTTGAATTTCGAACAGTAAGGGTTTGTTTCATGAGGTGTGCCAACGTGGAGAGATAGAGCGAAGAAGAGAAGTTGTTGTAGTCTCGTTCGATTTCATTTTTGGGTGTCATTCTCATCCCAATGTTCACTTTCTCGATTCAGATTGTTGATCTCCACAAGTGGTGGTGATTATTTGATGGTGAAAAACCTAGGGTTTGTTACCTTGGAGGTAATTTGTATCTCCTCCTCTTTTGCATCTAGTAGAGATTGTAATACCTTAGATTTTGGGCAAAATCTAAGAAGAAACTTGTGTATCGAGTTGATTTGATTAGTGGATAGTTTGTCATCTTGCCGTGTGGTTTTTCCCTTTCCTACACAGAGATTGGATTTTCCATGTAAATCTTGTGTCTCGTGGTTTGCTCGTGTGTTTGGTTTGTGTGTCGTGATTAATTTCTACTTTGCATTTTCGTGCTCTACTTGATTCAATAAATTGCAATTCGACTGATTTTTTTCAAGTTGTATCAGAGATGCAATTATTTGATGGGTTTTTTTTCTTTTGAAATCATGGAAGTCAATGCAAGTAGAATGACTTGTTTCAATGGTTCGAATTATCACATCTGGAAGGGAAGATGAAAGATCTCCTTTATATGAAGTATTATTATTTACCTGTGTTTGTTGAGAAAAAACCTAAGAATAAGTCTGATGATGATTGAGATATATTTCATCTTCAGGTTTGCGGTTATATCCAGCAGTGGGTTGATGATAATGTCAAGAACCATATTGAAAATGAGACACATGCATGCACTTTGTGGGTGAAGTTCGAAGAGTTATATATATGCTCGAAAGACTAGGAAGAGGTAAATTAATTTTGATAAAATAAATGATAGGATTCAGGTGTCCTGATGGCACTCCTGTGACTTATCATTTGAATAATATTTTCAAGGTATTATGAATCAGTTGTCAGGTCGACTAATTAGTAGTCTTAAAACAGAAAAATTTGTTGAAGTTGGTTTCAACGACATGCATTATCATCAATTCATCAAACATAAACATAACCCTCTTTTTTGGCACAACAAAAGTGCTTGAATAATCCAACTATTTTTACAAATATATTTTGTTTAATCCAACTAACAAACAAAACTTAAATCCAATATCAGATCCTAAATTCTAATCGAATATGTAGTTCAATTTCAAATCTTAAATTCAATCTCGAATCTCAAATCCAATATCAATCCATAAATCTAATATTGATTCATAAATCTAAATTCTAACCAAAATCCTAAATCCAATCAAATCCTAAATCCAAAATACTAAATCCAATCCTAAATCTTACAAGATCATGGCATGATTGACTACTAATCCCTATTTGGAGATCTATGATCAGAAAATCAAAGCTCCTTTTGTAAATTTTTGATTGCCTACATTTTTATATTCTCATGGCTTTTGTTTGTCAAGTTGAACCTTTACATTTAAACTCTTATTGTGTGCTTAGACAACAACTTAAGGAGGAAAAAAATAGATTGTTAAGTTTTTCTTGCTTGGATAACAACTTAATGGAAGAGGAATGAGAAGAAATAGGAAGAAGGATGTTTCTACAGTACAACTTCTTTTCCGATTTTGAAGACAAATTGAGAGAAAGTGATTGTTGTAGTTTATCCTTGTTTTGGGGAAAAAGAATAGCACAATGATACAAAAATATTTTTAAAAAAATGAAGAATTCTTTTAACTACTCTCGTGTCTATCCAAACAAAGTTAACAGCGAGAAAAGAAAAGATGAGAAACAATATTTATATTCTTTTCTCCCCATTTATCTTCTTTATCTTCCCTATTCCTATCCAAGGAAACCATTAATCATTAACTCAGTATTTTTTTATAAAGACATTTTGATTCACAGCTCTCTCAAACTTAAAAATAAATGAAACAACTTTTTATTAAGGTGTCAAAATTTAGGTTAATTATCTAAAATGCAACCGAAATTTTTGAGTTTGACTGAAAACATTGAAGCTCCACTTCAACTTGGTTTAACATAAACATGATTTTTATCTACTTCAAGTCTCTCTTGTCGTGACGATACATGCATACATACATGGATTG
This sequence comes from Triglochin maritima, assembly GCA_963682175.1. Classification (NCBI taxonomy): domain Eukaryota; kingdom Viridiplantae; phylum Streptophyta; class Magnoliopsida; order Alismatales; family Juncaginaceae; genus Triglochin; species Triglochin maritima. Next base: position 19,899,797 of record OY821771.1, on the reverse strand, counting down.
ACAAAAATCCTTGGACTCCAGAGATCCAATTCTTGGAGAAAGAAAACAGTCAACATCGATAATGATGGACAATAATTTCCATTCGTGCATGTAACATCCCGAAACAGCGGAAATTTAAAAATTCATAAACAAGACACAGGAACTCAATAATCAAGACGGGACTGTTACTTCTCGTAAACAAATAGCGGTGCACCAAAATTACATCAGAGTTTGTCAAAATAATACATGATTACAACAAAATGACAACAGACGATAAAACGTAATCATGCCGACCTCAGTGGTCCGAGAAGAGAATCCGACTCCAAAATGTGCGTGCCCACCGATCACCATCCCACTGGACCTACTGCGGTCCTGAAAATATAAACAACAATGCCTGAGTTTCCAGAAGGAAACCCTGTATGTCAACTCACCTACATGCATGCATTACATAATGAACCTATCATACTAGTATCATGTCATGGCATCGACAGAAAGGAAAACAGTTCCCCCGAAGGGTAAAACAGGACATCAGTCCGACAATCAACAACGAGTCTCCCGAGGAGACCTACTGCAGGCACATGCAGCCATACAGCACGCGACATCGCACCCCCCACCGCAGCTACACTACTCAAGGGTTCGGCAGGGAGCCTCTGTCACGCCTGCGCGCCGATAGAATACAGATCTGCAAATCTCAGTGGTCGGAGCCACAGGGACCAACGGGGCCGTCGCCCGGAAGGTATAACAACATCATCTCGATAGGTGCCCAGTCGATGAATCAACATAGCCGGCACAGCCTCGGCCCAACAATCATCATCGCCGGCACAACCTCGGCGGCATCACCGGCACAGCATCGGTGGTCCATCACAACGTCCGACACAGCATCGGACGGGTCCAGACCGAAGTCTGCCAGGTCATCAGGCTCCTCGAGCCGCAAACACCAACTGCGCCGCTATAAAAGCAAGGCAGCGACCTCCGTAGCCCGTGGGCCGGTAGTCACCTCAACCAACGCCAGTTGCGTGCCCGCACAAACATCAACACTGGGATCCGCGATCCCTCAGGCCTGCTATACTACAAAGTGCCCAATCAATCCATCTCAAGTCACGGTCCATACACGGAGGTGACGCGTCCCGAACGCCCACACTCTTCCCAACGGCGGTCCCTGGGTAGGCACGCATCATGCGCCCACCGTCACCTCCCGGCTCACGCACAAGGCGAGGACACGGGTTTCCGTGGACAAAGTTGGCGTTCAAAATGGGAACCAGGAATTCTGTCCTGGGCCCAAACGGTCGACCGGAAGAGGTGATTCGGTCGACCGTTTCCAGAAAGGAATCGGTCGACCGTACTCCTGAAACGGTCTACCGCTGCGCTCAAAACAGAACCCCCAACGGTCGAACAAAGGTCTAAAACCGGTCGACCGAACGAGGTCAAAATCCAGAGTCTGGTCAACATTAAATTCAATCTACCGGTCGACCGACTCAGGGGTCTCGGTCGACCGAAAACAAACAGGGTCAACCTAGTATTCTAAGTCATATAATCGGTCGAACGCAACCCTCCAACGGTCGAACAACAAACAATCGGTCGAACGTCACATGAAATCGGGCGAACAAATCATGCAAAACTAACAGGTACACTTAAGTTCCGGTCGAACAAAACAAGGACCGGTCGACCGACAACAGGCAGAAAAATCCCAACTCACCAGCAATAATGCACTACCGGTCGACTGCCACAAGGCATCGTTCGACCGGTGAAGGTTAAAGTCGGGCAAACAGTGCTAAAACGGTCGACCGCCCGAAGGATCCGGTCGACCGTTGGTCGTCTTCAACCTCACGCCAGCCGAGGTTTTACGAAGAAACGCGTCGCCGGAGAGGTCTCCGACCTCCCCCGACTCGACCAATGCATCCCTCACATGAGGGTTAACAAACAAACCACACTAAGGAGCGGCATACCTCCACCAAGACGACGAACCGCCGGAGCTCCGCTCACGCACGTCGCCTCCTCCGGTCTCCCTCGCGCTAAGCCTCCGCACGAATGTCTTCCTCGTCCGCCTCCTCCGCGACAGCTGCTCCCACCGCGCGCACCAGCAAGGAAAGGAAGAAGAAATGAGGAAGGAGAAGAAAAGGAAGAAAACATGATTTATACACCCGTCTGCTACAGTGCCCGCCACCCTCACCATCACCCTACTCTCCTCAGGCCACTGTAGCCCGCCTCTTCCCCATGCAAACCCAACTTCCCATGCAAAGCCAGCCCTAATCCTCCTCTAATCTCCATTAGCCCCTCTAACCTATGTTTGGGTTCTTACAATCCACCCAACTTAAAAGGATTTGTCCCGAAATCAAAGCAAACACTCACCGAAAAGCTCTGGATACTGCCTTCTGACATCCTCCTTGATCTCCCAAGTGGCCTCACGCTCGTTGTGATGCTGCCACCTGACCTTCACCATCGGAATGGTCCTCCTCCTGAGCTGATGATCCATGCGATCGACAATCTCAACTGGTCTCTCCTCGAGCGACAAGTCCTGCTGAATCTCTGGCACTGCTATCTCAATAACGTGTGACGGATCTGCCACATACTTCCTCAGCATCGACACATGGAAGACATTATGCAGACCTGAAAACTGCAGCGGCAATGCAATCCTGTAGGCAACCTCTCCAACTCGGTCGAGGACCTCAAACAGCCCAACATACCTCGGACTGAGCTTCCCCTTCTTCCCAAACCTCATCACACCTCGGGCCGGGGAAATCTTCAGAAACACATGGTCGCCCACCTCGAAACTCAACGCCCGTCTGCGGCGATCAGCATAACTCTTCTGTCTGCTCTGCGCTGTGGCCAATCTCCTCCGGATCACATCAACCTTCTCTGCATACATTTGCACAATCTCTGGCCCCACTAACTGCCTCTCGCCTACATCACTCCAGCATACTGGTGATCTGCAAGGCCTCCCGTACAACGCCTCGTACGGTGCCATCCCAATACTCGAGTGGTAGTTGTTGTTGTAGGCGAACTCTATCAGCGGCAGGTGCTCATCCCAGTGCCCTGCCCAGTCCAGTGTGCATGCTCTCAGCATATCCTCCAAGGTCTGAATCGTCCTCTCTGACTGACCATCCGTCTGCAGGTGGAACGCTGTGCTGAATCTCAAACGCGTCCCCAAAGCCTGCTGCAGACTCCCTCAAAATCTGGAAGTGAAGCGAGGATCTCGATCGCAAATGATGCTCACTGGCACCCCATGCAACCTGACTATCTCCTCCACGTACAACTTAGCTAGACCCTCCAAAGGCAACGTGGTCCTGATCGCTAAGAAATGCGCCAACTTGGTCAGTCGATCGACTATCACCCAAATCGCGTCGTGGAATCTCCTCGTCTTCGGCAATCCCGTGACAAAATCCATCGTCACGTGCTCCCACTTCCACTCAGGAAGCTCAATACACTGCATCGGTCCTGCTGGCCTCTGATGCTCAATCTTCACCTGCTGGCAGACCAAGCATCGCTCCACAAACTTTGCAATGTCCCTCTTCATGCCCTTCCACCAGAAGTTCCGCTGCAGGTCCTTATACATCTTCGTGCTCCCCGGATGAATGGTGTATCTAGCTTGGTGTGCCTCCTCCATGATGTCATCTCTCAGTCCATCAACCTTCGGCACCCAGATCCGACTCCTGAACCTCAGACCACCATCAACCCCCACACTGAAATCTGATCCACCTCTGGAAGCCAACTGTAGCAGACCAGCTAACTCATCATCCCCCTGCTGAGCCTGAACCAACCGTGAGACAGTCTGCGGCTCCACCCGAAGCCCTGCAATCACTGCTCCCTCTAAACCCTCGGTGAATGGACTCCACTCTGTCAAAGCCTCGAGCAGCCTCCACTCCTGGATGCACAGACTCGCAACTGAAACCTCCACCTTCCTGCTCAGCGCATCTGCAACCGAATTCGCCTTCCCCGGATGATAGGAAATGGTGAAGTCGTAGTCCTTAATGAACTTAAGCCATCTGCGCTGCCTCATATTCAGCTCCTTCTGCGAGAACAAGTACTTCACACTCTGATGATCGGTGAAGACCTCGAACTGCTCGCCATACAGATAGTGCCGCCAGGTCTTCAACGCATGAACGACCGCTGCCAACTCCAGATCATGAGTAGGGTAGTTCTTCTCGTGCACCTTCAGCTGCCTCGAAGCGTACGCGACCACCTTCCCATGCTGCATCAGGACACAACCCAAGCCTATCCCTGATGCATCGCTGTAGATCACGTAGCCTCCACTGCCACTCGGTAGAGTCAGAATAGGTGCTGTCGTCAATCGCCTCTTCAGCTCCTGAAAACTGTCCTCGCACTTCTGGGACCAAACGAACTTGACGCCCTTCTGCGTCAACACTGTCAGCGGTGATGCAAGTCTGGAGAAATCCTGGATGAACCGTCTGTAATACCCTGCCAGTCCCACAAAACTCCTGATCTCCGTCACGCTCGTCGGGGCTCTCCACTGAGTCACAGCCTCGACCTTCGCCGGATCCACCGATATCCCATCCGCTGACACAATATTCCCCAGAAAAGCCACCTGATCCAACCAAAACTCGCACTTCGTGTACTTGGCATAAAGTTGTTGATCCCTCAAGATGCCAAGCACAATCCTCAGGTGCTCTCGATGCTGCTCCCTGTCAGGCGAGTATACCAAGATGTCGTCCACGAACACCACGACAAATCTGTCGAGGTACGGCTGGAAGGTCCTATTCATCAGATCCATGAATGTTACAGGCGTATTCGTCAGTCCAAATGGCATCACCAAGAACTCGGAGTGGCCGTACCGCGTCCTGAAGGCTGTCTTCTGAACATCTGCCTCCCTGATCCGCAACTGGTGATAACCCGAACGCAGATCGATCTTCGAGAACACTCTCGCCGTCTGCAACTGATCGAACAAATCATCAATCCTGGGCAAAGGGTACCGGTTCCGAACGGTAACCTTATTCAGCATCCTGTAGTCAATGCACATCCGCAACGATCCATCCTTCTTCTTCACGAAGAGCACAGGCGCTCCCCATGGAGAAACACTCGGTCGAATGAACCCGGACTCCATCAACTCCTGCAACTGCTTCTTTAGCTCTGTCAACTCAGCAGGTGTCATCCGATAAGGTGCCTTCGACTGAGGTGTCGTACCCGCAACCAACTCGATGCTGAACTCGATCTCTCGGTGCGGCGGTAATGCTGGAATCTCTGCTGGAAAAACATCTGGGAACTCCTGCACTACCTCTATATCCCCCAGCCTCCTCGTCTCAGGATCAGGAACTACCAGCGTGGCCACAAACGCTCTGCATCCCTGCTGTATCAGTCTCTGTGCCTTAACCGCAGACACAATCAGACGACCCCCTCTGCTCCTCGCACCTATGATCAGAACATCTGGCAAGCCCTCCATCGGAATCAGGATCTTCTTCTCACGGCAAAAGACCCGCACGTCGTACTGTGACAGCCAGTCCATCCCCAGTATGACGTCGAAGTCCACCATCAGTAACAAGACCAGATCTGCCGGAAAATCGTGGTCTCCCGAAGCAACTGTGGTGCCGGGGAAAAAGCTCCCCACAGTGCCCACCTCACCCATGGGCGTGCTGACCTCCAAAACATCAGTCAGCAGCACAGGGGTCCGACCCAACTCGCCAGCAAACTTCTCCGAAATGAAGGAGTGAGTGGCGCCACAATCAAACAACACACGCGCTACTGAACCAGAAACTGAAAGCGTACCTTCCACGACGGTGTTGGAGTCCCTCGCCTCCTCAGCCTGAATAGTGAAGACTCGCCCGGTCTTCCTGCTCTGCCTTGGTGAAACAACTGATCGGCTGCCTCCGCCTCTGCCTACTGCTGGTGGTCCTGGCCTCCTGCTCGACTCTCCCTGCCTCTGAGGACAATCACGGACAAAATGCCCCATCTGGCCGCAACCCATACACACTCCAGTCCGACGAGGACACTCCTGTCCTGGATGGAACCTCCCGCAGTAAGTGCACGCTCCTGACTGACGTGCTCCTCCTCCATCGGACCTGGGCCTCTTGCCCGGGTTCCTTACTCCACGACCAGCTACTCTGCCACTGGTACTCACTGGCGCCTTCCGCGCCTCCTGAATACACTCCCTCTAGTCCTGCTCGATGATCGTAGCATGCTTCACCGCATCTGCAAGGGTCCGCGGCATGCTGTTGATCACCCGAGATCGAAACGGCTGTCTCAGTCCCTTCACGAAGTTCCTCGCCCGCTGCTCTGGGGTCACACAAATCTCAGGGCAGTAACGCTCCAAAGCGTTGAACCTGCTGATGTAGCTCGCCAGAGTCATCTCCCTCTGCTCCAGCGACATAAACTCCTCCCTCTTCTGATCCCTGACATGCTGGGGGAAGTACTGCTCATGGAACACCTCCAAGAACTCCTCCCAGCTGACATCTGCACGGTCATCAAACATAACTGTGGACGTAGATCTCCACCAGTTGGCGGCCTCGCCATCGAACACATAGGTGGCCAGCTCCACAATCCTCTCAGGTGCTACTCCAATAGCGCGGAAGATCTTCTCCATCCGGAAGATCCAGTCCTCCGCAACCTCTGGGGCCCTCCTGCCATCAAACGTCGGCGGGTGCTGACGCATGAACCGATCGTGCTCAGCTCCCACTCCGCCCTGGGCGCTCTGAGCTGCCTGACGCTCCAGAAACTCGCCCAACCTGTCCCAATGAGCACCAGATGTGTCGTCACTGGGATCACGATCACGTGGAGAACTCCTCACGCGCCTAGGTGCCATCTGACATAAGAAACAATCACAACTTCAGCCATGTATGCATGCCAAAGATATAAAATGCATGAGTCCTATTACTACAAGGGTGATTTCATTGGGAACCGCATAGGAATCGACCGCTCTGATACCAAGTTGTAACATCCCGAAACAGCGGAAATTTAAAAATTCATAAACAAGACACAGGAACTCAATAATCAAGACGGGACTGTTACTTCTCATAAACAAATAGCGGTGCACCAAAATTACATCAGAGTTTGTCAAAATAATACATGATTACAACAAAATGACAACAGACGATAAAACGTAATCATGCCGACCTCAGTGGTCCGAGAAGAGGATCTGACTCCAAAATGCGCGTGCCCGCCGATCACCACCCCACTGGACCTACTGCGGTCCTGAAAATATAAACAACAATGCCTGAGTTTCCAGAAGGAAACCCCGTATGCCAACTCACCTACATGCATGCATTACATAATGAACCTATCATACTAGTATCATGTCATGGCATCGACAGAAAGGAAAACAGTTCCCCCGAAGGGTAAAACAGGACATCAGTCCCACAATCAACAACGAGTCTCCCGAGGAGACCTACTGCAGGCACATGCAGCCATACAGCACGCGACATCACACCCCCTACCGCAGCTACACTACTCAAGGGTTCGGCAGGGAGCCTCTGTCACGCCTGCGCGCCGATAGAATACAGATCTGCAAATCTCAGTGGTCGGAGCCACAGGGACCAACGGGGCTGTCGCCCGGAAGGTATAACAACATCATCTCGATAGGTGCCCAATCGAGGAATCAACATAGCCGGCACAACCTCGGCCCAACAATCATCATCGCCGGCACAACCTCGGCGGCATCCGGCACAGCATCGGTGGTCCATCACAACGTCCGACACAGCATCGGACGGGTCCAGACCGAAGTCTGCCAGGTCATCAGGCTCCTCGAGCCGCAAACACCAACTGCGCCGCTATAAAAGCAAGGCAGCGACCTCCGTAGCCCGTGGGCCGGTAGTCACCTCAACCAACGCCAGTTGCGTGCCCGCACAAACATCAACACTGGGATCCGCGATCCCTCAGGCCTGCTATACTACAAAGTGCCCAATCAATCCATCTCAAGTCACGGTCCATACACGGAGGTGACGCGTCCCGAACGCCCACACTCTTCCCAACGGCGGTCCCTGGGTAGGCACGCATCATGCGCCCACCGTCACCTCCCGGCTCACGCACAAGGCGAGGACACGGGTTTCCGTGGACAAAGTTGGCGTTCAAAATGGGAACCAGGAATTCTGTCCTGGGCCCAAACGGTCGACCGGAAGAGGTGATTCGGTCGACCGTTTCCAGAAAGGAATCGGTCGATCGTACTCCTAAAACGGTCTACCGCTGCGCTCAAAATAGAACCCCCAACGGTCGAACAAAGGTCTAAAACCGGTCGACCGAACGAGGTCAAAATCCGGAGTCTGGTCAACATTAAATTCAATCTACCGGTCGACCGACTCAGGGGTCTCGGTCGACCGAAAACAAACAGGGTCAACCTAGTATTCTAAGTCATATAATCGGTCGAACGCAACCCTCCAACGGTCGAACAACAAACAATCGGTCAAACGTCACATTAAATCGGTCGAACAAATCATGCAAAACTAACAGGTACACTTAAGTTCCGGTCAAACAAAACAAGGACCGGTCGACCGACAACAGGCAGAAAAATCCCAACTCACCAGCAATAATGCACTACTGGTCGACCGCCACAAGGCATCGTTCGACCGGTGAAGGTTAAAGTCGGGCAAACTGTGCTAAAACGGTCGACCGCCCGAAGGATCCGGTCGACCGTTGGTCGTCTTCAACCTCGCGCCAGCCGAGGTTTTACGAAGAAACGCGTCGCCGGAGAGGTCTCCGACCTCCCCCGACTCGACCAACGCATCCCTCACATGAGGGTTAACAAACAAACCACACTAAGGAGCGGCATACCTCCACCAAGACGACGAACCGCCGGAGCTCCGCTCACGCACGTCGCCTCCTCCGGTCTCCCTCGCGCTAAGCCTCCGCACGAATGTCTTCCTCGTCCGCCTCCTCCGCGACAGCTGCTCCCACCGCGCGCACCAGCAAGGAAAGGAAGAAGAAATGAGGAAGGAGAAGAAAAGGAAGAAAACATGATTTATACACCCGTCTGCTACAGTGCCCGCCACCCTCACCATCACCCTACTCTCCTCAGGCCACTGTAGCCCGCCTCTTCCCCATGCAAACCCAACTTCCCATGCAAAGCCAGCCCTAATCCTCCTCTAATCTCCATTAGCCCCTCTAACCTAGGTTTGGTTTCTTACAGTGCACGTCTCACATGTACCAAGATGGAACTCAACTGCGTAGAATAGACTAATTTGACCTGTATTTCGGCTTACTGTTCACCAATTTCAAAGAATCTCCCCAAAGAAAATGACATTGGTTGCTTCCCATTACTAATGAAGTCAACTTCATTTAATCAAAATAAAAATTATTAGAAAGATACACACTTTGGTTTTTCTTCTTTAAAAAAATTATATATATATACATACAGACACTATTCATTTAAGTTATGTTTTTGTTTCAAATTCTGCTTACAACTGCAACTACAGAAGACATTATATCATCTTTTTTTCCTTTTTCTTTTTATTGCATGATTTTCTCTCACTTCCTCTCCAAGTTGTTATCCAAGCTACAAACACTCAACCATGTCTTCTTTCCTTTTCCTCTCTCCCTAATAAACTACCCAAGCACACCATTAAGCAAACTTATTATTTGAAGTGGAAATTAACCAATTATCATTAAAGTCACCAAACGAGTCCAAAGATAACAAAAAATCACTGATATTGAAAAGCCACAAAAATCAATCAAACAATTAATGTAAATTTATAAAATTCAAACTATAATCTAAACTAAAAACAATCTAAATTTATCAAAGCAATCTTATAAAAAATACAAATAAAAACATATAGACGGGTATGAGGTCGGGTTTTATTGCTGGGGGTCGAGTTTCAAGTCTGGTTTGGTGTTGGGTTTTGTGGCTGGGGTTGGGGACGAGGGGCTGGGGTTGGGCATTAGGGAGGTGGTCATCAGTTCGGGTCGGGGCGATTGGTGATGGTCGTGATCGTGATGGTGTCCATGGGAGTTGTGATCGGGTTGGGTTGGGACGATTTGGAGGAGGTCGAGGTGGTGGTGGGGGGAGGCGTTACTAGAGAGGAAACGAGCGTGGAGGAGCGGCAAGGAGGAGGCGCGCGCAGAGGAGACAACCGACAAGCGGAGGTGCACGTGGTGGGCGTGCGGCGGCGGTGGGTCGGGATAAGTTAGGGTTTGTTGGGAGAGAAAGGAATGTAAGGGAAGCCTGATTCGGATTCTGATAAAACACTACAGCGATGGACGTCATCTCATTGTGATCCATCGGTGTAGTGGCATAAGACACTAGTGCAAAACAGTGCAAACTCGTCGCCTAATAGACGTCAGATGTATTAACGGTCGACGTCTATAGGGATAGACGTCGGATGTCATCACGACCAACGTCTATTATTTACTCTAGACGTCGGGTGTTTGAACATGCATTGGCATCTGACGTCTATAACCCTCAGATGTTGACATATAGACGTCTAATATTCGTACATCCGACGTCTATTCCCCATCCCGTATAGACGTCGTGGTATAGACGTCGGGTGGGAGTGAAGTCCGACGTCTATAGGTCTAATAAGGCCAAGTATCCATTCAATTTTTATCTTTTATCTCTTTTGTTAGCCGATGAAAACCATAGCCGTCTTCCTCCTCCGCGACCACTCCAGCCAAAACTCGACCAAAACCCTAGCCTCCGCAACACCGGCCGTATTCCTCCACTTCCCTAACCACCGTAGCCTCCTTCGACCACTGTCAATGTACCCCCTCCTCCTTCGTGACCTCCTCCTCCTCCGCGACCACCATTGCGGCCTTCGTCTTTCTCCACTTTCCTAACCACCAACCCTCCACATGTAAGAGATTTGGTTTAGTTTTGGTTGGTTTAGTTTCGGATTTTAGGTGGATTTTGGTTGTGTCCCCATGTATGAGTTTGTCCCCATTAACGACTTTCATCCAGCGCGTTTGAGAAGGACGTACGTTTGAGAAGAAGGAGGATGCACGTTTGCTGGTTCGTGCGTTTCTTCAATGTCTAATGTGATTTTTTATGAATGTATAGTGTGATTTTTTATCTGCTAGTTTCAGTTCAATGTTTGTTAGGCAAGTGTGGATTAAGTGTAAGCAAGTGTGGATTAAGTAATATTTGATGATTAACCATGTGTTTTTCTTTGTTTTAGATAATTGTCATCATTATTTTCCTTATGTTTAGATAATGTGAAATTTATTGTGGCTATGAATGAATCTAATGATATCAAACCACATCGGGAGATCAAACTGTTCCCTAATAACAATTCTTGGTTAAAGAATGAGTTAGTTAGGAAGAATGATTGAATCTCTGTTTGTTATTTTTGGAAAATGTCTTTAATATTCTGTTTTATCTTCTATGTTCAAATTGAAAAAATAATTGTAAGTTGTTTAACTTCGTATAGTACTAGACATGTACGACGTTTGATTCCATGGGTAATTCAGCTAGTATAAACAAGTCACTAATCATGTATTATTTAACTAAGTTCACTGCCAATTTGAAGTTAGGAAAATAGAAATATCATCCACACATTATTTTGGTGTTGTGTCGAAGTTTGAGGGTTTGGATGTAGTGTGTTTGTGATGAATTGGGTGGAATTGAGATCAAGTTTAGATCTTGTATTGTTATAAAAATTTCTTGTTAATTACAGGATTTGAAGATTTTTACATAGCAAATTTTAGGAGAGGTTCTGCCAAAATTTCAAAAAATATATAATCTCAATTTATATTAATAACTTGATATTTTAAAATAATAACTTAGATTTTATATTAAAAAAACTATAAATTAGATCATGTAAAAAACTTATGTTCAATTAGTTTAGTGAGTTCATACATTTATTTATGTTTATTAACGTTTAACATAGTTAAATATTTATTTATGTTTATTTATGCTGAGAACAATTTATTTTGTTTAATTAAAAGTTTATTTATGTTTATTTTTGTTAATTAAGTTAGGAACATATATTTAGCGAATTTCTATGTTTGTAGTATCGGAAGAAGGTTGGAAATACGGAATGTGGTTACTACGTTATGAGATACATGGACGAAATCCTCGAATTGGGAACTCAAGATGTATGCCTATCCGAGGTAATATAAATCGTTATTTACTTGTATAGTTCTAGTTTCAATATTTAGATATTAAAATTTTTATTTGTATTTGGATAGGTCTTCCCAAAAACTAGTGATCTCTTCTCGCAACAGGAGCTCGATGATACTCGCGACCGATGAGCTCGCTATTTTATCACAAACATGTTGATGAACAAAGAGGTTCTCATGTCACTAACATTTTTTTGTAATTTAGTTAACAAGTTCACTTGTATTACAAACATACAATGTTATGCCTTAATATAATCCGCCTCAATTTTAGAATGAATGTCAAGTGTTTATGTATGAATTAATGTCAAGTGTGTTGAATGATTGTGTATGCTTGTATGTATGTGTTTGTGCATGTATGCTTCTATGTTTGTGTTTATGCATGTATGCTTGTATGTACATGTGGATGAAAGTGTGTATGTATTTGTGAACGAATTTGGTGCAGGATGAATGTGTTTGCTATGATTGTTATTTTTTGTCTAGGTTTAGGAATAGTCGTCGAATGTTTGTACTAGCCAACGTCTATTCCTCTGAAAAAAGGTATAGACATCGGATGTTTGTATTAGCCGACGTCTATACCTAAAGAATTGATGTCGGTTGTTATTTACTCTGACATCTATTCTTTAGGTATAGACGTCGGATTTGACGCGACTGACGTCTATGTATAGACAATGTACACATAGAAGACGGATCTGGGAATGCTTATATCTGACGTATATAACCCCATATATCCGACGTATATTCCCTTTTCTGCAGTAGTGAGAAACGGTCGATTTTCGAATTTATCTCTGACAGATATGATTCGTTGGCGATTTGAAGAACAAGTACACCAACGCCCATTATTCGTCAGTGTCAACGAACTCCTCCGTCAAAGTAAGTTTTTGCGCGAAACGTTTCTCGACGCATGCGTGCTTCTTAAGCGAAAACCTACACCGACGATTTCTATCCGTCGGTGTAGGACCCTCAAATGGAAATTTTTGTGAAAGGAATGTGTTCTAAAAGTTTTACTTTTATATGTCTTTTATTATGAATTGAATGTATTGAACATTTTGTTCATTGATTAATGTATTCGTTTTGGAAGAGTTAAGGAAGAGGCTCTAGGTCATTAACAGTAGAGCTCTAAAAGGTAATGATTTATATAAATTAAAAGTAATTCACGATCATGGTGATTAACTTGGAATATTAATCACCGAGATAAGATTGTCATGTTGGTTGAGAGAGATATTGTAGCTCTATAAATATTTAGTAACATGAGTATATGAAATGGAAAATATTTCTTTCATATATTGAATTGACCTAACAAATGAAACATTATGGAATTGTGTTTGTGTCATTAATGTTTCATTGTGTCTTTTGATCCTAAGATATGAGACCTATATCTTTTCACATGAGGAGTGTATGATTTATTATTATCAAAAGTTATCAATAGTATAGTGATAAAGGTAGTAGTTGGTTATAAATGACTTGTGCCGAAAAAGATGATATGTCAAAAGATTATCATTGCCCCTCTTAACTTGAGTTATGATATTGTTGGGTCCGTTGATAAAGCAAAATTATAATGTGCACAATGTAACTTGTGTATAGTTACATATTTATAATTAGCTTAAGAGATTAAGAAATGAATATATAATACAAAGATGACATATTTCTAATTTGTATAATATTCTCAGTATCATGAGGCAAGAGATAGACACAAGTGATATTTTACATATCACTAAATGTATCGTGTTTAGTTCGAGTGAGCAAAACATCTTTGTTATTTGGGTAACTATAATGTGTAGCTAGATAATGCTTATAGTTTATGATATAAAATGTTTTATATCATTGTCAATATAACTTAGATTCTCTTATAGGTCACACCACAAACCTGGGAAACAAGAAATATGATTTTATATTTTATATGATGTATTAAGTTTCATGTGTTATAAAATAATATACATGTGGTAAAAAAATAAAATAAATATGTGTTAAAAAAGATATTGTTAGAATAATAAATAAATTTCTTATGAGATGTATATATATTATGGGGTATAATATTTTGACATTATATATAGTAATATATTACATGATATAATGTGACCTACAACATTATAACATATGAATTTGCTAAAAACCTAGTCCAAAATTTGTTGGATATTAATCCAAAATTTGGTGAGTCAAAAAACAATGAAAAATAGTCAAATCGTTTGGCCACGTTTTTTCAAATATTAATAAGAGATTTTTTACTGATTAATGGCTAGATTTAATCCACGTTGGTTAAAGGGATGATGATGTGGCAAAGTAAACAAGAGATCATATGTAAGTTGTTTGCATAGGTCTCTCATCCCTTCAATGTTAATACTAATGCAAAATTCTTCTCTCTTCAATTTTTCTATCATTTCATCCAAAAAACTTTTAGTTTTAATTGTGTGCTAGAGATTAATTTCTTTGGAGCATAGAAATAGTTATTAGCTAGATTCTAACCTTAATTTAGACTTAGATTGGCTAGCTCTTTTCTCTCTAATATTGTTTAGAGTTTGGTAAACAGTTATCCGTCAGTGTAGGGACTCAAATGGAAAATTTTGATCAGACCGAAGTTATTCGTCGGTGTTATTATTGATGTTCGTCGGTGGTACTAAAGTCCGACGGAACGTTATATCGATCGGTGTTACGTACAATGCACCGACGGATAAGACACTGACCCATATTTCAAGTAGTGGATATTTAGTTTCTAGTATCATTTGAATTGATTATTCATTGTAAGTAGCGTAGATTTGGCAACAGTATTTTGGATTTTTGTTGGATCACTTATACTAATTGGTTTATAATATCATTTTAATTGACTATTCATTGTAAGTAACATATATATGCAACGGTCATGTAATTTTTTAGGCGGATCACTTATGTTGATCAGGTTGTAATATCATTTGAAGTCATTATTCATTGTAAATAGCATGGATTTGACGACGTTGTTGTGATTCTTTATGCACGACACTTGTGTTAATTGAGTACTAGTATAATTTCACTGATTATTCATTATAAGTAACATGAATATACGACGTCAGCCATGTGTTTTGGGGTGATAATACATGTTCACCCGCTTCTCGGTCGAACCGTCCTTACTAGGTTCTGTAGAACTAGTTAGACTAACAACCAACTAAAGAAAAATAGCAATATTAACGAATATAGAAATCAAACCGATCGATTTAATGAAAGAAGCCAAAACTATCTTAACATCTCTTTAATAGCCGTACCGAACCCTTTTTTTTTTAATATTTTTTATTTTTTGGTAGTATTTTTTTGATTTTTAAGGTATATTAAGAGAAAAAATAAATAAATAATAATAATAACGGACTGGGTTCTCAGTAGCAAGGCTTAAATGGTAGCTAAGGAATTAAAACCATACAAGGTAGGGGTGAGCAAAATCCGGATCGATCCGGGTTTTTGGACCAGACCAGTCAAATCGGTCTGGGTTCAGTCCGGGAAGATTTGGTCTGACCCAGTCCGGTCTGGGTTTCGGTCCGACAAAATGTTAAAATTTCAGTCCGATCCGGTCCAAGCCGGTCATTTTTTTGTTTTCTATTTAAAAAAATCGATTTTTGACCGGTCCGGTCCTGTCTTCGGTCCACGGGCATCCGGTCCGGTCCGTATGCTCACCCCTAATACGGGGAATGAATTTTGTGGAATTTTGTTAAATGATTTCAGCAGATTTGAAAAACAACGTCAAACAAGCAAACACGAAATAAAATCAGTATGTACAGACCAAATCAATAAATAATTCAACATAACCTACTCTACTGAAAGATCCATGAATTTCAAACAAATCCATAACTACGAAAATTTCAACTAAAAAGGAGTTTGAATCAGTACCACAAACAGAGCAGAAAGATGACAGAACGGCACAATTGCTACTAGTTTCCAAGTCAACTGTGATAAAACAAGAACACTGAATACAAATTCGGACAGATGATTCTAAAAGAGGGAAGTTCCCTTTCCCTTCTTATCTCCTCCAATCTCAAAGTGCTTGCACCTCTGCAAGAAACATTGGATTATAAAATTAGACGGCAAAAACATATATAGAAATAAAAAACAGTCGACATTCTGAAATGTCAAGTAAGCTAACCTTTATAGGATGCTGAGACACATGCTTGCATGTTTGGCATTGCAGCCTCAACACAATCTTCTTTGTTGTTTTAGCCTGAAAACATAGAATAAAATAAGTTACAAACAATTAAGCTGGTTAAAGTGAAATGGAAAGTTTGCTATAGCAATGACTTATTGACTTGTATAAACAACCGGGATAACTGCACCTCAAAACCCATCAGAAAAACCAAGTCAAACAGTAACAAAAGTAAACATATTACACAACTTTAACTGGGCATCATGAAGGCACAGTTGGGCAGCTTCAGAAATGGGATCTAAGATCCTCAACAAAATACAATCAATACCAATTGATTAGCTTAGCCTTAAATGGAAACCTCATGATTGAAAAATTATTCTGAAGGGGGGAATCAGTAGCGGGGAAACATTAATGATCAGCATTTTAAAGATGAACACACAATTAATAATTGACAAAGCTTCACCATGAAGCTCAACCAACCAAAACAATAAAGAAATGTTCTTTCACTGCTTGGGTAAAACAGCATACTTCTTCAAAAATATTAAAAACCAGGAACTAAATTACATTTATTTAAGATCCATGGATCAGGTTGTATAATAGCATGGATTTTTCTCTTGATTGGTTATAACTAGGGCTGCAACTCGGATAATATAACTCGGATATCTGCTGTATCCGAATTCGAATCCGAATACCATATTCCATTACCAAATTCGAATTCGAATCCGAATTCAGTAGAACTATCCGAATCCGAATCCGAATCCGAATTCAGTAGAACTATCCGAATCCGAATCCGAATTCGAATTCAGTAGAACTATCCGAATCCGAATACTAAATTTTCGTATTAAAATTTTGGAATACTAAATTTTGGAATACTAATTTGTGTATTTGACCATGTATTCGAATAATTCGGATAATTCGAATGTTAAATAGCTTGTATCCGAATTCGTATCCGAATTCTAATTGGTAAATTTTTTTAAACCATATTCGTATCCGAAATTAAATTGGTAACATTGAACTTACCAAATACCAACTAAATAGAAATTTTCGAATCGGATACTCGGATACTTGGTAACCATTTGCACCCCTAGTTATAACAGCAAACTTTGTTGTTAAAGGCAGATGGTTGTAGGAAAACATATTTTATGTTACTCAAGAAGTAGAACATTTCTGAGCACTAGACATAACACCTTACCAAAAGACAGCGATTAGGATGTTAGTTTAATTAATTAAAAAAATAACATAACAAAACTTAAATTTTGTAACCAGCACTAACAATTATAGAAGACAATAACACAAAGACATCTCCTAAAAAAGAAGTTGCCTATCCTAGCACCCATAGGAAAGGCTTAACAATAGACAGACGAATAAGACCAAAACCAATATCATTAAAAGAACTTTCATCTGGAGACTAGATCTATGACCAGAATGTGTAATTATTAAATATTTCCACCGAGACACAGAATGGGAGGCAGAAAATATACCAACAGCAAACTAAACAATCATAGAATACAGGCAATTATGGAACAATTACACCAACGAAAACTAAATCACAGCTTTCCGGAAAACATTGATTCAACCCAAAATGATTTAACTTCTTCCCAGATGAACACAAAAAAATGTTAAGCCAGCATTAACAGAAACACAAAAAAATCATTTTTTTACTCCGTATAGAAGAAGTAAGAAACAAACAGCTATAATTATCATCACCCATAGCAAAACAAAAGGTGTCAATCACAAAAGACCATCTTGTGGTGATGTATCACAAACACACAATGCTCGAAACATTGACAACCCTTAAAATGCTAAACATTAGCAGTAACCCCTAACACACTATCCCTAAACAGACACGATTGGGTTCAACCTACTAACAGGCTAAGAAAAGCAAAGACACCCACATTTAACAATCAAAACGCAAATTAGAGTCATCAAAAACGAAATTTCATCGCGAAAAGGTAAAGGGGAGGGGAAGGGGAGAGGAAGGACCTTCTTGTGGAAGACGGGCTTGGTCTGACCACCATACCCGGACTGCTTCCTGTCGTAACGCCTCTTCCCCTGAGCGGCGAGGCTGTCCTTCCCCTTCTTGTACTGCGTCACCTTGTGCAGCGTGTGCTTCTTGCACGCCTTGTTCTTGCAGTAGGTCTTCTTCGTCTTCGGAACGTTCACCTGAACAACAAACACAAACACGTCAGGATTGGGAGAGATTGGGAGGAGAAATCGAGGGTTTGGGTTTACCATCGTGGAACGGGGAGAAGAGCTTCGGATTGTTACGGCGCCGGAATGTAGAAACCGTAGTCGGCTTCTGTGGTTGGAACCCTAATTGGATTTATAGGACTTCAGGAATGTGTCTTTTGTGGGATGGACGAGTTTACACCTCTGACTTTGTTAGTGGGTTTTTCGATGGGCTATGTCGGACCCATATCTTGATTCGGCTATAGGCCGATTTGGGTCATGTCTTAACGTGTTTTTAATTAGCCTGCTACTATAAATCTATCAAAAAATCATCTAAAACATATAAGTGTGCCTCTAGCACATCACAGCCGTCCATCCACATTTTACAAACTCAGCCATCCATTTTGTCAATCTAACACCTGTCCTCTTTTCTCTACCCTCACATCTGTCTTCCTGTTCCACGTTTCTATTTTATTTTGTTTTTGTATTGAGTTGATTTGTTGAGTTTTTATTCCCAAACCCTCACCTCACACCCAAATCAAATCCTACCTCCAAAACCCTAACACCCCCTTTTCGTCGTCGTCGCCGTCGTCTCCTCTTCACCAACGTCTCCTCCTTCTCATTGTCTACCTCATCGTCGTCTCCATCGAGCAAGAAATTAGGTATGCTTGTTTCCAACAATTCTAATGGAAATATGATGGGGTTGAGAGTGGTGGTCTCTTGATTTGGTGAAGGGCAAAAAATCCTTGTTGCGTAGAGTGGTGGTGGTGGTGGTGGTGGTTGCTTTGGTGTTTGGTGGGTTTGGGTTGGTTTTGTGATTGTGATGGTTTTGGGTGGTATAGTTATGCTATGAAATGACATTTGAAATGCTTGGATATTTTGGACCTAAATTTAGGTGTTCTTGAGAATTTAGGCAGTAAGGAAAACAAGATAATTTAGGTGCAATTTGTTCTTGTTGCTATGTTTTTTGGTGGTGCAATGTGTCAAGTGGATTTTTTTTAAAATTTGACAACCAAACTACAATCTAAAATTTTATGGTAATTGAGAATCACACCAAATAAGAAAATGAATCATAGATTCTACTAAATTCTGACTTTCAAAATGTGGTTATAAACAGACTTGTGTACAACATTTGTAGAATAATATAAGTTGTCGCTTGTGACTTGAGGTTGCTACTATTTTGTTTAGTTTTTTTTTGAAAAAAAAGTTGAAAATGTAGGAATGTTATGACCCCTAATTAATCTAATCAATTTCGTCTAATCTCTACTAAACATGCAACGAAACAATAAACAAAGAAGTAGAGAAAGAATAATGCAAACCACAATGAAGACAAGACAATTTTATAGAGGTTCGGTCACCCGCCTACTTCCTCTCTTCCAAGCTCCGCTCGACTCCACAAACTCCGCATACGTCTTCACTATCCAATCTCGTTCCGGGCCGAGAATAAGCCTTTAAATTTCAAGCTGGCGAACAATCCTCGCCGAGTTTCGCTCCTCCTCTCACAACCTGAGATGGACGCTTCGGGCTTTCACAAAACCCTTGCAACTTGCTTTGGGGTTTCACCGAAACCTAAGCTTCCTGACAACTAAATTGAGTGGATCAATCACTCTCTAACTTGATCACACTTTGAGCATAACTTGGAATTGATAACTAAAGTGTGGAACTGTAAGCTTATGAGTGTGGGATTTGGGTTTCTGGAGATGGGAGGATTCTCTCTAATGTAGAAGGAAAATAGAAGTTCGATAGATGTGTAAATAAGGTGTGTGAACCTCTATTTATAAACTCCTAAAAATTTATAGTCGTTGGGAAAGAATTGGTTAAGTTGTGTGTAAGATATACAAATTAGAAATCGAAGTTCAGCAATTCTGTCCCACAACGGTCGACCGAGGCTGGCTAAATGGTCGATCGTTTCCTTAACAGTAAGGAAACGTTCGAGCCACTTTAAGCTCCAGTCGAACCTATTTGGGCTATGACTTAAGTGAACGATCGACCTAATATGGGATGGTCGACCGTCTAGGGTGTTTTGGCAAGGTTAAAGATATATCGGTCGAACACATGAAGAAGGTCCGGTCGACCAAAAATAACATGCACTTTTGGTGTCAACATTCGGTCGACCGTTTCTAGGTAATCGGTTGACCGGTTGACAAATACGTTTTGGGGGTTAGGTAAAAATACAAATACAAATACAACCGTTGTATAATACGACAAGAATAACGATCATATGAAAATACATGTAATCGGTCGACCGAACAAAGGTTAAGGTTGCACTTGTCAACCGGTTGACCGGACACTCGTCGGTCGACCGTCTAGGTGCGGACAGTTTTATACAGCTTGGTTGTCCTACAAAATTGGGTTGCCTATTCAAGTCGGATTGATATGGAATTTTCTAAGTGACTTCTATAGGTTTCCCAGAGTCCATGTGAATTGTATTTTAACTCTTGTATGCTCAAATTCACATAAATTCCTAAGACTCAAATAAAGGAAAATTACATGTCTTCAAATAGCTTGATTACATGTCTTGACTTTATTCGATTCTTCCTTGAGTCTTGATCACTTGTAGATGTTAGCACAATACAATATATCTTCTATGCATTATGTGTGCTACACTATATTTGATTGTGATTAAGATTAGGTTAGTTAAATCATCAAAATATGGATTAAGGCCAAAAATCCAACAATCTCCCCCTTTTAATGATGACAACCTATATCTTAATACTTGAAATTCAAATTTGTGAACTATGCATATGTGATGCTCCCCCTATGAATGTGCATAGCTTTTGTTCAATTATTCCAAATTTTCAATGTTTCATCTCCCCTTTGACATCAATCAAATGTTAAAGAAATGTGATCATGAGATGTCTAATTTCTTCTCCTACATTTTAATGTAATGAATTTGCTCCCCCTTAATTTTGCAATTCATTACTTTCTAGATGAAGATATTCAATAAACTCCCCCTATCGATATGTATATGTCTATCAATTAGCCTTACTTTTCATCTTACTCCCCTTTAATGATATGCATTAAGCTTATCCTAATTGATCAATGAATGATATAAGAAATATGACCATTAAGCATTTATTTATAATATTGGAACCAATTCTTTAAGCTTAGGAGGATTAAAGATGTTACCTAACTTGCATTCCTCATTGTTTCGGTTCCATCCTCCTCTCGATAGTGCACCCGGCTTGGAAAATGACTTAGCAAGCTTGACCGGTCACCATCGATCTGCCATTTTCTAAGTACCTACAAGTGTAGATTTAGGTACCCAAATAACTTTGGGTCCTTGAATGTTAGCATTTGGAACCCAAAGCATCTTAGTTTTGGGAGGCCATACACTTGAGGAACTATGATTAACAAAATATTGATTTCCATTCAAAGTAGTATAAGTAACATGATTTTTAGCATGAGAGGCATTATATCATCAACCATGCTTGTTTAGTGATTTTCTTTGACTACCTATAAGCATGTCACACATTTTTGTTCTTTTAGTGAACTTTTCTAGATCTTTTCTTAATTGTACATTATATGCCTTAAGATCTAGTTGCTCAACATCAATGGGTGTTGCTTTTAGACTAGCAAGTTCTAATGCATGTTTCTCATGTCTAGCAATCATCTCATTATTATCATTCATGATAGTTTCAATTTGGCATTGGAGATCATTTATAAGTTTTCAAGCATTTTGTTCTTATCACAAATGATCTCATATTGTGCAACTAATTCATGAAATGCATTTTGAAGCTCATCATATGTGTATGAGTCATTATTAATGTAGGATCGTGTATGGTCAGATTATCTAATCACTTATAAACTAAATCCCTACTTGCTTAATCAAAGATGCAGCAAATCAAACAAAAGCAAGTAAAGAAAATATCACAAACCACAAAGGAGACGGGGGATTTTTATAGAGGTTCAACACTCATACCTGGGTCCAAGTCCTCTCTTGCAAGCTCCGCTCGAATCACCGAGCGCCGTTCATGACTTCATTATCTACTCCCCGTTCTGGGCCGAAAGAGAACGCATTTACAATCTTCAAGCTCGCGAACAACCCTCGTCGAGCTTTGCTCCTCCTCTCACAATCTGAGAGGATCACTTCGGGCTCTCACTGAAGTCTATACTCTTGTCTTGGGCTTTCACATAGGTCGTTGCTTCTTTGACAATGAATGAGTGGAACAACACTCTCTAAAATTGAGCACACTTGAGTAAAATATGATTTAAGACTAAAGTGTGGAAGGTTTTGAGCTTATGAGTGTTTGGAGCTTTCTAATGTAGGAGACAAATAGTAGTGGGAGAGGTGTTCTAAACAAGGTTGGGAACATCTATTTCTAAGCTCCTAAGGTGTTATAGTCGTTGGGGTTAAGTGTGGTGAAGAGTTGTGCAAGTAACATAAGACAGAAAACTGCAGCATAGTTTTCAGTGCAAGTTTAATCGACCGGACGGGTCCAACGATCGACCGATAGACGATTCATAACAAGGAACGGTCGAACGAGAAGGGAACGGTCGAACGAAAACAGACTATTACTAAGTTCACTTAAGTTAACGGTCGAACAAGAATGTAGAACGGTGGACCATAAATTGGCCGGGAATCTGGGGTTCAAGAGAAATACTCTAGACGGTCGATCACGGACAAAGTAACGGTCGATCAGAAATGTCCAGTAAGCTTTGTATGAACAAGAAAGTTTCAATCGGTCAATCGCAAGGCATGCAACGGTCGACCAGAGGCTAATATATTTTGGGATTTGGTTAAGTTTATACTAATATGACCGTTGGTATAATACGACAAGTCTAACGATCAAATGACACATGTAGATGGTCGACCAAGAAGGTCTAAATGGTCGACCGGTCAGGCAGTAAAATCCACTATTTGATAAAGGATCAAACGGTCGACCGAAGGCATTTCGGTCGACTGAAGTGGCACAGGAAATTTTGGTTTAGGTTTAGTGAATTCCGATCTATGTTTGGGTGACCTATTTAAGTCTAAATAATCTGAGATTTTGTGTGTGACTTCTATAAGGAACTTAATGTGTGTTTAAGTTGTTTTTAACTCTTGTATGCCCAAGTACACATAGCTCCTAAGACTCAAAATAAATTAAAATTACATGTCTTCAAATGCACTTTGATTACATGTCTTGACTTGAATCTTTTCTTTCTTGAATCTTGATCACCTGTAGATGTTAGCACAAAACAATGTATATGCTATGCAATATGTGTGCTACACTACATTGATTATAATTAAGATTAGGTTGATTAAATCATCAAAACATAGATTAAGGCCAAAAAGCCAACAATTAACACTAGAGCTTTGACTAGAATGCGATCTAGTTGAGCAAAAGTTAGATCTAGTAGAACAAGAGTTGGAAGCTAGCTTACTTTGTTCATCTTCAATGACCATGAATCATGTGTGGGCAACTTCTCTTCTACTTTGAAGAGATGATGATGATGAAGGATCATCTCAAGTTGCTTTGTGAGCTTGTTCCTGCTTTTCTCTCTTCTTGCTATTTTTGTTTTCTTTCCTTCACTCCTTTCTCTCATTTTTCTTCCCATTTTCTTCTCACATTTTCACTCTTCTCGTTCTCCTTTTCTTTTTCCTTCTTCTCATTTCTTCTTTCTCTTCTTTCTTTTATTTCTCCGTTATCTTTCTTGAGGAACTTGAAGAAGTCTTTGGCAAAGACCTCAATATCCTCATTCTCCTCTCTTCTCTTTGGTTCATCGGATTTTGCTTGCAAAGCCATGGATAGATTCTTCTTTGTTCTTTTGATGACTTATTTGGAGTTCATAAGCCATGGGGTTTCCAATCAAGTCCTTCATATGTAGTTAGGAAAGATCATGTGCTTTTTTTATTGCAACGACATTGTGTTCCCATTCGTTGTCGAGCGACTGGAGGAACTTTCTCGTTTTGTCTCCCTCACTGAAATTTCTTCCAAGAACTTTGAGAGAGTTAGTTATATCGGTGAAGTGAGTGTTCATCTTGCTTATGTTCTCACTGGGTTGCATAGTGAAATTTTCATATTTATGCATGAGGAGGCTAATACGAGTTTCTTTGGTTTTACTATCTCTCTCGTGATGCATTTGTAATCTATGCCAAATCTCATAGGCACTATCACAATCTCTAATCCTATTATATTCCCCCTTCATTTAAGCCACAATAAAGGATGTTCATGATAGTTGAATTCATTTCATATTCCTTCATTTTATCCCTAGTTAAGGTGGTTAACTCTTCTTCCAATACTTTAGCTCACTAAATATCAAGAATATTTTCATTCTATTCTTCCAATAATCATAATTTGACTCATTTAGCAAAGATGGTCTAGTTGTGCATAAACCCTCTACATGATTACATGATGATGTCATGCTAAAATACAATTAAGTATATGAAAATTATCACATATGCTCTGATACCAAATGCTGGATCGTTATGACCCTTAATTAATCAAATCAATTTTGCCTACTCTGTACTAAACATGCAACGGAAACAATAAACAAAGAAGTAGAGAAAGAATAATGCAAACCACAATGAAGACAAGATGATTTTATAGAGGTTCAGTCACCCGACTACTTCCTCTCTTACAAGCTCCGCTCGACTCCACGAACTCCGTATACGTCTTCACTATCCAATCTCGTTCTGGGCCAAGATCAAGCCTTCACACTTCAAGCTGGCGAACAATCCTCGCCGAGCTTGGCTCCTCCTCTCACAACCCGAGATGGACGCTTCGGTCTTTTACCGAAACCTTTGCAACTTGCTTCGGGATTTCATCGAAACCTAAGCTTCTTGACAACTGAATTGAGTGGCTCAAACACTCTCTACTTTGAGCACACTTTGAGTATGATGAGGAATTGATAACTAAAATGTGGAACTATACGCTTATGAGTGTGGGATTTGGGTTTCTTGAGATGGGAGGATTCTCTCTAATGTAGGAGGTAAAAGAAGTCAGAGAGTTGTATAAATAAGGTGTGTGAACCTTTATTTATAAGTTCCTAAAGACTTATAGTCGTTGGGGAAGAATTGGTTAAGTTGTGTGTGAGATACACAAATCAGAAATCGAAGCTCAACAATTCTGTCCCACAACGGTCGACCGAGATCGGCTAAACGGTCTACCGTTTCCTTAACAGTAAGGAAACGTTCGAGCCACTTTAAGCTCTGGTCGAACCTATTTGGGCTATGACTTAAGTGAACGATTGACCTAATATGGGACAGTCGACCGTTCTTGGGTGTTTTGGCAAGGTTAAAGATATATCGGTCGAACACAACAAGAAGGTCCAGTCGACCAAAAATAATAGGCACTTTTAGTATCAACATTCGGTCGACCGTTTCTAGGTAATCGATTGATCGGTGGACAAATACGTTTTGGGGGTTTGGTAAAAATACGAATACGATCGTTGTATAATACGACAATAATAACTGTCGTATGAAAATACATGTAATTAGTCGACCGGAAGGTCAAAGTCGATCGACCGAACCAAGGTTAAGGTTGCACTTGTCAACCAATCAATCAGACGATTGTGTGGGTGCAGACAATTCTATACAGCTTGGTTATCCTTCAGAATTGGGTTGCCTATTCAAGTCGGATTGATATGGATTTTTTGTGACTTCTATAGGTTCCCTAGAGTCTGTGAAGGGATTTAAACTCTTGTATGCTCAAGTTCACATAAATTCCTAAGACTCAAATAAAGGAAAATTACAAGTTTTCAAATAGCTTGATTACATGTCTTGACTTTATTCCATTCTTTATTGAGTCTTGATCACCTGTAGATGTTAGCACAATACAATATATCTTCTATACATTATGTGTGTTACACTACATTTGATTGTGATTAATATTAGGTTAGTTAAATCATCAAAACATGCATTAAGGAAAAAAGCCAACCGAAGATGCTAGTTGAACTACAAATTCATAAAAGGTTTTTTTCAACGTTTCGTTTTTATAGTGTAACAACTAGTTTAGAAACTTTTTGATTATTTATTATACTTGTGAATAGTTATCACTTGTCCAAATACAGTGTATCACGAAAAAGTCTCTTTATAAGACGGTTCATCTAAATCTTTTAAAGTGTTGGCACACATATTCACCATTATAAGATGTTTTATATATTTGGATGGAAATGTTTTGTTAAAAATTTGGTAGCTAATCCTTCTCCATGTGTTCACTTTTTTGCCTACATACATTCTATTTTTCATGCCTAATGTGCTATATTTTGTTTAATTTTGTTTTGCTACAGTATTTTGACCATTTAATTTTGTTTTGCTACAGGTGTATATGGACTACAACAAACATATAGTGTATATGGACTACAACAATTTTTTAATCGTTTTATATTGTACCGCAAGTGCACGGCGTCGGTGAAGATGTGGCAAATACGGGTCGTCCACAGGAAGGTGAGCAGCCTCTCGTTTGTACGAAATCAAGTGGCAAAAATAGGGAAGAGAGTTTGAGTATCCTAATCTATGCTACACTACACTACGAAGTAACGCATGCATAAACGAACAACAAACGATGAACTAAAACTTAACTAAGAACGAAATAAGTGCTGGAATTCAGAAATAGAAAGACCCTAAGGGGTGGAGTTAGTGCACACATGCAAAGAGGTGGGTGTTGAACACATTCTTTAAACACAAATAAAGGTAGTGTTATCATGCATAGGAAGTGTCTAAATGTTATGGCAAAACCTATCAATCCATTCACTATCCTAGTTGATTAACATTTACATACACAAGCTGGTTATTTCAGAACCTTAAACAAGCATGAGAGGTGTCTAATCATTTTGGCAAAACTCATCAAGTTATAAGTTCTATCCTAAACAAGCAAGCATACATTCATGTTTTATCAACACATTGTAAATAAAGCATTCATTCCATTCTCTAATGCATGTATGAACATCTACTCCACCCCCTAAAGGGGATGGAACTACTCACTACACATTAGACTAATTATTAAACTAAGCAAGGAAAGCATATTAACTAAGCTACTAAAACTAATGAAATGAAATTAAACAAAGTAAAACAAGCAACATGAAACAAACAACATAATAAAGAAACTTTTATTAAAATGACTCACAATTCAAGTACCATCATCCTACTTTAGTGTGTGCTTCAAGGCCTCACTTCTAGTAGGAAGAATAGCCACTCAAAATGTGAAGTGATTACAATGGAAGGTGAAGAGTTCTATTTATAGCCATAGAAAAAGGTAATCCGGGACAATCCCCCGATGTGGGACTAAAGAAATACCAGAAATAGAATAAACACCCTCTAATACATGTGCCCCCGAAGTTTGAGTGGATCCAGAGAGATCCAGACCGCGTTAGCGGTCCATAAGCTTTGGATCTGGCTGGAATTTGTTGTGGTCTTTTCTGGATTTCTTTGTCGGTCTTTGATGCATATACTTTGTTTGTTGGAGCTCCGACCTGAATAGAATTGCCAAAATACTCCCCAAGATGGTGTGGAGTTTTCTGTTTTGCTTTTTGGTCCTTCGGTCTTACGTTCAGGTCCTTCTCCCTTGCATCTTAGTCCCCAGGTCTCACAATTCAGTCATTTTTCCCTGCTTTTGGGTCCTTTTATGCTTCATCTCTTCAAACCTATTTATTTCTGAAATTCAAACATATAACTCGTCACATAGCATTGTTTAGGTGAAAGATAATGGATATAAGATACAAATATAAGCATGAAATGATGTCAATCAAATACCCCCACACCTAACTTTTGCTAGTCCCGAGCAAAACAAAGAAAGAGAAAAGCATACGAAAAACAAGAAATCCTAACTCACTTTCGTAGGAATCACGGTTGCACTTAGCACGTGCAACAAGCCGTTAAACCTCCTTGTCGCCAAGGAGGAGGAGTGTTGTCTCCTGAGGGTTTTCAGCGGATACACCCACAAAATCCGAACAAAGATGCATTAATCAATCTAGCTACACGACTCGTTGGACTTATTTTGTCGATCATGGGACGCGGTAATGCTACGGGTTGACTCTATATATGTAATCGGTCCAGACACCTAACCTAATGAATTATTCGTGAAAGTTATTTAAGGACTTAAGTGACAGCCATGGGCAACCTTAACTTCTGAATGTGATACAATGTGTAAAGTCCATTAAGGTTCTTATTTGACTCTTTTTTTCTTTTTCTTTGGAGCATTTTATTGGTTGGTGTTTGATTCTCTCAGGGTCAGGTTTCGTGCATCATTGCCTATGAGGACTTACACTATCACGTACACCTTCCCTCAAATCTCCACATAGGGCGATCCCTACCATATGTGTAACAGGAGTTTGGTCGGTGCATCCTAAGTCAAATGACTCGAGAGCACCAGGCACAAAGTCCCCTCAGACCTACTTTCCCGAGTGATAGGAGCCGTGCGAGAAGAGAGAACACCATTTATTCACTTATCTACATGGGAACCAAAACCCCTACACTTACAGTTTCACAAAAAGAGTTTAAGGGCCCTTAACTACGACAAACTTTCTTATACTAACACACGAATTATTGACTCTCTAGGTTCAGGGTGGATTTCTTTAAATGTTTGAGTACTGAAACCCTATGATTACACGCCCCCCGAGGGAAAACCGGGGTGCATCCTAACGACTCGATAAGACCTAAAGCCAGTAAACTAGAAATCCTAATGCATCATGTTCAAGACAATTTTGGGAGCTTTCTTTTTACTTTGCCTCTCAACAGTTTTGCACATGCCAAACACACGCAAAACCCACAAAAACATTTTCTTTCGCAAACACATGAAGATTTTGAAAGAAATGTGAAAATTTTAAAGCACTAGACATGCAAAAGAAGACAAGTCACCCAAGGATCATGGCAAGCAGATATATCGATATTAAATGCGGCACACTAACATGACCCTATCAATGCACACAAAAGAAAACAAAATCAAAGGAAAAATACTCGACTATGTACACACGTAAAGCACCCCCACACCTACTTCATGCATTGTCCTCAATGAATGTGAGCAAGATACTACATGGATTTATGCATGAAAAATGAAAGATCTCACCAACATAAAGCGCAAAAGGAAGTTCGTGGTTATGTTGATGGACACAAACCCGAATTCCCTCAAAACCTGTGAGATACTGAAGAAGGGAGACAAATACGTGAAGAAATGGGCCCAAGTACACAAGGGTTGGGACCCACAACAATCAATGCTCGCTCATGGAGTTTTTTATTACATTTTTTTGAATTTTTTTACAAGGTATATACATCAACAAAGATATTCTCATAATCATTTGGTCAAGGAACATCAAATGAGAACTTCGAGTTAGGATGACCAGAGACTTTCCGAGATGGGCAAACTTCACAGGTACTCTGAGGTGTCATGAGGGGTGAAAGGTCAAAGCTAAAAGTCTCGAACCCCTCATGATATTGGTTGGGTGTAGGCAATATGAAGGAGTGAAGATGTGTTGCCTCACTAGGGTTTAGTTGCTCATCGAACAAAACCCTCCTACCAATAGGTGGGTGCATCGGAAGGAGTTCCTCAAGCTCATTCGATGGATGTAGCAGACCTGCATCACTAAGAATGGGGCTTCTCCCCAAGTCATCCAACAAGGACCTCCCACCATCATTTATATCATCAAGCATAAGCTCGGTCGTAGGTGGGTCCTTGTTGGAGTCAAGATGAAGCTCAAATGACTCAATGGCCAAGGAAACAAACAACATAATAAAGAAACTTTTATTAAAATGACTCACAATTCAAGTAGCATCATCCTACTTTAGTGTGTGCTTCAAGGCTTTACTTCTAGTAGGAAGAATAGCCACTCAAAATGTGAAGTGATTACAATGGAAGGTGAAGAGTTCTATTTATAGCCATAGAAAAAGTTAATCCGGGACAATCCCCCGATGTGTGACTAAAGAAATACCAGAAATAGAATAAACACCCTCTAATACATGTGCCCCCGAAGTTTGAGCGGATCCAGAGAGATCCATACCGCGTTAGCGGTCCATAAGCTTTGGATCTGGCTGGAATTTGTTGTGGGCTTTTCTGGATTTCTTTGTCGGTCTTTGATGCATATACTTTGTTTATTGGAGCTCCGACCTGAATAGAATTGCCAAAATACTCCCCAAGATGGTGTGGAGTTTTTTGTTTTGCGTTTTGGTCCTTCGGTCTTACGTTCAGGTCCTTCTCCCTTGCATCTTAGTCCCCAGGTCTCACAATTCAGTCATTTTTCCCTGCTTTTGGGTCCTTTTATGCTTCATCTCTTCAAACCTATTTATTTCTGAAATTCAAACATATAACTCGTCACATAGCATTGTTTAGGTGAAAGATAATGGATATAAGATACAAATATAAGCATGAAATGATGTCAATCAAATACCCCCACACCTAACTTTTGCTAGTCCCGAGCAAAACAAAGAAAGAGAAAAGCATACGAAAAACAAGAAATCTTAACTCACTTTCGTAGGAATCACGGTTGCACTTAGCACGTGCAACAAGCCGTTAAACCTCCTTGTCGCCAAGGAGGAGGAGTGTTGTCTCCTGAGGGTTTTCAGCGGATACACCCACAAAATCCGAACAAACATGCATTAATCAATCTAGCTACACGACTCGTTGGACTTATTTTGTCGATCATGGGACGCGGTAATGCTACGGGTTGACTCTATATATGTAATCGGTCCAGACACCTAAACTAATGAATTATTCGTGAAAGTTATTTAAGGACTTAAGTGACAGACATGGGCAACCTTAACTTCTGAATGTGATACAATGTGTAAAGTCCATTAAGGTTCTTATTTGACTCTTTTTTTCTTTTTCTTTGGAGCATTTTATTGGTTGGTGTTTGATTCTCTCAGGGTCAGGTTTCGTGCATCATTGCCTATGAGGACTTACACTATCACGTACACCTTCCCTCAAATCTCCACATAGGGCGATCCCTACCATATGTGTAACAGGAGTTTGGTCGGTGCATCCTAAGTCAAATGACTCGAGAGCACCAGGCACAAAGTCCCCTCAGACCTACTTTCCCGAGTGATAGGAGCCGTGCGAGACGAGAGAACACCATTTATTCACTTATCTACATGGGAACCAAAACCCCTACACTTACAGTTTCACAAAAAGAGTTTAAGGGCCCTTAACTACGACAAACTTCCTTATACTAACACACGAATTATTGACTCTCTAGGTTCAGGGTGGATTTCTTTAAATGTTTGAGTACTGAAACCCTATGATTACACGCCCCCCGAGGGAAAACCGGGGTGCATCCTAACGACTCGATAAGACCTAAAGCCAGTAAACTAGAAATCCTAATGCATCATGTTCAAGACAATTTTGGGAGCTTTCTTTTTACTTTGCCTCTCAACAGTTTTGCGCATGCCAAACACACGCAAAACCCACAAAAACATTTTCTTTCGCAAACACATGAAGATTTTGAAAGAAATGTGAAAATTTTAAAGCACTAGGCAAGCAAAAGAAGACAAGTCACCCAAGGATCATGGCAAGCAGATATATCGATATTAAATGCGGCACACTAACATGACCCTATCAATGCACACAAAAGAAAACAAAATCAAAGGAAAAATACTCGACTATGTACACACGTAAAGCACCCCCACACCTACTTGATGCATTGTCCTCAATGAATGTGAGCAAGATACTACATGGATTTATGCATGAAAAATGAAAGATCTCACCAACATAAAGCGCAAAAGGAAGTTCGTGGTTATGTTGATGGACACAAACCCGAATTCCCTCAAAACCTGTGAGATACTGAAGAAGGGAGACAAATACGTGAAGAAATGGGCCCAAGTACACAAGGGTTGGGACCCACAACAATCAATGCTCGCTCATGGAGTTTTTTATTACATTTTTTTGAATTTTTTTACAAGGTATATACATCAACAAAGATATTCTCATAATCATTTGGTCAAGGAACATCAAATGAGAACTTCGAGTTAGGATGACCAGAGACTTTCCGAGATGGGCAAACTTCACAGGTACTCTGAGGTGTCATGAGGGGTGAAAGGTCAAAGCTAAAAGTCTCGAACCCCTCATGATATTGGTTGGGTGTAGGCAATATGAAGGAGTGAAGATGTGTTGCCTCACTAGGGTTTAGTTGCTCATCGAACAAAACCCTCCTACCAATAGGTGGGTGCATCGGAAGGAGTTCCTCAAGCTCATTCGATGGATGTAGCAGACCTGCATCACTAAGAATGGGGCTTCTCCCCAAGTCATCCAACAAGGACCTCCCACCATCATTTATATCATCAAGCATAAGCTCGGTCGTAGGTGGGTCCTTGTTGGAGTCAAGATGAAGCTCAAATGACTCAATGGCCAAGGAAACAAACAACATAATAAAGAAACTTTTATTAAAATGACTCACAATTCAAGTAGCATCATCCTACTTTAGTGTGTGCTTCAAGGCTTTACTTCTAGTAGGAAGAATAGCCACTCAAAATGTGAAGTGATTACAATGGAAGGTGAAGAGTTCTATTTATAGCCATAGAAAAAGTTAATCCGGGACAATCCCCCGATGTGTGACTAAAGAAATACCAGAAATAGAATAAACACCCTCTAATACATGTGCCCCCGAAGTTTGAGCGGATCCAGAGAGATCCATACCGCGTTAGCGGTCCATAAGCTTTGGATCTGGCTGGAATTTGTTGTGGGCTTTTCTGGATTTCTTTGTCGGTCTTTGATGCATATACTTTGTTTATTGGAGCTCCGACCTGAATAGAATTGCCAAAATACTCCCCAAGATGGTGTGGAGTTTTTTGTTTTGCGTTTTGGTCCTTCGGTCTTACGTTCAGGTCCTTCTCCCTTGCATCTTAGTCCCCAGGTCTCACAATTCAGTCTTTTTCCCCTGCTTTTGGGTCCTTTTATGCTTCATCTCTTCAAACCTATTTATTTCTGAAATTCAAACATAAAACTCGTCACATAGCATTGTTTAGGTGAAAGATAATGGATATAAGATACAAATATAAGCATGAAATGATGTCAATCAACAAACTTATGGGATTTATGATTAGTAATAAAATTTGGTGGAATTACATTTAAACCTTGTACCCATTTAGACTGTAGGTTTTAGAGCTATAGTTTTACCATGCAACTTTTATGTTTCTCTAGTCTTGTTTATGTTTATTGCTCTATAGTTTGTTGTGGTTGTATGGCCCATAGTTTTGGGGTAAATTGCATTTACACCCTTGCCTTAATGTATAATGTGAGAGAGGTTGGTGGAACCGGTTGTGCACCTACGTTGTGACTGTTGGCTTTTTGGCTAAATAATCGCTAATTCGTTTTGATGATTAACTAACATATCAATAAACACATGTAATCCATTAATATCATTGCACACATATATTGTATTTCTAACATTTCAGGAACCAAGTACGGAGCAAGACAAGAAATGAAGAATGAAGAGTAGATAGGTTTATATTTCTTGTACTTAGGCTATAATGTAACTTCGCACTTGAAATCTTCGATGAATTGCATTGCATAACCTATAGGGAACCTTTAGAAGTCTCACAATTTAGTC
The DNA here is from genome assembly GCA_963682175.1 of Triglochin maritima. Taxonomy (NCBI): domain Eukaryota; kingdom Viridiplantae; phylum Streptophyta; class Magnoliopsida; order Alismatales; family Juncaginaceae; genus Triglochin; species Triglochin maritima. The sequence continues at coordinate 19,866,106 of OY821771.1, read as the reverse complement.
CATATCAAATTGACTTCAATAGGACATCGACGAAACAAAGAAAATCCCTTAGAATGAGTTTTCTAGGTCAAAACGGTCTACCAGAATGACATCTGGTTCGACTGACATTCAACAGACTCTTATTCCTTTCCCAAATGGTCGACCAGACCTTCCCTCGGTTCGATGGATTCTTATTTGTGCCTACACAGGCTTAATCGGCTGACCGACTCCTTTTCCTTGGTCGACTGTGTCCTTTTGTCCTGTTGAATTAACCCAGTTTGACCGATACACATCTCACTCACCTATCATATCTTGCCACATGTCCTTGTTAGAGTAGAAATTGGTCGACTGAAAGTCCATTTTGTTTGACCGATTGGTTTTCGTATTTGTATTAAATACGACCATTATACTTTGAAAGGAATGTGTTCTAAAAGTTTTACTTTTATATGTCAATTTTTATGAATTGGATGTGTACACATTTTGTTCCTTGATTAATGTATTTGTCTTTTGGAAGTGTTAAGGAAGAGACTCTTGGTCCTTAACCGTAGAGCTCTAAAAGATAATGTCTACATAAATCAAAAGTAATTCACAGTCATGATAGTTATCATGGAACATTAATTACCGAGATAAGATTGTCACGTTGGTCGTCGATTATTGTAGCTCTACAAATATTTAACAACAGGAGTATTGATTGACATCATATCATGTATATATTTGTGTCTTATATCCTTTAATTTTAGCCTAAGCAATGCTACATAATGATTTTTATGTTTAAGTTTCAAGAATAAACATGTTTAAGAAGAAGAGACTCAAAAAGGACTTAAAAGCAAGGAAAATGACTAAGTTGCAAGACTTATGGGCTGAGATGCAAGAGAGAAGGACCCGTATGTAAATCAAAAGGGAGAATAAGCAAATCAAGAAACTCCACACCGTCATGAGGAGTATTTTGGCAATTAGATCCGGGCCTAAACTTCAATAACCGATCCGAGTGCACCCCATGTGAAGAATTTAAGAACTAAAGAAGATATCCGAAAATGGGTCGGATCCGGGAAAAAGTGACTACCAATTATCGGTCCAAGACCGCCACTTAGCGGTCCGTTTTTCTCAGAATCTGACCCAGTTTCACACGGATATGGGTTATGTGTTTATGTCTATTCTGGGAATGCTTCATTAGTCTCACGTCGGGGGATTGTCCCCGATTACCTTTTTTTATGACTATAAATAAAACTCTTCCTCCTCCATTGTAAACATCTCCTTTCTTGGTGGCATTCTCTCTTCTTGGAGTAAAGCCTTGGAGAAAAACTCAAGTGGAGAAGAATGCTACTTGTAGTGTGAGTCATGTAAATAAAATAATTTTTTAGTTTGTTTTAATGTTGTCTTCTCTTTTAATTCTTGCTTTCTTAGCTTAATATTGTTTTATCTTAGTAGAAGTAATTAGAATGTTTCCTTTTCTTAATGTAGTTTGTTGTTTAATGAGTAGTGAGTAGTTCCATCCCCATTTGGGGGTGGAGTTGATGTTTATACATGCCATGTAGAATGGAATGAATGTTATATGTTGTTTTATGTGAGAAATGCGAGTATGCTTGTTTGAATTAAAGATAATACTTAAGTTGATGGCTTCTGCCATAATCTTTAGGTACATTCCATGCTTGTTTAGGTTCTTAATAACAAACTTGTTCATGCTCATATTAAACACTTAGGTTAGTGATTTGACTGATAGGTCTTGCCATGAGGTACTTCTTATGCATAGCAACACTACCTACACTTGTGCTACCATTAGGGTGGACTTCTTTATTTATTTGAGTACTGAAACCCTATGATTACTTGCCCCCCAAGGGAAGACTGGGGTGCATCCTTATGACTCGATAAGTCCTAAACCCGGTATACTAGATATCCTAATGCATCATGTTCAAGTCAATTCTGGGAGCTTCTCTTTTCATTGCCTCAAAATGGTTTTGCACATACTAAACACACGCAAAACCGACAAAACATTTTCTTTCACAAACACATGAAGATTTTGAAAGAAATGTGAAAATTTAAAGCACTAGGCAAGCAAACGAAGACAAGTCACCTAAGGATCATGGTAGGCAGATATATCGATATTAAATGCAACACACTAACATGACCCTAACAATGCACACAAATGAAAACAAAATCAAAGAAAAAGACTCGAATATGTACACACATAAAACACATGCATTGTCCTCTATGAATGTGAGAATGATACTATATGGATTTTTGCATCAAAAAGAAAAGATCTCACCAATGTGAAGCACAAGGAAAGTTTCATGGTCATGTCGATGGACATAAACGCAAATTCCCAAAAACCTGTGAGATACTTAAGAAGGGACACAAATACGTCAAACAAATGGGGCCCAAATACTCAAGGGTTGGGGCCATAACAACCACTGCTCACTTGTGGAGTCTTTTGTGTTTTTTGTTGATGTTTTATTTTTCTATTGTTATTTTTCTCTTTTTTTATATTTTTTTAAATAAGACACATACATCAACAAAGATATTCTTATAATCATTTGGTCAAGGAACATCAAATGAGAACATCGAGTCCTGCGGACCAGACATTTGCGAAGATAGGCCCGCTTCATTGGTACTCTGAGGTGTCATGAGGGCTGAAAGGCTCGAACCCCTCATGATATTGGTTGGGTGTAGACAACATGAATGAGTGGAGTTGTGTTGCCACACTAGGGTTTAGTTGCTCATCGAAGAAAACCCTCTAACCAATAGGTGGGTGCATCAGAATGAGTTCCTCAAGCTCATTCGAGGGATGTGACACACGTGCTTCACTAAGAATGGGGCTTCTCCCCAAGTCATCCAACAAGGACCACCCTGTCTCCTTTGTATTATCAAGCATAAGCTCGATCTCAGGTGGGTCCTTGTTGGAGTCAAGATGAAGCTCAAAAGGCTCAACGGTCGTGGGACATGGGGTAGAGACACCTTCTGGTATGGGCCTATGCTGAGGTGTGTCCCCCTCACTGACAGTCTCAACTTAATCATCTAACAAACACTCCCTTTGTACATTCATATTTGATGCCAGCTCACTTTGTTGCATTGCAAAGACAGGCAATGAGTTTTCGCTGGGCACACAAACATTCTCAACAGGTTGCATTGGTGTTGGGTGTGTTTGTTGATTTTGCGGTGCTTTTTTTAATTGGCGGATGAGGTTGAGATTTAAAGGTTGGTCCAAGGGCTCCTATTACCTACTAGAGTTGAACACATGAAACTCAACACTCATGTTACTGAATGAGAGCTTCATGAGACCATTTCTACAATTAATTAAGGCATTGGAGGTTGCCAGAAATGGTCTACCCAAAATCAAAGGAATTTGAGAGTGGGTGTTCACAACAGAGTTGGTATCGAGGACGACAAAATCTACTGGAAATATAAAATCTCCAACTTTCATGAGCACATCCTCAATAATCCCATTTGGTACACGAATGAATCTATCTGCCAATTGAAGGTTGATCTTAGTTGGTTTCACTTCTCCCAAGTTCAACTGTTGATATACAGAAAATGGGAGGAGGTTGACCGCTGATCCTAAATCAAACAATACATTACTCATGCTAGTGTCCCCTATCATACACTGAATAGTAGGACAACCAGGGTCTTTGTACTTTGTGTATGTAGGATTGGACAATAGTGAGCTCACACTCGCAGCTATGAATGCTTTCTTAGGAACATTGGTCCTCCTCTTTGTTATGAAGAGATCCTTCAACACTTTGGCATATTGAGGTATTTGTTGGATGACATCCAACAAGGGGATGTTAACGTTCACTTGTCTGAAGACCTCTAATATCTTATCCATTGTGTAACTTTGCTTTTGGTTAACCTACTAAGATATGGAGCTTTTGGCAGGTAGGTTTTCTGCGGTGCCTGAGAAGGATGGGTGGGTGTATTACCCTCACCCTTACCTTCTTTCTCACCATCATTCCCAACGAGGGGCTACACAGATGGTAGTGGCGGCAAGGAAATGTGATTGTCAACCTGCTTTCCATTCCTTAAGGTTACAATGGCATTAACATGGTGAACAAGTTCCTCCACATGGTTCACTTGCCGCCCCCGAGGTACCAAACTTTGGTTTTTAATTATCTAAAGCAAGAACAACAAAAACTAAAAAGAAAATGAAGTAAAGATGGATGGGAGTCCAGTGGGTGGAGGTTTAGATATCGGGTTTAGATTAGAGAATTCTGAAACTTATAATAAATCACATCAGTTATAAAGCATTACATGATAAATGACTCAACATAAACTCAAGTAATCAAAATATACCAACACGAAATTTAAATAATAACTTTATTCTTCTTCTCATCACCCTAAATCCGTCACCCCCACCCTTTGGAGAGAGATAGAAACTCATGGATGGAGGGAAGGAGAAGGGGTCCTAGAGAAACTATAAAAGAAAACTAAAAACAAGAAATAAAAGAACAGAATTTTTTTACTAAAAGTATGGAACAAAAAATAAGACTACAAGGACCCTTCACAACATCGTTTCGGCGCTATTTATAGTCGATACAAGGGATCCCAATATATAAAAGGAAAGTACACGCGTCAATACAGCATTGGTAAAAATTTGAGCGCACGGATCAACTTTTGTGCGGCGGAATCGCCGCAATTTGTACATGAGATGCGGCGGAATCGCCACCTTTTTGGCTCAGAATCGACCCGGATTTTTCCTGTGTGTTTATGGTATGTTTTAGCTGTCATTTGCGCGTCCGGATTAATTATTGCATATCTTTGGAGATCCGAGTTAATTTCTTCATATATTTGGAGATCCAAATTGATTTTTCTCTAGAACTTCTCCAAAATAATCTTTTGGTACTCGTAATTTGCAGTCGGGTCCTCGAGTTTTGCAATTAAGTCCCTGACTACTTTTGTGCTTAAGTCCCTGACTACTTTTGTGCTTAAGTCCCTGACCTATTCGTAATTAGGTATTTGAATGCTTTTATGCTTGGATGAATTTCCATTTGAATCCTGATAATCTTGACTTGGTCTTTATGATAGAAATGAGTCTCTTGCACGCATTTATGCTCGGGATATGGGTTATTTGCATTCAGGTCCCTGTATTATGTAAATAAGACTAAACACATACCTTAGTAGCATTTATTGATGTAAAATTAATCTAAATGAAAGACATATGATGCGATGTATGCAATGCATCAAATACCCCCACACCTAGATTTTGCTAGTCCCTAGCAAAACAGAATATAAGAAAAAATGAAAACAGGGAAATCCTAACTCACTTTCGTAGGAATCACAGTTGAACTTAGCATATGCAACAAGCCTTTAAACCCCCAAGTTTCCTTAGAGGACGAGTTTTGTCTCGTGAGGGTTTTCAGTTGACACACCCACAAAGTCTTAATTCAACATTTCATTAATAGCTCTCAATATCTCCACCTCAACCTTATACATCTTAGTTATAATTCTTGCATGCTTATTATATAAGTCTAACCCATAAAAAATCTGACTTGGTCTTCATTCCTCCAATATTCACACCACTAACCCTTCTACACATATTATCACTTAAATTATTTTGCACGCCTCCTCTGGTGGTGAAGTATCATTCGGATCAACCATGGCATAGATCATTCTTTTAGCTTTGGGCCTTGAGTATCTTAAAGTTTTTTTTCTTTTTCCGTGATTTAAAACATTTGCTTTTTTGACACATTTACCCTTTTTGCATTCGTGTAGCGAGTTTGGTCGATAATCCGGAGCTGGTAGACTCAAGTTACCGGGTTTTAAGATACCCCTACGGACCAGTGACTCAAAGGCTTGGGTTTTGTAATCATTTTGCAAAATGTGCTTTCCTCACTTTATTCCTTTATTTATTTTTTTACTTTTATTTTCCTCAAGGCTTAATTGCTATTAGAAGTCTACACTTCCCGGTATATTTTCCTCAACCTCTGCTTTTTATCAACCACTTCAAAGATTTGATTCATCCAATTGAAGTGTATACGTGTCTTAAAGGGTAATGGGTTATTTCTTTGGAACTTAGATTTATGTCATAGTTTCTACAAGCAGAACTATATAATAAGGAACAAAAACTCAATGCAATTTGTACTCGGGTTTTGACAGTTCAATCTTAAGCTATGTCATGGAACATTGAATAATTTTTTTTAAATTTTTTATTTTTAAAAGAACAGAATATATATATATATATATATATATATTGATAGATATATAGACACCCCCACACCTAAATCATGCATTGTCCTCAATGAATGTGAGCAAGATACTACATGGATTTATGCATGAAAAAGGAAAGATCTCACCAACGTAAAGTACAAAGGAAAGTTCATGGCTATGTTGATGGACAAAAACCTGAATTCCCTCAAAACTTATGAAATGCTAAAGAAGTGATTCAAATACGTGAAAGAAATGGGCCCCAAATACTCAAGGGTTGGAGCCCACACAAATGATGCTCACTGAAGGAGTCTTTTATTGTATTTTTTTTGATATAATTATGTACAAACATAAGTTCCCATCTTCATTTGTCAAAGGACATCAAATGGGAACCTCAAAAGTGGGTCAATGCACTTGGAAAGGGAACATGACACCACGCGGGACCAGAATACGCATGCGTGGGCCCCCTTCACAAAGAGCACCTGATGAAATGAGAAGTTCAGGAATTGGACGTAAAGGTGTCTCATTCAAAGGATCAAACAGAAAGAGCTTGAACCTCTCGAGAGTTTGGGAAATAAGGGGCAGAAGAAGAATAGTTTCTCCTGTTGCAGTGCTGAAGTTATGATCGTCAATCCAAACTCTCCAACCAACTGGCTGGTGCGTCGGAGCGAGGTCAAGAGCCTTGTTAGGCAAGTCCGACTCACCAGGCGAACAACAAATGGGTCTCATACCCAAGGTATCCTCCAAGGAACTCCTAATACCCTCATGAGCTATGTAGTTGTTTGATGTTCCATCATTTCCAAGATGATCAGGAACAATGGTGAGAGGCAGACTCTCATCAGGTTGTTTGAAATTGAGGGTACTAGGGAGATCTTGCTCCACCAGAGGTGAGTCCTTAAGAGGCACAACATGAAGATCATGTGGCTCAAGGGCCACGAGACAAGAAGATAAGGCACAATCCTGTGCCGACTCATGATGAAATTGGTCCATCTTATTCTCAATGTGAATCAAATCCTCCACTAAGTGATCGTGAATTGAAACCCCAAGTCCCTCAGACTGACTAGGAGTTTGACTTTGAAAGATTGTGCTTTGAATTTGTGGATGTGGTGGTGGTTCGATAGCAAAAGGTGAATCCTCATGTTAACAAGAAAAGTTACTCTCCTCACGTTTACGTAATTGCTGTGACATTTGACTCAATTGCAGTACCATATTTTGTGTGGACTGTTGAGCGGTTTTCATGAACGTAAGGAAAGTTTGTTCCAAGGAATCAGGTATGCGGTCAACTATGAGGTTGAAGTCAGAGCTTGGGAAGTTTTGAGGTTGGGTGTTGGTGGGTTGAGAATAAGTCCAATGATTTGAAGTGGGGTGTTGGTAGAATTCTGGGTATTCGGGAGGAGGGTACTGGGGTGAAAATGAAGTATAAGAATTTGGATATGAATTGTCTCCCCACGAATCCATCACTCTCGGGTTGTACGCGGATGGGTAATGGTCATATTTAGCATCTTGGGAAAAGGTATACTTATACTCAGGCTCTGGGGGAACATAAGGGCATTCCCGGATAACATGACCACTCAACCCACAACAGTCGCACGGTACGGCTACTGGAGCCACCGGTACACTCATGTTGTCTGCCATACGCATGAAGGAGGCCAAAGTTTGTTGTAATGTCTCAGTTTGTTGACCAGCATATGATCCGACATAACTAGATTGTGGTCTAGCAGTCGGTGCCTCTCTCATGTTACCCCAATATGAAGATTGCTCAGTCACACAATTAGGATTGTCCCAACCATATGGGGTGTTAGTCTGAGCCACCCCAAGTTGTATGGTCCAGAATACCAGGAAGAATTGTCTTGGTCCCAACAATGATATGGATGGTCGCCCATGTAACCATCCATCTCAACCAAACACTCTCGAGTCGACCACTCTCACCACCACGAGGCTAAACTCGTAAAAAGTGCTCGACTCGACCCTAAAAATGCTACCAGAGAGTGTAAAGGGGAGGAGACTATAACATAGAAGAAGGTGAGAAGAAGATGACTCAGCGGAGAAGGGAAACTTAACTCTAAAAGATAAATGAGTGGGTTGGTCAGAAGTTTCCTAAACAAGCACGGTTCAAACAATCCTAGACCTAAGGGAGCCTAATTCTAGACGACTCCTAACTGGTTGAGTCGAATTGACTTGCTTGATTCACCTCCCTCACTAATCAAACCAACTTGGCCAGGCAATGTATAGCTAGTGGGGGCGCTTCCGACAGAGTCGGTGCCAATTAGACAACCACTTTGCTTGGAAGACTTACGTCAACACAAAAATACTTTCTAGACACCAAATCAAATTCGATCAGCTTCAAGTCATAGAAAGTCAAACCAATCTTCTCCTGAATTGAGTCGGAGTCCTTAGGGGCCAATGTCTAATTGATTTTAAATTTTAAGGCTTGGGTGACACTTTAGGATTGTGATTTGTAGGTCACGGAAGGGTGATGAAATCCCCACCGTATCTTTTCCTACGGAGTTGCCCTTAAGATAGTTTAACTTAAAACTAGCAAAGATAGTCAAACATTGGTCTTTTTAGTGGGGGGCAATTGCAAGGTTGTATGCAAACTAGATTATATGCTTAAATGCAATCGATAAAAAAACCACGCACGTACCTTGCCTCCAGCACTCTTCAACAAGAAATAATTTGCAAGAATTTAGCAAGAATAATGCAAACAAAACACTATATGATGCATGCACTAAGTCCTTCTAATTTTGCCAATTTTTAGGTCAGAGTTGAATTATTGCCAATTATGGAATTTTGCCCTAACACGTGCAGTTCTACGAAAAGGAACTTTTCGAAGATTAAAATTTTACGAGAAAGGCAAGAAAAGTTACATCCTCAATGCTCAGACGGGTTCGCCGCCCGCTCTCGAAACTTCCCAGATGCTCTACGCGTCCACCCCGAGATGTAGACGACCCCAGAAAAAATTGAAGCCCAGATGCTTCAGATGTGCGGCGGATCCGCCGCAGGTTGTACTTGAGATGCGGTGATTTCGCCACCCTTATAGCTCTGAATGTGCCCGGATTTCGCCGCGCACTCTGTTGTCTCCTGAAACGAAAATCCAAATAGTTAGATCGCGCACACGATAAACAGAAAAAAATCGAAATCACTAAAATAAACAAAAATCTTCGTCGCCTCCTTGGCAACGACGCCCAAAACTTGATGTGAATTAAATTTATACCGCAAGTGCACGGGGTCAATGAAGACGTGACAAGTACGGGTCGAACACAAGGAGGGAGAGATATTGTTATTTTTGTGATTTTCGATTTAGGAAAGAAAGAGAGAGAAATAAGTTTGGTTTGAGATTTTTGGTTTATAATTATCTAAAGCAAGAACAACAAAAACTAAAAAGAAAATGAAGTAAAGATGGATGGGAGTCCAGTGGGTGGAGGTTTAGATATCGGGTTTAGATTAGAGAATTCTGAAACTTATAATAAATCACATCAGTTATAAAGCATTACATGATAAATGACTCAACATAAACTCAAGTAATCAAAATATACCAACACGAAATTTAAATAATAACTTTATTCTTCTTCTCATCACCCTAAATCCGTCACCCCCACCCTTTGGAGAGAGATAGAAACTCATGGATGGAGGGAAGGAGAAGGGGTCCTAGAGAAACTATAAAAGAAAACTAAAAACAAGAAATAAAAGAACAGAATTTTTTTACTAAAAGTATGGAACAAAAAATAAGACTACAAGGACCCTTCACAACATCGTTTCGGGGCTATTTATAGTCGATACAAGGGATCCCAATATATAAAAGGAAAGTACACGCGTCAATACAGCATTGGTAAAAATTTGAGCGCACGGATCAACTTTTGTGCCGCGGAATCGCCGCAATTTGTACATGAGGTGCGGCTGAATCGACCCGGATTTTTCTTGTGTGTTTATGGTATGTTTTAGCTGTCATTTGCGCGTCCAGATTAATTATTGCATATCATTGGAGATCCGAGTTAATTTCTTCATATATTTGGAGATGCAAATTGATTTTTTCTCTAGAACTTCTCCAAAATAATCTTTTGGTACTCGTAATTTGCAGTCGGGTCCTCGGCTTTTGCAATTAAGTCCCTGACTACTTTTGTGCTTAAGTCCCTGACCTTTTTGTAATTAGGTATTTGAATGCTTTTATGCTTGGATGAATTTCCATTTGAATCCCGATAATCTTGACTTAGTCTTTATGATAGAAATGAGTCTCTTGCACGCATTTATGCTCGGGATATGGGTAATTTCCATTTAGGTCCCTGTATTATGTAAATAAGACTAAACACGTACCTTAGTAGCATTTATTGATGTAAAATTAATCTAAATGAAAGACATATGACGCGATGTATGCAATGCATCAAATACCCCCACACCTAGATTTTGCTAGTCCCTAGCAAAACAGAATATAAGAAAAAATGAAAACCGGGAAATCCTAACTCACTTTCGTAGGAATCACGGTTGCACTTAGCATGTGCAGCAAGCCTTTAAACCCCCAAGTTTCCTTAGAGGATGAGTTTTGTCTCGTGAGGGTTTTCAGTTGACACACCCACAAAGTCTTAATTCAACATTTCATTAATAGCTCTCAATATCTCCACCTCAACCTTATACATCTTACTTATAATTCTTGCATGCTTATTATATAAGTCTGACCCATAAAAAATCTGACTTGGTCTTCATTCCACCAATATTCACACCACTAACCCTTCTACACATGTTATCACTTAAATTTTTTTGCACGCCTCCTCTGGTGGTGAAGTATCATTCGGATCAACCATGGCATAGATCATTCTTTTAGCTTTGGGCCTTGAGTATCTTAAAGTTTTTTTTCTTTTTCCGTGATTCAACACATTTGTTTTTTCTGACACTTTTACCCTTTTTGCATTCGTGTAGCGAGTTTGGTCGATAATCCCGAGCTGGTAGACTCAAGTTACCGGGTTTTAAGATACCCCTACGGACCAGTGACTCAAAGGCTTGGGTTTTGTAATCATTTTGCAAAATGTGCTTTCCTCACTTTATTCCTTTATTTATTTTTTTACTTTTATTTTCTTCAAGGCTTAATTGCTATTAGAAGTCCACACTTCCCAGTATATTTTCCTCAACCTCTGCTTTTTATCAATCACTTCAAAGATTTGATTCATCCAATTTAAGTGTATACATGTCTTAAAGGGTAATGGGTTATTTCTTTGGAACTTAGATTTATGTCATAGTTTCTACTTGATTTTAAAATTAGGCTCTTGATTAGTGTGATTTTTAGGACCAAGGAAAGGGTGATGAAATCCCCCACCTTATCTTATATAGGACAACCCCTCCTTAGTAGCGTTTTGGAGTCTTAATCTAGAAAGAAACTCTCCAAACAAACGCTCAACTCACACTTGTTACAATGCAATTCTTATTAACTAATGCATGATCATACGAAATGCATGAATGAGAATAGGAAATGCCTATCTAACACCAGCGCTCAACAACTGAATGTAAAGCAAAAATAAAAGACAAACTACGTGCCTAAGTCAAGTATATGATGCATGACCTAAACAAGCAAGAATGCCAAGTCCTTTGCTTTGGGTTTTAGTGGCCAAGTTGATTAAAAGGGGATTGCTTATTGATCAAAACATGCCAAATTGATCCCCAGACCACTATATCAGATGTGAAAACAAGCCATAGAAAGAAGGAAGAAATTGGAGCTCACCAGACCGTTGATTGGCGGTCCAAGTAGCTCTGCTCTCCTCCAAACTTCTCCTAGTGACTTCCCTTGAGCCTTACAATCTCCTGAAACAAATAAAACTACAAAACCAAAATTAAATCCACTCGAATCGTCCAAACCAGAGTCTGGACTGAGCACCTCCCCGACAACGGTTCCAAAAACTTGTTTAAATCGTTTAAAATACCGCAAGTGCACGACATCGGTGAAGACACAACAAGTACGGGTCGTGTCCCTGAGGAGGTGAGTAGCTTCTGGTTGGTACGAAATTAAGTGGCGAATAAAGGGAAAAGAGATTTGAGTATGCTAATCTAAGCTACACTAAACTAGTAAGAAGAAATGCGAAAGAAAACAACTAATGAGTGATTCAAACTAAACTAAGAGAACTTAATGCAAAGCTGCAAATCAGGAAGAGAGACCCCTAAGGGGTGGAGTGAGTGCACACTTGTAATAAGATGGTGAAGAATGCATTCAATAGGAACAAATGTAGGTAGTATTTTCATGTAATAGGAAGCGTCTAATGGTTATGCCAAAACCTATCAATCCAATCACTAACCTAATTGATTAACATTTACATACATAATGTGGTTATTTTAGAACCAAAACAAGCATGGGAGGTGTCTAATAGTTGTGGCAAGACCCATCAAGCGAAGTGTTCTACTCTAAACAAGCAAGCATACATTCACATTTATCAACACATTTCAAAATAAAGCATTCATTTCCATTCTTTAATGCATGTATGAACATCATCTCCACACCAAAGGGAGATGAAACTACTCACTACTCATTAAAAGAAGACAAAACGAAATTAAGGTAATTAAGATAGGAAATGGAGACATACTAAGTACTTCAACTAAGATTAAAACAAACAAAACAAGCTAAACAAGCAAGTATTAAAACAAAGACAACATTAAAACAAACTATGAAGAATTATTTTATTAACATGACACACATTACAACTAGCATTCTTCTCCACCTTGAGTTTTGGTCCAAAGCTTACTCCAAGTAGAGAGAATGCCACCAAGAAATGGGTAAACACAAAGGATGGTGAAGAAATCTATTTATAGGCATGGAGAAAGTTAATTTGGGACAATCCCCTAGTATGGGATTAAAAGCATACAAAATATGGACTAAATACAACCTAATCTAACACCCGACCAAGGCATTTGCGTTTTGAAGCAATCTTGACCACTGATTGGTTGTCTGGGACCGCTAATTAGCGGTATGGATTTGTCTGATCGGGTCTGGATTTGTTTGGCTTGGTGTTTAATGAACCCGATTTGGTTGTTGATGGTTGGTCCCAGATTTAATTGCCAAAATACTTCTCATTGTGTGGAGCTTCTCGATTTTCTTATTGATCCTTTTGGTTTTACATCTGGATCCTTCTCTCTTTCATCTCAGTCTATAAGTCTTGCAACTTAGTCATTTTCCTTGCTTTTGAGTCCTTTTTGAATCTTTTCTTCTCAAACCTATTTATTCCTGAAACTTAAACATAAACTCGTTACATAGCATTGCCTAGGCTAAAAATAAAGGATATAAGACACAAATATATGCATGATATGATGTCAATCAGTGGTCCAAGCTAAGCGAGGGTGTTCACAAAGCTTGTGGTGTAAAGGCGTGATCTTGACCCACAATGGAGATGAGTTTAGTGGAGGACGCGAAGTTGCTCGAGGAAGAGAAATTCGTAAGAGAGGATTAGGATCCGGTGGTTGGATCCAAACCTCTATACATCCGGTGTTTGTGGTTTGCATATCTCTCATTCAATTTTATTGTTCTAGCTTTGAATTTGAAATACTTGTTTAAAGAATTCAATAAGTCTATTCACCCCCCTTTAGACTAATATTAGGGCACATTAGATCCTACATTTGGTATCGGAGCCTTGTTAATTGCATATAAACAAATTCACATTTGTAGCAATGGCCCAACAACGCGAGAGATTCCACACCAGTAGACCTCCTTTGTTTGATGGAACAAACTATGCATATTGGAAGAAATGCATGATAATTTTCATACAATCATATGATGTCAAATTATGGGTGTTCTTTCAAATATCATACACTCTAAACAAAGAATTCGAACTCTTGATCGATGATGAATTGGGCATGGTACAAATCAATGTTAAACTCATGGATATACTTATGTGTGGTTTAACCAAAGAAGAATATGGTAGAATCTATGCATGTGATTCCACATTTGAAGCATGACATATGTTAGAGAGTCATTTTGAAGGTCGATTATCCATTAAGGAAACCAGGATAGACTCATTCATGCAAAAGTATCAAATGTTTGCAATGAAACCAAATGAATCCATAAGCGAGATGCACACTCGCTTTACTCATATCACTAACTCCTTGAAGAACCTTGGTAAGGTTTAGGTTGAAAGTGACAGGGTACACAAGTTTCTTCGGCCTCTAACCTTGGAATGGGAGAAAAAGACTACGGAAATTGAAGAAGCCAAAGATCTCTCAAAGTTGAAGATGAAGGATCTCACAGGAAGCCTCATGGCTTATGAGATTCAAATGGAAGAAAGAAGAGAGAAGGAGAAGGAACATGAAGGTTCAAGACGGAAAGAAAAGACAATTGCTCTAAAAGCAACCTCAGATTTGGAAGCAATCGAAGATGAGGACACCAATGAAGATGTCGCTTTCCTAACCCACAACTTCAAGAAGTTCCTCTCCAAAAGAAAATTTTGCAAAAAGGAAAAGGAGAATCATCTTGGACGTTCACTTGCTACGAATGCAACAAAACCGGTCATATGAAGAAGGATTGCCCCTTGCATAGGCCGAGAGATCATGAACGAAGAGAGGAAAAGAGATATCCTCCTAGAAGAGAAAGGGATGAAAGACCAAGTAGAGATAGAGAAGAAAGATTCTCATGAAGACACAAAGAGGAGATGACTAGAAGACGAGATCCTGATGATAACAAGAGAAGGGATCATCGCGAGAAAGATGGGAAGAAGGCCTTTAAGGCCACTTGGGATGACTCAAGCTCATCAAAGGATTCCGACTCCGAGTACTCTCAAGACGAGGAAGCACACATGTGTTTCATGGACACTAATGAAGATTCCGACTCAAGCCTACCTACATCAGCAAAGATGAGTGACCAACCTCAAGTGGTGGAAATTGACGACGATGAGGTATCTCTTCATGAAACACCTTCTTATGATGATTTGTTAGATGCTTTTCATGAACTTGCTGAGCGTTATGAAATGATTTGTCATAAGAAAAAACTAGGAAGAAAAGTGCATCTAGAGTTATCTATAAAATATGATATTTTAGCTAAGGAAAATGAAATGCTAAATTATGAATTAAAAACCTTGAGATCCACAAAAGAGAGTCATACCAATGAAGATCTTATTGCCAAGAATGAACAACTCACAAAAGATCTAGAGAAATTCACCCTAGGAAGAAAAATGCTTGACATGCTTCTTGGCACCCAAACTCAATCCCTAACAAAACATGGCTTAGGATACAAGGAAGGTAAACAAAAGAAACCCACCTCATACTTTGTTAGAATGAACAACTCTTTTGTTAAGAAAGTAAATTATTCAAATGTTTTAGTACCTAAGACCACCCAAGTTTGGGTACCAAAAGCTAAGCCTCAAGGACCCAAACAAATTTGGGTACCAAAGTCTTCACTTGTTTCCTTGTTTGTAGGTGGAAGCAAGGAGAAATGGGAAGTGGATTCTCGATAGCAGGTGCTCGAGGCACATGACGGGAGACTCCCATGTTCTATCAAGCGTAAAACCTAAGAATGGAGGAACCGTCACATTTAGAGACAACACTAAAGGCCACATTGTCAGAATTGGTAATGTTGTCAACACTTCTACACCAACTATCAAAAAAGTTTTATCAGTAGATGGTTTTAGCTTACTAAGTGTTAGTCAATTAACCGATACGAATTTCCTAATTTTGTTTGATAAACCTACATGCCATATCATATCTAAAAATGACATGAAAACCTTCTTTAAAGGTTATAGATCAAATAATATTTACATTATGCATGTTGACAACCATAGCAATTTGAATGTTGAAACTTGTCTTGTTGCCTCACATGACGAAGCTTGGTTATGGCATAACCGTTTGGGACATATTAGTATGTCGCAATTGCAAAAATTATCCAAACTTGAATTGATTAGAGGATTACCAAAAATTAATTTTTAAAAGGACAAGCTTTGTGATGCATGCCAATTTAGAAAACAATTTAAATCGTCTTTCAAATCCTTAAATGAGGTGTCAACTTCAAAACCTCTTGAGCTTTTGCATTTGGATATTTTTGGACCCTCACGAACCATAAGTCTAGGAGGGAAAAGATATGCTTTTGTTATTGTTGATGATTTCTCAAGATTCACTTGGGTTTTGTTCTTAGCAAACAAACATGATGCTTTTGAAATATTTAAAAGTTTTTGCAAACGTGTTCAAAGGGAAAAAGATTCTAACATAATCGCTATTCGTAGTGATCATGGGGGAGAATTTGAAAATGATTCATTTCAAAAAAATTGTGAAAAATATGGAATTAAGCATTACTTCTCTTTTCCTCGCACTCCTCAACAAAATGGGGTAGTTGAGAGAAAAAAATGAACTCTTCAAGAAATGGCAAGAACCATGCTTGTGGAAAAAGGGTTTCCAAAATATTTTTGGTGCGAAGCTGTTAATACCTCTTGCTATGTTTTAAATCGTGTTCTCATTCGACCCATTTTGAAGAAAACTCCTTTTGAGCTTTGGCATAACCATATTCCTAAAATCTCTTACTTCAAAGCTTTTGGTTCAAAATCTTTTGTCCTCAATACTAAAGATAATTTGGATAAATTTGATGTGAAATCCGATGAGGCCATCTTTTTAGGGTATTCCGATAAGAGTAAAGCATATAGAGTGTACAATAAACGAACTAGTTGTGTTGAGGAATCTCTACACGACAACTTTGACGAGTTGGCTTGTGTGGATAACTCATCTCTTGATGATGATTGCATGGATATCATTAGACATGTATCATCACAAGATGCCACACTTGAGTCTCATCAAGAACCTTCAAGTTCTCCAGCAGAGGAAAAAGAGGAACTTCCCACAAATTGAACCTATAGAAAGGACCACCCGAAGGACTTCGTGATAGGAGATGGTTCTCAAGGTGTGACAACATGCTGTAGAGCTCATGTAGTTTGTGACTCTTATGCATTTATCTCTACATTAGAACCCAAGAAAGTTGAACAAACATGTAATGATGAGTTTTGGCTAATAGGTATGCATGAAGAGCTAAATCAATTTGTTTGAAAATGATGTTTGGGAACTTGTCGAAAAACCAACTAACAAATCGGTTATTGGAACTAAGTGGATATTTCGAAACAAACTTGATTAAGACGGGAATGTAGTTAGAAACAAAACTAGACTCGTTGCTCAAGGCTACCACCAAGAGGAAAGGATAGACTTTGATGAAACTTATGCTCCCGTTGCTCGTATGGAAGTCATTCGCATATTATTAGCATATGCATCGTTTATGGATATCAAACTTTTTCAAATGGATGTCAAAAGTGCTTTTCTAAATGGATTTATTAATGAAGAAGTTTATGTTGCTCTACCCCCTGGCTTTGTAAATTAAACTTACCCAAACAATGTTCTTAAGCTTAAGAAGGCTCTTTATGGCCTCAAACAAGCTCCTAGAGCTTGGTATGAGAGGTTGAAAAACTTCTTAATCAACAAAGGTTTCTTTGTGGGTAAAGTGGATACCAATTTTTTTCTGAAATCTTATAATCATGATCTATTAGTGGTACAAATATATGTGGGTGATATTATATTTGGTGCAAGTAACCCACGTCTTTACGAAGAATTTTCTAAGTCTATGCAAGGCGAGTTCGAGATGAGCTTAATTGGTGAACTAGACTTCTTTCTCGGGCTTCAAATCAAGAAAACTCTTGATGGAAACTTCATACACCAAGCAAAGTACACAAAGTAACTTCTAAAATGCTTTGGTCTTGAAGATAGCAAGCCATATAAGACTCCCATGAGCACTAGCACTAAATTGGACAAAGATAAAATGACAAGGATGTGGATACCAAGAAATATCAAGGTATGATCGGATCATTGCTCTACCTTACTGCTAGTCGCTCCTATATCATGTTTGTCGTGTGTTTATGTGCACATTTTCAAGCATGTCTAAAACAATCACACTTAAATGCTTTGAAATGAATTTTTCTATATCTCAAAGGATCTCAAGATTTTGGTTTGTTTTACCCCAAGACTAGGGTTTTTGATCTTGTTGCTTATAGCGACGCCGACTATGCCGGTTGCATTCTAGATTGTAAAAGCACTAGCGCCACTTGCCAATTTTTTTGGGAAAATCTCTTGTCTTTTGGTTTAGTAAGAAACAAAATAGTGTTGCATTGTCTACAACCGAGGCCGAATATATCACCGCCGGTTGTGCATGTGCACAAGTCCTATGGATGAGGCAACCCCCAAGGACTTTCAACTTGAGTTTCAAACTACTCCTATATATTGTGATAATACTAGTGCAATTAACCTTTTGAAAAATCCTATTTTACATTCAAGAACTAAGCACATAGAAGTAAGACATCATTTTCTTAGAGATCATGCAACTAAGGAAGACATAAAACTTGTTTTCGTCCCTACCAATGATCAATTAACGGATATTTTCACAAAACCTATAAATGTTGATCAATTCCATCACATAAGACTAAATCTAGGCATGTACAACTTAAATGATTTATAGCTTCGTAACATCATGCCATAATTTTGAATATTGCATCTTGTTTGAGTTTTTCGTTGAGTACTATGGAGTTTTGATGTATTTTGGGATGTTTTTTCTTTCTCAGACACTTTTTGGTCGACCGGAATTGGTGTTCTGTTCGACTGGGTTGCTGAGTTGTGTGGTTTTGATCCTTCTGGTTATCTTCGGTCGATCGGAATATGTGTTTTGTTCGACCGATTGCTCCCTGCTAGATTTTATCCTTAAGTTCACTTAAGTGATTGGTCGAACCATGTTTGGTTCGGTCGATCGGCATTGTTATTTTCTTCACACTTTGTTCGACCGAATGTTCATCCAGTCTTACACTCTCTTTACTTTTTGGTCCTTTGGTCGACCGATGCTACTTTCTTGTCCGACTGAAGTTTGCCAGGAATTTTGTGTTTTGCTCTTCCTTACCCGTTCAGTCGACCAGTCTCCTTTCTTGTTCTACCAAACATTTCCAGGCAGTGTAAGCTTATTGTGTTCGGTCGACCGATCTGCCTTCTTGTTCGACCGAATGTTTCTAGGTGGTTTGTGAAGGGAATGTGTTCTAAAAGTTTTACTTTTAAATGTCAATTATTATGAATTGAATGAGAAATCGTTTTGTTCCTTGTTTATATTATTCGTCTTTTAGAAGTGTTAAGGAAGAGGCTCTTGGTCCTTAACCGTAGAGCTCTAAAAGATATTGGTTTACGTAAAACAAAAGATATTCGCAATCATGGTAATTAACATGGGACATTAATTACCGAGTTAAGATTATTGTGTTGGTCATAGATCATTGTAGCTCTACAAATGAGTGACAACACGGGTACACAAAAGAGGAAGATATTACTTTTGTATACTGAATAGACCTAATAAGTAAAATATTATAGAAATGTGTTTTTGTGTCATTAATATTTTACTGTGTCCTTGGTTCTTTGGTATGAGACTTATATATGATCACTTAAGAAATGCTAAATTAGACTAGTGTCTTAAACTATCGATGAGTGTAGTGTAAAGGCATTAGTTGGTTAAGTGTGACTTTCCTTGGAGAAGATAGTTAGTCAAAATATTGTCATTGGCCCTCTTAATTGAGTGATGATATTAGTGGGCCCCTTGAAAAAGCAAAGTTATAATGTGCACAATGTGATTTGAGTTAAGTCACATATTTATAACTAGCTTAAAGAGATCAAGAAATGAATACTAATACAAAGATGACACAATACTACTTTGTGTGTATTCTTAATATCATGAGGAAAGGGACGGACACAAGTGGTGTACTCCATCACTAAATGGATCGGGTTTTGGTTCGAGTGGAATTAAGACATCTAACTAATTGGGAGCTATAATGTGTAGCTAGACACCGCTTATAGCTTGTGGTACTAAGCTCTTAATATCACTGTCAACTTAGTTTAGATCCTCCCATAGGTCACACCACAAAACTGGGAAACAAGAAATGAGGATTTTGAGTTCATAAGATGTGTCGGGTTTCATGTAGAAAATATGACACATGGGGTGAACAAGCAAAATCAAAATTATGTTGTGATTAATAACATAATTAGAATCTAAATTAAATTCATATGTGATGTAAATATTATGGGGTGTAATGATTGATCATTACATAAGATAATATGTTACATAAGTTGTGAATTTACTACTAATCCCGAAATGTCAAATTTTGTAGGGGTTAAACCGAAATTTGACAAGTCTGCAGTACTGTGCACAAATGGTCGACCGGTTAACAGTAAACGGTCGACCGATCGGTGCACGGTCGACCGGACACGTCTCGACCGATAACAGGGAATTTTCGTCTGTTCGGAACGGTCAACCGAATCTATCAGTCAGTCGACCGAACATTGTGATGACATATTTTATTGTTGCGAACGGTCGACCGAAACTTGGTTCGAACGGTCGACCGAACCTCCAAACGGTCGACCGGTCCAGACGGCTTTATGCAGAATTAATTTAAGAATTAATTAGATCATGCATGGAATTAGTACATAATTGATTTAATTCGTGGCTAAGATTATTTGTTATCAAATAATGGATGGTTAGATGGAAGTTTGCATGAAATCATGGGCAAGAGGTTGCACATGAATATCTAATTTGGAGAGAACTTACAAATACAAGTTTATCTCATTACCTCAAATTTAATTCATTATTTTCTCATGCAAAAATCTCTCTCCATAATTCTCCACGAAATTTCCTTAATTCTTAAGATTAATTTTAGTTTTCAGAGATCATCTTCTCAAGTGAACTAAAGAGGGGTTAGTAATTAGATTCTAAACCCTATTGGAGATTGAGAGGCTAGCTCTTCTCTCTCCAATCTTGTTTAGAGTTTGGTGAAATCTCGGAGGCATCCGGCGCAGCAACAAGTATCCTCAACGTCTCCGAATCTTCAAGAAGTTTTAGAGAACTTCTAGGTATGAATTTCGGAGTCCCATGTTTGTTTTAATAAAAGTTTTTAAAACTAGTTGTTGAAACAAACCGATGCATGCATGAAACAAATCATAGAAAATTGTAATTGATCCTTATTATGCATAAAAATTTCGAAAATATATATGCACAATTAAATATGAAATCCTACAGTGGTATCAGAGCTTAGGGTTCAATTTTCTAATGATTTGAAACTATAAATAGATTTAGTTTACCATCTAGGGTTCAAACAATTCGATTTTCCTGTTTTTCGGTCTTTAAGTGTTTTGTTGGAATAATTCTTTGTAATAATTCGTTTTGAATGTTTTAAGTGGTTTAAAACATGTTATGTAATTATTAAAATTATGATTTAGACATTAGTCTAACTTACAATAATTTCGTTTTATAAAGAAATGATTATTTTGTAAGAGAATCAACGAATCCGAAAAACTACGGTTCATCTTTCCATTGGAAATTGGATGGACAGCGGTTCAAAATTATTTTTTGAACTATGACTGGATGAAAAACGTTTTTAATGGATTTCAAAATGTTTTTCAAAGAATTGTTTGGGATTCTAGATGATTGATAAACCAGATTGTATAGTTTATAGCGATATTGCGTGCGTTGATGCTCGAGTTGCCTTTGTAGGAATTTGAGTTTATATGTTCCAAATCAGCAACTATGAATGTATGTAATTATTATTATACAGGGGCTTATTTATATGTAAAAGCCAAAATTCTCTCTTTCTATATTCTAGATAATTGCATTGCATTTGAGAGGTTTTACATAGGACTTGCACTAGTCGGTTTTTATCGAATGTGAGGAGCATGTTTATTTTCTATAAAATCTACATATCTGGTGCAAGAGGAAGTCGCCGCTGTAGCGCATCGATCGAGGATCGAGGATCAGGGATCGAGGATCAAAGGGAACATATAAACTCACACGATGTGGATCGTGTGAATGGTTTAATTTCTGTTTTTATCTTCCTATGCATGTGATGAATGTGTTGAATGTTAGGATGTGTATGAATGATAACCTAAAATTCTGAATCACATGTTAATATATGAAATTGTCCAACAAAATTAAGAGTAATTTTCCTTCTTATTTCATCCACTAGCAGCCATCGATCGAGGGATACTCTGCTCGCCCTTAGCGGGAGATAGCTCCCTCCATCTTTAGGAATAGTGGGAGATATAATGGTTGTCTATTGTTGTGCCACGATTAAATATATGAGGTGTGTTTCACCCTAGTGAACCCCAAGTATGTTTAGTTGTGAATACAATGGATAAACGTATCTCGTATCAAATGAAAATAAGTTTTCTTAACATTACCTAGAGCCCTCACTCGGTTTGGGAAAAAGTTTTTCTTACGAGGATAGGTCGCATTCCCTCATAATTAAAACGACAAGAATCACTAGAGTTTGAAGATGCAAATGTTGCTAAAATTCAAAAAGGTTGTGATTAGAAAATGTTTTTCTTACCTTGATATTGTAATGTATTCGATAGCCCTTAGCTAGTCTATATTACAATTAAGGGGATCTTGAATTGTTGCATGTATGGGCAAAATTTTTATTTGCAGTATTTACATTTGTATGTATGTATAAACATAAAATTGGCATTAAAATCCTGTATGATTTATTTTGTAGAAAAATGTCGAACATCCAACCTATCGTACGATCCATGATAGAAAAACACCCTTTAGCAAATGATGGCTCAAACTTCATTAGTTGGCAACTCAAACTCAACATCGTGTTAAAGTTTGAGAAACTGTCTCACATTTTAGAAGGTCCAATCCCAAAATGGAATAAGAGATTAACCGATGAAGAGAAAGAGGCTAAAGCCAAGTGGGAAGACCAAGAGAACCAAGTTCACGGTCTTATGCTAGCATCCATGGGTGACTCGCTTCAAGAGAAATACTTGGATTCAAAACCCAAGAAGACCATGGAGGTTTTATCTAAGATGTTCATGGATAGTGCCCGAAAGGAGCGCTATAAGACCACCATCGCACTCAAAAGGTGCCATATGGCGGAGGGAACATCAGTATCTATGCATTTTGTCACGATGCAAGGATACCTTGAGAAGTTGGCAAAGCTCTCTTCACCAATGCCCGAGGACATTGCTGAAGATATGATTCTTGGCTCTCTAGCCCCGTCCTTTAAGGACTTTGTGATGCACTATCACGTGCGTGAAAAAGGGGTGAGTCTTGAGGAGCTGCACAACGCTCTCAAAACTGCTGAAGTTGACATGGGCAAGGATAGGGACAAGCATGTCCTTGCCGTCCATGGGAGGAGCGTTATTATTGATGTTCTTCGGTGGTATTAAAGTCCGATGGAACGTTATATCCAATGGTGTTACGTACAATGCACCGACGGATAAGGCACCGACCGATATAAATCCGTCGGTGATTCCCATATTTCTAGTAGTGGATATTTAGTTTCTAGTATCATTTGAATTGATTATTCATTGTAAGTAGCGTGTATTTGGCAAAAATATTATGGATTTTTGTTGGATCACTTATACTAATTTGTTTATAATATCATTTTAATTAACTATTCATTGTAAGTAACATAGATATGCAACAGTCATGTGATTTTTTGGGCCGATCACTTATGCTGATTGGGTTGTAATATCATTTGAAGTCATTATTCATTGTAAATAGCATGGATTTGACGACGTTGTTGTGATTCTTTATGCATGTCACTTATGTTAATTGAGTTCTAGTATAATTTAACTGATTATTCATTGTAAGTGTTGATCATAGGTTTGATCTATTCAAATTATGGTTAAACGTGGACAAGGGTGATTATGTGTCAATTAGTGATTGGTTTAGGGGAGAGAAAAGCAAGTGATCATGGGTTAGTTGATTACCCCTGAAGTGGGTTTAAGGAGACCATATAAATAGGTCTTCTCTCCCTCCTTGTTTTAAGAAGGCAAAAATATTCTCTCTCCCTAACCTCTAGTTAATTAAGATTTTGGAGATTAAATTCTCAGGTTATTTTAGAGGGTTTATTAGCTAGATTCTAACCTTGATTTAGAGATTGATTGGCTAGCTCCTTTATCTCTAATCTTGTTTAGAGTTTGGGGAACACTTGGAGGCAAATTGGCGGACGATTCAATGGGCAACGCAACTCCAGATCTTCATATACGTTTTATGAGAACCTTTGGGTATGATCTACTTCTATTTATTTTAATATATATGTGGATTACATGATATTAGAATAAATATAAAATAATGTACATGAAATCGTCGAAAATATGGAAATCGATCCTGTATGCATGTGTAAAAATCCTAAAATATATACGTACATAGGGGCATGAAATCTAACAGTGGTATCAGTGCTTTTAGTCCATATTTTCAATGATTAGACTATGTAATTAATTTTAGTTTACCATCTCCAATCGAAATAATTCGTGTTTGATGTCTTTTTCAAGTTTTTTGATAGTTTTGTTGATATAATTCTAATCAATTCTTTCGATAGCTTTAAATGTTTTAAAACATGTCATATGAATGTTAGAATTAAGATTTAGGCTTATGTCTAATTTTGTAAAATTTTCGTTTATATTAAATGATTATTTTACAAGGAATCGACGAAACGAAAGAGACAAATAAGTTTATTTTTCTTTAAAGTTTTTCTTTTGGGAATTTAAATAAACTTCAGTTCAAATGATTTATATTTTGAACTATGGATGCATGAATCATTTTTAATGGATTTCAAATGATTTTGGAATTATTTGATTAAGAGATGAAGAACAAACTAAATCGTGTAATATATAATATATGTACATGTTTTGCACTAGTTCTCTTTTGTGGGGACAAGTGAGTTTATATGTTCCTGGGAAGCAATGTGTGAATGAATGATGTGTATGTTGTTATTATTACTATTCAATCACATGGGCTTATGTATTTGTAAAAGCCAATTATTTATGTATATGTATGCATATAAGAATTTTTACATAGGACTTGCACTAGACAATTTTCGAAATTGTGAGATGCATGTTTATATTTTGCAATATTTACATCCATGGTGCAAGAAGAAGTCGCGGAGAAAGTGCAAAGGTCAAGGACGTGGGAACGTATAAACTCACACCAATATGTGTGTGAATGGATTGAATTTATGTTTGTGTGTTTGACATGTATGTGATTATATGAATGAATGTTAGGATGTGTATAGATATAAATACGCATGACTACCTAAATTCTAAAATCACATATAAATGTTTAATTGTCCAACCAAAAATTAAGAAAGTTTTCTTTCTTATTTTATCCACTAGCAGCCATTGATCGAGGGATATTTTACTCGCCCTTAGCGGGAGATAACTTCCTCCTTCTTTGGCAATAGTGGGGGATATATGGATATTCATTGTTGTTTAATGAATAACTACGTGAAGTGAGATTCACCCTTAGTGAACACAAACTGTATTTGTTCATGAATATAATGAACAATCGTATCTCATATCAAATGAAATAAGTTTTGTTAACAAGACCCGTAGCCCTCGCTCGGTTTTGAGAAAAAGAGTTTTCCTTAGGAGGATTGGTCAAATTCTCTCTTAATTAAAATGACAAATATCATAAGAGTTTGAAAATGCAAAGGTTTGCAAAATATAAAAATGGTTATGATTAGATAATGTTTCTTACTTTGATTTTGTAATATATTCGATAGCCCTTAGCTAGTTTATATTATAATTGATAGGATCTTCAATTACTGCATTTGTGTACATATTTATTTATTTGCCGTATTGATTTTCAAACATAAAATTAACATTAAATCCCATATAAATTATTTTGTAGAAATGTCGAATATTCAACCTATTGTGTGATCTATGATTGAATAAATCCTTTGGCAAATGATGGCTCCAATTCATAAGCTGGCAACTCAGGCTCAACATCTTGTTGAAATTTGAGAAACTATCTCATATTTTGGATGGTGAAATCTCAAAATTAAATGAGAAGGCAACCAATGATGAGAAAGAGGCTAAAGCCAAGTGGGAAGACCAAGAGAACCAAGTTCACGGTCTAATGTTGGCCTCCATGGGTGACTCGCTTCAAGCGAAATACTTGGATTCAAAACCTAAGAAGACCATGGAAGCCTTAACAAAATTGTTCATAGATAGTGCTAGAAAACAGCATTATAAGACCACCATAGCACTCACAAGGTGCCACATGGTGGAGGGAGCATCAGTATCCATGCATTTTCTCATTATGCAAGGATACCTTGAGAAGTTAGCGAAGCTCTCTTCCTCGATGCCCGATGACATTGCGGAAGATTTGATCATTGGCTCTCTAGCCCCATCCTACAAGGATTTCGTCATGCACTCTCACGTGCGTGAGAAATGGGTAAGTCTTGAGAAGCTTCACAATGCTCTCAAAATGGCTGAAGTTGACATAGGCAATGGTTGAGACAAGAATGTTGTTAAAACATTTTAATAACTGGAAGTGCACGACTGCGATGAAGCGGTGGCAAGTACGGGTCGATCCACGGGGAGGTGAGTAGTCTCTGATTTGTCCGAAATCAAGTGGAGAAAAAGGGAAAAGAGATTTGATTATGCTAAGCTAAACTACACTAAACTAGTAAGTAACAAATGCAAATGAAAACAATTAACGATTGATTAAAACTAAACTAAAAAATTTAACAAATAGATTTGAATTTAGGAAGAAAAACCCCTAAGGGGCGGAGTGTGTGCACATATGAAGTGAAATAAGTGATGAATGATGCATATAAGCATTTATGTGTGTGTGTAATATGTGTGTCTTCATGCATAGGAAGTGTCTAAAGATGTGGCAAAACCTATCAATCCATTCACACAACGTATCGACAATTACTACTTGATTATCGTGAGACTAGGCCCAGCATGAGAAGTGTCTAAGGATATGACAAGACTCATAAAAAAACATGAACTCATGCGAAGAACAAAGCAAAGCATGGGAGGTGTCTAAATCGTATGGCAAAACCCATCAAAACAAAGTTTCTTCAATCAAGCAAGCAGGCAACTACAAATACAAACACTTAACTAACATGTAGCATACTTAACAGGAAATTTCAGTCAATAAACATGAGGAAACTAAGAATGGGAAGTGTCTACATCTTATGGAAAAACCGATCAAAATCCCCTAACATGTAGATGATTAAAATACCCCCAATGAACATACAAACATGCAAGTTTACACAATCCAAAATTCATCAAACATCCAAACATCACAACATATATGTACATCATCTCTACCCCCAAAGGGGGATGGAACTACTCACTAATCATTAACCTAACTATTATGTTAAGAGAGGAAAACATATTAACTAAGTCTACTAAGATTAATGAAACGAAATTAAGCTAAACATGCAAGAAGATAAAAGAGACAATATTAAACTAACAATTTTTTTTATGTTAAATGAGTCACATTACAAGCAGCATCTCCCTACTTGAGTTTTTTCTTCAAGGCTTGACTCTAAGTAGAGGGATTGACCACTAAGCAATGGGTGTATACAAGGGAGGAGAAAAAGTTCTATTTGTAGTCATAGAAAAAGGTAATCGGGGACAATCCCCCGATGTGGGACTAATGACATACTACAAATGGTCATAAAACAACATAATACAAGACCACAAAAAGCCGAGTTGGATCCTAACCCAACTAGACCGCAAATTGTCGGTCATGTTTGTTCGGGTTGGACCCGTTTTCGGTTGGTTTCTTCATTTCTTCAATTCCTTACATGGGGTGCACCTGGATTGGTTTTTTGAGTTTGCGCCCAAATCTAATTTCCAAAATACACCTCATGATGGTGTGGGGTTTCTTGATTTTCTCAGTGGTCCTTTTTGTTTACATCCGGGTCCTTCCCTCTTGCTTCTTAGTCCATAAACCTCACAATTCAGTCCTTTCTCTTGCCGTTAGGTCCTTTTTGTGTCTCTTCTTCTCACTTGTTTTATTCCTGAAACTTAAACATAAAACTCATTATGTAGAAATTCTTAGGTTAAAAATAGAGGATATAAGACACATATATATGCATGATATGATGTCAATCAAATGTCCTAGCCGTCCTTGGTGGGAGTAAAAAGATCAGTAGAGGTAAAGGCAAAAATAAATTGGCCAAAAAGGCGTTGAAGGGAAGTGTAGTAGGAGAGGGGCTCATGCGAGTACCTCGAGGGGGAATTTTTTGAAATCTCCAACTCCTAACACAGAGTGTTACCACTGTGGTGGAAAATAACACTTCCGCCTGAATTTCCCCAAGTACAAGGAGTATCTTGACAATGGGGTGATTGAGCGCAAACGTCATTTCTCTGGCACTATCGTGACAATCCGAAAAGGCTAAAGGTATATTTGTTGTTGAGATAAATTAACCACCTCTGTCCATGATTGGGTAATTGATACCGGATCTTTTGCTCACATAATTTCTAATGTGCAGCTACTAAAGGGTAGGAAGGAACTCGCGAAAGGCGAGATGATTTTGAAGGTTAGGAATTGTGTAAACGTCGTTGCGATTGCACAAAGCTCTGTAGATCTTCAATTATCTAGTGGTTTAAATTTATGTTTAAAGAACATCTATTATGTGCCTTTGATTAGCAAGAATATTATTTTTGTATCATGTTTAGATATGGGTAAATTTAATATAAATATTTCAAACTCTTGCTTGTCTATATCTAAGAATGAGATTTTCTATGGAAATGCTTTCATAAGAAATAGACTCTATTTGCTTGAATTAAATAAAAGACAGATTTTAAACATCAGTAATAAAAGTCTTAATACAACTCACGTGAATGATACACTCTTGTGACACTGTCGTCTTAGTCACATAAATAAAAAACGCGTCAAGAAATTGCAAGAAGCTAACATTCTTGGTCAAATTGATTTTAAATAATTGGAGACATGCGAACCTTGCATAATGGGTAAAATGACCAAGGTTTCTTGCAGCAAGAAAGGTCCTAGAGCGAATGACTTGCTGAATTTGATACATTCTCATGTATGTGTTCTAATGAGTACAAGTGCAAGAGACGGTTTTAGGTACTTCATTACGTTCACGGATGACTATAGTTGTTACGACTATATTTTTCTAATGAGAAACAAAAGTGAATCTTTCAACAAGTTCAAAGAATTCAAGAATGAAGTAGAGAACCAACTCAACAAGAAAATCAAGTCTCTATGAACCTATAGTGGAGGTGACTACTTGAGTACCGAATTTGAGTCGTTCCTATAGGAGTGTGGTATTGTACCACAACTCACTCTGCCTGATATGCCTCAGTGGAATGGGGTATCCAAAAGGAGAAATAGGACATGCTCGACATGGTTCGATCAATGACGAGTCAAGCTAAATTGCCACTTTACTTTTGGAGTTATGTACTAGAAGTTGTGGGTTACACACTGATTAATGTTCTATCCAAATCCGTAGAGAAAATGCCATATGAGCTTTGGAGTGGTAAAAACTCAAGCTCAAATTTCTCAAGATTTGGGGTTGTGAGGCCTACGTCAAAAATTTGATGTCGACCAAACTTCAACCAAAAGAGGATAAATACTTATTTATAGGTTATCATCGTGAGACAAGAGGATACTACTTTTGGCATAAAACCTCCAATCGGGTGATTGTCGAGAGGGATGCCATATTCTTAGAGAATGAGTTTCTCGAATGAATAAGAAGTAGTGGGAGTAGAGTTGTGCTTGAGGAAACTCAAGATACTATACAAGACCATGATTTGACTGATAACATTCAAGATCATGAAGGCCCAACTTAGGTTCCTTTGGTTAGTGGGAGTATGAGAGATCTACCTAGCAAGCAATTGCAAGTGAAACTCAATCATCCCCACCTAGTATACGTTCAAGAATTAACATGAACCAATTTTGCAAGAAATTGTGGAAGAAGTTCAGGAAGTACACGAGAAACCAATATAACTTAGAAGGTCAACGAGGGAGCGAAAGAAGCCTGATATGTGTTTGGGACGTCACCAAATCATGGCACTCGATACCGATGATCCCTCAACCTTTCAAGAAGAAATGGAAAGGAAAGACTCCAAACTATGGCTTAGGGCCACGGAATCAAAAATACAATCCATGTATGACAATCAAGTATGGGACTTGGTTGACCTTCCCCATGGAAAGATAGCCATTGAAAACACATGGGTTTTTAAGAGGAAGATGGAGATGGATGGGAACTTGACAACCTACAAAGCGAGGCTTGTAGCAAAAGGTTTCACTCAAATTCAAGGAATTGATTATGATGAAACTTTTTCACATGTTGCCATGTTCAAGTCTATATTCGGATTATGCTTGCTGTTGCCATATTTCATGATTATGAAATATGGAAAATGGATGTAAAAACAACGTTCATTAATTGGAACTTGGTGTAGGATATGTACATGGTACAACCTCAAGGTTTTGAAGATCCAAAGACTAACAACAAAGTATGCAAACTTCAACAATCCATTTATGGGTTGAAGCAAGCATCAAGGAGTTGGAACAAACGCTTTGATGAGGAAGTGAAAAGGATTCATGTAAGATCTGCTCTCCTGTTAAATGAATAAAGTCCTTCATCTTCATGCTCGTTGGTGCATTATTTAATTGTATGCTTATTTTGATTTTCAGGAATGTTTTCTCTCGGGGAAAAACCCGTCTTCCAGGAAAGTTTCATCTTCGAGGAAAAGTTTCCTATTTGGGAGAAGTTTCCTTTTTGGGCAAGCAAATGTGACGCGTAGGCGGGTGCGACTCATCGGGCAAGTTTGCAATCGTTTTACTCTATCGGGTCAGTCGGATGATGGTTGCATGTGAAATTTGGCTCTTGCCTTGGGGTGTGACATGTAGGGCTGAGTTTGCTGGAGGGTGACGTGGCAGCCTAGTCATGTAAGAAGAGCTCTGATTTTATTTTGCATACTTTTCAATTGCATGGTTTTTGGCAAGTCTTGATAGAGAATTATTGGCATTCATTTGTTGCCTTTCTCTTGGTGACTTGAAATAAAACCACTCCTCAACCCTAGCCGTCCCCCACCCGTTTCCTTTTCCCCATGCAACCCTCCAGACCTCCCTCATCTTCTCCAACGTCCTGGTGGCCAGCAGCTCCGGCAAAGAAGAAGAATCCGGCAAGGTTGCAAGAGGAGGGCATTAGAGTTGTGTGGCGTGTAAAAGGTGGGTTGTGGCTGTTCTTCCGGCGATCTCCGGCCATCTTCTCCAGAAACTCAGGTATGTTCTGGACCCTTGACAAGTTTATGGAGTGGGGTAGGTGGCTGGAGGGCCGGCCATCACCATGCTGGCTGGTGGTGCAATCGGATTCACCACCATCCAATCTATGTGCGGTAGGTATGTGCGTGCTGGTGGCTGGCTGCGGGCAGCCAGGGGATGCTGGTGCTCCATTCAGCTCTGGTGAGGTCTGACCACCTCCGGTTAGGCATCTCAGGGGAGCTGTGGTGGCTCCGGTTGGAGGCTAGGGTGGCTGGTGCACCCGATCTCCTTCATAGGGTTTCTTGATTGTGCGGTTGTAGCTCCTGGACTGCCGGCTGCTGCGGCTGAAATGTGGTGGTGGCTGGACCCTATACACATGAAGAGGGACTCAAGGTAGGGGAGGATGGCTGGGGCTGTGGTGGAACGGTCAGGAAGGGTTCAAGGTTAAGGAGGAGCATGCGTGACCATCCTAGTGCTTGATTGGTCTCCTGTGTGTCCCGTCGAGTCTTGTGTCTGACCAGACCCCATTGCACCACCTCAGCTATGACTACCACCTCTGATATCACTTAAGGGACGTCCGGAAGGGCAGGTTTGCATTGGAATTGATTGCATGCATGGTCTGAGCTGAGATTGTCGATACTATGCATGTTTGTGATTTTAGGTTGTTATGATTGTATTAATGGTATGAATGGATGTGTGCCCTGAATTTCGTATATATGAACATTGTTACATGCTGGAATGTGTCTCAGATTTATATGCATGTTTCCCTGAGTTATCTGAGTAGTATATTAATGTGCTCACTATATTACCATGCAATACATGTTTATAATGCCATTGTGAATTGTGTAGCTCATGTGCACATTCAATTACGATGTCTTGTATGAAATCCTAATCTAAGTGTCTGGATTGCACCTCACATATTACTGAAATTCTGAGGTTCATATATTTATTTATATGTGTGCATGCATGTATGTTTCTGAAATGATATTCACAACTCATTATACCATCTAGTCATATGTATTTCAGTACACATGCATGCTTAATGACTTGTGGAGGTAATTGGATTTATGATCTCAAATATATGTTGTACTCTGTTTCTTGTTGATAAATATCGATGCATGCTCATGTCACATCTGATTATGCTCTGAGTTGCACCATTATTTGTATCTATGTTCTCAATTTATGTGCTCGTGTCATAGAACTCTTTTAGTGCTTTATTCACGATGCCTCTTGCTGTTGTGTATATGTTAGTGTGTATTCTATGTGTATGTGCTACTGATCCGATGTAATGATGGGTGAATGTATGTGTCATTTAGGAAGTTGACTCCATAGCCTATATGCATGACCCGTAGATGACCTTACCTAGAGGTTGAGTTGATTTTCCGATCAGGTTATGATTGTTGTTGTTGCAAGCTTCGTTTGTTTACTGAATTGGGATGTTTGATTTCTGATTTGTTCGGGGCTGTTAGGAGGGTATCCGGATACTCTTCCTTGAGCTCGTTCCATATCCTTTAGCTACATTAGATTTAGATGCTAAAGTAGCTTGCATTGCATTAATATAATTAATAATTCTGGGCACGTTCCATTTTCTGGACCGACGGGCCACGAGTGGGTCCTCTAGCTCCAGAGGCCATTCGCATAAGACCTTCACATTGGGAGGCCTGGCGTAAGATAAGTCCTGGGCAGGCACGCTGCCATTCTGTCTCAGGGTAGGTGTTCCCAAGTTCGCGATGGCATCATGTAGGTCACTTGCCGCGAATTGGGACACTTATCCGGCACACCGCTTTGTGCCAAGCGGTGGGTCACTGTCGAGTGACCACCTTTGACCAGCGAGGTTGGTGTTCTTGTTCATTTCGAGGAATGGTTCGGGTGCGCCCGACTGGCACGGCTTATGGAGTCGTAGCCTTCTGTTGCATTTGATGCTTTTATGTTTTGTTCTGACCGGTGATTGACATCATTTCATGCTTATATTTGTATCTTATATCCATTATCTTACACCTAAGCAATGCTACGTGACAAGTTTTATGTTTGAATTTTAGAAATAAATAGGTTTGAAGAGATGAAGCATAAAAGGACCCAAAAGCAGGGAAAAAGGACTTAATTGGGAGACCTGGGGACTAAGATGCAAGGGAGAATGACCTGAACGTAAGACCAAAGGACCAAAGAGCAAAACAGAAAACTCCACACTATCATGGGGCGTATTTTGGCAATTCTATTCGGGTCGGAGCTCCAACAAGTGAAGTAGATGCATCAAAGACCAACAAACACATTCAGAAAAGCCCAGAATAAAATCCAGCGTGATCCGGACCATATAGACCGCCAATTGGCAGTCCAAGACCGCTAATTGGCGGTCTGTTTTGGCCCAAATCCGCTAAGATTTTGGTGGGTCGCGTATTAGTGTATATTTAGTCCATTTTTGGTATTTGTTTAGTCCCACATCGGGGGATTGTCCCGGATTGCCTTTTTCTTTGGCTATAAATAGAACTCCTCACCTTCTGTTGTAAACTACCCATTGCTTAGTGGCATTCTCTCTACTAAGGAGTAAGCCTTGAAGCAAAACTCAAGGTCGAGAAGAATGCTACCGTCAATGTGAGTCATTGTTAATAAAATAATTGTTCTTAGTTTTTTTTAATCTTGTCTTTTAATTCTTGCATGTTTCTTTAGTTTATGTTTCTTTCAATTAGCGTCTTTAATGTTCCTTTCTTGCTTAGTTAAATTTCCTTTCAGTATAATGTCTCATTTTGGTAATGTAGGTAGTGTAATGATTAGTGAGTAGTTCCATCCCTTTGGGGGTGGAGTAGATGTATGTACATGTTATGTAGGTGGTATGAATGCTAGATATTATTGTTTGTGAGAGATATTAGTATGCTTGCTTGAATTAATAAGAACTTTACTTGACGGTTTCTGCCATAGTTAGGTACACCCCATGCTCGTTATGTTCTTAATAATAACCTTGCATTGCTCATATTAATCACCTAGGTTAGTGTTGTAAATGATAGGTCTTGCCATGAGGTACTTCTTATGCATTAACAAACACTAACCACACTTTAGCTTATTGTATGCATTCACCACACTTATTTCATGTGCACACACACACTCCACCCCTTAGGGGTTTTCCATTCCTGAGTTTTATCTCCTTTCATTAGTTGCTTAGTTTAGTTTGTTTTGTGATTTCATTTCAGCTTTCCTAGTTTACTAGTTTAGATTAGTGTAGTTAGTGTACTCAATCTTTCTCTCCTTTCATTCCCACTCGCCTTCGCACAAACCAAAAGTCGACACACCTCCCTGTGGATCGACCCGTATTTGCCACTGCTTCAACGCGGCTGTGCACTTGCGGTTTAATATAAAACGAATCAACCAACCAGCATGGTTGGTATTCTGGTTCCCTTGGAGGGATTTCTGTGGGTGTTACCCGGTTGGGACGACTGATGGAGTTGTAGCCTTCTGATGCATTATTTGGTTTTTTGTTTCTGTTACAGATGCTTTTGTCTTTGATAGATTGCATCCATTCTTCCATATAACTCTGATTGGGACAGGGGCATATTGAGTCTTCTTAATTGAAAACTCACGCATTTGTTAATGTGGTGCTTGCAGGTACTTAGGTTTCCACAGGGCAGACTGGACGAGTAGTCGAAGATTTTGTACACGAGGGGCACGTCGACCAGATTCTTCAGTTTTCTTTTGCTTCCGCATTATTTATGATGTATTTCCTTTTTGAACTCGATGTAATGCATTTGACCTTGTTACCATATATGGATAATCTCTCACTTTTCAGTTATGTTTTATGTTAGTCTATCCATGTATGATCTCTCTATGTATTGTCGAGTCGTTGTTTGGTCTGTCTTTTGTAACTCCTTCAGTCGTCGCGGAGATCTCTGATCGCGACACTTGTAGTCTTTCCCAGTGTGCGTACCCACGAGATCGGGGGCGTTACAACTTGGTATCAGAGCAGGTCGGTCCCTAAAGTGTACTGAATCTATAGACTCTCTAGTGGGGCATCTTGCCCAAACCCTGTTGGTAATTTCCTATCTTTTGGAATTGCAATCTGATAGTGATAGATCATATTTGCATTGGTTAAATTGCTTTCTTGTGGATTGCCTTGTGTGCATGGAGACCAAAACCACCAAATCCCATTGGTCCTTCTCGGTTCCCTTGCGTTCTACCATGTTTTGGTCTAGAGATCTCCAACAAGTCCAGTTGGTGAAACAAGCAAGAAGTGCAAGTGCAAGAGGCGACTAGCTAGCAAACATAGGAGGCAATTGCAGCGGGATTCCAGCAAAAACTAGGGTTCTTCTCCACCAGTTTCAGGTATGCTCCTACCCCCTTAGCATAAGAGTATGTAGAGTGGGTGTTGGATGAAGTTTAGTCCAGCACCATTGGGTTAGACGATCTGAGGTTTTGAGTGCACAAGTGGAGATCCACCCGATAGTGTGGACTGTGTTGCACCATCCGAATTTTAGAGGTTGGCATGGGCTTTCCTCCCACTAGCACGACCCTTGCTTCATGATTTCCTTGGTGATTTGATGAAGAAACCAGAAGGGATGAGGCTGGGTTGTGGGGAGCAGGTCGGGGTTGTGTTTGCATGCATTATGTGCGTGATTTGCTACCTACCTCTTGTTGTTTGAAATTATGATTTTTGGTTGATCTGTTAATGTATTTAACATGCTGTAACATGTGATTTTTCTAGGGTGTGTTTACTGATTTTAGAATTCATATTCTTGCATTATTTCATGACTTTTTTGAGATGATATTTGCATGAATCATCACTGTTTTCAGATCTTATATCTATGCGTGATCTAGCTAACAAGTCGAAATAATACAGCATGACTCATTCTGATTTTAGTCCAGTACTGATCGATACAATTATATACTCTTATTTGACAATTCCCTAAGATATATCCATGACATCTCATCTGAGAATAAATGACATATTTCCATCTAGGTGTTAATGCAATTGGTATAGATGCATGTATCGACTTGAATGATGCCATGAGTTTATCAAGTACGATTTTATCCCAACAATGTTTAGTTATGGGTATGATCTGATTTCCATAAACCTTATCTGATATGACTTGTTATGCTCTTACATGAAACTATATTAGAATTCGTCTATGAGTTATGATATTTATGCTATGACGTTTAGTTTTGCACAGATCCTTATGCATGTAGGTTTATATCAATTATTAACATGTTCAGACTCCTGATTTCCAGATGTATGCTTTCCATGTAAGATTACTGATATATTCACATACTAATTCATGTTCATATAATCTCGGGCCATGTTATGAATCACAAGCTTCTAATGCATGTACGTTCTGAAATTATGATGTGTGCAATCGGTTGGATTATATGTGTTGTTGTCGTGACTTGTTGTTGAGTTGATTTCCTTCCAGTAGTGACCATAACATACTCATGATCTGATTTTGTATATCTTCTCTGGTGTTATCATTATGCTTTCCTTTAGAAATAAAATATGTACTCATCCATGACGTATGCAAAATAAAATATGTACTCATCCATGACGTATGCAACTCATTCCATGACTTATTGTAAAATGTGAATCCGAACGCATGCATGCATATTATTTTTGGATATACGTAGACTCCTGCTCTCATATGCATGTTTCACCATGTTGTATTACTGGTACGTATAATGTTTCATGTCCATTTAAATCTCTGATCATGTCCTAAGTTGCAAGATTCAACGCATTTATGTCCTGGAATTTATGACTCATGCTACCAAATGCTTGTAGTATTTTACTATGATAGCCTTTACTGTTGTACATATTCTATTACACATTTCATATTTAGATTTTTGTTAGGAAGTTATACTGGTATGCATGACATAGTGGTTGGAAATGAAAAATTGCACTACATGAAAAGGCTAACCGAATAGTTTTGATTATAATATGTGCATGATGCTATGCCCTGAAATGTTGAAATCAGAAGTAACTTGCCATTCCTTCAGGCATGCATGCCTATCACTTGTATTATCAGGATTTTATCATGGGATCTTATATTATTCATATAGTTTCAATTTGGTATGTTTAATATTTAGTGCAAGTAACGCAAATTTCAGGTGCTTATGCAACTAAAGGTTGAGTTTACAACCTCGATGTCTTGCATGATGAGGCCCGAAATCAGTCACGTTCTAGTCTCATATATATATATATATATATATATCCTAAATATACTCAGATTCATGCATGAATTAATTCTAAACCCATGGATGCGTTATAATAGAGGGAAGTAAGCATTGTGCAATCACCTCATCATGACCCATAGCTCCTGTAGGTTGCATGTTTGATTCCCATGACCTATGACTAGTATGGCATGTGCTTTATCTAATTTATTAAAATTGTTGTTGCTTCTATTATGTGTATGATGGCGTAGGTGCATGCAAGTAAGTTTATGTTGTGATGTTGTGGCTATGACTTCATGATTTATTGGATGTCTAGATACATCATGCACATGTATATTTAGCCATCGAAATCTTATTATGATTACATGCTATAATTGTTGTCCTCATACATCATGTACATGTAGAGATATAAATACATGAAGATCTTGTCATTATTACATGAGTTAATTGCTGCCTAGATATATCTCGTTCATGAGTATTGCCTATCAACATTTTATAATTATTTTCATGTTTTAATTGCTATCCTCATACACCATGTGTACGTTGTTATATATATATATATATATTATGATATGGTATAATCACTTGCTAGGTTTACATTATGTGCATGATTAGTTCATAGAATCTATGGTTGTTATGGCACTGGTATTTCATCGTCTTATGGTTGTTGTTGTTGTTTGCCTGTGATGATGTGGACGAAGGATTATAGGTCAAAATTTGATACTATAGTTATTGTTTCATGACTGTTTTTGGCAACGCTTTGTGGAGCCTTGTTTATGTTGTTACTGCGACGTTTGTGTCTGGAGGATGAGGTAAGGAGTTTGTATCCAGTGCCCTTTTTAATAGTTAGGGATAGAAAATTTCGAGGACAATATTTATTTAAGGGGGGTAGGTTGTAAGATCCGCTGTCCTGTTAAATGAATAAAGTCCTTCATCTTCATGCTCGTTGGTGCATTATTTGATTGTATGCTTATTTTGATTTTTGGGAACGTTTTCTGTCGGGGAAAAACCCATCTACCAGGAAAGTTTCCTCTTCCAGGAAAAGTTTCCTATTGGGGAGAAGTTTCCTTTTTGGGCGAGCAAATGCGGTGCGTAGGCTGGTGCGACTCATCGGGCAAGTTTGCAATCGTTTTACTCTATCGGGTCGGTCGGATGATGGTTGCATGTGAAATTTGGCTCTTGCCTTGGGGTGTGATGTGTAGGGCTGAGTGTGCTGGAGGGTGACGTGGCAACCTAGTCATGTAGGAAGAGCTCTGATTTTATTTTGCACACTTTTGAATTGCATGGTTTTACAAGTCTTGATAGAGAATTATTGGCATTCATTTGTTGCCTTTCTCTTGGTGACTTGAAACAAAACCACTCCTCAACCCTAGCCGTCCCCCACCCCTTTCCTTTTCCCCATACAACCCTCCATACCTCCCTCATCTTCTCCAACGTCCTGGTGGCCAGCAGCTCCGGCAAAGAAGAAGAATCCGGCAAGGTTGCAAGAGGAGGGCAGTAGAGTTATGTAGCGTGTAGAAGGTGGGTTGTGGCTGTTCTTCCGGCGATCTCCGGTCATCTTCTCCAGAAACTCAGGTATGCTCTGAACCCTTGACAAGTTTATGGAGTGGGGGTGGTGGCTGGAGGGCCGGCCATCACCAAGCTGGCTGGTGGTGCAATCGGATTCACCACCATCCAATCTTCACCTAGCGCGCGCTAGGTATGTGTGTGCTGGTGGCTGGCTGCGGGTAGCCAGGGGATGCTAGTGCTCCATTGAGATCTGGTGAGGTCTGACCACCTCCGGTTAGGCATATCAGGGGAGCTGTGGTGGCTCCGGTTGGAGGCTAGGTGGCTGGTGCACCCGATCTCCTTCTTAGGGTTTCTTGATTGTGCGGTTGTAGCTCCTGGACTGCCGGCTGCTGCGGCTGAAATCCGGTGGTGGATGGACCCTATACACATGAAGAGGGACTCAAGGGAAGGGGGAGGATGGCTGGGTCTGTGGTGGATCGGTCAGGAAGGGTTCAAGGCTAAGGAGGAGCATGCGTGACCATCCTAGTGCTTGATTGGTCTCCTGCGTGTCCCGTCGAGTCTTGTGTCTGACCAGACTCCATTGCACCACCTCAGCCATGACTACCACCCTCTGATATGACTTAAGGGAGGTCCGGAAGGGTAGGTATGCATTGTAATTGATTGCATGCATGATCTGAGATGAGATTGTCGATACTATGCATGTTTGTGATTTTCGGTTTTTATGATTGTATTAGTGGTATGAATGGATGTGTGCCCTGAATTTCGTATATATGAACATTGTTACATGCTGGAATGTGTCTCAGATTTATATGCATGTTTCCCTGAGTTATCTGAGTAGTATATTAATGTGCTCACTATTTACTATGCAATACATGTTTATAATGCCATTGTGAATTGTGTAGCTCATGTGCACATTCAATTACGA
The DNA here is from genome assembly GCA_963682175.1 of Triglochin maritima. Lineage (NCBI taxonomy): Eukaryota > Viridiplantae > Streptophyta > Magnoliopsida > Alismatales > Juncaginaceae > Triglochin > Triglochin maritima. The sequence goes on along the minus strand of OY821771.1, from coordinate 19,826,435 downwards.
TGTCTTGTATGAAATCCTAATCTAAGTGTCTGGATTGCACCTTACATATTACTGAAATTCTGAGGTTCATGTATTTATTTATATGTGTGCATGCATGTATGTTTCTGAAATGATATTCACAACTCATTATGCCATCTAGTCCTATGTATTACAGTACACGTGCATGCTTAATGACTTGTGGAGGTGATTGGATTTCTGATCTCAAATATAATTAATAATTAATATAATTAATAATTCTAGGCACGTTCCATTTTCTGGGCCGACGGGCCACGAGTGGGTCCTCCAGCTCCAGAGGCCATTCGCATAAGTCCTTCACGTTGGGAGGCCTGGCTTAAGATAAGTCCTGGGTAGGAGCGCTGCCATTCTGTCTCAGGGTAGGTGTTTCCAAGTTCGCGATGGCACCATGTAGGTCACTTGCCGCGAATTGGGACACTTATCCGGCACACCGCTTTGTGCCAAGCGGTGGGTCACTGTCGAGTGACCACCTTTGACCCGCGAGGCTGGTGTTCTGGTTCCTTTCGAGGAATGGTTCGGGTCCGCCCGACCGACACAGTTTATGGAGTCGTAGCCTTCTGTTGTATTTGATGCTTTTCTATACTATTCTGACCGGCATGGTTGGTATTCTGGTTCCCTTGGAGGGATTTCTGTGGGTGTTACCCGATTGGCACGACTGATGGAGTTGTAGCCTTCTAATGCATTATGTGCTTTTCTGTTTCTGTTACAGACGCTTTTGTCTTTGATAGATTGCATGCATTCTTCCATATAACTCTGATTGGGCCAGGGGCATACTGAGTCTTCTTAATTGAAAACTCACGCATTTGTTAATGTGGTGCTTGGAGGTACTTAGGTTTCCACAGGGCAGACTGGACGAGTAGTCGAAGATTCTGTACACGAGGGGCACGTCGACCAGATTCTTCAGTTTTTCTTTTGCTTCCGCATTATTTATGATGTATTTACCTTTTGAACTCGATGTAATGCATTTGACCTTGTTACCATATATGGATAATCTCTCACTTTTCAGTTATGTTTTATGTTAGTCTATCCATGTATGATCTCTCTACGTATTGTCGAGTTGTTGTTTGGTCTGTCTTTTGTAACTCCTTCGGTCATCGTGGGGGTCTCTGATCGTGACACTTGTAGTCTTTCCCAGTATGCGTACCCCCGAGATCGGGGGCGTTATAATTCACTTCGTCCAAAGTAAGGAAGAGCATTGTATATAGAAGAATTAGTGGGAGTCACATAGTGTTTTTGATCTTATATGTTGATGACACACTCCTCATGGGAAATCATATACCTTTGTTAGAGCAAACGAGAAGTGCATTGAAATCTGCATTTTCAATGAAAACATGGGTGAGGCTCAATACATCTTGGGAATCAAGATATATAGAGATAGACCCCGTAGACTCATTGGCCCAAGTCAACATACATACATTGACAAGGTCTTGCAGTGGTTCAGTCTGAACAATTCCAAAAAGGGCAATGTGCCAATGAGTATGGGTGTGCTACTCAAGAAGTCTCAACGTGTGATATCACGCAAGGACTTGAAGTACATGAAAGATATTTCTTATGCTTCAGCAATATGATCAATCATGTAGTGATGAATTGCACAAGACCCAATGTCTCGTATGCTTTAAGTGTGACAAGTCGTCACCAATCCATCATAGGTCCTAATCATTGGACTACGGTCAAGAATATTCTGAGGTACCTTAATGGGACCAAAGATAAATTTCTTGTTTATGGAGGACAAGGGTAGCTCGTAGCCGAGGGCTATTCGGATGCTAGTTTCATGAGTGAGCCCGATTATAGGAAGTCGCAATTAGGATATGTCTTCCTTCTGAATGGTGGAGCTGTGAGTTGGCGTAGTTGGAAGCAAACCACTACTGCTGACTCAACCACCACTTCCGAAGTGATGGTTGTCGCTGAGGCAAGCAAGGAAGGAGTGTGGATTAAGAAGTTACTTGAAGATCTTGGAGTAGTTCCCTTGAGCGAGGGACCCATAAAGCTATTTTGCGACAATAGTGCATCTATCTCGCAAATCAAGGATCCTAAATCCCAACACAAGGTGAAATACATGGATCACAAGTATTTTGTCACACGTGACTTCATCGACGAAGGCAAAATAAATTTATTATGGGTGGTCACAAACAACTGATACATTCACCAAACCCTTATCCCAAGCCAAAGGTGAAATGCATTTCGAGTCCATGGGTTTGAAGAACCATGTAGAGTGGCTTGATGAGTGAATGAAAGGATTACCCTAGTTATTATTGTTTTATACATTGAGAATGTATGTGAAAGAAGACTTTCCTAACAAGTGGGAGATTGAAGGGAATGTGTTCTAAAACTATTCTTTCATATGTCAATTATTATGAATTGAATGTGCAAATATTTTGTTCCTTGATTAATGTATTCGTCTTTTGGAAGTGTTCAGGAAGAGGCTCTGGGTCCTTAACCGTAGAGCTCTAAAAGATAATGGTTTACATAAATCAGAAGTTATTCACAATCATAGTAATTGACATGGAACATTAATTACCGAGATAAGATTGTCATGTTGGTTAAAGAGTATTGTAGCTCTACAAATATTTAGCGACACGAGTACATAAAAGAGGAAAATGGTTACTTTTATATATTGAATAGACCTAGTAAGTGAAACATTATGAAATTGTGTTATGTGTCATTAATGTTTTTACTATGTCTTGAATCCTAAGATATGAGACTTATGTCTTTTCACATAGGAAGTGTTTAATTTGATTATTGTCAAAAGTTGTCATTGGGCATAATGATAATGACAATAGTTGGTTAAACATGACTTATGCTAGAAAAGAAAGTTCATCAAAAGATTATCATTGCCCCTCTTTACCTGAGTAATGATATTAGTGGGTCCCTTGATAAAGCGAAATTATAATGTGCACAATGTGACTTATGTTAAGTTACATATTTATAATTGCTTAAGAGATCAACAAATGAATATATAATACAAAGGTGACACATTTCTACTTTGTATAATATTCTTAATATCATGAGGCAAGGGATAGACACAAGTGATATTCTTACATCAGTAAATGGATCATGTTTAGTTCGAGTGAACTAGACATCTTTGTTAATTGGGTAACTATAATGTGTAGCTAGATATCACTTATAGTTTGTGATATTAAAAGTTTTAATATCATTGCCAATATAACTTAGATCCTCTTATAGGTCACACCACAAAACTGGGAAACAAGAAGCTTGATTTATGTTCATATGATGTTTCGAGTTTCATGTGAAATAACATACATGTGGTGAATCGATAAAATCAATTTGTCGTGAAAACGACATAGTTAGAATCATAAATGAATTCATATTAGACGTATGTATTATGTGGTATAATGTATTGTCATTGCATATGATAATATACTACCTGATATAATATGATCAACATTATGACATATGAATTTGCTAAAAATCGCAAAGATCAAATTTTGTTAGATATAAATCCAAAATTTGATAAAGGCAAAACTCGGGCAAAACGGTCGAACGTTTTCGGATACTGATCAACAGAATATTCATAGTAGCTTTTGCGTTCGTGAATGGTCGACCGAGTAGTCGTGTGGGTCGACCAAAAACTTCCAGGAACTTTTCTTGGTAGTAATCGATCGACCGACTTGTAGGTCAATCCACTGAAAGCTTTCAGTAGCCTTTTCTCATGTTGAATCGGCCGACCGTTATGCATTCTGTTCGACCAAAAAATCACAATAACTTTTATAGTGCTTGATTGGTGGACCACCTGGTTTCATGATCCAACCGAAGCCACAAGAGGTTGCTAATCGGTTGACCATTAATTAGTTAATTAAGCTTTTGGAGATTAAATTCTCAGGTTGCTTTAGAGGGGTTATTAGTTAGATTCTAACCTTGATTTAGAGATTGATTGACTAGCTCCTTTCTCTCTAATCTTGTTTAGAGTTTGGTGAACAATTATCTGTCGGTGTAGGACTCTCAAATGGAAATTTTTTATCCGACCAAAGTTATTCGTCGGTGTTATTATTGATGTTCTTCGGTGGTACTAAAGTCCAACGGAACGTTATATCCAACGGTGTTACGTACAATGCACCGACGGATAAGGCACCGATCGATATAAATCCGTCGGTGATTCCCATATTTCTAGTAGTGGATATTTAGTTTCTAGTATCATTTGAATTGATTATTCATTGTAAGTAGCGTGGACTTGGCAAAAATATTATGGATTTTTGTTGGATCACTTATACTAATTTGTTTATAATATCATTTTAATTAACTATTCATTGTAAGTAACATAGATATGCAACAGTCATGTGATTTTTTGGGCTGATCACTTATGCTGATCGGGTTCTAATATCATTTGAAGTCACTATTCATTGTAAATAGCATGGATTTGACGACGTTGTTGTGATTCTTTATGCCTGTCACTTATGTTAATTGTGTTCTAGTATAATTTAACTGATTATTCATTGTAAGTGTTGATCATAGGTTTGATCTATTCAAATTATGGTTAAATGTGGATGAGGGTGATAATGTGTCAATTAGTGATTGGTTTAGGGGAGAGAAAAGAAAGTGATCATGGGTTAGTTGATTACCCCTGATGTGGGTTTAAGGAGACACTATAAGTAGGTCTTCACTCCCTCCTTGTTTTAAGAAGGCAAAAATATTCTCTCTCCCTAACCTCTCTACTAATCCATCCGAAAATCTCTTAGTTAATTAAGATTTTGGAGATTAAATTCTCAAGTTGCTTTAAAGGGCTTATTAGCTAGATTATAACCTTGATTTAGAGATTAATTGGCTAGATCCTTTCTCTCTAATCGTGTTTAGAGTTTAGTGAACACTTGGCGGCGAATCGGCATACGATTCAATGGGCAACGCAACTCCAGATCTTCATAAAGGTTTTAGAGAACCTTTGGGTATGATCTACTTCTATTTATTTTAATATATATGTAGATTACATGATATTAGAATAAATATTAAATAATGTACATGAAATCGTCAAAAATATGGAAATCGATCATGTATGCATGTGAAACAATTCTAAAATATATACATAGGGGCACGAAATCCAACAATAATAACAACAATGTAATTAATTAAGTCTTATGCAATACATGTAGGATCTACTAGGCCCTAATATTAGTCGAAAGGAGGGGGTGAATAGACTAAATATGTTCTTGTAAAATGATAGAGCAATTTTAAGCAAGAACACTAAAAAGTAGAACTTAAGAGAGCAAACCACAATAAGGATGTATAGAGGTTTGGATCCAACCATCGGAGCCTAGTCCTTTCATACGAATTGCTCATCCTCAAGCAACTTCTCATCCTCCACTAATCTGATCTCCGTTCCGAGCCAAGATCACGCCTTTACACTTCAAGCTTTGTGAACACCCTCACCTAGCTTGGACCACCTTCTCACAATCCAAGAAGAGCTTCACTCCAGAAGTTATTACAACTCTTTGAATGAAAGCATGAGTAACCTAATCTTGAGTAGTTGAATGAATGATGGGAGCAATGTATTGATTCAAGTGGAAAGATGTGAGCACAATGATGTTTAGACCAAGTTTGAGAGTAGTATGAGAATTTGAGCTTTGAGAAAGATTGGTCACCAGAGAAGTGTGTTCTAAGCTCTATTTATAAGCTGTAAACTTAATCTAGTCGTTGGGATTAAATTGGTAATGAGTTGTGTAAGAATACACATAACAGTGAATGACAGGACACAAATCTAGACACCAACGGTCGTTCGGATTGGTTTAATTGGTCGATCATTTTCTCATAAATAAGAAAACGTTCGAACTGAGGTGCAGATGGTCGAACCAACTGGGCTAGAACTTAAGTGAACGGTCGAACATATGGTAAGGTTCGGCCGACCGTTTGGGGAAATTTGGTCAAGGTGAAACTGAGTGAGTTTGATGACGGTTGAACAAAATGAAGAATTGGTTCGACCGAAAAGTTCCAATAACTTTTGGAGTGGAGTGTTTCGTGAACCGGTCGACCGGTAGACTAAATCTAAAAGAGTTAGGGGAATATATGTATACGACCGTTGGTAAATATGACAAGTATAACGGTAAAAAATAAGACAACTATAGAAAGCAAACGGTCGAACAAAACATAGGTTTTGGTCGACCGATTATCACTCTAACCGGGACACGTGTCAAGATATAACAGGTGAGCAAGAATGTATTGGTCGAACTGGGTTATATTGGTTGACATATTGAAACGGTTGAACGATAAAAGAGATTCGGTCGACTGATTTAGACTGTGAAAATACATTATAGAATCAGTCGAACTAAAGGTATGACTAGTCGACCATTTGGGAGAGAAGAATTGAGTCTGTTGAGTTCTGGTCAAACCAGATGGCCTACCAGTCGACCGGTTTGAACCAAAAATCCTATTCTAAGGTTATTTCTATGTTTTGTCGATGTCCTAACGAAGTCTGTTGGATATGGAATTAAGTGTGAGACTTCTCTAGGTTTCCTAAGGGTCATGCAATGCAATACATCAAGGACTCAAGTGCTCAATCTACATAATAATCCTTAGAACAAGAATATAAACCTTATCTACTTTCAATCTTGATTTCTTGTCTTGATCCACACTTGTCTCCTGAAATGTTAGAGATACAATATATGCATGCAATGATATTAAAGGATTACATTTTTTTATATGTTAATTAATCATCAAAACGGATTAGCGATTATTAGCCAAAAGCCAACAATACAGTCGTTGCACCTAGAAAATCAAACAAGCACAATGAAGCTACGGGTCATGCATTTCTTTTATCATCGATATCATAAAACTTAACTATAATTTACATACATGACTCCAAGGCTTAATCACACATTCAACAACATAATTATAGGGCATACTATCAACCAAGACATTAATTTCAGAACATGCGATATAGTCAAATTATAACAAGGAATAAGCGTGCATGTACACTAGATGGCAATGCAATTCTGATATCGATGACATGATGCATTTCAGATCGAGCATTATAGTCAATTATACACTGGAATAAGCATGCATGTACACCTAAATGGCAAACGATTCTGATCACGACAATTCAAGCACATGGCGACATATGTATAGCATAATAGAAACTATATGACTAGCTGTATTTCATGGGATATAAATCGTAGTTCAAGCAATTAAATCATTCATGTGGATGGAATGTTTAGCAGTAAAAGAAACATAATAACAACAGATAAATTTAGCATGCCCGGTACATAAGCAATGATCTATGCACCTACGAATACATACAACAAACCAAGAACATCACACTACACAAGGATCACATGCATGCATGCACCCGACGTGCTACCCCCCCCCCCCCCCCCCCCCCCCCCCCCCCCCCAGGACCCTGCCACACCGGAAAGGAATGTGTTCTAAAAGTTTTACTTTTATATGTCTTTTATTATGAATTGAATGTATTGAACATTTTGTTCCTTGATTAATGTATTTGTCTTTTGAAAGAGTTAAGGAAGAGACTCTTGGTCCTAAACCGTAGACGACTAAAAGATAACGATTTACATAAATCAAAAGTAATTCACAATCATGGAGATTAACATGGAACATTAATCACTGAGATATGATTGTCATGTTGGTAGAGAGAGTATTATAGCTCTACAAATATTTAACAACATGAGTATATGAAATGGGAAATATTTCTATCATATATTGAATTGACCGAACAAATGAAATATTACGGAATTGTGTTTGTGTCATTAATGTTTCATTGTGTCTTTGAATCCTAATATATGATACTTATATCTTTTCACATAAGGAGTGTGTGATTTGATTATTATCAAAAGCTATGATTGAGTATAGTGATAAAGGTATTAGTTGGTTATACATGACTTGTGCCGGAAAAGATGATATGTCAAAAGATTATCATTGCCCCTCTTGACTTGAGTTATGATATTCCTGGGACCCTTGATAAAGCTAAATTATAATGTGCACAATGTAACTTGTGTATAGTTACATATTTATAATTATCTTGAGAGATCAAGAAATGAATATATAATAGAAAGATGACACATTTCTACTTGGTATAATATTCTTAATATCATGAGGCAAGGGATAGACACAAGTGATATATTACATATCCTTAAGTGGATCATGTTTAGTTCGAGTGAGCAAAACATTTTTGTTATTTGGGTAACTATAATGTGTAGCTAGATACCGCTTATAGTTTATGATATAATGTGTTTTATATCATTGTGAACATAACTTAGATCCTCCTATAGGTCACACCACAAGACTGAGAAACAAAAAATATCATTTTATATTTTATATGATGTATTAAGTTTCATGTGTTATGAAATAATATACATGTGGTAAAATAATAAAATTAATATGTCATAAAAACGACATAGTTAAAATAATAAATAAATTTGTATGAGACGTATATATATTAATGGCTATATTTTTTGACATTATATATAACTATTACATGATATAATGTGATTAACAACATTGAAACATATGAATTTGCTAAAACCCCAAAGTCCAAATTTTGTTGGATATTAATACAAAATTTGGTAGAGTCAAAAATAGTGAAAAATGGTCCAACAGTTTGCCCACGTTTCTGCATATATTAATACGAGAATTTTTACTGATTAATGGTTGGTTTTAATCCACATTGGTCAAAGGTAGTTATGGGATGATGATGTGGCAAAATAAACAAGAGATCATGTGCAAAGTAGTTTGCACATGATGTTGTTTAATGGAGAAGTGAACAAGAGATCATGTGTAAGTGGTTTGCACATGATGTGGTTTAGTGGAGAGATTAACAAGGAATCATGGTTGAGTGGTTTGCACATGATGTGGGTCAAAGGAAATCCTATACATAGGTCCCTCCTCCCTTCCTTGTTAATACAAATGTAAAATTCTTCTCTCTTTAATTTTCTCCATCATCCCATAAAAAATGCTCTTAGTTTTAATTGTGTGTTAGAGATTAATTCTTTGGAGTATAGAAGAGGTTATTAGCTAGATTCTAACCTCGTATTAGAGATTGATTGACTAGCTTCGTTCTCTCTAATATTGTTTAGAGTTTGGTGAACACTTGGAGGTAATTCCGAGGCAATCCAACGTGCAACTCGACTTTCGATTGGTAAGGGGGATTTAAACATTCTCTAGGTATGATCCAATCTATGTATTTCAATATTAAATAGTTAATTACATATATTGAAATACAATTAGGAATTTTGTACATAAAATTGTTGAAAAATATGAAAATCGATCTTATATGCTTGTTAATTTTTTTTAAAATTATACATAAGTATGGGACACGAAATCCTACATTATTATCAGAGTTTTTTGTTCATATTTTCAATGATTAGGCTATTTTAAATATTTAGTTTACCATCTCTTAATTGAATAATTCGGCTTTTGTCGTTTTTCGAGTCCTTTTTTATTTTGATGGATACATCAAATTATAATCATGGATTTTCATGTTTTGTATTTTCCTACATTAGTTTGTAATGTTAGAAATTATTCGAAACAAAGAAAATAGGGAAAATAGGGTTGTTTTGTCGATTTTAATTTTTCTTTTGTGAGTTTTAAATGTTTTAAAAGATGTCATATGATTATTAAAATCAAGTTTTAGGTTTTTGTCTAATTTAGTAAAATTTTCGTTTTTTTAAATGATTAATTTATTTGAAATCAACGAAACAAAAAGGTGCAAATAAGTTTATTTTTCCATGAAGTGTTCTTGGGAATTTTGATAAACTTCGGTTCAAATATTTTAATATGTTGAACTATGGATGCATGAATTATTTTAAAGGATTTCAAATGCTTTTGAATTATTTAAATTATGAGATGAAGGATCAACTAAATAATGTAGAATAATATTTGTACATATTGTTGCACTTGTTCGGTATTGCAGGAATAAGTGAGTTTATATGTTCCGATCGAAGTCATATGTGAATGAATAATATGTGTATATCATTGTTGTTATTATTATAATAAATCATAGGGACTTGCACTAGAAAATGCCATTTATTTTATATGCATGCATAGGAGAGGATTTTTATACATATAGGACTTGCACTAGAAAATTTTCAAATTGAGAGATGCATGTTTATATTTTGCAATATTTATATCCATGGTGCAAGAAGAAGGCGCGAACGTTGAGGACGCGGGAACATATAAACTCACACCAATGTATGAATGAATTTATTTTATGTTTGTGTGTTTGACATGTATGTGATTGAAATGAATGTTTAGGATAGGTATGGATGTATGTTTGCATGACCACCTAAATTCTAAAATCACATGTAAAATGTTTAATAGTCCAAACAAAAATTAAGAAGTTCTTTCTTTCTTATTTCATACATTAGAAGCCTTCGATCGAAGGATATTCCTCCATCTTTGGAAATAGTGAGAGATATAAGGATATTCATTGTTGTGCCATGAATAAGTACATGAAGTGGGTTTCACCCTTAGTGAACACTAAGTGTATTTGTTCATGAATACAATAGATAATAGTATCACATATCAAATGACGGAGCCCTCGCTCGGTTTTGAGAAATGGAGTTTTTCTTAGAAGGATTGGAAAAATTCCCTCTTAATTAAAATGACGAGAGTCATAAGAGTTTCAAAAACACAAAGGTTTGCAAATTTTCAAAGTGGTTATGATTAGAAAAGGTTTCTTACCTTGAGTTTATGACATATTCGATAGCCCTTAGCTAGTCTATGTTATGAATGATAGGATATCGTATGACTGCAGTTATGGACATATTTATTTATTTATTAGCGGTATGATTTTTATAAACATAAAATTGACATAAAAATCCATATATATTATTTTGTGGAAATGTCGAACATTCAACCTATTGTGCAATTTATAATTGAAAGACATACATTGGCAAATGATGAGTCCAACTTCAAAAGCTGGCAGCTCAAGCTTAATATGGTGTTGAAGTTTGAAAAACTATCTCACATTTTGGATGGTGAAATCCAAAATTAAGTGAGAAGGCAACTGATGCTGAGAAAAAGGTTATAGGAAAGTGGGAATACCAAGGGAACCAAGTTCACGGTCTAATGCTAGCCTCCATGGGTGACTCGCCTCAAACGAAATACTTGGACTCAAAACCCAAGAAGACCACAGAAGCTCTCACGAAGATGTTTATGGATAGTACTCGAAAGGAGCGCTATAAGACCACCATAACACTCACAAGGTGCTACATGGCGGAGGGAACATTTGTGTCCATGCATTTTCTCATGATGCAAGGATACCTTGAGAAGTTAGAAAAACTCTCTTCCCCGATGCCGAATGACATTGTGGAAGATTTGATTCTGGCTCTCTAGCCCCATCCTATAAGGATTTCATCATGCATTACCATGTGCGTGAGAAAGGGGTGAGTCTTGAGGAGCTTCATAACACTCTCAAAACGGCTGAAGTTGATATGGGCAAAGGTAGGGACAAGAATGTCCTAGCCATCCATGGTGGAACTAGAAAGATCGCCAAAAGTAAAGCAAAAGGCAAATTCACCAAAAAGACGCCAATCAAGAGTAAAGGAGTAGGAGGTGCCCATGCGAGTGCCTCGAGGGGGAATTCTTTGAAGTCTCCAACTCCCAACACGGAGTGCTTTCACTGCGGTGAAAAGGACACATCCGGCCAAATTGCACCAAGTACAAGGAAGACCTTGACAATGGAGCGATTGAGCGTAAGCACCCCAAAAATTCTAAATGTATATTTGTTATTGCAATAAATTTAGCCACCTCTATCCGTGATTGGGTATACGATACTGGATCTTGTGCTCACATAATTTCCAATGTGCAACTACTAAAGGATACGAAGGACCTCGCAATAGGAGAGATAATTTTGAAGGTCGAAAATATTGCAAATGTCTCTACGATTGCACAAGGGTCCGTGGATCTTCAATTATCTAGTGGTTTAATTTTAAGTTTAAAGAATGTCTATTATGTACCTTAGATTAGCAAGAATATTATATATGTATCATGTTTAGATATGGATGACTTTATAATAAATATTTCAAATTGCATGTCTTATCGAAGAATGGAATTTTCTATGCAAATGCTTTCATAAGAAATGAACTCTATTTGCTTGAATTGAATAATAAACAAATCTTAAACATTAATAACAAAAGATTTAAGACAACTCACGTGAATGATACAATCTTATGACACTATCGCCTTGGTCACATCAATGAAAAACACATCAAGAAATTGGAGGAAGCTAACCTTCTTGGTCCTATTGATTTTAAGTCACTAGAGACATGCAAACCTTGCCTTATGGGCAAAATGACCAAGAGGCCTTTCAAGAAGAAAGGTCCAAGAGCAAGTGACTTGTTGGATTTGATACATTCTGATGTATGTGGTCCAATGAGTACAAGTGCAAGAGATGGTTATAGGTACTTCATTACGGTCACTGATGATTATAGCTGTTACGGTAAAGTTTATCTAATTAAAAACAAAAGTGAATCCTTCGATAAGTTCAAGGAATTCAAGAATGAAGTAGAGAAACAACTCAATAAGAAGATCAAATCTCTACGAACCGATCCTGGATGTGAGTACTTAAGTGCCGAATTCGACTAATTCCTAAAGGAGTGTGGTATTATACAACAACTCACTCCACCAGCAACACCTCAGTGGAATGGTGTGTCCGAAAATAGAAATAGGACATTGCTTGACATGGTTCGATCGATGATGAGTCAAGCTGAATTACCACATTATTTTTGGAGTTATGCACTACAAGTTGTGACTTGCACACTGATTAATGTTCCATCCAAATCCGTAGAGAAAATGCCATATGAGCTTTGGAGTGGTAAAAACTCAAGCTCAAATTTCTCAAGATTTGGGGTTGTGAGGCCTACGTCAAAAATTCGATGTCGACCAAACTTCAACCAAAAGAGGATAAATACTTATTTATAGGTTATCATCGTGAGACAAGAGGATACTACTTTTGGCATAAAACCTCCAATCGGGTGATTGTCGAGAGGGATGCCATATTCTTAGAGAATGAGTTTCTCGAAAGAATAAGAAGTAGTGGGAGTAGAGTTGTGCTTGAGGAAACTCAAGATACTATACAAGACCATGATTTGACTGATAACATTCAAGATCATGAAGGCCCAACTGAGGTTCCTTTGGTTAGTGGGAGTATGAGAGAGCTACCCTAGCAAGCAATTGCAAGTGAAACTCAATCATCCCCACCTAGTGTACGTTCAAGAATTAACATGAACCAATTCTGCAAGAAGTTCAGGAAGTACACGAGAAATCAATAGAACTTAGAAGGTCAAGGAGGGAGCGAAAGAAGCCTGATATGTATGTGGGACGTCACCAAATCATGGTACTCGATACCGATGATCCCTCAACCTTTCAAGAAGAAATGGAAAGGAAAGACTCCAAACTATGGCTTAGGGCCACGGAATCAAAAATACAATCCATGTATGACAATCAAGTAAGGGACTTGGTTGACCTTCCCCATGGAAAGATAGCCATTGAAAACACATGGGTTTTTAAGAGGAAGATGGACATGGATGAGAACTTGACAACCTACAAAGTGAGGCTTGTAGCAAAAGGTTTCACTCAAATTCAAGGAATTTATTATGATGAAACTTTTTTACCTGTTGCCATGTTCAATTCTATTCGGATTATGCTCGCTATTGCAACCATTTCATGATTATGAAATATGGCAAATGGATGTCAAAATAACGTTCCTTAACGGGAACTTGGAGGAGGATGTGTACATGGTACAACCTCAAGGTTTTGAAGATCCAATGAATAGTGAGAAAGTATGCAAGCTTAAACGATCCATTTATGGATTGAAGCAAGCATCGACGAGTTGGAACAAACGCTTTCACAAAGAAGTCAAAAAGATTGGCTTCGTCCAAGGCAAGGAAGAACTTGTATATATAAGAAGGTCAATGGGAGTCACATAATGTTTCTGATATTATATGTCGATGACATACTCCTCATGGGAAATCATATCCCTTTGTTAGAGATAACCAGAAGTTCATTGAAATCTGCGTTTTCGATGAAAGACATTGGTAAGGCTAAATACATCTTGGGAATCAAGATATATAGAGATAGACCCCGTAGACTCATTGGACTAAGTCAACATACATACATTTAGAAGATCTTGGAGTGGTTCAGTATGAACAATTTCAAAAAAGGCAATGTGCAAATGAGTATGGGTGTGCAACTCAAGAACTCAACGTGCGATATCACGCAGGGACTTGGAGCACATGAAAAATATTCCTTATGCTTCAACAATATGATCGAACATGTACATGATGGCTTGCACAAGACCCGATGTCTTGTATGCTTTAAGCGTGACAAGTCATCATCAATCCATCGCGGGTCAAGAATATTCTTAGGGACCTTAACAAGACCAAAGATAAATTTCTTGTTTATGGAGGACAATGGGAACTGGTAGCCGAGGGCTACTCGAATGCGAGTTTCATGAGTGATCCAGACGATAGGAGGTCTCAATCAGAATATGTCTTTGCTCTGAATGGTGGAGTTGTGAGTTGGCATAGTTGGAAGCAAACCACTACGGCCGACTCAACCACTTCTTCAGAAGTGATGGTTGTTTCTGAAGCGAGCAAGGAAGGAGTGTGGATTAGGAAGTTCTTTGAAGATCTTGGAGTAGTACCATCGAGAGAAGGCCGAAAAAAGCTATTTTGTGATAATAGTGTGTTGATTGATATCATTTCATGCTTACATTTGTATCTTATATCCATTATCTTTCACCTAAACAATGCTACGTAACGCGTTTTATGTTTAATTTTTTCAGAAATAAATAGGTTTGAAGAGAAGAGGCATGAAAGGACCTAAACGCAGGAAAAAAGACTGAGTTGAGAGATTCAAGGACTAAGATGCAAGATCGAAGGACCTGAATGCAAGATAGAATGACCAATGAGCAAACAAGAATACTTCACACCATCATGGGGAGTATTTTGGAAGTTCTATTCAGGTCGGAGCTCCAACAAGCGAAGTAGATGCATCAAAGATCAACAAATACATCCAGAAAAGCCCAGAAGAAAATACAGAGCGATCCAAACGCTGTAGACCGCTAGTTAGCAGTCCAAGGCCGCTAATTGGCTGTCTCTTTTGGTACGGATCCTCTAAGATTCATGTGGGGGCGTGTATTAGAGTGTGTTTAGTCTATTTTTGGTATTTGTTTAGTCCTATACCGGGGGATTGTCCCGGATTACCTTTTTCTATGGCTATAAATAGACGTTTTCCTTTGGTTATGTTCTTTCTTTCCTAGTTTAATTACATTTCTTATGTCTTTCATGCTTCTTTAGTTTTATGTTCTTTTAGTTAAACTTGTTGTTTTAGTCTTCTTATAATTAGTTTAAGCATGTTTTCTTTCCTTAGTATAAATGTTAGTTTAAATATGTGTGAGTAGTTCCATCCCCTTTGGGAGTGGAGTAGATGTGTATACATGTTAAGTAGATGGTATGAATGCTAGACATTGTTGTTTGTCAGAAATGTTAGTATGCTTGCTTGAATTAATAAGAACTTTTACTTGATGGTTTCTGCCATAATGTTAGGTACATTCCATGCTTGTTTATGTTCTTAATAACAAACTTGGCATGCTCATATTAATCACCTAGGTTAGTGTTTCAAATGATAGGTCTTGCCATGAGGTACTTCTTATGCATTAACAAACACTAACTACACTTGAGCTTATTGTATGCATTCACCACACTTATTTCATGTGTACACACACACTCCACCCCTTAGGGGTTTTCCAATCCTAAGTTCTATCTTCTGTTATTAGTTGCTTAGCTTAGTTTAGTTCGTTTTATACTTTCATTTCCTTCTTTGTTGTTTACTAGTTTAGTGTAGTGTAGTTTAATCAATCCTTTTCCCTTTCTTTCCCACTCGCCTTTGAACAAACCAGAGTTGACACACCTCCTTGTGGATCGACCCGTATTTGCCACCGCTTCAACAAGGTCGTGCAGTTGCGGTTAATTAAAGTATATCAATCATTTGTCTATCTCGCAAATAAAGGATATTAAATCCCATCACAAGGTGAAATACTTGGATTGCAAGTATTTTGTCACCCGTGAATTCATCGACGAAGGCAAAATAAATTTATTATGGGTGTACACAAACAACAACACCGTTGATTCACTCACCAAACCCTTATCCCAAGCCAAAGGCGAAATGCATTTCGAGTCCATGGGTTTGAAGAACCATGTAGAGTGGCTTGATGAGTGAATGAAAGGGTTACACTAGTTATTATAGTTTTATACATTGAGAATGTATGTGACAGAAAACTTTGATAATAAGTGGGAGATTAAAAGGAATGTGTTCTAAAAGTTTTACTTTTATATGTCTTTTATTATGAATTGAATGTATTGAACATTTTGTTCCTTGATTAATGTATTTGTTTTGGAAGAGTTAAGGAAGAGGCTCTTGGTCATTAACAGTAGAGCTCTAAAAGGTAATGATTTATATAAATCAAAAGTAATTCACAATCATGGTGATTAACCTGGAATATTAATCACCGAGATAAGATTGTCATGTTGGTTGAGAGAGATATTGTATCTCTACAAAATATTTAACAACATGAGTATATGAAATGGAAAATATTTCTTTCATATATTGAATTGATGTAACAAATGAAACATTATGGAATTGTGTTTGTGTCATTAATGTTTCATTGTGTCTTTTGATCCTAAGATATGAGGCCTATATCTTTTCACATAAGGAGTGTATGATTTTATTATTATCAAAAGCTATCAAGAGTATAGTGATAAAGGTAGTAGTTTGTTATAAATGACGTGTGCCGAAAAAGATGATATGTCAAAAGATTATCATTGCCCCTCTTGACTTGAGTTATGATATTGCAGGGCCCCTTGATAAAGCGAAATTATAATGTGCACAATGTAACTTCTGTAGAGTTACATATTTATAATTTGCTTGAGAGTTCGACAAATGAATATATAATACAAAGCTGACATATTTCTACTTTGTGTAATATTCTCAATATCATGAGGCAAGGGATGGACACAAGTGATATTTTACATATCACTAAGTGGATCGTGTTTCGTTCAAGTGAGCAAAACATCTTTGTTATTTGGGTAACTATAATGTGTGGCTAGATACCACCTATAATTTATGATATAATGTGTTTTATATCATTGCCAACATAACTTATATCCTCCGATAGGCCACACCACAAAACTGGGAAACAAAAATTATGATTTTATATTTTATAGTATGTATTAAGTTTCATGTGTTATGAAATAATATAAATGTGGTAAAATAATAAAATCAATATATCATAAAAATGACATAGTTAGAATAATAAATAAATTTGTATGAGATGTATATATATTGTGGGGTATAATGTTTTGACATTGTATATGATAATATATTACATGATATAATGTGATTAACAACATTATAACATATGAATTTGGCAAAACCTCAAAGTCCAAATTTTGTTGGATATTAATCCAAAATTTGGTATAGTCAAAAAATAGTGAAAAATGGTCCAACCACCCATGTTTTTGCATATATTAATAACTGAATTTACTGATTAATGGCTGGATTTAATCCACATTGGTCAAAGATAGTTATGCGATGATATGGCAAAATAAATAAGAGATCATGTGCAAAGTAGTTTGCACATGATGTGGTTTAGTGGAGAGGTAAACAAGATATGATGTGTAAGTGGTTTGCACATGATGTGGGTTAGGGGAAATCCTATAAATAGGTCCCTCATCCCTTCCTTGTTAATACTAATGTAAAATTCTTCTCTCTCCAATTTTCTCCATCATTCCATCCAAAATTCTCTTAGTTTTAATTGTATGCTAGAGATTAATTTCTTTGGAGCACAGAAGGTGTTATTAGCTAGATTCTAACCTTGATTTAGAGATAGATTGGCTAGCTCCTTTCTCTCTAATCTTGTTTAGCATTTGGTAAACACTTTTAGTTGAATTGGCGGACGATTCAACGGGCAACGCAACTCTGGATCTTCATAATGGTTTTAAAAAACCTTTGGGTATGATCTCGTTCTATTTTTTTTTAATATATATGTAGATTACATGATATTAGAATAAATATAAAATAATGTACATGAAATTATGGAAATCGAGCTTGTATGCATGTATAATTTTTTTAAAATATATGCATGCATAGGGGCATGAAATCCTATTGTTGTATCAGAGCTTTTAGTATAGATGTAAACAAGAGATCATGTGTAAGTGGTTTGTACATTATGTGGTTTAGTGGAGAGATTAAGAAGGAATCATGTGTAAGTGGTTTGCACATGATGTGGGTTAGAGGAAATCCTATAAATTGGCCCCTCCTCCCTTTCTTGTTAATACAAATGTATAATTCTACTCTCTCCAATTTTCTCCATCATTCCATCTAAGATTCTCTTAGTTTTAAATGTGTGCTAGAGATTAATTCTTTGGAGCATAGTAGGGGTTATTAGCTAGATTCTAACCTCCTATTAGAGATTAATTGACTAGCTTCGATCTCTCTAATCTTGTTTAGGGTTTGGTGAACACTTGGAGCTAATTCCCAAACGATCTGACGTGTCACTCGACTTTCAATTGGTATGAGAGATTTAATAATCCCCTAGGTTTGATCCAATCTATGTATTTCAATATTAAATAGTTAATTACATATATTGAAATACAATTAGGAATTTTGTACATAAAATTGTTGAAAAATATGAAAATCGATCCTAAATGCTTGTTAAAATTTATGAAATTATACACAAGTATAGGGCACAAAATCCTACAACACCTTCCTTGATATCTCTTCTCAACCAACCATGAAACACATGGCAAGGTTGTGATGAGGAGGAATAACCTAGTCAGCCACCACAGCCCAGGGGCTCGCGCTACAACTGGCCAAATTAGGTTGGTTCTCCCTTACGCGAGCACCCTAGTTGCCTGATCAGACAACCCCACCGGTGCTGGATGGCCCTCCATCCAACACCCCCACCCGTCATCCAATATTTGGACCAAAAGCATACCAGAGTTGGAGCAATCGACGTGCTCAAGATTGTTGGAAATCTGTCCTTCTCGTAAGCTGGAATGGCTTGCACTATATTGTCAGAATTTGTTGTTGTCGTCGAAGTAGTTCACCTGAGAGCCGCCAGGTCACCGGAGTGGGAGAGTGGTGCATGGGAGAGGGAGGGGAATTGTGGGAGGCGTCTAGGGTTTCAACCCTAGTGCTCGACGCTCCGCACCCGCCCGATCAAAAGGAAACTTTTCCCTGAAAGGAAACTTCTCCCCAAAAGGAAAGTTTTCCCTAAAGATGAAACTTTCCTTGACGAGGGATTTTCACCGAATAGGAACTCTCCCCGGAAAAGAAACTTTTCCCGAAAAGGAAACTTTCCCGGAAAGGGAAACTTTCCCGAAAGAAGAACAAACACAACACAAGCAAGCATAAAGAATAACACATAAGCATGAATGATGAAAATGGACTTTATTAAAATATCATGAGAGCGGGTCTTATAGTTCTCACGAACTCGAGCATGTGGTCCGGTGGTGAGGATGATGCCTGAGGCATGTATGACTAGATGTTAGGATTTCCCTTTATTGTGGCAGTTCGGGATGGTCCAACCACGTTATGACGAATGACCATTGGAGCTGGACTCATGAGCTTGGGCGTGTGGTCAGCTCCCAAAGACGGATGTGGAACTGTCAAGCTCACCAACATTGTGACGAGTGTCCGTTGGAGTTGGACTCACGACCTTTGGCTTGTGGTTGGAGTAAGGCGTTGCCTTATGGATCAGATGTGCGGTCTTATTGAGGGCGCACACTCGGCCTGGCAGGGATGCGTGGTCGCCTTGGGACGTGTGGTAGTTCTGCCATGAGAGCGGGTTGAGTGTTGCCTTGTGGATCAGACGCGCGGTGGGGTCAAGGTGAACGCTCGGCTTTGTTGGGACACATGGTCACCTTGGGACACGAGACCAGTGTGAGTTGTTTGCACCGTTTGTCCTAGTTCAGTGTCAGGTTGGGGTGGTGTACGAAGTCTTGTTTTGAGACATAGGTGTGGCTTGTGCGTGTGCAGGTGGGACGCAGTTGGCGGCTGGAGGCGACTTGGGCTTGGGACTCGATGACTAGATTTGTGAGCTCATTTGATGTAATCTTTTAATCTCTTAGTATTGATGTAGTAGGATCTCAGCTCCTGTTGTATTTCCTTCCGCTTGTACCCTGATATTCATATTATGTTTTTAATTGAGGCCTCGACTTGACCATATTTTGTTAATGACCCTTTTTTTGTTGTTTTAGTTCATTATTGACTATTGTGTCCCGAGTGCGGATTAAGGGTGTCACATTACCAAGGATGCTCCGATTATGTAATCATCATCATCGCTGGAGTAATGATCATTGTAGTGTTGGAAGGCCATTTTTCGTGATCGAAACGAACTTAAATGGTACTGGATGTGGGAGGAATTTATAGTCCCCATTGGTCCCATGAGCCTGTCCTTATAGGTCACGCCCAATTACATTAAGATGTCCTTAACTAATATGTCAGTTTTATTTGTCTTTGGTGCGACTTTCTATTTCACAAGAAGAACTACAAAGAATAAAACACACTACAGAGTACAAACTATGTAAAAGGTAATGAAAGGTTGTGTTGTGTTTTGTCATAACGAAATCCAATAAAGATATGCTACTGTAATTGAGTATCGCAATTCGACCAGTGACGGGAGGAATTTATAGACCCCTTAAGGCTATACTGAAAGTTCGCATCCAATCACATTAAGATGTCCTCATGTGATATGTCAATTTCATTTGTCTTTGGTGCGAGTTTCTATTACTTGAATTTTTTTACGATGTTTCGTTTCATTTGATTTAAAGCACCAATCTATCCTTTAACCTATTGTTTTGACCAAATGAGCTGGTTGATTGATTCAGTTATAATACTGTAAGTGCATGACCACGATGAAGTGGTGGCAAGTATGGGTCGAGTCCAGAGGGAGGTGTGTCAACTCTGGTTTTTTAGAAATCGAGTGGAAAATAAAGGGGAGAAGAAGTTGATTAAACTAAACTAAGCTACACTAAACTAGCAAGCAACAAACAAGAACATGAAAGCATGAGAAGAATTGAAACAAAACTAAGTAACTATCAAAGCAAGCTGGAATTCAGGAAGAAAACCCCCCTAGGGGTGAAGTGTGTGTACACATGTAATAAGGTGGTGAATGATGCATTCAATAAGGCACAAGTGTAGGTTGTATTTTCATCCATAGGAAGTACCTAATGATTGTGGCAAAACCTATCATACCAATCACTAACCTAGTTGATTAACATGTGCATAAACAAGTTGGTTATTAAGAACCTAAACAAGCATGGGAAGTACCTAATGATTATGGCAAAACCCATCAACTTAAGTATTCTCTTTTAAACAAACAAGCACACATTCACATTATGATGTGGAGTTTCTCGGTTTGCTATTTGGTCCTTCCAGCTTACATCCAGGTCCTTCCCTCTTGCAAATGGGTCCTTGAGCATGACATAGAGGTCCAGTATGATTCATTTAAGTCCTTTCTTCGTACGTTTCTGTCCTTTTTCTCTTCCTTTATCTTCTTTATTACCTAATACCTGAAATATAACAACAAATACTCAAGTATTGAATGTGATGCATGATATTGGGGTAACATTAAGGATATATAGCTTGATGTGATGCATGATATGCACTAATCAAATACCCCACACCTTTCGCTAATCCTGACCAAAACAAAGAAAGAGAAAAATGAAAGAAATGAATAACATACGAAAAATAGGAAATCCTAATTCACTTTCGTTGGAATCACGATTGCACTTAGCACATGCAACAAGCCATTAAACCCCTTTTGTCACCAAGGAGGAGGAGTGATGTCTCTTGAGGGTTTTCAATGGATATACCTATAAAATCTCAACATTGATGCATTATTCAACCAAGCAACATGATTGAACGTTTTAATTATAACCGCAAGTGGACGACCACGTTGAAGCGATAGCAAATACGGGTCGATCCACAGGGAGGTGTGTCGACTTTAGTTTGTTCAAAGGCGAGTGGGAAAGAAAAGAGTTATGATCAAACTACACTAAAATGTGAAAGGAAATGGAAAATAAGCAATAAAAACTAAAGCCCACAGGGGGTACAGAGACAATGTGAATACAAAGATATGTGTATGTGTGTGTGTTCAATTATGCTCATCACAACATGTAGTGCATGAAAATCATAAAACTAAATCCAACTTTGCCTCCACATGAAATAAGATAACACAATATCATTAAAACATACAAGACAATAATTGGAATGAAGCTAAATGAACTCATGTATAAAGACCAAACCCCACTATGCCTCCACAAGAAAAAAAGATTTACACAATCATTAAAACATACAAGATATCAAGCAAGGTAAGGGAAACAAGAGTACATGCAACTACAAGTCATGTTTACTTATCAATTCCATCCATATCCTCACCTCATCATTCCCCATAAAATAGGTCCACTAGTCTAAGCATGTGCTAAACTTCATTCAAGAGCATTAGCATATCAAAGACAAGAGTGAAATCCCATTAGATGGTTATGGAAATTATGTAAGGTTCAACGGATTAAGATAACACACACCTAATACATCACATAATTACATCACATATTTCTTCACCCCCCAAATGGGGATGAAACTACTCACTAATCATTACACTACAACCTACATTAACAAAATGAAACATTCTACTGAAAGGAAATTAAACTAAGCAAGTAAGAAATATTAAAGAAGCTAAATGAAAGGAAGTTAAACTAAAGAAGCATGCAATAATTAAAAGACAAGACAATATTAAAATAAACTAAGAAATATTATTTTATTAACATGACTCACATTGCAAGTGACATGCTTATCCACCTTGAGTTTTTGCTTCAAGGCTTTTACTCCAAGTAGAGAAAATGCCGCCAAGCAATGGGTAGGATACAAAGGAGGAGGAGGAGTTCTAGTTATAGCCATAGAAAAAGGTAATTCAGGACAATCCCCCGGTATGGGACTAAACGTATACCAAAAATAGACTAAATACACCCTAATACATGACCCGACAAAATTTTATCGGATCCAGACCAAAACAGACCGCTAATCAGCGGTCTATATTGTTTGGATCCGGCCTGGTTTTGGAGTGTGGTTGTCTGGCTTGTTTTCTTCATGTTTGATGCACCCAAGTCAGTTGTTGGAGCTCAAGCCCGAATCGAATTGCCAAAATACTCCTCATGATGGTGTGGAGTTCCTTCATTTGCTCAATGGCCCTTTGGTTTTACATTCGGGTCGGTCCCTCTCTTATGCATCTTAGTCCATAAGTCCTGCAACTTAGTCCTTTTTCTTGATTTTAGGTCTTTTTATGCCTCTTCTCCTCAATCTTGTTTATTACTTAAACTCAAACATAAAACTTGTTATGTATCATTGTTTAGGTTCAATATAATGGATAAAAGACACAAATATATGCATGATATGATGTCAATCACAACACAACTCGTCGAACTTACTTTTGTCGATCATTGGACACAGTAATCCTATCCACACACCTAGCCTAATGAATCATTCGTACCAGTTAATTAAGGATTTAAGTGAAAGACATGGGCAACCTTAACATCCTTAAGTGATACAAAGTGTAAAGTCCATTAAGGTTCTTATTTGTATTACTATTTTTTTCATTTCATATTTTTTACAAGTTGGTGTTTTAATTCTCCCATGGTCATGTTTCGTGCATCATTTCCTATCAGGACTTGCACTATCATGTACACCCTCCCCCAAATCTCCACATAGGGCAATCCCTACCACCCGTGTAACGAGAGTTCGGTCGGTGTATCCTAAGTCAGATGACTCGAAAGAATCAGGTACTAAGTCCCCTCGGACCTAATTTCCTGAGTGATAGGAGTCGTACGAGAAGAGAGAACACCCTACTTAATTATTATTTCTTATCTACATGGGAACCAAAACCCCTACACTTGAGGTTTCACAACCGGATTTTAAGGGTCCCTAACTTCAACAAACTTCCTTATACTAACAGACACGAATTATTCGACTCACTAGGTTTAGCGTGGACTTCTTTATTTGTTTGAGTACTGAAGCCCTATGATTACTCACCCCCAAGGGAAAACCGAGGTGCATCCTTACGACTAAATAAGACCTAAAGCTGGTGTACTAGATATCCTAATTCATCATGTTCAAGTCAATTCTGGGACCTTCCTTTTTACTTTGCCTCTCAACAGTTTTGCATATGCTAAATGATTATTAGCATATCATACATTGCATTCATGCTATATATCCTTTATTTTATCCCATATTTGTGCTACTCGAGTGTTTGTTTGATGTGTTTCAGGGTTTATGCAATAAAGAAGTGAAAGGTAGAGAAAAGGGCCTAAAGGCAAGAAGAATTGACTAATTTGGAAGGTTCTTGAACTGTTTGTGATGCCCAAGCACTGGATTCTAACTCAAGAAGGACCCAAGTGAAAACCCAGAGGGACTTAAATGTAAAGAAAAATTATGTTGGTTGCAAAGGTCCAGAATCTCCCAAACCTGAGGAGTAATTCGACAATTAAAACCAAATGGGCTCGAACCAACAGCTCTGGGCGCATCCCACATGTTTATTATGTTAACTAAAGCAACGGTTAAACTTTGGAGACAATTTGATTTAGAGTCATTGGATTGGTTCCAGATCCATCCATACCCTCTAAACTTCTATAGATACACTTGTAATGCCTCCTTGTTCCTCTCTCTCCTCCTTAGGCTAGTTTCCTTTCTTGTTTAGTAGAGTAGGTTTTATTTCTTGTTTAGTAGTGTAGAGGAGGAGAAGAGAAGCAAACTTTGTAAGCTTTCATTTTAATATAATTTAGTCTTGTTCTTTATTTTGATGTCTTTCATTTGATGTCATTTACTTTGTGCTTGTTTTCCTTCATTTAGTTTTCTGAAATTTGCATTATGGTTTTGGGTTGTTTTTATGCTTTCTTTAGTTTAGAGATGGGTGGAGAGTAGTCCATCCCAATTGGGGGGTGGAGAAGAAGGATTTGTGATAATGTGATGTATTAGTGTGTGTCTTAATCCTACCTTTGAACCTCACATGAGTTCCTTAACCATCTAATGAGATTTTCACTCTTATCTTTGATGTGCTAATGCTCTTGAGTGAAGCTTAGCACACGCTTACATTAATGAGTCTATTTTATGAGGAATGATGCGGTGAGGATAAGGATAGGGTGGAAGAAGGAAACATGACATGTGCATGCATGTGCTCATGTTGGCCTCATCCTAATTATTGTCTTGTATGTTTTAATGATTGTGTCAAATCTTATTTCATGTGGAGACAAAGTTGGATGTGGTCATTTTACATGTGCTCACATTAGCCTTATTTAAATTATTGTCTTGTATGCTTTAATGATAATGTTTTATGTTATTTCATGTGGAGGCAAAGTTGGATTTGATTTATGGATTTCATGTATGACATGTTGTGATGAGCACAATTGAACACATGCATGTGCGCATATTTTCGTATTTTCTCTCTCTCTCTACCCCCTAAGGGGTTTAGTTTTATTGTTTGTTTTCCGATTTCATTCGCATTTTAATGTAATTTTGACCTTAATCTTCTCTTCTTTCCCACACTTGAGTATTGTGAATACGACTAGTACACGCTCCCTATGGACCGACCCATGCTTGCCACCGCTTCAACACGGTCGTACACTTGCGGTATTTTAACTGATTCAATCACTAAACCCACGCAAAATGCACAATACATTTTATTTCACAAACACATGAAGATTCAATCACTAACTGATTCAATCAATAGTTTAAGTCACACACTACAAATAAGATATAACATGATCATTAGGTGACTTGCCTTCATGTGTTTGTGAAATAAAATGTTTTGTGCATTTTGTGTGGGTTTAGTGATTGAATCAGTTAAAATACCGCAAGTGTACGACCATGTTGAAGCGGTGGCAAGCACGGGTCGGTCCATAGGGAGCGTGTACTAGTCGGATTCACAATACTAAAGTGGGGGAAAGAAGAGAAGATTAAGGTCGAAATTACATTAAAATGCGAATGAAATCGGAAAACAAACAATAAAACTAAACCCCTTAGGGGGTAGAGAGAGAGAAAATACGAAAATATGTGCACATGCATGTGTTCAATTGTGCTCATCACAACATGTAATACAGGCAATCCATAAACCAAATCCAACTTTGCCTCCACATGAAATAAGATAAAACATTATCATTAAAGCATACAAGACAATAATTTAAATAAGGCTAATGTGAGCACATGTAAAATGACCACATCCAACTTTGTCTCCACATGAAATAAGATTTGACACAATCATTAAAACATACAAGACAATAATTAGGATGAGGCCAACATGAGCACATGCATGCACATGTCATGTTTCCTTCTTCCACCCCATCCTTATCCTCACCGCATCATTCCTCATAAAATAGACTCATTAATGTAAGCGTGTGCTAATCTTCACTCAAGAGCATTAGCACATCAAAGATAAGAGTGAAAATCTCATTAGATGGTTAAGGAACTCATGTGAGGTTCAAAGGTAGGATTAAGACACACACTAATACATCACATTATCAGAACTCCTTCTCCACCCCTAATGTGGATGGACTACTCTCTATTCATATCTAAACTAAAGAAAGCCTAAAAACAAAATAAACCATAATGGAAATGAAGAAAAACAAGATTAAGCAAACAACAACATCAAAGAAATGGCATCAAAGTAAAGACATCAATGTAAAGAACAAGATTCAACTAACTTGAAATGAAAAGTTTACAAAGTTCCTCCTTCTCGTCTTACACTAATCAGCAGAAAAATAAAACCTTAAACTAATGGAGAAGCAAGAAGAAGAGGGAGAGGAGGGATTACAATGGTATATATAGACTAAAACATGGTTAGGATTAATCTGAGAATAATCCGATAACTCTAAATCACATATAATGGTCCTGTAATGCTTTGACCCGACAACCCAACCCGCGGCCAAAATCTGAGATCCAACAAAGCAAATTGATCCGCCGGTAGCGGATAAAAATCCACCAGTAGCAGATAAAAATCCGCCAAAAGCGGATTCGAATGCTCAAATTGATCCGAATGCATAAGTTCCTTCATTTGGCACGTGGGGTGAAGTCCTGGTCCACTGGCTCGAATCACTTTGAGATTAATTGGTGAAATACTGATCTTGTTCAAGTCATGTCTCGCCATATTTTGCACTTCACAATTAGGTCTCTCCGTGTTTTCACTTGGGTTCTTCCTGATTTGCGATCCAGTCCTTGTGCATTACAAATAGGTCCATAAGTCTTCAATTTAGTCCTTTCTGTTGGCTTTTTGGCCTTAATCAATATTAATTTTGATGATTAATTTAACTAATCTTAATCAATCAATGATTGATTCGTTTTAATTAAACCGCAAGTGCACGACCGCGTTGAAGCGGTGGGAAATACAGGTCGATCCACAGGGAGGTGTGTCGACTTTTGGTTTGTTCGAAGGCGAGTGGTAAAGAAAGGAGAGAAAGATTGATTACACTAAACTACACTAAAATGCAAAAGGAAATGGAAGATAAGTGATAAAACTAAGCCCCATAGGGGGTAGAGAAATAATGTGAATATAAAGATGTGTGTATATGTGTTCAATTATGCTTCTCACAACATGTAGTGCATGAAATCATAAAACTAAATCCAACTTTGCCTCCACATGAAATAAGATAAGACTATATCGTTAAAACATACAAGACAATAATTGAAACGAAGCTAAATGAACTCATGTATAAAGACTAGATCCTACTATGCATCCACATGAAATAAGATAACCCAATATCATTAAAACATACAAGGCATTAACCAATGTAAAGGCAACAAGAGTACATACACTACAAATTGTGTTTCCAATATTAATTCCATCCATATCCTCACCTTATCATTCCCCATAAATATAGGTTCATTAATCTAAGCATAAGCTAAGCTTCATTCAAGAGCATTAGCATATCAAAGATAAGAGTGAAATCTCATTAGATGGTTATGGAAATCATATAAGGCTCAAGGGATTAAGATAACACACACTTAATACACTACATGATCATATCACATATTTCTCCACCCCCCAAATGGGGATGGAACTACTCACTAATCATTACACTACAACCTACATTAAAATGAAACATTCTACTAAAATGAAATTCAACTAAGCAAGAAAGGAATATTAAAAAAGCTAATTGAAAGGAACATAAACTAAAGAAACATGCAAGAATTAAAAGACAAGATTAAAAGAAACTAAGAACAATTATTTTATTAACAATGACTCACATTGAAGGTAGCATTCTTCTCCACCTTGAGTTTTGCTTCAAGGCTTACTCCTTAGTAGAGAGAATGCCACCAAGCAATGGGTGATTACAATAGAAGGTGAAGAGTTCTATTTATAGCCATAGAAAAAGGTAATCCGGGACAATCCCCCAATATGGGACTAAACAAATACCAGAAATAGACTAAATACACACTAATACGCGACCCACCAAAATCGTAGCGGATTCGGGCCAAAACGGACCGCCAATTAGCGGTTTTGGACTGCCAATTGGCGGTCTATATGGTTCGGCTCCCGCTGGTTTTTCTGGGCTTTTCTGGATGTCTTTGGTGGTCTTTGATGCATCTACTTTGCTTGCTGGAGCTCCGATCCAAATAGAATTGCCAAAATACTCCCCATGATGTTGTGAAGTATTCTTGTTTGCTCATTGGTCCTTCAATCTCACATTCAGGTCCTTCGATCTTGCATCTTAGTCCTTGAGTCTCTCAACTCAATCCATTTTCATGTTTTTAGGTCCTTTTATGACTCTTCTCTTCAAACCTATTTATTTCTGAAATTCAAACATAAAACTCGTCATGTAGCATTTTTTAGGTGAAAGATAATGGATATAAGATACAAATATAAGCATGAAATGATGTCAATCAATCAACATAGTCAATCAAAGTGAGCAAACATGATTACATGCAATGCATACATACTTGTGTACTTGTAAACATCTTAATAGGTTCATCAAGACAATCAAGGAAATGAGCATTGGGACAAAGACATCAAGACTCAAGACTTGTAATCAAAGCTTTGGACCAAGACATGTAATTTTGTATTTATTCAGTCCATAAGGTTTAATGTAAACTTCAGCACTAAGATTCTATCCCGTTCCTCATCGGTAAATCGAACTACCTTCGGTCAACCGAATTCTGTCTAGTTCGGTCCACCGAACACCTTCCGGATACTGGAATACTTCCCACTAGTAAAACTTAGGTGTTCTTTGGAATTGCCCCAACGGAAGACCGAACCACCTTCGGTCGACTGAATAGCCCTGGACCGGTTTTGGCCTTTGCTCCAATGGTGTACACGGTCAACCGAAGTGTACACGGTCAACCGAACTTGAGTAGATCAGAGCCCAACCAAACTTACTGTCCACCTTGGAACGGTGAACAGAATGGACTTTGGTTAACCGAACTTAATTAGGGCCAAATAGATAAAAGCTACTCGAGCTTGGTGAACGGTGATTCGATACATAATCGGTCAACCGAATTCCTAATTCAGACCAATTGTTCGGACTATCGTTTGGATAACGGTGGACCGAATATGCCTCGATTTCTGCCCGAGCTTAAGTCACATCTTGCATTCCTATTGGTCCATTTCCCCACCAACCCCGAAACGGCTAGTTGAGATTGAAGGCTTATAAATAGGACCTCATTTGTTGGTTTTGGATCTCGTGAACACTTCCTATCTATCCAATACTCAAAGCCAAATACTCTCCATCTTCAAGCTCTCAATCCACAACACTCAAGCCTAAACTTCACCACTTGCATATCCAATTCCATATCAATATCCAAGTGTGGTCAAGTATAGAGTGTTAGTTAGATTGTGATTCCATCTCCATATTCAAAGAATCACCAAGTTGTAAAGCTTCGAGGATGCTCCCTCTCGGATTGTGAGAGGAGACACGAGCGAGGCAAGGTTGTTCGCGAGGCTCGGAGTTTTAAACGGCGTTGATCTCTGCCCGGAACGGAGATTGGTTAATGGAATCGTAAGTAAGACTCGGGGGATCGAGCGAGGCTTGCGAGGAGTACTAGGACCCAGGTGTGGGTGCCGAACCTCGATAAACTCTGGTGTCAACGAATTTGTGGTGTGCAATTGTCTCTTCCTTAATCCTTCGACTATTATTTTTAATTCCGCATTTAGCTATCGATCATGTAGAGTAGCAAACATGTTGCATTGCACATGTATTTCTTTGTGCTAACCTCTACATGTGATCAAGACTCAAGGAAGAAAGGAAATCAAGTCAAGACATGTAATCAAGCTCATTTGAGGACATGTAATTTGTATTTCTTTGAGTCTTAGGAACTCTGTGTAATTGAGCATACTTGAGATAAAAACTACTCAAACACACACTAGGTTCCCTATAAAAGTCACATGCAAAATTTCATATAATTTGGACTTCAATAGATCACCCAAACTTAGACCGGAAAACACTAAACCAAAACCTGAACAGTCTGCCCACATTTGGTCGACCGAAACAGACCGTTCGGTCGACCGAGTGATCATATATCCTGTTAGTGTTTTACTACCAAATTCGGTCGACCGTCTAGACCTTTTTGGTCGACCGTGTAACAACAAATTTCCGACCGTTTGTTTTGTCGTATTATACCCAACGGTCGTATTCGTATTATCTCCATATACCCCAAATACATTTTGTGTCTCGGTCGACCGAGGACCTTGTTCGGTCGCCCGAAACTAAGAAGACTTGACAAACCCGAACTGCTTGTTAGTTTTCGGTCGACCGAATATGATCTTGTTTGTTAACCCCAAAGTGCCTGGTGTGAATCGGTCGACCGAACATATCTCAGTGTTCGACTGATCACTTAAGTGTACCAAGATTGTAGCCTTTGGCGGTCGACCGTTCTTTAATCGGTCGACTGAACCTTAATCTAAATTGCCAAACGGTCGACCGAACAACCCGATCCGGTCAATCGAACTTACTCATAATTGGGTCATGTCAGTTTCTATTTTGTGCATCTTACACAATCTTTACCCAATTCATCCCCAACGGCTATAATACCTTAGGAGCTTATAAATAGGTGTTCCCTTGACACAATTAGACAGCTCTTACACTTCCATTTGTCAAATACACCTAAGAGAAACTCACAAGTCTCTCATTCCCCAAATCCTACTCTCCAAGCTTAAACTTCCACATCTTAGCATCAATTCCACATCCTAAGCTAAGTGTGCTCAAGTTAGAGAGTGTGTTTCACTCAAGATGTGAAGAAGCAAGAACTTCAGTGAAAGCCCGAATTGTTCCTTTCGGATTGTGAGAGAAGAAAGTCAAGGTCACGAGGGTGTTCGTGGAGCTTGTTTTGTAAAAGGGTTAATCTCGGCCAGAAACGAGGTTGATAGTGAAGACGCGAGCGAAGCTCGAGGGAGATCGAGCGGAGCTTGCAAGAGATGAAGTAGGCGGGAGCCCGAACCTCTATAAAAATCCGGAGTCATCGTTGTGATTTTCCTTACTTACTTGTATTTGTTTAAATTCCGTTGTGCATATATTGATTGATTAAACAAGTAGGTAATTAGCTTTAAAGTGATTAGAATTAGAGACCCTCACGATCCTACAAATACTTCCCACCAGTAAAACTTAGGTGTTCTTTGGAATTGCCCCAACGGAAGACCGAACCACCTTCGGTCGACCGAATAGCCCTGGACCGGTTTTGGCATTTGCTCCAATGGTCACATTCGAATCGAGTCCCTAGAGCCCAATTGACTTGACCCACTTCGGACGACCGAATACCTATCGGTCAACTGATTCCTTATTGGATTTAGGAGCCAATGGCTATTTACATGTGGCACTTGACCATTGTACCCAACAACTATTTGAGCTATAACTGTCAGCGCAAAACTCGCGCTAACTTCGATCTACCGAAGTGTACACAGTCAACCGAACTTGAGTAGATCAGAGCCAAACAAACTTACTGTCCACCTTGGAACGGTGAACAGAATGGACTTTGGTTAACCGAACTTAATTAGGGCCAAATAGATAAAAGGTACTCGAGGTTGGTGAACAGTGATCCGATACATAATCGGTCAACTGAATTCCTAATTCAGACCAATTCTTCGGACTACCGTTTGGATAACGGTCGACCGAATATGCCTCGATTTCTGCCCAAGCTTAAGTCACATCTTGCATTCCTATTGGTCCATTTCCCCCACCAACCCCCAAACAGCTTGTTGAGCTTGAAGACTTATAAATAGGACGTCATTTGTTGGTTTTGGATCTGTTGAACACTTCTTATCTATCCAATACTCAAAGCCAAATCCTCTCCATCTTCAGGCTCTCAATCCACAACACTAAAGCCTAAACTTCACCACTTGCATATCCAATTCCATATCAATATCGAAGTGTGCTCAAGTATAGAGTGTTAGTTAGATTGTGATTCCATCTCCATATTCAAAGAATCACCAAGTTGTAAAGCTTCGAGGATGCTCCCTCTCGGATTGTGAGAGGAGACATGAGCAGGGCGAGGTTGTTCGCGAGGCTCGGAGTTGTAAACGACGTTGATCTCGGCCCGGAACGGAGTTCGGTTAGTGGAACCGCAAGCAAGGCTCAGGGGATCGAGCGAGGCTTGCGAGGTGGACTAGGACCCGGGTGTGGGTGCCAAACCTCTCTAAACTCCGGTGTCGACGAATTTGTGGTTTGCAATTGTCTCTTCCTTAATCCTTTGATTATTATTTTTAATTCTGCATTTATCTATCGATTAGAGGGTCATAGATCCTAACACTTTCGTGTTACATTCAGGTCCTTTTTTGCTCCATTCCTCTTCTTTATTACCTAACTCCTGAAGGACTACAAACAACAAGTCGGGTAGCACAATATTGGGGTAAAATAAAGGATATATAGCATGAATGCGATGTATGATATGTGATTGATTCGTTTTATATGAAACTGCAAGTGCACGGTCGCGTTGAAGCGGTGGCAAATACGGGTCGATCCACAGGGAGGTGTGTCGACTTTTGGTTTGTGCGAAGGCGAGTGGGAAAGAAAGGAGAGAAAGATTGATTACACTAAGTACACTAATCTAAACTAGTAAACTAGGAAAGCTGAAATGAAATCACAAAACAAACTAAACTAAGCAACTAAAGAAAAGGAGATAAAACTCAGGAATGGAAAACCCCTAAGGGGTGGAGTGTGTGTGGGTGCGCATGAAATAAGTGTGGTGGTGAATGCATACAAGAAGCTCAAGTTAGTTAGTGTTTGTTAATGCATAAGAGATACCTAATGGCAAAACCTATCATTTACAACACTAACTTAGGTGATTAATAAGAGCAATGCAAGGTTGTTATTAAGAACATAACAAGCATGGAGTGTACCTAACTATGGCAGAAACCATCAAGTAAAGTTCTTATTAATTCAAGCAAGCATACTAATATTTCTCACACATATTTATATCAAGCATTCATACCACCTACATAACATGTACACACATCTACTCCACCCCCCAAAGGGGATGGAACTACTCACACATATTTAAACTAACTACTTTAACAAAATGAAGCATTATACTGAAAGGAAACTACACTAATCAAGCAAGAAATAATAAGGAAGCTGAAATTACATAATACAAAACAAGAATCAAAGCAAGCGCATTAAAGGAAATTAACTAAGCAAGAAATAACATGCTAATGAAAACATCTATTATTAACTCACTCAATTACAAGCAGCCCTTCCTCCACCAGAGTTTTGCTTCAAGGCTTCACTCTTAGTAGGGAAGATGCCACAAAGAGAGAGATGGGATACATGAGAGGAAGGAGAGTTCTATTTATAGCCATAGAAAAAGGTAATCCGGGACAATCCCCCGATGTGGGACTAAACAAATACCAAAAATAGACTAAGCATACACTAATACACGTGCTCCCGAAATCTTAGCAGATCCAGAGCTATCTGGACCGCCAATTAGCGGTCCCAAACCGCCAATTGGCCGTCTATAAGATCCAGACCCATCTGGTTTTCATGTTGGGCTTTGCTTGATGTATTGGTTGGTCTTGGATGCATCTACTTTGTTTATTGGAGCTCCGACCCGAATCGAATTGTCAAAATACTCCCCATGATGGTGTGGAGTTTTCTGTTTTGCGCTTAGGTCTTTCGGTCTTACGTTCAGGTCCTTCTCCCTTGCATCTTAGTCCCCAGATCTCACAATTAAGTCCTTTTTTCCTACTTTTGGGTCCTTTCATGTCTCCTCTCTTCAAACCTCTTTATTTCTGAAATTCAAACATAAAACTCATCACGTAGCATTGCTTAGGTGTAAGATAATGGATATAAGTTACACATATAAGCATGAAATGATGTCAATCAAATACCCCCACACCTAAGTTTTTGCTAGTCCCGAGCAAAACAAAGAAAGAGAAAAGCAAACGAGAAACAAGAAATCCTAACTCACTTTCATAGAAATCACGGTTGCACTTAGCACGTGCAACAAACCGTTAAACCTCCTTGTTGCCAAGGAGGAGGAGTGTTTTCTCCTGAGGGTTTTCAGCGGATATACCCACAAAATCCGAACAAGATGCATTATTCAATCTAGACACTCGACTCGTTGGACAAATTTTGTCGATCACTGGACGCGGTAATCCTACGGGCCGACTCTATATAGGTATTCAGTACACACACCTAACCTAATGAACCATTCGTGTAAGTTAAATAAGGAATTAAGTGAAAGACATGGACAACCTCAACATCCTCAAGTGATACAAAGTGTAAAGTCCATTAAGGTTCTTATTTGCATTACCATTTTTTTTCTTTTTGTTTCTTTTCTCCTTTTTTTCTTTTTCTTTTTATTAGTTGGAGCTTCATTCTCCCACGGTCAGGTTTCGTGCATCATTCCCATGAGGACTTACATTATCACGTACACCTTTCCCCAAATATCCACATAGGGCAATCCCAACCACCCGTGTAATGGGAGTTCGGTCGGCGCATCCCAAGTCAGATGACTCGAAAGCACCAGGCACAAAGTCCCCTCAGACCTACTTTCCCGAGTTATAGGAGCCGTGCGAGAAGAGAGAACACCTACTCACTTATTTCTTATCTACACATGAACCAAAACCCCTACACTTAATGTCTCACAACAAGATTTAAAGGGTCATTGACTACAACAAACTTCCTTAAGTTAACAGACACGAATTATTGACTCATTAGGTTCAGGGTGGACTTCTTTAAATGTTTGAGCACTGAAACCCTATGATTACTCACCCCAAGGGAAAACTGGGGTGCATCCTAACGACTCGATAAATCCTAAAGACACTATACTAGATATCCTAATGCATCAAGTTCAAGACAATTTTGGGAGCTTTCTTTTTACTTTGCCTCTCAACGGTTTTGCACATGCTAAACACACGCAAAACCCACAAAACATTTTCTTTCGCAAACACATGAAGATTTTGAAAGAAATGTGAAAATTTTAAGGCACTAGGCAAGCAAAAGAAGACAAGTCACCCAAGGATCATGACAAGCAGATATATCGATATTAAATGTAGCACACTAACATGACCCTATCAATACATACAAAAGAAAACAAAAAAGAAAAACAAAGGAAAAGACTCAACTATGTACACACGTAAAACACCCCGCCACACCTACTTCATGCATTGTCCTCAATGAATGTGAGTAAAAGACTACATGGATTTATGCATGAAAAAGAATAGATCTCACCAACGTGAAGTACACAGAGACGTTTCTGGCTATGTTGATGGACACAACCCAAATTCCCTCAAAACCTGTGAGATGCTAAGGAAGGGATACAAATACGTGAAAGAACTAGGGCCCAAATACTCAAGGGTTGGGGCCCACAACAATCGATGCTCACTGAAGGAGTTTTTTTCTTTTTCTTCTTCTATACAAACATGAAAGCTCAACCACTCATGCAGGAGCATGAATGGTTGAGTGCGAGAGAGGTTCATGAAAGAACATGACCTCCTCGACTTCAGCTGGTGCCCCTTCCAAGTAGGGTTTGAGGCGTTGTCCAATAACTTTGAACACGTCCCCATTCCCTGGGTTCAAGATGTCAACCGCTCCATGAGGATAGACGGTTTGGACAATAAAAGGGCCAGACCAGCGACTGCGGAGCTTACCCGCAAACAGATGAAGCCGGGAATTGTAGAGCAACACCTTCTGCCCGGCCGTAAACACCTTTCGCATAATTATGCGATCGTGAAACATCTTGGCTCGGGACTTATGAATTTTGGCATTCTCGTACGCATCATTGCGTAGCTCTTCCAATTCCACAATGTCGAGCTTACGTTGTACTCCTGTTTGATCAAGATCCATCAGGTTCTTGATCGCCCAGAAAGCACGATGCTCAAGCTCGACGGGTAGGTGGCAAGCCTTGCCGTACACTACCCGATACGGGGACATACCCAAATTGGTCTTGTACGTGGTGTGGAAAGCCCACAACGCGTTGATGAGAATTTTATTTATACTGCAAGTGCACGGCGTCGATGAAGACGCGGCAAGTACGGGTCGAACACAAGGAGGGAGAGATATTGTTATTTTTGTGATTTTCGATTAAGGAAAGAAAGCGAGAGAAATAAGGTTGGTTTGAGATTTTTGGATTTTTAATTTCTAAAGCAAGAACAACAAAAACAAATTAAGAATAAAGCAAATATGGATGAGAGTCCAGCGGGTGGGGGTTTAGATATCGGGTTTTGTTTAGAGAAATCTGAAACTTATAATAAATCACATTAGTTATAAAGCATTACATGATAAATGACTCAACATAAACTCAAGTAATCAAAATATACTTACACGAAATTAAAATAATAACATCATTCTTCTTCTCGTCACCCTAAATCCATCACCCCCACCCTTTGGAGAGAGTTAGAAAGTCATGGATGAAGGGAAGGAGAAGGGGTCCTAGAGAAACTACAAAAGAAAACTAAAAACACGAAATAAACGAACATAATTTTATTGCTAAAGAATGGAAAAACAAGTTCTCTTTACAACATAATTTCGGGGCTATTTATAGCCGATACAAGGGACCCTAGTACAAAATAGGAACGTACACGCGTCAACACGCAACTGGACAAAAGCGCGACCCGCGGATCCAAAGGGGTACGGCGGAAATGCCGCAATTTGCATGTAGTGTACGGCGGAATAGCCGCACTTTTGTCTCAGATTTGATCTGGATTTTTCCTGTGTGTTTATGGTATTTTTTAGCTGTCCTTTGCGCGTTCGGATTGATTTCTTTCCTTTCTTTTGAGCTCCGAATAAATTTCTGCATATATTTGGAGATCCAAATTGATTTTTTCTCCAAAATAATATTTTGGTACTCGTAATTTGCAGTCGGGTCCTCGACCTTTTGCAATTAAGTCCCTGGCTACTTTTTGTGCTTAGGTCTTTGAATGCTTTTATGCTTGGATGGACTTCAATTTGAACCCCGATAATCTTGAACTTGGTCTTTATGACAAAAATGAGTCTTTTGCACGCGTTTATGCTCAGGATATGGGTAATTTGCATTCAGGTCCCTGTATTCTGTAAATAAGACTAAACACATACCTTAGTAGCATTTATTTGATTCAGAAATCTTATAGATACGCGATCTCATCACAACATCACTTTGATTGCATACTATTTCTGGTTCACTATCAACATGAAAGATATTAAATTCAGCTTTTAAGTTTCCAAAAGATAGTTGTATGAGCCCATTTCGACAATTTATCAAAGCTTCAGAAGTGGCTAAAAAGGGTCTGCCTAGTATTACAAGGATTTGTCTCTTAGGATTGACAACAGGTTCAGTGTCTAGAACGACAAAATCCACTGGGTAAATGAAGTCACCAACCTTAATCAAAACATCATCTACTATACCTCTTGGTTTCTTAACGGAGCAATCAGCAAATTGAAGGGTTGTCTTAGAGGGTTTTAGTGGACCAAGGTTTAGTTGCTCATAGACAGAGAACGGGAGTAAGTTAACACTAGCACCAAGGTCTAGAAGGGCTTTGTTGATAAAAGTATCTCCTATCGCATATGAAATTGTGGGACACCCAGGGTCCTTATACTTTATAGGAGATGAGTTGGACAGAATAGAGCTTATGTTTGCAGTCAAGAATGCCTTCTTTGGTACGTTCGTTTTTCTCTTCTTAGTGCACAGATCCTTTAAGAATTTAGCAATAAGCAGGTATTTGGTTAATCATATCTAGGAGTGGAATATTCACCTTAACTTGCTTAAATACTTCCAAGATTTTCTCCATTTGTGCACTTGAGCTCTTATTGAGTCTATTGGGGGATGAGGCTTTAGGAACATAGACTTGCTTAGGTTGAGCTATAGGGTCAGGTTGACTAGGTGGGTTGGGCTTTTCAAATTGGATTTCAGGTTCAATGGTCAGGTCACATGTGGGTGCTTGACGGCTAGATTGATTAGGAGCCCTAGGATTTACCACATTGTTATCAACTTGTTTTCCAGACCGTAATGATACAACTGCATTTATTTGTTGGAACGGTCACTCCTCATGAACCATTTGAACCAGTCTAGGGTTGTTACTTCCTAGAGGTGGTTATAGGGCTGATATTGATTATTAGGTCTTGGATTCACCTCAGGTTGACTTGGAAACTGACCCTTTTCTCTTTCACCTACAATTTGTGCTAGTTGGTTGACCTGTGTTTCTAGCCTTTGGAAGGATTGGGTGGTTGTTTGCATAAAAGTTTTAACCAATTTTTCCAAGCTTGTCAACCTAACATCATAATCTCCATTGTTACTAAACCCAGATGATGTATTATTTTGGTTATACGGGTTTCGTTGTTGTCTAGGAGGTTGACCTTGTTGGTTCCATGAAAAATTGGGATGATTACGCCAACCCGGGTTATAAGTTGATGCATATGGGTCATTTCTAGAATGGTTAAATGCGGCATTAACTTGTTCCAAGTCCGCACAATCCTCCATTATATGACCAGTTTGACCACATCTAGAGCAAGGGATAGAAGAAGCTTGATTCACTAGGGGTCGGGTTTTTAGCTCTAGACTTTCCATTCTACGCATAAGGGTAGCTAGTTTTGCTTCAGCAGCTACAGTAGCATCTACAGCTAAGACACATGGTTTGGGTTGACTTGCTATGGTTGATCCAATACTCGGGTTATTCGGTGCTCTAGCATTGTCCCATTGCATACTATTTTTGGCTAAATCCTCAAGAAAAGTTCAAGCATCATTCTCATTTTTGGACATGAAGTTTCCTTGGCTTACAGATTCTACCATAACCCTAGATGTAGGTGTCAATCCCTCATAAATAATTTGGCACAATTGCCATCTTGGAATTCCATGATGAGGGCATTGGGTAAACAGACTTTTAAATCTTTCTAAATAGGAATAGAACGGCTCGCTCTCAGATTGAACGAATTCAACAATTTCATTCCTAATCCTAATAGTCTTATGGTTGGGAAAATATTTCTTTAAGAATACTTGAACAAACTCGTCCCAACTCCTAATAGATATTTCGGCTAGACTATATAGTCATTTCTTAACGTCGTCCTTCAGTGCTAGAGGCACGATTTTAAGATGCACTGCCTCCTCAGAGATATGCTGGTATTGCATAAGGGAGCAGATTTCCTCAAATTCTCTAAGGAAGAGATATGGGTCTTCCTTAGAGGTGAACTTGGGCAACATACTCATGTATCGTGTCTTCAGTTCGAAGTCGCGACTCGGTATGATGGGCATAACGATGCACGATGGCTGAGCAACCATCGTTGGGTAGCACCGATCCCTCAGAGTCCTAGGCGGGTCCACTACATTCTCACCCATTGCATTCGGGTGACGTGGTGCAACAGGTGGATTGGGGCTAAGCTCTAGACTGGAATCTAGATGAACTCGTGAGAGTCGATTGCTCAAGTCCCGAACCCAAATCTGGGTGCACCGGTTTGAATCAATTTTTGAATTCGAATTTGAAATTTAAATTCCAAATTCAATTTCAAAAATGGAAACAAACAATAGAAGAGGGGGGAAGATGAGAAAGGAATCCTAATCTAGAGAATTGAGATGAGAAGAGAAAGAAGACTCAGATGAGAAGGGAAACTTAACTCTAAAAGATAGATAAGAGGGTTGGTCAGAAGTTTCCTAAACAAGCACAGTTCAAACAATCCTAGACCTAATGTCGCTTAAATCTACATGACTCCTAACTGGTTGAGTCGAATTGGTTCGCTTGATTCACCTCCCTCACTAATCAAACCAAATTGGCCAGGCAGTGTATAGCTAGTGGGGGCGCTTCCGACAGAGTCGGTGCCAATTAGATAACCACTTCGCTTGGAAGACTTACGTCAACACAAAAACACTTTCTAGACACCAAATTAAATTCGATCAGCTTCAAGTCATAGCAAGTCAAACCAATCTTCTCCTTAATTGAGTCTGAGTTCTTAGGGGTCAATGTCTAGTTGATTTTAATTTAAGGCTTGGGTGACACTTTAGGATTGTGAATTGTGGGCCACGGAAGGGTGATGAAATCCCCACCGTATCTTTTCCTACGGAGTTGCCCTTAAGATAGTTTAACTTAAATCTAGCAAAGATAGTCAAACATTGGTCTTTAGTTGGGGGATAATTGAAAGGTTGTATGCAAACTAAATTATATGCTTAAATGCAATCGGTAAAAACCGCGCACGTACCTTGCCTCCAGCACTCTTCAACAAAAAATAATTTGCAAGAATTTAGCAAGAATAATGCAAACAAAACACTATATGATGCAAGCACTAAGTCTTTCTAGTTTTGCCAATTTTTAGGTCAGAGTTGAATTATTGCCAATTATGGAATTTAAGCTTAACACGTGCACTTCTACAAAAATGAAATTTTCCAAAAATAGAAATTACGAGGAAACAGGCAACAAAGGTTACCTACGCACGCTCTCGAAAATATCCAGTTGCTCTACGCGTCCACCCAGAGATGGAGACGACCCCAGAAAAAATTGAAGCCCAGATGCTTCAGATGTGCGGCGGATCCACCGCAGATTGTTCTTTAGGTGCGGCGATTCCGCCGCCCTTCTTGCTCTGACTGTGCCCGGATTTCACCGCGCACTCCGTTGTCGCCTGAAATGCAAACCCAAATAGTTAGATCGCGCACACGAAAAATAGAATAGAATCGAAATCACCAAAAATAAACAAAATCTTCGTCACCTCCCCGGCAACGACGCCAAAAACTTGATGAGAATTTTATTTATACCGCAAGTGCACGACGTCAATGAAGACGCGGCAAGTACGGGTCGAACACAAGGAGGGAGAGATATTGTTATTTTTGTGATTTTCGATTAAGGAAAGAAAGCGAGAGAAATAAGGTTGGTTTGAGATTTTTGGATTTTTAATTTCTAAAGCAAGAACAACAAAAACAAATTAAGAATAAAACAAATATTGATGAGAGTCCAGCGGGTGGGGATTTAGATATCAGGTCTTGTTTAGAGAAATCTGAAACTTATAATAAATCACATTAGTTATAAAGCATTACATGATAAATGACTCAAAATAAACTCAAGTAATCAAAATATACTAACACGAAATTAAAATAATAACATCATTCTTCTTCTCGTCACCCTAAATCCATCACCCCCACCCTTTGGAGAGAGTTAGAAAGTCATGGATGAAGGGAAGGAGAAGGGGTCCTAGAGAAACTAAGAAAGAAAACTAAAAACACGAAATAAACGAACATAATTTTATTGCCAAAGAATGGAAAAACAAGTTCTCTTTACAACATAATTTCGGGGCTATTTATAGCCGATACAAGGGACCCTAGTACAAAATAGGAACGTACACGCGTCAACACGCAACTGGACAAAAGCGCGACCCGCGGATCCAAAGGGGTGCAGCGGAAATACCGCAATTTGCATGTAGTGTACGGCGGAATAGCCGCAATTTTGTCTCAGATTTGATCTGGATTTTTCCTGTGTGTTTATGGTATGATTTAGCTGTCCTTTGCGCGTTCGGATTGATTTCTTTCCTTTCTTTTGAGCTCCGAATAAATTTCTGCATATATTTGGAGATCCAAATTGATTTTTTCTCCAAAATAATATTTTGGTACTCGTAATTTGCAGTCGGGTCCTCAGCTTTTTGCAATTAAGTCCCTGGCTACTTTTTGTGCTTAGGTCTTTGAATGCTTTTATGCTTGGATGGACTTCAATTTGAACCCCGATAATATTGAACTTGGTCTTTATGATAGAAATGAGTCTTTTGCACGCGTTTATGCTCGAGATATGGGTAATTTGCATTCAGGTCCCTGTATTCTGTAAATAAGACTAAACACATACCTTAGTAGCATTTATTGATATAAAATTAATCTAAATGAAAGACATATGATGCAATGTATGCAATGCATCACGCGTCATTCAACTTTGTTGACCAATCCTTCCTCGAGGAATTAACCGTCTTCTCAAGAATTTGCTTTAATTGACGGTAGAGACTTCGACCTGCCCACTAGTTTGCGGATGGTATGGGGTCGCAAGCTTGTGGGTGATCGAGTACTTCCTCATAAGCGCTTCAAAGGAGCGATTACAGAAGTGGGTACCCCTATCGCTGATTATGCTACGAGGGGTACCAAATAACACAAAAATGTCCCTTAAGAATTTGGTGACGACCTTGTTGTCATTGGTCTTTGTGGGTATAGCCTCAACCCACTTAGACACATAGTCAACGGCCACCAGAATGTAAACATTCCCGAACGAGTTCGGGAAGGGACCCATGAAGTCGATGCCCCACACATCAAAGATGTCGACCACAATGACATTTTGCAAAGGCATCATGTCACGTCGACCAATTCTGACAAGGCGCTGGCACCTATCACATTACTTACAAAAGTCGTAAGCGTCCTTGAAAAGAGAAGGCCAATAGAATCCAGATTGGAGCACCTTGGCAGCAGTTTTCTTTGCTCCAAAGTGTCCTCCACATGCCTTAGAGTGGCAGAAATGGAGCACACTTTGGAACTCGGTATCTGGGATGCACCGCCTGAAAATTTGGTCAGAGCAGTATTTGAATAGGTAGGGGTCGTCCCCGTGAAAGAATCTGACATAAGATCTAAATTTTGTTTGGTCATATTTTCACCAACCCACAGGAAGTTGCTCGGTCATGAGGTAGTTCACGATGTCGGCAAACCAAGGATTATCTTCGATCGTGAACAACTGCTCGTCAGGAA
Organism: Triglochin maritima; assembly: GCA_963682175.1. Lineage (NCBI taxonomy): Eukaryota > Viridiplantae > Streptophyta > Magnoliopsida > Alismatales > Juncaginaceae > Triglochin > Triglochin maritima. The sequence continues at coordinate 19,783,322 of OY821771.1, read as the reverse complement.
AATTGTCATCAATAATTTGGTCTTGTAGGTTGGTCGTCTCTAGACGAGATAGGTGGTCTGCTGATTGATCGTTTTATATTAAACCGTAAGTGCACGACCGCGTTGAAGCGGTGGCAAATACGGGTCGTCCACTGGGAGGTGTGTCGACACTTGGTTTATGCGAAGGCGAGAGGTAAAGAAAAGGAAGAAGGATGTATTACACTAAACTACACTACAATGCTAAACTAGAATGCAAAAGGAAATGAAGATAAGCGATAAAACTAAACCCCATAGGGGGTAGAGAAATAATGTGACTATAAAGATGTGTGTGTGCGTGTGTTCATTAAGCTCTTCACAACATGTAGTGCATGAAATCATAAAACTACATCCAACTTTCCCTCCACATGAATTAAAATTTCACTACATCATTAAAACATACAAGACAATAGTTGGAATGAAACTACATGAACTCAAGTATAAAGACTAGACCCTACTATGCCTCCACATGAATTAAGATAAGACTACATCATTAAAACATACAAGACATTAGCTAAGGTAAAGGCAACAAGAGCTCATACACTACAACTTGTGTTTCCAATATTAACTTCATCCATATCCTAACGTTATCATTCCCCATAAAATAGGTCCACTAATCAAAGCATAAGCTAAGCTTCATTCAAGAGCATTAGCATATCAAAGATAAGAGTGGAGACCCATTAGATGGTTATGGAAATCATATAAAGCTCAAGGGATAAAAATAACACACACTTAATACACTACATAATTATATCACATATTTCTCCACCCCCCAAATGGGGATGGAACTACTCACTACTCATTACACTAACTATATTAGCAATGGAAAGCATAATACTGAAATGAAACTATGCTAATCAAGCAAGAAATATTAAAGAAGCATAAAACTAAACAAACAAACAAGCATGCATATGAAAGGAAATTAAACTAAGAAAGAAACAACACAATTAAAGGAAAACTTCTATTATTAACTCACTCAATTACAAGTAGCTCTTCCTCCACTAGAGTTTTGCTTCAAGGCTTCACTCTTAGTAGGGAAGGTGGCCACCAAAGAGAGATATGGATACAATGGGAGGTGAAGAGTTCTATTTATAAGCATGGAAAAAGCTAATCCGGGACAATCCCCCGATGTGGGACTAAACCAATACCAAAAATAGCCTAAACGAACATTAATACAAGTCCAGGAGAAGTTGGGGCGGATCTAGCATGATCCAGACCGCCAATTGGCGGTTCCAGACCGCCAATTGGCGGCCTATAAAGCCCAGATCCGTCTGGGTCTTCTGGTGGGCTTTCCTTGAAGTGTGTCTTGGTCTTGGATGCATCTACTCGGTTGTTGGAGCTCCGACCCGAATCGAATTGGCAAAATACTCCCCATGATGGTGTGGAGTATTCTGTTTTGCTCTTAGGTCCTTCTGTCTTACGATCAGGTCCTTCTGTCTTGCATCTTGGTCCCCAGGTCTCACAATTAAGTCCTTTTTCCTGCTTTTGGGTCCTTTCATGGCTCTTCTCTTCAAACCTCTTTATTCCTGAAAACTAAACATAAAACTCGTCACGTAGCATTGCATAGGTGTAAGATAATGGATATAAGGTACAAATATAAGCATGAAATGATGTCAATCAAATACCCCCACACCTAAGTTTTTGCTAGTCCCGAGCAAAATAAAGAAAGAGAAAAGCAAACGAAAAAAACAAGAAATCCTAACTCACTTTCGTAGGAATCACGGTTGCACTTAGCACGTGCAACAATCCGTTAAACCTCCTTGTCACCAAGGAGGAGGAGTGTTGTCTCCTGAGGGTTTTCAGCGGATATACCCACAAAATCCGAACAAGATGCATTAATCAATCTAGCTACACGACTCGTTGGACTTATTTTGTCGATCATGGAATGCGGTAATACTACGGGTCGACTCTATATATGTAATCAGTCCACACACCTAGCCTAATGAGTTATTCGTGAGAGTTAACTAAGGAATTAAGTGAAAGACATGGGCAACCTTAACTTCTGAATGTGATACAACGTGTAAAGTCCATTTTGGTTCTTATTTGACTCTTCTTTTCTTTCTTTTTTCTTTTTTTTCTTTTTTTTTCTTTTTCTTTGGAGCATTTATTGGTTGGTGTTTGATTCTCCCAGGGTCAGGTTTCGTGCATCATTGCCTATGATGACTTACACTATCACGTACACCTTCCCCCAAATCTCCACATAGGGCGATCCCTACCATCCGTGTAACGGGAGTTCGGTCGGTGCATCCCAAGTCAGATGACTCGAAAGCACCAGGCACAAAGTCCCCTCAGACCTACTTTCCCGAGTGATAGGAGCCGTGCGAGAAGAGAGAACACCACTTATTTATTTATCTACATGGGAACCAAAACCCCTGCACTTAAGTTTCACAAAAAGAGATTAAGGGCCCTTGACTACGACAAACTTCCTTATACTAACAGACACGAATTATTGACTCTCTATGTTCAGGGTGGACTTCTTTGAATGTTTGAGCACTGAAACCCTATGATTACTCACCCCCAAAGGAAAACTGGGGTGCATCCTAACGACTCGATAAATCCTAAAGCCACGTACTAGATATCCTAATGCATCAAGTTCAAGACAATTTTGTGAGCTTTCTTTTTACTTTGCCTCTCAACGGTTTTGCACATGCTAAACACACGCAAAACCCACAAAACATTTTCTTTCGAAAACACATGAAGATTTTGAAAGAAATGTGAAAATTTTGAAGCACTAGGCAAGCAAAAGAAGACAAGTCACCCAAGGATCATGGCAAGCAGATATATCGATATTAAATGCAGCACACTAACATGACCCTAAAAATGCAAACAAAAGAAAACAAAATCAAAAGAAAAGACTCGACTATGTACACACGTAAAACACCCCCCCCCACACCTACTTCATGCATTGTCCTCAATAAATGTGAGCAAGATACTACATGGATTTATGCATGAAAAAGGAGAGATCTCACCAACATGAAGTACAAAGGGAAGTTCAAGGTCATGTTGATGGACACAACCTGAATTCCCTCAAAACCTGTGAGATGTTAAGGAAGGGATACAAATACGTCAAAGAATTGGGGCCCAAATACTCAAGGGTTGGGGCCCACAACAATCGATGCTCACTGAAGGAGTCTTTTTTTTTTAAAAGCAAATGAAAGCTCAACCACTCATGTAGGAGCATGAATGGTTGAGTGCGAGGGAGGTTCATGAAGGAACATGACCTCCTCGACTTCGGCTGGTGCCCCCTCCAAGTAGGGTTTGAGGCGTTGTCCATTAACTTTGAACACGTCCCCATTCCCTGGGTTCAAGATCTCAACCGCTCCATGAGGATAAACGGTTTGGACAATAAACGGGCCAGACCAGCGACTGCGGAGCTTACCCGCAAACAGACGAAGCCGGGAATTGTAGAGCAACACCTTCTGCCCGGCCGTAAACACCTTTCGCATAATCATGCGATCGTGAAACATCTTGGCTCGGGACTTATGAATTTTGGCATTCTCGTACGCATCATTGCGTAGCTCTTCTAATTCCACAATGTCGAGCTTACGTTGTACTCCTGCTTGATCAAGATCCATATTCAGGTTCTTGATCGCCCAGAAAGCACGATGCTCAAGCTCGACGGGTAGGTGGCAAACCTTGCCGTACACTACCCGATATGGGGACATACCCAAATTGGTCTTGTACGCGGTGCGGAAAGCCCACAACGCGTTATTCAACTTGGTAGACCAATCCTTCCTCGAGGAACTAACCGTCTTCTCAAGAATTTGCTTTAATTGACGGTTAGAGATTTCGACATGCCAACTAGTTTGCGGATGGTATGGGGTCGCAAGCTTGTGGGTGATCGAATATTTCCTCATAAGCGCTTCAAAGGAGCGATTACAGAAGTGGGTACCCCTATCGCTGATTATGGTACGAGGAGTACCAAATCGTGCAAAAATGTCCCTCAAGAATTTGGTGACCACCTTGTTGTCATTGGTCTTTGTGGGTATAGCCTCAACCCACTTAGACACATAGTCAACGGCCACCAGAATGTAAACATTCCCGAACGAGTTCGGGAAGGGACCCATGAAATCGATGCCCCACACATCGAAGATGTCGATAACAAGGACATTTTGCAAAGGCATCATGTCACGTCGACCAATCCTGCCAAGGCGCTGGCACCTATCACATTGCTTACAAAAGTTGTAAGCATCCTTGAAAAGAGTGGGCCAGTAGAATCCAGATTGGAGGACCTTGGCAGCAGTTTTCTTTGCTCCAAAGTGTCCTCCACATGCCTTAAAATGGCAGAAGTGGAGTACACTTTGGAACTCGGAATCTGGGACGCACCGCCTGAAAATTTGGTCAGAGCAGTATTTGAATAGGTAGGGGTCGTCCCAGTGAAAGAATCTGACATACGATCTAAATTTGGATTGGTCAGATTTTGACCAACCCACAGGAAATTGCTCGGTCACGAGGTAGTTCACGATGTCGGCAAACCAAGGGTCATCTTCGATCGTGAACAACTGCTCGTCAGGAAATTTATCGTTAATGATTTGGTCCTGTGGGTTGGTCGTCTCTAGACGAGACAAGTGGTCAGCTACAACGTTTTCACACCCTTTTTTGTCCCGAATTTCGAGATCGAGTTCTTGTAACAACAAGATCCATCTCAAGAGTCGGGATTTTGCATCTTTCTTCGCCATGAGGTGCTTGATGGCTGTGTGATCAGAATAGATAATCACGTGGGAGCCAATCAAGTACGACCGGAATTTCTCCAAAGCAAATTTGATCGCTAAGAATTCCTTCTCGGTCACAGTGTAGTTCAATTGGGCATCATTGAGTGTTCTACTGGCATAGTAGATCACATGAGGCAATTTGTCCAATCCTTGCCCAAGCACTGCTCCCACAGCGAAGTCAGATGCATCACACATTAACTCAAAGGGTTCAGTCCACACCGGTGCCTTAATAATGGGAGCTGAAGTCAACTCTTTCTTCAAGGTCAAAAAGGCATGGTGGCAATCCGGTGTGAACTCAAAAATGGCATCCTTAGCCAACAACGCGGTGAGAGGTCGAGCGATTTTGCTAAAATCCCGAATGAACCGTCGATAGAATCCAGCATGCCCCAGAAAGGCGCGGATATCCTTCACATTACGTGGAGGTGGGAGATTAGCAATGATACCCACTTTGGCGGGATCGACCTCAATTCCCCTACTTGAGACCACATGTCCAAGTACAATCCCTCGCTTCACCATGAAGTGACATTTCTCCCAATTGAGAGCGAGGTTCTTCTCACGGCATCGCTTGAGGACAAGGCTCAAGTGATGAAGGCACTCATCAAAGGAAGCGCCAAATATGGAAAAGTCGTCCATGAAGATTTCAAGGAAACGCTCAACCATATCGGAGAAGATGCTGATCATACACCTCTGAAACGTTGCCGGCGCATTGCATAACCCAAAGGGCATGCGATGGTAGGAAAACGTGCCAAAGGGACAAGTGAATGTGGTTTTCTCTTGGTCCTCGGGGGCGATGGGAATTTGGTTGTAACCGGAGTATCCATCAAGAAAACAATAGTACTCATGTCCGGCCAACCTTTCCAACATCTGATCAATGAATGGCAACGGGAAATGATCTTTCCGCGTTGCCGCATTGAGCTTGCGATAATCAACGCAAACTCGCCAGCCAGTTTGCAGGCGTGTCGGGATAAGCTCATTATGCTCATTCTCCACAACCGTCACGCCTGACTTCTTGGGAACCACATGGACAGGACTCACCCACGAACTATCAGAGATAGGATAGATTATGCCATGATCCAAGCACTTAAGAACCTCCTTTCGGACGGCTTCCTTCAGTACAGGATTCAATCTCCGTTGTGGGTCCCTGCGGGGCCGAGAATCCTCTTCCATGTGGATCCGATGCTGAACAATACCAGGGCTAATTCCCTTGATATCCTTCAAGGACCACCCGATTGCGTCTTTGTTTTCAAAGAGTACTCTTTTGAGGGCAACCTCTTGATCTTTTTCAAGATCAGAAGCAATAATGAGTGGCAAGGTCTCATTATCCCCTAAAAAGATGTACTTTAGGTTATCGGGGAGCGGTTTAAGCTCGACCAGAGGTGGGTCCTTGTCGGATTCAGAGTTACTTTCAAGTGGCTCAAGGGCCACAGGGTAAGAGGAGCAAGCACCCAGATGTGCCTCCTCGTCCAGAGATATGCTGGCGGATTCCTCAAGATCCTCTTCACTCGCAACCTGATCATTAGGCACCTCAATAATATGTCGATGTGAGTCGAACATGCCTAATGAGTCAGGCTCATCCGTGTCCTGGATGAAATTGGCCCCGACAGTGTCGTCGAAGAGCCCAGGTTGCTTACTAAGAGTGAAGATGTTGAAATCCGCCGTGAGGTTTCCAAAAGACAACCTCATCAAGCCATTGCGACAATTGATCAAAGCATTAGATGTCGCAAGAAATGGCCTCCCGAGGATCACAGGAATCTGTCCTTGTGGGTTGGACACGGGTTCGGTATCCAAGATGATGAAATCAACTGGAAATACGAACTCACCCACTTTGATAAGGACATCCTCCACACTCCCTCGTGGGATTTTGACGGATCTATCAGCCAACTGGACGGTTGTCCTCGTTGGTTTAAGATCGCCTATCCCAAGGTTGACATAGACTGAGTAAGGCAGGAGATTCACAGATGCCCCCAAATCCAATAGAGCTTGAGAGATGGTCACATTCCCAATCATGCAAGAGACAGTTGGACAACCAGGGTCCTTGTACTTGACATTCATGGGTTGTGTCAATATGGAGCTCACATTGGCGGCCAAGAAGGCCTTTTTGGGCACATTTGTTTTTCTCTTGGTGGTGCAAAGGTCCTTGAGGAACTTGGCATACGGTGGCATTTGTTGAACAACGTCCAACAACGGGATGTTCACCTTTACTTGCCTAAGTACCTCAACGATCTTATCCCAATGCTCATCACGTTTTTTCGTCAACCGATGAGGGAATGGTGCCTTGGCGACATAAGAATCACGAGGAGGAGTCTCAGAATTAGGTTCCTTGACAGGCTCAAGACTCTCCTCGGAAGTCTCGCCAACAGGGTTGGCTTCCGGCATTTTCACATTGTTGTCAACGACCCTTCCCGGTCTCAATGTATGAATAACATTAGCATGTTGGGAAGGGTCACTTTCAACATTGTGTCCATTCTGCCTGGTATTAGCAGGCTGAACCCTGGGATTTACCACAGGTTGACTCGGGAATTGACCCTTCTCGCGTTCATGGAGCTGATGAGCCAACTGGCTTACTTGCATTTCCAATGCTTTGACCGTATTATTGCTGGCCGCAAGCATGGATTGAGTGCTCTGCATGAATGCTTGAAGGGTTTGTTCAATGGTAGAGTCCTTAGGGTCAACCCGCTGGGGTGGTGGAGTCTGGTTAGAATAACCCGACGAAGAGGCCTGACCAGGTTGGTAATTTTGGTGCTGAGACCTTTGATGTGGGGGTTGGTAGGTCGCCGATGGGCGTGGAGGTTGATAAGGTGGAGGTTGAGGTTGAGCGTGCGAGCTCTGACCGTGTCCTCCACTAGACCCCCAAGAGAAGTTAGGATGGTTACGCCATCCCGGGTTGTAGGAATGACTGTACGGGTCGTTTCGGGGCCTTTGTTGATACATCGCATTTGCATGCTCAGTATCTCTTGGAGCGTAAGCACACTCCAAGTCATCATGTCCCGACAGTCCACACCTAGTACACACGGGAGTAGCGACCTGAGCTACAGGAGCTCGGTCCATCTCCAAACTCTCTATCCTACGCATGAGAGCAGCCATTTTCGCCTCAGACGCAATAGTCGACTCAACATGATATGATCCAGCTCGACCAGAAGACCTGGCGGCTGGTGGCTCTCTCATGGTATCCCACTCGAAGGTGCGTTCAGCCATGGATTCAAAAGTGTCCCAAGCCTCCTCGATGGGTTTCATTTGGAAGTCACCCTGACACATCGACTCCAACAATGTGCGGGTGTTGTAGTTGATGCCCTCATAAACAATCTGGCACAACTGCCATAGCTCAAGTCCATGATGAGGGCATTGCTGGAGAAGGTCCTTGAACCTCTCAATGAAACCATGAAAAGATTCGGTCTCGGTCTGATACATTTGATGTATCTGGTGCCGTATCTGTTGAGTTTTCCTTTGAGGGAAAATCTCTTCAGAAAGACGGTCACAAAGTCATCCCAAGACCGAATCGAGCTCGCCGGGAGGCTATACATCCATTTCTTCGCATTATCCTTCAATGCGAATGAAATCATCCTCAACCGGACAGAATCCTCGTCAAGCTGTTGAAGCTTGAACATGGAGCATACTTCCTCGAATTCGCGTATAAAAATATACGGATCCTCCTTATTGGCAGTAAAGGTTGGAAGCATGCTCACATACTGAGGTTTCAGCTCATAGTTGTTCCCGCGAGCAGGGGGAACAACTATGCAAGAAGGTTGCGCGGCCCGAACAGGATGGGTCCGCTCCCACAACGTCATCGGCCTATCCTGTCGAGCTAAAGGTGGTGGTGCACCTAGAATTCGAACCTGACCGAATCTCCCTTCCTCTCGAGTCAGAGGAGGAGGAGAAGGAGGTCTACGTGGTGGTGGGAATGAACCGAGGTAGTCCATGTATGGAACCCGGTCTCCCTCGCCACCACGAGATGACTCGGCCTCTTGCTCCAAAGGAGCACGAGGCGGAGATGGTCTGTAACATCCCGAAACAGCGGAAAATTTAAAAATTCAAAATCAAGACAAAGAGCACAATAATCAAGGCGGGACTGTTACTTCTCATAAACAATAAAGCGGTGCACCATAATACATCAGAGTTTGCCAAAATGAAAACATGATTACAACAAAACGATAAGGGAAGATAAATGTAATCATGTGGACCTCAGTGGTCTGACTAGAGGATCCGACTCCAAACGCGCGCGCCCACCGATCACCACCCCACTGGACCTACTGCGGTCCTGAAAATATATAACAACAATGCCTGAGTTTCCAGAAGGAAACCCCGTATGCCAACTCACCTATACATGCATGCATTACACAATGAACCTATCATACTAGTAGCATGTCATGGCATCGACAGAAATGGAAAACAGTTCCCCCGAAGGGTAAAACAGAACATCAGTCCGACAATCAACAACGAGTCTCCCGAGGAGACCTACTGCAGGCACATGCAGTCTTACAGCACGCGACATCGCACCCCCCACACGCAGCTACACTACTCAAGGGTTCAGCAGGGAGCCTCTGTCACGCCTGCGGGCCGATAGAATACAGATCTGCAAATCTCAGTGGTCGGAGCCACAGGGACCAACGGGGCCGTCGCCCGGAAGGTATAACAACAACATCTCGGTAGGTGCCCAGCCGAGGAAAACAACATAGCCGGAAAAGCCTCGGCTCAACAGTCACCATCGCCGGCACAACCTCGGCGGCATCACCGGCACAGCATCGACGGTCCATCACAGCAGTCCGGCACAGCATCGGACAAATCCAGACCGAAGTCTGCCAGGTCATCAGGCTCCTCAAGCCGCAAACACCAACCGCGCCGCTATAAAAGCAGGGCAGCGACCTCCGTAGCCCGTGGGCCGGTAGTCACCTCACCCAACGCCAGTTGCGTGCCCGCACAACAACAACATTGGGATCCGCGATCCCTCAGGCCTGCTATACTACAATAAGTCCAATCAATCCATCACATTTGTCACACTCCATACCTGGAACTGACGCGTCCCGAACACCCACACTCTTCCCAACGGCGGTCCCTGGGTAGGCACGCATCACGCGCCCACCGTCACCCCCCCGGCTCACGCACAAAGCGAGGACACGGGTTTCCGTGGCAAAGTTGGCGTTCAAAAAGGGAACCAGGAATTCTGTCCTGGGCCCAAACGGTCGACCGTAAGAGGTGATTCGGTCGACCGTTTCCAGGAAGGAATCGGTCGACTGTCCCTAACACGGTCTACCGCTGCGCACAGAACACAATCCCCCAACGGTCTACCGAAGGTCTAAAACCGATCGACCGAACGAGGTCAAAATCCGGAGTTTGGTCAACATTCAAAATATCCTATCGGTCGACCGACTCAGGGGTCCCGGTCGACCGAAAACTAACAGCACAACATTTTCAATCTTTTAGTCCATCGGTCGACCGACTCAGGGGTCTCGGACGACCGACAACAGTTAGGATCAACCTATATTTCTACGTCATATAACGGTCGACCGAACTCAAGCCTACGTCCGAACAACATGCAATATACACAACTAGACTTAAGTTCCGGTCGACCGAACACGAGGCCTCGGTCGACCGAAACGCAACAGACAGTACAAATTTACATGCAATCGGTCGACCGTCCAAGGGCCGGTCGACCGTCCGGTCGTCTTCAACCTCGCTCCAGCCGAGGTTTCTTCGCCCAAACGCGACGTCGGAGAGGCCTCCGACCTCCTCCGACCGACCAACACGACCCTCTCATGAGTGTCAAAAACGACGAAAACGCCGGAGCTCCGCTCGCGCACGTCGCCTCGGTGATCTCCTCGTGCGCTCAACTCCGCACCTCTCCTGCCTGGACCGCTTCACACCTCACGCCGACGCAGCCTCCTCCGCCTGAGCTTGGGTGACTGAGGAAGAAGGTGTGTGTTTGGTGAGAAAGGAGAAAGAAGAAGTGAGAAAGGAGATGAAAGAAGAAGAAGGAGAGAGAAGGCCTTTTTAAAACCCGGTGCTACAGTAACCCCACCTCTTCACCTTCCCATGCAATCTCCTGCACCCCCACTTCCCCATGCAAACCAACCCTTAAACCATCATTAGTCCACTAACCCTAGGTTAGGGATCTAACAATCCACCCAACTTAAAAGGATTTCGTCCCGAAATCAAGTAAACACTCACCGAAAAGCTCTGGATACTGCCTTCTGACGTCCTCCTCGATCTCCCAAGTGGCCTCGCGCTCACTGTGATGCTGCCACCTGACCTTCACCATCGGAATGGTCCTCCTCCTGAGCTGATGATCCATGCGATCGACAATCTCAACTGGCCTCTCCTCGAGCGACAAGTCCTGCTGAATCTCTGGTACTGCTATCTCAAAAAGGTGCGACGGATCTGCCACATACTTCCTCAGCCTCGACACATGGAAGACATTATGCAGACCCGAAAGCTGCGGCGGCAAAGCAATCCGGTAGGCAACCTCTCCAACTCGGTCGAGGATCTCAAACGGTCCAACATATCTCGGACTGAGCTTCCCCTTCTTCCCAAACCTCATCACACCTCTGGCTGGGGAAATCTTCAGAAACACGTGATCGCCCACCTCAAAACTCAATACCCGTCTTCGTCGATTAGCATAACTCTTCTGCCTGCTCTGTGCTGTGGCCAGCCTCCTCCTGATCACATCCACCTTCTCTGAGTACATCTGCACAATCTCTGGCCCCACTAACTGCCTCTCGCCCACTTCACTCCAGCATACCGGTGATCTGCAAGGCCTCCCGTACAACGCCTCGTACGGTGCCATTCCAATACTCGAGTGGTAGTTGTTGTTGTAGGCAAACTCTATCAGTGGCAAGTGCTCATCCCAGTGTCCTGCCCAATCCAGTGTGCATGCTCTAAGCATATCCTCCAGGGTCTGAATCGTCCTCTCTGATTGACCATCTGTCTGCGGATGAAACGCTGTACTGAACTTCAGACGCGTCCCCAACGCCTGCTGCAGACTCCCCCAAAATCTGGAAGTGAAACGAGGATCTCGATCTGAGATGATGCTCACTGGCACTCCATGCAACCTGACTATCTCCTCCACGTACAACTTAGCTAGACCCTCCAAAGGCAACGTGGTCCGGATCGCTAAGAAGTGCGCCGACTTGGTTAGTCGATCGACTATCACCCAAATCGCGTCGTGGAACCTCCTCGTCTTCGGCAAACCCGTGACAAAATCCATCGTCACGTGCTCCCACTTCCACTCAGGAAGCTCAATACTCTGCATCGGTCCTACCGGCCTCTGACGCTCAATCTTCACCTGTTGGCAGACTAAGCATCGCTCCACAAACTCCGCAATGTCCCTCTTCATGCCCTTCCACCAGAAGTTCCGCTGCAGGTCCTTATACATCTTCGTGCTCCCCGGATGAATGGTGTATCTGGCTCTGTGTACCTCCTCCATGATGTCATCTATCAGCCCATCAACCTTCGGCACCCAGATCCGACTCCTGAACCTCAGACCACCATCAACCCCCACACTGAAGTCTGATCCATCTCTGGAAGCTAACTGTAGCAGACTAGCTAACTCATCATCCCCCTGCTGAGCCTGAACCAACCGTGAGACAGTCTGCGGCTCCACCCGAAGTCCAGCAATCACTGCTCCCTCTGAACCCTCGGTGAATGGACTCCATTCAGACAAAGCCTCGAGTAGCCTCCACTCCTGGATGCACAGACTCGCAACAGAAACCTCCACCTTCCTGCTCAGTGCATCCGCATCCGAATTCCCCTTCCCCGGGTGATAGGAAATGGTGAAGTCGTAGTCCTTAAGGAACTCGAGCCATCTGCGCTGCCTCATATTCAGCTCCTTCTGCGAGAACAAGTATTTCAGACTCTGATGATCGGTGAAGACCTCGAACTGCTCGCCATACAGATAGTGCCGCCAGGTCTTCAACGCATGAACTACCGCTGCCAACTCCAGATCATGAGTAGGGTAGTTCTTCTCGTGCACCTTCAGCTGCCTCGAAGCGTACGCGACCACCTTCCCATGCTGCATCAGGACACAACCCAAGCCTATCCCTGATGCATCGTTGTAAATCACGTAGCCTCCACTGCCACTCGGTAGCGTCAGAATAGGTGCTGTCGTCAAACGCCTCTTTAGCTCCTGAAAGCTGTCCTCGCACTTCTGGGACCAAACGAACTTGACGCCCTTCTGCGTCAATGCTGTCAGCGGTGACGCAAGTTTGGAGAAATCCTGGATAAACCGCCTGTAATACCCTGCCAGACCTACGAAACTCCTGATCTCCGTCACGTTCGTCGGGGCTCTCCACTGAGTCACTGCCTCGACCTTCGCCGGATCCACTGAAATCCCATCTGCTGACACAATATGCCCCAGAAAAGCCACCTGATCCAACCAAAACTCACACTTCGTGTACTTGGCATAAAGCTGCTGCTCCCTCAAGATGCCCAGCACAATCCTCAGGTGCTCTCGATGCTGCTCCCTGTCAGGCGAGTATACCAAGATGTCATCCACGAACACTACGACAAATTTGTCAAGGTACGGCTGGAAGGTCCTATTCATCAGATCCATGAATGCTGCAGGTGCATTCGTCAGTCCAAATGGCATCACCAAGAACTCATAGTGGCCGTACCGCGTCCTGAAGGCTGTCTTCTGAACATCCGCCTCCCTGATCCGCAACTGATGATAGCCCGAACGCAGATCGATCTTCGAGAATACTCTCGCCGTCTGCAACTGATCGAACAAATCATCAATCCTGGGCAAAGGGTACCGGTTCCGAACGGTAACCTTATTCAGCATCCTGTAGTCGATGCACATCCGTAACGATCCATCCTTCTTCTTCACGAAGAGCACAGGCGCTCCCCATGGAGAAACACTCGGTCGAATGAACCCGGACTCCATCAACTCCTGCAACTGCTTCTTCAGCTCCGTCAACTCAGCAGGTGCCATCCGATAAGGTGCCTTCGACTGAGGTGTCGTACCCACAACCAACTCGATGCTGAACTCAATCTCTCGGTGCGGTGGTAACGCTGGAATCTCTGCTGGAAAAACGTCTGGAAATTCCTGCACTACCTCTATATCCTCCAGCCTCCTTGTCTTAGGATCAGGGACTACCAGCGTGGCCACAAACGCTCTGCATCCCTGCTGTAACAGTCTCTGTGCCTTAACGGCCGACACAATCAGACGACCCCCTCTGCTCCTCGCACCTCTGATCAGAACATCTGGCACGCCCTCCATCGGAATCAGGATCTTCTTCTCACGGCAAAAGACTCGCACGTCGTACTGTGATAGCCAGTCCATCCCCAGTATGACGTCGAAGTCCACCATCGGTAACAAGACCAGATCTGCCGGAAAATCGTGGTCTCCCGAAGCAACTGTGGTGCCGGGGAAAAAGCTCCCCACAGTGCCCACCTCACCCATGGGCGTGCTGACCTCCAAAACATCAGTCAGCCGCACAGGGGTCCGACCCAACTCGCCAGCAAATTTCTCCGAAATTAAGGAGTGAGTGGCGCCACAATCAAACAACACGCGCGCTACAGAACCAGAAACTGAAAGCGTACCTTCCACGACGGTGTTGGAGTCCCTCGCCTCCTCAGCCTGGATAGTGAAGACCCGCCCGGTCCTCCTGCTCTGGCCGGGTGGAACAACTGACCGGCCGCCTCCGCCTCTGCCTACTACTGGTGGTCCTGACCTCCTGCTCGGCTCTCCCTGCCTCTGAGGACAATCACGGACAAAGTGTCCCATCTGACCACAGCCCATGCACGCTCCAGTCCGACGGGGACACTCCTGTCCTGGATGGAACCTCCCGCAGTAAGTGCACGCCCCTGACTGACGTGCTCCTCCTCCATTGAACCTGGGCCTCTTGCCCGGGTTTCCTGCCCCACGACCGGCTACTCTGCTACCGGTGCTCACTGGCGCCTTCCGCGCCTCCTGATTACACTCCCTCTGGTCCTGCTCGATGATCGTAGCATGCTTCACCGCATCTGCAAGGGTCCGCGGCATGCTGTTGGTCACTCGAGATCGAAGCGGCTGTCTCAGTCCCTTCACGAACTTCCTCGCCCGCTGCTCTGGGGTCACGCAGATCTCTGGGCAGTAACGCTCCAAGGCGTTGAACCTGCTGATGTAGCTCGCCAGAGTCATCTCCTTCTGCTCGAGCGACATGAACTCCTCCCTCTTCTGATCTCTGACATGCTGGGGGAAGTACTGCTCATGAAACACCTCTAAGAACTCCTCCCAGCCAATATCCACACGGTCCTCAAACAGAACTGTGGACGTGGACCTCCCCCAGTTGGCGGCCTCGCCGTCAAACACATAGGTGGCCAGCTCCACCATCCTCTCAGGTGCTACTCCAATAGCACGGAAGATCTTCTCCATACGGAAGATCCAGTCCTCTGCGACCTCTGGGGCCCTCCTGCCGTCGAAAGTCGGCGGGTGCTGACGCATGAACCGATCGTGCTCAGCTCCCACTCCGCCCTGGGCGCTCTGAGCTGCCTGACGCTCCAGAAACTCACCCAACCTGTCCCAATGAGCACCAGATGTGTTGTCACTGGAAGTACGATCGCGTGTAGAGCTCCTCACGCGCCTAGGTGCCATCTGACAGAAGAAACAAACACCACTTCAGCCATGTATGCATGCTAAAAGATAAAATGCATGAGTCCTATTACTACAAGGGTGATTTCATTGGGAACCGCATAGGAATCGACCGCTCTGATACCAAGTTGTAACATCCCGAAACAGCGGAAAATTTAAAAATTCAAAATCAAGACAAAGAGCACAATAATCAAGGCGGGACTGTTACTTCTCATAAACAATAAAGCGGTGCACCATAATACATCAGAGTTTGCCAAAATGAAAACATGATTACAACAAAACGATAAGGGAAGATAAATGTAATCATGTGGACCTCAGTGGTCTGACTAGAGGATCCGACTCCAAACGCGCGCGCCCGCCGATCACCACCCCACTGGACCTACTGCGGTCCTGAAAATATATAACAACAATGCCTGAGTTTCCAGAAGGAAACCCCGTATGCCAACTCACCTATACATGCATGCATTACACAATGAACCTATCATACTAGTAGCATGTCATGGCATCGACAGAAATGGAAAACAGTTCCCCCGAAGGGTAAAACAGGACATCAGTCCGACAATCAACAACGAGTCTCCCGAGGAGACCTACTGCAGGCACATGCAGTCTTACAGCACGCGACATCGCACCCCCCACACGCAGCTACACTACTCAAGGGTTCAGCAGGGAGCCTCTGTCACGCCTGCGGGCCGATAGAATACAGATCTGCAAATCTCAGTGGTCGAAGCCACAGGGACCAACGGGGCCGTCGCCCGGAAGGTATAACAACAACATCTCGGTAGGTGCCCAGCCGAGGAAAACAACATAGCCGGAACAGCCTCGGCTCAACAGTCACCATCGCCGGCACAACCTCGGCGGCATCACCGGCACAGCATCGGTGGTCCATCACAGCAGTCCGGCAGAGCATCGGACAAATCCAGACCGAAGTCTGCCAGGTCATCAGGCTCCTCGAGCCGCAAACACCAACCGCGCCACTATAAAAGCAGGGCAGCGACCTCCGTAGCCCGTGGGCCGGTAGTCACCTCACCCAACGCCAGTTGCGTGCCCGCACAACAACAACATTGGGATCCGCGATCCCTCAGGCCTGCTATACTACAATAAGTCCAATCAATCCATCACATTTGTCACGCTCCATACCTGGAACTGACGCGTCCCGAACACCCACACTCTTCCCAACGGCGGTCCCTGGGTAGGCACGCATCACGCGCCCACCGTCACCCCCCCGGCTCACGCACAAAGCGAGGACACAGGTTTCCGTGGCAAAGTTGGCGTTCAAAATGGGAACCAGGAATTCTGTCCTGGGCCCAAACGGTCGACCGTAAGAGGTGATTCGGTCGACCGTTTCCAGGAAGGAATCGATCGACCGTCCCTAACACGGTCTACCGCTGCGCACAGAACACAATCCCCCAACGGTCTACCGAAGGTCTAAAACCGGTCGACCGAACGAGGTCAAAATCCGGAGTTTAGTCAACATTCAAAATATCCTATCGGTCGACCGACTAAGGGGTCCCGGTCGACCGAAAACTAACAGCACAACATTTTCAATCTTTTAGTCCATCGGTCGACCGACTCAGGGGTCTCGGTCGACCGACAACAGTTAGGGTCAACCTATATTTCTACGTCATATAACGGTCGACCGAACTCAAGCCTACGTCTGAACAACATGCAATATACACAACTAGACTTAAGTTCCGGTCGACCGAACACGAGGCCTCGGTCGACCGAAACGCAACAGACAGTACAAATTTACATGCAATCGGTCGACCGCCCATGGGCCGGTCGACCGTCCGGTCGTCTTCAACCTCGCTCCAGCCGAGGTTTCTTCGCCCAAACGCGACGTCGGAGAGGCCTCCGACCTCCTCCGACCGACCAACACGACCCTCTCTTGAGTGTCAACAACAAAACCACACTAGAGAGCGGCATACCTCAAAAGAAACGACGAAAACGCCGGAGCTCCGCTCGCGCACGTCGCCTCCGGTGATCTCCTCGTGCGCTCAACTCCGCACCTCTCCTGCCTGGACCGCTTCACACCTCACGCCGACGCAGCCTCCTCCGCCTGAGCTTGGGTGACTGAGGAAGAAGGTGTGTGTTTGGTGAGAAAGGAGAAAGAAGAAGTGAGAAAGGAGATGAAAGAAGGAGAAGGAGAGAGAAGGCCTTATTAAAACCCGGTGCTACAGTAACCCCACCTCTTCACCTTCCCATGCAATCTCCTGCACCCCCACTTCCCCATGCAAACCAACCCTTAAACCATCATTAGTCCACTAACCCTAGGTTAGGGATCTAACATGGTCGATCACCAAGATCTTCCATCTCAGAAATAAACACTCTCTCGAGTCGAGCACTCTCACCAGAACGAGCCCAACCTCGCATAAAAATGCTCGACTCGACTCTAACAAACACACAACAGAAGGTGTACTAGAGGAGGAGACTAAACGTAGAGAATAGATGAGGAGAGGACTCAGATGAGGAGGGAAGAATCCCTAGAGCTAGCGAGGGTAGTGGGATCAGGAGGAAGCCTAACTAGCAAGCACGGCTCAAACAATGTAAGGCAATGGGTCCTTAAGCTAGACGACGCCTAACTTCGAGGTCACTAGCCTCGACACGCCTCACCTCCCTACAACGAGGACCACAATGCCCAGCAAGTGATACCAGATCCGGAGATCCAGTACCTCCTACTATCGACAAGGTAGGCAACGCCGATCAGGTCATGACGGTCTCGACTAGATTACTCTCCTAGTGCGTCCGAATTCCTTAGGGCCAATGTCTACTTGCTTTTAGTTAAGGCTTTATTAAGAGTGGTTTTTGGGGCCAAGGAAAGGGTGATGAAATCCCCCACCTTATCTTTTATGGGACAACCCCTCCTTAGTAGCGATTTGATCCTAGATCTAGCAATCAATCGCTCCAATCAAACGCTCTCTCACTCTTGTCCTGATGTAATTCCTACTAACTAATGCATGGGCATACGAGATGCATGAATGAGTGTAGGAAATGCGTACCTCACGCCAGCACTCAACAACTGAAAATAAAGCTAAAAGAAAAGACAACTATATGCCTAAGTCAATACATGATGCGTGACCTAAACAAGTAAGAACGTCTAGTCTTTTGCTTTGGATTTTAGGGTCATGTTGATTAATGGGGGAGTGATTAATGATCTGGGAGCAAACCAGAAGTCATAGCATGCAAAGTAGGGCTCCCAGATAACACAAATTACGGCACTAACTAACAGTAAAAATTTCAAGGCCAGAAACTCTCACCAGGCCGCCAATTGGCGGTCTTCAACCGCTGATTGGCGGTCTGTTTAGCTCTTTTGTTCCCCAAATTTCTCCAGTAGCCTCCCCTTGTTCTGATGGTTCCCTGAAACTAAGAAAAACTGAACACAAAAAATTAAAAACCCCTCGAATCGTCCAAACCAATGTCTGGACAGAGCACCTCCCCGGCAACGGCGCC
This sequence comes from Triglochin maritima, assembly GCA_963682175.1. NCBI lineage: Eukaryota > Viridiplantae > Streptophyta > Magnoliopsida > Alismatales > Juncaginaceae > Triglochin > Triglochin maritima. The sequence goes on along the minus strand of OY821771.1, from coordinate 19,764,587 downwards.
AAAAACTTGATTGATCGTTTTATATTTAACCGCAAGTGCACGGCCGCGTTGAAGCGGTGGCAAATACGGGTCATCCACTGGGAGGTGTGTCGACACTTGGTTTATGCGAAGGCGAGAGGTAAAGAAAAGGAAGAAGGATGTATTACACTAAACTACACTACAATGCTAAACTAGAATGCAAAAGGAAATGAAGATAAGCAATAAAACTAAACCCCATAGGGGGTAGAGAAATAATGTGACTATAAAGATGTGTGTGTGCGTGTGTTCATTAAGCTCTTCACAACATGTAGTGCATGAAATCATAAAACTACATCCAACTTTCCCTCCACATGAATTAAGATTTCACTACATCATTAAAACATACAAGACAATAGTTGGAATGAAGCTACATGAACTCAAGTATAAAGACTAGACCCTACTATGCGTCCACATGAATTAAGATAAGACTACATCATTAAAACATACAAGACATTAGCTAAGGTAAAGGCAACAAGAGCTCATACACTACAACTTGTGTTTCCAATATTAACTTCATCCATATCCTAACCTTATCATTCCCCATAAAATAGGTCCACTAATCAAAGCATAAGCTAAGCTTCATTCAAGAGCATTAGCATATCAAAGATAAGAGTGGAGACCCATTAGATGGTTATGGAAATCATATAAAGCTCAAGGGATAAAAATAACACACACTTAATACACTACATAATTATATCACATATTTCTCCACCCCCCAAATGGGGATGGAACTACTCACTACTCATTACACTAACTATATTAGCAAAGGAAAGCATAATACTGAAATGAAACTATACTAATCAAGCAAGAAATATTAAAGAAGCATAAAACTAAACAAACAAACAAGCATGCATATGAAAGGAAATTAAACTAAGAGAGAAACAACACAATTAAAGGAAAACTTCTATTATTAACTCACTCAATTACAAGTAGCTCTTCCTCCACTAGAGTTTTGCTTCAAGGCTTCACTCTTAGTAGGGAAGGTGGCCACCAAAGAGAGATATGGATACAATGGGAGGTGAAGAGTTCTATTTATAAGCATGGAAAAAGCTAATCCGGGACAATCCCCCGATGTGGGACTAAACCAATACCAAACATAGCCTAAACGAACATTAATACAAGTCTAGGAGAAGTTGGGGCGGATCTGGCATGATCCAGACCGCCAATTGGCGGCCTATAAAGCCCAGATCCGTCTGGGTCTTCTGGTGGGCTTTCCTTGAAGTGTGTCTTGGTCTTGGATGCATCTACTCGGTTGTTGGAGCTCCGACCCGAATCGAATTGGCAAAATACTCCCCATGATGGTGTGGAGTATTCTGTTTTGCTCTTAGGTCCTTCTGTCTTACGATCAGGTCCTTCTGTCTTGCATCTTGGTCCCCAGGTCTCACAATTAAGTCTTTTTTCCTGCTTTTGGGTCCTTTCATGGCTCTTCTCTTCAAACCTCTTTATTCCTGAAAACTAAACATAAAACTCGTCACGTAGCATTGCATAGGTGTAAGATAATGGATATAAGGTACAAATATAAGCATGAAATGATGTCAATCATCTGCTACAATATTTTCACACCTTTTTTTGTCCCAAATCTCGAGATCGAATTCTTGTAACAACAAGATCAATCTCAAGAGTTGGGATTTTGCATATTTCTTCGCCATGAGGTGCTTGATGGCTGTGTGATCAGAATAGATAATCATGTGGGAGCCAATCAAGTACGACCGGAATTTCTCCAAAGCAAATATGATCGCTAAGAATTCCTTCTCGGTCACAATGTAGTTCAATTGGGCATCATTGAGAGTTCTACTGGCATAGTAGATCACATGAGGCAATTTGTCCAATTGTTGCCCAAGCACTGCTCCCACAACGAAGTCAGATGCATCACACATTAAGTCAAAGGGTTCAGTCCACACCGGTGCCTTAATAATGGGAGCTGAAGTCAACTCTTTCTTCAAGGTCAAAAAGGCATGGTGGCAATCCGGTGTGAACTCAAAAATGGCATCCTTAGCCAACAAGGCGGTGAGAGGCCGAGCAATTTTGCTAAAATCCCGAATGAATCGACGATAGAATCCAGCATGCCCCAAAAAGGCGCGGATATCCTTCACATTACGTGGCGGTGGGAGATTAGCAATAAGACCCACTTTGGCGGGATCGACCTCAATTCCCCTACTTGAGACCACATGTCCAAGTACAATCCTTTGCTTCCCCATGAAGTGACATTTCTCCCAATTGCGAGCGAGGTTCTTCTCATGGCATCGCTTGAGGACAAGGCTCAAGTGATGAAGGCACTCATCAAAGGAAGCGTCAAATATGGAAAAGTCGTCCATGAAAATCTCAAGGAAACGCTCTACCATATCGGAGAAGATGTTGATCATACACCTTTGAAACGTTGCCGGCGCATTACATAACCCAAAGGGCATGCGATGGTAGGCAAACGTGCCAAAGGGACAAGTAAATGTGGTTTTCTCTTGATCCTCGAGGGCGATGGGAATTTGGTTGTAACCGGAGTATCCATCAAAAAACAATAATACTCATGTTCGGCCAACCTTTCCAACATCTGATCAATGAATGGCAACGGGAAATGATCTTTCCACGTTGCCGCATTGAGCTTGCGATAATCAACGCAAACTCGCCAGCCAGTTAGCAAGCATGTCGGGATAAGCTCATTATGCTTATTCTCCAGTACCAGGGCTAATTCCCTTGATATCCTTCAAGGACCACCCGATCACCACTTTGTTTTCAAAGAGTACTCTTTTGAGTCCAGTACCAGGGCTAATTCCCTTGATATCCTTCAAGGACCATCCGATCACCTCTTTGTTTTCAAAGAGTACTCTTTTTAGTCCAGTACCAGGGCTAATTCCCTTGATATCCTTCAAGGACCACCCGATCACCTTTTTGTTTTCAAAGAGTACTCTTTTGAGGGAAACCTCTTGATCTTGTGCAAGATCAGAAGCAATAATGAGTGGCAAGGTCTCATTATCCCCTAAAAAGATGTACTTTAGGTTATCGGGGGTGATTTAAGTTCGACCAGAGGTGGGTCCTTGTCGGATTCAGAGTTACTTTCAAGTGGCTCAAGGGTCACGTGGTAAGAGGAGCAAGCACCCAGATGTCCCTCCTCGTCCAGAGATACGCTGGCGGATTCCTCAAGATCCTCTTCACTCGCAACCTGGTCATTAGGCACCTCAATAATATGTCGATGTGAGTCGAACATGCCTAATGACTCGGGCTCATCCGTGTCCTGGATGAAATTGGCTCCAACAGTGTCGTGGAAGAGCCCGGGTTGCTTACCAAGAGTAAAGATGTTGAAATCCGCCGTGAGGCTTCCAAAAGACAACATCATCAAGCCATTGCGACAATTGATCAAAGCATTAGATGTCGCAAGAAATGGCCTCCGAAGTATCACAGGAATTTGTCCTTGTGGGTTGGACACAGGTTCAGTATCCAAGATGATGAAATCAACTGGAAATACGAACTCACCCACTTTGATAAGGACATCCTCCACACTCCCTCGTGTAATTTTGACCGATCTGTCAGCCAACTGGAGGGTTGTCCTCGTTGGTTTGAGATCGCCTATTCCAAGGTTGACATAGACTGAGTAAGGCAGGAGGTTCACAAATGCCCCCAAATCCAATAAAGCTTGAGAGATTGTCACATTCCCAATCATGCAAGAGACAGTTGGACACCCTGGGTCCTTGTATTTGACTTGCATGGGTTGTGTCAATATTGAGCTCACATTGGCGGCCAAAAAGGCCTTTTTGGGAACATTTGTTTTTCTCTTAGTGGTGCAGAGGTCCTTGAGGAACTTGGTATACGCTGGCATTTGTTGAACAACGTCCAACAACGGGATGTTCACCTTTACTTGCCTAAGTACCTCAACGATCTTGTCCCAATGCTCATCACGTTTTTTAGTCAACCTATGAGGGAATGGTGCCTTGGGGACATAATAATAACGAGGAGGAGTCTAAGAATTAGGTTCTTTGACAGGCTCAAGACTCTCCTCGGACGTCTCGCCAACAGGGTTGGCTTCAGGCATTTCCACATTGTTGTCAACAACCCTTCCCGATCTCAATGTATGGACAACATTGGCATGTTGGGAAGGGTCACTTTCAACATTGTGTACATTCTGCCTAGCATGAGCAGGTTGACCCCTGGGATTTACCACAGGTTGACTCGGGAACTGACCCTTCTCGCGTTCATGGAATTGATGAGCCAACTGGCTAACTTGCATTTCCAAAGCCTTGACTATACTTTGCATGCTCTGCATGAACGCTTGAAGGGTCGGATCACTAGAAGGGTCCTTGGGGTCAACCCGCTGGGGTGGTGGAGTCTGGTTGGAATAACCCGACGATGAGGCATTAGCAGGTTGGTAATTATGGTGCTGAGACCTTTGATGTGGGGGCTGGTAAGTCGTCGATGGGCGTGTAGGTTATAAGGTGGAGGTTGAGGTTGAGCGTGCGAGCTGTGACCATTACCCCCACTAGGCCCCCAAGTGAAGTTAGGATGGTTACGCCATCCTGGGTTGTAGGAGTGCCTGTACGGGTCGTTACAGGGCATCTATTGATACACCGCATTTGCATGCTTAGTATCCCTTGGAGCATAAGCACATTCCAAGTCATCATGGCCCGTAAGTCCACACCTAATACACCCTGGAGTAGCGACCTGAGCTACAGTTGCTCGGTCCAACTCCAAACTCTCAATCCTACGCATGAGAGCAGCCAATTTTACCTCAGACGCGATAGTGTACTCAACATGATATGATCCAGCCCGACCAGAAGACCTGGCGGCTGGTGGCTCTCTCATGGTGTCCCACTCGAAGGTACGTTCAGCCATTAACTCAAAAGTGTCACATGCCTCATTGATGGGTTTCATTTGGAAATCACCTTGACACATCGACTCCAACAATGTGCGGGTGTTGTAGTTGAGGCCCTCATAAACAATTTGGCACAGCTGCCATAGCTCAAGTCCATGATGAGGGCACTGCTGGAGCAGGTCCTGGAACCTCTCAAAGAAAGCATGAAAAGATTCGGTCTCAGTCTGATACATTTGGTGTATCTGGTGCCGTATCTGTTGAGTTTTCCTTTGAGGGAAAAATCTCTTCAAAAACACGGTCACAAAGTCATCCCAAGGCCGAATGGAGCTCGCCGGGAGGCTGTACATCCATTTCTTCGCGTTATCCTTCAACACGAAAGAAATCATCCTCAACCGGACTAAATCCTCGTCAAGTTGTTGAAGCTTGAACATGGAGCATACTTCCTCGAATTCGCGTATAGAAATATACGGATCTTCCTTATTGGCAGTAAAGGTTGGAAGCATGCTCAGATATTGAGGTTTCAGCTCAAAGTTGTTCCCGCGAGCAGGGGGAAGAACTATGCAAGAAGGTTGCGCGGCCCGAATAGGATGGGTCCGCTCCCATAAAGTCATCGGTCTATCCTGTCGAGCTAAAGGTGGTGGTGCACCAAGAACTCGATCCTGACTGAATCCCTCTTCCTCTCGAGTCAGAGGAGGAGGAGAAGGAGGTCTACGTAGAGGTGGGAACGGACCGAGGTAATCCATGTATGGAACCCAGTCTCCCCCGTCACCACGAGACGACTCGGCCTCATGCTCCAAAGGAGCACGAGGCGGAGATGGTCGATCACCAAGACCGTCCATCTCAGAAAAATGCACTCTCTCTAGTCGAGCGCTCTCACCAGAACGAGCCCAACCTCGCATAAAATGCTCGACTCGACTCTAAAAAAACACACAACAGAAGGTGTACTCAGAGAAGGAGACTACTCGTAAAGAATAGATGAGAAGAGGACTCAGATGATGAGGGTAGAATCCTTAGATCTAGCGTGGTAATGGGATCAGGTAGAAGCCTAACTAGCAAGCACAGCTCAAACAACTTAAGGTTATGGGTCCTTAGGCTAGACGACGCCTAACTTCGAGGTCACTAGCCTCGACACGCCTCACCTCCCTCCAACGAGGACCACAATGCCCGGCAAGTGATACCAGATCCCGAGATCCAGTACCTCCTACTATCGACAAGGTAGGCAACGCCGATCAGGTCATGACGGTCTCAACTAGATTACTCTCCTAGTGCGTCCTTAATCCTTAGGGCCAATTCTACTTGCTTTTAGTTAAGGCTTGATTAAGAGTGATTTTTGGGGGCAAGGAAAGGGTGATGAAATCCCCCACCTTATCTTTTATGGGACAGCCCCTCCTTAGTAGCGTTTTGATCCTAAATCTAGCAATCAACACTCCAATCAAACGCTCAACTCACTCTTGTCCTGATGCAATTCCTACTAACTAATGCATGGGCATACAAGATGCATGAATGAGTGTAGGAAATGCGTACCTCACGCCAACGCTCAACAACTGAAAATAACGCTAAAAGAAAAGACAATTAGATGCCTAAGTCAAATACATGATGCGTGACCTAAACAAGTAAGAACGTCTAGTCTTTTGCTTTGGATTTTAAGGCCAAGTTGATTAATGGGGGAGTGATTAATGATCTGGGAGCAAACTAGAAGTCAAAGCATGCAAAATCGGGCTCCCAGATAACGACAAAGAAATAAGAAACAATCAGAAGAAAATGGAGAGCAAAACCGCTCACCAGGCCGCCAATTGGCGGTCCTTGTTGAAGTTCTTGTTCTCCAACTTGTCCAATAGCCTCCCCGTGATCTCTAGGATCCCCGAGACCAACAAAAACTAGAAACAAAAAATTAAAAACCACTTGAATCGTCCAAACCAATGTCTGGACAGATCACCTTCCCGGCAACGGCACCAAAAACTTGATTGATTCGTTTTATATTAAACCGCAATTGCACGGCCGCGTTGAAGCGGTGGCAAATACGGGTCGATCCACAGGGAGGTGTGTCGACTTTTGGTTTGTGCGAAGGCGAGTGGGAAAGAAAGGAGAGAAAGGTTGTTTACACTAAACTACACTAAAATGCAAAAGGAAATGGAAGATAAGCAATAAAACTAAACCCCATAGGGGGTAGAGAAATAATGAGAATATAAAGATGTATGTGTGTGTTCAATTATGCTCCTCACAACATGTAGTGCATGAAATCATAAAACTAAATCCAACTTTGCCTCCACATGAAATAAGATAAGACTATATCGTTAAAACATACAAGACAATAATTGGAATGAAGCTAAATGAACTCATGTATAAAGACTAGACCCCACTATGCCTCCACATGAAATAAGATAACCCAATATCATTAAAACATACAAGGCATTAACCAAGGTAAAGGCAACAAGAGTACATACACTACAAATTGTGTTTCCAATATTAATTTCATCCATATCCTCACCTTATCATTCCCCATAAAATAGGTCCACTAATCTAAGCATAAGCTAAGCTTCATTCAAGAGCATTAGCATATCAAAGATAAGAGTGAAATCCCATTAGATGGTTATGGAAATCATATAAGGCTCAAGGGATTAAGATAACACACACCTAATACACTACATGATCATATCACATATTTCTCCACCCCTAAATGGGGATGGAACTACTCACTAATCATTACACTACAACCTACATTAAAATGAAACATTCTACTGAAATGAAATTCAACTAAGCAAGAAAGGAACATTAAAGAAGCTAATTGAAAAGACATAAACTAAAGAAACATGCAAGAATTAAAAGACAAGATTAAAAGAAACTAAGAACAATTATTTTATTAACGATGACTCACATTGAAGATAGCATTCTTCTCCACCTTGAGTTTTGCTTCAAGGCTTCCTCCTTAGTAGAGAGAATGCCACCAAGCAATGGGTAGTTTACAATAGAAGGTGAAGAGATCTATTTATAGCCAAAGAAAAAGGCAATCCGGGACAATCCCCGGATGTGGGACAAAACAAATACCAGAAATGGACTAAATACACACTAATACGCAACCCACCAAAATATTAGCGGCTTTGGGCCAAAAAAGACCGCCAATCAGTCATCTTGAACTGCCAATTGGCGGTCTATATGGTCCGGATCACGTTGGATTTTATTCTGGATGTCTTTGTTGGTCTTTGATGCATCTACTTCACTTGTTGGAGCTTCGACCCGAATAGAATTGCCAAAATAATCCCCATGATGGTGTGGAGTTTTCTGTTTTGCTCTTTGGTCCTTCGGTCTTACGTTCAGGTCCTTCTCCCTTGCATCTTAGTCCCCAAGTCTCACAATTAAGTCTTTTTTCCCTGCTTTTGGGTCTTTTCATGCTTCATCTCTTCAAACCCTTTTATTTCTGAAATTCAAACATAAAACTCGTCACGTAGCATTGCTTAGGTGTAAGATAATGTATAGAAGATACAAATATAAGCATGAAATGATGTCAATCAGGCCCCAACACTTGTGTATTTGGGCTCAATTTCTTTCACGTATTTGTATCCCTTCTTTAGGATCTCACAGGTTTTGAGGGAATTCGGTTTTTTGTCCATCAACAAAACCTTGAACTTCCTTTTGCGCTTCATATTGGTGAGATCTTTCCTTTTTCATGCATAAATTCATGTAGTATCTTGCTCACATTCATTGAGAACAATGCATGAAGTAGGTGTGGGGGGTGTTTTACGTGTGTACATAGTCGAGTCTTTTCCTTTGATTTTGTTTTCTTTTGTGTGCATTGATAGGGTCATGTTAGTGTGCTGCATTTAATATCGATATATTTGTTTGCCATGATCCTTGGGTGACTTGTCTTCTTTTGCTTTCCTAGTGCTTTAAAATTTTCACATTTCTCTCAAAATCTTCATGTGTTGCGAAAGAAAATGTTTTGTGGGTTTTGCGTATGTTTAGCATGTGCAAAATCGTTGAGAGGCAAAGTAAAAAGAAAGCTCCAAAAATTGTATTGAACTTGATGCATTAGGATATCTAGTACAGTGGCTTTAGGACTTATCGAGTCGTTAGGATGCACCCCAGTTTTCCCTCGGGGGGCGTGTAATCATAGGGTTTCACTACTCAAACACTTAAAGAAGTCCACGTTGAACCTAGTAAGTCAATAATTCATGTCTGTTAAGTTAAGGAAGTTTGTTGTAGTCAACAACCCATTAAATCTTGTTGTGAGACATTAAGTGTAGGGGTTTTGGTTCATGTGTAGATAAGAAATAAGTGAGTAGGTGTTCTCTCTTCTCGCACGGCTCCTATCACTCGGGAAAGTCGGTCTGATGGGACTATGTGCCTGGTGCATTCGAGTCATCTGACTTGGGATGCGCCGACCGAACACTCGTTACACGGGTGGTAGGGATTGCCCTATGTGGAGATTTGGGGAAAGGTGTACGTGATAGTGTAAGTCCTCATAGGCAATGATGCACGAATCCTGACCCCGGGAGAATGAAGCTCCAACTAATAAAAAGAAAATAAGAAGAAAATAAGAAAAGAAAAAAAATGGTAATGCAAATAAGAATCTTAATGGACTTTACACTTTGTATCACTTGAGGATGTTGAGGTTGTCCATGTCTTTCACTTAAGTCATTATTTAACTTGCACGAATGGTTCATTAGGCTAGGTGTGTGGACTGATTACCTATATAGAGTTGGCCCGTAGGATTACCGCGTCCAATGATCGATAAAAATGAGTCCAACGAGTCATGTAGCTAGATTGAATAATGCATCTTTGTTCGAATTTTGTGGGTGTATCCGCTGAAAACCCTCAGGAGACAACACACCTCCTCCTTGGCGACAAGGAGGTTTAACGGCTTGTTGCACGTGCTAAGTGCAACCGTGATTCCTACGAATGTGAGTTAGGATTTCTTGTTTTTCGTATGCTTTTCTCTTTCTTTGTTTTGCTCGGGACTAGCAAAAGTTAGGTGTGGGGGTATTTAATTGACATCATTTCATGCTTACATTTGTATCTTATATCCATTATATTTCACCAAAACAATGCTACGTGACGAGTTTTATGTTTGAATTTCAAAAATAAATAGGTTTGAAGAGAAGAGGCCTAAAATGACCTAAAAGCATGAAAAAGGACTGAGTTGACAGACTCAAGGACTAAGATGCAAGATCGAAGGACCTGAACGTAAGATTGAAGGACCAATGAGCAAACAAGAATACTTCACACCATCATTGGGAGTATTTTGGCAATTCTATTCGGGTCGGAGCTCCAACAAGCGAAGTAGATGCATCAAAGACAAACAAAGCCTTCCAGAAAATTCCACAAGAAAATCCAGAGCGATCCGAACACTGTAGACTGCCAATTGGCGGTCTAAGACCGCTAAGTGGCGGTCACTTTTGGTCCGGATCCTATAAGATTTATGTGGCGCATGTATTAGTGTGTATTTAGTCTATTTCTGGTATTTGTTTAGTCTCATACCGGGGGATTGTCCCAGATTACCTTTTTCTATGGCTATAAATAGAACTCTTCACCTTCTATTGTAATTACCCATTGCTTGGTGGCATTCTCTCTACTTAGAATAAGCCTTGGAGCAAAATCTCAAGGTGGAGAAGAATGCTACCTTCAATGTGAGTCATCTAATAAAATAATTTTTACATTGTTTTGTTCTTATGTTGTTTCTTTATGCATGTTTAGCTTAGTTTTATTTCTTTGATTCTAGGCTAAAGTAGTGATTGACATCATTTCATGCTTATATTTGTACCTTATATCCATTATCTTACACCTAAGCAATGCTACGTGATGAGTTTTATGTTTAGTTTTCAGAAATAAAGAGGTTTGAAGAGAAGAGCCATGAAAGGACCCAAAAGCAGGAAAAAAGGACCTAATTGTGAGACCTGGGGACCAAGATGCAAGGGAGAAGGACCTGATCGTAAGACAGAAGGACCTAAGGGCAAAACAGGAAACTCCACACCATCATGAGGAGTATTTTGTCAATTCGATTCGGGTCGAAGCTCCACTAAACAAGTTAGATGCATCCAAGACCAAGAAACACACCAAGGCAAGCCCACCAGAAGACCCAAACGGATCTGGGCTTTATAGGCCGCCAATTGGCGGTCTGGATCATGCAAGATCCGCCCCAACTTCTCCTGGACTTGTATTAGTGTTCGTTTAGGCTATTTTTGGTATTGGTTTAGTCCCACATCGGGGGATTGTCCCTGATTAGCTTTTTCCATGCTTATAAATAGAACTCTTCACCTCCCATTGTATCCATCTCTCTCTTGGTGGCCATCTTCCCTACTAAGAGTGAAGCCTTGAAGCAAAACTCTAGTGGAGGAAGAGCTACTTGTAATTGAGTGAGTTAATAATAGAAGTTTTCTTTTAATGATGTTGTTTCTCTCTTAGTTTAATTTCCTTTCATATGCATGCTTGTTTGTTTGTTTAGTTTTATGCTTCTTTAATATTTCTTGCTTGAGTAGTATAAATTTCATTTCAGTATTATGCTTTTCTTTGCTAATTTAGTTAGTGTAATGAGTAGTGCGTAGTTCCATCCCCATTTGGGGGGTGGAGAAATATGTGATATAATAATGTAGTGTATTAAGTGTGTGTTATTTTTATCCCTTGAGCTTTATATGATTTTCATAACCATCTAATGGGTCTCCACTCTTATCTTTGATATGCTAATGCTCTTGAATGAAGCTTAGCTTATGCTTTGATTAGTGGACCTATTTTATGGGGAATGATAAGGTTAGGATATGGATGAAGTTAATGTTGGAAACACAATTTATAGTGTATGTACTCTTGTTGCCTTTTCCTTAGCTAATGTCTTGTATGTTTTAATGATGTAGTCATCTTAATTCATGTGGAGGCATAGTAGGGTCTAGTCTTTATACTTGAGTTCATGTAGCTTCATTCCAATCATTGTCTTGTATGTTTTAATGATGTAGTCTTATCTTAATTCATGTAGAGGCAAGATTGGATGTAGTTTTATGATTTCATGCACTACATGTTGTGAGGAGCTTAATTGAACACACACACACACATCTTTATGTTCACATCAGTTCTCTACCCCCTTTGGGGTTTAGTTTTATTGCTTATCTTCATTTCCTTTTGCATTCTAGTTTAGCATTGTAGTGTAGTTTAGTGTAACCAAGCCTTTTCTCCTTTCTTTACCCCTTGCCTTCGCACGAACCAAGTGTCGACACACCTCCCAGTGGACGACCCGTATTTGCCACCGCTTCAACGCGGCCGTGCACTTGCGGTAGAAATATAAAACGATCAATCAAGTTTTTGGCGCCGTTGCCGGGGAGGTGCTCTGTCCAGACCTTGGTTTGGACGATTCGAGGGGTTTTTAATTTTTTGTTTTCAGTTTTTCTTAGTTTCAGGGAACACTCTGATCAAGGGGAGGCTACTGGGAAAATCTGAGGACCAGAAGACCAAAAGGGACCGTCAATCAGCGGTTGTAGACCGCCAACTGGCGGCCTGGTGAGGTCATCTTGCCTTGAAATTTTTTCTGGTAGTTGTTTTCTTCTATTTGGTTATCTGGGAGCTCTATTTTGCATGCTTTGACTTCTGGTTTGCTCCCAGATCATTAATAACTCCCCCATTAATCAACTTGGCCCTAAAATCCAAAGCAAAAGACTAGACGTTCTTATTTGTTTAGGTCACGCATCATGTATTGACTTGAGCATATAGTTGTCTTTTCTTTTAGCTTTAATTTCAGTTGTTGAGTGCTGGCGTAAGGTACGCATTTCCTACACTCATTCACGCATCTCGTATGCCCATGCATTAGTTAGTAGGATTTGCATCAGGACAAGAGTGAGAGAGCGTTTGATAGGAGCGATTGATTGCTAGATCTAGGATCAAATCGCTACTAAGGAGGGGTTGTCCCATAAAAGATAAGGTGGGGGATTTCATCACCCTTTCCTTGGCCCCAAAAACCACTCTTAATAAAACCTTAACTAAAAGCAAGTAGACATTGGCCCTAAGGAATTCGGACGCACTAGGAGAGTAATCTAGTCGAGACCGTCATGACCTGATCGGCGTTGCCTACCTTGTCGATAGTAGGAGGTACTGGATCTCCGGATCTGGTATCACTTGCTGGGCATTGTGGTCCTCGTTGTAGGGAGGTGAGGCGTGTCGAGGCTAGTGACCTCGAAGTTAGGCGTCGTCTAGCTTAAGGACCCATTGCCTTACATTGTTTGAGCCGTGCTTGCTAGTTAGGCTTCTTCCTGATCCCACTACCCACGCTAGCTCTAGGGATTCTTCCCTCCTCACCTGAGTCCTCTCCTCATCTATTCTCTACGTTTAGTCTCCTCCTCTAGTACACCTTCTGTTGTGTGTTTGTTAGAGTCGAGTCGAGCATTTTTATGCGAGGTTGGGCTCGTTCTGGTGAGAGCGCTCGACTCGAGAGAGTGCTTATTTCTGAGATGGAAGATCTTGGTGATCGACCATCTCCGCCTCGTGCTCCTTTGGAGCAAGAAGGCGAGTCGTCTTGTGGTGGCGAGGGAGACCGGGTTCCATACATGGACTACCTCGGTCCATTCCCACCACCACGTAGACCTCCTTCTCCTCCTCCTCTGACTCGAGAGGAAGGGAGATTCGGTCAGGATCGAGTTCTAGGTGCACCACCACCTTTAGCTCGACAGGATAGGCCGATGACGTTGTGGGAGCGGACCCATCCTGTTCGGGTCGCGCAACCTTCTTGCATAGTTGTTCCCCCTGCTCGCGGGAACAACTATGAGCTGAAACCTCAGTATGTGAGCATGCTTCCAACCTTTACTGCCAATAAGGAGGATCCGTATATTTTTATACGCGAATTCGAGGAAGTATGCTCCATGTTCAAGCTTCAACAGCTTGACGAGGATTCTGTCCGGTTGAGGATAATTTCGTTCGCATTGAAGGATAATGCGAAGAAATGGATGTATAGCCTCCCGGCGAGCTCGATTCGGTCTTGGGATGACTTTGTGACCGTCTTTCTGAAGAGATTTTTCCCTCAAAGGAAAACTCAACAGATACGGCACCAGATACATCAAATGTATCAGACCGAGACCGAATCTTTTCATGGTTTCTTTGAGAGGTTCAAGGACCTTCTCCAGCAATGCCCTCATCATGGACTTGAGCTATGGCAGCTGTGCCAGATTGTTTATGAGGGCATCAACTACAACACCCGCACATTGTTGGAGACGATGTGTCAGGGTGACTTCCAAATGAAACCCATCGAGGAGGCATGGGACACTTTTGAATCCATGGCTGAGCGCACCTTCGAGTGGGACACCATGAGAGAGCCACCAGCCGCCAGGTCTTCTGGTCGAGCTGGATCATATCATGTTGAGTCGACTATCGCGTCTGAGGCGAAAATGGCTGCTCTCATGCGTAGGATAGAGAGTTTGGAGATGGACCGAGCTCCTGTAGCTCAGGTCGCTACTCCCGGGTGTACTAGGTGTGGACTGTCGGGACATGATGACTTGGAGTGCGCTTACGCTCCAAGAGATACTGAGCATGCAAATGCGATGTATCAACAAAGGCCCCGAAACGACCCGTACAGTCATTCCTACAACCCGGGATGGCGTAACCATCCTAACTTCTCTTGGGGGTCTAGTGGAGGACACGGTCAGAGCTCGCACGCTCAACCTCAACCTCCACCTTATCAACCTCCACGCCCATCGGCGACCTACCAACCCCCACATCAAAGGTCTCAGCACCAAAATTACCAACCTGGTCAGGCCTCTTCGTCGGGTTATTCTAACCAGACTCCACCACCCCAGCGGGTTGACCCTAAGGACTCTACCATTGAACAAACCCTTCAAGCATTCATGCAGAGCACTCAATCCATGCTTGCGGCCAGCAATAATACGGTCAAAGCATTGGAAATGCAAGTAAGCCAGTTGGCTCATCAGCTCCATGAACGCGAGAAGGGTCAATTCCCGAGTCAACCTGTGGTAAATCCCAGGGTTCAGCCTGCTAATACCAGGCAGAATGGACACAATGTTGAAAGTGACCCTTCCCAACATGCTAATGTTATTCATACATTGAGACCGGGAAGGGTCGTTGACAACAATGTGAAAATGCCGGAAGCCAACCCTGTTGGCGAGACTTCCGAGGAGAGTCTTGAGCCTGTCAAGGAACCTAATTCTGAGACTCCTCCTCGTGATTCTTATGTCGCCAAGGCACCATTCCCTCATCGGTTGACGAAAAAACGTGATGAGCATTGGGATAAGATCGTTGAGGTACTTAGGCAAGTAAAGGTGAACATCCCGTTGTTGGACGTTGTTCAACAAATGCCACCGTATGCCAAGTTCCTCAAAGACCTTTGCACCACCAAGAGAAAAACAAATGTGCCCAAGAAGGCCTTCTTGGCCGCCAATGTGAGCTCCATATTGACACAACCCATGACTGTTGATTGATCTCGTTTTATATTTAACCGCAAGTGCACGGCCGCGTTGAAGCGGTGGCAAATACGGGTCGTCCACTGGGAGGTGTGTCGACACTTGGTTTGTGCGAAGGCGAGAGGTAAAGAAAGGGAAGAAAGGTTGGTTACACTAAACTACACTACAATGCTAAACTAGAATGCAAAAGGAAATGAAGATAAGCAATAAAACTAAACCCCAAAGGGGGTAGAGAAATAATGTGAACATAAAGAAGTGTGTGTGTGTTCATTAAGCTCCTCACAACATGTAGTGCATGAAATCATAAAACTACATCCAACTTTGCCTCTACATGAATTAAGATAAGACTACATCATTAAAACATACAAGACAATAATTGGAATGAAGCTACATGAACTCAAGTATAAAGACTATACCCTACTATGCCTCTACATGAATTAAGATTTCACTACATCATTAAAACATACAAGACATTAGCTAAGGTAAAGGCAACAAGAGCACATACATTACAAATTGTGTCTCCAATATTAAC
Source organism: Triglochin maritima (assembly GCA_963682175.1). NCBI lineage: Eukaryota > Viridiplantae > Streptophyta > Magnoliopsida > Alismatales > Juncaginaceae > Triglochin > Triglochin maritima. The sequence goes on along the minus strand of OY821771.1, from coordinate 19,748,857 downwards.
TTCCTCCATATCCTAACCTTATCATTCCCCATAAAATAGGTCCACTAATCAAAGCATAAGCTAAGCTTCATTCAAGAGCATTAGCATATCAAAGATAAGAGTGGAGACCCATTAGATGGTTATGGAAATCATATAAAGCTCAATGGATAAAAATAACACACACTTAATACACTACATAAATATATCACATATTTCTCCACCCCCCAAATGGGGATGGAACTACTCACTACTCATTACACTACTGATTAGACTAAGTAAGAAAAACATTTAACTAAGATACTAAAATTACTAAACAAGAAATTAAACAAAGTAAAGCAACCCACACAAAGCAAACAACATAACAAAACAAGATTAAAAGAAACAAATAAACTTTTATTAACAATGACTCACATTGAAGGTAGCATCCTTCTCCACCTTGAGTTATTGCTTCAAGGCTCACTCCTTAGTAGAGAGAATGCCACCAAACAATGGGTAATTACAATGGAAGGTGAAGAGTTCTATTTATAAGCATGGAAAAAGCTAATCCGGGACAATCCCCCGATGTGGGACTAAACCAATACCAAAAATACACTAAGCATACACTAATACACGTGCTACAGAAAACTAGATGGATTCTGGGCTAAATGGACCGCCAATTAGCGGTTCCAGACCGCCAATTGGCGGTCTATAAGGTTTAGATCCGTCTGGTTTTCTTTGTGGGCTTTTCTTGAAGTGTTTCTTGGTCTTAGATGCATCTGGTTGGTTTAGTGGAGCTCCGACCCGAATCGAATTGACAAAATACTCCTCATGATGGTGTGGAGTTTCCTATTTTGCTCTTAGGTCCTTCTGTCTTACGATCAGGTCCTTCCCCCTTGCATCTTGGTCCCCAGGTCTCACAATTAGGTCCTTTTTTCCTGCTTTTGGGTCCTTTCATGGCTCTTCTCTTCAAACCTCTTTATTTCTGAAAACTAAACATAAAACTCGTCACATAGCATTGCTTAGGTGTAAGATAATGGATATAAGGAACAAATATAAGCATGAAATGATGTCAATCAAATACCCCCACACCTAAGTTTTTGCTAGTCTCGAGCAAAACAAAGAAAGGAAAAAGCATACGAAAAACAAGAAATCCTAACTCACTTTCGTAGGAATCACGGTTGCACTTAGCACGTGCAACAAGCCGTTAAACCTCCTTGTTGCCAAGGAGGAGGAGTGGTGTCTCCTGAGGGTTTTCAGCGGATATACCCACAAAATCCGAACAAGATGCATTAATCAATCTAGCTACACGACTCGTTGGACTTATTTTGTCGATCATGGAATGCGGTAATACTACGGGTCGACTCTATATATGTAATCAGTCCACACACCTAGCCTAATGAGTTATTCGTGAGAGTTAACTAAGGAATTAAGTGAAAGACATGGGCCACCTTAACTTCTGAATGTGAAACAAAGTGTAAAGTCCATTTTGGTTCTTATTTGCATTATCAATTTTTTTTTTTGTTTCTTTTCACATTTTTTTTCTTTTACTTTTTATTAGTTGGAGCTTCATTCTCCCAGGGTCAGGTTCCATGCATCATTGCCCATGAGGACTTACACTATCATGTACCCCTTTCCCCACATCTCCACATAGGGCAATCCCTACCACCCGTGTAACGGCAGTTCAGTCGGCGCATCCCAAGTCAGATGACTCGAAAGCACCAGGCACAAAGTCCCCTCAGACCTACTTTCCCGAGTGATAGGAGCCGTGCGAGAAGAGAGAACACCTACTCACTTATTCATTTATCTACATGGGAACCAAAACCCCTACACTTAAGTTTCACAAAAAGATATTAAGGGCCCTTGACTACAACAAACTTCCTAAATTAACAAACACGAATTATTTGACTCACTAGGTTCAGGGTGGACTTCTTTAAATGTTTGAGCACTGAAACCCACTGATTACTCACCCCCAAGGGAAAACTGGGGTGCATCCTAACGACTCGATAAATCCTAAAGCCATGTACTAGATATCCTAATGCATCAAGTTCAAGACAATTTTGGGAGCTTTCTTTTTACTTTGCCTCTCAACGGTTTTGCACATGCTAAACACACGCAAAACCCACAAAACATTTTCTTTCGAAAACACATGAAGATTTTGAAAGAAATGTGAAATTTTGAAGCACTAGGCAAGCAAAAGAAGACAAGTCACCCAAGGATCATGGCAAGCAGATATATCGGTATTAAATGCAGCACACTATCATGACCCTAACAATGCAAACAAAAGAAAACAAAATCGAAGGAAAAAGACTCGACTATGTACACACGTAAAACACCCCCCCACACCTACTTCACGCATTGTCCTCAATGAATGCAAGCAAGATACTACATGGATTGATGCATAAAAAGGAGAGATCTCACCAACATGAAGTACAAAGGGAAGTGCAAGGTCATGTGGATGGACATAACCCGAATTCCCTCAAAACCTGTGAGATGCTAAAGAAGGGATACAAATACGTGAAGGAAATGGAGCCCAAATACACAAGGGTTGGGGCTCACAACAATCAATGCTCACTGAAGGAGTCTTTTATTGTACTTCTTTTTTTTTTTTCTTTTTTTTTATATAACTATGTACAAACATAAGTTCCCATCTTCATTTGTCAAAAGACATCAAATGGGAACCTCAAGAGTGGGTCAATGCACTTGGAAAGGGAACATGACACCACGCGGGGCCAGAATACGCATGTGTTGGCCCCCTTCACAAAGAGCACCAGATGAAATGAGAGGTTCGTGAATTGGACGCAAAGGCGTCTCATCCAAAGGATCAAACTGAAAGAGCTTGAACCTCTCGAGAGTTTGGGAAGTAAGGGGCAACGGAGGAAGAGTTTCTCCCGTTGCGTTGCTGAAGTTATGATCGTCAATCCAAACTCTCCAACCAACAGGCTGGTGGGTTGGAACGAGGTCAAGCACCTCGTTATGCATGTCCAACTCACCAGGAGAATAGGACGTGGGTCTCATACCCAAAGTATCCTCCAAGGAACTCCTAATACCCTCATGAGCAATGTAGTTGTTTGATGTTCCATCATTTCCAAGATGATCAGGAACAATAGTGAGAGGCAAACTCTCATCAGGTTGTTTGAAATTGAGGGTACTAGGGAGCTCTTGCTCCACCAGAGGTGAGTCCTTAAGAGGCACAACAATAAGATCATGTGGCTCAAGGGCCACGGGACAAAAAGGTAAGGCACAATCCTGTGCCGACTCATAATAGAACTGGTCCAAGTTATTCTCAATTTGAATCGAATCCTCCACTAAGTGATCGTGAATTGAAACCCCAAGTCCCTCAGACTGACTAGGAGTTTGACTTTGAAAGGTTGTGCTTTGAATTTGTGGATGTGGTGGTGGTTCGATATCAAAAGAAGAATCCTCATGTTGACAAGAAAGGTTACTTTCCTCACATTCACGTAATTTCTGTGACATTTGACTCACTTGCAGTGTCATATTTTGTATGGACTGTTGAGTGGTTTCCATGAACGTAAGGAAAGTTTGTTTCAAGGAATCAGGTATGCGGTCAACGATGAGGTCCAAGTCAGAGCTTGGGAAATTTTGTGGTTGGGTATTGATGGGCTGAGAATGAGTCCAATGATTTGGAGTGGGGTGCTGGTAGAATTCTGGGTATTCGGGAGGAGGATACGGGGGTGAAAATGAGGTATAAGTATTTGGATAAGATTTGTCTCCCCATGAATCCATCACTCTCGGATTGTACGCGGATGCGTAATGGTCATAATGAGCATTATGGGAAAATGTATGCTCATACTCAGGCTCAGGGGGAACATAAGGACATTCCCCGATAACATGACCACTCAACCCACAACAGTCGCACGGTACGGCTACTGGAGACACCGGGGCACTCATGTCGTCTGCCATACGCATGAAAGAGGCCAAAGTTTGTTGTAATGTCTCAGTTTGTTGACCAGCATATGATCCGGCATAACTAGATTGTGGTCTAGCAGTCGGTGCCTCTCTCATGTTACCCCAATATGAAGACTGCTCAGTCACAAAATTGCGATCATCCCAACCATACGGGGTGTTAGTCTGAGCCACCCCAGGTTGCATGGGTCCGGAGTACCAGGGAGAATCGTCCTGGTCCCAACAATGATATGGATGGTCGCCCATGTAACCATCCATCTCAAGAAAAACTCTCGAGTCGATCACTCTCACCACCACGAGGCTAAGCTCGCAAAAAGTGCTCGACTCGACCCTAAAACGCTAACAGAGAGTGTAAAGGGGAGGAGACTATAACGTAGAAGAAGGTGAGAAGAAGATGACTCAGAGGAGAAGGGAAGAATCCCTAGAGCTAGCGAGGGTACAGGGTGAAGGTAGAAGCCTAACTAGCAAGCATGGCTCAAACAATGTAAGGCAATGGGTCCTTAGGCTAGACGACGCCTAACTTCGAGGTCACTAGCCTCGACACGTCTCACCTCCCTACAACGAGGACCACAATGCCCAGCAAGTGATACCAGATCCGGAGATCCAGTACCTCCTACTATCGACAAGGTAGGCAACGCCGATCAGGTCATGACGGTCTCAACTAGATTACTCTCCTAGTGCGCCCGCAATCCTAGGGCCAATGTCTACTTGCTTTTAGTTAAGGCTTTATTAAGAGTGATTTTTGGGGCCAAGGAAAGGGTGATGAAATCCCCCACCTTATCTTTTATGGGACAGCCCCTCCTTAGTAGCGATTTGATCCTAGATCTAGCAATCAATCGCTCCAATCAAACGCTCTCTCACTCTTGTCCCGATGCACCTTACTAACTAATGCATGAACGAAACATGCATGAATGAGGGATGTGGGTGCACGTACCTCACGCCAGCAATCAACGACAAAATGTAAAGCAAAGAAAAGACAAATGCATGCAAGGTCTACCAATGGTGCATGACCTAGATGGCAAGAAGTCTAATCTTTTGCTTTGAGTTTTATGGTCCAAGTTGATTAAAGGGGGAGTGATTAATGATCTGGGAGCAAATAAGAAGTCACAGCATGCAAAATTGGGCTCCCAGATAACACAAATTACAGCACAAATGACCACAAAAAAATTGGAAGACAGAATCCCTCACCAGGCCGCCAATTGGCGGTTCCAAACCGCTGATTGGCGGTCTGTTCTTGGATTTGCTTCCTCAAACTTCTCCAGTGGCCTCCCCGTGATCAGAGTGTTCCCTGAAACTAAGAAAAACTGAAAAAGAAAAATTAAAAACCCCTCGAATCGTCCAAACCAAGGTCTGGACAGAGCACCTCCCCGGCAACGGCGCCAAAAACTTGATTGATCTCGTTTTATATTTAACCGCAAGTGCACGGCCGCGTTGAAGCGGTGGCAAATACGGGTCGTCCACTGGGAGGTGTGTCGACACTTGGTTTGTGCGAAGGCGAGAGGTAAAGAAAGGGAAGAAAGGTTGGTTACACTAAACTACACTACAATGCTAAACTAGAATGCAAAAGGAAATGAAGATAAGCAATAAAACTAAACCCCAAAGGGGGTAGAGAAATAATGTGAACATAAAGAAGTGTGTGTGTGTTCATTAAGCTCCTCACAACATGTAGTGCATGAAATCATAAAACTACATCCAACTTTGCCTCTACATGAATTAAGATAAGACTACATCATTAAAACATACAAGACAATAATTGGAATGAAGCTACATGAACTCAAGTATAAAGACTATACCCTACTATGCCTCTACATGAATTAAGATTTCACTACATCATTAAAACATACAAGACATTAGCTAAGGTAAAGGCAACAAGAGCACATACATTACAAATTGTGTCTCCAATATTAACTTCCTCCATATCCTAACCTTATCATTCCCCATAAAATAGGTCCACTAATCAAAGCATAAGCTAAGCTTCATTCAAGAGCATTAGCATATCAAAGATAAGAGTGGAGACCCATTAGATGGTTATGGAAATCATATAAAGCTCAATGGATAAAAATAACACACACTTAATACACTACATAAATATATCACATATTTCTCCACCCCCCAAATGGGGATGGAACTACTCACTACTCATTACACTACTGATTAGACTAAGTAAGAAAAACATTTAACTAAGATACTAAAATTACTAAACAAGAAATTAAACAAAGTAAAGCAACCCACACAAAGCAAACAACATAACAAAACAAGATTAAAAGAAACAAATAAACTTTTATTAACAATGACTCACATTGAAGGTAGCATCCTTCTCCACCTTGAGTTATTGCTTCAAGGCTCACTCCTTAGTAGAGAGAATGCCACCAAACAATGGGTAATTACAATGGAAGGTGAAGAGTTCTATTTATAAGCATGGAAAAAGCTAATCCGGGACAATCCCCCGATGTGGGACTAAACCAATACCAAAAATACACTAAGCATACACTAATACACGTGCTACAGAAAACTAGATGGATTCTAGGCTAAATGGACCGCCAATTAGCGGTTCCAGACCGCCAATTGGCGGTCTATAAGGTTTAGATCCGTCTGGTTTTCTTTGTGGGCTTTTCTTGAAGTGTTTCTTGGTCTTAGATGCATCTGGTTGGTTTAGTGGAGCTCCGACCCGAATCGAATTGACAAAATACTCCTCATGATGGTGTGGAGTTTCCTATTTTGCTCTTAGGTCCTTCTGTCTTACGATCAGGTCCTTCCCCCTTGCATCTTGGTCCCCAGGTCTCACAATTAGGTCCTTTTTTCCTGCTTTTGGGTCCTTTCATGGCTCTTCTCTTCAAACCTCTTTATTTCTGAAAACTAAACATAAAACTCGTCACATAGCATTGCTTAGGTGTAAGATAATGGATATAAGGAACAAATATAAGCATGAAATGATGTCAATCAACTGTCAAGTACAAGGACCCTGGTTGTCCAACTGTCTCTTGCATGATTGGGAATGTGACCATCTCTCAAGCTCTATTGGATTTGGGGGCATCTGTGAATGTCCTGCCTTACTCAGTCTATGTCAACCTTGGGATAGGCGATCTTAAACCAACGAGGACAACCCTCCAGTTGGCTGATAGATCCGTCAAAATCCCACGAGGGAGTGTGGAGGATGTCCTTATCAAAGTGGGTGAGTTCGTATTTCCAGTTGATTTCATCATCTTGGATACCGAACCCGTGTCCAACCCACAAGGACAAATTCCTGTAATCCTTGGGAGGCCATTTCTTGCGACATCTAATGCTTTGATCAATTGTCGCAATGGCTTGATGAGGTTGTCTTTTGGAAACCTCACGGCGGATTTCAACATCTTCACTCTTGGTAAGCAACCTGGGCTCTTCGACGACTCAGTGGGAGCCAATTTCATCCAGGACACGGATGAGCCCGATTCATTAGGCATGTTCGACTCACATCGACATATTATTGAGGTGCCTAATGATCAGGTTACGAGTGAAGAGGATCTTGAGGAATCCGCCAGCATATCTCTGGACGAGGAGGCACATCTGGGTGCTTGCTCCTCTTACCCCGTGGCCCTTGAGCCACTTGAAATTAACTCTGAATCCGACAAGGGCCCACCTCTGGTCGAGCTTAAACCGCTCCCCAATAACCTAAAGTACATCTTTTTAGGGGATAATGAGACCTTGCCACTCATTATTGCTTCTGATCTTGAAAAAGATCAAGAGGTTGCCCTCAAAAGAGTACTCTTTGAAAACAAAGAGGCGATCGGGTGGTCCTTGAAGGATATCAAGGGAATTAGCCCTGGTATTGTTCAGCATCGGATCCACATGGAAGAGGATTCTAGGCCCCGCAGGGACCCACAACGGAGATTGAATCCTGTACTGAAAGAAGCCGTCCGAAAGGAGGTTCTTAAGTGCTTGGATCATGGCATAATCTATCCTATCTCTGATAGTTCGTGGGTGAGTCCTGTCCATGTGGTTCCTAAGAAGTCAGGTGTGACGGTTGTGGAGAATGAGCATAATGAGCTTATCCCGACACGCCTGCAAACTGGCTAGCGAGTTTGCGTTGATTATCGCAAGCTCAATGCGGCAACGCGGAAAGATCATTTCCCGTTGCCATTCATTGATCAGATGTTGGAAAGGTTGGCCGGACATGAGTACTATTGTTTTCTTGATGGATACTCCGGTTACAACCAAATTCCCATCGCCCCCGAGGACCAAGAGAAAACCACATTCACTTGTCCCTTTGGCACGTTTGCCTACCGTCGCATGCCCTTTGGGTTATGCAATGCGCCGGCAACGTTTCAGAGGTGTATGATCAGCATCTTCTCCGATATGGTTGAGCGTTTCCTTGAGATCTTCATGGACGACTTTTCCATATTTGGCGCTTCCTTTGATGAGTGCCTTCATCACTTGAGCCTTGTCCTCAAGCGATGCCGTGAGAAGAACCTCGCTCTCAATTGGGAGAAATGTCACTTCATGGTGAAGCGAGGGATTGTACTTGGACATGTGGTCTCAAGTAGGGGAATTGAGGTCGATCCCGCCAAAGTGGGTATCATTGCTAATCTCCCACCTCCACGTAATGTGAAGGATATCCGCGCCTTTTTGGGGCATGCTGGATTCTATCGGCGGTTCATTCGGGATTTTAGCAAAATCACTCGACCTCTCACCGCCTTGATGGCTAAGGATGCCATTTTTGAGTTCACACCGGATTGCCACCATGCCTTTTTGACCTTGAAGAAAGAGTTGACTTCAGCTCCCATTATTAAGGCACCGGTGTGGACTGAACCCTTTGAGTTAATGTGTGATGCATCTGACTTCACTGTGGGAGCAGTGCTTGGGCAACGATTGGACAAATTGCCTCATGTGATCTACTATGCCAGTAGAACACTCAATGATGCCCAATTGAACTACACTGTGACCGAGAAGGAATTCTTAGCGATCATATTTGCTTTGGAGAAATTCCGGTCGTACTTGATTGGCTCCCACGTGATTATCTATTCTGATCACACAGCCATCAAGCACCTCATGGCGAAGAAAGATGCAAAATCCCGACTCTTGAGACGGATCTTGTTGTTACAAGAATTCGATCTCGAGATTCGGGACAAAAAAGGGTGTGAAAACGTTGTAGCTGACCACTTGTCTCGTCTAGAGACGACCAACCCACAGGACCAAATCATTGACGATAAATTTCCTGACGAGCAGTTGTTCATGATCGAAGATAACCCTTGGTTTGCCGACATCGTGAACTACCTCGTGACCGAGCAATTTCCTGTGGGTTGGTCAAAATCTGACCAATCCAAATTTAGATCGTATGTCAGATTCTTTCACTGGGACGACCCCTACCTATTCAAATACTGCTCTGACCAAATTTTCAGGCGGTGCGTCCCAGATGCCGAGTTCCAAAGTGTGCTCCATTTCTGCCATTCCAAGGCATGTGGAGGACACTTTGGAGCAAAGAAAACTGCTGCCAAGGTGCTTCAATCCGGATTCTACTGGCCCTCTCTTTTCAAGGATGCTTACGACTTTTGTAAGCAATGTGATAGGTGCCAGCGCCTTGGCAGGATTGGTCGACGTGACATGATGCCTTTGCAAAATGTCCTGGTTGTCGACATCTTCGATGTGTGGGGCATCGATTTCATGGGTCCCTTCCCGAACTCTTTCGGGAATGTTTACATTCTGGTGGCCGTTGACTATGTGTCTAAGTGGGTTGAGGCTATACCCACAAAGACCAATGACAACAAGGTGGTCACCAAATTCTTGAGGGACATTTTTGCGCGATTTGGTGCTCCTCGTACCATAATCAGCGATAGGGGTACCCACTTCTGTAATCGCTCCTTTGAAGCGCTTATGAGGAAATATTCGATCACCCACAAGCTTGCGACCCCCTACCATCCGCAAACTAGTGGGCAGGTCGAAATCTCTAACCGTCAATTAAAGCAAATTCTTGAGAAGACGGTTAGTTCCTCGAGGAAGGATTGGTCTACCAAGTTGAATGACGCATTGTGGGCTTTCCGCACCGCGTACAAGACCAATTTGGGTATGTCCCCTTATCGGGTAGTGTACGGCAAGGCTTGCCACCTACCCGTCGAGCATGAGCATCGTGCTTTCTGGGCGATCAAGAACCTGAATATGGATCTTGATCAAGCAGGAGTACAACATAAGTTCGACATTGTGGAATTAGAAGAGCTACGCAATGATGCGTACGAGAATGCCAAAATTCATAAGTCCCGAGCCAAGATGTTTCACGATCGCATGATTATGCGAAAGGTGTTTACGGCCGGGCAGAAGGTGTTGCTCTACAATTCCCGGCTTCATCTGTTTGCGGGTAAGCTCCGCAGTCGCTGGTCTGGCCCGTTTATTGTCCAAACCGTTTATCCTCGTGGAGCGGTTGAGATCTTGAACCCAGGGAATGGGGACGTGTTCAAAGTTAATGGACAACGCCTCAAACCTTACTTGGAGGGGGCACTAGCCGAAGTCGAGGAGGTCATGTTCCTTCATGAACCTCCCTCGCACTCAACCATTCATGCTCCTACATGAGTGGTTGAGCTTTCATGTGTATATATGTTAAATTAAAAAAAAAAGACTCCTTCAGTGAGCATCGGTTGTTGTGGGCCCCAACCCTTGAGTATTTGGGCCCCATTTCTTTCACGTATTTGTATCCCTTTCTTTAGCATCTCACAGGTTTTGAGGGAATTTGGGTTGTGTCCATCAACATAGCCATACATTTCCCTTTGTACTTCATGTGGGTGAGATCTCTCCTTTTTATGCATCAATCCATGTAGTATCTTGCTTGCATTCATTGAGGACAATGCATGAAGTAGGTGTGGGGGGGTGTTTTACGTGTGTACATAGTCGAGTCTTTTTCCTTTGATTTTGTTTTCTTTTGTTTGCATTGTTAGGGTCATGATAGTGTGCTGCATTTAATATCGATATATCTGCTTGCCATGATCCTTGGGTGACTTGTCTTCTTTTGCTTGCCTAGTGCTTCAAAATTTTCACATTTCTTTCAAAATCTTCATGTGTTTTCGAAAGAAAATGTTTTGTGGGTTTTGCGTGTGTTTAGCATGTGCAAAACCGTTGAGAGGCAAAGTAAAAAGAAAGCTCCCAAAATTGTCTTGAACTTGATGCATTAGGATATCTAGTACGTGGCTTTAGGATTTATCGAGTCGTTAGTATGCACCCCAGTTTTCCCTTGGGGGTGAGTAATCAGTGGGTTTCAGTGCTCAAACATTTAAGGAAGTCCACCCTGAACCTAGTGAGTCAAATAATTCGTGTTTGTTAATTTAGGAAGTTTGTTGTAGTCAAGGGCCCTTAATATCTTTTTGTGAAACTTAAGTGTAGGGGTTTTGGTTCCCATGTAGATAAATGAATGAATAAGTGGTGTTCTCTCTTCTCGCACGGCTCCTATCACTCGGGAAAGTAGGTCTGAGGGGACTTTGTGCCTGGTGCTTTCGAGTCATCTGACTTGGGATGCACCGACCGAACTCCCGTTACACGGGTGGTAGGGATCGCCCTATGTGGAGATTTGGGGGAAGGTGTACGTGATAGTGTAAGTCCTCATAGGCAATGATGCACGAAACCTGACCCTGAGAGAATCAAGCACCAACCAATAAATGCTCCAAAAAAAAAGAAGAAAGAAAAAAAAAAGAAAAAAGAAGAAGAGTCAAATAAGAACCAAAATGGACTTTACACGTTGTATCACATTCAGAAGTTAAGGTTGCCCATGTCTTTCACTTAATTCCTTAGTTAACTCTCACGAATAACTCATTAGGCTAGGTGTGTGGACTGATTACATATATAGAGTCGACCCGTAGTATTACCGCATTCCATGATCGACAAAATAAGTCCAACGAGTCGTGTAGCTAGATTGATTAATGCATCTTGTTCGGATTTTGTGGGTATATCCGCTGAAAACCCTCAGGAGACACCACTCCTCCTCCTTGTCAACAAGGAGGTTTAACGGCTTGTTGCACATGCTAAGTGCAACCGTGATTCCTACAAAAGTGAGTTAGGATTTCATGTTTTTTTCGTATGCTTTTTCCTTTCTTTGTTTTGCTCGAGACTAGCAAAAACTTAGGTGTGGGGGTATTTGATTGACATCATTTCATGCTTATATTTGTACCTTATATCCATTATCTTACACCTAAGCAATGCTACGTGACGAGTTTTATGTTTAGTTTTCAGAAATAAAGAGGTTTGAAGAGAAGAGCCATGAAAGGACCCAAAAGCAGGAAAAAAGGACCTAATTGTGAGACCTGGGGACCAAGATGCAAGGGAGAAGGACCTGATCGTAAGACAGAAGGACCTAAGAGCAAAACAGGAAACTCCACACCATCATGAGGAGTATTTTGTCAATTCGATTCGGGTCGGAGCTCCACTAAACAAGTTAGATGCATCCAAGACCAAGAAACACACCAAGGCAAGCCCACCAGAAGACCCAGACAGATCTGGGCTTTATAGGCCGCCAATTGGCGGTCTGGATCATGCAAGATCCGCCCCAACTTCTCCTGGACTTGTATTAGTGTTCGTTTAGGCTATTTTTGGTATTGGTTTAGTCCCACATCGGGGGATTGTCCCTGATTAGCTTTTTCCATGCTTATAAATAGAACTCTTCACCTCCCATTGTATCCATCTCTCTCTTGGTGGCCATCTTCCCTACTAAGAGTGAAGCCTTGAAGCAAAACTCTAGTGGAGGAAGAGCTACTTGTAATTGAGTGAGTTAATAATAGAAGTTTTCTTTTAATGATGTTGTTTCTCTCTTAGTTTAATTTCCTTTCATATGCATGCTTGTTTGTTTGTTTAGTTTTATGCTTCTTTAATATTTCTTGCTTGAGTAGTATAAATTTCATTTCAGTATTATGCTTTCCTTTGCTAATTTAGTTAGTGTAATGAGTAGTGAGTAGTTCCATCCCCATTTGGGGGGTGGAGAAATATGTGATATAATAATGTAGTGTATTTAGTGTGTGTTATTTTTATCCCTTGAGCTTTATATGATTTCCATAACCATCTAATGGGTCTCCACTCTTATCTTTGATATGCTAATGCTCTTGAATGAAGCTTAGCTTATGCTTTGATTAGTGGACCTATTTTATGGGGAATGATAAGGTTAGGATATGGATGAAGTTAATGTTGGAAACATAATTTATAGTTTATGTACTCTTGTTGCCTTTTCCTTAGCTAATGTCTTGTATGTTTTAATGATGTAGTCATCTTAATTCATGTGGAGGCATAGTAGGGTCTAGTCTTTATACTTGAGTTCATGTAGCTTCATTCCAATCATTGTCTTGTATGTTTTAATGATGTAGTCTTATCTTAATTCATGTAGAGGCAAGATTGGATGTAGTTTTATGATTTCATGCACTACATGTTGTGAGGAGCTTAATTGAACACACACACACACACATCTTTATGTTCACATCAGTTCTCTACCCCCTTTGGGGTTTAGTTTTATTGCTTATCTTCATTTCCTTTTGCATTCTAGTTTAGCATTGTAGTGTAGTTTAGTGTAACCAAGCCTTTTCTCCTCTCTTTACCCCTTGCCTTCGCACGAACCAAGTGTCGACACACCTCCCAGTGGACGACCCGTATTTGCCACCGCTTCAACGCGGTTGTGCACTTGCGGTAGAAATATAAAACGATCAATCAAGTAGTTAGAATGTTTCTTTTCTTCTTTAGTTTAATTGTTAGAGTAATGTCTAGTGAGTAGATCCATCCCCCTTTGGGGGTGGAGATGATGTTCATACATGCATTAAAGAATGGATATGAATGCTTTATATTTTGATTGTGTTGATAAATGTGAATGTATGCTTGCTTGTTAGAGTAGAATACTACACTTGATGGGTTTTGCCACACATCTTAGACACCTCCCATGCTTGTTTAGGTTCCGAAATAACCCGCTTGTGTATATGAATGTTAATCAACTAGGTTAGTGAATGGATTGATAGGTTTTGCCATAACCTTTAGACACTTCCTATGCATGAAAACACTACCTACATTTGTGCCTACAGAATGCATTCTCCACCATCTTTTTACATGTGTGCACACACACCACCCCTTAGGGGTTTTCCATTTCTGATTTCCAGCTTTGAATTTCCATCGCTTTCGTTTTCCTTGTTTGATGCTTACTCGTTTAGTGTAGTTAGTCTAGTTTAGTGTAATCACAACTTATTCCCCCCTTTTCTCACTTGCCTTCGAACAAACCAGAGTCTACACACCTCCTTGTGGATCGACCCGTATTTGCCACCACTTCAACGCGGTCGTGCACTTGCGGTATTTAAAACGATTAAACATAGCTCTACAAATAATTGACGACACGAGTATATAAAAGAGGAAAAATTACTTTTATATATTGAACATACCTAACAAGTAAAACATTATGGAATTGTGTTTCGTATCATTAATGTTTTGCTGTCTCTTGGATTCTAAGATAGGAGACTTATATCTTTTCACTCAAGAAGTGCTTCATTTGATTATTGTCAAAAGCTATCAATGAGTATAATGATAAAGGCAATAGTTGGTTGAACATGACTTGTGCTGGAAAAGATAGCTAGTCAAACGATTATCGTTGCCCCTCTTAATTGAGTGATGATATTATTGGGCCCCTTGATAAAACAAAATTATAATGTGCACAATGTAACTTGAGTTAAGTTACATAGTTATAATTAGCTTAAGGAGATCAAGAAATGAATATAATACAAAGGTGACATATTTCTACTTTGTATATATTCTTAATATCCTGTGGCAAGGGACGGACACAAGTGGTGCACTTACATCACTAAATGGATTGTGTTTAGTTCGAGTGGAACAAAGACATCTATGCTAATTGGGTAACTATAATGTGTAGCTAGATACCGCTTATAGTTTGAGATATTAAGTGTTTAATATTGCTACCAATTTAGCTTAGATCCTCCTATAGGTCACACGACAAAACTGGGAAACAAGAAGCTTGATTTTGAGTTCATATGATGTGTCGGGTTTCATTATAAAAAGGGACACATGTGGTGAACGAATAAAATCAATATGTCATGGGAATTGACATAATTAGAATCATTAATAACTTTATATGAGGTGTATATATTATGGGGTGTAATAATATTACATAAGATAATATATTACATAAGATATGAATTTGCTAAAAACCCCAAATGATCAAATTTTGTTGGAAATAAATCCAAAATTTGACAAAGGCAAAATCAGGGTTAAACATGGTAAACCGTTTAGTTCGGTCGACCAGGGTGTCTTCGGAACGGTCAACCGAACGGGGAACGAGTAAACACAATTGGTTGACCAAAATTGTCTGGAGTGCCTGGACAATTGGGTTCGGTCAACCAAGCGTGAACGGTCAACCGAGAGAAAATATCTTGGGATATTTTCGGTAGACCGAAGGTGACACGGTCGTCCGATGAATGTTCGTCCGGAGAAATATTGGTGTGTCAACGGTCGACCGAGGAAGACGCGGATCGTCCGAATTTTCTAGAGAATTTTTTCTCATGCAAATTCGGTCGACCGTCTAGCTCACGGTCCACCGAACACGTGTTATAACCGAATGGTTCTGTTCACCGAGAAAAATTCTCGGTCAACCGAACAGTGTGATTTTGCCTGAATTATTAAGAGAATAATTAGATCATGAGTTAGATTAATTCCAGATTTAATTAAATATTTTTTAGAATGCTTATGTGGCAATTTGAGATTAATTTTAGGAGAGAATAAGCAAGATATCATGACTTAAGAATAGTTCTTGATGAAGATGTTTTGGGAGCCTATAAAAGGACCCCTCATCCTACTTGTTTATGCTAATGCAAAAATTCTTTCTCTCATTAATCTCTCCCTTAATCCCACGAAAATCTCTTAGTAATTTTAAGTTTTGGAGATAGAAAATCTCAGGAGCTTAAAGATGGGTTATTAGTTAGATTCTAAGCCTAATTAGAGATTGATTAGATTTTGGTGAACACTTGGAGGCGAATCGGCGGACGATTCAACGGGCAACGCGACTCCAGATCTTCGAAAGGTTTTAGAGAATATTTGGGTATGATTCTCTCTTTGTGATTTATTTTAATATATGTAGGATTGCATGATATTAGAATAAACACAAAATAATGTACATAAAATTGCTGAAAGTATGAAATCGATCTTATATGTTGTATTAATTTTTTTAAAATATATACATACATGGGGACACGAAATCCTACAGTTTGATGGGCCAATGTTGTTCCGACTATAATGTTTGATGGGCCGATGTTGTTCCAGCTATGTTTTCCTCAGCTGGGCACCTACTGAGATGATGATGTTTGATGGACCAGCCGAGTTGGGGTGGTTTGACCACGAAGTTACATATATGTTTCTTATGGCACGGACCTGGCAGACGCTCCTTGCCGAACCGCATGTTTAGTATAGCCGCGTGTGGGGAGCGTCACGTCTTGTTCTGTTAGACCGTATGTGCCTACGTTAGGTCTCCGAGGGAGACCTGATGATGATTGTCGGACTAATGTCCTGTTTTACCCTTCGGGGGAACTGTTTTCCTTACTATTAATGACATGACATGCTACTAGTATGATAGGTTCATGATTGACATCATTTCATGCTTATATTTGTATCTTATATCCATTATCTTTCACCAAAACAATGCTATGTTACGAGTTTTATGTTTAGTTTAAATAGGTTTGAAGAGATGAAGCATAAAAGGACCCAAAAGCTGGGAAAAAAGACTGAATTGTGAGATCTGGGGACTGAGATGCAAGGGAGAAAGACCTGAACGTAAGACAGAAGGACCTAAGAGCAAAACCGAATACTCGACACCATTATGGGGAGTATTTTAGCAATTAGATTCAGGTCGGAGCTCCAACAAACCAATTAAATGCATCCAAGACCAGCAAATATACCATGAAAAGCCCACAACAAAAATAAGCAGGATCTGAACCATATAGACCGCCAATTGGCGGTCCATTTTGGCCCAAATCCGCTAAAATTTCTCAAGCACATGTATTAGAGGATGTTTAGGCTATTTTTGGTATCTGTTTAGTCCCACATCGGGGGATTGTCCCGATTTGCCTTTTTCCATGGCTATAAATAGAACTCTTCACCTTTCATTGTAATGACTCCATATTTTAAGTAGCTATTCTTCCTACTATAAGTGAGGCCTTGAAGCACAAACTAAAGTAGGAGGATGCTACTTTTAATGTGAGTCATTTTAATACAAGTTTTCTTTATTATGTTGTTTGTTTTATGTTTCTTGTTTTGCTTTGCTTAATCTCATTTCATTAGTTTTATTAGCTTAGTTAATATGCTTTCTTTGTTTAGTTTAATAATTAGTGTAATGTTTAGTGAGTAGTTCCATCCCCTTTTGGGGGGTGGAGTAGATGTACATACATGCAAATGAGAATGGATTGAATGCTTTATTTCCAATGTGTTGATAAAACATGAATGTATGCTTGCTTGTTTAGGATAGAATTTATAACTTGATGAGTTTTGCCAAAATGATTAGACACCTCTCATGCTTGTTTAGGTTCTGAAATAAACATCTTGCATATGTAAATGTTAATCAACTAAGTTGGTGAATAAATTGATAGGTTTTGCCACAACATTTAGACACTTCCTATGTATGATAACACCACCTTTATTTGTGCTTAAAGAATGTGTTCAACACCCACCTCTTTGCTTATGTGCACTCACTCCACCCCTTAGGGGTTTTCCCATTTCTGTATTCCAGCATTCTTCTTTTGTTCTTAGCTTAGTTGTCATTTCATTGTTTGTTTCTTTCGTTCGCATTTCATACTTCTTAGCGTAGTTTAGTGTAGAGTAGCGTAATCAATCTTTCTCTCCCTATTTTTGCCACTTAACTTCATTCAAACGCGAGGCTGCTCACCTCCCTGAGGACGACACGTACTTGCCACCACTTCATCGCGGTCGTGCACTTGCGGTTTAAATTAAAACGTTCAACAAGTTTTTGGTGCCGTTGTCGGGGAGGTGCAAGTCCAGACTCTTGTTTGGACGATTCGAGTGGACTTAATTTTTGTCTTGTAGTTTTCTTTGTTTCAGGAGACTCACATTGAGAAGGGGAAGCATCTGGTGAAGTTTGGAGGCGGTCTGAGAGAAGAAGACCGCCAATCAGTGGTCTACAATCGCCATTTGGCGATCTGGTTGTTTCATTTCACCTCTAAATTTCTGTGGCATATTTCTTTATCTGATATAGTGATCTGGGACTCGATTTGGCATGTTTTCACTTATAGTTTGTCCCCAGATCAATAATCAAACCTCCTTTAAGCAACTTGGACCCTAAAACTCAAAGCAAAAGATTAGGCAATCTTGTTGTTTAGGTCATGTATCATGTATGTGACTTAGGCATTTAGATTGTCTTTTATCTTAGCTTTATTTTGTGTTGCTGAGATCTGGCGTGAGGTACGCACCTTCTACTCTCATTCATGCATTTCGTATGAACATGCATTAGTTAGTAGGAAGTGCATTGAAACAAGTGTGAGTTGAGCGTTTGTTTGGAGAGTTGATTGCTAGATTAGGACTCCAAAACGCTACTAAGGAGGGATTGTCTCATAAAAGATAAGGTGGGAGATTTCATCACCCTTTCCTTCGTCCCAAAAACCACACTAATCAAGAGCCTAATTTTAAAATCAAGTAGACATTGGCCTTAAGGAATTCAGACGCATTAGGAGAGTGATCCGGTCCCGACCGTCATGACCTGATCGGCGTTGCCCACTTTGTCGATAGTAGGAGAGACAAGATCCCTGGATCTTGGCTCACTTGCTGGGTGTTGAACGTTTTATTTAAAACCGCAAGTGCACGGCCGCGATGAAGCGGTAGCAAGTACGGGTCGTCCTCAGGGAGGTGAGCAGCCTCTTGTTTATCAGAAATCAAGTGGCAAAAATAATGGAGAAGAGAGTTGGTTACGCTACTCTACACTAAACTACGCTAAGAAGTACGAAATGCGAAACAAAGAAATAAACGATCAAATAAAAACTAAGCTAAGAACAAAATAGAAGTGCTGGAATTTCAGGAATGGAAAACCCCTAAGGGGTGGAGTGAGTGCACACAAGCAAAGAGGTGGGTGTAGAATACATTCTTTAAGCACATGAAGGTGGTGTTTATCAAGCATAGGAAGTGTCTAAATGTTATGGCAAAACCTATCAATCTATTCACCAACTTGGTTGATTAACATTTACATATGCAAGTTGTTTATTTCAGAACCTAAACAAGCATGAGAGGTGTCTAATCATTTTGGCAAAACTCATCAAGTTATAAATTCTATCCTAAACAAGCAAGCATACATTCATGTTTAATCAACACATTGAAATTAAAGCATTCATCCCATTCTCTAATGCATGTATGTACATCTACTCCACCCCCCAAAGGGGATGGAACTACTCACTAAACATTACACTAATTATTAAACTATGGAAAGAAAACATATTAAAACTAAGCTAGAATTAAAAGACGATTAAACTAAAACATGCACAAACAATAAAAGGAGCATAAAACAAACAATGAAAGAAACACAAAACTTTATTGATAAAATGACTCACATTAAAAGTAGCATCCTCCTACTTTAGTGTGTGCTTCAAGGCCTCACTTCTAGTAGGAAGAATAGCCACTTAAAATATGGAGTCATTACAATAGGAGGTGAAGAGTTCTATTTATAGCCATGGAAAAAGGCAAACCGGGACAATCCCCCGATGTGGGACTAAACAAACACCAAAAATAGCCTAAACGAACATTAATACAAGTCCAGGAGAAATTTGAGCGCATTTGGGCCAAAAGTGACCGCCAATTAGCGGTCTTGGACCGCTAATTAGCGGTCTACAGTGTCCGGATCGGTCTGGAATTTCTTGTGGGCTTTTCTGGAAGGCTTTGTTGGTATTTGATGCATCTATTTTGCATGTTGGACCTCCGACCCGAATAGAATTGCCAAAATACTCCCCATGATGGTGAGGAGTATTCTGTTTTGCTCTTAGGTCCTTCGGTCTTGCATTCAGGTCCTTCTTCCTTGCATCTTGGTCCACAGATCTCACAATTCAGTCCTTTTTCCCAGCTTTTGGGTCCTTTTATGCTTCATCTCTTCAAACCTATTTATTCCTGAAAACTAAACATAAAACTCGTAACATAGCATTATTTAGGTGAAAGATAATGGATATAAGATACAAATATGAGCATGAAATGATGTCAATCAAATAGCCCCACACCTAACTTTTGCTAGTCCCGAGCAAAACAAAGAAAGAGAAAAGCATGCGAAAAAAAACAAGAAATCCTAACTCACTTTCGTAGGAATCACGGTTGCACTTAGCACGTGCAACAAGCCGTTAAACCTCCTTGTCGCCAAGGAGGAGGAGTGTTGTCTCCTGAGGGTTTTCAGCGGATATACCCACAAAATCCGAACAAGATGCATTAATCAATCTAGCTACACGACTCGTTGGACTTATTTTGTCGATCATGGGACGCGGTAATACTACGGGTCGACTCTATATATGTAATCAGTCCACACACCTAGCCTAATGAGTTATTCGTGAGAGTTAGTTAAGGACTTAAGTGAAAGACATGGGCAACCTTAACTTCTGAATGTGATACAATGTGTAAAGTCCATTTTGGTTCTTATTTGCTTCTTTTTTTTCTTTTTTTCTTTTTTTTTGTTTTGGAGAATTTTATTGGTCGGTGTTTGATTCTCCCAGGGTCAGGTTTCGTGCATCATTGCCTATGAGGACTTACACTATCACGTACACCTTCCCCCAAATCTCCACATAGGGCGATCCCTACCACCCGTGTAACGGGAGTTCGGTCGGCGCATCCCAAGTCAGATGACTCGAAAGCACCAGGCACAAAGTCCCCTCAGACCTACTTTCCCGAGTGATAGGAGCCGTGCGAGAAGAGAGAACACCACTTATTTATCTATATGGGAACCAAAACCCCTACACTTAAGTTTCACAAAAAGAGATTAAGGGCCCTCGACTACGACAAACTTCCTTATACTCACAAACACGAATTATTTGACTCACTAGGTTCAGGGTGGACTTATTTAAATGTTTGAGTACTGAAACCCTATGATTACACGCCCCCCTAGGGAAAACCGGGGTGCATCCTAACGACTCGATAAGACCTAAAGCCAGTAAACTAGAAATCCTAATGCATCAAGTTCAAGACAATTTTGGGAGCTTTCTTTTTACTTTGCCTCTCAACGGTTTTGCACATGCTAAACACACGCAAAACCCACAAAAACATTTTCTTTCACAAACACATGAAGATTTTGAAAGAAATGTGAAAATTTTAAAGCACTAGGCAAGCAAAAGAAGACAAGTCACCCAAGGATCATGGCAAGCAGATATATCAATGTTAAATGCGGCACACTAACATGACCCTAGCAGTACAAACAAAAGAAAATAAAACCAAAGGAAAAAGACTCGACTATGTACCCACGTAAAACACCCCCCACACCTACTTCATGCATTGTCCTCAATGAATGTGAACAAGATACTATATGGATATATGCATGAAAAAGGAAAGATCTCACCAACATGAAGTACAAAGGGACGTTCAGGGTCATGTCGATGGACACAAACCCAAATTCCCTCAAAACCTGTGAGAAGCTGAAGAAGGGAGATAAATACGTGAAGATATTGGGCCCAAGTACACAAGGGTTGGGGCCCACAACAATCGATGCTCACTGAAGGAGTCTTTTATTACACAGTTTTTTTCTTTTTTTTCTTTTTTTTTCTTTTTTTTTCTTTTTTTACAAGATATACACACCAACCAAGATATTCTCATAATCATTTGGTCAAGGAACATCAAATGAGAACATCATGTTTTGAGGACCAGAGACTTGCTGAGATGGGCAAACTCCACTGGTACTCTGAGGTGTCATGCGGGGTGAAAGGTCAAAGCTGAAAGGCTCGAACCCCTCATGATATTGGTTGGGTGTGGGCAACAAAGAATGAAGTTGTGTTGCCTCGCTAGGGTTTAATTGCTCATCAAAGAAAACCCTCCAACCAATAGGCGGGTGCATCGGAATGAGTTCCTCAGGCTCATTCGATGGATGCAGCAGACCTGCATCACTAAGAATGGGGCTTCTCCCCAAGTCATCCAACAAGGACCTCCCACCATCATTTAGATCATCAAGCATAAACTCGGTCATAGGTGGGTCCTTGTTGGAGTCAATATGAAGCTCAAATGGCTCAATGGCCATGGGACATGAGGTAGAGACACCTTCTGGTATAGGCATATGATGAGGTGTCTCACTCTCACTAGTACTCTCAACTGAATTATGCAACGAACACTCCCTTTGGACATTCATGTTCGAGGCCAGCTCACTCTGTTGCATTGCGAAGACAGGCAATGAGTTTTCGCTGGGCCCACGAACATTCTCAACGGGTTGCATTGGGGTTAGGGGTGTTCGTTGATTTTATGGTGCTTTCTCCAATTGGCGGATGAGATTGAGATTTAAAGGTTCATCCATGGGTTCCTGTTGCCTACCAGAGTTGAACACATGAAACTCGGCACTCATGTTACCGAATGAGAGCTTCATGAGACCATTTCTACAATTAATCAAAGCATTGGAGGTTGCCAGAAATGGTCTACCCAAAATCAATGGTATTTGAGAGTGGGTGTTCGCAACAGGATTGGTATCGAGGACAACAAAATCGACTGGAAATATAAAATCTCCAACTTTGATAAGCACGTCCTCGATAATCCCCATGGGAATACGAATGGATCTATCCGCCAGTTGGAGGGTGATCTTAGTTGGTTTCAATTCTCCCAAGTTCAACTGTTGATAAACAGAGAATGGGAGGAGGTTGACCGCTGATCCTAAATCAAGCAAAACATTGCTCAGTCTAGTGTCCCCTATTGTACACTGAATAGTAGGACACCCAGGGTCCTTGTATTTTGTGTAGGTAGGATTGGACAAAAGTGAGCTGATATTTGCAGCCAAGAATGCTTTCTTAGGCACATTGGTCTTCCTCTTGGTTGTGCAGAGATCCTTCAACACTTTGGCATATTGAGGTATTTGTTGGATGACATCCAACAAGGGGATGTTAACCTTCACTTGCTTAAACACCTCTACTATCTTGTCCATGTTGTCACTCTGCTTTTTGGTTAACCTACTTGGATAAGGAACTTTTGGCAGGTAGGTTTTCTGCGGTGCCTGAGAAGGAAGCCTTGGTGTATTACCCTCACCCTCAGCTTCTTCTTCACCACCATTCCCACTGAGGGGCTGCATAGATGGTGGTGGGTGTGGCAAGGAAATGTGATTGTCAACCTGTTTTCCATTCCTTAAGGTCACAATGGAATTGACATGGTGAACAGGTTCCTCCACATGGTTCACTTGCCTCCCCCGAGGTACCACATTCTCATTTTGCATTTGTTGTTGTTGGTACATGCGGGGGTTAGCCTCAGGCTGGCTAGGAAAAGACCCTCTCTCTCTTTCATGTACAGACTGAGCCAATTGGCCCATCTGAAGCTCTAGAGATTTGATGGTCTGCTGATTTGAAGTGAGAACTTGACTCGTGGTTGACATAAAATTTTTCATTGAGTTTTCAAGTCCACGAGTCAAGGTCTCAAGCGAATTGAATCGGGTTTCCATATTATTGGAATTTGGGAAACCCGATTGATTGGTGGTTTGCGCTTGGGGTGGCTGATAGGAATGCGCATGCATGAGAGGGTAGTGTGGTCGGTTAGGTGGTCGAGAAAAGTTTGAAGGACCACCTGGGGCATTGTTATGGTTCCATGAAAAATTAGGGTGGTTCCTCCATCCAGGGTTATATGATGATGAATATGGGTCATTCCTGGATCTATCATAGATGGCATTTACATGTTCCATCTCAGGAGGAATGGATGCACACTCACCCCCTATATGACCTATCCTACCACATAAATGACATGGAACTGAACCAGATGCAGACACATGAGATACATCGTGCTGGTTTTGGAGCTCAATCGAATCCATACGGCGCATTAAGGCCGCCATGCGCGCCTCGGTGGCCGTAGTGGAATCGACAGCAAATGCGGAACCCGATCTAGTCGAGTTTGCATTCGCGGTCCTCGCTCCTATACTAGATGATGCAGGTGGTTCTCTCACACTCTCCCATTGCATTGTTTTCTCGGCGAGGTCTTCTAGGAAAGCCCATGCCTCCCTTTCATCCTTTCCCAAGAACTCTCCTTGACACATGGACTCAAGGAGCGTTCTAGATGGAATGTGAAGACCCTCGTAGATAATCTGACACAGGCGCCACAACTCAATGCCATGGTGAGGGCATGAGGATAATAGCTCCTTGAACCTCTCTAAGTATGCATGAAATGATTCGGTCTCATGTTGATAGAACGAATTGATTTCGTTCCTCAATTTTTGAGTCCGATGATTTGGAAAATACTTTTTGAGGAATGCAGACTGAAACTCATCCCAAGTCCTGAAGGCATTCGCCTGGTTGCTGTACAACCACTTCTTGGCGTCATCCTTAAGCGCAAAGGGGACAAGCCTAAGATGAATGGAGTCTGTGCTAAGTTGTTGCAGTTTGAACATAGCACAGACCTCCTCAAATTCCCTGAGAAAGATATAGGGGTCACCTTTCCCAGTGAAATGAGGGAGCATGGAAATAAACTGAGGCTTGCCCTCAAAATGGTTCCCATTTGCCTCTGGCAATACGATGCATGAGGGCAGAGCTGTACGGCTCGGGTAGCATCGATCACGAAGAGGTATGGGAACGACAACTGGAAGCACAGGTGGAACAGGTGGGTCCAGCAACTGCTCCTCTTCACGGAAATTAGCAGCCATTGTACCCGAACTGCGTGCGACACGAGAGGAGGGAGGTGTCGAGAAATCGATGACCGAAGCCGGATTGACAACGCTCCTCGTCAAACGACCACTCTCGTCTCGTGTCCACGAAAGCATGCACAAAGGTGCACACACAAACCACAACTTTCTTTTTTTTCTCTTTTTTTTTTTTTTTTTTTTCAAATGAAGAATGTACGTAGAAGAGAAGACGAGGGAACACAGGAGAGAAAGAATGACTCAGGAGAGAAGGGAAGAAGTCCTTAAGCTACGGCGGATGGGTACAGGTAGAAGCACACAAGCAAACAAGGCTCAAGCAATCCTAAGGTCGCTATAGGTCCTTACAGCTAGACGACGCCTAACTGCGAGGTCACACGGCCTCAACACGCCTCACCTCCCTACAACGAGGACCACAAAGCCCAGCAAGTGAGCCAAGATCCGGGGATCTCGTCTCTCCTACTATCGACAAAGTGGGCAACGCCGATCAGGTCATGACGGTCGGGACCGGATCACTCTCCTAATGCGCCCGAAATCCTTAAGGCCAATGTCTACTTGATTTTAAAATTAGGCTCTTGATTAGTGTGGTTTTTGGGGCGAAGGAAAGGGTGATGAAATCCCCCACCTTATCTTTTATGGGACAGCCCCTCCTTAGTAGCGTTTTGGAGTCCTAAATCTAGCAATCAACTCTCCAAACAACGCTCAACTCACACTTGTTGCAATGCACTTCCTACTAACTAATGCATGTTCATACGAAATGCATGAATGAGAGTAGAAGGTGCGTACCTCACGCCAGCTCTCAGCAACAGAAAATAAAGCTAAGATAAAAGACAATCTAAATGCCTAAGTCACATACATGATGCATGACTTAAACAAGAATAATGCCTAATCTTTTGCTTTGAGTTTTAGGGTCCAAGTTGCTTAAAGGAGGTTTGATTCTTGATCTGGGAACAAACTATAGGTCAAGACATGCTAAATCGAGTCCCAGATCACTATAACAGATAAAGAAGTACTCCACAAAAATTTAGAGGCGAAATGAAGCTACCAGACCGCCAGTTGGCGGTTGAAGACCGCTGATTGGCGGTCTTCTTCTCTCAGATCACCTCCAAACTTGACCAGCTGCTTCCACTTCTCAATGTGAGTCACCTGCGACAAAGAAAACTACAAGGAAAAAATTAAATCCACTCGAATCGTCCAAACAAGAGTCTGGACTGGCACCTCCCCGGCAACGGCGCCAAAAACTTGTTGAACGTTTTATTTAAAACCGCAAGTGCACGGCCGCGATGAAGCGCTAGCAAGTACGGGTCGTCCTCAGGGAGGTGAGCAGCCTCTTGTTTATCAGAAATCAAGTGGCAAAAATAATGGAGAAGAGAGTTGGTTACGCTACTCTACACTAAACTACGCTAAGAAGTACGAAATGCGAAACAAAGAAATAAACGATCAAATAAAAACTAAGCTAAGAACAAAATAGAAGTGCTGGAATTTCAGGAATGGAAAACCCCTAAGGGGTGGAGTGAGTGCACACAAGCAAAGAGGTGGGTGTAGAATACATTCTTTAAGCACATGAAGGTGGTGTTTATCAAGCATAGGAAGTGTCTAAATGTTATGGCAAAACCTATCAATCTATTCACCAACTTGGTTGATTAACATTTACATATGCAAGTTGTTTATTTCAGAACCTAAACAAGCATGAGAGGTGTCTAATCATTTTGGCAAAACTCATCAAGTTATAAATTCTATCCTAAACAAGCAAGCATACATTCATGTTTAATCAACACATTGAAATTAAAGCATTCATCCCATTCTCTAATGCATGTATGTACATCTACTCCACCCCCCAAAGGGGATGGAACTACTCACTAAACATTACACTAATTATTAAACTATGGAAAGAAAACATATTAAAACTAAGCTAGAATTAAAAGACGATTAAACTAAAACATGCACAAACAATAAAAGGAGCATAAAACAAACAATGAAAGAAACACAAAACTTTATTGATAAAATGACTCACATTAAAAGTAGCATCCTCCTACTTTAGTGTGTGCTTCAAGGCCTCACTTCTAGTAGGAAGAATAGCCACTTAAAATATGGAGTCATTACAATAGGAGGTGAAGAGTTCTATTTATAGCCATGGAAAAAGGCAAACCGGGACAATCCCCCGATGTGGGACTAAACAAACACCAAAAATAGCCTAAACGAACATTAATACAAGTCCAGGAGAAATTTGAGCGCATTTGGGCCAAAAGTGACCGCCAATTAGCGGTCTTGGACCGCTAATTAGCGGTCTACAGTGTCCGGATCGGTCTGGAATTTCTTGTGGGCTTTTCTGGAAGGCTTTGTTGGTATTTGATGCATCTATTTTGCATGTTGGAGCTCCGACCCGAATAGAATTGCCAAAATACTCCCCATGATGGTGAGGAGTATTCTGTTTTGCTCTTAGGTCCTTCGGTCTTGCATTCAGGTCCTTCTTCCTTGCATCTTGGTCCACAGATCTCACAATTCAGTCCTTTTTCCCAGCTTTTGGGTCCTTTTATGCTTCATCTCTTCAAACCTATTTATTCCTGAAAACTAAACATAAAACTCGTAACATAGCATTATTTAGGTGAAAGATAATGGATATAAGATACAAATATGAGCATGAAATGATGTCAATCACTGGGCTTTGTGGTCCTCGTTGTAGGGAGGTGAGGCATGTTGAGGCCGTGTGACCTCGCAGTTAGGCGTCGTCTAGCTGTAAGGACCTATAACGACCTTAGGATTGCTTGAGCCTTGTTTGCTTGTGTGCTTCTACCTGTACCCATCCGCCGTAGCATAAGGACTTCTTCCCTTCTCTCCTGAGTCATTCTTTCTCTCCTGTGTTCCCCCGTCTTCTCCCCTACGTACATTCTTTGAAAAAAAAATTGGTTTGTGTGCGTGCACCTTTGTGTATGCTTTCGTGGACACGCGACGAGAGGGGTCGTTTGACGAGGAGCGTTGTCAATCCAGCTTCGGTTATCGATTTCTCGACGCCTTCCTCCTCTCGTGTCGCACACCGTTCGGGTTCAATGACTGCTCATTTCCGTGAGGAGGAGCAATTGCTGGACCCACCTGTTCCACCTGTGCTTCCAGTTGTCGCTCTCATACCTCTACGTGATCGATGCTACCCGAGCCATACTGCTCTACCTTCATGCATCGTATTGCCAGAGGCTAATGGGAACCATTTTGAGGTTAAGCCTCAGTTTATCTCCATGCTCCCTCATTTCACTGGGAAAGGTGACCCTTATATCTTTCTCAGGGAATTTGAGGAGGTTTGTGCTATGTTCAAGCTGCAACAACTTAGCACAGACTTCATCCATCTTAGGCTTGTCCCCTTTGCGCTGAAGGATGACGCCAAGAAGTGGTTGTACAGCAACCAGGCGAATGCCTTTAGGACTTGGGATGAGTTTCAATCTGCATTCCTCAAGAAATACTTTCCAAATCATCGGACTCAAAAATTGAGGAACGAAATCAATTCATTCTATCAACATGAGACCGAACCATTTCATGCATATCTAGAGAGGTTCAAAGAGCTACTATCCTCGTGCCCTCACCATGGCATTGAGTTGTGGTGCCTTTGTCAGATTGTGTACGAGGGTCTTCACATCCCGTCCCGAACGCTCCTTGAGTCCATGTGTCAAGGAGAGTTCTTGGGACAGGATGAAAGGGAGGCATGGGCCTTCCTAGAAGACCTCGCTGAGAAAACCAAGCAATGGGAGAGTGTGAGGGAACCACCTGCATCATCTAGCATAGGAGTGAGGATCGCGAATGCAAACTCGACTAGATCGGGTGCCGCATTTGTTTTCGATACCACTACGGCCACCGAGGCGTGCATGGCGGCCTTAATGCGCCGTATGGATTCGATTGAGCTCCAAAACCAACAAGGTGCACCTCACATGTCCACATCTGGTCCAGTTCCCTGTCATTCATGTGGTAGGGTAGGTGATTGGCATCATTTCATGTTTATATTTGTATCTTATATCCATTATCTTTCACCTAAACAATGCTATGTTACGAGTTTTATATTTAGTTTTCAGGAATAAATAGGTTTGAAGAGATGAAGCATAAAAGGACCCAAAAGCTGGGAAAAAGGACTTAATTGTGAGACCTGGGGACCAAGATGCAAGGGAGAAGGACATGATCGTAAGACCGAAGGACCTAAGAGCAAAATAGGAAACTCCACACCATCATGGGGAGTATTTTGGCAATTCGATTCGGGTCGGAGCTCCAACAAACCAAGTAGATGCATCCAAGACCAACATATCCATCAAGCAAAGCCCACAACGAAAACCAAACGGATCTAAAGCTTATAGACCGCCAATTGGCGGTCTGGAACCGCCAATTGGCGGTCTGGAACCGCCAATTGGCGGTCCATATAGCCCAGGATCCGTTTAGTTTTCTGTAGCACGTGTATTAGTATATGCTTAGTCTATTTTTGGTATTGGTTTAGTCCCACATCGGGGGATTGTCCCGGATTAGCTTTTTCCATGCTTATAAATAGAACTCTTCACCTCCCATTGTATCTATCTCTCTCTTTGGTGGAATCTTCCCTACTAAGAGTGAAGCCTTGAAGCAAAACTCTGGTGGAAGAAGAGCTGCTTGTAATTTGAGTGAGTTAATAATAGATGTTTTCATTAGCTTGTTAATTCTTGCTTAGTTAATTTCCTTTAATGTGTTTGCTTTGGTGCTTGTTTAGTTTTATGCTTCTTTAATATTTCTTGCTTGATTAGTATAGTTTCATTTCAGTATAATGCTTCATTTTGTTAGAGTAGTTAGTTTAAATATGTGTGAGTAGTTCCATCCCCATTTGGGGGGTGGAGAAATATGTGATATAATCATGTAGTGTGTTAAGTTTGTGTATCTTAATCCCTTGAGTTTTATATGATTTCCATAACCATCTAATGGGTCTCCACTCTTATCTTTGATATGCTAATGCTCTTGAATGAAGCTTAGCCTATGCTTTGATTAGTGAACCTATTTTATGGGGAATGATAAGGTTAGGATATGGATGAAGTTAGTATTGGAAACACAATTTGTAGTGTATGTGATCTTGTTGCCTTTACCTTAGCTAATGTCTTGTATGTTTTAATGATGTAGTCTTATCTTAATTCATGTGGAGGCATAGTAGGGTCTAGTCTTTATACTTGAGTTCATTTAGCTTCATTCCAATTATTGTCTTGTATGTTTTAATGATGTAGTTTTATCTTAATTCATGTGGAGGCAAAGTTGGATGTAGTTTTATGATTTCATGCACTACATGTTGTGAGGAGCTTAATGAACACACACACACTTCTTTATGTTCACATTATTTCTCTACCCCCTATGGGGCTTAGTTTTATTGCTTATCATCATTTCCTTTTTGCATCTTAGTGTAGTTTAGTGTAACCAACCTTTCTCTCCTTCTTTTTACCTCTCGCCTTCGAACAAACCAATCGTCGACACACCTCCCAGTGGACGACCCATATTTTCCACCGCTTCAACGCGGCCGTGCAGTTGCGGTTAATATAAAACGATCAATCAAGTTTTTGGCGCCGTTACCAGGGAGGTGCTCTGTCCAGACGTTGGTTTGGACGATTCGAGGGGTTTTTAATTTTTTGTTTCCAGTGTTTCTTAGTTTCAGGGAACCATCGGATCAAGGGGAGGCTACTGGAAAAGTTTGAGGGATAGAAGCTCCAAAAGGACCGCCAATCAGCGGCCTGGTGAGGGATTCGTGCTCTCAAATTTTTGCTGGTAGTTAGTTCTGTAATTTGTGTTATCTGGGAGCCCTATTTTGCATGCTTTGACTTCTAGTTTGCTCCCAGATCATTAATCACTCCCCCATTAATCAACTTGGCCCTAAAATCCAAAGCAAAAGACTAGACGTTCTTGCTTGTTTAGGTCACGCATCATGTATTGACTTAGGCATATAGTTGTCTTTTCTTTTAGCTTTATTTTCAGTTGTTGAGTGTTGGCGTGAGGTACGCATTTCCTACACTCATTCATGCATCTTGTATGCCCATGCATTAGTTAGTAGGAATTGCATCAGGACAAGAGTGAGCGAGCGTTTGATTGGAGCGATTGATTGCTAGATTTAGGATCAAAACGCTATTAAGGAGGGGTTGTCCCATAAAAGATAAGGTGGGGGATTTCATCACCCTTTCCTTGGCCCCAAAAATCACTCTTAATAAAGCGTTAACTAAAAGCAAGTAGGCATTGGCCCTAGGATTGCGGGCGCAGTAGGAGAGTAATCTAGTCGAGACCGTCATGACCTGATCGGCGTTGCCTACCTTGTCGATTGTAGGAGGTACTGGATCTCCGGATCTGGTATCACTTGCTGGGCATTGTGGTCCTCGTTGTAGGGAGGTGAGGCGTGTCGAGGCTAGTGACCTCGAAGTTAGGCGTCGTCTAGCCTAAGGACCCATTGCCTTACATTGTTTGAGCCGTGCTTGCTAGTTAGGCTTCTTCCTGATCCCTCTACCCATGCTAGCTCTAGGGATTCTTCCCTCCTCATCTGAGTCCTCTCCTCATCTATTCTCTACATAGAGTCTCCTCCTCTGAGGACACCTTCTGTTGTGTGCCGTTTAGAGTCGAGTCGAGCATTTTTATGCGAGGTTGGGCTCGTTCTGGTGAGAGCGCTCGACTCGAGAGAGTGCATATTTCTGAGATGGACGGTCTTGGTGATCGACCATCTCCACCTCGTGCTCCTTTGGAGCAAGAGGCCGAGTCGTCTCGTGGTGGCGAGGGAGGCCGGATTCCATAGATGGAATACCTCGGTCCGCTTCCGCCACAACGTAGACCTCCTTCTCCCCCTCCTCTGACTCGAGAGGAAGGGAGATTCGGTCAGGATCGAGTTCTTGGTGCACCACCACCTTTAGCTCGACATGATAGACCGATGACTTTGTGGGAGCGGACCCATCCTGTTCGGACGCGCAGCCTTCTTGCATAGTTGTTCCCCCTGCTCGCGGGAACAACTATGAGCTGAAACCTCAATATGTGAGCATGCTTCCAACCTTTACTGCCAATAAGGAGGATCCGTATATCTTTATATGCGAATTCGAGGAAGTATGCTCCATGTTCAAGCTTCAACAACTTGACGAGGATTCAGTCCGGTTGAGGATGATTTCTTCCGCATTGAAGGATAATGCAAAGAAATGGAAGTATAGCCTCCCGGCGAGCTCGATTCGGTCATGGGATGACTTTGTGACCGTCTTTCTGAAGAGATTTTTCCCTCAAAGGAAAACTCAACAGATACGGCACCAGATACATCAAATGTATCAGACCGAGACCGAATCGTTTCATGCTTTCTTTGAGAGGTTCAAGGACCTTCTCCAGCAGTGTCCTCATCATGGATTTGAGTTATGGCAGTTGTGCCAAATTGTTTATGAGGGCATCAACTACAACACCCGCACATTGTTGGAGTCGATGTGTCAGGGTGACTTCCAAATGAAACCCATCGAGGAGGCATGGGATATTTTTGAGGCTATGGCTGAGCGTACCTTCGAGTGGGACACCATGAGAGAGCCACCAGCCGCCAGGTCTTCTGGTCGAGCTGGATCATATCATGTTGAGTCAACTATCGCGTCTGAGACGAAAATGGCTGCTCTCATGCGTAGGATTGAGAGTTTGGAGATGGACCGAGCTCCTGTAGCTCAGGTCGCTACTCCCGGGTGTAGTAGGTGTGGACTGTCGGGACATGATGACTTGGAATGTGCGTACGCTCCAAGGGATACTGAGCATGCAAATGCGATGTATCAACCAAGGCCCCGTAAGGACCCGTACAGTCACTCCTACAACCCGGGATGGCGTAACCATCCTAACTTCTCTTGGGGGCCTAGTGGGGCTCACGGTCAGAGCTCGCACGCTCAACCTCAACCTCCACCTCCACCTTATCACCTCCACGCCCATCGGCGACCTACCAACCCCCTCATCAAAGGTCTCAGCACCAAAATTACCAACCTGCTCATGCCTCATCGTCGGGTTATTCCAACCAGACTCCACCACCCCAGCGGGTTGACCCTAAGGACCCTTCTTGTGATCCGACCTTTCAAGCGTTGCAAAGTACAGTCAAGGCTTTGGAAATGCAGGTTAGCCAGTTGGCTCATCAACTCCATGAACGCGAGAAGGGTCAGTTCCCGAGTCAACCTGAGGTGAATCCTCGGGGTACCCATTCTCAAGGAAGGACACCTTTATCTCATGCTACCTCTGAACCGACCCATCATATTAATGTGATTCATACTTTGAGGTCTGGTAAGGAGGTGGATAACCACATTGGGGTATCTTCTTTTTCATCACCATCTTTGAGGGAGCCGGATCCTGAGGCTCCCTCCACAAATACTTCCAGGAAGGAGCCAGATCCTGAGGTTCTTTCTACATTTCCTTCGACAAAGGTGCCGAACCCTGAGGTCCCCTTGTCTCCTCTTGTGTCGAAGGAACCAGATTCTGAGGTCCCCACTCATGTTTCTTTGGACCTGAATTCTGGGGTGCCTTCACATCCTTATGCCCCAAAGGCGCCATTCCCTGAGCACCTTAAAAAGAAAACCTCTGATCAGCATGACAAGATGCTTGAGATGTTTAGGCAAGTTAAGGTGAACATCCCTCTGTTGGAGGTGATTCAGCAAATGACATCTTATGCCAAGGTTCTCAAGGACTTATGCACCAAGAAGAGAAAAACTCATGTTCCCAAGAAAGCTTTTCTTGCGGCTAACGTGAGTTCTTTGTTGGCACAACCCATGCAAGTCAAGTACAAGGACCCTGGCTGTCCTACTATCTCTTGTGTGATTGGTGATGTGTCCATACATCAAGCCTTATTGGACCTTGGTGCATCTGTTAATCTTCTGTCATATTCTGTCTATGTCCACCTCGGTCTTGGAGGCCTCAAACAAACAAAGACCACTCTTCAATTGGCTGATAGGTCTATGAAGAAACCGAGGGGTGTGGTGGAAGATGTGTTGATCAAAGTGGGAGAGTTCATCTATCCAGTCGACTTCTTTGTCTTGGATACTGAACCTGTGCCAAACCCACTTGGACAAATTCCTGTCATTCTGGGGCGACCATTCCTTGCGACTTCCAATGCATTGATCAATTGTCGCAATGGTTTGATGTGCTTGACTTATGGTAGTCAATGCGCTGATTTTAACATCTTCACCATCGGCAAGAAGCCAGGTGCCTTCAATGACCCTGTTGGGGTCAACCTTATCCAGAGTTTGGATGAGATTGAAGTTGAGGGCACCTTCAAGTACTTCAGAGAATTGTTCGATGAAGCTCCTGAAGGTGGTGAAGATGTTTCACCTGGGTTGGCACAAGAAGGTGCCTTATGTTCTGATCATGTGGCACAAGAAGGTGCCACATCCTTTTGATCTTGTGGCCCTTGAGCCACATCCTTTTGATCACGTGGCCCTTGAGCCACAACCTTTCGATCATGTGGCTTTTGAGCCACAAGATACCATTTTTGTGGCCTCTGGGCCACATGATCTTCATTATGTATCTGTTGAGGACCCCATGTGGGTTAAGAATCAACCACCTGATACCCTTCAACCTGATAAAGGTTCACCTCTCATTCATGCCTCCTATCTTGCTCACTCTCAAGAGGCATCAAACGACCACAACGCTTATAAGGGTATGAGGTGGTCAAGCAATTCTGATTTGTATGTCGCGAGCCCATGCATGTGCATTTTTGGCTCGAGTGATGGCGGGTTCCCATTTGATGTCCCTTGACATATGAAGATGGGAGCCCATTTGTTGTACATCAAAAAAAAAGAAAAAAAAGAAGAAAAAAAAGAAAGAAAAAGAAGTACAATAAAAGACTCCTTCAGTGAGCATCGATTGTTGTGAGCCCCAACCCTTGTGTATTTGGGCTCCATTTCTTTCACGTATTTGTATCCCTTCTTTAGCTTCTCATAGGTTTTGAGGGAATTCGGGTTTGTGTCCATCAACATGACCTTGAACTTCCCTTTGTACTTCATGTTGGTGAGATCTCTCCTTTTTTTCATGCATAATATTATGTAGTATCTTGTTCGCATTCATTGACGACAATGCATGAAGTAGGTGTGTGTGGGGGGTGTTTTATGTGTGTACATAGTCGAGTCTTTTCTTTTGATTTTGTTTTCTTTTGTTTGCATTTTTAGGGTCATGTTAGTGTGCTGCATTTAATATCGATTTATCTGCTTGTCATGATCTTTGGGTGACTTATCTTCTTTTGCTTGCCTAGTGCTTTAAAATTTCCACATTTCTTTCAAAATCTTCATGTGTTTGCGAAAGAAATGTTTTGTGGGTTTTGCGTGTGTTTAGCATGTGCAAAACCGTTGCGAGGCAAAGTAAAAAGAAAGCTCCCAAAATTGTCTTGAACTTGATGCATTAGGATATTTAGTACAATGGCTTTAGGATTTATCAAGTCGTTAGGATGCACCCCAGTTTTCCTTTGGGGGTGAGTAATCATAGGGTTTCAGTGCTCAAACATTTAAAGAAGTCCACCCTGAACCTAGTGAGTCAATAATTCGTGTCTGATTAACTTAAGGAAGTTTGTTGTAGTCAATGACCCTCTAAATCTTGTTGTGAGACATTAGTGTAGGGGTTTTGGTTCATGTGTAGATAAGAAATAAGTGAGTATATGTTCTCTCTTCTCGCAAGGCTCCTATCACTCGGGAAAGTAGGTCTGAAGGGACTTTGTGCCTGGTGGTTTCGAGTCATCTGACTTGGGATGCGCCGACCGAACTCTCGTTACACGGGTGGTAGGGATTGCCCTATGTGGAGATTTAGGGAAAGGTGTACGTGATAATGTAAGTCCTCATGGGAATGATGCACGAAACCTGACCGTGGGAGAATGAAGCTCCAACTAATAAAAAGAAAAAGAAAAAAAGGAGAAAAGAAACAAAAAGAAAAAAAATGGTAATGCAAATAAGAACCTTAATGGACTTTACACTTTGTAGCACTTGAGGATGTTGAGGTTGTCCATGTCTTTCACTTAATTCCTTATTTAACTTGCACGAATGGTTCATTAGGCTAGGTGTGGACTGATCACTTATATAGAGTCGGCCCGTAGGATTACCGCGTCCATTGATCGACAAAAATTTGTCCAACGAGTCGAGGTCTAGATTGAAAAATGCATCTTGATCGGATTTTGTGGGTATATCCGCTGAAAACCCTCAGGAGACAACACTCCTCCTCCTTGGCAACAAAGAGGTTTGACGGCTTGTTGCAGGTGCTAAGTGCAACCGTGATTCCTACGAAAGTGAGTTACGATTACTTGTTTTTTGTATGCTTTTTCCTTTCTTTGTTTTGCTCGGGACTAGCAAAAGTTAGGTGTGGGGGGAATTTGATTGGCATCATTTGATGTTTATATTTGTATCTTATATCCATTATCTTTCACCTAAACAATGTTATGTTACGAGTTTTATGTTTAGTTTTCAGGAATAAATAGGTTTGAAGAGATGAAGCATAAGAGGACCCAAAAGCTGGGAAAAAGGACTTAATTGTGAGACATGGGGACTAAGATGCAAGGGAGAAGGAAATGATCGTAAGACCGAAGGACCTAAGAGCAAAACAGGAAACTCCACACCATCATGGGGAGTATTTTGGCAATTCGATTCGGGTCGGAGCTCCAACAAACCAAGTAGATGCATCCAAGACCAACATATCCATCAAGCAAAGCCCACAACGAAAACCAAACCGATCTAAAGCATATAGACCGCCAATTGGCGGTCTGGAACCGCCAATTGGCGGTCCATATAGCCCAGGATCCGTTTAGTTTTCTGTAGCACGTGTATTAGTGTATGCTTAGTCTATTTTTGGTATTGGTTTAGTCCCACATCGGGGGATTGTCCTGGATTAGCTTTTTCCATGCTTATAAATAGAACTCTTCACCTCCCATTGTATCTATCTCTCTCTTTGGTGGCATCTTCCCTACTAAGTGTGAAGCCTTGAAGCAAAACTCTGGTGGAGGAAGAGCTGCTTGTAATTTGAGTGAGTTAATAATAGATGTTTTCATTAGCTTGTTAATTCTTGCTTAGTTAATTTCCTTTAATGTGTTTGCTTTGGTGCTTGTTTAGTTTTATGCTTCTTTAATATTTCTTGCTTGATTAGTATAGTTTCATTTCAGTATAATGCTTCATTTTGTTAGAGTAGTTAGTTTAAATATATGTGAGTAGTTTCATCCCCATTTGGGGGGTGGAGAAATATGTGATATAATCATGTAGTGTGTTAAGTTTGTGTATCTTAATCCAATGGGTCTCCACTCTTATCTTTGATATGTTAATGCTCTTGAATGAAGCTTAGCCTATGTTTTGATTAGTGGAACTATTTTATGGGGAATGATAAGGTTAGGATATGGATGAAGTTAGTATTGGAAACACAATTTGTAGTGTATGTGCTCTTGTTGCCTTTACCTTAGCTAATGTCTTGTATGTTTTAATGATGTAGTCTTATCTTAATTCATGTGGAGGCATAGTAAGGTCTAGTCTTTATACTTGAGTTCATTTAGCTTCATTCCAATTATTGTCTTGTATGTTTTAATGATGTAGTTTTATCTTAATTCATGTGGAGGCAAAGTTGGATGTAGTTTTATGATTTCATGCACTACATGTTGTGAGGAGCTTAATGAACACACACACACACACACTTCTTTATGTTCACATTATTTCTCTACCCCCTATGGGGCTTAGTTTTATTGCTTATCTTCATTTCCTTTTTGCATCGTAGTGTAGTTTAGTGTAACCAACCTTTCTCTCCTTCTTTTTACCTCTCGCCTTCGAACAAACCAATCCTCGACACACCTCCCAGTGGACGACCCGTATTTGCCACCACTTCAACGCGGCTGTGCATTTGCGGTTAATATAAAACGATCAATCAGTAGGTCATGTAGAAAGCGAGTGTGTGTCTATTACTCCTGAGATGTAGCGTGTCAACGCCATCTATGACAGAGCTAGGAATGACCCATACTCATCATCTTATAATCCTGGATGGAGGAACCACCCCAACTTTTCATGGAACCAAACTAATGCCCCGGGTGGTCCTTCAAACTCCTCTAGACCACCTTACCAATCACACCAACCTCCCATGCATGCACAATCTTATCAGCAACCCCAAGTGCAAACCACCAATCAATTGGGTTTCCCAAATTCCAACAATATGGAAACCCGATTCAATTCGCTTGAGATCTTGAGTCGTGGACTTGAAAACTCAATGAATTTTTTTTTGTCAACCACAGGTCAAGTTCTCACTTCAAATCAGCAGACCATCAAATCTCTAGAGCTTCAGATGGGCCATTTGGCTCAGTCTGTACATGAGAGAGAGAGAGGGTCCCTAACCCCCGTATGTACCAGCAACAACACATGCAAAATGAGAATGTGGTACCTTGGGGGAGGCAAGTGAACCATGTGGAGGAACATGTTCACCATGTCAATGCCATTGTTACTTTAAGGAATGGAAAACAGGTTGACAATCACATTTCCTTGCCACACCCACCACCATCTATGTTGCCCCTCAGTGGGAATGGTGGTGAAGAAGAGGCTGAGGGTGAGGGTAATACACCAACGCTTCCTTCTTCTCAGACACCGCAGAAAACCTACCTACCAAAAGCTCCCTATCCAAGTAGGTTAACCAAAAAGCAGAGTGACAACATGGACAAGATATTAGAGGTGTTTAAGCAAGTAAAGGTTAACATCCCCTTGTTGGATGTCATCCAACAAATACCTCAATATGCCAAAGTGTTGAAGGATCTCTGCACAACCAGGAGGAAGACCAATGTTCCTAAGAAAGCATTCTTGGCTGCAAATATAAGCTCACTTTTGTCCAATCCCACCTACACAAAATACAAGGACCCTGGGTGTCCTACTATTCAGTGTACGATAGGGGACACTAGAATGAGCAATGTATTGCTTGATTTAGGATCGGCGGTCAACCTCCTCCCATTCTCTGTTTATCAACAGTTGAACTTGGGAGAATTAAAACCAACTAAGATCACCCTCCAATTGGCGGATAGATCCATTCGTATTCCAAAGGGGATTATCGAGGACGTGCTTATCAAAGTTGGAGATTTTATATTTCCAGTCGATTTTGTTGTCCTCGATACCAATCATGTTGCGAACACCCACTCTCAAATACTTTTGATTTTGGGTAGACCATTTATGGCCACCTCCAATGCCTTGATTAATTGTAGAAATGGTCTCATGAAGCTCTCATTCGGTAACATGAGTGCCGAGTTTCATGTGTTCAACTCTGGTAGGCAACAAGAACCCATGGATGAACCTTTAATCTAAATCTCATCCGCCAATCGGAGAAAGCACCACAAAATCAACGAACACCACTAACCGCAATGCAACCCGTTGAGAATGTTCGTGGGCCCAGCGAAAACACATTGCCTGTCTTCGCAATGCAACAGAGTGAGCTAGCCTCGAACATGAATGTC
Organism: Triglochin maritima; assembly: GCA_963682175.1. Classification (NCBI taxonomy): domain Eukaryota; kingdom Viridiplantae; phylum Streptophyta; class Magnoliopsida; order Alismatales; family Juncaginaceae; genus Triglochin; species Triglochin maritima. Next base: position 19,709,822 of record OY821771.1, on the reverse strand, counting down.
CAAAAGGAGTGTTCGTTGCATGATTCAGTTGAGAGTACTAGTGAGAGTGAGACACCTCATCATATGCTTATACCAGAAGGTGTCTCTACCTCATGTCCCATGGCCATTGAGCCATTTGAGCTTCATATTGACTCCAACAAGGACCCACCTATGACCGAGCTTTTGCTTGATGATCTAAATGATGGTGGGAGGTCCTTGTTAGATGACTTGGGGAGCAGCCCCGTTCTTAGTGATGCAGGTCTGCTGCATCCATCGAATGAGCTTGAGGAACTCATTCCGATGCACCCGCCTATTGGTTGGAGGGTTTTGTTCGATGAGCAACTAAACCCTAGTGAGGCAACACAACTTCATTCTTTGTTGCTCACACCCAACCAATATCATGAGGGGTTCGAGTCGTTCAGCTTTGACCTTTCACCCCTCATGACACCTCAGAGTACCAGTGAAGTTTGCCCATCTCGGCAAGTCTCTGGTCCTCATGACTTGATGTTCTCATTTGATGTTCCTTGACCAAATGATTATGAGAATATCGTTGTTGTTGTACATATCATACTAAAAAACGAAAAAAAGAGAAAAAATGCAATAAAAGACTCCATGAGCGAGCATTGATTGTTGTGGGCCCCAACCCTTGCGTATTTGGGCCCCAATTCTTCACGTATTTATCTCCCTTCTTCAGCATCTCACAGGTTTTGAGGGAATTCGGGTTTGTGTCCATCAACATGACCTTGAACTTCCCATTGTACTTCATGTTGGTGAGATCTCTCCTTTTTCATGCATATATCCATGTAGTATCTTGCTCGCATTCATTGAGGATAATGCATGACGTAGGTGTGTGGGGGGTGTTTTACGTGTGTACATAGTCGAGTCTTTTTCTTTTGATGTTGTTTTCTTTTTCTGTGTATTGTTAGGGTCATGCTAGTGTGCTGCATTTAACATTGATATATCTATTTGCCATGATCCTTGGGTGACTTGTCTTCTTTTGCTTGCCTAGTGCTTTAAAATTTTCACATTCCTTTCAAAATCTTCATGTATTTGCGAAAGAAAATGTTTTGTGGGTTTTGCGTGTGTTTAGCATGTGCAAAACCGTTGAGAGGCAAAGTAAAAAGAAAGGTCCCAAAAATTGTCTTGAACTTGATGCATTAGGATATCTAGTTTACTGGCTTTAGGTCTTATCGAGTTGCTAGGATGCACCCCGATTTTCCCTCGGGGGGCGTGTAATCATAGGGTTTCACCACTCAAACATTTAAAGAAGTCCACCCTGAACCTAGTGAGTCAAATAATTCGTGTCTATTAGTATAAGGAAGTTTGTCGTGGTCAAGGGCCCTTAATCTCTTTTTGTGAAACTTAAGTGTAGGGGTTTTGGTTCCCATGTAGATAAAATAAATAGGTGGTGTTCTCTCTTCTCGCACGGCTCATATCACTCAGGAAAGTAGGTTTGAGGGGACTTTGTGCCTGGTGCTTTCGAGTCATCTGACTTGGGATGCACCGACCGAACTCCCGTTACACGAGTGGTAGGGATCGCCCTATGTGGAGATTTGGGGGAAGGTGTGTGTGATAGTGTAAGTCCTCATAGGCAATGATGCACGAAACTTGACCCTCGGAGAATCAAACACCAACCAATAAAATGCTCCAAAGAAAAAGAAAAAAAAAGAAAAAGCAAAAAAAAGAAAAAAAAAGTCAAATAAGAACCAAAATGGACTTTACACATTGTATCACATTCAGAAGTTAAGGTTGCCCATGTCTTTCACTTAAGTCCTTAACTAACTTTCATGAATGATGCATTAGGCTAGGTGTGTGGACCGATTACATATATAGAGTCGACCCGTAGTATTACCGTGTCCCGTGATCGACAAAATGAGTCCAATGAGTCATGTAGCTAGATTGATTAATGCATCTTGTTCGGATTTTGTGGGTATATCCGCTGAAAACCATCAGGAGACAACACTCCTCCTCCTAGGCAACAAGGAGGTTTAACGGCTTGTTGCACGTGCTAAGTGCAACCGTGATTCCTACGAAAGTGAGTTAGGATTTCTTGTTTTTCGTATGCTTTTCTCTTTCTTTGTTTTGCTCGGGACTAGCAAAAGTTAGGTGTGGGGGTATTTGATTGACATCATTTCATGCTTATATTTGTATCTTATATACATTATCTTTCACCTAAACAATGCTATGTTACGAGTTTTATGTTTAGTTTTCAGGAATAAATAGGTTTGAAGAGATGAAGCATAAAAGGACCCAAAAGCTGGGAAAAGGGACTGAATTGTGAGATCTGGGGACTTAGATGCAAGGGAGAAGGACATGAACGTAAGACAGAATGACCTAAGAGCAAAACAGAATACTCGACACCATCATGGGGAGTATTTAGCAATTTGATTCGGGTCGGAGCTCCAACAAACCAATTAAATGCATCCAAGACCAGCAAATATACCATGAAAAGCCCACAACAAAAATAGGCAGGATCTGAACCATATAGACCGCCAATTGGCGGTCCATTTTGGCCCACATCCGCTAAAATTTCTCAAGCACATGTATTAGAGGATGTTTAGGCTATTTTTGGTATCTGTTTAGTCCCACATCGGGGGATTGTCCCGATTTGCCTTTTTCCATGACTATAAATAGAACTCTTCACCTTCCATTGTAATGACTCCATATTTTAAGTGGTTATTCTTCCTACTAGAAGTGAGGCCTTGAAGCACACACTAAAGTTGGAGGATGTTACTTTTAATGTGAGTCATTTTAATACAAGTTTTCTTTATTATGTTGTTTGTTTTATGTTTCTTGTTTTGCTTTGCTTAATCTCATTTCATTAGTTTTATTAGCTTAGTTAATATGCTTTCTTTGTTTAGTTTAATAATTAGTGTAATGTTTAGTGAGTAGTTCCATCCCCTTTTGGGGGGTGGAGTAGATGTACATACATGCAAATGAGAATGGATTGAATGCTTTATTTCCATTGTGTTGATAAAACATGAATGTATGCTTGCTTGTTTAGGATAGAATTTATAACTTGATGAGTTTTGCCAAAATGATTAGACACCTCTCATGCTTGTTTAGGTTCTGAAATAAACATCTTGCATATGTAAATGTTAATCAACTAAGTTGGTGAATAAATTGATAGGTTTTCCACAACATTTAGACACTTCCTATGCATGATAACACTACCTTTATTTGTGCTTAAAGAATGTGTTCAACATCACCTCTTTGCTTGTGTGCACTCACTCCACCCCTTAGGGGTTTTCCCATTTCTGTATTCCAACATTCTTCTTTTGTTCTTAGCTTAGTTGTCATTTCATTGTTTGTTTCTTTCGTTCGCATTTCATACTTCTTAGCGTAGTTTAGTGTAGAGTAGCGTAATCAATCTTTCTCTCCCTATTTTTGCCACTTGATTTCGTTCAAACGCGAGGCTGCTCACCTCCCTGAGGACGACCCGTACTTGCCACCGCTTCATCGCGGCCGTGCACTTGCGGTTTAAATTAAAACGTTCAACAGTTCATTTGTGCTACTGCATTCATATAGGAGAGCTTAGCATACATGCCTTCCTTATGGAAACTCAGGCATTGTTGTTGCATGTTTTATTTCAGGACAACAGTAGGTCCAGTTGGGTGGTGACGGCAGACATGCGCATTTTGGGACCGGGATCCTCTCGTTCGGACCACTGAGATCGTCATGATTACTTGTACTTTCTTTTGTTATATATGTTGTAATGATATAGCTTTTGACAAACTCTGATGAAATATGGTGCACCGTTTGGATGTTTTATTTGAAGTAACAATCCTGTCTTTTGATTATTGGTCTCTGGTATCTCTGATGATAAATTTTAAATTTTTCGCTGTTTCGGGATCTTACACTTGCGGTTATTAAAATGATCAATCATAGGGTGCGAAAGAGAGCTTGGTCGTAAATTGGAACCATAGCAGGAAACAATAACACAAATAGCCTTAGTATCATAGATGTCGTTTTATGTAGAGTGAAAACAGTGACATAATTATAGTTTAAACCAGAAATTCAAGGTTTAATGAAAATTATATTTTCATTGTTGTTTTGTAGAATGGAAACGACGTTGAATGTGTCTGTATCATTTCTTATAATTTGTCAAATAAGTCTTGACTCTTATATTTTAGGAATTATATATTTCCTTTATATTATTTTAAAAAAAATCCTAAACAATATCTTATTCTTCAAATTATCCCGGAACAAGATATAGTCCCTAGATATGTGTAGACACGAACATGGAAGAGTTAAATCAGCAGCCCTAATTCCCCTGCGACTCACACTTCACCTCTCTCTGCTGCGGAGAGAGAAGAGAGATGGCAGCCGTCGCCGTTCGTTCCACGTGGTTCTCGTTCCGCTGCTTTCCGAAGTCTCCGGCTACATCCCTCTCTCGTAATTTCGCCACAACCGGACTCCGGACCAGAACAAAACCCACCATTTCTTCCAAGAGAAACACCGTCGTCCTCGCCGCCACTCCCAACGTCGACTCCTCCTTTCCCTCGCTTGCGGATGTTGGGTAAGTAACCTTTGCTTTTCCATTTCCGTTTCCTCTTCGTGTTATTACGGTTTTTTATTTTTATTTTTATGTTTTTGTTGTTGGTATTGGTTTTCATGTTGTTGTGGTTGTCCCAGCATAGTTTAGAAATATGGATTGAATGCCTCAAGATGCATGTTTAGGAGGTCGCAATTTGTATAGCTACCAATTTAATTACATAACTACCTGTCATTTCTTTCCCATACTAATTATGAGATTTTCCAAACCCTTCCAGCCTACCTGGTTTTGCCTCTGGTTTGTTCTATGACTGCTCAATTAATTCCGTACTTATTAGTCTGTAGAGACAACCTTAGTAGTTTAGTATAATAAGATTATTGTTATAACCTCTTCTTGAATTTTAGCAGCTATAATTTCAAATCCTTTAGAAAAGTTAGTTACTGGTTTGTGATCACTGATGCCCAAACTGATGATTTCTTCATTTTCATGATTCCATTTCCAAGGGTGATTGAGAGAGAATTTGATTTGGTTAGACAATGTGTGGTTGGTAAACATGGGTCTGTATTTTTTGCAAGTTTTCGAATATTCAATATGATTCTAATGACTCCACATGATTTATTTCTGTTCAAGTAATGAATTCTAGCCAACCAGAAGGATCTTCTAAATTCCTAGAAATCGTACTCCACAAAAAAAAAATCTTCTGACATGTTCGGAAGTCCTTCAGTTTAGTTTGGAATCTCACTCAGAGGTACACCAGAGATGGGAAATTTGTGAATGTACAATATTTGGAGTTTAGGTTTTTTTATTTCAAAAATGGTTAATTTCTTTAGTTCCAAGGTGCACAATAGCCAACCCAGTCGTGGGCATTAGTATGGTTTGTTATGATCAGGCAAGTTTTTATACCTATAAAAAGAGTTCATGAAGTACTTTTATTGTTAAGAGCCTGTCAGGTTCTAACGACTGAGTGCACAGGTCACTGGACGAACTGCTCAGACAAAGGAAATACGATTGTCTTTAAACTATCAATCTTAACTGACTTAACTTGTATGAAATGGAATCTGCAAACTGAAATAACTGTTTAAGTAATTAACACAAAATGTTTTAGATAACTCTATATGTGATTTCTTATATGTATTATTGACAATCAAACATAATTTGTTTCAGGAATATGGACTAGTAGGATAAAAAATAAATGTTTTCATAATTATTTTATAGCTGTCAGCTTGTCACAAATAAGATGGACTACGACACTATGACTAAATTTTAAATGCATCTGAGCATTGTAGGTGGCACACTTGAATTTCCTCGTATCATTTAGAAATAATGTTCTGAAAGTGTCTTTCACATCATTATAAGTGCTAACTTTGCAAAGGTTCAATGTAAATCTATAGTTCCCTAAGAATAGTGATCATATTGATGAAAATAGTATGGAAACTGATTATAAGTAATTAATGACCTTACCTGTATATGATTCTTGTGCAAGGACCAAATTAGCTTGATTCTCAGCAAGTACCACTTCTTACCAAACCATGATTGCGTGATACAGTCCTTAGTTAATGCGGTTGGGCATTTTGCCCTTCCCTCCAAATTAATGTTATTTCCTTTTCACCACTCTTAATTCTTAAATCTTAAGGAGAAATAATACTTGAGGATAAGTTGTTTGCGATATCCGTAAGACAATAGATTAAATTGTGAATTTCATATATACATGACATTGAAAACTATGATACCTATGACATGATTAGGTAATTGCTTCTCTAATGAACTATCTGGTGATTTGTAAACTTTATTTTTTCTACGAAGCATTGACATATTGCATGAAGAGCATATGATTTGCTTTATTTTCCCAGACAAGGTAGTTTTAATCAATAAGAAAGGGAAAGGGTAAATGACCTTTTGCCTCAATAACATGCAAGGCAAGATATTTTCTGATTGCCAAGCTGAAAGCTATGTGAGATTATGGGAGTGGTTGAAATTTGAGAATGGCTTGATTTTCAAAGATTACGGTCACCTTCCTACTTGGTCTTGGATGCAAAACTACTGCATTAATTAGTAAGTCCTAGGAGTCAATCCCAATAACCATGCAGAATTATCATGTGTAATCTACTCACTCAAATTATCATTTTGTGTTGGTGAAACAACAAACTTTTGTTTCCTCTCAATTAATACTTTGAAGACTATACATATTTCATACAAAAACCTTATGTTAGAATTTGAGTGAGTTGCATATTCAGCACCTTGGGGTACCTACATGTTTCGTGTCATAGATTTCCCTCTTTTTGTACCTGCCAAAAATCTGCTCACTGAATACTTGTTCACATTTTACAAAGCTCCAGAAGTTCTAACATATTTCCGTTTTATCCTTACAAGGTAATGGGCTTTTTAATATTTTTTAGTGTTTTGGTTAAGCCGAACTCTGCAACAACCTCATTCAATTTGAAAAATGTATTTTCTACATTGTAAACTTGGTGCTTGCATGATTATTTACCTCTGAACTAATGGAGCTTAAGAAGTACATAAAGTCCATGTTTTCAAGTAAGATAGAAGTACCCTTTACTTTATAGGTTATGTCTTTGTCAAGAAAAATTATGCTTGACACAGTGGAACATTCGGACTGAGCTGCAGCAGGCTTCTTGATATCTTAAATGGCTCAAAGTGAGGGGAGTCATTAAAGCAAGAGTAATAATTAGCTGATTGACTGTCTATACTCTATAGACGTGATTGACTGCATTGAGCCAAAAAACTCAAGCAATTTCAAAACATAATGGGCCTGGAGGGGGATGATTCTTTGTTTATGCTTCTTTCACTAAATGACGGAATATTCTTTCTACTTGCGTCATTAGTTGGTGTACAGGCACCATGTTTATTAATTATTATCCAGAGATTAAACCATCTGGTTTAATTCATGGTATCTATCAATGATATGATATGCCTTTTAACATTTCCAAGTCTTTTGTCCATGTTTTCTTTGCTTGTTTCTTAGTTACTGAATCAAATAATGCTTGTTGATATTTTCCATGTTTGGTAATATTTTTTCCTAGTTGCCTTATGTTGCATAGTTTTGTTTGCTTTTCAGATATCCTGGATATACTCGCTTGCTTCCGTGTCCCCTGCATAATATGCCACCAAGAGTGGAGCATTTAGTGGTCAGAGAACCTGGTACTGTTGTTGATCATATTTGCAAAGCTCTACGCCTTCCGCCTATGTAAGCAAATGCTGTCTCTAATTTACCTTGCTTTGTGAGATATTACTTTTGTTCATATCGAAAAGCAAGTGAAGAATGTGAAATCAAATATATGTGCATAATGAGCTTATATGTTATTAGAATGCAAAATATAATTGTCATATCTTCTAAGGTTTGTCGCAGATCTCATACACTTTGGAGCTGTGCATTATGCACTTGTCTGCCCGAAACCTCCACCAAGTGCGACAATGGAACAAATTCGGGTCTTCAAGGAAGTAACTGCACCATCAGTCCTGAAATTGAGATCATCTATTAAAGGAAAAACGGTGAGAGAAGCGCAAAAGACTTTTAGAATCACCCGACCGGATGAATTTCTCGAAGCAGGCATTTATCTGCGTGTGCATGTCCACCCTAAACGTTTCCCTAGGTAAAGCTGATTGTGAGTAGACTAGGACTTTTATGAACACTTTATTATTTGTCATACAATTTCTATGGCATGTTATTTTGTAACCTAGTGAGGGTATAATTCTTATTCTATGGGCAGATGTTATGAAATAGATTGGAAATCAAGGATTATAGCTGTTACCGAGTCATATGTGGTTCTCGACAAACCAGCAGGAACATCAGTAATTCTTTCCCCCCTTTTCTCACTTTTGCATCTTGATTTTGAGGTTATTGAGTTGCTGAAGTTTTTTTTAATCTTTACTGAAGTTAATATTATTTTCCTTAAATTTCAGTACCATGATATTAGTTAGTTTTATTATTGTTTTTTTATTTTGTGAAGTTATTTTTGGCTTCTTTAGGTAGGAGGGACAACAGATAACATTGAAGAGTGTTGCGCAACGTTTGCTTCTCGTGCTTTGGGATTATCCTCCCCTTTGAAAACTACACATCAGATTGACAACTGCACTGAGGGCTGGTATTGACATCAAAATCGATTTCATTTTTTTTTGTAAGTGGTAGGAGTTATGAAATTCTCTAATGGTGTAGAATGCTTTGCAGCGTTATTTTAGCTAAAACCAAGGATTTCTGCTCGGTCTTTCATGGAATGATAAGGGTATGTTTTCAAAAATAATGATATTGTTTGTCGTGGCTTAGCTATAATAGTGGTAAGTTTAGGTAATCTATCAGGATTGTTGCAGTTAGGAAATCATGTGCTTGGTTATCATGATGAATAACTTATTTGGTAGTTTGCTATTGCAGGAAAAGAAAGTGAAAAAACTCTATCTTGCTCTTGCTGCAGCCCCTGTACCTACTGGAATTATTTCTCACTATATGCGACCTGTTAATATCGCTCCTAGAATTGTTTCAGAAGGTAGCCTACTATGCTCTTACAGTGCAGATACTCTACCTTACTGTACAAATTTTATGTTGTTTCATACACACATCTATATATATATCTGATGGTGGATACTCCATTGACATGACACCCCCCTCTTTCCAAAGTTGCTCTTATGATTTTTATGTTGGTCATGGAACCAATTCCTTTAATTATATTGCCCATACGAAATACGAAGGAATAAGCTATTCTTGTTTAATTTTCGTTGATTGAAAGAGCATTAAGTTGCACAAATAATTTAAGGGATCACTGTGGTCATCCTCTTGTGTGGTCCCGATCCAAGAAGTGATGAACTTGCATAGCCCCGATCAATGTTCAGGGTTCGCCTAGGTGATAGGGCGGTAGCCTACAACTGGGCGACATTTTATATATATTATTAAATTATTATTTTCGTTTTAATTAAAAAAATAGGGGAAAAATTAGAAAACATGCAGGAAAAATAAAAAAACCCTTATATATTTGGCCTTAAAAAACACTTAAATCACAGACTCACTAGGTATTTATAGGATTGGAAGAGATGAATGGACGTTTAAAAAAACAAAAAAAAACGGATGGCCCAAATTTCGTCTCACCTAACACAACTCCTATATATATATAACCCATCTCCTCAAAACCTAACCCTAACCTCAAAACAAGTGACGGCTACCCTCTCTCCTCCTAGCACCACCTCTACCTCCGGCGTCGTTGCTCCGGCGTCACCAACGGCGGCAGCACCACCTCCGGCGTCGTTGCAGCACCAACCTCCGGCATCACCAGGGAAGAAAAGGGCACTGTGTTGTGCATAACACATGTCGCCTAGGCGACAACACAACCCGCACACAAGGTGTGCGCCTATGCGACCACCTGGCAACCTCCCACCTGAACACTGACCCCGATATGGTGCATGGGCCTCCAGAGTGTGATGTTTGTCATACAGTCATAGTAAAACAGTCTTTGTTAGTTGTTACTCAATGAAAACTGAAATATTCTCTCTTACAATTTACGCCAACGAAGGCAGCATTATTTCTTTGCTGAATACCCAAGCCAGACCCCTTTCTCATGTCTGTAAGTTTTTAAGTATGAATATTTATTACGCACAAAAAGCCTTTTTCTACATTTCACACGTTTTTGACCACTAGAATTCTCTCTAGCCTTCTACTTTTGAATAATTATTACTCTGAAAATTATCCATTTTAAGAAAGAGACTTATTCCTTTAATTATTATTTTTTAAGTAAAACTTCGTCGTAATTCTTCTTAGTGTAAGAATTATTACTTTGTCAACTTGGATACATAATTGAGCTGGTTGGTTTGATTGCATCATATCTTGGTTTTCTTGTTGCTAGATCATATTGGAGGATGGCACCTTTGTCAACTTGAAGTTCTAGAATGCAACGAGGTTCCATGGCCAAGTGCAGATCTTGAGAAACAGTATTGCATTGACCATTGCGGATGGCCAGTCAAAGATGTTGCTTATGAGTGCAGAATCAACCTGCTCACGGGAAAGACTCACCAGGTGATTATTCTTGATCTTCTTTCAGTCCTTAAATAGCGCTGTTTTTTGTACTCAAACAAAAAAAAACAAAAAAATGGTTTAAAAATGGAGTTTTCATTACATGTACCCAAACCCCTTGCATTACAAGCATGGTACCTGGTGACTTTGTGAGGCACCTATCATCCCCAAAACAGCAAAAATCTATAATATGGCAGAATTGTAATCTATCTGGTTAATTACACTTCATAAAATATGTTTGATTTGGTAATGAAAGTAGATAATTAATAACTTTTTTGTGCGTGAGCTAAAAATTTCTTCAAATCACTTTACCTTAAAAAATCACCATAGAGACATTTTTGGATTGTCAAACCAGTTTCTTATCTTTTCATAATTTTATGATTTTTTTTATAAAACTAAAATTGTAGAACGAAGCAGTCAGATAGGAGTTTGTATCATCAATTGATAAGATGGGAGTTGTTTACATGCTGCCGTGCTTGTTCCTTCTTGCTTAAAATCTCATATCCTGTCCATAGGGAATCTTGTCTGGTTCAATTACTCTTGCTCGGAATTATCAAAAGTTGCAATGATACATTGGTAGAATCATATGCACATTTAAGAAGTTCCACAATGATAAGTTAATTGTTCTATCTTTCCCACTTATCATAATCCTTGAGGAGAATTTGCTGACCATAACACTATATTTGCTTGGAAATCTGCTACAATCATGCAAAAATAATATAATGTTGCACTCAGTTTTTATGCCTCACCCGTAGTTCTGTTTATATCCTTTCTCATTCTCATGAAGGGATTACAAATGTTTTGACCCACAAGTCTTTGCTTTTGTTATTTTACTTCATATGCGGGCATGTGAGTTGCCGAACGTCATACGTGACGCAACGGTAATATTTAATTTTTTGGCCTGTTTCATATCACTTTTGATGCATCAGCAGGGAACTCTTTTATGAAACAATGTCAAATTAGTTGTTTTCTAGTACAACTGAGTTACTTTACTTTTACCAAGATTGTAATCAATATTCAAAGTCATGAAGCACACTTTAGATTGTTGATGATTTACTTTAACCGTGTTATATTGTCATCAAAGGTAAAACTTTGCAGTTTAAGCAAACTGCCTTTACGTTTATTCACCTTCCATTTCTTTTGACAATTCTAGGTCCGGGCACAATTGGCTGCTATTGGCGCACCAATTATTGGTGACACAATGTATACACCTGCTGTACTAGCAGAGAAGGTGAATCCCAAGATCAATCCATATGCTGTGAATCAAGAACCATCTGATTGCGAAGCCGACAGAACAGGAGCTGTGGAGGAATGGTTATCCAAGCACGGTAAGGAACCCAGTGTAGCCATAGCTCTCCAAGCATTTCAGATTTCATGGGAGGATCAACTTTACCAGGCTCGAGCTCCTTGTTGGAGAACCACTTAACGTAGGATAGAAGAAATGAATCACACCAACGCCTAATAGTTCTCCTTAGTTGACCATATCAAAACTGTTCAATAATGTCCTTTCTTTGGACCTGCTAATCTTTTCAACATGTCAGTTTTGGTTGTTTGTATTTCATCCATCTCAAAGTGTATAATAACCTCCTATTTATAGAGCAAGGAGTTACAAGTTGCAACTAATATAACGAATGAAATTACACCACAATAATAAGAATAAAATCCACATACATGATTGGGGATACAAAGGGTGAATTGTCCATTTGAACCTTCAATTTTACTCAAAAACTTTGTGGGGCAAAAATTTAGTGAAGAAAAAAGAATGCGGTGCATACAATGATGAACCTAGGAATTTTTGAAGGGGGTTCAAATATAACTTTAATCCGAAATATATAATAATAATAAATTTAACAACCGAAAGTCAATACATTAATGCATGATCACAACAATCCTTTTTGATTTTTCATCTTTTGAAAACATTGGATAATAGTTTCGTTGCCAATATTTCTAAATACATCTCTCAATATATTGTAGGATCACTATGAGTCGCTAAATCTAATTACTTTTAAGCTTAATTCCCTACTAAAACAAACAAGATGTGCAACAAAAACAATTTAAACAAATTAGGGAAAAACAATGCAAACCATAATGGACGCAGATAATTTTTGTACAGGTTAGGTCTCCCGCATACTTTCTCTCTTGCAAGCTCCGCTCGACCTCGCGAGCTCCGTCTACGTCTTCACTAATAACTTCTTGTTCCAGACCGGGAGAGAACGCATTTACAAAGCAAACCTTGCGAACACCTTCGCAAGCTTGGATTGTTCTTCTCACAATTCGAGAATGATGTTTCAGGTTTTCACCGAAACTTTTAATCTTTGACAACAGTGGATTGAGTGGATTTAACACTTTCTAACTTAAACACACTTTGAGTAGAATATATCAATGATCAAATATGTGGAATTTAGTCATAAAGTGTAGGATTAGGAAATTGAAATCTTAGGAGTTTCTCTTAGATGTGTATGACAATATGAAGTGTAAGAGTTCTCAAATTGTGTCTTGGTAACACCTATTTATAAGCTCTAAGAGAGTTATAGCCTTTGGGATTAATAAGATAAAAGTTTGTGTAAGAGCCACAAAACAGAATTAAGCAGGTCACAGTTCGAGTTACGTTCGGTCGACCGAAACGGGTAAAACGGCCGACCGGACGACGTCCAGAAATGATGTCCAGAAAAGTTCAGAGACATCGAGGAACAAAACGGTCGACCGAGCAGGGAACAGTCGAACGAACAAGACTACAACTTAAGTTTGTTGGCTTTTTGGCCTTAATCTTATGTTTTGATGATTTAATCAACCGAATCTTAATTAGAGTAGCACACACTATGCATTGCATATATATTGCATGTGCTAACCTCTACAGGTGATCAAGACTCATGGAAGGAAGGAAATCAAGTCAAGATTTGTAATAAAGCTAAATGAAGACTTGTAATCTTGATTTTATTTTGAGTCTTAGGAACATGTGTAAATTGAGCATACAAGAGTTAAAAACCAATCACATACACACTAGGCTCCTTAGAGAAGTCACACACAAAATTTCACCTTATTTGGACTTCATTAGATCACCCAAACCTTAGTCGGAAATCACTTATAAACTTAAACCCAGATTTCCTGTGTGAATCGGTCGACCGAACCAGTTCTCAGTTCGACCGGTTTATAATAGACTCTCCACAGTGATTTTACCGAACTCTACTGGTCGACCGATTCCGGATTTTAATATGACCGTTTTTCTTGTCGTATTCCTATAACGGTCGTATTCGTATAAAACAAAACATAACCCCAAAATACATTCGGTAACCGGTCGAACGAAGACCTTGTTTCGGTCGACCAGTTGAACATATTTTCAGAAACCAAATTCCCTGCTATCGGTCGACACATTTCTCGTTCGACCGATTGACCTTTGTCTCAACCGAATCCCCTTATCGGTTGACCGCCCCATACTTTGGTTCGACCGATTCACTTAAGTAGAGTTAAGTTCTAGCTCGTTTGTCCGACCGAATATTCTTTTGTTCGACCGTTCTCTTTGAAATCAAGTTAACGGTCGACCGGTTTACTAGTTTCGGTCGACCGGTTCTGGACAGATTTGCAGCCCGATTTTCTGCTTTGTGTATCTTGCACAAAACCCAATCAAATCTATCCCCAACGGCTAGAATACCTTAGGAGCTTATAAATAGAGGATCAAGACTTGTTGTTAACACAACTCTCCAACTCCAATTGTCCCAATACATTAGAGAGAAACCTCAATCCTCAAAGCTCCCACTTCTACACTCCATAAGCCTAAACTTCACACATTTGATCATATATTCATCCTACTCAAAGTGTGCTCAATTAGAGAGTGAATCCCACTCAGTTACAAGTGTTGTCAAAAGAAGCAAGGACTTCGGTGAAAGCCCGAAGTGTCCCTCTCGGATTGTGAGAGGAAGAATTCAAGCAAGCGAGGGTTGTTCGCGTTGCTTGTGGTGTAAAGGCGTTCTCTCCCGGCCCGGAACGGGGAGTGGTTAGTGAAGACGTAGGCGGAGCTCGCGGAGTCGAGCGGAGCTTACAAGAGAGGACTAGGACCCGGGTGGGGTGCCGAACCTCTATAAAAACCAACGCGTCTTATGTGGTTTGCATTGTCTTTCTTTCTCTACTTGTTTGTTTATTCCGCTGCGCATTTGTTTGCTTAATCAAGTAGAGAATTGTGGATTAGATTAATAGTGATTAGTGGACCCATAACCCACACGATCCTACATTTGGTATCAGAGCCTTGTTAGCTAAATTATATACTTAATCGTATTTTTAGCATGGCTAGCACATCTAATCACTTAGAGGGTTTATGCACCACAAGGTCTCCTTTGCTTAATGAGTCAAATTATGATTATTGGAAAAATAGAATGAAAATCTTTTTAATATCAAATGACCTTAAGTATTGGAAGTTTATTCAAAATCCATACATACCCCCAAATGAAGATGATTTAGATTCTCTATCTAGGGCTCAAATGAAAGAAATTGAAATGAACTCTAAAATCATGAACATTCTTTATTGTGGCCTTAATGAGGGAGAATACAATAGAATTAGGGGTTGTGAAAGTGCAAATGAAATATGGCATAGGTTACAAATGCATCATGAGGGTGATAGTAAAACTAAAGAAACTATGGTTAGTCTTCTTATGCATAAATATGAAATATTTTCTATGCAAATCGGTGAGAACATAAGCGACATGAACACTCGCTTCACCGATATCACTAACTCTCTTTTGATTCTTGGAAGAAGGATAAATGAAGGAGAGATGACTCGAAAATTCCTCCGGTCATTGAGCAACGATTGGGAAGACAAGGTCGTGGCAATCGAAGAATCACACGATCTTTCAAAATTGAAGATGGAGGAACTCATTGGAAATCTCATGGCCTATGAGCTCCAATTGAATCATCGAAGAGAGAAGGAAGCTTCAAAGAAAAACTCCATGGTGGCATTGCATGAAATTTTGATGAGCCAAGGAGGGTGGAAGAAGAGGACATTGAGGTCCTTGCCCAAGACTTCTTCAAATACCTCAAGAGGGATAAGGGAGAAAAGAATGAAAGAAGAGGTAGAAGAAGTGAGAAAAGAGAAAAAGTAAAAGAGAGGGAGGAGAGCGAAAATGAGAGAAAAGAGAGGGAGAAGAAAAATGAGAGAAGAGAGAGGAGAAGAGAAAAGGAGAAGAGTAAGAGGAAAGAAAGGAAGGAGGAAGCTCACAAAGCCACTTGGGATGACTCTTCATCTCCATCATCATCATCCTCTTCCTTGCAAAGTAGAAGAGAGGTTGCACATTCATGCTTCATGGCCATTGAAGATGAACAAAGTGAGGTAGCCTCTAACTCCTCTAAATCTTATTCCACTAGAAGTAATTCATGTTCAAGTAAATCATATTCTAGTGATAGCTCAAATTCTAATGCTAATGATGAATCATATACACATGATGAGCTACAAAATGCATTTCATGATTTAGTGAAACAATATGAGATCATTTGTGAAAAGAACAAAAATGCTAGAAAAACTATAAATGATCTCAAATGCCAAATTGAATTAATCATGAATGAAAAGAATGAGGTGATTGCTAGACTTGAATCAAATGAATCATCACTTGCTAGTCTAAGTAAAACACCCATTATTGATGAACATGTAGATCTTACAGCTTCAAATATGCAATTAAGAAAAGATCTAGAAAAATTCACACATGGAACTAAGATGCTTAACATGCTTTTAGGTAGTCAAAGACAATCTTTGCAAAAACATGGTTTAGGATACAATGCAAAATTGAAAAACCATGTATCTCACACTACTCTAAATGGAAAGCACTTAGTTGTAAACCATAGTTCCTCAAGTGTGTGGGCTCCCAAAACCAAAATGGTTTGGATTCCCAAAGCTAACATTCAAGGACCCAAAGTTGTTTGGGTACCTAAATCTACTCTTGTAGGAGCTTGAGGAGGAGATTGGTGGTGACCGGGTGAGCTCAAGAGTCAAATTCAAATCCGGTTGCATCACCAAATGAGATTGGAGCTAAATTCGAATTCAACATTGGTATAAATTTCTATCTTTGAAATTTCTGAAAATTCAGCTCTAATCTAGTCTTTGTGCTTAAATGTCATAATCTTTAGAATTCAATTCATTGAAAATCATTAACCCTATTCATTGCAAATCATTTACCACATCCATTGATTTTAAATGTCATTTTGTAAATGGATGTTAGAATAAGGCTTAAATTGAAACTAAATTGAACTTAACTTGAATCATACTCATTGTATCCATTTAGCCTTATTGATAGGGGGAGCTTAAATTTTATATCGTTTAGAGTAATGAAGTGCAAAATTTAGGGGGAGCAACTTCATTACAAGACATCCAAATTCTATGCTTAAAGTCTTAAATAATTATTAATTTTGATGGATGTCAAAGGGGGAGAGATAATTAAGGGTGTAACTTGAAAATTTTGATAAAAGTTGAACAAAAACTATACACATCCATAGGGGGAGCATTTATATGCATAGTTTACATATAAAATTTTCAAGTATTAAGATATCGGTTGCCATCATAAAAAAGGGGGAGATTGTTGGCTTTTTGGCCTTAATCTTATGTTTTGATGATTTAATCAACCGAATCTTAATTAGAGTAGCACACACTATGCATTGCATATATATTGCATGTGCTAACCTCTACAGGTGATCAGGACTCATGGAAGGAAGGAAATCAAGTCAAGATTTGTAATAAAGCTAAATGAAGACTTGTAATCTTGATTTTATTTTGAGTCTTAGGAACATGTGTAAATTGAGCATACAAGAGTTAAAAACCAATCACATACACACTAGGCTCCTTAGAGAAGTCACACACAAAATTTCACCTTATTTGGACTTCATTAGATCACCCAAACCTTAGTCGGAAATCACTTATAAACTTAAACCCAGATTTCCTGTGTGAATCGGTCGACCGAACCAGTTCTCAGTTCGACCGGTTTATAACAGACTCTCCACAGTGATTTTACCGAACTCTACCGGTCGACCGGTTCTACCTTTTCGGTCGACCAATTCCGGATTTTAATATGACCGTTTTTCTTGTCGTATTCCTATAACGGTCGTATTCGTATAAAACAAAACATAACCCCAAAATACATTCGGTAACCGGTCGAACGAAGACCTTGTTTCGGTCGACCAGTTGAACATATTTTCAGAAACCAAATTCCCTGCTATCGGTCGACACATTTCTCGTTCGACCGATTGACCTTTGTCTCAACCGAATCCCCTTATCGGTTGACCGCCCCATACTTTGGTTCGACCGATTCACTTAAGTAGAGTTAAGTTCTAGCTCGTTTGTCCGACCGAATATTCTTTTGTTCGACCGTTCTCTTTGAAATCAAGTTAACGGTCGACCGGTTTACTAGTTTCGGTCGACCGGTTCTGGACAGATTTGCAGCCCGATTTTCTGCTTTGTGTATCTTGCACAAAACCCAATCAAATCTATCCCCAACGGCTAGAATACCTTAGGAGCTTATAAATAGAGGATCAAGACTTGTTGTTAACACAACTCTCCAACTCCAATTGTCCCAATACATTAGAGAGAAACCTCAATCCTCAAAGCTCCCACTTCTACACTCCATAAGCCTAAACTTCACACATTTGATCATATATTCATCCTACTCAAAGTGTGCTCAATTAGAGAGTGAATCCCACTCAGTTACAAGTGTTGTCAAAAGAAGCAAGGACTTCGGTGAAAGCCCGAAGTGTCCCTCTCGGATTGTGAGAGGAAGAATTCAAGCAAGCGAGGGTTGTTCGCGTTGCTTGTGGTGTAAAGGCGTTCTCTCCCGGCCCGGAACGGGGAGTGGTTAGTGAAGACGTAGGCAGAGCTCGCGGAGTCGAGCGGAGCTTACAAGAGAGGACTAGGACCCGGGTGGGGTGCCGAACCTCTATAAAAACCGACGCGTCTTATGTGGTTTGCATTGTCTTTCTTTCTCTACTTGTTTGTTTATTCCGCTGCGCATTTGTTTGCTTAATCAAGTAGAGAATTGTGGATTAGATTAATAGTGACTAGTGGACCCATAACCCACACGATCCTACAAAGTTCACTTAATTGAACGGTCGAACTAAAAGTGAGACGGTCGACCGTTAGGTATTCCAGAATTATTGTCTAGGATAGTCCAGGGACAAACGGTCGAGCAAAAAGGTTTGGTCGGTCAACCGACACAAACTGACACTATGGGGTTGTCAAAACGTTTATGTTCGGTCGACCGAAACTAAGTCCACGGTCGACCGGTTGTCACATGTATTCTTGGGTTATAGATAAAAATGTGAATACGACCGTTGGTATAATGTGACAAGTCTAACGGTCAAATGACACGTGTAGACGGTCGACTGAAAAGGTCACGGTCAATCGGTCAAGCAGATTAAATCAGTATTGGTTAAAAGATCAATCCGTCAAACGAAAGATGGTTCGGTCGACCGAATATGCACAAACAGTTCCGGTTTGGGTTTAGTGATTTCCGGTCTAAGTTTCGGTGATCTATTGAAGTCCAAATGATCTAAAATTATGTGTGTGACTTCTATAAGGAACTTATGTCTATGTAAATGAATTTTAACTCTTGTATGCTTAAGAGTACATAAATTCCTAAGACTCAAAAGAAATATGAAATTATATGTTTTCAATAGCTTGATCTTGACTTGAATTTTTTTCTTCCTTGTGTCTTAATCACCTGTAGATGTTAGCACAAAACAATATATATGTTATGTAATATGTGTGCTACACTACATTTGATTAAGATTAGGTTGATTAAATCATCAAAACATGGATTAAGGCCTAAAAGGCAACATATATGTCATGAGGCAATCATTCAAAAGTTACATAAATTTCGGTCCACATCCACAGTACAGTTACTGGAATTCTTTGGCACCGTGTCATCAATCGGCACCATGTTTGGTGATTCAGAAGTTCTTGATTTTTTTGGTAACCTTTTTTCCATATTTAAAACTATAATACAAAAATATATGTCACATATTAATTTGAAAGAAAATAATCACAATAAACTAGACATTAAAATTTAAATCCATCTTTGATTTAAAATAATTTACCTAGAGAATTTATATTTTCTCCTTTTGTATTTGTTTTCCTACAAATTCAGCTCTGGAATTGAAATTTTAATTGTTGAAAACAAAAATATAACAAGACAAAAATAAAACTTTATTTTTGTATACTTTAGTAATTGTCTAATAATTCTAATTGATGGTTATTTTCTTAACCTAAACAAAAAATAGGACACAAAACTATAAACTTATACAAAGATATAATAATACATCTTTGACTTCTTCCTCGAGATTCCAACTTTCTGGATCTCTCTTTTGTTTCCTTCTTCCTCTTATTTAAACAAGAGAAAAGTGCAAGTGGAGTGTGAGTTAATCTGTGAAGTTAGTGAGGGTTGTAGCTTGCAACAATGTGGGTTTGGATTTCGTGAGAATTAAGGATGAGAAGCGAATGAATTAGGATTTTTAGGGTTATTACAGTATGAAGAGGGTTATGAACCTCATGTTAAGGAAATTTTACCAAATCAAAGGGTGGCCCGGGCCCATTGGGCCCTACTTGGTGTAGGATTTCATGTCCCTATGTATGTATATATTTTAAAAAAATTAATGCAACATACAAGATCGATTTCATATTTTCAACATTTTATGTATATTACTTTGTGTTTATTCTAATATCATGCAACCCTACATTTATTAAAATAAATCATAAAGAGAGATCATACCTAAAAGGTTCTCTAAAACCTTTTCGAAGATCCGAAGTCGTGTTGCCCGTAGAATCGTCCACCGATTTGCCTCCGAGTGTTCACCAAACTCTAAACAAGATTAGAGAGAAAGGAGCTAGCCAATCAATCTCTAATAATGCTTAGAATCTAGTTAATAACCCCTCTTTGAGCTCCTGAGATTTCTATCTCCTAAACTCAAAATTAATAAGAGATTTTCGTGGTGGTTAGAGGAGAGATTAATAAGAGAGAATTTTTGCATTAACATAAACAAGTAGGATGGAGGGTCCTTTTATAGGCTCCCAAAACATCCTTATCAAGAACTATTCTTTAGTCATGATCTCTTGCTTATTCTCTCCTAAAATTAATCTCAAATTGTCACATAAGCACCCCGAAAAAAGTACAACTACAAGTCTTTTGAGTTTATCCTTCATGGATGATAATTATAAGGATTGTTTTTTGAAATAATGCAGTAAAAAAATTTAGAAGAATATAAACCTGGAAAACTTATTTGACAAAATATGTTTCTTAAAAACGACGCCTGTAATGTCATTTTCATTAAGCAAAAATGACATCGCGAATGTCGTTTTAATCCTTACTAAAATGACGTCATGGATGTCGTTTTCAGTCTAGGTAAAAAAGGACATCCAAGATGTCGTTTTTACCTATGACAGAACGACACCGCAACCCCTTCTCCCGCCCCAGATCACTCCTCACATCCCATTACTCCCCCTCTCTCCGACGACAAACAAAGTTCAAGTTGGTTTTCCTTTTGTTTTTTTGGTTTGTTTATTTTGATATGAAATGTAATATTGTAATGCATGTTTAATTAATATATGATTGTTATTTTGATGTATTAAATGTAGATTTTGTATATACCCTAAGTAATGAGCCCCAGTATCAAATTGGTTATTTTTTGATGAAATTGTTACATTCGTAGATGACATTCCAGAATATGAAGGTGGTTACAGACGGATGATAAATGTTAATAGTGAAATGTGAATGATGATTTTTGTGAAACCGTTTTTCGAGTTTGTGGTTTTTGAGAAGAAGAGTTTGATTTGACGTTAACATGCAAGTGGTTACTGTATGAAAAGTGTACATATGTTGATGTGTTTAATGATCAGAGCATGACAACGATGTTATATTTATTTAATATCACGAATACTGTCGTATTGTTTGTTCAGAAACAATCCAAGCATTATACTACTGTGCACCAAAGTCAGTTGACTGAGGATTATCAAATAATGCCACAAACATGTCTCCAATATGATGCAGGTCTATCGTCCACAGTTCCTCAGTCTTTTTTTGAACCATCTGAGCACACACTAATGAATATTAGTAATTACGAAGTAGACGTAGTTCTGTTACATTCTGAAGAAAGACGGGTTGAAGATCCAGACAATGGTGAGACAGATGGCGGTGTGGCAGAGGATTAGATGGATGGTGAGGAGACAAACATTGTTTATATAGATTCAACACTACTTCCAGAGCTGCAGAACATGTTTCGTCATATGGCAGACGTAGTGGAGCTAGATAGCTTTTTTTTCATCGGTAACTTTATAGCTCATGTAAGTTCTGAATAAGGTAAACATTTGATCTTTATGAACATTACAAGCATGGTCCTGAATCACCTGATAAATTCACAAGAAATATGAAAATTCTAGAGGTGAATGATCATATTTGTGACTCAGAATGGTAATGACAGAATGAATTGAAGTCTTAAAATTAATTGCTTGCAGGTCGTATGTAATACCACATCTTGCGTTCTACTTTATTTTTCGAATTTTTAATCCCTTGATTGTAACAAAACTTTAACTTCCTCAACAAATCAACACATACACATCTACCCAAAATCAACACATTTACTCCAAATCACAAATACACATTCAAACAAGTAATACAAATCAACAACCTAAAGATAGACATATTACAAGATGGGAGGGGCGGCGAGATGAGGCGATCATCGGAGATGGGGGAGAAAATTGGCAGTTAGGAAAAGTGAGGGAGAAGTGGGGAAACATGGGTGGCTGGTGGCTGTCGTTTTCTACCCTACTGAAAAACAACATTTTATATGCCTTTTCACCTATAGTGAAAATGACATCCCCAATGGAATACGAATGGAATTATTCTAAACAACTTACGTGCTAAATTACTTCATTAATTAGATCGATGCTAGTCTTCTTTATGATTCCCAAATGAAAGGCAATTGGCTCTCTTCATGCAACTCCAGAGGAGAATCGACGATGGAACATTATCCTGATTCTTGATTATTTCTACTTTTATTTCATCATGGATTGGAATTGGGCGTTCATCTTCAGGATTCACATTTCCCACAGTACTTCGTGGTGTCAGGATAGGTGTGGCCATATTGGGTACTATACTTAATTTATTAAGTACCATTGCCATAATTTATTCTTGCAGCGTATGAATCTTTCTTCAAAATCCATGTGAATTCCTTTCCTACTATTGTTCGAGGAGGTTGACCCAAAGTATTATCGTAGTCCTATTCGACTACCGAAACAACGTACTCATCCAACATGCTCCTCTTTGCCCAGGGCTGCAGTCAAAATATCATTTCTGCCCTCTGAGACAAATTCGCCTTGGGAAGTTTATAGTGTAAGATCGTCTTATTACGTATGAAGCACAAGAATCTTAGAAACTATATCATTTCCTAACGTTAAACACTATTTTATTAATTAATTAGGTAGTATACGAAACACAAGAATTAAATGTAACAACGTGCAATCTTCGTTGCAACCTCTGCCGACTCAAGGTTAATGTAACTCCCATCTAGAGAAATGTGTGCTCTCTTCCACCTATCTTGTCTAGCTGGGAGAGATAGAGGAGCCAAATTACTGGCTTGCTCTTTGCCAAACCATCCTCTAAAGCTTGCTACCTGTTGAACGTTTTATATTTCTACCGCAAGTGCACGGCCGCGATGAAGCGGTGGCAAGTACGGGTCGTCCTCAGGGAGGTGAGCTTGCTCTTGCTTATTAGAAATCAAGTGGCAAAGAAAGATGGAAGAAAGTTGTTTATGCTAACCTAAACTATGCTAATACGAAGAAGCAAATGCGAAGGAAACAAAACAAACGAATACTTCAACTAAGCTAGAGAAACTAGATACTATGGAGAAATCAGTAAGAGAGAGAGACCCCTTAGGGGGTGGAGTGACTACACATACACAATAAGGAGGCAAAAATATCTTCCTATAGGCACAAGTGTAGGTAGTGTTTGCATGTATGGGAGGTGTCTTCTTATCATGGCAAAACCCATCAATTAAATCACTAACCTATTTTGATTAACATTCATAAACACAAGCTGGTTATTTAAGAAACTAAACAAGTATGAGAGGTGTCTACTTATCATGGCAAAACCCATCTAGTGAAGTGTTCTATTCTAACAAGCAAGTATGCATTCATATTAACCAACACATTTTAACATAAACATCCTTCCTTCCTTAATTGCATATATGATAATCATCTCCACCCCCCAAAAGGGGAGTGGTTTTACTCACTACACATTACCCTAACTATTACACTAAAATAAGAAGGCATATTAACTAAGCTAGATTTAATAAAAGACAATTAAACTAAAACATGCATCAACAATAAAAGAAGCACAAAACAAAGAAAATTTTATTAATTGAAGACTCACAAGACTAGTAGCATCTCCCTATTGAGTTTCTTGCTTCAAGGCTTCCACTTCAATTAGGGAGAATGGCCACAAGCATGGAGTAATTACAATGGAAGGTGAAGAGTTCTATTTATAGCCATGGAAAAAGCTAAACCGGGACAATCCCCCGATGTGGGACTAAACAAATACCATAAATAGAATAAGAACGCTCTAATACACACACCAGAAAAAGCTAAACGGATTCGGATCCACCTGGACCGCCAATTAGCGGTTCCAGACCGCCAATTGGCGGTCTACAGGGTCCGGATTCGTCTGGGCTTTCTTGGAGGCTTTCCTGGATGGTATTGTTGGTCTTGGATGGGGTTACTTGACTTGTTGGAGCTCCGACCCGAATCGAATTGGTAAAATACTCCCCATGATGGTGTGGAGTATTCTGTTTTGCTCTTAGGTCCTTCTGTCTTGCAATCAGGTCCTTTTTCCTTGCATCTTGGTCCCCAGATCTCACAATTCAGTCCTTTTTCACAGCTTTTGGGTCCTTTTATGCTTCATCTCTTCAAACCTATTTATTCCTGAAAACTAAACATAAAACTCGTGACATCGCATTGTTTAGGTGAAAGATAATGGATATAAGATACAAATATGAGCATGAAATGATGTCAATCAAATACCCCCACACCTAACTTTTGCTAGTCCCGAGCAAAACAAAGAAAGAGAAAAGCATACGAAAAACAAGAAATCCTAACTCACTTTCGTAGGAATCACGGTTGCACTTAGCACGTGCAACAATCCGTTAAACCTCCTTGTCGCCAAGGAGGAAGAGTGTTGTCTCCTGAGTGTTTTCAGCGGATATACCCACAAAATCTGAACAAGATGCATTAATCAATCTAGCTACACGACTCGTTGGACTTATTTTGTCGATCATGGGATGCGGTAATACTACGGGTCGACTCTATATATGTAATCAGTCCACACACCTAGCCTAATGAGTTATTCGTGAGAGTTAACTAAGGAATTAAGTGAAAGACATCGGCAACCTTAACTTCTGAATGTGATACAACGTGTAAAGTCCATTTTGGTTCTTATTTGACTTTTTTTTTTCTTTTTCTCTTTTTTTTTCTTTTTTTTTCTTTGGAGCATTTTATTGGTTGGTGTTTGATTCTCCCAGGGTCAGGTTTCGTGCATCATTGCCTATGAGGACTTACACTATCACGTACACCTTCCCCAAAATCTCCACATAGGGCGATCCCTACCACCCGTGTAACGGGAGTTCGGTCGGTGCATCCCAAGTCAGATGACTCGAAAGCACCAGGCACAAAGTCCCCTCAGACCTACTTTCCCGAGTGATAGGAGCCGTGCGAGAAGAGAGAACACCACTTATTTATTTATCTACATGGGAACCAAAACCCCTACACTTAAGTTTCACAAAAAGAGATTAAGGGCCCTTGACTACGACAAACTTCCTTATACTAACAGACACGAATTATTTGACTCACTAGGTTCAGGGTGGACTTCTTTAAATGTTTGAGTACTGAAACCCTATGATTACACGCCCCCCGAGGGAAAACCGGGGTGCATCCTAACGACTCGATAAGACCTAAAGCCAGTAAACTAGAAATCCTAATGCATCAAGTTCAAGACAATTTTGGGAGCTTTCTTTTTACTTTGCCTCTCAACGGTTTTGCACATGCTAAACACACGCAAAACCCACAAAAACATTTTCTTTCGCAAACACATGAAGATTTTGAAAGAAATGTGAAAATTTTAAAGCACTAGGCAAGCAAAAGAAGACAAGTCACCCAAGGATCATGGCAAGCAGATATATCGATATTAAATGCGGCACACTAACATGACCCTAACAATGCACACAAAAGAAAACAACAAAACAAAAAAAAACACAAACTATGTACAAACGTGAAAACACCCCCCCACACCTAATCCATGCATTGTCCTCAATGTATGGCAAAATGGTGCCAATGCATGGATAGGGTGTACCAGACTAATGACGACGGCCAAAAGTGCCCGAAGAGGCACCTCTCTCAAGAGCCGACAACTTCCTATAGATCTTCCGGTTTTGCTTGGCTAAGATGACGTTCTGCTGCTCGACCGCCATCTCAGAAATGTCGGTGTTAAAGAGCGTTCCTGAGCTCACAGACGAGCTTGAGGAACTGGCCCTAACATCCTCCTCCATATAGTCAGGCACCCATGCCTCAGGAAGGCAATGGCGAAATGACGGGGTCATCTTCGCTACCTCGAGGTCGGCGCCTTGGCGCCTCAGCATGCGCTCAAATCGTGGGGTGTCCAACATGCCACACAATTTGGTAACCAGAGTCGGCAAACAGTGTATATCTTTCAGCCTGGCGTTCACTAAAACGTCGAACAATGTTCGACAAATGCAGTGGGGTGAACCGTCCATCAGACTATACACGATTCGCAAACTAGGTGTAAAAAATGTGGAGGTCCGCTCTTGGCCCAACACATTTCTACATACCCACCTGGCTACAATGTGCACATTGGAGTAAATGTGCGCATTAGGTACTCCCCCATGTGATGAAATAGGCTGCCCACGCCCAAGCATAGATCGATAAAAATTGATATCGTGGGTGGGTGCGAACTCATCAACCAAGGGGATCCCAGTCGCGTCGGAGATTAGCTGGGGTGTCACGGTGTGTTTCACCCCTCTGAGAGTGATACTGAACTCGAGTGGACCGGTCTGGTCACGCTCGAGTTTAGCAAAGAATTCATGTACGAGAGGCTCTACGTACATGGATTCATCGCCCTCATACAATAAATGGTACCACCCTTTAGCTACGATTCGATCGTAGAAGGGTTCTCCGAATTCACGAATCAGGGAGGCAAAATTGAGTTCTGGAATTAAATGATGGCTGGCCATACCTGAACCTACCTTGGCGAGCTTTAGCGGCGAGGCACACGACGGCGAAGACGAATCACGGAACGAGCGGAGAGAAGACCAGCCCACGCTGATTCCAGAAGCAAAACAGACTCCCAACCACGCACAAAGCTAATACTCCCCAAAACCAACCGGCAGACGAAGACAACAATGAAACGAAGAACAACAGACCGCTGAACGGCGGTGCCAAACCGCTAATTAGCGGTCTGTTCAGCGGATCTGGGGAAGATGTTTCGGTGGAGGCGCGATCTGGAAGAGAAACGCGTTTTCTCTTGCTGGACTAATGCGTAGGTCAGGGGAAAACGCGTTTTTAATCAAGGGAAAGGGCAAATATCACATAGGTCTTCCAATTTTTTTTTTAAACAAAGCAAAGATATAAACAAACAGATGAAGGGATGGACCACATCAAGTGACCACATCCGTGGGGAGTTCGTGCAAAGGCACGACTTCCTCCTCGACCTCTGCCGTGGTCCCTTCCAAGTATGGTTTGAGGCGTTGTCCATTAACTTTGAACACGTCCCCATTCCTAGGATTTTGAATCTCAACCGCCCCATGAGGGGAGATGGTTAAAACAATGAAGGGACCTGACGAACGGCTCCGAAGTTTCCCCGGAAACAAGTGGAGGCGAGAATTATACAACAAGACCTTTTGTCCCACCTCGAAGGTTTTGATTCGCACCAAGCGATCGTGGAAAATTTTAGTGCGGGACTTGCAGATCTTGGCATTCTCATAAGCTTCATTTCTCAACTCCTCCAACTCGTTGAGGTCTAACTTGCGATTGGCACCAGAAACATCAAGACTCATGTTAAGATGTTTAATTGCCCATAATGCCCGGTGCTCAAGTTCTACCGGAAGATGGCAAGCTTTGCCATAAACTAACCGGTAGGGGGACATGCCAAGGTCGGTTTTAAATGCAGTGCGGAAAGCCCACAATGCATCATTAAGCTTGACCGACCAATCTTTCCTTGAAGCATTAACCGTTTTCTCAAGAATTTGCTTGAGTTGACGGTTGGAAATTTCCACCTGGCCACAGGTTTGAGGATGATAAGGTGTGGCCAACTTGTGCGTGATGGAGTATTTCTTCAGCACTGCCTCAAGGGATCGGTTCACAAAGTGTGTCCCCCGATCACTTATGATACAACGAGGTGTCCCAAACCTCGCGAAGATGTGTTCTTTAAGAAATTTGATCACAACCTTGCGATCGTTAGTGCGAGTGGGGATTGCTTCAACCCACTTTGACACATAATCGACCGCCACCAGGATGTAAATGTGACCATGGGACACGGGGAAAGGACCCATGAAGTCAATTCCCCAAACATCAAAGATGTTAACCACTAAGATGGGATTGAGTGGCATCATATCTCGTCTACCAATGTGGCCCACACGTTGGCACCTGTCGCATGCTTTGCAAAATGCAAAAGCGTCTTGGAACAACGTGGGCCAGTAAAAACCGCATTGGAGTACTTTGGCAGCGGTTTTCTTGGCACCGAAGTGCCCACCACATGCCTCCTTATGGCAAAAGGACAAGACACTCTGAATCTCGTCGTCAGGAATGCACCTCCTTATGATTTGATCAGCACAATACTTAAATAAGTATGGATCATCCCAATAGAAGTGCTTGACTAACGACTTGAACTTCGCTGTCTCACTGTGTCTCCAATGAGCCGGCACCTCCCCGGTTGCTAAATAGTTCACAATGTCAGCGAACCAGGGAAGTGAGGCTATTGCCATAAGGTTCTCATCAGGAAAAAAACTCGTTCACCGGTGGATCCGGTGAAAGATCGATGGGGATGCGAGATAGGTGATCAGCCACGACATTCTCGCATCCCTTCTTGTCCCGTATTTCAAGGTTGAATTCTTGTAACAACAAGATCCAACTTAGGAGACGGGGTTTCGCATCCTTTTTAGACAAAAGGTAGCGAAGAGCTGAGTGATCAGTGTAGATGATGACATGCGACCCTATGAGGTACTGACGAAATTTTTCCAACGCAAATATGATCGCGAGGAACTCTTTCTCAGTAATGGAGTAGTTGAGTTGGGCGTCATTGAGAGTACGACTTGCATAATAGATCACATGAGACAATTTGTCGACTTTCTGACCCAAAACCGCTCCTATCGCGTAATCAGAAGCATCACACATCAGCTCGAACGGTAGAGTCCACACCGGTGCCTTAATAATAGGAGCGGAGGTCAACTCACGCTTCAGAAACTCAAAAGCAGTCAAGCACTCGGGCGTGAACTCAAAGGAGGTTCCTTTAGCAAGCAAGCTCGTCAAAGGACGAGCTATCTTGCTGAAATCCTTAATGAATCGCCGGTAAAAACCGGCGTGTCCAAGGAATGAACGGATTTCTTTTACCGAGGTGGGTGGCGAAAGCTTAGAAATAAGCTCAATCTTTGCCCTATCCACCTCGATACCATCACAAGATACCACGTGACCCAACACGATGCCTTTTGTGACCATGAAATGACACTTTTCCCAATTAAGGGCTAAGTTCGTTTCCGAACACCTTTTGAGAACAAGGCTCAAGTGGTGCAAGCACTCATCAAAGGAGGTGCCATGAACCGAGAAATCATCCATGAAGATCTCAAGGAAGTTCTCGACCATATCGGAAAAGATACTTAACATGCAACGTTGGAATGTTGCAGGTGCATTGCATAGCCCAAAAGGCATCCGTCTATAGGCAAACGTCCCAAAAGGACAAGTGAACGTGGTTTTCTCCTGGTCTTCGGGGGCGACTGGGATTTGATTGTACCCCGAATACCCATCAAGGAAACAATAATAGGCGTGCCCGGCGAGTCTCTCCAACATCTGGTCGATGAAAGGTAGAGGGAAGTGGTCCTTACGCGTGACCGCGTTCAACTTCCTATAGTCAATACACACTCGCCACCCAGTTTGAAGTCGTGTGGGTACAAGCTCATTGTTGTCATTCTGGACAACGGTGATACCCGACTTCTTGGGCACAACCTGGACAGGACTTACCCAAGTACTGTCCGAAATGGGAAAAATGATGCCATGATCTATACACTTGATGATCTCTTTCTTAACTACTTCTGTCATGGCTGGATTTAAACGCCTCTGTGGGTCACGACGTGGTCGTGCCTCATCCTCCATAAAGATGTGGTGCTGCACGACGTCGGGACTTATCCCTTTGATGTCCCTCAAGGACCACCCAATGGCTGATTTGTGCTCCTTTAGGACTTGAATCAACCGTTCTTCCTGATCACCAGTCAACGTCGATGAAATAATCACCGGAAATGACCTATCGGGACCAAGAAAAACGTGTTTCAATTCCTTGGGGAGTTCTTTAAGCTCAGGTGTGGGTGGCTCCTCCAGGCGAGGCGTGATATCTAGCTCGAGATGTAAGATAGGAGGAGCTCGCATGTACTGAACAACATGCACATCATTGCTCAACTCACCCCCGTCCTCTTCATGATCAGACTCATCCATGAAGTAATCATTTAAATTCTCATGAATCAGGGGGTACTCTTTTTCCAATTCTTCTTCCAAGTCCCGGATAAGATTGACTTCCATGGGGTCCTCGGAAGATGCCGGCTGCCTAGCCATATTGAACACATGGAATGTCGCGGTCAAGTTCCCGAACGACAATTTCATGAGTCCAGTATGACAATTGATCAAGGCATTTGACGTCGCCAAAAAAGGTCTACCCAAAATCAATGGAATCTGAGAGTGGGTAGTCTTAATTGGTTCGGTCTCAAGGACGACGAAATCAACAGGAAATATGAAGTCACCGACCTTGATTAGGACATCTTCAATGACCCCCAACGGGACTTTGATCGAACGATCAGCCAACTGCAAAGTTGTTTTCGTAGGCTTGAGAGTGCCTAGGCTTAATCGTTGATACACAGAAGCAGGTAAGAGGTTAACCGCCGACCCTAGATCTAGCAAAACATTGTTAATGCGAGAGTCCCCAATGATACATGAAATTGTTGGACTGCCCGGGTCCTTCAATTTTATGTATGTTGGGTTCGAGATGATCGAACTCACATTAGCCGCCAAAAAGGCTTTGCTAGGGACATTGGTTTTCCTCTTAGTTGTACAGAGATCCTTCAGGAATTTTGCATATGGAGGTATTTGTTGAATCATGTCTAACAAAGGAATGTTGACATTCACTTTCTTAAATATCTGCATCATCTTATCCACACTGTCACTCTGTTTCTTAGACAACCTACTAGGATAAAGAGCTCTTGGTAGGTATGTCTTGGGCGGAGCCGGAGAAGGAGGCTTTGGTGTATTACTCTCACCCTCGGCCTCTTCCTCACCATCATTCCCACAAAGGGGTGGCACAGATGAATTTTCTGGCAGTGATACGTGGTTGTTGACCTGCTTCCCATTTCTCAGGGTCACAATGGCATTAACATGGTCCACAGGTTCTTCCACGTAGTTCACTTGCCCCCCCTGTGGTCTTGAACTTGCATTTTGCATGTTCGAGTGCTGTTGAGCACGGGGGTTAGCCACAGGTTGGCTAGGCAGACTCCCTCTCTCTCTCTCATGTACAGACTGAGCCAACTGACCCATCTGAAGCTCGAGAGATTTGATGGTCTGCTGATTCGAAGTGAGAACTTGACTCGTGGATGACATAAAGTTTTTTACAGAGTTCTCAAGTCCACGAGTTAAGTTCTCAAGCGAATTAAACCGGGTTTCCAAGTTGTTAGAATTTGGGAAACCTGGTTGGTTGGTATTCTGACTTTGGGGTGGCTGATGAGACTGTGAATGCATGGGAGGGTAGTGTGGTCGGTTAGGTGGTCGAGAAAAGTTTGAAGGACCACCTGGGGCATTGTTATGGTTCCATGAAAAATTAGGGTGGTTCCTCCATCCAGGGTTATATGATGATGAATATGGGTCATTCCTGGATCTATCATAGATGGCATTTACATGTTCCATCTCAGGAGGAATGGATGCACACTCACCCCCTATATGAACTATCCTACCACATAAATGACATGGAACTGAACCAGATGCAGACACATGAGATACATCGTGCTGGTTTTGGAGCTCAATCGAATCCATACGGCGCATTAAGGCCGCCATGCGCGCCTCGGTGGCCGTAGTGGAATCGACAGCAAATGCGGAACCCGATCTAGTCGAGTTTGCATTCGCGATCCTCGCTCCTATACTAGATGATGCAGGTGGTTATCTCACGCTCTCCCATTGCATTGTTTTCTCGGCGAGGTCTTCTAGGAAAGCCCATGCCTCCCTTTCATCCTTTCCCAAGAACTCTCCTTGACACATGGACTCAAGGAGCGTTCTAGATGGAATGTGAAGACCCTCGTAGATAATCTGACACAGGCGCCACAACTCAATGCCATGGTGAGGGCATGAGGATAGTAGCTCCTTGAACCTCTCTAAGTATGCATGAAATGATTCGGTCTCATGTTGATAGAACGAATTGATTTCGTTCCTCAATTTTTGAGTCTGATGAATTGGAAAATACTTTTTGAGGAATGCAGACTGAAACTCATCCCAAGTCCTGAAGGCATTCGCCTGGTTGCTGTACAACCACTTCTTGGCATCATCCTTAAGTGCAAAGGGGACAAGCCTAAGATGAATGGAGTCTGTGCTCAGTTGTTGCAGTTTGAACATAGCACAGACCTCCTCAAATTCCCTGAGAAAGATATAGGGGTCACCTTTCCCAGTGAAATGAGGGAGCATGGAAATAAACTGAGGCTTGACCTCAAAATGGTTCCCATTTGCCTCTGGCAATACGATGCATGAGGGCAGAGCTGTACGGCTCGGGTAGCATCGATCACGAAGAGGTATGGGAACGACAACTGGAAGCACAGGTGGAACAGGTGGGTCCAGCAACTGCTCCTCCTCACGGAAATTAGCAGCCATTGGACCCGAACTACGTGCGACACGAGAGGAGGAAGGTGTCGAGAAATCGATGACCGAAGCCGGATTGACAACGCTCCTCGTCAAACGACCACTCTCGTCTCGTGTCCACGAAAGCATGCACAAAGGTGCACACACAAACCACAACTTTCTTTTTTTTCTTCTTTTTTTTCTTTTTTTTTCAAATGAAGAATGTACGTAGAAGAGAAGACGAGGGAACACAGGAGAGAAAGAATGACTCAGGAGAGAAGGGAAGAAGTCCTTAAGCTACGGCGGATGGGTACAGGTAGAAGCACACAAGCAAACAAGGCTCAAACAATCCTAAGGTCGCTATAGGTCCTTACAGCTAGACGACGCCTAACTGCGAGGTCACACGGCCTCAACACGCCTCACCTCCCTACAACGAGGACCACAAAGCCCAGCAAGTGAGCCAAGATCTGGGGATCTCGTCTCTCCTACTATCGACAAAGTGGGCAACGCCGATCAGGTCATGACGGTCGGGACCGGATCACTCTCCTAATGCGTCCAAGATCCTTAGGGCCAATGTCTACTTGATTTTAAAATTAGGCTCTTGATTAGTGTGGTTTTTGGGGCGAAGGAAAGGGTGATGAAATCCCCCACCTTATCTTTTATGGGACAGCCCCTCCTTAGTAGCGTTTTGGAGTCCTAAATCTAGCAATCAACTCTCCAAACAACGCTCAACTCACACTTGTTGCAATGCACTTCCTACTAACTAATGGCTGTTCATATGAAATGCATGAATGAGAGTAGATGGTGCGTACCTCACGCCAGCTCTCAGCAACAGAAAATAAAGCTAAGATAAAAGACAATCTAAATGCCTAAGTCACATACATGATGCATGACTTAAACAAGAATAATGCCTAATCTTTTGCTTTGAGTTTTAGGGTCCAAGTTGCTTAAAGGAGGTTTGATTCTTGATCTGGGAATAAACTATAGGTCAAGACATGCTAAATCGAGTCCCAGATCACTATAACAGAAAAAAATACTCCACAAAAATTTCGAGGCGAAATGAAGCTACCAGACCGCCAGTTGGCGGTTGAAGACCGCTGATTGGCGGTCTTCTTCTCTCAGATCACCTCCAAACTTGACCAAATGCTTCCCCTTCTCAATGTGAGTCACCTGCGACAACGAAAACTACAAGAAAAAAATTAAATCCACTCGAATCGTCCAAACAAGAGTCTGGACTGGCACCTCCCCGGCAACGGCGCCAAAAACTTGTTGAACGTTTTATATTTCTACCGCAAGTGCACGGCCGCGATGAAGCGGTGGCAAGTACGGGTCGTCCTCAGGGAGGTGAGCTTGCTCTTGCTTATCAGAAATCAAGTGGCAAAGAAAGATGGAAGAAAGTTGTTTATGCTAACCTAAACTATGCTAACACGAAGAAGCAAATGCGAAGGAAACAAAACAAACGAATACTTCAACTAAGCTAGAGAAACTAGATACTATGGAGAAATCAGTAAGAGAGAGAGACCCCTTAGGGGGTGGAGTGACTACACATACACAATAAGGAGGCAAAAATATCTTCCTATAGGCACAAGTGTAGGTAGTGTTTGCATGTATGGGAGGTGTCTTCTTATCATGGCAAAACCCATCAATTAAATCACTAACCTATTTTGATTAACATTCATAAACACAAGCTGGTTATTTAAGAAACTAAACAAGTATGGGAGGTGTCTACTTATCATGGCAAAACCCATCTAGTGAAGTGTTCTATTCTAACAAGCAAGTATGCATTCATATTAACCAACACATTTTAACATAAACATCCTTCCTTCCTTAATTGCATATATGATAATCATCTCCACCCCCCAAAAGGGGAGTGGTTTTACTCACTACACATTACCCTAACTATTACACTAAAATAAGAAGGCATATTAACTAAGCTAGATTTAATAAAAGACAATTAAACTAAAACATGCATCAACAATAAAAGAAGCACAAAACAAAGAAAATTTTATTAATTGAAGACTCACAAGACTAGTAGCATCTCCCTATTGAGTTTCTTGCTTCAAGGCTTCCACTTCAATTAGGGAGAATGGCCACAAGCATGGAGTAATTACAATGGAAGGTGAAGAGTTCTATTTATAGCCATGGAAAAAGCTAAACCGGGACAATCCCCCGAGTGGGACTAAACAAATACCATAAATAGAGTAAGAACGCTCTAATACACACACCAGAAAAAGCTAAACGGATTCGGATCCACCTGGACCGCCAATTAGCGGTTCCAGACCGCCAATTGGCGGTCTACAGGGTCCGGATTCGTCTGGGCTTTCTTGGAGGCTTTCCTGGATGGTATTGTTGGTCTTGGATGTGGTTACTTGACTTGTTGGAGCTCCGACCCGAATCGAATTGGTAAAATACTCCCCATGATGGTGTGGAGTATTCTGTTTTGCTCTTAGGTCCTTCTGTCTTGCAATCAGGTCCTTTTTCCTTGCATCTTGGTCCCCAGATCTCACAATTCAGTCCTTTTTCACAGCTTTTGGGTCCTTTTATGCTTCATTTCTTCAAACCTATTTATTACTGAAAACTAAACATAAAACTCGTGACATCGCATTGTTTAGGTGAAAGATAATGGATATAAGATACAAATATGAGCATGAAATGATGTCAATCACTACCATTTCTTGGCAACCTTTTGGTCATGATTGTCTTCTCTAGTTTACGATATCCCCCGCGACAGTTTGTGTGGAAATTTATTCTTTGATTGTCGTTCTTGGTTGAGCGCTCGTAGTTCATTCAAACCGAAAAAAGAGATTAGTAATCATATTTAACATTTCAATGTGTGAAGGAAGTGTGAATGTATATATTACCAAAACTTCTTGAGAGCCTTAAACTTTAGAATTCAGCCCTTGTCGTTTGAGTAATTAAATTATAAATTTTTCATGGATCTCGATCCTTATACGTTCCAAAAATGAAATTGGACGTCAACTTTGTTTTGAAATCCTTTCATCGAGAGTACCCACATACGCTATCCACTTCTTTTTCAACTCTTTAGTTGGCTGGAAAATGAATTTTTCCTGCGACACGAAATAAAGAAAAGTAGTATTGATTAGATAAAAATTTGTAAAGAAAGAAATTAGCTTAAAGGAAAATCTAGATAAAAATGAACTAACCATTGCATTCTTACAAATGTGCTCTTTCAATGATTCATCCATCATTGTCCACTTGGTAGTACAAATACACATTTTGCTTCTTGCCAGAGTACCCATAACACTTATCCAATAATCTTTGTTTTCTTCGAAGGGCTCCAAGTAAGAATTAAAATCCACGAGCAATGGACTTTGCTGCTGAATGTTTTTCTGAAACTCCATCATAATAGTAGCTTCGTGGTCATGAAAGTCTTTCATGTCACTGACACTTGTATTGTCGACATTTTTTGTATTGTTTGCTTGTTGGAAGCCATTTACCTAGTCGCGAATGGTCGGGACCGGTCGAAGAGGATGGGTTGAGGGTTTAGGGTGGTTTATGCCTTCTCTGGAGAGACCCGATTGGTGTGCGTGATAGGGGATGGTCGTGGCAGGTCGGGATTGCTCGGGGCAAAAGAGGAAACAGATAGTTCAAAGGTGGGCGAAAATTCCTGGTGTGCATATGAAAATTGCTGGTGGTGAAAAGTTCAAACTTAAAGTGAAAAAGACTTAAAAAGGTTGTCTTATGAAACCTACGAATCTATCTTGTAAACCCTATGTATGTTCTTTAAAATCGAGGGTATCCTCAAATAACATGCCCTTATTTTAAAGGACACATGTGTCCTTTAACGTGGATGTGTCCTAAAAAAATTTGTCATAACAAAAGCAACTTATCTCCTGTAAAGAGCATAACGAACTTCTTGTAAAATGGGCATCTCACATTCTCATGTTGGCTGTGAACATAATATTCAACGTGTTATATATGTTTCATTATTAAAAAATAGAACATTCTAAATAATGCTATCCAGTTATCCACTTCGGATTTGTCTTATATTGAATGAATGCATTTCGGTTGTCCTAACTGTTGAATCTAGTTCGATTCCCAAGATCATGTGCTTCGAACGACAAACCTGTCCCACAATAGATACAGGTGACCTTCTCAAAGTCAACAAGTGTATTGGTATATAAGTAGGAAATCATACACCAAAAATATCTTTGTTCTTAGTTTTAGTAAACCAGATGATACAACTTTACCCATTGCGAATCCATTTTCAAACAAGAAGTTCTTCAACCTCTCATACCAAGCTCTAGGAGCTTGCTTGAGCCCATAAAGAGCATTCTTAAGCTTGAATAAATAATTTGGGTAAGTTTCATTCACAAAACCAGGTGGTTGTTTGACATAAACGTTTTCCATGATAAAACCATTTAAGAATGCACTTTTAACATCCATTTGAATTTTTTTGAAATCCATGTAGGATGCATAAGCTAATAACATTCTAATGGTTTCTAGTCGAGCTACCTGTCCATAGGTTTCATCAACGTCAATGCCTTCCTCTTGGTAATAACCTTGAGTGACTAATCGAGCTTTGTTTCTAACCACTTGCCCAGATTCATCAAGTTTGTTCCAAAAAACCCACTTGGTGCCAATTACTGTTTGATCTTTGGGTCTTTAAATCGTTATGAGTGAATTGCTTCAACTCTTCATACATAGCTATTAACGAAAATTCATCCTCCCATGCTTCTTCTACTTTCTTAGGTTCAAGTTGAGATATAATGTCATAAGAATCACATACAACAAGAGCATTAGATCTACTTACAAATCTTTTTGATACCTCACAAATTACAAGGTCCTTAGGATGGTTCTTTTTATAGCACCAATCCTTTTGAAGCTCTTGCTTCTCTTGAGGTATCTCATTGGCTTTTTCTTCAGATGTTACATTTGGAATATAATCAATGAGTTCATTATCAAGGTTAGAATTATTCTTACATGGTTCTTCTTGAAAGTGAACATGTATGGATTCATCTACACAACTAGTTTTCTTGTTATAGACTCAATATGTTTTACTCCTACTGGAATATCCTACAAAGACGACTTCATCGAGTTTAGCATCAAACTCGTCTAAGTTATCCTTGGTACTGAGGACAAAACATTTAGAACCAAAAGCTTTGAAGTAAGAAATTTTTGGTGGTTTGCGAAACCAAAGTTCAAAAAGAGTTTTGTTTAAGTTTGGTCAAATCAAAACTCGATTTAGAATATAACAAGCGGTGGTGATTGCTTCACGCCAAAAATACTTTGGTAAATCGTATTCACAAAGCACAGTTCTTAACATTTCTTGAAGAGTCCTATTTGTCCTCTCAACTACCCCATTTTTAAGGAGTTCTTGGGAAAGAGAATGCTTGATCAATACCATGTGATTTATAAAATTCTTCAAAACTTTCATTTTCAAATTCACCACCATGGTCACGATGAAATTTCAAAATCAAGGTTCCTTTTTCTCTTTGAAAGCTTCATTCTTGTTTGCAAGAAACAAAACTCAAGTAAATTGAGTAAAATCATCAATGATGACAAATGCATATCTCTTACCCCTTAGACTTAAGGTTCTAGATGGACCAAAGGGATCATATGCAAAAGTTCAAAATGTTTGAAGTAATGACCATGTCAATTGATTTGAAAGAGCTTTTAAATTATTTTCCAAATTTACAAGCAACACAAAGCTTATTCTGTTTCAAATCCAATTTGGGCAATCCTCTTACTAAGTCATGTTTACTATGTTTATGAAGTTGGCTTATGCTAATGTGGCCTAACCTCTTATGCCATAACCAAGATTCGTCATTTGAAACAACTAAGCATGTTTCCTTTGAGAATAAATCAATTCTATACACATGCACAACATAAACATTTCCATGTCAACAACCTTTGAAAGTAGTTTCAAAATTTACTTTAGAAATGATGTAGAAAATAGGTTATTCAAAAGGCACTAAAAATCCCTTATCGATTAATTGAGTGACATTAAGCAAATTATGTTTTAAAACATCAACAAGAAGCACATTTTGTATTTGGATATTAGAATCATTACAAACATCACTGATGCTGACAATGTCACCTTTTGCATTGTCCCCAAATGTGATGTACCCACCCGTTCTTTGATTTTAAAATTTTGAACATTGAGTGGTCTCCCGTCATGTACCTCAAGCACTCGCTATCAACGATCCATTTCATCTTCTTGTTCATCTACATCCAAAGAAGAAGAATATGATTTTGGTACCAATATTTGTTTGGGTCCTTTGGGGTTAGCTTTATGTACCTAAACAAGTTTGCTTTTACGTACCCAAACATTAGAAGAGACTTTTTTTTCAAAACACCAATTGAAGCGTGCACAAAATAACTTTTAGAATTCTTCCTTTCATGTTTGTATCCTTGACCATGCTTTTCTATAGGTTGAATGTGACTACCAAGCAACATGCCTAGCATCTTCTTTCCTCATGTGAATTTCTCAAGATCGATTCTCAATTGCTCATTGCATTTTCTAAGATATTGTATTTCTTAGCATAAGATTTATCATTAAGAGCTTTCAAACCATCACTTTCTAAGACAAGTTTATCAATTTTATTTGATAGTGATTCATTAAGCATTCAAGATCATGATTAACTTTTCTAGAGAGTTTGCTTTAATGCCTTAATAGCTCACAAATCTCAAGTAATTCATGAAAGGCAGAAAGAAATTCATCATATGAGTTAGAATCATAAGTTGAGGATACCTCTTTTTCTTCATCTTTGGCAAGCTGACAAATGTTAAGCTCGTCTTACTCGCTTGATTAAGAGACACTACACATTTTATCAAGGGGGATGGAGAAGAAAATGGGGCTTTTCCTAGCTCATAATTAGGTTTGTCAATTTGTGTGTCTAATTTTCGATTGAATATTAAATATGACAATGCATTACAATTTACTAAGAAATTATAGAGTTTAGCACGTTTGTTAACATAAGAAATGACGTAATCAATCCCTATATGAATGTAATGTGCTAACAAGACGACCAAACATGATTCGGTCCACCGAAATCGCTAATTGAATCACCATCTCGGACAACGGACAACCGAAACACATTCGGTTAATACAAGACAAATTCTTGCGAAAAATAGTGTTACGACGTCGGTTTCCGGTGAACATAATATGACCGATGTGGTAATGCGAACATTTACATCGACTGTAAACTATCTCACGTTATAAGTCTAAAATCACATCGGTGCACGTCAAACATATTACGGCCAACGTGGTACTGCAAACATTCACGTCGGTCATAAACTATCCAACGTGGTAAGTCTAACGTCACGTCAGATTTTCAACTGACATCGTGGTTCGTCTATAATCACATCAGATTCTCAAAGTGGGACGTAGTTAGGGTGACAAAATACTTGTATTATCCAGCAGTGAAAGTTGAGCTTCTTAGTTTTCCGACCCACTTGATGAGCCGAAGGATGAGTCAGATGATCCATCCCTAGTGGCCTTCAGGGCCTTCTTCTTTTCCTTATCCCTCTTCTATTTTCTTTTGAACCTCCTTTTCATGTATGTATCCTAGACCATGCTTTTAGATTTCTTCTTTTCATGTTTGTATCCTAGATCATGCTTTTCTAGAGATTGAATTTGACTACCAAGTGATTGACATCATATCATGCATATATTCGTGTCTTATATCCTCCATTTTGAACTTCAGCAATGCTATGTAACAAGTTTTATGTTTAAGTTTTAGGAATAAACAAGTTTGAGAAGAAGAGACACACAAGGACCTAAACGAAAGAAAATGACTTATCCATGAGGCTTACGGATTGATATGCAAGAGAGAAGGACCATGTTGTAAAGCAAAAGGGCCAATAAGCAAATCAACAAACTTCACACCATCATGAGGAGTATTTTG
This sequence comes from Triglochin maritima, assembly GCA_963682175.1. Classification (NCBI taxonomy): domain Eukaryota; kingdom Viridiplantae; phylum Streptophyta; class Magnoliopsida; order Alismatales; family Juncaginaceae; genus Triglochin; species Triglochin maritima. The sequence continues at coordinate 19,669,368 of OY821771.1, read as the reverse complement.
GCAATTGGATTCGGGTCTTGACTCACACAACCAATTTGGGTGTACCCCAGGAGAAGAAATGAAGCACTCTGACGTCAAATAAAAATGGGTCGGATCGGAGCACTCCACACTGTTAATTGGTGGTTGGATTTGCTCCAGATCCGATTAGACTTAGCTGGGTGTTGTATTAGTGTGTTTTATGTCCATTTATAGTATGTCATTAGTCCCATATTGGGGGATTGTCCCCGATTACCTTTTTCTATGACTATAAATTGAACTCTTCCTTCTCCCTTTTAATGCACCCATTGCTTGGTGACATTCTCTCTACTTGGAGTAAGTCTTGAAGAAAAACTCAAGTGGAGAAGAATGCTACTTGTATGTGAGTCATGTATATAAAATAATTCTTCATAGTTTGTTTTAATGTTGTCTTTGTTTTAATGTTTGCCTGTTTAGCTTGTTTGTTTTCTTTATCTTAGTATAATTAGTTATAAATGTCTTTCTTTCTTAATATCATTTGTAGCTTAATGAGTAGAGAGTAGTTCCATCCCCCTTTGGGTGTGGAGTTGATGTTTATACATGTCATGAAGAATGGGATGAATGCTATGTTTTGCTTTATGTGATGAATGTGGGTGTATGCTTGTTTGAATAAAAGAGAATACTTAACTTGATGGTTTCTGCCATAATCATTAGGTACATCCCATGCTTGTTTAGGTTCTCATAACAAACTTGTTTATACTCATGTTAATCAACTAGTAGTGATTTGGATGATAGGTCTTGCCAAAATCATTAGGTACTTCTTATGCATAAAAACACAACCTTAACTTGTGCTCTATTGAATGCATTCCTCACCACTTTATTTCATGTGCACACACTCCACCTCTTAGGGATTTCTCTTCCTGAATTCCAGCCTGTTTGTTAAGTCTTTAGTTTAGTTTTAGTCAATCTTTAGTTGCTCTCTATTGCATTTGTTAACTACTAGTTTAGTGTAATTTAGTTTAGTGTAATCAACTTCTTCTCCCCTCATTTTCCATGACTTCGAAAGAACCAGAGTTGACACACCTCCCTGTGGACTCGACCCGTATTTGCCACGTCTTCACCGACGTCATGCACTTGCGGTATTATAACTAAATCAATCAAGTTTTGGGCACCGTTGCCGGGGAGGTGCTTTATCCAGACTCTGGTTTGGACGATTCGAGTGGATTAATTTTTTTGTTTTTAGTTGTTTGTTTCAAGGGTTCTAAGGATCAAGGGGAGACACCTGGAGAAATTGGAGGAAGGAAAACATCAGATTGACCGCCAATCAGCGGCCAGGGACCGCCAACTGGCGGTTTGCGGAGCTTCATTTGTTTCCTTATTTCTTTGGTCTATTCGTAATTTCAATATAGTGGTCTGGGAGCTCAATTTGGCATGTTATGACCTGTAGTTTACTCCTAGATCAATCAATAAACCCATCAAACCCCTTTTTATGCAACTTGGACCTTAAAAGTCAAAACAAAAAATTAGTTGATTGTCGTCTAGGTCATGCATCATTACTAGACCTTTTGCGCATTTGTCTTTTCTTCGCTTTATTTTTGTGTTGTTGATCACTGACGTGAGATACGTCCACCCATTCTCTCATTCATGCATGGTTAAAGCATGCATTTGTTAGTAAGGTGCATTGGAACAAAGGAGAGGTGAGTGCTTCTATGCTGAGTTTCTTGCTAGCCTAAGGATTCAAAACATCGTAAGGGGCACCACCAATAATCTTCAAGATAAGGTGGGGGATTTCATTACCCCTTTGTTAGCCCACAAACCACACTCAAGTAAAGCCTTAATCTAAAATGAAGTAGACATTGACCCCTAAGGACCTCCAGTGCATTAGGAGAGTGATCTGGTCGCGACCGTCATGGACTGATCGGCGTCCCCCAATTCGTCGATAGTAGGAGAGACGAGATCTCCGGCTCTTGGAACACTTGCTGGGCTTTGTGGTCTTTGTCTTAGGGTGGTGAGGCGTGTTAAGGCCATGTGACCTCACAGTTAGGCGTCGTCTAGCTGTAAGTCCATACATTGTCCTTAGGTTGTTTGAGCCGTGTTTGCTAGATTAGACTTCTACCATCACCCTCTACCCAAGCTAGATCTAGTGATTCTTCCCTTCTCCTCTGAGTCATCTTCTTCTCACCTACTTCTATGTTGTAGTCTCCTCTGAAGGGAATGTGTTCTAAAAGTTTTACTTTTAAATGCCAATTATTATGAATTGAATGAGAAATCATTTTGTTCCTTGTTTATGTTATTCGTCTTTTAGAAGTGTTAAGGAAGAGGCTCTTGGTCCTTAACCGTAGAGCTCTAAAAGATATTGGTTTACATAAAACAAAAGATATTCGCAATCATGGTAATTAACATGGGACATTAATTACCGGGTTAAGATTGTCGTGTTGGTCATAGATCATTGTAGCTCTACAAGTAAGTGACGACACGGCTATGCAAAAGAGGAAAATATTACTTTTGTATACTGAATAGACCTAATAAGTAAAATATTATAGAAATGTGTTTCTGTGTCATTAATATTTTAGTGTATCTTTGGTCCTTTGATATGAGACTTATATCCGATCACTTAAGAAATACTTAATTAGATTAGTGTATTGAGCTATCTATAAGTGTAGTGTAAAGGCTATCATTGCCCCTCTTAATTGAGTGATGATATTAGTGGGCCGCTTGATAAAGCAAAGTTATAATGTGCACAATGTGATTTGAGTAAAGTCACATATTTGTAACTAGCTTAAAGAGATCAAGAAATGAATACTAAGACAAAGATGACACAATACTACTTTGTGTGTATTCTTAATATCATGAGGCAAGGGACAGACACAAGTGGTGCACTCCATCACTAAATGGATCGGGTTTTGGTTCGAGTGGAATTAAGACATCTAACTAATTGGGAGCTATAATGTGTAGCTAGATACCGCTTATAGCTTGTGATATTAAGCTCTTAATATCACTGCCAACTTAGTTTAGATCCTCCCATAGGTCACACCGCAAAAACCGTGAAACAAGAAGCTTGATTTTTGATTCATATGATGTGTCGGGTTTCTTATAGAAAATATGACACATGTGGTGAACAAGTAAAATCAATTATGTTGTATATAAACATAACTAGAATCATGATAAATTCATATGAGATGCATATATTATGGGGTGCAATAATTTATTGATGCATAGGATAATATATTGCATAAGTTGTGAATTTGCTAAAATCCCCTTGAGTTCAAATTTTGTTGGAAATAAATCCAAAATTTGAAAAGGCAAAATCGGGTAGAAGTTCGGTAATCCGTTATGGTTCGGTCGACCGAAGGATCTGTGGATCGGTCAACCGAACGTGGAACGGATAATCGTAATTGATTGAGCGAACTTGACCAAAGTGCCTGGATCTTTGGTACGGTGAACCGAACCAGAAACGGTCGACCGAACAATGTCAAGCTCCGATATTTTCGGTTAACCGAATAGCACTCGGTTTTAGACGTGAATGGGTCCGATCGGTTAAGGAGAATTTTTCTCCTTAAGATTCGGTCATCCGTCACGTACTCGGTTAAACGATCGTGACAAATTCAGTTAACCGAGTGGGACTCGGTAAACCGAACAGCGGTCAATTTTCTGCCTTTGATTATTAAGAGATTAATTTGATCGATGGTTGGATTAGCACCAAATTTGGTCAAACGTTTTGTGGGTGCATATAATGCATTATGGAATTAGTTTGTGAGAGAAATTGTCATAAAACCGTGGCTTAAGAATAGTCATGATTAAGAGTAAGATTGAAACCTATAAATAGGTCCTTATTCTCCCTAATTGGGTTACACAATTCAGAAATTATTTTCTCTCCTAATTCACTACCATAACCCACGAAAATTCTCTTACTTTTCTAAGTCTTTGGACGGAGAAATCTCAGAGGCTAAGGAAGGGGTTTGTAGCTAGATTCTAAGCTTGTTTGGAGATTGATTGGCTAGCTTCTTTCTCTCCAACCTTGTTTAGGGTTTCGGTGAACACTCGGAGGCATCCGACGCAACGGCAAGCGACAATCATCTTCCTCAACGTCTCCGAATCTTCAAGAAGTTTTAGAGAACTTCTAGGTATGAATTTAGGAGTCCCTTGTGTTTGTTTTAATAAGGTTTTTCAAACTAGTTGTTAAAACAAACCGATGCATGCATGAAATAAATCAAAGAAAATTGTAATTGATCCTTATTATACGTAAAAATTTCGAAAATATATATGTATAATTAAACATGAAATCCAACAGTGGTATCAGAGCTTAGGGTTCAATTTTGTCATGATTTATGGTTGTAAACAAATTTAGTTTACCATCTAGGATTTATACAATTCGTTTTACCGGTTTTTCGGTCTTTAAATGTTTGTTGAAATAATTCTTTATAATAATTCGTTTTAAATGTTTTGAATGTTTAAAACATGTCATGTAATTATTAGAATTATGATTTACACATAAGTCTAACTTGCAATAATTTCGTTTTATGTATAAACGATTATTTTGTAAGAGAATCAACAAAACCGAAAAACTGCGATTCATCTTTCCATTGGAATTTGGATGGACAGCGGTTCATAATTAATTTTTGAACTATGGATGCATGAAAAACGTTTTTAATGGATTTAAAAATGTTTTTCAAAGAATTGTTTGGGATTCTAGATGCTTGATAAACTAGGTTGGATAGTTTATAGCGATATTGCGTGCATGGATGCTCGAGTTGTTTTTGCAGGAATTGTGAGTTTGTATGTTCCAAATCAGTGGCTATGAATGTTTATAATTGTTATAATATAGGGGCTTATGTATGTAAAAGCCAAATTCTCTATTTCCATCTTTTAGATAAATTGCATATGCATATGAGAGGTTTTTACATAGGACTTGCACTAGTCGGTTTTTATCGAATGTGAGGAGCATGTTTATTTTCTGTAAAATCTACATCTCCGGTGCAAGAGGAAGTTGCCATTTTAGCGCATCGATCTAAGATCGAGGATCGGGGATCGAGGATCAAGGATCGAAGGGAACATATAAACTCACACGATGTGGATTGTGTGAATGTTTAATTTTTGTTTTTAATTTCTGCTATGCATGTGATGAATGTGGTGAATGTTAGGATGTGTATGAATATTAATATGCATGATAACCTAAAATTCCAAATCACATGTAAATATATGAAATGTCCAACAAAAATTAAGAATAATTTCCTTCTTATTTCATCCACTAGCAGCCATTGATCGATGGATACTCTGCTCGCCCTTAGCGGGAGATAGCTCCCTCCATCTTTGGGAATAGTGGGAGATATAATGGTTGTCTGTTGTTGTGCCACAATTAAATGTATGAGGTGTGTTTCACCCTAGTGAACCCCGAGCATGTTTAGTTGTGAATACAATGGATAAACGTATCTCGTATCAAATGAAAATAAGTTTTCTTAACATTACCTAGAGCCCTCGCTCGGTTTTGGGAAAAAGTTTTTCTTACGAGGATAGGTCGCATTCCCTCATAATTAAAACGACAAGAGTCACAAGAGTTTGAAGATGCTAATATTGCTAACATTCAAAAAGGTTGTGATTAGAAAAATGTTTTTCTTACCTTGATGTTGTAATGTATTCGATTGCCCTTAGCTAGTCTATGTTACAATTAATGGGATCTTGTATTGTTGCATTTATGGGCAAAATTTTAATTTGCAACATTTACATTTATATATTCGATATATTATGCATGTGTATTAAAACATAAAATTGGCATTAAAACCTATATGATTTATTTTGTAAAAAAATGTCGAACATCCAACCTATCGTACGATCCATGATAAAAAAACACCCTTTAGCAAATGATGGCTCAAACTTCATTAGTTGGCAACTCAAACTCAACATCGTGTTAAAGTTTGAGAAACTATCTCACATTTTGGAAGGTCCAATCCCAAAATGGAATGAGAGATTAACCGATGAAGAGAAAGAGGCTAAAGCCAAGTGGGAAGACCAAGAGAACCAGGTTCACGGTCTTATGCTAGCATCCATGGGTGACTCGCTCCAAGCGAAATACTTGGATTCAAAACCCAAGAAGACCATGGAGGCTTTATCTAAGATGTTCATGGATAGTGCCCGAAAGGAGCGCTATAAGACCACCATCGCACTCACGAGGTGCCATATGGCGGAGGGAACATTGGTATCCATGCATTTTCTCACGATGCAAGGGTACCTTGAGAAGTTGGCAAAGCTCTCTTCACCAATGCCCGAGGACATTGCTGAAGATATGATTCTTGGCTCTCTAGCCCAGTCCTTTAAGGACTTTGTAATGCACTATCACGTGCGTGAAAAAGGGGTGAGTCTTGAGGAGCTGCACAACGCTCTCAAAACTGCTGAAGTTGACATGGGTAAGGGTAGGGATAAGCAAGTCCTTGCCATCCGTGGGAGGAGCCAAAAGATTGGTAAAGGAAAGGGCAAATCTACCAAAAGTGGTTCAATCAAGAGCAAGGGAGTAGGAGGTGCTCGTGCGAGTGCCTCGAGGGGGAAATCTCAAAAATCTCCAACTCCCAATACGGAGTGCTTTCACTACGGTGAAAAAGGACACATCCGGCCAAATTGCCCCAAGTACAAGGAAGACCTTGACAATGGAGTGATTGAACGAAGGCGCCCCAAAAAGGCCAAAGGTATATTTGTTATTGAAATAAATTTAGCCACCTCTGTACAGGATTGGGTAATTGATACCGGATCTTGTGCTCACATAGTTTCTAATGTGCAGCTACTCATGGATAGGAAGGAACTCGTAAGGAACGAGGTAGAATTGAAGGTCGGAAATGGTGCGAACGTGTCTGCGGTTGCACAAGGTTCTGTGGTGCTTCAATTATGTGGTGGTTTAAATTTATGTCTAAAGAATGTTTATTATGTGCCTTCGATTAGCAAGAACATTATTTCTGTATGATGTTTAGATATGGATAATTTTAATATAAATATTTCAAATTCTTTCTTGTCTACATCGAAGAATGATGTTTTCTATGCAAATGCATTCATAAGGAATGGTCTCTATTTGCTTGAATTGAATGATAAACAAATCTTTAATATCAATAACAAAAGACTTAAGACCACTCACGAGAACGATACTCTCTTGTGGCACTATCGTCTTGGTCACATAAATGAAAAGCGCATCAAGAAATTGCAAGAAGCTAACCTTCTTGGTCTACTTGATTTTAAATCATTGGAGACGTGCCAACCATGTATAATGGGAAAAATGAGCAAAAAACCTTTCAAGAAGAAAGGCCCAAGGGCGAGTGGCTTGTTGGATTTGATACATTCCGATGTATGTTGTCCAATGAGTACTAGTGCACGAGATGGTTTCAAGTACTTCATTACGTTCACGGATGATTATAGTCGTTATGGCTATGTTTATCTAATAAGAAACAAAAGTGAATCCTTTGACAAGTTCAAAGAATTCAAGAATGAAGTAGAGAACCAACTCGACAAGAAAATCAAGTCTCTACGAACGGATCGTGGAGATGAGTACTTAAGTGCCGAATTTGACTCATACCTAAAGGAGTTTGGTATTGTACCTCAACTCACCCCTCCCGGTACACCTCAGTGGAATGGGGCATCCGAAAGGAGGAATAGGACATTGCTCGATATGGTTCGGTCAATGATGAGTCATGCGGAATTACCTCTTTACTTTTGGAGTTATGCACTACAAACTGCGGCTTACACACTAAATAATGTTCCATCCAAATCCGTGGAGAAAACTCCTTATGAGATATAGAGTGGTAAAACACCCAGACTCAGTTTTCTCAAGATTTGGGGTTGTGAGGCTTACGTCAAGAAATTGATGTCGACCAAACTTCAACCAAAAGCGGATAAGTGCTTCTTTATTGGTTATCCTCGTGAGACAAGAGGATACTACTTTAGGCATATCACCTCCAATCGTGTGATTGTAGAGAGGGATGCCACATTTCTGGAAAAGGAATTTCTGGAAAGGATAAAAAGTAGTGGGAGTAGGGTTGTGCTTGAGGAAACTCAAGATACTCTACAAGATCATGACATGAATGATGACATTCAAGATCATGAAGGCCCAACCGAGATTCCTTTGGTTAGTGGGAGCGTGAGTGAGAGACCCTCGCAAGAAATTGTGAGAGAATCTCAATCATCCCCACCTAGTGTACGTTCAAGAGTTGAACGTGAACCCACTCCTCAAGAAATTGTGGAAGAAGTTCGAGAGACACGAGAAGAACCAAAAGAACTTAGAAGGTCAACAAGGGAAAGGAAGAAACCCGATTTGTATCTGGGACTTCATGAAATCATGGTACTAGATACCAATGATCCCTTGACCTTCCAAGAAGCAATGGAAAGGGAAGACTCCAAACTATGGCTTAAGGCCATGGAATCCGAAATAGAATCCATGTATGATAATCAAGTATGGGACTTGGTTGACCTTCCTCAAAGGAAAAAGCCATTCATAATAAATGGGTTTTTAAGAGGAAGATGGACATGAATGTGAACTTGACAACCTACAAAGCGAGGCTTGTAGCGAAGAGTTTCACTCAAGTTCAAGGAATTGACTATGATGAAACTTTTTCACCGGTTGCCATGTTCAAGTCTATTCGGATCATGCTCGCTATTGCCGCATTTCACGATTATGAAATATGGCAAATGGATGTCAAAATGGCGTTCCTGAATGGGAACTTGGAGGAGGATGTGTACATGGTACAGCCTCAAGGTTTTGAAGATCCAAAGAATAGCGAGAAAGTATGCAAGCTTCAAAGATCCATTTATGGATTAAAGCAAGCATCAAGGAGTTGGAACAAACGCTTTGACGAGGAAGTGAAGAAGCTTCACTTCGTTCAAAGTAAGGAAGAACCTTGTGTATACAAGAAGGTTAGTGGGAGCGATGTAGTATTCCTAATCTTATATGTCGATGACATATTGCTTATGGGCAATCATATTCCTTTGCTTGAGCAAACGAGAAGTTCATTGAAATCTGCATTTTCAATGAAAGATATGGGTGAGGCTCAATACATCTTGGGAATCAAGATATATCGAGATAGATCCCGTAGACTCATTGGCCCCAGTCAACGTGCTTACATTGACAAGGTCTTGGAAAGGTTCAAGATGAACAACTCCAAAAAGGGTAGTGTGCCAATGAGTATGGGTGTGCAACTCAAGAAGTCTCAACGTGCTCAATCACGTAAGGACTTAGAGTACATGAAGGATGTCCCTTATGCTTCGGCAATTGGGTCGATCATGTACGCGATGACTTTCACAAGACCCGATGTCTCGTATGCTCTAAGCGTGACAAGTCGTCACCAATCCAACGCAGGTCCTGAGCATTGGACTGCGGTCAAGAATATCCTGAAGTACCTTAATCGGACTAAGGATAAGATTCTTGTTTATGGAGGACAAAGGGAATTGATAGCCGAAGGGTACTCGGATGCGAGTTTCATGAGTGATCCAGACGATAGAAGGTCGCAATCAGGATACGTCTTCCTTCTGAATGGTGGAGCTGTGAGTTGGCGTAGCTGGAAGCAAACCACTACGGCCGATTCAACCACTGCTTCAGAAGTAATGGCTGTCGCTAAAACGAGCAAGGAAGGAGTGTGGATCAAGAAGTTCCTTGAAGAGCTTGGAGTAGTTCCCACAAGCGAGGGACCCATCGAGCTATTTTGCGATAATAGTGCATCTATCTCGCAAATCAAGGATCCTAGATCACACCACAAAGTGAAGTACATGGATCGTAAGTACTTCGTGACGCGTGACCTCATCGACGAAGGCAAAATAAATCTTTTATGGGTGGACACCAACAGCAACACAGCTGATCCATTCACAAAACCCTTATCAAAAGCCAAGGGCGAAATGCATTTCGAGTCCATGGGATTGAGGAACCATGTAGATTGGCTTGATGATTGATATGTAATGGGGTTTACCCTAGTTATTATTGTTTTATGCATTGAGTATGTATGAGAAAGAAAACTTTAATAACAAGTGGGAGATTGAAGGGGATGTGTTCTAAAAGTTTTACTTTTAAATGCCAATTATTATGAATTGAATGAGAAATCATTTTGTTCCTTGTTTATGTTATTCGTCTTTTAGAAGTGTTAAGGAAGAGGCTCTTGGTCCTTAACCGTAGAGCTCTAAAAGATATTGGTTTACATAAAACAAAAGATATTCGCAATCATGGTAATTAACATGGGACATTAATTACCGAGTTAAGATTGTCGTGTTGGTCATAGATCATTGTAGGTCTACAAGTGAGCCACGACACGAGTATGCAAAAGAGGAAAATAGTACTTTTGTATACTGAATAGACCTAATAAGTAAAATATTATAGAAATGTGTTTCTGTGTCATTAATATTTTAGTGTGTCTTTGGTCCTTTGATATGAGACTTATATCCGATCACTTAAGAAATACTTAATTAGATTAGTGTCTTGAGCTATCGATAAGTGTAGTGTAAAGGCATTGGTTGGTAAAGTACAACTTTTGTTGGAGAAGATAGTTAGTCAAAAGATTATCATTGCCCCTCTTAATTGAGTGATGATATTAGTGGGCCGCTTGATAAAGCAAAGTTATAATGTGCACAATGTGATTTGAGTTAAGTCACATATTTGTAACTAGCTTAAAGAGATCAAGAAATGAATACTAAGACAAAGATGACACAATACTACTTTGTGTGTATTCTTAATATCATGAGGCAAGGGACAGACACAAGTGGTGCACTCCATCACTAAATGGATCGGGTTTTGGTTCGAGTGGAATTAAGACATTTAACTAATTGGGAGCTATAATGTGTAGCTAGATACCGCTTATAGCTTGTGATATTAAGCTCTTAATATCACTGCCAACTTAGTTTAGATCCTCCCATAGGTCACACCGCAAAAACCGTGAAACAAGAAGCTTGATTTTTGATTCATATGATGTGTCGGGTTTCTTATAGAAAATATGACACATGTGGTGAACAAGTAAAATCAATTATGTTGTATATAAACATAACTAGAATCATGATAAATTCATATGAGATGCATATATTATGGGGTGCAATAATTTATTGTTGCATAAGATAATATATTGCATAAGTTGTGAATTTGCTAAAACCCCCTTGAGTTCAAATTTTGTTGGAAATAAATCCAAAATTTGAAAAGGCAAAATCGGGTAGAAGTTCGGTAATCCGTTATGGTTCGGTCGACCGAAGGATCTGTGGATCGGTCAACCGAACGTGGAACGGATAATCGTAATTGATTGACCGAACTTGACCAAAGTGCCTGGATCTTTGGTACGGTGTACCGAACCAGAAACGGTCGACCAAACAATGTCAAGTTCCGATATTTTCGGTTAACCAAATAGCACTCGGTTTTTGACGTGAATGGGTCCGATCGGTTAAGGAGAAATTTTCTCCTTAAGATTCGGTCATCCGTCACGTACTCGGTTAAACGATCGTGACAAATTCAGTTAACCGAGTGGGACTCGGTAAACCGAACAGCGGTCAATTTTCTGCCTTTGGTTATTAAGAGATTAATTTGATCGATGGTTGGATTAGCTCCAAATTTGGTCAAACGTTTTGTGGGTGCATATAATGCATTATGGAATTAGTTTGTGAGAGAAATACTCATAAAACCATGGCTTAAGAATAGCCATGATTAAGAGTAAGATTGGAACCTATAATTAGGTCCTTATTCTCCCTAATTGGGTTACACAATTCAGAAATTATTTTCTCTCCTAATTCACTACCATAACCCACGAAAATTCTCTTACTTTTCTAAGTCTTTGGAAGGAGAAATCTCAGAGGCTAAGGAAGGGGTTTGTAGCTAGATTCTAAGCTTGTTTGGAGATTGATTGGCTAGCTCCTTTCTCTCCAACCTTGTTTAGGGTTTCGGTGAACACTCCGAGGCATCCGGCGCAACAGGAAGCGACGATCATCTTCCTCAACGTCTCCGAATCTTCAAGAAGTTTTAGAGAACTTCTAGGTATGAATTTCGGAGTCCCTTGTGTTTGTTTTAATAAGGTTTTTCAAACTAGTTGTTAAAACAAACTGATGCATGCATGAAATAAATCAAAGAAAATTGTAATTTATCCTTATTATACATAAAAATTTCGAATATATATATGTATAATTAAACATGAAATCCAACATCCTCCCCTTTACACTCTCTATAAGCGTTTTAGGGTCGACTCGAGCACTTTTTGTGAGCTTGGCCTCATGGTGGTGAGAGTAGTCGACTCGAGAGTTCTTTGTCGAGATGGGTGGTTATATGGGCGACCAACCATTTCATTGTTGGGACCAGGACTATTCTCCCTGGTATTCCGGACCCATGCATCCTGGGGTGCCTCAGACAAACAACCCATATGGTTGGGACAATCTTAAACTGTGGCAGAGCAATATTCAAATTAGGGTAATATGAGACAGGCACCGACTCCTAGACCACCATCTAGTTATGTCAGATCATATGCTGGTCAACAAACTGAGAGATTACAACAACCTTTGGCCTCCTTCATGCGTGCGGTATACAACATGAGTGCACCGGTGGCTTCAGCCACTGTACTGTGTGACTCTTGAGGGTTGAGTGGTCACGTTATCGAGGAATATCCTTATGTTCCCCCAGAGCCTGACTATGAGTATACATTTTCCCAAAATGCTCAATGTGACCTTTACGCATCCGCGTACAACCCAAGAGCGATGGATTCTTGGGGCGACATTCAATTTTTTATACATCACGCCCACCCCATTATTCTCCTCCCGAATACCCATACCCCTACCAGCCACCACCCATGACCAATCATTGGACTCATTCTCAGCCCATAAACACCCAACCCCAAAATCTCCAAAATTCTGAAGTGAGCCTCACAGTTGACCACATACATGATTCCTTGAAACAAACTCACCTTACGTTCATGGAAATCGCTCAACATTCCATGCAAAATTTGGCAATGCAAGCGAGTCAGATCACACAACAATTACGTGAACGTGAGGAGGGTAACCTTTCTTTTCAACATGAGGATTTATCTTCTGTTATCGAACCACCACCACATCCACAAATTCAAAACACAATCTTTCAAAGTCGCACTCCTAGTCAGTCTGAGGGACTTGGGGTTTCAATTCATGATCACTTGGTGGGGATTCGATTCCAATTGAGAATAACATGGACCAGTTTCATTATGAGTCGGCACAAGATTGTGCCTTATCTTTTTGTCCCGTGGCCCTTGAGCCATATGATCATAATGTTGTGCATCTTAAGAATTCACCTGTGGTGGAATAAGAGCTCCCTAGTACCCTTAATTTCATATGACCTGATGAGAGTTTGTCTCTCACTATTGTTCCTGATCATCTTGAAAATGATTGGACATCAAACAACTACATTGCCAATGAGGGTATTGGGAGTTACTTAGAGGATACCTGGGTAAGAGACCAGCTTTCTGTTTGCCTGGTGAGTTGAACATGCATAACGAGGTTCTGGACCTCGTTGCGACCCACCAGCTTGTTGGTTGGAGAGTTTGGATTGATGATCATAACTTTAGTACATCAACGAAAGAAACTCTTCTTCTGTTGCACAATTTGTCCCAAACTCTTGGGAGGTTTGAGATCTCTCAGTTTGATCCATTGAATGAGATGCCTTCGCGTCTAATTCATGAACCTCTCCTTGTATTTTGTGCACTTTGTGAGCAGGGCCCACATGAGTATTTTGGCTCTGTGTGGTGTCATGTTCCCATTCCAAGTGCATAGACGCCTTTTTGAGGCTCCCATTTGATGTCCTTTAATAAATGAAGATGAGAACTTATTTTTGTACATAGTTATATTTCAAAAAAAGAGAAAAGAAGAAGAAGAAGACTCCAAAAGTGAGCATATCTTGTTATGGGCTCCAACCCCTGTGTATTTGGACCCCATTTGTTTCACTTATTTGTCTCCCTTCTTTATATTTCACATGTTTTGAAGGGAATTTGGGTTTGTGTCCATCAACATAAACATGAACTTTTCCTTTGCGCCTCACGTTGGTGAGTTCTTTTCTTTTTCAGGCATATATCTATGTAGTATCATGCTTACATTTATGGAGGACAATGCATGAAGTAACTGTGGGGGGTTGTTTTACGTGTGTACATATTCGAGTCTTTCTCCTTTTATTTTCATTTCTTTTATTTGTACATAGTGTGCTGCATTTAATATCGATATATATGCCTAGCATGATCGTTGGGTGACTTGTGTTGTTTTGCTTGTCTAGTTCTTTAATTTTTCACATTTCTTTCAAAATCTTCATGTGTCTGTGAAAGAAAATATTATGTGGGTTTTGCGTGTGTTTTGCATGTCCAAAATAGTTGAGAAGCAAAAAAGGAAGCTCCCAAAATTGACTTGAACTTGATGCATTAAATGTTTAGTACATCGGATTTAGGTCTTATCTAGTCGTAAGGATGCACCAGAGTTTTCCCTCGGGGGGAGAGTAATCATAGGGTTTCAGTACTCAAATAAACAAAAAAAGTCTACCTTGAACCTAGTGAGTCAAATAATTCGTGTATGTTAATATTGTTGGCTTTTTGGCCTTAATCTATGTTTTGATGATTTAATGAACCTAATCTTAATTATAATCATGTAGAGTAGCACAGATATTGCATTGCATATATATTGCTTTGTGCTAACCTCTACAGGTGATCAAGACTCAAGGAAGAAATGAAATCAAGTCAAGACATGTAATCAAGCTCATTTGAAGACATGTATTTTATATTTCCTTGAGTGTTTAGGAAGTTTGTGTTATTAAGCATACTTTATCTAAAAACTACTCAAACACACACTAGGTTCCCTATAGAAGTCACACACGAAATTTCACATAATTTGGACTTCAATATATCACCCAAACTTAGACCGGAAAACACTAAACCTGAACCCAAACTGTCTACTCACATTCGGTCGACAAAAACAGACCGTTCGGTCGACCGGATGATCAATTAATCTGTTAAGTGTTTAACTGCCTAAGTTCGGTTGACCGTTCAGACCTTTTCGGTCGACCGAGTACCAAGTATTTTCCAACCGTTAGTTTTGTCGTACATACCCAACGATCGTATTCGTATTAACCAAAAATACCCCAAATACTTTTCATGAATCGGTCGACCGAGGACCTTGTTCGGTCGACCGCATATCTGTGTCTTGACAAACCCTAAACACTCTGGACCAATTCGGGCGAACGTCTTTTTGACCCTGATCGACCGAAACTCAATTCTTCCCAAACCCAGAAGTGCCTGGACCTTTTCGGTCGAACCACCATATTACCTTGTTCAACCGATCCTATTTTCCCAGAGCAAAAACCCTAGAACGGATGAACTATCCCCTGAGTCCGTTATACTGATCACTTAAGTGAACCTTAGTCAAAACCTTATTTGACCAAACGGTCGAACGACATACCTGATTCGGTCGACCGATTTTAGGCAGAATTGGGTCCTACGAGTTTCTGTTTTGTGTATCCTACAACAACACTCACCCAATCAACCCCAATGGATATATTCTCTCCAATGCCTATATATTGTAAAACACCTTTTAACACAACTCTCCTACCACTACTTGTCCAATACATTAGAGAGAAACTCCCAAGCTCAAATTTCCCCAATCCAACACTCCAAGCTTACACTTCCACACAGTAGCATCAATTTCACATTATATGCTAAGTGTGCTCAAGTTAGAGAGTGTGTTCCACTCAAGTTTTCGATTGTAAATAAGCAAGGACTTCGGTTAAAGCCCGAAGTGTTCCTCTCGGATTGTGAGAGAAGAAAGTCAAGCTCACAAGGATGTTCGTGGAGCTTGTTTTGTAAAAGGCATTCTCTCCCGGCCCGGAACGGGGAGTGGATAGTGAAGACGCTAGCGAAGCTCGAAGTGTCGAGCAGAGCTTGCAAGAGAGGACGTAGGCGGTGGCCGAACCTCTGTAAAACCCTCGTGTCCATCGTGGTTTGCATTATTCCTTCCCTACTTACTTGTTTAGTTTAAATTCCACTGCACATATCTTTGATTGTTAAACGAATAGGTAATTAAGGTAAAAGTGATTAGTATTGTAGACCCTCACGATCCTACATTAGGTATCAGAGCCTTGTGAGCTAAATTCATTACTTAATCGTATTTGTAGCATGACTTCAACAACATCTAATCACAGAAGGATTATGCACTACTAGACCTCCTTTGCTAAATGGATCAAATTATGATTATTGGAAGAATAGGATGAAAATTTTCCTTATTTCTAATGACCTTAAGTATTGGTTGTTTCTTCAAAATCCATACACACCCCCAAATGAAGATGAATTAGATTCACTCACTAGGCCTAAAATGAAAGAAATTGAGATGAACTAAAAAATAATGAACATTCTATATTGTGGGCTAAATAAGGGTGAATACAATAGAATTAGGGGTTGTGAAAGTGCATATGAAATATGACATATATTGCAAAAGCATCATGAGGGGGATAGCAAAACTAAGGAAACCCGCATTAGTCTCCTCACGCATAAATATGAGATTTTTTCTATGCAAATCGGTGAAAACATAAGCGAAATGAACACTCGCTTCACCGATATTGCTAACTCTCTCTTGGTTCTTGGAAGAAAATTAAATGAAGGAGGGATGACAAGGAAATTCCTCCGGTCGTTAAGCCACGATTGGGAAGATAAGGTGGTCGCAATTGAAGAAGCACACGATCTTTCCAAACTCAAGATGGAGGAATTAATTGGAAACTTGATGGCGTATGAACTCCAAATCATCCATCGAAAGGAGAAGGAAGCTCCAAGAAACAAACCCTTCTTGTCATTACATGCAAATATTGACCAACCAAGAAGAAGTGTATAAGATGAGGACATTGAAGTCCTAGCCCAAGACTTCTTCAAATACCTCAAGAAGGATAAGGGAGAAAAGAATGAAAGAAGAGGTAGAAGAAGTGAGAAAAGAGAAAAGAGAAAAAGAAAAGGAGAAGGAGGAGAGTGAAAATGAGAGAAAAGAAGGGGAGAAGAAAAAGGAGAGAAGGGATAGGAGAAGAGAAAAGGAGAAGAGCAAGAGAATAGAAAGGAAGAAGGTAGCTCACAAGGCTACGTGGGACGATTCATCGTCATCCAAATCAACCGCACCTTCATCAACACAGGAATATGCACATATGTGCTACATGGCAATTCAAGATGAAGAAAGTGAGGTATCTTCTAACTCTTACTCTAGAAGATCACATTCATGCTCAACTAAGTCATATTATAGTGATAGCTCAAACTCTAGTGCAAATAACGAAAATTATACACATGATGAGCTTCAAAATGCATTCCATGACTTAGTTAAACAATATGAGATCATTTGTGAAAACAACAAAAGTGCTAGGAAGCTAATCAAAGATATCCAATGTCAAATTGAAAAATGCATGAATGAGAAAAATGAGGTGCTTGCTAAATTTGAAAATAATGCATCAAATCTTGACAAATTAAAAGCAACACCTATAGATGTTGAACAATTAGATCTTTATGCTTGCAATGTGCAATTAAGAAAAGTTATAGAAAGTTCACACATGGAACTAAGATGCTTAACTTGCTATTAGGAAGTCAAAGACAATCTTTGCAAAAACATGGTTTAGGATTTAATGCCAAATTGAAAAACCATGCATCGTATAAAAATTTAAATGGAAAGCACTTAGTTGTAAAACATACTTCCTCACATGTGTGGGCTCCTAAAACCAAAATGATTTGGGTTCCCAAAGCTAACATTCAAGGACCCAAAGTTGTTTGGGTACCTAAATCTACACTTGTAGGTGCTTGAGGAAGAAATCAGTGGTGACCGGGCGAGCTAAAGAGTCGAATTGAAAACCGGTTGCATCATCGAATGAAGGATAGAACCAATTCAAGCTTCAAGTTGGTATAATTTTATTATTCATCTAAACTTTCAATCAAATTGGTTCTAGTATAGGTTAGATGCTTAATTTGCATATCAATTACCCATTCATTGCAAATCTTAAATGTTTGAATAACATCCATAATTTTAAGAGTCAAATTGTCTAAATAGATGTAAAAATGGGAAATGAAAACTTCACATGCATAATTGTAGTATTTGATTGATGTTAATAGGGGGAGCTTATTGAATATCATTTTCTTAGTGTAATGAAGTGCAAAATTTAGGGGGAGCAACTTCATTACAAGACATCCACATTGAACTTAAATCGTATAATTTTGTTAAATATCATTTTTTGATGGATGTCAAAGGGGGAGAGATAATTAAGGGGGTAAAACTTGGAATTTGATTTTAATTGAACAAAAACTACGCACATCCATAGGGGGAGCATTAATATGCATAGTTTACATATAAAAATTTCATGTATTAAGATATAGTTAAGATATGGTTGCCATCATAAAAAAGGGAGATTGTTGGCGTTTTGGCCTTAATCTATATTTTGATGATTTAATCAACCCAATCTTAATTATAATCATGTAGAGTAGCACACATATTGCATTGCATATATATTTCTTTGTGCTAACCTCTACAGGTGATCGAGACTCAAGGAAGAAAGGAAATCAAGTCAAGACATGTAATCAAGCTCAATTGAAGACATGTATTTTGTATTTCATTGAGTCTTTAGGAACTTTGTGTAATTGAGCATTGTTGGACGTTTTATTTTAAACCGCAAGTGCACGGCCGCGATGAAGCGGTGGCAAGTACGGGTCGTCCTCAGGGAGGTGAGTAGCCTCTTGCTTGTACGAAATCAAGTGGCAAAAATAGGGGGAAGAAAGTTGTTTATGCTAATCTAGAATACGCTACACTAAGAAGTATGAAATGCGAACGAAACAAACAAATGATGGAATAACAACTAAACTAAGAGCAAAGAAAGAATGCTGGAATACAGAAATGGGAAAACCCCTAAGGGGTGGAGTGAGTGCACACATGAAAAGAGGTGGGTGTAGAATACATTCTTTAAGCACATGAAGGTGGTGTTTATCAAGCATAGGAAGTGTCTAAATGTGTGGCAAAACCTATCAATCTATTCACCAACTTAGTTGATTAACATTTACATATGCAAGGTGTTTATTTCAGAACCTAAACAAGCATGAGAGGTGTCTAATCATTTTGGCAAAACTCATCAAGTTATAAATTCTATCCTAAACAAGCAAGCATACATTCATGTTTAATCAACACATTGAAATTAAAGCATTCATCCCATTCTGTAATGCATGTATGTACATCTACTCCACCCCCCAAAGGGGATGGAACTACTCACTAAACATTACACTAATTATTAAACTAAGCAAAGAAAGCATATTAAAACTAAGCTAGAAATAAAAGACGATTAAACTAAAACATGCACAAACAATAAAAAGAAGCATAAACAAACAATGAAAGAAACACAAAACTTTATTGATAAAAATGACTCACATTAAAAGTAGCATCCTCCTACTTTAGTGTGTGCTTCAAGGCCTCACTTCTAGTAGGAAGAATAGCCACTTAAAATATGGAGTGATTACAATAGGAGGTGAAGAGTTCTATTTATAGGCATGGAAAAAGCTAATCCGGGACAATCCCCCGATGTGGGACTAAACCAATACCAAAAATAGCCTAAACAAACATTAATACACGTCCAGGAGAAAACTTGGTGGATTTGGGCCCAAAGTGACCGCCAATTGGCGGTCCAAATTTTCCGGATCGAGTTGAATCTTGTTCTGGGCTTTGCTTGGTGTATTTGGTGGTCTTGGATGCATCTACTTTGTTTATTGGAGCTCCGACCCGAATCCAATTGCTAAAATACTCCCCATGATGGTGTGGAGTATTCTGTTTTGCTCTTAGGTCCTTCTGTCTTGCGTTCAGGTCCTTCTCCCTTGCATCTTGGTCCCCAGATCTCACAATCCAGTCCTTTTTCCCAGCTTTTGGGTCCTTTTATGTTTCATCTCTTCAAACCTATTTATTCCTGAAAACTAAACATAAAACTCGTGACATAGCATTGTTTAGGTGAAAGATAATGGATATAAGATACAA
Organism: Triglochin maritima; assembly: GCA_963682175.1. Lineage (NCBI taxonomy): Eukaryota > Viridiplantae > Streptophyta > Magnoliopsida > Alismatales > Juncaginaceae > Triglochin > Triglochin maritima. The sequence goes on along the minus strand of OY821771.1, from coordinate 19,649,457 downwards.
ATATGAGCATGAAATGATGTCAATCAAATACCCCCACACCTAACTTTTGCTAGTCCCGAGGAAAACAAAGAAAGAGAAAAGCAAACGAAAAACAAGAAATCCTAACTCACTTTCGTAGGAATCACGGTTGCACTTAGCACGTGCAACAAGCCGTTAAACCTCCTTGTCGCCAAGGAGGAGGAGTGTTGTCTCCTGAGGGTTTTCAGTGGATATACCCACAAAATCCGAACAAGATGCATTAATCAATCTAGCTACACGACTCGTTTGACTTATTTTGTCGATCATGGGACGCGGTAATACTATTGGTCGACTCTATATATGTAATCGGTCCACACACCTAGCCTAATGAGTTATTCGTGAGAGTTAGTCAAGGACTTATGTGAAAGACATGGGCAACCTTAACTTCTGAATGTGATACAATGTGTAAAGTCCATTTTGGTTCTTATTTGACTCTTTTTTTCTTTTTTTCCTTTTTTTTCTTTTTTCCTTTTTTTTCTTCTTTGGAGCATTTTATTGGTTGGTGTTTGATTCTCCCCAGGGTCAGGTTTCGTGCATCATTGCCTATGAGGACTTACACTATCACGTACACCTTCCCCCAAATCTCCACATAGGGCGATCCCTACCACCCGTGTAACGGGAGTTCGGTCGGTGCATCCCAAGTCAGATGACTCGAAAGCACCAGGCACAAAGTCCCCTCAGACCTACTTTCCCGAGTGATAGGAGCCGTGCGAGAAGAGAGAACACCACTTATTTATCTACAAGGGAACCAAAACCCCTACACTTAAGTTTCACAAAAAGAGATTAAGGGCCCTTGACTACGACAAACTTCCTTATACTAACAGACACGAATTATTTACTCACTAGGTTCAGGGTGGACTTATTTAAATGTTTGAGTGCTGAAACCCTATGATTACACGCCCCCCGAGGGAAAACCGGGGTGCACCCTAACGACTCGATAAGACCTAAAGCCAGTAAACTAGAAATCCTAATGCATCAAGTTCAAGACAATTTTGGGAGCTTTCTTTTTACTTTGCCTCTCAACGGTTTTGCACATGCTAAACACACGCAAAACCCACAAAAACATTTTCTTTCGCAAACACATGAAGATTTTGAAAGAAATGTGAAAATTTTAAAGCACTCGGCAAGCAAAAGAAGACAAGTCACCCAAGGATCCTGGCAAGCAGATATATCGATATTAAATGCGGCACACTAACATGACCCTAACAATGCAAACAAAAGAAAATAAAACCAAAGGAAAAAGACTCGACTATGTACACACGTAAAAACCCCCCCACACCTACTTCATGCATTGTCCTCAATGAATGTGAACAAGATACTACATGGATACATGCATGAAAAAGGAAAGATCTCACCAACATGAAGTACAAAGGGACGTTCAGGGTCATGTTGATGGACACAAACCCAAATTCCCTCAAAACCTGTGAGAAGCTGAAGAAGGGAGATAAATACGTGAAGAAATTGGGCCCAAGTACACAAGGGTTGGGGCCCACAACAATCGTTGCTCACTGAAGGAGTCTTTTATTACACACTTTTTTTTTCTTTTTTTTTTCAAGATATATACATCACCCAAGATATTCTCATAATCAATTGGTCAAGGAACATCAAATGAGAATATCAAGTCATGAGGACCAGAGACTTGCCGAGATGGGCAAACTCCACTGGTACTCTGAGGTGTCATGAGGGGTGAAAGGTCAAAGCTGAAAGGCTCGAACCCCTCATGATATTGGTTGGGTGTGGGCAACAAAGAATGAAGTTGTGTTGCCTCACTAGGGTTTAATTGCTCATCGAAGAAAACCCTCCAACCAATAGGCGGGTGCATCGGAATGAGTTCCTCAAGCTCATTCGATGGATGCAGCAGACCTGCATCACTAAGAATGGGGCTTCTCCCCAAGTCATCCAACAAGGACCTCCCACCATCATTTAGATCATCAAGCATAAGCTCGGTCATAGGTGGGTCCTTGTTGGAGTCAATATGAAGCTCAAATGGCTCAATGGCCATGGGACATGAGGTAGAGACACCTTCTGGTATAGGCATATGATGAGGTGTCTCACTCTCACTAGTACTCTCAACTGAATCATGAAACGAACACTCCCTTTGGACATTCATGTTCGAGGCCAGCTCACTCTGTTGCATTGCGAAGACAGGCAATGAGTTTTCGCTGGGCCCACGAACATTCTCAACGGGTTGCATTGGGGTGAGGGGTGTTCGTTGATTTTGTGGTGCTTTCTCCAATTGGCGGATGAGATTTAGATTTAAAGGTTCATCCATGGGTTCCTATTGCCTACCAGAGTTGAACACATGAAACTCGGCACTCATGTTACCGAATGAGAGCTTCATGAGACCATTTCTACAATTAATCAAGGCATTGGAGGTTGCCAGAAATGGTCTACCCAAAATCAAAGGTATTTGAGAGTGGGTGTTCGCAACAGGATTGGTATCGAGGACAACAAAATCGACTGGAAATATAAAATCTCCAACCTTGATAAGCACGTCCTCGATAATCCCCATGGGAATACGAATGGATCTATCTGCCAATTGGAGGGTGATCTTAGTTGGTTTCAATTCTCCCAAGTTCAACTGTTGATAAACAGAGAATGGGAGGAGGTTGCCCGCTGATCCTAAATCAAGCAAAACATTGCTCAGTCTAGTGTCCCCTATCGTACACTGAATAGTAGGACACCCCGGGTCCTTGTATTTTGTGTAGGTGGGATTGGACAAAAGTGAGCTGATATTTGCAGCCAAGAATGCTCTCTTAGGAACATTGGTCTTCCTCTTGGTTGTGCAGAGATCCTTCAACACTTTGGCATATTGAGGTATTTGTTGGATGACATCCAACAAGGGGATGTTAACCTTTACTTGCTTAAACACCTCTACTATCTTGTCCATGTTGTCACTCTGCTTTTTGTTTAACCTACTTGGATAAGGAGCTTTTGGCAGGTAGGTTTTCTGCTGTGCTTGAGAAGAAAGCTTTGGTGTATTACCCTCACCCTCAGCTTCTTCTTCACCACCATTCCCACTGAGGGGCTGCATAGATGGTGGTGGGTGTGGCAAGGAAATGTGATTGTCAACCTGTTTTCCATTCCTTAAGGTCACAATGGAATTGACATGGTGAACAGGTTCCTCCACATGGTTCACTTGCCTCCCCCGAAGTACCACATTCTCATTTTGCATTTGTTGTTGTTGGTACATGCGGGGGTTAGCCTCAGGCTGGCTAGGAAAAGACCCTCTCTCTCTCTCATGTACAGACTGAGCCAATTGGCCCATCTGAAGCTCTAGAGATTTGATGGTCTGCTGATTTGAAGTGAGAACTTGACTTGTGGACGACATAAATTTTTTCATAGAGTTCTCAAGTCCACGAGTCAAGTTCTCAAGCGAATTAAACCGGGTTTCGAAGTTGTTAGAATTTGGGAAACCTGGTTGGTTGGTGCTTGGAACTTGGGGTTGCTGATAAGATGGTGCATGCATGGGAGGTTGGTGTGATTGGTAAGGTGGTCTAGAGGAGTTTGAAGGACCACCCGGGGCGTTAGTTTGGTTCCATGAAAAATTGGGGTGGTTCCTCCATCCAGGATTATAAGATGATGAGTATGGGTCATTCCTGGCTCTATCATAGACGGCGTTGACACGCTCCATCTCAGGAGGAATCGACTCACACTCGCTTTCTACATGACCTATTCTACCACATGAATGACAGGGAACTGGACCAGATGTAGACATGTGAGGTGCACTTTGTTGGTTTTGGAGCTCAATCGAGTCCATACGGCGCATTAATGCCGCCATGCGTGCCTCGGTGGCCGTAGTGGTATCGATAGCAAATGCGGTACCCGATCTAGTCGAGTTTGCATTCGCGATCCTCGCTCCTATACTAGATGCTGCAGGTGGTTCCCTCACACTCTCCCACTACATGGTTTTCTCAGCGAGGTCTTCTAGGAAGGCCCATGCCTCCCTTTCATCCTTTCCCAAGAACTCTCCTTGACACATGGACTCAAGGAGCGTTCTGGACGGGATGTGAAGACCCTCGTACACAATCTGACAAAGGCGCCACAACTCAATGCCATGGTGAGGGCATGAGGATAGTAGCTCCTTGAACCTCTCTAGATATGCATGAAATGTCTCGGTCTCATGTTGATAGAACGAATTGATTTCGTTCCTCAATTTTTGAGTCTGATGATTAGGAAAGTACTTCTTGAGGAAAGCAGATTGAAACTCATCCCAAGTCCTAAAGGAATTCGCCTGGTTGCTGTACAACCACTTCTTGGCATCATCCTTTAGTGCAAAAGGAACGAGCCTAAGATGGATGGAGTCTGTGCTAAGTTGTTGCAGCTTGAACATAGCACAGACCTCCTCAAATTCCCTGAGAAAGATATAGGGGTCACCTTTCCCAGTGAAATGAGGGAGCATGGAAATGAATTGAGGCTTAACCTCAAAATGGTTCCCATTAGCCTCTGGTAATACGATGCATGAGGGTAGAGCTGTACGGCTCGGGTAGCATCGATCACGTAGAGGTATGGGAACGACAACTGGGAGCACTGGTCGAACAGGTGGGTCCAGCAACTGATCCTCCTCACGGAAATTAGCAGCCATTGGACCCGAACTACGTGCGACACGAGAGGAGGGAGGTGTCGAGAAATCGATGACCGAAGCCGGATTGACAACGCTCCTCGTCAAACGACCACTCTCGTCTCGTGTCCACGAAAGCATGCACAAAGGTGCACACACAAACCACAACTCTCTTTTTTTTCAAATGAAGAATGTACGTAGAAGAGAAGATGAGGGAACACAGGAGAGAAAGAATGACTCAGGAGAGAAAGGAAGAAGTCCTTAAGCTACGGCGGATGGGTACAGGTAGAAGCACACAAGCAAACAAGGCTCAAACAATCCTAAGGTCGCTATAGGTCCTTACAGCTAGACGACGCCTAACTGCGAGGTCACACGGCCTCAACACGCCTCACCTCCCTACAACGAGGACCACAAAGCCCAGCAAGTGAGCCAAGATCCGGGGATCTCGTCTCTCCTACTATCGACAAAGTGGGCAACGCCGATCAGGTCATGACGGTCGGGACCGGATCACTCTCCTAATGCGTCCAAGATCCTTAGGGCCAATGTCTACTTGATTTTAAAATTAGGCTCTTGATTAGTGTGGTTTTTGGGGCGAAGGAAAGGGTGATGAAATCCCCCACCTTATCTTTTACGGGACAGCCCCTCCTTAGTAGCGTTTTGGAGTCCTAAATCTAGCAATCAACTCTCCAAACAACGCTCAACTCACACTTGTTGCAATGCACTTCCTACTAACTAATGCATGTTCATACGAAATGCATGAATGAGAGTAGAAGGTGCGTACCTCACGCCAGCTCTCAGCAACAGAAAATAAAGCTAAGATAAAAGACAATCTAAATGCCTAAGTCACATACATGATGCATGGCCTAAACAAAAAGAATGCCTAATCTTTTGCTTTGAGTTTTAGGGTCCAAGTTGCTTAAAGGAGGTTGATTATGGATCTGGGAACAAACTATAAGTCAAAACATGCCAAATTAAATCCCAGATCACTACATCAATTATGAAAACTGACCAAAGAAATAAGAGAGCAAACAGAGCTTACCAGACCGCCAATTGGCGGTCTCAGGCCGCTGATTGGCGGTCTACAGTGCTCAGCTTGCTTCAAAACTTCTTCAGGTGCTCCTCCTGACCACTCCAAGTCTCCTGAAACAAAGACAAACTACAAAACAAAAATTAAATCCACTCGAATCGTCCAAACAAGAGTCTGGACTGGCACCTCCCCGGCAACGGCGCCAAAAACTTGTTGAACGTTTTATTTTAAACCGCAAGTGCACGGCCGCGATGAAGCGGTGGCAAGTACGGGTCGTCCTCAGGGAGGTGAGTAGCCTCTTGCTTGTACGAAATCAAGTGGCAAAAATAGGGGGAAGAAAGTTGTTTATGCTAATCTAGACTACGCTACACTAAGAAGTATGAAATGCGAACGAAACAAACAAATGATGGAATAACAACTAAACTAAGAGCAAAGAAAGAATGCTGGAATACAGAAATGGGAAAACCCCTAAGGGGTGGAGTGAGTGCACACATGCAAAGAGGTGGGTGTAGAATACATTCTTTAAGCACATGAAGGTGGTGTTTATCAAGCATAGGAAGTGTCTAAATGTGTGGCAAAACCTATCAATCTATTCACCAACTTAGTTGATTAACATTTACATATGCAAGGTGTTTATTTCAGAACCTAAACAAGCATGAGAGGTGTCTAATCATTTTGGCAAAACTCATCAAGTTATAAATTCTATCCTAAACAAGCAAGCATACATTCATGTTTAATCAACACATTGAAATTAAAGCATTCATCCCATTCTGTAATGCATGTATGTACATCTACTCCACCCCCCAAAGGGGATGGAACTACTCACTAAACATTACACTAATTATTAAACTAAGCAAAGAAAGCATATTAAAACTAAGCTAGAAATAAAAGACGATTAAACTAAAACATGCACAAACAATAAAAAGAAGCATAAACAAACAATGAAAGAAACACAAAACTTTATTGATAAAAATGACTCACATTAAAAGTAGCATCCTCCTACTTTAGTGTGTGCTTCAAGGCCTCACTTCTAGTAGGAAGAATAGCCACTTAAAATATGGAGTGATTACAATAGGAGGTGAAGAGTTCTATTTATAGGCATGGAAAAAGCTAATCCGGGACAATCCCCCGATGTGGGACTAAACCAATACCAAAAATAGCCTAAACAAACATTAATACACGTCCAGGAGAAAACTTGGTGGATTTGGGCCCAAAGTGACCGCCAATTGGCGGTCCAAATTTTCCGGATCGAGTTGAATCTTGTTCTGGGCTTTGCTTGGTGTATTTGGTGGTCTTGGATGCATCTACTTTGTTTATTGGAGCTCCGACCCGAATCCAATTGCTAAAATACTCCCCATGATGGTGTGGAGTATTCTGTTTTGCTCTTAGGTCCTTCTGTCTTGCGTTCAGGTCCTTCTCCCTTGCATCTTGGTCCCCAGATCTCACAATCCAGTCCTTTTTCCCAGCTTTTGGGTCCTTTTATGTTTCATCTCTTCAAACCTATTTATTCCTGAAAACTAAACATAAAACTCGTGACATAGCATTGTTTAGGTGAAAGATAATGGATATAAGATACAAATATGAGCATGAAATGATGTCAATCAAGCATACTTTATCAAAAAACTACTCAAACACACACTAGGTTCCCTATAGAAGTCACACACGAAATTTCACATAATTTGGACTTCAATAGATCACCCAAACTTAGACCGGAAAACACTAAACCTGAACCCAAACTGTCTGCTCACATTCGGTCGACCGGATGATCAATTAATTTGTTAAGTGTTTAACTGCCTAAGTTCGGTCGACCGTTCAGACCTTTTCGGTTGACCGAGTACCAAGTATTTTCCGACCGTTAGTTTTGTCGTATATACCCAACGATTGTATTCGTATTAACCAAAAATACCCCAAATACCTTTCATGAATCGGTCGACCAAGGACCTTGTTCTGTCGACCGCATATCTGTCTCTTGACAAACCCTGAACACTATGGACCAATTTGGTCGAACGTCTTTTTGACCCCGGTCGACCGAAACTCAATTCTTCCTAAACCCAGAAGTGCATGAACCTCTTCGGTCGAACCACCATATTGCCTTGTTCGGCCGATCCTATTTTCCCAGAGTAAAAACCCTAGAACGGTCGAACTATCCCCTGAGTCCGTTCTACCGATCACTTAAGTGAACCTTAGTCAAAACCTCATTTGACCAAATGGTCAAACGACATACCCGATTCGGTCGACCGATTTTAGGCAGAATTGGGTCCTATGAGTTTCTGTTTTGTGTATCCTACATCAACACTCACCCAATCAACCCCAACGGATATATTCTTTGTAATGCCTATATAAAGAGTTGTAAAACACCTTTTAACACAACTCTCCTACCACTACTTGTCCAATACATTAGAGAGAAACTCCCAAGCTCAAATTTCCCCAATCCAACACTCCAAGCTTACACTTCCACACAATAGCATCAATTCCACATTATAAGCTAAGTGTACTTGAGTTAGAGAGTGTGTTCCACTCAACTTTTCGATTGTAAAGAAGCAAGGACTTCGGTTAAAGCCCGAAGTGTTCCACTCGGATTGTGAGATAAGAAAGTCAAGCTCACAAGGATGTTCGTGGAGCTTGTTTTGTAAAACACGTTCTCTCCCGGCCCGGAACGGGGAGTGGATAGTGAAGACGCGAGCGGAGCTCGAAGTGTCGAGCGGAGCTTGCAAGAGAGGACGTACGCGGTGGCCGAACCTCTGTAAAACCCCCGTGTCCATCGTGGTTTGCATTATTCCTTCCCTAGTTGTTTAGTTTAAATTCTGCTGCACATATCTTTGATTGTTAAACGAATAGGTAATTAAGGTAAAAGTGATTAGTATTGTAGACCCTCACGATCCTACAAATATAAGGAAGTTTGTCGTAGTCAGAGACCTTTAAAGTCCTTTTGTGAAACCTTAAGTGTAGCAGTTTTGGTTTATGTGTAGATAAGAAATAAGTGAGTAGGTGTTCTTAGCTCTCGTACGGCTCCTATCACTCGGGAAATTAGGTTCGGGGGTACTTAGTGCTGGTGCTTTCAAGTCATCTGACTTGGGATGCACAGACCAAACTCCCGTTACACGGGTGGTAGAGATGACCCTATGTGGAGTTATGGGGGAAAGGTGTATGATTGAACGTTTTTAAATAACCACAAGTGCACAGCCACGTTGAAGTGGTGGCAAATACGGGTCAATCCACAGGGATGTGTGTCGACTTTGGTTAGTTTGAAGGCGAGTGGGAAACAAATGGGAGAAGAGATTGATTAAAGTAAACTACACTAAACTAGTAGCATCAAGGAAGGAAATGAAAGCACAAAACGAACTAAAACTAAGCGACTAATAGGAGAAGATAGAAATCAGGAATGGAAAACCCCTAAGGGGTGGAGTGTGTGTACACATGAAATAAGAAATGATGAATGCATACAATAAGCTCAAGTGTAGTTAGTGTTTGTAATGCATAAGAAGTACCTCATGGCAAGACCTATCATTCAAAGCACTAACCTAAGTGATTATTATGAGCATGACAAGTTTGTTATTAAGAACCTAAGCAAGCATGGAATGTACCTAAACATTATGGCAGAAACCATCAAGTTAAGTGTTCTCATTAATTCAAACAAGCGTACTAACATTTCTCACATACAACAATGTTTAGCATTCATTCCACCTACATAACATGTATAAACATCCACTCCACCCCCAAAGGGGATGGAACTACTCACTAATCATTACACTACAAACTACATTAACAAAACGAAGCATTCTAATGAAAGGCAATTAAACTAAGCGAACAAGAAATGTGAAAGAAGCTAAATGAAAGGAAATTAAACTACAGAAGCATGCAAGAATTAAAAGACAAGATAATATTAAAAGAAACTAAGAAAAATTATTTTATTAACATGACTCACATTGTAAGTGGCATTTTTCTCCACCTCGAGTTTTTGCTTCAAGGAAGGTGAAGAGTTCTATTAGCATGTCCCCGGTATGGGACTAAAACGCATACCAAATATGGACTAAACACAACATAATACACCCCAACCAAATCATGTGCGTATTGAAGCAATCCAGACCGCTGATTGGCGGTTTGGGACCGTTAATTAGTGGCATGGGTTTGTCTGATATGGTCTAGAACTGCTTGACTTGATTCTAGCTTGATGTCTTGGTGTTTGGTGTGCCCAATTGGGTTGTTGATGGTTGGGCCCGGATTTAATTGCCAAAATACTCCTCATTAAGGTGTGGAGCTTCTTGATTTGCTCATTGATCCTTTTGGTTTACATCCGGGTCCTTCTCTCTTTTATCTCAGTCCATAAGTCTTGTAACTTAGTCATTTTCCTTGCTTTTGAGACCTTTTATGCATATTCTCCTCAACCATATTTATTCCTGAAACTCAAACACAAAACTCGTCACGTAGCATTGTTTAGGCTCACAATAAAGGAGATAAGACACAAATATATGCATGATATGATGTCAATCAGTGTACGTGATAGTGTAAGTCCTCATAGGCGATGATGCACGACCTTAGGAGAATTACACACGAACTAGAAAAAGAATGAAAAAAGAAGAAAAAAGAGGAAATGGTAATGCAAAACCTTAATGGACTTTACACTTTGTATCACTAGAGGATATTAAGGTTGCTCATGTCTTTCACTTAAGTCCTTGCACGAATGATTCATTAGGCTAGGTGTGTCGACTGAATACATATAGAAAGTCGACCCGTAGAATTACTGTGTGTAATGATCGACAAAAATAGGTCCAACGAGCCGTGTTGCTAGATTGAATAATGCATCAATGTTTGGAATTTGTGCGTATATCCGCGGAAAACCCTCAGGCGACAATACTCCTCCTCCTTGGCCAAAAGGAGGTTTAACACTTGTTGCACATGCTAAGTGAAACCATGATTCCTGCGAAAGTGAGTTAGGATTTTCCTGTTTTGCGTATGTTTTTCCTTTCTTTCATTTTTCTCTTTCTTTGATTTGCTTGAGACTAGCAAAAACTAGTTGTAGGGGTATTTGATTGGCATCATATCATGTATATATTCGTGTCTTATTTCCTCTACTTTGAACATAAGCAATGCTACGTAACGAGTTTTATGTTTAAGTTTCAGGAATAAACAGGTTTGAGAAGAAGATACACACAAGGACCTGAACGCAAGAAAAAGGACTGATCCGTGAGGCTTATAGATTGATATGCAAGAGGGAAGGACTCGGTTGTAAACCAAAAGGACCAATAAGCAAATCAACAAACTCCACACCATCATGAGGAGTATTTGGGCAATTGGATTAGGGTCTCGACTCACACAACCAATTCGGGTGCACCCCCGGAGAAGAAATGAAGCCACTCAGACGTCAAATGAAAACGGCTCAGATCGGAGCATTCCAAATCGTTAATTGGTGGTTGGATCTGCTCCAGATCCGATTAGACTTAGTGGGGTGTTGTATAAGTGTGTTTTATGTCCATTTATAGTATGCCATTAGTCCCACATCGGGGGATTTTCCCGATTACCTTTTTCTATGACTATAAATAGAACTCTTCCTCCTCCCTTGTAATATACCCATTGCTTTGTGACATTCTCTCTACTTGGAGTAAGACTTGGAGAAAAACTCAAGTGGAGAAGAATGCTACTTGTAATGTGAGTCATGTAAATAAAATAATTCTTCATAGTTTGTTTTAATGTTGTCTTTGTTTTAATGTTGGCATGTTTAGCTTGTTTGTTTTCTTTCTCTTAGTATAATTAGTTATAAATGTATTTCTTTCCTAATAGAGTTTGTAGCTTAATGAGTAGAGAGTAGTTCCATCCCCCTTTGAGGGTGGAGTTGATGTTTATACATGTCATGAAGAATGTGATGAATACTATCTTTTTCTTTATATGATGAATGTGGGTGTATGCTTGTTTGAATAAAAGAGAATACTTAACTTGATGGTTTCTGCCATAATTATTAGGTACATCTCATGCTTGTTTAGGTTCTTAATAACAAATTTGTTTATACTCATGTTAATAAACTAGGTTAGTGATTTGGATGATAGGTCTTGCAACAATCATTAGGTACTTCATATGCATAAAAACACAACCTTAACTTATGCTCTATTAAATGCATTCCTCACCACTTTATTTCATATGTACACAAAATCCACCCCTTAGGGATTTCTCTTCCTGAATTCCAGCCTCTTTGTTAAGTCTTTAGTTTAGCTTTAGTCAATCTTTAGTTGCTCTCTTTTGCATTTGTTAACTACTAGTTTAGTGTAGTTTAGTTTAGTGTAATCAACTTCTTTTCCCCTCATTTTCCACTGGACTTCGAAAAAAGTAGAGTTGACACACCTCCCTGTGGACTCGACCCGTATTTGCCCCGTCTTCACCGACATCGTGCACCTGCGGTATTATAATTGAATCAATCCCCAAGCAACATGTCTAGAATCTTCTTTCCTCTTGTGAATTTCTCAAGATCAATTCTCAATTGCTCATTGTATTTTCTAAGATCTAAGATCTCAATTATCACTAAGAGCTTTCAAACCATCAATTTCTAAGACAAGTTTATCAATTTTATTTGATAATGATTCATTAAACATGCAAGATCATGATTGGCTTTCCTAGAGAGTTTGTTTTTATGCCTTAATAGCTGACATTTCTCAAGTAATTCCTGAAAGCATCATCAAATAATTCATCATGTGAGTTCGAATCATAAGTTGGGGATAACTATTTTTCTTCATCTTTGACTACTTGACAAGTGTTGGGCTCGTCTTGCTCGTTTGATGAAGAGACACTGCACATGTCATCAATTTCATCTTAGGTGTAGAAGTATAGGTGCAGTTCTTCATTTTCCGACTCACTTGATGAGCCAGAGGATGAGTCCAATGATCCATCCCAGTGGCCTTAAGGGCTTTTTTGTTTTGCTTATCCTTCTTATCTCTTCTTTTGAACCTCCTTTCTCTTTCCTCTTTTTCTCTTCTCCATTTGTCGTGTCTTTCCTTGAACCTTATTAAGGGACAATCTTTCTTCCATGCCCAACTTTGTTACATTCCTAAAAATGGGGACTTTGGAGCTTTCTCCTTCATCCCTTTTCTTTATTTGAAATTTTCCTTTCATTCAACGCTTCTTAAAATTCCTAACCATCATTGCAAACTCCTTATCACTATCCTCGGCATTCGATTTTTCAGATTCGACGCTAGGATTGAGAGCAATTTCTTTCTCTATCTTTTTGGAGCTCTCCATCTCTTTCCTCTCCTACATTTCAATCTCATAGGTCATATGTCTACTGATGAGATCCTCCGACAACAAGGTGTTGAGGTCATGAGCTTGCTCAATGGTGGTCTTCTTTTTTTCCCAATCACATGAGAGAGATTGAAGAATCTTTCGCACCTTACCACTTTCATTGACCTTCTTGCCAAGGGTTTTCAAGTTGTTAGTAATCTTGGTGAGACGAGTGTTCATCTCGCTTATGCTATCACTGGGTTGCATGGAAAATAATTTCTATTTATGCATAAATATGTTAACCTTAGTTTTCTTCATTCTAGATGATCCTTCAAGATGGGACTCAAGTAATTTCCATATGTCATAAGTGGTATCACATCCATTAATTCTATCATATTCTTAAGCATCTAATCCACAAGCAAATATATTCATAAGTTTAGTATTCATTTCGGTAGCCATGCGCGCAGCTATTGCTTGCGCTCCATGGCTGGCCGGCAAGACCAATTGTTGGGGGCTTCAGACCTTGTCAAGGTTTAGCTTTCTCCGGTTTGGTTGGGTCCAGAAACTAGAGAGGTTGGGGGAAAGCTAGGGTTGGGGGGCTGCAGCAATTGCAACCAAGTGTGTCTCCACGTGTGTGAGCTCTTTGGCGTTTGAGGCAGGGTTAATGCGGGTTCATGGAAGCAGGTCTACTACCTGCTATCCGGAGTTTATGGCTCAGAGGTGGTGCATGGAGGTGAGTCACCACAAGCACCCCCGGCTGACCCACAACCTGTCCGACCAAGCCACAAACTTCATGCGTACGGTTTGCACGATGTGCTCCTGCGGGTGCACTCGCCTCGCTACATCAAGGCTGGCGATGGAACGTGTGTGTTCGGCATGTTTTCAGAGTATGTAAACCGTAGGTCTGACCATGACCCCCTTGCTCTTGACCATGCATTCGGGAAAGGTTGGCTGACCCAAGGCGCACGTGGAACGCGGCTGAAACCTCTTGTGTTGTTTGCATGTTTTTGTTAATGTTGCTAGTCCTATATTGCATGACTATTTTTAGTTACTTCTTGATATTCGTTACTAATTTTATTTATTTATGAAGGGCCAGAAACATGGGTGTATGCATGTATATTATTTCTATATATTTTGACATTTTGTGACAAAATTCGCATGACCGTAGCTAGTCATTTTATGGACATCATGTCTTGTATACTTGCCATATATGCGAATGCTATAATCATGATCTTCTTGCCATGTAGATGTGCATGCATGTTATCTTATTGTGGATGTTATGATGTGTATGGGTTTATGGTTGACGCTCATAGCACGGTCGTTGCATTAATTGTATTATGCATGTCTATATATGTATGTGTGCAAGCGATGGGTCACACTTTCAGGTGACTCGCTTGTGGATTAGACCATCATGGTTGGTGGTCGAATTCCTATGTAGAGGTATCTCATCGGGCGACACCCGATAGTTGCGACTATGTAGAGTTGTGACCTTTGTTTGTTTATATGTATCGCATTTAGGGTTTCATGCATGACTCTTTATCCTGTTTTTGGCCCGGGCGCATACAATTTTTTTTATTGAAAACTCACGCATATTTTGTTGTTGTTTTGCCTATTTAGGTTTCAGATAGGGGTTGGACTGGAGGAGTTTCAGAGGATTCTGTACATGAAGGACATGTCGACCAGATTTCTTTGAGTTATCATTTGCTCCCGCATTTTATGTTGTTTCTTTTGAGTTAAACCTTCTATGTATTGAATTATGAGTTTATTCCAAATGTGGATAGTTTCCTATTTCGACATTATATCTCGTTTTTGTTTATCCATGTATGATTTTATTCCCGTGTGTATTCCTCTTTATTGTAACTCTCTCGGTCATCGTGGAGACTCCTATCGCGACATTCGCTTGGACTCCCCCACATGCATACCTACGAGATCGGGGGTGTTACAACTGAGTTATCCCACACTGGTACTATCTCATCCTAGGAGGTGACCCATCATCCTGTAAGAGGATTGTTCCTGCTTGAGAGGGTTCTTAGTCATCCAACTAGAGGTGTGTCCCATCCGGTAGGAGAATTCTATCCCATAGGGGGACTGAACTGACCCGAGAAGTGTTAGTGTTGTCCCAAGAGGGGATTGCGTTGTCCTGAGGGGGGATTTAGCCATCCCCGTGGTGGGGGTTAAAGGAGTTGTAAAAATCACCAAGATGGGTTGTTCCACCAAATGAGCCGGGTCATTCGATCGAAATGAGCTGGTTCGTTGCAACTTAAGTAACAACTTGGCTCATTTTAAAAAAAATGTACTTCTCTATAAGACATTAAATAACTTTTCCAAGAAGAGACAACTTAATTAACAACAAGTGACTGTTTTTGGTGTTGGGTTATTAATATGTAACTCAATCTAATTTTTTTAGTGAGCTTCTAGAGGGATGAATCTGTCCCGCTCGGGATGCAAGTGTTCCGTGTAGGATGACTCTGTCCAACATAAGGACAACTCGTTTTAAAATATATATATACTTCTCTCTAAGACAAACAACTTGTCCAATATAAGACAACTTAATTAACAATATATCCATTTGCAAATGATTGTGAGACCATTAACATGTAGTTCAATCTAATTTGTTACGTGAACTTGTTACAAGCTAACTTGTACGCACATTGAGACGGGACAAAAAATTGTTACATATTAGGATTTAATTAAGACAAACAAGTTGAAAACATCACATGACAACTTGTTACAAGTTAACTTCTAACATTGAGATGGGAGAAACAAGCTCGCTACATGGTAGGATTGAATCAAGATAAATGAGATGTAAAAATCAACAAACTAGTTGGGTCATTCGTTTGAGCTGGGTCATTCAGTCAAAATGACCTGGGTCGATCAACGAAACCACCTGGGTGTCTGCATCATTCGACCAAACAATATGGGTCGTTCGGTCGAAACGACCTCGGTCATTCTACCAAACGAGCTGTGTCGTTTAGACTTAATTAATATTTAATTCAATTTAATTCTTAAGTGAAATTCCATAGGGACAAGTTTCTCCCATAGGGTCGAGTCGGTCTAGCTCGGGACGAAAGTGTGGCCCACTCAGGATGCACATGTGTCCGCGATATCGATATGTCCCTCGTAGGACAAAATGAGCCAACTTGTTTGGAACAACGAGACAACACTGGAGCTAGGTCCTTCGAACAAACGAGTTGGGTCGTTCTTACCAAACAAGTTGTGTCATTCTACCAAACGACGTGGCTTGTTTTCACCAAATGAGTTGGGTCATTTTCACTGAACAAGTTGGGTCATTCTACAAAACAAGCTAGCTTGTTTCTACCAAACGTGCTGGATCGTTTTCATCAAACGAGCTGCAACTTAATTAACAACCTGGCTCATTTTTAAAAATATATATGATTGATCGTTTTATATTAACCGTAAGTGCACGACCACGTTGAAGCGGTGACAAATACGGGTCGTCCACTGGGAGGTGTGTCGACAATTGGTTTGTTCGAAGGCGAGAGGTAAAAGAAGGAGAGAAAGATGTATTACACTACACTACACTAAGGTGCAAATGGAAATGGAAATGGAAGAAAAGCAAGAAAACTAAACCCCATAGGGGGTAGAGAAATAATGTGAATATAAAGATGTGCGTGTGTGTGTTCAATTAAGCTCCTCACAACATGTAGTGCATGAAATCATAAAACTACATCCAACTTGGCCTCCACATGAATTAAGATAGGACTACATCATTAAAACATACAAGACAATAATTGGAATGAAGCTAAATGAACTCAAGTATAAAGACTAGACCCTACTATGCCTCCACATGAATTAAGATAAGACTATATCATTAAAACATACAAGACATTAGCTAAGGTAAAGGCAACAAGAGAACATACACTACAAATTGTGTTTCCAATATTAACTTCATCCATATCCTAACCTTCTCATTCCCCATAAAATAGGTCCACTAATCAAAGCATAAGCTAAGCTTCATTCAAGAGCATTAGCATATCAAAGATAAGAGTGAAAACCCATTAGATGGTTATGGAAATCATATAAAGTTCAAGGGATAAAGATAACACACACTTAATACACTACATGATTATATCACATATGTCTCCACCCCCCAAATGGGGATGGAACTACTCACACATATTTAAACTAACTACTCTAATAAAATGAAGCATTATACTGAAATGAAACTATACTAATCAAGCAAGAAATATTAAAGAAGCATAAAACTAAACAAGCACCAAAGCAAACACATTAAAGGAAATTAACTAAGCAAGAATTAACAAGCTAATGAAAACATCTATTATTAACTCGCTCAAATTACAAGCAACTCTTCCTCCACCAGAGTTTTGCTTCAAGGCTTCACTCTTAGTAGGGAAGATGCCACCAAAGAGAGAGATATACAATGGAAGGTGAAGAGTTCTATTTATAAGCATGGAAAAAGCTAATCCGGGACAATCCCCCGATGTGGGACTAAACCAATACCAAAAATAGCCTAAACACACATTAATACAAGTCCAGGAGAAAGCTTAGCGGATCTGGGCTGATCCAGACAGCCAATTGGCTGTTCCAGACCGCCAATTGGCGGTCTAAAAAGTCCGGATCCAGTTGAATCTTGTTCTGGGCTTTGCTTGGTGTATTTGGTGGTCTTGGATGCATCTACTTCGTTTATTGGAGCTCCGACCCGAATCAAATTGGTAAAATACTCCCCATGATGGTGTGGAGTATTCCGTTTTGCTCTTAGGTCCTTCTGTCTTACATTCAGGTCCTTCTCCCTTGCATCTTGGTCCCTAGATCTCACAATTTAGTCCTTTTTCCCAGCTTTTGGGTCCTTGTATGCTTCATCTCTTCAAACCTATTTATTCCTGAAAACTAAACATAAAACTCATCACGTAGCATTGCTTAGGTGTAAGATAATGGATATAAGATACAAATATGAGCATGAAATGATGTCAATCAATATATACACCTCTTTTTAAGACATGAAACAACTTGTCCAACATGAGATAACTTGTCTAACATGAGACAACTTAACTAACAACATATAAAATTGCAAACGATTATTTTTGAGTGTTACAACATTATTATGTGTACAATTTTATGTCATCGTTGTTAGATTCAAATTCAATCAACACAAACAAGTTGAAAACATCATAAACCAACTTGTTATAAGTTAACTTGTACGCATACGAACATTGAAATGGGGACGTTTTCTACAACTAAATAAGCTGGGTCGTTTTCTTCAGCTAAATAAGTTGGGTCAATTTTTAATACTAAATAACCTGAGTCGTTTTTAATACTAAATAACCTCGGTTGTTTTGTTGAGCTAAATAAGCTGGGTCATTTCTTGAGCTGAATAAGTTGGGTCATTTTCTAGAACTAAATAAGTTGGGTCATTTTCTAGAACTAAATAAGCTGGGTCGTTTTTTAATACTAAATAACCTGGGTTGTTTTCTTGAGCTAAATAAGTTGTGTCATTTCTTAATATTAAATAACCTCAGTTGTTTTCTTGAGCTAAAGAAGTTTGGTTGTTTCTTAAGCTGAATAAGTTGGGTCATTTCCTAAAGATAAATAAGTTCGTTCGTTTTCTTAGGGTAAAGAAGTTGGGTCATTTTTTAATACAAAATAGGTTGGGTCATTTTCTTGAGATAAATAACTTGGGTCATTCCTTGAGCTCGTCCCTAGCAGGGTAGGGACTGTCTCGGGTAGGTATGGAAAAGACAGGATTGGCAGCACATCCTACTTGTTTTATTCATAAAATCCACATCCATATACAGATTTTGATGATTCCTAATCCGTTGGAAAGAAAATTTCAAGGAGCACATATTCGTTTATGTTACAACTTGCCAAATTCCAATGATACATTGGTGACAAAACTATGTCAAGACATACCGTATTTGGAAACTAGATAATCGACAAATCATAAATAATTTGTGCATAACTCTGCCTCCGATAGCAAAATAAGGTGATTCAAGACTTGTTACAAAGAAGATTTTGAGAAACAAAACTTTGGTATTTACATATTTCCAAATGAGGAACCTAATGCGCTCATAAAGGGTGTGGAAGACTGCTGATTTGACAGAACTATAAACGAGCTGGGTCATTTTTCCACCAATCGAGATTTGTCTTTTTTCCACCGAACGAGCTAAGACACACCAGTCCTGTGTTGGGATGCACCAACAAGTCGAGTTGTTTTTACCAAAGGAGCTAGCTTGGTTTCACCAAACGAGCTGAGTTGTTCGGTCTACACGTGGGAACGGTGGTCCGAGGGTGGGACAGGGTCGTCGGGGTGTTGGAATGTTTGAGATTTGGTGTGGAAATGGGGAAGCTTTGGTGGTTTTCTTTGGGATGTGGGATTGTGGGGAAGAGGGTGTTTTAGGGATTAAATTAGAAAATATTAAATTTTGACCGTCCAAATAATCTCATACAGTGATTATCCTTATTTAACATTTGACTTCCTTGCTTTGACCCTTTAACTTATTTCCCCTAAATTATTCTTTCCTTCTTATGATATTTACAATTTATCAAAACTCTGAGGCTTTGAGAAGGCTAATGTTTCAAGCCACCAATACTGGCACCCTTTCTTGGACACACCGATCGAAGATGGACAAGTGGTTGTATCATGTATGTCACATAAGGTGCAGTTTTGCACCTAAGGTCCCTTAGTTTTGCGGTTTTGTGATCCACCATTGCTGCTAAGATTATTTGGTTTTGCACCTAAGGTCCCTTTGTTTTCTGGTTTTGCACCTAAGATTATTTTATTACAACATAGGTTGAAAACCATAAATTACATTAATTCACTATGTTCTTAAAGAAAATGTAGGCGTTCATACCACATATATATAATGTATATATCTGGCTAACTTATCAGTCACATAGAGTGGATATATCTAAATATCATTTTGAGTTCAACAATAAATAAGGTAGTAATAAAAGAATAACACATTTGATTTATCTAAAAACAAAGTTGTCTGGATATGTCCAGCAGAATGGACATGGCATATAACTTGAACAATAGATAATCTCATTTTTATAATAAGATTGTTGTCCAGATATATCCACCCACACAACTAACATACATCCCTTACATTAGTACTATCACATTTAATGCCGACATGACGTGCACATTATCTCCCAAAAAACGTCTCAAAAAAATCAACATTTTTTTGTGAAATATTACAGTGAATGCTTCACCTTTCTCCTCCCACAACTCCCATCAACTTCTCACCTTCTCATTTGTAACACTTGTTACATACACCCTTACATTTTTTTCCTTTAGCCTATAAGTAGAAGCATTGTACTACATTGTGTGGATATAGATAAAAGCAAAAAAATATCATCAGTCTTCTTCAAAAGGTTTGTCTCTACATTATTGTGTTGTTAGTATATGTTTTTATAACGCGTTATCAACACGACTTTGCTCGATGTTATCTAACTAAAACATTAGTTGTTCCTAATTTGATTAAGGTAGTCTACAACATAAGGTTGTATTCATCTTGAGGTATTCTTTTACAATTTATAATAATATTGATCTATTTACTTGTTGAATATACTCATACTATATTCTTAAATATGATAATATGTCTAGAAATTATTGTTGTAAAATCTTGGTTTGAAATATCATGTTCTGCATCTTTATATATATTCACAGATGATGGATTATTAACTTTTGTTTTAGTAGGATAATAAAATTTAAATCATGCACATGACAATTATAAATGTATTTGAGTATGTTATTTGACAAATATGCATTAATAAATATTTATAAGCTTGTTGTTTTGCAAAAGCTAGCTGATTATGTATTTTGAAGTTCATTAAAGGACTTGACATTCCATTGATAATGACATAATTTATTTGTGCATATGTCATATGTAATGCATGTTGTTTTGTTAGAAACTACAAATATTTTTTATTAGTTTTCTTTTGTGTGATATTTTATATGATATTGATCATCTTAATTGTTGACAAAAGTTAAATATACCACTTTTGATAAAAAGGACAAGAATTTTACTTGAAATCCAACTTGATGCTCTTGGAAATACAAATGAGAAAAAAACATCAATCAAGAAAAGACGAAAGTTGAGCTTTTCTTTCGCAATCATTTGCAAGAAAATGATTTCGGTAACATGATCTAGTCTCGTGCCCGAGTGTGGCTGAGTTGAATATCGAGTTATCGATGAAAAATCACGGAATCCGTGCAATTGATTTGCTCCATTACCTAAGTGAATGCATGAGCACGTGAAAACTCTTACAAAACTCTAGTATAATCATTTTGTCACCATGATTGTGGGCGTGAATGTGGATGAGATAAACGAGAAATAATTGATGTCCTTATGGTATATAAATCTGACAATCAAAATAGGTTGTCAAAGTAACTCTCCACGAAAAAATTTCTTGTTATGTGTGTTTTATTTGATATTTTTATTAGAAGTAATATACAGTCTATTTAGTAGATATACATGACCATATGATGGAATACCGATATGAGAAATGAGCATTATATACCATGATACAAAAAAATATATCTTGAGATTCATTCGATTATCATATTTTTCATAATTATTATCTTTAAGCATTTAATTTAGTTCTTATTTCAGTTGAAACTATTTTATATTGGTTAGCATTCTCATTAGTCCAATATATTTCCATACTTGTGATTTTTATTCACTTACGATGAGATTATTCTAGCGTATTGATATTCAATATTTTTATGTTTGTCATGACTATTTATGCATATCATTATAATGTCTGTTAATGTTCAACAGAAAAGATAGTAGTTGCATCTATCGTCTTAAAATGACAAAATATACATGCATATGGTAATATGTTGATATGCTAGTTTCTATCTAAAAGACTTATACCAAATGACGTTGAAATTAATTGACCTTGATATGATTTAATGCATGGTTCCTATTTTGATTATATTTTGTCATTGAAAGAACCATATCATTTATTTTGAAATAAGTTGCATAAATAGCTTATCTGCAACAAATATTTTAGTTGGCTTGAAATTAAGAGTATGGATATTCTCCGGTCTCATATTTGATTTAAGATCAGGAAAGATGATTTCTGCATCATGTAAAGTGTTGTCATGTGCACTATATTAAGAGATAAGTATTTCTCTAATTTGATAATGAGAAAATGCAAAATCAGTACTGTACATGGTCGTACGAATTTAGTAGAAAGTTCCAGAAAAGTCATATGTACTATTACATGTGGAATTATCATGATTTCAAATAATTCATTTTATTTATTAGGTCTCAAGAAACTTGTTGAGTTTCAAATTGCCTTAATGGCTTGTATTAATACTAAGTTGAAGTAAATAAGAATATTTTTATATTACTACAACCATGTCTGGCAAGAAAAAAGTTTTTAAGAAAATTCCCCAACTTTTGAACGATGTGTCATTGCACACATTGTGGCTTGGTCAAAAGACCTGCACTAGTGAATTAGATGAATATTTATTCTAATGACATATGGTATGACCGATTGGGTCAATGAGAATCAGATATAATGACAAATGTTGATAAACATGAGAAGATTCTTCAACTAAGTGAGTATCCACGCGTTATATTTTTTCGTGAGATATGATTACCTGTGTTATACTTTACTTGTGATTGAAAGTCATAAGCATAAGTGAGTCCCAGACCGCCAATTGGCGGTCCATAAGATTTGGATCTGGCTGGAATTTGTTGTGGGTTTTTCTGGATTTCTTTGTCGGTCTTTGATGCATATACTTTGTTTGTTGAAGCTCTGGCCCGAATAGAATTGCCAAAATACTCCCCATGATGGTGTGGAGTTTTCTGTTTTGCTCTTTGGTCCTTTGGTCTTATGTTCAGGTCCTTCTCCCTTGCATCTTAGTCCCCAGGTATCACAATTCAGTCCTTTTTCCCTGCTTTTGGGTCCTTTTATGCTTCATCTCTTCAAACCTATTTATTTCTGAAATTCAAACAAAAAACATGTCACGTAGCATTGTTTAGGTAAAAGATAATGGATATAAGATGCAAATGTAAGCATGAAATGATGTCAATCAAATACCCCCACACCTAACTTTTGCTAGTCCCGAGCAAAACAAAGAAAGAGAAAAGCATACGAAACACAAGAAATCCTAACTCACTTTCGTAGGAATCGCGGTTGCACTTAGCACGTGTAACAAGCCATTAAACCTCCTTGTTGCCAAGGAGGAGGAGTGTTGTCTCCTGAGGGTTTTCAGCGGATACACCCACAAAATCCGAACAAAATGCATTATTCAATCTAGCTACACGACTCGTTGGACTTATTTTGTCGATCATGGGACGCGGTAATACTACGGGTCGGCTCTATATATGTAATCGGTCCACACACCTAGCCTAATGACTTATTCGTGAAAGTTAGTTAAGGACTTAAGTGAAAGACATGGGCAACCTTAACTTCTGAATGTGATACAATGTGTAAAGTCCATTAAGGTTCTTATTTGACTTTTTTTTTCTTTTTTCTTCTTTTTAATGTTTTTTTTCTTTTCTTTGGAGCATTTTATTGGTTGGTGTTTGATTCTCCCAGGGTCAGGTTTTGTGCATCATTGCCTATGAGGACTTACACTATCACGTACACCTTCCCCCAAATCTCCAAATAGGGCGATCCCTACCACCCGTGTAACGAGAGTTTGGTCGGTGCATCCTAAATCAGATGACTCGAGAGCACCAGGCACAAAGTCTCCTCAGACCTACTTTCCCGAGTGATAGGAGCCGTGCGAGAAGAGAGAACACCAGTTATTCACTTATCTACATGAGAACCAAAACCCCTACACTTACAGTTTCACAAAAAGAGTTTAAAGGCCCTTGACTACGACAACCTTCCGTATACTAAACACACGAATTATTGACTCACTAGATTCAGGGTGGATTTCTTTAAATGTTTGAGTACTGAAATCCTATGATCACACGCCCCCCCGAGGGAAAACCGGAGTGCATTCTAACGACTCGATAAGACCTAAAGCCAGTAAACTAGATATCCTAATGCATCAAGGTCAAGACAATTTTGGGAGCTTTCTTTTTACTTTGTCTCTTAACGGTTTTGCACATGCAAAACACACGCAAAACCCCCAAATACATTTTCTTTCGCAAACACATGAAGATTTTGAAAGAAATATGAAAATTTTAAAGCACTAGGCAAACAAAAGAAGACAAGTCACCCAAGCATCATGGCAAGCAGATATATCGATATTAAATGCGGCACACTAACATGACCCTCTCAATACACACAAAAGAAAACAAAATCAAAGGAAAAAGACTCGACTATGTACACACGTAAAACACCCCCCACACCTAATCCATGCATTGTCCTCAATGAATGTGAGAAAGATACTACATGGATTTATGCATGAAAAATGAAAGATCTCACCAACATAAAGCGCAAAAGGAAGTTTGTGGTTATGTTGATGGACACAAACCCAAATTCCCTCAAAACCTGTGAGATACTGAAGAAGGGAGACAAATACGTGAAGAAATGGGGTCCAAATACATAAGGGTTGGGGCCCACAACAATAAATGCTCGCTCATGGAGTCTTTTAATACATTTTTTACAAGGTATATACATCAACAAAGATATTCTCATAATCATTTGGTTAAGGAACATCAAATGAGAACATCGAGTTATGAGGACCAGACACTTGCCGAGAAGGGCAAACTTCACTGGTACTCTGAGGTGTCATGAGGGGTGAAAGGTCCAAGCTGAAAGACTCAAACCTCTCATGATATTGGTTGGGTGTGGGCAACATGAATGAGTGAAGATGTGTTGCCTCACTAGGGTTTAGTTGCTCATCGAACAAAACCCTCCAACCAATAGGTGGGTGTATCAGAATGAGTTCCTCCAGCTCATTCGATGGATGCAGCAGACCTGCATCACTAAGAATGGGGCTTCTCCCCAAGTCATCCAACAAGGACCGCCCACCATCATTTATATCATCAAGCATAAGCTCAGTCATAGGTGGGTCCTTGTTGGAGTCAAGATGAAGCTCAAATGGCTCAATGGCTAAGGGACGTGAGATAGAGACACCTTATGGTATAGGCATATGATGAGGTGTCTTACTCTCACTAGTAATCTCAACTGAATCATGCAACGAACACTCCTTTTGGACATTCATGTTTGATGCCAGCTCACTATATTGCATTGAAAAGATATGCAATGAGTTTTCGCTGGGTGATTGACATCATTTCATGCTCATATTTGTATCTTATATCCATTATCTTACACCTAAGCAATGCTACATGACGAGTTTTATGTTTAGTTTTCAGGAATAAAGAAGTTTGAAGAGAAGAGCCATGAAAGGACCCAAAAGCAGGAAAATGACTTAATTGTGAGACCTAGGGACTGAGATGCAAGGGAGAAGCACCTGATCGTAAGACCGAAGGACCTAATAGCAAAACAGGAAACTCTACACCATCATGGGGAGTATTTTGGGAATTCGATTCGGGTCGGAGCTCCAATAAACAAAGTAGATGCATCAAAGACCAACAAAGACCACCAGCAAAGCCCACAACAAATCCGAGATGAATCCAGATCCAATAGACCGCGAATTGGCGGTCCAAATCATTCTAGATCATCTCAGATTTGTGGGGCACGTGTATTAGTGTATTCTTAGTCCATTTTTGGTATTGGTTTAGTCTACATCAGGGGTTTGTCCCGGATTAGCTTTTTCCATGCCTATAAATAGAACTCTTCACCTTCTATTGTAATCACACATTGCTTGGTGGCATTCTCTCTACTAAGGAGTGAGCCTTGAAGCAAAAACTCAAGGTGGAGAAGAATGCTCCCTTCAATGTGAGTCATTGTTAATAAAATAATTGTTCTAGTATTCTTTTAATCTTGTCTTTTAATTTGTGCATGCTTGTTTAGTCTTTCTTTTCCTTTTAAGCTTCTTTAACATTTCTTGCTTGATTAGTGTAGTTTCATTTCAGTATAATGCTTCATTTTGTTAGAGTAGTTAGTTTAAATATGTGTGAGTAGTTCCATCCCCTTTGGGGGTGGAGTAGATGTATGTACATGTTATGTAGGTGGTATGAATGCTTAATATGTATGTTTTGTGAGAAATATTAGTATGCTTGCTTGAATTATTAAGAACCTTACTTGATGGTTTCTGCCATAGCTTAGGTACACTCCATGCTTGTCTAAGTGTCTTAATAACAACCTTGTATTGCTCATATTAATGACCTAGGTTAGTGTTGTAAATGATAGGTTTTGCCATGAGGTACTTCTTATGCATGAACAAACACTAACCACACTTGAGCTTATAATATGCATTCAACACCACACTTATTTCATGTGCACACACACACACTCCACCCCCCAGGGGTTTCCACAGATTAGGTTGATTAAATCATCAAAACATGGATTAAGGTAAAAAAGCGAACAGTCCCTCCCTTTTTGATGATGACAACTTATATCTTAAAACTTGAAATTTGTAGATGCATACATTGCATATAAATGCTCCCCCTATGGATGTGCATAGTTTTTGTTCAATTTCTACTCAAATGTCAAGATACCCCCTAATAATCTCTCCCCCTTTAGCATCTATAAAAAAAGATTTAAAATGGAATTTATTTATCTCTCCCCCGAAATGCTTGTAATGAAGTTGCTCCCCCTAAATTTTGCACTTCATTACCCTATGTAAATGATATTCAATAAGCTCCCCCTACCAATATGGATATGATGTTTCGATTAAGTTCAATTCTATTCTCCTATTTTAATATCAAACTAATATGACAATTAAACATGTGATGTTTTACTCCCCTTTTAAGATTTGACACTTTAGCAATGGATGTGATCAAGATATGCAATGAATACAATCAATTAGGCATATTAACCATTTTTCTCCCCCTTAAAGAGGTACAAGAAGCATATCCTAATTGATCAAAGAATGCGATAAAGATATGACAAATAGACATTCAATTCATCCTAGATTAGAACCAATATAATATGAATGTAGAGGATAGAAAAAAATTTACCCAACTTGATTCTCGAATTGGTTCCAATCTTCTTTTGGTAGTGCAACCGGCTTTGAATTCGTTTTTCTATACTTTCCCGGTCACCACCAATCTCCCTCTTCAAGCACCTACAAGTGTAGATTTAAGTACTCAAACTACTTTGGGTCCTTGAACATTAGCTTTGGGAACCCAAACCAACTTGGTTTTGAGAGCCCACACACTTGAAAAAGGTTGCTTTACAACTAAGTGCTTTCCGTTCAAGGTAGTATGAACAACATGATTTTTAAGATATGAGGCATTGTATCCTAAACCATGTTTATCTAGGGATTGTCTTTGACTACCTCAAAGCATGTTAAGCATCTTAGTTCCATTTGTGAACCTTTCTAAACCTTTTCTTAATTACACATTGCAAGCATGAAGATCTAAATGTTCAACATCAATGGGTGTTTCATTTTGACTACCAAGTTTTAATGCATTAGTTTCATGTCTAGAAATCACCTCATTCTTTTCATGCATGATCATTTCAATTTCGCTTTGGAGGTCATTTATGGTCTTTCTAGCTTTTTTGTTCTTTTCACAAATGATCTCATATTGTTTAACTAAATCATGAAATGCAAGTTGTAGTTCATTGTGTGTATACGTTTCTTCTTTAGAGCATTAACTATCACTAGCATAGGACTTAGTTGAGCAGGAAAAAGATTTAGTAGAACAAGAGTTCGAGTCTACCTCACTTTATTCATCTTCAATAGCCATGAAGCATGAATGTGAAACCTCTTTTCTACTTTGCAAGGAGGAAGATGATGATGGTGATTGTGATGATGATGATGATGATGAATATTCCCATGTAGCTTTGTGAGCTTGTTCCTTCCTTCCTTTCTCTTCTCCTTTTCTCTTATCCTCTCCCTTCTCTCCTTCTTCTTCTCCCTTTCTCTTATCTCATTTCCACTCTCCTCCTTCTCCTTTTCTTTTTCTCTCTTCTCACTTCTCCTTCCTCTTCTTTCTCTTGTTTCTTCCATATCCTTTTTGAGGAATTTGAAGAAATCTTGGGCAAGATTTATGGGTCACCATTTTACAGCCGACACTTGGGCTGCCTTAGCTTGGCTTCTATGCCGATTAGTATGTACTTGTTTTTTCTTACAAAGTAGGTAGTTGCATTTCCTGTCACTATATAGTTACATCGCATGTAACACTTTATATTCTTAATAATAAAATTCTGAGGGAAACATCCCTTTTATGTGCAAAAAAATAATTGGGAAAGGACTTCAATGTCCCCATTCTCTACTCCTCTCCTTGGCTCATCAAATTTTGCATTTTATGCCAAGGTGGGTTTGTTCTTGGAGGCTTACTTTTCCTTTCGATGCTTAATTTAAAGTTCATAAGCCATTAAATTTCCAATGAGTTCCTCCATCTTTAATTTCAAAAGATCATGCGCCTCTTCAATTGCGATGACCTTATCTTCCCAATCGTTGCTTAGTGACTGGATGAATTATCAAGTCATCTCTCCTACATTAAGTTAGTAATAATGGTGAAGCGAGTGTTCATTTCGCTTATGTTTCCACCGATTTTCATAGAAAAGATTTCATATTTATGCATGAGGAGACTAAAGCGAGTTTCCTTAGTTTCGCTATCACCCTCATGATGCATTTGCAATCTATGCTATATTTCAAATGCACTTTCACAACCCCTACTTCTATTATATTCACTCTCATTAAGGCCACAATACAAGATGTTCATAATCTTAGAATTCATCTCAATCTCATTCATTTTGGCCCTGAACAAGGAATCTAATTCATCTTCATTTGGGGATGTGTAGGTATTTTGAATGAAAATCCACTACTTAGGGTCATTAGAAATTAGAATTTTTTTCATAATATTTTTCCAATAGTCATAATTAGACCCGTTAAGCATAAGAGGAATAGTTGTGCATAATCCCTCTACATGATTAGATGTGCATGTCATGCTAAAAATACTTTTAAATATGCAATTTAGCTTACAAAGCTCTGATACCAAATGTAGGATCGTGTATGACCCTAATTCAAATCACTTTTTAAGCTAATTAAACTCTACTTCTCAATCAAAGATGTGCAGCGGAAATTAAAAGAAACAAGCAAGTAAAGGAGGAAATATGAAAACCACAAAGGGACTCGGGGGATTTTTACAGAGGTTCGGCCACCCGTCTACATCCTCTCTTGCAAGATCTTCTCGGATCACCAAAAATTGGTAGGGAATATAGGGTTCAAGACAAATACTCTAGACAGTAGAACGGGGACAAAGTAATGGTCGATCGAAAATGTCCAGTATGTTCTGGCTAAACAAGAATGTTTCAATCGGTCGACGGCAATCCATGCAACGGTCGACCAGAGGCTAATGTATTTTGGGGTTTAGTTAAGTTTATACGAATACAACCGTTGGTTTAATACGACAAGTCGAACGATCAAATGACACGTGTAGACGGTCGAACGACAAGGTCTAAATGGTCGACAAGTCGGGCGGTTAAATTCACTATTTGATGAGGGATCAAACGGTCGACCGGATGTATTTCGGTTGACCAAAATGGCAGAGGAAATTCTGGTTTATATTTGGGTGACCTATTTAAGTCCAAATGATCTGAGATTTTGTGTGTGACTTCTATAAGGAACCTAGTATGTGTTTAAGTAGTTTTTAACTCTTGTATGCTCAAGTACAAAGTTCCTAAAACTCAAAATAAATTAATATTACATGTCTTCAAAAGAACTTTGATTACATGTCTTGACTTGAATCAGTTCTTTCTTGAGTCTTGATCACCTGTAGATGTTAGCACAAAGCAATGTATATGCTATGAAATATGTGTGCTACACTACATTGATTATAATTGAGATTAGGTTGATTAAATCATCAAAACCTGGATTAAGACCAAAAAGCCTACAATCCCCAACACCAATGCAACCCGTTGAGAATGTTTGTGTGCCCACCGAAAACTCATTGCCTGTCTTTGCAATGCAAAAGAGTGAGCTGACATGAAACTTGAATATACAAAGGGAGTGTTTGGTGGATGATTCAGTTGAGACTATTAGTGAGGGGGACACACCTCATCATATGCATGTACCAGAAGGTGTCTTTACCCCATGTCCCATGGTCGTTGAGCCATTTGAGCTTCATCTTGACTCCAACAAGGTCCCACCTATGATCAAGCTCGTGCTTGATAATATAAAGGAGGTTGGGTGGTCCTTGTTGGATGGCTTGGGGAGAAGCCCCCTTCTTAGTGAAACAGGTGTGCCACATTCCTTGAATGAGCCTAAGGAACTCTTTCCGATGCACCGACCTATTGGTTGGAAAGTTTTGTTCGACGAGCAACTAAACCGTAGTGAGGCAACACAACTCCGCTCATTCATGTTGCTTATGCCCAACCAAAATCATGAGGGGTTCGAGCCTTTCAGTTTTCACCTTTCACCCCTCATGATACCTCAGAGTACCAGTGAAGCGGGCCCATCATGGCAAATCTTTGGTCCGTAGGACGTGGTGTTCTCATTTGATGTTCCTTGACCAAATGATTATTAGAACATCTTCGTTGACGTATATATCTTGTTTATCACAAAAAAGAGAAAAAAGACAAACACAAGACTCCACAAGTGAGCATTGGTTGTTGTGGCCCCAACCCTTGAGTATTTGGGCCCCATTTGTTTGACGTATTTGTGTTCCCTATTTAAGTATCTCACAGGTTTTCCCGAATTCTGGGTTATGTGCACCAACATAACCATGAACTTCCCTTTGTGCTTCACGTTGGTGAGATCTTTTCTTTTCCATGCATAAATCCATGTAGTATCATACTCACATTCATTGAGGACAATGCATGAAGTAAGTGTGGAGGGTGTTTTACGTGTGTACATAGTCGAGTCTTTTCCTTTGATTTAGTTTTCTTTTGTGTCCATTGTTAGTGTGCTGCATTTAATAACGATATATCTGCCTGCCATGATCCTTGAGTAACTTGTCTTCTTTTGCTTGCCTAGTGCTTTAAACTTTCAGATTTCTTTCAATATCTTCATGTGATTGTGAAAAAAAATGTTTTGTGGGTTTTGCGTGTGTTTAGTATGTGCAAAACTGTTGAGAGGCAATCAAAAGAGAAGCTCTCAAAATTGACTTGAACTTGATGCGTTAGGATATGTATACCGTTTAGGTCTTATGATTGACATCATTTCATGCTCATATTTGTATCTTATATCCATTATCTTACACCTAAGCAATGCTACGTGATGAGTTTTATGTTTAGTTTTCAGGAATAAAGAGGTTTGAAGAGAAGAGCCATGAAAGGACCCAAAAGCTGGGAAAAAGGACTGAATGGTGAGATCTAGGGACCAAGATGCAAGGGAGAAGGACCTGAATGTAAGACAGAAGGACCTGAATGTAAGACAGAAGGACCTAAGAGCAAAACAGAATACTCCACACCATCATGGGGAGTATTTTACCAATTCTATTCGGGTCGGAGCTCCAACAAGTCGAGTAACCGCATCAAAGACCAACAATACCAGAAAGCAAAGCCCACAACAAATTCCAACACGATCCGACAATTTTGGACCGCCAATTGGCGGTCTTGGACCGCTAATTGGCGGTCCATATTGCTCAGGATCCGTCGAAATTTCTCCTGGACTTGTATTAATGTTCGTTTAGGCTATTTTTGGTATTGGTTTAGTCCCACATCGGGGGATTGTCCCCGATTAGCTTTTTCCATGCTTATAAATAGAACTCTTCACCTTCCATTGTAATTACCCATTGCTTGGTGGCATTCTCTCTACTAAGGAGTGAGCCTTGAAGCAAAAACTCAAGGTGGAGAAGGGTGCTACCTTCAATGTGAGTCATTGTTAATAAAAGTTTATTTGTTTCTTTTAATCTTGTTTTGTTATGTTGTTTGTTTTGTGTGGGTTGTTTTACTTTGTTTAATTTCTTGTTTAGTAATTTTAGTATCTTAGTTAAATGTTTTCTTTACTTAGTCAAATCAGTAGTGTAATGAGTAGTGAGTAGTTCCATCCCCATTTTGGGGGTGGAGAAATATGTGATATAATTATGTAGTGTATTAAGTGTGTGTTATTTTTATCCATTGAGCTTTATATGATTTCCATAACCATCTAATGGGTCTCCACTCTTATCTTTGATATGCTAATGCTCTTGAATGAAGCTTAGCTTATGCTTTGATTAGTGGACCTATTTTATGGGGAATGATAAGGTTAGGATATGGATGAAGTTAATGGTGGAAACACAATTTGTAGTGTATGTACTCTTGTTGCCTTTTCCTTAGCTAATGTCTTGTATGTTTTAATGATGTAGTCATCTTAATTCATGTGGAGGCATAGTAGGGTCTAGTCTTTATACATGAGTTCATTTAGTTTCATTCCAATTATTGTCTTGTATGTTTTAATGATGTAGTCTTATCTTAATTCATGTTGAGGCAAAGTTGGATGTAGTTTTATGATTTCATGCACTACATGTTGTGAGGAGCTTAATGAACACACACACACTTCTTTATGATTCACATTATTTCTCTACCCCCTTTGGGGTTTAGTTTTTATTGCTTATCTTTCATTTCCATTTGCATTGTAGTGTAGTTTAGTGTAACCAATCCTTTTCTCCTTTCTTTACCCCTCGCCTTCGCACAAACCAAGTGTCGACACACCTCCCAGTGGACGACCCGTATTTGCCACCGCTTCAACGCGGCCGTGCACTTGCGGTTAAATATAAAACGATCAATCAAGTTTTTGGCGCCGTTGCCGGGGAGGTGCTCTGTCCAGACGTTGGTTTGGACGATTCGAGGGGTTTTTAATTTTTTGTTTTCAGTTTTTCTTAGTGGCAGGGAACCTGGAGTAATTGGAGAGCAAACGACCCCAAAGTGACCGCCAATCAGCGGTCTGGGACCGCCAATTGGCGGCCTGGTGAGCCTCAATTGCTCTCAAATTTGTTCCAGTTGTTATGTTGTTCACTTTAGTTATCTGGGAGCCCAATTTTGCATGTTGTGATCTTTAGTTTGCTCCCAGATTTAATTTCAATCCCCTTTAATCAACTTGGACCATAAAACTCAAAGCAAAAGATTAGACTTCTTGCCATCTAGGTCATGCATCATATGTAGACCTTGCATGCATCTTTCTTTTCTTTGCTTTACATTTTGTCGTTGATTGCTGGAGCGAGGTACGCATTCCTTATCACTCATTCACGCATTAAGACTTTCATTAGTGAGTAAGGTTTGCATCGTAACAAGAGTGAGGTGAGTGCTTGTTTGGTGAGTTGCTTGCTAGCGTAAGATTTCAAAACATCTTTAAGGGGCATCACCTATAGACTTCAAAGATAAGGTGGGGGATTTCATCACCCCTCCCTTAGCCCCAAAAAGCACACTCAAGTAAAGCCTTAACTAAAAGCAAGTAGACATTGGCCCTAGGAATTCGGACGCACTAGGAGAGTAATCTAGTTGAGACCGCCATGACCTGATCGGCGTTGCGTACCTTGTCGATAGTAGGAGGTACTGGATCTCCGGATCTGGTATCACTTGCTGGGCATTGTGGTCCTCGTTGTAGGGAGGTGAGGCGTGTCGAGGCTAGTGACCTCGAAGTTAGGCGTCGTCTAGCCTAAGGACCCATTGCCTTACATTGTTTGAGCCATGCTTGCTAGTTAGGCTTCTACCTTCACCCTGTACCCTCGCTAGCTTTAGGGATTCTTCCCTTCTCCTTTGAGTCATCTTCTTCTCACCTTCTTCTACGTTATAGTCTCCTCCCCTTTACACTCTCTGGTAGCGTTTTAGGGTCGAGTCGAGCACTTTTTGCGAGCTTAGTCTCGTGGTGGTGAGAGTGGTGTCTCGAGAGTTGTTTGTTGAGATGGATGGTTACATGGGCGACCATTCATATCATTGTTGGGACCAGGTTGATTCTCCCTGGTATTCCAGACCCATGCAACCTGGGGTGGCTCAGACGAGTACCCCGTACGGTTGGGATGATTGTTGAACGTTTTATTTTAAACCGCAAGTGCACGGCCGCGATGAAGCGGTGGCAAGTACGGGTCGTCCTCAGGGAGGTGAGTAGCCTCTTGCTTGTACGAAATTAAGTGGCAAAAATAGGGGGAAGAAAGTTGTTTATGCTAATCTAGACTACGCTACACTAAGAAGTATGAAATGCGAACGAAACAAACAAATGATGGAATAACAACTAAACTAAGAGCAAAGAAAGAATGCTGGAATACAGAAATGGGAAAACCCCTAAGGGGTGGAGTGAGTGCACACATGCAAAGAGGTGGGTGTAGAATACATTCTTTAAGCACATGAAGGTGGTGTTTATCAAGCATAGGAAGTGTCTAAATGTGTGGCAAAACCTATCAATCTATTCACCAACTTAGTTGATTAACATTTACATATGCAAGGTGTTTATTTCAGAACCTAAACAAGCATGAGAGGTGTCTAATCATTTTGGCAAAACTCATCAAGTTATAAATTCTATCCTAAACAAGCAAGCATACATTCATGTTTAATCAACACATTGAAATTAAAGCATTCATCCCATTCTCTAATGCATGTATGTACATCTACTCCACCCCCAAAGGGGATGGAACTACTCACTAAACATTACACTAATTATTAAACTAAGCAAAGAAAGCATATTAAAACTAAGCTAGAAATAAAAGACGATTAAACTAAAACATGCACAAACAATAAAAAGAAGCATAAACAAACAATGAAAGAAACACAAAACTTTATTGATAAAAATGACTCACATTAAAAGTAGCATCCTCCTACTTTAGTGTGTGCTTCAAGGCCTCACTTCTAGTAGGAAGAATAGCCACTTAAAATATGGAGTGATTACAATAGGAGGTGAAGAGTTCTATTTATAGGCATGGAAAAAGCTAATCCGGGACAATCCCCCGATGTGGGACTAAACCAATACCAAAAATAGCCTAAACAAACATTAATACACGTCCAGGAGAAAACTTGGTGGATTTGGGCCCAAAGTGACCGCTAATTGGCGGTCTTGGACCGCCAATTGGCGGTCCAAATTTTCCGGATCGAGTTGAATCTTGTTCTAGGCTTTGCTTGGTGTATTTGGTGGTCTTGGATGCATCTACTTTGTTTATTGGAGCTCCGACCCGAATTCAATTGCTAAAATACTCCCCATGATGGTGTGGAGTATTCTGTTTTGCTCTTAGGTCCTTCTGTCTTCCGTTCAGGTCCTTCTCCCTTGCATCTTGGTCCCCAGATCTCACAATCCAGTCCTTTTTCCCAGCTTTTGGGTCCTTTTATGTTTCATCTCTTCAAACCTATTTATTCCTGAAAACTAAACATAAAACTCGTGACATAGCATTGTTTAGGTGAAAGATAATGGATATAAGATACAAATATGAGCATGAAATGATGTCAATCAAATACCCCCACACCTAACTTTTGCTAGTCCCGAGCAAAACAAAGAAAGAGAAAAGCAAACGAAAAACAAGAAATCCTAACTCACTTTCGTAGGAATCACGGTTGCACTTAGCACGTGCAACAAGCCATTAAACCTCCTTGTCGCCAAGGAGGAGGAGTGTTGTCTCCTGAGGGTTTTCAGCGGATATACCCACAAAATCCGAACAAGATGCATTAATCAATCTAGATACACGACTCGTTGGACTTATTTTGTCGATCATGGGACGCAGTAATACTACGGGTCGACTCTATATATGTAATCAGTCCACACACCTAGCCTAATGAGTTATTCGTGAGAGTTAACTAAGGAATTAAGTGAAAGACATCGGCAACCTTAACTTCTGAATGTGATACAACGTGTAAAGTCCATTTTGGTTCTTATTTGACTCTTTTTTTTTTCTTTTTTTTCTTTTTCTTTGGAGCATTTATTGGTTGGTGTTTGATTCTCCCAGGGTCAGGTTTCGTGCATCATTGCCTATGAGGACTTACACTATCACATACACCTTCCCCCAAATCTCCACATAGGGCGATCCCTACCACCCGTGTAACGGGAGTTCGGTCGGTGCATCCCAAGTCAGATGACTCGAAAGCACCAGGCACAAAGTCCCCTCAGACCTACTTTCCCGAGTGATAGGAGCCGTGCGAGAAGAGAGAACACCACTTATTTATCTACATGGGAACCAAAACCCCTACACTTAAGTTTCACAAAAAGAGATTAAGGGCCCTTGACTACGACAAACTTCCTTATACTAACAGACACGAATTATTTACTCACTAGGTTCAGGGTGGACTTCTTTAAATGTTTGAGTACTGAAACCCTATGATTACACGCCCCCCGAGGGAAAACCGGGGTGCACCCTAACGACTCGATAAGACCTAAAGCCAGTAAACTAGAAATCCTAATGCATCAAGTTCAAGACAATTTTGGGAGCTTTCTTTTTACTTTGCCTCTCAACGGTTTTGCACATGCTAAACACACGCAAAACCCAAAAAAACATTTTCTTTCGCAAACACATGAAGATTTTGAAAGAAATGTGAAAATTTTAAAGCACTCGGCAAGCAAAAGGAGACAAGTCACCCAAGGATCATGGCAAGCAGATATATCAATGTTAAATGCGGCACACTAACATGACCCTAGCAGTACAAACAAACGAAAATAAAACCAAAGGAAAAAGACTCGACTATGTACACACGTAAAACACCCCCCCACACCTACTTCATGCATTGTCCTCAATGAATGTGAACAAGATACTACATGGATACATGCATGAAAAAGGAACTATCTCACCAACATGAAGTACTAAGGGACGTTCGGGGTCATGTTGATGGACACAAACCCAAATTCCCTCAAAACCTGTGAGAAGCTGAAGAAGGGAGATAAATACGTGAAGAAATTGGGGCCCAAGTACACAAGGGTTGGGGCCCACAACAATCGATGCTCACTGAAGGAGTCTTTTATTACACACTTTTTTTTGTTTTTTTTTGTTTTTTTTTTGTTTTTTTGTTATTTTTTTGTTTTTTTGTTTTGTTTTTGACAAGATATATACATCAACCAAGATATTCTCATAATCATTTGGTCAAGGAACATCAAATGAGAACATCAAGTCATGAGGACCAGAGACTTGCCGAGATGGGCAAACTCCACTGGTACTCTGAGGTGTCATGAGGGGTGAAAGGTCAAAGCTGAAAGGCTCGAACCCCTCATGATATTGGTTGGGTGTGGGCAACAAAGAATGAAGTTGTGTTGCCTCACTAGGGTTTAATTGCTCATCGAAGAAAACCCTCCAACCAATAGGCGGGTGCATCGGAATGAGTTCCTCAAGCTCATTCGATGGATGCAGCAGACCTGCATCACTAAGAATGGGGCTTCTCCCCAAGTCATCCAACAAGGACCTCCCACCATCATTTAGATCATCAAGCATAAGCTCGGTCATAGGTGGGTCCTTGTTGGAGTCAATATGAAGCTCAAATGGCTCAATGGCCATGGGACATGAGGTAGAGACACCTTCTGGTATAGGCATATGATGTGGTGTCTCACTCTCACTAGTACTCTCAACTGAATCATGAAACGAACACTCCCTTTGGACATTCATGTTCGAGGCCAGCTCACTCTGTTGCATTGCGAAGACAGGCAATGAGTTTTCGCTGGGCCCACGAACATTCTCAACGGGTTGCATTGGGGTGAGGGGTGTTCGTTGATTTTGTGGTGCTTTCTCCAATTGGCGGATGAGATTTAGATTTAAAGGTTCATCCATGGGTTCCTGTTGCTTACCAGAGTTGAACACATGAAACTCGGCACTCATGTTACCGAATGAGAGCTTCATGAGACCATTTCTACAATTAATCAAGGCATTGGAGGTTGCCAGAAATGGTCTACCCAAAATCAAAGGTATTTGAGAGTGGGTGTTCGCAACAGGATTGGTATCGAGGACAACAAAATCGACTGGAAATATAAAATCTCCAACTTTGATAAGCACGTTCTCGATAATCCCCATGGGAATACGAATGGATCTATCCGCTAATTGGAGGGTGATCTTAGTTGGTTTCAATTCTCCCAAGTTCAACTGTTGATAAACAGAGAATGGGAGGAGGTTGACCGCTGATCCTAAATCAAGCAAAACATTGCTCAGTCTAGTGTCCCCTATCGTACACTGAATAGTAGGACACCCAGGGTCCTTGTATTTTGTGTAGGTGGGATTGGACAAAAGTGAGCTGATATTTGCAGCCAAGAATGCTTTCTTAGGAACATTGGTCTTCCTCTTGGTTGTGCAGAGATCCTTCAACACTTTGGCATATTGAGGTATTTGTTGGATGACATCCAACAAGGGGATGTTAACCTTTACTTGCTTAAACACCTCTACTATCTTGTCCATGTTGTCACTCTGCTTTTTGTTTAACCTACTTGGATAGGGAGCTTTTGGCAGGTAGGTTTTCTGCTGTGCCTGAGAACAAAGCTTTGGTGTATTACCCTCACCCTCAGCTTCTTCTTCACCACCATTCCCACTGAGGGGCTGCATAGATGGTGGTGGGTGTGGCAAGGAAATGTGATTGTCAACCTGTTTTCCATTCCTTAAGGTTACAATGGAATTGACATGGTGAACAGGTTCCTCCACATGGTTCACTTGCCTCCCCCGAGGGACCACATTCTCATTTTGCATGTGTTGTTGCTGGTACACACGGGGGTTAGCCTCAGGCTGGCTAGGAAAAGACCCTCTCTCTCTTTCATGTACAGACTGAGCCAATTGGCCCATCTGAAGCTCTAGAGATTTCATGGTCTGCTGATTTGAAGTGAGAACTTGACTTGTGGTAGACATAAAAATTTTCATTGAGTTTTCAAGTCCACGAGTCAAGGTCTCAAGCGAATTGAATCGGGTTTCCATATTATTGGAATTTGGGAAACCCGATGGATTGGTGGTTTGCGCTTGGGGTGGCTGATAGGAATGTGCATGCATGGGAGGTTGGTGTGATTGGTAAGGTGGTCTAGAGGAGTTTGAAGGACCACCCGGGGCATTATTTTGGTTCCATGAAAAATTGGGGTGGTTCCTCCATCCAGGGTTATAAGATGATGAGTATGGGTCATTCCTAGCTCTGTCATAGATGGCGTTGACACGCTCCATCTCAGGAGGAATGGACTCACACTCGCTCTCTACATGACCTATCCTACCACATGAATGACAAGGAACTGGACCAGATGTGGACATGTGAGGTGCACTTTGTTGGTTTTGGAGCTCAATCGAATCCATACGGCGCATTAAGGCCGCCATGCGTGCCTCGGTGGCCGTAGTGGTATCGATAGCAAATGCGGAACCCGATCTAGTTGAGTTTGCATTCGCGATCCTCGCTCCTATACTAGATGATGCAGGTGGTTCCCTCACACTCTCCCACTGCATGGTTTTCTCAGCGAGGTCTTCTAGGAAGGCCCATGCCTCCCTTTCATCCTTTCCCAAGAACTCTCCTTGACACATGGACTCAAGGAGCGTTCTGGACGGGATGTGAAGACCCTCATACACAATCTGACAAAGACGCCACAACTCAATGCCATGGTGAGGGCACGAGGATAGTAGCTCTTTGAACCTCTCAAGATATGCATGAAATGGTTCGGTCTCATGTTTATAGAACGAATTGATTTCGTTCCTCAATTTTTGAGTCCGATGATTAGGAAAGTACTTCTTGAGGAATGCAGATTGAAACTCATCCCAAGTCCTAAAGGAATTCGCCTGGTTGCTGTACAACCACTTCTTGGCATCATCCTTTAGTGCAAAAGGAACGAGCCTAAGATGGATGGAGTCTGTGCTAAGTTGTTGCAGCTTGAACATAGCACAGACCTCCTCAAATTCCCTGAGAAAGATATAGGGGTCACCTTTCCCAGTGAAATGAGGGAGCATGGAAATGAATTGAGGCTTAACCTCAAAATGGTTCCCATTAGCCTCTGGTAATACGATGCATGAGGGTAGAGCTGTACGGCTCGGGTAGCATCGATCACGTAGAGGTATGGGAACGACAACTGGGAGCACTGGTCGAACAGGTGGGTCCAGCAACTGATCCTCCTCACGGAAATTAGCAGCCATTGGACCCGAACTACGTGCGACACGAGAGGAGGGAGGTTTCGAGAAATCGATGACCGAAGCCGGATTGACAACGCTCCTCGTCAAACGACCACTCTCGTCTCGTGTCCACGAAAGCATGCACAAAGGTGCACACACAAACCACAA
Source organism: Triglochin maritima (assembly GCA_963682175.1). Lineage (NCBI taxonomy): Eukaryota > Viridiplantae > Streptophyta > Magnoliopsida > Alismatales > Juncaginaceae > Triglochin > Triglochin maritima. Next base: position 19,609,574 of record OY821771.1, on the reverse strand, counting down.
CTCTTTTTTTTTTCTTTTCTTTTTTTTCTTTTTTTTTCAAATGAAGAATGTACGTAGAAGAGAAGACGAGGGAACACAGGAGAGAAAGAATGACTCAGGAGAGAAGGGAAGAAGTCCTTAAGCTACGGCGGATGGGTACAGGTAGAAGCACACAAGCAAACAAGGCTCAAACAATCCTAAGGTCGCTATAGGTCCTTACAGCTAGACGACGCCTAACTGCGAGGTCACACGGCCTCAACACGCCTCACCTCCCTACAACGAGGACCACAAAGCCCAGCAAGTGAGCCAAGATCTGGGGATCTCGTCTCTCCTACTATCGACAAAGTGGGCAACGCCGATCAGGTCATGACGGTCGGGACCGGATCACTCTCCTAATGCGTCCAAGATCCTTAGGGCCAATGTCTACTTGATTTTAAAATTAGGCTCTTGATTAGTGTGGTTTTTGGGGCGAAGGAAAGGGTGATGAAATCCCCCACCTTATCTTTTACGGGACAGCCCCTCCTTAGTAGCGTTTTGGAGTCCTAAATCTAGCAATCAACTCTCCAAACAACGCTCAACTCACACTTGTTGCAATGCACTTCCTACGAACTAATGCATGTTCATACGAAATGCATGATTGAGAGTAGAAGGTGCGTACCTCACGCCAGCTCTCAGCAACAGAAAATAAAGCTAAGATAAAAGACAATCTAAATGCCTAAGTCACATACATGATGCATGACCTAAACAAGAATGAATGCCTAATCTTTTGCTTTGAGTTTTAGGGTCCAAGTTGCTTAAAGGAGGTTTGATTATTGATCTGGGAACGAACTATAAGTCAAAACATGCCAAATTGAGTCCCAGATAACTAGATCATTTAGAGAAACAACAGCAAGAAATTAAAAGATGAACAGAGCTCACCAGACCGCTGATTAGCGGTCTCAGACCGCTAAACTCATCATGAGAAAACTCATCAAGTTATAAATTCTATCCTAAACAAGCAAGCATACATTCATGTTTAATCAACACATTGAAATTAAAGCATTCATCCCATTCTCTAATGCATGTATGTACATCTACTCCACCCCCCAAAGGGGATGGAACTACTCACTAAACATTACACTAATTATTAAACTAAGCAAAGAAAGCATATTAAAACTAAGCTAGAAATAAAAGACGATTAAACTAAAACATGCACAAACAATAAAAAGAAGCATAAACAAACAATGAAAGAAACACAAAACTTTATTGATAAAAATGACTCACATTAAAAGTAGCATCCTCCTACTTTAGTGTGTGCTTAAAGGCCTCACTTCTAGTAGGAAGAATAGCCACTTAAAATATGGAGTGATTACAATAGGAGGTGAAGAGTTCTATTTATAGGCATGGAAAAAGCTAATCCGGGACAATCCCCCGATGTGGGACTAAACCAATACCAAAAATAGCCTAAACAAACATTAATACACGTCCAGGAGAAAACTTGGTGGATTTGGGCCCAAAGTGACCGCTAATTGGCGGTCCAAATTTTCCGGATCGAGTTGAATCTTGTTCTAGGCTTTGCTTGGTGTATTTGGTGGTCTTGGATGCATCTACTTTGTTTATTGGAGCTCCGACCCGAATCCAATTGCTAAAATACTCCCCATGATGGTGTGGAGTATTCTGTTTTGCTCTTAGGTCCTTCTGTCTTGCGTTCAGGTCCTTCTCCCTTGCATCTTGGTCCCCAGATCTCACAATCCAGTCCTTTTTCCCAGCTTTTGGGTCCTTTTATGTTTCATCTCTTCAAACCTATTTATTCCTGAAAACTAAACATAAAACTCGTGACATAGCATTGTTTAGGTGAAAGATAATGGATATAAGATACAAATATGAGCATGAAATGATGTCAATCAATGATCTTCATTATGTGACTGAGCAATCTTCATATAGGGGTGATATGAGAGAGGCACCGACGGCTAGATCTCCATCTAGTTATGTTGGATCATACTCTGGGCAACAAACTTTGGCCTCTTTCATGCATGCGGTAGACGACATGAGTGCACCAGTGGCTCCAGTAGCCATACCGTGCGACTGTTGTGGGTTGAGTGGTCATAATATCAGGGAATGTCCTTATGTTCCCCCAGAGCCTGAGTATGAGCATACATTTTCCCAAAATGCTCAATATGACCATTACGCATCCGCGTACATCCCGAGAGTGATGGATTCATGGGGAAACAATTCTTATTCAAATTCTTATACTTCATATTCACCCCAGTATCCTCCTCCCGAATACCCAGAATTCTACCAGCACCCCACTCCAAATCATTGGACTCATTCTCAGCCCATCAACACCCAACCCCAAAATTTCCCAAGCTCTGACTTGGACCCCATCGTTGACCGCATACCTGATTCCTTGAAACAAACTCTCCAAACATTCATGGAAACCACACAAAATTTATTGAAGTCCAACTTGAATTCCTTGCAAACCATGGAAATGCAAGTGAGCCAGATGACACAGCAATTCCATGAACGTGAGGAGGGTAACTTTTCTTGTCAACATGAGGATTCATCTTTTGATATCGAACCACCACCACATCCACAAATTCAAAGCACAACCTTTCAAAGTCAAACTCCTAGTCAGCCTGAGGGACTTGGGGTTTCAATTCACGATCACTTAGTGGAGGATTCGATTCAAATTGAGAATAACTTGGACCAGTTTCATTATGAGTTGGCACATGATTGTGCCTTATCTTTTTGTCCCGTGGCCCTTGAGCCACATGATCTTCATGTTGTGCCTCTTAAGGACTCACCTCTGGTGGAGCAAGAGCTCCCTAGTACCCTCAATTTCAAACAACCTGATGAGAGTTTGCCTCTCACTATTGTTCCTGATCATCTTGGAAATGATGGAACATCAAACAACTACATTGCTCATGAGGGTATTAGGAGTTCCTTGGAGGATACTTTGGGTATGAGACCCACTTCCTGTTCTCCTGGTGAGTTGGACATGCATAACGAGGTGCTTGACCTCGTTCCGACCCACCAGCCTGTTGGTTGGAGAGTTTGGATTGATGATCATAACTTCAGTTCCGCAACGGGAGATATTTTTCTTCCGTTGCCCCTTATTTCCCAAACTCTCGAGAGGTTCAAGCTCTTTCAGTTTGATCCTTTGAATGAGACGCATTTGCGTCCGATTCACGAACCTCTCATTTCTTCTGGTGCTCTTTGTGAAGGGGGCCCACGCATGCGTATTCTGGCCCCGCGTGGTGTCATGTTCCCTTTCCAAGTGCATTGACCCACCCTTGAGGTTCCCATTTGATGTCTTTTGACAAATGAAGATGGGAACTTATGTTTGTACATAGTTATATAAAAAAAGAAATTAAAAAAAGAAAGAAGTACAATAAAAGACTCCTTCAGTGAGCATTGATTGTTGTGAGCCCCAACCCTTGTGTATTTGGGCTCCATTTCTTTCACGTATTTGTATCCCTTCTTTAGCATCTCACAGGTTTTGAGGGAATTCGGGTTATGTCCATCAACATGACCTTGCACTTCCCTTTGTACTTCACGTTGGTGAGATCTCTTCTGTTTCATGCATACATCCATGTCGTATTTTGCTCACATTCATTGAGGACAATGCATGAAGTAGTTGTGGGGGGGTGTTTTACGTGTGTACATAGTCGAGTCTTTTCTTTTGATTTTGTTTTCTTTTGTTTGCATTGTTAGGGTCATGTTAGTGTGCTGCATTTAATATCGATATATCTGCTTGCCATGATCCTTGGGTGGCTTGTCTTCTTTTGCTTGCCGAGTGCTTCAAAATTTTCTCATTTCTTTCAAAATCTTCATGTGTTTGCGAAAGAAAATGTTTTGTGGGTTTTGCGTGTGTTTAGCATGTGCAAAACCGTTGAGAGGCAAAGTAAAAAGAAAGCTCCCAAAATTGTCTTGAACTTGATGCATTAGGATATCTAGTACGTGGCTTTAGGATTTATCGAGTCGTTAGGATGCACCCCAGTTTTCCCTTGGGGGTGAGTAATCATAGGGTTTCAGTGATCAAACATTTAATGAAGTCCACCCTGAACCTAGTGAGTCAATAATTCGTGTCTGTTAACTTAAGGAAGTTTGTTGTAGTCAAGGACCCTCTAAATCCTGTTGTGAGACATTAGTGTAGGGGTTTTGGTTCATGTGTAGATAAGAAATAAGTGAGTAGGTGTTCTCTCTTCTCGCACGGCTCCTATCACTCGGGAAAGTAGGTCTGAGGGGACTTTGTGCCTGGTGCTTTCAAGTCATCTGACTTGGGATGCGCCGACTGAACTCCCGTTACACGGGTGGTAGGGATTGCCCTATGTGGAGATGTGGGAAAAGGTGTACGTGATAGTGTAAGTCCTCATGGGCAATGATGCACGGAACCTGACCCTGGGAGAATGAAGCTCCAACTAATAAAAAGTAAAAGAAAAAGAAAAATGTGAAAAGAAACAAAAAGAAAAAAAAATATGATAATGCAAATAAGAACCTTAATGGACTTTACACTTTGTAGCACTTGAGGATGTTGAGGTTGTCCATGTCTTTCACATAATTCCTTATTTAACTTGCACGAATGGTTCATAAGGGTAGAGGTGTGGACTGATCACCTATATAGAGTCGGCCCGTAGCATTACCGCGTCCATTGATCGACAAAATATTTCCAACGAGTCGAGGTCTAGATTGAATAATGCATCTTGTTCGGATTTTGTGGGTATATCCGCTGAAAACCCTCAGGAGACAACACTCCTCCTCCTTGGCAACAAAGAGGTTTAACGGCTTGTTGCACGTGCTAAGTGCAACCGTGATTCCTACGAAAGTGAGTTAGGATTTCTTGTTTCTCGTTTGTTTTTCTCTTTCTTTGTTTTGCTCGAGACTAGCAAAAACTTAGGTGTGGGGGTATCTGATTGACATCATTTCATGCTCATATTTGTATCTTATATCCATTATCTTACACCTAAGCAATGCTACGTGATGAGTTTTATGTTTAGTTTTCAGGAATAAAGAGGTTTGAAGAGAAGAGCCATGAAAGGACCCAAAAGCTGGGAAAAAGGACTGAATGGTGAGATCTAGGGACCAAGATGCAAGGGAGAAGGACCTGAATGTAAGACAGAAGGACCTAAGAGCAAAACAGAATACTCCACACCATCATGGGGAGTATTTTACCAATTCTATTCGGGTCGGAGCTCCAACAAGTCGAGTAACCGCATCAAAGACCAACAATACCAGAAAGCAAAGCCCACAACAAATTCCAACACGATCCGACAATTTTGGACCGCCAATTGGCGGTCTTGGACCGCTAATTGGCGGTCCATATTGCTCAGGATCCGTCGAAATTTCTCCTGGACTTGTATTAATGTTCGTTTAGGCTATTTTTGGTATTGGTTTAGTCCCACATCGGGGGATTGTCCCCGATTAGCTTTTTCCATGCTTATAAATAGAACTCTTCACCTTCCATTGTAATTACCCATTGCTTGGTCGCATTCTCTCTACTAAGGAGTGAGCCTTGAAGCAAAAACTCAAGGTGGAGAAGGATGCTACCTTCAATGTGAGTCATTGTTAATAAAAGTTTATTTGTTTCTTTTAATCTTGTTTTGTTATGTTGTTTGTTTTGTGTGGGTTGTTTTACTTTGTTTAATTTCTTGTTTAGTAATTTTAGTATCTTAGTTAAATGTTTTCTTTACTTAGTCTAATCAGTAGTGTAATGAGTAGTGAGTAGTTCCATCCCCATTTGGGGGGTGGAGAAATATGTGATATAATTATGTAGTGTATTAAGTGTGTGTTATTTTTATCCATTGAGCTTTATATGATTTCCATAACCATCTAATGGGTCTCCACTCTTATCTTTGATATGCTAATGCTCTTGAATGAAGCTTAGCTTATGCTTTGATTAGTGGACCTATTTTATGGGGAATGATAAGGTTAGGATATGGATGAAGTTAATGTTGGAAACACAATTTGTAGTGTATGTACTCTTGTTGCCTTTTCCTTAGCTAATGTCTTGTATGTTTTAATGATGTAGTCATCTTAATTCATGTGGAGGCATAGTAGGGTCTAGTCTTTATACATGAGTTCATTTAGTTTCATTCCAATTATTGTCTTGTATGTTTTAATGATGTAGTCTTATCTTAATTCATGTTGAGGCAAAGTTGGATGTAGTTTTATGATTTCATGCACTACATGTTGTGAGGAGCTTAATGAACACACACACACACTTCTTTATGATTCACATTATTTCTCTACCCCCTTTGGGGTTTAGTTTTTATTGCTTATCTTTCATTTCCATTTGCATTGTAGTGTAGTTTAGTGTAACCAATCCTTTTCTCCTTTCTTTACCCCTCGCCTTCGCACAAACCAAGTGTCGACACACCTCCCAGTGGACGACCCGTATTTGCCACCGCTTCAACGCGGCCGTGCACTTGCGGTTAAATATGTATACCGTTTAGGTCTTACCTAGTCATAAGGATGCACCCTGGTCTTCCCTCGAGGGGCGTGTAATCATAGTGTTTCAGTACTCAAACAAATAAACAACTCCACCCTGAACCTAGTGAGTTGAATAATTCGTGTATGTTAGTATAAGGAAGTTCGTCATAGTCAGGGAGCCTTAAATCTTGTTATGAAACTTTAAGTGTAAGAGTTTTAGTTTCCATGTAGATAATAAATAAGTGGTGTTCTCTCTTCTCGCACGACTCCTATCACTCGGGAAATTAGGTCCGAGGGGACTCAGTGCATGGTGCTTTCGAGTCATCTGACTTGGGATGCAGCGACCGAACTCCCGTTACACAGGTGGTAGGGATCGCCCTATGTGGAGATTTGGGAGAACTTGTACGTGATAGTGTAAGTCCACGTAGGCAATGATGCACAAAACCCGACCCTGGGAGACTCAAACACCAACTAGTGTAAATCATAATGCTCCAAAAAGAAGAAAAAAACAAATAAGAACCTTAATGGACATTACACGGTGTAGCACTTTAAGAAGTTAAGGTCGCCCATGTCTTTCACTTAAGTCCTTAATTAACTTTCACGAATGGTTTATGGACTGAAATGCAAGAGGGAAGGACTCGAATGTAAACCAAAAGGGCCAAAGAGAAAATCAAGAAGCTCCACACTATCATGAGGACCATTTTAGCAATTAGATTCGGGCCCAAACATCAACAACCAAATCGGGTTCCCCAAACATGTAAAAAATCAAGTCAGAAACTAGCCACCCAAAACCAGACCCCATCAAGCCAATTCAGACCTCTAATTGGCGGTCCATTTGTCTCCGAATGACACATGCTTTAGTCGGGTGTTAGATTAGGATGTATTTAATCCATTTACGGTATGAGATTTAGTCTCATACCGGGGGATTGTCCTCGGTTACCTTTTTTCATGCCTATAAATAGAACTCTTACAACTCCTTTGTAATACACTACATGCTTGGTGGGTAGCAGCTCTACTTAGAGTAAAGCCTTGGAGCAAAAACTCAAGTGGAGATATGCTACTTGTCATGTGAGTCATGAATAAAATAAATCTTTTCTTCATTCATGTTGTGCCTTTTTATTGCTTGCGTGCTTAGCGTAATTTGGTTTCATTAATCTTAGTAGACTTAGTTAACATGTTTTCTTCTCTTAACATAATAGTTAGCTTCATGATTAGTGAGTAGCTCCATCCCCTTTGGGGGTGGAGATGATGTACATATATGTTGTGCAGTTTGGATGTTTGATGAATTTTTGATTGTGTAGACTTGCATGTTTGTATGTTCATCGGGGGTGTTTTAATCATCTAGATGTTGGGGATTTTCGAAGGGTTTTGTCATAAGATTTAGTCACACACCATGCTTAGTTTTCTCATGTTTATTGACTGAAATTTCATGTTGAATATGTTACATGTTAGTTATGTGTTTGCTTGATTGATTGATCAAGGAAACTTTGTTTTGATGGGTTTTGCCATAAGATTTAGACACCTCCCACACTTAGATTTGTTCTTCACATGAGTTCATGGTTTTTGATGAGTATTGCAATATCCTTAGACACTTCTCATGCTGAGCCTAGTCTCCTGATAATCAAGTAGTAATTGCGAATAGGTTGTGTGAATGGATTGATAGGTTTTGCCACAACTTTAGACACTTCCTATGCATGAAGACACATACAAGACACACACATAAATGCTTACATGCGTCATTCATCACTTATTTCAGTTCATATGTGCACATACTCCACCCCTTTGGGGTTTCTTTTCCTGAATTCAAATCTCTTTATTAAATCTTTTGCATTTGTTAACCACTAGGTTAGTGTAGTCTAGTTTAGTGTAATCACATCTCTTCTACCCTATTTTTCCACTTGCTTTCTGACAAACCAGAGACTACTCACCTCCTTGTGCACTTGTGGTTAATTAATAAAGCATTTAACAACCTTTAAAAATACAAGTAAAAAATATTAATATCTAAATAATGAAACTATAATTATACATCTAAACAGCGATCTATATTACCTCGGATAAGGATACATTTTGAGATGCATATTCGAGGATTTCCTCCATGTATCTCATAACGTAGTAACCAAATTCTGTATTTCTAGTCTGCTTGCGATACTACAAAAATATAAATTTGCTAAACTTAATTAACAAAAATGGGAGAAAGAACTTACTCCCATTCCATGCCTCCTTACGCCAGCTTTTGGGGTTGTTCTCCTGTCACCTAATACTTTGTAAACTTTCATTACCCTAGTAGCACAAGTTATTCAACATTAATTCGATAATACTAATAAATATACATAGATTACAAATACGATGATTAAAATGAACTTATATTAAAACAAGTTTCTTCGTGGATTCTCTTGGTTTAATCGACCCCAAAGGATCAAACCAATATGCCGAATTTGTCTCGGAGCATAGAACGGCAAACATCCAATGAGCGTTGTTTATATATATAATTAAAAATTTATTACAAAATAAAATTCCACTTACTTTCAATTAACAAATTTACCACTCATGATAAGGGATGAGATGATATCTTTTGGCTTGTTCTTTTGTGAGAGTCGCAACCTGATCCGATTTATCGTCATTCATGGATATATAAGTAGATGGACTGAAAAATCCAAATAGTTGATCGTCGGGAAAGACTAACCTTCTAGCATCATAAAGGTGTCTATAAGAGTAAAAAATACATTATGTTATTATTAGGATAAAATTATGTGAAGCATTTCATCTTATACAGAAGAAAAGACTTACTTCACTTGGACGTCGATAATTATTATGCACAATTGATCCATCGCCAAGAACTGCATAACATCCTCTTTGACGACGTATAAAGCTGGAGACAACCTTTTAACCCCCTCCTCCAAATCTCAGGCAGCTAAGGATTGTGATTCTCTACCTACCATTAATTGATACAATATTTTGCACCTACTAGGTAACAAATTAATGTTGATCGGAGGTTGGTTGTTTGACCCTTTGCTCTGGGGGAATGAAACCTTACAAATATATATACAAACGTTAAAAATACAATTATTAACAAAATTGAAATTTATTGGCTTTCAAAATTAAATTATACCTCATGTCTGTCATTTAGCTCTACTAAATGACGAGACCACCACACTAACCCACCGATAGCATCTTCGAGGGCAACAACCTCTTCTTCTGGAATTGGCACCAGAGCACCAGAGTCTAAGCAGCTCCCCATTGCAACCTTCACTTCTCTTCCACCTCTTTGAAGTGGTGTTTAGAGATGTTATAAATTTGTTGTGTCCCACCAATCTTCGACAAATAGATCACATCTAGATCCATCCTCAAATTTTCCAAACAAGGGACTGGCTACGAGTGCCAATTCTCAAGAATGAGCCGTGAAATCATATTCTTGGTCGGGGTTGACCACTAGCTGCACTAGAGGAGTGGTCATCGGGGAAAAACGGTCCTATGGTGGGTAGGAGAAGTAGGGAAATCGCGATCCAATCTCTCCATAACAAGTTGCAATTTATTTTGCAAATCTACAATTTGTTGCTCGCATTTGGTATGAACTGTCAACGAACTTGACCGTTGAGTCTTTCCATAATATTGTCACAATTCAACCCTACTGCCTATCCCCCGTACACGACCGAGATGTTCGTCATTTCCCAAGGCTTCGCAGAGAATATCATTCCGTCCATTTCAAACAAATTCACCTTGGAATTCTCTCAACCTCAGAGAGTCCCTAAGTTTAAAGAAAAATGTTACAAATAATTGAAAAATATAAAAATTAGTGATTGTGATTTAATAACATATACAAGTAATACAACTTACTGTCTTCGAGTCGACTGCTTGCGACTCGTCAGTGACGTACTCCCCTTTGGAGTTTACCTTCGCTCTATTCCAAGAATCACATCGACATATGGGGGAAGGAGGAGACAAGTTGCTTGCTTGTTCCTCACTCATACCGGAGTCGATTGCCTCTTGTTTCTTCTCGGCCATTTTTTAGCCATCATTTGTGCTTCTAACTTTTGGTACCACGCTCGAGACATATGTTGTGTATACTTGTTAGAAGACCTACACTCTTGGTTTTTACTCGGAGAGCCTAAAACCAATTTTATAAGATTATCATTTAAAACAAATAACTTAATAAGTTCATATTCTAAATTAAACTCAGTTACCTCAAACTCTAGGTTTTCTCTTGATTTTCTGAATTTATCCCATTTATTCGGAGTGATAAAGTTATGGTAATCCCATGGATTTCTGTCCTAGTAGTCTCTGAATAACCAATGGACCGACATGTATGTCATCCACTTTTTCTTCAGCTTTTCAGTGGATTGGAACTCAATAGTTGGCTATCATATGTTAACATTTTTAATTTCTATATATTAAAAGTTTGACTCAAACTAGAGAATATTATAATAGACTCATTACATGCACGTCATCCCAGATTGTGGCTTTTATCTTCTCATCAACTTCGGTCCAACTGAGCAAATATATGTCAACTTTGGTCCTCGCTAGGCTCCCTAGATAACTTTTCCAGTTATCAAACATCATGCGTATCGGCTCAAGACAATCATCAAACTGGATTGGAACTCGACCGTCTCTATGTCTTCTCCCCACGAATTCTTTCATCAGTGTAGGACATTGTGAACTATAAGTCTTAGAGACCTTAGACTCTGATGGAGTGGGTTTCCTTTTCAGAGCCATGATACTATAAAAGGTAAACTTAAGACATTATAAAGTAAAATCAAGACAATAAATGGTTATTAAAATGTTCTACAAGACATTTCGCACCTTTATGATTTTTTTCTTAACGTATTTTCAATCCATATACCTTCACCGTAGTCATCCCTAAACATACAAGTCTCAACATGTATTTCGTCGTCTAGTAAGTTCAACTCGCGTACTATTGGATTAATCTAAGGATTAAGATGATGTTTGCCCAAAGCACTGACACGTGGCGCACTATCATTGGTTGCGCATTAGGGTTTAGGGTGGGGCCATCTATATAAGGAGGGGAGCCTCCCATTGGATGGACTAATTCTTGTGTGCAAACCCTAGCCCCACCAAACCCTAGCCGCCACCTGTCCCTCTCTCTCCCATTCGTCCCTCCACATCCACCAAGCCAATCCGTGGACTCTTGGGTTGTGGACTCGTGCTTCTTCTCCATGAAAGTAGAAGACCGACTGGTGCTCCAGAGGATTCCGTGAGGTGATCGTCGATCCATTCCGCTGCCACAGGTTCTCTCCACCAAAGGTAATTCTGAACCTGTAGATTCAATCGTAGATTGCTAACAGTGGTACCAGAGCCATCTTGGTCACCTCCGAATTTTTGGAGCACTTTCTTATTTCATATATGTTGAAATAATTTCGGTAGTTGTTGAGAGAAATCGCATACATGTGTTGTTTTTTTCTCTTCATCATGCGCCTAGGGTTTGATGGCATTTTTCTCACCCTTGCGCATGTTTTTTCTTGATTCATTTCATTACATGTGAATTGTATTACAAGTTTCATCATTATTTCATTCTTGAGCATAGCTTAGATTTCACTTTATGTATGTACCTAGGGTTACATGTTAATCTATGTTTGTTGCGCATATTTCTTTCAACCAAAGCTTGCGGCTAGAGTTGGTTTATTCTTGATTATTTGCGCATATATGTTGTTTGAAATATGATGATAATTTTACAAGAGTTAATTATTGCATGTATCATATAATGTGATCTTATATTTCGGATGGTATGATTTGATTGTGCATTTTTTTTAAAAACTCTTGTACATACATCTAAGGTTAGCTGCTTGTTGCCTTATTCATGTATATGTAATTTTTTAATCTCGTGTGCATGCATCTAGGATTAGATGTTGATTGCAAAATCATGCACATACATGAATATTGAGTTACCATATTGTATATTTCGGATTTTTGGAATGAGAGCATTCATTTCATTTGAAATATTTCCTTTATGATTGAATGCACATATATGTTAATCTCATTAAGGATATTTCCGATTTCTTTTGGAATAATTGCATTCATTTCATTTGAAATTTTTCCTTTTTGATTGAATGCACATATATGTTAATCTCATTAAGGATATTTCGGATTTCTTTTGGAATAATTGCATGCATTTCATTTGAAATATTTCCTTTATGATTGAATGCACATATATGTTAATCTCATTAAGGATTTTTTGATTTCTTTTGGAATGATTGCATGCATTTCATTTGAAATATTTCCTTTTCATCAAATGTGCATATATGTGATGTCATCCACGAAAGAATTTCGAAATTTTCTTTCCATTACAAGTAGCATAATTATTGTTGATTGCATGCTTATATTGATTATGGAAAGATTGGCTAATTCTGAAATTTTTGGGAGATATTATGGGCTGGAATTTTATTGCCTTAAAAATATGTTTGGATGCTTTCCTTTGATGCAATAATATGTGTTGCTTTCCACCATATAATTTCGGATTTTTCTTTCCTAATCAAAGTAGGATAATTTTGTGCTATCATGATTATATTGATTAGGGTAAGAAGAAGAAAAAAATCTGTTTTGAGAATGATTATTGTGGAGATTGGTTGTCATTACCTAACATGTTTTTTTGCCTATTTTCGTGCCTCATTCATGCATTGTTTCCTTATGCATTACTTCCTTATTGTTTGAATGAGGTGCACACTTTATGGTATTTTTTTCATACGTCGGATTGTGCTAACGTATGGAAAGATTGTGGCTATGTGGAATGAATGATTGCTGATTTTATTTACTGCCTTATTGAGAGATGAGCGTAATTTCATTCATTTATTTCCATTTGCAATACTTATCGCAATGGGTTGTAATATTTATGGACTGTAATAATTATGGACTGTGGACTGTTTATTGCCCTAAGGAGACGAGGGACTCCTTTATTTTTATTATTGCGATATTATTGCTATGAGACTCATGCAGGTTCCTGTCGACGAGGCTAAATCCCTAATGGGGATCATTAGCTCGATATGGAAGTAATGTAGTAATCATATCTGTGTGATGTTGATTGTTTTTTGAAAACCGTTTTTGGGAACTCGCATGCCTAGTGGGAGTTGCAAGGTAGAAGTGTTTTGTGTGAACCACCTTGCAACCGGGGGAAAATATCTTTCTTATTTGCTGATTTACCATGATTTAAAACGTTTTTTTGGGTGATTAAATCATGATGGAACTCAATATCTAGATTAGTAAAATGGCTTTCTTAACTATTGCATGAGGATTTGATCGAATGCTATATGTTTTCTTTTGGCCTGAATGCTATAGCTATTAAGTCAGTTTATTTTTTATGACTATTGTAGCTTGTTATATTTTATGCTAGAACTCATGTATCGCTATGTATTTTGATTGTCCTAGATTCTTTATGGCTGCTTCCAAAAGCATTGTCGCTGATCTGACTCGAGGAGATAAACTCAATGAAAGAAATTACGATCTGTGGCATCGTAAAATTGAGTATCTCTTAGAGGATCAGGACATGTTAGAAAACATAAACCAATCTATGTCTCCCCCCGAGGAGGGGAATACTGCGCAACATCGCAGAAACTTGGATGTTTATAATGCATGGAAAAAGAAAGACCGAATTGCTCGAATCACAATTCTAAATTCAATGAGGGGCGATCTGTTACTGCGGTTCGAAAAGTTTCGAACTGCAAAGGCCTTGTGGGAAGCTGTGAAGTTTCAGTACGGAGTGACCTCCGTTACAAGGGCCCATCAGCTTGGGCTTATGTTTGATGGGTATAAAATGCGCCAAGGTCACACAATGAGGCAGCATATTACCGCAATGTCAAACATGATTAGAGAGTTGAGCGCTGCCGGTCGTGCTAAGACCGATGAGGAGCAAGTGTCTGCTCTCATCAGATCATTGCCTTCGAAGAGTTGGGAGCATATGAAGGTCCATCTGACCCATGCTGATGACATCAGGACATTTGACCAGGCCGCAAAACACCTAGAGCTGGAGGAGGACCGCATGCTTGCGGAAGCCCCTCTAACTGAAGTGTTTGCTGCTGAAGCTGGCGCTCCTCGGAGGAGTGCAGGTTTTAAGCGCAAAAGAGATAGAGCTCAGGGTTTTAAAGGCAAGAAGGGTGCAAATGCAAACAAAACAGAAAACAAAGCTGGAAAGAAACGACCTCGAGGATCCAAAGGTGGGAAAGATAAGTCTAATGTGACTTGCTTTAACTGCCGAAAGACTGGACATTTTGCTCATGAGTGCACTGAGTAAAAGGTAATTACTGTGTGTAATCCCTCGAATTGTAACGTGACTAGTTCTGTGATGCTCACTGATCATTCTCCTGTGTGGATTGTGGATTCAGGTGCCACGGACCACGTAACAAAGGATTGTTCTGCCTTCGTGGAATATCGTCGTGTTCCAAGTGGGAGGCAAATAAACATGGCAAACAACACTAGCATTGAAGTTCTTGGAGTTTGCACATGCAAAGTGGCTTTGCGAAGTGGCCGGATCCTATTACTTCACGACGTGTTGTATGCATCAGCTATACGGCGAAATATTATTTCTATTGTTGTCTTGATGAGACATGGTTTTAAAGTTGTTTTTGAGAACAATGATATGGGTTTATACCTTTCTAACATCTATTATGGATGTGCTTTTCTTTCTGACGGTTTTATTGTGTTGGACGCAATTTATGATTTCAATCATAATACTAGTGCCTTTATGAGCCAAAGTTCCATGAATAATGATTCAGTTATGTGGCATGCTAGACTAGGTCACATTGGTGTTGACCGGATGAACAGGTTGGCAAAGGAGGGGGTATTAGGAGAATGCTCCAAATTTGAATTGCCGACCTGTGAACCTTGTCTAGCTGGAAAGGCAACTAGAAAACCGTTCGGAAAAGCCATTAGGGCTACTTCTCCTTTAGAACTAATTCACTCAGATATTTGTGGACCTTCATCACATTCGTTGATGACTTCACTAGATATAGTCATATTTATTTTATTTCTCACAAGTCTGAAGCTCTAGAATGTTTTAAGAAATTCATGAGCTTAGTTGAGAATCAGTTGGATAATAAGATAAAAACTCTTCGAACGGATAGAGGTGGTGAGTATCTCTCCATAATGTTCAAGGAGTTATGTGATGAAAAGGGGATATCTAGACAACTCACTATGCCTTATACTCCTCAGCAAAATGGTGTTGCTGAGAGAAGGAATAGAAGTTGCTAGACATGGTCAGATCCATGATGGCGCATGCGAGCTTGCCAATTTCGTTTTGGGGAGATGCTCTACTGACTGCTGCCTATATCCTCAATAGAGTTCCAACAAAATCGGTTTCGTCAACTCCATATGAGTTATGGACAGGACGGAAGCCTGATTTTAGTATGCTGCGTCCTTGGGGATGCACGACATACATTCATTCTACTAGTCACCGATATGGAAAACTAGGACCTAGAGGGAAAAAGTGTATCTTTGTAAAATACAGTGATTTCTCCAAAGGTTATGTTTTTATCGGGGTAGACGAGAATGAAAGAAGGACGGAACTGGAGTCTAGGGATGCCACATTCTTGGAAAATGATTTTCCAACCCTTGCTGGAGCTATCAAAGAGTCAGTGGACTTCTTTGAACAACAAGATGAGGACATTGCCACTCCACGGGATCATGATCTGGAAGTTGAACATGAGGTTCCACCAGTCGATCCTAGTAGGAGTAGCAATGCTGAGGATCCGATATCTCTCACGGAGGATGAGCCATCAGATACCTATCTGCGTCGAAGCAAACGCGGGCTCATTCCTCGTAGGCGGTTTCGCTTAGAGGAAGAGGCCCTCATGATAGCTCAAGAAGAAATTGATTATGAATCATCCGGGATGACAGTAATCGATGAGCAAGAACCGGAGACCTTGAAAGAGGCTTTGGAAGGTCCAAATGCTAAAGAGTGGTTAGAATCTATAAAGGAAGAGTTGGAGTCGATGAAGGTTAATCGAGTATGGGACTTGGTCGACTTACCGCCGAACCAAAAGGCCATTGGGGCCAAGTGGATCCTCAAGATTAAGAGGAAGGTGGATGAATCTATTGATAGATTCAAGGCTACACTGGTAGCTAAAGGCTACACCCAAAGAGAAGGCGTGGATTTTGAGGAAACCTTTTCACCCGTGGTAAGGTTTGCCTCCATCCGCCTTCTACTAGCTATTGTAGCTCAGATGGACTTAGAGCTTTACCAAATGGATGTAAAGACTTCTTTTCTCAATGGAGAACTTGAGGAGGAGATCTATATGGATCAACCTCAAGGTTTTGAAGTCAAAGGACAAGAGCGCAAAGTGTGCAAGCTCAATAAGTCCTTATATGGGTTAAAACAAGCGTCTAGACAGTGGAACATTCGCTTCCATCAAGCTATATCAGAGAATGCGTTCTCTATGCTTG
Source organism: Triglochin maritima (assembly GCA_963682175.1). Classification (NCBI taxonomy): domain Eukaryota; kingdom Viridiplantae; phylum Streptophyta; class Magnoliopsida; order Alismatales; family Juncaginaceae; genus Triglochin; species Triglochin maritima. The sequence goes on along the minus strand of OY821771.1, from coordinate 19,592,804 downwards.
AGGAAAATCATTGTGTGTACATTAAGAGATCCAATGGTAAATTTGTCATTCTGACCTTGTATGTTAATGACATACTCATGGCTGGCAATAACAAAGAGTTTTTGAAATCCACTAAAGAGTGGTTGTCCTCCACGTTTGATATGAAGGACATGGGTGAAGCTAGCTACGTCCTTGGTGTCAAGATTGTTAGAGATAGGTCCAAGAGACTTCTGGGATTGTCTTAAGAGACTTATATTAACAACGTCTTAAAGAAATACCATATGGACAAATGCAAACCAATCGACACTCCTGTTGAGAAGGGTTTGCACTTAAGCCTTGATAAGCATCCTGAGACTCCTGAAGAGAAGGCCAAAATGAGCAAGGTTCCACACTCCAATGTTGTGGGAAGCCTTATGTACGCTATGATGTGTACTAGGCCAGACATTTGTTATGTTGTGGGCATGGTGAGTCGATACCAGTCCAACCCAAGCATGGAGCACTGGAAGGCGATCAAGAGAATCATGAGATACCTCAGAGGAACGAGTAACTACATGCTGTGTTACCAAGCATCAGATCTCCGCCTGATTGGCTATAGTGACGCCGATTGGGCTGGAGACATTGATGAAAGGAAGTCTACCTCTGGTTATGCTTTCTTGCTGGCTAATGGGGCCATCTCATGGTCCAGCAAGAAGCAAACTTGTATAGCCCTGTCGACTATGGAAGCATAGCTTGTTGCATGCTCTGCAGCAGTACAGGAGGCAGTTTGGTTGAGGAGGTTTTTACAACACACTGGCTTGTAGAGACATCTGATGAGCTTGTTGTTGTCTATTGTGGCAGCATGGCTGTCCTTTGTTATGTGAAAGACCCCAAATATCATGGAAAGACCAAACATATACAAGTTAGGTATCATTTTGTGAAGGACATCATAGCGAGAAAAGAAGTTGTGTTAAGACATGTATCTACTAGTCTTATGGTAGCTGACCCTCTTACCAAGGCTATAGCTAAGGACTCGTTTCTGTCTCATGTGAAGTCCTTAGGCTTATGCAGACTTTGATGTATTGGCATGTCTGACTTCCTTTTATGAGTGATTGTGTTTTTCCTTTCAACTATATTTGTTTGGTTGATGTAGTTGTTCTAGCATAAAATATTATTCTATCAATAGGGTGAAGAATGCTTACTCACACGAGCATTCGCCTCTGGCGCTTTTGATAGCGATCAGAGATGAGACTGATCATGAAGAGATCTTGTATGATAGATCCATAGTAGTTCATGATAGGACAGTCGCCTTGATAGGAATCAAGATGAGATCCTCTATGTTGGTGAGGATTGACATGAATGTTCCCACGATTCATGTGACATATAGAAGCCAAGTGCGAGCATCACATGTGGCGCCAGGTGACACCTGTATGGTGTTAAGGCGACAATGATGAAGCTCGGGTCAGGCGCAGAGGGGGTGCAACTGGACTAAGACTTGTATGGTGTTGAGAGACAGACATACTGTTGTGTACAGTATGATCCACCATAGCATGTTTGCCATACAACATGTGTTGAGCGACCATTTGGAAGTGAAAGGATGGATCCTACTCCTTCACTGTGTGAGTCCAAGACTTGATTGTCATTTAGTTGCCCTCAGTGACGTTCGACGACACCATGAAGCAAAGAGTTGATGTGGCTACTTTGGGATGTTATCTATGACCATGAGAGATTCGGTCTAAAGAGGCATCTTCGGGAAAGGAGTCAACTCTGAGTGTAATCGTGGTCAGGGGCGAAGGGAAAGGTTTGACTCGACTGCACTAAAAGTATTTGCTGGGCCCAACTGTATTGGATACAGTAGCAAGTACCTTGAGGACAAGAAGGTATTCTCTCCGAGGGATCGAGATACCGTTCGTGTCAAGTGAGTTTCTGAGTAAACCTGGGGAACAGTGATGTGCATTTGACTGCTTAATTGTTATTTTTTTGAGGATGTTGTCATTCAGAGAAGGTTTCTAGTTTGAGACTCCTAAATTGCAGGTGCATCACCAGTCGCACGACCCATTTGTCCGTATGATCGGAAGAGTACATGTGTCGGGGACACATATGGTCTTGTATCAGTGATACATGATCAAAGACTTGCGTATTGTGGATGCATTCTTGGAAGAGAGAAATAGTTGTATATATTAGGGATGTATACATATGTGTCAGGGACTGATGAAGAGGTGACACATTGCCATCTTATGATTGTATGTATCGGGGATATATACGTATGTGTCAGGGACACAAGAGAAGATGACGTGTTGTTGACGTGCTGTTGTGCAAGTGGGAGATATTGGATTAATCTAAGGATTAAGATGATGTCTGCCCAAAGCACTGACACGTGGCGCACTCTCATTGGTTGCGCATTAGGGTTTAGGGTGGGGCCATCTATATAAGGAGGGGAGCCTCCCATTGGATGGACTAATTCTTGTGTGCAAACCCTAGCCCCACCAAACCATAGCCGCCACCACTCCCTCTCTCTCCCATTCGTACCTCCACATCCACCAAGCCAATCCGTGGACTCTTGGGTTGTGGACTCGTGCTTCTTCTCCAAGAGAGTAGAAGACCGACCGGTGCTCCAGAGGATTCCGTGAGGTGATCATCGATCCATTCCGCTGCCACAGGTTATCTCCACCAAAGGTAATTCTGAACCTGTAGATTCAATCGTAGATTGCTAACACGTACTTGCTTAGAGAAAGGTGTTGTCTCTTGATACTCGATAAGAATAACATCTGATATAATTTTTTTCTTCCCTTTAAGAACTACTGACCATTTCTTATTAGATGGATCAGCCACATAAAAAACTTGTTTCGCTTGAGATGCCAAAATAAAAGGTTCCCCTTGAAATCCTTCTTTCGAAAAATTACTTAAAGTGAACCCCAAGTCATCCACTCGAACTCCACTTTTATTATCAACACACTTGCATCTAAATACAACTACTTTGAATTTAACAAAGTCTAGCTCCCATATTTCTTCAATTACACTGTAATAGGACATGTCGGCGTATACAAGATTCTTGTCTTTAGAACTAGACACATGCAAAGACTCTGCTATTACAGTAACCCCACTGTTCTTAACAACACTTTTGGCATCTTCACCAACTGTGTAGAATGAATATTCATTAATATCGTAGCCACTTTAACTTGTAATGCTAGAATGTGGACCGTAGGCCAACCACTATATTGTCTCCGATACATCATGCTTGTAAGCCACTTTTTGAACCAAGAGATGAAATTCTTATTGTGATTTGTATTCTTTGAATGATTTTTGGCAACCCCTAGGAACATATTTACTCTGTTCTCATACTCATCACTCAATCGGTTTGAAACAATCCACTATCGATCCATTTCATTCTAAACATTAAGAAAAAAGATTATTATTATTGGAGACAATAAATAAAATTTAAATTTAAAAGAAGGTGTCTGTAGATGAGAAGATCTGGAAACATGAGGATGAGAAAAGAATGACTCAGAAGAGAGCAGATGAAGTCTTTAATCTTGCGTGGGAATAAGGAAGGTTAGAAACCTAACTAAGCAATCAAGGCCAAAGCAAGCCTAAAGTCCACTATAGGTCCTTAGCACTAGACGACGCCCAACTTTGAGTTCCCACCGAGGACCACTAGTCTTTAGGAAATCAAGAACCCGAAGGTTCCTAAAAACTTAGGGAGACTAGATAGGCAACGACGTTCAAGCCGAAATGGTCTTAAACAACGAGGACCACTAGTCTGCAGGAAATCAAGAACCCAGAGGTTCATAAAATCTCAGGGAGACGAGATGGGTAATGACGTTCAGGGCATAACGGACTTAAACAATTTCCTCTCCTTAATACGTCCGGAAATCCTATGGGCCAATGTCTAAATTGATTTTATTAAGCTCTTTTATTTTGTACTTTTTGGTCGAAGAAAAGGTTATGAAATCCCCCACCTCATCTCCTATATGTGACTGCCATTTGTTGTTTTTCATACCTTAATCTAACAAACAACACACCAAAGAAACACTCACCTCACTCCTGTTCCAATGTAAGTCCTACTAACTGATGCGTGCTTTCTAATGAACGATGAGTGAAAGAGATTACGTACCTTACGCCAGCAATCTACGACAGAAAATCGCAAAATAAAAAATAAATACAATGAATGGAAAGTCCTATATGATGAATGACTTAGCAAATATTGTCTAATCTTTTGTTATAGGTTATTAAAGGCCAAGTTGCCTAATGGAGGTTGATGAGTTATTAGAAACTAAACCTAAATAAACATTTAACTTAACATAATAAGTTTCATTTCAGCATTCAGCATTCCTATCAATTAGATTCAGCATTCTCAAAATATAACAATCTAAAATAAAACAAAATAAAACATTATAACATTTCAGCATTCTCAAAACAATACAAATACGAAAATTTGAAAATATTCATGTTAAACAAAAGCATGAATTATATCGAACATGTATTCTTATCAATTATGTATGTTAAACCATCACACACGAGGTAAAAATCTTTGACTGAAGGGTCCAACGAAGTCTAATTTCAATTACAGAATATTGAAGACATTTTCCAAAAATAACAAACGGAAATTCGATCATTCTTCCTAATCAACTCGTTCTTTAACGAAGATTTGTTATTGGGGTACAGTTTGATCTCCCGATGTGGTTTCATATCATTAGATTCATTCATAGCCACAATAAATTTCACATTATCTTATGAACATTATCTATAAATAAGGAAAATAATCATGACAAATATCTAAAACAAAAAAAAACTCACAATCAGAATCTTGGACGCTTCCCGCAAAGCAACGTCGCTCAATCCTCGCGCTAATTCAGCAACGACGTCGCTCCAATCCTTGCACCCAGAACTACACCAAATAAAAAAACTCAATCCCAAAATGAATCTGAAACCATAAATTGATCTCAAGACTCAGGAAATGTACTACCCATTTAATAACTCAATTGAAACACAAATTAATGCAAATGACATTCTTCCAAATTAACAATATTGTCATTCCAAACCACAAAATATAAATATCACTCATATTAGTCATATACATGTTACATTCACATACAAATAAACAACCATACATTCCAAACCACACTTCTTAATGACAAGTTGTTATTGTTGGACTGCCACTCTTCTTCTAAAAATAATAAAATTAAAAATTAAAAAAATAAGACAACCTTTGAAAGACGAAGTCCGACCAGGCGGCACCACCACTCTCTCCTCCGCACCACAAAAGCGTCGAGGCCGCCACACTTCTCTGCTTCAAAATATACACACTGTTACAACTGACAAAACATCTTTTCTGAAAAAATGAAATAAAATACCAACCTTCGTGGTTGTCGCGGAGGAGGTCGGGGGTCGTGGAGGGAGGCGGAGGAAAATGAGAGAAGTCATGGAGGGAGGCAGAGGAAGGTTGGAGGGAGGCGGAGGAAAATGTCAAAGTCACGGAGGCACGGATGTCGTGGAGTCTAGGGTTTGCGGAGATCAGCCGCAAAGACTAGGGTTTGGTCAGAGGTCGGTCAGAGATTGGTTGCGAAGAAGGTCGGGATATCAGAGGCTAGGGTTTTCGAAGGGGTTTGTCTTGAATAAAAGAAAAAATACGTAACTCTTCGATCTGTAAAAGACTTATAGACGTCGGTCTTCCACACCTGCCAACGTCTATACGTCAACATCTTTTATGCATAGGGCATAGACGTCGGCTTGTGTGTATGATCGACGTCTATTACCCCGACGTCTATAGACCTGGAGAATAACCGTTTGAGTATAGACATCAGCTTCCATGGGTATTCAAACAACCGACGTCTATACGACCCTATAGACGCCAATTGTTTTATTGGCCAATGTCTATACCCATAGACATCGGCTATTAAAATAACCGACGTCTATTGGGCGACGAGTATAGACTATTCTGCACTATTATGTTTTCAATAATAATAATAATAATTTTTCTTAATGTTTAGATTGAAATGGATCGAGAGTGGATTCTTTCAAACTGATTGAGCAATGAGTATGAGAACGGAGGGAATATGTTCTTAGAGGTTGACAAAAATCATTGAAAGAATACGAATGACAGAGAGATGGCTATTGTCCATGCAATAAGTGTCCTAATATGTCAGTGCTGACTTTTAAAAAATAAAAGATCATTTGTTTGAGAAAGGTTTCGACCCAAGTTACAGACGGTGGATATGGCATGACGAAAATGAATCATTTAGTTGTTCCAAGAATGACGGAGACAATGTTAGTGTGGGAGATCAGTTAGAGGAAATGGTTCAGGATATAACTGAAAAGTTTTTTGTCAAACCCCAATTTACTTGGTGGTTTGTTGAGTGACAATGAGAAGCCTTTGTATAAGGGTTGCACCAAATTTACTATAATATCATTGTTTTTGAAGTTGTACAATTTAAAAGCAGGAAATTGTTGGACCAATGTCAGTTTCACATCACTTTTGAAGCTATTCAAAGAGATGCTCCATGAGCATAATGAACTGCCGGATAGAACTTATGATGCTAAGAAAGTTTTGTGCCCTATTAGAATGGAATATAGGAAGATACATGCATGTCCGAACGATTGTATATTATATAGGGGTGAATTTGAAAACTTACATTACTGTCCCACGTGTAATGTTTCACGATACAAAATGAAACGCAGTGGACCGAACCACATTGTAGATGACGATGAGTTGAAAATCAAAGGACCTCCTACTAAAGTTTTGTGGTATCTTCCGATAATACGAAGGCTTAAACGTTTGTTTTGCGGGTAAGGAGGATTCCAAAAACATGACATGGCATGCTGATCGTGAGAAACCAAATGATCAGTTGCTACGTCATCCTGCAGATTCACCTCAATGGAATAAAGTAGATTATGAGTTTCCTGTGTTTGGTGAAGAATCTAGGAATGTACGACTTGGACTCTATACGGACGGAATGAATCCTTTCGGTAGTTTGAGTAGCATTCACAGTTCTTGGCATGTTCTTCTTCTAATTTATAATCTAGGAATGCATAGTCTTTGGATATGTCTAGTTCTAAAGACAAGAATCTTGTATACGTCAACATGTCCTATTACGGTGTATTTGAAGACATAAGGGAGCTAGACTTTGGTAAATTCAAAGTACATGTATTTAGATGTAAGTGGGTTGATAATAAAAGTGGAGTTCGAGTGGAAGACTTGGGGTTCACTTTAATTGATTTTTCGAAAGAAGGATTTAAAGGAGAACCTTTTATTTTGCATCTCAAGTGAAACAAGTCTTTTATGTGGCTGACCCATCTAATAAGAAATGGTCAGTAATTCTTGAAGGGAAGAAAACAATTATTTCAGATGATATTCTTATCGAGTATGAAGAGACAGCACCTTTCTCTAAGCAAGTACGCGAGTTGAACTTACTAGACGACGAAATACATGTTGAGCCTTGTATGTTTAGGGATGACTACTGTGAAGGAATATGGATTGAAAATTCGTTAAGAAAAAAAATCGTAAAGGTGCGAAATGTCTTATAGAACATTATAATAACCATTTATTGTCTTGATTTTACTTTTTAATGTCTTGAGTTTACCTTTTATAGTATCATGGCTCCAAAAAAGAAACCCACACCATCACAGTCTGAGGTCTCGAAGACTTACAGTTCACAAGGTCCTACACTGATGAAAGAATTCATGGGGAGAAGACATATAGATGGTAGAGTTCCAATCCAGTTTGATGACCGTCTTGAGCCAATAGGCATGCTCTCACAAAAGAAGAAGGCAAAGGATATTATCTCCTCCCTTATCATGAGAGGTAAAAAAATTAATTCAAAGTAAGTGGAATTTTATATTGTAATAAACTTTTAATTATATATATAAACATCGCTCATTGGATGCTTGCCGTTCTATGCCCCGAGACTAATTCGGCATATTAACTTGATCCTTTGGGGTCGATTAAACTAAGAGAATCCACGAAGAAACTTGTTTTAATGTAAGTTCATTTTAATCATCGTATTTGTAATCTGTGTATATTTATTAGTATTATCGAATTCATGTTCAATAACTTGTGCTACTCAGGACAATGAAAGTTTACAAAGTGTTAGGTGATAGGAGAACAACCCCAAAAGCTGGAGTAACATGGCATGGAATGGGAGTAACTTCATTCTCCCATTTTTGTTAATTAAGTTAATGGAACATATGTTTAGCGAATTTATATTTTTATAGTACCGCAAACACACTGGAAATACGGAATGTGGTTACTACGTTATGAGATACAAGGAAGAAATCCTCGAAATTGCATCTCAAAATGTATCCTTATCCGAGGTAATATAGATCGCTATTAGGGTGTATAATTATTGTTGCATCATTTAGATATTAATATTTTTTACTTGTATTTTTATACGTCTTCCCAAAAAATAGTAATCTCTACTCGCAACAGGAGCTCGATGATACTCGTGACTGATGGGCTCGCTATTTTATGAGAAACATGTTAATAAACTAAGAGGTTCTTATATCACTAACAGTTTCTTTGTAATTAAACATGCAAATTTATTTAACATGTGTACTTGTATTACAAACATACAATGTGATCTTTAATATAATCAAACATCTTTGGAATGAATGCTAAGTGTTTGTGTATGTATGCTTGTGGTTGAATGATTGTGTTTGTGTATGTATGCTTGTATATATTTGTATTTGTGGATGAATGCGTGTATGTATTTGTGTTTATGAATGAATTTCTGGTGCAGGTTGAATGTGTTTGTAATGCAGGAATCTATGTTCATTTTTTTATAATCTGGTAAAGGTATAGACGTCCGTTGTAACTAGTAGCCAACGTCTATCCCCTTCAAAAAAGAAATAGACGTTGGTTGTTAGGTATAACTGACGTCTATAGCTAGAGAATAGACATCGGTTGTAGTACTAGTCGACGTCTATTCTCTAGGTATAGACGTCAGTTGTACCTAACAGCTGACGTCTATTCACTAGGTATAGACATTGGATTTTAAGTGACCGACGTCTAGGTATATACGACACAAATATAGATGTCAGGTCAAAGGAGCCGTTTAGCCGACGTATATACCACCAATATTTGACGTATATTCCTTTTTCTGCACTAGTGTCTTTCTTTTCATTACATTTCTATTGTCGATTGTTGGCGTGAAGTACATGCATTCTTCTCTTCTACATGCATTGTTAAAGCATGCATTAGTTATTAAGGTGCACCGGGACAAGTTTCAAGAATAAATAGGTTTGAGAAGAAGAGACACAAAAAGGACCTGAACACAAGAAAAAATGACTAATCAGTGAGACTAATGGACTGATATGCAAGAGGGAATGACCCGGATGTAAGCCAAAAGGACCGATTAGCAAATCGAGAAACTGCACACCATCATGAAGGGTATTTTGGCAATTAGATTTGGTCCTAAACTCCAGCAACCGATTAGGGTGCAGTGCACGTGAAGAAATCAAGTAATTAAAGGGTCATCCAAAAATGGGTCGGATCATAGCAATCCAGACCGCTGATTGGCAGTCGGTTCTGCTCCAGATCCAATATGGTTTAGCTTGGTTGTGTATTAGTGTGTTATGTCTATTTTTAGTAGGTCTATTAGTCCGACGTTGGGGGATTGTCCCCGATTACCTTTTTTCATTCCTATAAATAGAACTCTTCTTCCTCCTTTGTAATTACTACTTGCTTGGTGGCCAATCTCTCTACTTAGAGTAAAGCCTTGGAGCAAAAACTCAAGTGGAGAGATGCTACTTGCAATGTGAGTCATAAATAAAATGAATCTTTTTTGTTAGATGTTGCCTCTTTTACTTTTTGCATGCTTAGCTTAATCTAGTTTTCTTAATCTTAGCAGAAGTAGCGAGCATGTTTTCTCTTCTTAACATAATTGCTAGCTTAATGATTAGTGAGTAGTTCCACTCCCCTTTGGGGGTGGAAATGATGTTATACATGTAATGAAGAATGAGAATGAATGTTATCTTATGAAATGTGTTGATGAATGTGAATGTATGCTTGTTTATTTAGATTAGAACACTTGACTTGATGGGTTTTGCCACAACTATTAGACACCTCTCATGCTTGTTTAGGTTCTTAATAACCAACTTGTGTATGCTAATGCTAATCAACTAGGTTAGTGATTTGATTGATAGGTTTTGCCACAATCATTAGACACTTCCTATGCCTGAAAACACAACTTACACTTGTTGCCTTATTGAATACATTGTTCACCACCTTATTACATGTGTACACACACTCCACCTTTAACGAGTTTTCCTTGCTGATTTACATCTTCCCTTTGTTAGTTGTTTAGCTTAGTTTTAGTAGTCTTGTGCTTTCATCTTTCTCATTTGTTAGTTTCTAGTTTAGTATAACTTAGTTTAGTGTAACCAAACTTCTTGTCTCCTTTATCACCACTTGATTTCTGAAAAACAAGAGACAACACACCTTCCTGTGGATGGACTAGTACTTGCCACCACTCATCGTGGCCGTGCACTTGCGGTTTAAATTAATCTCAATCAAGTTTTTGGCACCGTTGTCGGGAGGTGCTCTGTCCAGACTCTGGTTTGGACGATTCGAGTGGATTTTTTTATAGTTTTGTTTGTTTCAGGAGATCTAAATATCAAGCGAAGATACCAGGAGAAATTTATGGGAGGAATAAGTTATTCTGACCACCAGTTAGTGATCTGGTTAGCAGATTTTGCTTCCTAGTTTCTTCTGTTTGTTTCTACTTTCAAAATAGTGGTCTGGGAGCTCAATTTTGCATGTTATGACCTGTAGACTGCTCCCAAATTAAACAAGAAAACAAATCAATCACCTTTTTAATCAACTTGGCCATTAAAACCCAAAGCAAAAGATTAGGCATTCTTGCTTGTTTAGGTCATGCATCATGTACTTGACTTAGGCACGTAACTTGTCTTTTATTTAGCTTTACTTACAGTTGTTGAGTGCTAGCGTGAGATACACATTTCCCACTCTCATTCGTGCATTAGTTTGGATGATCATGAATTAGTTAGTAGGAATTGCATTGGAATAAGAGTGACATGAGTGTTTGATTGGTGAGTTGCTTGATAGATTAAGGAATCAAAACATCTCTAAGGGGCACCACCTATAGACTTCAAGATAAGGTGGAGGATTCATAACCCCTTCCTTCAGCCCCACAAAACACCTCTCAAAAAGCCTAATTTTAAAATCAAGTAGACATTCGCCCCTAAGGATCTCGGGCACATTAGGAGAGTGATCCAATCACGACCATCATGGCCTGATCGACGTTGCCCACTCTGTCAATAGTAGGAGAGACAAGATCTCCGGATCTTGGCTCACTTGTTGGGCTTTGTGGTCTTTATCATAGGGAGGTGATACGTGTTGAGGACACGTGACCTTGCAGTTAGGCATCGTCTAGTTGTAAGTACCTATAGTGACCGTAGGTTGCTTGAACCTTGTTTTCTTGTGTGCTTCTACCATTACCTACCCGTTGTAGCATAATGACTTCTTCCCTTCTCTCCTGAGTCATTCCTTCTAATCTGAGTCTTCCAATCTTCTCCTCTACGCACTTTCTGTTTTAATTGTTTTTAAAAAAAAGTTTCTTTCTTTTCCTGTGACTCATGTCGGTGTGCAACTTTGTGCATGCATGTGTGGTCACGATATGTTGAGGGTCGTTCGACGAGATACGACATCGATCTATCCTCAATTGTCGGTTTTTCGAACGCATCCCCGTCCCGTGTCCTACACAGTCCCGGGACCATGACCATTCCTCAACCACACGACGGCGACCCAGGTTTTGGATCCACACCACCTTCTGATCCAGAAGGTGGGCATCCACAATCTCATCAATTGGTTCCCCATGCTCCCATCCCCCTCCGCGATTGATGCTAACTGAGTCGTACTGCTCTACATTTTTGCATCTTATTGCCAGAGGAGAATGGGAACCACTTTCAGGTGAAGCCTTTGTTTATCTCCATGCTCCCTCACTTCATTGGGAAGGGTGATCCTATCTCTTTCTCAGAGAATTTGAAGAGGTCTATGCGATGTTCAAGTTGCAACAACTTAGCACAAACTCCATCCACCTTAGGCTTGTTCCCTTTGCACTAAAGGATGATGCTAAGAAGTGGTTGTATAACAACCAGGCGAATGCCGGTAGAACATGGGATGAATTCCAATATGCATTTCTCAAGAAGTACTTTCCAAATCATTGAACTCAAAAAGTGAGGAATGAAATCAATTTGTTTTGTCAACATGAGACCGAATCATTCCATGCATATTTAGAGAGGTTCAAGGAGATACTATCCTCATGCCCTCACCATGGCATCGAGTTGTGGTGTCTTTGTCAGATTGTCTACGGGGGTGTTCATATCCCATCCCGAACGGTCTTTGAGTCCATGTGTCAAGGAGAGTTCTCAGGAAAGGATGAAAGGGAGGCATGGGCTTTCCTAGAAGACCTCGCTAAGAAAACCATGTTGTGGGATAGTGTGAGGGAACCATCACCATCATCTAGCATAAAAGTGAGGATCGCAAATGCAAACTCGACTAGATCAGGTGCCACATTTGTTGTCGATACCACTACGGCCACAGAGGTACGCATGACGGCCTTCTGCACCATATGGATTCGATTGAGCTCAAAAACCAACATGGTGTGTATCATGTGTCTGCATCTGGTCCAGTTCCTTATTATTTATGTGGTAGGATAGGTCTTGTAGGAGGCGAGTATGCATCCATTCCTCTTGAGATGGAACATGTCAATGTCATCTATGATAGACCCAGGAATGACCCATATTCATCATCATATAATCCTGGATTGAAGAACAACCCTAACTTTTTGTGGAACCAAAACAATATCCAGGGTGGTCCTTCAAACTTCTATCGACCACCTAATCGACCACAGCAACCTTCCATTCATTCACAATCTTATTAGCCATCCCAAGCACAAATCACCAACCAAATTTCCCAAATTCCAACAACATGGAAACCCGATTAAATTCGCTTGATAACTTGACTCGTGGACTTAAGAACTCAATGAAAAACTATATGTCATCTACAAGTCAAGTTATCACTTGAAATTAGCAGACCATCAAATCTCTAGAGCTTCATATGGGACTATTGGCTCAATCTGTAAAAGAGAGAGAGAGAGAGAGAGAGAGAGAGAGAGAGAGAGACACTGTTGAGCCAGCCTGAGGCTAACCCTCGCATGTACCAGCAACAACACACGCAAAATGAGAGTTTTATACCTCAGGGGTGGCATTGGTTGTTGTTAGCCCCAACACTATTGTATTTGGGCCACATTTGTTTCCCTTCTTAAGTATCACACAGGTTTTCAGGAAGTCAGGTATATGTCCACCAACATAACCATGAACTTCTTTGTGCTTCACGTTGCTGAGATCTTTTCTTGTTCATGCATAAATTCATGTCGTATAATGCTTGCAAGTGCACGGCGTCAGTGAAGATGTGGCAAATACGGGTCGATCCACAGGGAGGTGTGTCAACTCAGGTTCTTTTGAAGGCAAGTGGGAAGAGAGGGGAGAAGGAGTTGATTACACTAAACTAAACTACGAATGAACTAACAAGTGGACTAAATCCCCATGGAGTGGAGGTGTGTAGGTATGTGTGTGTAAGTGGGTCTTCATTTCAATTAGGAACAAGTGTAGTTTGTGTGGTATACAAGTAGAAGCTAGTATAGAATCTAAGTGTAGGATACACAACACTACATGGCAAACCTTGAACATGCATATCTCACATGAAGTTGAGGTTGATTTTAGATTATCAAGTCTGCAACAAGTACCTAGTGTGGCCATTAGAGCATCAATCAATCATACATACAACCTAAATCATTCATGTGAATGTGCACCAAACATGTATCCATACATATTCGACATTACCTCCACCCCAAATGGGGATAGAACTACTCACTACTCATTAAGAAAAGAATACAAAACGAAATTAAACTAAGCATGCAAGAATTCAAAGAGAAAATATAAAATTAACTAAGAAAACTTTATTTATTACTCGCTCACATTACAAGTAGCATCCCTCCACTAGAGTTTTGTTCAAAGGCTTTACCCCAAGTAGAGAGAATGGCCACCAAGAGGGAGATGTTTACAATGGAGAAGGAAGAGTTCTATTTATAGTCATAGAAAAAGGTAATCGGGGACAATCCCCTGATGTGGGACTAACAAAACATTCCAGAATAGACATAAACACATAAGCCATATTCGAGCAAAACCAGGTCGGATTATGAGAAAAACCTGTTGGCTTTTTGGCCTTAATCTATGTTTTGATGATTTAATCAACCCAATCTTAATTATAATCAATGTAGAGTAGCACACATATTGCAATGCATATATATTGCTTTGTGCTAACTTCTACAGGTGATCAAGACTCAACAAAGAAATGATTCAAGTCAAAACATGTAATCAAGCTCATTTGAAGACATGTAATTTGTATTTCTTTGGGTCTTAGGAACTTTGTGTAATTGAGCATACTTGAGCTAAAAACTACTCAAACACATACTAGGTTCCTTATAGAAGTCACACACAAAATTTCATATAATTTGGACTTCAATAGATCACCCAAACTTTGACCGGAAAACACTAAACCAGAACATGAACTGTCTGCCCACATTTGGTCGACCGAAACAGACCGTTTGGTCGACCGAGTGATGAATTATCTAGTTAGTGTTTTCTACCAACCGTTCGGTCGACCATCCAGACCTTTTTGGTTGACCGAGTAACAACAATTTTCCGACCGTTTGTTTTGTCGTTTTATACCCAACGGTCGTATTCGTATTTTTCCAAAAACCCCTAAAATACATTTTCCTATCGGTCGATCGAGGACCTTGTTTGGTTGACCGAACTAAGACATCTCTACAAACACAGAATACCTGTTGAATTTTGTTTGATCGAGGACCTTGTTCGGTCGACCGAACTAAGACGTCTCGACAAACACAGAATACCTGTTGAATTTTGGTCGACCGTGGACGTTGTTTTGGTCGACCGAATATGATCTTGTTTGTCAACCCCGTAGAGCCTGTTATGAATCTGTCGACCAAACCTATCTCGGTGTTCGACTGATAACTTAAGTGTACCTAAGTCATAGCTCCACACACTCAAAAGCTCAAAACAATCCACACTTAGGAATCAATTCCACATCTTACTCACGTGTGCTCAAGATTAGAGAATGTTGTTTCACTCATTGTTTGTCAAAGAAGCAAGGGTCTTGGTGAAAGCCCAAGACAAGAGTATAGACTTCGGTGAGACCCCGAAGTGATCCCTCTCGGATTGTGAGAGGAGGAGACAAGCTCGGCGAGGGTTGTTTGCGAGTTTGAAGATTGTAAAGGCATTCTCTCCCGGCCCATAACGGGGAGTGATTATCAAAGTTATGAGCGGAGCTCGGTGATCTGAGAGGAGCTTGCAAGAGAGGAGCTTATAAATATATGCATGATATGATGTCAATCAAATACCCCCACACATAAATTTTGCTAGTCCCGAGCAAAACAAAGAAAGAGAAAAATGAACGAAAGGAAAAATCATTTGTAAAACATGGAAATCCTAACTCACTTTCGTAGGATTAATTCGTGTATGTTAGTATAAGGAAGTTTGTCATAGTCAGGGACCATTAAAATCTTGTTATGAAACATTAAGTGTAGGGGTTTTAGTTTCCATGTAGATATAAATAATTGGTGTTCTCTCTTCTCGCACGACTCCTATCACTCGAGAAATTAAGTCCGAGGGGACTTAGTGCCTGGTGCTTTCGAGTCATCTTACTTGGGATGCACCGACCAAACTCCCGTTACACAGGTGGTAGGGATCGCCCTATGTGGAGATTTGGGGGAAGGTGTACGTGATAGTGTTAGTCCACACAGGCAATGATGCACAAAAACCGTCCCTAGGAGAATCAAACACCAACTAGTGTAAATCATAATGCTCTGAAAAAAGAAAAAAAGACAAATAAGAACCTTAATGGACTTTACACGGTATAGCACTTTAAGAAGTTAAGGCCGCCCATGTCTTTCACTTAAGTCCTTAATTAACTTTCAAGAATGGTTCATTAGGCTAGGTGTGTGGACTCATTACATATATATAGTCGGTCAATAGAATTACCGTGTCGAATGATCGACGAAAAAGAGTCCATCGAGTCGTGTTGCTAGGTTGAATAATGCATCAATGTTCCTTGGCGACAAGGGAGTTTAACGGCTTGTTGCACACGCTAAGTACAACCGTGATTCCTACAAATGTGAGTTAGGATTTTCCTATTTTACGAATGTTTTTTCCTTTCATTCATTTTTCTTTTTCTTTGTTTTGCTCGGGACAAGCAAAAGTTAAGTGCAGCTATTTGATTGACATCATATCATGCATATATTTGTGTCTTATATCCTCTAGTTTTAACCTAAGCATTGCTACGTAACTAGTTTTATGTTTAAGCTTCAGGAATAAAACAAGTGAGAAGAAGAGGCACAAAAAGGACCTAAAAGCAAGAGAAAGGACTGAATTGTATGGTTTATGGACTGAAATGCAAGAGGGAAGGACCCAGATGTAAACCAAAAGGGCCAAAGAGAAAATCAAGAAGCTCCACACTATCAAGCGGATCATTTTGGCAATTAGATCCGGACCCAAACATCAACAACAAAATCAGGTTCAAACATGAAGAAATCAAGTCAGAAACTAGCCACCCAAAACCAGACCCCATCAAGCCAATGCAGACCGCCAATTGGTTGTCCCTGATTGACATCATTTCATGCTTACATTTGTATCTTATATCCATTATCTTTCACCTAAACAATGCTACGTAACGAGCATTATGTTTGAATTTCAGAAATGAATAGGTTTGAAGAGAAGAGGCATGAAAGGACCTAAAAGCAGGATAAAGGGCTGAGTTGAGAGACTCGAGGACTAAGATGCAAGATCGAAGGACTTGAATGCAAGATAGAAGGACCAATGAGCAAACAAGAATACTCCACACCATCATGGGGAGTATTTTGGCAATTCTATTCGGGTCGGAGCTCCAACAAGAGAAGTAGATGCATCAAAGACAAACAAACACATTCAGAAAAGCCCAGAAGAAAATCCAGAGCGATCCGAATAGTGTAGACCGCCAATTAGCTGTCCAAGACCGCTAATTTGGCGGTCTTTTTTGGTCCAGATCTGCTAAGATTTACGTGGGGCGTGTATTAGAGTGTGTTTAGTCTATTTGTGGTATTTGTTTAGTCCCATACTGGGGGATTGCCCCGGATTACCTTTTCCTATGGCTATAAATAGAACTCTCCCTCCTCTCTTGTACCCCATCTCTCTCTTGGTGGTCATCCTCTCTACTAGGAGTTCAAGGCTGGAAGCAAAAACCCTAGTGGAGAGAGGCTACTTGTTATTGAGTAAGTAATAATAGATGTTTCCTTTTGGTTATGTTGTTTCTTTCTTTGTTTAATTTCCTTTCATATGCTTGCTTGCTTCTTTTGTTTTATGTCCTTTTAGTTTCTTTAATATTTCTTGCTTTCCTAGTTTTAATTTCATTTCAGTAGAATGTTTCATTTTAATGTAGGTTGTAGTGTAATGATTAGTGAGTAGTTCCATCCCCATTTCGGGGTGGAGAAATATGTGATATGATCATGTGGTGCATTAGGTGTGTGTTATCTTAATCCCTTGAGTCCTATATGATTTTCATAACCATCTAATGGGATTTCACTCTTGTCTTTGATATGTTAATGCTCTTGAATGAGGTTTAGCTTATACTTAGATTAGTGGACCTATTTTATGGGGAATGATTAGGTGAGGATATGGATGGCGTTGATGAATGAAACATGATTTGTAGTTGCATGTTCTCTTGTTGCCTTTACCTTGGTTAATGTCTTGTATGTTTTAAAGATTGTGTAAATCTTATTTCATGTGGAGGCATAGTGAGAGTTTGGTCTTTATACATGAGTTCATTTAGCTTCCTTCTAATTATTGTCTTGTATGTTTTAATTATATTGTGTTATCTTAATTCAAGTGGAGGCAAAGTTGGATGTAGTTTTATGATTTTCATGCACTACATGTTTTGATGAGCTTAATTGACCACACACACATACACATATCTTTGTATTCACACTTTTTTCTCTACCCCCTATGAGGTTTAGTTTTATTACTTATTGTCCATTTCCTTTTGCATTTTAGTGTAGTTTAGTGTAATTAATCTTTCTCTCCTTTCTTTCCCACTCGCCTTCGAACAAACTGAAGTCGACACACCTCCCTGTGGATCGACCCTTATTTGTCACCGCTTCAACGCGCCCGTGCACTTGCGGTTAATTAAAACATATCAATCAAGTTTTTGGCGCCGTTGCCGGGGAGGTTTTCTGTCCCGACTTTGGTTTGGACGATTCGAGTGGTTTTAATTTTTTATTTTTAGTTTTTGTTTGTTTCAGGGATTCTGAGGATCAAGGGGAGGCTACTGGAGGAATTGGAGCACAAAATCTTCAACAGAGACCGCCAATCAGCGGTCTGGGATCGCCAATTGGCTGCCTGGTGAGCTTTATTTGCTCTCAGTTTTGTTCTGGTTGTTCTTTGCTTCAGTGTAGTTGTTTGGGAACGCAATCTTTCGTGCTGTGACTTGTAGTTTGCTCCCAGATCATTAATCACTCCCCTATTAATCAACTTGGCCATTAAAATTCAACGCAAAAGATTAGACATTGTTACATGTTTAGGTCGTGCATCATATACTTGACTTAGGCACGTAGTTGTCTTTTAATGTAGCTTTATTTTCAGTTGTTGAGCGCTGACGTGAGGTACGCATTTCCTACACTCATACATGGATTTTTGTATGACCATGCATTAGTCAGTAGGAATTGCATCCGGACAAGAGTGAGTTGAGTGTTTGATTGGAGAGTTGATTGCTAGATTTAGGATCAAAACGCTACTAAGGAAAGGTTGTCCCATAAAAGATAAGGTGGGGGATTTCATCACCCTTTCCTTTGCCCCAAAAATCACTCTTAATCAAAGCCTTAATTCTAAAAGTAAGTAGACATTGGCCCTAAGGATTTCGGACGCACTAGGAGAGTAATCTAGTCGATACCGTCATGACCTAATCGGCGTCACCTGCCTTGTCGATAGTAGGAGGTACTGGATATCCGGATCTGGTATCACTTGCTGGGCATTGTGGTCTTCGTTGTAGGGAGGTGAGGCGTGTCGAGACTAGTGACCTCGAAGTTAGGCATCGTCTAGCCTAAGGACCCATGGTCGTACATTGTTTGAGCTGTGATTGCTAGATTAGGCTTCTACCTTCACCCACTACCCACGCTAGCTCTAGGATTCTTCCCTCCTCAACTGAGGACATCAAATGGGAACCTCAAAAGTGGGTCAATGCACTTGGAAAGGGAACATGACACCACGCGGGGCCAGAATACTCATTCGTGGGCCCCCTTCACAAAGAGCACAAGATGAAATGAGAGGTTCATGAATTGGACGCAAAGGCGTCTCATTCAAAGGATCAAACTGAAAGAGCTTGAACCTCTCAAGAGTTTGGGAAATAGGGGGCAACGGAAGAAGAGTTTCTCCCGTTGCACTGCTGAAGTTATGATCGTCAATCCAAACTCTCCAACCAACAGGCTGGTGCATCGGAACGAAGTCAAGAACCTCGTTAGGCATGTCCGACACACCAGGCGAACAAAAAGTGGGTCTCATACCCAAGGTATCCTCCAATTAACTCCTAATACCCTCATGAGCAATGTAGTTGTTTGATGTTCCATCATTTCCAAGATGATCAGGAACAATAGTTAGAGGTAAACTCTCATCAGGTTATTTGAAATCGAGGGTACTAGGGAGCTCTTGCTCCACCAGAGGTGAGTCCTTAAGAGGCACAAAATGAAGATCATGTGGCTTAAGGGCCACAGGACAAAAAGATAAGGCACAATCATGTGCCGACTCATAATGAAATTGGTCCATGTTTTTCTCAATTGGAATCGAATCCTCCACTAAGTGATCATGAATTGAAACCCCAAGTCCCTCAGACTGACTAGGAGTTTGACTTTGAAAGATTGTGCTTTGAATTTGTGGATGTGGTGTTGGTTCGATATCAAAAGATGAATCCTCATGTTGACAAGAAAGGTTACTCTCACGTTCACGTAATTGCTGTGTTATTTGACTCACTTGCATTTTCATAGTTTGCAAGGAATTCAAGTTGGACTTCAATAAATTTTGAGTGGTTTCCATGAACGTTTGGAGAGTTTGTTTCAAGGAATCAGGTATGCGGTCAACTATGAGGTCCAAGTCAGAGCTTGGGAAATTTTGGGGTTGGGTGTTGATGGGCTGAGAATGAGTCCAATGATTTGAAGTGGGGTGTTGGTAGACTTCTGGATATTCGGGAGTAGGATACTGGGGTGAAAATGATGTATAAGAATTTAAATAAGAATTGTCTCCCCACGAATCCATCCCTCTCGGGTTGTACGCGAATGCGTAATGGTCATAATGAGCATTTTGGGAAAATGTGTGCTCATACTCAGGCTCAGGGGCAACATAAGGACATTCCCCGATAATATGACCACTCAACCCACAACACTCACATGGTGTGGCTACTGGAGCCACCGGTGCACCCATGTCATCTACCACATGCATGAAAGAGGCCAAAGGTTCTTGTAATGTCTCAGTTTGATGACCAACATATGATCCGACGTAACTAGATGGTGGTCTAGCAGTCAGTGCCTCTCTCGTACTACCCCAATATGAAGATTTCTTAGTCACACAATGAAAATTATCCCAACCATACGGGGTGTTCATCTGAGCCACCCCAGGTTGCATGGGTCGGGAGTACCAGGGAGAATTGTCCTGGTCCCAACAATGATATGGATGGTAACCCATGTAATCATCCATCTCAACAAAAAACTCTTGAGTCTACCACTCTCACCACCACGAGGCTAAACTCGCAAAAAGTGCTCGACTCGACCCTAGAACGCTACCAGAGAGTGTAAAGGGGAGGAGACTATAACGTAGAAGAAGGTGAGAAGAAGATGACTCAGAGGAGAAGGGAAGAATCCTAGAGCTAGCGTGGGAATGGGATCAGGTAGAAGCCTAACTAGCAATCACGACTCAAACAATGTAAGGCAATGAGTCCTTAGTCTAAACGACGCCTAACTTCGAGGTCACTAGCCTCGACACTCCTCACCTCCCTACAACGAGGACCACAATGCCCAACAAGTGATACCAGATCCGGAGATCTAGTACCTCCTACTATCGACAAGGTAGGCAACGCCGATCTGGCCATGCCGGTCTCAACTAGATTACTCTCCTACTGCGTCCGATATCCTAGGGCCAATGTCTACTTACTTTTACTTAAGGTTTGATCAAGAGTGATTTTTGGGGCCAAGGAAAGGGTGATGAAATCCCCCACCTTATCTTTTATGGGACAGCCCCTCCTTAGTAGCGTTTTGATCCTAGATCTAGCAATCAATCGCTCCAATCGAAACTCTCAACTCATTCTTGTCCTGATGCAATTCCTACTAACTAATGCATGGGCATACAAGATGCATGAATGAGTTTAGGAAATGCGTACCTCACGCCAGCGCTCAACAACTAAAGATAAAGCTAAAAGAAAAGACAACTATATGCCTAAGTCAAGTTCATGATGCGTGACTTAAACAAATAAGAATGTCTAATCTTTTGCTTTGGATTTTAAGGCAAGTTAATTAATGGGGGAGTGATTAATGATCTGGGAGCAAACTAGAAGTCACAGCATGCAAAATAGGACTCCCAGATAACGAAAATGACAGAACTAACTACCAGAAGAAATTTGAAAGCAAGAAACCCTCACCAGGCCGCCAATTGGCGGTCCAAGACCGCTGATTGGCGGTCCTTGTTGATGCTCCCACTTCTCTAGTATCCTCCACTTTAGGATCCCTGAAAACTAATAAAACTCGAACAAAAAATTAAAAACCACTCGAATCGTCCAAACCAAGGTCTGGACAGAGAGGTGTGTCGAAAACTTGATTGATTCATTTTATATTAAACCGACAGTGCACGGCCGCGTTGAAGCGGTGGCAAATACGGGTCGATCCATAGGGAGGTGTGTCGACTTTTGGTTTGTGTGAAGGCGAGTGGTAAAGAAAGGATGGAAAGATTGATTACACTAAACTACACTAGAATGCAAAAGGAAATGAAAGATAAGCAATAAAACTAAACCCCATAGGGGGTAGAGAAATAATGTGAATATAAAGATTTGTGTGTGTGTGTGTGTGTGTTCAATTATGCTCCTCACAACATGTAGTGCATGAAATCATAAAAATAAATCCAACTTTGCCTCCACATGAAATAAGATAAGACTACATCATTAAAACATACAAGATAATAATTGGAATGAAGCTAAATGAACTCATGTATAAAGACTAGACCCTACTATGCCTCCACATGAATTAAGATAAGACTATATCATTAAAACATACAACGCATTAACCAAGGCCAGGGCAACAAGAGCACATACACTACAAGTCATGTTTCCTATATTAATTCCGTCATTATCTTTACCTCATCATTCCCCATAAAATAGGTCCACTAGTCTAAGCATATGCTAAACTTCATTCAAGAGCATTAGCATATCAAAGACAAGAGTGAAATCCCATTAGATGGTTATGGAAATCATATAAGGCTCAAAGGATTAAGATAACACACACTACTACATTACATAATCATATCACATATTTCTCCACCCCCAAATGGGGATGGAACTACTCACTATTCATTACGCTAACTACATTAACAAAATGAAGCATTATACTGAAACGAAATTTAACTAAGCAAGAAAGGAGTATTAAAGAAGCTTAAAAGGAAAGGAAAGACTAAACAAGCATGCACAAATTAAAAGACAAGATTAAAAGAAACTAGAACAATTATTTTATTAACAATGACTCACATTGAAGGTAGCATTCTTCTCCACCTTGAGTTTTGCTTCAAGGCTTACTCCTTAGTAGAGAGAATGCCACCAAGAAATGGGTAGTTTACAATAGAAGGTGAAGAGTTCTATTTATAGCCAAAGAAAAAGGCAATCCGGGACAATCCCCCGATGTGGGACTAAACAAATATCAGCAATGAACTAAAACACACTAATACGCGACCTACCAAAATCTTAGTGGATTTGGGCCAAAAGAGACCGCCAATTACCGCTAATTGGTGGTCTATATGGTCCGGATCACGCTAGATTTTATTCTGGGATTTTCTGGATGTCTTTGTTGGTCTTTGATGCATCTACTTCACTTCTTGGAGCTCCGAACCGAATAGAATTGTGAAAATACTCCCCATGATGGTGTGGAGTTTTCTGTTTTGCTCTTTGGTCCTTCGGTCTTACGTTCAAGTCCTTCTCCCTTGCATCTTAGTCCCAGGTCTAACAATTAAGTCATTTTTCCCTGCTTTTGGGTCCTTTTATGCTTCATCTCTTCAAACCTATTTATTTCTGAAATTCAAACAAAAAACTCGTCACGTAGCATTGCTTAGGTATAAGATAATGGATATAAGATACAAATATAAGCATGAAATGATGTCAATCAGACCCCATGTTGGTTAAGAATCAACCACCTGATACCCTCCATTTCAAACAACCAGACAGAGGTTCACCTCTCATTCATGCCTCCTGTCTTGCTCACTCTCAAGAGGCATCAAATGATCACAATACTTATAAGGGTGTCACGTGGTCAAGCAATTCTGTTTTGTATGTTACGAGCCCTTGCATGTGTATTTCTGGCACGAGAGATGGCGGGTTACCATTTGATGTCCCTTGACATATAAAGATGGGAGCCCATTGTTGTACATAGTTAAAAAAAGAAAAAAAAAGAGAAGAAGAACAAGAAGAAGAAGAAGAAGAAGAAGAAAAAGAAAAAGAAGAAGAAGAAAAAGAAAAAGACCCCTTCAGTGAGCATCAATTGTTGTGGGCTCCAACCCTTGAGTATTTGGGCCCCATTTCTTTCACGTATTTGTATCCCTTCTTTAACATCTCACAGGTTTTGAGGGAATTAGGGTTTGTGTTCATCACTATAACCATGAACTTCCTTTTGCGCTTCATATTGGTGAGATCTTCCCTTTTTCATGCATAAATCCATGTAGTATCTTGCTCCCATTCATTGAGAACAATGCATGAAGTAGGTGTGGGGGGTGTTTTTACATGTGTACATAGTCGAGTCTTTTCCTTTGATTTTTTTTTCTTTTGTGTGCATTGATAGGGTCATGTTAGTGTGTTGCATTTAATGTCGATATATCTATTTGCCAAGATCTATTGGTGACTTGTCTTCTTTTGCTTGCGTAGTGCTTTAGAAATTTCACATTTCTTTCAAAATCTTCATGTGTTTGCGAAAGAAAATGTTTTGTGGGTTTTGCGTGTGTTTAGCATGTGCAAAACCGTTGAGAGTCAAAGTAAAAAAGAAAGCTCCCAAAATTGTCTTGAACTTGATGCATTAGGATATCTAGTACAGTGGTTTTAGGACATATCTAGTCGTTAGGATGCACCCCATTTTTCCCTCGGGGGGCGAGTACTCATAGGGTTTCAGTACTCAAACAATTAGAGAAGTCCACCCCGAACCTAGTGAGTCAATAATTCGTGTCTGTTAATTTAAGGAAGTTTGTTGTAGTCAAGGACCCTTGAAATCTTGTTGTGAGACATTAACTGTAGGGGTTTTGGTTCATGTGCAGATAAGAAATAAGTGAGTACGTGTTCTCTCTTCTCGCACGGCTCCTATCACTCGGGAAAGTAGGTCTGAGGGGACTTTGTGCCTGGTGCTTTCGAGTCATCTGACTTGGGATGCGCCGACCGAACTCCTGATACACGGGTGGTAGGGATTGCCTTATGTGGAGATTTTGGGAAAGGTGTACGTGATAGTGTAAGTTCTTATAGGGAATGATGCACAAAACCTGACCCTGGGAGAATGAAAATCCAACTAAAGGAAAGAAAAAAGAAGAATAGGGAAATAAGAAAAGAAACAAAAAGAAAAAAATGGTAATGCAAATAAGAACTATAATGGACTTTACACTTTGTATCACTTGAGGATGTTGAGGTTGTCCATGTCTTTCACTTAAGTCCTTATTTAACTCGCACGAATGGTTCTTTAGGCTACGTGTGTGGACTGAATACCTATATAGAGTCGGCCCGTAGGATTACCGCGTCCAATGATCGATAAAAATGAGTCCATCGAGTCGAGTGCCTAGATTGAATAATGCATCTATGTTCGGATTTTGTGGGTATATCCACTAAAAACCCTCAGGAGACAACACTCCTCCTCCTTGACAACAAGGAGGTTTAACGGCTTTTTGCACGTGCTAAGTGCAATCGTGATTCCGACGAAAGTGAGTTAAGATTTCTTATTTTTCATAAGTTTCTCTTTCTTTGTTTTGATCGGGACTAGCAAAAGTTAGGTGTGGGGGTATTTGATTGACATCATTTCATGCTTACATTTGTATCTTATATCCATTATCTTTCACCTGAACAATGCTACGTAACGAGCTTTATGTTTGAATTTCAGAAATAAATAGGTTTGAAGAGAAGAGGCATGAAAGGACCTAAAAGCAGGAAAAAGGACTGAGTTGAGAGACTCGAGGACTCAGATGCAAGATCAAAGGACCTGAATGCATGATAGAAGGACCAATGAGCAAACAAGAATACTCCACACTATCATGGGGAGTATTTTGGCAATTCTATTCGGGTCGGAGCTCCAACAAGCAAAGTGGATGCATCAAAGTCAACAAACACATTCAGAAAATCCCAGAAGAAAATCCAGAGCGATCCGAACAGCGTAGACCGCCAATTAGTGGACCAAGACCGCTTATTGGCGGTCTCTTTTGGTCCAGATCTGTTAAGATTTATGTGGGGCGTGTATTAGAGTATGTTTAGTCTATTTTTGGTATTTGTTTAGTCCCATACCTGGGGATTACCCTGGATTACCTTTTTCTATGGCTATAAATAGAACTCTCCCTCCTCTCTTGTGCCCCATCTCTCTCTTGGTGGTCATCCTCTCTACTAGGAGTTCAAGGCTTGAAGCAAAAACCCTAGTGGAGAGAGGCTACTTGTTATTGAGTAAGTAATAATAGATGTTTCCTTTTGGTTATGTTGTTTCTTTCTTTGTTTAATTTCCTTTCATATGCTTGCTTGCTTCTTTTGTTTTATGTCCTTTTAGTTTCTTTAATATTTTTTGCTTGCCTAGTTTTAATTTCATTTCAGTAGAATGTTTCATTTTAATGTAGGTTGTAGTGTAATGATTAGTGAGTAGTTCCATCCCCATTTGGGGGTGGAGAAATATGTGATATGATCATGTGGTATATTAGGTGTGGGTTATCTTAATCCCTTATGACTTATATGATTTCATAACCATCTAATGGGATTTCACTCTTGTCTTTGATATGCTAATGCTCTTGAATGAAGCTTAGCTTATGCTTAGATTAGTGAACCTTTTTTATGGGGAATGATAAGGTGAGGATATGGATCGAGTTGATGAATGAAACATGATTTGTAGTTGCATGTTCTATTGTTGCTTTACCTTAGTTAATGTCTTGTATGTTTTAATGATTGTGTAAATCTTATTTCATGTGGAGGCATAGTGAGAGTTTGGTCTTTATACATGAGTTCATTTAGCTTCCTTCTAATTATTGTCTTGTATGTTTTAATGATATTGTGTTATCTTAATTCATGTGGAGGCAAAGTTGGATGTAGTTTTATGATTTTCATGCACTACATGTTTTGATCAGCTTAATTGAACACACACACACATTCACATATCTTTGCATTCACACTCTTTTCTCTACCCCCTATGGGGTTTAGTTTTATTGCTTATTGTCCATTTCCTTTTGCATTTTAGTGTAGTTTAGTGTAATCAATCTTTCTCTCCTTTCTTTCCCACTCGCCTTCGAACAAACTGAAATTGACACACCTCCCTGTGGATCGACCCGCATTTGCCACTGCTTCAACACGGTCGTGCACTTGCGGTTAATTAAAACATATCAATCAGTTCCAAACCACCAATTGGCGGTCCATTTGTCTCCAAATGACACATGCTTTAGAGGGTGTTAGATTAGGATGTATTTAGTCCATTTACGGTATGAGATTTAGTCTCATACCGGGGGATTGTCCTCGGTTACCTTTTTTCATGCCTATAAATAGAACTCTTACAACTCTTTTGTAATACACTACATGCTTGGTGGGTAGCAGCTCTACTTAGAGTAAAGCCTTGGAGCAAAAACTCATGTGGAGAGATGCTACTTCTCATGTGAGTCGTGAATAAAATAAATCTTTTCTTAGTTCACGTTGTGCCTCTTTTATTGCTTGTATGCTTAGCGTAATTTTGTTTCGTTAATCTTAGTAGACTTAGTTAACATGTTTTCTTCTCTTAACATAATAGTTAGCTTAATGAGTAGTGAGTAGTTCCATCTCCTTTGGGGGTGGAGATGATGAACATATATGTTGTGAAGTTTGGATGTTCAATGAATTTTTGATTGTGTAGTCTTGCATGTTTCTATGTTCATCGGGGGTGTTTTAATCATCTACATATTTTGGGATTTTTGAAGGGTTTTGCCATAAGATTTAGACACTTCCCATGCTTAGTTTCCTCATGTTTATTGACTGAAATTTCCTGTCCAAAGGAGCATGAGGCGGAGATGGTCGATCACCAAGACCGTCCATCTCAGAAAAATGCGCTCTCTCAAGTCGAGCGCTCTCACCAGAACGAGCCCAACCTCGCATAAAATGCTCGACTAGACTCTAAAATAACACACAACAGAAGGTGCACTAAGAGGAGGAGACTACTCGTAGAAAATAGATGAGGAGAGGACTCAGATGAGGAGGGAAGAATCCTTAGAGCTAGCGTGGGTAGTGGGTGAAGGTAGAAGCCTAATCTAGCAAGCACGGCTCAAACAATGTAAGGCAATGGGTCATTAGGCTAGACGACGCCTAACTTCGAGGTCACTAGCCTCGACACGCCTCACCTCCCTACAACGAAGACCACAATGCCCAGCAAGTGATACCAGATCCAGAGATCCAGTACCTCCTACTATCGACAAGGTAGGCAACGCCGATCAGACCACGACGGTCTCAACTAGATTACTCTCCGAGTGCGTCCGAAATCCTTACGGCCAATGTCTACTTGCTTTCAGAGTGAGTTTTGGGGCCAAGGAAATGGTGATGAAATCCCCTACCTTATCTTTTATGGGATAGACCCTCCTTAGTAGTGTTTTGATCTTAAGTCTAGCAATCAACACTCCAATCAAATGCTCAACTCACTCTTGTCCCGATACACCTTACTAACTAATGCATGATCGAAAAATGCATGAATGAGAGAATTGGGTGCATGTACCTCACACCAGAAATCAACAACAAAAATGTAAAGCAAAGAAAAGACTAATGCGTGCAAGGTCTACAAATGATGCATGACCTAGATGGCAATCAATCTACTCTTTTGCTTTGAGTTTTAAGGTCCAAGTTGATTAAAGGGACTTGATTGTTGATCTGGGAGCAAACTACAAGTCAAAACGTGAAAAATTGTACTCCCAGACAACCTAGTGAAATTCGAAACGACCAGAAAAAATGGGAGAGAAATTGGAGCTCACCAGGCCGCTAATTGGCGGTCCAAAACCGCTTATTGGCGGTCTATTTGTTTCTAATTTTCTCCCGTCTTCTCCTGGAGACGTTTCTTGATCCTTGAAGCCTCCTGAAACAAACAAAACAAAAAACAAAAAATTAAACCACTTGAATCGTCCAAACTAAAGTCTGGACAGAACACCTCCCCGGCAACGACACCAAAAACTTGATTGAATCAGTTATAATTAACCGCAAGTGCACAACCGCGTTGAGGCGGTGGCAAATATGTGTTGATCCACAGGGAGGTGTATCGACTTTGGTTAGTTCGAAGGCGAGTGGGAAAGAAAGGAGAGAAAGATTTATTAAACTATACTATACTAAACTAGTAGCCACAACGAAGGAAATGAAAGCACAAAACGAACTAAAACTAAGCGGCTAATAAAAGAAGATAGAAATCAGGAATGGAAACCCCCTAAGGGGTGGAATGTGTGTACACATGAAATAAGAAGTGATGAATGCATACAATAAACTCAAGTGTAGTTAATGTTTGTAATGCATAAGAAGTACCTCATGGCAAGACATATCATTCAAAGCACTAACCTAAGTGATTAATATGAGAACGACAAGTTTGTTATTAAGAATCAAGCAAGCATGGAATGTACCTAAACATTATGGCAGAAACCATCAAGTTAAGTGTTCTCATTAATTCAAACAAGCATACTAACATTTCTCACATATAACAATGTTTAACATTCATTCCATCTACATAACATGTACAAACATCTACTCACTAATCATTACACTACAAACCACATTAACAAAACAAAACATTCTAATAAAAGGAAATTAAACTAAGCGAGCAAGAAATATTAAAGAAGCTAAGAGGACATAAAACTAAAGAAGCATGCAAGACATAGGAAAGGAAATTAAACTAACAAAAAAACAACATAACTAAAGGAAAACATCTATTTTTACTCACTCAATTACAAGTAGCCTCTCTCCACCAGGGTTTTTGCTTCATGGCTTTAACTCCTAGTAGAGTGGATGGCCACCAAGAGAGAGATGGGGTACAAGAGAGGAGGGAGAGTCCTATTTATAGCCATAAAAAAAGGTAATCCGGGACAATCCCTCGGTATGGGACTAAACAAATACCAGAAATAGACTAAATACACACTAATACGCGACCCTACGAAATCTTAGCGGAGTCGGATCAAAACAGACCGCCAATCAGCGGTCCTGGACATCCTATTGGCGGTCTATATTGTTTGGATCAGGCCGTTGTTTCGTGTGGGCTTTTCTGGATGTCTTTGTTGTCATTTGATGCATCTACTTCGCTTGCTGGAGCTCCGACCCGAATAGAATTTCCAAAATATTCCCCATGATGGTGTAGAGTATTCTTGTTTGCTCATTGGTCCTTCGATCTTACATTCAGGTCCTTCCATCTTGCATCTTAGTCCTCGAGTCTCTCAACTTAGTCCTTTTCCCTGCTATTAGGTCCATTTATAGTCTCTCCTCTCAAACCTACTTATTCCTGAAAGCTAAACATTAAACTCGTTACATAGCATTGTTCGGGTGAAATATAATGGATATAAGACCCAAAGATATGCATGAAATGATGTCAATCAAATACCGCCACACCTAACTTTTGCTAGTCCCGAGCAAAACAAAGAAATAGAAAAAGCATACGAAAAACAGGAAAATCCTAACTCACTTTCGTAGAAATCACGGTTGTACTTAGCACGTGCAACAAGTCGTTAAACCTCCTTGTCGCCAAGGAGGAGGAGTGTTGTCTTCTGAGGGTTTCAGTGGATATACCCACAAAATCCGAACATATATAGGTATTCAGTCCACACTCCTGGTCTAATGAACCATTCATGCAAGTTAAATAAGGACTTAAGTGAAAGACAAGGACAACCTCAACATCCTCAAGTGATACAAAGTGTAAAGTCCATAAAGGTTCTTATTTGCATTACCATTTTTTTCTCTTTTTGTTTCTTTTCTTACTTCTTGTTTTTTCTTCTTTTCTTTTTATTAGTAGGAGTTTCATTCTCCCAGGGTCATGTTTCGTGCATCATTGCCTATGAGGACTTACACTATCACGTACACCTTTCCCCAAATCTTCACATAAGGCAATCCCTCGGACCCGTGTAACGGCAGTTCAGTAGGTGCTTCCCAAGTCAGATGACTCGAAAGCACGAGGCGCAAAGTCGCCTCAGACCTAATTTCCCGAGTGATAGGAGTCGTGCGAGAAGAGAGAACACCTACTCACTTATTTCTTATCTACACATGAACCAAAACCCCTACACTTAATGTCTCACAACAAGATTTCAAGGGTCCTTGACTACAACAAACTTCCTTAAATTAACAGACACGAATTATTGACTCACTAGGTTCGGGGTGGACTTCTTTAATTGTTTGAGTACTGAAACCCTATGAGTACTCGCCCCCCGAGGGAAAACTGGGGTATATCCTAACGACTAGATAAGTCCTAAAGCCATTGTACTAGCTATCCTAATGCATCAAGTTCAAGACAATTTTGGGAGTTTTCTTTTTACTTTGCCTCTCAACAGTTTTGCACATGCTAAACACACACAAAACCCACAAAACATTTTCTTTCGCAAACACATGAAATTTTTTGAAAGAAATTTGAAAATTTGAAAGCACTAGGCAAGCAAAAGAAGACAAGTCACCAATGGATCATGGCAAGCAGATATATCGACATTAAATGTAGCACACTAACATGACCCTATCAATGTACACAAAAGAAAACAAATTCAAAGGAAAACACTCGACTATGTACACACGTAAAACACCCCCCCCCCCCACACCTACTTCATGCATTGTCCTCAATGAATGTGAGCATGGAACTACATGGATTTATGCATGAAAAAGGAAAAATCTCACCAACATGAAGTGCAACAGGAAGTTCATGGTTATAGTGATGGACACAAACCCGAATTCCCTCAAAACTTGCGAGATGCTAAAGAAGGGATAGAAATACGTGAAAGAAATGGCCCCCAAATACTCAAGGGTTGGAGCCCACAACAATCGATGCTCACTGAAGGAGTCTTTTCTTTTTCTTTTTTTCTTATTTTTAACCACAAAGATATATACAAACATGAAAACTGAACCATTCATGCAGGGACATGAATGGGTGAGTGCGAGAGAGGTTCATGAAGGAACATGACCTCCTCGACATCAGCTGGTGCCCCCTCCAAGTAGGGTTTGAGGCGTTGTCCATTAACTTTCAACACGTCCCCATTCCCTGGGTTCAGAATGTCAACCGCTCCATGAGGAAACACGGCTTGGACAATAAAAGGGCCAGACAGATGAAGCCGGGAATTGTAGAACAACACCTTCTGCTCGACCGTAAAAACCTTTCGCATAATCATGCAATCGTGAAACAACTTGGCTCGGGACTTATGAATTTTGGCAATTTTATACGCATCATTGCGTAGCTCTTCCAACTCCACAATGTCGAGTTTACGTTGCACCCCTACTTGATCAAGATCCATATTCAGGTTCTTGATCGCCCAGAAAATACGATGCTCAAGCTCGACAGGTAGGTGGCAAGCCTTGTCGTACACTACCCGATATGGGGACATACCCAAATTGGTCTTATACGTGGTGCGGAAGGCCCACAATGCGTCATTCAACTTAGTTGACCAATCCTTCCTCGAGGAATTAACCGTCTTCTCAAGGATTTGCTTTAATTGACGGTTAGAGACTTTGACCTGCCCACTGGTTTGCGGATGATATGGGGTTGCAAGCTTGTGGGTGATCGAATATTTTCTCATAAGTGCTTCAAAGGAGCGATTACAGAAGTGGGTACCCCTATCGCTGATTATGGTACGAGGAGTACCAAATCGTGCAAAAATGTCCCTTAAGAATTTGGTGACCACCTTGTTGTCATTGGTCTTTGTAGGGATAACCTCAACCCACTTAGACACGTAGTCAACGGCCACCAGAATGTACACATTCCCGAACGAATTCGGGAAGGGACCCATAAAGTCGATGCCCCACACATCGAAGATGTCGACAACAAGGACATTTTGCAGTGGCATCATGTCACGTCGACTAATCCTGCCAAGGCGCTGGCACCTATCACATTGCTTACAAAAGTCGTAAGCATCTTTGAAAAGAGGTCAGTAGAATCCAGATTGGAGCACCTTGGCGGTAGTTTTCTTTGCTCCAAAATGTCCTCCACATGCCTTAGAGTGGAAGAAATGGAGCACACTTTGGAACTCGTTATTTGGGATGCACCGCCTAAAAATTCGGTCAGAGCTGTATTTGAATAGGTAGGGGTCGTCCCAGTGAAAGAATCTGACATAAGATCTAAATTTGGTTTGGTCAGATTTTGACCAACCCACAGGAAGTTGCTCAGTCACGAGGTTGTTCACGATGTCGGCAAACCAAGGGTTATCTTCGATCGTGAACAACTGCTCGTCAGGAAATTTGTCGTTAATAATTTGGTCTTGTGGGTTGGTCATCTCTAGACGAGACAGGTGGTCTGCTAGAACATTTTCACACCATTTTTGTCCTGAATCTCGAGATCGAATTCTTGTAACAACAAGATCCATCTCAAGAGTCGGGATTTTGCATCTTTCTTCGACATGAGGTGCTTGATGATTGTGTGATCAGAATAGATAATCACGTGGGAGCCAATCAAGTACGACCGGAATTTTTCCAAAGCAAATATGATCGCTAAGAATTCCTTCTCGGTCACAGTGTAGTTCAATTGGGCATCATTGAGTGTTCTACTGTCATAGTAGATCACATGAGGCAATTTGTCCAATCGTTGCCCAAGCACTGCTCCGACAACGAAGTCAGATGCATCGCACATTAACTCGAAGGGTTCAGTCCACACCGGTGCCTTAATTATGGGAGTTGAACTCAACTCTTTCTTCAATCTCAAAAAGGCATGATGGCCGTTTTAATTAAACCGCAAGTGCACGGCCGCGATGAAGCGGTGGCAAGTACGGGTCGTCCTCAGGGAGGTGAGCAGCCTCTTGTTTGCACGAAATCAAGTGGCGAAAAATAGGGGGAGAAAGTTGTTTACGCTACTCTACACTAAACTACTCTAAGAAGTATGAAATGTGAAAGAAGCAAACAAATGATGAAATAAGAACTAAGCTATGAACAAAACAAGAATGCTGGAATTTCAGGAATGGAAAACCCCTAAGGGGTGGAGTGAGTGCACACAAGCAAAGAGGTGGGTGTAGAATACATTCTTTAAGCACATGAAGGTGGTGTTTATCAAGCATAGGAAGTGTCTAAATGTTATGGCAAAACCTATCAATCTATTCACCAACTTAGTTGATTAACATTTACATATGCAAGGTGTTTATTTCAGAACCTAAACAAGCATGAGAGGTGTCTAATCATTTTGGCAAAACTCATCAAGTTGTAAATTCTATCCTAAACAAGCAAGCATACATTCATGTTTAATCAACACATTGAAATTAAAGCATTCATCCCATTCTCTAATGCATGTATGTACATCTACTCCACCCCCCAAAGGGGATGGAACTACTCACTAAACATTACACTAATTATTAAACTATGGAAAGAAAGCATATTAAAACTAAGCTAGAATTAAAAGATGATTAAACTAAAACATGCACAACAATAAAAGAAGCATAAAACAAACAATGAAAGAAACATAAAACTTTATTGATAAAATGACTCACATTAAAAGTAGCATCCTCCTACTTTAGTGTGTGCTTCAAGGCCTCACTTCTAGTAGGAAGAATAGCCACTTAAAATATGGAGTCATTACAATAGGAGGTGAAGAGTTCTATTTATAAGCATGGAAAAAGCTAATCTGGGACAATCCCCCGATGTGGGACTAAACCAATACCAAAAATAGCCTAAACAAACATTAATACACGTCCAGGAGAAACCTTGGTGGATTTGGGCCCAAAGTGACCGCCAATTGGCGGTCTTGGACCGCTAATTGGAGGTCCAAATTTTCCGGATCGAGTTGAATCTTGTTCTGGGATTTGCTTGGTGTATTTGGTGGTCTTGGATGCATCTACTTTGTTTATTGGAGCTCCGACCCGAATCCAATTGCTAAAATACTCCCCATAATGGTGTGAAGTATTCTGTTTTACTCTTAGGTCCCTCTGTCTTGCAATCAGGTCCTTCTCCCTTGCATCTTAGTCCCTAGATCTCACAATTCAGTCCTTTTTCCCAGCTTTTGGGTCCTTTTATGCTTCATCTCTTCAAACCTATTTATTCCTGAAAACTAAACATAAAACTCGTGACATAGCATTGTTTAGGTGAAAGATAATGGATATAAGATACAAATATGAGCATGAAATGATGTCAATCAAATACCCCCACACCTAACTTTTGCTAGTCCCGAGCAAAACAAAGAAAGAGAAAAGCATGCGAAAACCAGGAAATCCTAACTCACTTTCGTAGGAATCACGGTTGCACTTAGCACGTGCAACAAGCCGTTAAACCTCCTTGTCGCCAAGGAGGAGGAGTGTTGTCTCCTGAGGGTTTTCAGCGGATATACCCACAAAATCCGAACAAGATGCATTAATCACTCTAGCTACACGACTCATTGGACTTATTTTGTCGATCATGGGACGCGGTAATACTACGGGTCGACTCTATAAATGTAATCGGTCCACACACCTAGCCTAATGAGTTATTCGTGAGAGTTAGTCAAGGACTTAAGTGAAAGACATGGGCAACCTTAACTTCTGAATGTGATACAATGTGTAAAGTCCATTTTGGTTCTTATTTGACTCTTTTTTTTTTCTTTTTCTTTTTTTCTTTTTTTTCATTGGAGCATTTTATTGGTTGGTGTTTGATTCTCCCAGGGTCAGGTTTCGTGCATCATTGCCTATGAGGACTTACACTACCACGCACACCTTCCCCCAAATCTCCACATAGGGCGATCCCTACCACCCGTGTAACGGGAGTTCGGTCGGTGCATCCCAAGTCAGATGACTCGAAAGCACCAGGCACAAAGTCCCCTCAGACCTACTTTCCCGAGTGATAGGAGCCGTGCGAGAAGAGAGAACACCACTTATTTATCTACATGGGAACCAAAACCCCTACACTTAAGTTTCACAAAAAGAGATTAAGGGCCCTTGCCTACGACAAACTTCCTTATACTAACAGACACGAATTATTTGACTCACTAGGTTCGGGGTGGACTTCTTTAAATGTTTGAGTACTGAAACCCTATGATTACACGCCCCCCGAGGGAAAACCGGGGTGCATCCTAACGACTCGATAAGACCTAAAGCCAGTAAACTAGAAATCCTAATGCATCAAGTTCAAGACAATTTTGGGAGCTTTCTTTTTACTTTGCCTCTCAACGGTTTTGCACATGCTAAACACATGCAAAACCCACAAAAACATTTTCTTTCGCAAACACATGAAGATTTTGAAAGAAATGTGAAAATTTTAAAGCACTCGGCAAGCAAAAGAAGACAAGTCACCCAAGGATCATGGCAAGCAGATATATCGATATTAAATGCGGCACACTATCATGACCCTAACAATGCAAACAAAAGAAAATAAAACCAAAGGAAAAAGACTCGACTATGTACACACGTAAAATACCCCCCCACACCTACTTCATGCATTGTCCTCAATGAATGTGAACAAGATACTACATGGATACATGCATGAAAAAGGAAAGATCTCACCAACATGAAGTACAAAGGGACGTTCAGGGTCATGTTGATGGACACAAACCCAAATTCCCTCGAAACCTGTGAGAAGCTGAAGAAGGGAGATAAATACGTGAAGAAATTTGGCCCAAGTACACAAGGGTTGGGGCCCACAACAATCGATGCTCACTGAAGGAGTCTTTTATTACACACTTTTTTTTCTTTTTCTTTTTCTTTTTTTTTCTTTTTTTTTTTTGGTTTTTTTTTCTTTTTTTTTACAACATATATACATCAACCAAGATATTCTCATAATCATTTGGTCAAGGAACATCAAATGAGAACATCAAGTCATGAGGACCAGAGACTTGCCGAGATGGGCAAACTTCACTGGTACTCTGAGGTGTCATGAGGGGTGAAAGGTCAAAGCTGAACGGCTCGAACCCCTCATGATATTGGTTGGGT
This sequence comes from Triglochin maritima, assembly GCA_963682175.1. Taxonomy (NCBI): domain Eukaryota; kingdom Viridiplantae; phylum Streptophyta; class Magnoliopsida; order Alismatales; family Juncaginaceae; genus Triglochin; species Triglochin maritima. The sequence continues at coordinate 19,556,273 of OY821771.1, read as the reverse complement.
GTGGGCAACATCGAAGAATGAAGTTGTGTTGCCTCACTAGGGTTTAATTGCTCATCGAAGAAAACCCTCCAACCAATAGGCGGGTGCATCGGAATGAGTTCCTCAGGCTCATTCGATGGATGCAGCAGACATGCATCACTAAGAATGGGGCTTCTCCCCAAGTCATCCAACAAGGACCTCCCACCATCATTTAGATCATCAAGCATAAGCTCGGTCATAGGTGGGTCCTTGTTGGAGTCAAAATGAAGCTCAAATGGCTCAATGGCCATGGGACATGAGGTAGAGACACCTTCTGGAATAGGCATATGATGAGGTGTCTCACCCTCACTAGTACTCTCAACTGAATCATGCAACGAACACTCCCTTTGGACATTCATTTTCGAGGCCAGCTCACTCTGTTGCATTGCAAAGACAGGCAATGAGTCTTCGCTGGGCCCACGAACATTCTCAATGGGTTGCATTGGGGTTAGGGGTGTTCGTTGATTTTGTGGTGCTTTCTCCAATTGGCGGATGAGATTTAGATTTAAAGGTTCATCCATGGGTTCCTGTTGCCTACCAGAGTTGAACACATGAAACTCGGCACTCATGTTACCGAATGAGAGCTTCATGAGACCATTTCTACAATTAATCAAGGCATTGGAGGTTGCCAGAAATGGTCTACCCAAAATCAAAGGTATTTGAGAGTGGGTGTTCGCAACAGGATTGGTATCGAGGACAACAAAATCGACTGGAAATATAAAATCTCCAACTTTGATAAGCACATCCTCGATAATCCCCATGGGAATACGAATGGATCTATCCGCCAATTGGAGGGTGATCTTAGTTGGTTTCAATTCTCCCAAGTTCAACTGTTGATAAACAGAGAATGGGAGGAGGTTGACCGCTGATCCTAAATCAAGCAAAACATTGCTCAATCTAGTGTCCCCTATCGTACACTGAATAGTAGGACACCCAGGGTCCTTGTATTTTGTGTAGGTGGGATTGGATAAAAGTGAGCTGATATTTGCAGCCAAGAATGCTTTCTTAGGAACATTGGTCTTCCTCTTGGTTGTGCAGAGATCCTTCAACACTTTCGCATATTGAGGTATTTGTTGGATGACATCCAACAAGGGGATGTTAACCTTTACTTGCTTAAACACCTCTACTATCTTGTCCATGTTGTCACTCTGCTTTTTGGTTAACCTACTTGGATAGGGAGCTTTTGGCAGGTAGGTTTTCTGTTGTGCCTGAGAAGAAAGCTTTGGTGTATTACCCTCACCCTCAGCTTCTTCTTCACCACCATTCCCACTGAGGGGCTGCATAGATGGTGGTGGGTGTGGCAAGGAAATGTGATTGTCAATCTGTTTTCCATTCCTTAAGGTCACAATGGAATTGACATGGTGAACAGGTTCCTCCACATGGTTCACTTGCCTCCCCCGAGGTACCACATTCTCATTTTGCATTTGTTGTTGTTGGTACATGCGGGGGTTAGCCTCAGGCTGGCTAGGAAAAGACCCCCTCTCTCTTTCATGTACAGACTGAGCCAATTGGCCCATCTGAAGCTCTAGAGATTTGATGGTCTGCTGATTTGAAGTGAGAACTTGACTTGTGGACGACATAAAATTTTTCATAGAGTTCTCAAGTCCACGAGTCAAGTTCTCAAGCGAATTAAACCGGGTTTCGAAGTTGTTAGAATTTGGGAAACCTGGTTGGTTGGTGCTTGGAACTTGGGGTTGCTGATAAGATTGTGCATGCATGGGAGGTTGGTGTGATTGGTAAGGTGGTCTAGAGGAGTTTGAAGGACCACCCGGGTCATTAGTTTGGTTCCATGAAAAATTGGGGTGGTTCCTCCATCCAGGATTATAAGATGATGAGTATGGGTCATTCCGGGCTCTATCATAGACGGCGTTGACACGCTCCATCTCAGGAGGAATGGACTCACACTCGCTTTCTACATGACCTATCCTACCACATGAATGACAGGGAACTGGACCAGATGTGGACATGTGAGGTGCACTTTGTTGGTTTTGGAGCTCAATCGAATCCATACGGCGCATTAAGGCCGCCATGCGCGCCTCGGTGGCCGTAGTGGTATCGATAGCAAATGCGGAACCCGATCTAGTTGAGTTTGCATTCGCGATCCTCGCTCTTATGCTAGATGATGCAGGTGGTTCCCTTACACTCTCCCACTGCATGGTTTTCTCAGCGAGGTCTTCTAGGAAGGCCCATGCCTCCCTTTCATCCTTTCCCAAGAATTCTCCTTGACACATGGACTCAAGGAGCGTTCTGGACGGGATGTGAAGACCCTCATACACAATCTGACAAAGACGCCACAACTCAATGCCATGGTGAGGGCACGAGGATAGTAGCTCTTTGAACCTCTCAAGATATGCATGAAATGGTTCGGTCTCATGTTGATAGAACGAATGGATTTCGTTCCTCAATTTTTGAGTCCGATGATTAGGAAAGTACTTCTTGAGGAATGCAGATTGAAACTCATCCCAAGTCCTAAAGGAATTCGCCTGGTTGCTGTACAACCACTTCTTGGCGTCATCCTTTAGTGCAAAAGGAATGAGCCTAAGATGGATGGAGTCTGTGCTAAGTTGTTGCAGCTTGAACATAGCACAGACCTCCTCAAATTCCCTGAGAAAGATGTAGGGGTCACCTTTCCCAGTGAAATGAGGGAGCATGGAAATGAATTGAGGCTTAACCTCAAAATGGTTCCCATTAGCCTCTGGTAATACGATGCATGAGGGTAGAGCGGTACGGCTCGGGTAGCATCGATCACGAAGAGGTATGGGAACGACAACTGGAAGCACAGGTGGAACAGGCGGGTCCAGCAACTGCTCCTCCTCACGGAAATTAGCAGCCATTGGACCCAAACTACGTGCGACACGAGAGGAGGAAGGTGTCGAGAAATCGATGACCGAAGCCGGATTGACAACGCTCCTCGTCAAACGACCACTCTCGTCTCGTGTCCACGAAAGCATGCACAACGGTGCACACACACAACCACAACTCTTTTTTTTTCTTTTATTTTTTCTAACAAAGAATGTGCGTAGAGGAGAAGACGGGGGAACACAGGAGAGAAAGAATGACTCAGGAGAGAAGGGAAGAAGTCCTTATGCTACGGCGGATGGGTACAGGTAGAAGCACACAAGCAAACAAGGCTCAAGCAATCCTAAGGTCGTTATAGGTCCTTACAGCTAGACGACGCCTAACTGCGAGGTCACACGGCCTCAACACGCCTCACCTCCCTACAACGAGGACCACAAAGCCCAGCAAGTGAGCCAAGATCCGGGGATCTCGTCTCTCCTACTATCGACAAAGTGGGCAACGCCGATCAGGTCATGACGGTCGGGACCGGATCACTCTCCTAATGCGTCCGAATTCCTTAAGGCCAATGTCTACTTGATTTTAAAATTAGGCTCTTGATTAGTGTGGTTTTTGGGGCGAAGGAAAGGGTGATGAAATCCCCCACCTTATCTTTTACGGGACAGCCCCTCCTTAGTAGCGTTTTGGAGTCCTAAATCTAGCAATCAACTCTCCAAACAACGCTCAACTCACACTTGTTGCAATGCACTTCCTACTAACTAATGCATGTTCATACGAAATGCATGAATGAGAGTAGAAGGTGCGTACCTCACGCCAGCTCTCAGCAACAGAAAATAAAGCTAAGATAAAAGACAATCTAAATGCCTAAGTCACATACATGATGCATGACCTAAACAAGAATGAATGCCTAATCTTTTGCTTTGAGTTTTAGGGTCCAAGTTGCTTAAAGGATGTTTGATTATTGATCTGGGAACGAACTATAAGTCAAAACATGCCAAATTGAGTCCCCGATAACTAGATCATTTAGAGCAACAACAGAAAGAAATTACAAGATGAACAGAGCTCACCAGACCGCTGATTAGCGGTCTCAGACCGCTGATTGGCGGTCTGAAGTGCTCAGGTCGTCTGGAAATTTCTCCAGTAGCCTCCACTTGCTATTCCCAGTCTCCTGAAACAAAGACAAACTACAACACACAAATTAAATCCACTCGAATCGTCCAAACAAGAGTCTGGACTGACACCTCCCCGGCAACGGCGCCAAAAACTTGTTGAACGTTTTAATTAAACCGCAAGTGCACGGCCGCGATGAAGCGGTGGCAAGTACGGGTCGTCCTCAGGGAGGTGAGCAGCCTCTTGTTTGCACGAAATCAAGTGGCGAAAAATAGGGGGAGAAAGTTGTTTACGCTACTCTACACTAAACTACTCTAAGAAGTATGAAATGTGAAAGAAGCAAACAAATGATGAAATAAGAACTAAGCTATGAACAAAACAAGAATGCTGGAATTTCAGGAATGGAAAACCCCTAAGGGGTGGAGTGAGTGCACACAAGCAAAGAGGTGGGTGTAGAATACATTCTTTAAGCACATGAAGGTGGTGTTTATCAAGCATAGGAAGTGTCTAAATGTTATGGCAAAACCTATCAATCTATTCACCAACTTAGTTGATTAACATTTACATATGCAAGGTGTTTATTTCAGAACCTAAACAAGCATGAGAGGTGTCTAATCATTTTGGCAAAACTCATCAAGTTGTAAATTCTATCCTAAACAAGCAAGCATACATTCATGTTTAATCAACACATTGAAATTAAAGCATTCATCCCATTCTCTAATGCATGTATGTACATCTACTCCACCCCCCAAAGGGGATGGAACTACTCACTAAACATTACACTAATTATTAAACTATGGAAAGAAAGCATATTAAAACTAAGCTAGAATTAAAAGATGATTAAACTAAAACATGCACAACAATAAAAGAAGCATAAAACAAACAATGAAAGAAACATAAAACTTTATTGATAAAATGACTCACATTAAAAGTAGCATCCTCCTACTTTAGTGTGTGCTTCAAGGCCTCACTTCTAGTAGGAAGAATAGCCACTTAAAATATGGAGTCATTACAATAGGAGGTGAAGAGTTCTATTTATAAGCATGGAAAAAGCTAATCTGGGACAATCCCCCGATGTGGGACTAAACCAATACCAAAAATAGCCTAAACAAACATTAATACACGTCCAGGAGAAACCTTGGTGGATTTGGGCCCAAAGTGACCGCCAATTGGCGGTCTTGGACCGCTAATTGGAGGTCCAAATTTTCCGGATCGAGTTGAATCTTGTTCTGGGATTTGCTTGGTGTATTTGGTGGTCTTGGATGCATCTACTTTGTTTATTGGAGCTCCGACCCGAATCCAATTGCTAAAATACTCCCCATAATGGTGTGAAGTATTCTGTTTTACTCTTAGGTCCCTCTGTCTTGCAATCAGGTCCTTCTCCCTTGCATCTTAGTCCCTAGATCTCACAATTCAGTCCTTTTTCCCAGCTTTTGGGTCCTTTTATGCTTCATCTCTTCAAACCTATTTATTCCTGAAAACTAAACATAAAACTCGTGACATAGCATTGTTTAGGTGAAAGATAATGGATATAAGATACAAATATGAGCATGAAATGATGTCAATCAATGGCAATCCGGTGTGAACTCAAAAATGGCATCCTTAGCCAACAAGGCGGTGAGAGGTCGATCAATTTTGCTAAAATCCCGAATGAACCGCCGATAGAATCCAGCATGCCCCCAAAAAGGCAGGGATATCCTTCACATTACGTGGCGGTGGGAGATTAGCAATAAGACCCACTTTGGCTGGATCAACCTCAATTCCCCTACTTGAGACCACATGTCCAAGTACAATCCCTCACTTCATCATGAAGTGACATTTCTCCCAATTGAGAGCGAGGTTCTTCTCACGGCATCGCTTGAGGACAAGGCTCAAGTGACGAAGGCACTCATCAAAGGAAGCACCAAATATGGAAAAGTCGTCCATGAAAATCTCAAGGAAACGCTCTATCATATCGGAGAAGATGCTGATCATACACCTTTGAAACGTTGCTGGCACATTACATAACCCAAAGGGCATGCGACGGTAGGCAAACGTGCCAAAGGGACAAGTAAAGGTGCTTTTCTCTTGATGATCGGGGGCGATGGGAATTTGGTTGTAACCGGAGTATCCATCAACAAAACAATAATACTCATGTCCGACCAAACTTTCCAACATCTGATCAATGAATGACAATGGGAAATGATCTTTCCGCGTTGCCGCATTGAGCTTGTGATAATCAACGCAAACTCTCCAGCCAGTTTGCAGGCGTGTCAGGATAAGCTCATTATGCTCATTCTCAACAACCGTCACGCCTGACTTCTTGGGAACCACATGGACAAGACTCACCCACGAACTAACAGAGATAGGATTGATTATGCCATGATCCAAGCACTTAAGAACCTCCTTTCAGACGGCTTCTTTCAGTACAGGATTCAATCTTCGTTGTGGGTCCCTACGGGGCCTAGAATCCTCTTCCATGTGGATCCGATGCTGAACAATACCAGGCCTAATTCCCTTGATTTCCTTCAAGTACCACCCAATAACCTCTTTGTTTTAAAAGAGAACTTTTTTGGGGGCAACCTCTTGATCTTTTGCAAGATCAGAAGCAATAATGAGTGGCAAGGTCTCATTATCCCCCAAAAAGATGTATTTCAGGTTATCGGGTAGCGGTTTAAGCTCGACCGGAGGTGGGTCCTTGTCGGATTCAGAGTTAATTTGAAGTGGCTCAAGGGACACGGGGTAAGAGGAGCAAGCACCTAGATGTGCCTCCTCATCCAGAGATTCACAGATGGATTCCTCAAGATCCTCTTCACTCGGAACCTGGTCCTTAGGCGCCTCAATAGTATGTCGATGTGAGTCGAACAATCCTAATGACTCGGGTTCATCCGTGTCCTGAATCAAATTGGCTCCGACAGCATCGTCGAAGAGCCCGGGTTGCTTACCAAGAGTAAAGATGTTGAAATCCGCCGTGAGATTTCCAAAAGACAACCTCATCAAGCCATTACGACAATTGATCAAAGCATTAGATGTCGCAAGAAAAGGCTACCCAAGGATCACAGGAATTTGTCCTTGTGGGTTGGACACGGGTTCAGTATCCAAGATGATGAAATCAACTGGAAATACGAACTCACCCACTTTAATAAGGGCATCCTCTACACTCCCTTGTGGAATCTTGACGGATCTATCAGCCAACTGGAGGGTTGTCCTTATTGGTTTAAGATTGCCTATTCCAAGGTTGACATAGACAGAGTAGGGCAGGAGGTTCACAGCTGCTCCCAAATCCAATAAAGCTTGAGGAATTGTCACATTACCATTCATGCAAGAGACAGTTGGACAACCTGGGTCCTTGTATTTGACTTGCATGGGTTGTGTCAATATCGAGCTCACATTGGCGGCCAAAAATTCCTTTTTGGGAACATTTGTTCTTCTCTTAATGGTACAAAGGTCATTAAAGGAACTTGGCATACGGTGGCATTTGTTGAACAACGTCCAACAATGGGATGTTCACCTTTACTTGCCTAAGTACCTCAATGATTTTGTCCCAATGCTCATCATGTTTTTTAGTCAACCTATGAGGGAATGGTGCCTTGGGGACATAACTATCACGAGGAGGAGTCTCAGAATTAGGTTCCTTGACAGACTCACGACCCTCCTCGGAAGAGTCACCAACAGAGTTGGCTTCAGGCATTTCCACATTGTTGTCAACAACCCTTCCCGATCTCAAGGTATGGAAAACATTGGCATGTTGGGAAGGGTCACTTTCAACATTGTGTACATTCTGCCTAGCATGAGCAGGTTGACTCCTGGGATTTACCACAAGTTGACTTGGTAACTGACCCTTCTCGCGTTCATGGAACTGATGAGCCAACTGGCTAACTTGCATTTCCAAATCCTTGACAATGCTTTGCATGCTCTGCATGAACGCTTGAAGGGTCGGATCACTAGAAGGGTCCCTGCAGTCAACCCGCTTGGGTAGTGGAGTTTGGTTGGAATAACCCGATGATGAGGCCTGAGCAGGTTGGTATTATGGTGCTGAGACCTTTGATGTGGGGGTTGGTAGGTCGCCAATGGGCATGGAGGTTGATAAGGTGGAGGTTGAGGTTGAGCGTGCGAGCTCTGACTGTGACCCCCACTAGGCCCCCAAGAGAAGTTAGGATGGTTACGCCATCCCGGATTGTAGGAGTGACTGTATGAGTCGTTACGGGGCCTCTGTTGATACATTGCATTTGCATGCTCAGTATCCCTTGGAGAGTAAGCGCATTCCAAGTCATCATGGCCCGTAAGTCCACACCTACAACACCCAGGAGTAGCGACCTGAGCTACATGAGCTCGGTCCAACTCTAAACTCTCAATCCTACGCATGAGAGCAGCCAATTTCGCCTCAGACGCGATAGTTGACTCAACTTGATATGATCCAGCCCGACCAGAAGACCTGGCGGCTGGTGGCTCTCTCATGGTGTCCCACTCAAACGTACGTTCAGCCATTAACTCAAAAGTGTCTCATGCCTCATTGATGGGCTTCATTTGGAAATCACCCTGACAGATCGACTCCAACAATGTGCGGGTGTTGTAGTTGAGGCCCTCATAAACAATCTGGCACAGCTGCCATAGCTCAAGTCCATGATGAGGCCACTGCTGGAGAAGGTCCTTGAACCTCTCAAAGAAAGCATGAAAAGATTCGGTCTCAGTGTGATACATTTGATGTATATGGTACCGTATCTGTTGAGTTTTCCTTTGGGGGAAAAATCTCTTCAGAAATAAGGTCACAAAGTCATCCCAAGACCAAATAGAGCTCGTCAGGAGGTTGTACATCCATTTCTTTGCGTTATCCTTCAGCGCAAAAGAAATCATCCTCAACCGGACTGAATCCTCATCAAGTTGTTGAAGCTTTAAAATGGAGCATACTTCCTCAAATTCATGTATAAAAATTTACGGATCCTCCTTATTGGCAGTGAAGGTAGGAAGCATGCTCACATACTGACATTTCAGCTCATAGTTGTTCCCGCGAGCTGGGGGAAGAACTATGCAAGAAGGTTGCGCGGCCCGAACAGGATGGGTCCGCTCCCACAAAGTCATTGGTCTATCCTGTCGAGCTAAAGGTGGTGGTGCACCAAGAACTCGATCCTGACCGAATCCCACTTCCTCTCAAGTTAGAGGAGGAGGAGAAGGAGGTCTACGTGGTGGTCGGAGCGGACTGAGGTAATCCATGTATGGAACCCGATCTCCCCCATCACCATGAGAAGACTCAACCTCACACTCCAAAGGAGCACAAGGCGGAGATGGCCGATCACCTAGACCGTCCATCTCAGAAAAATGCACTCTCTCAAGTCGAGCACTCTCACCAGAACGAGCCCAACCTCGCATAAAATGCTCGACTCGACTCTAAAATAACACACAACAGAAGGTGTACTAAAAGCAGGAGACTACTCGTAGAAAATAGATTAGGAGAGGACTCAGATGAGGAGGGAAGAATCCTTAGAGCTAGCGTGGGAAGTGGGTGAAGGTAGAAGCCTAATCTAGCAAGCACGGCTCAAAAAATGTAAGGCAATGGGTCCTTAGGCTAGACGACGCCTAACTTCGAGGTCACTAGCCTCGACATGCCTCACCTCCCTACAACAAAGACCACAATGCCCAGCAAGTGATACCAGATCCGGAGATCCAGTACCTCCTACTATCGACAAGGTAGGCAACGCCGATCAAGCCATGACGGTCTCAACTAGATAACTCTTCTAGTGTGTCCGAAATGCTTAGGGCCAGTCACTACTTGATTTTAGAATTAAGGTTTTTATTAAGAGTGATTTTTGGGGCCAAGGAAAGGGTGATGAAATGGCCCACCTTATCTTTTATGGGACAACCCCTCCTTAGTAGTGTTTTGATCTTAAGTCTAGCAATCAACGCTCCAATCAAATACTCAACTCACTCTTGTCCCGATGCACCTTAATAACTAATGCATGATCGAAACATGCATGAATGAGAGAATTGGGTGCATGTACCTCACACCAGCAATCAACAACAAAAATGTAAAGTAAAGAAAAGACAAATGCGTGCAAGTTGTACAAATGATGCATGACCTAGATGGCAATCAATCTATCCTTTTGATTTGAGTTTTAAGGTCCAAGCTGATTAAAGGGACTTGATTGTTAATCTGGGAGCAAACTACAAGTGAAAACATGAAAAATTGTACTCCCACGCAATCTAGTGAGTCAAAACAACCAAAAAAGTGGGAGAGAAATTGGAGCTCACCAGGCCGCCAATTGGCAGTCCAAAACCGTTTATTGGCGGTCTATTTGCTTCTGATTTTCTCCCGTATTCTCCTGGAGATGTTTCTTGATCCTTGAAGCCTCCTGAAACAAACAAAACTAAAAACAAAAAATTAAAACCACTCGAATCGTTAATAGGACATAAAAGTAAGCAAGCATGCAAGACATATGAAAGGAAATTAAACTAAGAAGGAAACAACATAACTAAAGGAAAACATCTATTATTACTCACTCAATTACAAGTAGCCTCTCTCCACCAGGGTTTTTGCTTCAAGGCTTTTACTCCTAGCAGAGAGGATGGCCACCAAGAGAGAGATGGGGTACAAGAGAGGAGGGAGAGTACTATTTATAGCCATAGAAAAAGGTAATCCGGGAAAATTCCCCGGTATGGGACTAAACAAATACCAGAAATAGACTAAATACACACTAATACGCGACCCTACAAAATCTTACCATATCCGAATCAAAACAGACCGCCAATTGGTGGTCTATATTGTTTGGATCCGGCCGTTGTTTCGTGTGCGCTTTTATGGATGTCTTTGTTGATCTTTGATGCATCTACTTTGCTTGCTGGAGCTCCGACCCGAATAGAATTGCCAAAATTCTCCCCATGATGGTGTGGAGTATTCTTGTTTGCTCATTGGTCCTTCAATCTTGCATTCAGGTCCTTCGATCTTGCATTTTAGTCCTCGAGTCTCTCAAGTCAGTCATTTTCCCTGCTATTAGGTCCATTTCTAGTCTCTCCTTCTCAAAACTTCTTATTCCTGAAAACTAAACATTAAACTCATTACATAGCATTGTTTGGGTGAAAGATAGTGGATATAAGACACAAAGATATGCATGAAATGATAATCATTTTGCCATAAGATTTAGACACCTCCCACACTTAGATTTGTTCTTCACATGAGTTCAAGGTTTTTGATGAGTCATGCCATATCCTTAGACACTTCTCATGTTGAGCCTATTATCATGATAATCAAGTAGTAATTGCCAATACGTTGTGTGAATGGATTGATAGGTTTTTCCACAACTTTAGACACTTCCTATGCATGAAGACACACACAAAAATGCTTACATGCATCATTTATCTCTTATTTCAATTCATATGTGCACACACTCCACCCTTTAGGGGTTTCTTTTCCTGAATTCAAATCTCTTTATTAGATCTTTTGCAATTGTTAACCACTAGTTTAGTGTAGTCTAGTTTAGTGTAATCTCATCTCTTCTACCCTATTTCGCCAATTGATTTCTGACAAACCAGAGACTACTCAACTCCTTGTGCACTTGCGGTTAATTAATAAAACATTTAACAACCTATAAAAATACAAGTAAAAAATATTAATATCTAAATAATGAAACTATAATTATACATCTGAATAGCGATCTATTTTACCTCGGATAGGGATACATTTTGAGATGCATATTCGAGGATTTCCTCCGTGTATCTCATAACGTAGTAACCACCACATTTTGTATTTCCAGTCTGCTTGCGATACTACAAAAATATAAATTTGTTAAACATATGTTACATTTTACTTAACTTAATTAACAAAAATTGGAGAAAGAACTTACTCCCATTCCATGCCTCGTTACGCCAGTTTTTAAGGTTGTTCTCCTGTCACCTAATACCTTGTAAACTTTCATTGTCCTGAGTAGCATAAGTTATTCAACATGAATTTGATAATACTAATAAATATACACATATTACAAATACAATGATTAAAATGAACTTACATTAAAATAAGTTTCTTCATGGATTCTCTTGGTTTAATTGACTCCAAAGGATCAAACCAATATACCGAATCAGTCTCAGAGCATAGAACGGCAAACATCCAATGAGCGTTGTTTATATATATAATTAAAATTTTATTACAAAATAAAATTCCACTTAGTTTCAATTAACAAATTTACCTCTCATTATTGAAATTTATTGGCTTTCAAAATTAAAGTATACCTCGTGTCTGTCATTTAGCTCTACTAAATAACGAAGCCACCTCACGAACCGATTGAAAGCATCCCCGATGTTAACAACCTCTTCTTCTAGAATTGGCACCAGAGCACCAGAGTCTAAGCAGCTCCCCACAACAACCTTCATTTCTCCCTTTTCCAACTCTTTGAAGTGGTGTTTAGAGATGTTATAAATTTGTTGTGTCCCACCACTCTTTGATCAGGGTCTTCGACGGATAGATCACATGTAGATCCATCCTCAAACTTTCCAAACGAGCGACCGGCTATGAGGACCAATTCTCAAGAATGAGCCATGAAATCATATTCTCGGTTGGCGTTGACCACTAGTTGCACAAGAGGAGTGGTCATCGGGGAAGAAGTGGTCCTATGGCGGGTAGGAGAAGTAGGCAAATCGTGATCCAAACTCTCCATAACAAGTTACAATTTATTTTGCAAATCTTCAATTTGTTGCTCGCATTTGGTATGAACTGTCGACGAACTTGACCGTTGAGTCTTTCGATAATATTGTCGCAATTCAACCCTACTCCCTATCCCCCGTACACGACCAAGATGTTCGTCATTTCCCAAGGCTTCGCAGAGAATATTATTCCGGCCATTTGAAACAAATTCACCTTGGGATTCTCTCAACCTCAGAGAGTCCCTAAGTTTAAAGAAAAATGTTACAAACAATTGAAAAATATAAAATTAGTGATTGTGATTTAATAACATATACAAGTAATACAACTAACTATCTTCGAGCCAACCGCTTGCGACTCGTCAGTGACGTACTCCCCTTTGGAGTTTACCTTCGCTCTCTTCCAAGAATCACATCAACAGATGGGGGAAGGAGGAGACAAGTTGCTTGCTTGCTCCTCACTCATACCGGAGTCGACGGTCTCTTGTTTCTTCTCGGCCATTTTTTCAGCCATCATTTGTGCTTCTAACTTTTGGTACACACTCGAGACATATGTTGCGTATACTTGTTAGAAGACCTACACTCTTGGTTTTTACTCGGAGAGATGTTGAACGTTTTATATTAAACCGCAAGTGCACGGCGTCGGTGAAGACGTGGCAAATACGGGTTGTCCACAGGGAGGGGAGCAGCCTCTCGTTTACACGAAATCAAGTGGGAAAAATAAGGAAGAGAGTTTGAGTATCCTAATCTACGCTATACTACACTACGAAGTAACACATGCATAAATGAACAAGAAACGATGAACTAAAACTTAACTAAGAACGAAATAAGTGTGCTGGAATTCAGAAATGGAAAACCCCTAAGGGGTGGAGTTAGTGCACACATGCAAAGAGGTGGGTGTTGAACACATTCTTGAAGTACAAATAAAGGTAGTGTTTTCATGCATAGGAAGTGTCTAAATGTTATGGAAAAACCTATCAATCCATTCACTAACCTAGTTGATTAACATTTACATACACAAGCTGGTTTATTTCAGAACCTAAACAAGCATAAGAGGTGTCTAATCATTTTGGCAAAACTCATCAAGTTATAAGTTCGGGACGGGATGTGAAGACACATTGACTCAAGGAGCGTTCGGGATGGGATGTGAAGACCCTCGTAAACAATCTGACAAAGACGCCACAACTCAATGCCATGCTGAGGGCATGAGGATAGTAGCTCCTTGAACCTCTCTACATATGTATGAAATGTTTCGGTCTCAAGTTGATAGAACGAATTGATTTCGTTCCTCAATTTTGAGTCTGATGATTTGGGAAGTACTTCTTGAGGAATGCAGATTGAAACTCATCCCACGTCCTAAAGGAATTTGCCTGGTTGTTGTACAACCACTTCTTGGCGTCATCCTTTAGTGCAAAAGGAACAAGCCTAAGATGGATGGAGTCTACGCTAAGTTGTTGCAGCTTGAACATAGCACAGACCTCCTCAAATTCCCTGAGAAAGATATAGGGGTCACCTTTCCCAGTGAAATGAGGGAGCATGGAAATAAACTGAGGCTTAACCTCAAAATGGTTCCCATTTGCCTCTGGCAATACGATGCATGAGGGTAGAGCAGTATGGCTCAGGTAGCATCGATCACGTAGCGGTATGGGAGCCACAACATGAAGCACACGTGGAACATGTGGGTCCAGCAACTGCTCCTCCTCATGAAAATGAGCAACAGTTGAACCCGGACTATGTGCAACACGAGAGGAGGGAGGCGTCGAGAAATCGACTACCGAAGCAGGGTTGACAACGCGCCTCGTCAAACGGCCACTTGAAGAGAATGTGTTCTAAAAGTTTTACTTTTAAATGTCAATTATTATGAATTGAATGAGAAAATCATTTTCTTCCTTGTTTATGTTATTCGTCTTTTAGAAGTGTTAAGGAAGAGGCTCTTGGTCCTTAACCGTAGAGCTCTAAAAGATATTGGTTTACATAAAACAAAAGATATTCGCAATTATGGTAATTAACATGGGACATTAATTACCGGGTTAAGATTGTCGTGTTGGTCATAGATCATTGTAGCTCTACAAGTGAGTGACAACACGGGTATGCAAAAGAGGAAAATATTACTTTTGTATACCGAATAGACCTAATAAGTAAAATATTATAGAAATGTGTTTCTGTGTCATTAATATTTTATTGTGTCCTTGGTCCTTTGATATGAGACTTATATCCGATCACTTAAGGAGTTCTTAATTAGACTAGTGTCTTGAGCTATCGATGAGTGTAGTGTAAAGGCATTAGTTGGTTAAGTACAACTTTTGTTGGAGAAGATAGCTAGTCAAAAGATTATCATTGCCCCTCTTAATTGAGTAATGATATTAATGGGCCCTTGATAAAGCAAAGTTATAATGTGCACAATGTGATTTGAGTTAAGTCACATATTTATAACTAGCTTAAAGAGATCAAGAAATGAATACTAATATACAAAGATGACACAATACTACTTTGTATGTATTCTTAATATCATGAGGCAAGGGACGGACACAAGTGGTGCACTCCATCACTAATTGGATCGGGTTTTGGTTCGAGCTGAATTCAGACATCTAGCTAATTGGGAACTATAATGTGTAGCTAGATACCGCTTATAGTTTGTGATGTTAAGCTATTAATATCACTGCCAATTTACTTAAATCCTCACATAGGTCACACCATAAAACTGGGAAACAAGAAGGTGATTTATGTTCATATGATGTATCGAGTTTCGTATACATGTGGTGAATCGATAAAATCATTATGTCATGAAAATGACATATTTAGAATCATGAATTTATATATGAGATGTAAATATATCATGGGGTGTGATTGTTTGATATTACATATGATGATATATTGCATAGGATATATAAATTAGCTATAACCCCAAAGATCGAATTTTGTTGGGAATTAATCCAAAATTCGATAAGGCAAATTAATTAATTAAATTTGCTAAAACCCCAAATACGAATTTTGTTGGGAATTAAACCAAAATTCGATAAAGGCAAATTAATTAAATTTCCAAAAACAAAAAAAACGAATTTTGTTGGGAATTAATCCAAAATTCGATAAAGGCAAATTAATTAAGGAATTATTGATCATGGTTTTGACTTGGTCCATTATGATTAAATTTGGATGTGGATTAATAAATTTAATATTGAGAATTGGTCTTAAGAGAGAAAAACATGGAAGAATGGGTCAATGCATAGCCCATGATGTGGAAATTAAAGGAGCCTATAAATAGGCCTAATTTCCTTCATTAAAAATAAATATATGCAAAATTCTCTCTCTCTCTAACCACCCCAATTAATCCATCCGAAATTCCTTAGTTAATTTGAGTTTTTGGAGAGTAAAATCTCAGGAAAGAAAAAGGGGGTTATTGGCTAGATTCTAAACCCATTTGGAGATTGATTGGCTAGCTCCTTTCCCTCCAACCTTGTTTAGAGTTTGGTGAACACTCGGAGGCAATCCACCGGGCGATTCGACCGGCAACGCGACTCCGGATCTTCAAGAGGTTTTAGAGAACCTCTAGGTATGATTCTAATTGCAATTGTTTGCTTGTTCTAATGCATGTTAAATAATTAGGACAAACAAATGCATGTCTATATGAAAATCGAAGAAAATATGAATGTTTCGATCCTATATGTTTATAAAATTTCGAAAAATATATACATACTATAGGGCACGAAATCCAATAGTGGTATCAGAGCTTTTGATTCATATTATCTTTGATTTAAACTATAAAATCAATTTAGGCTACCATCTAGAATCAAAACAATTCGGTTTTATGTCTTTTTCGAGTTTTTCGATGTTTTGTTGATAAAATTCTAATAAATTCGTTTTGATGGTTTTATATGTTTTAAAACATCACACATGATTGTTAGAATTGAAATTTAGACATTTGTCTAATTTATAGAATTTTCGTTTTATTTTAAATGATTATTTTATAAAGGAATCAACAAAGTCGAAAAGGACTAATGTTCATCTTTCCTTTTGGAAATTGGATGAACGGCGGTTCAAAATAATTAATTTTGAACTATGGATGCATGAAAATCATTTTAATGGATTTCAAATGATTTTTCTAGAATTGATTGATTTTAGATGCTTGATAATCTAGATTAAATAGTTTAGATTGGACATGCGTGTATGCGTTGCTCGAGTTGTTTTTGCAGGAATTGTGAGTTTATATGTTCCAAATCAGCAACTATGAATGTTTATAATTGTTATAATACAGGGGCTTATGTATGTAAAAGCCAAATTCTCTATTTCCATCTTTTAGATAAATTGCATATGCATATGAGAGGTTTTTACATAGGACTTGCACTAGTCGGTTTTTAACGAATGTGAGGAGCATGTTTATTTTCTGTAAAATCTACATCTCCGGTGCAAGAGGAAGTCGCCGCTGTAGCGCATCGATCGAGGATCGAGGATCAGGGATCGAGGATCAAGGATCGAAGGGAACATATAAACTCACACGATATGGATTGTGTGAATGTTTAATTTCTGTTTTTTTTTAAATTTCTGCTATGCATGTGATGAATGTGGTGAATGTTAGGATGTGTATGAATATTAATATGCATGATAACCTAAAATTCCAAATCACATGTAAATATATGAAATTGTCCAACAAAAATTAAGAATAATTTTCTTCTTATTTCATCCACTAGCAGCCATTGATCGAGGGATACCCTGCTCGCCCTTAGCGGGAGATAGCTCCCTCCATCTTTGGGAATAGTGGGAGATATAATGGTTGTCTGTTGTTGTGCCACAATTAAATGTATGAGGTGTGATTCACCCTAGTGAACCCCGAGTATGTTTAATTGTGAATACAATGGATAAACGTATCTCGTATCAAATGAAAATAAGTTTTCTTAACATTACCTAGAGCCCTCGCTCGGTTTTGGGAAAAAGTTTTTCTTACGAGGATAGGTCGCATTCCCTCATAATTAAAACGACAAGAATCACAAAAGTTTGAAGATGCTAATATTGCTAAAATTCAAAAAGGTTGTGATTAGAAAATGTTTTCTTACCTTGATATTGTAATGTATTCGATAGCCCTTAGCTAGTCTATATTACAATTGATAGGATCTTGGATTGTTGCATTTATGGGCAAAGATTTTAATTTGCAACATTTACATTTATATATTCGATATATGTATGCATGTGTATTAAAACATAAAATTGGCATTAAAATCCTGTATGATTTATTTTGTAGAAAAATGTCAAACATCCAACCTATCGTACGATCCATGATAGAAAAACACCCTTTAGCAAATGATGGCTCAAACTTCATTAGTTGGCAACTCAAACTCAACATCGTGTTAAAGTTTGAGAAACTATCTCACATTTTGGAAGGTCCAATCCCAAAGTGGAATGAGAGATTAACCGATGAAGAAAAAAGGCTAAAGCCAAGTGGGAAGACCAAGAGAACCAAGTTCACGGTCTTATGCTAGCATCCATGGGTGACTCGCTTCAAGCGAAATACTTGGATTCAAAACCCAAGAAGACCATGGAGGCTCTATCAAAGATGTTCATGGATAGTGCCCGAAAGGAGCGCTATAAGACCACCATCGCACTCACAAGGTGCCATATGGCGGAGGGAACATCGGTATCTGTGCATTTTCTCACGATGCAAGGATACCTTGAGAAGTTGGCAAAGCTCTCTTCACCAATGCCCGAGAACATTGCTGAAGATATGATTCTTGGCTCTCTAGCCCCGTACTTTAAGGACTTTGTGATGCACTACCACGTGCGTGAAAAAGGGGTGAGTCTTGAGGAGCTTCACAACGCTCTCAAAACTGCTGAAGTTGATATGGGCAAGGGTAGGGACAAGCAAGTCCTTGCCATCCATGGAAGGAGCCAAAAGATTGGTAAAGGAAAGGGCAAATCTACCAAAAGTGGTTCAATCAAGAGCAAGGGAGTAGGAGGTGCTAATAAGAGTGCCTCGAGGGGGAAATCTCAGAAATCTCCAACTCCCAATACGGAGTGCTTTCACTGCGGTGAAAAAGGACACATCCGGCCAAATTGCCCCAAGTACAAGGAAGACCTTGACAACGGAGTGATTGAACGTCGGCGCCCCAAAAAGGCCAAAGGTATATTTGTTATTGAAATAAATTTAGCCACCTCTGTCCTGGATTGGGTAATTGATACCGGATCTTGTGCTCACATAGTTTCTAATGTGCAGCTACTCATGGATAGGAAGGAAATCGTACGGAACGAGATTGAATTGAAGGTCGGAAATGGTGCGAACGTGTCTGCGGTTGCACAAGGTTCTGTGGTGCTTCAATTGTGTAGTGGTTTAAATTTATGTCTAAAGAATGTTTATTATGTACCTTCGATTACCAAGAATATTATTTCTGTATCATGTTTGGATATGGATAATTTCAATATAAATGTTTCAAATTCTTGTTTGTCTATATCGAAGAATGGTGTTTTCTATGCAAATGCATTCATAAGAAATGGTCTCTATTTGCTTGAATTGAATAATAAACAAATCTTTAATATCAATAACAAAGGACTTAAGACCACTCACGAGAATGATACTCTCTTGTGGCACTATCGTCTTGGTCACATAAATGAAAAACGCATCAAGAAATTGCAAGAAGCTAACCTTCTTGGTCTACTTGATTTTAAATCATTGGAGACGTGCCAACCATGTCTAATGGGAAAAATGACCAAAAAGCCTTTAAAGAAGAAAGGCCCAAGGACGAGTGGCTTGTTGGATTTGATACATTCCGATGTATGTGGTCCAATGAGTACTAGTGCATGAGATGGTTTCAGGTACTTCATTACGTTCACGGATGATTATAGTCGTTATGGCTATATTTATCTAATGAGAAACAAAAGTGAATCTTTTGACAAGTTCAAAGAATTCAAGAATGAAGTAGAGAACCAACTCGACAAGAAAATCAAGTCTCTACGAACGGATCGTGGAGGTGAGTACTTAAGTGCCGAATTTGACTAATACCTAAAGGAGTTTGGTATTGTACCTCAACTCACCCCTCCCGGTACACCTCAATGGAATGGGGTATCCGAAAGGAGGAATAGGACATTACTCGACATGGTTCGGTCAATGATGAGTCATGCGGAATTACCTCTTTACTTTTGGAGTTATGCACTACAAACTACGGCTTACACACTAAATAATGTTCCATCCAAATCCGTGGAGAAAACTCCTTATGAGCTATGGAGTGGTAAAACACCTAAGCTCAATTTTCTCAAGATTTGGGGTTGTGAGGCTTACGTCAAGAGATTGATGTCGACCAAACTTCAACCAAAAGCAGATAAGTGCTTCTTTATTGGTTATCCTCGTGAGACAAGAGGATACTACTTTTGGCATATCACCTCCAATCGAGTGATTGTAGAGAGGGATGCCACATTTCTGGAAAAGGAATTTCTAGAAAGAGTAAAAAGTAGTTGGAGTAGGGTTGTGCTTGAGGAAACTCAAGATACTCTACAAGATCATGACATGAATGATGACATTCAAGATCATGAAGGCCCAACCGAGATTCCTTTGGTTAGTGGGAGCGTGAGCGAGAGACCATCACAAGAAACTGTGAGAGAATCTCAATCATCCCCACCAAGTGTACGTTCAAGAGTTGAACGTGAACCCACTCCTCAAGAAATTGTGGAAGAAGTTCGAGAGACACGAGAAGAACCAAAAGAACTTAGAAGGTCAACAAGGGAAAGGAAGAAACCTGATTTGTATCTGGGACTTCATGAAATCATGGTACTAGATACCAATGATCCCTTGACCTTCCAAGAAGCAATGGATAGGGAACACTCCAAACTATGGCTTAAGGCCATGGAATCCGAAATAGAATCCATGTATGATAATCAAGTATGGGACTTGGTTGACCTTCCTCAAGGGAAAAAGGTCATTCATAATAAATGGGTTTTTAAGAGGAAGATGGACATGGATGGGAACTTGACGACCTACAAAGCGAGGCTTGTAGCGAAGGGTTTCACTCAAGTTCAAGGAATTGACTATGATGAAACTTTTTCACCGGTTGCCATGTTCAAGTCTATTCGGATCATGCTCGCTATTGCCGCGTTTCACGATTTTGAAATATGGCAAATGGATGTCAAAACGGTGTTCCTTAATGGGAACTTGGAGGAGGATGTGTACATGGTACAACCTCAAGGTTTTGAAGATCCAAAGAATAGCGAGAAGGTATGCAAGCTTCAAAGATCCATCTATGGATTGAAGCAAGCATCAAGGAGTTGGAACAAACGCTTTGACGAGGAAGTGAAGAAGCTTCACTTCATTCAAAGTAAGGAAGAACCTTGTATATACAAGAAGGTTAGTGGGAGCCATGTAGTATTCCTAATCTTATATGCCGATGACATATTGCTTATGGGCAATCATATTCCTTTGCTTGAGCAAACGAGAAGTTCATTGAAATCTGCATTTTCGATGAAAGACATGGGTGAGGCTCAATACATCTTGGGAATCAAGATATATCGAGATAGATCTCGCAGACTCATTGGCCTCAGTCAATGTACATACATTGACAAGGTCATGGAAAGGTTCAAGATGAACAACTCCAAAAAGGGCAGT
Source organism: Triglochin maritima (assembly GCA_963682175.1). Classification (NCBI taxonomy): domain Eukaryota; kingdom Viridiplantae; phylum Streptophyta; class Magnoliopsida; order Alismatales; family Juncaginaceae; genus Triglochin; species Triglochin maritima. Next base: position 19,535,167 of record OY821771.1, on the reverse strand, counting down.
GTGTCAATGAGTATGGGTGTGCAACTCAAGAAGTCTCAACATGCGGAATCGCGTATGGACTTAGAGTACATGAAGGATCTCCCTTATGCTTCGGCAATTGGGTCGATCATGTACGCGATGACTTGCACAAGACCCGATGTCTCGTATGCTCTAAGCGTGACAAGTCGTCACCAATCCAACGCAGGTCCTGAGCATTGGACAGCGGTCAAGAATATCCTGAAGTACCTTAACCGGACTAAGGATAAGATTCTTGTTTATGGAGGACAAAGGGAATTGATAGCTGAAGGTTACTCGGATGCGAGTTTCATGAGTGATCCAGACGATAGAAGGTCGCAATCAGGATATGTCTTCCTTCTGAATGGTGGAGCTGTGAGTTGGCGTAGTTGGAAGCAAAGCACTACGGCCGACTCAACCACTGCTTCCGAAGTAATGGATGTCGCTGAAGCGAGCAAGGAAGTTGTGTGGATTAAGAAGTTCCTTGAAGAGCTTGGAGTAGTTCCCTCGAGCGAGGGACCAATAGAGCTATTTTGCGACAATAGTGCATCTATCTCGCAAATCAAGGATCCCAAATCACACCACAAAGTGAAGTACATGGATCGTAAGTACTTCGTGACGCGTGACCTCATCGACGAATGCAAAATAAATCTGTTATGGGTGGACACCAACAGCAACACAGTTGATCCATTCACAAAACCCTTATCCCAAGCCAAGGGCGAAATGCATTTCGAGTCCATGGGATTGAGGAACCATGTAGATTGGCTTGATGATTGATATGTAATGGGGTTTACCCTAGTTATTATTGTTTTATGCATTGAGTATGTATGAGAAAGAAAACTTTAATAACAAGTGGGAGATTGAAGGGAATGTGTTCTAAAAGTTTTACTTTTAAATGTCAATTATTATGAATTGAATGAGAAAATCGTTTTCTTCCTTGTTTATGTTATTCGTCTTTTAGAAGTGTTAAGGAAGAGGCTCTTGGTCCTTAACCGTAGAGCTCTAAAAGATATTGGTTTACATAAAACAAAAGATATTCGCAATTATGGTAATTAACATGGGACATTAATTACCGGGTTAAGATTGTCGTGTTGGTCATATATCATTGTAGCTCTACAAGTGAGTGACAACACGGGTATGCAAAAGAGGAAAATATTACTTTTGTATACGGAATAGACCTAATAAGTAAAATATTATAGAAATGTGTTTCTGTGTCATTAATATTTTACTGTCCTTGGTCCTTTGATATGAGACTTATATCCGATCGCTTAAGGAGTTCTTAATTAGACTAGTGTCTTGAGCTATCGATGAGTATAGTGTAAAGGCATTAGTTGGTTAAGTACAACTTTTGTTGGAGAAGATAACTAGTCAAAAGATTATCATTGCCCCTCTTAATTGAGTAATGATATTAATGGGCCCCTTGATAAAGCAAAGTTATAATGTGCACAATGTGATTTGAGTTAAGTCACATATTTATAACTAGCTTAAAGAGATCAAGAAATGAATACTAATATACAAAGATGACACAATACTACTTTGTATGTATTCTTAATATCATGAGGCAAGGAACGGACACAAGTGGTGCACTCCATCACTAATTGGATCGGGTTTTGGTTCGAGCTGAATTAAGACATCTAGCTAATTGGGAACTATAATGTGTAGCTAGATACCGCTTATAGTTTGTGATGTTAAGCTATTAATATCACTGCCAATTTAGCTTAGATCCTCCCATAGGTCACACCATAGAACTGGGAAACAAGAAGGTGATTTTATGTTCATATGATGTATCGAGTTTCGTATACATGTGGTGAATCGATAAAATCATTATGTCATGAAAATGACATATTTAGAATCATGAATTTATATATGAGATGTAAATATATCATGGGGTGTGATTGTTTGATATTACATATGATGATATATTGCATAGGATATATAAATTAGCTATAACCCCAAAGATCGAATTTTGTTGGGAATTAATCCAAAATTCGATAAGGCAAATTAATTAATTAAATTTGCTAAAACCCCAAATACGAATTTTGTTGGGAATTAAACCAAAATTCGATAAAGGCAAATTAATTAAATTTCCTAAAACAAAAAAATGAATTTTGTTGGGAATTAATCCAAAATTCGATAAAGGCAAATTAATTAAGGAATTATTGATCATGGTTTTGACTTGGTCAATTATGATTAAATTTGGATGTGGATTAATAAATTTAATATTGAGAATTGGTCTTAAGAGAGAAAAACATGGAAGAATGGGTCAATGCATAGCCCATGATGTGGAAATTAAAGGAGCCTATAAATAGGCCTAATTTCCTTCATTAAAAATAAATATATGCAAAATTCTCTCTCTCTAACCACCCCAATTAATCCATCCGAAATTCCTTAGTTAATTTGAGTTTTTGGAGAGTAAAATCTCAGGAAAGAAAAAGGGGGTTATTAGCTAGATTCTAAACCCGTTTGGAGATTGATTGGCTAGCTCCTTTCTCTCCAACCTTGTTTAGAGTTTGGTGAACACTCGGAGGCAATCCACCGGGCGATTCGACCGGCAACGCGACTCCGGATCTTCAAGAGGTTTTAGAGAACCTCTAGGTATGATTCTAATTGCAATTGTTTGTTTGTTCTAATGCATGTTAAATAATTAGGACAAACAAATGCATGTCTATATGAAAATCGAAGAAAATATGAATGTTTTGATCCTATATGTTTATAAAATTTCGAAAAATATATACATACTATAGGGCACGAAATCCAACACCACTATCGTCTCGTACCCACGAAAGCATGCACACAGGTGCACACACACAAACCAAACCTTTTTTTAACAAAGAAAGTGCGTAGAGGAGAAGACGGGGGAACACAGGAGAGAAAGAATGACTCAGGAGAGAAGGAAAGAAGTCCTTATGCTACGGCGGATGGGTACAGGTAGAAGCACACAAGCAAACAAGGTTCAAACAATCCTAAGGTCGCAATAGGTCCTTACAGCTAGACGACGCCTAACTGCGAGGTCACACGGCCTCAACACGCCTCACCTACCTATGACGAGGACCACAAAGCCCAGCAAGTGAGCCAAGATGCAGAGATATTGTCTCTCCTACTATCGACAAAGTGGGCAACGCCGATCAGGCCATGACGGTCGTGACCGGATCACTCTCCTAATGCGTCTGAGATCCCTAGGGCCAATGTCTACTTGATTTTAAAAATTAGGCTCTTGATTAGTGTGGTTTGTGGGGCGAAGGAAAGGGTGATGAAATCCCCCACCTTATCTTTTATGGGACAGCCCCTCCTTAGTAGCGTTTTGGATTCTTAATCTAACAATCAACTCTCCAAACAAATGCTCAACTCACACTTGTTTCAATGCACTTCCTACTAACTAATGCATGTTCATACGAAATGCAAGAATAAGAGTAGAAGGTGCGTACCTCATGCCAGCATGCAGTAACTGAAAATAAAGCTAAAATAAAAGACAATCTACGTGTCTAAGTCGCATACTTGATGCATGACCTAAATAAGAAAGAATGCCTAATCTTTTGCTTTGGGTTTTAGGGTCCAAGTTGCTTAAAGGAAGTTGATTATTAATCTGGGAGCAATCTAACAGTCAGAATATGCCAAATCGAGTCCCAGATTCCTAAATGAATTATGGCAACAACATAAAGAAAGGAGAAGGGAAACAGATCTCACCAGACTGCTGATTGGCGGTCTATAAAGCCCAGTTTCCCTAAAAACTTCCCCATCTACCTCTCCTGGCAACTCCAAGTCTCCTGAAACAAACAAAAAGTACAAAACACAAATTAAATCCACTCGAAGCATCCAAACAAGAGTCTGGACTAGCACCTCCCCGGCAACGGTGCCAAAAACTTGTTAAACGTTTTATATTAAACCACAAGTGTACGGCGTTGGTGAAGATGTGGCAAATACGGGTCATCCACAGGGAGGTGAGCAGCCTCTCGTTTGTACAAAATCAAGTGGTAAAAATAGGGAAGAGAGTTTGAGTATCCTAATCTACGTTATACTACACTACGAAGTAACACATGCATAAACGAACAACAAACGATGAACTAAAACTCAACTAAGAACGAAATAAGTGTGCTGGAATTCAGAAATGGAAAAACCCTAAGGGTGGAGTTAGTGCACACATGCAAAGAGGTGGGTGTTGAACACATTCTTTAAGCACAAATAAGGGTAGTGTTTTCATGCATAGGAAGTGTCTAAATGTTATGGCAAAACCTATCAATCCATTCACTAACCTAGTTGATTAACATTTACATACACAAGCTGGTTTATTTCAGAACCTAAACAAGCATGAGAGGTGTCTAATCATTTTGGCAAAACTCATCAAGTTATAAGTTCTATCCTAAATAAAAAAGGATACATTCATGTTTTATCAACACATTGTAAATAAAGCAATCATTCAATTCTCTAATGCATGTATGAACATCTACTCCACCCCCTAAAGGGGATGGAACTACTCACTACACATTAGACTAATTATTAAACTAAGAAAGGAAAGCATATCAACTAAGCTACTAAAACTAATGAAATGAAATTAAACTAAGTAAAACAAGCAACATGAAACAAACAACATAATAAAGAAACTTTTATTAAAATGACTCACAATTCAAGTAGCATCCTCCTACTTTAGTGTGTGCTTCAAGGCCTCACTTCTAGTAGGAAGAATAGCTACTCAAAATGTGAAGTGATTACAATGGAAGGTGAAGAGTTCTATTTATAGCCATAGAAAAAGGCAATCCGGGACAATCCCCTGATGTCAGACTGAACATATACCAGAAATAGAATAAACACACTCTAATACACAAGCCACAAAAATCTCCACGGATCCGGATCAACCCGGACCGCCAATTCGCGGTCTACAGGATCCGGATCATCCTGGGCTTTAGTCTGGGCTTTCCATGCTGGTATTGTTTGTCTTTGATGCAGTTACTTGACTTGTTGGAGCTCCGACCCGAATAGAATTGCCAAAATACTCCCCATGATGGTGTGGAGTTTTCTGTTTTACTTTTCAGTCCTTTGGTCTTACGTTCAGGTCCTTCTCCCTTGCATCTTAGTCCCCAGGTCTCACAATTTAGTCCTTTTTCCCTGCTTTTGGGTCCTTTTATGATTCATCTATTCAAACCTATTTATTTCTGAAATTGAAACATAAAACTCGTCACGTAGCATTGTTTAGGTGAAAGATAATGGATATAAGATGCAAATGTAAGCATGAAATGATGTCAATCAAGAGCCTAAAACCAATTTTATTAGATTATCATTTAAAACAAATAACTTAATAAGTTCATATTCTAAACTAAACTTAGTTACCTCAAACTCTAGGCTTTCTCTTGATTTTCTGAATTTATCCCAGTTATTTGGAGTGATAAAGTTATGGTAATCCCATGGATTTCTGTCCTGGTAGTCTCCGAATAACCAACGGACCGACATGTATGTCATACCAGATTGTGGATTTCAGCTTCTCATCAACTTCGGCCCAACTCGGCACATAAATGTCAACTTTGGTCCTCGCTAGGCTCGCCAGATAACTTTTCCGGTTATCAGACATCATGCCTATCGGCTCAAGATAGTCATCAAACTGGATTGGAACTCTATCGTCTTTATGTCTTCTCCCCACGAATTCTTTCATCAGTGTAGGACCTTGTGAACTGTAAGTCTTAGAGACCTCAGACTCTGATGGAGTGGGTTTCTTTTTCAGATCCATGATACTATAAAAGGTAAACTCAAGACATTATTAAGTAAAATCAAGACAATAAATGGTTATTATAATGTTCTACAAGACATTTCACACCTTTATGATTTTTTTTCTTAACTGATTTTCAATCCATATACCTTCACCGTAGTCATCCCTAAACATACAAGTCTCAACATGTATTTCGCCATCTAGTAAGTTCAACTCGCGTACTTGCGTAGAGAAAGGTGTTGTCTCTTCATACTTTATAAGAATATCATCTGATACAATTGTTTTCTTCCCATCAAGAACTACTGACCATTTCTTATTAGATGGATCAGCAACATAAAAGACTTGTTTCGCTTGAGATGCCAAAATAAAAGGTTCCCTTTTAAATCCTTCTTTTGAAAAATCAATTAAAGTGCACCCCAAGTCATCCACTCAAACTCCACTTTTATTATCAACCCACTTACATCTAAATACAGCTACTTTGAATTTAACAAAGTCTAGCTCCCATATTTCTTCAATTACACCCTAATAGGACATGTCGGCGTATACAAGATTCTTGTCTTTAGAACTAGACACATGCAAAGACTCTACTATTAAAGTGACCCCACTGTTCTGAACAACACTTTTGGCATCTTCATGAACTGTGTAGAATGAATATCCATTAATATCATACTCACTGTAACTTGTAACGGTAGAATGCGGACTGTAGGCCAACCACTGTATTGTCTCCGAAACATCATGCTTGTAAGCCACTTTTTGAACCAAGAGATGAAATTCTTATTGTGATTCGTATTCTTTGAATGATTTTTGGCAACCCCTAAGAACATATTCACTCTGTTCTCATACTCATCACTCAATAGGTTTGAAAGAATCCATTATCGATCCATTTCAATCTAAACATTAAGAAAAAAGATTATTATTATTGGAGACAATAAATAAAATTTGAATTTAAAAGAAGGTGTCTGTAGATCAGAAGATCTGGAAACATGAGGATGAGAAAAGAATGACTCAGAAGAGAGCAGATGAAGTCTTTAATCTAGCGTGGGAATAAGGAAGGTTAGAAACCTAACTAAGCAATCAAGGACAAAGCAAGCCTAAAGTCCACTATAGGTCCTTAGCACTAGACGACACCCAACTTCGAGTTCCCACTGAGGACCACTAGTCTTTAGGAAATCAAGAACCCGAAGGTTCCTAAAAACTCAAGGAGACTAGTTAGGCAACTAAGTTCAGGCCGAAACGGTCTTAAACAGCGACGACCACTAGTCTGTAGGAAATCAAGAACCCGGAGGCTCCTAAAATCTCAGGGAGACTAGATGGGCAACAACATTCAGGCCATAACGGTCTTAAACAGTTTCCTCTCCTTAATGCGTCTTAAAATCCTAGGGGCCAATGTCTAAATTGATTTTATTAAGGCTCTTTTGTTTTGTAGTTTTTGGGCGAAGGAAAAGGTGATGAAATCCCCCACCTCATCTCCTATAGGTGACTGCCCCTAGGTGTTTTTCATACCTTAATCTAACAAACAACACACCAAACAAACACTCCCCTCACTCTTGTTCCAATGCAAGTCCTACTAACTGATGTGTGCTTTCTAATGAATGATGAATGAAAGAGATTACGTACCTTACGCCAACAATCTACGACAGAAAATCGTAAAATAAAAAATAAATACGATGAATGGAAAGTCCTATATGATGAATGACTTGGCAAATATTGTCTAATCTTGTGTTATAGGTTATTAAAGGCCAAGTTGCTTAAGGAGGTTGATGAGTTATTAGAAACTAAACCTAAATAAACATTTAACTTAACATAATAAGTTTCATTTCAGCATTCAGCATTCTTATCAATTAGATTTCAGCATCCTCAAAATATAACAATCTAAAATAAAAGAAAATAAAACATTATAATTTTTCAGCATTCTCAAAACAATGCAAATAAGAAAATTTGAAAATATTCATGTTAAACAAAAGCATGAATTAGATCGAACATGTATTCTTATCAATTAGGTATGTTAAACCATCACACACGAGGTAAAAATCTTTGACTGAAGGGTCCAACCAAAACTAATTTCAATTACAGAATATTGATGACATCTTCCAAAAATAATAAATGGAAATTCGATCATTCTTCCTAATCAACTCGTTCTTTAACAAAGAATTGCTATTGGGGTACAGTTTGATCTCTCGATGTGGTTTCGTATCATTAGATTCATTCATAGCCACAATAAATTTCACATTATCTTATGAACATTATCAAAAAATAAGGAAAATAATCATCACAATTATCTAAAAGAAAAAAAAAACTCACAATCAGAATCTTGGACGCTTCCCGTAAAGCAACGTCGCTCATTCCTCGCGCTAATCCAGCAACGAGGTCGCTCCAATCCTTGCGCCCACAAGGAGGTCGGGGGTCGTGGAGGGAGGTGGAGGAAAATGAGAGAAGTCGTGGAGGGAGGCAGAGGAAGGTCAGAGGGAGGCAGAGGAAAATGTCAAAGTCACGGAGCCGCGAATGTCGTGGAGGCTAAGGTTTGTGGAGATCGGCCACAAAGACTAGGGTTTGGTCGAAGGTCGGCCGAAGATTGGTCGGGAAGAAGGTCGGGTTATCGAAAGCTCGGGTTATCGAAGGGGTTTGTCTAGAATAAAAGAAAAAATACGTAACTCTTCGATCTATAAAAGACTTATAGACGTCGGTCATCCACACCATCCGACGTCTATACGTCGACATCTTTTATGCAAAGGGCATAGACATCGGCTTGTGTGTATGACCGACGTCTATTACCCCGACGTCTATAGACCTGGAGAATAACCATTTAAGTATAGACATCATCTTCCATGGGTATTCAAACAACTGACGTCTATAAGACCCTATTAAAATAACCGACGTCTATTGGGCGACGAGTATAGACTATTCTGGACTAGTGTGTTTTCAATAATAATAATCATCATTTTTCTTAATGTTTAGATTGAAATGGATCGAGAGTGGATTCTTTCAAACTGATTGAGCGATGAGTATGAGAACGTAGTGAATATGTTCTTAGAGGTTGCCAAAAATCATTCAAAGAATACGAATGACAGAGAGATGGCTATTGTCCATGCAGTAAGTGTCTGAATATGTCATTGCTGACTTTTCAAAAAATAAAAGATCATTTGTTTGAGAAAGGTTTCAACCCAAGTTACAAACGGTGGATATGGCACGACGAAAATGAATCATTTAGTTGTTCCAAGAATGACGGAGACAATGTTAGTGTGGGAGATCAGTTATAGGAAATGGTTCAGGATATAACTGAAAAGTTTTTGTAGTTTGTTGAGTGACAATGAGAAGCCTTTGTATGAGGGCTGCACCAAATTTACTATATTATCAGTGTTTTTGAAGTTTTACAATTTCAAAGCAAGAAATGGTTGGACCGATGTCTGTTTCACATCACTGTTGAAGCTATTCAAAGAGATGCTCCCAGAGCATAATGAACTGCCGGATAGAACTTATGATGCTAAGAAAGTGTTGTGTCCTATGGGAATGGAATATAGGAAGATACATGCATGTCTGAACAATTGTATATTATATAGGGGTGAGTTTGAAAACTTACATTCTTGTCCCAGGTGTAATGTTTCACAATACAAAATGAAACACAGTGGACCAAACCACATTGTAGATGATGATGAGTTGAAAATCAAAGGACCTCCTACTAATGTTTTGTGGTATCTTCCGATAATACCAAGCTTAAACATTTGTTTACAAGTAAGGAGGATTCCAAAAACATGACATGGCATACTGATCGTGAGAAACCAAATGATTAGTTTCTATGTCATCCTGCAGATTCACCTCAATGGAATAAAGTAGATTACGACTTTCCTGTGTTTGGTGAAGAATCTAGGAATGTATGACTTGGACTCTGTACCGATGGAATGAATCCTTTCGGGTAGTTTGAGTAGCATTCACAGCTCTTGGCATGTTCTGCTTCTAATTTACAATCCAGGAATGCAGAGTCTTTGCATATGTCTAGTTCTAAAGACAAGAATCATGTATACGTTGACATGTCCTATTATGGTGTAATTGAACACATATGGGAGGTAGACTTTGTTAAATTCAAAGTACCTGTATTTATATGCAAGTGAGTTGATAATAAAAGTGGAGTTCGAGTGGAAGTCTTGGGGTTCACTTTAATTGATTTTTCGAAAGAAGGATTTAAAGGAGAACCTTTTATTTTGCATCTCAAGTGAAACAAGTCTTTTATGTGGTTGATCCATCTAATAAGAAATGGTCAGTAATTCTTGAAGGGAAAAAATTATATAAGATGATATTCTCATCGAGTATGAAGAGACAACACCTTTCTCTAAGCAAGCACCCGAGTTGAACTTACTAGATGACGAAATACATGTTGAGACTTGTTTGTTTAGGGATGACCATGGTGAATGTATATGGATTGAAAGTCCGTCAAGAAAAAAATTCGTAAAGGTGCGAAATGTCTTGTAGAACATTATAATAACCATTTATTGTCTTGATTTTACTTATTAATGTCTTAAGTTTACCTTTTATAGTATCATAGCTCCAAAAAAGAAACCCACACCATCAGAGTCTGAGGTCTCGAAGACATACAGTTCACAAGGTCCTACACTGATGAAAGAATTCATGGGGAGAAGACATATAGACGGTAGAGTTCCAATCCAGTTTGATGACCGTCTTGAGCCAATAGGCATGCTCTCACGAAAGAAGAAAGCAAAGGATATTATCTCCTCCCTTATCATGAGAGGTAAAAAATTTAATTCAAAGTAAGTTGAATTTTATATTGTAATAAACTTTTAATTATATATATAAACATCGCTCATTGGACTAATTCGGCATATTAGCTTGATCCTTTGGGGTCGATTAAACTAAGAGAATCCACGAAGAAACTTGTTTTAATGTAAGTTCATTTTAATCATCGTATTTGTAATATGTGTATATTTGTTAGTATTATCGAATTCATGAATAACTTGTGCTACTGAGGACAATGAAAGTTTACAAAGTGTTAGGTGAAAGGAAAACAACCCCAAAAGCCAGAGTAATGTGGCATGAAATGGGAGTAAGTTCCTTCTCCCATTTTTGTTAATTAAGTTAAGTAATGGAACATATGTTTAGCGAATTTATATTTTTATAGTACTCCAAACACAATGGAAATACGGAATGTGCTTACTACGTTGTGAGATACATGGAAGAAATCCTCGAAATTGCATCTCAAAATATATCCTTATCCGAGGTAATATAGATCGCTATTCAGCTTTATAATTATAGTTTCATTATTTAGATATTAATATTTTTTACTTGTATTTTTATAGGTCTTCCCAAAAAATAGTGATCTCTACTCGCAACAGGAGCTCGATGATACTCGCGACCGATGGGCTCACTATTTTATGAGAAACATGTTAATGAACTAAGAGGTTCTTATATCACTAACAATTTCTTTGTAATTAAACATGCAAATTTATTTAACATGTGTACTTGTATTACAAACATACAATGTGATCTTTAATTAATCAAACATCTTTGGAATGAATGACAAGTGTTTGTGTATGTATGCTTGTGGTTGAATGATTGTGTTTGTGTATGTATGTTTGTATGTATTTGTATTTGTCTATGAATGTGTGTATGTATTTGTGTTTATGAACGAATTTCTGGTGCAGGTTGAATGTGTTTGTTATGTAGGAATCTATGATTGCTTTTTTATAATCTGGTAAAGGTATAGATGTTGGTTGTAACAAGTAGCCAACGTCTATCCCCTTCAAAAAAGAAATAGACGTTGGTTGTTAAGTATAACTGACGTCTATACCTAGAGAATAGATATCGGTTGTAGTAATAGCCGACGTCTATTCTCTAGGTATAGACGTCAGTTGTACCTAACAGCCGACGTCTAGTCACTAGGTATAGACATCGGGTTTTAAGTGACCGATGTCTAGGTATAACAACACAAATATAGACGTCAGGTCAAAGGAGCCGTTTAGCCGACGTATATACCCCCAATATCCGACGTATATTCCTTTTTCTACACTAGTGTCTTTCTTTTCATTACATTTCTATTGTCGATTGTTGGCGTGAAGTACATGCATTCTTCTCTTCTACATGCATTGTTAAAGCATGCATTAGTTATTAAGGTGCACCGGGACAAGTTTCAGGAATAAACAGGTTTGAGAAGAAGAGACACAAAAAGGACCTGAACGCAAGAAAAATGACTAATTAGTGAGACTTATGGACTGATATGCAAGAGGGGATGACCCGGATGTAAGCCAAAAGGACCGATTAGCAAATCGAGAAACTGCACACCATCATGAAGGGTATTTTGGCAATTAGATTCGGGCCTAAATTCCAGCAACCGATTTGGGTGCACTCCACGTGAAGAAATCAAGCAATTAAAGAGTCATCCAAAAATGGGTCGGATCATAGCAATCCAGACTGCTGATTGGCAGTCGGTTCTGCTCCGGATCCAATATGGTTTAGCCTGGTTGTGTATTAGTGTGTTATGTCTATTTTTAGTAGGTCCATTAGTCCCACAATGGGGGATTGTCCCTGATTACCTTTTTTCATGCCTATAAATAGAACTCTTCTTCCTCCTTTGTAATTAATACTTGCTTGGTGGCCAATCTCTCTATTTAGAGTAAAGCATTGGAGCAAAAACACAAGTGGAGAGATGCTACCTGCAATGTGAGTCATAAATAAAATGAATCTTTTTTTGTTACATGTTGCCTCTTTTACTTTTTGCATGCTTAGCTTAATATAGTTTTCTTAATCTTAGGAGAAGTAGTGAGCATGTTTTCTCTTCTTAACATAATTGCTAGCTTAATGATTAGTGAGTAGTTCCACTCCCCTTTGGGGGTGGAGATGATGTTATACATGTAATAAAGAATGAGAATGAATGTTATCTTATGAAATGTGTTGATGAATGTGAATGTATGCTTGTTTATTTAGATTAGAACACTTAACTTGATGGGTTTTGTCGCAACTATTAGACACCTCTCATGCTTGTTTAGGTTCTTAATAACCAACTTCAGTATGCTAATTCTAATCAACTAGGTTAGTGATTTGATTGATAGGTTTTGACACAATCATTAGACACTTCCTATGAATGAAAACACAACCTACACTTGTTGCCTTATTGAATACATTCTCCACCACCTTATTACATGTGTACACATACTCCAGCCTTAACGGGTTTTCCTTGCTGAATTACATCTTCCCTTTGTTAGTTGTTTAGCTTAGTTTTAGTAGTCTTGTGCTTTCATCTTTCTCATTTGTTAGTTTCTAGTTTAGTATAGCTTAGTTTAGTGTAAGAAAACTTCTTCTCTCCTTTATCACCAATTGATTTCTGAAGAACCAGAGACAACACACCTTCCTGTGGATCGACCAGTACTTGCCACCGCTTCATCGCGATCGTGCACTTGCGGTTTAAAATTAATCTCAAACAAGTTTTTGGCACCGTTGTTGGGGAGGTGCTCTGTCCAGACTCTGGTTTGAACGATTTGAGTGGATTTAATTTTTTGTTTTTTTGTTTTGGTTTGTTTCAGGAGATCTAAATATCAAGGGAAGATACCAGGAAAAATTTGAGGGAGGAAAGTTATTCTGACCGCCAGTTGGTGATCTGTTGAGCAAATTTTGCTTCCTAGTTTCTTCTGTTTGTTTCTACTTTCAAAATAGTGGTCTGGGAGCTCAATTTGGCATGTTATGACTTGTAGAATGCTCCCAAATTAAAAGAGAAACCAATCAATCGCCTTTTTAATCAACTTGGCCATTAAAACCCAATGCAAAAGATTAGGCATTCTTGCTTGTTTAGGTCATGCATCATGTACTTGACTTAGGCACGTAACTTGTCTTTTATTTAGATTTACTTGCAGTTGTTGAGCGCTAGCGTGAGGTACGCATTTCCCACTCTCATTCATGGATTAGTTTGTATGATCATGAATTAGTTAGTAGGAATTGCATTGGAATAAGAGTGAGATGAGTGTTTGATTGGTGAGTTGCTTGATAGATTAAGGAATCAAAACATCTCTAAAGGGCACCACCTATAGACTTCAAGCTAAGGTGGGGGATTCATAACCCCTTCCTTCAGCCCCACAAAACACCTCTCAAAAAGCGTAATTTTAAAATCAAGTAGACATTGGCCCCTAAAGATCTCGGGCACATTAGGAGAGTGATCCAATCACAACCGTCATGGCCTAATCGACGTTGCCCACTCTGTCAATAGTAGGAGAGACAAGATCTCCGAATCTTGGCTCAATTGCTAGTCTTTGTGGTCTTTGTCGTAAGGAGGTGAGGCGTGTTGAGGCCGCGTCACCTCGCAGTTAGGCGTCGTCTAGCTATAAGTACCTATAGTGACTGTAGGTTGCTTGAACCTTGTTTTCTTGTGTGCTTCTTCAATTACCTATCCGCTGTAGCATAAGTACTTCTTCCCTTCTCTCCTGAGTCATTCCTTCTAATCTAAGTCTTCCAATCTTCTCCTCTACGCACCTTCTGTTTTAATTGTTTTTTAAAAAAAGTTTTCTTTCTTTTTCTTGTGACTCGTGTGGGTGTGCAACTTTGTGTATGCCAGTGTGGTCATGAGATGTTGAGGGTCGTTCGACGAGATACGACATCGATCTATCCTCAATTGTCGGCTTTTCGAACGCATCCCCGTCCCGTGTCCTACACAGTCCCGGGACCATGACCAGTCCTCAACCACACGAGGGCGACCCAGATTTTGGATCCACACCACCTTCTGATCCAGAAGGTGGGCGTCCACAATCTCATCAATTGGTTCCCCATGCTCCCATCCCCCTCCGCGATTGATGCTAACTGAGTCGTACTGCTCTACATTTTTGCATCTTATTGTCAGAGGAGAATGGGAACCACTTTCAGGTGAAGCCTTAGTTTATCTCCATGCTCCCTCACTTCATTGGGAAGGGTGATCCTATCTCTTTCTCAGAGAATTTGAAGAGGTCTATGTGATGTTCAAGTTGCAATAACTTAGCATAGACTCCATCCACCTTAGGCTTGTTCCCTTTGCACTAAGGATGATGCTAAGAAGTGATTGTATAGCAACCAGGCAAATGCCGGTAGAACATGGGATGAATTCCAATATGCATTTCTCAAGAAGTACTTTCCAAATCATCGAACTCAAAAAGTGAGGAATGAAATCAATTTGTTTTGTCAGCATAAGACTGAATCATTCCATGCAAATTTAGAGAGGTTCAAGGAGATACTATCCTCATGCCCTCACCATGGCATCGAGTTGTGGTGCCTTTATCAGATTGTCTACGAGGGTCTTCATATCCCATCCCGAACGGTCTTTGAGTTCATGTGTCAAGGAGAGTTCTCAGGAAAGGATGAAAGGGAGGCATGGGCTTTCCTAGAAGACCTTGCTGAGAAAACCATGTTGTGGGATAGTGTGAGGGAACCATCACCATCATCTAGAATAAAAGTGAGGATCGCAAATGCAAACTCGACTAGATCGGGTGCCACATTTCCTGTTGATACCACTACGGCCACCGAGGCACGCATGACGGACTTAATGCACCATATGGATTCGATTGAGCTCAAAAACCAACACGGTGTGTATCATGTGTCTGCATCTGGTCCGGTTCCTTGTTATTTATGTGGTAGGATAGGTCTTGTAGGAGGCGAGTGTGCATCCATTCCTCTTGAGATGGAACATGTCAATGTCATCTATGATAGACCCAGGAATGACCCATATTCATCATCATATAATCCTGGATTGAAGAACAACCCTAACTTTTTGTGGAACCAAAACAATATCCAGGGTGGTCCTTCAAACTTCTATCGACCACCTAATCGACCACAGCAACCTTCCATGCATTCACAATCTTATCAGCCATCCCAAGCTCAAATCACCAACCATGTTTCCCAAATTCCAACAACATGGAAACCCGATTCAATTCGCTTGATAACTTGACTCGTGGACTTAAGAACTCGATGAAAAACTTCATGTCATCTACAAGTCAAGTTCTCACTTGAAATCTGCAGACAATCAAATCTCTAGAGCTTCAGATGGGACGATTGCCTCAATCTATACAAGAAAGAGAGCGAGAGAGAGAGAGAGGGACACTGCCGAGCCAGCCAGAGGTGAACCCCCGCATGTACCAGCAACAACACACGCAAAACAAGAGTTTTGTACCTCGGGGGTGGCATTGGTTATTGTTGGCCCCAACACTATTGTATTTGGGCCACATTTGTTTCCCTTCTTAAGTCTCACACAGGTTTTTGGGAATTCGGGTATATGTCACCAACATAACCATGAACTTCTTTGGGCTTCACATTGCTGAGATCTTTTCTTGTTCATGCATAAATTCATGTCGTCTCATGCTTGCAATTGCACGGCGTCGGTGAAGATGTGGCAAATAGGGGTCGATCCACAGGGAGGTGTGTCAACTCAGGTTCTTTCGAAGGCAAGTGGGAACAGAGGGAGAAGAAGTTGATTATACTAAACTAAACTACGAATAAACTAACAAGTGGACAAAACCCCCATGGAGTGGAGGTGTGTAGGTATGTGTGTGTGAGTGGGTCTTCATTTCAATTAGGAACAAGTGTAGTTTGTGTGGCATACATGTAGAAGCTAGTGTAGAATCTAAGTGTAGGATACACAACACTACATGCCAAACAATAAACATGCATATCTCACATGAAGTTGAGGTTGATTTTAGATTATCAAGCTTGCAACAAGTACCTAGTGTGGCCATTAGAGCCTTAATCTATGTTTTGATGATTTAATCAACCTAATTTTAATTATAATCAATGTAGAGTAGGACACATATTGCATTGCCTATATATTGCTTTGTGCTAAGTTCTACAGGTGATCAAGACTCAACAAAGAAATGATTCAAGTCAAGACATGTAATCAAGCTCATTTGAAGACATGTAATTTGCATTTCTTTGGGTCTTAGGAACTTTGTGTAATTGAGCATACTTGAGCTAAAACTATTCAAACACACACTAGGTTCCTTATAAAGGTCACACACAAAATTTCATATAATTTGGACTTCAATAGATCACCCAAACATATACCAGAAAATACTAAACCAGAACCTGAATTGTCTGCCCACATTCGGTCGACCGAAATAGACCGTTCGGTCGACCAAGTGATCAATTATCTAGTTAGTGTTTTCTACCATCCGTTTGGTCGACCGTCCAGACCTTCTTCGTAGACCGAGTAACAACAATTTTCCGACCGTTTGTTTTGTCGTTTTATACCCAACGGTCGTATTCGTATTTTTTCAAATACCCCTAAAATACATTTTCCTATTGGTCGACCGAGGACCTTGTTCGGTCGACCGAACTAAGACGTCTTGACAAACCCAAAATTCCTGTTGAATTTTGGTCGACCGTGGACCTAGTTTCGGTCGACCGAATATGATCTTGTTTAACAACCCCGTAGAGCCTATTATGAATCGGTCGACCGAACCTATCTCGGTGTTTGACTGATAACTTAAGTGTACCAAAGTCATAGCCTTTGGAGGTCGACCGTTCCTTAACCGGTCGACCGAACTGTGTCCAAAAAATGCCCAACGGTCGACCAAACTTACTGATCCGGTCGACCAAACTTCTGCAAAAATGCATCCTGCAAGTCTTTGTTTTGTGTATCTTCCACAATCTTTTACCAAACTTGTCACAACGGCTATAACTCACTTAGAGCTTATAAATAGCCATTCCTATCACACAATTATCCATCTCTCCCACTAGAATTTGTCTCCTACATTAGAGAGAAAGCTCGGCACACTCAAAAGCTCAAAACCTTCCACACTTAGTAATTAATTCCACATCTTACTCAAGTGTGCTCAAGATTAGAGAGTGTTGTTCAACTCATTGTTTATCAAAGAAGCAAGGGTCTTGGTGAAAGCCCAAGACAAGAGTATAGACTTCGGTGAGTGCCCGAAGTGATCCCTCTCGGATTGTGAGAGGAGGAGTCAAGCTTGGCGAGGGTTGTTTGCGAGTTTGAAGATTGTAAAGGCGTTCTCTCCCGGCCCGTAACGGGGAGTGGTTATCGAAGTTGTGAGCGGAGCTAGGTGATCCGAGTGGAGCTTGCAAGAGAGGACTAGGACCCGGGTGGGTGCCGAACCTCTATAAAAAAAACTCGTCTCAGTGTGGTTTGCTTATTTCCTCTTTTACTTGCTTGTTTATTTTTAATTCCGCTGTATATTCTTGATTGCTTAAACAAGTAGGTAATTAGGGTTAAAAGTAATTAGAATTAGAGACCCGCACGATCCTACATTTGGTATCAGAGCCTTGTTATCTAATTTCATTACTTAACCGTAATTTTAGCATGGCTGAAATTGCATCCACATCTTATGATTCATCTAGACCACCCTATTTTGATGGAACAAATTTTTATTCATGGAAAGATAAAATGAAAAACGTTTTATCCATGAATTCAAACATGTGGTCCATGATTCAAACGCCATATGAAACACCCAAGTATGATTTTAAACAATGGAGTTTAGAAGATAAAAAACAAGCCTCTTCAAATGCTAAAGCCATGAATGTGTTATATTGTGCACTTGAAAGTGAACTTTTTAATGTGATTTGTTCTTGTGAAAGTGCACATGATATTTGGCAAAGACTTGAAGATCATTTTGGCAACACTTCACTAAACTCAAGTGAAGATGAATCGAAATCATTGGATGAAGCTCAAAAAGATGGGACAAGAACGCCTCCACATCTTATTCCTCATCAAGCTCATCCAAAGGAGAAGTTGCCCAAAAGAGCTACATGGCATTAAAGGGGGACGAAATCGAGGTATCCTCTAGCTCTAGCGATAGTTCTAGTTGTAGTTCAACTAATGGAACATGTTCTTTTAAAGAACTACAACATGCAATTCATGATTTAGTTGCTAGATACAAAGTGGTTTGTGAAAAGAATCAAGTAGCTAATTAGCAAGCAAATGATCTACAATGCGTCAATGAGTCCATCTTGGATGACAAAAATGATTTGCTTCCTAAACTTCACAAAGTCACTTTAGAGAATGCATGTTTAAAAGATGAGAATGAGAAATTGAAAAATAAACCCAACTCATCTCATGTTATTGATAGTCATATGCTTGAAAATGAAAAGAATCACTTGCTTGAGAAACTTGATGTATCTTATCTTGAAAGCAAGAGATTATTGAATGACTTGAATTGCATGACCGACAAATGTGACGAATTAGAGATTCACATGCATCAAATGAATAAAAATCATACTTCTTTAATTCAAAAACTTAAACGCATAAATGAATCTCTTGTGCTAAAGAATAGTGAACTAAATGCTTCAAATCAAAGTTTAATTAATGACTTGCATAAGTTCACAAATGGAAAGAAAAACCTTGATATGCTTTTAGGAAGTCAAAGACAATCCTTGGACAAGCATGATTTAGGCTACAATATCGTTTATGTTAAAAACCATCTTGTTCAAGATAGCACAAATGGAAAGCATCCTATTGCCATGAAAAGAACCTCAAGTGTTTGGGTACCAAAATCCACTTGGGTATGGGTACCAAAAGCTAAATTGAATGGACCCAAAAAAAAAATGGGTACCAAAATTTACATTTGTAGGTACCTAAAGAAGATGGGAGATCGGTGGTGACCGGGCAAGCTTGACAGTCAAATTCACCACCTGATGCATCACCGAATAGAGATTGGAACCAATTCAAGTTTCAAAGTGGCTATAATTACTTATCCTCTAAATTTCTTGAATCAATTGGTTCTAGTCTAGGTTTTTATATGCTTAATTGACATATCATATATTCATTCATTGCAAATCCTAAAATTTGAATCACATCCAATGCTTTAGTGTCAAATTTATAAATGGATGTCAAAGAGGGGGAATTAACACATCACATGCCTATTGATAAATTTTTGTGATGTTAAAAGGGGAGAAATAGAATTGAACTTAATTGAAAATTCATATTCATATTGATAAGGGGAGCTTAATTAATATCATGTTCTTAGTGTAATGAAGTGAAAAATTTAGGGGGAGCAACTTCATTACAAAACATTCAAATTTCAATGCTTAAATCTTATTATTTTTTATGGATGTCAAAGGGGGAGAGATAATTAAAGGGGTAACTTGAAATTTGATTAAAATTGAACAAAAACTATGCACATCCATAGGGGGATCATATTTATGCATAGTTCACATTTAAAAATTTCAAGTATTAAGATATATGTTGCCATCATCAAAAAGAGGGAGATTGTTGGCTTTTTGGCCTTAATCAATGCTTTGATGATTTAATCAACCTAATCTTAAGTATAATCAATGTAGAGTAGCACACATATTGCATTGCATATATATTGCTTTATGCTAACTTGTACAGGTGATCAAGACTCAAGGAAGAAATGATTCAACTCAAGACATGTAATCAAGCTCATTTGAAGACATGTAATTTCATTTCTTTGGGTCTTAGGAACTTTTTGTAATTGAGCATACTTAAGGTAAAAAATCCTCAAACACACACTAGGTTCCTTATAGAAGTCACACACAAAATTTCATATAATTTGGACTTCAATAGATCACCAAACTTAGACCGGAAAACACTAAATCAGAACATGAACTGTCTGCCCACATTCGGTCAACCGAAACATACCGTTCGGTCGACCGAGTGATCAATTATCCACTTATTGTTTTCTACCATCCGTTCGGTCGACCGTCCAGACCTTTTCGGTCGGCCGAGTAACAACAATTTTCTGACCGTTTGTTTTGTCGTTTTATACCCAACGGTCGTATTCGTATTTTTCCAAATAACCCTAAAATACATTTTCCTATCGGTCGACCGAGGACCTTGTTCGGTCGACCAAACTAAGACTTCTCGACAAACCCAGAATGCCTGTTAAATTTCGGTCTACCGTGGACCTTGTTTCGCTCGACCGAATATGATCTTGTTTGTACACCTCGTAGAGCCTGTTATGAATCGGTCGATCGAATTTATCTTGGTGTTCGACCGATAACTTAAGTGTACCTAAGTCATAGACTTTGGAGGTCGACCATTCCTTAACCAGTCGACTGAACCGTGTCCAAAAAATGCCTAACAGTCGACCAAACTTACCGATCCGGTCGATCGAAGTTCTGCAGAATTGCATCCTACAACTTTCTATTTTGTGTATCTTCCACAATCTTTTACCAAACTTGTCACAACAGCTATAACTCACTTAGAGCTTATAAATAGGTGTTCCTATGACACAACTAGATATCTCTCCCACTAGAATTTGTCTCCTACATTAGAGAGAAAGCTCCACACACTCAAAAGCTCAAAACCTTCCAAACTAAGTAATCAATTCCACATCTTACTCAAGTGTGCTCAAGATTAGAGAGTGTTGTTCCACTCATTATTTGTCAAAGAAGGAAGGGTCTTGGTGAAAGCCCAAGACAAGAGTATAGAGGACCCTCTAGAGCTAGAGGACCCACTCGTGGCCCGTCGGCCCAGAAAACAGAATGTGCCCAGAATTATTAATCCGATTAAATGCAATGCAAGCTATAGGCATCTAATGTCTAATGCAGCTACAAGCTACGGAACGAGCTCAAGGAAGAGTATCCGGATACCCTCCTAACAGCCCCGACGAAACAAAATCAGAACATTCCAAACAGAAACCCAACCAAAATCAGCAAGCAATCATACTCAGATTGGCAATTCAAGGTAAACAACACATCAAGTCATCTACGGGTCATGATAAGGATGTCATAAGGTCTGATATCCTAAGGGTCAACCACAATCACAACACAACACCTCATATCAGTGATATATCGGTATTAACAGAATAACAAAACATGTATAACAGCAGAATACATGATGATCAACCACTACAGGTAATCGATAGCATACACCATAAATTTGAGAACACACGTGCATTAAAACTTGTGGTCCCGAACATGGTCAGAGATTAGATGGATAGGAATTAATTCATAAATGTATCAGTAGTCCTATATATAAAACATGCCTCTGAAATCAGGAGTCTAAGTTGTAGGATTTCTAGTTTAATTGCACATATATATTTTCGAAATTTTTATGCACAACAAGGATCAATTACAATTTTCTATTATTTGTTTCATGCATGCATCGGTTTGTTTCAATAACTACTTTCAAAACATTATTAAAACAAACATGGGCTCCGAATTTCATATCTAAAAGTTCTCTAAAACTTCTTGATGATCCGGAGACGTTGAGGATGCTTGTCGCTGCGCCAGATGCCCCCGAGTATTCACCAAACTCTAAACAAGATCGGAGAGAGAAGAGCTAGCCTCTCAATCTCCAATAGGGTTTAGAATCTAACTACTAACCCCTCTTTAGTTCCCTTGAGAAGAAGATCTCTGAAAACTAAAACTAAACTCAAGAGTTAAAGAAATTCGTGGAGAATTATGGAGAGAGATTTTCGCACAAGAAGACAATGAATCAATTCCATTAGGTAATGAGATAAACTTGTATTTATAAGTTCTCTCCAAATTATCTATTCATGTGCAACCTCTTGCCCATGATTTCATGCAAACTTCCATCTAACCATCCATTATTTTCTAACAAATAATCTCAGCCACGAATTAAATCAGTTATGGACCAATTTCATGCATGATCTAATTAATTCTTATATTAATTCTGCAGAAAACCGTCTGGATCGGTCGACCTTTTGAAATTTAGGTCGACCGTTTACACCAAGTTTCGGTCGACCGTTCATAACTCGGTCAACTGTTCGTAACAAAAAATATTTCATCGCAATGTTCGGTCGACCGACCGATATACTTCGGTCGACCGAAAACAAACAGACGAAATTCCCTGTTACGATCGAGACACATCTGGTAGACCGTGCAACATTTCGGTCAACCGTGCAACATTCGGTCGACCGTTTACCGTGTAGCGGTCGACCGTTTTTGCACAGTACTGCAGACTGGTCAAATTTCGGTTTAACCCCTACAAACTTTGACATTTTGGGATTAGTAGTAAGTTCACAACTTATGTAACATATTATCCTATGTAATGATAAATCATTACACCCCATAATATTTACATCACATATGAATTTAATTTAGATTCTAATTATGTTATTAATCACAACATAATTTTGATTTTGCTTGTTCACCACATGTCTCATATTTTCTACATGAAACCCGACACACCTTATGAACTCAAAATCCTCATTCCTTGTTTCCCAGTTTTGTGGTGTGACCTATGGGAGGATCTAAACTAAGCTGGCAGTGATATTAAGAGCTTAATATCACAAGCTATAAGCGGTATCTAGCTACACATTATAGCTCCCAATTAGTTAGATGTCTTAATTCCACTCGAACCAAAACCCGATCCATTTAGTGATGGAGTGCACCACTTGTGTCCGTCCCTTGCCTCATGATATTAAGAATACACACAAAGTAGTATTGTGTCATCTTTGTATTAGTATTCATTTCTTGATCTCTTTAAGCTAGTTATAAATATGTGACTTAACTCAAATCACATTGTGCACATTATAACTTTGCTTTATCAAGGGGCCCACTAATATCATCACTCAATCAAGAGTGGCAATAATAATCTTTTGACTAACTATCTTCTCCAACAAAAGTCATACTTAACCAACCAATGCCTTCACACTACACTTATCGATAGCTCAAGACACTAGTCTAATCAAGCATTTCTTAAGTGATCGGATATAAGTCTCATATCAAAGGACCAAGGAGACAGTAAAACATTAATGACACAGAAAACACAATTCTATAATGTTTTACTTATTAGGTCTATTCAGTATACAAAAGTAGTATTTTCCTCTTTTGTGTACCCGTGTTGTCACTCACTTGTAGAGCTACAATGATCTATGACCAACACGAGAATTTTAACCCGGTAATTAATGTCCCATGTTAATTACCATGATTGCGCATATCTTTTGTCTTATGTAAACCATTATCTTTTAGAGCTCTACGGTTAAGGACCAAGAGCATCTTCCTTAACACTTCTAAAAGACGAATAACATAAACAAGGAACAAAATGATTTCTCATTCAATTCATAATAATTGACTTATAAAAGTAAAACTTTTAGAACACATTCCTTTCATAAGTACCTTCATAGTCGATACAGATATATTGATATACATTGTAACGCCCCCCGATCTCGCGGGTACGCACACTGGGAACCAACTCAAGTGTCGCGATCAGAGACCTCCGCGACGACCGAAGGAGTTACAAAAGACAGACCAAACGACGACTCGACAATGCGTAGAGAGATCATACATCGATAGACTAACATAAAACATACCTGAAAAGTGTGAGATTATCCATATATGGTAACTGTTGGCTTTTTGGCCTTAATCCGTATTTTGATGATGTAATTAAACCTAATCTTAATAAGGACATGTAGATTAGCACATGTAGTATAATAGTATACATATTGTATTGTGCTAACATCTACAGGTGATCAAGACTCAAGAAAGAAGAAAAGTCAAGTCAAGACATGTAATCAAGCTAGGATTGAAGACATGTAATTTTTCCTTTCTTTGAGTATTAGGAACTTATGTAAATTGAGCATAACTTAAGCTAATATGCATGCATTCACACACTAGGTTCCTTTTAGGAGTCACACACAAAATATCATATAATTTGGACTCCATTAGATCACCTAAACACCTAAAACATTGGTCGCCAGTCTGCCTGAGTTCGGTCGACCGTTCACCTTTCGGTCGACCGGTTATACACAATATTTGTTATACCAGACCAATCCGTTCAACCGATCACAGTTCTATTAACCATTTATCCAGACCTGTTCGGTCGACCGGTAGACCTTCGGTCGACCGTTTCGTTTGCTATTTCTGGTAAAAATACTACCGTTTTATTTGTCGTATTATACAACGGTCGTATACACATTTTTCTCAATATTCACCCCCATATACATTAGAACCGGTCGAACAAAATACATCTTTCGGTCGACCGTTTAATTCGTGAAAAACCCCCTGCTATCGGTCGACACAAGTTTGTCCAACCGATCAAGATTTCTCTCTACCGAACCCAGTAGTTCGGTCGACCGGTACCTGCTCGGTCGACCGTTGACCTATAGAACTTAAGTGTTTCGGTCGACCAGTACCTATGTTCGGTCAACCGATCCATCAACAGACTCAAGGGTTCGGTCGACCGATACACCTTTCGGTCGACCGTTTCTGGACAGATTTCTGAACCCGATTTTCTGTTTTGTGTATCTTGCACAAAACCCAATCAAATCTTGTCCAAACGGCTAGAAATCTTTAGGAGCTTATAAATAGAGGTTCACACTTAGTTTTCCACAAATTTTTCACAACTCCAAAGTGTCAAACTTATAGTGAGATTTTCCACAACCTCAAAGCTCCCAATTAGTGATTCCAAAGCCTAATTTCCACATCCTTCATCATACAATCATCTAGCAATTGTTGTGCTCAATTAGAGAGTGAATCCCACTCAAGGTTACATTTGTTGTAAAGAGAGCAAGGGTCTTGGTGAAAGCCCAAGACAAAGTGAGCAAGGGTCTTGGTGAAAGCCCAAGACAAGAAGTAGAGATTTCGGTGAAAGCCCGAAGTGATCCTCTCGGGTTGTGAGAGGTGGTGCCAAGCTCGGCGAGGGTTGTTCGCGAGCTTGAAGACTTGTAAAAGGCGTTGCTCCCGGCCCGGAACGGGGAGGCATAGTGAAGACGCAAGAGGAGCTCGAACGGGGATTCGAGAGGGGCTTGCAAGAGAGGACGTAGGCGCGGCCGAACCTCTGTAAATCTGGCGTCTTTGTGTGGTTTGCATTGCTTTCCTACTTGTGTTTGATTTGTTTTTAATTTCCGCTGCAATTCTTTGATCAATCAACCAAGTAGTTAATAAGGGCTTAATCGTGATTAGTTTGTGGACCCATAACCCACACGATCCTATCCTACATTTGGTATCAGAGCCTTGTTCGTTAATTTTGTTCTTAACCGATAAATTAACATGGCTCTTAATGCATCCACAACTATATGCTCTTCTAGACCACCATTTTTTGATGGAACTAATTTCTATTCATGGAGAAGTAAAATGAAAACATACATGAAATCCATGACTAATTTAGATATGTGGTCCATAGTCTCAACTCCATATAATTTGCCTAAAGTTGATTTTAATCTATGGAGTTTAGAAGAAGAGAAATTAGCTTGCTTGAATGCCAAGGTTATGAATGTACTATATTGTGCACTTAAGTATGAACTTTTTGACCTTGTGTCTTATTGTGAAAGTGCACATGAGATTTGGCAAGTTCTTCAATCTAAGTATGGTGACAAGGAAGAATCACCAACCGGGGAAGAGGGAGACTCAAGCCAAATGGATGAAGCTCATGAAAGATGCGACAAGAACACATCTACATCATATTCCTCCTCAAGCTCATCAAAGGGAGAAGATGCTCACACATGCCTCATTGTAACAATCGATGAAGAAAGTGAGGTATCTTCAAAATCTTGCTCATCAAGTTCTAGTTCTAGTTCTAATGAAGAATCATATTCCTTTAAAGAACTACAAAATGCATTCCATGAACTTGTTGAAAGATATGAGCTTTTATGTCAAAACAACAAGTTAGCTAGAGAAGTAAATCATGATCTTCATTGTCTAAATGAATCAACCTTACTTGAGAAAAATGATTTACTTGCTAAAATTGATAAGCTCATCTTAGAGAATGCATGTTTAAAAGATGAGAATGAGAAATTGAAAGTTAAAACTACCACATCAAATGCAATTGAAAGTCATATGCTTGAAAATGACAAAATCGACTTGCTAAAGAAACTTGACAAATCTTATCTTGAAAGCAAGAAATTAATGAATGACTTGAATTGCATGACCGACAAATGTGTCGAATTAGAGATTCACATACATCAAATGAGAGAAAAGCACAATTCTTTGATTCAAAATCTTAAATGCATGAATGAATCTTTTGAGCTTAAAAACAGTGAACTTAATGCCTTAAATGAAAATTTGTCAAATAAATTGCATAAGTTCACTCATGGCAAACAAAATAACTTTTATGTTAAAAACATTCCATTTCAAATAATTGTTAAACATAATTATGCCATGAAAAGGAAAGTAGGTGTAGAGGTACCAAAATCAACTTGGATTTGGATACCAAAAGCTAAACTTAATGGACCCAAGCAAAAATGGGTACCAAAATCTACACTTGTAGGTACTTGAGGAGATTGGTGGTGACCGGGTGAGCCAAAGCGTCGAATTCGAATCCGGTTGCATCACCAAATGAGATTGGAGCTAATCAAGATTCAAAGTTTGGTAAAAATTTCTATCTCTAAAATTTCTGAAAAATAGCTCTAATCTAGTTAATATGCTTAATTGTCATATCCTTAGATGTTCAATTCATTGAAAATCATTTACCCTATTCATTGCAAATCTTTTACCACATCCATTGATTTTAAATGTCAAATTTTAAATGGATGTTAGAATAAGGCTTAAATAGAAACTTAATTGAACTTAACTTTAATCATACTCATAGTTTCCATCTAGCCTTATTGATAGGGGGAGCTTAATTGTTATATCTTTTATTAGAGTAATGAAGTGCTAAATTTAGGGGGAGCTACTTCATTACAAGACATCCAAACTCTATGCTTAAAGTCATAATTAATTGTTGTTTTTGATGGATGTCAAAGGGGGAGAAGTAATAGATTAGGGATACTTGAAATATACATGAAAATTGTCAAGAAAACTATGCACATCCATAGGGGGAGCATTTATATGCATAGTTAACTTATACATTTTTCAAGTATTAGGTTGGTTTAAGATATAGGTTGCCATCATCAAAAAGGGGGAGATTGTTGGCTTTTTGGCCTTAATCCGTATTTTGATGATGTAATTAAACCTAATCTTAATAAGGACATGTAGATTAGCACATGTAGTATAATAGTATACATATTGTATTGTGCTAACATCTACAGGTGATCAAGACTCAAGAAAGAAGAAAAGTCAAGTCAAGACATGTAATCAAGATAGGATTGAAGACATGTAATTTTTCCTTTCTTTGAGTATTAGGAACTTATGTAAATTGAGCATAACTTAAGCTAATATGCATGCATTCACACACTAGGTTCCTTTTAGGAGTCACACACAAAATATCATATAATTTGGACTCCATTAGATCACCTAAACACCTAAAACATTGGTCGCCAGTCTGCCTGAGTTCGGTCGACCGTTCACCTTTCGGTCGACCGGTTATACACAATATTTGTTATACCAGACCAATCCGTTCAACCGATCACATTTCTATTAACCATTTACCCAGACCTGTTCGGTCGACCGGTAGACCTTCGGTCGACCGTTTCGTTTGCTATTTCTGGTAAAAATACGACCGTTTTATTTGTCGTATTATACAACGGTCGTATACACATTTTTCTCAATATTCACCCCCATATACATTAGAACCGGTCGAACAAAATACATCTTTCGGTCGACCGTTTAATTCGTGAAAAACCCCCTGCTATCGGTCGACACAAGTTTGTCCAACCGATCAAGATTTCTCTCTACCGAACCCAGTAGTTCGGTCGACCGGTACCTGCTCGGTCGACCGTTGACCTATAGAACTTAAGTGTTTCGGTCGACCAGTACCTATGTTCGGTCAACCGATCCATCAACAGACTCAAGGGTTCGGTCGACCGATACACCTTTCGGTCGACCGTTTCTGGACAGATTTCTGAACCCGATTTTCTGTTTTGTGTATCTTGCACAAAACCCAATCAAATCTTGTCCAAACGGCTAGAAATCTTTAGGAGCTTATAAATAGAGGTTCACACTTAGTTTTCCACAAATTTTTCACAACTCCAAAGTGTCAAACTTATAGTGAGATTTTCCACAACCTCAAAGCTCCCAATTAGTGATTCCAAAGCCTAATTTCCACATCCTTCATCATACAATCATCTAGCAATTGTTGTGCTCAATTAGAGAGTGAATCCCACTCAAGGTTACATTTGTTGTAAAGAGAGCAAGGGTCTTGGTGAAAGCCCAAGACAAGAAGTAGAGATTTCGGTGAAAGCCCGAAGTGATCCTCTCGGGTTGTGAGAGGTGGTGCCAAGCTCGGCGAGGGTTGTTCGCGAGCTTGAAGACTTGTAAAAGGCGTTGCTCCCGGCCCGGAACGGGGAGGCATAGTGAAGACGCAAGAGGAGCTCGAACGGGGATTCGAGAGGGGCTTGCAAGAGAGGACGTAGGCGCGGCCGAACCTCTGTAAATTCGGCGTCTTTGTGTGGTTTGCATTGCTTTCCTACTTGTGTTTGATTTGTTTTTAATTTCCGCTGCAATTCTTTGATCAATCAACCAAGTAGTTAATAAGGGCTTAATCGTGATTAGTTTGTGGACCCATAACCCACACGATCCTATCCTACAGTAACAAGGTCAAATACATTACATCGAGTTCAAAAGGGAGATACATCATAAATAATGCGGAAGCAAAAGAGAAACTGAAAAATCTGGTCGACGTGCCCCTCGTGTACAGAATCTTCGACTACTCGTCCAGTCTGCCCTGTGGAAACCTAAGTACCTGCAAGCACCGCATTAACAAATGCGTGAGTTTTCAATTAAGAAAACTCAGTATGCCCCTGGCCCAATCAGAGTTATATGGAAGAATGCATGCAATCTATCAAGGACAAAAGCATCCCAAAACAGAAACAGAAAAGCACATAATGCATCAAAAGGCTACAACCCCAACAGTCGTGCCAATCGGGTAACACCCGCAGAAATCCCTCCAAGGGAGCCAGAATACAAACCATGCTGGTCAGAACATAACAAAAAGCATCAAATGCGACAGAAGGCTACGACTCCATAAGTCATGCCGGTCGGGCGCACCCGAACCATTCCTCGAAAGGAACCAGAACACCAGCCTCGCTGGTCAAAGGCGGTCACTCGACAGTGACCCACCGCTCGGCACAAAGCGGTGCGCCGGATAAGTGTCCCAATTCGCGGCAAGTGACCTACATGGTGCCATCGCGAACTTGGGAACACCTGCCCTGAGACAGAATGGCAGCGCGCCTGCCCAGGACTTATCTTAGGCCTGGCCTCCCAACGTGAAGGTCTTATGCGAATGGCCTCCGGAACTAGAGGACCCACTCGTGGCCCGTC
Source organism: Triglochin maritima (assembly GCA_963682175.1). NCBI lineage: Eukaryota > Viridiplantae > Streptophyta > Magnoliopsida > Alismatales > Juncaginaceae > Triglochin > Triglochin maritima. The sequence continues at coordinate 19,505,445 of OY821771.1, read as the reverse complement.
GGCCCAGAAAACGGAATGTGCCCAGTGTTGAACGTTTTATTTTAAACCGCAAGTGCACGGCCGCGATGAAGCGGTGGCAAGTACGGGTCGTCCTCAGGGAGGTGAGCAGCTTCTTGTTTGCACGAAATCAAGTGGCGAAAATAATGGGGAAGAGAGTTGGTTACGCTAATCTAGACTACGCTACACTAAGAAGTATGAAATGCGAACGAAACAAACAAATGATGGAATAACAACTAAACTAAGAGCAAAGAAAGAATGCTGGAATACAGAAATGGGAAAACCCCTAAGGGGTGGAGTGAGTGCACACATGCAAAGAGGTGGGTGTAGAATACATTCTTTAAGCACATGAAGGTGGTGTTTATCAAGCATAGGAAGTGTCTAAATGTGTGGCAAAACCTATCAATCTATTCACCAACTTAGTTGATTAACATTTACATATGCAAGGTATTTATTTCAGAACCTAAACAAGCATGAGAGGTGTCTAATCATTTTGGCAAAACTCATCAAGTTATAAATTCTATCCTAAACAAGCAAGCATACATTCATGTTTAATCAACACATTGAAATTAAAGCATTCATCCCATTCTCTAATGCATGTATGTACATCTACTCCACCCCCCAAAGGGGATGGAACTACTCACTAAACATTACACTAATTATTAAACTAAACAAAGAAAGCATATTAAAACTAAGCTAGAAATAAAAGACGATTAAACTAAAACATGCACAAACAATAAAAAGAAGCATAAACAAACAATGAAAGAAACACAAAACTTTATTGATAAAAATGACTCACATTAAAAGTAGCATCCTCCTACTTTAGTGTGTGCTTCAAGGCCTCACTTCTAGTAGGAAGAATAGCCACTTAAAATATGGAGTGATTACAATAGGAGGTGAAGAGTTCTATTTATAGGCATGGAAAAAGCTAATCCGGGACAATCCCCCGATGTGGGACTAAACCAATACCAAAAATAGCCTAAACAAACATTAATACACGTCCAGGAGAAAACTTGGTGGATTTGGGCCCAAAGTGACCGCCAATTGGCGGTCCAAATTTTCCGGATCGAGTTGAATCTTGTTCTGGGCTTTGCTTGGTGTATTTAGTGGTCTTGGATGCATCTACTTTGTTTATTGGAGCTCCGACCCGAATCCAATTGCTAAAATACTCCCCATGATGGTGTGGAGTATTCTGTTTTGCTCTTAGGTCCTTCTGTCTTGCGTTCAGGTCCTTCTCCCTTGCATCTTGGTCCCCAGATCTCACAATCCAGTCCTTTTTCCCAGCTTTTGGGTCCTTTTATGTTTCATCTCTTCAAACCTATTTATTCCTGAAAACTAAACATAAAACTCGTGACATAGCATTGTTTAGGTGAAAGATAATGGATATAAGATACAAATATGAGCATGAAATGATGTCAATCACCCAGTATTATTAATCGGATTAAATGCAATGCAAGCTACTTAAGCATCTAAAATCTAATGCATCTACAGTGTATGGAACAAGCTCAAGGAGGAGTATCCGGATACCCTCCTAGCAGCCCTGAACCAACTCGGAAATCAGACATACCAATCAGGAATCAACCCACACTCACAATAGCAAGCAATCATAACTAGATCGACAATCAAGATAACAACTAATCGAGTCATCTACGGGTCATGATAAGGATGTTATAAGGTCTGAAATCCTATGCGTCATACATATCCACAACAACATACTTCATATCAGAAACATACATACGAAATAAGTAATAGAACATGCACCATAGAAGGAGGTATCATAAACCAACTTCACAAGCTATCGATATCATGCATCATGGATTTCAGAACATGTGTATATGATAGGAACTTAGTATTCCAGACTAGATCAGAGATTATATGAATCAAATCATGAGACAATGCATGAACATATGGTCTGAAACCAGCATATAATTTATAGGAGAACATCAGGATATAATCCGAAAGCAATGCTAGCACTTATGATATAAAATTTGCAAACCCCTTATGGAATATGGTCTAAACATAGACCTCAACTAACGCATGATTATGTGACTTATGATCAGCGTAAAATCATGGAACATTATGTGAATGAAATCGAGAAGTTATGCAAGCATACATGACCTAAAATCAGAAATCAAGGCATGGGATATGGTCTGAACATAGTCACGATTTATAGCATGGATACCCGATCTATATCAGCCACTATGTCATGAAACACATCTGACTATCGTCACTAAGTAACACACGAATATATGTCTTATAACCAGCAACATGTCATGGGAGAATCTCCTGATAATGGCCACCCAACCGTGCAAGACATATGATTAAACAAAAACAGAACGATTCATGCAATGTTCTTTGGACAAACAGCTAGATCACACATAAATCTAAGATCTGAAATCAGAGGCAATTCACGAGACTAATAACATAACAAGTCACAAGTTCATGCTAGAAAGAGATCTCACAAATCAGTGATGCATAAAGGAGAGGGAGCATGCTCCAGCAAAATAAACATGAAACAGATCCCATGAGATTTCGAGATCAACCACAAAAGTAGGGTTGCACCTCACGCAAGGTGCATGCAACAACCCTACCCAACTGTCTCCCTGCAGCCCAGCCTCCTCCCTACGAACTTCTCCATCAAACCATCATGCAAAACATGGAGTGGAGGATGTGCAAGGAGAAGGAAAAACGTGGTCAGCCACTGAAGATCCGAGTTGCACCACAGCTCACCCAATCGGTAGAACTCTACTTGTGCAAACCGTGATCCTCATGACCGACCAGCCACTGGTGTTGTGCAGAACTAAGCCCAACACCCACCCCCAGCTCCTAATCCAAAGGCTAGAGGCATACCTGAGCAGCAAGGAGGCACCTAAGCTGGCCGGAGATCTGCTGAAGTTCGCCTAGCTGCACACAAGGAAGTCTTTTGCTTCTTCTTCAATAGCTGCCGGATCTCCACCAGCAGGAAACCAGAAATGATGGTGGTGGTGGTGGTAAGAGTTTGTGGCGTGGAAGGGAGGAGAGGAGGTTGAGGTCGGCTGGTGTAGGGTTTCTCTAGTTTATGTTTCAAGAAACATGCACAAAAGGCAATAGATCAATCTCCTTGAAGGCCCCATCAAAACTTTCCATAATGCACACAATTCAAATTTGCAAGGATTCTATGAGATCATCTCCTGGTGACGTGACAACCAGGCCACCTCACCCACATGCCAGCCCACAACATCCAATCCGAGCTCAACTAAAACCAAGCCCACATACACACACGGTTTGCACCCGATCGGCCCGATTAAGCCACCGATTGCAAAAACCGCCCGATGGGTCGCACCAGACCACAAACCACATAAACTCGCCCCAAAAGGAAACTTTATCATGCCCGGGCATGAAGCCACAACACACACCAAGTATGCCAAGAAGACCCCAAAATGACTAGAAGGATGAATAAAACTTTAATAATGTGGCAGGGGAGCGGGTCTTACATACATGCTTGTAGATTTTCACAATACTAGACGTCATAGTATGAATAGCACAGATCATAGATGAATCCTAATTTAGTCTCAAGTGAGAGCATAACAAGATATATCAGTTAAGTCATACAAAAATCATATCATACACATGAGCTAAACATGGTTTGAATAAAATCAGATTGGATTAACTCATCGCAATATTCAAGTCGAGACAGGCAACTATACCTGTTGCATTAACATCTAGACGAAAATATGCGACTTATTTTCAGATGGAATGTCAGGAATATATCATAGGGGATTGACAAATCAGAGCATATATGTTTGTTGATCATTACTGGACTAAAATCAGAATGATTCATGCAATATTATCTAGACCTATTAGCTAGATCATGCATGGACATAAGAGCAGAAATCAGCAACGAGTCCTACAAATAATATCTGACTAAACTCATGAAATAACACATAAATATGTGATATAATATCAGAAAACATCTCATGCATACATATTTGGACATGATCACAATATCACGCACAAGTATTACATCTGAAAGCTCACAAGAACAAACATCACAAGGTGATTAACAAGTAGCGCAACATGCATGCAAAACCCCTCCCCTGCTAGCTCTCGACGGCCCAGCCTCATCACCTCTGGTTTTTCCAACAAACCACCAGGGAAATCATGAGTCAAGAATCGTGGTAGAGAGGGAGATGCTCAGCCAACATCTGAAAATCTGGAGAGTGCACCACAGCCCACCCGATCGGGTAGATCTCCACTTGTGCAACTCCAAACCTCAGACCGACCACCCTATTAGTGATGGACTAATCTCCATCCAACACTCCATACTTCCTATTACACTAAGGGTCCAGGATCATACCTGATCAGCAAGGAAGTTTGGTCGAGCTTTCCCGGAGATTCTGCCCATCAACTCTTCTTCTAGCCGCACAAGGCTGCACTAGACGTTGCTTCCAACTCGCCGGAGATCAGCCCACCAATCCACTGGAGAGGAAGGGATGAGTGGTCTGGAGTGATGTGTGTGGATGGAAAAGAGAGGAAGAGGACGGCAGGAAGAGCTTTATAGATTGCATACAACTCTCCAACTTCCTAGCTATCAAGCCACTTCAAGACTTGCCAAAGGTGGCACCAGCAAGGACACCCAAAAGCCTCCCTTGAAAGATGTGTGTAACTCCCAAGCCCCCTTCAACTTCCATGCCATCCCCAACCTGGGCTCAGCCAAACCGTCTCCACACTCACCCGGACCCAAATTGAGTTGATCGAGTCAACTCACCGCGCACAAGCCCTATGTGTCGCTCCCGATAGACCAATAAGCAATCCAATCAAATCAGCTCAACCCAACATGCCATAACACAATTTAATATTCTAAGTACCAAATTATGTGTAACATAGGAGAGTTGGTATATATATATATATATATTAATATTATAACGGGAAACCGGGTCTTACCATCACATACACATTTCCCCACATTTCCACATAGGGCGATCCTTACCACCCCTGTAATTGGAGTTCGATCGGTGCATCCCAAGTCAGATGACTCAAAAGCACCAAGCACTAAGTCCCCATCGGACCTAATTTGCTGAGTGGTAGAAGTTGTGCGAGAAGAGAGAACACCCTACCTACTTATTCATTATCTACACATGAACCAAAATCCCTACACTTAATGTTTGAGAACAAGATTTTAAGGGTCCCTGACTATGACAAACTTTCTTATACTAACATACACGAATTAATTGACTCCCTAGGTTCAGGGTGGACTTCTTTATTTGTTTGAGTACTGAAACACTATAATTACTCTCCCCCTGAAGGAAAATTGGGATGTATCCTTACGACAATATAAGACACAAAGCCGGTGTACAAGATATCCTAATGCAGCATGTTCAAGTCAATTTTGGATGCTTCCTTTTACTTTGACTCTCAATGGTTTTGCACATGTTAAACACACGCAAAACCCACAAAACATTTTCTTTCGCAAACACATGAAGATTTTGAAGGAAATGTGAAAAATTAAAACACTAGGCAAGCAAAAGAAGACAAGCCAACCAAGGATCAAGGCAAACAGATATATCGATATTAAATGCAGCACACTAACATGACCCTAACAATACAAACAAAAGAAAAGAAACAAAAGAAGAAAGACTCAACTATGTACATACGTAAAACACCCCCCACACTTACTTCATGCATTGTCCTTGATGAATGTGAGCATGATACTACATGGATTTATGCATGAAAAAGAAAAGATCTCACCAACGTGAAGCGCAAAGGGAAGGTCATGGTTTTGTTGATGGATACAAACCCGAATTCCCCTCAAAACCTGTGAACTAAAGAAGGGATACAAATACGTAAAAGAAATGTGAACTAAAGAAGAGATACAAATACTAGTTTTTGTTGTAGTGAAAGTAACTTGTATAATTGGCAGTGCCTCTGTGATCTCGGATCCTCTTCATCTTCATAGTACTTCTTGAGATTGCTCAGGCAGAACACTGGGGTGATTTTGAGCCTCTCCATTAGCTCAATGTGATAGGCTAACTTCTCTATTTTCTTGATGATTTGGAATGGCCCCTGGAGCTTTGGGATGATCCCCTTGTGAGCATCCCTCTTCTGATTCTTCTTCCAGATCTGAGGCATGAGTTTGACTGTGGCATGCTCTCCAACTTCGAACCCCACATTCCTCCTCGCCTTGTTCGTCATTTTTCACCCTTTGTTGTGCCTTAGCCAAGTAATCCCTTGCTTCCTTGACACAATCTCAACTTGTTTCCTAAATTAGTATTTTACTTATACTCAAGTCTCATTCTATATAAAGAACTCTTCTAATCTATTAGTATTGATCTTTCGTCTTTCTATGTTTTCCACCTTGACAAAAAGGAGAAATACGAAATCGAAAAATAAAATGAAAGAAGTTTATGCCAAAAACAGGAGTAGTTTAGATTGAGTTGATAAAACGAATTTTAACCTGAAAATGTGTACACAAGAATCATTAAATTTAGTAACTTTTTTTTTGCCAACTAATCTCAATCTTGTATCTTGGCCACGTTCTTCCCACCAAGACCATAAACTCAATTACAAGATCAATCTTCCGGATATTCCATTGCCTTATCTGAGAAATAGATAATATTTCATAATACATGAAGATCTATTCAAGGATGTGAATGACATAATACTAGGACGTGCATAATCATGCTTGAGTAGAATATAATAAACCGCAACTTCTTATTCATATATACCAAACATCCTAACTTTTGCTGAATCCTTCCAAATCAACTATTTCAAACTTCTTATTAATTTGTCACCATCATTCAGGACTGAGCATCGGTTTAAGGCCGGACAGAACCGAGACCCAAATTTTTGGTATCCGGCGGACCAAGGACTAGACCGAATATATTCGGGTCGGTTCGGTCCAAACCGATTGGGTCGGGTCGGTCCAAAAATTCAACCCGAATTTGGCTCACGAGATTGAACATCGGTCCGAGACCGGATCAGGCCGAATAAATTCCGGTCGGTTCAGTCGATACCGATCGGGTCAGGTCAGTCCAAAAATTCGGTCCGGACCAGAATTTTGGTCAGCCCTACCATCAGTTACCATGTAACAAGGACTGTTGGTTGATAAATTCTGATGGTTGATAAATTCTATCCACCAAATCGCATGAAGAAACAAGGACTAGGGATATTGTTTGTTTATTTATAGTTGGAGATGATTGGTCTTCCACTTCCAACTATCAACAACTTTTAGATTATTTCTAAAAAAATTAAACACCAATACGGTACAATGAAAAACTTACATAATTAAACACCATATGATGAAAATTTTCTTCGTTCATTAGTAAATTTCTAATGAATTATAAAAGTAAAAAGAAAATAAACAATACGACGACATAAAAACATCATTTGTTGAACTTCCTACGAAAGTAGTATGTCTATCATATTTAATTTGCAGGCAATAATCACTTTTTATTGTCAAAAAATGTTTTAAGTTGTTTTCTGATATGAAAACACTAATATGTTATGTTATTCTACTAATATAAATCAGACACGATGGAACTTCTTCCAATTATGATCAACCATCTTGAAATGCAAATTTGCAAGTACAATTAGACCCATCTTGGGTGGGGTCAAATGTGGGTGCGCGTTTTTCTAATGTGTGGGTCTCATGTGTTCCTTTCCTGAAAAATGGTACTTTTTTGCTTTAAGAAAAAGAACGAGGGACTATTTACACCACTTGACATTTTGATGGCAACTAGATTCACCCAATAGTTTCCAAAAGACAAAAATAAGAAGAAAATTTAATTTCTAAAATTTTCACAAGAGTACTAATTATTATTTAAACAAAGTGTAAGATTACATTATCAATTGTTGCTAAAATATATGTTTCATGGAAAAGAAAGAAAATAATTTTCTTCAAAGTAATTTAGGAGCACTAATATGTTTAGTAGCAATCATCATTAATGGTGGCTTTGTGGAGAAATGTCTTCTTTCTTAAAATTCTTCCGTTGGATTTTTTATTTTATCTACTTTACTAATTGACCGATCTCATTTTAAATACCAACCTCCCAAACATGTTATCAACGTGGTTTTACAACAATTAGAGGTGATTTAAAGGGGTGCATTACGACAATCAACGAGTTTTGCCACACCAATATTTGTGGGCATAATCTAGCAAATTCTATTTTGCAGGGTGTTTCAAGATAATAGTAATAATGACATAAAAGGGTGTCCAACATAAAATTATATATAGATCACGCAAATTCATAAAGATAATTACTAGCTTGAAAACAAAACTACATACTTAAAATTTGAATATACACTCAATATAGATTATATATTGATACATACATACAATTCTTTTAATTTCTGAAATAGTCCGGTAATTCATATTCACTTAGACGCCTAATTTGTACCCATGGCTGCACATCAAAATAAACCTCCTTGATTTGCTTTACAAAAGCAACTTGATTTGTTTGTAGGTAGACAAAATATAATGGTACATGCCTGCATGAGTGTAACTGCAAATAACCCCTCAAAAAAAATTATGAACGGTTATTCATCGACGTATAATTACTTAAATCGCGTCCGTATAGATTACAATTTTGCCCTTCTACCATTTCTACTTATATAACTCTTCATTTCACTCTCCTAACACCACTCTCTCTTCATATTACTCTTATATTCACCAGAAAAAATATCTCGGATGCCAGGAAAAGAACCAGCGGACGCCCCAGATTACTCAAATCTGGTAAATTGTCTTGTTTAGTTTTTTGTTTTTTTTTTAAATTTTTTTGGGTCGGGCGTCCACGGACAGCCGAACGAAAGGGGAGGCGGCTCCGGTAGACGCCCCAAAATAATTACTAAATAAATTGAATATTATAAATTGATTTAAATTATTTACATTGATTATTTAAATTGATTATAAATTGTGATAATTTCAAAATAAATTGAATATTATGTTAATAATTAATTAAATTAGCTTAGTAAATCCTTTATTGATTAGAAATTGTGATAATTACTAAATAAATTGACTATTAAGTTAATAATTAGTTTAATTATTTTAGTAAGGAATTATTGATTAAAACTTGTGATAATTGCTAGATAAATTGATTATTATGTTAATAATTAGTTGTGTACAATTTTAGTAAAGGATTATTGATTATAAATTGTGGTAATTGCTAAATAAATTGATTATTAAGTTAATAATTAGTTTAATTATTTTAGTAAATTCATTAACAAAATTTTATTTTTAAAATTGAATTAATAGTCATCGGGTTACCGTGGAGGAAAAGGGGAATCAATTCCCTTACGCGCGGTGCATAGTATAGTAGATGAGTCAGGTCCTCGTCATCCATGTAGACGGGGTATTTCTTCTTCAGTTAGGAGAGAGAGATTTTTACGTCGTTATCAGACACTTGAGGATTCTTTCGACGAAGAGGATGATTCAGATGAGTTGAGGAGTCACGACGAGAGTGACGATGGGGGCCGATATGGCTTGGAGACACAGGAGGAGGCGATACAGCAGTACGGTCGAGGATGGGGGCGACATTGTAGTCCTTCGGCTAAGTGGGTCATTAGGAAGGGTCGAGGTGGCCGGTTTGTGACCGGTGATTCGAGTTCGTGCACTGCAGACGCCCGAGCTCAGAAGAAGAAGAAGAGGGGTGAGGACGAGTCTTGGATCGTGACAGATATGATGCTTGGTGGTCCTCTAGGTAGCAACATCGTTTCGAGTTTCGGAGGCCACATCGCCAGACGCATCTAGGATGGCGAGGATCAAAAGGTTTTGAAGTGCCATAATCGGCACAGAGCCTGTACGACATTACAGGTTTGGCGTTCAGTGATGACTGATGATATGACGACGACCGTTAGTGACAGTGGATTGGGTCACTTGTCGTACAACATGTTTTCCTACATTGACATGCCGTTGATTTCGCCTTTCGTGAAGCGGTGGCAGCCTGACACCAACACTTTCCACTTGCCGTTCGGAGAGATGACGATCATGTTGCATGACGTCTTTCAGATTCTGCACATTCCTGTTGAGGGTCGTATGGTCAGTGCGTAGGCGCCGACGTCTGAGCTGAAGTTTTTTGTATCAGAGTTGCTAGGTGTCAGCCTCGAGGGTCTTGGGCGGGATAACTCATTTTGGAGTGGCGGTGGTGTTAGTATCGAGGTTGTGGACGACTGTTGCAGACGGGGGTGACCACCACGGACTGAGGATACGCAGATGACTGCCTACCTCTTCTTACTGCTAGGTTGTGTCTTGTTTGTTGACAAGAGCGGTTCCAGAGTCAAACCACGCGACCTATTGGAGGTGAGGGAGCCAGATACCATTGGTCAGTACTCATGGGGGTCGGCGACGTTGGCATATTTGTATCGCCAGCTGGGTATATCGAGTCGTGCTGATTGTTTTGGGATTACGGGTTGTCTTACACTGCTGCAGGCTTGGATCTATGAGTATTTTCCTATTTTCCGCTCGCATCGGGAACGGAAGATTATTGAGCGTGGTCATCCTCGTTCGCGTATGTGTGCTGTCCGGGCCGAGGATAAGAGCGAGGGTCGACTTCTTTCTATTCGTACACGGCTAGATCAGATGACTGCATCGCAAGTATATAATGTATATATCATTCACGTTTATTTAAATTTCAGCTTTATTATTATTAACGTATAAAACGTTTAGGTGGAGTGGTTGTCGTATGGTCCTGAGCCTGTTGTAGTTGTGCCGAGGACTACATTTATGGGCGTTATTCGTTATAGGGATATCACAGAGTCTTATTTACCTGATCGCGTATTACGTCAGTTAGGTTACGTTCAGGTGATCCCGGTTGATATCCTTACGCCCGAGCATACAGTACATTCTGCGATTGCGACGACGTACGACTTCACTTGTGATGGAATCAGTTTGGAGGACATTTCGTTCATGGAATCGGTTTGGAGGACATTTCCGAGAATATGACGACTTCACCTGGACGATCTGAGTCGTAGTCGCGTCCCCTCTACTTGTGATGCATATTATTTACAGTGGTTCGGTAGGTGATCACATCCACTTATTGTACGTGGTATCATTCCGAGACCGGAGAGACCACTGGATAGGATATGTGTCAATGTGGTAAGCTTATCTAATTTTATTTGTAATTGTAATGTATATTTTGTTTTTATTGTTAATGTATGCTAATTTTTATGTTACATACAATGGATGAGTAGGGCGATACGGTATACGCAGCCGTTCTTGCGACAGAGAGACAGATGCCGACTGAGGATACGAGACTTGCATGTACAGATTGGGATCGCCTCATCGAGGATTGGAACAACCAGTTGGGCATTTCGGACCATGATTCGGATGCTGAGCTCTAGTTGACTTGCTCTTACTATCGTTTTATTATATGTTGCACTGTTACTACATTTGTTGGTATTTGCTTATGATTATCTGTGTACTCTTATTATTTATTTCTTACAAACATATCTTCTACTTATTTCTTTGACTATCGTATTTTTAATACTTATTTCTCATGAACATATCTTCTACTTATTTCTTTAGATATCATATTTTTAATACTTAAATTTAAAATCTGGTAAAAGAACAACACGATATAAGTACAAATACACGATATATTATACATTACAAATGCATTACAAATTACAATCAAAATGTACTACGTAATCGGTTCCAATACGTCATCCTACTTTCGTACTGATCCTCCCATCCAACAACACTCTCATCTCGCATTTGATACCATAAGGTCGCTATAGGAGGTACTGGGAAATCATCAACTAATTCCAAACGAATAAAATGTATGTAACTCCCTAAATGAGCAATGACCAACTCTCTGACAGGCCTCGTCATGGCAGACAGACTCTCTGTCGTATGTAGTGATCTACTCTTTCAGAGCCGAATGTGCATTTTCCACCCTGCAGTTCGTAGTGTTGCCGAAATGAAGAACTTTATTCGTCCAATTCAACACAAACTTTTTTCTTTATGCACCAACCACGTGTCTTCCACATACTCCGTGAGCACTGTCCAGGACTTGAAAGAATCTTTCAGATTACAGACTGATCTTTCATAATCCGTCTGTGAATCAGAAACCATAACTCTCCTCCACTTTCCATGCCTAAAACTCTCTGCAAGCTGCTTGCTCTTGCCGAATACGTGGTATGCATAGTTGTACACGTCTTTGTTGATATGCCAGGTGCAAAGTAAATGAGCAGACTCAGGAAAAACCTCTGCCACTGGTCGCATCAGACCCATCTCTCGGTCCGTTATTATTGCAGTCGGGCTAACAATATTCCATAACAGATCTCGCAACCTCTCCAACACCCACCGGTAACTAGACTCGGTCTCATCCTTCAAAATCGCATATCCGACGAGGAAATTCATGTTTGTTGGAGTAACCCCAACCATCTCAAACAAAGGCATCTTGTACTTGTTCGTCTTATACGTCGAATCCATGCAGATTACGAAAGGGTATGTACGCAACAACTGAACTGAAGTCGGATATGCCAAAAATGCGTGAGTGAGGACATTAGTTTCTTCATCTGCCACAATCTAATGCAAATAGTTATACTGCACTGCTTGACTGAGAAACCGCTGGGCGGGAATCCTGTCTTCAGATTTTGTCCTCCTCATGTACTCTCTGAAGTTATAAATGTGTCTTTGATTGGGATTATCCTCCGGGAATTCCTCATTTACTGCCAACAAAATGTTACTTGATCTTGTTTGTGCCTCTGTCATATCACGAACAATTTGCTTGGCCCCAACACTAAGTTTGCTGACCTGTCGGTGACCCTCTGAATAAACTGCAAGTGCATGTTGTGCTGCTCATATGTGCTATTAGAAACAACGACTCATCTATCACGATCCCGTCGTTCGACTACTTTTACCAAAAAATGACAACCGCAACAAATTTTTTTTTCGCGGGGTGCAAATAATAAATTCGTAGATCTCATGTTGTGGTCAAATCAAAGAAGCTATCCCTGTGCACGGTCTCGCCAATCTCCATCACACACACCTTCCGGTGGATAAACAAATAAAAAAAACAAAAAATATTTAAAAACAAGCATAAAGAAAGCAAGTGTCTTAACATATCTATAATCACTACTACTCGATACACCCAGGCCAAAACAATACCATCACTCTCCCTCTTCACAACTTTGATGATCGGAATTGGCCACCAAACTCTAACCACCACCAACCTCTCCGCCGCCAATACTTGACATGGCCAAGCTCCACCTCGCAATTGTGAAACGGGTCGAGGTGAAATGGCGCATGTTGAGCATTATTCGTCGTTTCTTCGTTTTTTTTCGGGAAAAAGTCCTCAGTTGTGGATCCTATGTCTGCAAACCGAGCCGGTACCGGCACTTGAAAAGGTCGATTTCCACGTCAACCCAAGCCACCTTCAAGGCTCCATCTAAGGTGCCCAGCATAGAATCCGCTTCTCCAAATGTTGCCGATATCGTGGGTATTAAAATTATCCTTCTTGGAGATTGCCGGACGGGAAAGACTAGTTTCATGGTGAGAAAGATGAAAGAAACAGGAGGTTTCTCTACTTAGAATCCACAAATAAGCAAATAGAAAATATATAGTTATTATACAAAAGGTTCATTTACTCTTCTTCCTTTCTAATAATGTACATACAAGAAATATGTTTCCTCTCCGTTCTTTCATTACTAATGTGGGTAATTTTACAAAATTAATGAATAATGAATTCATAAAAATTTGCTTTCAACAACTTACTATATAATTTATTTGTTTAATAGTGTTGGTTGGAACTAACAATCATGCGTTGGTATATTTAGATGAAGTGTGTGGGAGATGTGGAGGAGCAAAGGGGATTGGAATTGAGTGGGGTGAATCTAATTGACAAGATTTGCACCGTAGATGGTGGTGGAACAAAGATTGTGTTTAGTATATGGGATGTTGGAGGTTGGTCGCTCGGTTAATTTGCTTATCTTGTTTTATGTTTCATCATTTATGCTTTGTTGATCGTATCAACCAAGAAAATTAGTCGATTCGGAAGAAAAAAAACTTTCTTTTTTGTAGGACATCGAAAATTTCTTGAAGACATTCCAGTTGCTTGCGGTGATGTATCCGCGATTTTAATTATGTTTGACCTCACAAATCGTCAGTCACTAAATAAGTAATTCTTCCAATCTCTCGAATTTTTGTGTCATTTTGCAACATCGTTCTGAAAACCAGAAGTTATCCCTGTTTATCTGTGATCGATCTTGATATTTGGGTTTTGTAAAATTTACAGTGCAATAGGATGGTATAGGCATGGAAGGAAACACAACAAGGTAATTTGTTTGCCTTTCGTTATTTTCAATGAAGGGGCTTTATTATTGTTATCCACTAACAAATACTGCTTTTCTGATGAAAATTTAGACAGCAATCACAATTTTAATTGGAACAAAGTTTGATGACTTCGTTCAGCTTCCTTTGGGCATCCAGTTGACAATCATAAGCCAGGTAAAAAAAACTCATGCACTCGAATTACCTTCTATGGTACAAAAAAAAAATCCGGAGAGTCGTCCACAAGATTTGCATCCAGACGTCATTCAAATTTTAAAATGTTTCATTTTCATAAATGTGCAATAAAATATACATTGTACGATTGACATATGATCCATCGTCAGATATGTACTCTTAAGAGTTTCATAAGAAATTTGTAAATTATTTTCTGATCGAATTGTGTTGTGTTTAACAATTTTTAGGCAAGAGTGTATGCAAGAGCCATGAATGCAACATTGTTCTTCTCAAGTGCAACTCATGACATCAATGTCAACAAGATTTTCAAGTTTATTACAGCCAAGCTCTTCAACCTGCCTTGGACTCTTCAAAGAAATCTCACTCTCGGAGAGCCCATCATAGATTTTTGATGCTCTATTGTCATCCCTATAATTTATTCCATTTAATTTTCTTTCATTCTCTGTTTTATTTTTTTCATACTTTTCTTTTTTTCCATACATCGTGATGTATATATGTAAGAGGACAGAATATAAAAAAAATCCAGTGTATTATTGTAACATCCCCGAAACAGCGGAAAATTTAAACTTTTAAATAAATGATAATCAAAGGATAAACATCAACACAGGGGACGCTACTCGAAAATATAAATATAATATATATGGCGCTGCACCGTATACAGGAGTTGTCAAAAGAATGACTACATCAAAATACAATATACAGATATACAAGTAGTCATAATAACCTCAAAACCGACACGAGGACCCGACTCCAAGATGCACTCGCCCTCAGTCACCACCCAAGCAGCTCCCGAAGAGGTAACCTGAAAGCAAACAACAATGCCGTGAGTCTCCCGAAGGAAACCCCGTATGCCAAACCCACCTACATGCAATGCAATCATGACCTATCATACTAGTATTATGCCAAACATAAATCATAACTGGTCATTCCCCAAATGGGTCATAAGGTCATAATAGTCATTTCCCCAACCGGGGTTCATTAGTCATAAGTCTAGTTTTGGACATCCGTAGATACCCACCGCAGGCACATGCGGTCATACGGAAAATACGCGACACACCCCCACTCGCAGCTACACTAGTCATATGGGTTCGGTGAGGGTCGCACGCAATTCCGAGTCATCATCAGATCTGATCAGTGGTCGAAGACCACAATCCGCCAGAGTCGTCGCTCTGGTCGGTCATACTCGTCAGCTGTGCCACAGCTGGACGATCATACTCGCCGGAACAGCATCGGTCGAGCACATCCGCCGGAACATCATCGGTCGGTCATCTCCGTCGCCACACAGGCTAAGGCACAGAACTCTGCTGCACAAGGGCTAGCAGTCATCTTCGTCGCCACACAGGCTAAGGTCATCTCCTTCGCCACAAAGGCTAAGGTCATCTATGTCGCCACACAGGCCAACAGTCATCTCTGTCGCCACACAGGCCGACAGTCATAACAGTCATCACATATAGATCATGCAAAGGGGAATATGGTCCCACAGGTTTACTACCTAGGTCTCAATGCACATGTCATATCATGGGAACATAAGCAATAAATGCAATCCACGCACCAACGCGCTTATAAACAACCAATACAAATACTGGGCTCCAACGGTCGACCGAAAAAGGTCATACGGTCGACCGGTTGGTCGTTAAAACCGGTACTTGGTTCGAACCACAATCCAACGGTCGAACCAAGGAAAACATCGAAACGGTCGAACAAAGGTCTCTGGGCGGTCGACCGTTTAGAAGGTCTACGCCACAAATAATATAATAAATAAAACATCCCCAACGGTCGAACGGCAATGGGCTTCCGGTCGACCGAAAAACAACAGGGACTTCAACATTCTACAAGGTCATTACCGGTCGACCGAAATATGAATCGGTCGAACCACACTTAAGTTGTCTTAAGTCATCGGTCGAACGGGATCTCAGGGCGGTCGACCGTTTAGAAGTCTACACCCCCAACCGACTTAAAACAGTACGTCCGGTCGAACTTGGTCAAAGAGGCGGTCGACCGTTTAGAAGGTCAACGCCCCCAACCGACATACAACAGTGCATTCGGTCGACCGACAAAGGGGACCCGGTCGACCGAAAACACACAAGGTCTTCATCCTCTCGCTCAAGTGTACAATCGGTCGACCACCCATCGGGTATCGTTCGACCGATTCGAGCGAGAGCGCCCGAATTACACTACAACCGTTCGACCGAATTGAGCACGGGTCGACCGAAACAGAGCAGAAACTCCTGCCACTCTATTCCGACGAGCCATTCGGCCTACCGTCGAACACTCAAACACCCACACAACCTTGGTGAGCGTAAAAGCAAGGCTTGGCATACCTTGGAAGCTTGAAGAAGCTTCCAAAGAGCAACGACGATCCTCCCACGCAAAAGGGCGTATCTCCGGCGAACTCCTCACACGAACGTGGATCTCCACCCCTTCCTTGATCTCCGGCGACCTCGACTTGCCGGCGCACCCGCGGCTCCTCCTTCTTCCACCGACGAACTACAAGGGAGGGAGAGAAAGTGTTGAGGGAGAGAGAAGAAAATGAGAGGAAAGGAAATGAGAAGAAAGGTTTGGTTTGGTTTAAATACTCTCACTAAACAGGGTTTAAGGTTCTTAAACTTAATTAACCTTAATCAAGGGATTAGGTTCTCACAATTATGATAATATGAGTTCAAACTAAGCTCATTTACATGTTGTGTCAAATTCATTTACATCGAACGTACATGCATTGGTTTTTGGTGTAGAAGTAGATTTTTATCTAGTGTACAATATCAACAAATATTTTTTATACAATTTATAAACTGAACTACTAAACGTCATCCGTAAATTACTTAAATCGCTCGTGTCAATTACCATTTTGTCATTCTTTTTTTTTACTTATTTATGCTCCAAATAGGCTCTCATCTTTAGATATTATAACACAAAATAACCATGAAAAATAAAATCAGATTAAGAATACGGGAGACGCTAGCCCCTATGCAAAGCGAGTGAGCAGAGGGAGCGCGCTTTGCAGACGTTTTTTGTTTCGACACTCTATTATTGTACTCCGGATATTGATCCGTTTACCCGTTTATTTACGTTTGTGTTTTTTTCCAACCCCATCATCATCGAAATCTTGCAACGGAACCTGAAATAATTTGAAATAACACACTGTATAAATTCAAGATTTAAAAAAAACAAAAAAGGTCGGACGCCCCCACCATGGGGGAGGCGTCCTAGTCAACGCCCTGTTATTTTTTTTATGGGACAAAATATGTTTTAAATGGATTGTGAATGTCAAAAAGATAATTGAAATGAACGATTTAACTAAAAACCAGACGACGAATAGTAATTCACTTTACAAACGGATTTGAGCAAATGAGTTCGTATTATAAAAACATCAAACTGCCCCCATTGACAAGCGCATTCTTAAAAGGATACTTCTGCAGATATATATTGATGTCATCTCAGAGTATGTTTTGGATGGATGTGGAAAAGAAAGCAACTTTGGTGTTACAAATGCAAGTCAAGCAAATATGGCTTCGGTTGTGAACCTTATGTTTCATTTGGAAACACAAGAACAGCCGATTATCCGTAATGAGAAGGTATATATTTTACCACGGGAAAACTAGAATATACTTTTAACGTACTTTAAAATTGGAATATCACAAACACAAACTTAAATATCATTTAGAAACAATTGTTTACACCTGATTTTGGCTAGAAGTTGTGCTTTTCACTTATATGATGCTTAGTTTACAGTAAAATCTCTCAAATATTATGCTGAAATCATAAAATAAGAATTCAGTAAAAAACAATTAAGAGCCACAAAGTTAAAACCATGCATCTATAATTTTTTTGTAACCCTCATCAGTTATTGAATATCTCAAAAGGGCATCAAAATTTTGATACCCCCAACAAGATTCTATCACTTGAACTCAGAGATATGCATAATCGCCAACCTAGTGTATATAACAACCTATATTTAAGTTACTAACGTTCTGTATCATATGTACATGGAAAATAATATATAAATCATTTCTACGCTAATCGTGTGAGAATTGCAGCCTCTTTTTCCCCTTTGGCTGCTAGTTTGGTAATTTACATAGAAATCTTGTTGTCAGTAGGAAGAGATATTTTATGCAGACGAATGAGATGCCACATCAGAAGAATAATTTTGCCGCTTATCGCTGTTTTTTCTCTTTATAGCATTCTTCACTTCTTCTTCCTTTTTATCGACAAAACTAATTAGACTCTTGAAGCTAGTCATACGTGAAGGACGTCTGTCAGGTGCTTGCGGTTCAACCGTTTCAGCGTCCAGTTCGGTGCTGCTGTATTTGAAATATTGACAAAGCACTCTTGAAAAGAATATGGTGAGAGCAATCAGACAGGAGATGCCACATATGAGGAAGAGGCCCCAAAAGCTTTTGAGGCTTAGACGGGAGTCGGAGACATCAGACTGGGAAGGGCAATTGGAACTCGATAGCCACTTGTCGTGGATCCTTTGGAGATCACCATTTTCGGACAGGGACAGAATGGCAGTTGATAAGTCCACAGCTAGAGGAGAGTCCCTTGGGAAGGCCTGCAGTTGAATCAATTTCAGATATAATTGCTTACCAATGGAAATAGAAATAAAATTTTACAAAGCATCTACGATGTTATTTAGTTTCTGGAGGGAAGAAAAGGAGAGACAGAGGAAGTGAGATCCGATTGTTTCAGCAGGAGTCATGAGTGTAGATGACATGATACCACAGTCACTTTACGATTCTGTTTACGAATTTCAACCATTGGTCGGTGATTTTGTTTGGAATTCGCAATTTTAGGATGAAAGATTAAACTTTGATTTGGAATTCCGAAATTTGTGGATAACCATTTTCGGTGAGATCAAAATTTGGATAGAGACTAATCTGGTTCAAATTCAACCCATTAAAGTTCCTTGTTTTATGGACTCAAAACCCAGAAGCCGAGGAACGCTATTACTCGATCGTACCTCAGTTTTAGCCGAAAACAAGGAGCTACAGATCCTATATATTCGGGAAAAAAAACTTAAAATGAAACAATATCTGATAGTCGTGATAGAGCTACAGATGCCTTCTTGACATAATGATATGTTTTTTTAATATTATGGCCTATGGTATTGCACAGAAACAATGGATGAAAAGATAATCTAGAAAATATTCATATGCACCTAAAATAAAACTGGTTTGATTAGGAAATTCAGATGAAGTTATCAAGCATACGGAACGTTAAGGATAACACCGAAATATGAAAAACAAATATTTCAGAAGATAAATTGCATAATGCATGATAAAGTTAAATATGCTTACAAATCCCCAACCGCTTTTTGTGAACTCCTGACCAACGGTCTTAAAATTGCAGTTGTTCGATAAGAACAGCTCGACGTATGGCATCTCATCGACAACAGCAGCTACACCGCCAGCTTTTGGTCCAAGCGTAAGAGCCCTAGCATACTCTTCAGGACCACCTAATGGCACCAGTCTATGCTCAGCAATGTTTAGATTTTCGACCATGTAATTCTTCGCAAATGAACCAACTTGGTAGCCAATGGCATCAGGACTAGATATCAAGCCATCAAGTCCTTGGATGCCAGAGGAGAGTTGCTGAACTGTGAGTATCGACGTGAGGTTCGCGGTGTAACTTGAGTTGATGATTAGCACAACAAAGAGCCAAATGATCAGGACAAAGCGCCCAAGGGTGCTTACAGTGTTCTCCCCTGCAATAGATCCATGATACCGAAAAAATGTTACATTTGATGAGAAAAATGTATTAAAGACGGTCAAAAATTGTACTTACTGTGTGCATAAAACATCGTGGAGAAACTAAACCTGAAAATTGAAGAAAACTCGATTCAGCTGCTGTTTAAAAGATGTTATGAAGGTAAAAGAATGAAACGTGGGAGTTTAAATTAAATGCATTCAGGCATTAGGCAAATTAAGTTGTCACACAATGCAATTGCAGGAAATAAAATATAAACCAGTGCCAACTGTATAATCCAACACTTTAAATGAATTCGTTTGCTACTTTATTTTTATCTAGAAATAATAAGGAAGTAAATCTCAGTTGACCTTTTTTATGTGCAGCACTTTCGTTTAATCAATATAAGCTACATATTTAAATCTTAATTTGTTCTATAACATCTCAATATCTAATATTTGAGGATTTCCATTTCTAATGTTCTAAATAAATCAGGGTTTCCCCACCACGGAAATCCCTTGGCTATGGTCTTCTTTGAAAAAAATAGACTAGATCATACTTTATACTTCTGTAAGTAAAAATAAATTTTCCTTTTTGATTACCATAACATCTGCACAGGAATTTATCAAATGCGTTCAAATTGGATGTTTTTTGTAGATCATAAAAAAATTGTGTTAAACTTAACTTACACCTATGCTGTGAAAATATTCCATTGGCCAGGCATTTAAATAAATTCAATTTACTCACCAGAAAATCGTCACAAGTTGTTGCCCAGGAGGACCCCGGAAGTCTTTATTTAGACGATGCTCAAGAATCCAAACTACAGCCCCAACAAACAGAAAGAATGCACCAGTGACCGCCCACATCTCAAAAGTGAATGGCTTCAAGAAAGCCCAAGCATTAGAGTTTTGTTCTTTGATCGGAACGACTATGACGAGACCGGACTCTATATATGGCTGAGTGAAGTCCACAACTCTAGTCCTGTTCGTGACAATCGAAATATCACCTACTGCAGCATCAAATTTCTGAAAACCAGAAAAAAGAGGTTGAGATTTCACAAACAAATGAAGCATATAACTCAATGTTTCAAATTGGGAACCTACATTGTCGACGACCATGTTCACAAGCTCATTGAACTTTGGATTTTTATATCCGTCTCCGAACAACACAAACGAGAAGGGAACAGGATATGGCAACAAAGCCGTTGCGGCTTTGAATACATCGATGCAATATCCATCAACGACATTAGGCCCATTGACTTTCGAAACAAATGCTTTGTAACTTGCCCTGTTAGGAACACCAATCCTGAGAGGCTTCGCGTTGTTAGGGAACACCCAACCACGTGGCTTTTTCGTGGATCCACCGGGCCAAATAACGTCATAGAGCTGCTCATTTCTTGTAGAGATATTTGGGGGATTCTTGTTTAAGTTTTCCGGAGGAACAACCGAGAGGCCAAATTGATCTGACCAGAACCCGATAGTCCTCATGCTCGTGCCACCAATATTAACTATGTCATAAGCTGAATTAATCAAATACTTATCTGAATCAAACTGAATTGGACCAGTTAATCCAGTAAAGTTGGACCTCAGAATTTTCTCGAGCAGCAAATCACCTCCGTCAAACTCACGAAGTGATGCTAGATTCAATACATTCCCTTTTTCACGTCGCAAGCTTGGATCAGTAGAAAAAGAAATACGCTGTCTCTCACTTATAAATTTATCAATAGCGTGGGCAACTAACCAGACAGAATCATAAGCATAAAAGGCATACGAATTCAAGTTCGAATGGACCATTCCTTTCTGAAGAAGAGAATTCCACCGCGATTTAAAACTTTTCTTACTAATCGAATCAGGGATACTGTGTCGCAGAGCAATGACACCTTGAATCAGATCCATTCTGTCTGAACTTGTAGCTATGGAAGAATCCAAATTAGAAGTAAGCCAGTCCGTTGCTATCCAAACATAACCGCTTCCCATCATGCCGAGACGTTCCGCAACAGAAAAAACATCAAAACCTGTATCAGGATTCACGTGGACAACAAACACTCGAGACTCCATCAAATTCACTTCGAATAGCAAGTCGTTGATTGCAGATCGACTAGCGCCTGAGGGTAATGCAGCTTTGTATGAAATTTTCGAGCGTTTCTTGGCAAGAGCATCACCAAGAGCAGCTATCGCACCTCTCCCATAATCATCATCAACAAATATCGTGATCACCTCCCTCCAGCCATAGTAATCGATAATATTTGCCACGGCATTCATCTGGAAGTAGTCACTGTGTGTTGTTCGGACAAAAAACGGATATTGCAGAGAATCGAGAGTGGGGTCCGTGGCAGCGAAGGAAAGAAGTGGAACACGAAGTTCGTTAACAACGTGAGAAATCACATGTGCTATGCCGGAGGATTGTGGGCCCAATATCGCAATGACTTCCTTTTCCATCAGCTGCAACGCTGTAGAAGTTGACACATGATCAGATTATCCTGAAAATGTTCAAATTGTTTGACAAGAAAGCAAGTATTTGCTTGTCTAAAAGGAAATACAGAAGAACCAACTTCTTTCATTAAATGATTAGGAGGAAGCAAAAAATTAATTCTTATCCTATCATGGGGAAAGATCATCACAAGATCACTTAAGTAAATTAAACACCAATTCTATTAAAAATCACGCTTCTCAGTCCATCAAAATTTTTAAGGAAGTATCATAGTCATTCAGTCTTCAGCTAGAGCAGCCCAGAGGCAAGCCAGGGCCTCACCGATAAGTGCTAAAAATATTCTGCGTCAGAACCCATATTTATGAGCCCGAATATGGATACTTTCTCTACCATATAAGGAATCTCCACATGGACGATAGTGTTTTGAGTTTTGACATCGTAAACTTCTATTTTGATTAACTATAAAATTTCGAAAATGGTATTTCCTTATTGACAAAAGAATATTACCATAATGGTGAAAGTTAAAGGTTCATTTTTATTCACATCAAACTGTGCAAATTACAGAATAAGTGAAGGAATTGAAGAGCAGGTAATATATTTGAACTAAAGCATGATCATAGTATTTGACCATCCTATAATTTACAAATAGTTTTCGAGCTACCTTCCACAATTCCGAAGAATCCACTGCAGTTAGTGTCCTGCATGAAAACATTCAGTTTCGTCCCTCCGAGAATGCTTGAATTTTTGTTGACATCTTCAACTGCTGCCTCAATGGCACCCTTCGCCACCTTCCCAATAACAGAATTAAAGGTGAAGACGGCACCTATGTTTACTACCTTTGGCCTTGTAATAACACGACTCCCATTTTGAGTGCTGGAATTTGCTACAACGATGAAGGGGATCAAACACAGAGCTGACAGAAACACCGATCCCATTGGTGAGGAATAGAAACTCAACTTCTCAGAAGAAACTGATTTAACAATCAGAGATTTGTAACTTGAGGGCATTTGCCCAATTCAAGATGGATTGAATTTTCACTTGTTTCTGGCTCTCTGCACCAGAAAACATGAGGTTCTGAAGTCGAGGAACCTCCATCAAACAGGATTTAAACAAGCCTGTACAGTTGGACAAGACCATACAGAATAAGTTGTTATTCTTCATAAATGATTAAGCTCCAAACAAACACGATATCATCTAAGTATAAAGATTCTTTCTTGTAAAATCTAATCAATAAAGTGCTGGCCGTGGCAGAAATAGCTAAAATCCAATGCGCTACAGAAATGCTTCCTTGAATATTAATATTTCCACATAAGGTCAGTTTATACTTTTATACAACTCACATAAGATGATATATAAGGAAAGTCAAGCAAGGATCTGAAAGCATGTTGGGCAGACAAATCATTGCTTCCAGCCTTTCACACCAACACCTCAGAGTAAATATTTTTTTGTTAAATGTACTAAAGGGATCCGGAGAATAAAATAATATTTTGTAAAAATTTCCATATACAGGGTTAACATACCTAGAGATAAACTACTTACCTGAGAGACCAGTTAAAGAGAAATTACCCGCAAGGAGAATTACATCCAGATTCTATTCCTAAATTCTAGAACAATGAGAACAAAATTTTAACAGAACCACTTAAGGTTTGGACACAAAACAACCTCAAGAAATCTAAACATGAACGGACTACACCCTTTTCAAGAAAAAGAAAAGGTACTTGAGACCAAACACAATACAAAATTGAAGTACACACATCAGAAAAACAATATTCCTTTCTTGAGACCAACTAAAGAAAACCTAAAGGTCAATCGTAATCTTTACTAACAAAACTCAGAAGTATGTTTTCAAGCGAATTGAACCGGTAGTGTCGTCTTAATAACAACAAATAACAACTCAAGACATCTCATGGGATACACGCTTAGAAAAAAGAGACCTTCACCTGAGCCCAATTACAGAAAGCAAAAAAATCAAACCTAGACATTAAAAATCAGTACTATTTTAAAAAAACAGATACTTTATTTTCAAGAACATAAAAGTATAAACTTCAAAAGGCAATATTCCTCAGCTGGAACCAAAATTAAAGGAAAAACTAAAATCAAGATTCTTGTACCAACGTACCCAACAACAAATATAGATTATTTCTTTTCTAGGAAATAAACCAATATATAATTGAGTGTGGAAAGAAAAGAAAAAACACCATTTAAAGAAAACTAAAAAAAACATGAAGTACACACCTCAAAAGGTAACATTCCTCAGTTGGAACCAAAACTAATGATTCTTATCTAAGAACCAAAACAATTGGGTGTGGGAAACAACAAACTCCACCAAGAAAAAAAATGAAGCACACTTCAGCAAGTAACATTCCTCAGCTGGGCCCAATCATTAAAACAAAATCTCAATCGCACACCAACATATCCAACTACACAAGCAGATTTTTTTGGGTCAGTAAATTAACACATACCAACTAAAGAAAATTTAGCAACCATGAAAGTGCCCAAAATTCCAACCAAACCTGAATAGGCAAACAAATAACAGAAGATACCTTAGGAGTGGTGCCTGGAGGCAACATGTTTTCAACGACAAGGGAGGAAACCCACTATGGGTTTTGCTCTGTTGGGTCTTAATATGTGGTGAAAAGGATTGGAGGGGAGGGATAAGAAAACAATTAAGTACTTCTGAGTTCTGACTCTCTTCTCTCCCAGAAAATAATGAAAAGTCAAATTTTAAACTATTGGCTTGGGCACTCTCAAATGGCTCCCAGTCTCCCACGAATCCACGATGATTGTGTCTTTGATTTCAAAACTCCACTATTTTTCTAGTTTTGTTTGAATTACTTGTTATGTTTCCTTTTTTACAAAGGAGGACACGTTTTTCTTTGTCTACCCTTTTGAAAGATCAAATTGGTCTCAAGGAAGTGAACTTACTTTTTACGATAATACGACCCTTTCGTTAAGAAAATAACCATTTTTTTCTAATTTTGTTGTTTATGTGGCTGAACTAGTTCATAAAACGTTTAATCAATAAAGTGGTCTAGAACGACCCTCTTCAATTAAACTAAGTCGGCATGTTGATTCAATAGAAAGAGTTTAACTACAGTTCAACCCCCGACAAGTATCAATTATTGATCTATTTAACAACAACAAAAGTGACTATCATCTCCATTCCCACTCCCATACTCCAACTTTTGCCTTTGCTTATACATTATTTCTCATACTCTTTAGTTATTTCTACTCTTGTTCCAACATCAGTTGTTTTTTTACTAGGTTGATATTCTATCTTGATATAGAAACATTGAAGAAAAATTATAATACTTATAAAACTATCATAAATGACATATGATTTCTCTATCATTTGACTTCCTTTCCTTTTGTTAGGATTGTTCTACAGCAATCTTATCACAAAATGTCACAATTAAATGAAGAGCAATGCTAAGTGTGTTCTTTTCTGGGCTCTTGGGCAAAATCCTAGATATATGTGGGGATATAATGATCTCCGACACTTCACGTCTCTTCAAATATATCTGGTTACCCCAGATATATTCAGTTATCCTAAATATGCATTAAACCAGGAATGAAATGCATATAATATACTACAAGATATATCTGGGGGTAACCAGATATATCAGAGGAGACGTGAAATGTCAGAGATCATTATATCTCCATATATATCTAGGATTTTGCCCAATAGCTCAGAATAGAGCCCACAAAAAAAAACACTTAACTTTTCAATTTAATCTACGGTACCAAAAGATGCGGAACTAAATTAAATTTTCGTGAAGTAGAAGGACTAGTTCTAAATACTCACGACTTTCTTAAAAAGGATGGTGCGTCGATTCTGCTCTTATTTGTCGTTTTATTCAGCATGTGCAAGCGTGGATCTCGTGATTACAAAAGCATAACAGATGTGTCCATTATTTAACCGCATGTCTAAATTGGTTACTTTGCTAATAAACCCATTTTTCATCTAATATGACTTTGAACCTTTTGACGTTACGAAAATCTCAATCATGTCCTATTCCCAAATGCTTCTTCCAATATGATGTATTTCACATGGTTTTGGCTTCAAACCTTAAATTGTTAATCATAAATTATAAACCACGAATCTGAGACTGTATCTCAATGTAGCCAAGGCATCCCGCAAGAATAAAAATTGAATTATTTTTCCGCTATTGTGTATCACATTTAGCTCTTCCTTCAACCTCCACACACCTCCAAAGCCCCATTATAAGCCCTACAATAAAAAATTAGGCACGAAGCTTCAAATTTAATATAAAATAATTGTGACAACTAAGAAGTTAAAGATGCTAAATTTTGAGAAATATACATAATTTTCCAGTTAAATTTCACTGTAAATATTGCAAAGTAGTTAAAGATATCGATTAGGAGTTTAGTTTCTCAATGCTTAATGCTTAGCGACTAAGTTATTCTCGAAGTCCATCTTGTTTTACTACTATTTGTTTCCATAAAGTTTATTAATTTGAATCACTATCAGTACTACCTGATTGAGTACCAAGGTGTAAAACTGACGCTAGAGGGTGAACAAAAATTTAAGGCTTCGATTCCATGACTTCATTCTTTTGTTAGTTAGAGTGGAAGTAGAGGAATATATTACAATATTTTTTAGTTTCCTCACCAAAAAATCACCAAACCATTTTAGAAGTCTAATTTAACTTCCTTAAAAGCTTTTCTACCATTTACTGACGTCCTAAAAGAAAGCTCAAAATTCTAAAGTGATATCTTTTAAAATTGAACAATTCAAAAGTCAAGTTATAATGATTGAATATTCTATACAAAAATTATATAACCAAATTAAGTTTATTAACTTTTTATTATTGGATAGAAAAGGAAAAGTAATTAGGAAAATTAGAGTTACTTCAAGAGGGGAATGTGGCGTTAAAATAAAAAAATAGGGTGGTTAATTTAAACCAATGCATGTTATCTATTAAACATTAGGGTTATTTGCTTGGGTGCACTTGTGCGGATGCATGATTGGTTATTTGCACCTAGGTTTCGTCTATTGACTTGGGTGCACCACTGTGGCAGATATAATTGCTCGGGTGCACTTATCCCATCAATGAGTCTCATTCCGTAACTTCTCCCGTTATGTTATGTTACGTCCTATTACACCGTTAACTCCCATTAGCCCGCCCCATCTTAATGCTTAGCGCCATTTTCCCCTGCCCTTGACTCTGGACGAAATCTCACAGAAGCTGGACCAAACTTCCTGGACTCTGTACTGGGGTTTCTGGACCAATAATTCTGGACGAACGATGGGTGATGCTGGACCGGAAATTCTGGACTCTGGACTCCAAGATCCTGAACTGGCATTTCTGGACCCGACTTTCTTGCCTCTGGACTAGCAAGTCTGGACCTGATTTCTGGACTATCGATGGGCGAATCGAGACCCGATTTTCTGGACTAAGAACTGGATTCTGGACAAATTTTTCTGGACATACGATGGACGAACTTCCATCCTCAAAACCTTTGAGGAGAAGTTCTAATGGTTGTGATGAAGTTGATTTTGAGGAGCAACCAGATGGTTGGATGGATTTATCACCATGTCGACCTTCTTCATGAAAAGTTTTCTTTCAGCGATGAAGACCTGCATATCATGAACTTTGGCCCTTAACTCCAACAAAAGCAAGTTATTTTCCTCTACATGAGTCTTCAACTCCTCCACTTTCCTATCCACTGAAACATATTTCTCCAATATAGCGTCATGGAACCTCTCAACATGTGTTCTTACGTCCTCCACCGCTCTTTCATTGCTATCAATCCAATGAAAAAAATCACTTTTTTGCGTTCGGGCTCCTACACATTCCATCAAACCAAAACATACATTATATACATTCAAACCAAAACATACCTTCCAGTAGTTTGGACAACGGAAGAAGCGTCGCCCCGTACGACCACTCTCTCCTTGAGTTGTACACCTTTGACGCAACCCACAGCTGCAGAACGGTATACCACCCACCAACATGTCAGAGGCGTATGGGGTTGTCGATGAGTCAAACGGATAGGGGATATTGTACTTTGAGGTATGGTTGCTGGTGTTCGATGACTGGCCCTTGCTAAATGTTTGTCTGTGGTTGGAGGTGGACTTTGAAATGAGATCCACAAAGACTCGCGAGCTGCTATTGTAGGGGGGCGTCGGAAGTCAAATCACCACCACCGACCATGTTTGCGTTTTGCTGGGGTTGGAGGGGAGGGGAGAAGATAGGAGGTAAGAAGATGGAAGTTGGTAGGAAAGGTTTTGAGGTTGGAGGTTCGTCCATCGTACGTCCAGAAAAACTGGTCCAGATTCCAGTCTTTGTTGGTTTTTGGCCTTAATCTATGTTTTGATGATTTAATCAACCTAATCTTAATTATAATCAAATGTAGTGTAGCACACATATTGCATAGCATATATATAGTCTTGTGCTAACATCTACAGGTGATAAAGACTCAAGGAAGAAAGGAATTTAAGTCAAAACATGTAATCAATCTTTTGAAGACATGTAATGTTACTTGTAATTGAGTCTTAGGAATCTATGTAATCTTGAGCATACAAGAGTTAAAATCCATTCACATAGACACTAGGTTCCTTATAGAAGTCACACACAAAGTCTCAGATCAATTGGACTTCAATAAGTCACCCAAACTCAAACCAAAAATTCGGTCGACCGAACCACCTCCGTTTGACCGAATGATCAATTATCCAATAGTGATGCAAAAAACTCGACATATCGACCGTGACCTTTTCGGTCAATCGTCTACACGTGTCATTTGATCGTTAGACTTGTCGTTATTATACCAACGGTTGTATTCACATTTTTATCCTTACCCCAATAATACAAGTGTCATCGGTCGACCGTGGACCTAGATTCGGTTGACCAAACATAAACGTTTGACAACCCCATAGAGGCTGTTAGTTTTCGGTCGACCGACCCAACCATTTCGTTCGACCGTTAACTTAAGTGAACTAAAGTTGTAGTCGTATTTTGGTCAACCGTCCCTTGATCGATCGATCGTCTCTTTTCTGGACTTTGCTGGACTCCATTTTTGGACAACATCCGGTCGACCGTTATACCCATTTGGTCGACCAATCTTACCCAGAACAGTGTGTTGAACATTTTTGTTTTGTGTTTCTTGCACAACCTTTTACCACACTCATCCCCAACGCCTATAACATCTTAGGAGCTTATAAATAGAGGATTGAACACTTTGTTTAAACATCCATCCCACACTCAATTGTCCCATACATTAGAGAGAAGTCTCCCAATCCTAAAAGTGTGAGTTTGTAGTTCTTTAATTGGAACCTTTGTAGTTCTTTCTTATTCCATTATCATTCAACAGGAATGCTTTGGCTATAAAATATTAAATTATTCCATTATCATTCAACCGGAATGTCCCCTCTCATGCAACAACAACTAATTCAACTCCACAGCCAACACAACCACCCAACTGTAATGCAGCTCAGGAAACCCCATATCCATCAAGAGCATCGTCCCAAGTACAAGAAGACATCATAGGCACTCCTATGTCTGAGAGGATGAATACTTTTGAAGACTTGATGGAAGCTGGCTACTCGGAAAATGATGCATTGAAAGCAATATCATATTGTAATTGACATGTAAATTTTGGTTAACTTTGAATTATGTAATGTTCTGGTCTTCTTGTTGTTCAAGAGCTTCACATGTGAGCAGTAATGTTCAAGATTTTGGTGTGTTTCACATGTGAGCAGTAATGTGTATGACATTGCACTTTTCACTAACAAATGAAGTTCTAACAAATGAAGTTTGGATGAAATGAAGTTCAGAGCTTGCATGACATCTCTTTTGGAATGCAATGTCAAGGGTTAAATAGTTTAGGTTAACATAATGTGTATTACATCTGTTTTACGCTTGTTGCAGCAAAATTGTGCACAAGTCCAACACAACGGTCAAGAAGAGCGAAGTTCTAATATAACTTCATATCGTTGCACAAATTACATCAATGACTTACAACTAGAACAAAGAACAACACAACATAACAAGCACGAACGACAACACCACAAACAATAGAACTACACAACCTAACACATAGTGAATAACATTAACCCAAACAAATGAAACATACTAGGTACTACAACCACAACCACAAACACATAGTGACTGACATAACCCCAACCAGAAAACTAGTGACTAGCAAATACATAATTAGTCACATAAGCTAACCTAATACAAACAACAATTCCAAACCAAAACTTCTTCTGATGCCACCTTTGCTCCATGTAAACATCTGCCATTGCTTCAAGCTTCTGATCCACATTTTCAAATTTGGAACTCAAAAAGAACTCCATTTTCCGCATCTTAGCTGCAAACGTTGTGTCCAACAGAGGTGACCCAGGTGTCCACTCAAAATATCCACAACCTCCACCATCCTACAATCAGGAAACCCATTAAGGCATTTTAACGAACACCTAACCAGTACCCCAAAGAACCCATCCAAATAGGAAATTTAAGGGAAGAAGTTACCCCAAAGTGTCGTCAACAAAAAAAATGCTTCCCTAGGCTTTTCGCCCTTCCAGAAGTGAAAACGATGGACGACACACCACAACCACAGAACGAAATCATGTTGGAGAACGTCGACTCACCGCTCTCACCGGTCTGCCAACTGCTGCTTGCCATCAACTTTGGCGAGCCGACAGAGGTGGGAAGTTTAGACTGGGAAGAGGATAGGAAGGAGAAGAAGCATTGAAGACAGTTGCTGCTCAAGAAGAGGGAATAAGAGGAGGTTCGGGAGGAAAACGTTGAAGGTGTTTAGGCCTATAATTTGGTTAAGTAAGGATTAATTGCAAGTAGTA
Source organism: Triglochin maritima (assembly GCA_963682175.1). Lineage (NCBI taxonomy): Eukaryota > Viridiplantae > Streptophyta > Magnoliopsida > Alismatales > Juncaginaceae > Triglochin > Triglochin maritima. Next base: position 19,474,072 of record OY821771.1, on the reverse strand, counting down.
AACGACGGTACATTGGCTGTGTAATGGAGTGGCACGGCAAAAACTTAATGGCATCTATGGAATGATTGTAGTTTGTAGTGGCACTTGTAGAAATAGCGATGGAACTGTGGGATAAATGGTAATATAGTCTTTTAAAATGGCATCCAAGCCAAAAAAAACCTTTTTTATTTTATAAATAACAATAAAAAGTTGGGTATGGGTTGATTATAATGAATCAAGCTTAAGGATTTGGTTGGTGTTGAGATGGGAATCACACTAATATTTTTCATTGAAACTTCTTCTCTCAGTGATCACAAATGAGAGGGGGAGGTAATGTATTTTCCAGGAATGAAAACTTGTTCACCAAGTGTACAATTAATCTGATCACAATAATCTTAGACATATTTAGGACTATATTCATAATGGACCATATTCAATTAACAATTAAGAACCAATGGACTGGATTACAAGTGGGCTTAGGCTTTGGCCTTAACACCCCTTTGCAGGTTGATGGCGCTAGAGTGACAGAAAGCTTGGATCTCAGGATTGCAAATCGATTTGATGCCAAAGGTTTGGTAAGCATGTCAACCAGTTGATCATTAGTGGATATAAACCATACATTTAGTTGTTTCTTCTAAACTCGTTCGCGCGCGTAGTGGAAATTGATTTTACGTGTTTAGTGTGGCCGTGGAAGATGGGATTGGAGCTTAGATATGTGGTGCTTAAGTGGTCGCACCACAGTACTGGCGGTCGAGTCATGTGGATGCCCAATTCGGATAGGAGAATCTAGAGCCATGCAAGCTCAACAATGGCACAAGAGACACCACTATATTCTGCTTCAGTACTGGATTTTTCTACTGTGGGTTGTTTCTTGGAGCGCCATGCAATTAGATTTTTGCCTAGGAAGATGCAATAACAGATCGTAAATCGTTGATCATTGATATCACCTCCCCAATCAACATCTGAAAATCCGATTAAAGCTCTTAGTTTGACAGAGGTAAATTTTGAAAAGATTCGTTTTATAGCAGCCCAATGTTCATCACTAGGTTTGTGCATATATCGTCAAACTTTTTTAACATGAAATGAAAGTTCGGGTCTTGTGATTGTAAGATATTTTAATGCACCTACTGTACTTCAGCAAAGGAAGACATCAGAGAAGGGAGTGTAGGATCGTGAGGGTCTCTAATTCTAATCACTTTTAAGCTAATTACCTACTTGTGTAAGCAATCAAGTTATGCGCAACGGAATATAAACAAACAAGCAAGTAAGGAATGAATAATGCAAACGACAATGGACTCGGGTTTTTTATAGAGGTTCGGCCACCGCCTACGTCCTCTCTTGCATGCTCCGCTCGACACTTCCAGCTTCGCTCGCGTCTTCACTATCCACTCCCCGTTCCGGGCAAGGAGAGAACGCCTTTTACAAAACATGCTCGACGAACAACCTCGTGAGCTTGACTTTCTTCTCTCACAATCCGAGAGGAACACTTCGGGCTTTCACCGAAGTCCTTCCTTCTTTACAATCGAATCTTGAGTGGAACAACACTCTCTAAACTTGAGCACACTTGAGTGAGATAGGATTTATGACTAAAGTGTGGAAGGTTTGAGGCTTTAAGTGTGTTGGGTTTCTCTCTAATGTATTGGACAACTATGTGTGGGAGAGTGTTTTTTAAAATGTGTTTTACAACTCTATTTAAAAGCATTAAAGAGAATATAGCCGTTGAGGTTGATTGGGTATAAGTTGGTGTAAGATACACAAAATAGAAACTCGCAGGACCCAATTCTGGACGAGTTCGGTCGACCGGATCGGGCTGAACGGTCGACCATTAGGCAGTTTTAAACTCAGTTCGGTCGACCGGTTAAGGAACGGTCGACCGCCCAACATTAAGACTTAGGTACACTTAAGTGATCGGTCGAGTACCGAATAGGGTTCGGTCGACCGAATCACACCAGGCACTATGGGGTTGGCAAACAATGTTCTATTCAGTCGACCGAACCAAGGTCTAACGGTCGTTCGAATTCCAGCAGGAGATTCAGGTTTGTCAAGAGACAGATATTCGGTAGACCGAACAAGGTCCTCGGTCGACCGATACATGAAGTGTATTTGGGGTATTTTTGGTTAATACGAATACGACCGTTGGGTATATACGAAAAAACAAACGGTCGGAAAATACTTGGTACTCGGTCGACCGAACAGGTCTGAATGGTCGACCGAACTTAGGCAGTTAAACACTAACAGTTTAATTGATCACTCGGTCGACCGAACAGTCTGTTTCGGTCGACCGAATGTGGGCAGTCAGTTTGGGTTCAGGTTTAGTATTTTCCGGTCTAAGTTGGGGTGATCTATTGAAGTCCAAATTATGTGAATTTTCGTGTGTTATTTCTATAGGGAACCTAGTGTGTGTTTGAGTAGTTTTTAGTTCAAGTATGCTCAATTACACAAAGTTCCTAAGACATAAAGAAATACAAAATACATGTCTTCAAATAAGCTTGATTACATGTCTTGACTTGATTTCCTTTCTTCCTTGAGTCTTGATCACCTGTAGAGGTTAGTGTAGGATCTACTAGCCCCTAAACTTAGTCTAAAGGGGGGGTGAATAGACTAATTACGGTATTAGTGATAACTATGCCAAATTCAAAATATGAGACAATAAAGAAGATGAGATGAACAAACAAACCACTACTCCGGATGTATAGAGGTTTGGATCCAACCACCGGATCCTAGTCCTCTCTTACGAATTGCTCTTACTCGAGCAACTTCGCGTTCTCCACTAATCCGATCTCCGTTGCGGGCCGAGATCACGCCTTTACACCACAAGCTTTGCGAACACCCTCGCCTAGCTTGGACCACCTTCTCACAACCCGAGAAGAGCTTCACTCTGGAAGCTTGTACAACTCTTGAAGAATAAAACTTCAGCAACTAATCTTGGCACTTGACAATGATGATGCAATCTAATGAGGATGGTTTCAAGTGAGAAGATTTGTGAGCACAAGGGTTTTTAGCACTTTGGAAGTAGTAATGAGATTTTGAGCTTAGAGAAAGATTGGGGGTCTTGAATGAGTGTTCTAAGCTCTATTTATATGCTCCAAACAAGTTCTAGCCGTTGGGGATTAAGTGATGGAGAGTTGTGTAAGAAAACACAAATCAGAAAAGACAGCACATGTTTCTGGCGACTAACGGTCGACCGGATCGAGTTACACGGTCGACCAATTCAAGGCAGTGCTTAATTCGGTCGACCGAAAATGATAACGGTCGATCCAACTGGGCTGGAACTTAAGTGATCGGTCGAACGGTTTCGAATACCAGTTCGACCGAAAAGAGACAGTAGCTCTGGGTCTTGAAAAGACTTAAGGTTCGGTCGACCGTTCAAAGAGTTCCGGTCGACTGGTAGACATGTTTGCTTTGAGACCCGATAATAACACATGTAATCGGTCGAACGAGGTAAGTGCAACGTTCGACCGAATCTGCCCAGTAGCAAAGAGACGGAGAAGAAACATGATTCGGTCGACCGTACAGGGACGTCCGGTCGACCGGAATACTAAATCCAAACTTAGGTTAGTTAGAAAAATGTGTATACGACCGTTGGAGTATACGACAAGTATAACGGTCATAATAAATACAAATACGGAAATCAATCGGTCGAACGGAGATGAACTATCGGTCGACCGAAAGTCCTACCCAGAGGACACGTGTCGAAATGAGATAGGCTGAAGGATTTGTATTTGGTAAAATAATTTCTCACTCGACAAGGTCAAACGGTCGAACAGAACATATATTTCGGTCGACCGAAATATAACAGTAAAACAAGATATGAAGAAACGGTCGAACGGATGAAGGAATTTTGTCGACCGATTTCTAACACGCAAAATTTATAGGCGGAACGGTCGACCGGAAGAAGTAATTGGGTCGACCGTTTTGAGACAAATTTTGTTGACTGGGAAGGTCTGGTGAAAAACGGTCGAACCAAATGGTTCTACCGGTCGACCGTTTTAGTTCAGTTTTTCTGTTCTTTGGTTCTAATGAGTTTGGTTGAGTTCTAATGAAGTCTAAGATATATGGAAGATAATGTGAGACTTCTATAAGTATCCTAAGTGATGTGTAATGCAATAAATCATGAGTTTCAAGTGCCAAGTTACATTTAGAGCCTAAATACATGGAATTGAAACTTAGCTACTCTTCGATCTTCATCTTTAGTTTAACTCAAACTTGAATCCTGAAATGTTAGATGACACATATATATGCAAGTAATAATATTTCAATTGATACATGTTTTTATTGAGAAGTTGATTAATCATCAAAACGGATTAACGATTATTAGCCAAAAAGCCAACAGTTAGCACAAAGCAATATATATGCAATGTAACATGTGTGCTACTCTACACGATCACAATTAAGATTAGGTTGATTAAATCATCAAAACCTAGATTAAGGCCAAAAAACCAAAAATCTCCCCCTTTTTGATGATGGCAACCTATATCTTAACTATATCTTAATATATGAATTTTTGATATGTAAACTATGCATATTAATGCTCCCCCTATGGATGTGCATAGATTTTGTTCATTTAGTAATCAAATTCTAAGTTACCCCCTTAATTATCTCTCCCCCTTTGACATCCATCAAAAAATGATATTTATCAAAAAAAAATATACGATTCAAGTTCAATGTGGATGTCTTGTAATGAAGTCGCTCCCCTAAATTTTGCACTTCATTACTCTAAGAAAATGATATTCAATAAGCTCCCCCTATCAATATGAATATGATTTTTCAATAAAGTTCATTTCTATTTCTCCCCTATTAACATCAAGCAATTATTTCAATATAGCATGTGATGTTTTCATTACCCTTTTTAACATCCATTTACAAAATGTTTGACTCTAAAACTATGGATGTGAATCAAATTTAAGATTTGCAATGAATGAGCAAACGATATGTCAATTAAGCATACAACCTAGACTAGAACCAATTTGATTGAACAATTTAGAGGATAAGAAAAAAATTATACCAACTTGAAGCTTGAATTGGTTCTATCTCCATTTGGTGATGCAACCGGCTTTGAATTCGACTCTGAAGCTCGCCTGGTCACCACCGATTTCTTCCTCAAGCACTTACAAGTGTATATTTAGGTACCCAAACAACTTTGGGTCCTTGAATGTTAGCTTTGGGAACCCAAACCATTTTAGTTTTAGGAGCCCACACACTTGAGGAACTATACTTTACAACTAAGTGCTTTCCATTTAAAGTTGTATGAGATACATGGTTTTTCAATTTTGCATTGTATCATAAACCATGTTTTTGCAAAGATTGTCTTTGACTTGCTAATAGCATATTAAGCATCTTAGTTCCATTTGTGAACTTTTCTAGATCTTTTCTTAATTGCACATTACAAGCATGAAGATCTACTTGTTCAACATCTATAGGTGTTGCTTTCAAATTATCAGTAGTTGATGCATTTGTTTCAAATTTAGCAAGCACCTCATTTTTCTCATTCACGCATGTTTCAATTTGACTTTGGAGATCTTTGATTAGCTTTCTAGCACTTTTGTTCTTTTCACAAATGATCTCATATTGTTTAACTAAGTCATGGAATGCACTTTGAAGCTCAAAATGTGTATAGGTTTCTTCATTAACACTAGAATGTGAGCTATCACTATAATATGACTTGGTTGATCATGAATTACTAGAACAAGAGTTAGATTCTAACTCACTTTGATCATCTTCAATAGCCATGAAGCATGAGTGAGCCACCTCTCTTCTACTTTGCAAGGAAGACGATGATGATGATGGTGATGAAAAATCATCCCAAGTAGCCTTGTGAGCTACCTCCTTCCTTTCTATTCTCTTGCTCTTCTCCTTTTCTCTTCTCCTCTCCCTTCTCTCCTTTTTCTTCTCCCCTTCTCTTCTCTCATTTTCACTCTCGTCCTTCTCCTTTTCTTTTTCTCTTTTCTCACTTCTTCTACCTCTTCTTTCATTCTTTTCTCCCTTATCCTTCTTGAGGTATTTGAAGAAGTCTTTGGCTAGGACTTCAATGTCCTCATCTTCTACACTCCTCCTTGGTTGGTCAATATATGCGTGTAATGACAAGAAGGGTTTGTTCCTTGAAGTTTCCTTCTCCTTTCGATGGTTGATTTGGAGTTCATACACCATCAAGTTTCCAATTAATTCCTCCATCTTGAGTTGGAAAGGTCGTGTACTTCTTCAATTGTGACCACCTTATCTTCCCAATCGTGGCTTAGCGATCAGAGGAATTTCCTTGTCATCTCTCCTTCATTTAATCTTCTTCCAAGAACCAAGAGAGAGTTAGTAATATCGGTGAAGCGAGTGTTCATTTCGCTTATGTTTTCACCGATTTGCATAGAAATATTTCATATTTATGCATGAGGAGACTAATGCGGGTTTCCTTAGTTTTATCCCCCTCATGATGCATTTGCAATCTATGACATATTTCATATGCACTTTCACAACCACTAATTCTATTGTATTCACCCTCATTTAGCCCACAATATAGAATGTTCATTATTTTTGAGTTCATCTCAATTTTCTTTCTTTTTGGGCCTAGTGAGTGAATCTAATTCATCTTCATTTGGGGGTGTGTATGGATTTTGAAGAAACGTCCAATACTTAAGGTCATTAGAAATAAGGAAAATTTTCATCATATTCTTCCAATAATCATAATTTGACCCATTTAGCAAAGGAGGTCTAGTAGTGTATAATCCTTCTATGTGATTAGATGATGTAGAAGTCATGCTAAAAATACGATTAAGTATGCGATTTAGCTCACAAGGCTCTGATACCAAATGTAGGATCGTGAGGGTCACTAATTCTAATCACTTTTAAGCTAATTACCTACTTGTTTAAGCAATCAAGTTATGCGCAGCGGAATTTAAACAAACAAGCAAGTAAGGAAGGAATAATGCAAACCACAATGGACTCGGGTTTTTTTACAGAGGTTCGGCCACCACCTACGTCCTCTATTGCAAGCTCCGCTCGACACTTCAAGCTCCGCTCGCGTCTTCACTATCCACTCCATGTTCCGGGCCGGGAGAGAATGCCTTTTACAAAACATGCTCAACGAACAACCTCGTGAGCTTGACTTTCTTCTCTCACAATCCGAGAGGAACACTTCGGGCTTTCACCGAAGTCCTTCCTTCTTTACAATCGAATCTTGAGTGGAACAACACTCTCTAAACTTAAGCACACTTGAGTGAGATAGGATTTATGACTAAAGTGTGGAAGGTTTGAGGGTTTGAGTGTGTTGGGTTTCTCTCTAATGTATTGGACAACTATGTGTGGGAGAGTGTTTTTTAAAATGTGTTTTACAACTCTATTTATAAGCATTAGATAGAATATAGCCGTTGGGGTTGATTGGGTATAAGTTGGTGTAAGATACACAAAATAGAAACTCACAGGACCCAATTCTGGATGAGTTCGGTCGACCGGATTGGGCTGAACGGTCAACCGTTAGGCAGTTTTGAACTCAGTTCGGTCGACGGTTAAGGAACGGTCGACCGCCCAACGTTAAGACTTAGGTACACTTAAGTGATCGATCGAACACCAAATAGGGTTCGGTCGACCGAATCACACCAGGCACTATGGGGTTGACAAACAATGTTCTATTCGGTCGACCGAACCAAGGTCTAACGGTCGTCCGAATTCCAGCAGGAGATTCAGGTTTGTCAAGAGACAGATATTCGGTCGACCGAACAAGGTCCTCGGTCGACCGATACATGAAGTGTATTTGGGGTATTTTTGGTTAATACGAATACGACCGTTGGGTATATACGAAAAAATAAACGGTCGGAAAATACTTGGTACTCGGTCGACTGAAAAGGTCTGAATGGTCGACCGAACTTAGGCAGTTAAACACTAATCGATTAATTGATCACTCGGTCGACTGAACAGTCTGTTTCGGTCGACCGAATGTGGGCAGTCAGTTTGGGTTCAGGTTTAGTATTTTCCGGTCTAAGTTTGGGTGAACTATTGAAGTCCAAATTATGTGAATTTTCGTGTGTTACTTCTATAGGGAACCTAATGTGTGTTTGAGTAGTTTTTAGTTCAAGTATGCTCAATTACACAAAGTTCCTAAGACTTAAAGAAATACAAAATACATGTCTTCAAATAAGTTTGATTTCATGTCTTGACTTGATTTCCATTCTTCCTTGAGTCTTGCTCACCTGTAGAGGTTAGCACAAAGCAATATATATGCAATGTAACATGTGTGCTACTCTACACGATCACAATTAAGATTAGGTTGATTAGATCATCAAAACATAGATTAAGGCCAAAAAGCCAACAGGTAGATCCTCGATACTTTGACAGTTTGGTGGATGGACAAGTTGGTGTGGATATAGGTTTAGCCTTATCCATTTTGGTTTTGATTAGCAAATCTTCTATATATTTTCTTTGTGATAAAAAGAGACCAATAAGAGTATGATAGGCCTTAATGCCCAAGAAATAATGGAAATGACCAAAATCTTTCAATGAAAACATGTTAAGATTAGACACCACCTGATTGAGAAGAGTGGGTGAGCTGAGCTGCCAGTGACAAGAATCTCATCAACATAAACCAGTAGCATAATTGTGTGAATCTCTGAAAAGAAAAGAAAGAGAGATGAGTCAGATTTAAAGGAAATAAAAGCAAGACTAATTAACTTATCTGAAATGTGTCTTAACCTGGCCTTGGGTGCCTATTTGAGACCAGATATGGCATTGTGAAGTTTTCATATATGATGAGGGATGGATGGATCTATAAAGCCTTGTTGTTGAGCCACATATACATCCTCTTGAAGAATCCCATGAAGGAAGGCATTATTGACATCAATCTAATGAATAGGCCAGCTGAATGACATAGCTATGGTGAGGATAATACGAATGCTTATGGGTTTTACAACGAGACTAAAAGTTTCATCAAATTCATGACAAGCTTCCTGATAACAACCCTTAACGACTAAATGGGCCTTAAACTGATTGACAGATCCATCAGGATTTCATTTTATTTTAAAAACTCATTTACACCCAACAATATTTTGAGTAGAAGAGAAATGGTCCAAGTTTCATTTTTAATCAGAGTATTATATTCAACATCCATTGCCTCATGCCACCTACCATCCTTGGCTGCTTGGGTATAGATAGTTGGATCAGATTCAGGAAGGCTAATGGAAGGGAGTGGATGTTTGGTAGTGGAGAAATCATGAAAGTCAGAAGAAAAAAATTGGTGCGTCTAGTGTTGTCTTTGGTTCGGGTGGTCATGTAATTTTTGGCTTTTTTACCTTAATCCGTGTTTTGATGATTTAACTAACCTAATTTTAATCAAAATAAAATGTAGTGTAACACACATTATGCATAGAACATATATTGTATTGTGATAACATCTATAGGTAATAAAGACTCAAGGAAGAATGTAATGAAGTCAACACATGTAATCAAGCAATTTGAAGACATGTAATTTTGTCTTTATTTGAGTCTTAGGAATTTATGTGAACATGAGCATACAAGAGTTAAAACCTATTCATATACACACTAGGTTCCTTGTAGAAGTCACACACAGTATTTCACATCAATTGGACTTCCATAGATAACCGAAACTTAGGTCCAAAATCACTCAAACTAAACTTTTGCCTATCTATGCAGAACTGTTGACCGAAACAAGTTTTTTACTCGACCATTTCTACCAATTAACAGTTTCTCAAGGTGTAGCAACACGGTCTAGAGGTCATGTAGTGTGTCACTCTTACACATTTATCTCTACATTAGAACCCAAGAAAGTAGAACAAGCATGTAATGATAAATTTTGGCTAATGGTGATGCATGAAAAGCTAAATCAATTTGTTCGAAATGATGTTTGGGAACTTGTTGAAAAACCAACGAACCAATCAGTTATTGGAACTAACTAGACATTTTGAAACAAACTTGATGAAACGGGAATGTAGTTAGAAAGAAAGCTAGACTCGTTGCTCAAGGCTACCACCAAGAGGATGAGATAGACTTTGATGAAACTTATGCTCTTGTTGCTCGCATGGAAGCCATATGCATGCTTTTAGCTTATGCATCTTTTATGGACATAAAACTCTTTCAAATGGATATTAAAAGTGTTTTTCTAAATGGTTTTATCGCTGAAAATTTTATGTTGCACAACCTTCTGGATTTGTAAATGATACTTACCCAAACCATGTATTTAAACTTAAGAATGCTCTTTATATACTCAAGCAAGATCCTAGAGCTTGGTATGAGAGGTAGCAAACTTCTTGATTGATAAAGGTTTTCACAATGGGTAAAGTGGATACCACTCCTTTCGTAAAATCTCATAATCATGATCTATTAGTGGTACATATCTATGTAGACGATATTATCTTTGGTGCAAGTAACCATTGTCTTTGCGAGGAGTTCTCCAAGTCTATGTAGGGCGAGTTCGAGATGAGCTTAATTGGTGAATTAAATTTCTTCCTCGGATCTTGTGGATCTCACACAACTCTTTACCAAATTAATCCCAACGGCTAGATTAAGTTTAAAGCTTATAAATAGAGCTTACAACATACTCCTAAGTCACGAATCCTTTCTCCAAGCTCAAAATCTCACACTACTACCAATTTTCTCTAAACCTTCTTTGTGCTCAAATCTTTCCACTTGAAACCTTCATTGCATTCATCATTCTTTCAAGTGCTTAAGATTAGAAGTGATTGCTCAAGTTTTCCTACAAAGTGTTGCACTAGCTTCTGGAGTGAAGATCTTCTCAGATTGTGAGAAGGTGGTCCAAGCTAGGCGAGGGTGTTTGCAAAGCTTGAAGTGTAAAGGCTTGATCTCGGCCCGGAACGAAGATCGAATTAGTAGAGGACGCGAAGTTTCTCAATGAGGAGTAATTCGTAAGAGAGGACTAGGATCCGGTGGTTGGATCTGAACCTCTGTACATCGGTGTTGTGGTTTGCATATCTCTCATTTACATTTATTGTTCTAGCTTTAAATTGGTTAACCTTTATAAAAGAACGTAATTAGTATATTCACCCCTTTAGACTAATATTAGGGCTCATTGGATCCTAGAAAGTGGACCGGGGAACTACACCAAAGGAATAGGGCACATAAGAGAAGTTTAAGGGCCATAATCCCCAAACAATCCACTAGTGGCGGATTTGCATCCGCCAGTGGCGGATTGTGTGAGCATTTTTGCTTTCCTATTTCTAGTGTAGTTTTGTGATTCTATTCATAGCATACATATGCCATTTCCACTTCATATATGCTCTGAATTGATGCCAGAAATTAATTTGTCATGCATATTCTCCTCTTTAAGACAACTTGCCCTTTAAAACTCAAAGCAAAAGAGTAGATTGATTGCTATCTAGGTCATGCATCATTTGTAGACCTTGCACGCATTCGTCTTTCTTTTCTTTACTTTTTGGTTGTCGATCGCTGGCATGAGGTACATGCATTCTTATGTTTCTACATGCATTGTTAAAACATGCATAAGTTAGTAAGGTTCATCACGACAAATGTGAGGTGAGCGTTTGAATGGAGAGTTGATTTCTAGATTCCAGACTCAAAAACGCTACTAAGGAAGGGTTGTCCCATACAAGTTAAGGTGGGGGATTTCATCACCCCTTCATTGGCCCCAAAACTCACACTAATCGGAAGCAAGAATTAAAATCAAGTAGACATCAGCCTTAAGGACTTCAGGCGCACTTAGGAGACAATCCCATTCTCGACATCATGGCCTAAACATCGTTGTTTCCATAGTGTTATTGAGACTTTTGGGACCTCCAGGTCTTGACTTTCTCATTCGACTTTGTGGCCTTCGGCCAAAGGAGGTGAGGCACTTGGGAGTGTGGGGAGTTGTGGTTAGGTGTCGTCTAGCCTAAGGACCTATAGTCAGCCATAGGTTTGTTTGAGCCGTATTTGCTAGCTTAGGCTTCTACCCTCACCCTTACCCACGCTAGCTCTTAAGGCTTCTTCCATTCTTACCCGAAGTCTTCTTCTCCTATACTTCTATCGTTTAGTCTCCTCTTCTACTACACCTTCTCATTGTGTTTTAGGGTCGAGTTGAGCACTTCTATGCAAGGTTGGACTCACATTGGTGAGGGTGTTCGGCGTAAGACAATTGATCCTTTTTTTGAGATGGATGATCTAGGTGATCGCCCTCTCCGCCTCGAGCTCCTTTAGAGCACGAAGCCTCGTCATCTCTTTGGAGGTGGGGGAGATTAGGTTCCTTATATGGAGTTCCTTGGTCCACTTCCACCACCACGTAGACTGTCTCCTACTCCTCCGACTCGGGAGGAAGAGGGTCCCGGTCGGGATCTAGTTATGGGAGTACCACCACCCTTAGCTCGACATGATCGACCAATGACTTTGTGGGAGCGGACCCATCCTATTCGGGTCGCGCAACCGTCTTGCATAGTTCTCCTACCTCCTCGCGGGAACAACTATGAATTAAAACCTCAATATGTGAGCATGCTTCCCACCTTCACAGCCAATAAAGAGGATTTGTATATCTTTATACGTAAATTTGAGGAGGTATGCTCCATGTTCAAACTTCAACAGTTTGACGAGGATTTCATCCTGTTGAGGATGATTTCTTTAGCGTTGAAGGACAACGTGAAGAAAATGGATGTATAGCCTTCCGACAAACTTGATTTGGTCTTGGGATGAATTTGTGACCGTCTTCCCGAAGAGATTCTTCCCTAAATGAAGATTCAACAGATACGACACCAGATACATCAAATATCTCAGACTGAGATCGGATCATTTCATGCTTTCTTTGAGAGGTTCAACGACCTTCTCCTGCAATGCCCTTATCATGGACTTCAGCTGCGGTAGCTGTGCCATATTGTTTATGAGGGCCTCAACTAGAACACCTGCACATTGTTTGAGTCGATGTGTCATGGTGATTTCCAAATGAAACCTATTGATGAGACATTAGATACTTTTGAGTTAATGGATGAACGTACCCTTAAGTGAGACACCATGAAAGAGCCACCAGCCACAAAGTCTTCTGGTCGATCTGGATCATACCAAGTCGAGTCAATTATCGCGTCTGAGGTAAAAATGGTTGCTCTCATGCGTAGGATAGAGAGTTTAGAGTTGGACCAAGCTCCTGTAGCTTAGGTCACTACTCCTGCTTGTGGTAGGTGTGTACTTACGAGACATAATGACTTGGAATGTGCTTATGCTCCAAGCGATACTGGGCATGCAAATGCGACGTATCAACAGCGGACCCGTAACGACCCGTATAGTCACTCCTACAAACCAGGATGGCGAAACCACCTTAACGTCTCTTGGAGGCCATGGACAGAGCTCTCACACTCAACCCCAACCCCCACCTTATCACCCTTTACGCCCATTGGCGACCTACCAACCACCACATCAAAGGTCTTAGCCTCATACTCACCAACCTCCTTCGGCCTCATCTTCGGGTTATTCTAGTCGGACTCCACCCCAAGCTATTGACCCAAACGTCCCAACTCTAGAGCAAACCCTTCACGCATTCATGCAGAGCACACAAACCATGCTTGCAGCCAACAATAGTTCAGTCAAAGCATTGTAAGTGCAAGTCAACCAGTTGGGTCATCAACTCAATGAGCGTGAGAATGGTCAGTTGCCAAGTCAACCTGTGTGAATCCTAGGGGTCAACCTGCTCAGGCCAGGCAGATTGTGCACAACGTTGAAAATGACCCTTCCCAACATATAAATGTTGTCCATACCTTGAGATAGGAAGGGTTGTCGACAACAATGTGGAAATGTCTGAGGCTGAACCCCTGAACGACGTGTCTGGAAAAGAGTCCTGAGCCTCCTAAAAAACTCATCCCTACGGCTCAGTCTTCTGATTCATATGTCCCCAAGACACCATACCCCCATAGACTGGGAAAGAATATGGATGAGCACTGGGATAAGATTGTTGATGTATTTCAGCAAGTCAAGGTGAACATTCCATCGTTGGACATTGTTCAACAACTGCCACCGTATGCCAAATTCCTTAAAGATCTGTGCACCTAGAAGAGACAAACGAATGTCCCCAAGAAAGCCTTCTTGGCTGCTAATATCAGTTCGATCCTGACATAGTCTGCACAATTAAAATACAAGGACCTTGGTTGTTCAACTATTTCTTTTGTTATTGGTAATGTGCTGGTTTATCAAGCCTTACTTGAACTAGGGGGCATCTGTAAACCTCTTGTGCCTTATTCAGTGTACATCAACCTAGGAATTAGTGACCTTAGGCCAACGAGGACTACCTTTCAATTGGGTAATAGGTCGGTCAAAATTCCACAGGGGGTTGTAGACGACGTCCTTATTAAAGTGGGTGAGTTTGTATTCCCATTTGATTTCATCATCTTGGATACATAACTAGAGTCTAACCCAAAAACACAAATCTCAGTGATCCTTGGGAGGTCATTTCTGGTGACATCTAATGCTTTAATTAACTATCGTAATGGCTTGATCAGGTTGTATTTTGGAAATCTAACTGCGGATTTCAACATCTTCACTCTAGGTAAGCAACTTGGTTCGTTCGATGATCATGTTGGAGTCAATCTCATTCAAGACACTGATGAGATTGAGTTAATGGGTGCATGTGAGTCTCATCGACATTTCATCGGGTTACCCAATGACCAGGTTATGAGCGAGGATGTTCTCAAGAATCCGCATCTGAATACCTTAATGAGGTGGCACATTTGGGTGCCTGCTCTTCTTATCATGTGGCCTTTGAGCCACTTGAAATTAACTCTGAATCCGACAAGGACCCACCTCTGGTTGAGCTTAAGCCACTCCCCAATAACCCAAAGTACATATTCTTGGAGGATAATGAGACCTTACTACTCATTATTACTTCCGATCTTGATAAAGACCAGGAAGCTACCCTTAAGTCAGTTCCTTCGGAGAACAAAGAGGCTAACGGGTGGTCTTTGAAGGACATCAAGGGAATAAGCCCTGGTATTGTCCAATATCATATCTACATGGAAGAGAATTCTAGGCCCTATCGGCACCCACAACGAAGATTGAATCCTGTACTGAAAGAAGTCGTCCGAAAGGAGGTTGTTAAGTGCTTGGATCATGGTATAATATGTCACATTTCTGATAGTTCGTGGGTGCATCCTTTCCATGTGGTTCTGAAGAAATCAGGTGTGACAATTGTTGCGAATGAGCATAATGAGCTTAAACCGACATGCCTACAAACTGGCTGGCAAGTTTACGTTGATTTTCTCAAGCTCAATGCGGCAACACGGAAAGATCATTTCCCATTTCTGTTCATTGATCAATTGATGGAAATATTGGTCGAGCATGATTACTATTATTTTCTTGATGGATACTCCGGCTATAACTAAATTTCCATCGCTCTCGAGGATCAAGAGAATACCACATTTACTTGTTCCTTTGGCATGTTCGCTTACTGTTGCATGCCCTTTGGGTTATGTAACGCGTCGATGACTTTTCATTGGTGTATGATTAGTATCTTCTCCGATATGGTGGAGCGTTTCCTTGAGATTTTCATGGATGACTTCTCCATATTTGGTGCTTCCTTCGATGAGTTCCTTCATCACTTGAGTCTTATCCTCAAATGATGTCGTGAGAAGAACAACACTCTTAATTGGGATAAATATCACTTCATGGTAAAATGAGGAATTGTACTTGGACATGTGGTCTCAGGTAGGAGAATGGAGAACGATCCCACCAAATTGGTCTTAAGTACTTTTATATGTCAATTATTATGAATTGAATGTGCAAACATTTTGTTCCTTGATTATGGTATTCGTCTTTTTGAAGTGTGAAGGAAGAGGCGATTGGTCCTTAACCGTAGAGCTCTAAAAGATAATGGTTTACATAAATCAAAAGTTATTCACAATCATGGTAATTAACATGGAACATTAATCACCGACATAAGATTGTCGTGTTGGTCATCGATTGTTGTAGCTCTACAAATAATTGACCACACGAGTATATAAAAGAGGAAAATATTACTTTTATATATTGAATAGACCTAACAAGTAAAACATTATGGAATTGTGTTTCGTGTCATTAATGTTTTTACTGTGTCTTGTATCTTAAGATATGAGACTTATATCTTTTCACTCAAGAAGTGCTTAATTTGATTATTGTCAAAAGCTATCAATGAGTATAGTGATAAAGACAATAGTTGGTTGAACATGACTTGTACCGGAAAAGATAGCTAGTCAAACGATTATCGTTGCCCCTCTTAATTGAGTGATGATATTAGTGGGCCCCTTGATAAAGCAAAATTATAATGTGCACAATGTAACTTGAGTTAAGTTACATAGTTATAATTAGCTTAAAGAGATCAAGAAATGAATATAATACAAAGGTGACACATTTCTACTTTGTATATATTCTTAATATCATGAGGCAAGGGACGGACACAAGTGGTGCACTTACATCACTAAATGGATCGTGTTTTGGTTCAGGTGGAACAAAGACATCTATGCTAATTGGGTAACTATAATGTGTAGCTAGATACCGCTTATAGATTGGGATATTAAGTGTTTAATATCACTGTCAATTTAGCTTAGATCCTCCTATAGGTCACACTACAAAACTGGGAAACAAGAAGCTTAATTTTGAGTTCATATGATGTGTCGGGTTTCATGTGAAAAAGGGACACATGTGGTGAACGAATAAAATCCATATGTCATGAGAATTGACATAATTAGAATCATAATAAATTCATATGAGGTGTGTATATTATGGGGTGTAATAATTTAATATTACATAGGATAATATATTAGATAAGATATGAATTTGCTAAAACCCCCAAAAGATCAAATTTTGTTGGAAATAAATCTAAAATTTGACAAAGGCAAAATCGGGGTCAAACACGGTAAACCGTTTAGGGTTCGGTCGACCAGGGTGTCTTCGGAAGGGTCAACGGAACGGGGAACGGGTAAACACAATTGGTTGACCAAAATTGTCTGGAGTGCTTGGACAATTGGGTTCGGTCAACCAAGCGTGAACGGTCAACCAAGAAAGAATATTTTCGGTAGACCGAAGGTGACACGGTCGTCTGGTGTGGACTGGACCCTTCGAGTTGATGTGTGATGAATCTGACTTCGCCGTGGGAGTAGTGCTTGGGCAACGATTGGACAAATTGACTCTTGTGATCTACTATGTCAGTAGAACACTTAATGATGCCCAATTGAACTACACTTTAACCGAGAAAGAATTCTTAGCAATCATATTTGCTTTGGAGAAATTCTGGTCCTACTTGATTGGCTTAATGTGATTATCTACTCTGATTACACAACCATCAAGTACCTTATGATGAAGAAAGATGCAAAATCTGGACTCTTGAGATGGATCTTGTTGTTACAAGAATTCAATCTCGAGATTCAGGACAAAAAAGGGTGTGAAAACGTAGTAACAGACCACCTATCTCTCCTTGAGACGACCAACTCACAAGACTGAATTATTAATGACCAATTTCCTGACAAGCAACTGTTCACGATCAAGGATAACCCTTGGTTTGCTGCCATCATGAACTACATCGTGACTAAGCAATTTCTCGTCGGTTGGTCAAAATATGACCAAGCCAAATTTAGATTGAATGTCAGTTTCTTTCTCTGGGACAACCCCTATCTATTCAAATACCACTGTGACCAAATTTTTAGGCGGTGCGTCCCAAATAATGAGTTCCGAAGTGTGCTCTAGTTTTATCATTCTGAGGCATGTGGATGACACTTTGGAGCAAAGAAAACTGCCACCAAGGTGCTCCAATCTAGATTTTACTGACCTTCGCTTTTCAAAGATGCTTACGAATTTTGTAGGCAATGTTATAGGTGCCAACACCTTGCAAAAAAAATTGGTGAGATATGACGCCTTTGCAAAATATCCTCGTTGTCGATATCTTTGATGTGTGGGGCATCAACTTTATGGGTCCTTTCCCGAATTCGTTTGGGAATGTTTACATTCTGGTAGCCGTTGACTATGTGTATAATAAGTGGGTTGAGGTTATTCCCACAAAGACCAATGACAGCAAGGTGGTCATCAAATTCTTAAATGATATTTTTGTACAATTTGGTGCGCCTTGCACCATAATCAGCGACAGAGGTACCCACTAATGCAATCGCTCCTTCGAAGCAGTTATGAGAAAGTATTCGATCACCCACAAGCTTGTGATCCCATATCATCCTCAAATTAGTGTGTAGGTTGAAGTTTCTAATTGTCAATTAAATCAAATCCTTGAGAAGATGGTTAATTCCTCACAGAAGGATTGATCTATTAAGCTGAATGACGCATTGTGGGCTTTCCGCAACGCGTATAAGACCAATTTGGGTATGTCTCCATATCATGTATTATACGGTAAGGCTTGACACCTACCCATCGAGCATGAGCACCGTCCTTTCTGAGTGATGAAGAACCTGAAAATTCTGAAATTCATAACTCCCGAGCCAAAATGTTTCACCATCACATGATTATGCGAAAAGTATTTACAGCTGGGCAAAAGGTGTTGCTCTACAACTCCCAACTTCATATGTTTGCGAGTAAGCTCCGTAGTAGCTCATCCGGCCCGTTTATTGTGCAAACTGTATTTACTCATGGAGTTGTTTAAATCTGAAACCTAAGGAATGGGGACGTGTTCAAAGTTAATGGACAACGCATCAAACCTTATTTGGTGGGGGCACCAGCTGATGTCGAGGAGGACATGATCCTTCATGAAACCAAAGAATTGCTCTTCCTTTAACAACTTTGCTCTTTCCACTAATATTTCTCCCTGTTCCGGGCCGAGAGTTCTCACATTTACACTTCCAGCTTGCGAGTGTGGGGATCTTAAGGGGCCCTCTAGTGATCGTAATTAAACAAGATGCGGAATTAAAAACTAATTACGAACTAACAACTAATCATGCAAGGGTTATTCTAAGAG
Source organism: Triglochin maritima (assembly GCA_963682175.1). Lineage (NCBI taxonomy): Eukaryota > Viridiplantae > Streptophyta > Magnoliopsida > Alismatales > Juncaginaceae > Triglochin > Triglochin maritima. The sequence continues at coordinate 19,455,243 of OY821771.1, read as the reverse complement.
ATAGAGAACTTGCAAACCAACGTTGAAGTCGACGCCCGATTTAACGAGGTTCGGCACCCTCCCCGGGTCCTAGTCCTCACTCACAAGCCCCGCTCGTCCCTCGAGCCTCGCTTGTGGTTTCCACTATCCGATCTCCGTTACCGGGCCGAGATCAACGCCTTTACAAACCCGAGCCTCGCGAACAACCTCGCCTCGCCCGTGTCTCCTCTCACAACCCGAGAGGGAGCTTCCTTGAAGCTATTACAACTCTTGTGATTTGGATGAAAGAATGGAATCACAACTCTTGCTAATGACACTCTAACTTTGAGCACACTTGGATTATGATATGGATCTAGGAATACAAGTGGTGAAGTTTTGGCTTGAGTGTATAGGATTTGAGCTTTGAAGGTTTGGGAAAGATAGCACAAGGATACTTGATGTTTGGAGAGTGTAGTGCTTTTGTTATGCTTCTAATGAGGTCCTTATATAGGCTTCAAAGCTCTTAGAGTCGTTGGGGAGTGGGTGAGAAAGTTGACCCATGAAACGTGATGATGTGACAAAAGTTCGGGCAGAATTTGCACGCTCCTCGGTAGACCGTTAACCCAACGGATTACCGACGATGGTCATTTCGGTTTACCGAATCTTATTCGGTTAACCGCTCACTCAACTCCAGTAGCTCTCTAACTAGCAACCCTAATATAATTCGGTTTACCGAAACCTATTCGGTGAACCGTTCAAAACTGGACAGTAAGATTGGTAGGGTTCTGTTTATGCTAAGTTTGGTTGACCGTGTATACTTCGGTATACCGAAGTAGCACGGGAATTGCGCTGACAAAGCGTGGGAGATTGGTTTACCAATAACGGTCAAGTTAAATAGCCGTTGGTCTCCTAAAGCAATATGATTCGGTTGACCGAATGAAGTTCGGTGTACCGAATATGGATAAGTCAATTTGGCTTTAGGTCAAGATATAAATACGACCGTTGGAACAAAATCCAAAACCGGTCCAGGCTAATTCGGTCTACCGAAGGCGGTTCGGTATACCGAGGAGGTTATTCCAGGGAACACCTAAAGGATTCTACACGGTTGACCGCAAGGTGTTCGGTGGACACCTAAAGGATTCTACACGGTTGACCGCAAGGTGTTCGGTGGACCGAACTCTACAAGATTCGGTTTACCGAGAAGGGGTCGGTTAACCGTGGGGATACGGGACAGAATCCTAATGTGCTCAAGTTTACATTAATCCTTAGGACTCAAATTATACTACATTACATATTGGTCCAAAGCTTGATTACATGTCTTGAGTCTTTATCTTCTTGTCCCCAAGCTCCTTAGCTTGATTCTTCATCAACCTATTAAGAATATCGCAAGTACACGAATATATATGCAATGCATGTATTCATGTTTGCTTACTTTGATTGTCTAGGTTGATTGATTAAATATAGATTAAGATTAGATTACTTAATCATCAAAACTAAATAAAGATTAAGGCTAAAAAGCCAACAATCTCCCCTTTTTTGATGATGGCAAATCTATATCTTAATATTTTGAGTTCAATTGTATTTCTCCCCTTTCTATATGTTTTGTTTCTTAACATATATGTAATCTATGCATTTACAAGATTTGTCCCCCTAACAACATGCATAGTTTATTTAAAATTGAAGCTCATCTTAATTCTTCTCCCCCTTTGACATCAATCAAAAAGCAAACATTAAGCATTTGATGCAAAGGTAAAAGATATCTAATTCTCCCCCTTAATTATATGATTTTGCAATTTTAGGCTCCCCCTATCAATTAGGCTAAATAGCAACAATGAGTATTAACAATTAAGTGCATTTCTATTTTCCCTCTTAGCCTATTTAACATCCATTTTACAATTTTACATTTATGATTATGGATGTGGTATATGATATGCAATGAATAGGGTATAAGATATGCAATGAATTATATCATAAGATATGTCTATTAAGCTCTAAAATTTAGATTAGAATCAATCAAAATTTATACCGTCGTGGCGCTTTGAATTGACTCAACCCGTATTCGGTGATGCAACCGGCTTTAAATTTTTCTTTGAAGCTCATCCGGTCACCACCGATTTCCTCCTTCAAGTACCTACAATTGAAGATTTTGGTACCCATTTTTGCTTGGGTCCAATCATGTTAGTTTTTGGAACCCAAACCATTTTGGTTTTAGGTGCCGAAATACTTGAGGAAGTTTTATTCACTACAAAATGCTTTCCATTCAAAGTAGTGTGAATAACATGGTTCTTAAAGTTATTAGCATAAAAACCTATACCATGTTTATCTAGTGATTGTCTTTGACTACCAATAAGCATATCAAGCATTTTCTTTCCACTTGTGAATTTTTCAAGATCCTTTTGTAATTGAACATTCTTAGCAATTAGATCTTGAATATCAACACTACATGAAGGTTTTGCATTTAGAATTGCAATTTCATCAATCAATTGAGTGTTCTCTAATGCAATTTTATCATGACTAGCAAGTAATTCATTCTTATCATTCATGATAGATTCAATTTGAAATTGTAGCTCATTGATTTTCTTTCTTGCTAGTTTATTCTTTTGACAAATTTTCTCAAAATTTTCAAGTAATTCATTGAATTCACATTGAAGTTCATTATATGCATTTGAATCATTTGAATCATGACTAGAGCAAGAAGATACCTCACTATCATCGTCTTCTATTGCCATGAAGCACATTGAGGCGAATTCGCCTTCAATTGATGAAGATGTTGAAGTGTCCCAAGTAGCTTTAAGAGCTTTCTTCTTGTCTTTTCTCTTGCTCTTCTTCTTCTTCTCTTTTCTCTTGCTCTTCTTCTTCTCTTTTCTCCTTTCTTTCTCTTCTTTGAGAAATTCCTTGAATTTATGTGTCACCAATTGTTTCTCGATATCACTATCTTCTTTGATCGAATTGGCGACGGCGTGTAGCCCTAAGGATTTCTTGACTCTCTTCTCATTTCGGTCTTTCATTTGTATCTCATATGTCATGAGACTTCCCATGAGTTCTTCAACCGACAATTTCGTTAGATCTTGCGCTTCTTCTATTGCGGTTGTCTTTTCTTCCCAATCGTCGTTGAGAGACCGGAGAATCTTCCTTGTCATTTCTCCCTTGCTAAAAATCTTTCCAAGAGCACTAAGGGAGTTAATAATTTCGGTGAAGCGAGTGTGCATCTCGCTTATGTTTTCACCGGGTAGCATATGAAACAATTCATATTTATGCATGAGTAGATTAATCCTAGTTTCTTTTAATCTAGTGGATCCCTCATGATGCATTTCTAATGTGTGCCAAATTTCATATGTACTTTCACACCCTCTCACTCGATTATATTCATTTTCATTTAAACCACAATATAACATATTCATAATGCGGGCATTAATTTCCGCCTCCTTAATTTTGGGTTTAGGTAATGAAATAATCTCATCATCATTTGGTGGGGTGTATGATTTTAAAATAAAAGTCCAAAATTTTAAATCATGCGATTGCAAATATATTTTCATCCTCTTTTTCCAATAATCATAATTTAGGCCATTAAAAAGAGGTGGTTTATTAGTTGATAAACCCTCACTATGATTAGATTGAGCCATGCTAATATTTCGATTAAGAAAATAAATTTAGCTAACAAGGCTCTGATACCAAATGTGGGGATCTTAAGAGGCCCTCTAGTGATCGTAATTAAACAAGATGCAGAATTAAAAACTAATTACGAACTAACAACTAATCATGCAAGGGTTATTCTAAGAGATAGAGAACTTGCAAACCAACGTTGAAGTCGACGCCCGATTTAACGAGGTTCGGCACCCTCCCCGGGTCCTAGTCCTCACTCACAAGCCCCGCTCGTCCCTCGAGCCTCGCTTGTGGTTTCCACTATCTGATCTTCGTTACCGGGCCGAGATCAACGCCTTTACAAACCCGAGCCTCGCGAACAACCTCGCCTCGCCCGTGTCTCCTCTCACAACCCGAGAGGGAGCTTCCTTGAAGCTATTACAACTCTTGTGATTTGGATGAAAGAATGGAATCACAACTCTTGCTAATGACACTCTAACTTTGAGCACACTTGGATTATGATATGGATCTAGGAATACAAGTGGTGAAGTTTTGGCTTGAGTGTATAGGATTTGAGCTTTGAAGGTTTGGGAAAGATAGCACAAGGATACTTGATGTTTGGAGAGTGTAGTGCTTTTGTTATGCTTCTAATGAGGTCCTTATATAGGCTTCAAAGCTCTTAGAGTCGTTGGGGAGTGGGTGAGAAAGTTGACCCATGAAATGTGATGATGTGACAAAAGTTCGGGCAGAATTTGCACGCTCCTCGGTAGACCGTTAACCCAACGGATTACCGACGATGGTCATTTCGGTTTACCGAATCTTATTCGGTTAACCGCTCACTCAACTCCAGTAGCTCTCTAACTAGCAACCCTAATATAATTCGGTTTACCGAAACCTATTCGGTGAACCGTTCCAAACTGGACAGTAAGATTGGTAGGGTTCTGTTTATGCTAAGTTCGGTTGACCGTGTATACTTTGGTATACCGAAGTAGCGCGGGAATTGCGCTGACAAAGCGTGGGAGATTGGTTTACCAATAACGGTCAAGTTAAATAGCCGTTGGTCTCCTAAAGCAATATGATTCGGTTGACCGAATGAAGTTCGGTGTACCGAATATGGATAAGTCAATTTGGCTTTAGGTCAAGATATAAATACGACCGTTGGAACAAAGTCCAAAACCGGTCCAGGCTAATTCGGTCTACCGAAGGCGGTTCGGTATACCGAGGAGGTTATTCCAGGGAACACCTAAAGGATTCTACACGGTTGACCGCAAGGTGTTCGGTGGACCGAACTCTACAAGATTCGGTTTACCGAGAAGGGGTCGGTTAACCGTGGGGATACGGGACAGAATCCTAATGTGCTCAAGTTTACATTAATCCTTAGGACTCAAATTATACTACATTACATATTGGTCCAAAGCTTGATTACATGTCTTGAGTCTTTATCTTCTTGTCCCCAAGCTCCTTAGCTTGATTCTTCATCAACCTATTAAGAATATCGCAAGTACACGAATATATATGCAATGCATGTATTCATGTTTGCTTACTTTGATTGTCTAGGTTGATTGATTAAATATAGATTAAGATTAGATTACTTAATCATCAAAACTAAATAAAGATTAAGGCTAAAAAGCCAACAGCGAGTACCCTCGCCAAGCTTGGACCACCTTCTCACAATCTGAGAAGAGCTTCACTCCGGAAGCTTACAACACTTTGCTAAAAAATGTAGTAAACACTTCTAATTTTGAGCACTTGAATGATAGATGAGAGTAATGAATGATTCAAGTGAAATATTGAGCACAATGAGAAGTTTAAGAGGAATTGGAAGTAGTATGAGTATAAGAGCTTTTGAGAAAGGATTGGTGACTTTGTGAAGTTGTTCTAAGCTTTATTTATAGGCTCTAAACTTAATCTAGTCCTTGGGATTGATTTGGAAAGGATTTGTCTAAGATACACAAAACAGAAAAGTTCTGAATGCAAATCTGTGTACCAACGGTCTACCGGTATGGGAAAAATGTTTGACCATTTTCTCATAAGTAAGAAAATGTTCAATCTGAAGTACACGCCGGTCGAACCACTAAAGCTAGAACTTAAGTGAACGGTCGAACCAAGACCAGGGGTGGTCGACCGTTCTGAAGGTTTTGGCAAGAATTGTAATAAGAAAAAGAGGTAACGGCCGAACCAAATAAGGATCCAGTCTGACCGATAATAACAGGAGTTTTCAGAGTTTGAACAAGTCTTGATCCGGTCGACCGCCGTCATGGCGTTGTTCGACCGGTGGCCAAAAATAAGAATTGGATTAGTTGAAGTATGTGTATATGACTGTTGTATAATACGAAAAGTATAACGGTCAAATTTAAGACAAATACGAAGTATCAAATGGTCGAACCGGAATCAAGTTTTGATCGACCGGTTTATAATTAACCGAGACATGAGTAGAGGAATAACCAATAAAGTAGAGATAATAAGTTTAAGGAAATTATCGGTTATTCAAGGACAACCGTCGAACTGGAATAAATAATCGGTCGACCGTTTTGGACAGGGTAAGAGCCTATTAAAATTGATCGAACCAGGTGAACTACTGTTCGACCATTCTTTGAGAAGAATTAGAGTCTGTTGAAATTGGTCGAACCAGATGGTCTATATTAATAATCATGTATAAAGTTTTCGCTCCCCTTTTGGCATTATCAAAAAGAATCATTATGAACAAATATGGAATTTAATGCATGTCATGACATAAAGGAACAAAAACGCAATCAATATGCCAAAAAACAACAATATAATGAAGAGTCAACCATAGATACAAATACATTCAAAATCAAAATAACAACCAAACATTCAAATTATCATAACAACCAAATAACATTCAAATCCCCCTCATCACAGAATCAAAGCGATCGTCCATGTTGGCTTCAAGGCGATCGAATCGAGCAGAAGTGGAATCCTCAAATGCATAAAAGTGAACAGAAAGATGCTGAATGGAATTGGCATCACTAGAGCTAGAGCCAGTATGATCGGTCATCCAACGACCATAGTTCCAAGCATCTTCATCTCCCTCACCCCAAGAGTTAGACGTCTTCCTCTGAGTTTGACGTGGCATCAAACGAGGGTCAGCGGGAGTCTCTTCTTCTGTTTCCGTATTTGAAGATGGTTGTTGAGAGTTTGAAGCTATATTCTTCATTTTAGCTAAAGTGGTCTTGCAAATGGGAAACTTGTAGACCGCCGAAGGAAAGCTAGATGTGTCGATTTTCAGATGCCAAAAAACATGAGTAAGTCACATTGGATAAGGGAGGTATTTCCCTTCCTATACCACATGTGAAGAAAGATGAACATTGGCCAATTTACCAGAATTTTCTTGTAAAAGAAGTAGATGCAAACTAATTCGATCACAAATATTTCATTGTAGTGTCCATGTTTGGGAAATAGGTTGTAGGACACAATGTAGGCAAAAATCCGTGGTAACAGATGCATTAAGGATGTATTGTGAACGACTTTCCCGTTCCAAGTGGGTGGAGGTGTGGCATAAAATTCATTGATCATGTCAGTTGTGTTGATATCGTCAAAAATAACAAAGGGTCGGTCTACATAAAAGTGAATACCAGCATATTCTAGACCTAATGCGGATGCAATGTGTCTCGGGACAATCTCAAACCTTTGACCATTGATCGTAGTCCTATAGATATGCCTATTTGGAACCTTTCTAAGATTGCAATAGAATTGTTGAACCAAAAATGGGTAATAAGACTTCGGTAAAAGTTTGGTTAGGCAATGAGTAAGTTTATTTGCATCTAAATGAGCTCGTACAAGATGTTCCAAAAAATCTGATACCTCAACCTTCCGACATGGGATGAATGGAGCAGCTGAGAAACGAGTGTCCCAAGCAGCTTGCACATCATCAACGATCGGGTAGAATGAGTTTGTTGGGGTGCAGGTGGATGGCGAACATTTTGGTCAGTTGGAGTGCGATCTTGAGCCTTCTTCTTTAGGTGTTATGTGGCGATTGCGTCAGAGTCTTGCCTAGGTCGGTGAGATATCATCTTCTTTCTTCCAGTCACGATTTCGATGGTGAAAGAAAAGGAAAGGACGGTGGAAGAAAAAAATGGATGGTCCAAGTGATACATGAGGAAGAGATAGAGCGAAGTATGGATTTGAATCAGCAAATCACCGGTTGGATAGACGGTAGGTCGACCGGAAAGGGGAGGGCGGCAGTTAGGGTAAAAGGTGAAAAATAGAAAGTGAAAAGCAGAAAACTGCCTCAACGGTCGACCGGTGTCACACAGACGGTCGACCGAGGAATGAAATTTGGGGTAAATTTTGGTCGATTTGAGCGAGGGTTCGACCGGAAATGAAACATGGTCGACCAAAATAGAGGTAAAAAGTGCTTGCTATTTTCGATCAAACGAAAAAGAGGCAACAGTCGACCGAATCAAGGCAGAAACATGCCAGTTAGTTTCGATCGAATGACAGAAGCAACGATCGAACAGACGCAAGAGATACAAAGAACATGAAAACATCGGTCGAACCAAAGATAACCAAAGTCGAACGATAGCAGTTGACCAGGGAAAATTGTTCGACCGGTCACTTAAGTGAACTTAAGTACCAGATCGAGAGAGGTCTAACACGTCGAACGGAACTCATATCCTGGTCGACCGTTTGGAGCCAGAACATAGATTTCTCACCGGTCGAGCAAAACACAGATTTCGATCGATCGTTTGGAACCAGAAATTGAATTTTCTGTGCAAACACACTCCCTGCCCATCAAACACAAGTGAAACACAAAGAAGAGCTCAATCAAAATGCAATTTTTGAAAGTATGAGACAATTTGACCGAGTTATATGTCATTTAAATTACACATGGCTAGATTGAGCCATGTGTGATTCAATTGATCAACATTTAAAGGTTTAGTGAAAATATCCGCAAATTGATCATTTGTAGGAACAAATACTAGTTTAATATCTTCTTTGGTTACATGATCTCGAAGAAAGTGGTCTTACTTCGATATGCTTGGTTCTTCAATGCAAAATTGGATTTTTCGAATGATTGGTAGCACCAGTATTGTCGCAAAGAATCAGAGTAGTTTGAAACTCAAGTTTCAAGTCTTTGAGGGTTTGTGATTAGTAGCACATCATATGTAATATCGATGATATATTTGTTTAATTTGACCCTCTACTAGTGCTACTCGAGTATGTTTACATGTATTTCACGAGTAAAGATAACTGGGCTAGAATTACGGATTATGTAGCAAATAGAAAGTCAATTGGACTCTAATCCCGCTGGAAATGATGCATGGACTTAAAAGGTCTCTGCACGAGTCTAGAGAAGTTCAAATTACATCAAATTGATACTCAAATCGACCAGCTCGACGAGAGGGATCTAAATCTACACCCAGATTTCCAATATATGCCCCATGTCAGGAAAGATTCACAAAACAGTGATGAAAAACGTGGGAAATCATCTTGACCGTTGGATTGAGTTCATCAAGAAGATCTAGTACCTTAATCCTATATAAAGAGAGGGTAACCTCTCTTCCCTTTCCCTTCTCTTCTATTTTCCTTTTATCCACCATTAGAGTAGGTTAGAATATGTTAGGAGTAGATTAATTTCAAGCTTTGGATTTCTCTTTTGTATTGTTGCGACATTTATTTGGTAAGTATCTTCACTCACTTCCTTCTCTACTACTTCTCATGTTAATGTGTGGCCTAATCACCTCTTAGGAGGTGAAGAGGTGGGGATGATGGTAGGATAGGTTAATGGTGGTTGTGTGTTGTTGTTTTTACATTGAATGTTGTGGTTAAGACTCTAATGTGTAGAACTACTTCTTTAAGGTACATGCTCATTAGGTGTTTGACGAAATATCGTTTCTTAAATGGTTTCACGCTTCGTGCACATATCTAAGTGTATTGCCTTAAATGTTGTTTAGAATACATGTTTGACCTTAATAATGGGTTATGTGAATGTTTGATGGATATTTGCCATAATTTTTAGACACCTTCCACGCTCTCTCATCACTAACTTGAAATTAGATGTTAATGTTTGATGGATGTTTGCCATAATCTTTAGACACCTTCCATGCTTTCATGACACTAATGACACCGCTTATGCTTCATGTCAACTACACACATAATCTTAATCTATACCTAATCCATAATCCTCATCTTCTAAAAGTTATCTATGTTGCATTTAGTTAATTGTAGTGTAGTGTAGATTACGATAAATCAATTCCCTTCTCCATCATTTCTACCGATTCGATTACGGAATTAGTTGTGAACCGAACAATCACGATCCTTGTGGACCGACCCATACTTGCCGCATCTTCACTGATGTCGTGCACTTGTGGTTATTTAAAACGATCAATCAGTTTGCCTCATCCATAAGACTTGTGCACAAGCACAACCGGCGGCGGTATACTCGGCCTTGGTTGTAGATAATGCAATACTATTTTGTTTCTTACTAAACCAAGACACAAGAGATTTTCCCAAAAACTAGCAAGTGCCAATAGTGCTCTTCCGATCCAAGATACAACCGGCATAGTCGACGTTGCTATAAGCAACAAGATCGAAGGTCATAGCCTTGGAATAAAATAAACCAAAATCTGGAGAACCTATAAGATATCGAAAAATCCTTTGAAAGCATTTAAGTGATATTCTTTAAGACATGCTTGAAAACGAGTGCATAAACATACAAGAAACATGATGTCAGGGCGACTAGTATTAAGATAAAGTAAAGATCTGATCATACCACGATATTTCTTGATGTCCACATCTTTGCCATTTTCACCCTTGTCTAATTTCAAGCTTGTGCTCATGGGAGTCTTGTGGGGCTTTGATTGATCGTTTTATATTTAACCGCAAGTGCACGGCCGCGTTGAAGCGGTGGCAAATACGGGTCGTCCACTGGGAGGTGTGTCGACACTTGGTTTGTGCGAAGGCGAGAGGTAAAGAAAGGGAAGAAAGGTTGGTTACACTAAACTACACTAAAACGCAAATGGAAATGGAAGAAAAGCAAGAAAACTAAACCCCAAAGGGGGTAGAGAAATAATGTGAACATAAAGAAGTGTGTGTGTGTTCATTAAGCTCCTCACAACATGTAGTGCATGAAATCATAAAACTACATCCAACTTTGCCTCCACATGAATTAAGATATGACTACATCATTAAAACATACAAGACAATAATTGGAATGAAGCTACATGAACTCAAGTATAAAGACTATACCCTACTATGCCTCTACATGAATTAAGATTTCACTACATCATTAAAACATACAAGACATTAGCTAAGGTAAAGGCAACAAGAGCACATACACTACAAATTGTGTTTCCAACATTAACTTCATCCATATCCTAACCTTATCATTCCCCATAAAATAGGTCCACTAATCAAAGCATAAGCTAAGCTTCATTCAAGAGCATTAGCCTATCAAAGATAGGAGTGGAGACCCATTAGATGGTTATGGAAATCATATAAAGCTCAAGGGATAAAAATAACACACACTTAATACACTACATGATTATATCACATATTTCTCCACCCCCCAAATGGGGATGGAACTACTCACTACTCATTACACTACTGATTAGACTAAGCAAAGAAAGCATAATACTGAAATGAAAGTTAACTAAGAAGGCAAGAAGCATTAAAAAAACATAAAAGGAAAGGAAAGACTAAACAAACATGCACAAATTAAAAGACAAGATTTAAAGAAACTAGAAGAATTATTTTATTAACAAAATGACTCACATTGAAGGTAGCATTCTTCTCCACCTTGAGTTTTTGCTTCAAGGCTCACTCCTTAGTAGAGAGAATGCCACCAAGCAATGGGTAATTACAATGGAAGGTGAAGAGTTCTATTTATAAGCATGGAAAAAGCTAATCGGGGACAATCCCCCGATGTGGGACTAAACCAATACCACAAATAGCCTAAACGAACATTAATACAAGTCCAGGAGAAATTTCGACGGATCCTGAGCAATATGGACCGCCAATTAGCGGTCCAAAATTGTCGGATCGTGTTGGAATTTGTTGTGGGCTTTGCTTTCTGGTATTGTTGGTCTTTGATGCGGTTACTCGACTTGTTGGAGCTCCGACCCGAATAGAATTGGTAAAATACTCCCCATGATGGTGTGGAGTATCCTGTTTTGCTCTTAGGTCCTTCTGTCTTACATTCAGGTCCTTCTCCCTTGCATCTTGGTCCCTAGATCTCACCATTCAGTCCTTTTTCCCAGCTTTTGGGTCCTTTCATGGTTCTTCTCTTCAAACCTCTTTATTCCTGAAAACTAAACATAAAACTCGTCACGTAGCATTGCTTAGGTGTAAGATAATGGATATAAGATACAAATATGAGCATGAAATGATGTCAATCAAATACCCCCACACCTAAGTTTTTGCTAGTCTCGAGCAAAACAAAGAAAGAGAAAAACAAACGAGAAACAAGAAATCCTAACTCACTTTCGTAGGAATCACGGTTGCACTTAGCACGTGCAACAAGCCGTTAAACCTCTTTGTTGCCAAGGAGGAGGAGTGTTGTCTCCTGAGGGTTTTCAGCGGATATACCCACAAAATCCGAACAAGATGCATTATTCAATCTAGACCTCGACTCGTTGGAAATATTTTGTCGATCAATGGACGCGGTAATGCTACGGGCCGACTCTATATAGGTGATCAGTCCACACCTCTACCCTAATGAACCATTCGTGCAAGTTAAATAAGGAATTATGTGAAAGACATGGACAACCTCAACATCCTCAAGTGCTACAAAGTGTAAAGTCCATTAAGGTTCTTATTTGCATTATCATATTTTTTTTTCTTTTTGTTTCTTTTCACATTTTTTTTTCTTTTACTTTTTATTAGTTGGAGCTTCATTCTCCCAGGGTCAGGTTCCGTGCATCATTGCCCATGAGGACTTACACTATCACGTACACCTTTCCCCACATCTCCACATAGGGCAATCCCTACCACCCGTGTAACGGGAGTTCGGTCGGCGCATCCCAAGTTAGATGACTCGAAAGCACAAGGCACAAAGTCCCCTCAGACCTACTTTCCCGAGTGATAGGAGCCGTGCGAGAAGAGAGAACACCTACTCACTTATTTCTTATCTACACATGAACCAAAACCCCTACACTAATGTCTCACAACAAGATTAAGAGGGTCCTTGACTACAACAAACTTCCTAAATTAACAAACACGAATTATTGACTCACTAGGTTCAGGGTGAACTTCTTTGAATGTTTGAGCACTGAAACCCTATGATTACTCACCCCCAAAGGAAAACTGGGGTGCATCCTAACGACTCGATAAATCCTAAAGCCACGTACTAGATATCCTAATGCATCATGTTCAAGACAATTTTGGGAGCTTTCTTTTTACTTTGCCTCTCAACGGTTTTGCACATGCTAAACACACGCAAAACCCACAAAACATTTTCTTTCGAAAACACATGAAGATTTTGAAAGAAATGTGAAAATTTTGAAGCACTAGGCAAGCAAAAGAAGAGAAGTCACCCAAGGATCATAGCAAGCAGATATATCGATATTAAATGCAGCACACTAACATGACCCTAAAAATGCAAACAAAAGAAAGCAAAATCAAAAGAAAAGACTCGACTATGTACACATGTAAAACACCCCCCACACCTACTTCATGCATTGTCCTCAATGAATGCAAGCAAGATACTACATGGATTGATGCATAAAAAGGAGAGATCTCACCAACATGAAGTACAAAGGGAAGTGCAAGGTCATGTTGATGGACATAACCCGAATTCCCTCAAAACCTGTGAGATGCTAAAGAAGGGATACAAATACGTGAAAGAAATGGAGCTCAAATACACAAGGATTGGGGCTCACAACAATCAATGCTCACTGAAGGAGTCTGTTATTGTACTTCTTTTTTTTTCTTTTTTTTATATAACTATGTACAAACATAAGTTCCCATCTTCATTTGTCAAAAGACATCAAATGGGAACCTCAAGGGTGGGTCAATGCACTTGGAAAGGGAACATGACACCACGCAGATCCAGAATACGCATGCGTGGGCCCCCTTCACAAAGAGCACCAGAAGAAATGAGAGGTTCGTGAATCGGACGCAAAGGCGTCTCATTCAAAGGATCAAACTGAAAGAGCTTGAACCTCTCGAGAGTTTGGGAAATAAGGGGCAACGGAAGAAAAATATCTCCCGTTGCGGAACTGAAGTTATGATCATCAATCCAAACTCTCCAACCAACAGGCTGGTGGGTCGGAACGAGGTCAAGCACCTCGTTATGCATGTCCAACTCACCAGGAGAACAGGAAGTGGGTCTCATACCCAAAGTATCCTCCAAGGAACTCCTAATACCCTCATGAGCAATGTAGTTGTTTGATGTTCCATCATTTCCAAGATGATCAGGAACAATAGTGAGAGGCAAACTCTCATCAGGTTGTTTGAAATTGAGGGTACTAGGGAGCTCTTGCTCCACCAGAGGTGAGTCCTTAAGAGGCACAACATGAAGATCATGTGGCTCAAGGGCCACGGGACAAAAAGATAAGGCACAATCATGTGCCAACTCATAATGAAACTGGTCCAAGTTATTCTCAATTTGAATCGAATCCTCCACTAAGTGATCGTGAATTGAAACCCCAAGTCCCTCAGGCTGACTAGGAGTTTGACTTTGAAAGGTTGTGCTTTGAATTTGTGGATGTGGTGGTGGTTCGATATCAAAAGATGAATCCTCATGTTGACAAGAAAAGTTACCCTCCTTACGTTCATGGAATTGCTGTGTCATCTGGCTCACTTGCATTTCCATGGTTTGCAAGGAATTCAAGTTGGACTTCAATAAATTTTATGTGGTTTCCATGAATGTTTGGAGAGTTTGTTTCAAGGTTGTTTCAAGGAATCAGGTATGCGGTCAACGATGGGGTCCAAGTCAGAGCTTGGGAAATTTTGGGGTTGGGTGTTGATGGGCTGAGAATGAGTCCAATGATTTGGAGTGGGGTGCTGGTAGAATTCTGGGTATTCGGGAGGAGGATACTGGGGTGAATATGAAGTATAAGAATTTGAATAAGAATTGTTTCCCCATGAATCCATCACTCTCGGGATGTACGCGGATGCGTAATGGTCATATTGAGCATTTTGGGAAAATGTATGCTCATACTCAGGCTCTGGGGGAACATAAGGACATTCCCCGATATTATGACCACTCAACCCACAACAGTCGCACGGTATGGCTACTGGAGCCACTGGTGCACTCATGTCGTCTACCGCATGCATGAAAGAGGCCAAAGTTTGTTGCCCAGAGTATGATCCAACATAACTAGATGGAGATCTAGCCGTCGGTGCCTCTCTCATATCACCCCTATATGAAGATTGCTCAGTCACATAATGAAGATCATCCCAACCGTACGGGGTACTCGTCTGAGCCACCCCAGGTTGCATGGGTCTGGAATACCAGGGAGAATCAACCTGGTCCCAACAATGATATGAATGGTCGCCCATGTAACCATCCATCTCAACAAACAACTCTCGAGTCGACCACTCTCACCACCACGAGACTAAGCTCGCAAAAAGTGCTCGACTCGACCCTAAAACGCTACCAGAGAGTGTAAAGGGGAGGAGACTATAACGTAGAAGAAGGTGAGAAGAAGATGACTCAAAGGAGAAGGGAAGAATCCCTAAAGCTAGCGAGGGTACAGGGTGAAGGTAGAAGCCTAACTAGCAAGCATGGCTCAAACAATGTAAGGCAATGGGTCCTTAGGCTAGACGACGCCTAACTTCGAGGTCACTAGCCTCGACACGCCTCACCTCCCTACAACGAGGACCACAATGCCCAGCAAGTGATACCAGATCCGGAGATCCAGTACCTCCTACTATCGACAAGGTAGGCAACGCCGATCAGGTCATGGCGGTCTCAACTAGATTACTCTCCTAGTGCGTCCGAATTCCTAGGGCCAATGTCTACTTGCTTTTAGTTAAGGCTTTACTTGAGTGTGCTTTTTGGGGCTAAGGGAGGGGTGATGAAATCCCCCACCTTATCTTTGAAGTCTATAGGTGATGCCCCTTAAAGATGTTTTGAAATCTTAGGCTAGCAAGCAACTCACCAAACAAGCACTCACCTCACTCTTGTTACGATGCAAACCTTACTCACTAATGAATGTCCTAATGCGTGAATGAGTGATAAGGAATGCGTACCTCGCTCCAGCAATCAACGACAAAATGTAAAGCAAAGAAAAGAAAGATGCATGCAAGGTCTACATATGATGCATGACCTAGATGGCAAGAAGTCTAATCTTTTGCTTTGAGTTTTATGGTCCAAGTTGATTAAAGGGGATTGAAATTAAATCTGGGAGCAAACTAAAGATCACAACATGCAAAATTGGGCTCCCAGATAACTAAAGTGAACAACATAACAACTGGAACAAATTTGAGAGCAATTGAGGCTCACCAGGCCGCCAATTGGCGGTCCCAGACCGCTGATTGGCGGTCACTTTGGGGTCGTTTGCTCTCCAATTACTCCAGTCGCTTCCCCTTGATCCTCAGGCAACGGCGCCAAAAACTTGATTGATCGTTTTATATTTAACCGCAAGTGCACGGCCGCGTTGAAGCGGTGGCAAATACGGGTCGTCCACTGGGAGGTGTGTCGACACTTGGTTTGTGCGAAGGCGAGAGGTAAAGAAAGGGAAGAAAGGTTGGTTACACTAAACTACACTAAAACGCAAATGGAAATGGAAGAAAAGCAAGAAAACTAAACCCCAAAGGGGGTAGAGAAATAATGTGAACATAAAGAAGTGTGTGTGTGTTCATTAAGCTCCTCACAACATGTAGTGCATGAAATCATAAAACTACATCCAACTTTGCCTCCACATGAATTAAGATATGACTACATCATTAAAACATACAAGACAATAATTGGAATGAAGCTACATGAACTCAAGTATAAAGACTATACCCTACTATGCCTCTACATGAATTAAGATTTCACTACATCATTAAAACATACAAGACATTAGCTAAGGTAAAGGCAACAAGAGCACATACACTACAAATTGTGTTTCCAACATTAACTTCATCCATATCCTAACCTTATCATTCCCCATAAAATAGGTCCACTAATCAAAGCATAAGCTAAGCTTCATTCAAGAGCATTAGCCTATCAAAGATAGGAGTGGAGACCCATTAGATGGTTATGGAAATCATATAAAGCTCAAGGGATAAAAATAACACACACTTAATACACTACATGATTATATCACATATTTCTCCACCCCCCAAATGGGGATGGAACTACTCACTACTCATTACACTACTGATTAGACTAAGCAAAGAAAGCATAATACTGAAATGAAAGTTAACTAAGAAGGCAAGAAGCATTAAAAAAACATAAAAGGAAAGGAAAGACTAAACAAACATGCACAAATTAAAAGACAAGATTTAAAGAAACTAGAAGAATTATTTTATTAACAAAATGACTCACATTGAAGGTAGCATTCTTCTCCACCTTGAGTTTTTGCTTCAAGGCTCACTCCTTAGTAGAGAGAATGCCACCAAGCAATGGGTAATTATAATGGAAGGTGAAGAGTTCTATTTATAAGCATGGAAAAAGCTAATCGGGGACAATCCCCCGATGTGGGACTAAACCAATACCAAAAATAGCCTAAACGAACATTAATACAAGTCCAGGAGAAATTTCGACGGATCCTGAGCAATATGGACCGCCAATTAGCGGTCCAAGACCGCCAATTGGCGGTCCAAAATTGTCGGATCGTGTTGGAATTTGTTGTGGGCTTTGCTTTCTGGTATTGTTGGTCTTTGATGCGGTTACTCGACTTGTTGGAGCTCCGACCCGAATAGAATTGGTAAAATACTCCCCATGATGGTGTGGAGTATCCTGTTTTGCTCTTAGGTCCTTCTGTCTTACATTCAGGTCCTTCTCCCTTGCATCTTGGTCCCTAGATCTCACCATTCAGTCCTTTTTCCCAGCTTTTGGGTCCTTTCATGGCTCTTCTCTTCAAACCTCTTTATTCCTGAAAATTAAACATAAAACTCGTCACGTAGCATTGCTTAGGTGTAAGATAATGGATATAAGATACAAATATGAGCATGAAATGATGTCAATCAGGCTTGCAATCTTCAAGACCAAAGCGCTTAAGAAGCTTTTTCTGTACTTTGCTTGGTGTGTGAAGTTCCTATCTTGAGTTTGCTTGATTTGGAGTCTGAGGAATAAATTTAATTCCCTACTTAAGCACATCTCAAACTCTCCCTACATAGACTTAGAATATTCTTCGCAAAGACAATGGTTACTTGCACCAAAAATGATATCATCTACATATATTTGTACCACTAATAAATCGTGATTATGAGTTTTTACAAATAGAGTGGTATCCACTCTACCCATTGTGAAACCTTTGCTAATCAAAAGTTCTTCAACCTCTCATACCAAGCCCTAGGAGCTTGCTTGAGTCCATAAAGAGCCTTCTTGAGTTTAAACATATGATTCAGGTAAGTTTCATTTATAAATCCGGGTGGTTGTGCAATATAAACTTCTTCATAAACAAAGTCATTTAGAAAAGCAATTTTGACATCCATTTGAAAAGGTTTGATATCCATAAAAGATGTATATGCTAAAAGCATACGAATGGCTTCCATATGAGCAACGGGAGTATAAGTTTCATCAAAGTCTATCCCCTCATCTTGGAGGTAGCTTTGAGCAACGAGTCTAACTTTGTTTCTAACTACATTCTCGTCTTCATCAAGTTTGTTTCGAAAGATCCACTTAGTTCCAATAACAGTTTCATTAGTTGGTTTTTCAACAAGTTCCCACACGTCATTTCGAACAAATTGATTTAACTCTTCATGCATAGTCATTAATCAAAATTCGTCATTACATGTTTGTTCTACTTTCTTGGGTTATAATTTGGAGATAAAAGTGGAAGAGTCACAAACCACATGAGCTCTAGAACGTGTTGTCACACCTTGAGAAACATCTCCTGTCGGATGATCCTTTTAATACACCCAATCATTGGGAAGTTCCTCTTTATCCTCTGATGGAGAACTAGGAGGATCTTGATGAGACTCAAAGGTAGCATCTTCCAGTGAGACATGTCTAATGATATCTATGTAGTCATCGTCAAGAGAGAAATTATCTACACATGTCAATTCATCAAAGTTGACGTGTAGAGATTCCTCGACACAATTAGTTCTTTTATTGTAGACTCCAGAAGCCTTACTCCTATCGAAATACCCTAAAAAGATGGCCTCATTGGATTTAACATCAAATTTATCCAAGTTATCTTTAGTGTTGAGGACAAAATATTTTGAACCAAAAGCTTTGAAATAGGAAATCTTCGGAATACAGTTATACCAAAGCTCAAAAGTTGTTTTCTTTAGAAAAGGTCGAACGAGAACACGATTCAAGACATAGCAAGAGGTATTAATGACTTTAAATACTTTGGAAGCCCTTTATCCACAAGCAAAGGTCATTGCGATTTCTTGTAGTGTTCTATTCTTCCTCTCAACTAACCCATTTTGTTGAGGAGTGAGAGGAAAAGAAAAATTGTGCTCAATGCCATATTTTTTGCAAAGATTTTGAAAAGAATAATTTTCAAATTCTCCTTCATGATGACTGCAAATAGTGATGATGTTGGAATCATTTTCCCTTTGAACACATTTACAAAAACTTTTAAATCTTTCAAATGCATCATGTTTGTTTGCTAAAAACAAAACACAAGTAAATCGCGAACAATCATCGACAATCACGAAGGCATACCTTTTGCCTCCCAGACTAACGGTCTGTGAATATCCAAAAAGATCTAGGTGAAAATGCTCAAGAGGTTTTTAAGTTGATACCACATTAAAAAAATTGAAAGATGATTTAAATTGTTTTCCAAATTTGCATGCATCACAAAGCTTGTCCTTTTTAAATCAATTTTCGGAAGTCCTCTAACTAATTCAAGTTTAGATAATTTGTGCAATTGTGACATACTAACATGTCCAAATGGTTATGCCATAACCTAGCTTCGTGATTTGAGGCAACAAGACAAGTTTCAAAATCCATATTGTAGGATAGTGTATGGCTTACTTCTAATCACTTTTAAACTAATTCTCTACTTGCTTAATCAATCAAAGATGCAGCGAAATAAAAACAAAGTCAAGTAAAGAAGACACTGTAAACCACATAAAGGCATCAGAAGATTTTATGGAGGTTCAGCATCTCGCCTACTTCCTCTCTTGCAAGCTCCACTCGATCTCCCTCGAGCTCCGCCTACGTCTTCACTATTAATCTCGTTCCGGGCCGAGATTAAGCATTTTACAACAGAAGCTCCGCGAACAATCCTCGCTACCTTGATTTCTTCCTCTCACAACCCGAGAGGGAGTACTTCGGGCTTTCACCGAAATCCTTGCTTCTTTGACAAACAAATGAGTGGAACACACTCTCTAAACTTGACCACACTTGAGTGGATAAGAGTTGATGACTAAAGTGTGGATTTGAAGGTTTGGAGTGTTTGGATCCATCTCTCTAATGTAGGAGGCAAATATGTGTAGGAGAGTTTTCTAAACAAGGTTGGGGAACCTCTATTGATAAACCCTAGAAGAGTTATAACCGTTGGGATTAAAAAGGTAAGTGGTTGTGTAAGAAACACAAAACAGTGAAGTGCAGGTCACAGTTCAGAACAAATTTGGTCGACCAAATCGGGCATACCGATCGATCAAATCTGGTTATAACTTAAGTTAACTTAAGTGAACGGTCGAACAAACTGGGGGATTGGTCGACCATTTTGAAGTTTTGGTCTGGTAAAATATAGATCGGTAGAACTGAGCGAAAGGTCAGTTCGACCGGAAATATCCAAGCACTTCTGGGTTAAAGGAGAAAATGTGTTTCGGTTAACCAAGATCTAGGAGACGTTCGACCGGAAACTTCCAGATTGTCCAGGGTGACCCAAGTTGATATAATCGGTTGACCGCTAGGTATAAGACGGTCGACCGGAAGTCGGTGAATTTTAGGGTTTTGGGAAATCCGACCGTTGTAGAAAACGACAAATATAACGGTCAAGTGACACGTGTAGATGGTCGGACGAAAAGGTTCAAACGGTCGACCGGTACAACACTTAGGCTAATAGAATTAACAAAACCAATCGGTCGAACGAAGAACTCGTTTCGGTCGACCGATTTGGCACTGGCAGAACAAATTTGTTTTAAGTGTTTTCCGGACCTAGTTTGGGTGATCTATTTATGTCCAAATGTTGTGAAATTTTGTGTGTGACTTCTCTAGGAAACCTAGTGTGTATGTGAGTGTATACAAAGATCACCACCGTATTTTTTTCTCACTAAAAACACAAAAAACTATATAAAACCCATATTTCTTTCTCTAAAACCACAAAAAAGACATGCCCTGACAGGAAACTTTCCAGACACCCGACTCTATCGAGCGGATGTCTGCATCAGTTGGTTTCCCCAAACCGGTAGGAAACCAAACCGAACGTCCAGCCCATTCGAGCGGGCCTTCAGACTGATGGTTTCCTAGAACCGGAAAGGAACCGAACTGGTCGTCCAACTCTATCGAGCTGACGTCTGTTGTTTAAACGTTTTGCTAATTACCGCAAGTGCACGACCGCGATGAAGCGATGACAAGTACAGGTCGATCCACGGGGAGGTGAGTAGTCTCTGGTTTGTCAGAAATCAAGTGGTGAAAAAAGGAAAAAGAGATTTGGTTATGCAAAGCTATAATACACTAAACTAGTAAGTAAGAAATGCGAAAGAAAGCAACAAAAGATTGGAAATCAAGAAGAGAAACCCCTAATGGGTGGAGTGAGTGCACACATGTAATAAGATAGTGAATAATGCATTCAATAGGCACAAATATAGGTAGTGTTTTCATGTATAGGAAGTGTCTAGATGTTATGGCAAAACCTATCAATCCAATCACTAACATAGTTGATTAACATTCACATACACAAGTTGGTTATTTCAGAACCTAAACAAACATGGGAGGTGTCTAATAGTTGTGGAAAACCCCATCAGTTGAAGTATTCTACTCTAAACAAGCAAGCCTACATTCACATTTATGAACACATTTTAAAATCAAGCATTCATTTCCATTCTTTAATGCTTGTATGAACATCATCTCCACCCCCAAAGGGGGATGGAACTACTCACTACTCAATAAACTATAAACTACATTAAGAAAAGAAGACATTCTATTTATACTACGATAAAGAAAACAAAACAAACAAAACAAACAAAACAAGCAAGCATTAAAATAAAGACAACATTAAGACAAACTATGAAGAATTATTTTATTTACATGACTAACATTAGAAGTAGCATTTTTCTCCACATTGAGTTTTTGCTCCAAGGCTTACTCCAAGTAGAGAGAATGTCATCAAGCAATGTGTGAATACAAATGAAAAGGAAGAGTTATATTTATAGGCATGAAAAAAGATAACCGGGGATAATCCCCCGGTATGGGACTAATGCACTACTAAAACTAGACATAAAACACTCAAATACCTGTCCCGCCTAAACCTTATCGGATCTGGAGCAAAACAGACCGGCAATCAGCGGTGTGGACCACCAATTGGCAATCTATATGGTCTGGAATCTGGATCTTGTCAAGTTTTGGAGTGTGGTTGTCTGGTTTGATTTCTTCATGTCTGATGCACCATAATCGGTTGTATAGGTTGCGACCCGAATCCAAATGCCAAAATTCTCATCATGATGATGTGGAGTTTCTTCATTTGCTCGTTGGTTCTTTTGGCTTTACATCGGGACCTTTCTCTCTTTCATCTCGGTCCAGAAGTCTTACAACTTAGTCATTTTCCTTGCTTTTAAGTCTTTTTTGTGCATCTTCTCCTCAAACCTGCTTATTCCTGAAACTTAAACATTAAACTCGTTATGTCGCATTGTTTAGCTAAAAGATAACGGATATAAGACACGAATGGATGCATGATATGATGTCAATCATCCGCATCAGCTGATCTCGCCGGTTACCAACCGGTAGGAAACCCAACCGGTCGTTTGGTCATTTTGAGCAAACAACGGGTTACAGAGTGAAAGTCAAATATATTTTGTGTTCTTTTTTTTCTTTCTTCCCTCCTTCTATTACTCCTCCAATCCTTCATTTCCCCTCAAAAATTTCATTTCCCTATCCAATCCCAACCAAAATTTTCAATCTGTCCCTTCTCTACCTTTTCCTTCACTCCATTATATATGTGTTCTACCTTCCTCCACTATCTACAAATATTACACCAACATAACTCACTCCCAACAACAAATATTATCCAGAGCTCATCTTCGAGTTTTACGCCAATCTTGTGAGGTCTCCCGACTCTGATCCTTCATCTCGGGTCTCGAGACACGACTTTGTCGTCTCACAGAGCGTAGTCTCTGCCGCGCTACAACTCTCGAACCAAGGTGTCGATCTCTCTCTCGTTGGAAGACATGGGTTGGGACAAGTCTCGAATCTCCCAAGCTCTTTGCTTGGTTCCGTCGGATGTTGTTCTAAAATCCACCAAACTCCACACTCCATCGTGTCGATTCGTCGTGAAAGTCATCGCCCACAACTTCACTCCAAAGGATGGCCACTTCAACGAGCTTCACGCCCTCCATCTCAAATGTGTTGGCTTTTTGGCTAATAATCGTTAATCCATTTTGATGATTAATCAACTTCTCAATAAAAACATGTATCAATTGAAATATCATTGATCGCATATATATGTGTTATCTAACATTTCAGGATTCAAGTTTGAGTTAAATTAAAGATGAAGATTGAAGAGTAGCTAAGTTTAAATTCCATGTATTTAGGCTTCAAATGTAACTTGGCACTTGAAATTCATGATTCATTGCATTACACATCACTTAGGATACTTATAGAAGTCTCACATTATTAACCATATATCCTAGACTTCATTAGAAACACAACCAAACTCATTAGAACCGAAGAACAGGAAAACTGCACTTAATCGGTCGACCGGTAGAACCTTTTGGTTCGATCGTTTTTCACCAGTCTTTTCCAGGCAACGAAATTTGTCCCAAACGGTCGACCAAATTCCTTCATCCGTTCGACCGTTCATCCTATCCTTTTTGCCTGTTAGAAATCGGTCGACCAACACATACATTCTGTTCGACCGTTTCACCTTGTCGAGTGAGAAATTATTTTACCGAATACAAATCCTTCAGCCTATCTCTTATCGACACGTGTCCTGAGTGGGACTTTCGGTCGACCGAAAGTTCATATCTGTTCGACCGATTGTTTTCCGTATTTGTATTTATTATGACCGTTATACTTGTCGTATACTCCAGCCGTCGTATATACATTTTTCTAACTAACCTAAGTTTGGATTTAGTGTTCCAGTCGACCGGACTTCCCTTAACGGTCGACCGAATCTTGATTCTTCTGTCTCAGTTTTACTGGTCATTTTCGATCGAACGTTGCACTTACCTCGTTCGACCGATTACACTTGTTGTTATCGGGTCTTAAATCAAACATGTCCACCGGTCGACCGAAACTCTATTCACGGTCGACCGAAACTTAAGTTTTCCCAGACCCAGTGCTACTGCCTCTTTTCGGTCGAACTGGTATTCAAAACCGTTCGACCGATCACTTAAGTTCGAAGCCAAGTTGGATCGACCGTTAGCATCTTCGGTCGACCGAACTAAGCACCGCTAATGATCGGTCGACCGCGTAACGCGATACGGTCGACCGTTTGTCGCTAGAAACCTGTCCTGTCATTTCTGATTTGTGTTTTCTTACACCTCTTTCCATCACTTAAATCCCAACGGCTAGAACTTGTTTGGAGCATATAAATAGAGCTTAGAATACTCTTACAAAGTCACCAATCTTTCTCTAAGCTCAAAATCTCATTACTACTTCCAAATGGCTCTAAACCCTTGTGCTCATAATCTTCTCACTTGAAACCATCTTCACTAGATTGCACCATCCATTTCAAGTGCCAAGACTAGTTGCTGAAGTTTTATTCTTCAAGAGTTGTACAAGCTTCCGAAGTGAAGCTCTTCTCGGGTTGTGAGAAGGTGGTCCAAGCTAGGCGAGGGTGTGCGCAAAGCTTGTGGTGTAAAGGCATGATCTCGGCCCACAACGGAGATCGGATTAGTGGAGGACGCGAAGTTGCTCGAGTAAGAGCAATTCGTAAGAGAGGACTAGGATCCGGTGGTTGGATTCAAACCTCTATACATCCGGAGTAGTGGTTTGTTTGTTCTCTCTTTTACATTATTGTCTTATCTTTGAATTTGGCATAATTATCACTAAAACCGTAATTAGTCTATTCACCCCCCATTTAAACTAAGTTTAGGGGCTAGTAGATCCTACAAAATGTCTATATGCAATCGGAAAAGGTATTCCTGTCAAATTGGCTCTTTTCTTCGTGTCCTTCTGGGTGAATCAATTCAGTATGGTATTCCCCTCGTGCATCTCTATGAATACGTGGGTTGTAGTCGCACAGGTCTGTTCCTTACCACGACTCTTCGTCTTGACTGCACTACTCTCAAGCGGATGAATATCTTTCAAGCTGTCGACGAAGAGGACGATGTTCTCCTTACACCAACTTCTCCCGTGCATCGTGGATCCTACCAACATGGCCTCCTCCTCGCGGAACATGGATTATGATGTATTGTTTCAACAAACTCTCGACTACCGTCTCCAACATCTCAGCCACTCGAGAGCGCATGGCAACTCGTCAAGATGAACTCTTCGCCCAACAAGCAAACTTTTTTGCCTTTCTTCGCTCTCGCTCAAAGTTCTGAATTTGCATATGCGACTGGGTGCCCTAGGGTCGCATAAGCGGCGGCCACACAACTGTAATTTTATTTTTTTTTGAAAAGAAATCCAAAAAATCATTAAAAAATTGAAAAAACAATTTTCCCCCACCGACAATACATTCCTTCTTTTTCTTCCTCATCTTCCTTCTTGACTTCTTCCTCATCTTCCCCTCTCCTTTTTTGTTCTTTTCAAAGCTCATCTCCCATCTCCACATACCCCGCCATCCCCTCCACCAAGTCTTGTGCGACCAGTCGACCACATATGCGGCCGCACAAGTCACACCGTCTTGAGTGCAACTATGCGAGGGTTGCATATGCAACCCCAACCCTCCAGACCGCACTGTGCAGCCGCATACCGAGTATGCGGCCGCACATTAAAACATTGCTCTTGCTTTCCGTCCTTGGATTAAGTTGTATGCTCATTGCTTTGTTAGTATGTCACTTGGTCGTGTTGTGGTCTAGTGTCGCTTGCTCTCTTGTTATTGTAGCTCATGTAGTGTCATTAAGTCTTCGCTTTAGTTATCACGTCACTTGCTCTCTTGTTATTGTAGCTCGGGTAGTGTCATT
Organism: Triglochin maritima; assembly: GCA_963682175.1. Taxonomy (NCBI): domain Eukaryota; kingdom Viridiplantae; phylum Streptophyta; class Magnoliopsida; order Alismatales; family Juncaginaceae; genus Triglochin; species Triglochin maritima. The sequence continues at coordinate 19,429,398 of OY821771.1, read as the reverse complement.
AAGTCTTCACTTTAGTTATCATAGCTATGTATTGCGTATTATCAGGCTTGTGAAACTTATTGAATGTTATGATATGCTTTTAAATGAAACTTTCTTGGGTCATTAATTGTGTTTGTTGATATGCCTAATTCGAATTCAGCTTATTTATAGGAGAATTCTACTCATTTTAGCAACTTTTTCAGCAACATGAATCCAGACACTTCAGTTTAGTAGCAATTAAACTGCACTGAGTAGCAAATTTAGACATTTTAGTAGCAAAAAATAATATTTCAGTAGTAGCAGTATCGTATGCTCAATTAGAAAAAAAAGAATGCTGCAATTCTAGATGCATTTACGTTTAGTAGCAATCAGTCTGTATAGAGTAGCAAGTTCAGACATTCTAGTAACAAAGATCAAATTTTAGTAGTAGCAATATTGTATACTCAAGGTTGGCATCAACCATGACATCTTGTTGACTTCTTTTTCTTGCCTTGGAGTGCATCTTGTTGTGCTAGACTTTAAGGTTTTAAAGAACCACAGCAATATCTTCCTGATTGAAGCATATGTATAATAAGTAAAGGGTACCGTATAAAAGTAAACACCAACAACCAAACAAATCCAAAAATCACCTGCACAAACAAGAAAAAAATTCCCACACAGCAAGCTACAATTTCCATGTTCTATGTCATTCTCATTGGTAAAGTATTCATGAAGTCACCATACAAGATAAAAGACATGATATCTAAAGTAAGTTTTTTTGAGAACAATGTATCTAACAATAGGTTTTGTAAATAAATCAGACTCAATTGAAATCCAATTAATTTTTTTTTCACACTACACTCATTTAAAATTGTGGCAGCAATCTCAGCACATCACATGAGAAGTCAGGCTTCTACCAAATATCATATTTTCCACTGTCTTCAACATATATATCCCACAATCAACAGAGTCAGACTTCTGTTGTGGAGTGTTTTCAACGAACACAGTTGGCCAAATTCAATTGTGTGGAACAAATCTCTGATCCACACACGCAGCCTTTATAACATTGAATTCAAAAGATTATTGCCATAAAATGAAATCTCAATTGTAGATGCACTTCAGTTTAGCAGCAATTAGTTTTGAGTCTCAACACTTGTTGTGTGGGAATTAATACAGCCATCTAAAACACAACAAAATTAACAGTATGGTACTCTGGTGTTTAGTGCAAAGCAGATAAGGTAGAAGGCGATGCCAACTTGCAAAGGTGACAGATTCCAAAATTGCAGATTATTAAAATTGAGATGGCAACCCTCAAACTGAATTCATCTAAATACATATATTAAGTGTTATATTAGCTCTAGCTGACAACCCTCAAACTTTAAAGTTTAATTGTTCAATGTCCAAAACTGGTCAAAATTTTGTTTTTGGAATGAACAACAACTATGAAAGTCAGTAACGATATTCAGAAAATATTTTCAACTAAGAAAATGGTACTGGATCTTCTAATTGGATATTAATTGAAGTGTAAGGCACACATTTAATGAGCCAAGTAAAATACTTGACAGAAAGTGCACCACTTGAATGGAGACACCAAGGAAACCCCTTTTCCCTAACTTCTGCCCAAGGAATCAAGGCAACTTGTTCACCCATTTAACTATTCTTACCGGAGAGAAACTAAAAAAAGAGTAAATGACTGGGCAAAGGTCCAAATTCAGTTCAAGAAAATGGACAAAAAATGTCCCCCGCATTACCCAAATCACAAATTCACCTTGCAGAAAAAGAAAAAAACCTCTCATAAAACACACATACTGGTTAGAAATGGAAAACGATAAAGCATCTAGCCTGCAGATCGGAAATCCCTAAACCACGATACAATATAGCGAAATCGCACCTTTGCTACTTGATAATCACAAAACCTTAGTCATTAGTATCAACTCCACTCCTCAGACATGTTATAATTAAATTACAGAGAATCAAAACACAAATCACAAAAATACACCACTTAATTCAAATAATACAAAATCTGAGCCCAAAACAAGAGCATGATCTTGATCGAGCTTGGGAATGGCGACTCGAACCTTTAAATGCGGGAGTGATTCGCCGAGATTGGTGCGTGCTTCGTCCTCCTCGCCTTCTTCTCGACCGAATGCAGCAAGGAAGTGATGGAGACAAACCCTAGAATTAGATTTTACTTGGACTTTGTAGGATTGGGGAGGAGAAATGGATTTGAAAGAAAGAGTGGAAAAGAAACGGGGGAAAAGGAAACCCCAGAGAGAGGGGTTTGTCGGATGCAAGTTGGGTTTGTCGGATCCATAAACGGTCTTGCTTAATGGTTGGGCTGATTTGCTGAACCGATTTCTTCCATATATACAGGTGTCACTTAAAATTATGGCATTTTAATATTGATATTTTTAAATCATGTAATATTATATCTTATTTTATAAGATGTTAAAATTTTAAGTTAATCCAAATTAATTTCACGGTTAATTTAAATGTACATATTTGAACGGTTGAAATTTACTAAATTTCGAAGTGTTCATATCAAAATCTATAATAATCCATTTAATCCAAAACTTTTACCACATTTTTTATATATAATATATCTCATTTGTAAATTTTCACGAAAAAAAACTATTGAAAGTAGCTAAAAATGATGTGCCACAGACCAAATGGTTATAAGAACTCATACAGCCCTATTAGCCTCGTATATAAGATGGGCACTGCAGTTCTCATTTTACACCAGAAACAGATTCTTGAAACATTGAACAACCAATTCAAACTGATGCACTACAAAAAGGGAATTTATAATAAATACTGCTCTACCCTTCCCACATAGATCAAAAAAGCCATAAGAAAGCTGTTCCCAACATGTTTGTTTGTTTATGGCTCCAAGCACTAGTTCTGCTGTCCTTTTCTCACGGTTTTATTTACAAGAAAGAACTTCATGGGCATTTTAAGGATATCAAGATCAATGAATGTAACTCCCTAAATTCACCCTCATTCATAGCTTCAAGAAGTTTGGCCTTTTGGGTCAGTTATCCGTTATCTATGGTAGAAACCAGTCAGTCCTTCAATATACATCACCTTGAGACGAACATCCGCAACACAAAGAGCCTTTGTTCAGTAATGCATATAATAAGCTGTTTTTTTCTGCTCTCTGGACTTACCTGTTGGCATACTTACAAAATAAACTCTTCACAATGTAGCCATTAGAATGCAGAAGAGAACTGGCAGCGCAAAAAGCTGATGGTCTCGATTACCTGAAAAGATAGATTTGTTATATGGTTTGACCGGAAAGAATTACTCGACGATCTGAAATTGTCATATTTTCAAAGGTAGAAATGTTTGAAACAGAAGATGAACTTTTATCCTAACAATACACAAGGAAAGTAGAGGTAATATAATGCAACTGACTTCAAAAGGAAATAAATAATGTAAAACAAAAGAATGTGATGGAAAAAAAATTCCGAAGTAAAGCAATGAACATGAACCAAATGGAAATAAATTACAGGAAAATAACTCACCAAAACATGCCGCACTGTGGGCCATCGGCAATGCTGGTAGCGACATCTCTGAGAAGCATTAAATAAACATTTAATGAAAAACTAACATTTACCCACACATAAGTTGAAATTCTATCATGGAATCTGAAATATAAATAAGCATCATAGGTTTACAGAATCATACCCTCAACAGCCGATAAAATCATACCCTCAACAAAATAGATTTAAAATGCCAAAACACAATCGGATTCCATTAGGAACTGCGATAACGAAGGATTTGTTCACCTGGGGCACAAAGAGACAAAGATGAAATTGTTGCTGAAGAAGGCCATGGTGCTGCTATATTATCACTCAAGTCACATGTAAAGCTAAAGCCAGTAGTGGTGTCAAAGATCATGTCCGTTGGCAAGCTTCGAAGCAGACATCCTAATCGAGAACACATTACATAAGGAAACTAATATGTGATCAAAATCACAAGAGAATCAGCATTTAGTCGGATGAAAAATGACTGACCTCTTTGTCCATATGCTGGTTCCGTTGCAAGCAACAAAAGAAGTTAGAAAATGTTAGTGCTACGTACGAAACATAAAATCGATGAAAATGCGATTGAGAAGGGAAGCAAACAAGAAAAAAGTGCTTAAGTTAAACAAATACCCTGAAGACTGAAATCCTTCAAGTCTACGTTGCAAAGCTCGTATATGTTGGTCATGACACCACCTTTCTGCAGCATGGATCCGAATAACGTTGCACAGTTTATACCTTGCCTGTTTGTTATCAGCATCTGCTTCTGAATCTCACTGATATATGACCCCAGCGAGCTACAACATGAAGGATTTGAAGATCCCATGTTTCGACATGCTTTAATGACAGCAGATGGATCTTTGAATTCAAGAGGACAAGCTACAAAAGACATGATATAAATAGTAAATTTATCAAGAAAATTTGAATTCATAGAAGTTTAGCAAAAGTTTGAAATATTGAGAATGGGGAAAATTAAGAATAAGTTTTGTGCTTTTGAGCTTTCTAAGAAAACCAATTTCCTTTACTGAAATTGCTCCTTAAATACCAAGCTATTGCGAAGGCAAAAAAGGACTTAAACAAGAATTCGTTTAAACAATTTTCTAAGAATAATTAAAAGTACAAAAGATGACACGTGCGTTCATCACATGTGAATACAAATTGTGCATTGAGGACATTAACATGCATAGCATGCAGTCAGTTTCTGTTGTATTTATTAGAATTCAAGAGTCTAATATGTGTAACATAGCAGTCGTACCTTTATTCACCTTGCAGCTAGACAATATCCGAAATGCAGTGTTGGCAGTTCTGGAAGGGAGTTTCCTAGACAGCCATGCGTTAACAACTTCCTTACAATCATTAAGGGAATCAACTGAAGGCGCAAGACCAGCCACTGATGGACTGCTCATCTCACTTGACTCGAAAAGAGAAATACGAAGTGCAGCTTCTGTAATTGCAGGCTGACAAATAGGTCTGCAACACTCTTTAAGAGGATCAACCGTGCTGCAAGCATCCAACAATTCACTTGTGTTGACAATTTTCTCGAAAGACACTACATCCTTTATGGGGCATGAACCACCAGTAAGATTTTTGGGTTTTACCGAGCAAAGCTCGGGAATTGAATGGTTTGCTCCTCTACTCGCTAAAATGCTGATTATATCTGAAAAACAGTCATCAGCAACTGATTCTTTCAAAACCAGCGAATTAGAATCACTGCTGTAGGAACCCTTAAAAATGTGCAAAAAACTACTAAATTGTGGACAACAAATCACATTTCCAACCAGTCTTGCCAATGGTGCAGAACAATCAGAAGCTGTTTTATCCACAATACTCGACATGGAAGAGAAGTTTACGGGGCATTTCCCTGTGAAGACAGGTTCATATGTTTTGGGGAACGTAGGATACATTGGTGACAATGGCTCCAATGGGTAAGGATTGTGTGGGATCACGGCAGGTGAAATCTCTATGGGACCAAACACTCCCATAGGAGGGTCAGCGATTACGAATTTGAATGGATTATGAGAATCAAGTTGAAATTGGGTCCTTTCTGATGCTACTTCCCGAATGTTACACATCCATATAATGGATCCCAACAGTAGATAATATGGAGAACCTGCCACACGACAAAAAAAGAGAGATTAGGACCATGATTTCAGCCACTAAATCCACTCCACCTTACCAAGTCTAGCTACTGGGAACATGCAAAATTGGAATCTAGAAACCCTTATTACAATGTTTTTAGCTTGTTGAGACAAGAAATAAATCCAATCTCGCTAGCAGACTTAGTATTAAGACCAAGTGTTAAGTTTCAAAGGATCTAATACATTCCATTTATAGAGTAAAGAAATTACAAATAACATAAACAGGCTAGAGAATATGTAAATTCATAACTGCTAAAAAGTTCCTCTCTTAAACCAAAAAGGTCCATATCTAATTAAATCCTTTATTTGAAAGAAATAATGAAAGCCCCATCTTTTCCTTCATTAAGTTAGTTAGCATATTCTAAATCAAATTTGATGTGATAGTTACAACTAGGTTATTTATATCACCAACTCAGAAGCAAAAAGGCAATTCATTCTGAAAATTGTCAAATATAAAGGACATAATCAACTCCAAGGGATAAATGGCTAACCACGTCTACAAACTTTTGAAAATGTGCATAAAAAACAAGTATAGATAGCAATCTTCACACTTCGGACAACTTAACTCATAAGAGAGAATGTTGGGACAAATAGTTATGAATGAGAAATACATGTGAAGTTTGAAGGCACACGACTGACCAAGATTTAAGGTGCATCATGAGTACAGCACAGATAAATATAGTGATTAATGATCACATGACGCATGTAAAATCAGTAAATCATAAAAATAGAACCAGTATTAATGCAAAGCATAAAATTATTTGCCTCACCTCGAAGAGAGAGAGTAGCTTTAAATCGCTCCATGGCCTCTTAAGTTATCCTCCTAGCAGCATGAGGTTCAAACTGAAAGTGCAGAAAGGGAAAAAAATCCCTGAAATCACTTAATAGCTGGCTATTGGATTTTGTTCCAGAGGTTAACACCTTTAACCTAAATAACCAAGTATCAATTAAAAAACTAGTTAGTAACTTATGAAGCTGAGAGAATGGTAAAATCTCAACAAAGCATAGGCTCCATACAAACTTGGATAGGTTTATTTGATCAAAGCAGCAAATGCACATTAGTAACTTTGTCTGATACACAAAAGGTCGCAAAGCACAGGTCCAAGGAATGAAAAATTATACCTAAATATCTTTTAAAGTTATAACACCGACATTGTTATGCATAACAAACCACCTATTTGAGTGAAATTTATAGGGAGAACAACTGAACCATGAGCGATGATTATTATTATTACCAAGAGTTTGTTTTTTTGTTCTTTGAATAATTTACAATGACGGATAATATGTTGTTTAGTTTGACTTAGTAAATGAATGTAAAAGGCCCAGGGGATGGCATAATAGATTCATGAATCACGATAAAATATGAATTGAGTTCATTTGAGAAGATATGAAAAAAATTAACCTGCATTTTCAGAACAAATTAACCATTAATTCAGAACAAGACTCCCTAAATCCATACAATAGTTTAAGAAATAATGAACATCTAAAGTCAGTCCAAACATTTTATGACCAACTCATTTTATCGCTTCTTTGGCAAAAAAAACGAAGGACTGAAAAAATTGCTCCCGGCGTCTCTTGAGTGTTTGAATCCAAATCAAATAAATGCAGACAAATCTAGTAATATGTATTAGTATTCTTCAATCTCTTCCATGGGAATACATGTAAGTGCCACGTTCCCTTAGTTCCATTACATTTAACAACTATGAATTTTTACAGACTAAAAGAAACATACATCTTCCATATAAATAACCATATATTTTCCATGTGAATTACTACTTCCCGGAAAGGTGTAGTATTGCAATGTCAAATATGAATCAAGCAAACGATTGTTTCAAAATTAATGCTGATTTTTACCAAAAGGTGAAGAAAGTGACCAAAGCTTACATTCCATAAAACAAATTGACATTATCATCAACACCAAAAAACAGCAACCCACATCAAATCAACGAACTACTCTTCAGCAAACTAAAAAATCATCCCAAAAAAGCAACTTATTTCGAACACAAACACAAACACAAACAAATTTAAGAGAAAGCTTTTCTTGACAAATGATCTCCTAAACCTCAAACACAGTACATCCACTTAAATGTTCCTCATGAGAACGCTAAATATCACACAACAATTCCGATGCAACAAAACATTAACACGAGCTTACATGTTTCATAGCGAAAAACTAAATACCATAACAATAACTGCAACAGGACAAAACAAGTTATCGCAACCCAAACGATATGAAAAATATAATTACAAATTTAAGCTCAATTACTAGAAGTATCTAAAAGAGCAAATTTCATAAGAAAACTGAACAAACCAAAAATAGCAATCAACACTGGAGGAAAGTTCTTGCACATCAAAATGCAGCAAAACAATCAGATTGAAATCCGACAGCACTTAAAATACAGAAACCATCAAAATGCTAGAGATAGCACCAGCTTCACAGCAACGGAATACATTATCCAAATCAAAAACAAAATTTCACTGATTCCAAAAAAAAACTTTTTGAGAATATCTAAAAAAAAATTCCGGGAAAGAATATCTACCAAACCCAAAACGAACAACGGCGAATCAAGAATTTTTATCATAACATCAACAGCATCAGTGCAACAAACTGATTGTCAGAAGTAAATTTACTCTTAAACCTAAGCTGTAACACTCCTAACACACTACCAAAAAGCTCCCAAACAGCAAAAAAAAAAACCAAAAATAGAACTACATAAACAAATCCTTTCATCCCCAAACCTCAAAACCCACAACACCAACTTACAGATTCACCAGTAAAAATCACCACAACAGCTTTAACATAAGCACATACATTGCAAAAGCAAATACACTCCCAAATAAGAACCACCAAGAAACAAACTTTTCAAGAATAAAACAAATTCCCAGAACTAAAAAAGCAACCTTTCGGGGAAAAATAATCTCCTCAACCTCAGAAACACCAAACCGACCAGATTGCAGAAATCCAACACCACACCCCCCCCCCCCCCCCCCCCCCCCCCCCCCCCCCCCCCCCCCCCCACACACACACACACACACACACACACACAAAACACAAAAATCACCAAACGAAAAGATACAAAGAAAATATACCACTCTTCTCAGAGCCAATGGGTGAAGGATTCCGAATGGAATCCACATCTCCATCTTTCTCCTCCTCCTTTCCCCTCTCCCGCACTCCTTTCTAGCTTTTTCTCTGTTCTTCTTTGGCTGCTTTTCTCTTGTATGCACACGAAAAACATGTTTCTGGCACGACGAAGTGCACGAAAGCAGCAGAAACATGGATCGGACGGTCAGAAAAGGTTGGTGGTTTTTTAGGGTGTGATCGGACGGATGAGGTTAGTCTGAGGATTAGGAGTGTATTGTTTGGTCGAGTGCGGACTCGAAGTAGGAATCTATTTGGCTTTCTTTTAGTGGGAATGATTGTCCTACGATTTACCGGAAATGGACCCAAACTTTAGGTTGATTTACGTAGACTGCCACTGGAACGTTGTCTTGTTTTTTTAAATTCTGAACGTGGACTCCGGCCCAACAAAAGATCTAAACGGAACACTATATGGGTATTCGGGTAGAGACGTGACAAAATAAGTAAAAATTGTGTCAACTTTTTAGGCAATTACGTTTGCTTAGTGTGTATGATATATGGATTTGTAAGGTTAATAGACTTTTGTCACATTTGAAAATATTGGAGTACTTTATAAGTTTCATCTTTTCTTATCAAAAAAATAAGTTCCTTATTAATGATATTAAGAATACATACAAAGTAGTATTGTGTCATCTTTGTATATTAGTATTCATTTCTTAATCTCTTTAAGCTAGTTATAAATATGTGACTTAACTCAAATCACATTGTGCACATTATAACTTTGCTTTATCAAGGTACCCATTAATATCATTACTCAATTAAGAGGGGCAATGATAATCTTTTGACTAGCTATCTTCTCCAACAAAAGTTGTACTTAACCAACTAATGTCTTTACACTACACTCATCGATAGCTCAAGACACTAGTCTAATTAAGAACTCCTTAAGCGATCAGATATAATCTCATATCAAAGGACCAAGGACACAGTAAAATATTAATGACACATAAACACATTTCTATAATATTTTACTTATTAGGTCTATTCAGTATACAAAAGTAATATTTTCCTCTTTTGCATACCCGTGTTGTCACTCACTTGTAGAGCTACAATGATCTATGACCAACACGACAATCTTAACCCGGTAATTAATGTCCCATGTTAATTACCATAATTGTGAATATCTTTTGTTTTATGTAAACCAATATCTTTTAGAGCTCTACGGTTAAGGACCAAGAGCCTCTTCCTTAACACTTCTAAAAGACGAATAACATAAACAAGGAACAAAACGATTTTCTCATTCAATTCATAATAATTGACATTTAAAAGTAAAACTTTTAGAACACATTCCCTTCAATCTCCCACTTGTTATTAAAGTTTTCTTTCTCATACATACTCAATGCATAAAACAATAATAACTAGGGTAAACCCCATTACATATCAATCATCAAGCCAATCTACATGGTTCCTCAATCCCATGGACTCGAAATGCATTTCGCCCTTGGCTTGGGAAAATGGTTTTGTGAATGGATCAGCTGTGTTGTTGTTGGTGTCCACCCATAACAGATTTATTTTGCATTCGTCGATGAGGTCACGCGTCACGAAGTACTTACGATCCATGTACTTCACTTTGTGGTGTGATTTGGGATCATTGATTTGCGAGATAGATGCACTATTGTCGCAAAATAGCTCTATTGGTCCCTCGCTCGAGGGAACTACTCTAAGCTCTTCAAGGAACTTCTTAATCCACACTCCTTCCTTGCTCGCTTCAGCGACAACCATTACTTCGGAAGCAATGGTTGAGTCGGCCGTAGTGCTTTGCTTCCAACTACGCCAACTCACAGCTCCACCATTCAAAAGGAAGACATATCCTGATTGCGACCTTCTATCGTCTGGATCACTCATGAAACTCGCATCCGAGTAACCTTCAGCTATCAATTCCCTTTGTCCTCCATAAACAAGAATCTTATCCTTAGTCCGGTTAAGGTACTTCAGGATATTCTTGACCGCTGTCCAATGCTCAGGACCTGTGTTGGATTGGTGACGACTTGTCACGCTTAGAGCATACGAGACATCGGGTCTTGTGCAAGTCATCGCGTACATGATCGACCCAATTGCTGAAGCATAAGGAACATCCTTCATGTACTCTAAGTCCTTACGCGATTCCGCACGTTGAGACTTCTTGAGTTGCACACCCATACTCATTGGCACATTGCCCTTTTTGGAGTTGTTCATCTTGAACCTTTCCAAGACCTTGTCAATGTATGTACGTTGACTGAGGCCAATGAGTCTGCGAGATCTATCTCGATATATCTTGATTCCCAAGATGTATTGAGCCTCACCCATGTCTTTCATCAAAAATGCAGATTTCAATGAACTTCTCGTTTGCTCAAGCAAAAGAATATGATTGCCCATAAGCAATATGTCATCGACATATAAGATTAGGAATACTACATGGCTCCCACTAACCTTCTTGTATATACAAGGTTCTTCCTTACTTTGAATGAAGTGAAGCTTCTTCACTTCCTCGTCAAAGCGTTTGTTCCAACTCCTTGATGCTTGCTTCAATCCATAGATGGATCTTTGAAGCTTGCATACCTTCTCGCTATTCTTTGGATCTTCAAAACCTTGAGGTTGTACCATGTACACATCCTCCTCCAAGTTCCCATTAAGGAACGCCGTTTTGACATCCATTTGCCATATTTCATAATCGTGAAATGCGGCAATAGAGAGCATGATCCGAATAGACTTGAACATGGCAACCTGTGAAAAAGTTTCATCATAGTCAATTCCTTGAACTTGAGTGAAACCCTTCGCTACAAGCCTCGCTTTGTAGGTCGTCAAGTTCCCATCCATGTCCATCTTCCTCTTAAAAACCCATTTATTATGAATGACCTTTTTCCCTTGAGGAAGGTCAACCAAGTCCCATACTTGATTATCATACATGGATTCTATTTCGGATTCCATGGCCTTAAGCCATAGTTTGGAGTCTTCCCTATCCATTGCTTCTTGGAAGGTCAAGGGATCATTGGTATCTAGTACCATGATTTCATGAAGTCCCAGATACAAATCAGGTTTCTTCCTTTCCCTTGTTGACCTTCTAAGTTCTTTTGGTTCTTCTCGTGTCTCTCGAACTTCTTCCACAATTTCTTGAGGAGTGGGTTCACGTTCAACTCTTGAACGTACACTTGGTGGGGATGATTGAGATTCTCTCACAGTTTCTTGTGATGGTCTCTCGCTCACGCTCCCACTAACCAAAGGAATCTCGGTTGGGCCTTCATGATCTTGAATGTCATCATTCATGTCATGATCTTGTAGAGTATCTTGAGTTTCCTCAAGCACAACCCTACTCCCACTACTTTTTACTCTTTCTAGAAATTCCTTTTCCAGAAATGTGGCATCCCTCTCTACAATCACTCGATTGGAGGTGATATGCCAAAAGTAGTATCCTCTTGTCTCACGAGGATAACCAATAAAGAAGCACTTATCCGCTTTTGGTTGAAGTTTGGTCGGCATCAATCTCTTGACGTAAGCCTCACAACCCCAAATCTTGAGAAAATTGAGCTTAGGTGTTTTACCACTCCATAGCTCATAAGGAGTTTTCTCCACGGATTTGGATGGAACATTATTTAGTGTGTAAGCCACAGTTTGTAGTGCATAACTCCAAAAGTAAAGAGGTAATTCCGCATGACTCATCATTGACCGAACCATGTCGAGCAATGTCCTATTCCTCCTTTCGGATACCTCATTCCATTGAGGTGTACCGGGAGGGGTGAGTTGAGGTACAATACCAAACTCCTTTAGGTATGAGTCAAATTCGGCACTTAAGTACTCACCTCCACGATCCGTTCGTAGAGACTTGATTTTCTTGTCGAGTTGGTTCTCTACTTCATTCTTGAATTCTTTGAACTTGTCAAAAGATTCACTTTTGTTTCTCATTAGATAAATATAGCCATAACGACTATAATCATCCGTGAATGTAATGAAGTACCTGAAACCATCTCGTGCACTAGTACTCATTGGACCACATACATCGGAATGTATCAAATCCAACAAGCCACTCGCCCTTGGGCCTTTCTTCTTGAAAGGCTTTTTGGTCATTTTTCCCATTAGACATGGTTGGCACGTCTCCAATGATTTAAAATCAAGTAGACCAAGAAGGTTAGCTTCTTGCAATTTCTTAATGCGTTTTTCATTTATGTGACCAAGACGATAGTGCCACAAGAGAGTATCATTCTCGTGAGTGGTCTTAAGTCTTTTGTTATTGATATTAAAGATTTGTTTATTATTCAATTCAAGCAATTAGAGACCATTCCTTATGAATGCATTTGCATAGAAAACACCATTCTTCGATATAGACAAACAAGAATTTGAAACATTTATATTGAAATTATCCATATCCAAACATGATACAGAAATAATATTCTTGCTAATCGAAGGTACATAATAAACATTCTTTAGACATAAATTTAAACCACTACACAATTGAAGCACCACAGAACCTTGTGCAACCGCAGACACGTTCGCACCATTTCCGACCTTCAATTCAATCTCGTTCCGTACGAGTTCCTTCCTATCCATGAGTAGCTGCACATTAGAAACTATGTGAGCACAAGATCCAGTATCAATTACCCAATCCTGAACAGAGGTGACTAAATTTATTTCAATAACAAATATACCTTTGGCCTTTTTGGGGCGTCGACGTTCAATCACTCCGTTGTCAAGGTCTTCCTCGTACTTGGGGCAATTTGGCCGGATGTGTCCTTTTTCACCGCAGTGAAAGCACTCCGTATTGGGAGTTGGAGATTTCTGAGATTTCCCTCTCGAGACACTCTTATGAGCACCTCCTACTCCCTTGCTCTTGATTGAACCACTTTTGGTAGATTTGCCCTTTCCTTTACCAATCTTTTGGCTCCTTTCATGGATGGCAAGGACTTGCTTGTCCCTACCCTTGCCCATATCAACTTCAGCAGTTTTGAGAGCGTTGTGAAGCTCCTCAAGACTTACCCCTTTTTCACGCACGTGGTAGTGCATCACAAAGTCCTTAAAGGACGGGGCTAGAGAGCCAAGAATCATATCTTCAGCAATGTCCTCGGGATTGGTGAAGAGAGCTTTGCCAACTTCTCAAGGTATCCTTGCATCGTGAGAAAATGCACAGATACCGATGTTCCCTCCGCCATATGGCACCTTGTGAGTGCGATGGTGGTCTTATAGCGCTCTTTTCAGGCACTATCCATGAACATCTTTGATAGAGCCTCCATGGTCTTCTTGGGTTTTGAATCCAAGTATTTCGCTTGAAGCGAGTCACCCATGGATGCTAGCATAAGACCGTGAACTTGGTTCTCTTGGTCTTCCCACTTGGCTTTAGCCTCTTTCTCTTCATCGGTTAATCTCAAATTCCACTTTGGGATTGAACCTTCCAAAATGTGAGATAGTTTCTCAAACTTTAACACGATGTTGAGTTTGAGTTGCCAACTAATGAAGTTTGAGCCATCATTTGCTAAAGGGTGTTTTTCTATCATGGATCGTACGATAGGTTGGATGTTTGACATTTTTCTACAAAATAAATCATACAGGATTTTAATGCCAATTTTATGTTTTAATACACATGCATACATATATCGAATATATAAATGTAAATGTTGCAAATTAAAATCTTTGCCCATAAATGCAACAATCCAAGATCCTATCAATTGTAATATAGACTAGCTAAGGGCTATCGACTACATTACAATATCAAGGTAAGAAAACATTTTCTAATAACAACCTTTTTGAATTTTAGCAATATTAGCATCTTCAAACTTTTGTGATTCTTGTCGTTTTAATTATGAGGGAATGCGACCTATCCTCGTAAGAAAAACTTTTTCCCAAAACCGAGCAAGGGCTCTAGGTAATGTTAAGAAAACTTATTTTCATTTGATACGAGATACGTTTATCCATTGTATTCACAACTAAACATACTCGGGGTTCACTAGGGTGAATCACACCTCATACATTTAATTGTGGCACAACAACAGACAACCATTATATCTCCCACTATTCCCAAAGATGGAGGGAACTATCTCCCGCTAAGGGCGAGCAGAGTATCCCTCGATCAATGGCTGCTAGTGGATGAAATAAGAAGGAAATTATTCTTAATTTTTGTTGGACAATTTAAAATATTTACATGTGATTTGGAATTTTAGGTTATCATGCATATTAATATTCATACACATCCTAACATTCACCACATTCATCACATGCATAGCAGAAATTAAAAAAAAAACAGAAATTAAACATTCACACAATCCATATCGTGTGAGTTTATATGTTCCCTTCGATCCTTGATCCTTGATCCCTGATCCTCGATCCTCGATCGATGCGCTACAGCGGCGACTTCCTCTTGCACCGGAGATGTAGATTTTACAGAAAATAAACATGCTCCTCACATTCGATAAAAACCGACTAGTGCAAGTCCTATGTAAAAACCTCTCATATGCATATGCAATTTATATAAAAGATGGAAATAGAGAATTTGGCTTTTACATACATAAGCCCCTGTATTATAACAATTATAAACATTCATAGTTGCTGATTTGGAACTTATAAACTCACAATTCCTGCAAAAACAACTCGAGCAACGCATACACGCATGTCCAATCTAAACTATTTAATCTAGATTATCAAGCATCTAAAATCAAACAATTCTAGAAAAATCATTTGAAATCCATTAAAATGATTTTCATGCATCCATAGTTCAAAATTAATTATTTTGAACAGCCGTTCATCCAATTTCCAAAAGGAAAGATGAACATTAGTCCTTTTCAACTTTGTTGATTCCTTTATAAAATAATCATTTAAATTAAAACGAAAATTCTATAAATTAGACAAATGTCTAAATTTCAATTCTAACAATCATGTGTGATGTTTTAAAACATATAAAACCATCAAAACGAATTTATTAGAATTTTATCAACAAAACATCGAAAAAACCGAAAAAGACACAAAACCGAATTGTTTTGATTCTAGATGATAGCCTAGATTGATTTTATAGTCTAAATCAAAGATAATATGAATCAAAAGCTCTGATACCACTGTTGGATTTCGTGCCCTATAGTATGTATATATTTTTTGAAATTTTATAAACATATAGGATCGAAACATTCATATTTTCTTCGATTTTCATATAGACATGCATTTGTTTGTCCTAATTATTTAACATGCATTAGAACAAACAAACAATTGCAATTAGAATCATACCTAGAGGTTCTCTAAAACCTCTTGAAGATCCGGAGTCGCGTTGCCGGTCGAATCGCCCGGTGGATTGCCTCCGAGTGTTCACCAAACTCTAAACAAGGTTGGAGAGAAAGGAGCTAGCCAATCAATCTCCAAACGGGTTTAGAATCTAGCTAATAACCCCCTTTTTCTTTCCTGAGATTTTACTCTCCAAAAACTCAAATTAACTAAGGAATTTCGGATGGATTAATTGGGGTGGTTAGAGAGAGAGAGAATTTTGCATATATTTTTTTTAATGAAGGAAATTAGGCCTATTTATAGGCTCCTTTAATTTCCACATCATGGGCTATGCATTGACCCATTCTTCCATGTTTTTCTCTCTTAAGACCAATTCTCAATATTAAATTTATTAATCCACATCCAAATTTAATCATAATTGACCAAGTCAAAACCATGATCAATAATCCCTTAATTAATTTGCCTTTATCGAATTTTGGATTAATTCCCAACAAAATTCGTTTTTTTTGTTTTAGGAAATTTAATTAATTTGCCTTTATCGAATTTTGGTTTAATTCCCAACAAAATTCGTATTTGGGGTTTTAGCAAAGTTAATTAATTAATTTGCCTTATCGAATTTTGGATTAATTCCCAACAAAATTCGATCTTTGGGGTTATAACTAATTTATATATCCTATGCAATATATCATCATATGTAATATCAAACAATCACACCCCATGATATATTTACATCTCATATATAAATTCATGATTCTAAATATGTCATTTTCATGACATAATGATTTTATCGATTCACCACATGTATACGAAACTCGATACATCATATGAACATAAAATCACCTTCTTGTTTCCCAGTTTTATGGTGTGACCTGTGGGAGGATCTAAGCTAAATTGGCAGTGATATTAATAGCTTAACATCACAAATTATAAGCAGTATCTAGCTACACATTATAGTTCCCAATTAGCTAGATGTCTTAATTCAGCTCGAACCAAAACCCGATCCAATTAGTGATGCAGTGCACCACTTGTGTCCGCCCCTTGCCTCATGATATTAAGAATACATACAAAGTAGTATTGTGTCATCTTTGTATATTAGTATTCATTTCTTGATCTCTTTAAGCTAGTTATAAATATGTGACTTAACTCAAATCACATTGTGCACATTATAATTTGCTTTATCAAGGGGCCCATTAATATCATTACTCAATTAAGAGGGGCAATGATAATTTTTTGACTAGCTATCTTCTCCAACAAAAGTTGTACTTAACCAACTAATGCCTTTACACTACACTCATCGATAGCTCAAGACACTAGTCTAATTAAGAACTCCTTAAGCGATCAGATATAATCTCATATCAAAGGACCAAGGACACAGTAAAATATTAATGACACAGAAACACATTTCTATAATATTTTACTTATTAGGTCTATTCAGTATACAAAAGTAATATTTTCCTCTTTTGCATACCTGTGTTGTCACTCACTTGTAGAGCTACAATGATCTATGACCAACACGACAATCTTAACCCGGTAATTAATGTCCCATGTTAATTACCATAATTGCGAATATCTTTTTGTTTTATGTAAACCAATATCTTTTAGAGCTCTACGGTTAAGGACCAAGAGCATCTTCCTTAACACTTCTAAAAGACGAATAACATAAACAAGGAACAAAACGATTTTCTCATTCAATTCATAATAATTGACATTTAAGAGTAAAACTTTTAGAACACATTCCCTTCACAGCCAACATCAGGTGGTGGCTGGTGCAACGGTTGCACCACCAACCGATTCCCTTCTAGCGTGCGCAAGGAGCATGCGCTAGATGGGGCTGGCTGTGGGGCAACCAAGGGGACCGGACCTTCAGCAAGCTCCAATGAGGTCCAACCAGAGGTGAAGGTGTTCCTTTTGGGCTGAGTTTGAGGGTGGCCACGGATATGGTTGGGTGTGGCGGTGCACAGAAGATCCAACTAAGGTTTGCCTTCAACCCTTTTGACTCCTAGCTTTGGACGGCTGGCTGATGCAGCCATTCCAGATGGTGGCTGGGATCAGGAGAGGGTGAGGACGAACCTTAGGGAGGCTAGGGGTGAGAGGAGTCGGATTGGCTTGTTTGGTATGAGCATGGTGAGCTAGAGTGATGTTAACCATAAGGTTGGTGCATCTTGCGTGCTTCTTGCTCGGTTGCTGGACCAAACGGCTTGGACAAATTCCTCTGACCTTCTCCCACCTCAGACTGCCTGGGAAGGATTCTCTGAGCACATGGTTTGGATGGGTCAGGGATCCATATCCATGGTTGTGAGGTTTGTATTTTCTGTGATTTATCTGATGCTATCAGTTGCATTATGTGCGATGGTTGTTGGGATTCGTGGTTTGAGTCATTTCTGGTCCAGCAGCACATATGATACATTCATGATCTGATTTCGGTTATATTCTTTGATATTTTTGATATGCATGCACTCAGGAACTAAATGGGACACCTTATTATATGTTATTCATATTATATCTTAATGCAACACATGCTTTCGAATGTATGCATAGATAATAATATTGGATAAATTGAGCCTTCTGATATTATGTGCATGTTTCACCATGTTGTATTACTGATATATAAGCTATTTCATGCCCACATATGATCTGATCATATTCTGAGATTTTAATTTGATTCCATGTATGCTCTGAAATTGATAATACATATCATCGATTGTAGTGTGGTGCAATTTTGATATCTTCTATTGTTTGCATGGTTATGTTACTCTGTTCATGCTGATATATGTCTGATGTGATGGGTTATTGCACTCGTATATGATCCTTAAGATTTTAGACCTCATAACGTCCCTATCATGACTAAAGAATAGTTCTTGATAAGGATGTTTTGGGAGCTTATAAAAGGACCCCTCATCCTACTCGTTTATGTTAATGCATAAATTCTCTCTCATTAATCTCTCCCTTAATCACCACGAAAATCTCTTAATAGTTTTAAGTTTTGGAGTTAGAAATCTCAGGAGCTTAAAGAGGGGTTATTAGCTAGATTCTAAGCTTAATTAGAGATTGATTGACTAGCTCCTTTCTCTCTAATTTTGTTTAGAGTTTGGTGAACACTTGGAGGCGAATCGACGGGCTATTCGACGAACAACGGAACTCCGGATCTTTTGAAAGGTTTTAGAGAATCTTTGGGTATTATCCTCCATCCTTTGTTTATTTTAATATGTATATGAATGCATGATATGCGAATAAACAAATACATGTACGTAAAATCAATGAAAATATGAAATCGATCTTGTATGTTTGTATTTTTTTTTAAAATATATACATACATGGGGACACAAAATCCTACAGTGGTATCAGAGCCAGGTTTATATTTTCATTGATTAAACGATATAATTAATTTTAGTTCACCATCTACAATCTACACAATTCATGTTCTATGTCTTTTTGGAGTTATCATATAGTTTTGTTGATTTAATTCTAATTGATTCTTTTGATAGTTTTAAATATTTTGAAACACATCATGTGTATGTTAGAATTAAAATATAGACTTATGTCTAATATATAAAATTTTCTTTTTGAATTAAATGATTATTTTATATGGAATCGACAAAACGAAAAAGATATATGTTTATCTTTCCTTAAAAAAATATTTTTGGAAATTGGATAAATAGTGGTTCAAACATTTTGAGTTTTGAACTATGGATGCATAAAATCATTTTTAATGGATTTCAAATGATTTTAGAATTGTTTGATTTAGAGATGCATGATAAACTAAATTGAGTAATTTATAGTATATGTACATACGTTGCTCGAGTTTTCTAATGCAGGGATATGTGAGTTTGTATGTTCCAATGAAGCCATGTGAATGAATGAATGTGTATGTTATTATTATTCAATCATAGTGGCTTATGTATGTGTAAAAGCCAAATTTCTATTTCTATGTATATGCATGTATATGAGAGAGATTTTACATAGGACTTGCACTAGACAATTTCGAAATTGTGAGATGCATGTTTATATTTTTGCAATATCAACATTCATGGTGCAAGAGGAAGTCACGGAGAAGGCGCAAAAGTCAAGGACGCGGGAACATATAAACTCACATCAATATGTATGTGAATGAATATATTTATGTTTATGTGCTTGACATGTATGTGATTGTATGGATGAATATTAGGATGTGTATAGATGATAAATATGCTTGATCACCTAAATTCTAAAATCACATATAAATATTTAAATTGTCCAAACAAAAATTAAAAGTATTTTTCTTTCTTATTTCATCCACTAGCAGCCATCGATCGATGAATATTCTGCTCGCCCTTAGCGGGAGATAACTTCCTCCATCTTTGGGAATAGTGGGAGATATAAGGTTGTCTATTGTTGTGCCATGAATAGATGTACGGGGTGTGATTCACCCTTAGTGGACACCGGGTATACTTGTTTGTGAATACAATGGATAAACGTATCTCGCATCAAATGAAATAAGTTTTCTTAACAAGACCCGGAGCCCTAGCTCGGTTTTGAGAAAGAGAGTTTTTCTTACGAGAATTGGTCAAATTCCCTCTTAATTAAAACGAAAAGAGGCATAAGAATTTGAAAATGCAAAAGTTGCGATATTTCAAAATGGTTATGATTAAAAAATGTTTTCTTACCTTGATTTTATAATATATCCGATAGCCCTTAGCTAGTTTGTATTATAATTGATATCATCTTGAATTGCTGCATTTATGGACAAATTTTAATTACGGTATTGATTTTTCAAACATAAAATTGACATTAAATCCCATATAATTTATTTTGTAGTAATGTCGAATATTCAACCCATTGTGCGATCTATGATTGAAAAACATCCTTTGACAAATGATGACTCAAAC
Source organism: Triglochin maritima (assembly GCA_963682175.1). NCBI lineage: Eukaryota > Viridiplantae > Streptophyta > Magnoliopsida > Alismatales > Juncaginaceae > Triglochin > Triglochin maritima. The sequence continues at coordinate 19,408,601 of OY821771.1, read as the reverse complement.
TTCATAAGCTGGCAACTCAAGCTCAATATTGTGTTGAAGTTTGAGAAACTATCTCACATTTTGGATGGTGAAATCCCAAAATTAAATGAGAAGGCAACCGATAGCGAGAAAGAGGTAAAAGTAAGTGGGAAGACCAAGAGAACCAGGTTCACGGTCTAATGTTGGCCTCCATGGGTGACTCGCTTCAAGCGAAATACTTGGATTCAAAACCCAAGAAGACCATGGAAGCTTTAACAAAGATTTTCATGGACAGTGCTAGAAAAGAGTGCTATAAGACCACCATCACACTCACAAGGTGCCACATGGCGGAGGGAACATCGGTATCCATGCATTTTCTCACGATGCAAGGATACCTTGTGAAGTTGTCGAAGCTATCTTCCCGGATGCCCGATGACATTGTGGAAGATTTGATTCTTGGCTCTTTAGCCCCGTCCTACAAGGACTTCATTATGCAATATCATGTGCATAAGAAAGGGGTGAGTCTTGAGGAACTTCACAATGCTCTCAAAACGGCTGAAGTTGACATGGGCAAGGGTCGGGACAAGCACGTCCTAGCCGTCCATTGAGGGAGCAAGAAGATCACCAAAGGTAAAGACAAATTCACCAAAAATACGTCAATCAAGAGCAAGGGAGTAGAAGGTGCTCGTATGAGTGCCTCGAGGAGGAATTCTTCGAAATCTCCGACTCCCAACACGGAGTGCTTTCACTGTGGTGAAAAGGGACACATCCGGCCAAATTGCCCCAAGTACAAGGAAGACCTTGACAATGGATTGATTGAGCGAAAGCGCCCCAAAAAGGCCAAATGTATATTTGTTATTGAGAAAAATTTAACCACCTCTGTCCATGATTGGGTAATTGATACCGGATATTGTGCTCGCATAATTTCTAATGTGCAGCTACTAAAGGATAGGAAGGAACTCGTGAACAACGAGATGATTTTGAAGGTCGGAAATGGAGCGAGCGTTGCTGCGATTGCACACGGTTCTGTGGAGCTTCAATTATCTAGTGGTTTAAATTTATGTTTAAAGAACATTTATTATGTGCCTTCAATTAGCAAGAATATTATTTCTGTATCATGTTTGTATATGGATAATTTTAATATAAACATTTCAAATTCTTGATTGTCTATATCGAAGAATGGTATTTTCTATGCAAATGCATTCGTGAGCAATGGTCTCTATTTGCTTGAATTGAATAATAAACAAATCTTAAACATCAATAACAAAAGGCTTAAAACTACTCACGTGAATGATACACTCTTGTGGAACTATCGTCTTGGTCACATAAATGAAAAATGCATCAAGAAATTGCAAGAAGCTAACCTTCTTGGTCAACTTGATTTTAAATCATTGGAGACATGCGAACCTTGCCTAATGGGTAAAATGACCAAGAGAACTTTCAAGAAGAAAGGACCGAGAGCAAATGACTTGTTGGTTTTGTTACATTCCGATGTATGTGGTCCGATGAGTACTAGTGCAAGAGACGGTTTTAGGTACTTCATTACGTTCACGGATGACTATAGTTGTTATGGCTATATTTATCTAATGAGAAACAAAAGTGAATCCTTTGACAAGTTCAAGGAATTCAAGAATGAAGTAGAGAACCAACTCAACACGAAAATCAAGTCTCTACGAACGGATCGTGGAGGTGAGTACTTAAGTACCGAATTTGACTCATTCCTAAAGGAGTGTGGTATTGTACCACAACTCACCCCTCCCGGTACACCTCAGTGGAATGGGGTATCCAAAAGGAGGAATAAGACATTACTCGACATGGTTCGATCAATGACTAGTCAACCTGAATTGCCGCTTTACTTTTGGAGTTATGCACTAGAAGTTACGACTTACACACTAAATAATGTTCCATCCAAATCTGTAGAGAAAATGACTTATGAGCTATGGAGTGGTAAAACACCTAAGCTCAATTTTCTCAAGATTTAGGGTTGTGAGGCCTACGTCAAGAGATTGATGTCGACCAAACTTCAACCAAAAGCGGATAATTGCTTCTTTATAGGTTATCCTCGTGAGACAAGATGATACTACTTTTGGCATATAACCTCCAATCGAGTGATTGTAGAGAGGCATACCGTATTCTTGGAGAAAGAATTTCTGGAAAGAATAAAAAGTAGCGAGAGTAGAATTGTGCTTGAGGAAACTCAAGATATTTTACAAGATCATGATATGAATGATAACATCTAAGATCATGAATGCCCAACTGATGTTTCTTTGGTTAGTGGGAGCGTGAGTGAGAGACCCTCACAAGCAATTGTGAGAGAAACTCAATCATTCCCACCTAGTGTACGTTCGAGAATCGAACACGAACCAATTCCACAAGAAATTATGGAAGAAGTTCAAAAAGTACACGTAGAACCAAAAGAACTTAGAAAGTCTACGAGGGAAAGGAAGAAACCTGATATGTATTTGGGACTTCATGAGATCATGGTGCTTGATACCAATGATCCCTCGACCTTTCAAGAAGAAATGGAAGGAGAGGACTTCAAACTATGGTTTAAAACCATGGAATCCAAAATAGAATTCATGTATGACAATCAAGTGTGGAACTTGGTTGACCTTCCTCAAGGAAAGAAAGCCATCCAAAATAAATGGGTTTTTAAGAGGAAGATGGACATCGATGGGAACTTGACGACCGACAAAGCAAGGCTTGTAGCAAAAAGTTTTACTCAAGTTCAAGGAATTGACTATTATGAAACCTTTTCATCGGTTTCCATGTTCATGTCTATTTGGATTATGCTCGCTATTCCTCATTTCATGATTATGAGATATGGCAAATGGATGTCAAAACATTGTTCTTTAATGGGAACTTGGAGGACGATGTGTACATCATACAACCTCTAGCTTTTGAAGATCCAAAGAATAGCGTGAACGTATGAAAGCTTCAATGATCCATTTATGGATTGAAGAAAGCGTCGAGGAGTTGGAACAAGCACTTTGACGAGGAAGTCAAAAAGATTCACTTTATCCAAATTAAGGAAGAGTCTTGTATATACAAGAAGGTTAGTTGGAGCCACATAGTGTTTTTGATTTTATATGTCGATGACATACTCCTCATGGGAAATCATATACATTTGCTTGAGTAAATGAGAAGTTCATTAAAATCTGCATTTTCAATGAAAGACATGGGTGAGGCTTAATACATCTTGGGAATTAAGATATATAGAGATAGATGCCGTAGACTCATTGGCCTAAGTCAACATGCATACCTTGACAAGGTCTTGGAAATGTTCAGCATAAACAACTCCAAAAATGGCAATGTGCCAAAGAGTATGGGTGTGCAACTCAAGAAGTCTAAAGATATTCCTTATTCTTTGGCAATAGGATCAATCATGTACACTATAACTTACACAAGACTCGATGTCTCATATGTTCTAAGCGTGACAAATTGTCACCAATCTAACGATGATCCCGATCATTGGACCGCGGTCAAAAATAGCCGAGTACCAAAGATAAGTTCTTGTTTATGGGGTACCAAAAATAAGTTTCTTGTTTATGGGGTACCAAAGAATAGCCGAGGACCAAAGATAAGGTTTTAAGGTACCTTAACCGGACCAACGATAAGTTTCTTGTTTATGGGGTACGCAGGGAGCTAATAGCCGAGGACTATTCGAGTGCGAGTTTCATGAGTGATCATGACGATAGGAGGTCTCAATCAGGATATGTCTTCCTTCTGAATGGTTGAGCCATGAGTTCGCATAGTTGGAAGCAAACCACTATTGCCGACTCAACCACTGCTTCCGAAGTGATGGTTGTCGCTGAAACGAGCAAGGAAGGAGTGTGAATTAAGAAGTTCCTTGAAGAGCTTGGAGTAGTTCCCTCGAGCGAGGGACCAATAGAGCTATTTTGCGAAAATAGTGCATTTATATCGCAAATCAAGGATCCTAAATCCCATCACAAGGTGAAATACATGGATCGCAAGTATTTTGTCACACGTGACCTCATCGACGAAGGCAAAATAGATTTATTATGGGGGGACACAAACAACAACACAACTAATCCATTCACCAAACCCTTATCCGAAGCCAAAGGCGAAATGCATTTCAACTCCATAGGTCTGAGGAACCATGTGGAGTGGCTTGATGAGTGATTAGAATGGGTTACCCTATTTATTATTGTTTTATACATTGAGAATGTATGTGAAAGGAAACTTTAATAACAAGTGGGAGATTGAAATGAATGTGTTCTAAAAGTTTTACTTTTATATGTCAATTGTTATGAATTGAATGCGCAAACATTTTGTTCCTTGATTACTGTACTCGTCTTTTGGAAGTGTTAAGGAAGAGGATCTTGGTCCTTAACTGTAGAGCTCTAAAAGATAATGGTTTACATAAATCAAAAGTTATTCACAATCATGGTAATTAACATGGAACATTAATTATCAAGATAAGATTGTCGTGTTGGTCATCGATTATTGTAGCTCTACAAATATTTGACGACACGAATATATAAAAGAGGAAAATGGTTACTTTTATATATTGAATAGACCTAACATGTGAAACATTATATATTTATGTTATGTGTGATTAATGTTTTCACTGTGTCTTGAATCCTAAGATATGAGACTTATATCTTTTCACATAAGAAGTGTTTAATTTGATTATTGTCAAAAGCTATCAATGACTATAGTGATAAAGTCGATAATTGGTTGAACATGACTTATGATGGAAAATATAGTTAGTCAAAAGATTATCATTGCCCTCTTAATTGAGTGATGATATTAGTGGCCCCCTTGATAAAGCAAAATTATAATGTGCACAATGTGACTTTAGTTAAGTTGCATATTCATAATTGGCTTAAGAGATCAAGAAATGAATATATAATACAAAGGTGACACATTTCTACTTTGTATACATTCTTAATATCACGAGGTAAGGGATAGACACAAGTGGTGCACTTACACCACTAAATGGATCGTGTTTAGTTTGAGTGGAACAAGACATCTATGCTAATTGACTAGATACCGCTTATAGTTTGAGATATTGAGTGTTTAATATCGCTGCCAATTTCGCTTAGATCCTCCTATAGGTCACACCACAAAATTGGGAAACAAGAAATTTCATTTAGTGTTCATATAATGTATCGGGTTTCATGTGAAATGGGATACACATGGTGAATCAATTAAATCAATATTTCATGAAAATTGACATAATTAGAATCATAAATAAATTATATAAGATATATGTATTATGGGGTGTAATTTATCTAACATTACATAGGATAGCATATTACATAAGATATGAATTTGCTAAAACCCTAAAAGATCAAACTTTCTTGGAGATAAATCCAAAATTTGATAAAGACAAAATAGTCGAACGTTTTTCAGAGACCGGTTGACCGAAAATTCACAGTAGTCATTGCGTGTGTGAACGGACGACAGGATGGACGTGTTGGTCGACTGAAATATTCGAGGAACTTTTTATGGGATTCATCTGTTGACCGGTAGAAGTTGTGGTTCGACCAAAAATTTCCAGGAACTTCCGTAAATATTTCTTGGTGGTAATCGGTCGACCAACTTATGACTAAGTACGACCGAAAACTTCCAGTAGTCGTTTCTCGTGTAGAATCAGTCGACCATTTGTGTGCTCTGTTCGATCCAAATATCACAGTAGCTTTAGGAGCATGTGATGGGTCAACCACCAGGTTTCATGGTCCAACCAAAACCAAGATTAATTGACAATCGGTCGACCGGTTGGTTAATTTCGGTCGACCGTTTAATATCATTTTGCCAGAATTATTAAGAGTGTAATATAGATCATGGGCTGGATTAATTCGAGCTGTGATCAAACATTTTTGAGGATGATTATGTGGCAAATTGTGATTTGTTTAAGGGAGAGAATAGAAAGGGATCATGGCTAGAGAATAGTTCAGGATGTGGGTGATTTGGAAGACTATAAATAAGTCCTCCAACCTACTTGTTTTAATACGAATGCAAAAATTCTCTCACCCTAATCTCTCCACTAATCCATCGGAATTTCTCTTAGTTTGTTAGAGCTTTTGGAGATTAAATCTCGTGCAACTTTAGAAGGGTTATTAGCTAGATTCTAAGCTTAATTAGAGATTGAATTGGCTAGCTCTTTTCTCTCTAATCTTGTTTAAAGTTTGGTGAACACTTGGAGGCGGATCGGTGGGCAATTCGACGAGCAACGCAACTCCGGATCTTCAAAAAGGTTTTAGAGAACCTTTCGGTATGATCCTCTCTTCTTTGTTTATTTTAATATATGTAGATTTTCTTGATATTGGAATAAACACAAAATAATGTACATGAAATCACTAAAAATATGAATATCGATCTTGTATGCATGTATAATTTTTTTAAAAGATACACATACATAGGGACACAAAATTCTTCAACTTGAACACCTGACGTCCTCGTCAGGGTCAAGATAATCAGTCACTAGGCATTGTAGGATTCTAGAGGTGACTCCAACCTTTTGGTATAACAATTAGTTCCCACAATTTTGACTGGTTTAGGTAGTTAGATCCTAATCCATCTTGGTGGGGCTAAGCAGGATTAGGTGGGCTAATACTTTCTTTGACTTTGGGAGAGTAAGGTGAGAGGTATGGTGGGGTTTGATGAGCTATGATTGTGAGTGTTGGGAATGGTGTGGGTGATGGGTTTTGAAGAGAATAAATTGCACATCTCTCTCTCCTTTCTTCTTCACTCATATCTCCCCCTACTCCATTTTCTCCTCTCCTTCACCACAGCTCTCTCCTCTCCCACTTGAATCCAGCGACCAGAGTCCGACCAGTAGGGTGGACAACAAGCAAGGCAAGGCGTTAGGCGTGTGCGTGACCAGCGAGGGAGGTGGTTGTGTGTTTGGTGCGGCCGTAGGTGCAAGTTACTGACTAGAGGTGGCATCAGGCAAGCTCCAAGGATCTCGAGTTTAAGATATGCCAAGTTCAATTTAGTAACTCACATAAGGTGTGTGAGGGGTGTGGTTCGCTGCAGGAGGTCAGAAACCTCATCAGTGATGAGGTGCAGATGGGTCGCTGCAGCTAACGGTCAATCGGGGTTGTTGTTTGTCGACCGGTCATAGTGTAAATGCTAGATTCTGCACCGCACCAATCGAACGATGCCTTTGGGTGGTTGATCAGTTGTGCATATTTAATGGGAGGAAAAAGACTTTGTTATTTTTTGTCGTACGTGACCTCTTTGCCCTTCGACCGTTGCCTTGTTGTTTGAGTATGTTCGGCCCTAGACAATCTAAACGGTCGACCACCCTAGACCTTTGTTCAATCGATAACTTAAGCGTACTGCCTTAGCGTTCGATCGATTCATCTACTTGTTTGACCGGTTAGGGATTTGTGGAATGTTGGAAGCTCCTATTATTTTCGGTCGGATATGACCCTTTTGTCGTTCGACCGTTTCTTCAATTACTTAAATGTTTTCTTAGCTTAGACCTTCCAAAAAGTCGACCGCCCGTTGACCTTTGTTCGACCATTGTGCTTGTGTTCGTTCGACCGATTGAGTTGTTGTTCGAACCTTCTCATGATTCGGGAGGAAATGGTCGACCACGTTGCCTTTTTTGGTTGATCGTTGGTGTCCAGTATTGATTTCCATGTTTTCTTTGTAGCGCCACATTGTCCACGGAAACCCCTGTCCTCGCTGCATGCATGTGTCAGGAGGTGACGGTGGGTGTGATGATCGTGTTTGCCCAGGGACCGCCAGGTGGAAAGTTGTGAATACTTTGTACACGTGCCATGTGATATGTTTAAGCTGTGTATGACTTATTGCATTGCATTGACCCACCCTATGTAGTAGACCTTTGGGATTGCAGATCCCAATGCATTGCATTGCATGGTATCCGCCTCTGTAGAGCGGGATGACCTCGGCCTCCATTCCGGTGGGGGGTGTTACAACTTTTGTGAGCAACCCTTATTACAACTTGTGTAAGCAATACTAGGGTTACAACTTGTGTGAGCAACCCATGTTACAGTTTGTGTGAGCACTTGAAAATCAAATCTGTATCTATGACGCGGAACTACGTGCAACCCTCACTGAACCCTCATGATTAGTATAGTTGTGAGTGGGAGTGTGTTGCGTACTCTCCGTAAGACTGCGTGTGCCTGCGGTAGGTTCCCTTGGGGGACCCGATATTGTTGGCAGAACTGATGTCTTTTATTAGTATGATAGTTTCATTGTACCGTACATTTCATGCATGTAGGTGGACTTGGTATACGGGGTTTCCTTATGGAAACTCAGGCATTGTTGTTACATTTGCATTTTAGGACCCCAGTAGGTGCTGGTCGGGTGGCGACTAAGGACGGGCGCATTTTGGAATCAGATCCTCTAGTCTTTTTAGGTGGCTATGATTACTTGTATTTACACCTTTTTGTATTTTGATGTAATCATTCTTTTGACAACTCCTGTATAATGGTGCACCTGTTGAATGTGATTTGAGTAATTTCCCTGGTCTCTCTGGTCTTATTTCTTGTGACAATTTCTTTAAATTTCTGTTGTTTTGGGGATGTTACCCACAAGCCATCCTTTTGGCCTACTCTACTCCTTTATTCCCATCCACAATCCAGCCAAGTAAAGCACTCTTGTAAGGTAGTTAAGGACGTAAGTGAAAACACATGTGACCTTAATTTCCTAAAGTGAGAATAAGTGTGTATACCACCTTCCTCTTCTTCTACCCTTAATGAACCTTACAAGGCTTTTGCCTCCTATTAAGAACATTTGGAGGGCCTTTTGGGGCCATTCATGGGCTTATGCACTTACGTATTTGATTGGTCCTTTTTGACCCATAATATTTACTTTGAGTCTTTTGCCTTCCTCCAACACTATTTGACCTGATTGACTTGAATTACCCCCAAATTTCCTCTTTTCTTTTGATTTCTCACAAGTTTAGATGTCGTGCATCGTTGTCCATAACGACATACACCATCACAATGCCCTCCCCCAACTCTCCACAAAGGGTGATCCCTACCACACGTACAACAGGAGTTGAGTCAACGGATCACAAGTAAGATGACTCAAAACCACTGGGTATAAAGTCCCCATTGGATCTATTTTCCCGAGTAAAAAGAGTCATGCAAGAAAAGTGAAATCCCTTACTTCCTCTATTCCCAGCCATTAACAAAAGAAAAAACCCTACACTATTAATCCCAGTAAAGGATTTTAAGGGTCCCAGAAATATGATTTTTCTATTTGCACAAACACAAATTTCCTTATACTACCATACACAAATCCCCTTAGAAAGAAGGAGACACACTTGGTTCAGGTTGGATTTATTTTTCTATTTTGAGTACTAAAACCCTATGATGCCTCACCCCCCGAGGAAAAATCAAGGTGTATCCTTACAACTAGAGACAAGACCTAAAACAAGTTTACTAGATATCCTAATGCATATGATCAAGGTAGTTTTGGAACCTTCTCTTTTTACATTACCCTCATGCTAAACACACGTGTTGTAGGACCCACTCTCCTACTTTAATAATAATAAGTCCACTATCATCGTTTATGCATAATTTAGTTCTTTGCTCATCTAATTGTGTTTGTAGTGTGTTTGTATGCTTAATTTTTCATTAGGTTCCTTGTCGGTCGATCGGGTGCGACTCACTGGCGAGTGTACATTTGCTTAGCTTGATTGACTCCATCAGGGTTCGTGTGAGTGTGTGGTGCATGTGATGGGCTGAGCCCAGGTGAGGTGGCGTGGGAGTTGGAGGGTTTCTCGTATGTTTGCACGCACATTATTCATGCTCTTGAATTGTGCCATTTTTGCATGGTTTGAAGTGGCTTGAATAGCCTTGATGTCTAATGAAGGAGGTGTTTTTGTTGCAAACAAATAGTCTCTCAAGCTCCAGCCAACCCTCACACTTCCTCGCCCATTCTTCACGTCTCCTCCACCCTCCAGCCAAGCAAACAGTCCACTATGGTGGTGCTCCGGTGAGCTTCAATTTCAGCAAGGCCTAAAGCAGCGGCAAGTGCAACATTTGGTGTGGCTAGGAGTGTGAAAGACTGACATCAGCATACTCTGGTGATCATCCGGCAAACTCTCAGGTAAACTCAGGTATGCTTCTGGCCCTTGATTAGCTTTAGAGATGGGGGTGGTGGCTGGAGGGCCAGCCGACACCAAGTTGATGGGTGGTTTAATCGGGTGCACCACCAATCGTTTTCCCTTAAACGTGTGCATGTTGGGCATGCTAGATGGGAGCTGGATGTGAACGCAGCTAGGCATGCTAGAGTTCTGGAGAACTTCAGTGTGGTCTGACCAAAGGTGAAGAGGTTCCCTCTGGGTCGAGTCTTATGGTGGTCTGGATCTATTAAGGTGTGGTTGGTGCACACATTATCCCATCGACTAGGGTTGGTCCTCCACCCTCTTCACGCCTAGATTGGGGTGGCTGGTTGGTACGGATACTCCAGTTAGTGGTTTGGGTCAGGAGGGGTGGAGACTGACCTTAGGGAGGTTAGGGTTGAGAGGGATCAGAGCTGGCTTGTTTGGTCTGAGCTAGGGACGCTAGGGTGGGCTGACTTTACGATTGGTGCACTCGTACGACTCTCACTCAGTTGATAGACCGAACAGCTGGACCGACCTTGTCCAACTTTCCCTCACCTCAGATCGGCTTGGAAAGGGTGCTCTCAGAATGTAGTTAGATTGCTCAGGAAGTATATGCATGGCTGGGATCCTATATATTTTTCTATGAGTTTTTGAATGCTATCGGTTGTGTGTGGCTTGTGTTGATATTATGTCTATTAATCGAATCGACTTTGTTTCAGTGGTAGTATATATATATAAAAATAGCGGGTATTGGAATGTGACCATGTCTCGATTTAATATAATGAGACCACAAACATACACCATCAAGATCGAATCTAACGGTCAAAGATAAAAAAGGGTAATTTCGTAATCATCACGTCCCCCTTTTACCTCCCCTCCTTCCTTCCCATACACACCCACCCCATCCTTTTTCCTCTCTCCTTCATTCCTTTCCAATAGCATTCATCTTATTCGAAGGGTTAATTTAAGGCCGAAAAAGAGGTTTTGAGGTGGGTTTTGTGGGGATCTTCGTCTAAGGTGAGAAAGATGTGTCATTTTTTCTCGATTTGGGTTTTTCGAATTTGTTGGTTTGGGATTGGGGATTGTTGGGGTTTGGAGTGTTTTTGGAGTTTGGTTGTGAAAAAAAGTGTTTGCTAGTTGATTTTTTAGGATTTGTTTTCCGAATTTTGGAAATTAGGGTTTGGGTTTGTTGGATGGTTTGGGTGTGTTGTGTTTTTGTTCTTTCTTTTGTAAAAAAATGACTTTTTGGCTTTTTTTGAGGTTTTTGGTTCAATTTTTGTTTCTTTTCACTTTTTGGGGATTAGAGTTTTGTATTCGGTGTGTGTGTTTTTCTTTATTTTGTAAAAAAACAACTTTTTCTATTTTTGGATTTTGTCAAGTTATTTTGTTTTAGTTTTGGGAATTATTAGAGTTTTGGTTGGTGGAGTTGGTTGGAAAATGGTGGAGTGGAAGGGGTTTCCTGAAATGGCGCCTGGAAAACAAAACAATAGTTGATTGGTTTGTTTAGTCGTGATTCGGAGTTGCATTTGGCTGTATAAAAGAAGAGTTTTCTTTCTTAATCTTTGATATTCTCATGTTTGAATTGTTGTTTTATTTATTGAGAAGTAGCGTTGGGGTTTGGTTGAATTGGTTTTGCTTTTTTTCTTGGTGTTTTCTATTTTTGGTTAAGGTCTTTGGCTTGATGGCATCCTTTAAGGAATTTTTTCTTCTTCCATTCTTTATGTTTGTTGAGTCCAATTCCTACTTTAGTTTCAACACATTGCTCAATTTGTGTTCTTTTGCTTATTATGATGTGGAGTTTTGTTCTAGTTGATTGAGGTTCTGATTGTGTATTGAAATGATATATTGGTGTATTAAACATATACTGTTGTGTATTGAACACATATAGATGTGTATTCACTGGAAATTTTATTTAAGAAAGTGATGCAGTTTTGTAGAGTGCTCCATGCCATTTCTATCTCCAACATCTCTTTTTCCTCTCTCTCTCTCTCTCTCTCTCTCTCTCTCTCCCTCTCTCTTTCCTATATAAAAATAAGTCATACTATAGAAATTTAGTCTTATATGAGCCTGTTAGCATATATGGTATGGTTATGTGGGGAGGTCCACAACCTCCCTATGTTAACTTCTATTAATCATTTATATGTCTGATCACAAAAATATACAAAATCAAATATTTCCCCTTTCCCCAACACCAATAAATGCCTTAACTCCCATAGCATGTACAACAACATGAAGCCTCCATCTACATCCTTTCCTCCAAAAGGATCAACAATTCATGTTTATGTACGTATCTCTTTTAGAATCATATGTTCGTCACTTCTTCCTCTCCGCTCACAACCAACTATATTTTTGTATTAAACGTATTCTGTTGTGTATTGAACAAATATAGATGTGTATTCACTGGAATCTTTATTTACGAAAGTGATGCGGTTGTGTGTTTTAATGATGTAATTGTATATTAAACTTTTAGAGTTGTGTATATTAAACTTATAATGCAGTTGTGTATTTAATAATAATTTTTCCAAAATGTTTTCTAACCACAATATACAATAGATAAACTAAGCCATACTAAACCATATTATATTCATCTTATAATGTAATTGTGTATTTTAATAATGATTTTATGAATCAAAGAGTTCTTGAACTTGTGTAATAAAATGATACAGTTGTGTATTAAAATGATATAGTGATGTATTAAACTTATAATGTTGTGTATTGAACGCACACACACACACACACATATATATATATACATATATATATTATATGCTTCACTGGAAGTATATGATATACTAAAGGAACTATGAAATAAACCAATTATTTGGTCTCATTTCCTGGAAAAAAAGTTACTAGCATAAACTTTGTCGACACTCCACATCAAAACTACCAAAAATAGGTGTCGTAACCTGTTGGATTAGCATAGTAAATGTATGAAGTGAGTAAATAGTTTTGACTCCTACCATATACAAAATGTAATCACATTGGTTACATGTATATAACAACAAAAAGATGATATCTACTATAATCCTACTTAACTCATATATCATCACTACTTTGTGGTCACTACTTCCACAACTTCCACAAATTAAGTCAGATATCATCAATACTTCCACAACCACCATGACTGTAAGACCCGCTGTCCTACTACATTATTAAGTCCTATTCATCCTTGTGATCGATTTTCTATTTTCTTGATGTATGATGTATGTTTGTGGCTTTATGCTTGGGTTCGAAAAAAGTTTCGTTTCGAGGAAAAGTTTCCTTTTTGGGCGAGTTAAATTGACTCGTAGATGGGTGCGACCCGTCCGGCGATTTTGCAATTGGTTATCTTAATCGAGTCGACCGGGTGCGGGTGGAGTGTGCGAGTTGGCTTGTTCTTGGAGAGGCCTGTAGGTCTAAGTGTGGCGGTGGGATGACATGGCTGCCATGTCAGCAAGGAGATCTGGAGGGATTGCAAGTAAATTTGAATTACGCACTTTTTGGTAAGTCATGATGAAGAATTATTTAGCAATCATTCTTTTCCTTTTGTGTTAGTTTCCTAGAGACAAAAGCACAACCCTAGCCTAGCCGCCCCACCTCTTTTCCTTCCCCTTCACCATGCCACCACCTCAGGCCACCACCACCACCATCTCCGGCAAGCTGCTAGCTGATCTTCGGCAGATTTTGAAGAAGCAACTAGTGGGCACCCTTGTGTGTGACTTGAAGGAGGTTTTTGTGTCTGATCTCTGGCAAGCTCATATCCTATTCCGGCGAATCAGGTATGCTCCTATCCCTTGTTGAGTTTTATGGGAGGGGATGTAGGCTGGAGGGGCCAACCAACATCAAGTGGTTGCTGGTGTAATTGTTGCACCACCAACCGGGTCTCTTCTAGCGCGCATGGTTGCATGAGCTAGAAGGGGGCTGGCTGTGGATAGCCAGGGGGAAGAGATCCAGAGAGCTCCGGTGAGGTCTGACCACCTCAAGTCAGATCTCTCAGAGGGGCCATGGTTGCTCCGGTGGAAAGCTAGGGTGGCTGGTGCACCCGATCTCCACCTAGGGTTTCTTGTTGGTGAGGGTTCTAGTTCCCGGACTGCCGGCTGGTGTGGCTGGAATCCGGTGGTGGCTGGACCCTTTGCACGTGAAGAGAGGCTCAAGGGAAGGGGAAGGCTGTCTGGGGCTGTGGTGGGTCGTACAGGGAAGGTCCAAGACCGAGGAAATGCATGAGCGACCATCCTAGTGCTTGATTGGTCCATGCGTGTCCTGTCGGGTCTTGGGTCTGACCAGCCCTCTTGCACCAAATCAGTCAAGCTTTACTCCCTTAGAGATGTCATATGGGAGGTCAGGAAGGGAAAGGTTACATCTGGTTTGGGGTGGCATACATGGTCTGATCTCTAAATTAACGATTCTATGCAAGTTGATGATTTTGTTAGTGAATGCTTGTATTGTTATATGTTATATGTTACATGTTACATGTGTGCTCTGAATTTTGTATGTTGAGATATATCTTATGCTTGAATGAATGTAAAGTTATTTGATATGCATGCATGAGTTTATTGATCATTTAGTAATGTGTTCATGTCGCTACAAGCGATATAGGGTGATGTTACTAATGTGACATATAAGATGCATGTGTTTTTCGACTATGAATTCTTGCAGGTAATCTGAATGTACAAGGTCTGACATGTTGCTAATACAATACTGAAGCTCTAAGGTTAATTTTCATATTCGCACGTATGCATGCGCGTAGGCTCTGAAATTTCACTCATAAATCATGTCATCTAGTTGTGTGTATGTTGATATCTATGCATGCATGATAACTTGTATAGAATAATCAGAATTCTATTTCATACACATGTTGTATCATGTTATATATATTATTGTCTGAACCTGATGCATGCACATTATCATGTCCGAACTAGCTCCGAAACTGCACTAACCATCAATTATGTGTTCTGAAATTTAGAGCTCATATAGTATGAATTTTGTTGTCTTAATTATCGACCTCTTTTACTATGATGCTTGTTATTGCTTGCCTTTGTGTGCATGTTTCTAATCTGATGAGACTTGTGTTCTGGTTCCTTTCGAGGAATGTGTTCGGGTGCGCCCGACTGGCACAGCTTATGGAGTCGTAGCCTTCTGTTGCATTTGATGCTTTTCTGTTTTGTTTCTAACCAGCATGGCTGGTATTCTGGTTCCTTTGGAGGGATTTCTGCGGGTGTTACCCGATTGGCACAACTGATGGAGTTGTAGGCTTCTGATGCATTATGTGCTTTTCTGTTTATGTTTCTGATACTTTTGTCTTAGACAGACTGCATGCATTCTTCTATAAAACTTTGTTTGGGTCAGGGGCATACTGGGGTTTCTTTATAGAAAACTCACGCATATGTTGATGCGGTGCTTGTAGGTACTTAGATTCCTATAGGGCAGACTGCACGAGTAGTCGAAGATTCTATACACGAGGGACACGTCGACCATATTCTTCAATGTGTCTTTTGTTTCCACATTATTTATGATGCATTTCCCTTTTGAACTCGATGTAATGTATTTGACCTTATTACCATATATGGATAATCTCTCCCTTTTCAGTTTGTTTTATGTTAGTTTATCCATGTATGATCTCTCTACGTATTGCCGAGTCATTTGTTTGGTGTGTCTTTGTAACTCCTTTGGTCGCCGTGGAGGTCTCTGATCGAGACACTTGTAGTCCTCCCCAGTGTGCGTACCCGCGAGATCGGGGGCATTACAATGACAGTCCTAACAATGAACTCCAGTAGACACCATGATTACTTCCACAGAAGGCAAAACTCCCGACCACAAAGGCAGAAACTCCAGATGTCCAAAAAGACAGAAACTCCACCAGTCCAAACAAAGCAGAAACTCCAAAACATTGTCAAGAATGATCAACCTGTAATATAAGTCTTAGTTCAAACTCTTGGGACACATGGATCTCCTTGTTGATGATCTGACAAAATACCATACTAAATTAGGCACCAAACAATATTAGTTTATTCTTGGAAGTGAATAATTTATTTTTGGAAGTGAATGCTCAATATTATAATAAGACAACATTAAACAACAATTCCAATTACTCAATTTAGTCAACAAGTACATGAATTCATACAACTTGTCACAACCACAGGGAACTGTTCAAAAATTTAGAATTCAAAAGCCCAGAAAGTAGACATACAGAATATTTAATATAAATGTAGAAGTTCAATACATAACTACACAAGTTCAATACGCAAAAAGGATATAACAATACACAACTACATTACTACAATACATAAGTACACGAGTTCAATACTAACCATCAAGCAAGCAGTGCATCCATTGATATATGCGGAGACCTTGTTTTTTAATCATTTGTTATTTTCTTTAATCTCTTCAGAAATTTCTGTGGCTTTCTCCGTTATGAGATGATGTACTGCTTTAGCCCAGTTGTAGAACTTAATGTGATATAAATTTTCCAAATAAATTACAACTGACTTTGGAGCTTTGGTAGTACTTTCTGGAGTAATGAATGTCGATAATATCAAAAGAATCCACATTCTGACATAATCATCAATAAGTTTTCCATCTTTGGATATGGAACTCATAAAAGATAACTTTTTACTATCACAAACATCTGTTCCATATGAATTCAAGAGAGATGAGGAGAACCTTTTTTGTTTAATTCAATGGGTAAACCAAAATCAGGTAACCCAAGAATGCCAGCCACATCTTTAACCAAGAAGTTTAATAATATTCCACCGACAAGAAAATTATTATTATATTTGTATCTCGAAAAAAAGTCTTCTAAAAGTCTAACATTAACTAAGAATGTAGAGATGGGATCAAGACTTGAGAATGTAGTTATTGCTAACTTTTCAAATTGCTTTTCTGTTGGTTGTAGCTACTTAATTGCATCTGAATAACTGCTTATGAAGTAACGCTTATTAATGCAATTATAAACTACAAATAAACAAGCATAGAAGTTTATCAAGGAATAATACAATCCTATTAGACAAGCATAACAAATTTAAATACTATCCTACATCACTAGTTTAGTACAAAAGCATAATCGTATATTACACAACAATCCAATTCTAATACACAAATACCTTGTTCAAAACACAAGCATAAAATTTTATTAAAGAACTATATAATCATAATACACAAGCATAGCAGTAAATACATTACTTTATATATTTGAATACACAGAGGTTAATATTTTGAATTGAAAAGCAATCGGTTAAACAACAATGGCCTCTAAAACATACAGTAACACAAGCTTAAAACTATGAGGGAGTAAAAGTAAGAGCTTGGATATCATACAATAACAAACTAAGCACAAAGTATTTAAGTTCAAATTCGAAAATAAAATACCTACCAGATATGTTTTGGCGAAAGTTCGAATACTCCATGAACTCGATGTTGTTTGGGTTAAGAAGCTTCAAAAACTCACTATAATCAATTCTATGAGAGTTCTCTGAATGAAAATCTGTTCCTTTCAGCTTTCCTTCTAACTTAAGCAAAGTCTGGCTCCAAGATGAAGCCATTCTAAGTTACATCTCCAGTTGCAAATTTGATTTGTGTTTCAGTTTTTCTAGTTTATCTATACGTTATCTTTCAACATTCTTCAATTTCTACAAAACAAATATGAAAGGATAAATCAACTTAAGGAGGGAGCAAAACATACAAGTACACGAAGCACACCAGCACATGTTCAAGTAAAAAAAATATCATACTACAATTCAATAAAAATTAAGATATTATAGGTCAATAAAGATTGGGGTGTGTACATAGTTAAAGTATAAGAAGGTACAACCCCCTAATATGGTCAGAAGTTTTCACAAGTATGCAAGCAAAATTTTGTGTCTCAATAAAATCAATATTTAACAACCTGAAATCACACTTAAGTGAGAAGTGAGACTTGTATTGTTTTGCTTGATAAGCTTCAAGAATCACACTTAAGTGTCGTTCAATCATGTGAATTTATAATATATCTTGCTCTTGTAGAACCAACACTGTAATTAAAGGAAATAAGATCCCGTAATGAGATTTAGCTGGTTTTGGATAACCTATCAAATCGGAGATCTGTGGGTTATGAACTCATACTGAAACGACCATAAATTGTGTATTGAAATGATATATTGGTGTATGAAACATATACTATTGTGTATTGAACACATATAAATGTGTATTCATTGGAAATTTTATTTAAGAAAGTGATGCAGTTTGGTAGAGTGCTCCATGCCATTTCTATCTCCAACATCTTTCTTTCCTCTCTCTCCTATATAAAAATATGTCATACTATAGAAATTTAGTCTTATGTAAGCATGTTAGCATCTATGGTATGCTTATGTGGGGATGTCCACAAGCTCCCTAAGTTGACTTCAATTAATCATTTATATGTCTGATCACAAAAATATACAAAATCAAATATTTCCCCTTCCCCAACACCAATAAATATCTTAACTCCCATACCATGTACAACAACATGAACCCTCCATCTACATCCTTTCCTCCACAAGGATCAACAATTCATGTTTATGTACGTATCTCTTTTAGAATCATATGTTCCTCACTTCTTCCTCTCCGCTCACAACCAACTATATTTTTGTATTAAACGTATTCTATTGTGTATTGAACGCATATAGATGTGTATTCACTGGAATCTTTATTTACGAAAGTGATGCGGTTGTGTGTTTTAATGATGTAATTGTATATTAAACTTTTAGAGTTGTGTATATTAAACATATAATGTAGTTTTGTATTTAACAATGATTTTTCCAAAATGTTCTCTAACCAAAATATACAATAGACAAACTAACCATATTAAACAACATTATATTCAACTTATAATGCAATTGTATATTTTAATAATGATTTTTACGAATTAAAGACTTCTTGAACTTGTGTAATAAAAGGATACAACTATGTATTGAAATGATATAGTGATGTATTAAACTTATAATGTTGTTTATTGAATGCATATATATATAATATGCTTCACTGGAAGCATATGATTCCATTTTGGTGGACATTTCATCTTCATTTCATTTCATGTTGTTTGTCCAAAGAAAAAGAAAAAAACTATATGTAATCTTGTTCATCACTAGTTTAGTACAAAAGCATAATCATATATTACACAACAATCCAATTCTAATACACAAATACCTTGTTCAATACACTAGCATAAAAGTTTATCAAACCAATCATAATACACAAGCATAGCAGCAAATACAATTATAAACAAAAGTATGGAATTTATATAGCCTATTAAACAAGTATAGTACTTTAAACATAAAAATGCCTAATTTTAACAACAAGTATAACAAATGTATTGAAATGAGAGCATGAGAAGCTATGTGGACTAGTATAACAAGTACAACAACAAGTATAACTTGAAAGGAGAGCATGAGAAGCTATGTGGACTACCCTCTTTGGTGCATGAGGAGGCGGGTTGGGCTTCACCCACTAAAGTGGCGCGCACAAAGGAGAGCACAAAGAATTTCGGTCACCCAACTGAGGGAATGTTTGAGGTACTTCGAAATTCAGAGGACCAAGACATGGAGAGAACTGAAGGAAGGCGGCAAGAAGAGTGTGAGGGCTCGTGCACTAAGAAGGTATACTCGCCACCACCACTTAGGCGATCCGGGAGGAAAAGTAGTTGGAGTAAAAATACGCGTATGGAAGGGAAGGGGGGTCACCCCGTACCTTAAACCCATGAATGTCTTAGTTTGGAATGTGCATGGCGCAATCGGACCCGGCTGCGCACTCATGATCAGGGGTCGAATAAGGGAGGTAAATCCGGATGTGGTTTGCCTTGTGGAGCACAAGGTTAAGTATAAAATTTTTTAGCGATTCAAGCGAGCAATTGGGACTCATGCTTGGACGTCAAATTGCATGGTTGTGGACTCGGGGCACATTCTAGTGTTATGGAATGACCACCTGCTAGACTTGAGAGTTACTTTCGAATCAATTCAATTGCTCCATTTCCTGGGGAGCTTAAGGAAGGGCGGCACTGAATTTGCTCTTACGGCTATATATGCTGAAAATGGCCATGTGGAGATGAGAGCATTGTGGAGGGACCTAAATGAAGTGGAACCATATGGGGAGCGAACGTGGCTGGTTGGGGGGATTTTAATTGCATTCGGAAGGCTACCGAAAAGCGAGGTGGAGCTGCGGGAAATGAGGTGGCAATTCAGGAGTTTAATGAGTGTCTTGACACCATTCAACTACTTGAGATGCCCTCAACGGGAGGCGACTTCACTTGGTCCAACTCATCCGAGGGAAGTACATGCATCGAGACAAAGCTTGATCGAATATTAATGAACAATGCATGGCTCGAGGTGTTCCCTAATTCTTTCTCCATTATTGGTGACAAGGACTTGAGTGATCACACCATGCTTGTCATGAAAACGGAAGGTAACGAACGGAGGAAAAAGAAAAAAATTCAGATTCGAGAACCATTGGGCGGATCACGAGGACTTTGGTGGAGTTGTGCAACAAGCTTGGGCAACATACGTGAAAGGTACACCCATGTCTCGTATGGTTGGGAAGCTGACCGAAGTCAGGAAAGCACTAATTAAGTGGAGTTGGAACACCTTTGGAAATGTTACAAACAAGGCGGGAGAGGCTAGGGACTCCCTTGCGCAAGTGAGGAGGCAAAGGCTTATTCACCCTAGTAGTGGCGAGCTAGCTCAAGTTGAAAACGCAGCAAAGGATACTCTTGCCCGGGTCCTTGCTTGGGAGGAGTCCATTATACGACAAAAATCCAAAGTAAAGTGGTTGAAAGAGGGGGACCGAAACACTAGGTTCTTCCATGCGTATCTTAGAGTGAGGAGAGCCACCAATCAAGTGAGGCGAGTGGGAGAGGGGGATAGTCTAGTGGAGGATGAGAACAACATTCGGGAAGCATTCCGGTCTTTTTATGCTAACTTGTTTGCTCATGGTTTTCAGGTGCAACCCCTTAAGCATTCCATTATTCTACCACAAATTACAGCGGACGAGGGGGCTGATTTAATACGGAAGTTGGACCCAAAAGAACTACAAGATGTCGTGTTGAACGCCAATATTGATAAAGCACCGAGGCCCGATGGTTTCAAAGCAAAGTTTTTCATGGCAGCATGGAGCATAATTCAGAGAGACATGGTAAAGGCTGTCACATCTTGTTTGGAAAGTGGAAGGGTCCTCACGCAATGGAACAACACATCCATCACGATTATCCCGAAGAAAAAGGCACCGACGGTGGTGGAGGACTTCCGGCCCATTGCGCTATGCAATATGACGTATAGGTTCACATACAAAGTCCTTGCCAACCGCTTGAAGAGGATATTACCACGACTGATAAGGGAAAATCAGAGCGCATTCGTCCAAGGACGAAGAATTAGTGATAACATTCTTCTTGCACACGAGCTTTGCCACAACCTACACCTTGAAAAGGGGAAAGGATGCATGTGAATAAAGCTTGATATCAGGAAAGCCTATGACTCAATCTCTTGGGAGTTCCTCGATCATGTGCTGAAGAGATTTGGCTTCCCAGATAAGTGGAGACGGTTGATTTGGGCTTGTGTGGAGGCATCGTTTGTGGTGACAGTAAATGGGGCAAACTCCCCGCCGTTTCGAGCCAGAAATGTTCTACGACAAGGTGATCCCCTAGCCCACTACTTGTTTGTGATGTGCATGGAGGTGTTGAGTGAAATGGTGAAGATGGAGGTCATGGAAAAGAAACTCGAGCCTTTATATTGTGAAGATGGCATCGTGTCACACCTCTTGTTTGCTGACGACGTCCTACTCTTCGCAAGGGCTACTAAAGCAAACGCTCGGGCCATTAGAATTATTCTCGAGGAATTTACAGCAAGCTCGGGTCTGAAATTTAACGCCTCGAAGAGTCAGGTCTTCATGGGGGGGATGGGATGCATGGAGCATGGATTGAAGCACACCTTGGGATGGAACGCAAGGCTTTTCTGGTGGTGTATCTTGGGCTGCCATTATTTTCCGGAAGGATGGGGAGATCCCATTGTGTACCATTGATAAACAAGCTCAAGGCTCGTCTCTCAACATGGCAACAAAAGCTCCTTTCTACGACCGGGCGAGTGGAGCTAGTACAGAGTGTTCTTACCTCTTTCAACATTTTTTGGACTTCAACGTTTCTTCTACCAAGAATCGTCTTGCATGAATTGGACAACATTATGTGCCATTTTATTTGGGGAGGGGAGAAGAAGTGGGTTGCGGTGGCATGGAAGGATGTATGTACTCCAAAAGACGAAGGAGTCCTCGGATTAAGGAGGCTAACAAAATGGAATGATGCGGGCCTTCTCCGGCAGTTTTGGCTTGTGGTGGCGGACATCACTTCTCTTTGGGCCAAGTGTATCCGGCGAAAATACCTAAGGAACCATTCCATTTGGCTTGCATGACCACCACCTACCTCCTCATGGTCATGGCGTGGGCTGCTGCGAGTCCGAGATATTGCTAGAAGACACATACAATATCACGTGGGAAATGGGGAAGCGATTCAGTTTTTCCAATTTCCATGGTGTGGTGAACCGTTTCAATGCACAAGCTGGGGTGACCAGCTTCACTACGAGATGAGGGTTCCTTGGGATGTTAAGGTATTGTACTTCATCAAAGAAGGGTTGTGGAACCTCCCTCCACCACGATCCAGCAGGATGGAAGAAGTTTGTTCAAGGATAAACCAAGTGCGCATACATGGAGGAGTGGATAGACCATTTCGACCAATTGGGGTGGGTACAACACTTGGGATGAAGGAAGTATGGAATTAGGTGAGGCAACCGGGCAGGAAAGTCCCTTGGGCGGGGATGGTATGGCACAAATTTGCTGTCCCGAAGCACACACTAACAGCTTGGAGAGCATTGAAGGGGCGTTTGCTCACAAAGCGGCGAATGATAAAGCGAGGCATAAATCTCGACCCAACTTGCGTGCTATGTGCAGGAATCTATAATTGCTTTGTAATTTTTTTAATCTGGGAAAGCTATAGATGTCGGTTGTACCTAGTAGCCAACATCTATCTCCTTCAGAAAAGGGATGGACGTCGGTTGTTAGGTACAATTGACGTCTATTTAGGTATAGACGTCGATTGTTTATCGTGACCAACGTCTCTGTGTTAGGTAAAGATGTCCAGTTTTAAGCAACCGATGTCTAGGTATACACGACACAAATATAGACGTCGGGGAGCCGTATAGCCGACATATAAAGCTCCAAAATCCGATGTATATACCATTTTCTGCACTAGTGTTTCTCAAGTAGCAACTATAGCAGGACTTCACTCTATCACCCTTGTGACCCCTACGAAGTCAGCATCTAAGTCTCCTCACTTAGCTTGAGATGCTAAGGAGAACACACGGCCACAAAAAAAGCACTTAGAGAATGACATTCTCAAATTCTTATTGTATTGCACTCAACTTGCTTGTGTACAAATGAGGGATGGGGTCCCCTATTTATAGGTGAGGGTCCCTCTTTCTAGAATCTTAGATTCTAGAATATTTCTTAAGACATTTTTGGAGTACAAACTATCTACAAGTATATTCCATAGAATATTTCGTAGATATTTCTAAGTAAGAAAATATCTACTCTCTAGAATATTCCTGATCTTGCTAGGAGAAAAATATCTTCGAGCTTCTAGGGTATCTTAGCTTATAAAAGGCTCCTTGCTTCTTCAGAAGTAGGGGCATTTAATTCTCCCCCACCTAATCCGAAGACGCCCTCGTCGACTTGTATTCCTCGATCGCCCCCTTGAACTGCCACACACTTTGCTCATCCTCCTAGTTTGTCTCACTTTGTGGCACGTGCTTCCACAAAATAAGATAGTGAGTTCTAGGGGGAACACCCCTTTACTGCACTACCTTATGATCAAGGACCCTCTCTACCTCCTTCTCAAAGGACGTAGTCATGGCAGGAGCCACCCTTGTTGATTCCCCTCGCCTGAGGTCTTCCCAGTCTTCATGATAATCCTTGAGGTTGCTCACATGGAAGATCGGATGGATCTTCATCGTTGGAGGGAGATCAAGTTTATATGAGACTCATCCCACTTTTTCTACAACCTCAAATGGCCCCTCATACTTTTTGGATTACGTATCTGTGCACCTTCCTGAATGTAACGCCCCCGATCTCGTGGGTACGCACACTGGGAAAGACTACAAGTGTCGCGATCATAGATCTCCACGATGGCTGAAGGAGTTACAAAAGACAGACCAAACAACAACTCGACAATATGTAGAGAGATCATACATGGATAGACTAACATAAAACATCACTGAAAAGTGAGAAATTATCCATACATGGTAACAAGGTCAAGTACATTAGATCGAGTTCAAAAGGGAAATACATAATAAATAATGCGGAAGCAAAAGACAAACTGAAGAATCTGGTCGACGTGCCCCTCGTGTACAGAATCTTCGACTACTCCTCTAGTCTGCCCTGTGGAAACCTAAGTACCTGCAAGCACCGCATTAACAAATGTGTGAGTTTTCAATTAAGAAAATCGAGTATGCCCCTGGCCCAATCAGAGTTATATGGAAGAATGCATGCAATCTATCAAAGACAAAAGCATCAGTAATAGAAAACAGAAAAGCACATAATGCATCAGAAGGCTACAACTCCATCACTCATGCCAATTGGGTAACACCCGCATAAATCCCTCCAAGGGAACCAGAATACCAATCATGCTCGTCAGAATAGAACAGAAAAGCATCAAATCCAACAGAAGGCTACGACTCCATATGTCGTGCCGGTCGGGCGCACCCGGACCATTCCTCTAAAGGAACCAGAACACCAGCCTCGCTGGTCAAAGGCGGTCACTCGACAGTGGTCCACCGCTCGGCACAAAGAGGTGCGCCGGATAAGTGTCTCAATTCGCGGCAAGTGACCTACATGGTGCCATCGCGAACTTGGGAACACCTACCCTGAGACAAAATGGCAGCGTGCCTGCCCAGGACTTATCTTATGCCTGACCTCCCAACGTGAAGTCTTATGCAAATGGCCTCTGGAGCTAGAGGACCCACTCGTGGCCCGTCGGCCCAGAAAATAGAACGTGCCCAGAATTATTAATCAGATTAAATACAATGCAAGCTACTAAAGCATCTAAATATCTAATGCAGCTACAGTGTACGTAACGATCTCAAGGAGGAGTATCTGGATAACCTCCTAACAGCCCCGAACCAACTCGGAAATCAGACATACCAATAAGGACCAAACGAAACTCACAAGAACAAAGAAACATTACCGAATCGGCAAATTCAAGGTAAACAACTAAACGAGTCATCTACTGGTCATGTAAGGATGTCATAAGGTCTAATTTCCTAAGTGCCACACATAATCAATTACAATACATCACGACAGTAACATATATACATGACATGAATGATCGAGCAAGCGCATCAGTGAGAGATGCCACAGATAACTACTACAACCATTTAATGGTATGAATACTAACTTCAGAACATATATGCGTTGGAAACTTAGGACTTGATCCGATATTATATGAATAGAGTCACGAGATAATGCATGAAAATATGATCTTTAATCAGCCACCAATCATGGGGATTATCTGAACATAATCATGAGATAACGCATGATCATATGAGCTATAATCAGCCAACAAATCATGGACGATTTTCTGGATATAATCACTAAGCAATGCATGGACATGTGATCTATAATCAGCAAGGAAATCCTGGAATATCATCTGAATATAATCACAAAATGAAGCAAGAGCATAAGATCTATAATCAGCAACAAAATCATGGGACATCGTCTGAATATAATCGCTCAGTTATGCATGGACATATGATCTATAGTTAGCCAATGAATCATGGAATAATATCTGAATACGGTCGTTAATTAATGCATCACATATGTCTTATAACCCACAACATCTCATGGGAAACTCATCTAATCATGACCACAAAAATATGCAAGTCATATGATCAAAATCGGAATGAGTCATGCAACATTATATGGACCTATTAGCTAGATCACGCTTGGATATAAAATCTGAAGTTAGAAATGGCTCACGAACTAACAACATAACAACTCATGAAATCATGCAAGATCTTGTGGTCTACAATCAGTAATATCTCATAGAAAACCACATATTATAGGAAGTTAGAACACCATCAACAAATCATCAATTAATCACAAACTCAACGACAAAAGGGAGAGTTGCACCACACCCATGTATGCATGCTAATACCCTTCCCGACGTGCTCCCCACAGCCCAGCCTCCTTCCCTCCGGTTTCTTCCTCAAACCACTGAGGAAAAGCATGAGGTGAGGGTCGTGATGATGAGAGGGACGCCCAGCTAGCCTCTGAAATTCAGAGAGTGCACCACAGTCCACCCTATTGGGCAAATCTCCACTTGTGCAACCCCAAACCTCAGACCGACCAGCCCACTAGTGCTGGACTCAACTCCATCCAACACCTGAGTTGGAGGTTGCTGCTGCTAGAAGATCGCCGGAGAGGAGCTGCTGCAGCCTTCTACACGCCTAGCCTTCTTGCGTGCTGCACACTTGGCTGCCCGGAGTTGTTGCTGGTCAAAACATGGGAGAGGGAGGAGAAGGGTTGAATTTCGTGTGGGAGGAGGTGGGGAACAAGAAGGGACGTCTAGGGTAGAGGGTTTTTTTTTGTTACAAGCAAGAAGAGAAAAAAGAAACTAGTGATTGCAAATATCCTCCCATTTATTAAAACATGCCTTAAACATGATAATTCAAAAGTTTGCACACCAAATTGGATTCCCCCTTACTGACTAGGATGCCACACCATCCTCCCCCAGCCCACTCAGCTCTGGACCCCACGAAATCAGCCCACACGCTAAGAGGAAATCAAATCCAAAGTGCAACTTACCAAAATGCAACACCAACATGTGCACCAAAATCTCCCCTTGATTCTCCCATCCTTTTCCTTGCAAAATCAGATCTTCATTTCATGACATGGAGCCACTGATGACGCCTCACAAACCCCTAACAACTAGCCAAATCGATTTATACAAATAACTCGCACCCGATTGAGTGAATCAGTTACAAGTTGCCCGATGAATCGCACCCGCTTGCGAGTCGATTTGACTTGCCCAAAAAGGGAACTTTTCCCCAAAAGGAAACTTTCCCGAAACAAAGCATAAAATCACAAAAATACATCAAGCATAAAGATAACACATAAATAAGTATAAGGATGAAATAAGACTTAATAGTGTAGTAGGAGAGCGGTCTTACACTGAAAGCCTTATATTGTTGAGGTACTAGCTTTACCATCACTTTGTCTCCCACCTGATATTCCTTGGGCCTTCTTGTTTGTACCCTTACTAAATCAGTTTGTTCACTCCACCCCTTCGCCATATGGTAGGCACCTAGGCTTACTCCATTCTAGGAAAAGGGAAGGCCTATGGGAGTCATTGGTTGCACATAGGGGTGCAAATGGTTACCAACTATCTAAGTATTCAATTCAAAATTTTCTGTTTAGTTGGTATCTGATAAGTTTCATCTTCCCAATTTACTTTTGGATACGGATTTTGTTTAAAAAATTACCAATTAGAAATCAGATACGAATTCGTATAAGGTGTTTCAAATTAGAATTATCAGAATTATTCGGATACATGACCACATACACACATTAGTATTCAAAAATTTATATTCAAAAATTAATTACAATATACATTTATATTCAATTTGGGATAATTTCTGAATACCAATTAGTATTAAAAATATTTGAAAATTCAGATTCCAATTCGGATAGTTCTACTAATTTCGGATTTGAATTCGAATTTGGTAATGGATTATGGAATTCGGATATACTATATATCCGAATCAAATAATCCGAGTTGCACCCCTAGTTGCACACCAAGGACAATCTCAAAACGGCTCCTTCCTATTGCCTCACTATTTTAAAGGTTGTAAGAGAATTGAGCCACATCCATCAACTTGGCCCAATCCTTCGGACTTGCTCCCACAAAATGCCGTAGGCAGCACTCCAGCAAGGCATTGATTCTTTCTGTTTGCCCATCAATTTGGGGGTGAAAGCTGGTAGAGAAGCGTAATTCAGTTCCCATCATCTTGAACAACTCCTTCCATAGCTTCCCCGTGAACCTTGGGTCTCTGTGACTTATTATGGATGTAGAAAGCCCCCAATACTTCACTACATGTTTGAAGAAGAGCCGTGTTGCTTCTTTAGCTGTGCAATCTTAAGGAGCTGGGATGAAGGTCTTATACTTGGAGAAACGGTCTACCAACACCATTATGGATCCCACCCCTTCTGATTTGGGTAGAGAGGAAATGAAGTCTAAAGAGACACTCTCCCATGTGCGTGAGGGAATAGGCAAAGGTTCAAGAAACGCACTAAGTAAATCTTGCTCACCTTTGTCCTGCTAGCACACCAAGCAGGTCCTCACATAGGGCTCTGTTTCTTCCCACATTTTTTGTCAATAGTATGCTCCCTCAAGCAAGGCACTGGTCCTCTTCTTGCCAGGATGCCCTACCAACGTAGTATCATGACACTACTTGATGATCCTTCTTCGCAGATTATTCGACTTAGGCACACACATCCTTCTCCCACTGGTGTAAAGGATCCCATCTTCTACCCCGAATTTGGTGATTTTTGTTGGCTTTTCTACTAATAATCGCTAATCCATTTTGATGATTAATTAACATATCAATAAACACATGTAATTAATTAATATCATCGCATGCATATTTTGTATCTCTAACATTTCAGGAAACAAGTGTTGATCAAGACAAGAAATCAAGATTGTAAGTAGATAGGTTTTATATCTCTTTTTCTTAGAATTATCATGTAACTTGGGCACTTAAGTCCTTGATGTATTGCATTGCATGACCCTTAGGAAACCTTTAGAATTATCACACTTAATTCTATATCCAACCAACTTCGGTAGGACATCAACAAAACATAGAAATTCCCTTAGAATAGGTTTTCTGGTTCAATCTGGTCGACCGGTAGGACATCTGGTTCGATCGGAACTCAACAGAATCAATTCTTTTTCCCAAACGGTCGACCTGTCATTCGACCAATTCTATAATGTATTTTCACAGTCTAAATCGGTCGACCGAATCTCTTCTCCTGTTTGACTATTTCAATATAGTAAACAATATAACCCAATTCGACCGATACATATTTGGTCACCTGTTAAATATTGACGCATGTCCGGTCGTATACACATAACCTGTTATACATAACTGGTTGACCGAAAGTCACATTTTGTTCGACCGTTTGCTTTTCGTATTTGTCTTTAATATGATCGTTATACTTGTTGTATTATACAATGGTCGAATACACATACTTTCATCTAAGCCGTCTTTTGTATTTGGCCACCGGTCGAACAATGCCCTAACAGTGGTCGACCGGTTGATGAACATATGAAACTCCCAAACTTCTTGTTTTTGGTTCATGCACATTTCGTTCGACCGATTACATCTTAACCCTACTGAATCTACCTTAACGGTCGACCAATCGTTTATTTGGTTTGACCACCCACTTTAGTTCTAGCCTTGGTGGATCAACCGATTCGTACTTCAGGTCAACCGTGTTCTTTTTTACAAGAAACCGGTAGACTGTTTAGCCCGATCTGGTGGACCGATTATGTCCTTATTTGAGTTCTGAACTTCTTGGTTTTATGCCTTTCACTCAAATCACTACCACTTGAATCCCAATGACTAGATTAAGTTTAGAGCTTATAAATAGAGCTTAGAACACAGTTATCAGGTTACCAATCCTTTCTCTAAGCTCATATACTATTACTACTCTCATATTGCTCTAAACATCCTTGTGCTCCCATCCTTCCACTTGAATCAATTTCATTGCTATCATAATCCATTCAAGTGCTCAAGATTAGGTTACTCAAGTTTTTCTACAAAGTGTTGTACTAGCTTCCAGAGTGAAGCTCTTCTCGGATTGTGAGAAGGTGGTCCAACCTTGGCGAGGGTGTTCGCAAGCTTGAAGTGTAAAGGCTTGATCTCGGCCCGGAACGGAGATCGGATTAGTGGAGGACACGATGTTGCTCAAGGAGGAGTAATGCTTAAAAGATGACTAGGATCCGATGGTTGGATCCAACTCTCTATACATCCGGTGTTGTGGTTTGCATATCTCTCTCTTACTTTTATTGTTCTAGTTTTAAAATTGCTTAACATTTTTAGTAGAACGTAATTAGTCTATTCACCCCCCCTTTAGACTAATCTAAAGGCCCATTAGATGTTACATTTAGTATCAGAGCCTCGTAGATTGCATCTAAACAATTCAACATTTGTAGCAATGGCTCAACAACGTGAGGGATTCCACACCGGTAGACCTCCATCATTTGATGGAACTAATTATGCTCATTGGAAGAAACACATGATAACTTTTATTCAATCTTATGATGTTAAGTTGTGGGTGTTCCTTCAATTTCCTTACATTCAAAACAAAGAACTTGAACTGTAAGACCCGCTCTCCTGCCACATTATTAAAGTCTTATTTATCATTGTGGTCTTTGTTGATGTCTTATTTATCATTATTATGGTTGTGACTTTGTGCTCGGACTTAGTAAAGTTTCTTTCTGGGCGAGTTTATGTGGTTTGTGGTCTGGTTCGACCCATCGGACGGTGTGTGCAATCGGTGGCTTAATCGGGTCAATCGGGTGCAAACCGTGTGCGTGTGGGCTTACTTTTGGGTTGGGCTCGGATTGGTTGTTGTGGGCTGGCATGTGGGTGAGGTGGACAAGTTGCCATGTCTGCAGGAGATGATCTCAAAGAATCCTTGCAAATTTGAATTCTGTGCATTATGGTAAGTCTTGATTCAGCCTTCAAGGACATGATTCTATTGCCTTTTGGTGTTTGTTTCTTGAAACAAAAAGCTGGAGAACCCTACAGCAGCCGACCCCAACCCCCTCTCCTCCCTTCCACGCCACAAACTCTTTCCACCACCACCACCACCACCACCATCATTTCTGGTTTCCTACTGGTGGAGATCCGGCAGCTATTGAAGAAGAAGCAAAAGACTTTCTCGTGTGCAGCTAGGCAAGCTTCAGCAGATCTCCGGCCAGCTTAGGTGCCTCCTTGCTGCTCAGGTATGCCTCTAGCCCTTAGTATAGGAAGTAGTGTTGGGCGAAGATATGGACAACACCAGGGTCTAGGTGGTTCGGATGTCTAGGGTTGCACATCTTGAGTTCCATCGGATAAGGTGGGTTGTGGTGCAAGTTCGGGTTTTCAGCAGCATGCCGGAAATCCCTCTCCTTAGCACATCTCCAGCTCCTTGTTTTGTTGGTGCTTTTATGGAGGAACCAGAGGGTGGGAGGCTGGATCGTGGGGAGAGTATCAGGTAGGGTTGTTGCATGCATATTGCCTGACTTGCAACCCTACTCGTGTGATTTGATCTTGAGATTGGTTGGTTCTTTTGTGATTATGTTCTATCTTGCTGTAGTTTTCTCTTCGCCTGGAATGTGTTAATGATTTATGAGATCTCCTCCTAGCACGAATTTGTGATTTGTTAATGTTATTAGTTTCGAGAATCGCCTTTGATTTCAGATCTTAGATCTAGGTGTGATCTAGCTAATTGTCCAAAGAATAATGCTTGATTCATGCTGTTTTGGTTTGTCCATATGTCTTGCACGTTTTGGTGGCCATTATCAGGAGACTCTACCATGACAGGTTGCTGGTTTTAAGATATATATTCAGGGGTTACTTAGCGACCATAGTCAAACATGTTTCGTGGCATAGTGGCTGATATAGATCGGTATCCATACTATAATTGGTGACTATGTTCAGACCATACTCCATGCCTTGATTTCTGATTTTTTTTGTCATGTAGGCTTGCATTACTTGTCAATTTCATTCACATAATGTTCCATGATTTTGCGCTGATCATAAGTCACTCAATCATGCGTTAGTCGAGGTCTATGTTCAGATTATATTCCATGATGGGTTTACTGATCTTATGCCAAAGGTGCCAGCTTTGCTTAGTGATTAAACCCAGATAAATTACTGTTAATTAGTCACTGATTTAAGACCATTCTTCATGCTTTATCTCATGATTATATCTCTGATCTAGTCTGGAATACTAAGTTCCTACCATCTACATATGTTCTGAAATTCAGGATGCATGATTTAGTTTGCTTGTGAGGTTTGTTTATAATACTTCCCAATATTGTACATGTCTCATTACTTCCTTCACATGTTATGTTACTGTTATGTAGTATGTGTTGTGGGTATGTATGATGCATATGATTTCAGACCTTATAACATCCTTATCATGACCCGTAGATGACATGATTAGCTGTTATTTTGATTTGCCGGTCCGGTTATGATTGTTTGCTGTTGCGAGCTTTGTTTGTTTACTGATTGGGATGTCTGATTTCTGAGTTGGTTCGGGGCTGTTAGGAGGGTATCCGGATACTCTTCCTTGAGCTCGTTCCATACATTGTAGACGCATTAGATTTTAGATGCTTAAGTAACTTGCATTGCATTTAATCTGATTAATAATACTGGGCACGTTCCGTTTTCTGGGCCGACGGGCCATGAGTGGGTCCTCTAGTTCCGGAGGCCATTCACATAAGATCTTCACGTTGGGAGGCCAGGTGTAAGATAAGTCCTGGGCAGGCGCGCTGCCATTCTGTCTCAGGGTAGGTGTTCCCAAGTTCGCGATGACACCATGTAGGTCACTTGCCGCGAATTGGGACACTTCTCCGGCGCACCGCTTTGTGCCAAGCAGTGGGTCACTGTCGAGTGACCGCCTTTGACCAGTAGGGCTGGTATTCTGGTTCCTTTCGAGGAATGGTTCGGGTGCGCCCGATCGGCACGACTTATGGAGTCGTAGCCTTCTATTGCATTTGATGCTTTTCTTGTTCTGTTCTGACCAGCATGGTTGGTATTCTGGCTCCCTTGGAGGGATTTCTGTGGGTGTTACCCATTTGACACGACTGATGGAGTTGTAGCCTTCTGATGCATTATGTGCTTTTCTGTTTCGGTTTTGGATGCTTTTGTCGTAGATAGATTGCATGCATTCTTCCATATAACTCTGATTCGGCCAGGGGCATACTGGGTTTTCTTAATTGAAAACTCACGCATTTTTTAATGCGGTGCTTGCAGGTACTTAGGTTTCCACAGGGCGGACTGGACGAGTAGTCGAAGATTCTGTACACGAGGGACACGTCGACCATATTCTTCAGTTTGTCTTTTGCTTCCGCATTATTTACGATGTATTTCCCTTTGAACTCGATGTAATGTATTTGACCTTCTTGCCATATATGGATATTCTCTCACTTTTTAGTTATGTTTTATGTTAGTCTATCAATGTATGATCTCTCTACATATTGTCGAGTGGTTGTTTGGTCTGTCTTTTGTAACTCATTCGGTCGTCGCGGATGTCTCTGATCGCGACACTTGTAGTCTTTCCCAGTGTGCGTACCCACGAGATCGGGGGAGTTACATGAACTCATGAATGATGATGAATTAGCCATGATGCAAATGAATGCAAAACTCATGGACATTCTAATGTCTGGATTAACCGAAGAAGAGTATGGTAGAATCAATGCATGTGATTTAGCATTTTAGGCATGGCATATGTTATAGAGTCATTTCGAAGGTCGATCATCCGTTAAGCAAACTAGGATAGAATCTTTCATACAAAAATATGAAATGTTTTATTTGAAGCCAAATGAAACCATAAGCGAAATGCACACTTGCTTTACTCATATTACTAACTCCATGAAGAACCTTGGTAAGGTTTTGGTTGAAAGTGATAGGGTACGGAAGTTTCTAAAGTCATTAACTTTGGAATGGGAGAAAAAGACCACGGTGATAGAAGAAGCCAAAGACCTCTTAAAGTGGAAGATGGAGGATCTCATAGGAAGCCTCATGGATTATGAGATTCAAATGGAAGAAAGAAGAGAGAAGGTGAAGGAGCGGGAAGGGTCAAGAAGGAAAGAAAAGACAATCGCTCTAAAAGCAACCTCAGATTCAGAAGTTATCGAAGACGAGGACACCGACGAAGATGTCATATTTCTATCCCACAATATCAAGACGTTCACATGCTATGAATGCAACAAATTAAACCGGCCACATGACAAAAGATTGCCCCTTGCATAGGGCAAGAGACCGTGAATGAAGAGAAGAGATATCCTCCTAGAAGAGAAAGGGAGGAGAGACTAAGAAGAGATAAAGAAGAAATACCCTCTCGAAGAGACAAAGAAGAGAGGCCTAGAAGACGAGAACGTGATGATAACAAGAGAAGAGATTGTCGCGAAAGAGGTGGGAAGAAGGCCCTCAAGGCCACTTTGGATGACTCAAGCTCATCTAAGGATTCCAACTCCGATTACTCTCAAGTTGAGGAAGCACACATGTGCTTCATGGCCACTAATGAGGATTCCAAATCAAGCTTACCTCCTTCACCAAAGAAGAATGATCAACATCAAGTGGTTGAAATCGACGATGATGAGGTAATCTCTCATGAGGCAATTTCTTACGATGACTTATTAGATGCATTTCATGAACTTGTTGAGCGATATGAAATGATTTGTCATAAAAATAAACTAGTAAGAAAAGTGCATTTAGATTTATCTGTCAAATATGACATTTTTGGCTAAAGAAAATGAATTACTCAATGATGAGATAAAAACCTTGAAATCTACAAAAGAATGTCATGCAAATGAAGATCTTATTGGTAGAAATGAACAACTTACAAAAGGTCTAGAGAAATTCATTTTAGGGAGAAAAATGCTTGGCATGCTGATTGACATCATTTCATGCTTATATTTGTATCTTATCCATTATCTTACACCTAAGAAATGCTACGTGACGAGTTTTATGTTTAGTTTTCAGGAATAAAGAGGTTTGAAGAGAAGAGCCATGAAAGGACCCAAAAGCAGGAAAAAGGACTTAATTGTGAGACCAAGGGACTAAGATGCAAGGGAGAAGGACCTGATCGTAAGACCGAAGGACCTAAGACCAAAACAGGAAACTGCACACCATCATGGGGAGTATTTTGGCAATTCGATTCGGGTCGGAGCTCCAACAAACCAAGTAGATGCATCCAAGACCAAGAAATACTTCAAGCAAAGCCCAACACAAAAAGCAGACGGATCTGGGCCTTATAGACCGCCAATTGGCGGTCTGGATCAGCCCAGATCCGCTAAGATTTCGCCAGGACTTGTATTAATGTTTGTTTACGCTATTTTTGGTATTGGTTTAGTCCCACATCGGGGGATTGTCCCGGATTAGCTTTTTCCATGCTTCTAAATAGAACTCTTCACCTTCCATTGTATCCATCTCTCTCTTTGGTGGCCTTCTTCCCTACTAAGAGTGAAGCTTTGAAGCAAAACTCTGGTGGAGGAAGGGCTGCTTGTAATTTGGAGTGAGTAATAATAGAAGTTTTTTAGTTAATTGTTGTTTGCTTTAGTTTTTACATTGCTTAGTTAATTTCGATTTACATGTCTTGCATGTTTCTTTAGTGTCATGTTCTTTTAGTTTCTTTACTGTTTCTTATTTGCTTAGATTAATTTCATTTCAATATTATGCTTCATTTTGTTAGAGTAGTTAGTTTAAATATGTGTTAGTAGTTCCATCCCCTTTGGGGGGTGGAGTAGATGTGTGTACATGTTACGTAGATGGTATGAATGCTTGATATAAATGTTAGTGAGAAATATTAGTATGCTTGCTTGAATTAATAAGGACTTTACTTGATGGTTTCTGCCATAGTTAGGTACACTCCATACTTGTTATGTTCTTAATAACAACCTTGCATTGCTCATATTAATCACATTAGTTTTAGTGTTGTAAATGATAGGTTTTGCCATTAGGTACCTCTTATGAATTAACAAACACTAACTAACTTGAGCTTATTGTATGCATTCAACACCACACTTATTTCATGTGCACACACACACACACTCCACCCCTTAGGAGTTTTCATTCCTGTGTTTTTATCTTCTTCATTAGTTGTTTAGCTTAGTTGTTTAGTGATTTCATTTCAGCTTGGTTGTTTACTAGTTTAGATTAGTGTAGTGTAGTGTAATACATCTTTCTTCCCTTTCTTTCCACTCGCCTTCGCACAAACCAAGCGTCGACACACCTTCCAGTGGACGACCCGTATTTGCCACTGCTTCAATGCGGCCGTGCACTTGCGGTTAATATAAAATGATCAATCAAGTTTTTGGCGCCGTTGCCGGGGAGGTGCTCTGTCCAGACGTTGGTTTGGACGATTCGAGTAGTTTTTTATTTTTTGTTTCCAGTTTTTCTTAGTTTCACGGAACTATCGGATCAAGGGGAGGCTACTGGACAAGTTTCAGGAACAAAAGCTCCAAACTGACCGCCAATTGGCGGTCTGGAACCGCCAACTGGCGGCCTGGTGAGCTGGTGTTCCTCTCAATTTTGTTTTGGTAGTTAGTTCTGTAATTTACATTATCTGGGAGCCCCATTTTGCATGCTGTGACTTCTAGTTCGCTCCCAGATCATTAATCACTCCCCCATTAATCAACTTGGCCTTAAAATCCAAAGCAAAAGACTAGACGTTCTTATTTGTTTAGGTCACGCATCATGTATTGACATAGGCACGTACTTGTCTTTTCTTTTATCTTTATTTTCAGTTGTTGAGTGCTGGCATGAGGTACGCAATGTCCTACACTCATTCATTCATCTCGTATGCCCATGCATTAGTTAGTAGGAATTGCATCAGGACAAGAGTGAGCGAGCGTTTGATTAGAGCGATTGATTGCTAGATTTAGGATCAAAACGCTATTAGGGAGAGGTTGTCCCATAAAAGATAAGGTGGGGGATTTCATCACCCTTTACTTGGCCCCAAAAATCACTCTTAATCAAGCCTTAACTAAAAGCAAGTAGACATTGGCCCTAGGATTGCGGGCGCACTAGGAGAGTAATCTAGTTGAGACCGTCATGGCCTGATCGGCGTTGCCTACCTTGTCGATAGTAGGAGGTACTGGATCTCCGGATCTGGTATCACTTGCTGGGCATTGTGGTCTTCGTTGTAGGAAGGTGAGACGTGTCGAGGCTAGTGACCTCGAAGTTAGGCGTCGTCTAGACTAAGGACCCATTGCCTTACATTGTTTAAGTCGTGCTTGCTAGTTGGGTTTCTACCTGATTCCACTACCCACGCTAGCTCTAGGGATTCTTCCCTCCTCACCTGAGTCCTCTCCTCATCTATTCTCTACGTATAGTCTCCTCCTGTAGTACACCTTATGTTGTGTGTTATTTTAGAGTCGAGTCGAGCATTTTATGGGAGGTTGGGCTCGTTCTGGTGAGAGCGCTCGACTCGAGAGAGTGCATTCTTCTGAGATGGACGGTCTTGGTGATCGACCATCTCCACCTCGTGCTCCTTTGGAGCATGATGCCGAGTTGTCTCGCGGTGACGGGGGAGACCGGGTTCCATACATGGAATACCTCGGTCCGCTTCCGCCACCACGTAGACCTCCTTCTCCTCCTCCTCTGACTCGAGAGGAAGGGAGATTCAGTCAGGATCGAGTTCTTGGTGCACCACCACCTTTAGCTCGACAGGATAGACCGATGAGTTTGTGGGAGCGGACCCATCATGTTCGGGTCGCGCAACCTTCTTGTATAGCTATTCCCCCTGCTTGTGGGAACAACTATGAGCTGAAACCTCAATATGTGAGCATGTTTCCAACCTTTACTGCCAATAAGGAGGATCTGTATATCTTTCTACGCGAATTCGAGGAAGTATGCTCCATGTTGAAGCTTCAACAACTTGATGAGGATTCAGTCCGGTTGAGGATGATTTCTTTCGCATTGAAGGATAATGCGAAGAAATGGATGTATAGCCTCCCGGCGAGCTTGATTCGGTCATGGGATGACTTTGTGACCGTCTTTCTGAAGAGATTTTCCCTCAAAGGAAAACTCAACAGATATGGCACCAGATACATCAAATGTATCAGACTGAGACCGAATCGTTTGATGGTTTCTTTGAGAGGTTCAAGGACCTTCTCCAGCAGTGCCCTCATCATGGACTTGAGCTATGGCAGTTGTGCCAAATTGTTTATGAGGGCATCAACTACAACACCCGCACATTGTTGGAGTCGATGTGTCAGGGTGACTTCCAAATGAAACCCATCGAGGAGGCATGGGACACTTTTGAGGCTATGGCTGAACGTACCTTCAAGTGGGACACCATGAGAGAGCCACCAGCCGCCAGGTCTTCTGGTCGAGCTGGATCTTATCATGTTGAGTCAACTGTCGCGTCTGAGGCGAAAATGGTTGCTCTCATGCGTAGGATTGAGAGTTTGGAGATGGACCGAGCTCCTGTAGCTCAGGTCGCTACTCCCGGGTGTAGTAGGTATGGATTATCAGGACATGATGACTTGGAACGCGCTTACGCTCCAAGGGATACTGAGCATGCAAATGCGATGTATCAACCAAGGCCCAGTAACGACCTGTACAGTCACTCCTACAACCCGGGATGGCGTAACCATCCTAACGTCCCTTGGGGGTCTAGTGGAGGCCACGGTCAGAGCTCGCACGCTCAACCTCAACCTCCACCTTATCAACCTCCACGCCCATCGGCGACCTACCAATGCCCACATCAAAGGTCTCAGCACCATAATTACCAACCTGGTCAGGCATCTTCGTCGGGTTATTCTAACCAGACTCCACCACCCCAGCGGGTTGACCCTAAGGACTCTACCCTTGAACAAACCCTTCAAGCGTTCATGCAGAGCACTCAATCCATGTTTGCGGCCAGCAATAATTCTGTCAAAGCATTGGAAATGCAAGTTAGCCAGTTGGCTCATCAACCCCATGAACGCGAGAAGGGTTAGTTACCAAGTCAACCTGTGGTTAATCCCAGGGGTCAGCCTGCTCATGCGAGGGAAAATGTACACAATGTTGAAAGTGACCCTTGCCAACATGCCAATGTTGTTCATACCTTGAGATCGGGAAGGGTCGTTGACAACAATGTGAAAATGCCGGAAGCCAACCTTGTTGGCGAGAGTTCCGAGGAGAGTCTTGAGCCTGTCAAGGAACCTAATTTTGAGACTCCTCCTAGTGATTCTTATGTCCCCAAGGCACCAGTCCCTCACCGGTTGACTAAAAATGTGATGAGCATTGGGACAAGATCGTTGAGGTACCTAGGAAAGTAAAGGTGAACATCCCTGTTGTTGGACATTGTTCAACAAATGCCACCGTATGCCAAGTTCCTCAAGGACCTTTGCACCACCAAGAGAAAAACTAATGTGCCCAAAAAGGCCTTTTTGGCCGCCAATGTGAGCTCCATATTGACACAACCCATGCAAGTCAAATACAAGGACCCAGGTTGTCCAACTGTCTCTTGCATGATTGGGAATGTGACATTCTCTCAAGCTTTATTGGATTTGGGGGCATCTGTGAATCTCCTGCCTTACTCTGTCTATGTCAACCTTGGAATTGGCGATCTTAAACCAACGAGGACAACCCTCCAGTTGGCTGACAGATCCGTCAAGATTCCACGAGGGAGTGTGGAGGATGTCCTTATCAAAGTGGGTGAGTTCGTATTTCCAGTTGCTTTCATCATCTTGGATACCGAACTCGTGTCCAACCCACAAGGACAAATTCCTGTGATCCTTGGGAGGCCATTTCTTGCGACATCTAATGCTTTGATCAATTGTCGCAATGGCTTGATGAGGTTGTCTTTTGGAAACCTCACGGCGGATTTCAACATATTCACTCTTGGTAAGCAACCCGGGCTCTTTGACGACACTGTCGGAGCCAATTTCATCCAGGACACGGATGAGCCAGAGTCATTAGGCATGTTCGACTCACATCGACATATTATTGAGGTGCCTAATGACCAAGTTGCGAGTGAAGAGGATTTTGAAGAATCCACCAGCATTTTTTGGGACGAGGAGGCACATCTGGGTGCTTGCTCCTCTTACCCCATGGCCCTTGAGCCACTTGAAAGTAACTCTGAATCCGACAAGGACCCACCTCTGGTCGAGCTTATATCGCTCCCCCATAACCTAAAGTACATCTTTTTAGGGGATAATGAAACCTTGCCACTCATTATTGCTTTTGATCTTGCACAAGATCAAGAGGTTGCCCTCAAAAGAGTACTCTTTGAAAACAAAGAGGCAATCGGGTGGTCCTTGAAGGATATCAAGGGAATTAACCCTGGTATTGTTCAGCATCGGATCCACATGGAAGAGGATTCTAGGCCCCGTAGGGACCCACAACGGAGATTGAATCCTGTACTGAAAGAAGCCGTCCGAAAGGAGGTTCTTAAGTGCTTGGATCATGGCATAATCTATCCTATCTCTGATAGTTCGTGGGTGAGTCATGTCCATGTGGTTCCCAAGAAGTCAGGCGTGACGGTTGTGGAGAATGAGCATAATGAGCTTATCCCGACACGCCTACAAACTGGCTGGCGAGTTTGCGTTGATTATCGCAAGCTCAATGCGGCA
This sequence comes from Triglochin maritima, assembly GCA_963682175.1. Lineage (NCBI taxonomy): Eukaryota > Viridiplantae > Streptophyta > Magnoliopsida > Alismatales > Juncaginaceae > Triglochin > Triglochin maritima. The sequence continues at coordinate 19,368,231 of OY821771.1, read as the reverse complement.
ACGCGGAAAGATGATTTCCCGTTGCCATTCATTGATCAGATGTTGGAAAGGTTGGCCGGACATGAGTATTATTGTTTTCTTGATGGATACTCCGGTTACAACGACATTCCCATCGCCCCCGAGGATCAAGAGAAAACCACATTTACTTGTCCCTTTGGCACGTTTGCCTACCGTCGCATGCCCTTTGGGTTATGTAATGCGCCGACAACGTTTCAAAGGTGTATGATCAGCATCTTCTCCGATATGGTTGAGTGTTTCCTTGACATCTTCATGGACGACTTTTCCATATTTGGCGCTTCCTTTGATGAGTGCCTTCATCACTTGAGCCTTGTCCTCAAGCGATGCCGTGAGAAGAACCTCGCTCTCAATTGGGAGAAATGTCACTTCATGGTGAAGCGAGGGATTGTACTCGGATATGTGGTCTCAAGTAGGGGAATTGAGGTCGATCCTGCCAAAGTGGGTCTTATTGCTAATCTCCCACCACCACGTAATGTGAAGGATATCCATGCCTTTTTGGGGCATGCTGGATTCTATCGACAGTTCATTCGGGATTTTAGCAAAATTACTCGACCTCTCACCGCCTTGTTGGCTAAGGATGCCATTTTTGAGTTCACACCGGATTGCCACCATGCCTTTTTGACCTTGAAGAAAGAGTTGACTTCAGCTCCCATTATTAAGGCACCGATGTGGACTGAACCCTTTGAGTTAATGTGTGATGCATCTGACTTCGCTGTGGGAGCAGTGCTTGGGCAACGATTGGACAAAATGCCTCATGTGATCTACTATGCCAGTAGAACACTCAATGATGCCCAAGTGAACTACACTGTGACCGAGAAGGAATTCTTAGCGATCATATTTGCTTTGGAGAAATACCGGTCGTACTTGATTGGCTCCCACGTGATTATCTATTCTGATCACACAGCCATCAAGCACCTCATGGCGAAGAAAGATGCAATATCCCGACTCTTGAGATGGATCTTGTTGTTACAAGAATTCGATCTCGAGATTCGGGACAAAAAATGGTGTGAAAACGTTGTTGCTGACCACCTGTCTCGTCTAGAGACGACCAACCCACATGACCAAATCATTGATGACAAATTTCCTGACGAGCAGTTGTTCACGATCAAAGATAACCCTTGGTTTGCCGACACCGTGAACTACCTCGTGACCGAGCAACTTCCTGTGGGGTGGTCAAAATCTTGATTGATCTCGTTTTATATTTACCGCAAGTGCACGGCCGCGTTGAAGCGATGGCAAATACGGGTCGTCCACTGGGAGGTGTGTCGACACTTGGTTTATTCAAAGGCGAGAGGTAAAGAAAGGGAAGAAAGGTTGGTTACACTAAACTACACTACAAAGCTGAAATTAAATTGAGAAGAAACTATAAAACTAAACCCCAAAGGGGGTAGAGAAATAGTGTGAACATAAAAGAGTGTGTGTGTGTTCATTAAGCTCATCACAACATGTATTGTATGAAATCATAAAACTACATCCAACTTTGCCTCTACATGAATTAAGATAAGACTACATCATTAAAACATACAAGGCAATAATTGGAATGAAGCTACATGAACTCAAGTATAAAGACTATACCCTACTATGCCTCTACATGAATTAAGATTTCACTACATCATTAAAACATACAAGACATTAGCTAAGGTAAAGGCAACAAGAGTACATACACTACAAATTGTGTTTCCAATATTAACTTCATCCATATCCTAACCTTATCATTCCCCATAAAATAGGTCCACTAATCAAAGCATAAGCTAAGCTTCATTCAAGAGCATTAACATATCAAAGATAAGAGTGGAGACCCATTAGATGGTTATGGAAATCATATAAAGCTCAAAGGATAAAAATAACACACACTTAATACACTACATAATTATATCACATATTTCTCCACCCCCCAAATGGGGATGGAACTACTCACTACTCATTACACTAACTAAATTAGCAAAAGAAAGCATAATACTGAAATGAAATTTATACTACTCAAGCAAGAAACATTAAAGAAGCATAAAACAAAACAAGCATAAAAATATTAAAGGAATTTAACTAAGCAAGAATTAACAAACTAATGAAAACTTTTATTATGAACTCACTCAGATTACAAGCAGCCCTTCCTCCACTAGAGTTTTGCTTCAAGGCTTCACTCTTAGTAGGGAAGGAGGCCACCAAGAGAGAGATGGATTACAAAGGGAGGTGAAGAGTTCTATTTATAAGCATGGAAAAAGCTAATCCGGGACAATCCCCCGATGTGGGACTAAACCAATACCAAAAATAGCCTAATCGAACACAAATACAAGTCCAGGAGAAGTTGGGGCGGATCCTACATGATCCAGACCGCCAATTGGCGGTTCCAGACCGCCAATTGGCGGTTCCAGACCGCCAATTGGCGGCCTATAAAGCCCAGATCCGTCTGGGTCTTCTGGTGGGCTTCCCTTGGTGTGTTTCTTGGTCTTGGATGCATCTAACTTGTTTAGTGGAGCTCCGACCCGAATCGAATTGACAAAATACTCCTCATGATGGTGTGGAGTTTCCTGTTTTGCTCTTAGGTCCTTCTGTCTTATGATCAGGTCCTTCTCCCTTGCATCTTGGTCCCCAGGTCTCACAATTAGGTCCTTTTTTCCTGCTTTTGGGTCCTTTCATGGCTCTTCTCTTCAAACCTCTTTATTTCTGAAAACTAAACATAAAACTCATCACGTAGCATTGCTTAGGTGTAAGATAATGGATATAAGGTACAAATATAAGCATGAAATGATGTCAATCAAATACCCCCACACCTAAGTTTTTGCTAGTCTCGAGCAAAACAAAGAAAGGAAAAAGCATACGAAAAACAAGAAATCCTAACTCATTTTCGTAGGAATCACGGTTGCACTTAGCATGTGCAACAAGCCGTTAAACCTCCTTGTTGCCAAGGAGGAGGAGTGTTGTCTCCTGAGGGTTTTCAGCGGATATACCCACAAAATCCAAACAAGATGCATTTTTCAATCTAGACCTCGACTCGTTGGAAATATTTTGTCGATCAATGGACGCGGTAATCCTACGGGCCGACTCTATATAGGTAATCAGTCCACACCTAGCCTAATAAACCATTCGTGCAAGTTAAATAAGGAATTAAGTGAAAGACATGGACGACCTCAAGATCCTCAAGTGATACAAAGTGTAAGGTCCATTAAGGTTCTTATTTGCATTACCATTTTTTTCTTTTTGTTTCTTTTCACACACAATTTTTTTTCTTCTTTCTTTTATTAGTTGGAGCTTCATTCTCCCAGGGTCAGGTTTCGTGCATCATTGCCCATGAGGACTTACACTATCACGTACACCTTTCCCCAAATCTCCACATAGGGCAATCCCTACCACCCGTGTAACGGGAGTTCGGTCGGCGCATCCCAAGTCAGATGACTCGAAAGCACCAGGCACAAAGTCCCCTCAGACCTACTTTCCCGAGTGATAGGAGCCGTGCGAGAAGAGAGAATACCTACTCACTTATTTCTTATCTACACATGAACCAAAACCCCTACACTACTGTCTCACAACAAGATTAAGAGGGTCCTTGACTACAACAAACTTCCTAAATTAACAAACACGAATTATTGACTCACTAGGTTCAGGGTGGACTTCTTTGAATGTTTGAGAACTGAAACCCTATGATTACTCACTCCCAAAGGAAAACTGGGGTGCATCCTAACGACTCGATAAATCCTAAAGCCACGTACTAGATATCCTAATGCATCAAGTTCAAGACAATTTTGGGAGCTTTCTTTTTACTTTGCCTCTCAACGGTTTTGCACATGCTAAACACACGCAAAACCCACAAAACATTTTCTTTCGAAAACACATGAAGATTTTGAAAGAAATGTGAAAATTTTGAAGCACTAGGCAAGCAAAAGAAGACAAGTCACCCAAGGATCATGGCAAGCAGATATATCGATATTAAATGCAGCACACTATCATGACCCTAACAATGCAAACAAAAGAAAACAAAATTGAAAGAAAAGACTCGACTATGTACACACGTAAAAGACCCCCCCACACCTACTTCATGCATTGTCCTCAATGAATGCAAGCAAGATACTACATGGATTTATGCATGAAACAGGAGAGATCTCACCAACGTGAAGTACAAAGGGAAGTGTATGGCTATGTTGATGGACACAACCCAAATTCCCTCAAAACCTGTGAGATGCTAAAGAAAGGGTACAAATACGTGAAAGAAATGGAGCCCAAATACTCAAGGGTTGGGGCCCACAACAATCGATGCTCACTAAAGGAGTCTTCTCTTTTTTTTTTAACAACATATATACACAAGAAAGCTCAACCACTCATGTAGGAGCATGAATGGTTGAGTGCGAGGGGGGTTCATGAAGGAACATGACCTCCTCGACTTCGGCTGGTGCCCCCTCCAAGTAGGGTTTGAGGCGTTGTCCATTAACTTTGAACACGTCCCCATTCCCTGGGTTCAAGATCTCAACCGCTCCATGAGGATAAACGGTTTGGACGATAAACGGGCCAGACCAGCGACTGCGGAGCTTACCCGCAAACAGATGAAGCCGAGAATTGTAGAGCAACACCTTCTGCCCGGCTGTAAACACCTTTCGCATAATCATGCGATCGTGAAACATCTTGGCCCGGGACTTATGAATTTTGGCATTCTCGTATGCATCATTGCATAGCTCTTCTAATTCCACAATGTCGAGCCTACGTTGTACTCCTGCTTGATCGAGATCCATATTCAGGTTCTTGATCGCCCAGAAAGCACGATGCTCAAGCTCGACGGGTAGGTGGCAAGCCTTGTCGTACACTACCCGATATGGGGACATACCCAAATTGGTCTTGTACGCGGTGCGGAAAGCCCACAACGCGTCATTCAACTTGGTAGACCAATCCTTCCTCGAGGAACTAACCGTCTTCTCAAGAATTTGCTTTAATTGACGGTTAGAGATTTCGACCTGCCCACTAGTTTGCGGATGGTATGGGGTCGCAAGCATGTGGGTGATCGAATATTTCCTCATAAGCGCTTCAAAGGAGCGATTACAGAAGTGAGTACCCCTATCGCTGATTATGGTACGAGGAGTACCAAATCGCGAAAAAATGTCCCTCAAGAATTTGGTGACCACCTTGTTGTCATTGGTCTTTGTGGGTATAACCTCAACCCACTTAGACACATAGTCAACGGCCACCAGAATGTAAACATTCCCAAACGAGTTCGGGAAGGGACCCATGAAATTGATGCCCCACACATCGAAGATGTCGACAACAAGGACATTTTGCAAAGGCATCATGTCACGTCGACCAATCCTGCCAAGGCGCTGGCACCTATCACATTGCTTACAAAAGTCGTAAGCATCCTTGAAAAGAGAGGGCCAGTAGAATGCAGATTGGAGCACCTTGGCAGCAGTTTTCTTTGCTCCAAAGTGTCCTCCACATGCCTTGGAATGGCAGAAATGGAGCACACTTTGGAACTCGGTATCTGGGACGCACCGCCTGAAAATTTGGTCAGAGCAGTATTTGAATAGGTAGGGGTCGTCCCAGTGAAAGAATCTGACATACGATCTAAATTTGGATTGGTCAGATTTTGACCAACCCACAGGAAGTTGCTCGGTCACGAGGTAGTTCACGATGTCGGCAAACCAATTGTTATCTTCGATCATGAACAACTGCTCGTCAGGAAATTTATCGTCAATGATTTGGTCATGTGGGTTGGTCGTCTCTAGACGAGACAAGTGGTCAGCTACGACGTTTTCACACCCTTTTTTGTCCCGAATCTCGAGATCGAATTCTTGTAACAACAAGATCCATCTCAAGAGTCGGGATTTTGCATCTTTCTTCGCCATGAGGTGCTTGATGGCTGTGTGATCAGAATAGATAATCACGTGGGAGCCAATCAAGTACGACCTGAATTTCTCCAAAGCAAATATGATTGCTAAGAATTCCTTCTCGGTCACAGTGTAGTTCAATTGGGCATCATTGAGTGTTCTACTGGCATAGTAGATAACATGAGGCAATTTGTCCAATCATTGCCCAAGCACTGCTCCCACAGCGAAGTCAGATGCATCACACATTAATTCAAAGGGTTCAGTCCACACCGGTGCCTTAATAATGGGAGCTGAAGTCAACTCTTTCTTCAAGGTCAAAAAGGCATGGTGGCAATCCGGTGTGAACTCAAAAATGGCATCCTTAGCCAACAACGCAGTGAGAGGTCGAGCGATTTTGCTAAAATCCCGAATGAACCGCCGATAGAATCCAGCATGCCCCAAAAAGGCGCGGATATCCTTCACATTACGTGGCGGTGGGAGATTAGCAATGATACCCACTTTGGCGGGATCGACCTCAATTCCCCTACTTGAGACCACATGTCCAAGTACAATCCCTCGCTTCACCATGAAGTGACATTTCTCCCAATTGAGAGCGAGGTTCTTCTCACGGCATCTCTTGAGGACAAGGCTCAAGTGATGAAGGCACTCATCAAAGGAAGCGCCAAATATGGAAAAGTCGTCCATGAAGATCTCAAGGAAACCGATTGATCTCGTTTTATATTTCTACCGCAAGTGCACGGCCGCGTTGAAGCGGTGGCAAATACGGGTCGTCCACTGGGAGGTGTGTCGACACTTGGTTCGTGCGAAGGCAAGGGGTAAAGAAAGGAGAAAATGATTGGTTACACTAAACTACACTACAATGCTAAACTAGAATGCAAAAGGAAATGAAGATAAGCAATAAAACTAAACCCCAAAGGGGGTAGAGAAATAATGTGAACATAAAGAAGTGTGTGTGTGTTCATTAAGCTCCTCACAACATGTAGTGCATGAAATCATAAAACTACATCCAACTTTGCCTCTACATGAATTAAGATAAGACTACATCATCAAAACATACAAGACAATAATTGGAATGAAGCTACATGAACTCAAGTATAAAGACTATACCCTACTATGCCTCTACATGAATTAAGATTTCACTACATCATTAAAACATACAAGACATTAGCTAAGCTAAAGGCAACAAGAGCACATACATTACAAATTGTGTTTCCAATATTAACTTCATCCATATCCTAACCTTATCATTCCCCATAAAATAGGTCCACTAATCAAAGCATAAGCTAAGCTTCATTCAAGAGCATTAGCATATCAAAGATAAGAGTGGAGACCCATTAGATGGTTATGGAAATCATATAAAGCTCAATGGATAAAAATAACACACACTTAATACACTACATAATTATATCACATATTACTCCTCCCCCCAAATGGGGATGGAACTACTCACTACTCATTACACTACTGATTAGACTAAGTAAAGAAAACATTTAACTAAGATACTAAAATTACTAAACAAGAAATTAAACAAAGTAAAACAACCCACACAAAACAAACAACATAACAAAACAAGATTAAAAGAAACAAATAAACTTTTATTAACAATGACTCACATTGAAGGTAGCATCCTTCTCCACCTTGAGTTATTGCTTCAAGGCTCACTCCTAAGTAGAGAGAATGCCACAAAACAATGGGGTAATTACAATGGAAGGTGAAGAGTTCTATTTATAAGCATGGAAAAAGCTAATCGGGGACAATCCCCCGATGTGGGACTAAACCAATACCAAAAATAGCCTAAACGAACATTAATACAAGTCCAGGAGAAATTTCGACGGATCCTGAGCAATATGGACCGCCAATTAGCGGTCCAAGACCGCCAATTGGCGGTCCAAAATTGTGGGATCGTGTTGGAATTTGTTGTGGGCTTTGCTTTCTGGTATTGTTGGTCTTTGATGCGGTTACTCGACTTGTTGGAGCTCCGACCCGAATAGAATTGGTAAAATACTCCCCATGATGGTGTGGAGTATTCTGTTTTGCTCTTAGGTCCTTCTGTCTTACATTCAGGTCCTTCTCCCTTGCATCTTGGTCCCTAGATCTCACCATTCAGTCCTTTTTCCCAGCTTTTGGGTCCTTTCATGGCTCTTCTCTTCAAACCTCTTTATTCCTGAAAACTAAACATAAAACTCGTCACGTAGCATTGCTTAGGTGTAAGATAATGGATATAAGATACAAATATGAGCATGAAATGATGTCAATCAAATACCCCCACACCTAAGTTTTTGCTAGTCTCGAGCAAAACAAAGAAAGAGAAAAACAAACGAGAAACAAGAAATCCTAACTCACTTTCGTAGGAATCACGGTTGCACTTAGCACGTGCAACAAGCCGTTAAACCTCTTTGTTGCCAAGGAGGAGGAGTGTTGTCTCCTGAGGGTTTTCAGCGGATATACCCACAAAATCCGAACAAGATGCATTATTAAATCTAGACCTCGACTCGTTGGAAATATTTTTGTCGATCAATGGACGCGGTAATGCTATGGGCCGACTCTATATAGGTGATCAGTCCACACTTCTACCCTAATGAACCATTCGTGCAAGTTAAATAAGAAATTATGTGAAAGACATGGACAACCTCAACATCCTCAAGTGCTACAAAGTGTAAAGTCCATTAAGGTTCTTATTTGCATTAACATTTTTTTTCTTTTTGTTTCTTTTCACTTTTTTTTTTCTTTTACTTTTTATTAGTTGGAGCTTCATTCTCCCAGGGTCAGGTTCCATGCATCATTGCCCATGAGGACTTACACTATCATGTACACCTTTCCCCACATCTCCACATAGGGCAATCCCTACCACCCGTGTAACGGGAGTTCAGTCGGCGCATCCCAAGTCAGATGACTCGAAAGCACCAGGCACAAAGTCCCCTCAGACCTACTTTCCCGAGTGATAGGAGCCGTGCGAGAAGAGAGAACACCTACTCACTTATTTCTTATCTACACATGAACCAAAACCCCTACACTAATGTCTCACAATAGGATTTAGAGGGTCCTTGACTACAACAAACTTCCTTAAGTTAACAGACACGAATTATTGACTCACAAGGTTCAGGGTGGACTTCATTAAATGTTTGAGCACTGAAACCCTAAGATTACTCACCCCCAAGGGAAAACTGGGGTGCATCCTAACGACTCGATAAATCTTAAAGCCACGTACTAGATATCCTAATGCATCAAGTTCAAGACAATTTTGGGAGCTTTCTTTTTACTTTGCCTCTCAACGGTTTTGCACATGCTAAACACACGCAAAACCCACAAAACATTTTCTTTCGAAAACACATGAAGATTTTGAAAGAAATGTGAAAATTTTGAAGCACTAGGCAAGCAAAAGAAGACAAGTCACCCAAGGATCATGGCAAGCAGATATATCGATATTAAATGCAGCACACTAACATGACCCTAAAAATGCAAACAAAAGAAAGCAAAATCAAAAGAAAAGACTCGACTATGTACACACGTAAAACACCCCCCCACACCTACTTCATGCATTGTCCTCAATGAATGCAAGCAAGATACTACATGGATTTATGCATGAAACAGAAGAGATCTCACCAACGTGAAGTACACAAGGAAGTTCATGGCTATGTTGATGGACACAACCCAACTTCCCTCAAAACCTGTGAGATGCTAAAGAAGGGATACAAATACGTGAAAGAAATGGAGCCCAAATACACAAGGGTTGGGGCTCACAACAATCGATGCTCACTGAAGGAGTCTTTTATTGTACTCTTTTTTTTCTTTTTTTCTTTTTTTTTCTTTTTTTTTATATAACTATGTACAAACATAAGTTCCCATCTTCATTTGTCAAAAGACATCAAATGGGAACCTCAAGAGTGGGTCAATGCACTTGGAAAGGGAACATGACACCACGCGGGGCCAGAATACGCATGCGTGGGCCCCCTTCACAAAGAGCACCAGATGAAATGAGAGGTTCATGAATTGGACGCAAAGGCGTCTCATTCAAAGGATCAAACTGAAAGAGCTTGAACCTCTCAAGAGTTTGGGAAATAAAGGGCAACGGAAGAAAAATATCTCCCGTTGCGGAACTGAAGTTATGATCATCAATCCAAACTCTCCAACCAACAGGCTGGTGGGTCGGAACGAGGTCAAGCACCTCGTTATGCATGTCCAACTCACCAGGAGAACAGGAAGTGGGTCTCATACCCAAAGTATCCTCCAAGGAACTCCTAATACCCTCATGAGCAATGTAGTTGTTTGATGTTCCATCATTTCCAAGATGATCAGGAACAATAGTGAGAGGCAAACTCTCATCAGGTTGTTTGAAATTGAGGGTACTAGGGAGCTCTTGCTCTACCAGAGGTGAGTCCTTAAGAGGCACAACATGAAGATCATGTGGCTCAAGGGCCACGGGACAAAAAGATAAGGCACAATCCTGTGCCGACTCATAATGAAGCTGGTCCAAGTTATTCTCAATTTGAATCGAATCCTCCACTAAGTGATCGTGAATTGGAACCCCAAGTCCCTCAGACTGACAAGGAGTTTGACTTTGAAAGGTTGTGCTTTGAATTTGTGGATGTGGTGGTGGTTCGATATCAAAAGAAGAATCCTCATGTTGACAAGAAAGGTTACTCTCCTCACATTCACGTAATTTCTGCGACATTTGACTCACTTGCAGTGTCATTTTTTGTATGGACTGTTGAGTGGTTTCCATGAACGTAAGGAAAGTTTGTTTCAAGGAATCAGGTATGCGGTCAACGATGAGGTCCAAGTCAGAGCTTCGGAAATTTTGGGGTTGGGTGTGGATGGGCTGAGAATGAGTCCAATGATTTGGGGTGGGGTGTTGGTAGAATTCTGGGTATTCGGGAGGAGGATACTGGGGTGAACATGAAGTATAAGAATTTGAATAAGAATTGTCACCCCATGAATCCATCACTCTCGGATTGTACGCGGATGCGTAATGGTCATAATAAGCATTTTCGGAAAATGTGTGCTCATACTCAGGCTCTGGGGGAACATAAGGACATTCCCCGAAATCATGACCACTCAACCCACAATAGTGACACGGTACGGCTACTGGAGCCACCGGTGCACCCATGTCATCTACCACATGCATGAAAGAGGCCAAAGGTTCTTGTAATGTCTCAGATTGATGACCAACATATGATGCGACGTAACTAGATGGTGGTCTAGCAGTCGGTGCCTCTCTCATGTTACCCCAATATGAAGATTGCTCAGTCACACAATGAGGATTATCCCAACCATACAGGGTGTTAGTCTGAGGCACCCCAGGTTGCATGGGTCCGGAGTACCAGGGAGAATCATCCTGGTCCCAACAATGATATGGATGGTCGCCCATGTAACCATCCATCTCAACAAACAACTCTCGAGTCGACCACTCTCACCACCACGAGACTAAGCTCGCAAAAAGTGCTCGACTCGACCCTAAAACGCTACCAGAGAGTGTAAAGGGGAGGAGACTATAACGTAGAAGAAGGTGAGAAGAAGATGACTTAGAGGAGAAGGGAAGAATCCCTAAAGCTAGCGTAGGTAACGGGATCAGGAAGAAGCCTAACTAGCAAGCACGACTCAAACAATGTAAGGCAATGGGTCCTTAAGCTAGACGACGCCTAACTTCGAGGTCACTAGCCTCGACACGCCTCACCTCCCTACAACGAGGACCACAATGCCCAGCAAGTGATACCAGATCCGGAGATCCAGTACCTCCTACTATCGACAAGGTAGGCAACGCCGATCAGGTCATGACGGTCTCGACTAGATTACTCTCCTAGTGCGTCCGAATTCCTTAGGGCCAATGTCTACTTGCTTTTAGTTAAGGCTTTATTAAGAGTGATTTTTTTGGGGCCAAGGAAAGGGTGATGAAATCCCCCACCTTATCTTTTATGGGACAACCCCTCCTTAGTAGCGTTTTGAGCTTAAATCTAGCAATCAATCACTCCAATCAAACGCTCAACTCACTCTTGTCCTGATGCACCTTACTAACTAATGCATGATCGAAACATGCATGAATGAGAGATCGGGGTGCACGTACCTCACGCCAGCAATCAACAACAAAATGTAAGGAAAAGAAAAGACAAATGCATGCAAGGTCTACAAATGATGCATGACCTAGATGGCAAGAAGTCTAGTCTTTTGCTTTGAGTTTTATGGACCAAGTTGATTAAAGGGGATTGAAATTAAATCTGGGAGCAAAGTTGAAGTCACAGCATGCAAAATTGTGCTCCCAGATAACTAACATGAACAATATAACAACTGGAACAAATTTGAGAACAATTGAGGCTCACCAGGCCGCCAATTGGCGGTCCCAGACCGCTGATTGGCGGTCTTTTTGTAGCTTCTGGTCCTCAAACTTATCCAGTGGCCTCCCCTTGATCCTTAGGTTCCCTGAAACTAAACAACACTGGAAAAAAAAAAATTAAAAACCCCTCGAATCGCCCAAACCAACGTCTGGACAGAGCACCTCCCCGGTAACGGCGCCAAAAACTTGATTGATCTCGTTTTATATTTCTACCGCAAGTGCACGGCCGCGTTGAAGCGGTGGCAAATACGGGTCGTCCACTGGGAGGTGTGTCGACACTTGGTTCGTGCGAAGGCAAGGGGTAAAGAAAGGAGAAAATGATTGGTTACACTAAACTACACTACAATGCTAAACTAGAATGCAAAAGGAAATGAAGATAAGCAATAAAACTAAACCCCAAAGGGGGTAGAGAAATAATGTGAACATAAAGAAGTGTGTGTGTGTTCATTAAGCTCCTCACAACATGTAGTGCATGAAATCATAAAACTACATCCAACTTTGCCTCTACATGAATTAAGATAAGACTACATCATTAAAACATACAAGACAATAATTGGAATGAAGCTACATGAACTCAAGTATAAAGACTATACCCTACTATGCCTCTACATGAATTAAGATTTCACTACATCATTAAAACATACAAGACATTAGCTAAGGTAAAGGCAACAAGAGCACATACATTACAAATTGTGTTTCCAATATTAACTTCATCCATATCCTAACCTTATCATTCCCCATAAAATAGGTCCACTAATCAAAGCATAAGCTAAGCTTCATTCAAGAGCATTAGCATATCAAAGATAAGAGTGGAGACCCATTAGATGGTTATGGAAATCATATAAAGCTCAATGGATAAAAATAACACACACTTAATACACTACATAATTATATCACATATTACTCCACCCCCCAAATGGGGATGGAACTACTCACTACTCATTACACTACTGATTAGACTAAGTAAAGAAAACATTTAACTAAGATACTAAAATTACTAAACAAGAAATTAAACAAAGTAAAACAACCCACACAAAACAAACAACATAACAAAACAAGATTAAAAGAAACAAATAAACTTTATTAACAATGACTCACATTGAAGGTAGCATCCTTCTCCACCTTGAGTTATTGCTTCAAGGCTCACTCCTTAGTAGAGAGAATGCCACCAAACAATGGGGTAATTACAATGGAAGGTGAAGAGTTCTATTTATAATCATGGAAAAAGCTAATCGGGGACAATCCCCCGATGTGGGACTAAACCAATACCAAAAATAGCCTAAACGAACATTAATACAAGTCCAGGAGAAATTTCGACGGATCCTGAGCAATATGGACCGTCAATTAGCGGTCCAAGACCGCCAATTGGCGGTCCAAAATTGTCGGATCGTGTTGGAATTTGTTGTGGGCTTTGCTTTCTGGTATTGTTGGTCTTTGATGCGGTTACTCGACTTGTTGGAGCTCCGACCCGAATAGAATTGGTAAAATACTCCCCATGATGGTGTGGAGTATTCTGTTTTGCTCTTAGGTCCTTCTGTCTTACATTCAGGTCCTTCTCCCTTGCATCTTGGTCCCTAGATCTCACTATTCAGTCCTTTTTCCCAGCTTTTGGGTCCTTTCATGGCTCTTCTCTTCAAACCTCTTTATTCCTGAAAACTAAACATAAAACTCGTCACGTAGCATTGCTTAGGTGTAAGATAATGGATATAAGATACAAATATGAGCATGAAATGATGTCAATCAGAAACGCTCAACCATATCGGAGATGATGCTGATCATACACCTCTGAAACGTTGCCAGCGCATTGCATAACCCAAAGGGCATGCGACGGTAGGCAAACGTGCCAAAGGGACAAGTGAATGTGGTTTTCTCTTGGTCCTCGGGGGCGATGGGAATTTGGTTGTAACCGGAGTATCCATCAAGAAAACAATAGTACTCATGTCCGGCTAACCTTTCCAACATCTGATCAATGAATGGCAACGGGAAATGATCTTTCCGCGTTGCCGTATTGAGCTTGCGATAATCAACGCAAACTCGCCAGCCAGTTTGCAGGCGTGTCGGGATAAGCTCATTATGCTCATTCTCCACAACTGTCACGCCTGACTTCTTGGGAACCACATGGACAGGACTCACCCACGAACTATCAGAGATAGGATAGATTATGCCATGATCCAAGCACTTAAGAACCTCCTTTCGGACGGCTTCTTTCAGTACAGGATTCCATCTCCGTTGTGGGTCCCTGCGGGGCCTAGAATCCTCTTCCATGTGGATCCGATGCTGAACAATACCAGGGCTAATTCCCTTGATATCCTTCAAGGACCACCCAATCGCCTCTTTGTTTTCAAAGAGTACTCTTTTGAGGGCAACCTCTTGATCTTTTTCAAGATCAGAAGCAATAATGAGTGGCAAGGTCTCATTATCCCCTAAAAAGATGTACTTAGGGTTATCGGGGAGCGGTTTAAGCTCGACCAGAGGTGGGTCCTTGTCGGATTCAGAGTTAATTTCAAGTGACTCAAGGGCCACGGGGTAAGAGGAGCAAGCACCCAGATGTGCCTCCTCATCCAGAGATATGCTGGCGGATTCCTCAAGATCCTCTTCACTCGCAACCTGATCATTAGGCACCTCAATAATATGTCGATGTGAGTCGAACATGCCTAATGAGTCAGGCTCATCCGTGTCCTGGATGAAATTGGCTCCGACAGTGTCGTCGAAGAGCCCAGGTTGCTTACCAAGAGTGAAGATGTTGAAATCCGCCGTGAGGTTTCCAAAAGACAACCTCATCAAGCCATTGCGACAATTGATCACAGCATTAGATGTCGCAAGAAATGGCCTCCCAAGGATTACAGGAATTTGTCCTTGTGGGTTGGACACGGGTTCGGTATCCAAGATGATGAAATCATCTGGAAACACGAACTCACCCACTTTGATAAGGACATCCTCCACACTCCCTCGTGGGATTTTGACGGATCTATCAGCCAACTGGAGGGTTGTCCTCGTTGGTTTAAGATCGCCTATCCCAAGGTTGACATAGACTGAGTAAGGCAGGAGATTCACAGATGCCCCCAAATCCAATAGAGCTTGAGAGATGGTCACATTCCCAATCATGCAAGAGACAGTTGGACAACCAGGGTCCTTGTACTTGACATTCATGGGTTGTGTCAATATGGAGCTCACATTGGCGGCCAAGAAGGCCTTCTTGGGCACATTTGTTTTTCTCTTGGTGGTACAAAGGTCTTTGAGGAACTTGACATACAGTGGCATTTGTTGAACAACGTCCAACAACGGGATGTTCACCTTTACTTGCCTAAGTACCTCAACGATCTTATCCCAATGTTCATCACGTTTTTTAGTCAATCGATGAGGGAATGGTGCCTTGGGGACATAAGAATCACGAGGAGGAGTCTCAGAATTAGGTTCCTTGACAGGCTCAAGACTCTCCTCGGAAGTCTCGCCAACAGGGTTGGCTTCCAGCATTTTCACATTGTTGTCAATGACCCTTCCCGATCTCAAGGTATGAATAACATTAGCATGTTGGGAAGGGTCACTTTCAACATTGTGTACATTTTGCCTAATATTAGCAGGCTGACCCCTGGGATTTACCACAGGTTGACTCGGGAACTGACCCTTCTCGCGTTCATGGAATTGATGAGCCAATTGGCTAACTTGCATTTTCAAAGCCTTGACTGTACTTTGCATGCTCTGCATGAATGCTTGAAGGGTCGGATCACTAGAAGGGTCCTTGGGGTCAACCCGCTGAGGTGGTGGAGTCTGGTTAGAATAACCCGACGAAGAGGCCTGACCAGGTTGGTAATTTTGGTGCTGAGACCTTTGATGTGGGGGTTGGTAGGTCGCCGATGGGCGTGGAGGTTGATAAGGTGGAGGTTAAGCGTGCGAGCTCTGACCGTGTCCTCCACTAGACCCCCAAGAGAAGTTAGGATGGTTACGCCATCCCGGGTTATAGGAATGACTGTACGGGTCGTTTCGGGGCCTTTGTTGATACATCGCATTTGCATGCTCAGTATCTCTTGGAGCGTAAGCGCACTCCAAGTCATCATGTCCCGACAGTCCACACCTAGTACACCCGGGAGTAGCGACCTGAGCTACAGGAGCTCGGTCCATCTCCAAACTCTCTATCCTACGGATGAGAGCAGCCATTTTCGCCTCAGACGCGATAGTCGACTCAACATGATATGATCCAGCTCGACCAGAAGACCTGGCGGCTGGTGGCTCTCTCATGGTGTCCCACTCGAAGGTGCGCTCAGCCATGGATTCAAAAGTGTCCCATGCCTCCTCGATGCGTTTCATTTGGAAGTCACCCTGACACATCGACTCCAACAATGTGCGGGTGTTGTAGTTGATGCCCTCATAAACAATCTGGCACAGCTGCCATAGCTCAAGTCCATGATGAGGGCATTGCTGGAGAAGGTCCTTGAACCTCTCAAAGAAACCATGAAAAGATTCGGTCTCGGTCTGATACATTTAATGTATCTGGTGCCGTATCTGTTGAGTTTTCCTTTGAGGGAAAAATCTCTTCAGAAAGACGGTCACAAAGTCATCCCAAGACCGAATCGAGCTCGCCGGGAGGCTATACATCCATTTCTTCGCATTATCCTTCAATGCGAACGAAATCATCCTCAACCGGACAGAATCCTCGTCAAGCTGTTGAAGCTTGAACATGGAGCATACTTCCTCGAATTCGCGTATAAAAATATACGGATCCTCCTTATTGGCAGTAAAGGTTGGAAGCATGCTCACATACTGAGGTTTCAGCTCATAGTTGTTCCCGCGAGCAGGGGGAACAACTATGCAAGAAGGTTGCGCGGCCCGAACAGGATGGGTCCGCTCGCACAACGTCATCGGCCTATCCTGTCGAGCTAAAGGTGGTGGTGCACCTAGAACTCGATCCTGACCGAATCTCCCTTCCTCTCGAGTCAGAGGAGGAGGAGAAGGAGGTCTACGTGGTGGTGGGAATGGACCGAGGTAGTCCATGTATGGAACCCGGTCTCCCTCGCCACCACGAGACGACTCGCCTTCTGCTCCAAAGGAGCACGAGGCGGAGATGGTCGATCACCAAGATCTTCCATCTCAGAAATAAGCACTCTCTCGAGTCGAGCGCTCTCACCAGAACGAGCCCAACCTCGCATAAAAATGCTCGACTCGACTCTAACAAACACACAACTGAACGTGTACTAGAGGAGGAGACTAAACGTAGAGAATAGATGAGGAGATGACTCAGGTGAGGAGAGAAGAATCCCTAGAGCTAGCGTGGGTAGTGGGATCAGGAAGAAGCCTAACTAGCAAGCACGGCTCAAACAATGTAAGGCAATGGGTCCTTAAGCTAGACGACGCCTAACTTCGAGGTCACTAGCCTCGACACGCCTCACCTCCCTACAATGAGGACCACAATGCCCAGCAAGTGATACCAGATCCGGAGATCCAGTACCTCCTACTATCGACAAGGTAGGCAACGCCGATCAGGTCATGACGGTCTCGACTAGATTACTCTCCTAGTGCGTCCGAATTCCTTAGGGCCAATGTCTACTTGCTTTTAGTTAAGGCTTTATTAAGAGTGGTTTTTGGGGCCAAGGAAAGGGTGATGAAATCCCCCACCTTATCTTTTATGGGACAGCCCCTCCTTAGTAGCGATTTGATCCTAGATCTAGCAATCAATCGCTCCAATCAAACGCTCTCTCACTCTTGTCCCGATGCACCTTACTAACTAATGCATGAAATAAACATGCATGAATGAGGGATGTGGGTGCACGTACCTCACGCCAGCAATCAACGACAAAATGTAAAGCAAAGAAAAGACAAATGCATGCAAGGTCTACCAATGGTGCATGACCTAGATGGCAAGAAGTCTAATCTTTTGCTTTGAGTTTTATGGTCCAAGTTGATTAATGGGGGAGTGATTAATGATCTGGGAGCAAACCAGAGGTCAAAGCATGCAAAATTGGGCTCCCAGATAACACAACTTTCCAGACTAACTACTAACAAAAATTTCAAGGAAATCAACACTCACCAGGCCGCCAATTGGCGGTCTTCCACCGCTGATTGGCGGTCTGTTTAGGTCGTCGCTTCCTCAAACTTCTCCAGTAGCCTCCCCTTGACCTTGTGGTTCCCTGAAACTAAGAAAAACTGAAAACAAAAAATTAAAAACCCCTCGAATCGTCCAAACCAAGGTCTGGACAGAGCACCTCCCCGGCAACGGCGCCAAAAACTTGATTGATCTCGTTTTATATTTACCGCAAGTGCACGGCCGCGTTGAAGCGGTGGGAAATACGGGTCGTCCACTGGGAGGTGTGTCGACACTTGGTTTATTCGAAGGCGAGAGGTAAAGAAAGGGAAGAAAGGTTGGTTACACTAAACTACACTACAAAGCTGAAATTAAATTGAGAAGAAACTATAAAACTAAACCCCAAAGGGGGTAGAGAAATAGTGTGAACATAAAAGAGTGTGTGTGTGTTCATTAAGCTCATCACAACATGTATTGTATGAAATCATAAAACTACATCCAACTTTGCCTCTACATGAATTAAGATAAGACTACATCATTAAAACATACAAGGCAATAATTGGAATGAAGCTACATAAACTCAAGTATAAAGACTATACCCTACTATGCCTCTACATGAATTAAGATTTCACTACATCATTAAAACATACAAGACATTAGCTAAGGTAAAGGCAACAAGAGTACATACACTACAAATTGTGTTTCCAATATTAACTTCATCCATATCCTAACCTTATCATTCCCCATAAAATAGGTCCACTAATCAAAGCATAAGCTAAGCTTCATTCAAGAGCATTAACATATCAAAGATAAGAGTGGAGACCCATTACATGGTTATGGAAATCATATAAAGCTCAAAGGATAAAAATAACACACACTTAATACACTACATAATTATATCACATATTTCTCCACCCCCCAAATGGTGATGGAACTACTCACTACTCATTACACTAACTAAATTAGCAAAAGAAAGCATAATACTGAAATGAAATTTATACTACTCAAGCAAGAAACATTAAAGAAGCATAAAACAAAACAAGCATAAAAATATTAAAGGAATTTAACTAAGCAAGAATTAACAAACTAATGAAAACTTTTATTATGAACTCACTCAGATTACAAGCAGCCCTTCCTCCACTAGAGTTTTGCTTCAAGGCTTCACTCTTAGTAGGGAAGGAGGCCACCAAGAGAGAGATGGATTACAAAGGGAGGTGAAGAGTTCTATTTATAAGCATGGAAAAAGCTAATCCGGGACAATCCCCCGATGTGGGACTAAACCAATACCAAAAATAGCCTAATCGAACACTAATACAAGTCCAGGAGAAGTTGGGGCAGATCCTGCATGATCCAGACCGCCAATTGGCGGTTCCAGACCGCCAATTGGCGGCCTATAAAGCCCAGATTCGTCTGGGTCTTCTGGTGGGCTTCCCTTGGTGTGTTTCTTGGTCTTGGATGCATCTAACTTGTTTAGTGGAGCTCCGACCCGAATCGAATTGACAAAATACTCCTCATGATGGTGTGGAGTTTCCTGTTTTGCTCTTAGGTCCTTCTGTCTTACGATCAGGTCCTTCTCCCTTGCATCTTGGTCCCCAGGTCTCACAATTAGGTCCTTTTTTCCTGCTTTTGGGTCCTTTCATGGCTCTTCTCTTCAAACCTCTTTATTTCTGAAAACTAAACATAAAACTCGTCACGTAGCATTGCTTAGGTGTAAGATAATGGATATAAGGTACAAATATAAGCATGAAATGATGTCAATAAGTGGTCAAAATCTGACCAATCCAAATTTAGATCTTATGTCAGATTCTTTCACTGGGACGACCCCTACCTATTCAAATACTGCTCTGACCAAATTTTCAGGCGATGCGACCCTGTTACCGAGTTGCAAAGTGTGCTCCATTTCTGCCATTCCAAGGCATGTGGAGGACACTTTGGAGCAAACAAAACTGCTGCCAAGGTGCTCCAATCTGGATTCTACTAGCCCTCTCTTTTCAAGGATGCTTACGACTTTTGTAAGCAATGTGATAGGTGCCAGCGCCTTGGCAGGATTGGTCGACGTGACATGAAGCCTTTGCAAAATGTCCTTGTTGTCGACATCTTTGATGTGTGGGGCATCGACTTCATGGGTCCCTTCCCGAATTCGTTCGGGAATGTTTACATTCTGGTGGCCGTTGACTATGTGTCTAAGTGGGTTGAGGCTATACCGACAAAGACCAATGACAACAAGGTGGTCACCAAATTCTTAAGGGACATTTTTGCGCGATTTGGTACTCCTCGTACCATAATCAACGATAGGGGTACCCACTTCTGTAATCGCTCCTTTGAAGCTCTTATGAGGAAATATTCAATCACCCAAAAGCTTGCGACCCCATACCATCCGCAAACTAGTGGGCAGGTTAAAATCTCTAACCATCAATTAAAGCAAATTCTTGAGAAGACGGTTAATTCCTCGATGAAGGATTGGTCAACCAAGTTGAATGACGCATTGTTGGCCTTCCGCACCGCGTACAAGACCAATTTGGGTATGTCCCCATATCGGGTAGTGTACGACAATGCTTGCCACCTACCCGTCGAGCTTGAGCATCGTGCTTTCTGGGCGATCAAGAACCTGAATGTGGATCTTGATCAAGCGGGAATACAACGTAAGCTCGACATTGTGGAATTGGAAGAGCTACGCAATGATGCGTACGAGAATGCCAAAATTCATAAGTCCCGAGCCAAGATGTTTCACGATCGCATGATTATGCGAAAGGTGTTTACGGCCGGCCAGAAGGTGTTGCTCTACAATTCCCGGCTTCATCTGTTTGCCGGTAAACTCCGCAGTCGCTGGTCTGGCCTGTTTATTGTCCAAACTGTCTATCCTCACGGAGCGGTTGACATCTTGAACCCAGGGAATGGGGACGTGTTCAAAGTTAATGGACAACGCCTCAAACCCTACTTGGAGGGGGCACCAGCCGAAGTCGAGGAGGTCATGTTCCTTCATGAACCTCCCTCGCACTCAACCATTCATGCTCCTGCATGAATGGTTGAGCTTTCATGTTTGTTAAAAGAAAAAAAAGAAAAAAAACTCTCCTTCAGTGAGCATCGATTGTTGTGGGCTCCAACCCTTGAGTATTTGGGCCCCATTTCTTTCACGTATTTGTATCCCTTCTTTAGCATCTCATAGGTTTTGAGGGAATTCCGGTTTTTTGTCCATCAACATAACCTTGAACTTCCTTTTGCGCTTCATGTTGGTGAGATCTTTCCTTTTTCATGCATAAATCCATGTAGTATCTTGCTCGCATTCATTGAGGACAATGCATGAAGTAGGTGTGGGGGGGTCTTTTACGTGTGTACATAGTCGAGTCTTTTCTTTCAATTTTGTTTTCTTTTGTTTGCATTGTTAGAGTCATGTTCATGTGCTGCATTTAATATCGATATATCTGCTTGCCATGATCCTTGGGTGACTTGTCTTCTTTTGCTTGCCTAGTGCTTCAAAATTTTACATTTCTTTCAAAATCTTCATGTGTTTACGAAAGAAAATGTTTTGTGGGTTTTGCGTGTGTTTAGCAATTGCAAAACCGTTGAGAGGCAAAGTAAAAAGAAAGCTCCCAAAATTGTCTTG
Source organism: Triglochin maritima (assembly GCA_963682175.1). Lineage (NCBI taxonomy): Eukaryota > Viridiplantae > Streptophyta > Magnoliopsida > Alismatales > Juncaginaceae > Triglochin > Triglochin maritima. Next base: position 19,346,458 of record OY821771.1, on the reverse strand, counting down.
AACTTGATGCATTAGGATATCTAGTACGGTGACCTTAGGATTTATCGAATCATTAGGATGCACCCCAGTTTCCCTTGGGGGTGAGTAATCATTGGGTTTCAGTGCTCAAACATTTAAAGAAGTCCACCTGAACCTAGTGAGTCAATAATTCGTGTCTGTTAACTTAAGGAAGTTTGTTGTAGTCAAGGACCCTTTAAATCTTGTTGTGAGACATTAAGTGTAGGGGTTTTGGTTCATGTGTAGATAAGAAATAAGTGAGTAGGTGTTCTCTCTTCTCGCACGGCTCCTATCACTCCGGAAAGTAGGTCTGAGGGGACTTTGTGCCTGGTGCTTTCGAGTCATCTGAGTTGGCATGCGCGGACCGAACTCTCGTTACACGGGTGGTAGGGATTGCCCTATGTGGAGATTTGGGGAAAGCTATCCGTGATAATGTAACTCCTCATGAGCAATGATGCACGAAACCTGACCCCGGGAGAATGAAACTCCAACTAATAAAAAGAAAAAGAAGAAGAAACAAAAAAGAAAAAAAGGTAATGCAAATAAGAACCTTAATGGACCTTACACTTTGTATCACTTGAGGATGTTGAGGTTGTCCATGTCTTTCACTTAATTCCTTATTTAACTTGCACGAATGGTTCATTAGGCTAGGTGTGGACTGATTACCTATATAGAGTCGGGCCGTAGGATTACCGCGTCCAATGATCGACAAAATTTGTCCAACGAGTCGAGTGTCTAGATTGAATAATGCATCTTGTTCAGATTTTGTGGGTATATCTGTTGAAACCCCTTAGGAGACAACACTCCTCCTTGGCAAAAAGGAGGTTTAACGGCTTGTTGCACGTGCTAAGTGCAACCGTGATTCCTACGAAAGTGAGCTAGGATTTCGTGTTTCTCGTTTGCTTTTCTCTTTCTTTGTTTTGCTCGGGAGTAGCAAAAACTTAGGTGTGGGGGTATTTGATTGACATCATTTCATGCTTATATTTGTATCTTATATCCATTATCTTACACCTAAGCAATGCTACATGACGAGTTTTATGTTTAGTTTTCAGGAATAAAGAGGTTTGAAGAGAAGAGCCATGAAAAGACCCAAAAACAGGAAAAAAGACTTAATTGTGAGACATGGGAATTAAGATGCAAGGGAGAAGGACCTGATCGTAAGACAGAAGGACCTAAGAGCAAAACAGGAAACTCCACACCATCATGGTGAGTATTTTGGCGATTCAATTCGGGTCGGAGCTCCAGCAAACCAAGTAGATGCATCCAAGACCAAGAAATACTTCAAGCAGAGCCCAACACAAAAAGCAGACGGATCTGGGCCTTATAGACCGCCAATTGGCGGTCTGGATCATCCCAGATCCGCTAAGATTTCGCCTGGACTTGTATTAATGTTTGTTTAGGCTATTTTTGGTATTGGTTTAGTCCCACATCGGGGGATTGTCCCGGATTAGCTTTTTCCATGCTTATAAATAAAACTCTTCACCTTCCATTGTATCCATCTCTCTCTTTGGTGGCCTTCTTCCCCACTAAGAGTGAAGCCTTGAAGCAAAACTCTGGTGGAGGAAGGGCTGCTTGTAATTTGGAGTGAGTAATAATAGAATTTTTTTTAGTTAATTGTTGTTTGCTTTAGTTTTTACATTGCTTAGTTAATTTCGATTTACATGTCTTGCATGTTTCTTTAGTCTCATGTTCTTTTAGTTTCTTTACTGTTTCTTGTTTGCTTAGATTAATTTCATTTCAATATTATGCTTCATTTTGTTAGAGTAGTTAGTTTAAATATGTGTGCGTGGTTCCATCCCCTTTGGGGGGTGGAGTAGATGTGTGTACATGTTATGTAGGTGGTATGAATGCTTGATATAAATGTTAGTGAGAAATATTAGTATGCTTGCTTGAATTAATAAGGACTTTACTTGATAGTTTCTGCCATAGTTAGGTACACTCCATACTTGTTATGTTCTTAATAACAACGTTGCATTGCTCATATTAATCACATTAGTTTTAGTGTTGTAAATGATGGGTTTTGCCATTAGGTACCTCTTATGCATTAAGAAACGCTAACTAGCTTGAGCTTATTGTATGCATTCAACACCACACTTATTTCATGTGCACACACACACACTCCACCCCTTAGGGGTTTTCATTCCTGTGTTTTTATCTTCTTCATTAGTTGTTTAGCTTAGTTGTTTAGTGATTTCATTTCAGCTTGCTTGTTTACTAGTTTAGATTAGTGTAGTGTAATACATCTTTCTTTCCTTTCTTTCCACTCACCTTCGCACAAACCAAGCATCGACACACCTCCCAGTGGACGACCCGTTTTTGCCACCGCTTCAACGCGGCCGTGCACTTGCGGTTAATATACAACGATCAATCACATGCTTCTTGGCACCCAAACTCAATCCCTAACAAAGCATGACATAGGATACAAGGGAGGTAAACAAAAGAAATCCACATCATACTTTGTTAAAATGAACAACTCTTTTGTTAAGAAAGTAAATCATTCAAATGTTTAGGTACCTAAGACTACTCAAGTTTGCGTACGAAAAGCTAACCCTCAAGGACACAACCAAATTTGGGTACCAAAGTGTTCGTTTGTTTCCTTGTTTGTAGATAAAAGCAAGGAGAAAGGGGAAGTGCACTCTCGATAGTGGGTGCCCGAGGCACATGACGGGAGACTCCCACATTCTATCAAGCATAAAGCCTAAGAAGGGAGGAACCGTCACATTTGGAGACAATGCTAAATGTCATATTGTCGACATTGGTAATGTTGGCAATACTTCTAGTCCAACTATTGAAAAAGTTTTATTAGTAGATGGTTTGAAACATAGCTTGCTAAGTGTTAGTCAATTAACTGATAAAAATTTCTTAGTCGTGTTTGATAAATCTACTAGCCATGTCATTTTCAAACATAACATGAAAATCGTTTTCAATGGTTATACATTGAATAATATTTATATCGTGTATGTTGATATCCTTAGCAGTATGAATGTTGTAACATGTCTTGTTGCCTCACCGTTTGGGACATATTAGTATGTCGCAATTGCACAAATTATTAGAGCGATTATCTTTTCTTTCCTTCTTAGCATAACCGTTTGGGACATATTAGTATGCCACAATTGCACAAATTCTCCAATCTTCAATTAGTTAGAGAACTTCCAAAAATCAATTTCCAAAAGGACAAGCTTTATGATGCATGCCAATTTGAAAAACAATTTAAATCTTCTTTCAAATTATTAAATGTGGTATCAACTTCAAAACCTCTTGAGCTTTTGCACTTAGATATTTCTGGACCTTCATGGACTGTGACTCTAGGAGGCAAAATGTATGCTTTTGTGATTGTTGATGATTTCAAGATTTACTTGGGTTTTGTTCTTAGCAAACAAACATGATGCTTTTGAAAGATTTAAAAGTTTTTGCGAACGTGTCCAAAGGGAAAAAGACTCCAACATCATTACCATTCGTAGTGATCATGGTGGAGAGTTTCAAAATGACTATTTTAAATCAAAATGTGAAAATACGGAATTTAGCATAATTTTTCTTTTCCTCGCACTCCTCAACAAAATGGGGTAGTTCAGAGGAAGAATAGAACACTTCAAGAAATGGCAAGAACCATGCTTGTAGAAAAAGGGCTTGCAAAGTACTTTTTGTGCAAAGCTGTTAATACCTCTTGCTATGTTTTGAATCGTGTTCTCATTCGACCCATTTTACAGAAAACTCCTTTTGAACTTTGGCATAATCGCATTCCTAAAATTTCTTACATCAAAGCTTTTGGTTCAAAATGTTTTGTCCTCAACACTAAAGATAACTTGGATATATTGATGCTAAATCTGATGAGACTATCTTCTTAGGGTATTCCAGTAGGAGTAAAGCTTATAGAGTCTACAGTAAATGAACTAGTTGTGTCGAGGAATCTCTACACGTCAACTTTGATGAATTAGCATGTGTAGACAATTCCTCTCTTGATGATGATTGCATGCATATCATTAGACATTTATCATCCCAAGATGCCACACTTGAGTCTCATAAAGAACCTCCAAGTCCTCCTTGAGAGGATAAAGAGGATCTTCCTAAGGATTTGACCTTTGTAAGGGATCATCCAAAGGACCTTATAATAGGAGATGTTTCTCAAGGTGTAGCAATACGTTCTAGAGCTCATGTAGTTTGTGATTTTTATGACTTTATCTCTACATTAGAACCCAAGAAAGTAGAACAAGCATGTAATGATGAATTTTGGGTAATGGCTATGCATGAAGAGCTAAATCAATTTGCTCGAAATGATGTTTGAGAACGTGTCGAAAAACCAACTAACCAATCGGTTTTTGGAACTAAGTTGATATTTCGAAACAAACTTGATGATGATGCTAATGTAGTTAGAAACAAAGCTACACTAGTTGCTCAAGGCTACCGCCAAGAGGAGGGCATAGACTTTGATGAAAATTATGCTCTCGTTGCCCGCATGGAAGCCATACGCATGTTGTTAGCTTATGCATCTATTATGGACATAAAACTCTTTCAAATGGATGTTAAAAGTGCTTTTCTAAATGGTTTTACCACTGAAGAAGTTTATGTTGCACAACCCCCTGGATTTGTAAATGAAACTTACCTAAACCATGTTTTCAAACTTAAGAAGGCTCTTTACCCAAGCAAGCTCCTAGAGCTTGGTATGAGCAATTGAAGAATTTCTTGATTGATAAAGGTTTCTCAATGGGTAAAGTGGATACCACTCCTTTTGTAAAATCTCATAATCATGATCTATTAGTGGTACAAATCTATGTAGACGATATTATCTTTGGTGCAAGTAACTCTCGTCTTTGCGATGAATTTTCTAAGTCTATGTAGGGGGAGTTTGAGATGAGCTTAATTGGAGAATTGAATTTCTTCCTCAGACTTCAAATCAAACAAACTCAAGATGGAAACTTCATCAACCAAGCAAAGTACACAAAAGAACTACTTAAGCATTTTGGTTTTGAAGATAGCAAGCCATACAAGACCCGCATGAGCACTAGCATTAAGCTAGAAAAAGATGAAAATGGGAAGGATGTGGACATCAAGAATTAGAAGGTGTGATCGGATCTCTACTTTATCTTACTACTAGTAGCCCCGATATTATGTTTTCCATGTGTTTATGTGCTCATTTTCAAGCATGTCCTAAAGAATCTCACTTAAATGCTTTGAAACAAATTTTTTGATATCTTAAAGGATCTAAAGATTTTCATTTGTTTTACCCCAAGACTTGGGATTTTGATCTTGCTGCTTATAGTGACGCCAACTATACCGGTTGCATTTTCAATCTTTGGGAAAATTGCTTGTTTCTTGTTTAGTAAGAAACAAAATAGTGTAACGTTGTCAACAACCGAGGCCAATTATATTGCTGCCGGTTGTGCATGTGCACAAGTCTTGTGGATGAGCCAAACCCTCAAAGACTTGAAACTTGAGTTTCAAACTACTCCTAACTTTTGTGATAATACAAGTGTCATTAACCTTTCGAAAAATCCCATTTTGCATTAAAAACTAAGCATATAGAAGTAAGACATCATTTTCTTACAGATCATGCAAGTAAGGAAGATATAAAACTTATGATTGTACCAACAAATGATCAACTAGTGGACATTTTCACCAAACCTTTGAATGTTGATCAATTCAATCACATTAGACTCAATTTAGGCATGTGCAACTTAAATGATTTACAATTGTGTCATATCATGCCATACCTTCGAAAATTGCATGTTGACTGAATTATTCCTTGGATTTTCCGTCTGTTTGTTGTGATAGTCGTGTGTTTGATCTTAAATTCACATTTCAGGTTCCGTTCGGTCGACCGGATGATGCTTTCCATTCGACCGGTTGTCTTTGCTCGATCTGATCCTTTAAGTTCGCTTAAGTGATCGGTCGAACGTTTTTTTGTTTTTTGTCGACGGTTGAGCTCGACTGATATATCCTCATTCGACCGTTGCTTTTTGGTCTTGCTCAACCGATTTCACGCATTTGTGTGATTATCGGTTCGGTCGACCAGTACGTGAGTTTAGTTACCCGAAGGTTTTCAGTTTCTTTTCAATCTCCTCGTTCGGTCGACTGAAATCGTTTTGTTGTGTTTGTTCAACCGAAATCAGGGATATTTGGTGTTCAAAATTCTCTCCTTTCGGTCCACTCTTGTACCCATTATGTTTGACCAACTGCTCCTCTAAATTTTCTTTCAATGGACTAGTTTCTCTCTGGTGTTTTTTGTTCGACCGAAACCAGGGATTTTTGAAGTTTTGGGTCTCACAAATCGGTTAACCATTGCCTCTATTTTGTTCGACTGAACGTTTCTGGCACTTTTTTCCTTCCCTTTCGGTCGACCATTTCCTCTCGCAGGTGAAACATTTGCCTAAATCTACAATTTTTGCCCCCTAAACTCACTTGTTTGGTCGACTGCTGCCTCCGTTCGGTTGACCGTTTGCTCAGTTTTCTACTACATCTACGGTTAAATCACGTTTCTCTCTTAACTTTTGCCCTCTCCTTTCGTTTACCCTAGCCGCCGCCAACCTCCGCCGCTCACCTGTTTTATCTCGAAACATGTCCGATCATATACACTTAACCTATTATACATAACTGGTAGACCGAAACTACGTTTTGTTCGACCGTTTGTTTTCCGTATTTGTCTTTAATATGACTGCTATACTTGTCGTATTATACAACGGTCATATACACATATTTTCGCTTAACCCCTCTTTTGTATTTTGCCACCGGTCGAACAATGCCCTAACGGTGGCCGACCGGTTGAAGAACATATCAAACTCCCAAACTTCTTGTTTTCGGTCGATGCATATTTTGTTCGACCGACTACATCTTAACCCTACTGAATCTACCTTAAACTTTCGACCGATCGTTTATCTAATTCGACCATTCACTTTAGTTCTAGCCTTGGAGGATCAACCGGTACACACTTCAGCTCATTTTGTTCTTATTTACAAGAAACCGGTCGACCATTTAGCTCGATCCGGTCGACCGATTATGTCCTGAACTTGCTGGTTTTATGCCCTTCACTCAAATCACTACCACTTCAATCCCAGTTGTTAGATCTAGTTTATAGATTATAAATAGAGCTTAGAATACACTTCTCAGGCTACCAATGCTCTCTCTAAGCTCATATACTCTTACTACTCTCAATTTGCTGTAAACATCCTTGTGATCACATTTACTATCATCATTTATTGAAGTGCTCAAGATTAGGTTACTCAAGTTTTTCTACAAAGTGTTGCACTAGCTTCTGGAGTGAAGCTCTTCTCGTATTGTGAGAAGGTGGTCCAAGCTTTACAAGGGTGTTCGCAAGCTTGAAGTGTAAAGGCTTGATCTAATCCCGGAACAGAGATTGGATTAGTGGACGACGTGAAGTTCCTCGAGGAGGGGCAATTTGTAAGAGAGGACTAGGATCCAGTGGTTGGGTCCAAACCTCTATACATCCGGTGTTGTGGTTTCCATATCTCTCTTACTTTTATTGTTCTAGTTTTAAAATTGCTTAACCTCTTTAGTAGAACGTAATTAGTCTATTCACCTACCTTTAGACTAATCTTAGGGGCCATTAGATCTTACAGTTTCTCGCTCCTTTACTAGTCCCATTAGGTTCTTGGATTAGGGGTCATGGAGTTGTCCCTCTTTGATCTCTCCCACAAGATCTTCCTTCACTTTGGAGATTGATGACAACTTAACCTTCCTGTTTAGGTCATCAACTACAACATTTCCTTTTCCTGGCTTGTATTCAATCTTATAATCCAATTCAGCCTAGAAGTCCTGCCACCGGGCTTCCTTAGGACTTAAAACTCTTCTGTGATTGGAAATAGCTTGTAGCTACATTATCTTTTCGAATCACAAAATCAGATCCCAAGAGATAATGCCTCCATGTCCTCAAGCAATGGACTAGTGCCGTCATATCCTTCTCTTGCATGAGTACTTTATTTTACCCCAACGTTTTGCTACTCGAGTGTTTCTTTGTGGTGTTTCAGGTGTTAGGTAGTAAAGAAGAGAAATGAAGAGAAAATGACTGAAATGCAAGAAGAAATGATTCAAATGAAGCAAAGTTGACTTGTTTGTCATGCACAGAGACCCATCTGCAAATCAGGAAGGACCCAGATGAAATCCAGAGGGACTTGAACGTATGGAAAACATTTCAGGAGCAAAAATCCCTCAATACCAACATCTTGAATAATATTTGGGAAATTAAGACCGAACTGGATTGAACCAATGGAACAAGAGTACACCCCACGTGCAAAATACAACACGTAACCACCTAGAAGAAATTGCGGTCAATCAGGCACAAATAATCCACCAGTGGCACATGACCCATACTTGGATTCCTCAAACACGTAACCTCTAGAAGAACTCGCACGTGCTCCTCGTGGACACGACCCGTACTTGTCGTGTCTTCACCGACGCCTTGCACTTGCGGTATTTTAATTAAATCAATCAAGTTTTTGGTGTCATTGCCGGGGAGTGTCATTTTTGTAGTTGAGTTCAACATTTTGATGTTTTTTTTTGTTTTTACGTTTTCTTTTCTCTTTTGGTTACTTTACAGGGGACTAAGTAGACTGGGGGCTTAGCTAAGAGAACCAAGGAGCCAGGAAGAGCTTGGCGACCAGATTCCACAAACAATCTACCATTGGCGGATTTGCATCCGCCAGTGGCGGGTTTGGTGAGCCCATTTGCATTTATGTTTCTCCTGTAGCTTCTTATGTCTCTTTCTTGTTGATATAATTAACTGTCTCCTTTATATATGCTCTGTGTTAACGTCAGAAATTAATTTGATGTGGATATTCCCCTCGTTAAGACAACCTGGACCTTAAATTTCCAAGCAAAAGAGTAGATTGATTGCCATCTAGGTCATACATCATTTGTAGACGGTACACACATTTGTCTTTCTTTTCTTTACCTTTGTTGTTGTTGTCAATTGCTGGTGTGAGGTACATGCACCCATTCTCTCATTCATGCATGGTTAAAACATACATTAGTTAGTATGGTACATCAGAACAAGAATGAGGTGAGTGCTTGGGTGAGTTGCTTGCTAGTTTAAGGAAAATTGATCTTAAGGGGCACCACCTATAGCCCTCAAGCTAAGGTGGGGGATTTCATCACCCCTTTCTTCAGCCCCAAAAAACACCTCTCAAAAATCCTAATTTTAAAAATCAAATAGACATTTACCTCTCAGGGATTCAGGCGCATTAGGAGATTGATTCGGTCGCAACCTTCATAGCCAGATCGGCGTCGCCCACTTTGTCGATAGTAGGAGAGACGAGATCTCCGGATCTTGGCTCACTTGCTGGGCTTCATGGTCTTTGTCGTAAGAAGGTGTGGCATGACCTCGTAGTTACACGTCGTCAAGCTGTAAGTACCTATAGTGACCTTAAGCCGTTTGAGCCGTGTTTGCTAGATTAGGATTCTACCCTCGCAGTTACTACCCACGCTTGATGTAGGGATTCTTTTCTTCTCCTCCGAGTCATCTTCTTCTCACCTACTTCTATGTTCTACTCTCCCCCTTTACACTCTCTATTTTGAGGGTCGAGTCGAGCACTTTTTTGCGAGCTTGACCTCGTGATGGTGAGAGTGATCGACTCGATAGTATTATGACGAGATGGATGGTTACATGGGTGACCATCCATTTCATTGTTTGGACCAATGCTATTCTCCCTGGTATTCCGGACCCATGTATCCTGGGGTGCCTCAGACTAACACCTAGCATGGTTGGGACAATCTTAGTTGTGAGGCTGAGCATTCTTCTGATTGGGGTAATATGAGAGAGGCACCGACTACTAGAACACCATCTAGTTGTATCAGATTATATATTTGTCAACAAACCAAGACATTACAAGAAACTTTGGCCTCTTTCATGTGTACGGTAGAGGATATGAGTGCACCGATGGCTCTTGTAACTATACCGTGTGATTGTTGCAGGTTGAGTGGTCACGTTATAGGGGAATGCCCTTCTGTTCCCCCAAAGCCTGAGTAAGAGTATACCTTTTTCCCAAAATGCTCAATGTGACCTTTACGCCTCCGCGTACAACCCAAGAGGGATGCTTTCAAGGGGAGACAATACTGATTCAATTTTTTATACATCACAGCAACCCATTATTCTCCTCCTGAATACCCGCATCCCTATCAGCCAACACCCAACCCAACAATTTCCCGAATTCTGTCATGAACCTCTTTATCGACCCCATACTTGATTCTTTAGAAGAAGCCCTCCAAATGTTCATGGAAACCACTCAAAATTTATTGAAGTCCAACTTTAATTCCTTGCAAACTATGGAAATGCATGTGAGTCAAATGACACAACAATTAAGTGAACGTGAGGAGAGTGACCTTTCTTGTCAACATGAGGATTTATCTTCTGATATCGAACCACCACCACATCCCCAAATTCAAAGCACAATCTTTCAATGTCATACTCCTAGTCAGTCTAAGGGACTTGGGGGTTTCAATTCATGATCAATTGGTGGGGGATTCGATTCAAATATAGATTAGCATGGACCAGCTTCATTATGAGTCTGCACTGGATTGTGCCTTATCTTTTTATCCTGTGGCCCTTGAGCCACATGATATTAATGTTGTGCCTTTTAAGGAATCACCTTTGGTGGAGCAAGAGCTCCCTAATACCCTTAATTTCATACGACCTGGTTAGGTTTGCCGCTCACTATTGTTCCTAATCATCTTGAAAATGAAAGGACACCACACAACTACATTGCCAATGAGGATATTAGGAGTTGCTTAGAGGATACCTTAGGTAAAAGACTCACTTTCTATTCACCTGGTGTGTCGAGCAAGCATAACGAGGTTCTTGACCTTGTTCCAACACACCAACATGTTCGTTGGAGAGTTTGGATTGATGATCCGGATTTTAATACCACAATGGGGGAAACTCTTCTTCCGTTGTGCAATATTTCCCAAGCTATTGAGAGTTTCTGGCACTTTCAGTTTGATCCTTCGAATTAGACGCCTTTGCGTCTAATTTATGAACCTCTCCCAATATTTGGTACAATTTGTGAGAAGGCCCACCCATGAGTATTTTGGCCCCACGTGGTGTCATGTTCCCATTCCAAGTGTATTGACCCACTTTTGAGGTTCCTATTTGTTGTTTTTTGACAAATGATGATGGGAACTTATTTTTGTACATAGTTATAATTCAAGACAAAAAAGACAAAAAAAGTCTCCAAGAGTAAGCATAGGTTGTTGTGAGCTTCAACGCTTGTGTATTTGGGCCCATTTGTTTTACGTATTTGTAACACTTCTAAAGTATCTCACAGGTTTTGAGGGGAATTCGGGTTTGTGTCCACCAACCTGACCATGAAAATTTCCTTGTGCTTCAAAGTTTGGTGAGATCATAACTTTTTCATGCAAAAATACATGTAGTATCTTGCTTACTTACATTGAGGACAATGCATAAAGTAAGTGTGAGGGCTTGATTGAATCAGTTAAAATACCCGCATGTGCACGACCATGTTGGAGCGGTGGCAAGCACGGGTTGATCCCCAAGGAGAGTGCGCTTGTCGAGTTCACAATACTCGAGTGGGAAAAGGAGGGGAGAGAGATACGATCAGAGTCAAACTAAAACACGTAGAAAATCAGAAAACAACCAATAAAACTAGACCCCTAGGGGGTAGAGAAAGAACATGGAATTGAAAATGGGTAGTGCAGTGTGTGTTCAAATGTGTTCACCAAAACATGTCATACATGAAATCCATAAAACTCAATTCCAACTTTACCTCCACATGAAATAAGATAAAACCTTATCATTAAAACAAACAAGACAATAATTGAAATGAAGCTAATATGTTCACATGCAAAATGACTCTAATCCAACTATGTCGCCACATGAAATAAGATTTATCACAATCATTAAAACATACAAAACAATAATTTGGATAAATCCAACATTAGCACATGCATGCACATGTCTTGTTCCCTTCTTCCACTCCATCCTTATCCAAACCTCGTCATTCCCCATAAAATAGACCCACTAATCTAAGCATGTGCTAAGCTTCATTCAAGAGCATTAGCACATCAAAGATAAGAGTGAAACCCATTACATGGTTATGGAAATCATGTAAGGCTCAAAGGATTAAGATTAACACACACACTATTCCATCACATGATCAATCACCTTCCTCTCCACCCCCAATGGGGATGGACTACTCTCTACTCATCTATACACTAAGGAAACCATAAAACAACAAGAACCCATAATGTAAATAACTGAAAACAAGATTAACTAAACAACAACATCAAAGAAATTGCATCAAAAGTAAAAGACATGTATTTAAAGAACACAACTCACTTTTGATTGAAATGAAACGATTACAAAGTGTGCTTCTTCTCCTACAACTACACTAAGCACCAGCAAAATAAAACCTAAAACTAATGGAGAATCAAGAAGAAGAGGGATAATAGGGATTACAATGGTATATATAGACTAATGCATGATTAGGATTAATCAGGAAATAATCGGACGACTCTAAATCACATATGATAGTCCAAGAATGCTCTGACCCGACAACCCGAACCACCACGGAAATTTCAACCTAACTGGAGCGTTTAAATCTGCCAGTGGCGGATCCAAATCCTCCACTGGCGGATCAAATGCTCCCGATCCGGTTGAAATTTTGCGTCCCACTTTATTTCTTCATTTGGCATGTGGGGTGAAGTCCTAGTCTTTTGTCTCAAATCACTTTGAGTTGAATTGGCGAAATACTGATATGATTCAGGTCATGTGTCACCATATTTTGCACTTCACAATCAGGTCCCTCCGGGTTTGCACTTGAGTCCTTCCTGATTTGCGATACAGTCCTTGTGCATTACAAATAGGTCCAGCACCTTCCAAATCAGTTCATACTTGTCACATTTAGGTCATTTTTCTCTCTTCCTCTTCTTTATTACCTAATTCCTGAAACACTACAAACAACAACTCTAGTAGCACAATATTGGGGTAAAATAAATGATATATAGAATGAATATGATGCATGATATGCTACTAATCAAATACCCCCACACTTACCTTCTGCTAGGCCCGAGCAAAACAAAGAAAGAGAAAAATGAAGGAAAGGAAAACATACGAAAAATGGGGAAATCCTAACTCACTTTCGTAGGAATCACGGTTGCACTTAGCACATGCAACAAGTCGTTAAACCTTTGTCGCCAAAAAGGAGTGTTGTCTCCTGAGGGTTTTCAGTAGATATACCCACAAAATCCGAACATTGATGCATTAATCAACCTAGAACTCGACTCAATGGGCTCATTTTTGTCGATCATTGGACACAGTAATACTACGGGCCGACTTTATATATGTATCAAGTCCACAAACCTACCCTAAAGAATTATTCATGCAAGTTAATTAAGGACTTAAGTGAAAGATATGGACAACCTTAACATCCTCAAGTGATACAAAGTGTAAAGCTCATTAAAGTTCTTATTTGCATTACCTTTTTTTCCTCTTTTCTTTTTGCTTTTTGTTCTTTTTTTCCATTTCTTTTCTTTTTCTAGGTGGTGTGTGATTCTCCCAGGGTCACGTTTCGTGCATCATTGGCTATGAGGACTTACACTATCACGTACACCTTCCCCCACATCTCAACATAGGGCAATCCCTACCACCCGTGTAACGGAAATTCGGTCAGTGCATCCCAAGTCAGATGACTCGAAAGCACCAGGCACAAAGTCCCCTCAGACCTAATTTCCTGAGTGATAGAAGCCGTGCGAGAAGAGAAAACACCTACTCACTTATTTCTTATCTACACATGAAACAAAACCCCCACACTTAATGTGTCACAACAAGATTTAAAGGGTTATTGACTACAACAAACTTCCTTATATTAATAGACACAAATTATTAACTCACTAGATACATGGTGGACTTCTTTAATTGTTTGAGTACCGAAACCCTATGATTACTCGCCCCTTGAGGTAAAACCGGGGTGTATCCTTACGACTAGATAAGCCCTAAATCCGGTACACTAGATATCCTAATACATCATGTTCAAGGCAAATTTGGGAGCTTCTTTTTACTTTTTCTCTCAACGGTTTTGCACATGATAAATACACGCAAAACCGATAAAACATTTTCTTTCGCATGAAGAATTTTGAAAGAAATGAAATTTTAAAACACTAGGCAAGCAAAGGAAGACAAGTCACCCAAGGATCATGGCAAGCAGATATATCGATGTTAAATGTAGCACACTAACATGACACTGACAATGCAAACAAAAAAAAATAAAAGAAAACAAAATCAAGGGAAAACGACCTGACTATGTACACACGATGAAACTCATCCCCACACTTAGGCCATGCATTGTCCTCAATGTATGCAAAGAATAAAATGCACAACCTAACCAACACATGTCACCTTCATCACTGCCGAGAGGAGGGTGCCCCATGTGAGGAGGAACCCTCTGGTGCCAAAGTGTTCTACAACTTGTATATCTTACGGTTTTGCTTTGAACGCACGATATTTTGCTCAAATAGTGATAAAGTATCAAATTTGTAACAAAAGACGGTCTCTGAGTCAACAGATCAATTAAGAGACTGAGCACGAACATCCTCATCATTATCGTGGTCTTGCCAGGAGTCAGGAAGCGCTAGGCTATATGCAAGTGTGATCTGCTAGATGTCAATGGCAACCCCTTCTGAGTCGATGAAATTTTGAGTGTACCAGCGATCGAAGTGACTGCAAATACGAGTGACAAGAAGAGGTAAAGGTTGTCTGCCTTCTCGGGCACCTTTCTGCCATATGCGAAAGATCTTGTTGCAAATGCAGTGCGAACTTCTAGTCATGAGGACATTGACCAAATTCAGACAGACAACAGAGAATTTGGAATGGTTCCTTAAGCCCAAGATGTTTTTACTCACCCACCGAGCAGCCACCTGCACATTCTTAAATAGATAGGCGTTGCTCAAACTCCCATGAGGGTTTTGTGGATTCCCTCGACCCATCACTGAACGATAGAAGTTCAATGTGTGGCATGAGTGGACCTTGCTATCCGAAAAAGGGCAACCCGGTAATATCCACAATAACAGAGGGAGTGTGCGGAAAAGTACTACCATTGATTGTGAACTTCATGACGTCACCATTATTTGTTAACGTACGGTAAAATGAATTGACCACCGATGGGGCAGAATGCCTACTCCCCTCTCCGAAAAGGAGAGGGGTCCACCCAAGTTTGTTAATTTGAACATCAAAAGGAGTCGCTAAATGAGTGATGATGAAGGCAAAGTTTGATTCCATCTAAGGGTGAATAAAACTAAAGAATCGTGCTTCAAGATGACAACCTAAACTTCTAGAAAAATGAGACGTCCAAAAAAATCAAGTAATCCGCCGGTGGAGGATGGAATGACCACCGAAGTCTCAAAATGTCTACGTGGAAAGTGTGATACAGGTGCTCGTGCGATTGAGATCCTAAGTGTTATTTAGACATGCAAAATGTATGATTTGAAGACTTTAACAACACTTAATCAAACAAAATGGGAAGGATAAGATGGTTAGCATGCCACCAGGAGCACCAGAAAGTGACAAATTGTATATGAGACCACCAAAGAAACGACAAAGTATAGGAGTGTAGTAGACAGAAATCTGGAGAGCAAATCCTCTAAACCGTCCGCCAGTAGCCGATCCCGGTCCACCAGAAGCGAATGATTGGCAGATTTGGGGGCTGAAAGTTGGGGGCGAAATGAAGGATGTTGTGGTGAAGCTATTTGGTGAGTGTGCAGGTGATGTAAGGAAGAAATGCAAAGAAAGAGAAAAAAAACTTAAAAAATGTAGTGTTATGAGTATGGATGAATTGCGGTCATACCACAAATGTGGAAAAATTAAGAACCATTTTATTTTTATAACTATGTACAAACAAGAAATCTCAATCCTTTATGCATGAACAGGAATGGTTGAGTGCGAGAGAGGTTCATGAAGGAACATGACCTCCTCAACTTCAGCTGGTGCCCCCTCCAAGTAAGGTTTTAGGCGTTGTCCATTAACTTTGAATGCGTCCCCATTCCCTGCGTTCAGGATGTCAACCGCTCCATGAGGAAATACGGTTTGGACAATAAAAGGGCCAGACCAATGACTACGGAGCGTACCCACAAATAGATGAAGTTGGGAATCATAGAGCAACACCTTCTACTCGGCCGTAAACAACTTTCGCATAATCATGCAATCGTAAAACATCTTGGCTTGGGACTTATGAATTTTGGCATTTTAATACGCATCATTTTGTAGCTCTTCCAATTCCACAATGTCATGTTTACGTTGCACCCCAGAAAGCACGATGCTCAAGCTCGATGGGTAAATGGCAAGCCTTGCTGTACACTACCTTATATGGGGACATACCCCAATTGGTCTTATAGGTGGTGCGGAAAGCCGACAATGCGTCATTCAACTTAGTCGACCAATCCTTCCTCGAGGATTTAACCATATTCTCAAGGATTTGCTTTAGTCGACGATTAGAGACTTCGACCTGCCCACTAGTTTGTGGATTATATCGGGTGGCAAGCTTGTGGGTGATCGAATATTTCCTCATAAGCGCTTCAAAGGAGTGATTGCAGAAGTTGGTACCACTATCGCTGATTATGGGACGAGGAGCACCAAATCGTGCAAAAATAACCTTTAAGAATTTGGTGACCACCTTGTTGTCATTGGTCATTGTGGGGATAACCTCAACCCACTTAGACACATAGTGAATGACCAGCAAAATGTAAACTTTGCTGAACGAATTCGGGAACAGACCCATAAAGTCGATGCCCCACACATCTAAGACGTCGATGACAAAGACATTTTGCAAAGGCATCATATCGCATCTACTAATCCTGCCAAGGCACAGACACCTATCACATTTCTTACAAAAATCGTAAGCATCTTTGAAAATATTTGTCGAGTAAAATCCACATTGGAGCACGTTGGAGGCAGTTTTCTTTGCTCCAAAGTGTCCTCCACATGCCTCAGAGTGGTAAATTTGGAGCACACTTTGGAAGTCGTTATTTGGGGCGCACCGTCGGAAAATTTGGTCAAAATAGTATTTGAATAGGTAGAGGTTATCCCAGTGAAAGAATCTGACAAGATCTAAATTTGGTTTGGTCAGATTTTGACCCACCCACAAGAAGTTGCTCAGTCACGAGGTATTTCACGATGTCGACAAACCAAGGGTTATCGTCGATCGTGAACAACTGCTCGTCTGGAAATTTATCATTAATAATTTGGTCATGTGGGTTGGTCGTCTCAAGACGAGATAGGTGGTATGCTACAACATTTTCACACCATTTTTTGTCTCGAATCTCGAGATCAATTTCTTGTAACAACAAGATCCATCTCAAGAGTCGAGATTTTGTTCCTTTCTTTGCCATGAGGTGCTTGATGGCTGTGTGATCAGAATAGATAATAACATGGGAGCCAATAAAGTACGACCGGAATTTCTCCAAAGCGAATATGATCGCTAAGAATTCCTTCTCAGTCACAGTGTAGTTCAATTGGGCATCATTGAGTGTTCTACTGGCATAGTAGATCACATAAGGCAATTTTTCCAATCATTGCCCAAGCATTGTTCCCACAGCAATGTTAGATGCATCACACATTAACTCAAAGGGTTCAGTCCACACTGGTGCCTTAATTATGGGAGTTGAAGTCAACTCTTTCTTGAAGATCAAAAAAGCACGGTGGCAATCCGTTGTGAACTCAAAAATGACATCTTTAGCCAACAAGGCGGTGAGAGGTCAAACAATTTTGCTAAAATCTTGAATGAACTACCGATAGATCCAGCATGCCCCAGAAAGGCACGGATATCCTTCACATTACGTGGTGGTGGGATAGCAATAAAACCCACTTTCGCGGGATCAACCTCAATTCCCCTACTTGAGACCACATGTCCAAGTACAACACTCGCTTCACCATGAAGTTACATTTCTCCTAATTGAGAGCGAGATTCTTCTCACGGCATCACTTGAGGACAAGGCTCATGTGATGAAGGAACTCATCGAAGGAAGCGCCAAATACGGAAATATCGTCCATGAAAATCTCAAGGAAACGCTATACCATATCGGAGAAGATGCTGATCATACACCTTTGAAACGTTGCCGACGTATTACATAACCCAAAGGGCATGCGACGGTAGGCAAACGTGCCAAAGGGCAAAGTAAATGTGGTTTTGTCTTAATCCTCGGGGGCGATGGGAATTTGGTTCTAACTGGAGTATCCATCAAGAAAATAATAATACTCATGTCCGGCCAATCTTTCCAACATCTGATCAATGAATGGCAACGGGAAACGATCTTTTCGCGTTGCCGCATTGATCTTGCGATAATCAATGCAAACTCGCCAGCCAGTTTGGAATTCGTGTTGGGATAAGCTCATTATGTTCATTCGCAACAACCGTCACTCCTGACTTCTTGGGAATCACATGGATAGGACTCACCAACGAACTATCAAAGATAGGATAGATTATACCATGATCCATGCACTTAAGAACCTCCTTTCGGACAACTTCTTTCAGTACAGGATTCAATCTTCGTTGTGGGTCCCGGCGGGGCCTAGAATTATCTTCCATGTGGATCCGATGCTGGACAATACCAGGGCTAATTCCCTTGATGTCCTTCAAGGACCACTCAATAGCCTCTTTGTTTTCAAAGAGCACTTTTATTAGGGCAACCTCTTGATCTTTTGCAAGATTAGAAGCAATAATGAGTAGCAAGGTCTCATTATCCC
Organism: Triglochin maritima; assembly: GCA_963682175.1. Taxonomy (NCBI): domain Eukaryota; kingdom Viridiplantae; phylum Streptophyta; class Magnoliopsida; order Alismatales; family Juncaginaceae; genus Triglochin; species Triglochin maritima. Next base: position 19,327,764 of record OY821771.1, on the reverse strand, counting down.
CTAAAAAGATGTATTTAAGGTTATCGGGGAGAGGTTTAAGCTCGACCTGAGGTGGGACCTTGTTGGATTTAGAGTTAATTTCAAGTGGCTAAGGGCCACTGAGTAAGAGGAGCAAGCACCCAGATGTGCCTCCACATCTAGAATTTCACAGGCAGATTCCTCAAAACCATCTTCACACTCAACCTGGTTGTTAGGCACCTCAATAATATGTCGACGTGAGTTGACAATGCCTAATGACTCAGGCTCATCCCTATCCTGAATGAAATTGGCTCCAACAGCATCGTCGAAGAGCCCGGATTGCTTACCAAGAGTAAAGATGTTGAAATCCGCCATGAAGTTTCCAAAAGACAACATCATCAAGCCATTTTGACAATTGATCAAAGCATTATATGTCACAAGAAATGACTTACCAAGGATCACTGGAATTTATCCTTGTGGGTTGGACACAAGTTCAGTATCCAAGATGATGAAATCAAATGGAAATACAAACTCACCAACTTTAATAAGGACATCCTCCACCTTCCTCGTGGAATCTTGACGGATCTGTCAGCCAACTGGAGGGTTGTCCTCGTTGGTTTAAGATCGCCTAGTCCAAGGTTGACATAGACAGAGTAGGGCAGGAGGTTCACAGATGCTCCCAAATCCAATAGAGCTTGACGATTGTCACATTACCGGTCATGCAAGAAATAGTTGGACAACCAGGGTCCTTGTATTGGACTTGCATGGCTTGTGTCAATATTGAACTCACATTGGCAGCAAGAATGCCTTTTAGAGAACATTTGATCTTCTCTTAACGGTACAAAGGTCCTTAAGGAACTTGGCATACGGTGGCATTTGTTGAACAACGTCCAATAACGGAATGTTCACCTTGACTTGCCTAAGTACCTTAACAATTTTGTCCCAATTCCCATCTCATTTTTTAGTCAACCTATGAGGGAATGGTGCCTTGGGGACATAAATATCACGAGGAGGAGTCTTAGAATTTGGTTCCTTGAAAGACTCACGACCCCCTTTGGAAGAGTCACCAACAGGGTTGGCTTCATGCATTCCCACATTGTTGTCAACAACCCTTCCCAATCTTAAGGTATGGACTACATTTGCATGTTGGGAACGGTCACTTTCAACATTGTGTACATTCTGCCTAGCCTGAGTATGTTGACCCCTGCGATTTACCATAGGTTGACTCAGTAACTGACCCTTCTCGCGTTCTTGGAACTGATGAGCCAACTGGCTAACTTGTATTTCCAAAATTTTGACTGTACTTTGCATTCTCTACATGAACGCTTGAAGGGTCGGATCACTAGAGGGGTCCTTTGGGTCAACCCATTGGGGTAGTGGAGTTTGGTTAGAATAATCCGACGATGAGGCCTGAGGAGGTTGGTAATTATGGTGCGAAGACCTTTGATGTGGGGGTTGGTAGGTCGCCGATGGGCGTGGAGGGTGATAAGGTGGACGTGGAGGTTGAGCGTGCGAGCTCTGACCGTGGCCCCCACTAGGCACCCAAGAGAAGTTAGGATGGTTATGCCATCCCGGGTTGTAGGAGTGACTGTACGAGTCATTACTGGGCCTCCACATGAAATAAGATAAAACCTTATCATTAAAACATAGAAGACAATAATTGAAATGAATCTAATATGTTCACATGCAAAATGTCTCTATTCCAACTACTTGGGATGAACCGACTGAACTCCCGTTACACAGGTGGTAGGGATTGCCCTATGTGGAGATTTGTGGAAAGGTGTACGTGATAGTGTAAGTCCTCACAAGCAATGACGCACGAAACCCAACCGTGGGAGAATTAAACACCAATTAGTAAAAAAGAAAAAAATGGTAATACAATTAAGAACCTTAACAGACTTTACACATTGTATCACTTGAGTATGTTAATGTTGCCCATGTCTTTCCCTTAATCCTTACTTAACTTGCACGAATGGTTCCCTAGGCTAGGTGTGTGGACATGATACATATATAGAGTCGGCCCGTAGGATTACCGTGTTCAATGATCGACACAAGTAGGTCCATCGAGTCATGTTGCAAGCTTGAATAATGCATCGATGTTTGGATTTTTTGGGTATATCCGCTGAAAACCCTCATGAGACACCACTCCTCCTCGAAGGCGCCAAGGAGGTTTAACGGTTTGTTGCATGTGCTCAGTGCAACCGTGATTCCTACGAAAGTGAGTTTGGATTTCCCCATTTTTCGTATGTTTTCTTTTCTTTCATTTTTCTCTTTCATTATTTTGCTCGGGACTAGCAAAAGTTAATTGTGGGGGTATTTGATCAGTAGCATATCATACATTGCATTCATGCTATATATCCTTTATTTTACCCTAATTTAGTGTTACTCGAGTATTTCTTTGTGGTGTTTTAGGTGTAAGGTAATAAAGAAGAGAAAGGAGGAGAAAATGACTGAAATGCAAGAAGAAATGCCTCAAATAAAGCAAAGTGGACCGGTTTGTCATGAACAAGGACCCATCTGCAAATCAGGAAGGTCTCAGATTAAATCCAGAGGGACCCGAACTCACGGAAAACATTTCAGGAGAAAAAAATCCCTCAATATCATGATCTTGAAGAGTATTTGGGCAATTAAGACCAAACATATTCGAACGTGCAAAATACAACACGTAAACCCCTGGAAGATATCAGAGTCAATCAGGCACAACTGATCCGCCATTGGTGGATCATTTTGGCCCAATTTGCCCCCAATTTCTCCGTGGCTTCATCTCAATCATTTGTGTGCACCAGACTAGAGAGAAAGTGACTACAACTGTCATATTGCTTCCAGATCCAGCTAGACCCTTATTTTCTTCTATAAATAGACTTGTAATGCCTCCTTTCTTCTTCTTCCTCTCTCTCCTCCTTAGGTTAGTTTCCTTTCTTGTTTTTTGGAGTAGGTTCTATTTCTTGTTTATTAGAGTAGGTTAAAGTTTCTTAATTAGTAGTGTAGTGGTGAAGAAAAGGAGCAACCTTGTAATCTTTCTTTTCAATCTAGTTTAATTCTTGTTCTTTACATTGATGTCTTCCATTTGATGCAATTTCCTGTATGTTTGGTCTTTTCTTAATCTAGTTTTTCTACATTTCCATTATGGTTTTGTGTTGTTTTTATGTTTTAATGAGTTTAGAGATGAGTAGGGTGTAGTCCATCCCCATTGAGAGGTGGAAAAGAAGGTGATGTGATTATGTGATGTATTAAATGTGTGTGCTAATCCAAACCTTTGAACCTCATATGAGTTCCATAACCATAGAAATTCCCTTAGAATAGGTTTTCTGGTTCAATCTGGTCGACTGGTAGGACATCTGGTTCGATCAGAACTCAATAGAATCAATTCTTTTTCCCAAACAGTTTACCTATCATTCGACCAATTCTATAATGTATTTTCACAGTCTAAATTGGTCGACCGAATCTCTTCTCCTGTTCGACTATTTCAATATGTTAACCAATATAACCCAGTTTGACCGATACATACTTGGTCACCTTTTATATCTTGACACTTGTCCGGTCGTATACACATAACCCGTTATACATAACCGATCCACCAAAAGTCACGTTTTGTTCGGTCGTTTGCTTTTCGTATTTGTCTTTAATATGACCGTTATACTTGTTGTATTATACAATGGTCGAATACACATACTTTCACGCCTAGTAGAGAGAATGACCACCAAGAGAGGGAGATGTATTACAAAGGAGGAGGAAGAGTTCTATTTATAGCCATGAAAAAAGTAACCCGGGACAATCCCCCGATATGGGACTAATTGCATACTAGAAATGGACATAATCCAACACCCGACTAAGACATGGTTCACTTGGAGCCATCAAGACCACTGATTGGCCGTCTGGAACCGCTAATTGGCGGTCCAAATGTCTTTGATTGAGTCTAGATTTGAATGGCTCGTGTCTGGCTTGATTTCTTCAGGTTTGGTGAACCCAATTTAGTTGTTGATGTTTAGGCCCAGATCTAATTGTGAAAATACTCCTCATGATGGTGTGGAGCTTCTTGATTTGCTCATTGGTCCTTTTGGTTTACATCTGGGTCATTCTCTCTTGCATCTAAGTCCATAAGTCTTACAATTCTGTCATTTTCCTTGCTTTTAAGTCATTTTTGAGTCTCTTCTTCTCAAACCTGTTTTTTACTAAAACTTAAACATAAAACTCGTTACGTAGCATTGCTTAGGCTAAAAATAAAGGATATAAGCACAAATATATGCATGATTTCATGTCAATCAAGTTCCATAACCATCTAATGAGATTTTCACTCTTATCTTTGAGTCCTAATGCTCTTAAGTGATGATTTGCACATGCTTAGATTAGTGGGCCTATTTTATGGGGAATGATGAGCTGAGGATAAGGATGGAGGGGATAAGGAGGAAACATGACAAGTGCATGCATGTGCTCTTGTTGGTGTCATCCTAATTAATGTCTTGTAAGTTTTAATGATTGTGTTAAATCTTATTTCATGTGGATACGTAGTGGGGTTTCGTCATTATGCTTTTCATGTTAGCTTCATCTTAATTATTGTCTTGTATATTTTAATGATAATGTTTTATCTTTTCCATTCCCACTCCAGTATTGTGAACTCTAACTCACACGTGCTCCCGTGGACACGACCTGTACGTGTCACGTCTTCACCGACGCCATGCACTTTTGGTATTATAGTTGAATCAATCAGTACCCGTCCAATAGCAAAGTCTGTAATTCGATCTCATCTTTCTCTTTTCCTTTCCCACTCGAGTATTGTGAACTCTGACTCGAACACGCTCCTCATGGACACGACCCGTACTTGCCGCGCCTTCATCGACGTCGTGCACTTGCGGTATTATAATTGAATCAATCACTACCCCTCTAATAGCAAAGTCTGAGGGATCACTTTCCCCCTCGAACTCCTTGGGGGTAGAATGGTCTCCTCCATTACCTTCTTCTTCAATTTTTCGAAGGCTTCTTGGCACTTCTCCATCCATTCCCATGCCACCTTCTTCCTGAGGAGGTCAGTTAAGGGACTCGCAATTTCAAAATACCATTTTTTGAACATTCTATAATAGTTCACTAACTCTAAGAAGGACCAGAAATCTGTCACTTTGGTTAGGGCCTCAACGTTTTGGATTGCCTTCACCTTTGAACTATCCATCCCTAGCCTTCCTTGTCTGAAAATATGGCCCAATAAAGACATTTCCTCTTGAGAAAGGGAGCACTTCCTCCTCTTGACATAGAGTTTGTTCTCTCTGAGCACCTGAAATATCCTTCTTAGGTGCTCAACATGCTCTGTCAGGGTATTACTATAGATGACAATGTCATCCAAGTCTACCACCACAAACCGGTCTAGGTAGGGATGGAATATTTTGTTCATCAAGGTGCAAACATAGTTGGGGCATTAGTTAAACCAAAAGGCATCACTAACCATTCAAAAGACCCATACCTGGTGACAAAGGTAGTCTTTGGATCATAACCTTCTACGATCCTCACTTGATAATACCCTGATCTCAAGTCCATCTTATTAAAATACTTGGCTTGCCTGAGCCTGTCGAACAAATCGACAATCAAGGTTATTTGATACTTGTTCTTGATGGTCACCTTGTTTAGTGCCCGATAATCAACGCACATCCGAAGGCTCACATTATGCTTCTTCTGGAAAAGCACCGGTGCTCCATATAGTGCTTTTGAGGGTTGAATTTTCCCTTCCTCCAACAAGCTATTGAGTTGTCTTCTCAACTCCTCCAACTCAGACGGGGACATCTGATAAGGCACCATAGCAGGGGGTTTGGCCCCTAGATCCAACTCAATCTTATGATCTACCTCTCTTATTGGAGGTAGTTCTTTTGTCAACTCTAGAGGGATAACATCCTTGTTTTCCTCCAACACCTTCCGGATGGGTGATTGACATCATTTCATGCTTATTTTGTATCTTATATCCATTATCTTACACCTAAGCAATGTTACGTGACGAGTTTTATGTTTGAATTTCAGAAATAAATAAGTTTGAAGAGATGAAGCATAAAAGGACCCAAAAGCAGGGAAAAAGGACTTAATTGTGAGACCAGGGGACTAAGATGCAAGGGAGAAGGACCTGAACGTAAGACCGAAGGACTAAGACCAAAACATAAAACTCCACACCATCATGGGGAGTATTTTGGCAATTCTATTCGGGTTGGAGCTCCAACAAGTGAAGTAGATGCATCAAAGACATACAGAAAAGCCCAGAATAAAATTCAGCGTGATCCGGACCATATAGACCGCCAATTGGCGGTACAAGACCGCTAATTGGTGGTCTGTTTTGTCCCAAATCCGCTAAGATTTTGGTGGGTTGCGTATTAGTGTGTATTTAGTCCATTTCTGGTATTTGTTTAGTCCCACATCGGGGGAGTGTCCCGGATTGCCTTTTTCTTTGGCTATAAATAGAACTCTTCACCTTCTATTGTAAATCACCCATTTCTTGGTGGCATTCTCTCTACTAAGGAGTAAGCCTTGAAGCAAAACTCAAGGTGGAGAAGAATGCTTCCTTCAATGTGAGTCATTGTTAATAAAATAATTGTTCTACTTTCTTTTAATCTTGTCTTTTAATTTGTGCATGCTTGTGTAGTCTTTCCTTTCCTTTTAAGCTTCTTTAATGCTCCCTTCTTGCTTAGTTAAATTTCCTTTCAGTATAATATTTCATTTTGTTAATGTAGGTAGTGTAATGATTAGTGAGTAGTTCCATCCCCTTTGGGGGTGGAGTAGATGTATGTACATGTTATGTAGGTGGTATGAATGCTAGATATTATTGTTTGTGAGAGATATTAGTATGCTTGCTTGAATTAATAAGAACATTACTTGAAGGTTTCTTCCATAGTTAGGTACACTCCATGCTCGTTATGTTCTTAATAACAACCTTGCATTGCTCATATTAATCACCTAGGTTAGTGTTGAAAATGATAGGTCTTGCCATGAGGTACTTGTTATGCATTAACAAACACTAACCACACTTGAACTTATTGTATGCATTCACCACACTTATTTCATGTGCGCACACATACTCCACCCCTTAGGGGTTTTAGATTCATGATTTCTAGTTTATCTTTCTTCTTAATAGTTGCTCAGCTTAGCTTAGTTTAGTTCATTTCATGTTTTCAATTCCTTGCTTCTAGTTCATTAGTTTAGTGTAGTTAGTTTAGTGTAATCAATCTCTTCTTCTCTCTCTTTCCCACTCACCTTCGCACAAACCAAAAGTCGACACACCTCTGTGTGGATCGACTCATATTTGCCACCGCTTCAACACGGCCGTGCACTTGCAGTTAATATAAAACGTATCAATCAATGGGTTGTGGGATATCTTCCTTTTTTGGTGCCTCATCTTGCTTTATAGACACAAAGAAGGTCTCTTCCCCTTTCTTTAGTCCTTTTACCAATTGCATAGCAGGCAGAGTTGGGGCGTGTTTGGGTTTAAGAGAGGTCTTGACCATATGAGTTGCACCTTTCTCCATGATGCACATAGAGTTTGAAAAAGGAAGTACAAACATGTTCAAGCTTTTTAAGAAATCTAGCCCCAACACTATCTTGTGGTCATCAATGGGAACAACAGAAAAACGTACCTTTCCCTTCCACCTCCACAGATCCACATTTGTTGCATGTACCACCCCTTCAATAGGCCTAACACCAGCATTAACCATCTTGAGCCTCCCTTTTGCATCCAAAATATAAAGCCCCAATCTCCTTGGCTCCATAGGAGTCATGAAGTTGTGACTCACTCCATAGGATGCATTTAGATTGGCTTGCCTCCAACTTTTGCCTCAACATACATCAAGGAAGTATCTTCAAGGGTGTTTGGGGTTGTCCTAGATTGCAATGCCCCTAGGAGCTGAAGGGACCCCATGCACCCGTCCTCCTCAGCCTTCTCCTCCGATTGGCTCACCATTGAAGATAGGAAACGAAACTTTGGGCAATCCTTAAACTAATGAGGACCTTTTCAAGCAAGGCATCCCTTCTTTGGAACAACGAATTTCTTTCTTTCATGGTGGGAACCCCTATTTGAACTCTTCTTTTAAGGCTTTTCTTTAGAGACCATTTCTTTGCATGTTTCCCTCTTTTGGTCTTGCCCACCTTTACTCTTTTGTTCCTTTTGTTTTCCCACATCCCACCTTTCATATTCCATCAAGGACTCAGCCATCTTAATGGCCTCATCAAGATTTCTAGCAACCCTTCATTGCAATTCCAGTCATGCCCAATCTTGGAGACCATTTATGAAATGAAACAACTTATCATCTGGGTCTGAGCTTGGGATTTGGACAATTATGGTGGTGAATTCTCTAACATACTCCCAAAAAGAAGATTTGTGCATAAGTTCCACCAATTTCTTCCTTGCTTCATAGACCACATTGTTGGGATAGAAATGCCTCTTTAGATCTTTCTTAAAATCTTCCCATGTCTGATGGGGACTACTTATGTTGTTTTTAACGTCTACTATCTTTCTATGCCACCATAATGAAGCAGTGTCTGAGAGGTAAGAAGTGGCAAAACTAACCTTTTGGGCTATTATTTAGATGTTTACTACTTCAAAGTATTGCTCCAAGGATTTTCCACTTGCGCTAGGATCCCTTCTATGCTTGCCTTCTCCTTCTCTCCCGCGGTAGGACCAACATCTCTAGCACGAGGTTCATCGACAACCGACCCCTTCTGGCTGGCTTTCAGTGTTCTTTGCCATGGTAACACCTTACCCATTGGTGGGCCTTGAAACCTGGCTCTGATACCACTTTGTCACAGACCTACTTCCTCAAGTAGCAACTATGCCAACACTTCACTTTATCACCCTTGTGACCCTTGGTGAAGTCAGTCTCTCACTCTCCTCACTTAGATTGAGATGCTAAGTAGAACAGACACTCACAGATAGTGACACTTAGAAAATGACAATCTCAAACACTCTTTGTATTGCACTCAACTTGCTTGTGTACAAATGAGGGATGGGTCCCCTATTTATAGGTAAGGTCCCCTCTTTCTAGAATCTTGGATTCTATAATATTCCTTAAGATATTTTTGGAGTACAAAATATCTACAAGTTTATTCCATAGAATATTCCCTTGATATTTTTAAGTTAGAAATCTACTCTACAATATTCTTGATCTTGCTAGGAGCATGATATCTTGGAGCTTCTAGGGTATCTTAGGTTATAGAAGGCTCCCTTCTTCTTTAAGGGTAGGGGCATTCCAACTAGCTAGCTACTTTTATATCGTCCCCGTTGGTCTACTAAGCCCATGATATGTTAGTATGCACATTAATTTTAAGTAGTTAAAGTGACATAACAACTTTTCAAAACAATGAAGTTTCTACTACATATTTTGAAAAGGCGTATCAAAACATCAATATTTTGTGCAAATCACAAATTGGACATCGTATTTAGAGAGGTTCACCACCGCACCTAGTCCTAGTCTTCCTCGCAAGACCCGCTCAATCTTCCTAGCTCCCATTACGGTTCCACTATCCGATCCGCTTCCGGGTCGAGATCAACACCTTCTCCAACCACCGAGCCTCGCAAATAACCTTGCCTCATCTCACAATCCGAGAGGGAGCTTCCTCAATGCCTTACAATTTGATGATTCTTTGATATGGAAGTTGAATCACAATCTATCTAAACACTCTAACTTGAGCACACCTGGATAAATGATTGGAATAGATATCCAAGTGTTGAAGTTTTGACTTTGAGTGTAGGAAGATGAGAGCTTGATGATGTAGAGGATGTGGCATTAAAGTATGGATCAATAGGGAGTCTTCAAGAGTTCTAAGGCAAGGATATGAGACTCTATTTATATGCTTTCAATCACTACTAGTCGTTTGGAAGTTGGTGAGATTTGGCCCAATGAGAAACAAGAATGTGCCTTTAGCTCGGGCAGATTTCAGGGCTAATTTGGTCAGCCATTGGAAGAACGGTAGTGTGAAACAAGAAGGTTGGATTGGTTTTAAATAATCATTCGGTTGACCGAATTGAATCTCGGGTCACCATTCACCAACTTCGAGTAACTTTTCCAAATTTTGACCTATTTATGTAGGTTCACCAAATGGAGTTTGGTTCACCATTGGAAGGTGGACAGTAAGAATAGGTCAGGCTCTGATTATACAAGTTAGGTTGACTGCAAGTTGTTCGGATGACCAAAGTTAGTGCGGGTTTTGTGCTCATAGTTATGGCTCAAATGATCGATAAAGGCAACGATCAAATGTCACATCGAAATAGCCATTGCGCGCCCAAGGCTAGGAATGAATCACTTGACCGAAGGTAGTTAGGTCATCCGAAAAAAAGGAGTCAATTTGGCTGTAAGGCTTGACTCAAATGCGACCATTCGAACAAAGTCCAAAACCAATCCAAGGCATTTTGGTCGACTGAAGGTGTTTTGGTCGTCCGACTAGACAATTCTAGAGAGCATCCTAATGTCTAATGATGGGTAGGTTTTAGTTATCCAATAAGTGTTCAATTAAATGAACTTGGTCGGGACAAAATTCTTTTTCTCAAGTTTACATTAGACCTTATGGACTCAGTAAAATAAAAAATTGCATGTCTTGGATGACTAGTGTTGTATTTTAGTCGTTCGAATTTTGTTCCAGTGAATCTTGAAACTTACTGTAGACTAAATCGGACAACCAATCTTTTGCTTCAGTTGTTGAAATCTTGATTAACCAAACTCAGTTTTGTTGACCAGACTAATTTAGATGACCCACTCTTTGCCTCAGTTATCTGAATCTATGAACTTCTCATTAACATGTCTCTTGACAAAGCAATTAAACGATTCCACTGCCGTTTGGTCGGTAGAATCTAGGCCCGAGCAGAAATTATTTCTTTGTCCTTTTTACCCTTTACTTGACCTTAACCTTATTCCTTGTAAGTCTATAAATACCCATGATAGATCCAAGAGAGAACACCACTCTCATATTTGTGATTCATGTGCCCATGCTAGAGTTCAATATTTCTTGTTGTTTCCAATCTTGTAACTCTGGATTGGAGTCTTCTCCTAGGTTGTGGGACAAGTTCAAGTATTATGGGGGTTATCTGTGTGTTTGTGTTGTAAGGAAGGCATGATCTTGGCCCATAATGAATATCAGATAGTGAAGACGCAAACGAGGGTCTAAAGCTCGAGTAGGGTTTTGTTAGAGAGGACCAGGATCCGGGTTGTGGTTGTCGAACCTCTTATCTCAGTTCCTTTTATAGTTTGCGATCTTCTTCCACTTGTCATTTAATTTGGCATTTCCACTTCATTTAGTCTATTCACTTTCTCTAGATATCTACTATGACCATTTAGATCGTACACACATTATTCTTTCTTTGTGTCTCCAATAAGGCTCCATAAGGCAGGACATCTCGGCAAATTGATATCCATAATGCATTCCTTCACTGGGATCTTCGTGAAGCGATCTTCGAACCTCAATCGCTTGGTTTTGTCAACTATTATTGGAGTGATTTTGTGTGTAAGGTGCACAAATCGTTATATGGACTAAAGTAACCACCAGGTGCTTGGTTTCTCAAGCTTGTGGATTTTTTACGGGCAAATGTCTTCTCAAACTCGAAGAAAAATACATCCCTTTTCATGAAAGAAATGTGTTCTAAAAGTTTTACTTTTATATGTCTTTTATTATGAATTGAACTTATTGAATATTTTGTTCCTTGATTAATGTATTCGTCGTTTGGAAGACTTAAGGAAGTGGTTCTTGGTGCTTAACCATAGTTCCCTAAAAGATAATGGTTTACATAAATCAAAATTAATTCACAATCATAGTGATTAACATGAAACATTTATCACCGAGATAAGATTGTCATGTTGGTTACGTGAGATATTGTAGCTCTACAAATATTTATCAACACCAGTATATGAAATGGAAAATGTTTCTTTCATATATTGAATTGACCTAACAAATGAAACATTATGGAATTGTATTTGTGTCATTATTTTTTCATTCTGTCTTTGAATCCTAAGAAATGAGACCTATATCGTTTCACATAAGGAGTGTATGATTTGATTATTATCAAAAGCTATGAATGAGTATAGTGATAAAGCTATTAGTTGGTTATACATGACTTCTGCCAGAAAAGATGATATGTCAAAAGATTAGCATTGCCCCTCTTGACTTGAGTTATGATATTGCTCAGCCCCTTGATAAAGAAAAATTATAATGTCCACAATGTAACTTGTGTATAGTTACAAATTTATAATTAGCTTGAGAGATCAAAAAATGAAATTTATATTGTATAATATTCTCAATATCATGAGGCAAGTGATAAACAAAAGTGATATTTTATATATCACTAAGTGGATCGTGTTTAGTTCGAGTGAGGAAAATATCTTTGTTATTTAGGTAACTATAATGTGTAGCTAGATACTGCTTATAGTTTATGATATAAAATGTTTTATATCATTGCCAACATAACTTAGATCCTCCTATAGGTCACACCACAAACTAGGAAACAAGAAACATAATTTTGTATTTTATATGATGTATTAAAATTCATATGATATGGAATTAAATACATATGATAAATGACAAAATTAATATGTCGTGAAAAACGACATGGTTAGAATAATAAATAGATTCATATGAGATGTATATATATCATGGGTTATAATGTTTTGACATTATATATGATAATATATTACATGTTACTGAAGGGAATGTGTTCTAAAAGTTTTACTTTTATATGTCAATTATTATGAATTGAATGTGTAAATATTTTGTTTCTTGATTAATGTATTCGTCTTTTAGAAGTGTTAAGGAAGAGACTCTTGGTCTTTAATTGTAGAGCTCTAAAAGATAATGGTTTACATAATTCAAAAGTTCTTCAGAATCATAGTAATTGACATGGAACATTAATTACCGAGCTAAGATTGTCGTGTTAGTTAAAGAGTATTGTAGCTCTAAAAATATTTAACAACACGAGTATATAAAAGAGAAAAATTGTTACTTTTATATATTGAATAGACCTAGCAAATGAAACATTATGGAATTGTGTTATGTGTCATTAATATTTTCAATGTGTCTTGAATCCTAAGGTAGGAGACTTCTATGTTTTCACATAGGAAGTGTTTGATTTGATTATTGTCAAAATCTATCAATGAGCATAGTGATAAAAGCAATAGTTGGTTGAACACAACTTGTGCTGGAAAAGATAGTTCGTCAAAAGATTATTATTGCCCCTATTTAACTGAGTAATGATATTAGTGGACACCTTGACATAGCAAAATTATAATGTTCACAATGTGAGTTGTGTTAAGTTACATATTTATAATTAGCTTAAGATATCAAAAAATGACTATATAATACAAAGGTGACACATTTCTACTTTGTATAATATTCTTAATATCATGAGGAAAGGGATAGACACAAGTGATGTTGTTACATCACTAAATGGATTGTGTTTAGTTCGAGTGAACAAGATATTTTTGCTATACTATAGTGTGTAGCTAGATACCGTTTATGGTTTGTCATATTAAGTGTTTCATATCACCACCAATATAGCTTGGGTCCTCCTATAGTTCACACCAGAAAACTGGGAAACAAGAAGCTTGATTTTGTGTTCACATGATGTATCGGGTTTCATGTGAAATAGGATACATGTGGTGAATCAATAGAATTAATATGTTGTGAAAATGGCATAGTTAGAATCATAAATAAATTCATATAAGATGTATGTATTATGGGGTGTAATGTTTTGATACTACATATGATGATATATTACATGATATGTTAATTTGCTAAAAACCCCAAAGATCGAATTTTGTTGGATACAAATCCCAAATTTGATACAGGCAAAAATCGGACGAAACTGTCAAACGTTTTCGGACAACGGTCGATCAGAAATTCACAGTTGTTGTTGCGTACGTGAACGGTCGACCGGACGGATGTGTTTGGTCGACCAAAAACATCTTATAGCTTCCGCAAATTCTTCTTGGTAGTAATCGATCGACCCATTTGTAGCTTAGTCCGACGAAAAACATCTAGTAGTCGATTCTCGTGTTGAATCGATAGACCGTTTATGTGTTCTGTTCAACCGGAAAATCATAGTAGCGTGTGATGGATCGACCACGCGGTTTCATGGTCCAACCGAAACCGCGATTAATTTTCAATCTGTCGACCGATTGGTTAATTACGATCGACCGGTGGACACGATTTTGCTAGAATTGTTAAGAGATTATTGTTGATCATGGGTTGGATTTATTCCAATTGTGGCAAATGTTTTTAAGGACGATTGTGTGTCAATTTGTGATTGGTTTAAAGGAGAGAAAAGCAAGAGATCATGGGTTAGTGGGTAGCCCATGATGTAGGTGTTGGGAGAGTCTATAAATTGGACTCCTCACCCTACTTGTTTCAAGGGAATGCAAAGTTCTTTCTCTCCTAACCTCTACACTAATCCATCCGAATTTCTCTTAATTATGTCAAGATTTTGGAGATTAAATTGTCAGGGAGCTTGAGAGGGGTTATTAGCTAGATTCTATGCTTGATTTAGAGATTGAGTTGGCTCGCTCCTTTCTCTCAAATCTTGTTTAGAGTTTGGTGAACACTTGGAGGCGAATCGATGAGAGATTCAACACGTAACACAGGTCCAGATCTTCAGAAAGGTTTTAGAGAACCTTTGGGTATGATCTCCACCTATTTATTTTAATATATATGTGATTTACAATGTATTAATATAATATATGGAATAATGTACATGAAATCATCGAAAAGATGATATTCGATCCTACATGCATGTATAAAATTCAAAATATATACAGACATAGGGCCACGAAATCCCACAGATATAATGTAATCTACAACATTATAACATATGAATTTGCTAAAACACCAAAGGTCAAATTTTCATGGATATAAATCCAAAATTTGGTAAAGTAAAAAACAGTGAGAAACAATCCAACTGTTTGCCCATGTTTTTGCATATATTAATAAGAGATTTTTTACTAATTAATGGATGATTTAATCCACCTTGGTCAAAGGTAGTCATGGGATGATGATGTGGCAAAATAAACAATAGATCATGTGCAAAGTGGTTTACACATGATGTGGTTTAGTGGAGAAATAAACAATAGATCATGTGGAAAGTGATTTGCACATGATGTGGTTTAGTGAAGAGATTAATAAGGGATCATGTGTAAGTGGTTTGCACATGATGTGAGTAAGAGGAAATCCAATAAATAGGTTCTTCCTCCCTTGCTTGTTTACACTAATGCAAAATTCTTCTCCGTCAAATTTTTCCATCATTCCATCCAAAATTCTCTTAGTTTTAGTTGTCTGCTAAAGATTAATTTGTCTGGAGTAGAGAATGGGTTATTAGCTAGATTCAAACCTCATATTAGAGATTAATTGGCTAGCTTCGATCTCTCTAATCTTGTTTAGAGTTTGGTGAACACTTGCAGGTAATTCTGAGGCGATCCGACGTGCAACTAGACTTCCGATTGGTAAGAGGGATTTGATAATCCTCTAGGAATGATCCAATCCATGTATTTCAATATTAAATAGTTTATTATATATATTGAAATACAATTACACTGTTGGAAAATAGTGTTTTTACATCCGTTGTTTTGACCATATCACGTCGGTCTTACTGTTCAAATTTACCGACGTCGTAATGGAGAGAATTAATAGTGAAGATGATACCACGTCGGTTGGAAAACCGACATGAAATATTCAAGATTTCACGTCGGTTCTAGGAAGACCGGCTTGAAATATCCATATTTGACGTCGGTTTTCCTAAAACCGACGTGAAATCTTGAATATTTCATGTAATTATGGGAGAGATGTCACGTCGGTTTTTCGAAAACCGACATGAAATCTTATGTATTTTACGTCGGTTTTCTGAAAACCGACGTATTTTTTTTCCTATTTTACAAAAAAATAATTAAATGTAAATATTCTAATAATTTTTCGAGTAATAAACACATTCACAAATACAATCACATAACCATACAATTGCAAGGTTTGGGGAGCCCCTTTTGATAATCAACAAAAGATATACATATGACATGATCAAATGCTTCAAAACAACACTCCATCTAAACATAGTACATCTATGCATATGAGAGATCAAAAAATGCAGATAGAACATATCAATGTTTATAATTACGCACAATGTGCCGTGTTTGTTTGTTTTAAATTTAGACCGCAAGTGCACAGCCGTCGGTGAAGACGGGGCAAGTACAGGTCGTCCGGAGGGAGGTGAGCAGCCTCTGGTTTGACTGAAATCAAGTGGAGAAAAAGGAGAGAAGATTTGTTGATATGTTAATCTAAGTTATGCTAAACTAGTAACAAGAAAAGTAAAGGAAAACAACAACTAACGAAGCAAACTAAATCGAAAGAACCTAAAGTGGAAGTGCAAATCAGGAAGAGGGACACAGAGGGGTGGAGTGAGTGTACACAAGAAAAGAGATGGTGAAGAATGCAATCATTAAGCACAAATGTAGGTTGTATTTTCATGTAGGAAGTGTCTAATGTTTATGGCAAAACCTATCAATCGCATTACTAACCTAGTTGATTAACATTCACATATACAAGTTGGTTATTTCATAACCTAAACAAGCATGAGCGGTGTCTAATATTATTGGAAAAACTCATCAAGTGAAGTGTTCTACTCTAAACAAGCAAGCATACATTTATGTTTATCAACACATTTCATACAAAGCATTCATTTCCATTCGCTTTTGCATGTATAAAACATCAACTCCACCCCCAAAGAGGATGGAACTACTCACTACCCAATACACTAATTATTATTCTAAAAAAGGAGAACATATTAACTAAGTCTACTAAGATTATTGAAATGAAATTAAACTAAGCATGCAATCATCATAAAAGAAGTCATAACAAAGAAACTTTTATTTATTTCAGACTCACAATACAAGTAGCATCTTCCTACTTTAGTATTTGCTCCAAGGCTCCACTTCAAGTAGGAAGAATAGCCACCAAGTATGTAGTAGATTACAAGGGAAGGTGAGGAGTTCTATTTATAGTCATTGAAAAAGGTAATCAGGGACAAACTCCCGATGTGAGACTAATACAACACCAGAAATAGGTATACCTAATACATAATCTGCCCGAAGCGTGTCGGATCCAGAGCCTACCCGACCGCCAATCAGTGGTCCTACACCGTTAATTGGTTGTCTATAGAGTCCGGATCCTCTCTGGATTTTGGTTGGGCTTTGCTGGTTTGTTGTCTTCATGTTTGATGCACCCGAGTAAGTTGTTGGAGTTTAGGCCCGACCCGAATTGGCAAAATACTCCTCATGATGGTGTGAAGTATTTTCATTTGCTTATTGGTCCTTTGGTCTTACATTCAGGTCCTTCTCCTTGAAGTATTTTCATTTTCTTATTGGTCCTTTGGTCTTACATTCAGGTCTTTGCCCCTTGCATCTTAGTCCCCAAGTCTCACAACTCAGTCCTTTTTCCTGCTTTTAGGTCTTTTATACTTCTTCTCTTCAAACTTGTTTATTCCTGAAACTTAAACATAAAACTCATGACGTACCATTGTTTAGGTTCAAGATAATGGATATAAGACAAATGAATGCATGGAATGATGTCAATCATGCCGAAATGAACCATCATGTGATGAATTTGGTTGCACAACGAGAGACATGAAGATAAAACATACTCGTGGAAGTACTACAAAATATGATAAATTATGAATATTATTGCAAACTATTTCCAACCAGGCCACAACCACAAGTAAACAATTGTTAATCTAAAAAGAATATAGAACAAACAATCAAATCTCAATAATTTAACAATCAACAATAATACCAAAAGCATAATAAAGATCCAAAATAGTACTCCTGTATAACAGAGTTGGGGATTGACAAATGACTTTTTTCTTGATCTGAAAATAATAAGTACTATGCAAAAGCTTCCCTTGTAGGTGAATAAGAGGACACTTGATCTTGGAAAATCCTCTTAATAAAATATCATAAAAACAACACTGTTATGGATTAAACATGGGGTGAATAAGAGGATAAAGTTTAAGAGGGTAAATGGTGATAATCAAACAAAAGTAATGTTTTTGGGTGACCTACTTCTGGTTCTATATCTAGGACATGTTTGGAGCAACCTTTTCAATTAACAGTAGAAATTTAAGATTTTTATAATTCAAACCAAACATATACGATTGAAGGCCAGAGCATTGGCATGAGGATTGGGGACCATCATGATCTGAATCCCATCACCATGCATGTGCAGCACACATGCCCTTCTTGGTGGGGATGGTGGTGTTCCTTTGGATGAGAATAGTCATTACACCGCCAGCAGTCTCAAGACCAAGGGAGAGTGGGGTAACATCCAACAAAAGCAATTCCTGTACCTTCTCATTGCCCTCACCACTCAAGATGTATGCTTGGACAACAACACCACTGGCAACAACCTCATCAGGATTGATGTTTGATTGACATCATATCATGCATACATTTGTGTCTTATATCCGTTATCTTTCACCTAAACAATGCTGTGTAACGAGTTTTATGTTTGAGTTTCAGGAATAAACATGATTGAGGAGAAGAGGCATAAAAGGACCTCAAAGTAGGAAAAAGGACTGAGTTGAGAGACTTAGGGACTAAGATGCAAGGGAGAAGGACCTGAACGTATGACTAAAGGACCAATAAGCAAATCAAGAAACTCCACACCATCATGGGGAGTAGTTTCGCAATTCGATTCGGGTCGGAGCTCCAGCAACCAACTTGGATACATCACACATGACGAAAGCCATCCAGAAAAGCCCACAAACAATCCAATCCGGGTTGCTCCGGATTCGATGTGGTTTAGTCAGGTCTTGTATAATTGTGTTTTATGTCTATTTTTGGTATTATATTAGTCCTATACAGGGGGATTGTCCCGGATTACCTTTTTCTATGGCTATAAATAGAACTCTTCCTCCTCCTTTGTATTCCATCTTTCTCTTGGTGGCCTTCCTCTCTACTTGGAGTAAAAGCTTTGGAGCAAAAACTCTGGTGGAGAGGGGCTACTTGTAATTGAGTGAGTATTAATAGATGTTTCGTTCAGTTTCCTTCATATTGCCTCTTTTAATTCTTGCATACTGATTGACATCATTTCATGCTCATATTTGTATCTTATATCCATTATCTTACACCTAAGCAATGCTACGTGACGAGTTTTATGTTTAGTTTTCAGGAATAAATAGGTTTGAAGAGATGAAGCATAAAAGGACCCAAAAGCTGGGAAAAAGGACTGAATTGTGGGATCTAGGGACAAAGATGCAAGGGAGAAGGACCTTAATGTAAGACAGAAGGACCTAAGAGCAAAACAGAATACTCCACACCATCATGGGGAGTATTTTGGCAATTCGATTCGGGTCGGAGCTCCAACAAACCAAGTAGATGCATCGAAGACCAACAAATCCATCATGCAAAGCCCACAACCAAAAGCAACTCGATCTGAAGTTTATAGACCGTCAATTGGCGGTCTTGGACCGCTAATTGGCGGTCCATATAGCCCCAGATCCGCTAAGCTTTCTCCTGGACTTGTATTAATATGTGTTTAGGCTATTTTTGGTATTGGTTTAGTCCCACATCGGGGGATTGTCCCCGATTAGCTTTTTCCATGCTTATAAATAGAACTCTTCACCTTCCATTGTAATTACCCATTGCTTGGTGGCATTCTCTCTACTAAGGAGTGAGCCTTGAAGCAAAAACTCAAGGTGGAGAAGAATGCTACCTTCAATGTGAGTCATTTGTTAATAAAATAATTCTTCTAGTTTCTTTTAATCTTGTCTTTTAATTTGTGCATGTTTGTTTAGTCTTTCATTTCCTTTTAAGCTTCTTTAATACTTCTTGCTATCTTAGTTAACTTTAATTTCAGTATTATGCTTTCTTTTGTTAATATAGTTAGTGTAATGAGTAGTGAGTAGTTCCATCCCCTTTGGGGGTGGAGTAGATGTATGTACATGTTATGTAGGTGGTATGAATGCTTAATATGAATGTTTTGTGAGAAATATTAGTATGCTTGCTTGAATTATTAAGAACCTTACTTGATGGTTTCTTCCATAGCTTAGGTACACTCCATGCTTGTCTAAGTGTCTTAATAACAACCTTGCATTGCTCATATTAATCACCTAGGTTAGTGTTGTAATGATAGGTCTTGCCATAGTTAGGTACTTCTTATGCATTAACAACACTAACTACTTGAGCTTCTTTTATGCATTTCATATCACACTTATTTCATGTGCACACACACACACACTCCACCCCTTAGGGCTTTTCATTCCTGTGATTTTATCTTTTGCATTAGTTGATTAGCTTAGTTGTTTAGTTCATTTTAGCTTGTTTGTTTACTAGTTTAGCATTGTAGTGTAGTTTAGTGTAATACACCTTTCTCTCCTTCTTTTACCTCTCACCTTCGAACAAACCAAGCGTCGACACACCTCCCAGTGGATGACCCGTATTTGCCACCGCTGCAACGCGGCCATGCACTTGCGGTTAATATAAAACGATCAATCAAGTTTTTGGTGTCGTTGCCGGGGAGGTGCTCTGTCCAGACGTTGGTTTGGACGATTCGAGGGGTTTTTAAATTTTTGTTTCCAGTTTCTCTTAGTCTCAGGGATCCTAGAGCTCACGGGGAGGCTACTGGAAGAGTTGGAACACCAACACTTCAAAAGTGACCGCCAATCAGCGGTCTGGGACCGCCAATTGGCGGCCTGGTGAGGTCTTCCTGCTTTCATTTTTCTTCTGGTGGTTTATTACTTCACTTTCGTTATCTGGGAGCCCTATTTTGCATGCTGTGACTTCTAGTTTGCTCCTAGATCATTAATCACTCCCCCATTAATCAACTTGGCCCTAAAATCCAAAGCAAAAGACTAGACGTTCTTACTTGTTTAGGTCACGCATCATGTATTGACTTAGGCATATAGTTGTCTTTTCTTTTAGCTTTATTTTCAGTTGTTGAGCGCTGGCGTGAGGTACGCAATTTCCTACACTCATTCATGCATTTTTTATGCCCATGCATTAGTTAGTAGGAATTGCATCAGGACAAAAGTGAGTGAGCATTTGATTGGAGCGATTGATTTCTAGATTTAGGATCAAAACGCTACTAAGGAGGGGTTGTCCCATAAAAGATAAGGTGGGGGATTTCATCACCCTTTTCTTGGCCCCAAAAATCACTCTTAATCAAGCCTTAACTAAAAGCAAGTAGACATTGACCCTAAGGATTGCGGACGCACAAGGAGAGTAATCTAGTTGAGACCGTCATGACCTGATCGGCGTTGCCTACCTTGTTGATAGTAGGAGGTACTGGATCTCCGGATCTGGTATCACTTGCTGGGCATTGTGGTCCTCGTTGTAGGGAGGTGAGGCGTGTCGAGGCTAGTGACCTCGAAGTTTGGCGTCGTCTAGCCTAAGGACTCATTGCCTTACATTGTTTGAGCCGTGCTTGCTAGATTAGGCTTCTACCCTGATCCCTTCACCCACGCTAGCTTTAGGGATTCTTCCTTTCTCCTCTGAGTCATCTTCTTCTCACCTACTTCTACGTTTTAGTCTTCTCCCCTTTACACTCTCTGGTAGCGTTTTAGGGTCGAGTCGAGCACTTTTTGCGAGCTTAGTCTCGTGGTGGTGAGAGTGGTCAACTCGAGAGTTGTTTGTTGAGATGGATGGTTACATGGGCGACCATCCATATGATTGTTGGGATCAGGACAATTCGTCCTGGTATTCCGGACCCATGCAACCGGGGGTGGCTCAGACGAACACCCTATATGGTTGGGATAATCTTCAATGTGTGACTGAGCAATCTTCATATCGGGGTAACATGAGAGAGGCACCGACTGCTAGGCCACAATCTAGTTATGTCAGATCATATGCTGGTCAACAAACTGAGACATTACAACAAACTTTGGCCTCTTTCATGCATATGGCAGACGACATGAGTGCACCGGTGGCTCCAGTAGCCGTACCGTGTGACTATTGTGGGTTGAGTGGTCATGTTATCGGGGAATGTCCTGATGTTCCCCCTGAGCTGAGTATGAGCATACATTTTCCCAAAATGCTCAATGTGACCATTACGCATCTGCGTACAACCCGAGAGTGATGGATTCGTGGGGAGACAATTCTTATCCAAATTCTTATACCTCATTTTCACCCCCGTATCCTCCTCCCGAATACCCAGAATTCTACCAACAGCCCACTTCAAATCATTGGACTCATTCTCAGCCCATCAACACCCAACCCCAAAATTTCCCAAGCTCTGACTTGGACCTCACTGTTGACCCCAAATTTGATTCCTTAAATCAAATCCTCCAAACGTTCATGGAAACCACTCAAACTTTATTGAAGTCGAACTTGAATTCCTTGCAAAATATGGAAATTCAAGTGAGTCAAATGACACAACAATTCCATGAACGTGAGGAAGGTAACCTTTCTCGTCAACATGAGGATTCATCTTTTGATATCGAACCACCACCACATCCACAAATTCAAAGCACAACCTTTCAAAGTCAAACTCCTAGTCAGTCTGAGGGACTTGGGGTTTCAATTCACGATCACTTAGTGGATGATTCGATTCAAATTGAGAATAACTTGGACCAGCTTCATTATGAGTCGGCACAAGATTGTGCCTTATCTTTTTGTCCCGTGGCCCTTGAGCCACATGATCTTCATGTCCCTCTTAAGGACTCACCTCTGGTGGAGCAAGAGCTCCCTAGTACCCTCAATCTCATACGACCTGATGAGAGTTTGCCTCTCACTATTGTTCCTGATCATCTTGGAAATGATGGAACATCAAACAACTACATTGCTCATGAGGGTATTAGGTATGAGACCCACTTCCTGTTCTCCTGGTGAGTTGGACATGCATAACGAGGTGCTTGACCTCGTTCCGACCCACCAGCCTGTTGGTTGGAGAGTTTGGATTGATGATCATAACTTCAGTTCCGTAACGGGAGAGATTCTTCTTCCGTTGCCCCTTATTTCCCAAACTCTCGAGAGGTTCAAGCTCTTTCAGTTTGATCCTTTGAATGAGACGCCTTTGCGTCCAATTCAAGAACCTCTCATTTCATCTGGTGCACTTTGTGAAGGGGGCCCATGCATGCGTATTCTGGCCCCGTGTGGAGTCATGTTCCCTTTCCAAGTGCATTGACCCACTCTAGAAGTTCCCATTTGATGTCTTTTGACAAATGAAGATGGGAACTTATGTTTGTACATACTTATATATATAAAAAAAAGAAAAAAAAATTAAAAAAGAAAAAGAAAGTACAATAAAAGACTCCTTCGGTGAGCATCGATTGTTGTGAGCCCCAACCCTTGTGTATTTGGGCTCCATTTCTTTCACGTATTTGTATCCCATCTTTAGCATCTCACAGGGTTTGAGGGAATTCGGGTTTTGTGTGTGTTTAGCATGTGTAAAACCGTTGAGAGGCAAAGTAAAAAGAAAGCTCCCAAAATTGTCTGGAACTTGATGCATTAGGATATCTAGTACAGTGGCTTTAGGATTTAGCTAGTCGTTAGGATGCACCCCAGTTTTTCCACGGGGGTGAGTAATCATAGGGTTTCAGTGCTCAAACATTTAAAGAAGTCCACCCTGAACCTAGTGAGTCAATAATTTGTGTCTTTTAACTTAAGGAGGTTTGTTGTTGTCAAGGACCCTTTAAATGTTGTTGTGAGACATTAAGTGTAAGGGTTTTGGTTCATGTGTAGATAAGAAATAAGTGAGTAGGTGTTCTCTCTTCTCGCACGACTCCTATCACTCGGGAAAGTAGGTCTGAGGGGACTTTTTGCCTGGTGCTTTCGAGTCATCTGACTTGGGATGCAGCGACCAAACTCCCATTACACGGGTGGTAGGGATTGCCCTATGTGGAGATTTGGGGAAAGGTGTACGTGATAGTGTAAGTCCTCATGGGCAATGATACACGAAACCTGACACTGGGAGAATGAAACTCCAACTAATAAAAAGAAAAGAAAAGAAGAAGAAAATAACCAAAAAAAAAAAAAAAAAAAGAAAAAGAAAGAAAAAGAAAAAAAATGCAAATAAGAAACTTAATGGACTTTACACTTTGTATCACTTGAGGATGTTGAGGTTGTCCATGTCTTTCACTTAATCCCTTATTTAACTTGCACGAATGGTTCATTAGGCTAAGTGTGTGGACTGATTACCTATATAGAGTCGACCCGTAGGATTACCGCATCTAATGATTGACAAAAAATTGTCCAACGAGTCGAGTGACTAGATTGAATAATGCATCTTGTTCGGATTTTGTGGGTATATCCGCTGAAAACTCTCAGGAGACAACACTCCTCCTCCTTGGCGACAAGGAGGTTTAACGGCTTGTTGCACGTGCTAAGTGCAACCGTGATTCCTACGAAAGTGAGTTAGGATTTCCTGTTTCTCGTTTGCTTTTCTCTTTCTTTCTTTTGCTTGGGACTAGCAAAAACTTAGGTGTGGGGGTATTTGATTGACATCATTTCATGCTTATATTTGTATCTTATATCCATTATCTTACACCTAAGCAATACTACGTGACGTGTTTTATGATTGAATTTCAGAAATAAAGAGGTTTGATCAGAAGAGGCATGAAAGGACCTAAAAGATAGGAAAAAGGACTGAATTGTGAGACCTGGGGACTAAGATACAAGGGAGAAGGACCTGAACGTAAGACCGAAGGACCAAAGAGCAAAACAGAAAACTCCACACCATCATGGGGAGTATTTTGGCAATTCTATTCGGGTCGGAGCTCCAAAAAGCGAAGTGGATGCATCCAAGACCAACAAATACATCGAGAAAAGCCCAGAATGAAAACCAGATGGATCCGTATCCTGTAAACCGCCAATTGGCGGTCTGGGACCGCTAATTGGCGGTCCGGATCTCTCTGGATCCGGTAAGATTTCACGTGGACATGTATTAGTGTTTGTTTAGGCTATTTTTGGTATTTGTTTAGTCCCACACCGGGGGATTGTCCTGGATTACCTTTTTCTCTGGCTATAAATAGAACTCTCCCTCCTCTCATGTACCCCATCTCCTCTCTTGGTGGCTATCTTCTCTACTAAGAGTGAAGCCTTGAAGCAAAACTCTGGTGGAGAAAGAGGTTACATGTAATTGAGTAAGTTAATAATAGATGTTTTCCATTAGTGTGTTGTTTCTTTCTTACTTTAATTTCCTTTAATATGCTTGCATGTTTGTTTTGTTTTATGTCTTTTAGTTAACTTCTTGTTTAGTCTTTCTATAATTAGTTTAAGTATGTCTTCTTTCCTTAGTATAAATGTTAGTTTAAATATGTGTGAGTAGTTCCATCCCCTTTGGGGGTGGAGTAGATGTGTGTACATGTTATGTAGATGGTATGAATGCTAGATATTATTGTTTGTGAGAGATATTAGTATGCTTGCTTGAATTAATAAGAACTTTACTTGATGGTTTCTGTCATAGTTAGGTACATTCCATGCTCGTTATGTTCTTAATAACAACCTTGCATTGCTCATATTAATCACCTAGGTTAGTGTTGTAAATGATAAGTCTTGACATTTTCTTATGCATTAACAAACACTAACTAGACTTGAGCTTCTTGTATGCATTCACCACACTAATTTCATGTGCACACACACACACTCCACCACTTAGGGGTTTTCCATTCCTGAGTTCTATCTTCCTACATTAGTTGCTTAGTTTAGTTTGTTTTGTGATTTCATTTCAGCCTTTGTAGTTTACTAGTTTAGATTAGTATAGTTTAGTGTAATCAATCTTTCTCTCCATTCTTTTCCACTCACCTTCGCACAAACCAAAAGTCGACACACCTCCCTGTGGATAGACCCGTATTTGCCACCGCTTCAACGCAGTCGTGCACTTGTGGTTATTTAAAACATATCAATCAGATTGCCACCATGCCCTTTTGACCTTGAAGAAAGAGTTGACTTCAACTCCCATAATTAAGGCACCAGTGTGGACTGAACCCTTCGAGTTAATGTGTGATTCATCTGACTTCGTTGTGGGAGCAGTGCTTGGGCAATGATTGGACAAATTGCCTCATGTGATCTACTATGCCACTAGAACACTCAATGATGCCCAATTGAACTACATTATGATCAAGAAGGAATTCTTAGCGATCATATTCGCTTTGGAGAAATTCCGGTCGTACTTGGTTGGCTCCCACGTGATTATCTATTCTGATCACATAGCCATCAAGCCCCTCATGGCAAAGAAAGATGCAAAATCCCAACTCTTGAGATGGATCTCGTTGTTACAAGAATTCGATCTCGAGATTCGGGAAAAAAAGGTCTGAAAATTTTGTAGCACACCACCTGTCTCGTCTAGAGACGACCAACCCACAGGACCAAATTATTAATGACAAATTTCATGGCGAGCAGTTGTTCACGATCGAAGATAACCCTTGGTTTGCCGACATCGTGAACTACCTCGTGATCGAGCAACTTCCTATGGGTTGGTCAAAATCTGACCAAACCAAATTTACATCTTATGTTAGATTCTTTCACTGGGACGACCCCTACCTATTCAAATACTGCTCTGGCCAAATTTTCAGGCGGTGCGTCCCAGATACCGAGTTCCAAAGTGTGCTCCAATTCTGCCACTCCAAGGCATGTGGAGGACACTTTGGAGCAAAGAAAACTGCCGCCAAGGTGCTCCAATATAGAGTCGGCCCGTAGGATTACCGTTTCGAATGATCGACAAAATATGTCCAACGAGTCGATGTCTAGATTGAATAATGCATCGATGTTCGGATTTTGTGGGTATATCTGCTGAAAACCCTCATGAGACAACACTCCTCCTCCTTGGCGACAAGGAGGTTTAACGGCTTGTTGCATGTGCTAAGTGCAACCGTGATTCCTACGAAAGTGAGTTAGGATTTCCCTATTTTTCGTATGCTTTTTCCTTTCTTTCATTTTCTCTTTCATAGTTTTGCTCGGGAGTAGCAAAAGTTAGGTGTGGGGGTATTTGATTGACATCATATCATGCATACATTTGTGTCTTATATCCATTATCATTCACCTATATATTGCTGCGTAACGTGTTTTATGTTTGAGTTTCAGGAATAAACAAGATTGAGGATAAGAGACATAAAAGGACCTAAAAGCAGGAAAAAGGACAGAGTTGAAAGACTCAGGGACTAAGATGCACGGGAGAAGGACCTAAAAGTAAGCCCAAAGGACCAATGAGCAAATCAAGAAACTCCACACTATCGTGATGAGTATTTTGGCAATTTGATCGGGTCGGAGCTCCAGCAACCAACTTGGATACATCAAACATAAAGAAAGTCATCCTGAAAAGCCCACAAAAAAGCTAGACTAGATCCAAACCCCGTAGACCGCTGATTGGTGGTCCGGGTTGCTCCGGATCCGATGTGGTTTAGTCGGGTCTTGTATAATTGTGTTTTATGTCTATTTTTGGTATTGTATTATTCCCATACCGGGGGATTGTCCCAGATTACCTTTTTCTATGGCTATAAATAGAATTCTTCCTCCTCCTTTGTATCCCATCTCTCTCTTGGTGGCCTTCCTCTCTACTTGAAGTAAAGCTTTGGAGAAAAAACTCTGGTGGAGAGGGGCTACTTGTAATTGAGTGAGTATTAATAGATGTTTCGTTCAGTTTCCTTCATATTGCCTCTTTTAATTCTTGCATACTTAGTTAACTTGTTTGTTTTAGTCTTCTTATAATTAGTTTAAGCATGTTTTCTTTCCTAAGTATGAATGTTAGTTTAAATATGTGTGAGTAGTTCCATCCCCTTTGGGGGTGGAGTAGATGTGTATACATGTTATGTAGATGGAATGAATTCTAAACATTGTTGTATGTGAGAAATGTTAGTATGCTTGTTTGAATTAATAAGAACTCTTATTTGATGGTTTCTGCCATAATGTTTAGGTACATTCCTTGCTTGTTTATGTTCTTAATAACAAACTTGCCATGATCATATTAATCACCTAGGTTAGTGCTTTAAATGATAGGTCTTTCCATTATGTGCTTCTTGTGCATTAACAAACACTAACTACACTTGAGCTTATTGTATGCATTCACCACACTTATTTCATGTGTACACACACAAACTCCACCCCTTAGGGGTTTTCCATTCCTGATTTCTATCTTCTTTTATTAGTTGCTTAGTTTTAGTTCGTTTTGTGCTTTCATTTCCTTCCTTGTTGCTACTAGTTTAGTGTTGTTTAGTTTAATCAATCTTTCTCTCCTTTGTTTCCCACTCGCATTCGAACTAACAAAAGTTGACACACCTCCAGTGGATCGACCCGTATTTGCCACCGCTTCAACGCGGTCGTGAACTTGTGGTTAATTAAAACGCTCAATCAAGTTTTTGGCGTCGTTGCCGGGGAGGTGTTATGCCCAAACTTTGGTTTGACGATTCGAGTAGTTTTAATTTTTCATTTTTAGTTTTGGTTTGTTTCAGGGATCCTCAGCATCAAGGGAAGCTACTGGGGGAATTGGAGGATAAAAGAAACTAAAGTGTCTGCCAATCAGTGGTCTGGCACCGCCAATTTGCGGCCTGGTGAGGCATGTTTGCTCCAATATTTGCTCTAGTTGTTTGTTTGTTCATTTTAGCGGTCTGGGAGCTCAATCTTGCATGTTGTGACTTGTAGTTTGCTCCCAGATTAACAATCAATCCCCTTTAATAAACTTGGCCACTAAAATCCAAAGCAAAAGAGTAGGCATTCTTACTTGTTTAGGTCATGCATCATATACTTGACTTAGGCACGTAGTTGTCTTTTATTTTAGCTTACTTTCAGTTGATGAGTGCTGGAATGAGGTACGCATTTCTTACTCTCATTCATGCATTAGTTAGTAGGAATTACATCGGGACAAGAGTGAGGTGAGCGTTTGATTGGAGAGTTGATTGCTAGATTTAGGATCAAAACGCAAGTAACGAGGGGTTGTCCCATACAAGATAAGGTGGGGGATTTCATCACCCTTTCCTTGGCCTCAAAAATCACTCTTATTAAAAGCCTTAATTCTAAAAGCAAGTAGACATTGGCCATAATAATTTTGGACACACTAGGATAGTGATCTAGTCGAGACCGTCATGACCTGATCGACGTCGCCTGCCTTGTCGATAGTAGGAGGTACTGGATCTCCAGATTTGGTATCTCTTGCTGGGCATTTTGGTCATTGTTGTAGGGAGGTGAGGTGTGTCGAGACTAGTGACCTCGAAGTTAGGCATCGTCTAGCCTAAGGACCCATAACCATAAGTTGTTTGAGTTGTTCTTGCTAGATTATGCTTCTACCTTCACTCATTACCCACGCTAGCTCTAAGGATTCTTCATTCCTCATCTGAGTCCTCTCCTCATCTATATTCTATGAGTAGTCTTCTCCGTTGATTACACCTTCTGTTGTGTGTTATTTTAGAGTCGATCGTTTTATGCGAGGTTGGGCCCGTTCTGGTGATAGTGCTCGACTTGAGAGAGTGCATTTTTTTGATGGACGGTCTAGGTAATCGACCATCTCTGCCTCGTGCTCCTTTGGAGCATGTGGACGAGTTGTCTCGTGGGGATAGGGGAGACGGGGTTCCATACATGGATTACCTTGGTCCACTCCTCCTCCTCCTCTGACTCGAGAGGAAGAGGGATTCGGTCAGGATCGGGTTCTTGGTTCACCACCACCTTTAGCTTGAGAGGATAGGTCGATGACTTTATGTGAGCGGACCCATCATGTTCGGGCCGCACAACCTTCTTGCATAGTTCTTCCCCCAGCTCGCGGGAACAATTATTAACTAAAACCTCAATATGTGAGCATGCTTCCTACCTTCCCTGCCAATAAGGAGGATCCGTATATTTTTATACGTGAATTCGAGGAAGTATGCTCCATGTTCAAGCTTCAACAACTTGATGAGGATTCAGTCCAGTTGAGGATGATTTCTTTCGCGTTGAAGGATAACGCAAAGAAATGGATATATAGCCTCCCGGGAAGTTCTATTTGGTCTTCGAATCACTTTCTGACCGTCTTTCTGAAGATATTTCCCTCAAAGGAAAACGCAACAGATACGACACTATATACATCAAATGTATCAGACTGAGACCGAATCTTTTCATGCTTTCTTTGAGAGGTTCAAGGACCTTCTCCAGCAGTGCCCTCGTCATGGACTTGAGTTATGGTAGCTGTGCCAGATTGTTTATGAGGGCCTCCACTACAACACCCGCACATTGTTGGAGTCGATGTGTCAGGGTGATTTCCAAATGAAACCCATCGATGAGGTATGGGACAATTTTGAATTAATGGCTGAACGTACCTTTAAGTGGGACACCATGAGAGAGCCATCAGCCGCCAGGTCTTCTGGTCGAGCTGGATCATATCAAGTTGAGTCAACTATCGTGTCTGAGGCGAAATTTGGTTGCTCTCGTGCGTAGGATTGAGAGTTCAGAGTTGGACCGAGCTCCTATAGCTTAGGTCGCTACTCCCGTATGTAGTAGGTGTCGACTTACGGGCCAAGATGACTTGGAATGTGCTTACGCTCCAAGGGATACAGAGGCCTCGTAATGACCCATACAGTCACTCCTACAACTTGGGATGGCGTAAAACATACAAGACATTAACCAAGGTAAAGGCAACAAGAGTACATACACTACAAATTGTGTTCAATATTAATTCCATCCATATCCTCACCTTATCATTCCCCATAAAATAGGTCCACTAATCTAAGCATAAGCTAAGCTTCATTGAAGAGCATTAGCATATCAAAGATAAGAGTGAAATCTGATTTGATGGTTATGGAAATCATATAAGGCTCAAGGGATTAAGATAACACACACCTAATACACTACATGATCATATCACATATTTCTCCACCCCCCAAATGGGGATGGAACTACTCACTAATCATTACACTACAACCTACATTAACATGAAACATTCTACTGAAATGAAATTAAACTAAGCAAACAAAAATTATTAAAGAAACTAAAATGACATAAAACAAAACAAGCAAGCATGCATATGAAAGGAAATTAAACTAAGAGAGAAACAACACAACTAAAGGAAAACATTTATTTATTACTCACTCAATTACATGTAGCCTCTTTCTCCACCAGAGTTTTGCTTCAAGGCTTCATTCTTAGTAGAGAAAATGGCCACTAAGAGAGTGATGGGGTACATGAGAGGAGGGAGAGTTCTATTTATAGCCACAGAAAAAGGTAATCCGGGACAATCCCCCGGTATGGGACTAAACAAATACCAAAAATAGCCTAAACAAACACTAATACATGTGCACATGAAAACTTAGCGGATCCGGAGAGATCCGGACCGCCAATTAGCAGTCCCAGACCGCCAATTAGGCGTCTACAGGATCCGGATCCATTAGGTTTTCATTCTGGGCTTTTCTTGATGTATTTGTTGGTCTTGAATGCATCTACTTCGCTTGTTGGAGCTCCGACCCGAATAGAATGGTTAAAATACTCCTCATGATAGTGTGGAGTTTTCTGTTTTGCTCTTTGGTCCTTCGGTCTTACATTCAGGTCCTTCTCCCTTGCATCGTAGTCCCCAGGTCTTACAATTCAGTCATTTTTCCTATCTTTTAGGTCATTTCATGCCTCTTCTGATCAAACCTCTTTATTTCTGAAATTCAAACATAAAACTTGTCAAATAGCATTGCTTAGATGTAAGATAATGGATATAAGATACACATATAAGCATGAAATTATGTCAATCAAATACACCCACAAAACAAAGAAAGAGAAAGACAAACGAGAAACAAGAAATCCTAACTCACTTTTGTTGGAATCACGGTTGCACTTAGCACGTGCAACAAGCCGTTAAACCTCTTTGTCGCCAAGGAGGACGAGTGTTATCTCCTGATGGTTTTCAGCGGATATACCTACAAAATCGAACAAGATGCATTATTCAATCTAGACACTCGACTCGTTGGATAATTTTTTGTCAATCATTGGACGCGGTAATCCTACGGGTCGACTCTATATAGGTAATCAGTCCACACACTTAGCCTACTGAACCATTCGTGCAAGTTAAATAAGGGATTAAGTGAAAGACATGGACAACCTCAACATCCTCAAGTGATACAAAGTGTAAAGTCCATTAAGGTTCTTATTTGCATTTTTTTCTTCTTTTTGTTTTTTTTCTTCTTTTTTTCTTTTCTTTTTATTAGTTGGAGTTTCATTCTCCCAGGGTCAGGTTTTGTGCATCATTGCCTATGAGGACTTACACTATCACGTACATCTTTCCCCAAATCTCCACATAGGGCAATCCCTACCAGTCGTGTAACGGGAGTTCGGTCGGTGCATCCCAAGTCAGATGACTCGAAAGCACCAGGCACAAAGTCCCCTCGGACCTACTTTCCCGAGTGATAGGAGTCGTGCGAGAAAAGAGAACACCTACTCACTTATTTCTTATCTACACATGAACCAAAACCCCTACACTTAATGTCTCAAAACAAGATTTAAAGGGTCCTTGACTACAACATACTCCTTTAAATTAACAGACACGAATTATTGACTCACTAGGTTTAGTGTGGACTTCTTTAAATGTTTGAGGACTGAAACCCTATGATTACTCACCCCAGAGGGAAAACTGGGGTGCATCCTAACGACTAGATAAATCCTAAAGCCACTGTACTAGATATCCTAATGCATCAAGTTCAAGACAATTTGGGAGCTTTCTTTTTACTTTGCCTCTCAACGGTTTTGCACATGCTAAACACACACAAAACCCACAAAACATTTTCTTTCGCAAACACATGAAGATTTTGAAAGAAATGTGAAATTTTTGAAGCTCTAGGCAAGCAAAAGAAGACAAGTCACCCAAGGATCATGACAAGCAGATATATCGATACTAAATGCAGAACACTAACATGACCCTAGCAATGCACACAAAAGAAAACTAAAATCAAAGGAAAAGACTTGACTATGTACATACGTAAAACACCCCCCACACCTACTTCATGCATTGTCCTCAATGAATGTGAGCAAAATACTACATGGATTTATGCATAAAAAAAGAAGAGATCTCACCAACAATAAGTAAAAAGGGAAGTGCAAGGTCATGTTGATGGACACAAACCCGAATTCCCTCAAAACTTGTGAGATGCGAAAGAAGGGATACAACTACGTGAAAGAAATGGGCCCCAAATACTATAGGGTTGGAGACCACAACAATCGATGCTCACTGAAGGAGTCTTTTTTTAACTATGTACAAAAATGGGCTCCCATCTTCATATGTCATGGGACATCAAATGGGAACCTGCCATCTCTCGAGCCAAAAATGCACATGCATGGGATCGCAACATACAAAACAGAATTGTTTGACCACTTGACACCCTTATATGCATTGTGGTCGTTTGATGCCTCTTGAGAGTGAGCAAGATAGGAGGCATGAACAAGAGGTGAACCTCTGTGTGGTTGTTTCAAATGTAGGGTATCTGGTGGTTGATTCTTAACCCACATGGGGTCCTCAGCAGATACAACATGTGGCCCAAAGGCCATAAAAATGGTATCTTGTGGCTCAAGAGCAACATGATCGAAAGGACGTGGCTCAAGGGCCACGTGATCAAAAGGATGTGGCTCAATGGCCACAAGATCAGAAGAATGTGGCTCAAGGGCCACAAGATCAAAAGGAGGTGGCTCTAAGGCCACGTGATCAGAATATAAGGCACCTTCTTGTGCCAACCCAGGTGAGACATCTTCACCACCTTCAGGATCTCCATCGAACAATTCTCTGAAGTACTTGAACGTGCCCTCAACTTAAATCTCATCCAAGCCCTGGATAAGGTTGACCCCAACGGGGTCATTGAAGGCACCTGGCTTCTTGCCGATGGTGAAGATGTTGAAATCAGTGCATTGACTACCATAAGTCAAGCGCATCAGACCATTGCGAAAATTGATCAAGGCATTGGAATTCGCAAGAAATGGTCACCCCAGAATGACAGGAATTTGTCCAACTGGGTTTGACACGGGTTCAGTATCCAAAACAAAGAAGTCGACTGGATAAATGAATTTTCCCACTTTGATCAGCACATCTTCCACCACACCCCTCGATTTCTTCATAGACCTATCAACCAATTGAAGAGTGGTTTTTGTTTGTTTAAGGTCTCCAAGACCGAGGTGGACGTAGACAGAATATGGCAGAAGATTAACAGATGCACCAAGGTCCAATAAGGCCCGATGTATGGACACATCACCAATCACACAAAAGATAGTAGGACAACGAGGGTCCTTGTATTTGACTTGCATGGGTTGTGCCAACAAAGAACTCACGTTAGCCGCAAGAAAAGCTTTCTTTGGAACTTGAGTTTTTCTTTTCTTGGTGCATAAGTCCTTGAGAACCTAGGTATAAGGTGGCATTTGCTGAATCACCTCCAACAGAGGGATGTTCACCTTAACTTGCCGAAGCATCTCAAGCATCTTGTCTTGCTGATCCGAGGTTTTCTTTTTAAGGCACTCAGGGAATGGCGCCTTCGGGGCATAAGAGTGTTGCAAAGGAACCTCAGAATTCTGGTCCAAAGAAGCATGAGTGGGGACCTCAGAATCTGATTCCTTCAACACAAGAGGAGAAAAGGGGACCTCAGGGTTCGGCCCCATTGTCGAAGGAAATGTTGAAGGAACCTCAGGATCAGGCTCCTTCCTGGAAGTATTTGTGGAGGGAACCTCAGAATTCGGCTCCCTCAGAGATGCAGGTATCACCGCAGGTCTGGTGACACCAAGAGATGGTGATGAAAAGGAAGGCACCCCAATGTGGTTATCCACCTCCTTACTAGACCTCATAGTATGAATCTCATTAATATGATGGGTCGATTCAGAGGTAGCATGAGGTACTGGTGGCCTTCCTTGAGAATGGGTACCCTGAGGATTCACCTCAGGTTGACTCAGTAATTGACCCATCTCACGTTCATGGAGTTGATTAGCGAACTAGCTAACTTGCATTTCCAAAGCATTGACAGTACTTTGCATGCTCTGCATGACCACTTGAAGGGTAGGATTACAAGAAAGGGTTCTTCAGGTCAACCCGCTGGGGTGGTGGAGTTTGGCTAGAATAACCCAACGATGAGGCCTGAAGAGATTGGTAAGTATAATGCTGAGACCTTTGATGTGG
This sequence comes from Triglochin maritima, assembly GCA_963682175.1. Taxonomy (NCBI): domain Eukaryota; kingdom Viridiplantae; phylum Streptophyta; class Magnoliopsida; order Alismatales; family Juncaginaceae; genus Triglochin; species Triglochin maritima. The sequence continues at coordinate 19,292,805 of OY821771.1, read as the reverse complement.
GGGTTGGTAGGTCGCCAATGGGCATGGAGGTTGATAAGGTAGAGGTTGAGGTTGAGCGTGCGAGCTCTGATCGTTACCCCCACTAGGCCCCCAAGAGAAGTTAGGATGGTTACGTCATCCCGGGTTGTAAGAGTGACTGTACGGGTCGTTACGGGGCCTCTGTTGATACATCACATTTGCATGCTTAGTATCCCTTGGAGCGTAAGTGCATTCCAAGTCATCATGGCCCGTCAGTCCACACCTACCACATCCGGGAGTAGCGACCTGAGCTACAGGAGCTAGGTCCAACTCTAAACTTTCAATCATACGCATGAGAGCAGCCATTTTCGCCTTAGACGTGACAGTTGACTCAACTTGATATGATCCAGCTCGACCAGAAGACCTGGCGGCTGGTGGCTCTCTCATGGTGTCCCACTTAAAGGTTCGTTCAACAATCAATTCAAAAGTGTCCCATGCCTCATCGCTGGGTTTCATTTGGAAATCACCCTGACACATCGACTCCAACAATGTGGGGGTGTTGTATTTGAGGCCGTCATAAACAATCTGGCACAGCTGCCAAAGCTCAATTCCATGATGATGGCACTGCTGGAGAAGGTCCTTGAACCTCTCAAAGAAACCATGAAATGATTCGGTCTCAGTCTGATACATTTGATGTATCTGGTGCCGTATCTATTGAGTTTTCCTTTGAGTGAAAAATCTCTTCAGAAATACGGTCACAAAGTCATCCCATGACCGAATAGAGCTCGCCGGGAGGCTTTACATCCATTTCTTCGTGTTATCCTTCAACATGAAAGAAATCATCCTCAACCGGACTGAATCCTCATCAAGCTATTGAAGCTTGAACATGGAGCATAATTCCTCGAATTCGCGTATAAAAATATACGGATCCTCCTTATTGGCAGTGAAGGTAGGAAGCATGCTCACATATTGAGGTTTCAGCTCATAGTTGTTCCCGCAAGCTGGGGGAAGAACTATGCGAGAAGACTGCGTGACCCGAACAACATGGGTCCGCTCCCACAAAGTCATCGGTCTATCCTGTCGAGCTAAAGGTGGTAGTGCACGAAGATCTCGATCCTGACCGAATCCCTCTTCCTCTCGAGTCAGAGGAAGAAGGGAAGGTCTACGTGGTGGTGGGAACGGACCGAGGTAATCCATGTATGGAACCCGGTCTCCCCCATCACCATGAGAAGACTCAGCCTCACGCTCCAAAGAAGCACGAGGCGGAGATGGCCGATCACCAAGACCGTCCATCTTAGAAAAATGCACTTTGTCTAGTCGAGCGCTCTCACGAGAATGAGCCCAACCTCGCATAAAATGCTCGACTCGACTCTAAAATAATACACAACAGAAGGTGTACTAGAGGAGGAGACTAGTCGTAGAAAATAGATGAGGAGAGGACTCAGATGAGGTGGGAAGAATCCTTATATCTAGCATGGGTAATGAGATCAGGTAGAAGCCTAACTAGCAAGCACGACTCACACAACTTAAGGCTATGGGTCCTTAGGATAGACGACGCCTAACTTCGAGATCCCTAGTCTCGACACGCCTCACCTCCCTACAAGAAAGACCACAATGCCCAACAAGTGATACCAGATCTACAGATCCAGTACCTCCTACTAACGATAAGGTAGGCGACGCCAATCAGGCCATGACGGTCTCAACTAAATCACTGTCCTGGTGCGTCCGAAATCCTAGGGCCAATGTCTACTTGCTTTTAGTTAAGGCTTGATTAAGAGTGATTTTTGGGGCCCAGGAAAAGGTGATGAAATCCCCCACCTTATCTTGTATGGGAGTTTTGATCCAAAATCTAGCAATCAACGCTCAAATCAAAACGCTCAACTCACTCTTGTCCTGATGCAATTCCTACTAACTAATGCATGGTCATACAAGTTGCATGAATGAGTGTAGGAAATGCGTACCTCACGCCAGAGCTCAACAACTGAAAATAAAGCTAAAATAAAAGACAACTACGTGCCTAAGTCAAGTACATGATGCATGACCTAAACAAGTAAGAATGTCTAGTCTTTTGCTTTGGATTTTAAGGCCAAGCTGATTAATGGGGATTGATTTTTAATCTGGGAGCAAACAAGAAGTCACAGCATGCAAAATAGTGCTCCCAGATAACTACAATAAACAAAACAACAACCAGAACAAAAATGAAGGCTAAGAGTGATACTTCAAGGTGCTTTCAACTTCGTTCTCATCCATGTCCTGGATAAGATTGACCTCAAGAGGGTTATCAAAGGCACCTGCCTTTTCCCGATGGTGAAGATGAGGAAATCAGTGCACTGACTACTATAAGACAAGAGCATAAGACCATTACAACAATTGATCAAGGCATTGGAAGTCACTAAAAATGGTGGCCCCAAAATAATAGGAATTTGTCAAAGTGGGTTTGGCATAGGTTTAGTATCCTAAACAAAGAAATCGACTGGATAAATGAACTCACCACTTTGATCAGAACATCTTCAACCATGCCCCTCAGTTTCTTCATTGACCTATTAGCCAGCTAAAGAGTCGTTTTTGTTTGTTTGAGGTCTCCAAGACCAAGGTGGACGTAGATAGTATACGACAAAAGATTGACATATGCACCTAGGTCCAATAAAGATCGATGCATGGACACATCACCAATCACACAAGAGATAGTAGGACAACAAAGGTCCTTGTATTTGACTTGCGTGGGTTGTGCCAACAATGAACTCACGTTAGCCGCAAGAAAAGCTTTCTTGGGAACATGAGTTTTTCTCTTCTTCGTGTATAGGTCCTTGAGAATCTTGCCATAAGGTGCCATTTACTTAATCACCTTCAACAGAGGGATGTTAACCTTGAGTTGCCGAAAGATCTCAAGCATCTTGTCATGCTAATATGAAGTTTTCTTTTTAAGGCGTTCAGGGAATGGCGCCTTCAGGGCATATAGGTCTTTTGAAGGAGCCTCAGAATTCTGATCCATAGAAACATGAGTGGGAACCTCGGAATTGGATTCCTTCGACACAAGATGAGACAATGGGACCCAAGTGTTTGGCCTCATTCTCAAAATAAATGTTGAAGGAACCTCAAGATCAAGCTCCTTCCTGGAAGTATTTGTTGAGGGAACCTCAGGATCCGGCTCCCTCATAGATGCAGGTATCACCGCAGGTTTGGTGACACCAAGAGATGGTGATTGAAAGGAAGACAACCCAATTTGGTTGTCCACCTCCTTACCAGACCTCAAAGTATGAATCACATTAACATGATGGGTCAGTTCAGAGGTAGCATGAGGCACTGGTGGCCTTCCTTGAGAATGGGTAACCCAGGGATTCACCTCGGGTCAACTTGGAAATTGTCAATTCTCACGTTCATTGAGCAGATGAGCCAACTGGCTGACTTGTATTTCCAAAGTTTTAAATGAACTTTGCATGCTCTGGATGAACGCTTGAAGGGATTGGTCCGGAGAGGGGTCCTTAGGGTCAACCCGCTGGGGTAGAGTCTGACTAGAATAACCCAAAGAGGAGGCCTAAGTAGGTTTGTGAGTATGATGCTGAGACCTTTGATGTTGGGGTTGGTAGATCGCCGATAGGCTTGGAGGGTGATAAGGTGGAGGTTGTGGTTGAGCGTGCGAGCTCTGACTGTGAGCCCACAAGGCCCCCAAGAGAAGTTAGGGTGGTTTCGTCATCCTGGGTTGTAGGAGTGACTGTATGACCCAATGAGAATAGTCATTTTCGCCTTAGACGCGATAGTTGACTCAACTTGGTAAGATCCAGCTCGACCTGGCGGCTGAAGGGCCTCTCATGGTTTCCCACTCAAAGGTACGTTCAGCCATTAATTCAAAAGTGTTTCGTGCCTCATCATTGGGTTTCATTTGGAAATCACCCTGACACATTGACTCCAACAATGTGTCGGTGTCATAGTTGAGGGCCTCATAAACAATCTGGCACAATTTTCGTAGTGCAAGTCCATGATGAGCGCACTGCAGGAGAAGGTCCTTGAACCTCTCAAAGAAAGCATGAAACGATTTGGTCTCAGTCTGATACATTTGATGTATCTGGTGCCATACTGAATCCTCGTCAAGCTGATGAAGCTTGAACATGGAGCATACCTCCTCGAATTCACGTATAAAAATATACGGATCCTTCTTATTGGCAGTGAAGTAGGAAGCATGCTCACATATTGATGTTTCAATTCATTGTTGTTCCTGCGATCTGGAGGAAGAACTATGCAAGAAGGTTGCGCGGCCCGAACATGATGGGTCCGCTCCCACAAAGTCATCGGTATATCCCATCGAGCTAAAGGTGGTGGCGCACCAAGAAATCAATCCTGACCGAATCCCTCTTCCTCCCAAGTTGGAGAAGGAGAAGGAGGTCTACGTGGTGGTGGGAGTGGACTGAGGAAATCCATATATGGACCCTAGTCTCCCCCATCTCCACGAGATTACTCGGCCTTACGCTCCGAAGGAGCTCGAGGCGGAGATGGGCGATCACATAGACCGTCCATCTCAGAAAAATGCACTCTCTCAAGTCGAGTGCTCTCACCAGAATAAGCCTAACCTCGTATAAAACGCTCAACTCGACTCTAAAACCACACACACAGAAGGTGTAAACAGAGGAGGAGACTACTTGTAGAATATAGAGGAGAAGATTCAGATGAGAAGGGAAGAATCCCTAGAGTTAGCGTGCATAGTGGGAGAAGGTAGAAGCCTATCTAGAAAATAAGCCTCACACATCCTACAATTACTATAGGTCCTTACAGGTAGACGACACCTAACTACGAGGTCACACGGCCTCAACACGCCTCACCTCCCTATGATAAAAACCATAGAACCCAGCAAGTGAGCCAAGATTTGGAGATCTCATCTATCCTACTATCGACAAAGTGGGCGACGCCGATCAGGCCATGACGGTCGTGACTGGATCACTCTCCTAATGCGTCTGAGTCCTAGTGGCTAATGTCTACTTGCTTTTAGATTTAAGGCTTTTGATTAGAAGTGATTTCTGGGGCTAAGGAAAGGGTGATGAAATCCCCCACCTTATATTGTTTGGGACAACACCCTTAGTATTGTTTTGAACTTAAGCTAGCAATCAACTCTCCAATCAATCACTTACCTCACTCTTGTCCCGATGCACCTTACTAACTAATGCATGCTTTAACCACGCATGAATGAAAGAACTGTAGGATTTCATGTTTAATTATACATATATATTTTTCGAATTTTTATGTATAATAAGGATCAATTTTCAATTTTCTAGAATCTATTGCATGCATCGGTTTGTTTTAACAAGCTAGTTTCAAAAACTCTATTAAAACAAACATAAAGGAGCTCCAAAATTCATACCTAGAAGTTCTCTAAAACTTCTCGAAGATTCGGAGACCGTTGGGATGCTCCTTGCTGCGCCGGATGCCTCCGAGTATTCACCAAACTCTAAACAAGATCGGAGAGAGGGAAGCCAGTCTCTCAATCTCCGATTGGGTTTAGAATCCAATTACGAACCCCTCTTTAATTCTCTTGAGAAGATGATCTCTTAAGAACTAAAATTAAACTTAAGAATTAAGAGATTTTCGTGGAGAATTATGGAGAGAGAATTTTGCTCAAGAAAATAATGAGTGAATTAATTAGGTAATGAGATAAACTTGTATTTATAAGTTCTCTCCAAATTACCTATTCATGTGCAACCCCTTGCCCATGATCTCATGCAAAATTCCATCTAACCATCCATTATTTATTAATAAATAATATTACCCACGAATTAAATCAATTATGGACCAATTACATGCATGATCTAATTAATTCTTAAATTAATTCTGCATAAAACCGTCTGATCGGTCGACCATTTGCGAGGTCCGGTCGACCGCTCAAACCCGATTTCGGTCGACCGTTCGAAACTCGGACGACCGTTTTCAACAGTAGAATATTTCATTGCTATGTTCGGTCGACCGACCGATCACATTCGGTCGACCGTTCGAACAGACGAAATTCACCTGTTATCGGTCGAGACGCGTTCTGTCGACCGGACACCACCGGTCGACCGTGCACCGATCGGTCGACCGTTTACTTCCAACCGGTCGACCGTTTGTGCACTATTTTGCAGACTTGTCAAATTTCGGTTTAACCCCTACAAAATTTGACATTTCGGGATTAGTAGTAAATTCACAACTTATGTAACATATTATCCTATGTAATGATCAATCATTACACCCCATAATATTTACATCTCATATGAATTTAATTTAGATTCTAATTATGTTATTAATCACAACATAATCTTGATTTTGCTCGTTCACCCCATGTGTCATATTTTCTACATGAAACCCGACACATCTTATGAACTCAAAATCCCCATTTCTTGTTTCCCAGTTTTGTGGTGTGACCTATGGGAGGATCTAAACTAAGTTGGCAGTGATATTAAGAGCTTAATATCACAAGCTATAAGCGGTATCTAGCTACACATTATAGCTCCCAATTAGTTAGATGTCTTAACTCCACTCGAACCAAAACCCGATCCATTTAGTGATGACGTGCACCACTTGTGTCTGTCCCTTGCCTCATGATATTAAGAATACACACAAAGTAGTATTGTGTCATCTTTGTCTTAGTATTCATTTCTTGATCTCTTTAAGCTAGTTATAAATATGTGACTTAACTCAAATCACATTGTGCACATTATAACTTTACTTTATCAAGGGGCCCACTAATATCATCACTCAATTAAGAGGGGCAATGATAGTCTTTTGACTAACTATCTTCTCCAACAAAAGTTGTACTTAACCAACTAATGCCTTTACACTACACTCATCGATAGCTCAAGACACTAGTCTAATTAAGAACTCCTTAAGCGATCGGATATAAGTCTCATATCAAAGGACCAAAGACACAGTAAAATATTAATGACACAGAAACACATTTCTATAATATTTTACTTATTAGGTCTATTCAGTATACAAAAGTAATATTTTCCTCTTTTGCATACCCGTGTCGTCACTCACTTGTAGAGCTACAATGATCTATGACCAACACGACAATCTTAACTCGGTAATTAATGTTCCATGTTAATTACCATGATTGCGAATATCTTTTGTTTTATGCAAACCAATATCTTTCAGAGCTCTACGGTTAAGGACCAAGAGCCTCTTCCTTAACACTTCCAAAAGACGAATAACATAAACAAGGAACAAAATTATTTCTCATTCAATTCATAATAATTGACATTTAAAAGTAAAACTTTTAGAACACATTCCCTTCAATCTCCCACTTGTTATCAAAGTTTTCTTTCACATACATTCTCAATGCATAAAACATCAATAACTAGGGTAACCTTCCCAAATCACCTATCAAGCCAATCCACATGGACCCTCGGATCCATGGACTCGAAATATATTTCGTCTCTTAGCTTGGTATGAAGGTTTGTTGAATGGATCAGTTGTGCCACTGTTGTGTCCACCTATTTATTTATTTTGTCTTTCATTGGTGGTTGAGTTAGCTGTAGTGATATTACTCCTAACTACACTACCTCATACCTCCACCTTCGATAATGATGACGCATCATCACTCCAACCTCTTATTGTCTAGAATTCCTATAAGAATTGCATCAAAACAGCCCTCGGCTATTTTCTCCTTTGTCTTCCATAAACAAGAACATTATCTTTAGTCCGGTTAAGGTACTTCAGAATATTCTTGACCGCAATCCTACGATTAGGACTTGCGTTGGATTGGTGACCACTTGTCACGTTTAGAGCATACGAGATATTGAGTCTTGTGCAAGTCATTGTGTACATGGTCCTTCCTTTTGCCGAAGCATAAGGGATACCTTCATGTACTCCAAGTCTTTGTGTGATTGAGTACATTGAGACTTCTTGAGTTGCACACCTATACTCATACTCATTGGCATATTGTCCATATCGGAATTGTTCATCCTGAACATTTCAAAGACCTTGTCAATGTATGCACGTTGACTGAAGCCAATGAGTCTACGGGATGTATCTCAATGTATCTTGATTCTCAAGATGTGTTGAGCCTCATCCTTTTCTTTTCATTGAATACACTGATTTCAACGAAATTTCTCGTTTGCTAATGCAAAGGTATATGATTGCTCATGAGCAATATGTCATCGACATATAAGATCAGAAGTACTACATGGCTCCCACTAATCTCCTTGTATCAACAAGGTTTTCCTTTACTTTGAATGAAGTGAATCTCCTTCACCTCTTCGTCAAAGCGTTTGTTCCAACTCCTCGATGCTTGTTTCAATCCACAAATGGATTCTCGAAACTTGCATTTCTTCTCGCTATTATTTGGATCATCAAAACCTTGAGGTTGTACCATGCACATATCCTCCTCCAAGTTCCTGTTTAAGGAACGCCATTTTGATATCCATTTTCCATATCCCACAATTGTGAAATGCGGTAATAGTGAGCATAATCCGAATAGATTTTAATATGACAACTTAAAGATTTCATCAAAGTCAATTTCTTGAATTTGAGTATAACTTTTGCTACAAGCCTTGCTTCGTAGGTTGTCAAGTTACTATCCATGTCTATCTTCCTCCTAAAAGCTCATTTATACCAAATGATATTTTCTCTTGAGGAAGGCTAATCAAGTTTCATACTTGATTATCATACATGGATTCTACTTCGGATTCCATGGCTTTTAACCATAGTTTGGAGTCTTTTCTATTGCTTCTCAGAAGGTCAAGGGATCTTTGGTATCTAGTACCATGATCTCATGAAGTCCCACATACTTATTGGGTTTCTTCCTTTCCCTCATTGACCTTCTTAGTTCTTTTGGTTCTTCTTGTGTCTCTCGAACTTCTTCCACAATTTCTTGAGGAATAGGTTCATGTTCGACTCTCGAACGCACACTAGGTGAGGATGATTGAGATTCTCTCACAATTTCTTGTAAGGATCTCTCGCTCATGCTCCCATTAACCAAATGAATCTCGGTTGGGCCTTCATGATTTTGAATGCAACATTCACATCATGATCTTGTAGAGTATCTTGAGTTTCCTCAAGCTCAACTCTACTCCCACTACTTTTCTCTCTTTTCCAGAAATTCCAGAAAAACCATATCTCTCTCTACAATCTTTCGATTGGAGGTGATATACTAAAAGTAGTATCCTCTTGTCACACGAGGACAACCTATAAAGAAGCACTTAATCCGTTTTTGGTTGAAGTTTGGTCGACATCAATTTCTCGACGTAGACCTCACAACCCCAAATCTTGAGAAAGTTGAGCTTAGGTGTCTTTCAACTCCATAGCTCATAAACCATTTTCTCCACGGATTTGGATGGAACATTATTTAGTGAGTTTGTCATTATTTGTAGTGCATAATTCCAAAAGTAAATCGGCAATTTAAATTGACTCATTATTGATCGAACCATGTGGAGCAATATCCTATTCCTACTTTAGGAATGAGTCAAATTAGGTATCCTAACACTCACCCCTACGATCCTTTCATAGAGACTTGATATTCTTGTTGAGTCTGTTCACTACTTCATCCTCGAATTCCTTGAACTTGTCAAAGAATTCACTTTTGCTTCCCATTAGACAAATATAGTCATAATGACTATAGTTGTCTGTGAACAAAATGAAGTACCTTAAACCGTCTCTTGCACTTGCACTTATCGGACCACATACATTAGAATGTATCATATCCAATTAGTTATTCGTTTTCGTTTCTTTCTTCTTGAAAGGTCTCTTGGTCATTTATTTGACCAATCCGATGGTGCTACAAGATTGTATCATTCACGTGAGTTATCTTAGTTTTTCTTTTGTTATTGTTTGTTTGAGTTTGTTTATTATTTATTTCAAGCAAATAGAAATCATTCTATATGAATGTATTTGCATAGAAAAATCCATTCTTCGATATAGACAAGCAAGAATTAAAATATTTATTAAAATTTATCCATATCTAAAACTTGATACAGAAATGTTCTTGCTAATCGAAGGCATATAACAAACATTCTTCAAAGCATAAATTTAAATCACTAGACTATTGAAGTTCCATAGAATCTTGTACAATCGCAGCGATGGTTGTACTATTTCCAATCTTCAATATCATCTCGTTCTCCACGAGTTCCTTCCTATCCTTCAATAGCTGCACATCTAAATTATGTGAGCACAAGATCCGGTAACCATTACCAAATCAAGGATAGAGGTGATTAAATTTATCTCAATAACAAACATACCTATGGCGCTTCTCGGGCGCCTACGTTCAATCATCCCATTTTCAAGGTCTTCCTTGTACTTGGGGCAATTCGGTCGGATGTGTCCCTTTTCACCGCAGTGAAAGCACTCCGTGTTGGGAGTTGGAGATTTGAAAGATTTCCCCCTTGAGGCACTCCCATGAGTACCTCCTACTCCCTTGCTCTTGATTGACGTATCTTTGGTAAATTTGCCTTTACCTTTGTTGATCTTTTTGCTCCTCTCATGGACGTCTAGGACGTGATTGTCCTGACCTTTGCCCATGTCAACTTCAGCCGTTTTGAGAGTGTTGTGAAGCTCCTCAAGACTCACCCCTTTTTCACGCACATGATAGTGCATCACAAAGTCCTTGAAGGACGGGGCTAGAGAGCCAAGAATCAGATCTTCGGCAATGTCCTCGGGCATTGGAGAAGAGAGCTTCGACAATTTCTCAAGGTATCCTTGCATCGTGAGAAAATGCATAGATACCGATGTTCCCTCCGCCATATGACACCTTGTGAGTGCGATGGTGGTCTTATAGCGCTCCTTTCGGGCACTATCCATGAACATCTTTGTTAAAGCCTCCATGGTCTTCTTGGGTTTTGAATCCAAGTATTTCGCTTGAAGCGAGTCACCCATGGATGCTAGTATAAGACCGTGAACCTGGTTCTCTTGGTCTTCCCACTTGGCTATCGCCTCTTTCTCTTTATCGGTTGCCTTCTCATTTAATTTTGGGATTTCACCATCCAAAATATGAGATAGTTTTTCAAACCTCAACACGATATCAAGATTGAGTTGCCATTTCATGAAGTTTGAGCCATCATTTTGCAAAGGGTTCTTTTCGATCATAGATCGCACAATTGGTTGGATATTTGACATTTCTACAAAATAAATTATATAGGTTTTAATGCCAATTTTATGTTTTAATACATACATACATATATATATCGAATATGATGTAAATACTGCAATTAAAATCTTGCCCGTAAATGCAGTAATCCAAGATCCCATCAATTGTAATATAGACTAGCTAAGGGCTATCGAATACATTACAACATCAAGGTAAGAAAACATTTTCTAATCACAACTTTTTTGAATTTTAGCAACATTTAGCATCTTCAAACTTTTGTGACTCTTGTCGTTTTAATTATGAGGGAATGCGACCTATCCTCGTAAGAAAAACTTTTTCCCAAAACCGAGCGAGGGCTCTAGGTAATGTTAAGAAAACTTATTTTCATTTGATACGAGATACGTTTATCTATTGTATTCACAACTAAACATACTTGGGGTTCACTAGGGTGAGACACACCTCATATATTTAATTGTGGCACAACAACAGACAACCTTTATATCTCCCACTATTCCCAAAGATAGAGGGAGCTATCTCCCGCTAAGGGCGAGCAGAGTATCCCTCGATCAATGGCTGCTAGTGGATGAAATAAGAAGGAAAAATTAATCTTAATTTTTGTTGGACAATTTCATTTATCAACATGTGATTTTGAATTTTAGTTTATCATGCATATTAAAATTTATACACATCCTAACATTCACCATTCATCACATGCATAGCAGAAATTATAAAAGCAGAAATTAAACATTCACACAATCCACATCGTGTGAGTTTATATGTTCCCTTCGATCCTCGATCCTCGATCCCTGATCCTCAATCCTCGATCGATGCGCTACAGCGGTGACTTCCTCTTGCACCGGAGATGTAGATTTTACAGAAAATAAACATGCTCCTCACATTCGATAAAAACCGACTAGTGCAAGTCCTATGTAAAAATCTCTCATATGCAAATTCAACTATCTAAAAGATGGAAATAGAGAGAATTTTGGCTTTTACATACATACGCCCCTGTATTATAATAATAACATACATTCACAATCGCTGATTTGGAACATATAAACTCACAATTCCTGCAAAAACAACTCGAGCATCCATGCACGCAATATCACTATAAACTATGCAATCTAGTTTATCAAGCATCTAGAATCTCAAACAATTCTTTGAAAAATGTTTTGAAATCCATTAAAACATTTTTCATGCATCCATAGTTCAAAAATTAATTATGAACCGCTGTCCATCCAATTTTCAATTTCCAATGGAAAGATGAATCACAGTTTTTCGATTTTGTTGATTCTCTTACAAAATAATCGTTTATACATAAAACGAAATTATTGCAAGTTAGACTTATGTCCAAATCATAATTCTAATAATTACATGCCATGTTTTAAACATTCAAAACATTTAAAACGAAATATTATGAAGAATTATTTCAACAAACATTTAAAGACCGAAAAACCGGTAAAACGAATTGTTTAAATCCTAGATGGTAAACTAAATTTGTTTACAGCCATAAATCATGAGAAAATTGAACCCTAAGCTCTGATACCACTGTAGGATTTCATGTTTAATTATACATGTATATTTTTCGAATTTTTATGTATAATAAGGATCAATTTTCAATTTTCTAGAATCTATTGCATGCATCGGTTTGTTTTAACAAGCTAGTTTCAAAAACTCTATTAAAACAAACATAAAGGAGCTCCGAAATTCATACCTAGAAATTCACTAAAACTTCTCGAAGATTCGGAGACCGTTGGGATACTCCTTGCTGCGCCGGATGCCTCCGAGTATTCACCAAACTCTAAACAAGATCGGAGAGAGGGAAGCTAGTCTCTCAATCTCCGATTGGGTTTAGAATCCAATTACGAACCCCTCTTTAGTTCTCTTGAGAAGATGATCTCTTAAGAACTAAAATTAAACTTAAGAATTAAGGGATTTTCGTGGAGAATTATGGAGAGAGAATTTTGCTCAAGAAAATAATGAGTGAATTAATTAGGTAATGAGATAAACTTGTATTTATAAGTTCTCTCCAAATTACCTATTCATGTGCAACCCCTTGCCCATGATCTCATGCAAAATTCCATCTAACCATCCATTATTTATTAATAAATAATATTACCCACGAATTAAATCAATTATGGACCAATTCCATGCATGATCTAATTAATTCTTAAATTAATTCTGCAAAAAACCGTCTGATCGGTCGACCATTTGCGAGGTCCGGTCGACCGCTCAAACCCGATTTCGGTCGACCGTCCGAAACTCGGTCGACCGTTTTCAACAGTAGAATATTTCATCGCTATGTTCGGTCGACCGACCGATCACATTCGGTCGACCGTTCGAACAGACGAAATTCACCTGTTATCGGTCGAGACGCGTTTTGTCGACCGGACACCACCGGTCGACCGTGCCCCGATCGGTCGACCGTTTACTTCCAACCGGTCGACCGTTTGTGCACTATTTTGCAGACTTGTCAAATTTCGGTTTAACCCCTACAAAATTTGACATTTCGGGATTAGTAGTAAATTCACAACTTATGTAACATATTATCCTATGTAATGATCAATCATTACACCCCATAATATTTACATCTCATATGAATTTAATTTAGATTCTAATTATGTTATTAATCACAACATAATCTTGATTTTGCTCGTTCACCCCATGTGTCATATTTTCTACATGAAACCCGACACATCTTATGAACTCAAAATCCCCATTTCTTGTTTCCCAGTTTTGTGGTGTGACCTATGGGAGGATCTAAACTAAGTTGGCAGTGATATTAAGAGCTTAATATCACAAGCTATAAGCGGTATCTAGCTACACATTATAGCTCCCAATTAGTTAGATGTCTTAACTCCACTCGAACCAAAACCCGATCCATTTAGTGATGACGTGCACCACTTGTGTCTGTCCCTTGCCTCATGATATTAAGAATACACACAAAGTAGTATTGTGTCATCTTTGTCTTAGTATTCATTTCTTGATCTCTTTAAGCTAGTTATAAATATGTGACTTAACTCAAATCACATTGTGCACATTATAACTTTACTTTATCAAGGGGCCCACTAATATCATCACTCAATTAAGAGGGGCAATGATAGTCTTTTGACTAACTATCTTCTCCAACAAAAGTTGTACTTAACCAACTAATGCCTTTACACTACACTCATCGATAGCTCAAGACACTAGTCTAATTAAGAACTCCTTAAGCGATCGGATATAAGTCTCATATCAAAGGACCAAAGACACAGTAAAATATTAATGACACAGAAACACATTTCTATAATATTTTACTTATTAGGTCTATTCAGTATACAAAAGTAATATTTTCCTCTTTTGCATACCCGTGTCGTCACTCACTTGTAGAGCTACAATGATCTATGACCAACACGACAATCTTAACTCGGTAATTAATGTTCCATGTTAATTACCATGATTGCGAATATCTTTTGTTTTATGCAAACCAATATCTTTCAGAGCTCTACGGTTAAGGACCAAGAGCCTCTTCCTTAACACTTCCAAAAGACGAATAACATAAACAAGGAACAAAATGATTTCTCATTCAATTCATAATAATTGACATTTAAAAGTAAAACTTTTAGAACACATTCCCTTCAAGAACAGGTGCACGTACCTCACACTAGCAATCGACAACGAGAAATTAAAGGAAAGGAAAGACAAGATGCATGCAAGGTGTACAGATAATGCATGACCTAGATGGCAAATAATCTAGTCTTTTGCTTTGATTTTTAGGGTCCAAGTTGTCTTAAAATGGGGATTAATTATTGATCAGGGGGTAAACTACAAGTCACAACATGCCAAATGGAGCCCTGGACCTCTATATTGAAACTAGAAACAACCAGAAGAAAGGAGAGAGCAAGCTGAGCTCACCAGTTGGCGATCCACCACCGCTGATTGGCGGTCTGTTTCTCTCGGTTTGCCCCCAATCTTCTTTGGATGCCTCCCTTTGATGTTGCAAAGTACCTGCACCAACCAAAAACTAAATACAAAAGATTAAACACAAGTCTAGTTTAGTGTAATCGTTCAAAGCAGAGTCTGGACAGAGTACCTCCCCGGCAACGGCGCCAAAAACTTGATGTATTCGTTTTAAATACCGCAAGTGCACGGTGTCGGTGAAGACGTGACAAATACAGGTCGATCCATAGGGAGGTGTGTCGACTCTAGTTCGTTCAAAGGCAAGTGGGAAAAGAGGGGAGAAGAAGTTGATTACACTAAACTAGACTAAACTTAACTAGTAAGCACAAACAAGGAAATTAAAGCACGTAACAATGAAACTAAACTAACTAAGACAACAAACTGGAATTAAGGAATGGAAACCCCTAAGGGGTGGAGTGTGTGCACATATGAAGTGAAATAAGTAATGAATGACGGTTGTAAGCATGTATGTGTGTGTGTCATGTGTGTGTCTTCATGCGTAGGAACTGTCTAAAGAAGAGGCAAAACCTATCAATCCATTCACACAACGTATTGACAATGACTACCTGATTAGCATAAGACTAGACTCAGCATGAGAGGTGTCTATATGTTATGGCAAGACTCATCAAAAACCAGGAGCTCATGTAGAGAACAAAGCTAAGCATGGGAAGTGTCTAAATGTTATGGAAAAACTCATCAAAACAAAGTTTGTTCAACCAATCAATCAAGCAAACACAAATACAAACACATAACTAACATGTAGCATATTCAACAACAAATTTAAGTCAATAAACATGAGGGAACTAAGCATGGGAAGTCTCTAAATCTTATGGCAAAGCCCATCGAAAATTTCCCAACATGTAGATGATTAAAATACCCCCTACGAACATACAAACATGCAAGTCTACACAATCAAAATGTTCATCAAACATCCAAACTTCACAATATATATGTACATAATCTCCACACCCCAAAGGGGGATGGAACTACTCACACATTATTAAGCTAACATTCATAATAAGGAAGAAGCACATGCTACTTAATTCTACAAAGATAAAAACAAAAGAAATTAACTAAGCATGTGATTGACATCATTTCATGCTTATATTTGTATCGTATATCCATTATCTTTCACCTAAACAATGCTACGTGATGAGTTCTATGTTTGAGCTTCAGAAATAAATAGGTTTGAAGAGAAGAGGCATAAAAGGACCTAAAAGCATGAAAAATGACTGAGTTGAGAGACTCAAGAACTAAGATGCAAGATCGAAAGACCTGAACGTAAGATCAAAGGACCAATGAGCAAACAAGAATACTTCACACCATCATGGGGAGTATTTAGGCAATTCTATTTGGGTCGGAGCTCCAACAAGCGAAGTAGATGCATCAAAGACAAACAAAGCCCTCCAGAAAAGGCCACAAGAAAATCCAGAGCGATCCGAACACTGTAGACCGCTAATTAGCGGTCCAAGAACGGATTAGCTTTTTCCATGCCTATAAATAGAACTCTTCACCTTCCATTGTAATTACTCATTGCTTGGTGGCATTCTCTCTACTAAGGAGTGAGCCTTGAAGCAAAAACTCAAGGTGGAGAAGAATGCTACCTTCAATGTGAGTCATTTGTTAATAAAATAATTCTTCTAGTTTCTTTTAATCTTGTCTTTTAATTTGTGCATGCTTGTTTAGTCTTTCCTTTCCTTTTAATCTTCTTTAATATTTCTTGCTTTCTTTGGGTAATTTCATTTCAGTATTATGCTTCATTGTTTTAATATAGTTAGTGTAATGAGTAGTGAGTAGTTCCATCCCCAATTGGAGGGTGGAGAAATATGTGATATAATCATGTAGTGTATTAAGTGTGTGTTATCTTAATCCCTTGAGCTTTATATGATTTCCATAACCATCTAATGTGTCTCCACTCTTATCTTTGATATGCTAATGCTCTTGAATGAAGCTTAGCTTATGCTTTGATTAGTGAACCTATTTTATGGGGAATGATAAGGTTAGGATATGGATGAAGTTAATATTGGAAACACAAGTTGTAGTGTATGTACTCTTGTTGCCTTTACCTTGGTTAATTTCTTGTATGTTTTAATGATACTTGGTTATCTTAATTCATGTGGAGGCATAGTAGGGTCTAGTCTTTATACATGAGTTCATTTAGCTTCATTCCAATTATTGTCTTGTATGTTTTAATGATGTAGTCTTATCTTAATTCATGTGGAGGCAAAGTTGGATGTAGTTTTATGATTTCATGCACTACATGTTGTGAGGAGCTTAATTGAACACACACACACACACACATCTTTATATTCACATTATTTCTCTACCCCCTATGGGGTTTAGTTTTTATTGCTTATCTTTCATTTCCTTTTGCATTCTAGTGTAGTTTAGTGTAATCAATCTTTCTCTCCTTATTTTACGTGGACGACCCGTATTTGGCACCACTTCAACGCGGCCGTACACTTGCAGTTAATATAAAATGATCCATCAGCATGCAAGAATGTTAGGCGTGTCGAGACTAGTGACCTCGAAGTTAGGCGTCGTCTAGCCTAAGGACCCATTGCCTTACATTGTTTGAGCCGTGCTTGCTAGATTAGGCTTCTACCCTCTCCCGTTACCCACGCTAGCTTTAGGGATTCTTCCCTTCTCCTCTGAGTCATCTTCTTCTCACCTTCTTCTACGTTATAGTCTCCTCCCCTTTACACTCTCTGGTAGCATTTTTAGGGCCGTGTCGAGCACTTTTTACGAGTTTAGCCTCGTGGTGGTGAGAGTGGTGGACTCTAGAGTTCTCTGTTGTGATGGATGGTTACATGGGCGACCATCCATATCATTGTTGGGACCAGGACGATTCTCCCTGGTACTCTCGACCCATGCATCCTGGGGTGGCTCAGACTAACACCCTGTATGAATGGGACAATCTTAATTGTGACTGAGCAATCTGCATATTGGGGTAGTATGAGAGAGGCACCGACTGCTAGACCACCATCTAGTTACGTCGGATCATATGTTGGTCATCAATCTGAGACATTACAAGAACCTTTGGCCTCTTTCATGCATGTGGTAGATGACATGGGTGCACCGGTGGCTCCAGTAGTCGTACCGTGTCACTATTGTGGGTTGAGTGGTCATGATTTCGGGGAATGTCCTTATGTTCCCCCCGAGCCTGAGTATGAGCATACCTTTTCCCCAAATGATCAATATGACCATTAAGCATCCGCGTATAACCCGAGAGGGATGGATTCGTGGGGGGACAATTCGTATTCAGATTCTTATACTTCATTTCCACCCCAGTATCCTCCTCCCAAATACCCAGAATTCTACCAACACCCCAGTTCTAATCATTGGACTCATTCTCAGCCCATCAACACCCAACCCCAAAATTTCCCAAGCTCTTACATGGACCTCCAAGTTGACCACATACCTGATTCCTCGAAACAAACTTTCCTTACGGTCATGGAAACCATTGAACAGTCCATACAAAATATGGCACTGCAAGTGAGTCAAATGTCGCATCAATTACGTGAACGTGAGGAGAGTAACTTTTCTTGTCAACATGAGGATTCATCTTTTGATATCGAACCGCCACCACCACATCCACAAATTCAAAGCACAATCTTTCAAAGTCAAACTCCTAGTCAGTCTGCGGGACTTGGGGTTTCAATTCACGATCACTTGGTGGAGGATTCGATTCCAATTGAGAATACTATGGACCAACTTCTTTATGAGTCGGCACAGGATTGTGCCTTATCTTCTTGTCACGTGGCCCTTGAGCCACATGATCTTATTGTTGTACCTCCTAAGGACTCACCTCTGGTGGAGCAAGAGCTCCCTAGTCCCCTCAATTTCAAACAACCTGATGAGAGTTTGCCTCTCACTATTGTTCCTGATCATCTTGGAAATGATGAAACATCAAACAGCTACATGGCTCATGAGGGTATTAGAAGTTCCTTGGAGGATACCTTGGGTATGAAACCCACTTTTTGTTCGCCTGGTGTGTCGGACATGCCTAACGAGGTTCTTGACCTTGTTCCAACGCACCAGCCTATTGGTTGGAGAGTTTGGATTGACGATCATAACTTCAGCACCGCAATGGGAGAAACTCTTCTTCCGTTGCCCCTCATTTCCCAAACTCTTGAGAGGTTCATTCTCTTTCAGTTTGATCCTTTGAATGAGATGCATTTGCGTCCAATTCATGAACCTCTCAATTCATCTGGTGCTCTTTGTGAAGGGGGCCCACGCATGCGTATTCTGGCCCCGCGTGGTGTCATGTTCCCTTTCCAAGTGCATTGACCCACTCTTGAGGTTCCCATTTGACGTCTTTTGACAAATGAAGATGGGAACTTATGTTTGTACATAGTTATATATATATAAAAAGAAAAGAAGAAGAAAAAAGAAAGTACAATAAAAGACTCCTTCAGTGAGCATCGATTGTTGTGAGCCCCAACCCTTGTGTATTTGGGCTCCATTTCTTTCACGTTTTTGTATCCTTTTTTAGCAACTCACAGGTTTTGAGGGAATTCGGGTTTGTGTCCATCAACATGACCTTGAACTTCCCTTTGTACTTCATGTTGGTGATATCTCTCCTCTTTCATGCATAAATCCATGTAGTATCTTGCTCACATTCATTGAGGACAATGCGTGAAGTAGGTGGGGGGTGTTTTACGCGTGTACATAGTTGAGTCTTTTTCCTTTGATTTTTTTTGTGTGCATTGTTAGGGTCATGTTAGTGTGCTGCATTTAATATCGATATATCTGCTTGCCATGATCCTTGGGTGACTTGTCTTCTTTTGCTTGCCCAATACTTCAAAATTTTCACATTTCTTTCAAAATCTTCATGTGTTTGTGAAAGAAAATGTTTTGTGGGTTTTACGTGTGTTTAGCATGTGCAAAATCGTTGAGAGGCAGAGTAAAAAGAAAGCTCCCAAAATTGTCTTGAACTTGATGCATTAGGATATCTAGTACAGTGGCTTTAGGATTTATCGAGTCGTTAGGATGCACCCCAGTTCGCTTGGGGTGAGTAATCATTGGGTTTCAGTGCTCAAACATTTAAAGAAGTTCACCCTGAACCTAGTGAGTCAATAATTCGTGTCTGTTAACTTAAGGAAGTTTGTTGTAGTCAAGGACCCTTTAAATCTTGTTGTGAGACATTAAGTTTAGGGGGTTTGGTTCATGTGTAGATAAGAAATAAGTGAGTAGGTGTTATCTCTTCTCGCACGACTCCTATCACTCGGGAAAGTAGGTCTGAGGAGACTTTGTGCCTGGTGCTTTCGAGTCATCTGACTTGGGATGCGCCGACCGAACTCTCGTTACATGGGTGGTAGGGATTGCCCTATGTGGAGATTTGGGGAAAGGTGTACGTGATAGTGTAGGTCCTCATGGGCAATGATGCACGAAACCTGACCCTGGGGGAATGAAACTCCAACTAATAAAAAGAAAAAGAAGAAGAAAAAAAGAGAGAAAAAAAAAGAAAAAAAAAGAAAAAAATGGTAATGCAAATAAGAACATAATGGACCTTATACTTTGTATCACTTGAGGATGTTGAGGTTTTCCATGTCTTTCACTTAATTCCTTATTTAACTTGAACGAATGGTTCATTAGGCTAGGTCTGGACTGATTACCTATATAGAGTCGGCCTGTAGGATTATCGCGTCCAATGATCGACAAAATTTGTCCAACGAGTCGAGGTCTAGATTGAATAATGCATCTTGTTCGGATTTTGTGGGTGTATCCGCTGAAAACCTTCAGGAGACAACACTCCTCCTCCTTGGCAACAACGACGTTTAACGGCTTGTTGCACGTGCTAAGTCCAACCGTGATTTCTACGAAAGTGAGTTAGGATTTCTTATTTTTCGTATGCTTTCTCTTTCTTTGTTTTGCTCGGGACTAGCAAAAGTTAGGTATAGGGGTATTTGATTGACATCATTTCATGCTTATATTTGTATCTTATATCCATTATCTTTCACCTAAACAATGCTACGTGACGAGTTTTATATTTGAACTTCAGAAATAAATAGGTTTGAAGAGAAGACGCATAAAAGGACCTAAAAGCATGAAAAAGGACTGAATTGACAGACTCAAGGACTACGATGCAAGATCGAAAGACCTGAACGTAAGATCAAAGCACCAATGAGCAAACAAGAATACTTCACACCATCATGGGGAGTATTTAGGCAATTTTATTCTGGTCGGAGCTCCAACAAGCGAAGTAGATGCATCAATGACAAACAAAGCCTTCCAGAAAAGCCCACAAGAAAATCCAAAGCGATCCGAACGCTGTATACCGCTAATTAGCGGTCCAAGAACGGATTAACTTTTTCCATGCCTATAAATAGAACTCTTTGAAGGGAATGTGTTCTAAAAGTTTTACTTTTAAATGTCAATTATTATGAATTGAATGAGAAATCATTTTGTTCCTTGTTTATGTTATTCGTCCTTTAGAAGTGTTAAGGAAGGCTTTTGGTCCTTAACCGTAGAGCTCTAAAAGATATTGGTTTACATAAAACAAAAGATATTCGCAATCATGGTAATTAACATGAGACATTAATTACCGAGTTAAGATTGTCGTGTTGGTCATAGATCATTGTAGCTCTACAAGTGAGTGACAACACGGGTACACAAAAGAAGAAAATATTACTTTTGTATATTGAATAGACCTAATAAGTAAAATATTATAGAAATGTGTTTCTGTGTCATTAATATTTTACTGTGTCTTTGGTCCTTTGATATGAGACTTATATCTAATCACTTAAGGAATACTTAATTAGATCAGTGTCTTGAACTATCGATCAGTGTAGTGTAAAGGCATTGGTTGGTTAAGTATAACTTGCGTTGGAGAAGATAGTTAGTCAAAAGATTATCATTGCCCCTCTTAATTGAGTGATGATATTAGTGGGCCCCTTGATAAAAGCAAAGTTATAATGTGCACAATGTGATTTGAGTTAAGTCACATATTTATAACTAGCTTAAAGAGATCAAGAAATGAATATTAATACAAAGATGACACAATACTACTTTGTGTGTATTCTTAATATCATGAGGCAAGGGACGGACACAAGTGGTGCACTCCATCACTAAATGGATCGGGTTTTGGTTCAAGTGAAATTAAGACATCTAACTAATTGGGAGCTATAATGTGTAGCTAGATACCGCTTATAGCTTGTGATATTAAGCTCTTAATATCACTGCCAACTTAGTCTAGATCCTCCCATAGGTCACACCGCAAGAAACCGGGAAACAAGAAGCTTGATTTTTGGTTCATATGATGTGTCAGGTTTCTTATAGAAAATATGACACATGTGGTGAACAAGTAAAATCAATTATGTTATATATAACATAATTAGAATCATGATAAATTCATATGAGATGCATATATTATGGGGTGCAATAATTTATTATTGCATAGGATAATATATTGCATAAGTTGTGAATTTGCTAAAACCCCCTCAAGTTCAAATTTTGTTGGAAATAAATCCAAAATTTGAAAAAGGCAAAATCGGGTAAAAGTTCGGTAATCCGTTGAGGTTCGGTCGACCGAAGGATCTGTGGATCGGTCAACCGAACATGGAACGGATAGTCATATTTGATTGACCGAACTTGACCAAAGTGTCTGGAACTTTGGTACGGTGTACCGAACCAAAAATGGTCGACCGAACAATGTTAAGTTCCGATATTTTTGGTTAACCGAATGGCACTCGGTCTTAGACGAGAATTCGTCCGATCGGTTAAGGAGAATTTTTCCCTTTAAGAATCGGTTATCCGTCTAGTACTCGGTCAACCAATCGTGACATATTCGGTTAACCGAGTGGGTCTCGGTCAACCGAACAACGATTGATTTTCTGCCTTTGATTATTAAGAGATTAATTTGATTGATGGTTGGATTAGCTCCAAACTTGGTCAAACATTTTGTGGGTGCATGTAATACATTAAGGAATTAATTTATGAGAGAAAATGTAAAGAAAACGTGGCTAAAGAATAGCCATGATTAAGAGTAAGATTGGAACCTATAAATAGGTCCTTATTCTCCCTAATTGGGTTACACAATTCAATAATTATTTTCTCTCTTAATTCACCACAAAAACCCACGAAAATTCTCTTAGTTTTCTAAGTCTTTGGAAGGAGAAATCTCAGAGGCTAAGGAAGGGGTTTGTAGCTAGATTCTAAGCTTGTTTGGAGATCGATTGGCTAGCTCCTTTCTCTCCAACCTTGTTTAGGGTTTCGGTGAACACTCGGAGGCATCCGGCGCAACGAGAAGCGAAGATTGGCTTCCTCAACGTCTCTGAAACGTCAAGAAGTTTTTGAGAACTTCTAGGTATGAATTTCGGAGTCCCTTTGTGTTTGTTTTAATAAGTTTTTGAAACTAGTTGTTAAAACAAACCGATGCATGCATAAATAAATCGAAGAAAATTGTAATAGATCCTTATTATACATGAAAATTCGAAAAATATATATGTATAATTAAACATGAAATCCTACACTCTTCACCTTCCATTGTAATTACCCATTGCTTGGTGGCATTCTCTCTACTAAGGAGTGAGCCTTGAAGCAAAAACTCAAGGTGGAGAAGAATGCTACCTTCATATGAGTCATTTGTTAATAAAATAATTCTTCTAGTTTCTTTTAATCTTGTCTTTTAATTTGTGCATGCTTGTTTAGTCTTTCCTTTCCTTTTAAGCTTCTTTAATATTTCTTGCTTTCTAAGGGTAATTTCATTTCAGTATTATGCTTCATTCTTTTAATATAGTTAGTGTAATGAGTAGTGAGTAGTTTCATCCCCAATTGGGGGGTGGAGAAATATGTGATATAATCATGTAGTGTATTAAGTGTGTGTTATCTTAACCCCATGAGCTTTATATGATTTCCATAACCATATAATGGGTCTCCACTCTTATCTTTGATATGCTAATGCTCTTGAATGAAGCTTAGCTTATGCTTTGATTAAGGGACCTATTTTATGGGGAATGCTAAGGTTAGGATATGGA
Organism: Triglochin maritima; assembly: GCA_963682175.1. Lineage (NCBI taxonomy): Eukaryota > Viridiplantae > Streptophyta > Magnoliopsida > Alismatales > Juncaginaceae > Triglochin > Triglochin maritima. Next base: position 19,268,889 of record OY821771.1, on the reverse strand, counting down.
TGAAGTTAATATTAGAAACACAAGTTGTAGTGTATGTACTCTTGTTGCCTTTACCTTGGTTAATGTCTTGTATGTTTTAATGATATTTGGTTATCTTAATTCATGTGGAGGCATAGTAGGGTCTAGTCTTTATACATGAGTTCATTTAGCTTCATTCCAATTATTGTCTTGTATGTTTTAATGATGTAGTCTTATCATAATTCATGTGGAGGCAAAGTTGGATGTAGTTTTATGATTTCATGCACTACATGTTGTGAGGAGCTTAATTGAACACACACACACACAAACACATCTTTATATTCACATTATTTCTCTACCCCCTATGGGGTTTAGTTTTTATTGCTTATCTTTCATTTCCTTTTGCATTCTAGTGTAGTTTAGTGTAGTCAATCTTTCTCTCCTTCTTTAACCTCTCGCCTTTGAACAAACCAATTGTCGACACACCTCCCAGTGGACGACCCGTATTTGTCACCGCTTCAACGCGGCCGACACTTGCGGTTAATATAAAACGATCAATCGGCATGCAAGAATTAAAAGAAAGAACAAGGAACTAACAAAACTTTATTTATTGCTCACTCACTTTACAAGTAGCATCTCTCCACCAGAGTTTTGCTCCAAGATTTTACTCCTAGTAGAGAGAATGACCACCAAGAGTGGAGATGTTTACAATGGAGGAGGAAAAGTTCTACTTACAGTCATAGAAAATGGTAATCGGGGACAATCCCCCGATGTGGGACTAAACACATACTATAAATGGACATAAAACAACATAATCGAACACCTGACTAAACCATGAACCATTTGGACCCATTTGGACCGCCAATTAGTGGTCTGGGATAGCCAATTGGCGGTCTAGATAGGTTGGATTGAGTCTGGATTTGAATGGCTCGTGTCTGGCTTGATTGCTGGATGTTTGGTGAACCCGATTTGGTTTTTGATGTTTAGGCCCGAATCTAATTGTCAAAATACTCCTCATGATGGTGTGGAGCTTCTTGATTTACTCATTAGTCCTTTTGGTTTACATCCGGGTCCTTTTCTTACATCTCAGTCCACAAGTCTTGCAATTCAATCCTTTTTTCTTGCTTTTAGGTCCTTTTTGTGACTATTCTTCTCACTTGTTTTATTCCTGAAGCTTAAACATAAAACTCATTACGTAGCATTGCTTGGGTTAAGAGTAAAGGATATAAGACAATTATTTGCATGATATGATGTCAATCATAGAGCAATTATAACAACAATTATATTTATATGTAAACCTTACAGTAGAAATTGTTACACCGATGCCAAGTCAGGCATTTCATGATGATATTTTCTATGGGAAATTGTGTTTCATAGACATGCATAAGAAAAATGCTATCTCTAGTCGGATTACTTCGTACCAACGGATACGGAGTATATCAATATCGTTATATCTGAGATCCATTATTTAGTTGCTCATTCAGTATGCATTCTCCATATTATGTCTTGAAGAGGACTCGAACCTCCATGCTCTTTAGCATGAGATTTTGAGTCTCGCTTGTCTACCATTTCACTATCGAGGCATGATAGCGAATCCTTTCTTTCAAGCGAGGACCAAACACGTGGAAATTGACTATCATTTTGTTCATGAGAAGGTTGCCTAACGTGATGTTGAAGTCCAATTGATTTCGAGATGTGAGCAGCTTGCTGATATTCTTACGAAGCCTCTTATGAAGTTGTCTTTTAATACGTTTCGGGACAAACCAAATGTTTTAAGACCCCTTAGAATTTGAGGGGGTGTCGGATTAGTTGTGGTCGTTGAGTTAGTTTGAGTCTTGATTGATTGTATCCTTGTATTGGTCCTCATCATCTATATATATTAGGTCTCGCTCGCCATATTGGTGTGAGGGAAACTATTTATTTTGTTCCTGTGTTAAATCGCTCACTTGAAGTAAGTCGAAGGATGATCAAGATAAGAAGATGAAAAATTAAGAGAGATGAATGTTTGTGAAGATGTGTGGGGTTGTTAGTAGGCTGAAAGCTTATTTATAGAGCTTTAGGTGTAGAGTTGTTGAGAAGATGATGATTTTGAATAATGTAAGTAAGAATATATTCTCTGCAAAAGTAAAGTAGAGAATAATTAAGATCTCTACAAAAGATAACACCGAGAATAAAATCTCTGGAAAAGATAAAGTCGAGACTAAAATTTCTACAAAAAAGTGAAAGCGGAGAATAAATTATATGCAAAAGGGGAAATTGAGAATATAATCAACTAGAAAGTTCATATTGTAAGAATGAAAATCCTAGAAAAATGAAAAATGATGATAATTTTTTGAGAATTTTGAGAATGTAAATCTTGAAAAGTAGGAGTTGAGAATATAATTATTTCAAACTTGATAAGTGTTCGGCTTGAGTTAACAACTGAAAATTTACTATCTTGAGAATACAATTTTTTATATAACAATATGAGTGTATCCATAAAGCCAGCGAAGATAAAAAAAAAATTGGTGATTTTTTAAATATTTTTATTTTGTAAGATAACTCCATTGAAAACAATATAGTTTTTATTCTTTTATCAATTTTCTTTCTCTTAAATATATTCCTTATAAAATATAAATGGGACCCCCCTAACGCGAAAACAAACGTATCGAATCGTGGATGTTCAGCACAAAAAAATAATTCAAACTCCCCCACGATCTCCCATGATCCATTAAAACCACCATTGATGTATATATTGTAGCTTGTACATAAGAAAATTTTAGCAATAAAATTAGCGAGAAATCATTCTTTTTCATGCAAAAGAGGTATGAACTTTATCTGGTACTTAAAGGAAGTCTTTGGCACGAGAAACCAAACCAACCACCACTAATACTGCATTGACGTACCCCTTCCAATAAGCATATAACAAGTTTCAAAACTGGACGTACTTGAACGTGAAAATATGATTTGCTTTGAACCAATCCCTAACCACAAACAAACATAGTACTACTGTACTAAAACTTATAAATTAACTGATTAACAAATAACTTAGCCTCTTGTATTTATACAAAAATAACAGTAATAATAAGTTACAAAACTAACCCCACTTAAACGTGAAAACACGATTGCTTCGACAACCCCGAAACCCAAACAAAACCCCACCACTTACCCCACTAAGCCGCACCCTGCACACAAACTCCCCCACCCACCCGTATTTCCAACCCACACAAACCCTAGGTATAATTCCGTTCCATGGCCGTATCGGAGAGAGCGCACTTCATCCTGTGGATCCTCCAAGTTGTAACCCTCTTCGCCCTCCTGGCCTTCTTCCTCTACCTCGCCTTCAACCCCTCCGACCCCACCTACACCCTCTACGACCTCTCCGTCTCCCCCACCAACCTCACCTTCACCCTCCAAGTCTCGAACTCCAACCACGACGGCGCTGTCCTTCCACGACGTCAACCTCGACCTGTGCTTTGGGAACTCCACGGTGGGGTCCACTGCCCTCGGTCGTTACTGGTGGGGCCGGGGGAGAGCGTGTGGCGCACTAGGGTGGTGGACGCCGGTCGGTGTGGAAGGCTGTCGACCGGGGTGGGATGGAGGTAAGGGTGGAATTGGTCGGGGTGCTGAGGCAGAGTGTGTTTGGGTGGAAGGATCAGAGGGTTATTGTGAGGTTGGTCGGGGTTGTGCCGGTGGCGTACGATGGGACTTTGTCGGACTGGGATACGGTTCGGTTGGACAGTGCATAAGAAGTGGAGGCTTAGGATATGATGGTTGGAAAAGATGATGTGGTTTACTTGTCGTGCGTTGTTCGCTTTGTTGATCGTACCTACACGTGTTTCGTTGAAGATCAAGTGCGATTCCTGATGCCATGTTTTTTGCTTCAGAAAGTTGGTTGTGTTGTAATCTCGTTGCAAAGACAACGCCTATGCTAATTCCGTCGACGACGGTAACAATAATTAAGGATTGATTGTCATGTAAGTTGTGCTTTGGATCTTATTCATTTGTATTTATTTTCTGATGTATCCCAACGACCTCATCATTAAGTATTTTACTATTAGATATTTACAATTGTTCGGAGATGTTATTTGCTTTTGTAGGACGACAAAATGATGATATAACTTCTCTGTCCTTTATTAATTTGCATACAACTTATACTTGTTCTGCATACGTGTTTTTTCTTCAGATATTACGTGATTTTTTCTTCTGTTCCAATGTCAATCTTTAAAAAGATATTTGTTGGTTTATGCACTCCACGCTTGTGAAAAATCATGTTTATTACTCAGTAATAATAATATTTGTATTAGGTTTCTTCGTCGGGCTTAGAATTAATTAACCATCACAGGATGAAAAAGCTTTTTTGTGCAAATCAACAATCTCATTTGTGTTGTGAAATGAAAAATACATTGAGATTTGGGGGAGAATGATTGAGACTTTTAATTTCAATCACTATCCCATTACATGCATGACACAACCTCATATATATACTCATAGAGGTGTGTGTAAGTTACAAGTATTCATAGTCTATACTAATTGAAACATAAATATAGATGTAAATACAATGGATGTTACAATACTCAAAAGAGGAGTTACAACAACTTATAATGGTTGGAAGGTGAATCATCCATCAAATGTATACTTTCATAACACTCCCCATTGGATGATCACCGTTTGGTATACGCTTGTCGGACTGTCTCGTTAAAAACTTTGTCAAGTAAAACATTGTGGGACAAAAACTTGGTGAAGGAAAAAAAGTCCAGAGTGTATAACTCTCCCCCTCATTTTAACGTCTATTTATACACTATGTTGGATAATAGTATTATGTTCATGTTTGGTTAAAACATTGCTACAAAAACCTATTGGGAAAATAGGTAAGGGAAAAGGAGTACATGACATATGCTAACATAATTGTACAAGTTGTCTCGTTAAAAACCTTGTTAAGTAAAACCCTATGTGACAAAAACTTGAAAAAGGGGATACAACTACAAGCCATCTGGGCTTTGTAGTTCAGAGATAGTCATCATTCTAGGATGATAATTACATATCTGCTCCCCCTGATTCGTAGTTCACTAACTTGCATAAAATTGCAACATCTCTACAATAACACAAAATAATTTGTGATTTTTTGTTGCGGATTAGGCATATAGGAAGCATCACTGAATTAAATCTTTATTTCATGAATATAGTAAGTAAATAATGGTAGATCTGTAAAGAGGTAACGAAAAATATGTTGAACGTAATTTGAATATTTTGAAGAAACATTACGCTTCATAACAATCATTATGAATTTATTAGATCTAGTTTTACATGTAATATATTTTATGACGTTCTAGGAAATGAACTTCAAGTCCTAGTACAACCTATTTAGTTATATATAGAATGGAATCTCTCTTTACATACTACAAACAAATTGCCATTGATGTGTTTTCCTGTGAACTTTCTTTCTTTGATATCTCTCTATATATTTGAATCATTGTAATAGTCATCTTCTAAAGAATGTTCGAACTGCATATTGAAAAATAATTGACTTTTATCGAGTCATTTATTTCAAAATTTATCATTCAAATATTTCAGGGGTGTTTAATTTCTTCAGGAGTTCCTTTCATATCATTCTTCGAGTTGATATGCACATAATTATCTTTGTTTGTTCATATGGTAATATTGTCATAAATGATATCGCGTCACTTCATTATAATTTTCCTTAGGTAACTTAGTCTTACAGGGACTCTCATGTCGATATCATGTGACTTATACAAATTGAAAGTCACAACATGTCGTATATGTTTATCTATATTTATGTCATACTGATCAAATAACACAATGTAATATTATACATTTCGAGAGAATGAGTAACATCATATGGATGTTGGGTCCTGCGAAAAATCTTTGTGTTACTTCTTGCTTTATAATGTACAACCATGTTATTGTAATGTCATTTCTATTCACATTCTTCAGAAATCAGGACTACAGGTCCAATAAGCGAGTCTAGTTATATATTATTCACCTTCTTTTATATGTTTCAAATACGAATGTTTCTGGCATTCTTATAATGGTATACGTTATGGATCTATATTTTCTCTTGATTAATTAGCATGCTACTAAAGAAGGCGAATTAGTTGTCAACAATAACTTCAATTATTTTATGTTTCCTTCTCGTAACAACATAGTTGATTGTAACTTTTATAATAATCAAATCCTCGTCGTTTCCCAATACACTTGGATTTGATCGTTATGTATTCCCAAATTATTACATTTACCAGCAACTACTTTTATTTTATTGGGTTTATATTCTTCAAGAATAACTTGTTCAGGAGGTGTAACGAGTGACTAACTTTTATTTTTATTTCCATAAATAATATATGTTCTAATCCACGTTTTTGGCGTTGGTTGAGCTCAAATATATTTTATCATGTGAATATCTCACTTTATATTATGTGTTTTATGTCTAATAATACTTAGTCATTCACTTGTTATCAATAAATACGTATGACAATTACTTGTTAGATATTGTAAGTTTATGATTTTATTAACTCTAGGTTCAACCATACTTATATGTATATTCTTTTATGAACTTCAGGTTCAATATAATACATTTTTTTGGCATTCTTTACGCTCCTGGCTTTCTCCCTTTAATGCCAAAAATATGTGCCCCTATATATATAATTGTTGGACCGGACAATACAATACATTGCCCTTTAGGGGCTTCAAATATTTTAATATGACCAGGAAGATGAATCCTGCTGAAAACTTCAATATAATTTGAGGCCACTAAATTTTGGAGGTGGTAAGAAAAATATTATGTAAAAGAAATCGTAGATGGGAAACATTTCATTCAACAGCGTACAAGTATATAAAATAGGAGAGTATTTATAATATGATCTTGGTCTAATAAAACAAGGTAGATATGATCCCAAAATGATCCATCTTCAGAGATATTTTATCAATAGAGGGACTCATTTTATTGTGCAAATCGGCCAACAAACATGACCTCATTTTTGTTTAACTAGTAAATGTAAATTAAGTTATAAAAAAATACAGGATCACTGCCGATACCCATAATGAATACAAATAGTAACTTCATTTAGGCACTTCTAGGCTTCTATCTCTAGTTAACTCGTTTGAGAGTCATTTGAATCTCGTATTACTTCATATTTGCACTTTTCTTCACCACGTATGCTATTTTCTTTCACAATGCTTTTTTATGTGTGCTTCGGGCACATGATCCAAAATACGAGGGCACATATTGTGATTTTGCAATAACTTATGCTTATCGCTTTCAATCACATGTAATGCATAACACAAGTAATCATATCCCACAAAAAATGATAGAATTCGTGGATACCCACTTAGTTGAAGAATCTTCTCATTCTTTAGTTGATGGTCATATGAAATTTCAACAACATTTGTCATCATATATAATAATTATTGACCCAATCGGTCATACCATATATTGTTAGAATCAATATTCATTTGATTCACCAGTGCAAGTCTTTTGACCAAGTCACTACGTGTGAAATGACACATCGTTCAAAAGTCAGATAATTTTCTCAATAGCAATTTTCCAGCCTGACATGATTGTAGTAATATAAAAATAATTTTTTTCTTCAACTATAGTGTAAATACAAGCCATTCATGTGATGTGAAACTCAAAAGTTTCTCAAGACCTAATAAATAAAATGCACCATTTAAAGCCAAAATAACTCCACATGTAACAATAAATATGACTCTTCTGGAGCTTTCTATTAATCTCATACAACCATGTACGGTAGTGGTTTTGGCTTCTCCCATTATCAAATTATAGAAATATTTATCTCTTAATATAGTGTGCATTACAACATTAGACATGTTGCATAAATCATCTTTACTGATCTTAAATCAAATATGAGACCGAACAATATCCATACTCTTCATTTCAAGCCAAATAAAATATTTGTTGCAAATATTTATTTATGCAACTAGTACAAATAAATGATAAGGTTCCTCCAGTGACAAAATATAATCAAATAAGAACCATGTATTAAATCATATCAAGATCAATTAATTTCAACGTAACTTGGTATAAGTCTTTTAGATAGAAATTATGCATGTCAACATATTGCCATATGGATGTATATTTTTCCCTTTTAAGACAATAAATATAAATACTATCTTTTCTATTGGACATTAAAAGACATATTATAATGATATGCATAAATAGTCATGACAAACATCAAAATGTTGAATATCGTTATGCTAGCAACATATGCATGTGTATTGTTAATATCTAGAAGAATCTCATCGGTAGTGAATAAAAATCACAAGTATGGAAATATATTGGACTAATGATACTACAAACCAACATAACATATATAGTTTCAATAGAAATAACAACTAAATAAAAAGGCTTAAAGATAATAATTATGAAAATATGATAATCGATTGAACCTCAAGAATATTTGTATCATGGTATATAATGCCCATTTTTCATATTGATATTCCAGCATATGGTCATGTATATCTACTAAATAGTGTGTATATTTCTTATATAAAATATCAAATAAAACACACATAAGTAGAATATATTTGTTTCATGGAGAGTTATTGACAACCCATTATGATTGTCGAATTGATATACCATAAGGACATCAATACTTTATCGTTGATCTCATCCACATTCATATAAACAATCATGCTCGCAAAATGATTATACTAGACTTTTGTAATAGTTTTCACGTGCTCATACATTCACTTGAGGGAATGGAGCAAATCAATTGGACGGATTCCGTCATTTTTCATCGATAACTCGATATTCAACTCAGCCATAATCGGACACGAGACTAGATCATGATATTTCCGAAATCATTTTAATGATTGTGAAGCAACATTCGTCTTATCTTGATTTGATGCTTATTTCTTTCCTTTTTCCTCATTTTTATTTCCAAAGCATCAAGTTGTATTTCAATATCCAAAATAGGGCAAGTAAATTTTTTCACCATTTAACAAAAGTCGTATGTTTAACTTTCGTCAACAATCAAGATGATCAATAGCACATTCTCGAAGCGCTTTACAAATGCTCTTTTATTTAACAAGATACATAAAAATATGTATGACAGATACTAAGCAAGTGAATCAATACAAAGTCACATAAAATATAAATCATTTAATTTTAGAAGTACTACAAAATTATATAAGTATTCCTTTTTCATGCTTGCTTGGTTCAAGAAACACCGGATTTCACAATTATTAGTTAAATTTCTTGTAAAGTTGGCTTGATTCCAAATAATAAGAATCAATCTATGACAACGGGAATAATAAGCCAGCCAATCATGGAAAAAGCAAATTATGACTGTAGAAAATCAAAAACAGAAATTACACATCAATTAGTGCATATATATGCCTTGGCCTCAACACGAATCTGGCACATGCATCATGGAAGCAATAATATCATCCATTAATATTGTATTTCCATGATATATATATCAATAACCAATTAATGGTAATAAATCAACTTAATGCCTAGTAATAAGAACAAATTAATGCCAACTAGAAATATAAATTCAGGACCACACAACTGAAATAAGAATAGCTAGAATTTACAAATTAACACAATATAACTGCCAGAAAATGAGTTCGTGGTTTCCCAAATCAAATCTCCGTTAGGAAAAAATAAATCACAAATCAAAGACATGCTCATATAAACATGTTACTACAATAAATATGTTAGCAGTCACACAGGCACACAACAGCCAAAAAAACTTCAAATGTATTCGCTTAGCAGTCATACAAGTCCCATAAATAAACATTTTGAAGCTAAACCATGGGGAAAAAGGGAACAAACTTATGAATCCATTGACATGATTACTAAAAGTATAAAAGTATAGTAACCTCTGAAGGATTTACATGCTCTATGTCTACCATGTTAGTGGGGGTGGGGTGTTGAAAAGTTCTACTGCATTAACGTCAATTGAGTGTTGATTTTGGTAGAGATAAACTTGATAAAGAAGATAAGAAAGCATAATTCTGTTGGGAGAAATGCAATCATGCAAGGGCAATCATCTTCATAAAACCATAGGAGGTCTTAATATATATACATATATAGAGAGAGAGTAATTTTCCTATGAGGTATACCACATATAAGTAAATATGAGGGAGAGTTTATGAGAACCGTTGCATTAACATATATTATTTACCACCGTCAGATCAAGACAACACCTGAATCCCATTTCTATAAACTCTCCTCTCTCCCGTTCGAGAGTGAGAAACCAAACCAAACCAAACTAAAAATAGAGAGAGATGAAGGAGAGTGAGAGGGGCAGTGACAATGGCAACTCGAAGTTGTTTACGTTTGTAAACATCTATGCGGACAACACAAATGAGGATTGACGGCTTATCGTCGATAGTAAGGTAAAAAATGGATTTTTAGGTTGCCAGATCTAGGCGGAAAGCAAGGATCGTTTGAGGATCTAAGTTGGTTTTGGGTTGGTTGGATCATAGTTGGAAGATGTGTTTTTGGGTGTTTTTGGGTGTTTTGTGTTTTTTGGTTTTGGCGATTTTGAGTTGGAAGAGATAGTAATCAAAGCTGTGGTGGAAGATGTGGGTTTTAGTGTTTTTGTTGATTATGGGTTGGAAGAGACAAAAATCAAAGATTTGATTTTCTTCCCATCGAAATCATCTTCATAGTATCAGAAAATTAATGGTTTATATGAGAAATAGATTAGAGTAACTTGTTTCTGTTTTACGTGATTTTGGCTTTAAATTGGTTCTGGATTTTATCTATGTCGGGTTAGTAGTAATTTTGGTGTCATTTTGACACATTATTATCAACTACGTAAGTATAAGAATCTATGACTTAGTTAATGTAATTTTATCCATGTTTAGAGTAAGTTTACCACTATCTAGTGTAGTTATAACTCTTGTTATTCTAAGTTTTTGTAGATTTACAATATCTTCGCATGTAATTTGTATGAAATTGTGCAATATTTTTGAAATCTACAATAGCTCAATATAGAACACCTATATGTTCATTTTAAGTATAATCATCCATTAATTTATTTTAGCTACGGGTTTATGTAATTTAAAATACTTCTTTTGTATTTTAAGAATGAAATATGGTATTTTTCTATTAAATTACTGTAATTTGAAAATAAATTTGTGTATCTTTAGTGGTAATTATTAATTTATTCTAGATGTGTATATGATATAGCTTCTGGTTTATGTAATAAAAAAAAATTGTATCTTTGATTCTACTGTACGAATGATATATTGTTCGAAGTACAAAATTTTATGCATACTACCGTATATTTAAGTATGATTTGCGTGGTTTAAATATTTACTTACGTATTTTAGTGTTTGAAAAATTAAAAAATTGATGTGATATACCCCATCGGTGTTTGTTGATAAATTCGAAAAAAAAAACTCAGAAAAATCAAAAAATAAGAAACTCAAAAAATTGACAAGGGATCTACCACATCAGTGTTTGTTTATAGACCCCTACTAACACAGGATTTTAGACGGACTTGAAAGAGTACTCCCGTATAATGTCCCCCACTTACAATGTCAGTCGAGCACGGTGGTCAACCCGACGTTGTACCCCCTTAATATCCAACGTTATAACATTTTTTCTAGTCGTGCCAATTCTTTCACGAGTTTGCGCCAACAGTTGAAACCTTCACCCAGACAAGGCTCAACAACCCCACTAGACCCACAAACCACCAACGTCACTTAATTTTATCCAATCCATCAACTACAAAATAAAAATAAAAATCGAATTCAAACACATGCCAAAAGAGAACCTAACATAACAACACCTACCCATATCATAATCTACAATCGAAATCTAAAATTTAGTAAGAAAAACAACTGAATCAAAATGATTCCTCTTAATTAATCTCATCATTGCATCACATTCCACAGCAAACTTGTTGGCATAGCATCAATTCAACCGATTTCGTCGAATCTCGGACCAAACTCATCATTTTGTCAGTGGAGCATATATCTTGAATAGACTTTGCCAAAACAAATTGAAATTGATGCCTCTTCAATGCATATAACTTGATGTTGTGATTGAATCTGAGAATTATAACAAGAAATGATGGATTTCCCGATATTATAGAGAGAGCGACAGAGAGGGAGGGTGGGAGAAAAAAACAATGGGTTATGGGTGGTTGATAAAGAAGAGGAATTTGAGAGAGAAGGGTGATGGATTTTGGGGATGAGACATTAGTTGGATTTAGGAATAGATCTTACAAATCATGGTATTTGTACCTCATATAACATTAGATGAGGTATACCTCATTGGAAAATTGACCTATATATATACGGCATAAAGTCCGAGATACCAATAAATAATCAAATCATATTTAAGAAGTCAAAGTCTGTATTTGAAACTTCTCCTAATGCATAATCCCGTGGAGTTAAAATTGATTTTGAAGGAAACTTGAGAGCATATTACGATTAAACTTGAGAACAATAAAAATATTTGTACGATGTTTGTGAACTTCTATCAATGTGAGTAAAAATTAATGAATATTTGTGGATCTCAGGAGCATGTACTAGAACAACATGTCTTTGATCGTGCGGGCAAGCTCCAAGGTCAACGAATAATGACCTTACTTTTCTTCTCTTTCATCTCCATTTCGTATCCTTGGATGTGCTTGAGACTATTCGTGCTGATAATGTGTTGTGAAATGAAAAATACATGGAGATTTGGGGGAGAATGATGAAGACTTTTCATTTCTATCCCTATCCCATTACATGGCACAACCTAAATATAACTCAAAGAGGTGTGTGTAAGTTACAACCATACATAGTCTATACTAATTGAAACATAAATATAGATGTAAATACAATGGATGTTACAATACTCAAAAGAATATTTACAACAACTTATAATGGTAGGAAAGTGAATCATCCATCACATGTATAATTTCATAACAATTTGAAATTTCTAAATTTTTAAGCAACTCAAATTGACCCAAAAGCGTTACATTGTCAACGTACAGTCTGCAATCCATTACAACATTGGTCGTTGTCACACAACCCAAATTCACACCTGATTACTGAACCTATCAGCTTCTTTGTAAAAGGTATGATCGATTTGTGTCACGTTTGTATGTCATTTGTCACATAAATCTTCACCATCCACTTGAGATCTAGTTCAAATCACAACTACAAATGTATCCCACTTAAAATTATGCATGTCTACTAAGATAATGCCAATTACAACAATGAACATTGAATTGATTACAGTCAAAAGTATATTTGAATTTCACAAGACAATATTTGAGAAATCTAGCTAAGATAATGTATTGTCGGTAAAACTCAGTCGATCAACTGTATCAACATCACCAGCAAAGGGAGAACTATGGCAGCAAGGGATACAAATACATAGGGATCAAGGAGGTGCTCCCCTAAGATTTTCCAAAATTCTTGTGTAAAACCTTTTGATCTCGAGGATCACTTGTACAATTTTTACTTGGACTAGACTGAAAATTCAATTGAATAAATATGTAGGACTTTTTAACATTAAACTAATCTATCCTGACCAAAAACTGTAATTACCTTACACATACATGCCTTATTAGTTTGTACCTATTACTAAAGCCTACCTGCTTTTACAGTTTCAAACCCCACATGTCTCCACTATGTCACGGACCTACTTCCTCAAGTAGCAATTGTGTCGGCACTTCACTCTAGCACCCTTGTGACCGTTGGTGAAGTAAACCTCTCACTTTCCTCACTTAGCTTGAGATGCTAAGTAAAACACACACTCACAAAATGGGACACTTAGAGAATGACAATCTCAAACACTCTTTGTATTGCACTCAACTTGCTTGTGTACAAATGACGGATGGGATCCCCTATTTATAGGTGAGGACCCCTCTTTCTAGAATCTTGGATTCTAGAATATTCCTTAAGATATTTTTGGAGTACAAAATATCTACAAGTATATTCCATAGAATATGCCCTAGATATTTCTAAGTTAGAAAATATCTACTCTCCAGAATATTCTTGTTGAATCTGGCGAGGAGCATGATATCTTGGAGCATCTAGGGTATCTTAGGTTCTAGAAGGCTCCTTGCTTCTTTAGAAGTAGGGGCATTTTGACTAGCTAGCTACTCTATATCGTTCCCGTTGGTCTACCTAGCCCCTGATATGTTAGTATTCTTGAATTCATATTAAGTAGTTAAAGTAACATAACAAATTTTCCAAACAATAAAGTTTCTACTACATATTCTGAAAAGGCTTCCAAGGTTGACATAGACAGAGTAGGGAAGGAGGTTCACAGATACTCCCAAATCCAATAGAGCTTGAGGAATTGCCACGTTACTAATCATCCAAGAAATAGTTAGACAACCGGGGTCCTTGTATTTGACTTCCATGTCTTGTGTCAATATCGAGCAAACATTGGCGTCCAGAAATGCCCTTTTGGGAACATTTGTTCTCCTCTTAATAGTGCAAAGGTCCTTAAGGAACTTGGTATACACTGACATTTGCTGAACAATGTCCAACAACAGAATGTTCACCTTAACTTGCCAAAGTACCTCAACGATTTTGTCTGAATGCTCATAGCATTTTTTAGTAAACCTATGAGGGAATGGTGCCTTGGGGACATAACTATCATGAGGAGGAGTCTCAGAATTGGGTTTCTTGAAAGACTCACGACACTCCTCGGACAAGTCACCAAGAGGGTTGGATTCAGGCATTTCCACATTGTTGTCAACAACCCTTCCTGATCTTAAGGTATGGGCAACATTTGCATGTTGGGAAGGGTCATTTTCAACACTGTACACATTCTGCCTAGCCTGAGCAGGTTGACCCCTAGGATTTACCACAGGTTGACTCGGCAACTGACCCTTCTCACGTTCATGGAACTGATGAGCCAACTGACTAACTTGCATTTCCAATGCTTTGACTATACTTTGCATGCTCTGCATGAACGCTTGAAGGGTTGGATCACTAGAATGGTCCTTTGGGTCAACCTGCTGGGGTAGTGGAGTCTGGTAAGAATAACCCGACAATGAGGCCTGAGGAGGTTGGTCATTATGGTGTTGAGACCTTTTATGTGGGGTGGGTAGGTCGCCGATGGGCGTGGAGGGTGATAAGGTGGAGGTTGAGCGTGTGAGCTCTGACCGTGGCCCCCACAAGGCCCCCAAGAGAACTTAAGTTGGTTCCGCCATCCCGGGTAGTAGGAGTGACTATACGGGTCATTACGGGGCCTCTGTTGATACATCACATTTGCGTGCTCAGTATCCCTTGGAGCGTAAGCACATTATAGGTCATCATGTCCCGTAAGTCCACACCTATTACATGCGAGAGTAACGACCTAAGCTACAGGAGCTCAGTCCAACTCTAAACTCTCAATCCTACGCATGAGAGAAGCCAATTTTACCTCAGACGCGATGATTGACTCAACTTGATATGATCCAGCTTGACCGGAAGACCTGGCGGCTGGGGCCTCTCTCATGATGTCCCACTGAAAGGGACGTTCAATCATTAATTCAAAAGTGTCCCATGCCTAATCGATGGGTTTCATTTGGAAATCACATTGACACATCGACTCCAATAATGTGCAGGTGTTGTAGTTGAGACCCTCATAAACAATCTGGCATAACAGCCATAGCTCAAGTCTATGATGAGGGCACTACTGGATAAGGACTTTGAACCTCTCAAAGAAAGAATGAAAAGATACGGACTCAGTCTGATACAGTCTGATACATTTCCCGTATCTGTTGAGTTTTCCTTTAAGGAAAAAATCTCTTCAGAAAAAAAACGGTCACAAAGTCATCCCAAGACCGAATAGAGCTCGCCGAGAGGCTGTACATCCATTTCTTCGCGTTATCCTTCAACGCGAAAGAAATCATCCTCAACTGGACTAAATCCTCGTCAAGCTGATGAAGCTTTTACATGGAGTAGACCTCCTCGAATTCATGTATAAAAATATACGGATCCTCCTTATTAGCAGTGAAGGTAGGAAGCATGGTCACATAATGAGGTTTCAGTTCATAGTTGTTCCCGCGAGCTAGTGGAAGAACTATGCAAGAAGGTTGCGCGGCCCAAATAGGATGGGTCCGCTCCCACAAAGTGATCGGTATATCCGATCGAGCTAAAGGTTGTGGTGCACCAATAACTCGATCCTGAACGAATCCCTCTTCCTCCCGACTCGGAGGAGGAGGAGAAGGAGGCCTACGTGGTGGTGGGAGTAGACCAAGTTAATCCATATATGGACCCCAGTCTCCCCCATCTCCACGAGACGACTCAGCCTCACGCCCCAAAGGAGCTCAAGGCGTAGATGGGCGATAACCTAGACCGTCCATCTCAGAAAAATGCACTCTCTCAAGTCGAGCGCTCTCACCAAAATGAGACCAACCTCGCATCAAACACTCAACTCGACTCTAAAACAACACACAACAAAAGGTGTAATCAGAGGAGGAGACTATAACGAAGAATATAGAGTAGGAGAAGACTCAGATGAGAAAGGAAGAATCTCTAGAGCTAGCACGGGTAATGGGAGAAGGTAGAAGCAGACAAGCAAACAAGGCTCAAACAACTTATGGTTACAAGTCCTTAGGCTAGATGACGCTAAACTTTGAGATCACTAGTCTTGACATGTCTCACCTCCCTACAGTGAAGACCACAACGCCCAGCAAGTGATACCAGATATTGAGATCCAATACCCCCTACTATCGACAAGGATGGCAACGCGGATCAGATCGTGACAGCCTCAACTCGATCACTCTCCTAGTGCGTCTGAAATCCTTAGGGGCCAATGTCTACTTGCTTTTAGAACTTAGGCTTTGATTAGTGTGATTTTTAGGGCCAAGGAAAGGGTGATTAAATCCACCACCTTATCTTGTATGGGACAACCCCTCCTTAGTAGCGTTTTGGAGTCTTAATCTAGAAATCAACTCTCCAAACAAACGCTCAACTCACACTTGTTGCAATGCAATTCCTACTAACTAATGCATGGTCATACAAAATGCAGGAATGAGAGTAGGAATTGTAGGATTTCGTGTCCCCATGTATGTATATATTTTAATTTTTTCAATACAAACATACAAGATCGATTTCATATTTTCATTCATTTTACGTACATGTATTTGTACACGTATTAAAATAAACAAAGGATAGAGGATCATACCCAAAGGTTCTCTAAAACCTTTCAGAAGATCCAGAGTTCCGTTGCTCGTCGAATGGCCCGCCGATTCGCCTCCAAGTGTTCACCAAACTCTAAACAAGATTAGAGAGAAAGGAGCTAGTCAATCAATCTATAATCAAGCATAGAATCTAGCTAATAACCCCTCTTTAAGCTCCTGAGATTTCTATCTCCAAAACATAAAATTATTACGAGATTTTCGTGGTGATT
Organism: Triglochin maritima; assembly: GCA_963682175.1. Lineage (NCBI taxonomy): Eukaryota > Viridiplantae > Streptophyta > Magnoliopsida > Alismatales > Juncaginaceae > Triglochin > Triglochin maritima. Next base: position 19,251,608 of record OY821771.1, on the reverse strand, counting down.
AAAGAAGAGATTAATGAAAGAAAGAATTTATGAATTTACATAAACATCTAGGATGAGGGGTCGTTTGATAAGCTCACAAAACATCCTTATTAGGAACTATTCTTTAGTCATGATCTCTTGCTTATTCTATCCTAAAATTAATCTCAAATTACCACATAAGCATCCTCAAAAACATTTGATCAAATCTGAATTAATCCAACCAATGATCTAATTATTCTCTTAATAATTCAGGTAAAAATCGTACTATTCGGTTGACCGAGAATTCTTCTTGGTTATTCGAACCATTCAGTTTTAAAAGATGTTTCGTGGACCGTGAGCTAGACGGTCAACCGAATATGCATGACAAAAATTCTCTGGAAAAATTCAAACGATCCGCGTCTGGCTCTGGTCGACCGTTGACCCACCAAAATTTCTCCTGATGAATATTCATCGGACAACCGTGTCACCTTCGGTCTACCAAAAGTATCCCAAGATATCTCCTAGATATTTTCTCTCGGTTGACCGTTCACGCTAGGTTAACCGAACCCAATTTTCCAGGCACTCCACACAATTTCGGTCAACCAATTGTGTTTTACCCATTCCCCGTTCGGTTGACCGTTCCGAAGACACCTCGGTCGATCCAACCCTAAACGGTTTACCCTGTTTGACCCCGATTTTGTCTTTGTCAAATTTTGGATTTATTTCCAACAAAATTTGATCTTTTGGGGTTTTTAGCAAATTCATATCTTATGTAATATATTATCCTATGTAATATTAAATTTATTACACCCCATAATATATACACCTCATAAGAATTTATTATGATTCTAATTATGTCAATTCTTATGACATATTGATTTTATTCATCCACCACATGTGTCCCTTTTTCACATGAAACCCGACACATCATATGAACTCAAAATCAAGCTTCTTGTTTCCCAGTTTTGTGGTGTGACCTATAGGAGGATCCAAGCCAAATTTGCAGTAATATTAAACACTTAATATATCAAACTATAAACAGTATCTAGTTACAAATTATAGTTACCCAATTTGCATAGACGTATTTGTTCCACTCGAACCAAAACACAATCCGTTTAGTGATGTAAGTGCATCACTTGTGTCTGTCCCTTGCCTCATGATATTAAGAATATATACAAAGTAGAAATGTGTCACCTTTGTATTATATTTATTTCTTGATCTCTTTAAGCTAATTATAACTATGTAACTTAACTCAAGTTACATTGTGCACATTATAATTTTGCTTTAACAAGGGGCCCACTAATATCATCACTCAATTAAGAGGGGCAATGATAATCATTTGACTAGCTATCTTTTCCAGCACAAGTCATGTTCAACCAACTATTGCATTTATCACTATACTCATTGATAGCTTTTGACAATAATCAAATTAAGCACATCTTGAGTGAAAAGATATAAGTCTCATATCTTAGGATCCAAGACAGTAAAACATTAATGACACGAAACACAATTCCATAATGTTTTACTTGTTAGGTCTATTCAATATATAAAGTAATCTTTCCCTCTTTTATATACTCATGTCGTCAATTATTTGTAGAGCTACAACAACCGATGACCAACACGAAAATCTTATCTCGGTGATTAATGTTACATGTTAATTACCATGATTGTGAATAATTTTTTATTTATGTAAACCATTATCTTTTAGAGCTCTACGATTAAGGACCAAACACCTCTTCCTTAACACTTCCAAAAGACGATTACCATAACCAAGGAACAAAATGTTTGCACATCCAATTCATAATAATTGACATATAAAAGTAGAACTTTTAGATTACATTCTTTTCAATCTCCCACTTGTTATCAAAGTTTTCTTTCACATACATTCTCAATGTATAAAACAATAATAACTAGGGTAACCCTCTCTACTCACTCATCAAGCCCATCCACATGGTTCCTCAGACACATGGACTCGAAATGCATTTCGCCCTTGGCTTGGGATAGGGGTTTGGTGAATGGATCAGTTTTGTTGTTGTTTGTGTCCAACCATAATAAATTTATTTTGCCTTCGTTAGTGGTTGAGTTGGCCGTAGTGATTTGACTCCAACTACGCTAGCTCATGGCTCCACCTTCTAGAATGATGGCATATCATTATTGCGACCTCCTACCATCGGGATCACTTATGTAACTCGCATCCGAATAGCCCTCGGTTATTAACTCCCTTTGTCCTCCATAAACAAGAAACTTATCTTTGGTCCGGTTAAGGTACCTCAGAATATTCTTGACTGCAATCCAATGCTCAGGACCTGCGTTGGATTGGTGAGGACTTGTCACGCTTAGAGCATACGAGACATTGGGTCCTGTGCAAGTCATCGACTACATGATCGATCCTATTGCTGAAGCATAAGGAATATCTTTCATGTACTCCAAGTCTTTACGTGATTTAGCACGTTGAGACTTCTTGAGTTGCACACTCATACTCATTGGCACACTGTCCTTTTTGGATTTGTTCATGATGAACCTTTCCAAGACCTTGTAAATATATGTACGTTGACTTAGGCCAATGAGTCTACGGGATCTATCTCTATATATCTTGATTCCCAAGATGTATTGAGCCTCACCCATATCTTTCATTGAAAATGCAGATTTCATTGAACTTCTCGTTTGCTCAAGCAAAGGTATATGATTTCGCATGAGGAGTATGTCATCGACATATAAGATCAAGAACACTATGTGGCTCCCACTAACCTTCTTGTATATACAAGGCTCTTCCTTACTTTGGATGAAGTGAATCTTTTGTACTTCTTCGTCAAAGTACTTGTCCTAACTCCTTGATGCTTGCTTCAATCCATAAATGGATCTTTGAAGCTTGCATATTTTCTCTCTATTCATTGGATCTTCAAAACCTTGAGGTTGTACCATGTACACATCCTCCTCCAAGTTCCCATTAAGGAACGCCATTTTGAAATCCATTTGCCATATCTCATAATCATGAAATGCGGCAATACCGAGCATACTCCGAATAGACATGAACATGGAAACCGATGAAAAGGTTTCATCATAGTCAATTCCTTGAACTTGAGTGAAACCTTTTGCTACAAGCCTCGCTTTGTAGGTTGTCAAGTTCCCATCCATGTCCATCTTCCTCTTGAAAACCCATTTATTTTGAATGACCTTTTTCCCTTGAGGAAGGACAACCAAGTTCCACACTTGATTATCATACATGGATTCTATTTGGATTCCATGGCCTTAAACCATAGTTTGGAGTCCTCTCTTTCCATTTCTTCTTGAAAGGTAGAGGGATCATCGTTATCTAGTACCACGATCTCATGAAGTTCCAAATACATATCGAGTTTCTTCCATTCCCTCGTTCACCTTCTAAGTTCTTTTGGTTCTACATGTACTTCTCGAACTTCTTCCACAATTTCTTGTGGAATTTGTTCGTGTTCGATTCTCGAACGTACACTAGGTGGGGAAGATTGAGTTTCTCTCACAATTGGTTGCGAGGGTCTCTCACTCACGCTCCCACTAACCAAAGGAACCTCGGTTGGGCCTTCATGATCTTTAATGTCACCATTCATATCACGATCATGTAGAATATCTTGAGTCTCCTCAAGCACAACTCTACTCCCACTACTTTTTATTCTTTCCAGAAATTCCTTTTCTAGAAATACGGCATCCCTCTCTACAATCACTCAATTGGAGGTTATATGTAAAAAGTAGTATCCTCTTGTCTCACGAGGATAACCTATAAAGAAGCACTTATCCGATTTTGTTAGAAGTTTCGTCAAAATCAATCTCTTGACGTAGGCCTCACAACCCTAAATCTTGAGAAAATTGAGCTTAGGTGTTTGACCACTCCATAGCTCATAAGGCGTTTTCTCTACTGATTGGATGGAACATTATTTAGTGTCTAAGCCGCAGCTTCTAGTGCATAACTCCAAAAGTAAAGTGGCAATTCAGCTTGACTCATCATTGATCGAACCATGTCGAGTAATGTCCTATTCCTTCTTTTGGATACCCCATTCCACTGAGGTGTACTGGGAGGGGTGAACTGTGGTACAATACCACACTCCTTTAGGAATGAGTCAAATTCGGTACTTAAGTACTCACCTCCACGATCCATTCACAGAGACTTGATTTTCCTATTGAGTTAGTTCTCTACTTCATTCTTGAATTCCTTGAACTTGTCGAAGGATTCACTTTTGTTTCTCATTAGATAAATATAGCCATAACGACTATAGTCATCCGTGAACGTAATGAAGTATCTAAAACCGTCTCTTGCACTAGTACTCATCGGACCACATACATCGGAATGTATCAAATCCAACAAGTCATTCGCTCTCAGTCCTTTCTTCTTGAAAAGCCTCTTGGTCATTTTTCCCATTAGGCAAGGTTTGCACGTCTCCATTGATTTAAAATCAAGTTGACCAAGAAGGTTAGCTTCTCGCAGTTTCTTGATGCGCTTTTCATTTATGTGACCAAGACGATAATGCCACAAGAGTGTATCATTCACGTGAGTAGTTTTAAGCCTTTTGTTATTGATGTTTAAGATTTGTTTATTATTCCATTCAAGCAAATAGAGACCATTCCTCACGAATGCATTTTCATAGAAAATACCATTCTTCGATATAGACAAGCAAGAGTTTCAAATGTTTATATTAACATTATCCAGATCCAAACATGATAAAAAAATAATATTCTTGCAAATCGAATGCACATAATAAACATTCTTTAAACATAAATTTAAACCACTACATAATTGAAGCTCCACAGAACCTTGTGCAATCGCAGCAAAACTCGCACCATTTCCGACCTTTAAAATCATCTTGTTCTTCACGAGTTCCTTCCTATCCTTTAGTAGCTACACATTAGAAATTATGTGAGCACAAGATCCGGTATCAATTACCCAATCATGGACAGAGGTGGCTAAATTTATCTCAATAACAAATATACCTTTGCCTTTTTGGGGCACTTACGCTTAATCACTCCATTGTCAAGGTCTTCCTTGTACTTGGGGCAATTTGGCCAGATGTGTCCCTTTTCACCGCAGTGAAAGCACTCCGTGTTGGGAGTCGGAGATTTCAAAGAATTCCCCCTCGAGGCACTCACACAAGCACCTCCTACTCCCTTGCTCTTGATTGACGCATTTTTGGTGAATTTGCCTTTACCTTTGGAGATCTTCTTGCTCCCTCCATGGATGGCTAGGACGTGCTTGTCCCGACCCTTGCCCATGTCAACTTCAGCCATTTTGAGAGCGTTGTGAAGTTTCTCAAGACTCACCCCTTTCTCACGCACATAATAGTCATAATGAAGACCTTGTAGGACGGGGATAGAGAGCGAAGAATCAAATCTTCTGCAATGTCATCGGGTATCGGGGAATAGAGCTTCGACAACTTCTCAAGGTATCCTTGCATCATGAGAAAATGCATGGATGCCGATGTTCCCTCCGCCATGTGGCACCTTGTGAGTGCGATGGTGGTCTTATAGCGTTCTTTTCTAACAGTATCCATCAACATCTTTGTTAAAGCTTCCATGCTCTTCTTGGGGTTTGAATCCAAGTATTTCGCTTGAAGCGAGTCACCCATGGAGGCCAACATTAGACCGTGAAACTGGTTCTCTTTCTTTTCCCACTTGGCTTTTGCCTCTTTGTGGCTATCGGTTGCCTTCTCATTTAATTTTGGGATTTCACCATCCAAAATATGAGATAGTTTCTCTAACTTCAACACGATATTGAGCTTGAGTTGCGAGCTTACGAAGTTTGAGCCATCATTTACGAAAGGATGTTTTCAATCATAGATCGCACAATAGGATGTTTTTGAATATTTGACATTTCTACAAATAAATTATATGGGATTTAATGTCAATTTTATGTTTTAAAAATTCAATACTGCAAATAAAAATTTGTCCATAAATGCAGCAATTCGAGATCCTATCAATTATAATACAAACTAGCTAAGAGCTATCAGATATATTATAAAATCAAGGTAAGAAAACATTTTCTAATCATAACCATTTCGAAATATCGCAACATTTGCATTTTCAAACTCTTATGACTCTTGTTGTTTTAATTAAGAGGGAATTTGACCAATCCTCGTAAGAAAAACTCTCTTTCTCAAAACCGAGCTAGGGCTCCGGGTCTTGTTAAGAAAACTTATTTCATTTAATACGAGATACGTTTATCCATTGTATTCACAAACAAATATACTCGGTGTCCACTAAGGATGAATCACACCTTGTACATCTATTCACGGCACAACAATAGACAACCTTATATCTCCCACTATTCCCAAAGATGGAGGAAGCTATCTCCCGCTAAGGGCGAGCAGAATATCCCTCGATCGATGACTGCTAGTAGATGAAATAAGAAAGAAAAATACTCTTACTTTTTGGTTGGACAATTTAAACATTTAGTTGTGATTTTAGAATTTAGGTGATCATGCATATTTATCATCTATACACATCCTAACATTCATCCGTACAATCACATACATGTCAAGCACACAAACATAAATATATCCATTCACACACACATTGTGTGAGTTTATATGTTCCCGCGTCCTTGATCCTTGCTCTTCTTCAGTGTCTTCCTCTTGCACCATGGATGTTGATATTGGAAATAACAAACATGCATCTCTCAATTTTGAAAATTGTCTAGTGCAAGTTCTATGTAAAAATCCTCTCATATGCATGCATATACATAGAAATAGAATTTTGGCTTTCACATATACATAAGCCCCTGTGATTGAATAATAATAACATACACATTCATTCATTCACACATGGCTGCATCGGAACATACAAACTCACATATCCCTGCATTAGAGAACTCGAGCAACGCATGTACATATACTATAAATTACTAGATTTAGTTTATCATGCATCTCTAAATCAAACAATTCTAAAACCATTTGAAATCCTTTAAAAATGATTTTATGCATCCATAGTTCAAACACAAAACATTTGAACCACTGTTTATCTAATTTCCAAAAATAAATATTTTAAGGAAAGATAAACATATGCCTTTTTCGTTTTGTCGATTCCTTATAAAATAATCATTTAATTAAAAAACAAAATTTTTACATATTAGACATGTCTAAATTTTAATTCTAACATTCACGTGATGTGTTTCAAAACATTTAAAACTATCAAAAGAATCAATTAGAATTAAATCAACAAAACTACCGGGAAACTCGAAAAAGACATAGAACATGAATTGTTTCGATTGTAGATGGTAAACTAAAATTAATGGTTAATGGGAGAAGGTAGAAGCAGACAAGCAAACAAGGCTCATAGGTCCTTAGGCTAGACGACGCCTAACTTCAAGATCACTAGTCTCGACACGTCTCACCTCCCTACAAAGAAGACCACAACACCCAGCAAGTGATACCAGATCCAGAGATCCAGTACCTCCTACTATCGACAAGGCAGGCAACGCCGATCAGATCATGACGGTCTCAACTCCATCACTCTCCTAGTGCGTCTGAAATCCTTCGGGGCCAATATCTACTTGCTTTTAGAAATTAGGCTTTGATTAGTGTGCTTTTTTGGGCCAAGGAAAGGGTGATGAAGTCCCCCACCTTATCTTGTATGGGACAACCCCTCCTTAGTAGAGTTTTGGAGTCTTAATCAAGAAATCAATTCTCCAAACAAACGCTCAAGTCACACATGTTGCAATGAAATTCCTACTAACTAATGCACGATCATACAAAATGAATGAATGAGAGTAGGAAGTGTGGGATTTCGTGTCCCCATGTTTGTATATATTTTAAATTTTTTAATAAACACATACAAGATCGATTTCATATTTTCATTGATTTTACGTACATGTATTTGTTTATTCTAATATCATGCATTCCTACACATATTAAAATAAACAAATGATAGAAGATCATACCCAAAGGTTCTCTAAAACCTTTCAGAAGATCCGGAGTTCCGTTGCTCGTTGAATGGCCTGCCGATTCATCTCCAAGTGTTCACAAAACTCTAAAAAAGATTAGAGAGAAAGGAGCAAACCAATCTATCTCTAATCAAGCATAGAATCTAGCTAAAAACCCCTCTTAAGCTCCTGAGATTACTATCTCCAAAACTTAAAACTATTAAGAGATTTTCGTGGTGATTAAGGAAGAGATTAATGAGAGAAAGAATTTACGCATTAACATAAACAAGTAGGATGAGGGGTCGATTTATGGGCTCCCAAAACATCCTTTTCAGGAACTATTCTTTAGTCATGATCACTTGTTTATTCTCTCCTAAAATTAATCTCAAATTGCCACATAAGCAGTCTAAAAAACGTTTGATCAAATCTGAAATTAATCCAACCCATGATCTAATTATTCTCTTAATAATTCAGGAAAAAATCGTAGTGTTCGGTTTACCGAGAATTCTTCTCGGTTAACCGAACCATTCGGTTTTAACACATGTTCGGTGGACCATGAGCTAGATGGTCGACCGAATATGCATGATAGAAAATCTCTAGAAAAAATCGGACGATTCGCGTCTTGCTCCGGTCGACCATTGACCCACCAAAAAATTTCTCCTGGCGAATATTCATTGGACGACCGTGTCACCTTTGGTCTACCGAAAATATCCCAAGATATCTCCTGGATATTTTCTCTCAGTTGACCGTTCACGCTCAGTTGACCGAACCCAATTGTCCAGGTACTCTAGACAATTTTGGTCAACCAATTGTGTTTTACCTGCTCCCCTTTCGGTTGACCGTTCCAAAGACACCTCGGTTGACCGAACCCTAAACGGTTTACCGTGTTTGACCCCGATTTTGCCTTTGTCAAATTTTGGATTTTTCCAACAAAATTTGATCTTTTGGGGTTTTTAGAAAATTCATATCTTATGTAATATATTAACCTATGTAATATTAAATTATTACACCCCATAATATATACACCTCATATGAATTTATTATGATTCTAATTATGTCAATTCTCATGACATATTGATTTTATTCATTCACCACATGTGTCCATTTTTCACATGATACCCGACACATCATATGAACTCAAAACCAAGCTTCTTGTTTCCCAGTTTTGTGGTGTGACCTATAGGGGGATTTAAGCCAAATTTGCAGTGATATTAAACACTTAATATCCCAAAGTATAAGCGGTATCTAGCTACACATTAGAGTTACCCAATTAGCGTAGATGCCTTTGTTCCACTTGAACTAAAACACAATCCATTTAGTGATGTAAGTGCACCACTTGTGTTTGTCCCTTGCCTCATGATATTAAGAATATATACAATGTAGAAATGTGTCACATTTGTATTATATTCATTTCTTGATCTTTAAGCTAATTATAACTATGTAACTTAACTCAAGTTACATTATGCACATTATAATTTTTATTATCAAGGGCCCCACTAATATCATCACTCAATTAAGAGGGGCAATGATAATCGTTTCACTAGCTATCTTTTGCAGCACAAGTCATGTTCAACCAACTATTGCCTTTATCACTATACTCATTGATAGCTTTTGACAATAATCAAATTAAGCACATCTTGAGTTAAAATATATAAGTCTCATATCTTAGGATCCAAGACAGTAAAACATTAATGACACGAAACACAATTCCATAATGTTTTACTTGTTAGGTCTATTCAATATATAAAAGTAATCTTTTCCTCTTTTATATACTCGTGTCGTCAATTATTTATAGAGCAACAACAATCGATGACCAACCCGACAATCTTATCTCGGTGATTAATGTTCCATGTTGATTACCATGATTGTGAATAATTTTTTATTTATGTAAACCATTATCTTTTAGAGCTCTATGGTTAATGACCAAGCGCCTCTTCCTTAACACTTCCAAAAGACGAATACCATAATCAAGGAACAAAATGTTTGCACATCCAATTCATTATAATTGACATATAAAAGTAAAACTTTTAGAACAAATTCATTTCAGGAAGTGCGTGCCTTACGCCAGCACTCAACAACTGAAAATAAAGCTAAAACAAAAGACAAACTACGTGCCTAAGTCAAGTGTGTGATGCATCACCTAGACAAGCAAGAATGCCTAGTCTTTTGCTTGGGATTTTAGTGGCCAAGTTGATTAAAGGGGATTGATTATTGATCTGGGGAAAACTCCAAGTCAAAACATTTAAATTGAGCCCCAAACCACACTATTCAATGTAGAAACAACCAGAACATATTATAGAGCAAACAGAGCTCACCGGGCCGTCAGTTGGCGGTCCAGCACCGCTGATTGGCTATCTATTTCCCTCTGTTGCCCTCCAAACGTTTCCTGGTGATGTCCCTTGATCTTTAGAGCTTCCTGAAATAAAGAACAACTACAAACAAAAAATTAATCCACTCTAATCGTCCAAACCAGAGTCTGGACAAAGCACCTCCTTGACAACGGTGCAAAAAGCTTGATTGTGTTCGTTTATATTACCGCAAGTGCACGACGTTGGTGAAGACATTGGAAATACGGGTCGTGTCCACGAGGAGGTGTGTCAACTTAGGTTCCTCAGAAATTGAGTGGGAAAAGAGGGGAGAACGAATTGATTGCACTAAACTTGACTAAACTATGTGACACTACACTAGTACGAAACAAGCAAAGAAGATGAAAGCATGAGACTAAATAAAACTACACTAAGTGACTAATAGACGCAAGCTGGAAATCCGGAATGGAAAACCCCTAAGGGGTGGAGTGTGTGTACACATGAAATAAGTGGTGATGAATGCATTCAATAAAACAAAAGTGTAGGTAGTGTTGCTATGCATAAGAAGTATCTCATGGCAAGACCTATCATCCAAATCACTGACCAAAGTGATTAATATGAGTATGACCAAGCATGGAATATACCAAAGATTATGGCAGAAACCATCATGTTAAGTATTATATTTAATTCAAACAAGTATACTTACATTTCTCACATACAACAACAAATAACATTCATTCCATACTACATGACATGTATAAACATCAACTCCACCCGCAAAGGAGGATGAAATTACTCACACATTGTTAAGCTGACATTCATATTAAGGAAAAGAAACATGCTAATTAATTCTACGAAGATTAAAACAAACAAGATTAACTAAGTATGCAAGAACTGAAAGAAACAACAATTAACTAACAAAACATTTTTTATTGCTCACTCACATTACAAGTAGACTCTCTCCACCAGAGTTTTTGCTCCAAGGCTTTACTCCAAGTAGAGAGGATGACCACCAAGATAGGAGATGTATTACAAAGGAGGAGGAAGAGTTCTATTTATAGCCATGAAAAAAGGTAACCCGGGACAATCTCCCGGTATGTGACTAAACGCATACCATAAATGGACTAAATACATACTAATACACCACCCGACTGAGGCTTATCGGGGTTGAATCCAAATGGACCGCAAATTGGCGGTTTGGGACCACAAATTGGCGGTCTGGGTTGGGCTGATCGGATTGTGCTTTGGTGGAGACTTTTGTTGATTGATTTCTTAATGTTTGGTGCACCCGAAGTGGTTGTTGGAGGTTAGGCCTTGATCTAATTGCAAAAATACTCCTCATGATGTTGTGGAGCTTCTAGATTTGCTCATTGGTCCTTTTGGTTTTACATCCGGGTTCTTCTCTCTTGCATCTCGGTCCATAAGTCTTGCATCTTAGTCCTTTTCCTTGCTTTTAAGTCCTTTTTGAGTTTCTTCTTGTCAAACTTGTTTATTCCTGAAACTTAAATATAAAATTCGTTACGTAGCATTGCTTAGGCTAAAAATAAAAGATAAAAGACACAAATATATGCATTATATGATGTCAATCATATACCAAGTATATCACGTCGGTTTTCCTCGACCCGACGTGATATACTTGGTATATCACGTCGGTTCACCGACGTGATATAGTATTTAACACGTCAGTTTTCCATAGAATCGATGTGATATGTGCTCTTTTCAGAAGAAAACTATATTTATTTGTTATAAATCTACTGATATGTCCCGGCACTAAATACATTTACAATCACATCACATTCACACAATCACACTCGCATCACATTCACAATCACAATCGCATCACGTACTCAATGTAATATAAGTGTCGACACTCAACTCCTTAAATCACAATCACAATTCATTTTTACATTCAATGTCTTCGATTTCCATTCGAGCAAACTAACAAGTTAACATTCAATGTATCCAGCAAACTAACAAGCATTTAATGTATCAAGCAAACTAACAAGTTAACATTTAATGTATCGAGGAAACTAAGAAGCATTCAATCTATCGTGCAAACTAACAAGTTAACAATCAATACATCGAGGAAACTAACAAGTTAACGAATATTGAGTAAACTAACATTAATAACGTTATCCACTTAGAAGCATACTTGTAATGAAAAAAGAAGTCGATCTCTCACGTGTGCAGTCGAGCTCTTCCCGTTTAAATGGTTCAAGAGTTGTTCCAAAGATGTACAAATTAAACAAAGAATTCCGTAAACATACACCTTTGTCAAAATAAGATATATTACTTCAATCTAGTGTGGAAACTAAATATTACCTCGCGTAAATCTGCCCCCACTAAACCGAACTCCACAATTTGTTCCATATACCTCATGACATAGTACCCGCACTCTGTACTTCCGGTTTGTTTATGGTACTAAAATTAACAAAAATGTATATTACTAAACAACAAAATTAATAAAAATTATAATGCTCATTGTTTCCTAAATAACTTAATTACCCTACCTTCATAGGATACCATGTTGTTTTCTTTTTTGGCTTCTATTTCGTCCCAATTGTTTATATATATCAATAGCTCTACAGGAATTGATAAATATCGAAATTTGTTATAAAATGTAACAACTAAAACGTATTTTCATGTTTTAAAATAGTAATTTAATATAACTCACAATTGCACCAAGTCCTTCAACCCTTTCCTTAGTTTCTCGGAAGTTAAACGATCAAATCAATATCCAATATTTGTATCAGGACGAATAACAACTAACATCCAATGATCATTAGACAACATTCATTTAAAAAACAAAAGTAATTCATTTTATTACTACATGTATTATATCAAATAATTAAAAACATATCTCTCCCAATATGGTGTAAGATAAAACATATTGTTCCCCTCAGCCATCACATTCTCCATTGTTTGCAATCGGGTGTCGTTACTTTTTCGTCCGGGACGGTTGAGCAACGTTGGACAGAAATATCCAAAGTTCTTTCCATTGGGCTTTTCGTAAAGAGAACTATATATCACAATCGATAAACAGGATTTAAATGTCAAACTTTAAACATAAACAAATATCATGAAAAAAAACATATAAAAATATGACTTACTTTATAAGAACTTTAATGATTGATATACATAATTTTTCCATCTTCAGAAATTACATGACATGACCAAAGATGACATATAATTTCGGTTCTAAGCCATCTTCCAACGTGTAGCCTACAATTTCTTTATCCAAAACACATCACATCATCGTCCTCGGGTTTATATTTTAAGATATTATATAACATTAAACAGTTATTAGGCAACACATTTTCATCAAACTCGGTTGAATATTTTGATCCGTTGGATGGTGGAGGTTAACCTTTAACATTAAAATATACATTGTTAGAACATTTCTACTAAAATAATATTTATGACGATTAAAAAATCGTATATTAATACTAAATAATTACCTTCTTTTTCTTTTTTGGTTTTACCAAAGAACGTGGCCATTCCAATACTAGTCCTTCATCGTCCCCAACAGTATAAACTTCAAATTCCGGTATTGACAAAAACGCATCACATTCGACCGGAATATCTAAAGTCACTACTACATTATTTGATCTGATTTGTGCCCCTTTATGAGTCTTCAACGGATATAACTTTCCATAAGCTACAAGTCGCAAATCGGGATCACTTAAAAAAAGTATGCATTCGTGACCATCCTGTAAATACATTTAAGTTAGAATTAACCACTAACAGTATATATAAACGCAATTACATTTTTACCTTGACTGGTTCATTTTTCCCAGTTGTTGGTATTGATGTTTCTTCAATTAGTGTTGGTACTGGACGAGTTGGCTTGACGAATAGCTCTTCAGGATTAACACTTCACATGTTGCGGGGTGTTGGCATGTTAAAAGGAAGGTTGTTCATAGCATAGAGATTTCTCACCATATTCTCCAAATCTCCCATCCTTTGTCTTAATTCATGTTTTCCCTGAGTAAGCCCCCGTTGTGAAGAGATGATGACCCAAAGTACAGATGAATTCCAATTCAACTACCCACACCTCGAACTCATCCCGGATGATCTTCTTTACCCAAAGCCGTGGATAATATGTCATTTCTACTATCCGAGACAAATTCTCTTGATGATGACTGCAGTGAAAGCTCGTCCTATAAGAAAATTATGTTGTCAATATAATACATATTAATCTAGAAATATTACATTTAAATTTAATACTAACAATCTTGTTTGCAACATTTGCAGACTTGTCGGTCATGTAACTTTCGTCGGGTCTAATACCTGCTCTTTTCTACTTTTCTTGCCTAGGTGTTGGTGACGGTGGAGGCAAATTACTTGCTTGCTCTTCTCTTAGACCGGACTGCAAAGCATCTTCTTTTTGCTTTGCTATTTTTTGACCATCATTTGCTCCTCAAGTTTATGATAGCCTCCTCAGGACAATTGATGAATAAACTATTTTTTGGATTGTCGACCTTTATTAACATTTCATAGAGCCTATAACGATAAAATAAAAGTTATTTATGTGAAAACATATTTTGAAAATCCAACTCAATTGGTAAGAAACTAATAAAATCTAACCAAAAATTCAGGAGATTGTCTTGATTTGAGGAAATGCGCCCAAGTTGTTGCAGTAACAAAATTGTAAATCAAACAAGGATTTTGATCCTTGTACTCCCCACATATAAAGTTGGTTGTCAACTTCGTTTTAAAATCTTTCCAATAATGATCCATGATGCATTGCATACATTGCATCATATGTCTTTCATTTAGATCACTTTTACATCAATAAATGCTACTAAGGTTTGTGTTTAGTCTTATTTACAGAAGACAGGGACCTGAATGCAATTTACCCACATCCCGAGCATAAACGCGTGCAAAAGACTCATTCTCATCATAAAGACTAAGATCAATATTATCGGGTTTCAAATGGAAATGTATCCAAGCATAAAAGCATTCAAGACCAAATTACAAAACGAACAAGGACTTGAGCACAAAAGTAGCCGGGGACTTAATTGCAAAAAAACAAGGACCTAATTGCAAATCACGAGTAGCTTTTATTCTCTTGGAGAAAATATAAAGAAAAAATCAATGTGGATCTCCAAATATATGAAGGAATTAAATCCGGAGCTCAAAAGAATGGAAAGAATCAATCCAGACGCGCAACGGAGGATTAAATCATACCATAAACACACAGGAAAAATCCGAATCGAATCCGAGCCAAACAGGTGGCGATTCCGCCGCACCTCATGTACAAATTGCGGCGATTTAGCCGCACAAAAGTCGATCCATGTGCTCAAATTTTTACCAATGCTGTATTGACGTGTGTACGTTCCATTTATATATTGGGATCCCTTGTATCAGCTATAAATAGCCCCGAGAACGATGTTAGAAGGGTCCTTGGCCTTAGACCAAGTTTTTAGTTGTTTTTTTTATTTGTCTTTATTTTAGTAATAAAATTCTGTCTTTTATTTCTTGTTTTCACTTTTCTTTGTAATGCCTCTAGGATCCCTTCTTCCTCCCTCCATGAGTTTCTAACTCTTTCCAAAGGGTGGAGGTGACAGATTTAGGGTGAAGAGAAGAAGAATAAAAGTTATTACTTTAATTTCGTGTTAGTATATTTTGATTACTTGAGTTTATGTTAAATCATTTATCATGTAATGCTTTATAACTAATGTGATTTATTATAAGTTTCTGAATTCTCTAATCTAAACCCAATACCTAAACCTCCACCCAACGGAATTCACCATCTTTGTTATTGCTTTAGTTTTATTTGTTCATGTTTCATGCTTTAGGAAATTAAAAAACAAAAATCTCAAAACCAAATTTATTCTTCTCCCTCTTCCTTTCCCTTAATCGAAATCACACAAATAACAAATCTCTCCCTCCTTGTGTTCGACCCGTACTTGCCACCGCTTCATCGCGGCCGTGCACTTGCGGTATAAATTTAATTCCCATCAAGTTTTTGGCGCCGTTGCCGGGGAGGCGACGCAGATTTTGTTTTTTGTTGATTTCGATTATATTCTGTTTATCTTGTGCGCGATCTAAGTATTTGGATTTGTGTTTCAGGAGACAACAGTGCGCACGGCGAAATCTGAACGCAGTCTGAGTAACAAGGGCGGCGGAATCGCCGCATACTAAGAGCAAACTGCGGCGGAATCGCCGCACACCTGAAGCTTCTGGGCTTCAAATTTTTCTAGGACGCGACTCATCTCTGGGTGGACGCGTAGAGCTACTGAA
Source organism: Triglochin maritima (assembly GCA_963682175.1). Lineage (NCBI taxonomy): Eukaryota > Viridiplantae > Streptophyta > Magnoliopsida > Alismatales > Juncaginaceae > Triglochin > Triglochin maritima. The sequence goes on along the minus strand of OY821771.1, from coordinate 19,235,219 downwards.
ATTTCGAGAGCGGGCGGCGAACCCGACTGAGCATTGCGTAGGTAACTTTTGTTGCCTTTTTCCTCGTAATTTCTATTTTCAGAAAATTTCCTTTTCGTAGAACTGCATGTGTTAGGGCAAAATTCCATAATTTACAATAATTCAACTCTGACCTAAAATTGGCAAAATTAGAAAGGCTTTAGTGCATGCATCATCTAGTGTTTTGTATGCATTATTCTTGCTAAATTCTTGCAAATCAATTTCTGTTGAAGAGTGCTGGAGTCAAGGTACGTATCGTGATTTTCATCGATCGCATTTAAGCATATAATCTAGTTGCATACAACCTTGCAATTGCCCCCCTCTAAAGACCATTGTTTGACTATCTTTGCTAGATCTAATTTAAACTATCTTAAGGGCAACTCCGTAGGCAAAGATACGGTGGAGATTTCATCACCCTTCCGTGGCCCACAAATCACAATCCTAAAGTGTCACCCAAGCCTTAAATTAAAATCAATTAGACATTGACCCCTAAGGACTCGGACTCATTTAAGGAGAAGAATTGGTTTGACTTGCTATGACCTGAAGCCGATTGAATTTAATTTGGTGTCTAGAAAGTGTTTTTGTGTTGACGTAAGTCTTCCAAGCGAAGTGGTTGTCTAATTGGCACCGACTCTGTCGGAAGCGCCCCCACTAGCTATACACGGCCTGGTCAAGTTGGTTTGATTAGTGAGGGAGGTGAATCAAGCAAATCAATTCGACTCAACCAGTTAGGAGTCGTCTAGATCTAAGCGACACTAGGTCTAGGATTGTTTGAACCGTGCTTTCTTAGGAATTTTCTGACCAACCCTCTTTCTATCTTTAGAGTTAGGTTTCCCTTCTCATCTGAGTCTTCTTTCTCTTCTCACCTAAATTCTCTAGATTAGGATTCCTTTCTCATCTTTCCCCATTCTATTGTTTGTTTCCCTTTTGAAAAAAAACAAACATAAAAAATACGAAAAAAAAAATTGTAATTAATTCTTGAAATTAAATTTGGAATTTAAATTTGGAATTTGAATTCAAAAATTGATTCAACCCGGTGCACTCAGATTTGGATTCGGGACTTGAGTAATCGACTCTCATGAGTTCATCTAGATTCCAGTCTGGAACTTAGCCCCAATCCACCTGTTGCACCACCTCACCCAGATCCAATGGGTGAGAACGTAGTGGACCCACCTGTTGTGCAACCCATAACTCTGAGGGATCAATGCTATCCAGCGATGGCTGCTCAGCCATCGTGCATCGTTATGCCCACCATACCGGGTCGCGACTTCAAACTTAAGGCACAATACATGAGTATGTTGCCTAAGTTCACCTCTAAGGAAGACCCATACCTCTTCCTTAGAGAATTTGAGGAAATCTGCTCTCTTATGCAATACCAGCATATTCCTGAGGAGGCAGTGCGTCTGAGATTCGTGCCTCTAGCACTGAAGGATGATGCTAAGAAATGGCTATATAGTCTAGCCGAAAGATCTATTAGGAGTTGGGCTGAGTTTGTTCAAGTATTCCTGAAAAAATATTTTCCCAACCATAAGACTATGAGGATTAGGAATGAAATTGTTGCATTCGTTCAGTCTGAGAGCGAGCCGTTCTATTCCTATCTAGAAAGATTCGAAAGTGTTCTGACCCAATGCCCTCATCATGGAATTCCGAGATGGCAATTATGTCAAATTATTTATGAGGGATTGACACCCACATCTAGGGTTATGGTAGAATCCGTAAGACAAGGGAACTTTATGTCGAAAAATGAAAATGATGCATGAACTTTCCTTCAGGAATTAGCTGAAAATAGTATGCAATGGGACAATGCTAGAACACCGCTTAACCCGAGTATTGGATCTAGAATAGCAAGTCAACCCAAACCAGGTGTCTTAGCTGTAGGACGCCAACATAGCGGCTGAAGCAAAACTAGCTACCCTTATGCGCATAATGGAAAGTTTAGAGCTACAAACCCAAAACCGAGTGAATCAAGCCTCGACTATCCCGTGCTCTAGATGTGGTCAGACTGGTCATGTAAAGGAGGATTGTGCGGAATGGGACCAAGTTAATGCCATGTATAACCATGCTAGAAATGACCCATACGCATCAACCTATAACTCGGGTTGGCGTAATAATTCCAATTTCTCATCAAACCAACAGGGTCAACCTCCTAGACAACAACCAAACCCGTATAACCAAAATAATACATCATCTGGGTTTAGTAACAATAACGATCATGAGGTTAGGTTGACAAGCTTGGAAAATTTGATGAAAACTTTTATACAAACAACCAACCAGACCTTCCAAAGGCTAGAGACACAAGTCAGCCAACTAGCACAAATAGTAGGTGAAAGAGAAAAGGGTCGGTTTCCAAGTCAACCTGAGGTGAACCCTAGATCTAATAATTCATATCAATCCTATCAACCACCTTCAGGAAATAACAACCCTAGACCGATTCAAATGGTTAATGAGGAAGGACCGTTCCAACAAATAAATGCAGTAGTGTCATTACGGTCCGGAAGAAAGATTGATAAAAATGTGGTAAATCCTAGAACATCTAATCAATCGAGCCATCAAGCTACCACATATGACCTAACCATTGAACCCGTCCAATCTAAAACGCCCAACCCACCTACTCAACCTAAACCCATAGCTCAACCTGAACCTGAGCGAGTCTATGTTCCTAAAGCCCCATTCCCCAATAGACTCAAAAAGAACTCAAGTGCACAAATAGAGAAAATCTTGGAAGTATTTAAGCAAGTTAAGGTGAACATTCCACTCTTAGACATGATTCAACAAATACCTGCTTATGCTAAATTCTTAAAAGATCTGTGCACTAAAAAGCGAAAAACGAACGTACCAAAGAAGGCATTTTTAACTGCAAACATAAGCTCTATCCTGTCAAACTCGTCTCCTATCAAATATAAGGATCCTGGATGTCCCACAATTTCATGTGCAATAGGAGATACTTTTATCAACAAATCCCTTCTAGACCTTGGTGCTAGTGTTAACCTACTCCCGTATTCTGTCTATGAGCAAATGAACCTTGGTACACTAAAACCCTCTAAGACAACCCTTCAATTTGCTGATTGTTCTATTAAGAAACCAAGAGGTATAGTAGAGGATGTTTTGATCAAGGTTGGTGATTTCATTTACCCAGTGGATTTTGTCGTACTAGATACTGCGCCTGTTGTAAATCCTAATCGATAAATCCCTGTAATTCTAGGCAGACCCTTTTTAGCCACTTCTGAAGCATTGATAAACTGTCGAAATGGGCTCATGCAATTATCTTTTGGGAACTTAAAAGCTGAATTTAATATCTTTCATATTGATAGTGAGCCAGAAATAATATGCAATCAATGTGATGTTGTGATGAAATCGCGTATCTATAAGATTTCTGAATCAACACAAAATCAAAAAGGAAGTAAGAAAAAGGGGAGGAATGCATCTACACACCCACCATCACTCGAGCAAATAAGTGAACCAATTTATGTGAGGGGTGTGGAATCTGTGACTCAGGACTCTCATTGCAACATGGGGAACAATTCAACTGGATACATGCACCAATATGGTGTCATTCAATCCAGTTCTGACTATGGTTGACTCTGAGCAAATTCCATCCTTCCACCGCAGTTCACTCAGGTAATAAGTGCATTTGCTTTATATTTGCATACATTGAGGACAATGCATGATTTAGGTGTGGGGGGTGTCTATGTATATATTTATCTATATATCTGTCTTTTATTTCAAATAAAAATAAAAATAAAAAATAAAATAAAATAAATAAATAATCAATGTTTCATGACATAGCTTAAGATTGAACTACCAAAACCCGAGTACAAATTGCGTTGAGTTTTTGTTCCTTATTATATAGTTCTGCTTGTAGAAATTATGACATAAATCTAAGTTCCAAAGAAATAACCCATTGCCCTTTAAGATATGTATGCACTTAAATTGGATGAATCAAATCTTTGAAGTGGTTGATAAAAAGCAGAGGTTGAGGAAAATATACCGGGAAGTGTGGACTTCTAATAGCAATTAAGCCTTGAGGAAAATAAAAATAACGGAATAAAGTGAGGAAAACACATTTTGCAAAATGACTACAAAAGCCCAAGCCTTTGAGTCACTGGTCCGTAGGGGTATCTTGAAACCCGGTAACTTGAGTCTACCAGCTCGGGATTATCGACCAAACTCGCTACACGAATGCAAAAAGGGTAAAAGTGTCAAAAAGCAAATGTGTTGAATCACGGAAGAAAAGAAAAAAAATACTCAAGGCCAAAAGCTAAAAGAATGATCCATGCCATGGTTGATCCAAATGATACTTCACCACCAGAGGAGGCGTGCAAAATAATTTAAGTGATATCATGTGTAGAAGGGTTAGTGGTGTGAATGTTGGAGGAACAAAGATCAAGTCATATTTTTAATGAGTTAGATTTATATAATGAGCATGCAAGAATTCTCAGCGAGATGTATAAGGTTGACGTAGGGATATTGAGAACTATTAATGAAATGTTGATTTAGGATTTTGTGGATATATCCGCTGAAAACCCTCAGGAGACAACTCCTCCTCCTTGGCAACAAAGAGGTTTAAAGGCTTGTTGCACATGCTAAGTGCAACCGTGATTCCTACGAAAGTGAGTTAGGATTTCCCTGTTTTCATTTTTCTTATATTCTGTTTTGCTAGGGACTAGCAAAATCTAGGTGTGGGGGTATTTGATGCATTGCATACATTGCATCATATGTCTTTCATTTAGATCACTTTTACATCAATAAATGCTACTAAGGTATGTGTTTAGTCTTATTTACAGAAGACAGGGACCTGAATGCAATTTACCCACATCCCGAGCATAAACCCGTGCAAAAGACTCATTCCCATCATAAAGACCAAGATCAAGATTATCGGGTTTCAAATGGAAATGTATCCAAGCATAAAAGCATTCAAGACCTAATTACAAAAAGAACAAGGACTTGAGCACAAAAGTAGCCGGGGACTTAATTGCAAAAAGACAAGGACCTAATTGCAAATCACGAGTAGCTTTTATTCTATTGGAGAAAATATAAAGAAAAAATCAATGTGGATCTCCAAATATATGAAGGAATTAATCCGGAGCTCAAAAGAATGGAAAGAATCAATCCAGACGCGCAACGGAGGATCAAATCATACCATAAACACACAGGAAAAATCCGGATCGAATCCGAGCCAAAAAGGTGGCGATTCCGCCGCACCTCAGGTACAAATTGCGGCGATTTAGCCGCACAAAAGTCGATCCGTGTGCTCAAATTTTTACCAATGCTGTATTGACGCGTGTACGTTCCATTTATATATTGGGATCCCTTGTATCGGCTATAAATAGCCCCGAGAACGATGTTAAAAGGGTCCTTGGCCTTAGACCAAGTTTTTAGTTGGTGTTTTTATTTGTCTTTATTTTAGTAATAAAATTCTGTCTTTTATTTCTTGTTTTCACTTTTCTTTGTAATGCCTCTAGGATCCCTTCTTCCTCCCTCCATGAGTTTCTAACTCTTTCCAAAGGGTGGAGGTGACGGATTTAGGGTGAAGAGAAGAAGAATAAAAGTTATTATTTTAATTTCGTGTTAGTATATTTTGATTACTTGAGTTTATGTTAAATCATTTATCATTTAATGCTTTATAACTAATGTGATTTATTATAAGTTTCTGAATTCTCTAATCTAAACCCAATACCTAAACCTCCACCCAACGGAATTCACCATCTTTGTTATTGCTTTAGTTTTATTTGTTCACGTTTCATGCTTTAGGAAATTAAAAATCAAAAATCTCAAAACCAAATTTATTCTTCTCCCTCTTCCTTTCCCTTAATCGAAATCACACAAATAACAAATCTCTCCCTCCTTGTGTTCGACCCGTACTTGCCACCGCTTCATCGCGGCCGTGCACTTGCGGTATAAATTTAATTCCCATCAATCCACATACGAAATCCATTTCTTCTTCAACATTTTCGTGGGACAAAAGAAAATTTCTCCTACATTAAACAACAATAGATAATTAGATAAAAAACATACAAGACAAAAATCACTAAAAATGTAGGAAGTAAAATCTTACCATTACATCTTGCCAAATTTGGTCTTTTAGTGAAGTGTCGATCGCAAACCATTTTTCGACGCAGATGTCAACTTTCGTTCTTGCAAGAGTACCCAAATAAGTTCTCCAGTATAACTAGTTTGGTCTGATTGGCTCCAACACTTCATCAAACTGGAGAGGCAATGCACCTGCTTTCTTAACCAGTAATTGAATCTGCATCATCAAAGTTGCTCCACGTCTTTGAGATGTAATTAAATCCTCATCGTCACTTTCAACTTCAACGTCGACGTCAGTTTTCAGGTTGTCAGTGTCCGACTTTTGCCGATCGTCCTTCTTTTTCATACCTATCTACCTAACATAAATAAAAAACAAAGTTTAGATCACCTGATAAAGTATGAAATAATATACAAATAACATAAGATCTTAACATGCATGCAACTTTACTTTCTTTTCTTGCTCATAGGATCCTCGATCCATATTCCTTCATGATGATCATCTCGGATAAGTAAGTTGTCAATAGTTCTATCATTCTCTAGCGATTTAAGTTCAAGTACTTATACAAACGAGGGATTTCTCCAATCTCATTAACTTCTTCTAGACAAACGATTTGTCGCTTTCCTTCTAAAACTACCGACCATTCATTTGCACATGGGTTTGTTACATAGAAAATTTGTTTTGCTCGAGATGCCAAAATGAAAGGATCTTCTTTAAAACCTTCTTTTTTAAGGTTCACCAAAGTAAACGCCAACTCATCGACTTGAAGACCGTTTTTATTGTCCACCAACTTGCATTTAAATATCACAACATTAAATTTAGTAAAGTTCAGCTCCCATATTTCTTCAATCTGACCATAATAAGACATATTGGCATATATGGGATGTCTATCTTTCGAACTAGAGATATGCAATGATACAACAACCAAAGTGACCCAACTATTCTGCATTGTGTTTTTCTTGTCCTCCAGTTTGGTATAAAAAGAAAACTCATTGATATCATAACCATTATGAGATCTAATTAGAGGATTTGGTCTATATGCCAACCTTTTTAAATTTTCAGAAACATTACGATTGTACACAGTTTCCCAGAACCAATCAGCAAAAGCTTTATTGTGAGCATTAATTACTTGTTGATCAGTCCATGAAGGATGTTTTTCCCTCACTATGTTCATTTGCTAATCTAAATAAGGTTGGACTTCCAAAGAATTGCACAATACATAGAAATATGCTTTCAAGAGGTCCTCACTTTTCAGACTTATCATCTTCGGACCACGCATACCTTTCCCTTTAATTCTATCTTCATGTCGGTTCTTAGGAAGTCCCACACTCTTAGTATGAGTTAAATACTCATTACAACACTCAATTACCTCTTGAGCTATGTAACCTTCAACGATGCTCGCATCTGTCCTTCGACGATTCTTACAATAATCTTTCAACTTATCCCTGTAACGCTCGAAAGGATACATCCACCTCCAAAATCTAGACCAAGTAGCTTGACTTCTCTAACCAAGTGAACCATAACGTCAAAAAAAGACGACGGAAAGTACATATCAAACTGACATATCGTAACAACCACTTCATTTTGTAACTTATCCAAATATTTTGGATCAATTACTTTACTGCAAATCTTGTTCAAGAACAAACAAAATTTGTCTAACGTGTTTCAACAATATTGATCTAATGGAAACCTGTGACAGCTGTTGCATCAACATATGACAAGCATGAGACTTCAAACCAATTAGTTTCAAATCTTTCATTGAAACAATACCGCTAATATTAGACGAATACCCCTACGACACTTTAACACCATGTAGATACTGATAGAAAGCTAATTTCTCCTTTCTAGACAGAGTGTAACAGGCTGGTGGTAAATACTTACGAGTACCTTTACTCTTTGGTGCCAATTTTGCTCGAATATCAAGTTAAAGTAGATCAAGTCTAGCACTATATCCATCTTTAGTCTTACCCGGTATGTTCAGAAGAATACAATATCTGACTTCTAAGGTCTCCCAATAGGGAAGGTAGAAAAAATGAATTTTTTCTTCCAACAACTCTTATCATTTCCGCATTTATAAGGCTTTCCGAATTCACATTGGATGTTCTTTACCCGCTCAACAACTTGCCTTACACTGATTTCTGTAGGGGTTCTTTGAATTCCTGCTGTCCATTAAAAGCCCTCTTCATTTTACGGTACGGATGATTCATCGGAAGAAATTTACGATGACAAGGATACACTGTCGTACTGCCATGAACAAGCTGCAAAGAACACGTTTTTTCTTCATAAATAGGACACGCTTTATACCCTTTCACGGAATAGCCAGATAGATTTCCATAAGCGGGGAAGTTATTAATTGTGCAAAATATCAGCGCACGCATTTTAAATGAATGTTGATGGTGGGCATCCCACAGTTGCTCCCCTTCGTTCCACATTTTCTTCAAGTCATCAATCAAGGGAGACAAATACACATCTATGTAATTACCCGGTTGTTTTGGACCAGAAATCATTAAATATAACATAATGTATCTATGTTTCATGCTTAACCATGGAGGCAGATTGTACATAACCACTAAAACAAGCCACAAACTATGAAGGCTACTCAAACTCCCGTAAGGATTCATTCCGTCAGTACACAGACAAAGTCTTAGATTTCTGGATTCTTGACCAAACTCTGGACAATCTGAATCGATTTTCTTCCACAGAGGAGAATCTACAAGATGTCGAAGCATATGATCGTTCACTTTGTCATAATCTGTGTGCCATGTCAGATTCTTTGAATCCGCAAGGCAGGCAAACAAACGTTTCGACCTTGGAATTATCAGAAGATACCACAACAATGCAGATTTTCATATGCAACCCTATATAATATGTAATCACTAGGGAATGCATGTATTTTCCTATACTGCAATCCATCGGAGACAAGATTTTTTTGGCCTCATATGTACGGTTTGGAAGTTCATTCTATTCTTGAAGAATTTCTTTTAGCGGTGATTGATTCGTTTTATATTAAACCGCAAGTGCACGGACGCGTTGAAGTGGTGAAAAATACGGGTCGATCCACAGGGAGGTGTGTCGACTTTTGGTTTGTGCGAAGGTGAGTGGAAAATAAAGGAGAGAGAGATTGATTACACTAAACTACACTAAAATACAAAAGGAAATGGAAGATAAGCAATAAAACTAAACCCCAAAGAGGGTAGAGAAAAGAGTGTGAATATAATGATGTGTGTGTGTGTGTGTTCAATTATGCTTCTTACAACATGTAGTGTATGAAATCATAAAACTAAATCCAATTTTGCCTCCACATGAAATATGATAAGATCATATCATTAAAACATACAAGACAATAATTGGAATGAAGCTAAATGAACTCATGTATAAAGACTAGATCCTACTATGCCTCCACATGAATTAAGATAACACATTATCATTAAAACATACAAGACATTAACCAAGGTAAAGGCAACAAGAGATACACTACAAATTGTGTTTCCAATATTAATTCCATCCATATCTTCACCTTATCATTCCCCATAAAATAGGTCCACTAATCTAAGCATAAGCTAAGCTTCATTCAGGAGCATTAGCATATGAAAGATAAGAGTGAAATCCCATTAGAAGGTTATGGAAATAATATAAGGCTCAATGGATTAAGATAACACACACCAAATACACTACATGATCATATCACATATTTCTTCACCCCCAAATGGGGATGGAACTACTCACTAATCATTACACTACGACCTACATTAACACGAAACGTTCTACTGAAATGAAATTAAACTAAGCAAGCAAGAATTATTAATGAAACTAAAATGACATAAAACAAAATAAGAAAGCATGCATATGAAAGGAAATTCAACTAAGAGAAACAACACAACTAAAGGAAAACAACTATTTATTACTCACTAAATTACAAGTAGCCTCTTTCTCCACCAGAGTTTTGCTTCAAGGCTTCACTCTTAGTAGAGAAGATGACCACCAATAGAGTGATCGGGTACATGAGAGGAGGGAGAGTTCTATTTATAGCCATAGAAAAAGATAATCCGGGACAATCCCCCGGTATGGGACTAAACACATACCAAAAATAGCCTAAACAAACACTAATACTGTGCACATGAAATCTTAGCGGATCCGAAGAGATTCGGACCACCAATTAACGGTCCCAGACCGCCAATTCGCGGTTTAAAGGATCCGGATCCATCTGGTTTTAATTCTGGGCTTTTGTTGATGTATTTGTTGGTCTTGGATGAATCTACTTCGCTTGTTGGATCTCCGACCCGAATAGAATTGCCAAAATACTCCCCATGATGGTGTGGAGTTTTCTATTTTGCTCTTTCGTCCTTTGGTCTTATGTTCAGGTCCTTCTCCCTTGCATCTTAGTCCCCAGGTCTCACAATTCAGTCCTTTTTCCTATCTTTTAGGTCCTTTCAGGCCTCTTCTCATCAAACCTCTTTATTTCTGAAATTCAAACATAAAACTCGTCACGTAGCATTGCTTAGGTGTAAGATAATGGATATAAGATACACATATAAGCATGAAATGATGTCAATCAAATTCCCCCACACCTAAGTTTTTGCTAGTCCCGAGCAAAACAAAGAAAGAGAAAAACAAACGAGAAACAAGAAATCCTTACTCACTTTCGTAGGAATCACGGCTGCAGTTAGCACGTGCAACAAACCCTTAAACCTCCTTGTCGCCAAGGAGGAGGAGTGTTGTCTCCTGAGGGTTTTCAGCGGATATACCCACAAAATCCGAACAAGATGCATTATTCAATCTAGACACTCGACTCGTTGGACAATTTTTTGTCGATCATTGGACGCGAAAATCCCACGAGCCGACTCGTTGAACCATTCAAGTTAAATAAGGGATTAAGTGAAAGACATGGACAACCTCAACATCCTCAAGTGATACAAAGTGTAAAGTCCATTAAGGTTCTTATTTGCATTTTTTTCTTTTTGTTTTTTTTCTGTTTTTGTTTTTTCTTATTTTTTCTTTTTATTAGTTGGAGTTTCATTCTCCCATGGTCAGGTTTCGTGAATCATTGCCCCTGAGAACTTACACAATCACGTACACCTTTCCCCAAATCTCCACATAGGGCAATCCCTACCACCCGTGTAACGGGAGTTCGATCGGTGCATCCCAAGTCAGATGACTCGAAAGCACCAGCCACAAAGTCCCCTCAGACCTACTTTCCTGAGTGATAGGAGCCGTGCGAGAAGAGAGAACACCTACTCACTTATTTCTTATCTACACATGAACCAAAACCCCTACACTTAATGTCTCACAACAAGATTTAAAGGGTCCTTGACAACAACAAACTTCCTTAAGTTAAAAGACACGAATTTTTGACTCATTAGGTTCAGGGTGGACTTGTTTAAATGTTTGAGCACTGAAACCCTAAGATTACTCATCCCCAAGGGAAAACTGGGGTGCATCCTAACGACTCGATAAATCCTAAAGCCAATGTACTAGATATCCTAATGCATCAAGTTCAAGACAATTTTGGGAGCTTTCTTTTTACTTTGCCTCTCAACGGTTTTGCACATGCTGAACACACAAAAAACCCACAAAACATTTTCTTTCGCAAACACATGAAGATTTTGAAAGAAATGTAAAAATTTTAAAGCACTAGGCAAGCAAAAGAAGACAAGTCACCCAAGGATCATGGCAAACAAATATATTGATATTAAATGCAGCACACTAACATGACCCTAACAATGCACACAAAAGAAAACAAAAATCAAAGGAAAAGACTCGACTATGTACACACGTAAGACACCCCCCACACCTACTTCATGCATTGTCATCAATGAATGTGAGCAAAATACTAAACGGATTTATGAATAAAAAAGGAGAGATCTCACCAACAATAAGTACAAAGGGAAGTGCAAGGTCTTGTTGATGGACACAAACCCGAATTCCCTCAAAACCTGTGAGATGCAAAAGAAGGGATACCACTACCTGAAAGAAATGGGGCCCAAATACTCAAGGGTTGGAGCCCACAACAATCGATGCTCACTGAAGGTGTATTTTTTTTCTTTTCTTTTTCTTTTTTTAACTATGTACAAAAATGGGCTCCCATCTTCATATGTCAAGGGACATCAAATGGGAACCCTCCATCTCTCGAGCCAAAAATGCACATGCATGGGCTCGCAACATACAAAATAGAATTGCTTGACCACCTGACACCCTTATATGCGTTGTGGTCGTTTGATGCCTCTTGAGAGTGAGAAAGATAGGAGACATGAACAAGAGGTGAACCTCTGTGTGGTTGTTTGAAATGTAGGGTATCAGGTGGTTGATTCTTAACTCACATGGGGTCCTCAGCAGATACAACATGTGGCCCAGAGGCCATAAAAATGGTATCTTGTGGCTCAAGAGCCACATGATCGAAAGGATGTGGGTCAAGGGCCATGTGATCAAAAGGATGTGGCTCAAAGGGCCACAAGATCAGAAGAATGTGGCTCAAGGGCCACAAGATTAAAAGGAGGTGGCTCTAAGGCCATGTGATCAGAATATAAGGCACCTTCTTGTCTCCATCGAACAATTCTCTGAAGTACTTGAAGGTGCCCTCAACTTCAATCTCATCCAAGACCTGGATACGGTTGACCCCAACAGGGTCATTGAAGGCACCTGGCTTCTTGCCGATGGTGAAGATGTTGAAATCAGCGCATTGACTACCATAAGTCAAGCGCATCAGACCATTGCGGAAATTGATCAAGGCATTGGAAGTCGCAAGAAATGGTCGCCCCAGAATGACAGGAATTTGTCCAAGTGGGTTTGGCACGGGTTCAATATCCAAAACAAACAAGTCGACTGGATAAATGAACTCTCCCACTTTGATCAACACATCTTCCACCACACCCCTCGGTTTCTTCATAGACCTATCAGCCAATTGAATAGTGGTTTTTTGTTTGTTTAAGGTCTCCAAGACCGAGGTGGACGTAGACAGAATATGGCAGAAGATTAACAGATGCACCAAGGTCCAATAAAGCCCGATGTATGGACACATCACAAATCACACAAGAGATAGTAGGACAACCAGGGTCCTTGTATTTGACTTGCATGGGTTGTGCCAACAAAGAACTCATGTTAGCCGAAAGAAAAGCTTTCTTTGGAACATGACTTTTTCTCTTCTTGGTGCATAAGTCCTTGAGAACCTTGGCATAAGGTGGCATTTGCAGAATCACCTCCAACAGAGGGATGTTCACCTTAACTTGCCGAAACATCTCAAGCATCTTGTTATGCTAATCCGAGGTTTTCTTTTTAAGGCGCTCAGGGAATGGTGCCTTCGGGGCATAAGAGTGTTGCAAAGGAACCTCAGAATTCTGTTCCAAAGAAGCATGAGTGGGGACCTTAGAATCTGATTCCTTCGACACAAGAGGAGACAAGGGGACCTCAGGGTTCGGCCCTATTGTCGAAGGAAATGTAGAAGTAACCTCGGGATCAGGCTCCTTCCTGGAAGTATTTGTGGAAGGAACCTCAGGATTCGGCTCCCTCAGAGATGCAGGTATCAACGCAGGTCTGGTGACACCAAGAGATGATGATGAAAAGGAAGGCACCCCAATGTGGTTATCCACCTCCTTACTAGACCTCAAAGTATGAATCACATTAATATGATGGGTCGGTTCAGAGGTAGCATGAGGTACTGGTGGCCTTCCTTGAGAATGGGTACCCCGAGGATTCACCTCGGGTTGACTCGGTAACTGGCCTTTCTCGCGTTCATGGAGCTCATTAGCCAACTGGCTAACTTGCATTTCCAAAGCCTTGATAGTACTTTGCATGCTCTGCATGAACTCTTGATGGGTAGGATCACAAGAATGGTTCTTCGGGTCAACCCGCTGGGGTGGTGGAGTTTGGCTAGAATAACTCGACGTTGAGGCCTGAGGAGATTGGTAAGTATAATGCTGAGACCTTTGATGTGGGGGTTGGTAGGTCGTCGATGGGCGTGGAGGTTGAGGTTGAGCGTGCGAGCTCTGATCGTTACCCCTACTAGGCTCCCAAGAGAAGTTAGGATGGTTACGCAATCCCGAGTTATAGGAGTGACTATACGGATCGTTACGGGGCCTTTGTTGATACGTCACATTTGCATACTTAGTATCCCTTAGAGCATAAGTGCATTCCAAGTCATCACGGCCCGTCAGTCCACACCTACCACATCCGGGATTAGCAACCTGAGCTACAGGAGCTCGGTCCAACTCTAAACTCTCAATCCTATGAATGAGAGCAGTCATTTTTGCCAAAGACGCGATAGTTGACTCAACTTTATATGATCCAGCTTGACCAAAAGACCTGGCGGCTGGTGGCTCTCTCATGGTGTCCCACTCAAAGGTCGTTCAACCATCAATTCAAAAGTGTCTCATGCCTCATCGATGAGTTGCATTTTGAAATCACCCTGACACATCGACTCTAACAATGTACGGGTGTTGCAGTTGAGGCCCTCATAAACAATCTGGCACAACTGCCAAAGCTCAATTCCATGATGAGGGCACTGCAAGAGAAGGTCCTTGAACCTCTCAAAGAAAGCATAAAATGATTCGGTCTCAATCTGATACATTTGGTGTATGTGGTGCCCCATTTCTTGAGTTTTCCTTTGAGGGAAAAATCTCTTAAGAAATACGGTCACAAAGTCATCCCAAGACCGAATAGAGCTCGCCGGGAGGCTGTACATCCATTTCTTCGCGTTATCCTTCAACGCGAAATAAATCATTCTCAACCGGACTGAATCCTCATCAAGCTGTTGAAGCTTGAACATGGAGCATACTTCCTCGAATTCGCGTATAAAAATATATGGATCATCTTTATTGGCAGTGAAGGTAGGAAGCATGCTCACATATTGAGGTTTCAGCTCATAGTTGTTCCCGCGAGCTGGGAGAAGAACTATACAAGAAGGCTGCGCGGTACGAACAGGATGGGTCCGCTCCCACAAAGTCATCGGTCTATCCTGTCGAGCTAAAGGTGGTGGTGCACCAAGAACTCGATCCTGACCGAATCCCTCTTCCTCTCGAGTCAGAGGAGGAGGAGAAGGTCTACGTGGTGGTGGGAGCGGATCGAGGTAATCCACGTATGGAACCTGGTCTTCCCCGTCACCACGAGAAGACTTTGCCTCACGCTCCAATGGAGCATGAGGCGGAGATGGTCGATCACCAAGACCGCCCAACCTCGCATAAATTGCTCGACTCGACTCTAAAATAACACACAACAGAAGGTGTACTAAGAGGAGGAGACTACTCATAGAAAATCGATGAGGAGAGGACTCAGATGAGGAGGGAAAAATCCTTAGATCTAGCATGGGTAATGGGATCAGGTAGACGCCTAACTAGCAAGCACAACTCACACAACTTAAGGCTATGGGTCCATAGGCTAGACGATGCCTAACTTCGAGATCCCTAGTCTCGACACGCCTCACCTCCCTACAACGAAGACCAAAATGCCCAGCAAGTGATACCAGATCCGTAGATCCAGTACCTCCTACTATCGACAAGGTAGGAGACGCCGATCACGCCATGACAGTCTCAACTAAATAAGTCTACTAGTGCGTTCGAAAATCCTAGGGCCAATGTCTACTTACTTTTAGATTAAGGCTTGATTAAGAGTGATTTTTGGGGAAAAGGAAAGGGTGATGAAATCCCCCACCTTATCTTTTATGGAACAACCCCTGCTTAGTAGCGTTTTGATCCTAAATCTAACAATGAACGCTCCAATCAAACGCTCAACTCACACTTGTCCTGATGCAATTCCTGCGAACTAATGCATGGTCATACAAGATGCATGAATGAGTGTAGGAAATTGCGTACCTCACAGCGCTCAACAACTAAAAATAAAGCTAAAATGAAAAACAACTACGTATCTAAGTCAAGTACATTATGCGTGACCTAAACAAGTAAGAATGTCTAGTCTTTTGCTTTGGATTTTAAGGCCAAGTTGATTAATGGGGATTGATTTTTAATCTGGGAGCAAATTAGAAGTCACAGCATGCAAAATAGTGCTCCCAGATAACTACAATGAACAAAACAACAACCAGAACAAAAATGAAGGCTAAAGGCGCTTGATTGACATCATTTCATGCTTATATTTGTATCTGATATCCATTATCTTACACCTAAGCAATGCTACGTGACGAGTTTTATGTTTGAATTTCAGAAATAAAGAGGTTTGAAGAGAAGAGCCATGAAAGGACCCAAAAGCAGGAAAAAAGACTTAATTGTGAGACATGGGGACTGAGATGCAAGGGAGAAGGACCTGAACGTAAGACCGAAGGACCTAAGAGCAAAACAGAAAACTCCACACCATCATGGGGAGTATTTTGACAATTCGATTCGGGTCGGAGCTCCAATAAAAAAGTAGATGCATCAAAGACCAACAAACACATCAAGCAAAGCCCAGCATCAAAACCAGACAGATCTAGATCCTGTAGACCGCCAATTGGCGGTCCGGATCTTCCCGGATCTGATGAAACTTCTGGAGAGCGTGTATTAGATGATGTTTAGGCTATTTTTGGTATTTGTTTAGTCCCACATCGGGGGATTGTCCCGGATTACCTTTTTCTATGGCTATAAATAGAACTCTCCCTCCTCTCATGTAAGAGATCTCCCTCTTTGGTGGCCATCTTCCCTACTAAGAGTGAAGCCTTGAAGCAAAACTCTGGTGGAGGAAGGGCTGCTTGTATTGAGTGAGGTAATAATAGATGTTTTTCCTTTAATTGTGTTGTTTCTCTCTTAGTTTCATTTCCTTTCATATGCATGCTTGCTTGTTTGTTTTGTTTTATGCTTCTGTAATATTTCTTGCTTGATTAGTGTAGTTTCATTTCAGTATAATGCTTCATTTTGTTAGAGTAGTTAGTTTAAATATGTATGAGTAGTTCCATCCCCATTTGGGGGTGGAGTAATATGTGATATGATCATGTAGTGTATTAAGTGTGTGTTATCTTTATCCCTTGAGCTTTATATAATTTCCATAACCATCTAATGGGTTTTCACTCTTATTTTTGATATGCTAATGCTCTTGAATGAAGTTTAGCTTATGCTTTGATTAGTGGACCTATTTTATGGGGAATGATAAGGTTAGGATATGGATGAAGTTAATATTGGAAACACAAGTTGTAGTGTATGTACTCTTGTTGCCTTTACCTTGGTTAATGTATTGTATGTTTTAATGATATTGGGTTATCTTAATTCATGTGGAGGCATAGTAGAGTCTAGTCTTTATACATGAGTTCATTTAGCTTCATTGCAATTATTGTCTTGTATGTTTTAATGATGTAGTCTTATCTTAATTCATGTGGAGGCAAAGTTAGATGTAGTTTTATGATTTCATGCACTACAAGATTTGAGGAGCTTAATTGAACACACACACCCACACACACACACACACAAAAAAAGGTAATCCGGGACAATCCCCGGTATGGGACTAAACAAATACCAAAAATAGCCTACACAAACACTACTACATATGCATGTGAAATCTTAGCGGATCCGGAGATATCTGGACCGCCAATTAGCTGTCTACAGGATCCGAATCCATCTGGTTTTCATTCTGGGCTTTTGTTGATGTATTTGTTGGTCTTGGATGCATCTACTTCGCTTGTTGGAGCTCCGACCTGAATAGAATTGCCAAAATACTCCCCATGATGGTGTGGAGTTTTCTGTTTTGCTCTTTGGTCCTTCGGTCTTACGTTCAGGTCGTTCTCCCTTGCATCTTAGTCCCCGGGTCTCACAATTCAGCCCTTTTTCCTATCTTTTAGGTCCTTTCATGCCTCTTCTCATCAAACCTCTTTATTTCTGAAATTCAAACATAAAACTCGTCACGTAGCATTGCTTAGGTGTAACATAATGGATATAAGATACACATATAAGCATGAAATGATGTCAGTCAAGTGGCTTAAGTAAGCCAGTAAAACTGACATCACTCCAACCGTTCGAGGCTTTCAAGGTATATAATCGTAACAGTGCAGACAACCCACTAAAATCGGTGCAACCCGGATACAAAGGTTTTTCACTTTCAGACAACAGACTACTAAGTACTTTGGATTTATCATTAAACTTATCGGCAACATCTCAAATCATATCATCTAACCGTTCTTCATCATTAACAACTTGATTTGAAGGACTATAAATTTCTTCCTTCGTACGTATTTCATTCTCACCGTGCCATATCCAACATGTGCATCCTTCATCAAAACCTTTCTCAAACAAATGAGCCTTGATCTCTTCCTACATGGACATAAGACCTTTCCTTCATTTCTAAAATGCACATTCTTTTGTGCAAACTCTAGAAATTTTTTCTCAACTCCGTACTCATACTCATCACTCACCCGACTTGCAAAAATCCAATTTCGATTCATTGTTACCTACACAATAACACAAACAATTGTAATACAAAATGAACCTAATATATAAGAAATTTTCATAATTTTGGCAGAACCTCCCCTTAAATTTCTGTGGGTAAAAATACAAATGATGAGAATTTAAATTTATACCGCAAGTGCACGGCGTCTATGAAGACGTGGCAAGTACGGGTCGAACACAAGGAGGGAGAGATTTCATTATTTTTGTTGTTTCGATTGAGGGGAAGAAGTAGAGAAGAATCAATTAGGGTTTTTTGGGGTTTTTGGTTTAATTAACTAAACTACGAAACAAAAGCAATTAAAATTAAAACAAGAACAAAGAGAGAAATCCGTGGGGTGGAGGTTTAGACTTAGGTTTAGAGTAGAGAATGGAGAAACTTGAAATAAATCATGTTAGTTATGAAGCATTACAAGATAAATGATTTAACATAAACTCAAGTAATCAAAATATACTAATCACGAACTTAAAACAATAACATGCATTCATCATTCTCTAACCCTAATTCCATCACCTCCACCCTTTGGAGAGAGTTAGAAACTCATAGAGGGAGGAAGAAGGGGTCCTAGAGGCATTACAAAAGAAAACTAAAAACACAAAATAAAAGAAACAGAATTTTATTGCTAAATTATGGAACAAAAGGAAGAACTCCTCACAACATCGTTCTCGGGGCTATTTATAGCCGATACAAGGGACCTAAGCATGAAATAAGAAAGTACACGCGTCAACACGCAACCGGTAAAATTTTTAGAGCATGAATCTAATTTGGTGCGGCGGATTCGCCGCAATTTGCTCTTGAGGTGCGGCGGAATCGCCACCTTTTTGGCTCAGAATCGACCCGGATTTTTCCTGTGTGTTTATGGTATGATTTCAATGTCATTTGCGCGTCTGGATTGATTCTTGCATATCTTTGGAGATCCGAATTAATTTCTTCATATATTTGGAGATCCACATTGATTTTTCTTTATATTTTATCCATAATAATAAAAGTTACTTGTGATTTGCAATTAGGTCCTTCACTTTTTGCAATTAAGTCCCCGGCTACTTTTGTGCTTAAGTCCTTGTTCTTTTCGTAATTAGGTCTTGAATGCTTTTATGCTTGGATACATTTCCATTTGAAGCCCGATAAACTTGAACTTGGTCTTTATGATAGAAACGAGTCTTTTGTACGCGTTTATGCTCGGGATGTGGGTAAATTGCATTCAGGTCCCTGTATTCTGTAAATAAGACTAAACACATACCTTAATAGCATTTATTGATGTAAAAGTAATCTAAATGAAAGACATATGATGCAATGTATGCAATGCATCAAATACCCCCACACCTAGATTTTGCTAGTCCCTAGCAAAACAGAAGATACGAAAAATAAAAACAGGGAAATCCTAACTCACTTTCGTAGGAATCACGGTTGCACTTAGCATGTGCAACAAGCCTTTAAACCTCCTTGTTGCCAAGGAGGAGGAGTGTTGTCTCCTGAGGGTTTTCAGCGGATATACCCACAAAATCCTAAATCAACGTTTCATTAATAGTTCTCAATATCCCTACCTCAACCTTATACATCTCACTAAGAATTTTTGCATGCTCATTATATGAATCTAACTCATTAAAAATATGACTTGGTCTTTGTTCCTCCAACATTCACACCACTAACCCTTCTACACATGTTTATCACTTGAATTATTTTGCACGCCTCCTTTGGTGGTGAAGTATCATTCGGATCAACCATGGCATGGATCATTCTTTTAGCTTTGGGCCTTGAGTATTATTTTTTTTTTTTTTTTTTTTTTCCGTGATTCAACACATTTGCTTTTTTGACACTTTTACCCTTTTGCATTCGTGTAGCGAGTTTGGTCGATAATCCCGAGCTGGTAGACTCAAGTTACCGGGTTTCAAGATACCCCTACGGACCAGTGACTCAAAGGCTTGGGCTTTTGTAATCATTTTGCAGAATGTGTTTTCCTCACTTTATTCCTTTTATTTTTATTTTTATTTTTATTTTCCTCAAGGCTTAATTGCTATTAGAAGTCCACACTTCCCGGTATATTTTCCTCAACCTCTGCTTTTTATCAACCACTTCAAAGATTTGATTCATCCAATTTAAGTGCATACATGTCTTAAAGGGCAATGGGTTATTTCTTTGGAACTTAGATTTATGTCACAATTTCTACAAGCAGAACTACATAATAAGGAACAAAAACTCAATGCAATTTGTACACGGGTTTTAGCAGTTCAATCTTAAGCTATGTCATGAAACATTGAATTTTTTTTTTTTTTTTTGTTTTTTTTTTAAAGAAGAAAACAAGCAAATAGATATATACATAGTTAAACGCCCCCCCACACCTAAATCATGCATTGTCCTCAATGTATGCATAGATAAGATAAATGCACTTATTACCTGAGTCGGCTTGCAGTAGAGGGGTTGAGTTTGCTCAGAGTCAACCGTAATCAGAACTGGATTGAATGACACCATATTGGTGCATGTATCCAGTTGAATTGTTCCCCATGTTGACTTGAGGAAAAGATTCCACTCTTCTCACTTGAATTGGTTCGCTTATTTGCTCGAGTGATGGTGGTTGAGTAAATGAATCACTCCCTCTTTTCTTACTTCCTTTTTGCTTATGTGATGATTTATTTGATTCAGAATTCTGATAAATACGTGCTCTCATCACAACATCACTTGGGTTGCATATTATTTCTGGCTCATTATCAATATGGAAGATATTAAATTCTGCTTTTAAGTTCCCGAAAGATAATTGCATGAGCCCATTTCGACAGTTTATTAATGCTTCCGAGGTGGCTAAAAAGGGTCTACCTAAAATTACAGGGATTTGTCGATTAGGATTTACAACAGGTTCCGTATCAAGTACGACAAAATCCACTGGATAAATGAAGTCACCAACCTTAATCAAAACGTCCTCTACTATACCTCTCGGTTTCTTAACAGAACAATCAGCGAATTGGAGGGTTGTCCTAGAGGGTTTCAGTGGACCAAGGTTGAGTTGCTCGTAGACAGAAAATGGGAGCAAGTTAACGCTTGCACCAAGGTCTAGAAGGGCTTTATTGATAAACGTATCTCCTATTGAACATGAAATTGTGGGACACCCCGGGTCCTTATATTTTATAGGAGATGTGTTGGAAAGAATTGAGCATATGTTTGCAGTTAAGAATGCCTTCTTTGGTACATTCGTTTTTCTCTTCTTAGTGCACAAATCTTTTAAGAATTTAGCATAAGCAGGTATTTGTTGAATCATGTCTAAGAGTGGAATGTTTACCTTAACTTGCTTAAATACTTCCAAGATTTTCTCTATTTGTGCACTAGAGTTCTTTTTGAGTCTATTGGGAAATGGGGCTTTAGGCACATAGACTCGCTCAGGTTCAGGCTGAGCTACAGGTTCAGGTTGGGTAGGTGGATTGGGCTTTTCAATTTGGACGTCGGGTTCAGTGGTCAAGTCATATGTGGGTGCTTGATGGCTGGATTGATTAGTCATTCTAGGGTTTACCACATTATTGTCAATTTGTCTTCCGGACCGTAATGATACTACAGCATTGATTTGTTGGAACGGTCCTTCCTCATTAACCATTTGAACCGGTCTAGGGTTGTTATTTCCTGAAGGTGGTTGATAAGATTGATATTGATTATTAGTTCTGGGGTTCACCTCAGGTTGACTTGGAAATTGGCCCTTTTCTCTTTCACCTATTATCTGTGCTAATTGGCTGACCTGTGTCTCTAGCCTTTGGAATGATTGGTTGGTTGTTTGTATAAAAGTTGTCATTAAAGTTTCTAATTTAGTCAACCTAACCTCATGATTTCCATTATTACCCCCAGATGATGTATTATTTTGATTATATGGGGTTGGTTGTTGTCTAGGAGGTTGTCCTTGTTGGTTCCACGAAAAATTGGGATGATTACGCCAACCTGGGTTATAGGTTGATGCGTAAGGATCATTTCTAGAATTGTTATATGTGGCATTGACATGTTCCAGGTTCACACAGTCCTCCATTAAATGACCAGTCTGACCACATCTAGAGCAAGGGGTAGGGGATGCTTGTCGGGTTTGGTTTTGCAGTTCTAGACTTTCCATTCTACGCATTAGGGTAGCTAGTTTTGCCTCGGCCGCTATGTTGGAGTCTATAGCTAAGACACCTGGTCGGGGTTGACTCGCTATTCTAGATCCAATACTCGGGTTGATGGGTGTTCTAGCATTGTCCCATTGCATACTATTTTCAGCTAAATCCTCAAGAAAAGTCCAGGCATCATTTTCATTTTTGGACATAAAATTCCCTTGGCTCACAGATTCTAGCATAACCCTAGATGTGGGTGTCAATCCTTCATAAATAATTTGGCATAATTGCCACTTCGGAATTCCGTGATGAGGGCATTGGGTCAAGACACTCTTAAATCTCTCAAGATAGGAATAGAACGGCTCGCTCTCAGACTGAACGAATGCAACAATTTCATTCCTAATCTTCATAGTCTTATGGTTGGGAAAATATTTTTTTAAGAAAACTTGAACAAATTCAGCCCAACTTCTAATAGATCTTTCGGCTAGACTATATAGCCATTTCTTAGCGTCGTCCTTAAGTGCTAGAGGCACAAATTTCAAACGCACTGCCTCTTCAGGAATATGCTGGTATTGCATAAGAGAGCAGATTTCCTCAAATTCTCTAAGGAAGAGATATGGATCTTCCATAGAGGTGAACTTAGGCAACATACTCATGTATTGTGCCTTAAGTTCGAAGTCGCGACCCGGTATGGTGGGCATAACGATGCACGATGGCTGAGCAGCCATCGTTGGGTAGCACCGATCCCTCAGAGTTATAGGTTGCGCAATAGGCGGGTCCACTACGTGCTCACCCATTAGATCCGGGTGAGGTGGTGCAACAGGTGGATTGGGGTTAAGTTCCAGACTGGAATCTAGATGAACTCGTGAGAGTCGATTACTCAAGTCCCGAATCCAAATCTGAGTGCACCGGGTTGAATCAATTTTTGAATTCAAATTCGAAATTTAAATTCCAAATTTAATTTCAAGAATTAATTACTCTTTTTTTTCGTTTTTTTTTTTTTTGAATTTTTTTTTTTTGAATTTTAATTTTTTTTTTTTTTTAAAAAGAAACAAACAATAGAAAGGTATGGATGAGAAGGGAAAGAAGACTCAGACGAGAAGGGAAACTTAACTCTAAAGGATAAAAATTAGGGTTGGTCAGAAATTTCCTGAACAAGCACGGTCAAAACAATCCTAGACCTAGTGTCACTTAGATCTAGACGACTCCTAACAGGTTGAGTCGAATTAGTTTGCTTGATTCACCTCCCTCACCAATCAAACCAAGTTGGCCAGTTAGTGTATAGCTAGTGGGGGCGCTTCCGACAGAGTCGGTGCCAATTAGACAACCACGTCGCTTGGAAGACTTTCGTCGACACAAAAACACTTTCTAGACACCAAATTGAATTCAATTAGCTTCAGGTCATAGCAAGTCAAACCAATCTCCTCCTTAATTGAGTCCGAGTCCTTAGGGGCCAATGTCTAATTGATTTTAAATTTTAGGCTTAGGCGACACTTCAGGATTGTGGTTTGTGGGCTACGGGAGGGTGATGAATTCCCCACCGTATCTTTTCCTACGGAGTTGCCCTTAAGATAGTTTAACTTAAATCTAGCAAAGATAGTCAAACAATGGTCCTTTTAATGGGGGCAATTGCAAGGTTGTATGCAACTAAATTATATGCTCTAATGCAATCGATAAAAACCTCGATACGTACCTTGCCTCCAGCAATCTTCAACAAGTATTAATTTGCAAGAATTTAGCAAGAATAATGCAAGCAAAACATTATATGATGCATGCACTAAGGTCTTTCTAATTTTGCCAATTTTAGGTCAGAGTTGAATTATTGCCAATTATGGAATTGTAACCCTAACACGTGCAATTCTACGAAAGGAAACTTTTCAACTAGTCAGATTTTACGAGAAAGGCAAGAAAAGTTACCTCCGCAATGCTCAGTCGGGTTCGCCGCCCGCTCTCGGAGATTCCAGTAGCTCAATGCGGCCACCCAGAGATGTCGACGACGCCCCAGAAATTTGAAGACCAGAACCCACACTGGTGCGGCGATTCCGCCGCAAGTTACCTTGTAGATGCGGCGATTCCGCCGCCCAAGTGTCTCAGAACGCTCCCGGATTTCGCCGCGCGCTCTGTTGTCTCCTGCTACACAAATTCAAATACTTAGATCGCGCACAAGGTAGACAGGAAAAAAAATCGAAAACACAAAAAACACAAAATCTGCGTCGCCTCCCCGGCAACGGCGCCAAAAACTTGATGAGAATTTAAATTTATACCGCAAGTGCACGGCGTCTATGAAGACGTGGCAAGTACGGGTCGAACACAAGGAGGGAGAGATTTCATTATTTTTGTTGTTTCGATTGAGGGGAAGAAGTAGAGAAGAATCAATTAGGGTTTTTTGGGGTTTTTGGTTTAATTAACTAAACTACGAAACAAAAGCAATTAAAATTAAAACAAGAACAAAGAGAGAAATCCGTGGGGTGGAGGTTTAGACTTAGGTTTAGAGTAGAGAATGGAGAAACTTGAAATAAATCATGTTAGTTATGAAGCATTACAAGATAAATGATTTAACATAAACTCAAGTAATCAAAATATACTAATCACGAACTTAAAACAATAACATGCATTCATCATTCTCTAACCCTAATTCCATCACCTCCACCCTTTGGAGAGAGTTAGAAACTCATAGAGGGAGGAAGAAGGGGTCCTAGAGGCATTACAAAAGAAAACTAAAAACACAAAATAAAAGAAACAGAATTTTATTGCTAAATTATGGAACAAAAGGAAGAACTCCTCACAACATCGTTCTCGGGGCTATTTATAGCCGATACAAGGGACCTAAGCATGAAATAAGAAAGTACACGCGTCAACACGCAACCGGTAAAATTTTTAGAGCATGAATCTAATTTGGTGCGGCGGATTCGCCGCAATTTGCTCTTGAGGTGCGGCGGAATCGCCACCTTTTTGGCTCAGAATCGACCCGGATTTTTCCTGTGTGTTTATGGTATGATTTCAATGTCATTTGCGCGTCTGGATTGATTCTTGCATATCTTTGGAGATCCGAATTAATTTCTTCATATATTTGGAGATCCACATTGATTTTTCTTTATATTTTATCCATAATAATAAAAGTTACTTGTGATTTGCAATTAGGTCCTTCACTTTTTGCAATTAAGTCCCCGGCTACTTTTGTGCTTAAGTCCTTGTTCTTTTCGTAATTAGGTCTTGAATGCTTTTATGCTTGGATACATTTCCATTTGAAGCCCGATAAACTTGAACTTGGTCTTTATGATAGAAACGAGTCTTTTGTACGCGTTTATGCTCGGGATGTGGGTAAATTGCATTCAGGTCCCTGTATTCTGTAAATAAGACTAAACACATACCTTAATAGCATTTATTGATGTAAAAGTAATCTAAATGAAAGACATATGATGCAATGTATGCAATGCATCAACAAACAAGCCACAACTCTATAACAAAATACTTCAATACAACCATTCACTTAAGCAGTTATTTCAATACAACTATATATTGATCACTTAAGTAATCATTTAAATAAGTCATGTTAGAAAGTAATAGTTGATCATGCATTAGGATGCATGCAAGGTCCAAATAAGATTCACAGGTATGGTGCGTTCTTAATAAAAATTCAAGTTCAAACTTACAACCCAAGACAAATATCAAGGTTCTAATACCCAACTAAGCTTTGGAGAAACAATTAAGCCTAACCAAAAATCAAACAAAATCCTCACTCAACAATATTGGCAACTTGTGGTGTGTACTCATGTACTACAAAACTCAATTGAAACAAGTAATAGGTAACAAAACTCCAACTTTGACATAAGAACATATTGTTACTAAAAAATTCGAACATAATGTTACTAAAAATTTCAAGTTGAGAGTGGACCTTAATCAAGTTGAGTCATGCACCTTATCATAAAACTACATCCAATTTTGCCTCCACATGAAATAAGATAAGATCATATCATTAAAACATACAAGACAATAATTGGAATGAAGCTAGATGAACTCAAGTATAAAGACCAAACCCCACTATGCCTCTACATGAAATAAGATTTACCCAATCATTAAAACATACAAGACATTAATAAAGGTAAGGGCAACAAGAGCACATACACTACAAGTCATGTTTCCTTCATGAATTCCATCAATATCCTCACCTTATCATTCCCCATAAAATAGGTCCACTAATCTAAGCATAAGCTAAGCTTCATTCAAGAGCATTATCATATCAAAGACAAGAGTGAAATCCCATTAAATGGTTATGGAAATCATATAAGGCTCATAGGATTAAAATAACACACACCTAATACACCACAATATCATATCACACATTTCTCCACCCCCGAAATGGGGATGGAACTACTCACTTGTCATTACACTACAACCTACATTAAATGAAACATTCTACTGAAATGAAACTAAACTAAGCAAGCAAGAAATATTAAAGAAACTAAAAGGACATAAAACAAAAGAAGCATGCAAGAATATGAAAGGAAATTAAACTAAGAAGGAAACAACATAACTAAAGGAAAACATCTATTATTACTCACTCAATTACAAGTAGCCTCTCTCCACCAGGGTTTTTGCTTCAAGGCTTTAACTCCTAGTAGAGAGGATGGCCTCCAAGAGAGAGATGGGGTACAAGAGAGGAGGGAGAGTTCAATTTATAGTCATAGAAAAAGGTAATCCGGGACAATCCCCCGGTATGAGACTAAACAAATACCAAAAATAGACTAAACACACTCTAATACATGCCCCACATAAATCTTGGCGGATCCGGACCAAAGGAGACCGCCAATTAGCGGTCTACAATGCATCCGAAGAAGCTGGTTCAAGCCCATTTGGTCTTAGTTTTTGAATTACTTATCAGGTTCATGAGATTATAGACGTTTGCGACCAACATATTTTCTGTACGATCAGGCCTCTCTGGGTTTTCACGTAGGTCCTTTCTGACTTGCAATCCAATCCTCGAGAATTACAAACAAGTCCAAAAATCTTCTATATCAGTCCATTCTTCTTGATTTAGGTTTTTTTTTGCTTTATTTCTCTTCTTTATTACCTAAACACTGAAATACATGCAACACAATCCCGAGTAGCACATATATGGGATAAAATAAAGGATATATTATATGAATACACTATATGATATGCTGCTAATCGCATAGTCACTGTAAATTTAAAATCTAGTACTTGATTACTGCCCGTTTGAGACTTGAAAATTGCATTTGAGTCTCCCAAACACCTTGACGCAACACTTGTCCCTATTTGAAAATCTACAATTAGCCCTACACATCAAAATTTACTGCGGCTTAATTTGAGAATCTACACAAACCAAATTTTTGCCAGCCGACAACTTTTTTACATTCCTACAGCCAACCTAGTAAAGTTAGATGCATGAGTTATAAATTCTCTAAACAAAGTTAATTTCCCAATAAAATTAATTTCCTCAACATACATTTGAATTGCAACATATTTTACCTCAAATCTTAATTTCCAAAATGCATGTACCATTTCTAATTATCTTTTTAAATAACTTCTAATCTACATTTTCAGACCTTGTTAATGTGTAATAGTGTCTCTATTTGCAGTAATATATGCATGTGTTTTTAATATTGATATTTAGTTAAAAAATAGATAGGCATAACCCAACTCACATAAGCAACATCAACATCAATTAAATTTGGATATTAAATTGAGAAACATTTTTTAAATTTGCTGGGTTGAAAGTCAAAGTTTATGAATCAAATAGGTAGAAGAATGGTTTACACTTTGTTTTGTAGGAATACTCAAAGAGTAAATTACAAATATATGGCGAACAAGAGGTCTGAATTCAAGACCTGGAAGACAACAAAACAACACAAACTCAACATACATGTACTGTAATCGCCTCGCTTCAGGTCAACGCCTGGAAATATGGTGATATTGGATTAATCTAGGATTAATAAGATATTTGCCCAAAGCACTGATACATGGCGCGTCCCTATTGGACTACACATTTAAGGGTTTAGGGTGGAGCCATCTATATAAGAGGGGAGCCTCCCATTGGATGAAAGAACAAGTGTGCAAACCCTAGCCTCTGCCCACCCTAGCCGCCACCTTCTCTCTCTCCCATTTCGTCCCTCCACCTCCACCAATCTCATTCCGTGGACTCTTGGGTGGTGGACTCGCGCTCCTTCTCAAAGAGAGTAGGAGACCGACCGGTGAAAATGATTCCGTAAAGTGACCTCCGATCTTCCTTCAGCTGCCACAGGTTCTCTACAAGAAAGGTACTCCTGAACCTGTAGAATCGTTGTTTGCTAACAGGTGATTAAGCACTAAAAGCTTTGTACGAATCTTCGCAACATTGTTTTCAGAGATGACATGCAAGACAAGAAATGCATGTTGATGCATTGCATACATTGCATCATATGTCTTTCATTTAGATTACTTTAACATCAATAAATGCTACTAAGGTATGTGTTTAGTCTTATTTACATAATACAGGGACCTGAATGCAATTTACCCACATCCCGAGCATAAACGCGTGCAAAAGATTCATTTCTATCATAAAGACCAAGTTCAAGTTTATCGGGTTACAAATGGAAATGTACCCAAGCATAAAAGCATTCAAGACCTAATTACAAAAAGAACAAGGACTTGAGCACAAAAGTAGCCGGGGACTTAATTGCAAAAAGAGAAGGACCTAATTGCAAATCACGAGTAGCTTTTATTATCTTGGAGAAAATATATAGAAAAATCAATGTGTATCTCCAAATATATGAAGGAATTAATCCGGAGCTCAAAAGAATGGAAAGAATCAATCCAGACGTGCAAAGAAGGATCAAATCATACCATAAACATTCAACCAAAATCCGGACAAAATCAGGCCAGATTGTGCGGCGTTTCCGCCGCACCACACACACAATGTGCGGCGTTTCCGCCGCCCAAGCATTGATCCGCGTCTCCCAATTTCACCTAGTCGTGTCTGGACACGTGTACTTTCCAATATTATACCTAGATCCCTTGTAGCAACTATAAATAGACCCGAGAACGATGTTAGAAGGGTCCTTAGTCTTTGGTGGTAGTTTTTATTCTTAATCTTAGTTTTGTATTCTTCTTTTCATTAATAAAATTCTGTCTTTTATTTCTTACTTTTAGTTTTCTTTTGTAATGTCTCAAGGACCCCTTCTTCCTCCCTCTATGAGTTTCTAACTCCTTCCAAAGGGTGGAGGTGACGGATTAGGGTGAAGAGAAGATGAATGAATGTTATTATTTTAATTTCGTGTTAGTATATTTTGATTACTTGAGTTTATGTTAAATCATTTATCATGTAATGCTTTATAACTAATATGATTTATTATAAGTTTCTAAATTCTCTAATCTAAACCTTAAATCTAAACCTCCACCCGACAGAATTCACATCTTTGTTCTTGTTTTAGTTTTAATTGTTCTTGTTTCTTGCTTTAGATAATTAAAAATCAAAAATCTCAAAACCAACTTATTTCTTCTCTCCTTCTTTCCCGCAATCGAAATCACATTAATAACAAATCTCTCCCTCCTTGTGTTCGACCCGTATTTGCCACGTCTCCATTGACGCCGTGCACTTGCGGTCTAAATTAAATTCACATCACATGTAAAAGCCCAACCTTGGATCATCACAGGATTAAATGAAAGAGAGGTCAAGCACTGAAGAAATGTTCTCAAACAAACTTTCGAGATCAATAATTTAAATACTACAAAAACAACAAACAACAAAAATAGAGAAAACGAACCCACAAAGGGTACACGAATGTTCATACGGGCGTACAAACTAAATAATATCGCCACAAACATTTATGTCACCAAATGCAAGGCAAGATCATCTCTAGCTAATTAGTGATATGCAAGGCATCATACACCCAGATTGATGAAATGCAAGATATCAACCCAAAATAGATGCCAACAAGGAGAAAGAAGGAAGAAACGAAAGTAAAGGATGAGAAGGGAATGGGAATGGGAGGCAAAGATTGCATTTCCCCAAGCCGACGATGGCAAAGACAGAGATGTCACTGCTGGAAAAATGGGCTATAACATCGGATATTAAGGGGTAACCCATTGGGTTGACCACCTTGGTTGACCAACGTGATAGGTGGGGGACGTTATACGGGGGTACTCTTTTACGTCGGCTTAAAATTCGACTTGGTAGTGAGGTCTATCACGTCGGTTGTATAGAAAACTGACATGGTAGACCCCTTAATCAAATTTTTTATACCCTACTACGTCGGTTTTATATTTAGTTTTTCGTTTTTTGTACCCTATAAAGTCGGTTTCCTTAGAAACCGACGTTGTAAATTACAAATATATGGCGAACAAGAGGTCTGAATTCAAGACCTGGAAGACAACAAAACAACACAAACTCAACATACATGTACTGTAATCGCCTCGCTTCAGTTCAACGCCTGGAAATATGGTGATATTGGATTAATCTAGGATTAATAAGATATTTGCCCAAAGCACTGACACATGGCGCGTCCCTATTGGACTACACATTTAAGGGTTTAGGGTGGAGCCATCTATATAAGGAGGGGAGCCTCCCATTGGATGAAAGAACAAGTGTGCAAACCCTAGCCTCCACCCACCCTAGCCGGCACCTTCTCTCTCTCCCATTTCGTCCCTCCACCTCCACCAAGCTCATTCCGTGGACTCTTGGGTTGTGGACTCGTGCTCCTTCTCCAAGAGAGTAGGAGACCGACCGGTGAAAATGATTCCGTAAGGTGACCTCCAATCTTCCTTCCGCTGCCACAGGTTCTCTCCAAGAAAGGTACTCCTGAACCTGTAGAATCGTTGTTTGCTAACATTGGTACGAGAGCCATCTCGGTTACCTTCGAATCCTCACCATGCTTGACGAATTTTTATTTCATGATAATCTAATTTGAGATAAAAATTCGGTGGTTATGTTTTTTGGAGAAAGAAAGATAACAGAAAAATCAGTATTGCTTATTTACATGATGCGCATGTTATATATGTGGATTGTTCATGTTTTTTCTTTCAAATTCGTTTTTGATATTCTGGAAATGAAAACTCAGTTTTTTTATCTTTAAATGAAATAATATGATCGTTCATTTAGAGATATAAGTGGTGCATGTTTGCTGAGTTCTTTCGAACATGCGATTATGGTTTAGACTATACTCTACTTGTTGCGCATGTTTTGGTTCATTAGAGCATGCATCTAGGGTTAGATTTTGCTCCTCCATTCTTGCGCATGTATGCATGGTTTAAGATGATTTTTTTCCTGATTTTATTTCGAGCCAATATGATATGTTGCTCTCCTATCATTGCACATACATAGATGTGACCGGAATTCTGTTTTTTCTGTGTTGTTACCTCTATTCTTTGCGCATGTATTAGATAAAATCAGAAGTTATTTTCCATGTTGATTCTTCTAAATCATGCACATGTATACATGAAATCAGATGTCTATTTTTCCTGATTTTTCCGAATTAGGGTTAGATATTATTTATTCTATTCTTTGAGCATGTATACATGAAATCTGTGTTAACCCTATCATGATGATCTTCTGTTTTTGCGCATGTTTTATATGATAATCAGTAGTTTAATTCTCTGATATTTTTTCATGCTTGAATTAGATGATAATGTTTGTATGTCATTTGTATATCATCATGCATGTTGGATTGCATGGATGGATCAAATGTTGTTATCTCTGATTCGTGTACATACATGACTAGATCTCATGTTTGCTGGAATTTCGTGTATATGCTTGTTTATTTAGTATTTTCAATATGAGCATGCATCTAGAGTAGATGTTTATTGCCATATGCATATGCATGATAATTGTGTTGCCTTGTTGCTCCAAAGAATTTCGGATATGGCTGTTTTTGGAGCATTAACATGCATGTGATTGATTGGTTTCCTTACTGAAAAATGCGCATATATGCTTGCTGTTCTCTTGAAAATTTCGAAATTTTTCTTTACAATAAAAGTAGCATAATTATTGTTGATTGCATGCTTATATTGATTAAGGAAAGATTGGCAAATTATGAATTTTTTTAGAGCATATTATGGGCTGGAGTTTTGTTGCCTTAAAAGTATTTTTTGAATGCTTTCCTTTGATGCACATATATGTGTTGATCTCATTTATGGAATTTCGGATTTTTTTGGAATGATAGCATGCATTTCATTTGAAATATTTCCTTTATGATTAAATCCACATACATGTGTTGATCTCATCGAGGGTTTTTCTGGATTTTTCTTTCCTAATGCGAGTAGGATAATTTTTACGCTCTCATGATTATGTTGATTGGGGAAAGAAAAGAAAATTTCTGTTTTGAGATACTATTATGGAGATTGATTGGTATTTCCATATACGTTTTTCATATGCTCCATATATGCGTTGTTTCCTTATATATTACTTCCTTCTTATTTGGAAGTGGTGTACACTTTATTCATGCGTGTGATTGTGCTAACATATGGAAAGATTGCGCTTGTATGGTATGAATGGTGTGAATGGATTCTGAGTTATTTTTGCTGCCTTATTGAGAGTTGAGTGTAATTTCATTCATTCATTTCCATTTGCAATAAATATCGCAATGGGCTGTAATATTTACTGATTGTAATAATTATGGATTGTGGACTATTTATTGCCCTAGGGAGACGAGGGACTCCTTTATTTTTATTAATGCGATATTATTGCTATAAGGCTTATTCAGGTTCCCATCTACAGTGCTAAATCCCTATGGGGGATCCTTAGCTCGATATGGAAGTAATGTAGCAATTAATTTCTGTGTGATCTTGATTGGAATGTTCTGAAAGGAATGTTTTTTTGGAACTTGCATGCCTAGTGGGAGTTGCAAGGTAGAAGTGTTTTGTGTAAACCACCTTGCAACCGGCGGATAATTATTTATTTGCTGCTGATTTGCCATGATTTATACGTTTTTTGAGGGTTATTAAATCATGAGGGAGTGCAATATATGAATTGGTAAAATAGCTTTATTAACTATTGCATGAGGATTTGATCGAATGCTTTATGTTTTCCTTTGGTCTGAATGCTATAGTTATTAAGTTAGTTTTTTTATGACTATTGCGGCTCGTTGTATTTTATGCTAGAACTCATGTATCGCTATGTGGTTTTTTGTCCTAGATTTTTATGGCTGCTTCCAAAAGCATTGTCGCTGATCTGACTCGAGGAGATAAACTCAATGAAAGAAATTACGATCTATGACATCGTAAAATTGAGTATCTCTTAGAGGATCAGGACATGTTAGAAAATATAACCCAAACTATGTCTCCCCCCAAGGAGGGGAACACTGCGCAGCATCGCAGAAATATAGATGTCTACAATGCGTGGAAAAATTTACTCGCATTACAATTCTGAGTTCGATGCGAGATGATCTGTTACTGTGGTTCAAAAAATTGCGAACTGCACAGGCCTTGTGGCAAGCGGTGAAGTTTCAGTACGGAGTGACCTCCATCACAAGGGCCCGCCAGCTTGGGCTCATGTTTGATGGGTATAAAATGCGCCAAGGTCACACGATGAGGCAGCATATTATAGCAATGTCAAACATGATAAGCGAGCTGAGCGCTGCCGGTCGTGCTAAGACCGATGAGGAGCAAGTGTCTGCTCTCATCAGATCATTGCCTTCGAAGAGTTGGGAGCATATGAAGGTCCATCTGACTCATGCTGATGACATTAGCACATTTGACCAGGCTGTAAAACACCTAGAGCTGGAGGAGGACCACATGCTTGCGGAAGCCCCTCTAACTGAAGTGTTTGCTGCTGAAGTTGGCGCTCCTTGGAGGAGTGCAGGTTTCAAGCACAAAAGAGATAGAGCTCAGGGTTTTAAAGGCAAGAAGGGTGCAAATAAAAACAAAACAGAAAACAAAGCTGGAAAGAAACGACCTCGAGGATCCTGAGGTGAGAAAGATAAGTCTAATGTGACTTGTTTTAACTGCCGAAAGACTGGATATTTTGCTCGTGAGTGCACTGAGCAAAAGGTAATTACTGTGTGTAATCCCTTGAATTATAACGTGACTAGTTCTGTGATGCTCACTGATCACTCTCTTGTGTGGATTGTGGAGGTGCCACAGACCACGTAACAAAGGATCATTCTGCCTTCGTGGAATATCACCGTGTTCCAAGTGGGAGGCGAATAAACATGGCGAAAAACACTAGCATTGAAGTTCTTGGAGTTGGCACATGCAAAGTGGCTTTGCGAAGTGGCCGGATCCTATTACTTCACGATGTGTTGTATGCACCAGCTATACGGCGAAATATTATTTCTGTTGTTGTTTTGATGAGACATGGTTTTAAAGTTGTTTTTGAGAGCAATGATATGGGTTTATACCTTGCTAACATTTATTATGGACGTGCCTTTCTTTCAGACGGTTTTATTGTGTTGGACGCAATTTATGATTTCAATCATAACACTAGTGCCTTTATGAGTCAAAGTTCCATGAATAATGATTTAGTTATGTGGCATGCTAGACTAGGTCACATTGGTGTTGACCGGATGAACTGGTTGGCAAAGGAGGGGGTATTAGGAGAATTCTCCTAATTTGAATTGTCGACCTGTGAATCTTGTCTAGCTGGAAATGCAAGTACAAAACCATTCGGAAAAGCCATTAGGACTACTTCTCCTTTAGAACTAATTCACTCGGATATTTGTGGACCTTTGAATGTGCGTACTAGACATGGACAAAGTTACTTCATCACATTTATTGATGACTACACTAGATATGGTCATATTTATCTTATTTCTCACAAGTCAGAAGCTCTAGAATGCTTTAAGAAATTCCTGAGCTTGGTAGAGAATCAATTGGATAATAAGATAAAAACTCTCACAACGGACAGAGGTGGGGAGTATCTCTCCATAATGTTCAAGGAGTTATGTGATGAAAAGGGGATATCTAGACAACACACTATGCCTTATACTCCTCAGCAAAATGGTGTTGCTGAGAGAAGGAATAGAACATTGCTAGACATGGTTAGATCCATGATGGCGCATGCGAGCTTGTCAATTTCGTTTTGGTGAGATGCTCTAATGACTGTTGCCTATATCCTTAATAGAGTTCCAACAAAATCGGTTCCCTCAACTCCATATGAGTTATGGACAGGACGGAAGCCTAATTTTAGTCTGCTGCATCCTTGGGGATGCGCGGTATACATTCATTCTACTAGTCACCGATATGGAAAACTAGGACCTAGAGGGAAAAAGTGTATCTTTGTAAAATACAGTAATCTCTCCAAAGGTTATGTTTTTATCGGGTTAGACGAGAATGAAAGAAGGACGGAACTGGAGTCTAGGGATCCCACATTCTTGGAAAATGTTTTTCCAACTCTTGCTGGAGCTATCAAAGAGTCAGTGGACTTCTTTGAACAACAAGATGAGGACATTGCCACTCCATGGGATCAAGATCTGGAAGTTGAACATGAGGTTCCACCAGTCAATCCTAGTGGGAGCAGCAATGCTGAGGATCCGATAGCTCTCACGGAGGATGAGTCATCAGATACCCATCTGCGTCGAAGTAAATGCGGACTCATTCCTCGTAGGCGGTTTCGCTTAGATGAAGAGGCCCTCATGATAGCTCAAGGAGAAATTGATTATGAATCATCTGGGATGACAGTAATTGATGAGCAAGAACCGGAGACCTTGAAAAAGGCTTTGGAAGGTCCAAATGTGAAAGAGTGATTAGAAGCTATAAAGGAAGAGTTGGAGTCGATGAAAGTTAATCGAGTATGGGACTTGGTCGACTTACCGCCGAACCGAAAGGCCATTGGGGTCAAGTGGATCCTCAAGATTAAGAGGAAGGCGGGTGGATCTATTGATAGATTCAAGGCTAGACTAGTAGCTAAAGGCCACACCCAAAGAGAAGGCGTGGATTTTGAGGAAACCTTTTCACCCATGGTTAGGTTTGCCTCCATCCGCCTTCTACTAGCTATTGTAGCTCAGATGGACTTAGAGCTTTACGAAATAGATGTAAAGACTACTTTTCTCAATGGAGAACTTGAGGAGGAGATCTGTATGGATCAACCTCAAGGTTTTGAAGTCAAAGGACAAGAGCGCAAAGTGTGCAAGCTCAATAAGTCCTTGTATGGCTTAAAACAAGCGTCTAGACAGTGGAACATTCGCTTCCATCAAGCTATATCAGAGAATGTGTTCTCTATGCTTGAGGAAGATCACTGTGTGTACGTTAAGAGATCCAATGGTAAATTTGTCATTCTGAGCTTGTATGTTGATGAGATACTCATGGCTGGCAATAGCAAAGAGTTGCTGAAATCCACTAAAGAGTGGTTATCCTCCACGTTTGATATGAAGGACGTGGGTGAAGCTAGCTACGTCCTTGGTGTCATGATAGTTAGAAATAGGTCCAAGAGACTTCTGGGATTGTCTCAAGAGACTTATATTAACAACATCTTGAATAAATACCATATGGACAAATGCAAACCAATCGACACTCCTGTTGAGAAGGATTTGCACTTGAGCCTTGATAAGCATCCTGAGACTCCTAAAGAGAAGGCCAAAATGAGCAAGGTTCCATACTACAATGTTGTGGGAGGCCTTATGTACGCTATGATGTGTACTAGACCAGACATTTGTTATGCTATGGGCATGGTGAGTCGATGCCAGTCTAGCCCAAGCATGGAGTACTGGAAGGCAGTCAAGAGAATCATGAGATACCGCAGAGGAACGAGTAAGTACATGCTGTGTTACCAAGCATCAGATCTCCGCCTGATTGGCTATAGTGATGCCGATTGGGCTGAAGACATTGATGAAAGGAAATCTACCTCTGGTTATGCTTTCTTGCTGGCTAATGGGGCCATCTCATGGTCCAGCAAGAAGCAAACATGTATAGCCCTGTCGACTATGGAAGCAGAGTATGTTGCATGCTCTGCAGCAGTACAGGAGGCAGTTTGGTTGGGGAGGTTCTTACAACAAACTGGGCTAGTAGAGACATCGGATGAGCTTGTTGTTGTCTATTGTGACAGCATGGCTTCCCTTTGTTATGTGAAAGACCCCAAATATCATGGAAAGACCAAACATATACAGGTTAGGTATCATTTTGTGAAGGACATCATAGCGAGAAAGGAAGTTGCGTTAAGACATGTGTCTACTAGTCTTATGGTAGCTGATCCTCTTACCAAGGCTATAGCTAAGGACTTGTTTGTGTCCCATGTGAAGTCCTTAGGCTTACGCAGACTTTGATGCATTGACATGTCTAACTTCCTTTTATGAGTGATTATGTTTTCCTTTCGACTATATCTGTTTGGTTGATGTAGTTGTTCTAGCATAAAATATTATTCTGTCAATAGGCTGAAGAATTCTCACTCACACTAGCATTCACCTCTGGCACTTTTGATAGCAAGTAGAGATGAGACTGATCATGGGGAGATCTTGTATGATAGATCCAGAGCAGTTCGTGATAGGACAGTCGCCTTGATTAGGAATCAAGATGAGATCCTCTATGTTGGTGAGGATTGACATGAATGTTCCCATGATTCATGTGACCTATAGAAGCCAAGTGCGAGAATCACATGTGGCGCCAGGTGGCACCTGTATGATGTTATGGCGACAATGATGAAGCTCGGGTCAGGCGCAGAGGGGGTGCGACTGGACTAAGACTTGTATGGTGTTGAGAGACAGACATACTGTTGTGTACAGTATGATCCACCATAACATGTTTGTCATACAACATGTGCTGAGCGACCATTTGGAAGTGAAAGGATGGATCCCTGCTCCTTCTATGTGTGAGTCCAAGACTTGATTGTCATTAGTTGCCCTCAGTGGCCTTCGACGACACCATGAAGCAAAGAGTTGATGTGGCTACTTTGGGATGTTATCTATGACCATGAGAGATTCGGTCTAAAGAGTCATCTTCGGGAAAGGAGTCAACTCTGAGTGTAATGGTGGTCTGGGCGAAGGGAAAGGCTTGACTCGACTTCACTAAAAGTATTTGCTGGGCCCCACTGTATTGGTGTAGGATTTCATGTTTAATTATACATATATATTTTTCGAATTTTCATGTATAATAAGGATCTATTACAATTTTCTTCGATTTATTTATGCATGCATCGGTTTGTTTTAACAACTAGTTTCAAAAACTTATTAAAACAAACACAAAGGGACTCCGAAATTCATACCTAGAAGTTCTTAAAAACTTCTTGACATTTCAGAGACGTTGAGGAAGCCAATCTTCGCTTCTCGTTGCGCCGGATGCCTCCGAGTGTTCACCGAAACCCTAAACAAGGTTGGAGAGAAAGGCGCTAGCCAATCGATCTCCAAACAAGCTTAGAATCTAGCTACAAACCCCTTCCTTAGCCTCTGAGATTTCTCCTTCCAAAGACTTAGAAAACTAAGAGAATTTTCGTGGGTTTTTGTGGTGAATTAAGAGAGAAAATAATTATTGAATTGTGTGTAACCCAATTAGGGAGAATAAGGACCTATTTATAGGTTCCAATCTTACTCTTAATCATGGCTATTCTTTAGCCACGTTTTTCTTTACATTTTCTCTCATAAATTAATTCCTTAATGTATTACATGCACCCACAAAACGTTTGACCAAGTTTGGAGCTAATCCAACCATCAATCAAATTAATCTCTTAATAATCAAAGGCAGAAAATCAATCGTTGTTCGGTTGACCGAGACCCATTCGGTTAACCGAATATGTCACGATTGGCTGACGAAGTACTAGACGGATGACCGATTCTTAAAGGGAAAAATTCTCCTTAACCGATCGGACGAATTCTCGTCTAAGACCGAGTGCCATTCGGTTAACCGAAAATATCGGAACTTAACATTATTCGGTCGACCGATTTTGGTTCGGTACACCGTACCAAAGTTCCAGGCACTTTGGTCAAGTTCGGTCAATCAAATATGATTATCCGTTCCATGTTCGGTTGACCGATCCACAGATCCTTCGGTCGACCGAACCTCAACGG
Organism: Triglochin maritima; assembly: GCA_963682175.1. Classification (NCBI taxonomy): domain Eukaryota; kingdom Viridiplantae; phylum Streptophyta; class Magnoliopsida; order Alismatales; family Juncaginaceae; genus Triglochin; species Triglochin maritima. The sequence continues at coordinate 19,195,839 of OY821771.1, read as the reverse complement.
ATTACCGAACTTTTACCCGATTTTGCCTTTTTCAAATTTTGGATTTATTTCCAACAAAATTTGAACTTGAGGGGGTTTTAGCAAATTCACAACTTATGCAATATATTATCCTATGCAACAATAAATTATTGCACCCCATAATATATGCATCTCATATGAATTTATCATGATTCTAATTATGTTATATATAACATGATTGATTTTACTTGTTCACCACATGTGTCATATTTTCTATAAGAAACCTGACACATCATATGAACCAAAAATCAAGCTTCTTGTTTCCCGATTTCTTGCGGTGTGACCTATGGGAGGATCTAGACTAAGTTGGCAGTGATATTAAGAGCTTAATATCACAAGCTATCAGCGGTATCTATCTACACATTATAGCTCCCAATTAGTTAGATGTCTTAATTCCACTCGAACCAAAACCCAATCCATTTAGTGATGGAGTGCACCACTTGTGTCCGTCCCTTGCCTCATGATATTAAAAATACACACAAAGTAGTATTGTGTCATCTTTTTATTAGTATTCATTTCTTGATCTCTTTAAGGTAGTTATAAATATGTGACTTAACTCAAATCACATTGTGCACATTATAACTTTGCTTTATCAAGGGGCCCACTAATATCATCACTCAATTAAGAGGGGCAATGATAATCTTTTGACTAACTATCTTCTCCAACAAAAGTTGTACTTAACCAACCAATGCCTTTACACTACACTGATCGATAGTTCAAGACACTGATCTAATTAAGTATTCCTTCAGTGATTAGATATAAGTCTCATATCAAAGGACCAAAGACACAGTAAAATATTAATGACACAGAAACACATTTCTATAATATTTTACTTATTAGGTCTATTCAGTATACAAAAGTAATATTTTCCTCTTTTGCATACCCGTGTTGTCACTCACTTGTAGAGCTACAATGATCTATGACCAACACGACAATCTTAACTCGGTAATTAATGTTCCATGTTAATTACCATGATTGCGAATATCTTTTGTTTTATGTAAACCAATATCTTTTAGAGCTCTACGGTTAAGGACCAAGAGCCTCTTCCTTAACACTTCTAAATGACGAATAACATAAACAAGGAACAAAATGATTTCTCATTCAATTCATAATAATTGACATTTAAAAGTAACTTTTAGAACACATTCCCTTCAATCTCCCACTTGTTATCAAAGTTTTCTTTCACAAACATTCTCAATGTATGAAACATTAATAACTAGGGTAACCTTCCTAAATCACCTATCAAGCCAATCCACATGGATCCTCAGATCCATGGACTCGAAATATATTTCGTCTCTTAGCTTGGTATGAAGGTTTGTTGAATGGATCAGTTGTGTCACTGTTGTGTCCACCTATTTATTTATTTTGTCTTTCCTTGGTGGTTGAGTTAGCTGTAGTGATATTACTCCTAACTACACTAGCTCATACCTCCACCTTCGATAATGATGACGCATCATCACTCCAACCTCTTATTGTCTAGAATTCCTATAAGAATTGCATCAAAACAACCCTCGGCTATTTTCTCCTTTGTCTTCCATAAACAAGAACCTTATCTTTAGTCTGGTTAAGGTACTTCAGAATATTCTTGACCGCAATCCTATAATTAGGACTTGCGTTGTATTGGTGACCTCTTGTCACGTTTAGAGGATACGAGATATTGAGTCTTGTGCAAGTCATCGTGTACATGGTCCTTCCTTTTGCCGAAGCATAAGGGATACCATCATGTACTCCAAGTCTTTGTGTGATTGAGCACATTGAGACTTCTTGAGTTGCACACCTATACTCATACTTATTGGCATATTGTCCATATCGGAATTGTTCACCCTGAACATTTCCAAAGACCTTGTCAATGTATGCACGTTGACTGAAGCCAATGAGTCTACGGGATGTATCTCAATGTATCTTGATTCTCAAGATGTGTTGAGCCTCATCCTTTTCTTTTCATTGAATACACTGATTTCAACGAAATTTCTCGTTTGCTAATGCAAAGGTATATGATTGCTCATGAGCAATATGTCATCGACATATAAGATCAGAAGTACTACATGGCTCCCACTAATCTCCTTGTATATACAAGGTACTCCTTTACTTTGAATGAAGTGAATCTTCTTCACCTCTTCGTCAAACCGTTTGTTCCAACTCCTTTATGCTTGCTTCAATCCAGAAATGGATTCTCGAAACTTGCATATCTTCTCGCTATTCTTTGGATCATCAAAACCTTGAGGTTGTACTATGTACATATCCTCCTCCAAGTTCTTGTTAAGGAACGCCATTTTGATATCCATCTTCCATATCCCACAATTGTGAAATGCGGTAATAGTGAGCATAATCCGAATAGATTTTAATATGGCAACTTCTCAAAAATTTCATCAAAGTCAATTTCTTGAATTTGAGTATAACTTTTGCTAAAGCCTTGCTTTGTAGGTTGTCAAGTTACTATCCATGTCTATCTTCCTCCTAAAAGCTCATTTATACCAAATGATATTTTCTCTTGAGGAAGGCTAATCAAGTTTCATACTTGATTATCATACATGGATTCTACTTCGGATTCCATGGCTTTTAACCATAGTTTGGAGTCTTTTCTATTGCTTCTCGGAAGGTCGAGGGATCTTTGGTATCTAGTACCATGATCTCATGAAGTCCCACATACTTATTGGGTTTCTTCCTTTCCCTCATTGACCTTCTTAGTTCTTTTGGTTCTTCTCGTGTCTCTCAAACTTCTTCCACAATTTCTTGAGGAATAGGTTCATGTTCGACTCTCGAACGCACACTAGGTGAGGATGATTGAGATTCTCTCACAATTTCTTGTAAGGATCTCTCGCTCATGCTCCCACTAACCAAATGAATCTCGGGTGGGCCTTCATGATTTTGAATGCAACATTCACATCATGATCTTGTAGAGTATCTTGAGTTTCCTCAAGCTCAACTCTACTCCCACTACTTTTCTCTCTTTTCCAGAAATTCCAGAAAAACCATATCTCTCTCTACAATCTTTCGATTGGAGGTGATATATCAAAAGTAGTATCCTCTTGTCATACGAGGATAACCTATAAAGAAGCACTTAATCCGTTTTTGGTTGAAGTTTGGTCGACATCAATTTCTCGACGTAGACCTCACAACCCCAAATCTCGAGAAAGTTGAGCTTAGGTGTCTTTCAACTCCATAGCTCATAAACCATTTTCTCCACGGATTTGGATGGAACATTATTTAGTGAGTTTGTCATTATTTGTAGTCCATAATTCCAAAAGTAAATTGGCAATTTAAATTGACTCATTATTGATCGAACCATGTCGAGCAATATCCTATTCCTACTTTAGGAATGAGTCAAATTAGGTATCCTAAGCACTCACCCCTACGAACCGTTCATAGAGACTCGATATTCTTGTTGAATCGGTTCATTACTTCATCCTCGAATTCCTTGAACTTGTCAAAGAATTCACTTTTGCTTCCCATTAGACAAATATAGTCATAATGACTATAGTTGTCCGTGAACAAAATGAAGTACCTTAAACCGTCTCTTGCACTTGTACTTATCGGACCACATACATTAGAATGTATCATATCCAATTAGTTATTCGTTTTCGTTCCTTTCTTCTTGAAAGGTCTCTTGGTCATTTATTTGACCAATCCGATAGTGCTACAAGATTGTATCATTCACGTGAGTTATCTTAGTTTCTCTTTTGTTATTGTTTGTTTGAGTTTGTTTATTATTTATTTCAAGCAAATAGAAATCATTCTATATGAATGCATTTGCATAGAAAATTCCATTCTTCGATATAGACAAGCAAGAATTAAAATATTTATTAAAATTTATCCATATCTAAAACTTGATACAGAAATGTTCTTGCTAATCGAAGGCATATAACAAACATTCTTCAAAGCATAAATTTAAATCACTAGACTATTGAAGCTCCATAGAATCTTGTACAATCGCAGCGATGCTTGTACTATTTCCAATCTTCAATATGATCTCGTTCTCCACGAGTTCCTTCCTATCCTTTAATAGCTGCACATCAAATTTATGTGAGCACAAGATCCGGTAACCGTTACCAAATCAAGGATAGAGGTGATTAAATTTATCTCAATAACAAACATACCGACGGCGTTTCTCGGGCGCCTACGTTCAATCATCCCATTTTCAAGGTCTTCCTTGTACTTGGGGCAATTAGGTCGGATGTGTCCCTTTTCACCGCAGTGAAAGCACTCCGTGTTGGGAGTTGGAGATTTGTAAGATTTCTCCCTTGAGGTACTCTCATGAGCACCTCCTACTCCATTGCTCTTGATTGACGTATCTTTGGTAAATTTGCCTTTACCTTTGTTGATCCTTTTGCTCCTCTCATGGACGGCTTGGACTTGCTTGTCCCTACCCTTGCCCATGTCAACTTCAGCAGTTTTGAGAGCGTTGTGAAGCTCCTCAAGACTCACCCCTTTTTCACGCACGTGATAGTGCATCACAAAGTCCTTAAAGGACGGGGCTAGAGAGCCAAGAATCATATCTTCAGCAATGTCCTCGGGCATTGGTGAAGAGAGCTTTGCCAACTTCTCAAGGTATCCTTGCATCGTGAGAAAATGCATAGATACCGATGTTCCCTCCGCCATATGGCACCTTGTGAGTGCGATGGTGGTCTTATAGCGCTCCTTTCGGGCACTATCCATGAACATCTTTGTTAAAGCCTCCATGGTCTTCTTGGGTTTTGAATCCAAGTATTTCGCTTGAAGCGAGTCACCCATGGATGCCAACATTAGACCGTGAACTTGGTTCTCTTGGTCTTCCCACTTGGCTATCGCCTCCTTCTCATTATCGGTTGTCTTCTCATTCAATTTTGGGATTTCACCATCCAAAATATGAGATAGTTTTTCAAACCTTAACACGATGTTAAGATTGAGTTGCCATTTCATGAAGTTTGAGCCATCATTTTGCAAAGGATTCTTTTCGATCATAGATCGCACAATTGGTTGGATATTAGACATTTCTACAAAATAAATTATACAGGTTTTAATGCCAATTTTATGTTTTAATACACATGCATACATATATCGAATATATAAATGTAAATGTTGCAAATAAAAGTTTTGCCCATAAATGCAACAATCCAAGATCCCATCAATTGTAATATAGACTAGTTAAGGGCTATCGAATACATTACAATATCAAGGTAAGAAAACATTTTCTAATCACAACCTTTTTGAATTTTAGCAACATTTAGCATCTTCAAACTCTTGTGACTCTTGTCGTTTTAATTATGAGGGAATACGACCTATCCTCGTAAGAAAAACTTTTTCCCAAAACCGAGCGAGGGCTCTAGGTAATGTTAAGAAAACTTATTTTCATTTGATACGAGATACGTTTATCTATTGTATTCACAACTAAACATACTTGGGGTTCACTAGGGTGAAACACACCTCATATATTTAATTGTAGCACAACAACAGACAACCTTTATATCTCCCACTATTCCCAAAGATAGAGGGAGCTATCTCCCGCTAAGGGCGAGCAGAGTATCCCTCGATCAATGGCTGCTAGTGGATGAAATAAGAAGGAAATTTATTCTTAAATTTTTTTTTTGGACAATTTCATATATTTATATGTGATTTAGAATTTTAGGTTATCATGCATATTAATATTCATACACATACTAACATTCACCACATTCATCACATGCATAGCAGAAATTAAAAACCAGAAATTAAACATTCACACAATCCACATCGTGTGAGTTTATATGTTCCCTTCGATCCTTGATCCTCGATCCCCGATCCTCGATCGATGCGCTACAGCGGCGACTTCCTCTTGCACCGGAGATGTAGATTTTACAGAAAATAAACATGCTCCTCACATTCGATAAAAAACTGACTAGTGCAAGTCCTATGTAAAAACCTCTCATATGCAAATGCAACTATCTAAAAGATGGAAATAGAGAGAATTTTGTCTTTTACATACATAAGCCCCTAGAATTATAATAATAACATACATTCACAATCGCTGATTTGGAACATATAAACTCACAATTCCTAGCAAAAACAACTCGAGCATCCATGCACGCAATATCGCTATAAACTATCCAACCTAGTTTATCAAGCATCTAGAATCCCAAAAAATTCTTTGAAAACATTTTGAAATCCATTAAAAACGTTTTTCATGCATCCATAATTCAAAAATTAATTATGAACCGCTGTCCATCCAATTTCCAATGGAAAGATGAATCACAGTTTTTCGGTTTTGTTGATTCTCTTACAAAATAATCGTTTATACTTAAAACGAAATTATTGCAAGTTAGACTAATGTCTAAATCATAATTCTAATAATTACATGACATTTTTTAAACATTCAAAACATTTAAAACGAATTATTATAAAGAATTATTTCAACAAACATTTAAAGACCGAAAAACCGGTAAAACGAATTGTTTAAATCCTAGATGGTAAACTAAATTTGTTTACAGCCATAAATCATGAGAAAATTGAACCCTATGCTCTGATACCACTGTAGGATTTCATGTTTAATTATACATATATATTTTTCGAATTTTCATGTATAATAAGGATCTATTACAATTTTCTTCGATTTATTTATGCATGCATCGGTTTGTTTTAACAACTAGTTTCAAAAACTTATTAAAACAAACACAAAGGGACTCCGAAATTCATACCTAGAAGTTCTCAAAAACTTCTTGACATTTCAGAGACGTTGAGGAAGCCAATCTTCGCTTCTCGTTGCGCCGGATGCCTCCGAGTGTTCACCGAAACCCTAAACAAGGTTGGAGAGAAAGGAGCTAGCCAATCGATCTCCAAACAAGCTTAGAATCTAGCTACAAACCCCTTCCTTAGCCTCTGAGATTTCTCCTTCCAAAGACTTAGAAAACTAAGAGAATTTTCGTGGGTTTTTGTGGTGAATTAAGAGAGAAAATAATTATTGAATTGTGTGTAACCCAATTAGGGAGAATAAGGACCTATTTATAGGTTCCAATCTTACTCTTATTCATGGCTATTCTTTAGCCACGTTTTTCTTTACATTTTCTCTCATAAATTAATTCCTTAATGTATTACATGCACCCACAAAACGTTTGACCAAGTTTGGAGCTAATCCAACCATCAATCAAATTAATCTCTTAATAATCAAAGGCAGAAAATCAATCGTTGTTCGGTTGACCGAGACCCATTCGGTTAACCGAATATGTCACGATTGGTTGACCGAGTAATAGACGGATGACCGATTCTTAAAGGGAAAAATTCTCCTTAACCGATCGCACGAATTCTCGTCTAAGACCGAGTGCCATTCGGTTAACCGAAAATATCGGAACTTAACATTATTCGGTCGACCGATTTTGGTTCGGTACACCGTACCAAAGTTCCAGGCACTTTGGTCAACTTCGGTCAATCAAATATGATTATCCGTTCCATGTTCGGTTGACCAATCCACAGATCCTTCGGTCGACCGAACCTCAACGGATTACCGAACTTTTACCCGATTTTGCCTTTTTCAAATTTTGGATTTATTTCCAACAAAATTTGAACTTGAGGGGGTTTTAGCAAATTCACAACTTATGCAATATATTATCCTATGCAACAATAAATTATTGCACCCCATAATATATGCATCTCATATGAATTTATCATGATTCTAATTACGTTATATATAACATGATTGATTTTACTTGTTCACCACATGTGTCATATTTTCTATAAGAAACCTGACACATCATATGAACCAAAAATCAAGCTTCTTGTTTCCCGGTTTCTTGCGGTGTGACCTATGGGAGGATCTAGACTAAGTTGGCAGTGATATTAAGAGCTTAATATCACAAGCTATAAGCGGTATCTAGCTACACATTATAGCTCCCAATTAGTTAGATGTCTTAATTCCACTCGAACCAAAACCCGATCCATTTAGTGATGGAGTGCACCACTTGTGTCCGTCCCTTGCCTCATGATATTAAGAATACACACAAAGTAGTATTGTGTCATCTTTGTATTAGTATTCATTTCTTGATCTCTTTAAGCTAGTTATAAATATGTGACTTAACTCAAATCACATTGTGCACATTATAACTTTGCTTTATCAAGGGGCCCACTAATATCATCACTCAATTAAGAGGGGCAATGATAATCTTTTGACTAATTATCTTCTCCAACAAAAGTTGTACTTAACCAACCAATGCCTTTACACTACACTGATCGATAGTTCAAGACACTGATCTAATTAAGTATTCCTTAAGTGATTAGATATAAGTCTCATATCAAAGGACCAAAGACACAGTAAAATATTAATGACACAGAAACACATTTCTATAATATTTTACTTATTAGGTCTATTCAGTATACAAAAGTAATATTTTCCTCTTTTGTATACCCGTGTTGTCACTCACTTGTAGAGCTACAATGATCTATGACCAACACGACAATCTTAACTCGGTAATTAATGTTCCATGTTAATTACCATGATTGCGAATATCTTTTGTTTTATGTAAACCAATATCTTTTAGAGCTCTACGGTTAAGGACCAAGAGCCTCCTCCTTAACACTTCTAAATGACGAATAACATAAACAAGTAACAAAATGATTTCTCATTCAATTCATAATAATTGACATTTAAAAGTAAAACTTTTAGAATACATTCCATTCAATTGGATACAATAGCAATTACCTTGTGGACAAGAAGGTATTCTCTCCGAGGGATCGAGATACCGTTCATGTTAAGTGAGTTTCTGAGTAAACCTGGGGAACTGTGATGTGCATTTTGACTGCTTATTTGTTGTTTTATGAGGATATTGTCATTCTGGCCTTCTAGTAAGGTTTCTAGTTTGAGACTCCTAAATTGCAGGTGCATCACCGGTCACACGACCCATTTGTCCGTATAATCGGAAGAGTACATGTGTCGGGGACACAGATGGTCGTGTATCGAGGATACATGATCAGAGACTTGCGTATTGTGGATGTGTACTTGGAGAGATGAGTAGTTGTATGTATCAGGGATATATAAATATGTGTCGGGGACACATAAAGAGGTGACATATTGCCATTGTGTGATTGTATGTCTCAGGGATATATGCATATGTGTCGGGGGCACAAAAGCAGACGAGATGTTGTTATCGTGCTGTTGTGCAAGTGGGAGATATTGGATTAATCTAGGATTAATAAGATATTTGCCCAAAGCACTGACACATGGCGCGTCCCTATTGGACTACACATTTAAGGGTTTAGGGTGGAGCCATCTATATAAGAGGGGAGCCTCCCATTGGATGAAAGAACAAGTGTGCAAACCCTAGCCTCTGCCCACCCTATCCGCCACCTTCTCTCTCTCCCATTTCGTCCCTCCACCTCCACCAATCTCATTCCGTGGACTCTTGGGTGGTGGACTCGCGCTCCTTCTCAAAGAGAGTAGGAGACCGACCGGTGAAAATGATTCCGTAAAGTGACCTCCGATCTTCCTTCAGCTGCCACAGGTTCTCTACAAGAAAGGTACTCCTGAACCTGTAGAATCGTTGTTTGCTAACAGGTGATTAAGCACTAAAAGCTTTGTACGAATCTTCGCAACATTGTTTTCAGAGATGACATGCAAGACAAGAAATGCATGTTGATGCATTGCATACATTGCATCATATGTCTTTCATTTAGATTACTTTTACATCAATAAATGCTACTAAGGTATGTGTTTAGTCTTATTTACAGAATACAGGGACCTGAATGCAATTTACCCACATCCCGAGCATAAACGCGTGCAAAAGATTCATTTCTATCATAAAGACCAAGTTCAAGTTTATCGGGTTACAAATGGAAATGTACCCAAGCATAAAAGCATTCAAGACCTAATTACAAAAAGAACAAGGACTTGAGCACAAAAGTAGCCGGGGACTTAATTGCAAAAAGAGAAGGACCTAATTGCAAATCACAAGTAGCTTTTATTATCTTGGAGAAAATATATAGAAAAATCAATGTGTATCTCCAAATATATGAAGGAATTAATCCGGAGCTCAAAAGAATGGAAAGAATCAATCCAGACGTGCAAAGAAGGATCAAATCATACCATAAACATTCAACCAAAATCCGGACAAAATCAGGCCAGATTGTGCGGCGTTTCCGCCGCACCACACACACAATGTGCGGCGTTTCCGCCGCCCAAGCATTGATCCGCGTCTCCCAATTTCACCTAGTCGTGTCTGGACACGTGTACTTTCCAATATTATACCTAGATCCCTTGTAGCAACTATAAATAGACCCGAGAACGATGTTAGAAGGGTCCTTAGTCTTTGGTGGTAGTTTTTATTCTTAATCTTAGTTTTGTATTCTTCTTTTCATTAATAAAATTCTGTCTTTTATTTCTTACTTTTAGTTTTCTTTTGTAATGTCTCAAGGACCCCTTCTTCCTCCCTCTATGAGTTTCTAACTCCTTCCAAAGGGTGGAGGTGACGGATTAGGGTGAAGAGAAGATGAATGAATGTTATTATTTTAATTTCGTGTTAGTATATTTTGATTACTTGAGTTTATGTTAAATCATTTATCATGTAATGCTTTATAACTAATATGATTTATTATAAGTTTCTAAATTCTCTAATCTAAACCTTAAATCTAAACCTCCACCCGACAGAATTCACATCTTTGTTCTTGTTTTAGTTTTAATTGTTCTTGTTTCTTGCTTTAGATAATTAAAAATCAAAAATCTCAAAACCAACTTATTTCTTCTCTCCTTCTTTCCCGCAATCGAAATCACATTAATAACAAATCTCTCCCTCCTTGTGTTCGACCCATATTTGCCACGTCTCCATTGACGCCGTGCACTTGCGGTCTAAATTAAATTCACATCACATGTAAAAGCCCAACCTTGGATCATCACAGGATTAAATGAAAGAGAGGTCAAGCACTGAAGAAATGTTCTCAAACAAACTTTCGAGATCAATAATTTAAATACTACAAAAACAACAAACAACAAAAATAGAGAAAACGAACCCACAAAGGGTACACGAATGTTCATACGGGCGTACAAACTAAATAATATCGCCACAAACATTTATGTCACCAAATGCAAGGCCAGATCATCTCTAGCTAATTAGTGATATGCAAGGCATCATACACCCAGATTGATGAAATGCAAGATATCAACCCAAAATAGATGCCAACAAGGAGAAAGAAGGAAGAAACGAAAGTAAAGGATGAGAAGGGAATGGGAATGGGAGGCAAAGATTGCATTTCCCCAAGCCGACGATGGCAAAGACAGAGATGTCACTGCTGGAAAAATGGGCTATAACGTCGGATATTAAGGGGTAACCCATTGGGTTGACCACCTTGGTTGACCAACGTGATAGGTGGGGGACGTTATACGGGGGTACTCTTTTACGTCGGCTTAAAATTCGACTTGGTAGTGAGGTCTATCACGTCGGTTGTATAGAAAACTGACATGGTAGACCCCTTAATCAAATTTTTTATACCCTACTACGTCGGTTTTATATTTAGTTTTTCGTTTTTTGTACCCTATAAAGTCGGTTTCCTTAGAAACCGACGTTGTAGACCCCCTATAACGTCGGTTTCCTAGAAAACGTAGTTTTTTTATTTGTTTTAATTTGAAATCTATAATTCACACGTAATCCCTGCAACATACATATTCAAATTAACAACATTCAACTTCACATACATTTCGTGCAGCATTCATTCAAACAATACACAAAGAGATACATCTAGTTAGGCAACAAATATAAAAAAAACATTGTAATATGACAACAAGAAAAAGGTCGAAGGATGACCAATATATCCAAAAAATAGCAAGAATAAATAAATGCGCACGAATTGTCGAAATTCTAAGGAAGTAAACAACTTTAAGCATTATATTGTTACAGGACGAGACCATCAACAAACAAGGGAATCATAGAGCAATAAAAAAACAACAAACAGAAAACCAACTGATGCATTGCATACATTGCATCATATGTATTTCATTTATATTAATTTTATATCAATAAATGCTACTAAGGTATGTGTTTAGTCTTATTTACATAATACAGGGACCTGAATGCAAATTACCCATATCTCGAGCATAAATGTGTGCAAGAGACTCATTTCTATCATAAATACTAAGTCAAGATTATCGGGATTCAAATGGAAGTTCATCCAAGCATAAAAGCATTCAAATACCTAATTACAAAAAGGCCAGGCACTTAAGCACAAAAGTAGTCAGGGACTTGATTGCAAAAGCCGAGGACCCGACTGCAAATTACGAGAGCCAAAAGATTATTTTGGAGAAGTTCTAGAGAAAACTGAATTTGGATCTCCAAATATATGAAGAAATTAACTCGGATCTCCAAAGATATGCAATAATTAATCCGGACGCGCAAATGACAGCTAAAACATACCATAAACACACAGGAAAAATCCGGGTCGATTCTGAGCCAAAAAGGTGGCTATTCCGCCGCACCTCATGTACAAATTGCGGTGATTCCATCGCACAAAAGTTGATCCGTGTGCTCAAATTTTTACAAATGCTGTATTGACGCGTGTACTTGCCTTTTATATATTGGGATCCCTTGTATCGGCTATAAATAGCCCCGAAACGATGTTGTAAAGGGTCCTTAGTTTTTGTTCCATATTTTAGTAATAAAATTATGTCCTTTTATTTCTTGTTTTTAGTTTTCTTTTGTAGTTTCTCTAGGACCCCTTCTCCTTCCCTCCATCCATGAGTTTCTAACTCTCTCCAAAGGGTGGGGGTGACGGATTTAGGGTGATGAGAAGAAGAATAAAATTATTATTTTAATTTCGTGTTAGTATATTTTGATTACTTGAGTTTATGTTGAGTCATTTATCATGTAATGCTTTATAACTAATATGATTTATTATAAGTTTCAGAATTCTCTAATCAAAACCCAACATCTAAATCTCCACCCGCTGGACTCCCATCCATATTTGTTTTTTCCTTAATTTTCTTTTGTTGTTATTGATTTAGAAAAGTTAAAAACCAAAAATCTCGAACAAAACCTATTTTCTCTTTCTTTCTTCCCTTAATTCAAAAATCACGAAAATAACAATATCTCTCCCTCCTTGTGTTCGACCCGTACTTGCCACGTCTTCATTGACGTCGTGCACTTGCGGTATAAATTTAATTCCCACCAAGTTTTTGGCGCCGTTGCCGGGGAGGCGACAAAGATTTTTGTTTATTTTAATGATTTTGATTTTTTCTGTTTATCGTGTGCGCGATCTAACTATTTGGATTTGCGTTTCAGGAGACAACAGAGTGCGCGGCGAAATCCAGGCACATTCTGAGCAAGAAGGGCGGCGAAATCGCCGCATCTCAAGCACAACTTGCGGCGGATCCGCCGCACATCTGAAGCATCTGGGCTTCAATTTTTTCTGGGGTCGTCTCCATCTCTGGGTGGACGCGTAGAGCATCTGAGAAGTTTCGAGAGAGGGCGGCGAACCCGTCTGAGCATTGCGGAGGTAACTTTTCTTGCCTTTCTCATAAAATCTTAAGTTTTTAAAAGTTCCTTTTCGTAGAACTGCACGTGTTATGGCAAAATTTCATAATTGGCAATAATTCAACTCTGATCTAAAAATTGGCAAAATTAGAAGGACTTAGTGCATGCATCATATAGTGTTTTGTTTGCATTATTCTTGCTAAATTCTTGCAAATTAATTCTTCTTGAAGAGTGCTGGAGGCAAGGTACGTGCGCGGTTTTTTATCGATTGCATTTAAGCATATAATCTAGTTTGCATACAACCTTGTAATTGTCCCCCACTAAAAAGACCAATGTTTGACTATCTTCGCTAGATTTAAGTTAAACTATCTTAAGGGCAACTCCGTAGGAAAAGATACGGTGGGGATTTCATCACCCTTCCGTGGCCCACAAATCACAATCCTAAAGTGTCACCCAAGCCTTAAAATTAAAATCAATTAGACATTGGCCCCTAAGGACTCAGACTCAATTAAGGAGAAGATTGGTTTGACTTGCTATGACTTGAAGCTGATCGAATTTGGTTTGGTGTCTGGAAAGTGTTTTTGTGTTGACGTAAGTCTTCCAAGCGAAGTGGTTGTCTAATTGGCACCGACCCTGTCGGAAGCGCCCCCACTAGCTATACACTGCCTGGCCAAGTTGGTTTGATTAGTGAGGGAGGTGAATCAAGCGAGCCAACTCGACTCAACCAGTTATGAGTCGTCTAGATTTTGGCTCCCTTAGGTCTAGGATTGTTTGAACCGTGCTTGTTTAGGAAACTTCTGACCAACCCTCTCATCTATCTTTTAGAGTTAAGTTTCCCTTCTCCTATGAGTCATCTTCTTCTCACCTTCTTCTATGTTATAGTCTCCTCCCCTTTACACTCTCTGGTAGCGTTTTTCGGGTCGAGTCGAGCACTTTTTACGAGTTTAGCCTCGTGGTGGTGAGAGTGGTCGACTCTAGAGTTCTTTGTGAAGATGAATGGTTACATGGGCGACCATCCATATCATTGTTGGGACCAGGACAATTCGTCCTGGTGTTCCGGACCCATGCAACCTGGGGTGGCTCAGTCGAACACTTCGTATGGTTGGGATAATCATCATTGTGTGACTGAGCAATCTTCATATTGGGGTAACATAAGAGAGGCACCGACTGCTAGACCACAATCTAGTTATGTCGGATCAAATGCTCAATATGACTGTTACACATCCGCGTACAACCCGAGAGTGATGGATTCGTGGGGAGACAATTCATATCCAAATTCTTATATTTCATTTTCACCCCAGTATCCTCCTCTCGAATACCCAGAATTCTACCAACACCCCACTTCAAATCGTTGGACTTATTCTAAGCCCACCAACACCCAACCTCAAAACTTCCCAAGCTCTGACTTGAACCTCATAGTTGACTGCATACCTGATTCCTTGGAACAAACTTTCCTTACGTTCATGAAAACCTCTCAACAGCCCACACAAAATATGGTACTGCAATTGAGTCAAATGTCGCAGCAATTACGTAAACTGAGGAGAGTAACTTTTCTTGTCAACATGAGGATTCACCTTTTGATATCGAACCACCACCACATCCACAAATTCAAAGCACAATCTTTCAAAGTCAAACTCCTAGTCAGTCTAAGGGACTTGGGGTTTCAATTCACGATCACTTAGTGGAGGATTCAATTCAAATTGAGAAAAACAAGGACCAATTTCATTATGAGTCGGCACAGGATTGTGCCTTATCTTCTTGTCCCGTGGCCCTTGAGCCACATGATCTTCATGTTGTGCCTCTTAAGGACTCACCTCTGGTGGAGCAAGATCTCCCTAGTACCCTCAATTTCAAACAACCCGATGAGAGTTTGCCTCTCACTATTGTTCCTGATCATCTTGGAAATGATGGAACATCAAACGACTACATTGCTCATGAGGGTATTAGGAGTTCTTTGGAGGATACCTTGGGTATGAGACCCACTTTTTGTTCGCCTGGTCAGTCGGACCTTCCTAACGAGGTTCTTGACCTCGCTCCGACGCACCAGCCAGTTGGTTGGAGAGTTTGGATTGACGATCATAACTTTAACGCCGCAACAGGAGAAACTCTTCTTCCGTTGCCCCTTATTTCCCAAACTCTCGAGAGGTTCAAGCTCTTTCAGTTTGATCCTTTGAATGAGACGCCTTTGCGTCCAATTCATGAACCTCTCATTTCATCATGTGCTCTTTGTGAAGGGGGCCCACGCATGCGTATTCTGGCCCCGCGTGGTGTCATGTTTCCCTTCCAAGTGCATTGACCAACTTTTGAGGTTCCCATTTGATGTCCTTTGACAAATGAAGATGGGAACTTATGTTTGTACATAATTATATTAAAAAAATACAATAAAAGACTCCTTCGGTGAGCATCGTTTATGTGGCTCCAAGAGTATTTGGGTCCCATTTTTTCCCCGTATTTGAATCCCTTCTGTAGCATCTCACAGGCTTTGAGGGAATTCGGGTTTTTGTCCATCAACAGAGCTATGAACTTTCCTTTATACTTCACGTTAGTGAGATCTTTCCTTTTTCATGCATAAATCCATGGAGTATCGTGCTCACATTCATTGAGGACAATGCATGATTTAGGTGTGGGGGGTGTTTATCTATTTATATATTCTATTTAATTTTTTTTTAATGTTCCATGACATAGCTTAAGATTGAACCACCAAAACCTGAGTACAAATTGCATTGAGTTTTTGTTCCTTATTATATAGTTCTGCTTGTAGAAACTATGACATAAATCTAAGTTCCAAAGAAATAACTCATTACCCTTTAAGACATGCATGCACTTAAATTGGATGAATCAAATCATTGAAGTGGTTGATAAAAAGCAGAGGTTGAGGAAAATATACCGGTAAGTGTGGACTTCTAATAGCAATTAAGCCTTGAGGAAAATAAAAGTAAAAAAATAATAAAGGAATAAAGTGAGGAAAACACATTTTGCAAAATGATTACAAAAGCCCAAGCCTTCGAGTCACTGGTCCGTAGGGGTATCTTAAAACCTGGTAACTTGAGTCTGCCAGCTCGGGATTATCGACCAAACTCGCTACAGGAATGCAAAAAGGTAAAGGTGTCAAAACAAGGAAATGTGTTGAATCACGGAAAAAAAATACTTTAAGATACTCAAGGCCCAAAGCTAAAAGAATGATCCATGCGATGGTTGATCCGAATGATACTTCACCACCGGAGGAGGCGTGCAAAATAATTTAAGTGATCACATGTGTATAAGGGTTAGTGGTGTGAACGTTGGAGGAACACATACCAAGTCACATTCTTTATGAGTTAGATTTATATAATGAGCATGCAAGAATTCTAAGTGAGATGTATAAGGTTGAGGTGGAGATATTTAGAGTTATTAATGAAATGTTGAATTAAGACTTTGTGGGTGTGTCAACTGAAAACCCTCACGAGACAAAACTCGTCCTCTAAGGAAACTCAGGGGTTTAAAGGCTTGTTGCACATGCTAAGTGCAACCGTGATTCTACGAAAGTGAGTTAGGATTTCCCTGTTTTCATTTTTCTTATATTTTGTTTTGCTAGGGACTAGCAAAATCTAGGTGTGGGGGTATTTGATGCATTGCATACATTGCATCATATGTCTTTCATTTAGATTAATTTTATATCAATAAATGCTACTAAGGTATGTGTTTAGTCTTATTTACATAATACAGGGACCTGAATGCAAATTACCCATATCCCGAGCATAAATGTGTGCAAGAGACTCATCTCTATCATAAATACCAAGTCAAGATTATCGGGATTCAAATGGAAGTTTATCCAAGCATAAAAGCATTCGAATACCTAATTACAAAAAGGCCAGGGACTTAAGCACAAAAGTAGTCAGGGACCTAAGTGCAAAAGCTGAGGACCCGACTGCAAATTACGAGAGCCAAAAGATTATTTTGGAGAAGTTCTAGAGAAAAATCAATTTGGATCTCCAAATATATGAAGAAATTAACTTGGATCTCCAAAGATATGCAATAATTAATCCTGACGCGCAAATGGCATCTAAAACATACCATAAACACACAGGAAAAATCCGGGTCGATTCTGAGCCAAAAAGGTGGCGATTCCGCTGCACCTCATGTACAAATTGCGGCGATTACACCGCACAAAAGTTGATCCGTGTGCTCAAATTTTTACCAATGTTGTATTGACGCGTGTACTTGACTTTTATATATTGGGATCCCTTTTATCGGCTATAAATAGCCCCGAAACGATGTTGTAAAGGGTCCTTAGTTTTTGTTCCATATTTTAGTAATAAAATTATGTCCTTTTATTTCTTGTTTTTAGTTTTCTTTTGTAGTTTCTCTAGGACCCCTTCTCCTTCCCTCCATCCATGAGTTTCTAACTCTCTCCAAAGGGTGGGGGTGACGGATTTAAGGTGATGAGAAGAAGGATAAAGTTATTATTTTAATTTCGTGTTAGTATATTTTGATTACTTTAGTTTATGTTGAGTCATTTATCATGTAATGCTTTATAACTAATATGATTTATTATAAGTTTCAGAATTCTCTAATCATAACCCGACATCTAAATCTCCACCCGCTGGACTCCCATCCATATATGCTTTTTCCTTATTTTGCTTTTGTTGTTATTGATTTAGAAAATTTAAAAACCAAAAATCTCAAACAAAACCTATTCTCTCTCTTTCTTCCCTTAATTCGAATATCACAAAAATAGCAATATCTCTCCCTCCTTGTGTTCGACCCGTACTTGCCACGTCTTCATTGACGCCGTGCACTTGCGGTATAAATTTAATTCTCATCACCAACCAATTCAAGAGTTTATAGTAAAACAAGTAATGACACACAACTTTGGACAAGCACAATAGGCAAGTTTTACCATGGACAACGATGGTATTGCTCATTGAATTGTCGACTTTGGCTTTCGAACAAGATGAGACGCAGCGAAACCTGAGGTAACTCCAACACTCGGGTTTCTTCTCCTTCTTCCAAGGGCTCTGAACTATCCTCTCATTCCCAGCAGCAACAAACCCTTCCATCTTCCAAAAGAAATCGGGGTTGGGAGAGGAGTCATGGAAGAAGAGAGATGTTTTGTTTGTTTAAAGGGAAAATGGAAAGCATTCGGTTGAAGGAGAGCGAGATATCGACACTTCGAAGCTGAAATCCACCTGAAACCGATCGGAAAATGAGATCAGACCTCGAAACGCCAAATCCGGTATCAAATTTGGAGAGAGAAGAAAATGGAGTCGAACGTTATAAAGAGTAGAGAAATGGACTCCAAGTAAAATGCGATAAGAAAGAGGGGGAGTGTCGTATATATACTATATTATATGTTTGTTGAATCAAAATTTAAAATGGATTTCATTTTAGTTTACGCGCCTTATACCAAAAAAAATCAACCCTTCCACGTCGGATTATCTAAAAGTCGACGTGGAAGACCACCCTACCACCTCAGTCCGACAAAACCGACGTGGTAGGGTTATGGATTAATTTTATTTTTTTAAATATAATAAAAATACCCCTTACCACGTCGATTTTAGTAAACCAACGTTGTACGGGCTCTTCCTCATCGGTTAATTATAATCGACCTGGTAGGAGGGGTTTTCCACGTCGGTTTTCATAAAACCAATGTGGTAGGGTGGTCTTCCACGTTGGTTTTAATTAACCGACATGGAAGCCACCCTTCCATGTCGGTTAATTAACCAACGTGGTATGGGCGACATGGTAGGCCAATTTTCCAGCAGTGTATTTTGAAATGGTATAAACATAAATAGAGATGTTTTGTAATGACATTGAAACAAATATGAATATAACAGTAGCATATGCATAAAATAAGTGTTTCTTTGTTGCATGTCAGAAAAAAACCGAATATTATAACCATTATCCTTCTTCTTTGGTTCTCTTATTATAGTTTCGGCCTTCCAATACTCAAATCCTTGCTCCATCCTTGTTGATTGCTTCTACATCCTATCATTTTTTATCTCCAATTGTATTTTTGTTTTCTTGATAAGCGCATTACATGTTTAGCTTTACCAACAAACTGTTGGAAGAAAAATGTTATACCACGATATTCCGTATTTTTTGGCATTGCACCATAAAAAAACTTTACTATTTATATTTGTACGTCAATCGGTTAACGTTGATGATTTTGGACTCTTTAGTGAAAGATCTGGGAGGCCCACACACTTTCTTACTCGAAAATCCACACAGAGACATGTGTTCTCTTTTTTCTTCTTCAGAATCATTTTTTGGTTTATGTTTTTTTGACTTTTTGTTCTTTTGTTAGATGGGAGGGGGGGGGGGGGGGGGGGGGCTTTGTGTACCCAGAAATCACAGAAAAGGAAAATAAATTCCGTTTGACCAACTATTTTCCTTTTGTTTGTGCCACTGCAAAAAAATGAAAAATGGATTGTTTTGGTTTTCATAGTATAAAAGGACTAGTACCAAATCTTTTTCTTTGTTTTCTCACCTGCCCTACAAAGAAATCAAAGGAAAACACCCAAAACAAAACCCTACCTCTCATCCAACAACTCACTCCCCTCCAACAACGCCCCTCCTCCTCCTCCAGCGATGTACTCCAGCAACGATCCCTTCTCCAGCAAACCTCCCCTACGGCCCCGCTCCCTTTTATGGCGATCCTCTTCTTCGGTGACGAACCAACAACAAAGGTACGGAATTTACTCATTTTTCCTAGTTGTTGCTGCCATTATATCATCATGAGAAATATGTTTTCATCTTTCCAGATTTGATTTTGGTTGAAGAAGGGTTGATTTCTGCTTTGCTTTTCCATATTCGATTTTGAAATTTAGATGAGAATATGGTTTTCGAATGGGTTTTGGGGTTTGGATGGAATATGGGTTTCGTGAATGTTCCTGAAGCTTTATGGTGCAAATTTGTTGTTAAAATTCAGTTTGGATGTTGGTTTTGCATTTCAACATATCTGCAACACCCACAAGGAGTAAAGCCATGAATTATTTGTGGAGTAATCAAGCCGATGAACTCATGCTTGAATATTTATGTGCTGCAATTGTGGATGGAAGTGGTCAAACCCCGGTTGGGAGAATCAGACCCGATGTGGTTGTGGTTGTTAAGAAGTTTAATGAAAAAATGGAACCTCCCATTACCAAAGCAAAAATTGAAAGTAGGATAAAGGCATGGAGAACCATGTACAAAAATCACTCCATTATTAGGAACCATAGTGGTTGGGGCCTTGAATTTATCAAAGGACACACTGACGTGGAGAAATAGATATGGGATGAATTCGTAGTTGTTCCATTAAAATTTTAATTTTTTTTAATGTTTAATTTTTCATAAAGTCATCGTAATTTTGTTTGAAAGTAATATGGAAAATGGTGGTAGCTCAATGCAACCAAATGACTATCCAAGAGCACTGCAAGAAGATATTGACATATTGAACTCAGATAATTGAGGACATTTTGAAAGGATGAAGATTAATGACTCCGACCAAGATATTTCTCATATTCTAGTAAAACATGACTTCAATTTTCTGTACAAGTAAGTACTACTTAGTTGATGATTAAATAGACCAATTCATTTGTACATATCATGGTGCAAGATATCATCTAAGTGAATATGATAGTGACTGGTTACCATCCAACTCGATCGAGAACTTTAACTACCGTCACACTTCACTGAGAATGGTCATAGAGCGTAATTTTGGAGTTGTCAGGCACCGGTTTGCCATATTAAGGATGTGTATGCCTTTTCCTTTTGAAACTCAAGTGAAAATTGGTTTTGCAACATGGAAAACCTAGGGAGAAGAAGGAAGAGAGAGGAGCATGAGAGGAGAGAGAAGGAGTGGCACAACATGGAAAACCTAGGTGTTTCTAGGGTTTCCGATTTTTCTTCCACCAAATCTCTTGGTTTTTTGCACCAAAATAGATCCCAAGCCTAGTTCTACTCATTTGCGCATAGAAGATGGAGGTTGTGGCACGTTTATGGGTCTCCATACACCACCATTGCAAGTCTCATCCTCATCTCTTGGAGGTGAAGGAAAGGATGGTTCCGCACCACCTCTAGGCAGTGTTCTTGCTCCCCCCAAGGAAGTGGAGCAAATTATTCAAGGCTGGAAATAGGGTGTCCACAACCCTAGAGTATGTCCCTCCGGCTGAGAAGGGAGGAGAGAAGTGTCGTTGAAGAGATGGGATAAAGTTCTTGTTGGTTATTTCATTGCGTTTAGACCACACTTGCCTACACTTGAGAAACACCTCCACAAGATGTGGGGTTTGGCTGGAGCTTTGGAGCTCATTAAGAGGAGTCAAGGTTTCCTCCTTTTTCGGTTCTCTCTTGCTGAAGACAGAAAGCGTGTGCATGAAGGAGGTCCTTGCTTCATTTGTGGCTGCCCCCTTGTGGTTCATGAATGGGCTCCGGAAGTGGCTTTGCAAAGGGCAAACATCACAACGGTTCCCATTTAGATTCGTCTTCTGGAGCTAGGCCTTCGATTTTGGTCTCAACAAACGTTGAGCAACATTGTGAGTGTTCTTGGGAGGCCATTATACATGGATGAGCAAACCGCATCGGGGAGGAGACTTGCCTATGCAAGGGTGTGTCTGGAAGTGGCTTCTGATTTCAGTTACCCAAGTTGGGTGGAGGTGCAAATAGAAGATGCCGTCACACATATAGTCAATGTGGAGTATGAATGGAAGCCCAGGTATTGCACGAATTGTAGCGAGTTTGGTCATGCCTTGGAGCGGTGCAAGCTGAGAAGAGGGGCCATAAACAAGGTTAGTGAAACTCAGCAAGGAAAGGAGGAGAGGTGGGTCGTTGTTGATAGGAGGAAGGATGGAAAGAGCAAAGGGAAGGAAGGAAAATCAGAGGTGTCTAGGCGTGGCACTCAGCTTTCTTTGGTGCAGTTTACAGCTAGACGTCAAGAGGAGAAAGGGATGACTGGAAGAGATGATGATGTGGAAGGAAGGAGTGAGGATGTGGAAGTGGGAGCAAGTCATGAAGTGCCATGTGGAGTGGTAGGTGAGGGTGCACAAGTGGAGGGCGAGTACAACAACTTGAAAGGTGTGTGTCTCTCTCTTGAGAAAGGGAGCAACTTGATGCAAGTAGCTTGTGGGGACTGGGGAGGACCAGCTTTGCTTTGGGGTTAAGTTGGGGGACATGTTGGATGAGATGCCAAAAGATTCCTCTTTGGGTGCACAAGAGGGTGAGCCTAGTAGTGGACAAAAACAGCAAGGGGAAGTGGGAGTGGAAAGTGTTTGTTCTATTTCGGGAAGAGCCAATGGGGAGAGAGTTGAGTGCTCTAGGTTTAAATGGGCAAATGAGGAGGCTCCTATTTTGGTTGCAAAAGAGAGGGAGCTGGACCACTTGACTCCTCTTGGGGAAAAATTATCAGGTAGCACCTCACTTAAAGGAAAGAATAGGAGGGAGGAGCAAGAGGACCTTTTGCAAGCAAGTCCCCCACGAATTGAGACGGAGATTGACACCTATCCTTCTCTTGGGGAACAAATTTCAGAAAGCATGAAGAGGAGGGAAGAACAAGAGGGCATTTTGCAAGAGAGGTCCCCATGAATTATGGGTGAAGAAGAGTTGCTCTCCTTGGGAGAGGCAACTCTAGAAGACACTACTAGGAGCACCATGGGGCCCAAACATGCTACAAAAGAGAAGGGGAAGGCAAATTCAGGCACAAGTGTCCATGGAAATGGGGGTCACGAAAATTCAGGCATGCAAGAAAGCAAGAGGACCACCCCACAAGGCGAAACTCATGGGTGGGCTAGCTTCTTTGGTAAATGAAGAGGTGGGGTGTAATTCACCAACACGAGTAGAAAAGAGTAAAGTTTTTATGAGCCTCATGTCACACACGAGAGGATGAAGGTATGACATTCTCGGAAACAAGGATCTTGTGGAGGAGGGGGAAGAAGAGAAAGAGGATGTGGGACTTGTAAAACCGGGGTTAAAGAAAGCGGTCTCGCCACCACCCACGCTTAGGCGATAGAAAGCGGTCTCGCCACCACCCACGCTTAGGCGATCCGGAAGGAAGATAAACAACAAGCTCTCGCATGGAGGTCATGGGGGTCACCCTGCACCTTAAACCCCATGAATGCACTGATATGGAATGTGCGTGGAGCAAATGGACCCGGCCGTGCACTCATGATTAGGGGTCGAATAAAGGAGACAAATCCGGATGTCGTATGTCTTATTGAACACAAGGTAAAACTCAAGAAGATGGAAAGGTTCAAACGAGCAATTTAGCCGCATGCTTGGATTGCAAATAGCTTGATCGTGGACTCGGGACGACTGTTGGTGTTGTGGAATGACCAAGTTATTGATCTTCAAGTGACTTTCGAAACACCACAACTACTCCACTCCAAGGGCTACAAGAAGATGGATGGGAAAACATTTGATATAACGGCGGTGTATGGTGACAATGGGCATGTGGATAGGAGAGCTTTGTGGAGCGATCTTCATCTTGTGGCTCCGGAGGTTTCGAGCCCGTGGATCGTAGGAGGTGACTTTAATTGTATTCATTATGCTAGTGAGAAACGGAGTGGTGCTGCTGGAAATGAGATACCGATGAAGGATTTTAATGAGTGTATTGATGCACTTTAGCTACTTGAGGTGCCCTCTACGGGAGGGGATTTCACGTGGTCAAATTCCTCCGAAGGAAGTGCGTGTATTGAGACAAGGATTGACCGTATACTTATGAACAATGTGTGGCTCGAGATGTTTCCGAAGTCCTACTACATCGTTGGTGATAAAGATCTTAGTTACCATGCCATGCTCGTGATGAGGATGGAGGGAAATGAAAGAAGGAAAAAGAAAATGTTTCGTTTTGAAAACCATTGGACGGAGCTTGTGGAGTTCAAAGCCGTAGTGGATCAAGCTTGGTCTACTTTTGTGATCGGCACGCCTATGTTTCGTGTTGCTGAAAAACTAAAATAAGTAAAGAAGGCACTTATAGTTTGGAGTGGAAGAACCTTTGGAAACATTACAAACAAGGTGGGTGAGGCCCGGGTTGCCCTTGAGGAGGTGAGAAAGGAAAGGCAAAACCTATCACATGACAAAGGTCTAGCCGCCGCCGAAGGGACAGCAAAGGGGGATCTTGAGCGTGCCCTTGCTCGGGAGGAATCCTTTATCCGTCAAAAATCAAGGGTGAAGTGATTGAAAGAGGGGCATCGAAACACTAGGTTTTTCCATGCGCAACTCCGTGTGAGGAGAGCCACCAACCAAGTAAGGAGGGTATGTGAGGGAGCGCATATCGTGGAGGAGGAAGGCAAAATTCGGGACACCTTTTGGCATTTTTATGCTAACCTATTTGCTAATGATTTTTAGGTACAACCCATTGATCCTTCTCTCATTCTCCCACAGCTCCTTCCGGAGGAAGGGAGAAACCTCACTCAAAAGCTGGAATTAAAAGAGATTGAAGAGGTGGTGTTACATGGAAATGTGGACAAGGCACCGAGCCCCGATGGCTTCAATGCAAAATTCTTCAAGACTGCGTGGGACACCAAGAAAGGAGACGTATTTTAGGCCATGAACTCCTGTTTGTACAGCGGAAGAGTGTTAACCCAATTGAACTCTACCGCAATCACCGTTGTCCCGACGAAGAAGGCACCAAATTTGGTAGAGGACTACCGCCCATCCCTCTATTGAACATGACCTATAGATTCACCTCCAAAGTGCTTGCAAACCGTCTCAAGGGGCTACTACCAAGGCTGATTGGGGAGAACTAAAGTGCTTTTGTCAAAGGAAGGCGAGTTGGTGATAATATTCTCCTCGCACATGAACTATGTCACAATCTACATCTTGACAAAGGGAGAGGACACATGTGCCTAAAGCTTGATATTCGGAAAGCGTATCACTCCATCTCGTGGTCCTTCCTTGATGAGGTAATGACTCACTTTGGTTTCCCTCTGAAGTGGAGAAGGCTGATTATGAGTTGTGTCAAAGCATCTTTTGTAGTGACGGTAAATGGAGCTAACTCAACCGCTTTTGCTGCGAGAAATGGTTTAAGGCAAGGTGATCCATTGGCATCATGCTTGTTTATTATGTGTATGGAAGTCCTAAGTGAGTTGATAAAAAAGGGTGAGGGATGGAAGGATTGGGCCATTATGTTGTGGGGAGGTGCCCGTTTCTCACTTGCTCTTCGCCGATGACGTCCTAGTGTTTGCTAGTGCAACGAAGGCAAATGCTCGCACCATAAGGGCTTTCCTAGAGGAGTTTACGGCCTGTTCGGGGCTGAGATTTATCACGGCAAAGTGCCAAGTATTCATCGGAGGGGACGTGCCACAAGGAGCTTGGATCGCAGCCCACCTTGATATGGAACGAAAGGAATTTCCGGTGATTTACCTCGGCCTGCCATTATTCTCCTGGAGGATGAGAACTCATTGTATGCCACTTATAAACAAGGTCAAGCAACGTCTTAGCACTTGGTAGCAGAATTTCCTATCCATTGCCGGCCGGGTAGAGCTTGTGAGAAGCGTGCTTGTCTCGCTTAGTATCGATTGGACCTCCGCTTTCCTTATTCCACGGAAGGTGCTGAAAGAGATTGAGAGCCTCATGGCTCAATTCATTTGGGGAGGGCAAAAAAAGTGGGTTGATGCGACGTGGAAGGATGTGTGTACACCAAAGGATGAAGGAGGACTCGGTCTGAAAAGACTAACGAGCTGGAATGATGTGGGCCTCCTTCGACTATTATGGCTGGTTTTGGCGGAAGGAAGCTCTCTTTGGGTGAAGTGTGTCAGAAGGAAATACCTTAAAAACTGGTCTATTTGGCTAGTGAGGCCACCGTCAACATTAACATGGGCATGGCAAGGGATCCTCCGAGTTCGCGACATTGCCCAACGACACATCCAATATGAGGTGGGAAGTGGGCAAGAGATACGTTTCTTCCAATATCCGTAGTGTGGCGAACCATTTCAATGCGAGAGTTGGGGGGCTCGTCTTCATCATGAGTTGGGAGTGCCTTGGGATACCAAAGTGTCCTACTTCATATGAGAGGTGAAATGGAACCTCCCCCCCCCCCCCCCCCCCCCCAAGATCAACGATAACGGAGGAAGTCCACTTGAAGATTACAAATATACGCATTCATGGAGGTATGGACCAGCCTATGTGCATAGAAGGGAAGGGGGCTACATTAGGAATCAAGGAAGTGTGGAAATGGGTGGTGAAACCGGGGAGGAAGGTCACTTGGGCGGATGTGGTTTGGCACAAACATGTAATTCCCAAGCATGCTATCACATCTTGGCGTGCAATGAGGGGGCGCCTCCTAACAAAGAAGCTTATGAATTTACGAGGAGCAAATCATGATCCGGTGTGTAGCCTTTGTGAGAGGGAGGAAGAGGACATGGACCACCTTTTCTGGAGGTGTTCGTACGTTAAAGGGATGTGGACAGCACTACTCCTTCTCATGAAGCTGGGAACTCGGATTGCAAGATCCCTCAAAGGTGAAGCCACACACCACTCACACGCGAGAGGAACCCGAATTGCAAAGGTGGTGCGAAGGTGGGCTCTTAGCGCCATGATTCATGAGTGCTGGCTGGAACGAAGCCGACGGATTTTCGAGGGAGAGAAGAAGGAGCCAGGAGACATTGTGGTTGTAATCAAGGACATGGTTGGGTGTCTTTGGGATAAAATCAAGAAGCTTGCGGATAACGATAGCGAGGAGCAAAATTTTCAGACCACGTGGTGCTAGTTTCAGGGATACTGGGAAATGGTTTTAACTACATAGCTTGAGTGGTGCAATACTTGTAGTGTGTGTGGCTGGTTATGCATCTTAGCATGCCCACGTGTGTCGGCTTTTAAGAGACCGACGTCTATGTATATATGACATATACATAGACGTCGCGTCTGGGAAGTTGTATATCCCATGTATATAGCCGTATATCTGACGTATATTCCCTTTTCTACAGTAGTGCTCCTTCCTTTCTCTTCTCTTGCTCTTTTCTTTTTCTCTCCCTTCTCTCATTTTTCTTCTCCTTTTCTCTTCTCTCATTTTCACTTTTCTCCGTCTCTTTTTCTGTATCCTTATTTTCACTTGTTCTTCCTCTTCCTTCTTTCATTTCTCCCTTATCTTTCTTGAGGTATTTAAAGAAGTCTTTGGCAAGGACCTCAATATCCTTATCTTCAACTCTCATCGTTGGTTCATTGAAATTCGTATGTAATGCCAAGATTTATTTCATCTTGGAGGCTTCTTTCTCCTTCCGATGATTTATTTGGAGTTCATAGGCCATGAGGTTTCCAACTAGCTCCATTATTTTTTACTTTGGAAAGGTCATGTGCTTCCTCAATTGCAACTACCTTGTCTTCCCAATCGTTGTTGAGCGATCAGAGGAATTTCCTTTCCATTTCTCATCAACTAATTTTTCTTCCAAGAACACAAAGAGAGTTTGTGATATCGGTGAAGCGATTGTTCATCTCGCTTATGTTCTCACCGATTTGCATAATGAAATTTTCATATTTATGCATGAGGAGACTAATTCTAGTTTCTTTAGTTTTGCTATCACCCTCATGATGCATTTGTAATCCATGTCATATTTCATATGCACTTTCACAACCTCTAATCCTATTATCTTCTCCCTCATTCAACCCACAATATAAAATGTTCATGATACTAGAGTTCATCTCACATTCGTTCATTTTAGCTCTAGTTAAAATGGCAAGTTCTTCATTTGGGGGGGGTGTAAGGGTTTTGTATGAAGATCCAATACTTAAGGTCATTTGAAATCAAGAAAATTTTCATTCTATTCTTCCAAAAGTCATAATTTGACCCATTTATCAATGGAGGTCTAGTAGTGCACAAACCCTCTACATGATTAGATGTGCTAGCCATGGTAAACTACGATAAAGTAGATGAAATTGATCACTTATGCTCTGATACCAATTGTTAGGATCGATGGCCCCTAATTAATCTAATCACTTAGTTAATTCTGTACTTGATTAAGCAAGATATGCAGCGAAAATAAACAATAAAACATAAGTAGAGAAAAGCATACCACAATTGACATGAGGGTTTTTATATAGGTTTGGTTCCCGTCTACTTACTCTCTTGCAAACTCCACTCGACTCCGTGAGGTCCGTCTATGTCTTCACTATCCACTCCCCATTCTGGGCTGGGAGGGAACGCCATTACACTTCAAGCCTGCGAACACCCTCGCTAAGCTTTGATCATTCTCTCAAAATCCCAAAGGGATGCTTCAGGCTTTCCCCTCAACTTTTACAACCTTTGATAATGAAAGAAACTCAGTATTCAACACTCTCTAACTTGAGAACAATTTGTGTATGATTGGAATTGGATCAAAGTGATGGAAGTTTAAGCTTGAGTGTAGGATTTGAGGATTGGGAGATTTATCTTCAGTGTATGAGACAATTGGAAGTATGAGAGGTCTGTAAATAAGGTTTATGGACATCAATTTATAAGCTCCTAGAAAGATATAGCCGTTAGGAAATAATTGGGTGAGTTGTGTGTAAGATACGCAAATCAGAAATGAAGTTTTGCAATTCTGTCCCTCAACGGTCGACTGAATCGGGGCGAACGGTCGACCATTTCCTTAAGTATATGGAAATGTTCAAACCACATTTAGTTTTGGTCAAACCTATATGGTTTATGACCTAAGTGATCGGTTGAACAAAAAAAGGGCGGTCGACCGAAATTAACAAGCACTTTTGGTGTCTCGAAATGATTGTATTCGGTCGAACGTTTCTAGGTCAACGGTCGACCGGAGGCCTAATGTATTTTGGAGGTTAGATGAAAAAATACGAATACGACTGTTGAAAATTACGACAAGCTTAACTGTCGTCCAGAAAATACGGGTGATCGATCGACCGGAAGGTCAAAATCGGTTGACAGAACCAAGGCCAACTTTTCACAGGACAACCGGTCAACTGGAAGAAGATCGATCGACTATCCGGGTGCAGAAAATTTTCTACAACTTGGATATCTTATGGAATAGGGTTGCCTATTCAGGTCAGATTGATATGGAAATTTGAATTTGTTAGGTTCCCCTAAAGTATATGTTAATGGATTTTAACTCATCTATACTCAAGTTGACATGAAATCCTAACACTCAAAATAAAGGAAAAATTACATGTGTTCAATAAGCTTGATTACATTTCTTGACTTCAATTTCATTCTTCCTTGAGTCTTGATAACCTGTAGATGATTGCACAATACAATATATTTTCTATGCATAATATGTGTTACTCTACATTTGATTGTGAATAAGATTAGGTTGATTAAATCATCAAAACATAGATTAAGGCCAAAAAACCAACAAATATTACATACACCTGATAACAAAAACAAAAGATGACAACAACTTGTCACTTGTGCAAAAAAATACTGAATCCTTGTCCAGGAGCCCATGTCTGGAATTTCTTCATCAAAAGGGGCTTGGTAGATTGGTTTGCAGGAAGATGGTTTTGGACAACAACAAAAAGATGACGACAACTTGTCCCTTGTGCAAAAAAATTCTGAATTTCATGTCCAAGAGCCAATGTCTTCATTATCTTCCTTAAAGGGGGCTAGGTAGATTGGTATGCAGAAAGGTGGTTTAGAACAATTGTTCCAGCAAACCAATCTAATTAATGAAGATTGGTTTTCTAGAAAAAACCAATCTTCATTAATGTGAAAAGGTTTTCTAGCAAAACAACCTAACGTTAAAATGATTTTCTAGCAAACCAAACAAAATCCATTGGAAGTGAGTGCTCCAATGATATATCACCTACAAGTGCACCAGATAATATGGTTGAGTTCCATAGCCTACCAACTTCTCTCCAATGCCGGGTGGACTATGTCTACCCACAGTCCTCGGATTATGTAATCCTCATCATCGCTGGAGTAGTTATCATTGTAGTGTTGGAAGTCCATTTGTTCGTGATGGAAATAAACTGAAATGGCACTGGTTGTGGGATTAAGAAGAGAATACGAAAATATGACTAGTGATGGGAGGAATTTCATTGTGAAAAGCCTGGTAAAACTATAACTTATCTTTTCTCTGCCATACTTAAGGAAATGGGGATCATACTTTTTGTAAAAGGACATCCAAATTTTTTGGGGTGTAAAGTGGTTATCTATGCTTGTTACGTTCCGAATTGTGTTCCTCGTTTGCCCAATTTTGATGAAAACTCCTTGGAGTTATAGTTCGAAATGGTTCCCGAATTTCTTATTCCAATTTTTTGGTTCCAAATGTTTCATCAACACCAAAGAAAACCAAGATAAGACTAATGCTAAATCTGACAAGGCAATCTTTTTAGGTTATTCTAGTAAAGATAACGCTTCGATGGTGTGCAACTACGGATCTCATTTTGTAGAGGGGTTCATGCATGTCAAGTTTGATGAGTTGGAACCATACAATTCCCTTTTGATCATGTTTACACACAAGTGTAGAAAAGGGAATATACTTTTGATATATGGCTTCCCTGACCCGATGACTATTTATGTGTCGTATATACCTAGACTTCGGTCACTTAAAATACGACGTCTGTGCTTAGAGAATAGGCGTCGGTTGCACGTAATAGCCGACGTCTATTCCTTTTTAAAGGGTATAGATGTCGGCTATTAGGTACAACCGACGTCTATACGCTCACTACATAAAAAAAACAAAATGTAGCAAACATAGATTCCTACATAACAAACACATTCAACCTGGACAAGAAAAATACAACTGAATAACGATCTATATTACCTCGGATAGGGATACATTTTGAGATGAAAATTTGAGGATTTCCTCTATGTATCTCATAACGTATTAACCACATACCATATTACCAATCTCCTTCTGGTACTAAAAAAATATAAATTCGCTAAATATATGTTCCATTACTTAACTTAAATAAAAAATGGGAGAAAGTACTTTCTCCTATACCATGCCATGTTACTCCCGTATTTTTTGTTTTTCTTTTCCACCTAACACTTTGTAATCCTTCATTGTTCTGAGAAACACATGTTATTCAATATGAAGTCGATAATACTAATAAAATTACATGAATTACAAATACGATGATTAAAATGAACTTACAGATTTACAAGATTCTTTTTTGATTCCCTTGGTTTAGTCGACCTAAATGATCAAACCAATATGACAAATTAGTCTCGGGGCAGAGAACGACAAGCGTCCATTGAGCTATGTTTATATATATAATTAGAAGTTTATTACGAAATCAAATTCCACTTACTTTGAAGTAACAAATTTACCTATCGTGACAAGGGATCATATAATATATTTTGATTTCTTCTTTCATGAGAGCCGCAAGCTGACCCGATTTATTGTCATTCTCGTATATATAAGTATATGGACTCACAAATTGAAATACTTGTCGGAAAGACTGACCTTCTGGCGTAATAAAGGTGTCTACAAGAGTAAAAATTACGTTATGTTATAATTAGGATAAAATTAGTCAATACATTTCAACTTGTACAGAAGAAAACACTTACTTCACTTTCGCGTCGATAATCATTATGCACAATTGATCCATCGCCAAGAATAGTATTACATTCTCTTTGACAACGTATAAAGATGAAGGCAACCCTTTAACCCCCTCCTCCAAATCTCAGGTAGTTAAGGATTGTGATTCCCTACCTACCACTAATTGATACAACATTTTGAACCTATTTGGTAGCAAATTAATGTTGACCGGAGGTTGGTTGTTTGACCCTTTGCTGTGGGGGGCTTGGAACCTTATAGATATATATACAAACGTTAAAAATACAATTATTAACAAAATTGAAATTTATTGGTTTTCAAATTTAAAGTATACCTCGTGTGTGTCATTTAGCTCTACTAAATGATGAGGCCACCTTAGGAACCCACCGATAGCATCGCCAAGGGTAACAACCTCTGCAATCGGAATTGGCACCAGAGCACCAGAGTCTAAGCAGCTCCCCACTACAACCTTCACTTCTCTCTCTTCCACCTCTTTGAAGTGGTGTTTGGAGATGTTATGAACTTTACCATGTCACACCAATCTTCGATCAGGGTCTTCAAGAAATAGAGCACATCTAGATCCATCATTAATTTACCAAATGAGGGACCACCTACGAGGGCCAACTCTCGAGAATGAGCCATGAAATCAGATTGTCGGTCGGGGTTGACCATTGGCTGCATCAGAGGAGTGGTAACTGGGGAAGAAGTGGTCCTACGATGGGGGAGTAGGCAAATCGCTATCCAATCTCTCCATAACAAGTTGCAATTTATTTTGCAAATCTGCAATTTGTTGCTCGCATTTGGTATAAACTGTCGACGAAGTTGACCGATTAGTCTTTCCATAATATTGTCACAGTCCAACCCTACCCCCCATACACGACCGAGATGTTCGTCATCTCCCAAGGCTTCGCGTAGAATATCATTCCGGCCATCTGAGACAAATTGACATTCGGGTTCTCTCAACTTCAGAGAGTCCTAAAGTTTACATAAAAATTACTAATTGTGATTTAATAACATATACAAGTGATACAACTTACTATCTTCGAGCCGATCGCTTACGACTCTTCAGTGATGTACTCCCCTTTGGAGTTTACCCTCGTTGTCTTCCAAGAATCACTTCGACGAATGGGGGAAGGAGGAGACAAGTTGTTTGCTTGCTCCTCACTCATACAGGAGTTTATTGCCTCTTGTTTCTTCTGGGACATTTTTTCAGCCATCATTTGTGCTTCTAACTTTTGGTACCCCTCTCGAGACATACGATGGAGATACTTGTTAGAAGACCTACGCTCTTGTTTTTTACTCGGAGGGTCTAAAACCAATTTTACTTGATTATCATTTAAAAAAATAACTTAATAAGTTCATATTCTAAATTAAACTCAGTTACCTCAAGCTTCAGACTTTCTCTTGATTTTTTGAATTGATCCCATTTATTCAGAGTGATAAAATTGTAGTAATCGCATGGATTTCTGTCCTTGTAGTCTCCGAATATATACTTGTTGGTTTTGTTTTGAAGTCCCTCCAACAGACCAACATGCATGTCATCCACTTTATCTTTAACTTATCAGTGGATTGGAACTCAAAAGTTGCCTATAACACGTGAACATTTTTATTTTCTATATATTAAAGTTCGAATAAAACTAAACAATATTATAATGGACTCATTACCTGCATGTCATTCCAGATTGTGTCTTTTAGCTTCTCATCAACTTTGGTCCAACTTGACAATCTAATGTAAACTTTGGCCCTCACTAGGCTCCCAGATAACTTTTCCAGTTATCAGATAGCACGACTATCGGCTCAAGACGATCATCAAACTGACCATCTCTATGTCTTCTCTTCACGAATTCATTCATGAGTGTAGGACCTCGTGAACTGTAAGTCTCCGAGACCTCAGACTCTGATGGAGTGGGTTCGTTTTCGGAGCCACGATAATATAAAAAGGTAAACTCAATACATTAAAAAGTAAAATCAAGACATTAAATGGTTATTATAATGTTCTGCAAGACATTTCGCACCTTTACGGAAAAAATTCTGAAGGGATTTTCAATCCATATTTCTTCACCATGGTCATCCCTAAACATACAAGTCTCTACATGTATTTTGTCATCTAGTGAGTTTAGCTCGGGTGCTTTCTTACAGAAAGGTGGTGTCTCTTCATACTCGATGAGAATATCATCTGATAAAAAAATTTCTTCCCTTCAAGAATTACTAACCATTTCTTATGAGATAGATCACCCACATAAAAGACTTGTTTCTCTTGGGATGCCAAAATAAAATGTTCTCCTTTGAATCCTTCTTTCGAAAAATAAATTAAAGTCAATCCCAAGTCATCCACTCGAACTCTACTTTTGCTATCAACCCACTTGCATCTAAATATAGGTACTTTGAATTTAACAAGTCTAGATCCCATATCTCTTCAACTACACCGTAACAGGACATGTCGGCTTATATAGGATTCTTGTCTTTAGAACTAGACACATGCAAAACCTCTACTATTAAAGTGACCCCATTGTTCTGAACAACACTTTTTGCAACTTCACAGACTCTGTAGAATGAATATTCATTGATATCGTGACCACTGTAATTTGTAACGACAGAATGCAGACCGTATGCCAATCACTGTATTGTCTCCAAAACCAGCTTGTAAGCCACATTTTTTAACCAAGAGATCAAATTCTTATTGTGACTATTAATTACTTGTTTATCATTCTATAAAGGATTTCTTTCTTTTAAATTCTCCATGTGTTCATTTAGATAAGGCTGAACTTCATTAGAACTACACAACACATAGAAACATGCTGTCAATAAGTTATCGTCATTTGGATTTAACATTTTCATACCACGCTTCCCTTTACCATCAGACCGTTCATCATAACGATTGTTCGGAAGTCCAATACTTTTGGTGTTTGCTAGGTATCTGATTGAACGTTTTATAATTAACCGCAAGTGCACGACCGCGTTGAAGCGGTGGCAAATACGGGTCGATCCACAGGGAGGTGTGTCGACTTTTGGTTTGTGCGAAGGCGAGTGGGAAAGAAAGGAGAGAAAGATTGATTACACTAAACTACACTAATCTAAACTAGAAAGCATGAAATGAAATGACAAAACAAATTAAACTAAGCAACTAATGAAAGGAGATAAAACTCAGGAATGGAAAATCCCTAAGGGGTGGAGTGTGTGTGCACACATGAAATAAGTGTGGTGAATTCATACAATAAGCTCAAGTGTGGTTAGTGTTGAACGTTTTATATTTCTACCGCAAGTGCACGGCCGCGATGAAGCGGTGGCAAGTACGGGTCGTCCTCAGGGAGGTGAGCTTGCTCTTGCTTATCAGAAATCAAGTGGCAAAGAAAGATGGAAGAAAGCTTTTTATGCTAACCTAAACTATGGTAACACGAAGAAGCAAATGCGAAGGAAACAAAACAAACGAATACTTCAACTAAGCTAGAGAAACTTGACACTATGGAGAAATCAGTAAGAGAGAGAGACCCCTTAGGGGGTGGAGTGACTACACATACACAATAAGGAGGCAAAAATATCTTCCTATAGGCACAAGTGTAGGTAGTGTTTGCATGTATGGGAGGTGTCTACTTATCATGGCAAAACCCATCAATTAAATCACTAACCTATTTTGATTAACATTCATAAACACAAGCTGGTTATTTAAGAAACTAAACAAGTATGGGAGGTGTCTACTTATCATGGCAAAACCCATCTAGTGAAGTGTTCTATTCTAACAAGCAAGTATGCATTCATATTAACCAACACATTTTAACATAAACATCCTTCCTTCCTTAATTGCATATATGATAATCATCTCCACCCCCCAAAAGGGGAGTGGTTTTACTCACTACACATTACCCTAACTATTACACTAAAATAAGAAGGCATATTAACTAAGCTAGATTTAATAAAAGACAATTAAACTAAAACATGCATCAACAATAAAAGAAGCACAAAACAAAGAAAATTTTATTAATTGAAGACTCACAAGACCAGTAGCATCTCCCTATTGAGTTTCTTGCTTCAAGGCTTCCACTTCAATTAGGGAGAATGGCCACAAGCATGGAGTAATTACAATGGAAGGTGAAGAGTTCTATTTATAGCCATGGAAAAAGCTAAACCGGGACAATCCCCCGATGTGGGACTAAACAAATACCATAAATAGAATAAGAACGCTCTAATACACACACCAGAAAAAGCTAAACGGATTCGGATCCACCTGGACCGCCAATTAGCGGTTCCAGACCGCCAATTAGTGGTCTACAGGGTCCGGATTCGTCTGGGCTTTCTTGGAGGCTTTCCTGGATGGTATTGTTGGTCTTGGATGCGGTTACTTGACTTGTTGGAGCTCCGACCCGAATCGAATTGGTAAAATACTCCCCATGATGGTGTGGAGTATTCTGTTTTGCTCTTAGGTCCTTCTGTCTTGCAATCAGGTCCTTTTTCCTTGCATCTTGGTCCCCAGATCTCACAATTCAGTCCTTTTTCACAGCTTTTGG
Source organism: Triglochin maritima (assembly GCA_963682175.1). NCBI lineage: Eukaryota > Viridiplantae > Streptophyta > Magnoliopsida > Alismatales > Juncaginaceae > Triglochin > Triglochin maritima. Next base: position 19,159,533 of record OY821771.1, on the reverse strand, counting down.
GTCCTTTTATGCTTCATCTCCTCAAACCTATTTATTCCTGAAAACTAAACATAAAACTCGTGACATAGCATTGTTTAGGTGAAAGATAATGGATATAAGATACAAATATGAGCATGAAATGATGTCAATCAAATACCCCCACACCTAACTTTTGCTAGTCCCGAGCAAAACAAAGAAAGAGAAAAGCATACGAAAAACAAGAAATCCTAACTCACTTTCGTAGGAATCACGGTTGCACTTAGCATGTGCAACAAGCCGTTAAACCTCTTTGTCTCCGAGGAGGAGTGTTGTCTCCTGAGGGTTTTCAGCTAATATACCCACAAAATCCGAACAAGATGCATTAATCAATCTAGCTACACGACTCGTTGGACTTATTTTGTCGATCATGGGATGCGGTAATACTACGGGTCGACTCTATATATGTAATCAGTCCACACACCTAGCCTAATGAGTTATTCGTGAGAGTTAACTAAGGAATTAAGTGAAAGACATCGGCAACCTTAACTTCTGAATGTGATACAACGTGTAAAGTCCATTTTGGTTCTTATTTGACTCTTTTTTTTCTTTTTCTAACTTTTTTTTTTGGGAGCATTTTATTGGTTGGTGTTTGATTCTCCCAGGGTCAGGTTTCGTGCATCATTGCCTATGAGGACTTACACTATCACGTACACCTTCCCCCAAATCTCCACATAGGGCGATCCCTACCACCCGTGTAACGGGAGTTCGGTCGGTGCATCCCAAGTCAGATGACTCGAAAGCACCAAGCACAAAGTCCCCTCAGACCTACTTTCCCGAGTGATAGGAGCCGTGCGAGAAGAGAGAACACCACTTATTTATTTATCTACATGGGAACCAAAACCCCTACACCTAAGTTTCACAAAAAGAGATTAAGGGCCCTTGACTACGACAAACTTCCTTATACTAACAGACACGAATTATTTGACTCACTAGGTTCAGGGTGGACTTCTTTAAATGTTTGAGTACTGAAACTCTATGATTACACGCCCCCCGAGGGAAAACCGGGGTGCATCCTAACGACTCGATAAGACCTAAAGCCAGTAAACTAGAAATCCTAATGCATCAAGTTCAAGACAATTTTGGGAGCTTTCTTTTTACTTTGCCTCTCAACGGTTTTGCACATGCTAAACACACGCAAAACCCACAAAAACATTTTCTTTCGCAAACACATGAAGATTTTGAAAGAAATGTGAAAATTTTAAAGCACTAGGCAAGCAAAAGAAGACAAGTCACCCAAGGATCATGGCAAGCAGATATATCGATATTAAATGCGGCACACTAACATGACCCTAACAATGCACACAAAAGAAAACAACAAAACAAAAAAAAGACACAAACTATGTACAAACGTGAAAACACCCCCCCACACCTAATCCATGCATTGTCCTCAATGTATGGCAAAATGGTGCCAATGCATGGATAGGGTGTACCGGACTAATGACGACGGCCAGAAGTGCCTGAAGAGGCACCTCTCTCCAGAGCCGACAACTTCCTATAGATCTTCCGGTTTTGCTTGGCTGAGATGACGTTCTGCTGCTCGACTGCCATCTCAGAAATGTCGGTGTTAAAGAGCGTTCCTGAGCTCACAGACGAGCTTGAGGAACTGGCCCTAAGATCCTCCTCCATATAGTCAGGCACCCATGCCTCAGGAAGGCAATGGCGAAATGACGGGGTCATCTTCGCTACCTCGAGGTCGGTGCCTTGGCGCCTCAGCATGCGCTCAAATCGTGGGGTGTCCAACATGCCACACAATTTGGTAACCAGAGTTGGCAAACAGTGTATATCTTTCAGCCTGGCGTTCACTAAAACGTCGAACAATGTTCGACAAATGCAGTGTGGTGAACCGTCCATCAGACTATACACGATTCGCAAACTAGGTGTAAAAAATGTGGAGGTCCGCTCTTGGCCCAACACATTTCTACATACCCACCTGGCTACAATGTGCACATTGGAGTAAATGTGCGCATTAGGTACTCCCCCATGTGATGAAATAGGCTGCCCACGCCCAAGCATAGATCGATAAAAATTGATATCGTGGGTGGGTGCGAACTCATCAACCAAGGGGATCCCAGTCTCGTCGGAGATTAGCTGGGGTGTCACGGTGTGTTTCACCCCTCTGAGAGTGATACTGAACTCGAGTGGACCGGTCTGGTCACGCTCGAGTTTAGCAAAGAATTCATGTACGAGAGGCTCTACGTACATGGATTCATCGCCCTCATACAATAAATGGTACCACCCTTTAGCTACGATTCGATCGTAGAAGGGTTCTCCGAATTCACGAATCAGGGAGGCAAAATTGAGTTCTGGAATTAAATGATGGCTGGCCATACCTGAACCTACCTTGGCGAGCTTTAGCGGCGAGGCACACGACGGCGAAGACGAATCACGGAACGAGCGGAGAGAAGACCAGTCCACGTTGATTCCAGAAGCAAAACAGACTCCCAACCACGCACAAAGCTAATACTCCCCAAAACAAACCCCCAGACGAAGAAAACAATGAAACGAAGAACAACAAACCGCTGAACGGCGGTGCCAAACCGCTAATTAGCGGTCCGTTCAGCGGATCTGGGGAAGATGTTTCGGTGGAGGCGCGATCTGGAAGAGAAACGCATTTTCTTTTGCTGGAATAATGCGTAGGTCAGGGGAAAACGCGTTTTTAATCAAGGGAAAGGGCAAATATCACATAGGTCTTCCAATTTTTTATTTTTTTTTAACAAAGCAAAGATATATACAAACAGATGGAGGGATGGACCACATCAAGTGACCACATCCGTGGGGAGTTCGTGCAAAGGCACGACTTCCTCCTCGACCTCTGCCGTGGTCCCTTCCAAGTATGGTTTGAGGCGTTGTCCATTAACTTTGAACACGTCCCCATTCCTAGGATTTTGAATCTCAACCGCCCCATGAGGGGAGATGGTTAAAACAATGAAGGGACCTGACCAATGGCTCCGAAGTTTCCCCGGAAACAAGTGGAGGCGAGAATTATACAACAAGACCTTTTGTCCCACCTCGAAGGTTTTGATTCGCACCAAGCGATCGTGGAAAATTTTAGTGCGGGACTTGCAGATCTTGGCATTCTCATAAGCTTCATTTCTCAACTCCTCCAACTCGTTGAGGTCTAACTTGCGATTGGCACCGGAAACATCAAGACTCATGTTAAGATGTTTTATTGCCTATAATGCCCGGTGCTCAAGTTCTACCGGAAGATGCCAAGCTTTGCCATAAACTAGCCGGTAGGGGGACATGCCAAGGTCGGTTTTAAATGCAGTGCGGAAAGCCCACAATGCATCATTAAGCTTGACCGACCAATCTTTCCTTGAAGCATTAACCGTTTTCTCAATAATTTGCTTGAGTTGACGGTTGGAAATTTCCACCTGGCCACAGGTTTGAGGATGATAAGGTGTGGCCAACTTGTGCGTGATGGAGTATTTCCTCAGCACTGCATCAAGGGATCGGTTCACAAAGTGTGTCCCCCGATCACTTATGATACAACGAGGTGTCCCAAACCTCGCGAAGATGTGTTCTTTAAGAAATTTGATCACAACCTTGCGATCGTTAGTGCGAGTGGGGATTGCTTCAACCCACTTTGACACATAATCGACCGCCACCAGGATGTAAGTGTGACCATGGGACACGGGGAAAGGACCCATGAAGTCAATTCCCCAAACATCAAAGATGTTAACCACTAAGATGGGATTGAGTGGCATCATATCTCGTCTACCAATGCGGCCCACACGTTGGCACCTATCGCAAGCTTTGCAAAATGCAAAAGCGTCTTGGAACAACGTGGGCCAGTAAAAACCGCATTGGAGTACTTTGGCAGCGGTTTTCTTGGCACCGAAGTGCCCACCACATGCCTCCTTATGGCAAAAGGACAAGACACTCTGAATCTCGTCGTCAGGAATGCACCTCCTTACGATTTGATCAGCACAATACTTAAATAAGTATGGATCATCCCAATAGAAGTGCTTGACTAACGACTTGAACTTCGCTGTCTCACTGTGTCTCCAATGAGCCGGCACCTCCCCGGTTGCTAAATAGTTCACAATGTCAGCGAACCAGGGAGGTGAGGCTATTGCCATAAGGTTCTCATCATGAAAAAACTCGTTCACCGGTGGATCCGGTGAAAGATCGATGGGGATGCGATATAGGTGATCAGCCACGACATTCTCGCATCCCTTCTTGTCCCGTATTTCAAGGTCGAATTCTTGTAACAACAAGATCCAACGCAAGAGACGGGGTTTCGCATCCTTTTTAGACAAAAGGTAGCGAAGAGCTGAGTGATCAGTGTAGATGATGACATGCGACCCTATGAGGTACTGACGAAATTTTTTCAACGCAAATATGATCGCGAGGAACTCTTTCTCAGTAACGGAGTAGTTGAGTTGGGCGTCATTGAGAGTACGACTTGCATAATAGATCACATGAGACAATTTGTCGACTTTCTGACCCAAAACTGCTCCTATCGCATAATCAGAAGCATCACACATCAGCTCGAACGGTAGAGTCCACACTGGTGCCTTAATAATAGGAGCGGAGGTCAACTCACGCTTCAGAAACTCAAAAGCAGTCAGGCACTCGGGTGTGAACTCAAAGGAGGTTCCTTTAGCAAGCAAGCTCGTCAAAGGACGAGCTATCTTGCTGAAATCCTTAATGAATCGCCGGTAAAAACCGGCGTGTCCAAGGAATGAACGGATTTCTTTTACCGAGGTGGGTGGCGGAAGCTTAGAAATAAGCTCAATCTTTGCCCTATCCACCTCGATACCATCACAAGATACCACGTGACCCAACACGATGCATTTTGTGACCATGAAATGACACTTTTCCCAATTAAGGGCTAAGTTCGTTTCCGAACACCTTTTGAGAACAAGGCTCAAGTGGTGCAAGCACTCATCAAAGGAGGTGCCATGAACCGAGAAATCATCCATGAAGATCTCAAGGAAGTTCTCGACCATATCGGAAAAGATACTGAACATGCAACGTTGGAATGTTGCAGGTGCATTGCATAGCTCAAAAGGCATCCGTCTATAGGCAAACGTCCCAAAAGGACAAGTGAACGTGGTTTTCTCCTGGTCTTCGGGGGCGACTGGGATTTGATTGTACCCCGAATAACCATCAAGGAAACAGTAATAGGCGTGCCTGGCGAGTCTCTCCAACATCTGGTCGATGAAAGGTAGAGGGAAGTGGTCCTTACGCGTGACCGCGTTCAACTTCCTATAGTCAATACACACTCGCCACCCAGTTTGAAGTCGTGTGGGTACAAGCTCATTGTTGTCATTCTGGACAACGGTGATACCCGACTTCTTGGGCACAACCTGGACAGGACTTACCCAAGTACTGTCCGAAATGGGAAAAATGATGCCATGATCTAAACACTTGATGATCTCTTTCTTAACTACTTCTGTCATGGCTGGATTTTAACGCCTCTGTGGGTCGCGACGTGGTCGTGCCTCATCCTCCATAAAGATGTGGTGCTGCACGACGTCGGGACTTATCCCTTTGATGTCCCTCAAGGACCACCCAATGGCTGATTTGTGCTCCTTTAGGACTTGAATCAACCGTTCTTCCTGATCACCAGTCAACGTCGATGAAATAATCACCGGAAATGACCTATCGGGACCAAGAAAAATGTGTTTCAATTCCTTGGGGAGTTCTTTGAGCTCAGGTGTGGGTGGCTCCTCCAGGCGAGGCGTGATATCTAGCTCGAGATGTAAGATAGGAGGAGCTCGCATGTACTGAACAGCATGCACATCATTGCTCAACTCACCCCCGTCCTCTTCATGATTAGACTCATCCATGAAGTAATCATTTAAATTCTCATGAATCAGGGGGTACTCTTCTTCCAATTCTTCTTCCAAGTCCCGGATAAGATTGACTTCCATGGGGTCCTCGGAAGATGTCGGCTGCCTAGCCATATTGAACACATGGAATGTCGCGGTCACGTTCCCGAACGACAATTTCATGAGTCCAGTACGACAATTGATCAAGGCATTTGACGTCGCCAAAAAAGGTCTACACAAAATCAATGGAATCTGAGAGTGGGTAGTCTTAATTGGTTCGGTCTCAAGGACGACGAAATCAACAGGAAATATGAAGTCACCGACCTTGATTAGGACATCTTCAATGACCCCCAACGGGACTTTGATCGAACGATCAGCCAACTGCAAAGTTATTTTCGTAGGCTTGAGAGTGCCTAGGCTTAATCGTTGATACACAGAAGCAGGTAAGAGGTTAACCGCCGACCCTAGATCTAGCAAAACATTGTTAATGCGAGAGTCCCCAATGATACATGAAATTGTTGGACTGCCCGGGTCCTTCAATTTTATGTATGTTGGGTTCGAGATGATCGAACTCACATTAGCCGCCAAAAAGGCTTTGCTAGGGACATTGGTTTTCCTCTTAGTTGTACAGAGATCCTTCAGGAATTTTGCATATGGAGGTATTTGTTGAATCATGTCTAACAAAGGAATGTTGACATTCACTTTCTTAAATATCTCCATCATCTTATCCACACTGTCACTCTGTTTCTTAGACAACCTACTAGGATAAGGAGCTCTTGGTAGGTATGTCTTCGGCGGAGCCGGAGAAGGAGGCTTTGGTGTAGTACTCTCACCCTCGGCCTCTTCCTCACCATCATTCCCACAAAAGGGTGGCACAGATGGATTTTCTGGCAGTGATACATGGTTGTTGACCTGCTTCCCATTTCTCAGGGTCACAATGGCATTAACATGGTCCAGAGGTTCTTCCACGTAGTTCACTTGCCCCCCCCTGTGGTCTTGAACTTGCATTTTGCATGTTCGAGTGCTGTTGAGCATGGGGGTTAGCCACAGGTTGGCTAGGCAGACTCCCTCTCTCTCTCTCATGTACAGACTGAGCCAACTGACCCATCTGAAGCTCGAGAGATTTGATGGTTTGCTGATTCGAAGTGAGAACTTGACTCGTGGATGACATAAAGTTTTTTACAGAGTTCTCAAGTCCACGAGTTAAGTTCTCAAGCGAATTAAACCGGGTTTCCAAGTTGTTAGAATTTGGGAAACCTGGTTGGTTGGTATTCTGACTTTGGGGTGGCTGATGAGACTGTGAATGCATGGGAGGGTAGTGTGGTCGGTTAGGTGGTCGAGAAAAGTTTGAAGGACCACCTGGGGCATTGTTATGGTTCCATGAAAAATTAGGGTGGTTCCTCCATCCAGGGTTATATGATGATGAATATGGGTCATTCCTGGATCTATCATAGATGGCATTTACATGTTCCATCTCAGGAGGAATGGATGCACACTCACCCCCTATATGACCTATCCTACCACATAAATGACATGGAACTGAACCAGATGCAGACACATGAGATACATCGTGCTGGTTTTGGAGCTCAATCGAATCCATACGGCGCATTAAGGCCGCCATGCGCGCCTCGGTGGCCGTAGTGGAATCGACAGCAAATGCGGAACCCGATCTAGTCGAGTTTGCATTCGCGATCCTCGCTCCTATACTAGATGATGCAGGTGGTTCTCTCACACTCTCCCATTGCATTGTTTTCTCGGCGAGGTCTTCTAGGAAAGCCCATGCCTCCCTTTCATCCTTTCCCAAGAACTCTCCTTGACACATGGAGTCAAGGAGCATTCTAGATGGAATGTGAAGACCCTCGTAGATAATCTGACACAGGCGCCACAACTCAATGCCATGGGGAGGGCATGAGGATAGTAGCTCCTTGAACCTCTCTAAGTATGCATGAAATGATTCGGTCTCATGTTGATAGAACGAATTGATTTCGTTCCTCAATTTTTGAGTCCGATGATTTGGAAAATACTTTTTGAGGAATGCAGACTGAAACTCTTCCCAAGTCCTGAAGGCATTCGCCTGGTTGCTGTACAACCACTTCTTGACGTCATCCTTAAGTGCAAAGGGGACAAGCCTAAGATGAATGGAGTCTGTGCTAAGTTGTTGCAGTTTGAACATAGCACAGACCTCCTCAAATTCCCTGAGAAAGATATAGGGGTCACCTTTCCCAGTGAAATGAGGGAGCATGGAAATAAACTGAGGCTTGACCTCAAAATGGTTCCCATTTGCCTCTGGAAATACGATGCATGAGGGCAGAGCTGTACGGCTCGGGTAGCATCGATCACGAAGAGGTATGGGAACGACAACTGGAAGCACAGGTGGAACAGGTGGGTCCAGCAACTGCTCCTCCTCACGGAAATTAGCAGCCATTGGACCCGAACTACGTGCGACACGAGAGGAGGAAGGTGTCGAGAAATCGATGACCGAAGCCGGATTGACAACGCTCCTCGTCAAACGACCACTCTCGTCTCGTGTCCACGAAAGCATGCACAAAGGTGCACACACAAACCACAACTTTCTTTTTTTTTCTTTTTTTTTTCAAATGAAGAATGTACGTAGAAGAGAAGACGAGGGAACACAGGAGAGAAAGAATGACTCAGGAGAGAAGGGAAGAAGTCCTTAAGCTACGGCGGATGGGTACAAGTAGAAGCACACAAGCAAACAAGGCTCAAACAATCCAAAGGTCGCTATAGGTCCTTACAGCTAGACGACGCCTAACTGCGAGGTCACACGGCCTCAACACGCCTCACCTCCCTACAACGAGGACCACAAAGCCCAGCAAGTGAGCCAAGATCCGGGGATCTCGTCTATCCTACTATCGACAAAGTGGGCAACGCCGATCAGGTCATGACGGTCGGGACCGGATCACTCTCCTAATGCGTCCAAGATCCTTAGGGTCAATGTCTACTTGATTTTAAAATTAGGCTCTTGATTAGTGTGGTTTTTGGGGCGAAGGAAAGGGTGATGAAATCCCCCACCTTATCTTTTATGGGACAGCCCCTCCTTAGTAGCGTTTTGGAGTCCTAAATCTAGCAATCAACTCTCCAAACAACGCTCAACTCACACTTGTTGCAATGCACTTCCTACTAACTAATGCATGTTCAGATGAAATGCATGAATAAGAGTAGAAGGTGCGTACCTCACGCCAGCTCTCAGCAACAGAAAATAAAGCTAAGATAAAAGACAATCTAAATGCCTAAGTCACATACATGATGCATGACTTGAACAAGAATAATGCCTAATCTTTTGCTTTGAGTTTTAGGGTCCAAGTTGCTTAAAGGAGGTTTGATTCTTGATCTGGGAATAAACTATAGGTCAAGACATGCTAAATCGAGTCCCAGATCACTATAACAGATAAAGAAATACTCCACAAAAATTTAGAGGCGAAATGAAGTTACCAGACCGCCAGTTGGCGGTTTCCGACCGCTGATTGGCGGTCTTCTTCTCTCAGATCACCTCCAAACTTGACCATATGCTTCCCCTTCTCAATGTGAGTCACCTGCGACAACGAAAACTACAAGAAAAAAAATTAAATCCACTCGAATCGTCCAAACAAGAGTCTGGACTGGCACCTCCCCGGCAACGGCGCCAAAAACTTGTTGAACGTTTTATATTTCTACCGCAAGTGCACGGCCGCGATGAAGCGGTGGCAAGTACGGGTCGTCCTCAGGGAGGTGAGCTTGCTCTTGCTTATCAGAAATCAAGTGGCAAAGAAAGATGGAAGAAAGCTGTTTATGCTAACCTAAACTATGGTAACACGAAGAAGCAAATGCGAAGGAAACAAAACAAACGAATACTTCAACTAAGCTAGAGAAACTTGACACTATGGAGAAATCAGTAAGAGAGAGAGACCCCTTAGGGGGTGGAGTGACTACACATACACAATAAGGAGGCAAAAATATCTTCCTATAGGCACAAGTGTAGGTAGTGTTTGCATGTATGGGAGGTGTCTACTTATCATGGCAAAACCCATCAATTAAATCACTAACCTATTTTGATTAACATTCATAAACACAAGCTGGTTATTTAAGAAACTAAACAAGTATGGGAGGTGTCTACTTATCATGGCAAAACCCATCTAGTGAAGTGTTCTATTCTAACAAGCAAGTATGCATTCATATTAACCAACACATTTTAACATAAACATCCTTCCTTCCTTAATTGCATATATGATAATCATCTCCACCCCCCAAAAGGGGAGTGGTTTTACTCACTACACATTACCCTAACTATTACACTAAAATAAGAAGGCATATTAACTAAGCTAGATTTAATAAAAGACAATTAAACTAAAACATGCATCAACAATAAAAGAAGCACAAAACAAAGAAAATTTTATTAATTGAAGACTCACAAGACCAGTAGCATCTCCCTATTGAGTTTCTTGCTTCAAGGCTTCCACTTCAATTAGGGAGAATGGCCACAAGCATGGAGTAATTACAATGGAAGGTGAAGAGTTCTATTTATAGCCATGGAGAAAGCTAAACTGGGACAATCCCCCGATGTGGGACTAAACAAATACCATAAATAGAATAAGAACGCTCTAATACACACACCAGAAAAAGCTAAACGGATTCGGATCCACCTGGACCGCCAATTAGCGGTTCCAGACCGTCAATTAGCGGTCTACAGGGTCCGGATTCGTCTGGGCTTTCTTGGAGGCTTTCCTGGATGGTATTGTTGGTCTTGGATGCGGTTACTTGACTTCTTGGAGCTCCGACCCGAATCGAATTGGTAAAATACTCCCCATGATGGTGTGGAGTATTCTGTTTTGCTCTTAGGTCCTTCTGTCTTGCAATCAGGTCCTTTTTCCTTGCATCTTGGTCCCCAGATCTCACAATTCAGTCCTTTTTCACAGCTTTTGGGTCCTTTTATGCTTCATCTCTTCAAACCTATTTATTCCTGAAAACTAAACATAAAACTCGTGACATAGCATTGTTTAGGTGAAAGATAATGGATATAAGATACAAATATGAGCATGAAATGATGTCAATCAGTTAGTGTTTGTTAATGCATAAGAAGTACCGCATGACAAGACCTATCATTTACAACACTAACCTAGGTGATTAATATGAGCAATGCAAGGTTGTTATTAAGAACATAATGAGCATGGAGTGTACCTAACTATGGCAGAAACCATCAAGTAAAGTTCTTATTAATTCAAGCAAGCATACTAATATCAATCACAACAATAATATCTAGCATTCATACCACCTACATAACATGTGCATACCTCTACTCCACCCCCAAAGGGGATGAAACTACCCACTCATAATTAAACTATCTACATTAACAAAACGAAACATTATACTGAAAAGAAATTCAACTAAGCAAGAAAGGAACATTAAAGAAGCTAATTGAAAGAAACATAAACTAAAGAAACATGCAAGAATTAAAAGACAAGATTAAAAGAAACTAAGAACAATTATTTTATTAACAATGACTCACATTGAATGTAGCATTCTTCTCCACCTTGAGTTTTGCTTCAAGGCTTACTCCTTAGTAGAGAGAATGCCACTGATTGACATCATTTTATGCTCATATTTGTATCTTATATCCATTATCTTTCACCTAAATAATACTATGTTACGAGTTTTATGTTTAGTTTTCAGGAATAAATAGGTTTGAAGAGATGAAGCATAAAAGGACCCAAAAGCTGGGAAAAAGGACTGAATTGTGAGATCTGTGGACCAAGATGCAAGGAAGAAGGACCTGAATGCAAGACCAAAGGACCTAAGACCAAAACAGAATACTCCTCACCATCATGGGGAGTATTTTGGCAATTCTATTCGGGTCGGAGCTCCATCATGCAAAATAGATGCATCAAATACCAACAAAGCCTTCCAGAAAATCCCACAAGAAATTCCAGAGCGATCCGGACACTGTAGACCGCTAATTAGCGGTCCAAGACCGCTAATTGGCGGTCACTTTTTGCCCAAATGCGCTCAAATTTCTCCAGCACATGTATTAGAGGATGTGTAGGCTATTTGTGGTATCTGTTTAGTCCCACATCGGGGGATTGTCCCGGATTAGCTTTTTCCATGGCTATAAATAGAACTCTTCACCTCCTATTGTAATCACTCCATATTTTAAGTGGCTATTCTTCCTACTAGAAGTGAGGCCTTGAAGCACACACTAAAGTAGGAGGATGCTACTTTTAATGTGAGTCATTTTAATACAAGTTTTCTTTATTATGTTGTTTGTTTTATGTTTCTTGTTTTGCTTTGCTTAATCTCATTTCATTAGTTTTATTAGCTTAGTTAATATGCTTTCTTTGTTTAGTTTAATAATTAGTGTAATGTTTAGTGCGTAGTTCCATCCCCTTTGGGGGGTGGAGTAGATGTACATACATGCATTAGAGAATGGGATGAATGCTTTATTTTTGATGTGTTGATAAAACATAAATGTTTGCTTGCTTGTTTAGGATAGAATTTATAACTTGATGAGTTTTGCCAAAATGATTAGACACCTCTCATGCTTGTTTAGGTTCTGAAATAAACACCTTGCATATGTAAATGTTAATCAACTAAGTTGGTGAATAGATTGATAGGTTTTGCCATAACATTTAGACACTTCCTATGCTTGATAAACACCACCTTCATGTGCTTAAAGAATGTATTCTACACCCACCTCTTTGCTTGTGTGCACTCACTCCACCCCTTAGGGGTTTTCCCTTCCTGAAATTCCAGCATTCTTCCTTTGTTCTTAGCTTAGTTCTTATTTCATCGCTTGTTTGCTTCTTTCACATTTCGTACTTGTTAGCGTAGTATAGAGTAGAGTAGCATAAACATCTTTCTCCCCCTATTTTTGCCACTTGATTTCGTACAAGCAAGAGACTACTCACCTCCCTGAGGACGACCTGTACTTGCCACCGCTTCATCGCGGCCGTGCACTTGCGGTTTAATTAAAACGTTCAACAAGTTTTTGGCGCCGTTGCCGGGGAGGTGCCAGTCCAGACTCTGGTTTAGACGATTCGAGTGGATTTGATTTTTTTTTTAGTTTTGTGTTGTCTCAGGACATTTGGGATTCAAGGATAAAGCAGCAGGAAAAATTTGGGAACACTTCAAGCCCTCAAGACCGCCAAATAGCGGTCTGGGACCGCTGTTTGGCGGCCTGGTGAGACCTTTTCACCCACAGTTTTCTTCTGTTTGTTTCTATTTACAGTTTAGTTATCTGGAAGCCCAATTTGGCATGTGTGAACCTATAGTTTGCTCCCAGATCAATAAATAACCAATCAACCCTCCTTTAATCAACTTGGACACTAAAACCCAAAGCAAAAGATTAGGCATTTGCTATGTTTAGGTCATGCATCATCTAGTAATGACTTGAGCATGTTAATTGTCTTCTCTTAGTTTTAATCTTTGTCGTTGATTGCTGGAGCGAGGTACGCATTCCTTAACACTCATTCACGCATTAGGACATTCATTAGTGAGTAAGGTTTGCATCGAAACAAGAGTGAGGTGAGTGTTTGCTTGGTGAGTTGCTTGCTAGCTTAAGGATCAAAACATCTTAAGGGGCACCACCTATAGTCTTCAAAGATAAGGTGGGGGATTTCATCACCCCTTCCTTAGCCCCAAAAAGCACACTCAAGTAAAGCCTTAATCTAAAAGCAAGTAGACATTGGCCATTAGGACTTGGGCGCATTAGGAGAGTGAACCGGTCACGACCGTCATAGCCTGATCGGCGTCGCCCACTTTGTCGATAGTAGGAGAGACGAGATCTCCGGATCTTGGCTCACTTGCTAGGCATTGTGGTCTTCGTCGTAGGGAGGTGAGGCGTGTTGAGGCCGTGTGACCTCGCAGTTAGGTGTCGTCTAGCTGTAAGGACCCATAGCTAGCCTAAGCTTGTTTGAGCCGTGTTTGCTAGACTAGGCTTCTAACCTCACCCTTTACCCACGCTAGTTTTTAGGGATTCGTCCCTTCTCCTCTGAGTCATCTTCTTCTCACCTACTTCTACGTTTTAGTCTCCTCCCCTTTACACTCTCTGTTAGCGTTTTAGGGTCGAGTCGAGCACTTTTTGCGAGGTTGGCCTCGTGGTGGTGAGAGTGATCGACTCGAGAGTTCTTTGTCGAGATGGATGGTTACATGGGCGACCATCCATATCATTGTTGGGACCAGGACAATTCTCCCTGGTACTCCGGACCCATGCAACCTGGGGTGGCTCAGACAAACACCCCGTATGGTTGGGATAATCTTCATTGTGTGACTGAGCAATCTTCATATAGGGGTGATATGAGAGAGGCACCGACTGCTAGATCTCCATCTAGTTACGTCGGATCATATGTTGGTCATCAAACTGAGACATTGCAAGAACCTTTGGCCTCTTTCATGCATGTGGTAGAAGACATGAGTGCACCGGTGGCTCCAGTAGCCGTACCGTGTCGCTGTTGTGGGTTGAGTGGTCATGTTTGCGGGGAATGTCCTTATGTTCCCTCAGAGCCTGAGTATGAACATACCTTTTCCCAAAATGCTCAGTATGACCATTACGCATCCGCGTACAACCCGAGAAGGATGGATTCATGGGGAGACAATTCTTATTCAAATTCTTATACATCACTCCCACCCCAGTACCCTCCTTCTGAATATCCTGAATTCTACCAACACCCCACGACCAATCATTGGACTCATTCTCAGCCCATCACCACCCAACCCATCCATTTCCCAAATTCTGACATGAACCTCACAGTTGACCCCAAACTTGATTCTTTGGAACAAGCCCTCCAAACGTTCATGGAAACCACTCAAAATGTGTTGAAGTCCAATCACGATTCCCTGCAAACTATGGAAATGTATGTGGGTCAAATTACACAACAATTAAGTAAACGTGAGGAGGGTGACATTTCTTGTCAACATGTGGATTCATCGTTTGATATCGAACCACCACCACATTCACAAATTCGAAGCACAATCTTTCAGAGTCAAACTCCTAGTCAGTCTGAGGGACTTGGGGTTTCAATTCACGATCACATTGTGGGGGATTCGATCCGAATTGAGAATAACATGGACCAATTTCATTATGAGTCGACACAGGATTGTGCCCTATCTTTTTGTCCCATGGCCCTTGAGCCACATGATCTTCATGTTGTGCCCCTTAAGGACTCACCTCTGGTGGAGCAAGAGCTCCCTAGTACCCTCAATTTCAAACCACCTGATGAGAGTTTGCCTCTCACTATTGTTCCTGATCATCTTGGAAATGATGGAACATCAAACAACTACATTGCTAATGAGGGTATTAGGAGTTCCTTAGAGGATACCTTGGGTATGAGACCCACTTTTTGTTTGCCTGGTGAGTCGGACATGCCTAACGAGGTTCTTGACCTCGTTCCGGCTCACCAGCCAGTTGGTTGGAGAGTTTGGATTGACGATCATAACTTCAGCAGCGCAACAGAAGAGATTCTTCTTCCGTTGCCCCTTACTTCCCAAACTCTCGAGAGGTTCAAGCTCTTTCAGTTTGATCCTTTGAATGAGACGCCTTTGCGTCCAATTCACGAACCTCTCATTTCATCTGGTGCTCTTTGTGAAGGGGGCCCACGCATGAGTATTCTGGCCCCGCGTGGTGTCATGTTCCCTTTCCAAGTGCATTGACCCACTCTTGAGGTTCCCATTTGATGTCTTTTGACAAATGAAGATGGGAACTTATGTTTGTACATAGTTATATATATAAAAAAAAGAGTTCAATAAAAGACTCCTTCAGTGAGCATCGATTGTTGTGGGCCCCAACCCTTGTGTACTTGGGCCCCAATTTCTTCACATATTTATCACCCTTCTTCAGCTTCTCACAGGTTTTGAGGGAATTTGGGTTTGTGTCCATCAACATGACCCCGAACATCCCTTTGTACTTCATGTTGGTGAGATCTTTCCTTTTTCATGCATGTATCCATGTAGTATCTTGTTCACATTCATTGAGGACAATGCATGAAGTAGGTGTGGGGGGGTGTTTTACGTGTGTACATATTCGAGTCTTTTTCCTTTGGTTTTCTTTTCTTTTGTGTGTACTGCTAGGGTCATGTTAGTGTGCCGCATTTAACATTGATATATCTGCTTGCCATGATCCTTGGGTGACTTGTCTTCTTTTGCTTGCCGAGTGCTTTAAAATTTGCACATTTCTTTCAAAATCTTCATGTATTTGCGAAAGAAAATGTTTTGTAGGTTTTTGCGTGTGTTTAGCATGTGCAAAACCGTTGAGAGGCAAAGTAAAAAGAAAGCTCCCAAATTTGTCTTGAACTTCATGCATTAGGATTTCTAGTTTACTGGCTTTAGGTCTTATCGAGTCGTTAGGATGCACCCCGATTTTCCCTCGGGGGGTGTGTAATCATAGGGTTTCAGCACTCAAACATTTAAAGAAGTCCACCCTGAACCTAGTGAGTCAAATAATTCGTGTCAGTTAGTATAAGGAAGTTTGTCGTAGTCAAGGGTCCTTAATCTCTTTTTGTGAAACTTAAGTGTAGGGGTTTTGGTTCCCATGAAGATAAATAAGTGGTGTTCTCTCTTCTCGCACGGCTCCTATCACTCGGGAAAGTAGGTCTGAGGGGACTTTGTGCCTGGTGCTTTCGAGTCATCTGACTTGGGATGCGCCGACCGAACTCCCGTTACACGGGTGGTAGGGATCGCCCTATGTGGAGATTTGGAGGAAGGTGTACGTGATAGTGTAAGTCCTCATAGGCAATGATGCACGAAACCTGACCCTGGGGAGAATCAAACACCAACCAATAAAATGCTCCAAAGAAAAAGAAAAAAAAGAATAAAAAGGAAAAAAAGAAAAAAAAAAGTCAAATAAGAACCAAAATGGACTTTACACATTGTATCACATTCAGAAGTTAAGGTTGCCCATGTGTTTCACTTAATTCCTTAGTTAACTCTCACGAATAACTCATTAGGCTAGGTGTGTGGACTGATTACATATATAGAGTCGACCCGTAGTATTACCGCATCCCATGATCGGCAAAATAAGTCCAACGAGTCGTGTAGCTAGATTGATTAATGCATCTTGTTCGGATTTTGTGGGTATATCCGCTGAAAACCCTCAGGAGACAACACTCCTCCTCCTTGGCGACAAGGAGGTTTAACGGCTTGTTGCACGTGCTAAGTGCAACCGTGATTCCTACGAAAGTGAGTTAGGATTTCTTGTTTTTTTCGCATGCTTTTCTCTTTCTTTGTTTTGCTCGGGACTAGCAAAAGTTAGGTGTGGGGGTATTTGATTGACATCATTTTATGCTCATATTTGTATCTTATATCCATTATCTTTCACCTAAATAATGCTATGTTACGAGTTTTATGTTTAGTTTTCAGGAATAAATAGGTTTGAAGAGATGAAGCATAAAAGGACCCAAAAGCTGGGAAAAAGGACTGAATTGTGAGATCTGTGGACCAAGATGCAAGGAAGAAGGACCTGAATGCAAGACCAAAGGACCTAAGACCAAAACAGAATACTCCTCACCATCATGGGGAGTATTTTGGCAATTCTATTCGGGTCGGAGCTCCATCATGCAAAATAGATGCATCAAATACCAACAAAGCCTTCCAGAAAAGCCCACAAGAAATTCCAGAGCGATCCGGACACTGTAGACCGCTAATTAGCGGTCCAAGACCGCTAATTGGCGGTCACTTTTGGCCCAAATGCGCTCAAATTTCTCCAGCACATGTATTAGAGGATGTGTAGGCTATTTGTGGTATCTGTTTAGTCCCACATCGGGGGATTGTCCCGGATTAGCTTTTTCCATGGCTATAAATAGAACTCTTCACCTCCTATTGTAATCACTCCATATTTTAAGTGGCTATTCTTCCTACTAGAAGTGAGGCCTTGAAGCACACACTAAAGTAGGAGGATGCTACTTTTAATGTGAGTCATTTTAATACAAGTTTTCTTTATTATGTTGTTTGTTTTATGTTTCTTGTTTTGCTTTGCTTAATCTCATTTCATTAGTTTTATTAGCTTAGTTAATATGCTTTCTTTGTTTAGTTTAATAATTAGTGTAATGTTTAGTGCGTAGTTCCATCCCCTTTGGGGGGTGGAGTAGATGTACATACATGCATTAGAGAATGGGATGAATGCTTTATTTTTGATGTGTTGATAAAACATAAATGTTTGCTTGCTTGTTTAGGATAGAATTTATAACTTGATGAGTTTTGCCAAAATGATTAGACACCTCTTATGCTTGTTTAGGTTCTGAAATAAACACCTTGCATATGTAAATGTTAATCAACTAAGTTGGTGAATAGATTGATAGGTTTTGCCATAACATTTAGACACTTCCTATGCTTGATAAACACCACCTTCATGTGCTTAAAGAATGTATTCTACACCCACCTCTTTGCTTGTGTGCACTCACTCCACCCCTTAGGGGTTTTCCCTTCCTGAAATTCCAGCATTCTTCCTTTGTTCTTAGCTTAGTTCTTATTTCATCGCTTGTTTGCTTCTTTCACATTTCGTACTTGTTAGCGTAGTATAGAGTAGAGTAGCATAAACATCTTTCTCCCCCTATTTTTGCCACTTGATTTCGTACAAGCAAGAGACTACTCACCTCCCTGAGGACGACCCGTACTTGCCACCGCTTCATCGCGGCCGTGCACTTGCGGTTTAATTAAAACGTTCAACAGCCACCAAGCAATGGGTAGTTACAATGGAAGGTGAAGAGTTCTATTTGTAGCCATAGAAAAAGGTATTCCGGGACAATCGCCCGATATACACTAAACAAATACCAGAAATAGACTAAATACAGACTAATACGGGACCCACCAAAATCTTAGCAGATTTGGGCCAAAACAGACTGCCAATTAGAGGTCTTGGACCGCCAATTAGTGGTCTATATGGTCCGGATCACGCTGGATTTTATTCTAGGCTTTTCGGGATGTCTTTGTTGGTCTTTGATGCATCTACTTCACTTGTTGGAGCTCCGACCCGAATAGAATTGCCAAAATACTCCCCATGATGGTGTGGAGTTTTCTTTTTTGCTCTTCGGTCCTTCGGTCTTACGTTCAGGTCCTTCTCCTTTGCATATTGGTCCCCAGGTCTCACAATTAAGTCTTTTTTCCCTGCTTTTGGGTCCTTTTATGCTTCATCTCTTCAAACCTATTTATTTTTGAAATTCAAACATAAAACTCGTCACGTAGCATTGCTTAGGTGTAAGATAATGGATATAAGATACAAATATAAGCATGAAATGATGTCAATCAGTATCTAGTGCAAACTCAATAACCTTCTTAGCTATGTATCCTTCAACAATACTAGCATCTAGCCTCTGACGATTTTTACAATAACCTTTCAAAACTTTCATAAACCGCTCGAAATGTTACATCCACCTTAAAAAAATGGGTCCACACAATTTAACTTCTCTGACTAAATTAATAAATAGATGAATCATTATGTCAAAAGAAGCAAATCGAAAATACATGTCCCACTCACATAAGGTGACCACAATTCATTCTACAACTGATCTAACTGCACACGATTGACCACTTTACTGCAAATCTTGTTGAAAAAGGATCACAACTTTACCATGACATGTCTGACATGTTTTGGTAATATGAATCTCAGTGCTACATGCAACAACTGCTGCATTACAATGTTTTAATCGTGAGACTTCATCCCTATAAATTTCAAATCCTTCATAACAACAAGACTACTTATATTTGAAGAATAACCTTGTGGAATCCTTACATCGTGCAAACACTGACAGAGAATGCTTTTCGCCTTTCTAGACAATGTATAACAAGCTGGAGGTAAGTAGTTCTAGTCTCCTTTCTTCTCTGGTGTTAGCCTTGCTCGTATACCAAGGACAACAATATCAAGTCTAGCATTATATCCATCTTTTGTCTTAGCAGGTATGCTCAAAAGAGTGCCAACAAGACTATCAAAAATATTTTTCTCGACATGCATTACATAAACACAATGTCTAACTTTTAAAGCTTCCCAGTAAGGAAGATCAAAAAATATGGATATCTTTTTCCAATACCTTTTGTCATTTGCTCGTTTGTACGATTTTTGAAATTCACATTCAACGTTCATTACACGTTCATTCACCTTTTCGACACTGATTTCAACTGGCGGATTCTGAAACTCTTGTTGTCCGTTAAATGCCTTTTTCAACCTACGATACGAATGAGAGTTTGGTAAAAATCTCCGATGGCCAAGATAAACAATCATAGAAACATCAACAAGTTGCAAGGAGCATGTATTCTCTTCGCAAATTGGACAAGCTTCATGACCATTGACAGAATATCCACACAGATTACCATAAGCTGGAAAGTCATTAATCGTGCAATAAATCATTGCCCGCATGACAAATGATTGTTGACAATAAGCATAAAAAACTAGCTCTCCGTCGTTCCACAATCTCTTTAGGTCATCAATTAAGGGTCTTAAATACACATCTATGTCATTTCTAGGTCGCTTCAGACCAGAAATCATTAAAGACAACATAAAATATTTGCATTTCATGCATAACCACGGGGGAAGATTGTAAATTACAAGCAGAACATGTCAAGAACTGTGAATGCTACACAAACTACCAACATGATTCATTTCGTCCATACAGAGTCCAAGTCCTACATTCCTAGATTCTTCACCAAACACAGGAAAGTCGTAATCTATTTTTTTCCATTGAGGTCAATATGCAGGATGACGTAGCAAATGATCATTTGGTTTCTCACGATCATCATGCCATGTCATGTTCTTGGAATCCTCCTTACCCGCAAACAAATGTTTAAGCCTTGGTATTATTGGAAGATATCACAAAACTTTAGTAGGAGGTCCTTTGATTTTCAACTCATCACCATTTACATTGTGGTTCGGTCCACTGTGTTTCATTTTGTATTGTGAAACATTACACCTGGGACAGGAATGTATGTTCTCAAACTCACCCCCATACAATATACAATCATTCAAACATGCATGTATCTTCCTATAATCCATTCCCATAGGACACAACACTTTCTTAGCATCATAAGTTCTATCTGGCAGTTCATTATGCTCTAGAAGCATATTTTTCAATAGCTTCAACAGTGATGTGAAATTGACATCGGTCCAACCATTTCCTGCTTTTAATTTGTACAACTTCAACACCACTGACAAATCTAGTAAATTTGGTGCAATCCTTATACAATGGCTTCTCATTGTCATTTAGCAAACTACGAAGTAAATCGGGGTTGGACGAAAACATTCAGTTATATCCTGAACCATTTCCTTTAACTGATCTCCCACACTAACATTGTCCCTGTCATTCATGGAACAACTAAATGATTCATTTTCGCCGTGCGATATACACCGTCGGTAACTTGGGTCGAAACCTTTCTCAAACAAATGATCTTTTATTTTTCAAAAAGTCAACACTGACATATTATGACAATACGCCATGTCTCTATCATTCGTATTCTTTTAATGCTTTTGTCAACCTCTAAGAACATATTCACTCCATTCTCATACTCATCACTCAATTGGTTTGAAAGAATCCACTCTCGATCCATTTCAATCGAAACATTAAGAAAAATGACAGTTATTATTGAAGACAAAAAATAAAATTTCAAATTAAAAGAAGGTGTTCGTAGATGAGAAGATCCGGAGACATGAAGATGAGAAAAGAATGACTCAGATAGCAGAGATTAAGTCCTTAATCTAGCGTGGGAATAAGCAAGGTTAGAAACCTAATTAAGCAACCAACACAAAAGCAAGCCTAAAGTACACTATAGGTCCTTAGTCTTAGACGACGCCTAACTTCGAGCTCCCACCCACTAGTCTGTAGAAAATAAAGAACCCACAGGTTCCTATAATTTCAGGGAGACTTGTTGGGCAACGACGTTCTGGCCAAAACGGTCTAAAACAACAATGACCACTAGTTTGTAGGAAATTAATAAGCCGGAGGTTCCTGAAATCTCAGTGTAACGCCCCTGATCTAAGTTGTTACACCCCTGATCTCGCGGGTACGCACACCGAGAAACTAACACAAGTATCACAACCAGAGACCTCCGCGACGGCCGAAGGAGTTACAGACTGACTCGACTAGACAACTCGACAATACATAAAGAGATCATACATGGATGGACTAGAATAAAATATAATTGAAACGAAAGAACATCCATTTATGGAAATGAATCATATACAATATATCGAGTTTAAAAAGGGAAATACATCAATAATGTGAAAGTAAAAGATAACTCGAAGACTCTGGTCGACGTGTCCTTCGTGTACAGAATACTCTGAAACTTGTCCAGTCCACCACTGAAGGAAATGTAAGTACCTGAGGCAAAATATCAACAAATATACATGAGTTTTCAATAAAGAAAACCCTGTATGCCCTGGGTCCAAAACAAAATGAGAAGCTATGCAAGAATCCTATCCAACACACATGCAACAGGAAAGGACACAACTCTACCTAGCTGCGCCTGACGACAACTCTATAGAGCTACGCCAATCGGGCTTCACCCGAAGTGATCCCTTTACATAGGACTCGACAAGCAGCCATACTGGTATAAATCACAAGCGGGTGACTCGACAGTGACCCATCGCTTGGCACAAAGTGGTCTTCCAGATTAACATCGAAGCTCGCGGCAAGTGACCTACATGGTGCCATAGCGACGTTAGGTCTACCCGTCCTGTACCAAATGGCAGCGCACCTGCCCAGGTCTTGTCTTAAGACTGGCCTATCCATATATAGTGGTCTTTGCGAATAGGCCTCTCTTCATAGAGGTCCTACTCGTGGTCCGTCAGCCCAGAGTCAAACGTGCCCAGAGTTCATTTATTATTAAATGCAATGCAAGCTTCTATAGATCTACTTATCTTCATAGCTACATCAACCAGAATGAGCCCAATGTGAAGAGTATGCAAATACTCTCCTCACAGCTCCAGGCCAATCAGGAATAATCTACTCAATTCGGCAACCAAAAGATGATAGTAAAAGCAAACAACCATAACAACATGTGATTAAACAACATGGCAAAACTTAGTCATCTACGTGTCATGAATAGAAGTTATGGAGTTGAATTCCTAAGTGGGAACTCACATTCACACAAGGATACTCAGATCAGTAAGATATATGGCATTAATCATGAAGAAATATGCACAACAATCTTTACAGATCATGATTCGGATGCTACAAGTGTCACATGGCATACTCGTCTGGTTATTGCACCTAGACACATTTATTTGCCCCAACTTAGAACATAATCAGATATTGCAAAAGTATGAATACATATATATCAGTAACTAACCATGTTACAACGTGCATGTGAAGATCAGAAACCCAAGTGTATCCATATATATTCGATACATGCATGAGTAACGAATAGCATACAACAACATGGCATATGGTGGGTTGCATAATCTATAAATGTATTTAGATTCCATTCTCATATGAAGTGCATATATATCTAGATATATATATCAGAATAATTTCAAGATATCAGATTATGACATGAACAACTACCGCTGGAACAAAATCAAAATCACTAACACATCAATAAATCGAGAAGCATACAATAGCTAGAGATACAACTACAAATGAAGCCAAATCATGCAATGCAAACCCTCTGGATACATCTCCTGACCTCCTGAGCTAACCCTTTCAGACTCCTCAAGGCAAAGAAGATGAACACACGGTGAGGCAAGTTGGATCAGTCAACCCACACCGCAGGAAACGCATCCATGATGCTTACCGAGTTCACAATTAGCACCAATCTGCACCCGCGTGCTGACCAGACCCTCCACCACCACAGCCATGCCCCTGTCCCTATCCTCTAGGTTGCAATGGTCGGAACAAGGCCTAACCCCACTAGAGCTCACCGCAGCTCCAGCAGCAACAACAACCATGCAGGAAGCTTCCTGTGCCTATTGGCTGCTGGCGTGATGGTGCAACACTTGCACCATCAGCCACCTCAGGCGATGACCAGCCCTCTGACCCCCACCCCCCACCTCTCATCTCATCCAAGGACCACGAGCATACCTGAATTCACCAATAGTCTGCCTGAGATCACCAGAGATCTGCCCACCAAGATCTTTTTCTAGCCGCTCCCAAAAGATGCACTCTAGCTTGCTCCACTTGACTCGCCGGAGCTCCAGCCACTAGCACGCCGGAGAGGGAGATGGAGAAGATCTGAAATTTCGTGGGTGAGGGAGAGGATAGGTAGGGACGGCTAGGGCTGAGTGCTGCTGAAGAAGAACTGCCACAGCCCGTCTCCTACACGCTGCACAAGATTGTTGCTGCCTCCTCTTGCAACCATGCCGGAGCTGCTGCTTCGCTGGAGTTATCTACTGACCGGTCGTCGGAGAGGAAGGAGAAGATGGAATTTCGTGGGGGAGAGGGTGATGGATCAGAGAATGACGGCTAGGGTTGGTTGGGTTTTTTTTCAAGCAACCATGAGAAAAGGAAAGACTTGGATGCAAAACAATTCTCAATTAAAACATGCCTTACACATGATAATTTAAATATTTGCATCCAATCTCAGATCCACTCTTGCTGACTAGGATACCACATCATCCTCAAGTGCCTACTCAGCCCAACATGTCCCAAAGCCATGCACTGGACGATTTTCACAAACAACATGCACCCGATCGATCTGATAGTGTAAATCATTTACAAACTTGCCTGATGAGTCGCACCCGCTTACGAGTCACATTTACTCTCCTAAAACGGAAACTTTTCCCAGAAAAGAAACTTCTCCCCAAAAAGGAATTTTTTCCTCGAAGAGGAAACTTCCCTGGAAGTCGGATTTTTCCCTGAGAGAAACTATTCCCGAAAAGGAAACTTTCTCCGAAAAAGGAAACTTTCCCGAAATGAAAAAATAAGCATACAAAACCTGAAAGACAATCAAATAATGCACAAACAAGCATTAAGATGAAGAATGACATTATTCATATAACAGGAGAGCGAGTCTTACACTCAGGAGACTAGATGGGCAACGACGTTCAGGCCATAACGGTCTTAAACAAATTCCTCTCCACAATGCATCCGGAAATAGTAGTGGCCAACGTGTAAATTGATTTTTTAAGGATATTTTATTATGTGGTTTTTGGAACAAGGAAAGGGTGATGAAATCCCCCACCTCATGTCCTATAGGTGACTGTCCCTAGGTGGTTTGCATACCATAATGTAACAAACAACACACCAAGCAAACACTCACCTCACTATTGTTCCAATGCAAGTTCTACTAACTAATGCGTGCTTTCTAATGATTGATGAGTAGAACAGATACGTACCTTATGCCAAAAATCTACGACATATATCGTAAAATAAAAATAAATACGATGAATGGAAAGTCCTATAAGATGAATGACTTAGCAAATATTGTCTAATCTTTTGTTATAGGTTATTAAAGGCCACGTTGCTTAAGGGGGTGATTAATATCATATCACGCATATATTCTTGTATTATACTCTTTGTTTTAAACCTAAGCAATGCTATGTAATGAGTTTTATGTTTAAGATTCAGGAATAAACAGGTTTGAGAAGAAAAGACACAAAAATGACCAAAACGTGAGAAAGAGGACTGATCGGTGAGACTTATGGACTGATCTACAAGAGGGAAGGACCGGGATGCAAGTCAAGAGGACCAATTAGCAAATCGAGAAACTCCACACCATAATGAGGAGTATTTTGGCAATTAGATTCCGGCACAGACTTAAATGACCGGATATGTTGCACCTCACATGCCTAATTACAACACTCAAGATGGCTGCACAATTTGGACCAGATTTGACCAATTCAGACCGCCAATTGGCTGTCCGTATCTGATATAATTTGTCCTGGTTATTTGTAATGTCATTTATAGTTATTTGTAGTAGGTGCCATTAATCCCATACCGGGGGATTACCCTGGTCACCTTTTTCATACCAATAAATAGAACTCTTCCTCCTCCTTTGTATTTACCCATTGGTTGGTGGTCATTATCTCTACTTGGAGTAAAGCCTTGGAGCAAAACTCAAGTGGTTCTGAATGCTACTTGTAATCTGTCATGTAAATAAAATAATTCTTCCTAGTTTTGTTTTAATGTTGTCTTTTTTATTGCTTGCATGTTTAGCGTAGTTTTGTTTTCTTCATCTTAGTATAATTAGTTATAAATATCTTTCTTTCTTAATATAGTTTGTAGCTTAATGTGTAGTAAGTAGTTCCATCCCCCTTTGGGGAGTGGAGATGTACTTTTATGTTTTGATGTTTTGTTTTCTTATGAATTTTGATTGTGTAGACTTGAATGTTTGTAAGTTCATCGGATTTGTTTTAATCATCTACATGCTGGCGGATTTGTGATCGGTTTTTCCATAACATTTAGACACTTCCCATGCTTGGTTTCCTCATGTTTATTGGCTGAAATTTACTGTTGGATATGCTACATGTTAGTCGTGTGTTTGTATTAGTGTTTGCTCGCTTGATTGATTGAAGTACCTTTGTTTTGATGGGGTTTTCCATAACATTTAGACACTTCCCATGCTTAGCTTTGTTCTTCACAGGAGTTCCTGGTTTTTGATGAGTCTTGCCATATCGTTAGACAGTTGTCATGCTGAGCCTCGTCTTCTGATAATCATGTATTAATTACTTATACGTTGTGTGAATGGATTAATAGGTTTTGCCAAATCTTTTGACACTTCTTATGCATGAAGACACACACATGACACACACACACATACAAGCTTACATGCGTCATTCATTATTTCTCTCAACTCATATGTGCATTGTTTAAATCGTTTAAAATACCACAAGTGCACGGTGTCGCTGAAGACACGGCAAATACGGGTCGATCCGTGGGTAGGTGAGTAGATTCTGGTTTTAGGAAAACAAGTGGTGGAAAGAGGGGAGAAGGAATTGATTACACTAACTAAAGTACACTAAAGTAGCATGAAACAATCAAAGAAGATGAAAGCACGAGAGGAAATAAAACTAAACTAAGTGTCTAATAAAAGCAAGCTGGAAATCAGGAAGAGAGACCCCTAAGGGGTGTAGTGAGTGCACACATGCAATAAGATGGGGAAGAATGCATTCAATGGGCACAATGTAAGTAGTGTTTTCACGTATAGGAAGTGTCTAATGATTATGGCAAAACATATCAATCAAACCTAGTTGATTAACATTCACATACACAAGTTGGTTACTTCAGAACATAAACAAGTATGAGAGGTGTCTGATAGTTGTGGAAAAACCCATCAAGTGAAGTGTTCTACTCTAAACAAGCATACAATCACATTTATCAACACATTTCAAAATAAAGCATTCATTTCCATTCTTTATTGCAAGTATAAACATCATCTCCACCCCCCAAAGGGTGATGGAACTACTCACACATTGTTAATTCTATGACGATTAAAACAAACAAAGTTAACTAAGCATGCAAGAATTGAAAAGAGACAATATGAAAAAACTAACAAAACATCTTTTGTTACTAACTCACATTACAAGTAGTCTCTCTCCACCAAAGTTTTGCTCCAAGGATTTACTCCTAGTAGAGAGGATGACCACCAAGAGAGGAGATGAATTACAAAGGAGGAGGAAGAGTTCTATTTATAGCCATAGAAAAAGGTAACCGGGGACAATTCCCTAGTATGGGACTAAACGCATACCACAAATGGACATACAACACATTAATCTAATACCTAGCTAAACCTATTCGGATCTGGAGACGATCTGATTGCGAATTAGCGGTCTCGGACCACCAATTGGTGGCCTAGATGGCTCTGATCCGGTCTTGGTGCGGTGGAGACTTTTGTGGATCGTTTTTGTTATGTTTGGTGAACCCGAATTGGTTGTTGGAGCTTAGACCCGGATTTAATTGTCGAAATACTCATCATGATGGTGTGGAGTTTCTTGATTTGCTCATTTGTCCTTTTTCTTTACATCTGGGTCCTTCTCTCTTGCATCTCAGTCCATAAGTCTTCAAACATGTTTATTCCTGAAACTTAAACATAAATTCGTTACGTAGCATTGCTTAGGTTAAACATAAAGGATATAAGACACAAATATATACATGATATGATGTCAATCAAATACCCCTAGTCCCGAGTAAAATAAAGAAATAGTTAAAATAAAAAAAAGGAAAAGCATACATAAAACAAGAAAATCCTAACTCACTTTTGTAGGAAATCATGGTTCCACTTAGCATGTGCAACAAGTCGTTAAACCTCCCTATCACCAAAGAGGAGGAGTGTTGTCTCCTGTGGGTTTTCAGCGAATACACCCACAAAATCCGAACGTAGATGCATTATTCAACCTATCAACACGACTCGCTAGACTCATTTTCGTCGATCATTGGATACGGTAATTCTACGGGCCGACTCTATATATGTAATCAGTACACACACCTTGCCTAATGAACCATTCCTGCAATTTAATTAAAGACTTAAGTGAAAGACAAGGGCAACCTTAACATCCTCAAGTGACACAAAGTGTAAAGTCTATTAAGGTTCTTATTTGCATTACTATTTCCTCTTTTTTTATTGTTGTTGTTGTTGGTGTGTACTTCTTCCGGGGTCAGGTTTTGTGCATCATTGCCTACGAGGACTTAAACTATCACGTACACCTTTCCCAAGATCTCCACATAAGGCGATCCCTATCACCTGTGTAACGGGAGTTCAGGCGGTGCATCGCAAGTCAGATGACTTGAAAGCACCACGCACTAAGTCCCCTCGGACCTCATTTGCCGAGTGATAGGAGTCGTGCGAGAAGAGAGAACACCAGTTATTTATTTCTTATCTATATGGGAACCAAAACCCCTACACTTAAAGTTTCACAATAAGATTTTAAGGGTCACTGACTACGACAAACTTCCTTATACTAACAAACACGAATTATTTGACTCACTAGGTTCAGGGTGGACTTCTTTATTTGATTGAGTACTGAAAACCTATGATTACTTGGCCCCCGAGGGAAGACCGGCGTGCATCCTTACGACTCGATAAGACCTAAACCCGATATACTAGATATCCTAATGCGTCATGTTCAAGTCAATTCTGGGAGCTTCTCTTTTGATTGCCTCAAAATGGTTTTGCATACGCTAAACACATACTCAAACCCCACAAAACATTTTCTTTCGTAAACACATCAGATTTTTGAAAGAAATAGGAAGTGAAAGCACTACATGAATTACTTCATGCATTGACCTCAATGAATGTGAGTATGATACTACATGAATTATTGCAGGAAAAAGAAAATATCTCACCAAGGTGAAGCACAAGGAAAGTTTCATGGTCATCTTGATGGACATAAACCCGAATTCCCAAGAAACCGGTGAGATACTTAAGAAGGTATACAAATACGTGAAAGAAATGTGGCCCAAATACACAAAGGTTGGGGCCCACAACAATCATTGTTTTAGCTTTGTTTTTTTCCTCTTTTTTTCTTCTAAACAAGATATGTCATTTTTATCAATAAAGTTTTGTGTTTCTTTCATTGTTTGTTTTATGCTTCTTTTATTGTTGTGCATGTTTTAGTTTAATCGTCTTTTAATTCTAGCTTAATTTTAATATGCTTTCTTTCCATAGTTTAATAATTAGTGTAATGTTTAGTGAGTAGTTCCATCCCCTTTGGGGGGTGGAGTAGATGTACATACATGCATTAGAGAATGGGATGAATGCTTTAATTTCAATGTGTTGATTAAACATGAATGTATGCTTGCTTGTTTAGGATAGAATTTACAACTTGATGAGTTTTGCCAAAATGATTAGACACCTCTCATGCTTGTTTAGGTTCTAAAATAAACACCTTGCATATGTAAATGTTAATCAACTAAGTTGGTGAGTAGATTGATAGGTTTTGCCATAACATTTAGACACTTCCTATGCTTGATAAACACCACCTTCATGTGCTTAAAGAATGTATTCTACACCCACCTCTTTGCATGTGTGCACTCACTCCACCCCTTAGGGGTTTTCCATTCCTGAAATTCCAGCATTCTTGTTTTGTTCTTAGCTTAGTTCTTATTTCATCGTTTGTTTGCTTCTTTCACATTTCATACTTCTTAGAGTAGTTTAGGGTAGAGTAGCGTAACCAACTTTCTTCCCTCTCTTTTTGCCACTTGATTTCTGATAAACAAGAGGCTGCTCACCTATCTGAGGACGACCCATACTTGCCACCGCTTCAACGCGGCCGTGCACTTGCGGTTAATTAAAACGTTCAACAAGTTTTTGGCGCCGTTGCCGAGGAGGTGCCAGTCCAGACTCTTGTTTGGACGATTCGAGTGGATTTAATTTGTGTTGTGTAGTTTTTCCTTGTTTCAGGAGACTTGGAGTCATCAGGAGGAACGTCTGGAGAAGTTTTGAGTGAATCTGAGCATTTCAGACCGCCAATTGGCGGTCGGGTAAGCTCGGTTTTGTCTCGTATTTCTTTGGTTGGTTTTCATAATTGATGTAGTGATCTGGGATTTAATTTGGCATGTTTTGACTTATAGTTTGTTCCCAGATCCATAATCAACCCCCTTTAAGCAACTTGGACCCTAAAACTCAAAGCAAAAGATTAGGCATTCTTGTTGTTTAGGTCATGCATCATGTATGTGACTTAGGCATTTAGATTGTCTTTTATCTTAGCTTTATTTTCTGTTGCTGAGAGCTGGCGTGAGGTACGCACCTTCTACTCTCATTCATGCATTTCGTATGAACATGCATTAGTTAGTAGGAAGTGCATTGAAACAAGTGTGAGTTGAGCGTTTTGTTTGGAGAGTTGATTGCTAGATTAGGACTCCAAAACGCTACTAAGGAGGGGCTGTCCCATAAAAGATAAGGTGGGGGATTTCATCACCCTTTCCTTCGCCCCAAAAACCACACTAATCAAGAGCCTAATTTTAAAATCAAGTAGACATTGGCCCTAAGGATCTTGGACGCATTAGGAGAGTGATCCGGTCCCGACCGTCATGACCTGATCGGCGTTGCCCACTTTGTCGATAGTAGGAGAGACGAGATCCCCGGATCTTGGCTCACTTGCTGGGCTTTGTGGTCCTCGTTGTAGGGAGGTGAGGCGTGTTGAGGCCGTGTGACCTCGCAGTTAGGCGTCGTCTAGCTGTAAGGACCTATAGCGACCTTAGGATTGTTTGAGCCTTGTTTGCTTGTGTGCTTCTACTTGTACCCATCCGCCGTAGCATAAGGACTTCTTCCTTTCTCTCCTGAGTCATTCTTTCTCTCCTGTGTTCCCCCGTCTTCTCCTCTACGCACATTATTTGTTAGAAAAAAAAGAAAAAAAAAGAGTTGTGGTTTGTGTGTGCACCTTTGTGCATGCTTTCGTGGACACGAGACGAGAGTGGTCGTTTGACGATGAGCGTTGTCAATCCGGCTTCGGTCATCGATTTCTCGACACCTTCCTCCTCTCGTGTCGCACGTAGTTTGGGTCCAATGGCTGCTAATTTCCGTGAGGAGGAGCAGTTGCTGGACCCACCTATTCCACCTGTGCTTCCAGTTGTCGTTCCCATACCTCTTCGTGATCGATGCTACTCGAGCCGTACAGCTCTACCCTCATGCATCGTATTACCAGAGGCTAATGGGAACCATTTTGAGGTTAAGCCTCAATTCATTTCCATGCTCCCTCATTTCACTGGGAAAGGTGACCCCTATATCTTTCTCAGGGAATTTGAGGAGGTCTGTGCTATGTTCAAGTTGCAACAACTTAGCACAGACTCCATCCATCTTAGGCTCGTTCCTTTTGCACTAAAGGATGACGCCAAGAAATGGTTGTACAGCAACCAGGCGAATTCCTTTAGGACTTGGGATGAGTTTCAATCTGCATTCCTGAGGAAGTACTTTCCTAATCATCAGACTCAAAAATTGAGGAACGAAATCAATTCGTTCTATCAACATGAGACCGAACCATTTCATGCATATCTTGAGAGGTTCAAAGAGCTACTATCCTCGTGCCCTCACCATGGGATTGAGTTGTGGCATTTTTCTCAGATTGTGTATGAGGGTCTTCACATCCCGTCCAGAACGCTCTTTGAGTCCATGTGTCAAGGAGAGTTCTTGGGAAAGGATGAAAGGGCGGCATGGGCCTTCCTAGAAGACCTCGCTGAGAAAACCATGCAATGGGAGAGTGTGAGGGAACCACCTGCATCATCTAGTATAGGAGCGAGGATTGCGAATGCAAACTCGACTAGATCGGGTGCCGCATTTGCTATCGATACCGCTACGGCCACCGAGGCACGCATGGCGGCCTTAATGCGCCGTATGGATTCGATTGAGCTCCAAAACCGACAAAGTGCACCTCACATGTCCACATCTGGTCTAGTTCCTTGTCATTCATGTGGTAGGATAGGTCATGTAGAGAGCGAGTGTGAGTCCATTCCTCCTGAGATGGAGCGTGTCAACGCCATCTATGACAGAGCTAGGAATGACCCATACTCATCATCTTATAATCCTGGATGGAGGAACCATCCCAATTTTTCATGGAACCAAACTAATGCCCCGGGTGGTCCTCCAAACTCCTCTAGACCACCTTACCAATCACACCAACCTCCCATGCATGCACATTCCTATCAGCCACCCCAAACGCAAACCACCAATCCATCCGGTTTCCCAAATTCCAATAATATGGAGACCCGATTCAATTCGCTTGAGACCTGGACTCGTGGACTTGAAAACTCAATGAAAATTTTTATGTCTACCACAAGTCAAGTTCTCACTTCAAATCAGCAGACCATGAAATCTCTAGAGCTTCAGATGGGCCAATTGGCTCAGTCTATACATGAGAGAGAGAGAGGGTCTTTTCCTAGCCAGCCTGAGGCTAACCCCCGCATGTACCAACAACAACAAATGCAAAATGAGAATGTGGTACCTTGGGGGAGGCAAGTGAACCATGTGGAGGAACCTGTTCACCATGTCAATTCCATTGTGACCTTAAGGAATGGAAAACAGGTTGACAATCACATTTCCTTGCCACACCCACCACCATCTATGCAGCCCCTCCATGGGAATGGTGGTGAAGAAGAAGCTGAGGGTGAGGGTAATACACCAAAGCTTTCTTCTCAGGCACAGCAGAAAACCTACCTGCCAAAAGCTCCCTATCCAAGTAGGTTAAACAAAAAGCAGAGTGACAATATGGACAAGATATTAGAGGTGTTTAAGCAAGTGAAGGTTAACATCCCTTTGTTGGATGTCATCCAACAAATACCTCAATATGCCAAAGTGTTGAAGGATCTCTGCACAACCAAGAGGAAGACCAATGTTCCTAAGAAAGCATTCTTGGCTGCAAATATCAGCTCACTTTTGTCCAATCCTACCTACACAAAATACAAGGACCCGGGGTGTCCTACTATTCAGTGTACGATAAGGGACACTAGATTGAGCAATGTTTTGCTTGATTTAGGATCAGCGGTCAACCTCCTCCCATTCTCTGTTTATCAACAGTTGAACTTGGGAGAATCGAAACCAACTAAGATCACCCTCCAACTAGCGGATAGATCCATTCGTATTCCCATGGGGATTATCGAGGACGTGCTTATCAAAGTTGGAGATTTTATATTTCCAGTCGATTTTGTTGTCCTCGATACCAATCCTGTTGCGAACACCCACTCTCAAATACCTTTGATTTTGGGTAGACCATTCCTGGCAACCTCCAATGCCTTGATTAATTGTAGAAATGGTCTCATGAAGCTCTCATTCGGTAACATGAGTGTCGAGTTTCATGTGTTCAACTCTGGTAGGCAACATGAACCCATAGATGAACCTTTAAATCTAAATCTCATCTGCCAATTGGAGAAAGCACCACAAAATCAACGAACACCCCTAACCCCAATGCAACCCATTGAGAATGTTCGTGGGCCCAGCGAAAACTCATTGCCTGTCTTCGCAATGCAACAGAGTGAGCTGTCCTCGAATATGAATGTCCAAAGGGAGTGTTCGTTGCATGATTCAGTTGAGAGTACTAGTGAGAGTGAGACACCTCATCATATGCCTATACCAGAAGGTGTCTCTACCTCATGTCCCATGGCCATTGAGCCATTTGAGCTTCATATTGACTCCAACAAGGACCCACCTATGACCGAGCTTATGCTTGATGATCTAAATGATGGTGGGAGATCCTTGTTGGATGACTTGGGGAGAAGCCCCATCTTTAGTGATGCAGGTCTGCTGCATCCATCGAATGAGCCCGAGGAACTTATTCCGATGCACCCGCCTATTAGTTGGAGGGTTTTCTTCGATGAGCAATTAAACCTAGTGAGGCAACACAACTTCATTCTTTGTTGCCCACACCCAACCAATATCATGAGGGGTTCGAGCCTTTCAGCTTTGACCTTTCACCCCTCATGACACCTCCGAGTACCAGTGGAGTTTGCCCATCTCGGCAAGTCTCTGGTCCTCATGACTTGATGTTCTCATTTGATGTTCCTTGACCAAATGATTATGAGAATATCTTGGTTGATGTATATATCTTGTAAAAACAAAAAAAACCAAAAAAAACCAAAAAAAAGAAAAAAAAGTGTGTAAGAAAAGACTCCTTTAGTGAGCATCGATTGTTGTGGGCCCCAACCCTTGTGTACTTGGGCCCAATATCTTCACGTATTTATCTCCCTTCTTCAGCTTCTCACAGGTTTTGAGGGAATTATGGTTTGTGTCCATCAACATGACCCAGAACGTCCCTTTGTACTTCATGTTGGTGAGATCTTTCCTTTTTCATGCATATATCCATGTAGTATCTTGTTCACATTCATTGAGGACAATGCATGAAGTAGGTGTGGGGGGGTGTTTTACGTGTGTACATAGTTGAGTCTTTTCTTTTGATTTTTTGTTTTCTTTTGTGTGCATTGTTAGGGTCATGTTAGTGTGCCGCATTTAATATCGATATATCTGCTTGCCATGATCCTTGGGTGACTTGTCTTCTTTAGCTTGCCGAGCGCTTTAAAATTTTCACATTTCTTTCAAAATCTTCATGTGTTTGCGAAAGAAATATTTTTGTAGGTTTTGCGTGTGTTTAGCATGTGCAAAACCGTTGAGAGGCAAAGTAAAAACAAAGCTCCCAAAATTGTCTTGAACTTGATGCATTAGGATTTCTAGTTTACTGGCTTTAGGTCTTATCGAGTCGTTAGGATGCACCCTGGTTTACCCTCAGGGGGCGTGTAATCATAGGGTTTCAGTACTCAAACATTTAAAGAAGTCCACCCTGAACCTAGTTAGTCAAATAATTCGTGTCTGTTAGTATAAGGAAGTTTGTCGTAGTCAAGGGCCCTTAATCTCTTTTTGTGAAACTTAAGTGTAGGGGTTTTGGTTCCCATGTAGATAAATAAATAAGTGGTGTTCTCTCTTCTCGCACGGCTCCTATCACTCGGGAAAGTAGGTCTGAGGGGACTTTGTGCCTTGTGCTTTCGAGTCATCTGACTTGGGATGCACCGACCGAACTCCCGTTACACGGGTGGTAGGGATCGCCCTATGTGGAGATTTGGGGGAAGGTGTACGTGATAGTGTAAGTCCTCATAGGCAATGATGCACGAAACCTGACCCTGGGAGAATCAAACACCAACCAATAAATGCTCCAAAGAAAAAGAAAAAAAAAGAAAGAAAAGAAAAAAAGAAAGAAAAAAGAGAGTCAAATAAGAACCAAAATGGACTTTACACGTTGTATCACATTCAGAAGTTAAGGTTGCCCATGTCTTTCACTTAATTCCTTAGTTAACTCTCACGAATAACTCATTAGTCTAGGTGTGTGGACCGATTACATATATAGAGTCGACCCGTAGTATTACCGCATCCCATGATCGACAAAATAAGTCTAACAAGTCGTGTAGCTAGATTGATTAATGCATCTTGTTCGGATTTTGTGGGTATATCCGCTGAAAACCCTCAGGAGACAACACTCCTCCTCCTTGGCGACAAGGAGGTTTAACGGCTTGTTGCACGTGCTAAGTGCAACCGTGATTCCTACGAAAGTGAGTTAGGATTTCTTGTTTTTTCGTATGCTTTTCTCTTTCTTTGTTTTGCTTGGGACTAGCAAAAGTTAGGTGTGGGGGTATTTGATTGACATCATTTCATGCTTATATTTGTATCTTATATCCATTATCTTTCACCTAAACAATGCTATGTCACGAGTTTTATGTTTAGTTTTCAGGAATAAATAGGTTTGAAGAGATGAAGCATAAAAGGACCCAAAAGCTGGGAAAAAGGACTGAATTGTGAGATCTGGGGACCAAGATGCAAGGAAGAAGGACCTGAATGCAAGACCGAAGGACCTAAGAGCAAAACAGAATACTCCTCACCATCATGGGGAGTATTTTGACAATTCTATTCGGGTCGGAGCTCCTACATGCAAACTAGATGCATCAAATACCAAAAAAGCCTTTCCGAAAAGCCCACAAGAAATTCCAGAGCGATCCGGACGCTGTAGACCGCTAATTGGCGGTCACTTTTGGCCCAAATGCGCTCAACTTTCTCCAGCACATGTATTAGAGGCTGTTTAGGCTATGTGTGGTATCTGTTTAGTCCGACATCGGGGGATTGTCCCGGATTAGCTTTTTCCATTCCTATAAATAGAACTCTTCACCTCCTTTTGTAAGGACTCCATATTTTAAGTGGCTATTCTTCCTACTAGAAGTGAGCCCTTGAAGCACACACTAAAGTAGGAGGATGCTACTTTTAATGTGAGTCATTTTTATCAATAAAGTTTTGTGTTTCTTTCATTGTTTGTTTTATGCTTCTTTTATTGTTGTGCATGTTTTAGTTTAATCGTCTTTTAATTCTAGCTTAATTTTAATATGCTTTCTTTCCATAGTTTAATCATTAGTGTAATGTTTAGTGAGTAGTTCCATCCCCTTTGGGGGGTGGAGTAGATGTACATACATGCATTAGAGAATGGGATGAATGCTTTAATTTCAATGTGTTGATTAAACATGAATGTATGCTTGCTTGTTTAGGATAGAATTTACAACTTGATGAGATTTGCCAAAATGATTAGACACCTCTCATGCTTGTTTAGGTTCTAAAATAAACACCTTGCATATGTAAATGTTAATCAACTAAGTTGGTGAGTAGATTGATAGGTTTTGCCATAACATTTAGACACTTCCTATGCTTGATAAACACCACCTTCATGTGCTTAAAGAATGTATTCTACACCCACCTCTTTGCATGTGTGCACTCACTCCACCCCTAAGGGGTTTTCCATTCCTGAAATTCCAGCATTCTTGTTTTGTTCTTAGCTTAGTTCTTATTTCATCGTTTGTTTGCTTCTTTCACATTTCATACTTCTTAGAGTAGTTTAGGGTAGAGTAGCGTAACCAACTTTCTTCCCTCTCTTTTTGCCACTTGATTTCTGATAAACAAGAGGCTGCTCACCTCCCTGAGGACGACCCGTACTTGCCACCGCTTCAACACGGCCGTGCACTTGCGGTTAATTAAAACGTTCAACAAGAGCTTCATGAGACCATTTCTACAATTAATTAAGGCGTTGGAGGTTGCCAGAAATGGTCTACCCAAAATCAAAGGTATTTGACAGTGGGTATTCGCAATAGGGTTGGTATCGAGGCTGACAAAATATAATGGAAATATAAAATCTCTAACTTTGATAAGCACATCCTCAATCATCCCCTTCGGGATACGAATAGATCTATCCGTCAATTGGAGAGTGATCCTAGTTGGTTTCAATTCTCCCAAGTTCAACTGTTGATAAACATAAGATGGGAGGAGGTTGACCACTGATCCTAAATGAAGCAATACATTACTCATGCTAGTGTCCCTTATCATACACTGTATAGTAGGACGACAAGGGTCTTTGTACTTTGTGTATGTGGGATTGGACAAAAGTGAGCTCACACTCGCAGCTAAGAATGTTTTCATAGGAACATTGGTCCTCCTCTTTGTTGTGCAGCGATCCTTCAACACCATAGCATATTGAGGTATTTTTTGGATGACATCCAACAAGGGGATGTTAAACTTCACTTGTTTGAAGACCTCTAATATCTTATCCATTGTGTCACTTTGCTTTTTGTTTAACCTACTAGGATATGGAGCTTTTGGCAGGTAGGTTTTCTACGGTGCCTGAGAAGGAGGCGTTGGTGTATTACCCTCAGCCTCTTTCTCACCATCATTCCCACTGAGGGGCTGCACAGATGATGGTGGTGGCAAGGAAATGTGATTGTCAACCTGCTTTCCATTTCTTAAGGGTACAATGACATTAACATGGTGAACAGGTTCCTCCACATGGTTCATTTGCTGCCCCCAGGTACCGAACTGTCATTTTGTAATTGTGGTTGTCGGTATAACGGAGATTAGCCTCAGGATGGCAAGGCAGAGTCCCTCACTCTCTCTCATGTATAGACAGAGCCAATTGACTCATCTGAAGCTCAAGAAATTTGATGGTCTACTGATTCGAAGTGAGAACTTGACTTGTGGATGACAAAAAGTTTTTCATTGAGTTCTCAAGTCCACGAGTCAAGTTCTCAAGCGAATTTAATCGGCTTTCCATGTTGTTAGAATTTGGGAAACCTGGTGGGTTGGGGATATGGGCTTGGGTGGTTGAAAAGATTGTGAATGCATGGGAGGTTGGTGTGGTTTGTTAGGTGGTCTAGAGATGTTTGAAGGACCACCCTGGAGATTGTTTTGGTTCCATGAAAAGATAGGGTGGTTCCTCCATCCGGGATTATATGATGATGAGCAGGAGTCATTCCTGGATCTATCATAGATGACATTGACATGTTCCATCTCAGGAGGAATGGATGCACACTCGTCTCTCACATGACCTATCCTACCACACAAATAACAAGGATTGGACTAGATGAAGACACATGAGACACACCTTGTTGGTTTTGGAGCTCAATCGAATCCATACGACGCATTAAGGCCGCCATGCGTGCCACGTTGGCTGAAGTTTTATCGACAACAAATGCGGCACCCGATCTAGTCGAGTTTGCATTTGCGATCCTCGCTCCTATGCTAGATGATGTTGGTGGTTCCCTCACACTCTCCTACTACATGGTTTTCTCAGCGATGTCTTCTAGGAAAGCCCATGCCTCCCTTTCATCCTTTCCTAAGAACTCTCCTTGACACATGGACTCAAGGAGCGTTCAAGATGGGATGTGAAGACCCTCGTAGACAATAGGACAAAGGCGCCACCACTCTAGGCCATGGTGAGGGAATGAGGATAGTAGCTCCTTGAACCTCTCTAAGTAGGCATGAAATGATTCGGTGTCATGTGGATATAACGAATTGTTTTCGTTCCTCAATTTTTGAGTCTGATGATTCAGAAAGTACTTCTTGAGGAATGCAGATTAAAATTCAATCCAAGTCCTAAAGGTGTTTTTCCTGGTTTCTATACAACCACTTCTTGACAACATCCTTTAGTGCAAAGGGGACAAACCGAAGATGGATGGAGTCAGTGCTAAGTTGTTGCAGCTTGAACATAGCACGGACCTCCTCAAATTCCCTGAGAAAGATATAGCACTCACCCTTCTCAGTGAAGTGAGGGAGCATGGAGATAAATTGAGGCTTAACCTCAAAGTGGTTCCCATTCGCCTCTGGCAACACAATGCAAGAAGGTAGAGCAGTACGAATGGGTAACATCGATGGCAAAGGGGAATGGGAACCTGGGGTACCAATTGATGTGGTTGTGGGCCCCCACCTTCTGGATCAGAGTGTGGCGGAGGTCGAAAACCTGAGTCCACGACTCGCCATGGTCCCGGGACTATGTAGGACACGGGACGGGGATGTGTTCGAAAAGTTGACAATCGAAGACAAATCGATGTTGTATCTCGTCAAACGACCTGCAACATCTCGTGACCACACTGGCATGCACAAAGATGTGCACCCACACGAGTCAGATGAAAAATATTGAAAACGTTTTTTTAACAACTACAGCAGAATATGCGTAGAGGAGAAGACGGAAAGACAAAGATGAGAGGGAATGACTCAGGAGAGAAAGGAAGAAGTCCTTATGCTACGTCAAGTAGGTACTGGTGGAAGCATACAAGCAAGCAACGCTCAAACAACCTAAGGTCGCTATAGGTCCTTACAGCTAGACGAAGACTAACTGCGAGGTCAGGCGGCCTCAACACGCCTCACCTCCCTACGACGAAGACCACAACGCCCAGAAAGTGAGCCAAGATCTGGAGATCTTGTCTCTCCTACTACCGACAGAGTGGGCGACGCCGATCAGGCCATGACAGTTGTGACCGGATCACTCTCCTAATGCACCCGAGATCCTTAGTGTCCAATTTCTACTTGATTTTAAAGTTAGGCACTTGATGTGTTCGTTTTAAATACTGCAAGTGCACGACGTCGTTGAAGATGTGGAAAATACAGGATGGTCCGCAGGGACGTGAGTAGATTCTGGTTTTAACAAAATCAAGTGGAAAAAGAGGGGAGAATGGATTGATTACACTAACTAAACTAGCAAGAAACAATCAAAGAAGATGAAAGCACAAGACCAAATAAAACTAAACTAAGTGTCTAATAAAAGCAAGCTGGAAATCAAGAAAAGAGACCCCTAAGGGGTGGAGTAAGTGCACATATGCAATAATATGGGGAAGAATGCATTCAGTGGGCACAAAGTAAGTAGTGTTTTCATGTATAGGAAGTGTCTAATGATTATGCCAAAACCTATCAATCCAACCTAGTTGATTAACATTCACATACACAAGTTGGTTACTTCAGAACCTAAACAAGTATGGGAGGTGACTAATATTTGTTGTTTAAACCCATCAAGTGAAGTGTTCTACTCTAAACAAGCAAGCATACATTCACATTTCTCAACACATTTCAAAATAAAGCATTCATTTCCATTCTTTATTGCATGTATAAACATCATCTCCGCCCCCCAAAGGTGGATGGAACTACTCACACATTATTAGACTAACATGCATATTAAGGAAAGAAAACATGTTAATTAATTCTATAACGAATAAAAAAGCAAAGTTAACTAAGCCTGCCAGAATTGAAAAAAGACAATATGAAAAAACTAACAAAACATCTTTTATTACTGACTCACATTACAAGTAGCCTCTCTCCACCAGAGTTTTGCTTCAATGTTTTACTCCTAGTAGAGAGGATGGACTTGAAGAGAGGAGATGCATTACAAAGGAGGAGGAAGAGTTCTATTTATAGTCATATCACTATATTGAATAAGAGAGGATGGCCACAAAGCGATTGAATATCTAGTTATCAAATGATTGAACAACCAGGATCCATTTACTTATGATACTTAGTTGACATTCATAAAAATTATCTAATGAATTATGAGTTCAATAGATCTTGTTTAGTAGAAAGATGGAAATTCCATGCTCATTATCAGACAATCACTTATTCACAAACCTTGTGCGGGGCTAGCAAAAGGTAACGCTCAAGAGACAACATCCTCCTCCTTGGCAATAAGGAGGTTTAACGGCTTGTTGCACATGCTACATGCAACCGTGATTCCTACGAAAGTGAGTCAGGATTTCTTGTTTTTCGTATGCTTTCATTTCTTCCATTTTCCCTTTCTTTGTTTTGCTCGGGACTAGCAAAAGGTAAGTGGGGGTATTTGATTGACATCATATCATGCATATATTTGAGTCTTATATCCTCTATTTTTAACCTAAGCAGTGCTACGTAATGAGTTTTATGTATAAGTTTCAAGAATAAAACAAGTGAGAAGAAGATACACAAAAAGGACATAAGAGGTCTTGAGAAAGGACCGAATTGTAAGACTTATGGATTGAGATGCAAGAGAGAAGGACCTGAATGTAAACCAGAAAGACCAATAGCAAATCAAGAAGCTCCACACCATCATGAGGAGTATTTTGGGAATTAGATACGGGCCTAAGCTCCAACAACCAATTTGGGGTGCACCAAACATAAAGAGATCCATCCACAAAAGGCTCCACCAAAGCACAACCCGATCAGCCCATTCCAGGCCGCAATTTGGTTGTCCAAAACCGCCAATTGAGGGTCCATTTGGCTCCAAACCCGATTAGGTTTAGTCGAGTGTTTGATTAATGTGTTTTATGTCTATTTATGGTATGCGTTTAGTCTCATACCGGGGGATTGTTCCTGGTTACCTATTTCACGTCTATAAATTGAACTATTCTTCGTCCATTGTAATCACCCATTGCTTGGTGGCATTCTCTCTTCTTGAAATAAAGCCTTGGAGCAAAACTAAGTGGAGAAGAATGATACTTGTAATGTGAGTCATGTAAATAAAATAATTTTTTAGTTTGTTTTGATGTTGTCTTCTCTTTTAATTCTTGCTTGCTTAGCTTAATATTGTTTTATCTTAGTAGAAGTAATTATAATGTTTCCTTTTCTTAATGTAGTTTGTAGTTTAATGAGTAGTGAGTAGTTCAATCCCCCTTCGGGGTGGAGTTGATGTTTATACATGTCATGAAGAAAAGAATGAATGTTTGTGTTGTTTTATGTGATGAATGTGAGTATGCTTGTTTGAATTAGAGAGAATACTTAACATGATGGTTTCAACCATATTAATTAGGTGCATCTCATGCTTGTTTTGGTTCTTGATAACAAACTTGTTTATGCTCACATTAATCAACTAGGTTAGTGATTTTGGATGATAGGTCTTGCCAACCATTAGGTACTTCCTATGCATAGCAACACTACCTACACTTGTGCTCTACTGAATGCATTCATCACCTCTTATTTCATGTGTACACAGACTCCACCCCTTAGGGGTTTCTCTTCCTGAATTCCAACTTGCTTTATTAGTTACTTTAGTTTCATTGTTGCTTGCTTTCATCGTCTTTGTTTGTTGCTTACTAGTGTAGCGTAGCATAGTTTAGTTTAGTTTAGTTTAGAGTAATCACTTCTTCTTCCCCTCTTTTCCCACTTGCCCTCGAACGAACCAGAGTCGACACACCTCCCTGTGGATCGACCCGTACTTGCCACCGCTTCATCGCGGCCATGCACTTGTGGTTTAACTTAAATATTCACATCAATATATAAGTTAGAGGAGGGTAGTGGGAGGGCGTCGAAGGAGACTGAAGGTTGGAGGAGGCCACGGAGGAGGAAGGTGGGAGGAGGCCCGAAGAGGAGGATGGTTGGAGGAGGTCGAACAAGGAGATTGTAGATGGAAGAAGGTTGGAGACCAGTGATGCTGGAGGAGGAGACCAGAGGAGAAAGGAGGGAGGAGGAGGGAAGGTGTGGAAAGGCAAATGATTTTGAATTTTGAATTTGGGGTTGATTGAGAATGGTTTGTATGTACTAAATATTTGTGATCGAACCCTAGATAATTGTAAATCTAATGTTGAATCTTACAATTGCAAAAAAAAGAGTCCCACTAAGGATGTGTTGGTGTTGTCCAATCTTTGTAAACATGTGTACGTGAATCACAACTCTTAAAATGCATCACATACTTGTAGATTTTTATTCAAAGAAAATCTTTATTTTATGCTAAGCAATTTTTATTGATTCCAAATACAAATACAAACACTACATTACGGACATCAAACAACATCAAATAGACTAGTCCACTTAAGGGGTGGTTCGAGTCACAAATAGAAAAGTTGAACAGAACAACCAGTACGTAATATTTCATTATGTGGATTAGTAACTCTTGTTGCGTTTGTCACTTTCTTCCGATCCTCCCTTTCCAGATGTTTACTTCACAACATCAGATGCTCCTTGTGCGGCACTCTTCAGTTGCTCCCCTGCCTACCAACCAATCAGTTAGTCAGCCAATAACCAAAATTTTGATCAAGATATTATAGCAATCCACCTACGAGGAGCCCTATCCGCACTTGGTTGACTCCCATTCACCATCTTACCATAACAAAGTAAGAAAAAATCCACACGAAATGCATAATTTTTGAAACCATATTAGATAAATTTCAAAGAATCCAATTAAAACAACTATACAAAATATTTACAACCAATCACTCCTAGAATCAAATCAAATGAGTGAAAAAAACTTGAACCAAAAAAAATTTGGAGAATGAAATCTGAAATCGTGATACTAAGCCAGATGAGGGATGATTTGTTACTCCGATTCAAGAAGCACCGTATAGTCAAGTCCTTGTGGCAAGCTATTAATCTTCAGTATAGTGTCACTCCATCACAAGGGCTAGACATGTCGAACTCATCTTTGAAGGTTATAAAATGCACTTGGGTCACACCATGAGGTAGAATATGACTGCTAAGTCAAACAATATAAGTTAGTTGACTACTATTGGTCGTTCGTAGATTTATGAGGAGCTGGTCCCAGCATTGATTAGATCGTTACCCTCAAAAAGTTTGGAGCACATGAAGGTGTACCTGACTCATGGGGATGATGTTAGGACCTTCGACCAGGTTACGAATCACCTTGAGCTTGGCGAGTACTGCATGTGTGTGAAAGCTCCTCAGGCTGAAGCGTTTGCTGCTGAAACTAAAGCAAACGTGAGCCCAAGTTTCAAATGCAAGAGGAAAATCCCTCATGGGTCTAAAAGGAAGAAAAGTGGTGAAGGAAACAAGATGGAGAAGAAACGACCCTTGGGATCCATTGGCAGCAAAGATAAGTCAAAACTAATTTTAATTGTCGCAAAGCTAGATATGTTACTCGTGAGGACACTGTGAAGAAGGTAATTATTACGTGTAATCTTTCATTTTATCACGTGACAAATGACGTGATGCTTACTGAACCTCTTTCTATGTGGATTTTGGATTTAGGTGGAACCGACCACATAATAAGGTCGTGGAATATTGTTGTTTTCCAAGT
Organism: Triglochin maritima; assembly: GCA_963682175.1. Lineage (NCBI taxonomy): Eukaryota > Viridiplantae > Streptophyta > Magnoliopsida > Alismatales > Juncaginaceae > Triglochin > Triglochin maritima. The sequence goes on along the minus strand of OY821771.1, from coordinate 19,115,124 downwards.
AGAAGGCATGTATGCATGGCAAACAACCCCAACGTAGACGTCATTGGGACTCGTGCAAAGTGGCTTTTCAAGGTGGTCAAACATTGTAACTTGATGATGTGTTGTATGTGTCAGCAATATAGCGAAATAACATTTTCGTTATTGTTTTATCGAGACAGTTTTCAAATTGTTTTTATGGCCAATGATGTGGGATTGTATTGTGTAGTAACTACTATAGTTATGGAATTCTAAATGACAGTTTTATGGGAAATGCTAAGTGTGTTCTTTTTTGTGGCTCTTTTCTGGACTCTTTTGCAAAACCCAATATATCTGGAGATATAATGATCTTTGACACTCCATGTCTCCCCAGATATATCTGGTTATCCCCAGATATATCTCGTTACACACAGATATATCTGGTTACCCTAAATATATTTGGTTACCCTAAATATGCATTAAACCATAGATTCGAATATATCTAGAGTAACCCGATATATCTGGGGGTAACCAGATATATCTGGGGAGACATGAAGTATCAAAGATCATTATATCTCCAGATATATCCTGGGTTTTGCAAAAGAGCCCAAAAAGAGCCCACAAAAAGAGCCCACCTAGCATTGCTCCCGTTTTATTGTGTTGGACAAACTTAATGATTTGTGTAATCATATTTCTAGTACTTATGCGTGCCAAAATTCCTTTAATGTTAATTCAGTAACATGGTAGCCTAGACATGGTCATATTGGGGTTGATCGGATGAAACAAGTTTTTTAAGGAGAGGGTATTGGGTGATTGCCTCAAATTGGAATTGCCAACCTGTGAATCTTGGCTAGCAGCTAAAACTAGTAATAAACCCTTTGGAAGCTACTTTTCCTTAACAATTCTTACATTCAGATATTTGGGGATGTATGAATGTGCACAATAGAAGTGGATAAACTCATTTCATCACATTTTTGATATATTTACTAGGTATGGTCATATTTATCTTAGAATGGATAGAGGTCAAGTGTATCTCTCAGCCGAAATAGATTGCCAATACATGCCAAACCAAAAGAAGAGTTAATTGCAAAACAAAAGTTGTTAGGGCATTTAAAGAATAAATTATCAATATTTCATCTTCAACACCACACATTAGACAAGTAAGCATTGTTGTTACATCTTTCATGACCAATATGTCTCTAGTTAATAGCTTGCCATTAGACACAAGCCAAGAAAACAATTATCTTTTGGTGGGTAAGGGGTTTGAGATTTTTTAAGGTCAAAACCGCAAGTGCACGGTCACATTGGAGAGGGGGCAAGTATGGGTCGTGCACACGAGGAGTGAGGGTCGTTGTCGACCATACTGAGTGAGGGAAGAAAATGAAAGTTGTGTGTATTTGAATTAACGAATTAATGCAATGCGAGGTGCTAAAATTAACCTAATAAAACTAGTCCCGTAGGTGAAGAATGCGTGCAACAACGTAGATGTGTGACGCGTATGTGTATAATTATGCTCTCTTGACATGAATTTATATGGACATCTATAATTTCCATTATTACATGTGTGTTTCCACATGGATTAAGATTTATCACAATAATTAAAACATACAAAACACTCCTTAAGATGAGGCTAAAGATAACCACATGCTCATATGTCAATCTTATCTCTTTATCTTCTCTAGTCTTATCATCACCTCATCATTAGCCATAAAGTGGGCCCACTAACCAAAGCATGTGCTAAGCATATATTAAGACCATAACACGTCAAAGGCAATGTGAGAAACCCATCAAAATGGCTATTAAAATCATTTGAAGCTCCATGATTAAGATTAAACATACACATTAATAAAACTACATCCACACATCACATCATCTTCTACCCCCCCCCCCCCCCCCCCCCCCCCCCCCAATGGAGATAGACTACTCACTAATTTTATGAACAACAAGAAAAATAACAAAGTAAAAATAACTCATCAACATGTTGAAAAATCCAAATCTACTCAAGACAAGGAAATATAAGTGACATCAAATTAAAGACAAGATTGTAAAGAACATGAAACTAAAACTTGATTAAGAAAAGAATATTACTAAATGGTGTTCCTTTTCTCCTTCACTATACTACTAAGCAAGAAATAAAACCTACTCTAATAAACAAGAAATAAAGCTAAACTAATGGGGAGGAGAAGGAACGGAAGAAGGGAAGGATTACAAGTGTATTTATAGAAGATTAGAGGGTCTGAAATAATCTAGGCAAAATTGGATGGTTGTAAATGAGATCTGGATGTTCTGGAGTTCTCTAACCCAACTACCAGGCACACTGGACAAATTGAGGGCAAAATGGATCACAATGATCCGCCAATGGTGGATCATTTGTCACCGATCTGTCCCAAATTTCACTAGCCACTTTAGTTGACCAATTTAACACATGGGGTGCACCTTTAGCTGTTGGTTCGAGCCCGTTTGGTCTTACTTGTTGAATTACTCCTCCGGTTCAGGAGATTATGGACTTTAGCAACCAACATAATTTCCTTTACACTTAGGTCCCTTCTGGTTTTCACTTGGGTCCCTCCTCATTCGCAATCTGGTCGTTGAACATTACAAACAAGTCTAGAGGCTTCCAAATCATTCCTTTCTTCATGCTTCATTTCTCTTGTTTATTACCTAAACCCTGAAATGTATGAAACAAATACCCGAGTGACACAAAATTAGGGTGATATAAAGGATATATAACATGTAGGAGTCATATGATATGCTACTAATCGTACAGCTTAATCCAAGTTATATTGGATAACAAATATTTAACACCTCTATTAATTAAAAGTCTATACAAACTTATGTCGATGAATTTGCTTGAGACATTAAGGTTCCAAGTCCTCTTATCCAAGAAATGTTCCTTAGGAGAAAAAGCCAAATAGGCCAAGTAAAGATTGTAGATTTGAGACTCATACAAAGGTTGTTTAAAGTCTTTGTGACATTCAGAGATGTCATCTAAGCCAAGAGGGAAAATGTCTGCCAATGTTATGAAATGGTTTGAAGCCAAATTTAACAAGTCAGAACATACATCTTCTTGGGAATGGTTATCCAACCATTCGTCATGCCAAAAGAGTGTGGTTTGTCCATTACACAACTCCACAAAACTAAAACTGTATAACAAATTAAGGGATCCAATCTAGGAAATTCCACATAAACTGGGAGCTACATACCTATCAAAGAGACATATTTACTCCCCCACAAAATTATACTTAGCATTTACTATATCAGTCCACAAATTATGTTTCCCAGATAGAAGATTATAACGACTTTTCATTTGAAGACAAGTACTATGACAACTAAGATTTAAAATCCCTAAGCTACCATTCTATTTAGGTAGACAAACATTATCCCATTTGCCTAGGTTCTTGTATTTGGAATGTTTTGTGGAATTATTCCACAAAAAAATCCTCCTTATACTATCCAAAGTGTCCATTTTTTCTGATTAGTAGTATATTATACATTACATTCATGCTATATATCCTTTATTTTACCCCAAATTTGTGCTACTTGAGTGTTTCTTTGATGGGTTTTAGGTAATAAATAAGGGAAATGAGGCGAAAAGGACCAAAATGCAAGAAGAAAGGACTGATTTCGAAGCTTTCTGGACCTATTTGTAATGCCCAAGGACCGGATTGTAAGTCAGGAAGGACCCAAGGGAAAACCCAGAGGGACCTAAGAGTGAAGAAAAATATGTTGGTTGCAAATGTCCAGAATCTCCTGCACATGAGGACTAATTCAACAATTAAAACCAAACGGGTTCGAACCAACGGGTCCAGGTGCACCTCATGTGTTAAGATGGTATGTTAAAGCTACTAGTGAAATTAGAGGTGGATCAGTCCCAAATGATTCACCAATGGTTGATTAAATTCTGCCGTTGACGGATCTGGTTTGTCGGATCAACCCAAATTTCTCTGGTATGTCGTGTTTTCTGGTCAGAGAAATATGCAAGATCCAGATCTGATTCACAGTTGTCCAATTCTGCCCAGATTCATCCATACCATCTAATCTTCTATAAATACACTTGTAAACCTTTTGTCCCCCTCTTCCTTTATCTCCTCCTTAGGTTAGTTTTATTTCTTGTACAGTAGAGTAGGTTTTATTTCATGTTTAGTAGAGTAGGGGGAGGAGAGGAGAAACACATTTTGTAATCTTTCTTTCTGACTCAAGTTTTAATTTCTTGTTGTTTATGTTCTTGTCTTTCATTTGATGGAATTTTTATTCCATTCCTTTGGTTAGATATAGTTTTCTTTAGTTATTCTTGTGTTGTTTTTATGTTGTTGTTTCTTTGGTTTATATGTTGATTAGTGAGTAATCCATCCCATTGGGGGGTGGAGAATGGTGTGAAGTGTTGATGTGTTGTATTAGTGTGTGTTTAATCCTAAGTGTGGAGCCTCACATGAATTCCATAACCATTTTTTGGGTCCCTCGCTTTTGCCTTTGATGTGTTAATGGTCTTAAATGATCATTAGCACATACTTTTGCTAGTGGGACCACATTATGGGGAATGTTGACGTGAGGATAAGGTTGGATTGGTAAAGAGTTAATGATGGGATGTGGGAGCTTGTGCACTTGTTGGCCTCATCTTAATTAATGTGTTGTATGTTTTAATGATAATATTACATCATCATTTATGTGGAGACAGGGGATGAAGTAGACAAGGGACCACATTAGGGGTTTTCTAACATTTTTCTTTTTAGTTTTGTTACTGGACAGGGGACGTAGACAAGGGACCACACTAAGCAAAAGGAGTATCAAGGAGGAGTTTGGGGACCAGATCCCCCAAATCATTTGCCAGTGGCAGATTTGAATCAACCAGTGGCGCATGTGGTAAGATTGTTTACTTTTCTGGTTCTCCTGTAGCATTCTATTACTCTTTCTGGTTGATGTATGCCATTGTTTACTTCATATATACTCTGTGTTAATGTCAGGAATTAATTTGATATGCATATTCCTTTTTTTAAAGATAACTTGGACTTTAAAACTCAAAGGAAAAAGTAGATGGATTGCCCTCTAGGTCATGCATCATTTGTAGACCTTGCACAATTGTCTTTTCTTGTCTTTACATTTTTGTTGTCGATAGTTTGCATGATGTATGCACTATTCACTTCAACATGCATTATTAACGCATACATTAGTTAGTATGGTGCATCAAGACAAGTGTGATGTCAGTGTTTGTTTGGAGAGTTGATTGCTAGATAAGACTCAAAATGCTACTAAAGAGGGGGTGTCCCATACAAGATAATGTGGGGGGTTTCATCACCCCTTCCTTCACCCTAAAAATAACACTAATTTGAAGCTCTAATTAAAATCAAGTAGACATCGGCCCTTAGGACTTCTGGTGAACTTTGAAGACAATCCCATTCTCGACGTCATGGTCTCAACGTCGTTATTTGCTAAGTTGCATTGAAACTTTTGGAACCTTCGGTTCTTGACTTTCTCATTCGGCTTTGTGACCTTCAGCTGGCAGAGGTGAGGCATTCTGGAGTTCGGGGAGTCATGGTTAGGCATCGTCTAGCCTAAGGTCCTATAGTCAGCCTTAGGTTTGATTGAGCCGTGTTTTCTACCTTAGTTTTCTTCCCAATCCCATTACCCATGCTAGCTCTTAAGGTTTCTTCTCCTCCTACCTAGTCATCTTCTCCTCTACTTCTATCGTTTAGTCTCCTCCCCTTTACACCTTCTCTTAGTGTTTTAGGGTCGAGTCAAGCATTTTTTTTGCGAGCCTAATCTCGTGCTGGTGAGAGTAGTCACTTTGAGAGTGTTATTTTCGAGATGGATGGTTACATGGGCAATCATTTATTTCATTATTGGGACCAGGACCACTCTCCCTGGTATACCCAACCCATGTATGCTGGGTGCCTCAGACAAGCTTCAACATGGTTTGGAAAATTTTAATTGTGTGACTGAGCAGTATTCAGATGGGGGTAATATGAGTGAGGCCCCGATTGCTAAACAATCATCTAGTTGTGTCGAATCATATGTTGGTGAACAAACTAAGTCATTACCAGAAACTTTTGACTATTTTGTGTGTAGGTAGAGGGTATGACTGGATCAGTGGTTCTAGAAGTTGCATCACATGTCCAGAGTGGTTTAAGTGGTCAGGTTTTCGAAGAGTGTTTGTATGTTCTCGATCCCGAACCAGATTACGATGATGTTTTCCCCAAAGTACACATTATGACCCATATGCATTTACGTATAACCCAGGGTGGGCATATTCATGGGAGAACCATAGAAATACTTAGTATCATACATCATTCCCACCCCAGTATCGTCCTTCCAAATACCCATAATTCTACCTACATCCGGCTACCAATCATTGAACTCATTCTCAACACATCAACACCCAACCTAAAATTTCCGAAATTCTGACTTGAGCCTCACTGTTGACACAAAACTTGATTCCTTAGAACAAACTCTCCGAATGTTCATGGAAACCACTAAAAACTTATTGAAGTCCAATTTCAATTCTGATTGAATCAGTTTAATAACCGCAAATGCACGGCCGCGTGGATGAGGTGGCAAGCACGGGTCGATCCACAGGGAGCGTGTGTGAGTCGAGTTTGCAATACCCGAGTGGGAAAAGAAAAGGAGATGATGGTCGAAACTACACTACAATGCGAAAGAAATCGGAAAATAAGCAATAAAACTAGACCCTTTAGGGGGTAGAGAAAGAACGTGGAAATGAAGATGTGTGGTGTAGTGTGTTTATTTGTGCTCATCAAAAATGTCAAACATCAAATCCATAAAACTCAAATTCAACTTTGCCTCGACATGAAATAAGATAAAACATTATCATTAAAACAAACAAGACAATAATTGGAATGAAGCAAATATGTTAACATGCATAATGACTCAAATGCAACTGTCTCCACATGAAATAAGATTTATCACAACCATTAAAACATACAAGACATTAATTTGGATAAAGCCAACATGAGCACATGCCTTGTTCCCCTCTTCCATTCCTTCCTTATCCTAACCCATCATTCCCCATAAAATATGCCCACCAATCTAAGCATGTGCTAAGCTTCATTCAAGAGCATTAATACATCAAAGATAAGAGTGATTTCCCATTAGATGGTTATGGAAATCATGTGAAGCTCAGAGGATTAGATTACCACACACTCATCCAACACATGACAAAATAACCTTCTTCTCCACCCCTCAATCGGGATGGACTACTCTCTACTCATCTCAATACTAAAGAAAGCATAAACACAACAAGAACCCATAATGTAAATGACTAAAAACAAGATTAAACAAACAAAAACATCAAAGAAATTGCATCAAAGTAAAGACACTAAAGTAAAGAACAACAACAAAACTAGATTAAGAAACAAAAATACAAAGTTTTCTCCTCTCCAACCCCCTTATTACACTACTAAAACAGGAAATTAAAACCTACTCTAATGGGGGAAGGAGGAAGAAGGTAGAGAGAAGGGATTACAATGGTATTTATAGAGTAATACAGGGTTAGGATTAATATGGGAATAATCAGACGACTCTAAATCACATCTGATAGTCCAGGAATGCTTTGACCCGACAACTCGAACCAAAACCGAAATTGAAGACCATTTGGACCATTTTGATCCGCCAATGGCGGATCAAATGGATCCGATCGGTCTGAACATTTCTGTCCCATTTTATTTCTTCATTTGGCACGTGGGGTGAAGTCCTTGTCTGCTGGCTCGAATCACTTTGAGTTTAATTGGCGAAATACTGATCTGATTCAAGTCATGTGTCACCATATTTTGCACTTCACAATCAGGTCCCTCCTGGTTTGCACTTGGGTCCTTCTGGATTTGTGATCCAATCCTTGTGCATTATAAATAGTTCCGGAACCTTCCAAATCAGTCCTTACTTGTTACATTTAGCTCCTTTTTGCTCCCTTCCTCTTCTCTATTACCTAACTCCTGAAACACTACAAACAACAACTCGAGTAGCACAATATTGAGGTAAAACAAAGGATGTATAGCATGAATATGATGCATGATATGCTACTAGTCAAATTCCTTGCAAACTATGGAAGTCATACTCCTAGTCAATTTGAGGGACTTGGGCTTTGAATTCACGATCAATTGGTGGAGGATTCAATCCAAATTAAAGATAAAATTGACCAGCTTGATTTTGATTTCACACAGGATTGTGCCTTATCATTATGTCACGTGGCCCTTGAGCCAGATGATTGTAATGTTGTGTGCCCCAAGGACCCACCTTTGGTGGAGCAGCAGCTCCCTAATACTCGTATCGTCATAAGAATTGATGAGGGTATTGGGATGTCTTTAGAGGATATCTTGGGCAAAAGACCAACTTTTATACTGATGTGTCGGGCAAGCATAACGAGGTTCTTTATCTCGTTCTGACATAGCAGCTTGTTGGTTGGATAATTTTGATTGACAATCCTCATTTTAATACCGTAAGAGCGGAAACTCTTCTTCCATTGCACAATTGTTTCCAAACTCTAGAGAGGTTTGAGCTCTTTCAGTTTGATCCTTTGAATCAGATGCTTTTGCGTTCAATTCATGAACCTCTCCCAATATCTTGTACACTTTGTGAGGGGGGGAACACATGAGTATTTGGGCCCTGTGTGGTGTCTTGTTCTCATTCCAGGTACATTGATCCACTATGTGGTTCCCTTTCATTGTCCTTTGACAAAGGATGATGAGAGCTTCTTTTTTTACATACTTATATAATAAAAAATTGTCATGGGTTCCACTACTTGAGGTTTTGGACCCCATTTCTTAATGTAATTATATTCCCCTCTTAACACTACTAGAAAAAAGGTTATAACATCAACTATTAAGGGGGTACAATGTCAGGTTGACCACCTTCAACGACTGACGTCGTAAGTTGGCGACGTTATAAAGGGGAACCCTTTCACGTCGGTTGTCGTAACCAACGTGATAGTGTCTTCTATAACGTCAGTCATAATTTTAACCCCGACCGACATGATAAACCGACGTGGTATATCAGATCCTCAATATCCTACCACATCGGCCAATTTATATGACCAACATGGTAGTATTATTCCTATCGCGTCGGCCTACAAGAACACCGACGTGGTAGTATACATACAACGTATGTGGTATTTCGAACCGACGTTGTAAGTTCATTAATAAAAATGAAAATAAAATAAAAGAAATCTCCTACAACGTCGGTGGTTTTGACAACCGACGTGCTAGAGTGTCTACAACGTTGGCCGACGTTGAAGGATATTTCTTTTATTTTTTAATATGTTTGATACCTGTAATTCAGACTCAAATCCTGTAGTTCATATTCAATCAAGCAATTCACAACATTCATATCTATCAAAAAAGTAATTAATTCTCACAACAATCATATTCAGTCCAGCAATAACAACAATCATATCTATCAGTTGCACAACATTCATATCATGTGACATACAAATGCATCTACTTAATACTACAACATACCTAAACAAGCTTGGAAGGTGTCTAAGATTTGTGGCAAAACCCATCAACTGAAGTGTTCTACTCTAAACAAGAAATAAAGCATTCTTTTCCAAAATAAACATATTAATCAACACATTCCAAAATAAAGCATTCTTTTCCATTCTTTATTGCATGTATGAACATTATCTCCACTCCCAAAGGGGGATGGAACTACTCACTACTCATTAAAAGAAGACAAAATGAAATTAAGGTAATTAAGATAGGAAATGGAGACATGCTAATTAATTCAACTAAGATTAAGACAAACAAAACAAGCTAAACAAGCAAGCATTAAAACAAAGACAACATTAAGACAAACTATGAAGAATTATTTTATTTACATGACTCACATTACAAGTGGCATTCTTCTCCACCTTGAGTTTTGCTCCAAGGCTTACTCCAAGTAGAGAGAATGCCACCAAGCAATGGGTGAATACAAATGAGGAGGAAGAGTTCTATTTATAGGCATGAAAAAAGGTAACCGGGGACAATCCCCCGGTATGGGACAAACGTATACTATAAATGGACATAAAACAATATAATACACAACCCGAGGCAACCATGTCGCATTTGGACACATTTGGACCACTGATTGGCGGTCTTGGACCGTTAATTTGCGGTCTATATGTGTTTGATCGCGTCGGGATTTTGGTGGCTCGGTTCTGGCTTATTTCTTGGTGTTTGATGAACCCGATTTGGTTGTTGATTGTTGGGCCCGGATTTAATTGCCAAAATACTCCTCACTAAGGTGTGGAGCTTCTTGATTTGCTCATTGATCCTTTTAGTTTTACATCCGGGTCCTTCTCCCTATCATCTCAGTCCATAAATATTGCAACTTAGTAATTTTCCTTGCTTTTGAGTCCTTTTTGAATCTCTTCTTCTCAAACCTATTTATTCCTGAATCTTAAACATAAACACATTAAATAGCATTGCTTAGGCTAAAAATAGAAGATATAAGACACAAATATATGCATGATATGATGTCAATCATTCAGCCGAGCAAAGAGAATAAAGCTAGGATGGTGGGCTTAGGCAGGTTGGCACTAACTATAGGGATCTGGGATTCAAACACTCAAGTTCCGGGATGAATACCGACTTACTAATTAGCTACCGGAATGAAGAAAAGCAACGGCGAAAGCACTCTGCTGGGCCGACACTGAGATTTACGTTTATAGCGCATGATATGATTCCAGTGTGTAGTATGTCAGTGAAGGTAGCAGTGTGTGTATTGTGGAGCATAAGGTTAATCACAAGAAGATCGAACGTTTCAAATGAGCCATTTGGCCCCATGTTTGGATGTCAAATAGTTTGATTGTAGACTCGGGGCGGATTCTCGTGCTTTGGAATGACCAAATTATGGATATGAATGTTACTTTTGAAACAACACAATTGCTACACTTCAGGGCAACCTTGAGAAGAGATGCAACCGAGATTTATATCACGGCTGTCTATGGGGAAAACGGGCATGTGGAGAGTAGAGCGTTGTGGAGTGACCTCCTACAAGTGGCACCAATCGAATCTAGGCCATGGATAGTAGGGGTGACTTCAATTGCATCCGAACAGCAAGTGAGAAATGGGGAGGGGCTGCTGGAAATGAGATTGCTATGTCGGAATTTAATGAGTGCATTGATGCCCTCCAGCTCCTCTAGATGTCATCCACTGATAGTGAGTTCACATGGTCAAACTTGTCTGATGGAAGTGCTTGCGTTGAGACGCGGATTGACCAGATTCTAATCAATAATGCTTGGCTTGAGTTATTCCCAGAATCCTACTATCTTGCTGGTGAAAAGGACCTAAGTGATCATACTATGCTCATCATGAAGACGGAAGGAAACCGGAGCCGCAAGAGGAAGATGTTCCGCTTCGAAAACCACTGGGCTGGATATGAGGAGTTTCGTGGCATCGTAGGACAAGATTGGACAAAATATGTGAGAGGAACTCCCATGTTTAGAGTGGGGGGAGAGCTGGACAAAGTCAAGAAGAGGCTCGTCCGGTGGAGCGCCTCTAAGTTTGGAAATGTAAATCAAAAGGTGGGTGAGGCCCGTGCTGCACTTAAGGAACTAATGAAGTGAAGGATGGTGTAGCCGCACGATGCTGAGCTCGCTCTTGCTGAGGGGGCAGCAAAGGACTTTGTTGAATGGACTTTAGCTTGGGAGGAGTCCATTATTCGGCAAAAATCAAGAGTGAAGTGACTGAAAGAGGGGGACTGAAACACTACATTTTTCCATGCGCACCTTCGAGTAAGGAGAGCCAGCAACCAAGTAAGATGAGTGAGTGAGAGTGCAAATGTAGTGGAAGAGGAAGGAGAGATCCAGGATGCTTTCCAGCATTTTTATACTAACTTGTTTGCTAATGAAATGCAGGTGAAACCCATTCCCCCTTCCTCCATCCTTCCACATATCCTACCGATGGAAGGGACGGAGTTAACAAGGAAACTTGACATGAAGGAGGTCGTAGCGGTTGTGCTGAATGCAAATGTTGATAAAGTGCCGGGACCCAATGACTTCAATGCAAAGTTCTTCAAAGCCGCATGGGAGATCATCAAGCAAGATGTGTTTAAAGCCATGAGTTCCTATTTCGAGAGTGGGAAGGTACTGGCCAGATGGAATGCAACCTCCATTACGATCATCCCTAAGAAGAAAGAACCACTCTTGGTGGAGGATTACCGACCTATCGCGCTATGCAACATGACCAATAGATTCCTATCAAAAGTACTTTCGAACCGATTGAAAGGGCTGCTCCCACGCCTCATTGGGGAGAGTCAATGTGCCTTTCTCAAAGGAAGGAGGATTGGAGACAACATCCTCCTTGCCCAAGAGTTGTGCCATAATCTACACCTTGACAAAAGACAGGGTCAAATGTGCATCAAGCTTGACATCCGGAAAGCCTACCACTCCATCTCGTGGGTTTTCTTAGATGACGTGCTGTCCATATTTAGCTTCCCCATCAAGTGGGGGAAGCTCATCATGAGTTGCGTTAAAGCCTCCTTTGTGGTGACGGTTAATGGAGCAAACTCCACCTCCTTTGTGGCCAGCAACGGCTTGAGACAAGGTGACCCCTTGCCCCCCTACTTGTTTGTGTTATGCATGGAGATCTTTAGTGAGATGGTGAAGAAGGAGGTTAGTGATGGACGTATCCAGCCACTTACCTACGGAGATGTCCCTGTGTCGCACCTTCTATTTGCAGATGACGTCGTCTTATTTGGGAAGGCAACCAAGGAAAATGCATGAGCCATTAGAGGTGTACTTGAGGAGTTTACAGCTTGCTCGGGGCTAAGCTTTAGTATGTCCAAAAGCCAATTTTTTATGGGGGATGGAGTGCCACATGGAGCGTGGATTGCAACACACCTTTGTACGGAGCGAAGAGAGTTCCCAGTGACCTACCTAGGGCTGCCACTGTTCTCCGGGAGAATGGGGAGAAACCATTGTGTAGGTTTGATCAACAAGGTTAAAGCTCGACTTAGTACATGGAAGCAAAACTTCTTGTCACTTGCTTGACGGGTGGAGCTAGTAAGGAGTGTCTTTGTCTCCCTCAACATATATTGGACCTCCGCTTTCCTACTCCCTCGAACACTTCATCTGGGGAGGCCCGAAGAAGTGGGTAGCGGTAGCTTGGAAAGATGTATGCACACCAAAGGGGGAAGGGGGCCTTGGACTGAAAGGTTTTTCAGATTGGAATGATGTTCGCCTCCTTCACTTATTTTGGATCGTGGTGGCGGAAGGAAACGCTCTTTGGGTGAAGTGCATACGTCGTAAATACTGGAAGACTTGCTCCATTTGGGTTGCACGACCTCCTTCTACCTCCTCACGGGCATGGAAAGGGCTGCTTAGGGTCCGCGACAGAGCTAGATGACACATCCAATACGAGGTTGGAAATGGTGAAGAAATCAGTTTTTTCCAATACCCTTGGTGTGGAGAGCCGTTTCAATGTGTAAGTTGGGGGGCATGGCTACACTATGAATTGGGAGTGCCATGGGACACGAAGGTGACTTATTTCATTCGAGATGGGGAGTGGAACCTACCCCGCCCCCCCCACGTTCCACGATTATGGAAGAAATCCAAAGGAACATATTGAACACACAAATCCATGGAGGCACGGACTAGCCTAACAGAATTGACAGAAGGAGTGCTGCACTTGGTATTCAGGAAGGGTTGAGATGGGTCAAGACACCGGGGCAGAAGGTATCATGGGCTGGTTTGGTTTGGCACAAGCATGCCATCCCAAAACACGCATTCACAGCCTGGAGAGCATTGAGGGGATGCCTACTTACGAATGATGAGGAGTAAAGCTTTACCCGAGCTACAACCTTTGCCAAGGGGATAAGGAAGATATGGAGCATCTCTTCTGGGTGTGTGCCTACATAAAGGAGGTTTCGGCAGCACTCCTCACTCTTCTGCAGCTCAGCCATCGTGTGGCACACTCCTTAGAAGCTGAAGCCATACATATCTCACACGCGCAAGGAAGCTGGCTTGAAATGGTGGTGAGACGATGCGTGTTCCATGATATGATACACGAGTGCTGGCTCGAGCGAAACCGAAGGATTTTCGAGGGATACAAGCAGCACCCAACACATATAGTGGTTGTCATCAAGGATGTGGTTCAGTGCCTACGGGATAAAGTTAAGAAGCTTGCGAAAAGTGAAGAAGAAGAACAACGATTCAAGATCACGTGAACCTAGCATAGTTGTCATGTTTGGCCTGTTTTCCTTTTGATAAGGAACTTAAACCTACAATGCTGAATTGCTTTAACATGTAACGTAGGGTAGAGGCCGGGTATTCATATGGCATACACCCGTGCACTTATTATTCCATTTTTGTAAGCTGTAATCTTTTTTAGTTTTATACAATTCGAGGCTAAGCCTCCCTTTTTGCTTTGCAAAAAAACAAAGAAGAGAAAAAAGAAGAGAACGAAGAAAGAAGAAGGAGAAGAAAAGAAAAAGAGAAGAAGAGAAGGAGGAAAGGAAAGAAGAGGAGAAAAAGAAAGAGGGAGAGGATAAAAAGGAATAAGAAGGGAGCAGAGGAAAAAAGGAAAGAAAGGGAGAACAAGAAAGTAAAGGAGGAGAAGAAATTAAGAAGAAAGGAAGAAGAAAGAAGAAAATGAGACTAAAGAAGAAAATGACATGGATTGGGGGACCAGACATGTAAGGCCAAGAAGAGATCCCTCATAAAAAGAAAACACAGAAGAAAAGAAGGAAAGGAAAGACTGGGGATGACAGAACAATCTCAGGAAGAGCGAGTTGGATGAGAAGAACAATAATGAGAGAAAAAAAGATAGCACAAATAAGTGTAGAGTCCATCATGGAGAAGAAGCTTAAATTATATGGAAATCAAATTATAGCCAAACAACACAAATTTTCTCCAAGAAAGAGCTGGCTAAATAAACCATGTCTAAATATCAATGTAAACATCGACACGTAAGCCATGGCAGGGGTTGACCTATGCAAAAAAGAATGTGCTTCTGAATCTAATGGCACCACGAAGAGACATACAAAATATGTCTGGTGCATGGAACTCAGCTACGTGAGGCGAGGGGATATGGAGGATCTAACATTGAAAAGATCACACCTATCAACGAAAGTAAATAAATTTCTTTTTCTACGTTACAGTTTTTTTTAAACTTGGAAAATGTGAAGTTAATGTTCCTAGTTTTAATGGTCCGATAATAGACACGTTGCTAGATCTGTTGGAGAAAAGGCACAAGACTTAATGCTATCCACGAAAGGTGATCACGATTCCAATCGTCGCCACCGAGCCATCTTGTCTGGACGGCCTAATTTGGTTAGATGTTATGTAGATCCCAGACAAAAAACTGGCACCAAAAGAACGTGTTTAGTGCAACAAAACACATTGGTTGTAATAAACCCGACATGAATAAGTATTTTAATTTTCTTTGTCTATAAAATAAATGTTATTGAACAATCGGTTTTTTCTTACGAAAAAAATAAAATAAATCACGTCGCTTGTAGGACAACCGACGTGAAAAATCCAATAAAACACGTCAGTTTCACAACAACCGACGTGACATAAGTATATCTCACGTCAGTCAACCAAAAACTGACATGATATGTTCCTATGTCACATCGGTTTATGTAGAACCGACGTGTTTATATTGTTTCACGTCGGTTTCTTAATACCCGATGTAACATGGCGATGTCATTACACGTTTTTCCAGCAGTGCTCCTGAGGGTTTTCAGCGGATATTCCCACAAAATTCGAACATTGATGCATTATTCAACCTAGCAACACGACTCCATTGACCTACTTTTGTAGATCATTGGACGTGGTAATACTACGGACCGACTCTATATATGTATCTTGTCCACACAACTAGCCTTAGTGAACCATTTGTGCAAGTTAATTAAGGACTTAAGTGAAAGACATGACCAACCTTAACATCCTGAAGTGATACATCATGTAAAGTCCATGAAGGTTCTTATTTGTATTTTATTTTATTTTCAATTTTTTTTCTTTTTCAAAAATAAGGAGTTAAAACTGATTGATGTTAAATTCTCCTAGGGTCCAGTTTTGTGCATCATTACCTATGAAGACTTACATTATCAGGTACACCTTCCCCCAAATCTCAACATAGGGAGATCCCTACCACCCGTGTAATGGGAGTTCGGTCGATGCATCCCAAGTCAGATGCGTCAAAAGGACCATGTACTAAGTCCCCCCAGACCTAATTTCCCGACTGATAGGAGTCGTGCAAGAAGAGAGATTTGTTGGCTTTTTGCTGTTAATCCATGTTTTGATGATTTAACTAACCTAATCTTAATCACAATAAAATGTAGAGTAGCATACATTATGCATAGAAGATATATAGTATTGTGCAAACATTTACATGTCATCAAGACACAAGAAATAATGGAATGAAGTCAAGACATGTAATCAAGCTAATTGAAGACATGTAATTTTACTTTATTTTGAGTCTTAGAAATATATGTGAACTTGAGCATACAAGAGTTAAAATCTATTCACATAGACTTTAGGGAACCTATAGAACTCACATACAACATTCAATATCAATACGACTTGAATAGTCAACCCATTTATGTAGGAAAACGAAGCTGTATAGAACTGTCTACAACCAAACGGTCCACTGATAGAGATATGGTCCCGGTTGACAAGTACAACTTTAACCTTGGTTCAGGCGATTAACTTTGACCTTTTGGTCGATCGATTACCTGTATTTTCAAATGGTCGTTATTTTTGTCATATTATACAACGGTCGTATTCATATTTTCTCCTAATCCCCCAAAAACGTATTTGTCCACCGGTCAACTGATTACCTAGAAACGGTCGACCAAATGCAGACATTTCGTGTGCCCAAAAGTGCTTGTTATTTTCGGTCAACCGAAAATTTTTCATGTGTTCGACCGATGTATCGTTAACCTCGCCAAAACCCCCAAAATGGTAGACTGACCCATATTCGGTCGACCGATCACTTGAGTCCTAGCCAAAATGGTTCGATCGTCACTTAAGTTGGCTTGAGCATTTCCATTTTCATAAGGAAACGGTCAACTGTTGTGGGGCTGAATTGCTGAACTTAGAATTCTGTTTTATGTATCTTACACACAACTTAACAAATTTCTCACCAATGGCTATAAATCTTTAAGAGCTTATAAATAGAGGTTTATACACCATATTTATACATCTCTCCTACTTTCATTTGCTCCACACACTAGAGAGACTTCTCCGAATCTTCAAATCCCAAATTTAAACACTCCAAGCCTAAACTTCCACACCTTTGATCAAATCCTACTCATACTCAATGTGTTCTCAAGTTAGAGAGTTTTTGATCCACTCAACTTTGTTTTCAAAGAATAAGATCTTTCAGTGAAAGCCCGAAGCAAGTTGTAATGGTTTTGGTGAAAGTTCGAAGTGTCCCTCTCAGATTGTGAGAGGTGGAAATCAAGATCCGCGAGGGTGTTTGTGAGTTTGCTCGGTAGAGGCGTTATCTCTTGGCCTGAAATGGGGAGAGGATTGTGAAGACATAGGCGGAGTCCGGGAATAAAGCGGAGCTTGCAAGAGAGGAAGTAAGATCCGGTGGTAGATCCGAACCTCTATAAAATCGTCGTGTCATTTGTGGTTTGCATTTCCTTTTCCCTACTTGTTTTAAATTGTTTTTCGCTGCATATTTGATTGAATCAAGTTAAAATTAGGTGAAATCGATAATGAGTCTACCACGTCGGATATGGAGGAAATCCGATGTGGTAGACCCATTACCACGTCGGATACGGAAGATATCCGACGTGGTAGTCACATTATCAAATTTGAGTTTTGATGGTTTGAATTCAGAGTCAAACCCTGCACAGAAAATGTATCATTTCCATCCATTAACTCATTTCCAACTTTCAATATACTCATATACAATCCAAGAAGAAAACATAACTCACAACCCATTATAAGTACTCATGTCCAACACAAAAATGTAACTCATATCCATTCCTTAACTCATTTCCAACCTTCAATATACTCATATACAATCCCACCAAAAAATGTAACTAATATATATACAACATTCATCCACTATTTAAACTGTGATTATACTGTATTTTCTAACATACGACTAACAAAGTAAGGAAACCACGTCTCTCGTGCTTCATCCATCTTTTCTTGCGAAAACGGTTGAAGGTCAGGTTCAAAAATCTACAAAATAAACTAGTTTTTAAAATAATTAAAATAACCCAAAATGTGGGTTACATATCGAAGATACCTATCATAAATCTCCTTCATCCAATTCAAAGTTGACAGTTTATGCCATATAAGTCATTATGTAGTAACCGCATTCAATATTTCCAACTTTTTTATGGTACTACAACAATTACAAATAAAAAATCATGATTGTATCGAAACGATGAAATGAATGCAAATTAATGGTTTCATGGTTTACATTAATAATGAACAATTTTACCTTCATGGCATGCCAAGTAGTTAGCTTCCTCTTACTCCTTCTTGGACCCAACATTTAATATATATCCATGGCTCTGTCAAAATTACACAAATGGTTAGACGTTTTAATCAAATATGTAACAATCGAAAAATTAGTTGATAAATTTAAATTAACTATACTAAAAGTAACTTACAACTGAACAATATTCTTCAACGATTTCCTTGGTTTATCTGATGATAGAGGATCAAACCAATATGTAATATTAAGACTAGGAACCAAAACGGGCAACATCCAATGATCACTGCAAATCAATCATGTTAAATAGCTTTATACTCCCTAAAACTAATATAATAAGTAATATCAAATATAATGAAATACTTACGCCTCCCATTATGGTGCTAGAAAAAAAAATCTTCTCCATTTCAGACATAATTATAGCAATATTTTGCGGTCTATTGTCTTTGCTTGAATTTCCTTGAAACATGAATATTGTTTGACACACATAACCAATTTTTTTCGCATGTGGCAATTCGTAGAGAAGCCTATTCAAAAAGAAATATATCATAACTAATATCAAAGAATTCGTAATTGTCATAATTAATATAAGAAATACAAAATTACATACTTGATTTGAACTTGGACGACACAACTTATCCATCCTCAAAAATTGCATGACATTGGGTGTTATGACATACATTGCAAATCCAATGCCATAGTCGGTCATTTTTCCTACAATTTCTTTATTCATCACACATTGAACATAAGAATCCTCATCCTTATGTCGTATGAAATTGTATAACATTTGACAATTTAGAGGAAATTGTCTCTCATCAAATACAATTTTAGTTTCATATGTCTTGGATGTTGAACCTTCAACCTTTTAAAATTAAAAAAAACAATATTATTAGAACTTCCTTACATGATTACTATATATTAACCATTTAGGAAATTATTGAATTTAAAGTTGATACCTTTGCATTTATTTTAATTAAACAACGAGGCCATTGCAACACCCATCCTTCAACATCGCCCACCGTCTGAGCTTCAGATTCAGGAATTGGTAGGAGTGCATCAGCACAGACAGATTTATCCAAAGTCACCTTCAAATTCTTGGATTGAATTTGTTCACCATGATGCAAGTTTAGGGTGTACACGTTCCCATATGCTACAACTTGCATATCTAGATCATTCACAAAGAGTTCACATTGGGCCCTATCCTTTAAATTTCAAGACAAATTTATCACATGTTCTGAAATGCAAAGTAAAAATAAAAACTTATAATTTATAATTTTACCACAAAATTTCCAAGTGTGTCCTGCTCAGATACTTTCTTTGGGGAACACCTATGGAGGTTGTACATTGGAAGCAGTACGGGGGGTTGGTACATCTGTGGCAATATCGAGGCAATATCGGTGGAAACTTGAAGGTGTTTTAGAAACTCTTCACTAGGTTTTCCAGGCGATGGATCTTCTCATCGCCTATCACGTGATCAACTTGTGAATGACTTCGTTGGGACAAAGTTGTGGACAATATATCATTTCTTCCATCTGAAGAAAATTGTCCTTGGGAAGCTTTCAATGAAAGTTGATCCTAAACAAAATTAATTTTAAATTTTATTATTAATTAATAACCACATACTTACACAAAACATAAAAATTAAAGTTAAATTACAATCTTGGAGGCAACTAGTTCAGACTCTTCATTAATGTAACTGCCTTCCACAGTAATACGCGCTCGCTTCCACTTTTCTTCTCTAGATATTGGAGAGGGAGGTGACAAATTACTTGCCTGCTCTTCAGTCATACCCACTTCCACAGCTTCGTCTTCTTTTTGAATTTTTTAGCTTCAGCATAGCCTCCTCAAGTTTGCGGTAACCCCCTCTAGACAATCTATGCTAAAACTTCTTACTAGATTGTCATTTCTGGTTTTGCTCTCCTATTTCCTGAAAAAGAATATAATAGATTAATTATAAAATTAAAATTATAAATTTTACGTATTAAAAAGATTGAGTATATAATATCATAAATTTCTGGAGAAAGTCTAGTTCTTTTAAACTCAGCCCATGTCGTCGGCAAAATGAAAGTGTAAGTGGAACAAGGGTCGCAGTCCTTACATTCCCCAAAGATAAATATGTATGTGAGCTTTGTTTTAAAGTCTTTCCAACGGTTACAAACATAGGAAATCCACTTCTTCTTCAACGCTTTAGTGGATTGAAAAATGAATTTAGCCTATAACCAAAAACCACTTGCAATTAGAATCAATAAGAGAGGAAATTTTAAATAAAACTAAAAAACAAATACATACCATTATATCCTCCCAAATTTGTTCTTTTAGAGAAGAATCAACTTGTGCCCAATTTTCAATACAAATATCAACCTTGGTTTTAGCGACAATACACAAATAACTAGGCCAATAAATTTTATTCTCTCCGATCGACTCTAATAGACGATAAAAGTCCAAAGGCAATGGACCTTCATATTTTACTTTTTGTTGAAACTCTAACACAAGAGTTGCTCCCTGTAGAGGAACCGAAGTCGAGGCTTCATCGGCATTTGCGGGGTGCTTTCTCTTGCTGGGAGCCATTAACCTGAAAGAAGACAATAAAATCTTTTTTTCTTCTTGTTGGAATGCTCTGGACGGCATGACGAAGGGTTTTGTGTTTCTTGAAGACCTGGTTTTGACAATATGAAAACCCCACCACATCGGATTAGTTATTGGCCGACGTTGTAGGGTTACAGTACCACGTCGGATTAGCAATCCACCAACGTGGTAGGGTATGAATTATTTTAAAAAACCCATCCACGTCAGTCTGTGTAAACATCGACTTGGAAGACCCCCTACCATGTCGAATTCTATGACTGACGTGGTAGGATGTTGAAAAATGGATCCTTCCATGTCAGTCTGTTAATATCCGACGTGGTAAACTCTCTGCCACGTCGGTTTAGTAATGTCCAACGTGTTAGGGTTGACGTAGTAGTCCAGCTTTCCAGTAGTGTTACGTACACCCGACCTCTATACTTATAGAATAGACATCGGATTTATCTCCTGACTGATGTCTATTCAATACGTATAGACGTCGGGTGTGTTGGCTTTTAGGCCTTAATCCATGTTTTGATGATTTAATCAACCTAATCTTAATAATAATCAAAGTAGAGTAGCACACATATTTCATAGCATATATATTGCTTTGTGCTAACATCTACAGGTGATCAAGACTCAAGGAAGAAAGGAATTCAAGTCAAGACATGTAATCGAGTTATTGAAGACATGTAATATATATTTCTTTTGAGTCTTAGAAATCTATGTAATCTTAAGCATAAAAGAGTTAAAATCCATTCACATAGACACTAGGTTCCATGTAGAAGTCACACAGAAAATCTCAAATCATTTAGACTTCAATAGATCACCCAAACATAGATCGGAAATCACTATACCTAAACCTGAACTGCCTGTGCCTATTCGGTCGACTGAACCACCTTCGTTCAACTGATCGAGCAATTAACCAACAGTGATTTAAACTGCCCGACCGGTCGACCGTCTACGCGAGTCATTTGACCGTTAGAATTTTCATATTATACAAACGATCGTATTCACATTTTTATCCATACCCCAAGAAAACAACTGACCACTGCTCGATTGTTGACATAGTTTTGGTCGAGCAAACATTCTCTTGAACCCCGTAGTGCCAGTTTTTATCGGTCGACCGAATCAACCATTTTTTTCGACCGTTTGCCCTGGACTTTCATGGACAATAATTCTGGACAGCCTAATCAGTCGATTGTTCCCCTTTTGATTCGACCGTTCTCTTAAGTTATAACCCTTTTCATTCGACCTCCCCTTGGTTGGTCGATCGCTTGTTTCTGGAATTGTCTAGACGCCTGTTATGGACAGAAAACGGTCGACCGTGTTACCCATTTCGGTCGACCGAACTTAACCCGAAGAATGACCTGTGCTTTTCGGTTTTTGTTTCTTACACATTCATCTACCACTTTTGTCACAACGGCTAGAACACCTTAGGAACTTATAAATAAAGGATTGAACCCCTTGTTTAGACAACTCTCCCACTTCCAATTGTCTCATACATTAGAGAGAAGTGTCGCAATTCCAAAAGCTCCTACACTACACTCAGCCTAAAATCCATACCTTTGCTCATATCCAAATCCTACTCAAAGTGTGCTCAGAAATTAGAGAGTGTTGTTCGACTAACAAATCGTCTGTCAAAGAAGCAAGGGTCTTGGTGAACGCCCAAGATAAAAAGTATAGACTTCGGTGAGAGCCCGAAGTTTTCCTTCTCGGATTGGGAGAAGAGGAGTCCATGCAAGGCGAGGATTGTTCGCTAGCTTGCTGTATAAAGGCTTAATCTTGTCCCGGAATGATATTGATAGTGAAGTCGTGAGCGGAGCTCGTGGAGTCAAGTGGAGCTTGCAAGAGAGGAAGTAGGCGGGAGGCTGAACCTCTTTAAAAATCTTCCGGTGCCATTGTGGATTGCATGTTGTCCTTTTGTACTTGCTTGCTTGTTTAAACTCTATTGTGCATCTTTGTTTGTAAAGCAAGTATAAAATAAGCTTCAAAGTAATTAGAATTAGCGACCCACATCGATCCTACATGGTGCATTTAATAGTGGACGTCTAGTCCTTTTTGAAAGGATATAGACATCGACTATTGTGTACAACCGACATCTATACTCTCACCAGATTAAAAAATACAAAATGTTGCAATCATAGATTCCTACATAACACACATTCAACCTGCACAAGAAAAGCATTCATAAATCCTGCACAACATATTCATCCGCAAATACATACACATACACATTCATCCACAAGCATACATACACAAACACTTGCCTTTATTCACAAAGATTTTTGATTATATTATAGATCACATTGAACGTTGGTAATACAAGTAAACATGTTAAAAAAATTCATGTTTAACTACAAAGAAAGTGTTATTGAAATAACAACCTCTTAGTTCAATAACATGCTTCTCATAAAATAGCGAGCCGATCGGTCATGAGTATCATCGAGCTCCTGTTACGAGTAGGGATCGTTATTCTTTTGGATGATCTATAAGAATACAAGTAAAAAATATTAATATCTAAATAATGAAATTATAATTATACAACTGAATAGAGATCTATATTACCTCGGATAGGGATAAGTTTTGAGCTGGAACTCTGAGGATTTCCTCCATGTATCTCACGAACCACATTCCGTATTACCAATATGCCGATATGTCGAACTACTCTCGGGGCATCGAACGACAAGCATCCAATAAGCTTTGTTTGTATATATAATTAGAAACTTATTAGAAAATGAAATTCCACTTACTTTGAATTAACAAAATTACTTATCATGATAAGGGATCAGATAATATATTTTGTCGCCTTCTTTCATGAGAGCTCCAACGTGACCCGATTTATCGTCATTCTCGTATATATAGTTAGATGGACTCACAAATCCAAATACTCTATCATAGGGAAAGACCGACCTTCTGGCATCATAAAGGTGTCTAGAAGAGTAAAAACTACATTATGATATAATTGGGATAAAATTATTCAATACATTTCAACTTATAAAGAAGAAAACACTTGTTTCACTTGCATGTCGATAATCATTATGCACAATTGATCCATCTCCAAGAACTGCATAACATCCTCTTTGGCGACGTATGAACCCGAAGGCAACCCTTTAACCCCTCCTCCAAATCCCAGGTAGTTAAGGATTGTGATTCCCTACCTACCATTAATTGATACAACATTTTACACCTATTTGGTAGCAAATTAATGTTGATCGGAAATTGGTTGTTTGACCCTTTGCTCTGGGGGCTTGGAATCGTACAAATATATACACAAACATTAAAAATACAATTATTAACAAAATTGAAATTGATTTGTTTTCAAATTTAAAGTATATGTCGTGTCTCATTTAGCTCTACTAAATGACGACGCCACCTCAGAAACCCACTGATAGCATCACCGAGGGTAACATCTTCTTCTTATGGAATTGGCACCAGTGTACCATAGTCTAAGAAGCTCCCCACCGCAACCTTCACTTCTCCCTCTTCCATCTTTTTAAGTGGTGTTCGGAGATGTTATAAACATTGTCGTGTCCCACCAATCTTCGATGAGAGTTTTCAACAAATAAAGCACATCGAGATCCACCATCAAATTTACCAAACGAGGGACCGCCTACGAGGGCCAACACTGGAGAATGTGTCGTTAAATCAAGTTGTCGGTCACGGTTTACCACTGGCTGCACCGGAGGAGTGGTACCCGTGAAATCAAGTTGATTGATCAGTCCTTCCATAATATTGGCGAAGTCCAACCATACTCCCTACCCCCGTACACGACTGGGATGTTCGTCATTTCCCACGGCTTCGCGTAGTATATTATTCCGTCCGTCTTAAACAAATTCAGCTTGGGATTCTCTCAACTTCAGGGAGTCCGAAAGTTTAAAGAAAATTGTTACAAACAATTGAAAATTATAAAATTACTGATTGTGATTTAATAACATATATAAGTGATACAATTTAAATTATTCGAGCCAACCGCTTACGACTCGTCAGGGATGTACTCCGCTTTGGAGTTTACCCTGGCTCTCTTCCAAGAATCACATCAACAGATGGGGGAAGGAGGAGACAGGTTGCTTGCCTGCTCCTCACTCATACCGGAGTCAATTGCCTCTTGTTTCTTTTGGGCTATTTTTTCAGCCATCATTTGTGCTTCTAATTTTTGGTACCCCACTCAAGACATATGATAGAGACACTTGTCAGAAGACCTACACTCTTGGTTTTTTACTGGGAGAGCCTAAAACCAATTTTATTAGATTATAATTTAAATCAATTACTTAATAAGTTCATATTCTAATCTAAACTCAGTTACCTCAAACTCCAGGCTTTCTCTTGATTTTCTGAATTGATCCCATTTATTCGAACTGGTAAAGTTATAGTACTCACATGGATTTCTGTCCTGGTAGTCTCCGAATATGTACTTGTTGGATAAATTTGTTTTGAAATCCCTCCAACGGACCGACATGTATGTCATCTACTTTTCCTTCAACTTGTCAGTGGATTGGAACTCAAAAGTTGCCTATAACACGTTAACATTTTTTATTTCTATATATTACAAGTTCGACTAAAACTAATGAATTTTATAATGGACACATTACCTGCACGTCATCCCAGAATGTGTCTTTCAGCTTCTCATCAACTTCAGCACAATTCGGCAAATAGATGTCAACTTTGGTCCTCACTAGGCTCCCCTGATAACTTTTCCAGTTATCAGATAGCATACCTATCAGCTCGAGATCGTCATCAAACTGGATTGGAACTCTACGATCTCTATGTCTTCTCCCCACAAATTATTTCATCAGTGTAGGACCCTGTGAGCTGCAAGTCTTCAAACCGTCAAACTCTGATGGAGTGAGTTTCGTTTTTGGAGCCATGATACTATAAAAAGTAAAGTCAAGACATTAAATGGTTATTATAATGTTGTACAAGACATTTCGCACCTTTATGGATAAAAAATCTTAACAGATTTTCAATCCATATATCTTCACCGTGGTCATCCCTAAACATACATGTCTCAACATGTATTTCGTCATCTAGTGAGTTTAACTCGGGTGCTTGCTTAGAGAAAGGTGGTGTCTCTTCATACACGATGAGAATATCATCTGATATAATTTTTTTCTTCCCTTCAAGAATTACTGACCATTTCTTATCAGATGGATCAGCCACATAAAAGACTTGTTTCGCTTGGGACGCGAATATAAAAGGTTCTCCTTTAAATCCTTCCTTGAAAAAAACAATTAAAGTGAACCCAAGCCATCCACTCAGACTCCACTTTTATTATCAACACACTTGCATCTAAATAAAAGTACTTTGAATTTAATAAAGTGTAGCTCCCATATGACTTCAATTACGATGCAATAGGGCATGTTGGTGTATACAAGATTTTTGTCTTTAGAACTAGACACATGGAAAGACTCTGCTATTAAAGTGACTCCACTATTCTGAAAAACACTTTTGGCATCTCTACAGACTGTTTAGAATAAATATCCATTGATATCATAGCCACTATAACTTGTAACAACAGAATGCGGACCGTAGACCAAGCACTGTATTGTCTCCGAAACATAATGCTTGTAATCCACCTTTTTGAACAAAGATATGAAATTCTTATTGTGACAATTAATTACTTGTTTATCACTCCATAAAGGATTTCTTCTTTTAAAAGCTCTATGTGTTCATTTAAAAAAGGTTGAAGTTCATTAGAATTGCACAACACATAGAAATATGCTATCAATAATTTATCGCCATTTGGATTTAACATTTTCATCCTACGCGTCCCATTACCATCGTAACATTCATCATGATGATTGTTCGGAAGTCCAATACTTTTGGTGTTCGCTAGGTATCCAGTGCAAAATTCTATAACCTTCTTGGCTATGTATCCTTTAACAATACTAGTATCTGGCCTTTGACGATTTTTATAATAATCATTCAACACTTTCATATAACGCTCGAAAGGATACATCCACCTGAAAAAACAAGTACATACAATTTAACTTCTCTAATCAAATGAATAACTAGATGAAACATAATGTTTAAAAAACAAGTGGAAAATACATCTCCAACTAACATAAGGTGACCACAATTTCATTCTGCAACTGATCTAACTGCACGGGGTCGACCACTTTACTGCAAATCTTGTTGAAAAAGGAACACAATACGTCTGACATGTTTCGGTAATATGGATCTCAGTACTACAGGAAACAACTACTGCATTAGAATGTGACAATCATGAGACTTCATCCCCACAAGTTTCAAACCTTCATAACAACAAGACTGCCTATATTTGAAGAATAACCTTCTGGAACCCTTACGTTGTGCAAACACTGACAGAGAATGCTTTTCTCCTTTCTAGACAATGTATAACAAGCTGGAGGTAAGTAGTTTCGGTCTCCTTTCTTCTCTGGTACCAATCTTGCTCATATACCAAGGTAAACAAGGTCAAGTCTAGCAATATATCCATCTTTCGTCTTACTAGGTATGTTGAACAGAGAGCCGACAAGACTTTCACAAACATTTTTCTCTACATGCATTACATTGATACAATGTCTAACTTCTAAAGTTTCTAATAAGGAAAATCAAAAAATATGGATCTTTTTTTCCAAGAACTTTTGTCATTTGCTTGTATGTATGGCTTTCCAAATTCACATTCAACGTTCATTACACGTTCATACCCTTTTTCGATGCTGATTTCAACGGGCGAATTATGAAACTCTTGTTTTCCATTAAATGCCTTCTTCAACCTACGATACGGATGAGAGTTTGGCAAAAATCTCCGATGACCAAGATAAACTATTTTAGAACCATTAACAAGTTGCAAGGAGCATGTATTCTCTGCGTAATTGGACAAGCTTTGGGACTTTTGACAGAATATCCATACATATTACCATAAGCTGGAAAGTCATTAACGACAATAAATCATTGCCTGCATTACAAATGTCTGCTTATGATAGGCATCAAACACTGGCTCCTCGTCATCCCATAAACTCTTTAGGTCATCAAGTAAGGGTCTTAAATACACATCTATGTCTTTTCCAAGTTGCTTCAGACCAGAAATCATTAAGGACAACATAATATATTTGCGTTTCATGCATAATCACGGTGGTAGATTGTAAATTAAAAGTAGAACATGCCAACAACTACGAATGCTACTCAAACTACCGAAAGGATTCATTCCGTCCATACAAAATCCAAGTCGTACATTCCTGGATTCTTCAACAAACACAAGAAAGTCGTCATCTACTTTTTTCCACTGTGGTGAATATGCAGGATGATGTAGCAACTGATCATTTGGTTTACCACGATCAGCATTCCATGTAATGTTTTTGGAATCCTCCTTACCCGCAAACAAACGTTTAAGCCTTGGTATTATGGGAAGATACCACAAAACTTTAGCAGGAGGTCATTTGATTTTCACCTCATCACCATCTACATTGTGGTTTGGTCCACTGCGTTTCATTTTATATCGTGAAACATTACACCTAGGATAGGAATGTATGTTTTAAAACTCACCTGTATACAATATGCAATATACTTTCTTTGCATCATAAGTTCTATTCGGCAGTTCATTACGCTCTGGAAGCATCTCTTTCAATAGCTTCAATAGTCATGTGAAACTGACATTGATCCAACCATTTACTATGTTTAAATTGTACTACTTCAACACCGCTAACAATCTAGTAAATTTGGTGCAACCCTTATACAACAGCCTCTCGTTGTCACTTAACAAACTACCAAGTAAATCGGGGTTGGACGATAAAAATTCAGCTATATCCTGAACTATTTCATCAAACTGATCTCCAATACTAACATTGTCCCCGTCTTTCTTGGGACAACCAAATGATTAATTTTCGCCATGCCATATCTCCAGACTGTAGGTTGGTCAAAACCTTTTTCAAACAAATGAGCTTTTATTTTCTAAAAAGTCAGCAATGACATGCTATGACACTTACTGCATGGACAATACTTCATGTCTCTGTTATTCGTATTCTTTGAATAATTTTTCGCCAACGCTAATAACATATTCACTCTGTTCTCATACTCATCACTCAATCGTGTTGAAAGAATGCACTCTCGATCCATTTAAATCTAAACAAAATGATAGTTATTATTGAAGACAAGAAATAAAATGTCAAAGCCGGTTTTTGTAGATAAGAAGCTCCAGAGACATGAAGATTAGAAAAGAATGACTCAAGAGAGAGGAGATGAAGTCCTTAATCTAGCATCGCAATAAGGAAGGTTAGAAACCTAACTAAGCAATCAAGGCAAAAGAAAGACTAATGTCCAGTATAGCTCCTCAGCACTAGACGACGCCTAACTTCGAGGTCCCACTGGGGACCACCAGTATGTAGGAAATCAAGAACCCAAAGGTTCCTAAAATCTCAAGGAGACTAGATGGGTAATGACATTCACGCCAAAACTGTCTTAAACAGCGAGGACTACTAGTCTGTAAGAAATGAAGAATCTAGATGTTCTTGAAATCTCAGGGAGACGAGAAGGGCAACAATGTTTAGGCCATAATAGTCTTCAACAGTTTCCTTTCCTTATTGCGTCCGAAAATCCTAGGGGCCAATGTCTAAATTGATTTTATTAATGTTCTTTTATTATGTGGTTTTTGGACCAAGGAAAGAGTGATGAAATCCCCCACCTCATCTCCTTTAGGTGAGTGCCCCTAGGTGTTTGTCATACCTTAATCTAACAAACAACACACCAAATAAATACTCACCTCACTCTTGTTCCAATGCAAGTCCTACTAACTAATGCATGTTTTCTAATGATTGATAAGTGAGATAGATTACATACCTTACGTCAGTAATCTATAACAGAAATCGTAAAATGAAAAATAAATACGATGAATGGAAAGTCCTCTATGATGAATGACTTAGCAAATGTTGTCTAATCTTTTGTTATAGGTTATTAAAGGCCAAGGTTCTTAAGGGGGTCGATAAGTTATTATAATAATACCAAAATATTTATAGACAATATGTAAATAATATTGAAAATTCAAAGAAACAAGGCAATAACATTTAAAATATTCAAAGCAAGTATTAAAAACAATAACTTGAAATATAATTTTAAGACGGAAAACATCTTAAACATAAAATAACATGTTATTAATAACAATTGGGATTAAAATGTTATTGAAATTTTGTCAGAACCTCCCCCAAAAAGTTGCTATGTAAAAAATCTTCAAATCCTGGGATTAAGAAGAGAAATGTATAATATCTCCACTACATAACATTCACATTACAAACATCAAACATTCATATCATGTGAAAAATGTTTAAACTTGAAATGCCATTTTTGTTAGCACAATATATATATTTGGTTATCCTCCATATAGAAAGAAAAAAAAATTATGTAATATGATAAATGTGCATTATTTTTAAAATTTTCAAATTGTTTACATAGTTTCGACAACCTTTTATACAGAAAAAGAAGCATTCAGAAGGATTTTGATTATTTTTATTATAAATTGTCCAAGCAAGTTTGCAATGACATTCTTTCAAATCACAAATTGAGTTGCGATATGTTCGTATACAAACATACCATTAAGTATTTTGCAAGTTAAGAATATCCACTCTTGTTTTTTTATACCTTCAGATGATAATTGTGTTTTAACTTTTCAGGCTGGTTACATGCATATTGATTCTGCAATGGTCTATGGAAATGGAAAAGAGGTATGCAAACTGATTGATCGTTTTATATTAACCGCAAGTGCACGACCGCGTTGAAGCGGTGGCAAATACGGGTCGTCCACTGGGAGGTGTGTCGACGCTTGGTTTGTTCGAAGGCCAGAGGTAAAAGAAGGAGAGAAAGGTGTATCACACTAAACTACACTACAATGCTAAACTAGTAAACAAACAAGCTAAAATGAACTAAACAACTAAGCTAATCAACTAATGCAAAAGATAAAATCACAGGAATGAAAACCCCTAAGGGGTGGAGTGTGTGTGTGCACATTAAATAAGTGTGATATGAAATGCATACAAGAAGCTCAAGTAGTTAGTGTTGTTAATTCATAAGAAGTACCTAACTATGGCAAGACCTATCATTACAACACTAACCTAGGTGATTAATATGAGCAATGCAAGGTTGTTATTAAGACACTTAGACAAGCATGGAGTGTACCTAAGCTATGGCAGAAACCATCAAGTAAGGTTCTTAATAATTCAAGCAAGCATACTAATATTCTTCACAAAACATTCATATTAAGCATTCATACCACATACATAACATGTACATACATCTACTGCACCCCCAAAGGGGATGGAACTACTCACTACTCATTACACTAACTATTTAACAAAAGAAAGCACGATACTGAAATGAAAGTTAACTAAGATAGCAAGAAGTATTAAAGAAGCTTAAAAGGAAATGAAAGACTAAACAAACATGCACAAATTAAAAGACAAGATTAAAAGAAACTAGAAGAATTATTTTATTAACAAATGACTCACAATGAAGGTAGCATTATTCTACACCTTGAGTTTTTACTTCAAGGCTCACTCCTTAGTAGAGAGAATGCCACCAAGCAATGGGTAATTACAATGGAAGGTGAAGAGTTCTATTTATAAGCATGGAAAAAGCTAATCGGGGACAATCCCCCGATGTGGGACTAAACCAATACCAAAAATAGCCTAAACACATGATAATACAAGTCCAGGAGAAAGCTTAGCGGATCTGGGGCCATATGGACCGCCAATTAGCGGTCCAAGACCGCCAATTGGCGGTCTATAAACTTCAGATCGCGTTGCTTTTGGTTGTGAGCTTTTCTTGATGGATTTGTTGGTCTTGGATGCATCTACTTGGTTTGTTGGAGCTCCGACCCAAATCGAATTGCCAAACTACTCCCCATGATGGTGTGGAGTTTCCTGTTTTGCTCTTAGGTCCTTCGGTCTTACGATCAGGTCCTTCTCCCTTGCATCTCAGTCCCTAGGTCTCACAATTAAGTCCTTTTTTCCTGCTTTTGGGTCCTTTCATGACTCTTCTCTTCAAACCTCTTTTTTCCTGAAAACTAAACATAAAACTCGTCACGTAGCATTGCTTAGGTGTAAGATAATGGATATAAGATACAAATATGAGTATGAAATGATGTCAATCAAACACCCCCACACCTAAGTTTTTGCTAGTCCCTAGCAAAACAAAGAAAGAGAAAAAGCATACGAAAAACAAGAAATCCTAACTCACTTTCGTAGGAATCACGGTTACACTTAGCACGTGCAACAAGCCGTTAAACCTCTTTGTTGCCAAGGAGGAGGAGTGTTGTCTCCTGAGGGTTTTCAGCGGCTATACCAACAAAATCCGAACAAGATGCATTATTCTATCTAGACACTCGACTCATTGGACAAATTTTGTCGATCAATGGACTCGGTAATCCTACGGGCTGATTGACATCATTTCATGCTCATATTTGTATCTTATATCCATTATCTTTCACCTGAACAATGCTATGTCACGAGTTTTATGTTTAGTTTTCAGGAATAAATAGGTTTGAAGAGATGAAGCATAAAAGGACCCAAAAGCTGGAAAAAAGGACTGAATTGTGAGATCTGGGGACCAAGATGCAAGGAAGAAGGACCTGATTGCAAGACAGAAGGACCTAAGAGCAAAACAGAATACTCCTCACCATCATGGGGAGTATTTTGGCAATTCTATTCGGGTCGGAGCTCCAACATGCCAAATAGATGCATCAAATACCAACAAAGCCTTCCAGAAAAGCCCACAAGAAATTCCAGAGCGATCCGGACACTGTAGACCGATAATTGGCGGTCCAAGACCGCTAATTGGCGGTCACTTTTGGCCCAAATGCGCTCAAATTTCTCCTGGACTTGGATTAATGTTCGTGTAGGCTATTTTTGGTGTCTGTTTAGTCCCACATTGGGGGATTGTCCCGGATTAGCTTTTTCCATGCCTATAAATAGAACTCTTCACCTCCTTTTGTAATCACTCCATAATTGAAGTGGCTATTCTTCCTACTAGAAGTGAGGCCTTCAAGCACACACTAAAGTAGGAGGATGCTACTTTTAATGTGAGTCATTTTATCAATAAAGTTTTGTGTTTTTTTCATTGCTTGTTTATGTTTCTTTTATTGATTGTGCATGTTTTAGTTTAATCATCTTTTATTTCTAGCTTAGTTTTAAATATGCTTTCTTTGCCTAGCTTAATAATTAGTGTAATGTTTAGTGAGTAGTTCCATCCCCTTTGGGGGGTGGAGTAGATGTACATACATGCATTAGAGAATGGGATGAATGCTTTAATTTCAATGTGTTGATTAAACATGATTGTATGCTTGCTTGTTTAGGATAGAATTTATAACTTGATGAGTTTTGCCAAAATGATTAGACACCTCTCATGCTTGTTTAGGTTCTGAAATAAACACCTTGCATATGTAAATGTTAATCAACTAAGTTGGTGAATAGATTGATAGGTTTTGCCACACATTTAGACACTTCCTATGCATGATAACACCACCTTTATTTGTGCTTAAAGAATGTGTTCAACACCCACCTCTTTGCTTGTGTGCACTCAGTCCACCCCTTAGGGGGTTTTCCATTCCTGAAATTCCAGCATTCTTGTTTTGTTCTTAGCTTAGTTCTTATTTCATCGTTTGTTTGCTTCTTTCACATTTCATACTTCTTAGCGTAGTATAGAGTAGAGTAGCGTAACCAACTCTCTTCTCCATTATTTTCGCCACTTGATTTCGTACAAGCGAGAGACTACTCACCTCCCTGAGGACGACCCGTACTTGCCACCGCTTCATCGCGGCCGTGCACTTGCGGTTTAAATTAAAACGTTCAACAAGTTTTTGGCGCCGTTGCCGGGGAGGTGCCAGTCCAGACTCTTGTTTGGACGATTCGAGTGGATTTAATTTTTGTCTTGTAGTTTTCTTTGTTTCAGGAGACTCACATTAAGAAGGGGAAGCATCTGGTGTAGTTTGGACGCGGTTTGAGAGAAGAAGACCGCCAATCAGCGGTCTACAACCGCCAACTGGCGGTCTGGTTGTTTCATTTCACCTCGCAATTTCTTTGGAGTAATTTTTTTATATGATATAGTGGTCTGGGACTTAATTTGGTATGTTTTGACGTATAGTTTGTTCCCAGATCAATAATCAAACCTCCCTTAAGCAAAAGATTAGGCATTTTTTGTTTAGGCCATGCATCATGTATGT
The DNA here is from genome assembly GCA_963682175.1 of Triglochin maritima. Classification (NCBI taxonomy): domain Eukaryota; kingdom Viridiplantae; phylum Streptophyta; class Magnoliopsida; order Alismatales; family Juncaginaceae; genus Triglochin; species Triglochin maritima. The sequence continues at coordinate 19,081,053 of OY821771.1, read as the reverse complement.
GACTTAAGCATTTAGATTGTCTTTTATCTTAGCTTTATTTTCTGTTGCTGAGAGCTGGCGTGAGGTACGCACCTTCTACTCTCATTCATGCATTTCGTATGAACATGCATTAGTTAGTAGGAAGTGCATTGCAACAAGTGTGAGTTGAGCGTTTTGTTTGGAGAGTTGATTGCTAGATTAGGACTCCAAAACGATACTAAGGAGGGGTTGTCCCATAAAAGATAAGGTGGGGGATTTCATCACCCTTTCCTTCGCCCCAAAAACCACACTAATCAAGAGCCTAATTTTAAAATCAAGTAGACATTGGCCTTAAGGAATTCGGACGCATTAGGAGAGTGATCCGGTCCCGACCGTCATGACCTGATCGGCGTTGCCCACTTTGTCGATAGTAGGAGAGACGAGATCCCCGGATCTTGGCTCACTTGCTGGGCTTTGTGGTCCTCGTTGTAGGGAGGTGAGGCGTGTTGAGGCCGTGTGACCTCGCAGTTAGGCGTCGTCTAGCTGTAAGGACCTATAGCGACCTTAGGATTGCTTGAGCCTTGTTTGCTTGTGTGCTTCTACCTGTACCCATCCGCCGTAGCATAAGGACTTCTTCCCTTCTCTCCTGAGTCATTCTTTCTCTCCTGTGTTCCCCCGTCTTCTCCTCTACGCACATTCTTTGTTAGAAAAAAAAGAAAAAAAAAGAGTTGTGGCCTGTGTGTGCACCTTTGTGCATGCTTTCGTGGACACGAGACGAGAGTGGTCGTTTGACGAGGAGCGTTGTCAATCCGGCTTCGATCATCGATTTCTCGACACCTTCCTCCTCTCGTGTCACACGCAGTCCGGGTTCAATGGCTGCTAATTTCCGCGAGGAGGAGCAGTTGCTGGACCCACCTATTCCACTTGTGCTTCCAGTTGTCGTTCCCATACCTCTTCGTGATCGATGCTACCCGAGCCATACAGCTCTACCCTCATGCATCGTATTACCAGAGGCTAATGGGAACCATTTTGAGGTTAAGCCTCAATTCATTTCCATGCTCCCTCATTTCACTGGGAAAGGTGACCCCTATATCTTTCTCAGGGAATTTGAGGAGGTCTGTGCTATGTTCAAGCTGCAACAACTTAGCACAGACTCCATCCATCTTAGGCTCGTTCCTTTTGCACTAAAGGATGACGCCAAGAAGTGGCTGTATAGCAACCAGGCGAATTCCTTTAGGACTTGGGATGAGTTTCAATCTGCATTCCTCAAGAAGTACTTTCCTAATCATCGGACTCAAAAATTGAGGAACGAAATCAATTCGTTCTATCAACATGAGACCGAACCATTTCATGCATATCTTGAGAGGTTCAAAGAACTACTATCCTCGTGCCCTCACCATGGCATTGAGTTGTGGCGTCTTTGTCAGATTGTGTATGAGGGTCTTCACATCCTGTCAAGAACGCTCCTTGAGTCCATGTGTCAAGGAGAGTTCTTGGGAAAGGATGAAAGGGAGGCATGGGCCTTCCTAGAAGACCTCGCTGAGAAAACCATGCAGTGGGAGAGTGTGAGGGAACCACCTGCATCATCTAGTATAGGAGCGAGGATCGCGAATGCAAACTTGACTAGATCGGGTGCCGCATTTGCTATCGATACCACTACGGCCACCGAGGCGCGCATGGCGGCCTTAATGCGCCGTATGGATTCGATTGAGCTCCAAAACCGACAAAGCGCACCTCACATGTCCACATCTGGTCCAGTTCCTTGTCATTGATGTGGTAGGATAGGTCATGTTGAGAGCGAGTGTGAGTCCATTCCTCCTGAGATGGAGCGTGTCAACGCCATCTATGACAGAGCTAGGAATGACCCATATTCATCATCTTATAACCCTGGATGGAGGAACCACCCCAATTTTTCATGGAACCAAAATAATGCCCCGGGTGGTCTTTCAAACTCCTCTAGACCACCTTACCAATCACACCAGCCTCCCATGCATGCACATTCCTATCAGCCACCCCAAGCGCAAACGACCAATCAATCGGGTTTCCCAAATTCCAATAATATGGAAACCCGATTCCATTCGCTTGAGACCTTGACTCGTGGACTTGAAAACTCAATGAAATTTTTTATGTCTACCACAAGTCAAGTTCTCACTTCAAATCAGCAGACCATGAAATCTCTAGAGCTTCAGATGGGCCAATTGGCTCAGTCTGTACATGAGAGAGAGAGAGGGTCTTTTCCTAGCCAGCCTGAGGCTAACCCCCACATGTACCAACAACAACAAATGCAAAATGAGAATGTAGTACCTCGGGGGAGGCAAGTGAACCATGTGGAGGGACCTGTTCACCATGTCAATTCCATTGTGACCTTAAGGAATGGAAAACAGGTTGACAATCACATTTCCTTGCCACACCCACCACCATCTATGCAGCCCCTCAGTGGGAATGGTGGTGAAGAAGAAGCTGAGGGTGAGGGTAATACACCAAAGCTTTCTTCTCAGGCACAGCAGAAAACCTACCTGCCAAAAGCTCCCTATCCAAGTAGGTTAAACAAAAAGCAGAGCGACAACATGGACAAGATATTAGAGGTGTTTAAGCAAGTGAAGGTTAACATCCCCTTGTTGGATGTCATCCAACAAATACCTCAATATGCCAAAGTGTTGAAGGATCTCTGCACAACCAAGAGGAAGACCAATGTTCCTAAGAAAGCAATCTTGGCTGCAAATATCAGCTCACTTTTGTCCAATCCCACCTACACAAAATACAAGGACCCTGGGTGTCCTACTATTCAGTGTACGATAGGGGACACTAGATTGAGCAATGTTTTGCTTGATTTAGGATCAACGGTGAACCTCCTCCCATTCTCTGTTTATCAACAGTTGAACTTGGGAGAATTGAAACCAACTAAGATCACCCTCCAATTGGCGGATAGATCCATTCGTATTCCCATGGGGATTATCGAGGATGTGCTTATCAAAGTTGGAGATTTTATATTTCCAGTCGATTTTGTTGTCCTCGATACCAATCCTGTTGCGAACACCCACTCTCAAATACCTTTGATTTTTGGTAGACCATTTCTGGCAACCTCCAATGCCTTGATTAATTGTAGAAATGGTCTCATGAAGCTCTCATTCGGTAACATGAGTGCCGAGTTTCATGTGTTCAACTCTGGTAAGCAACAGGAACCCATGGACGAACCTTTAAATCTAAATCTCATCCGCCAATTGGAGAAAGCACCAGAGAAGCAACGAACACCCCTAACCCCAATGCAACCCATTGAGAATGTTCGTGGGCCCAGCGAAGACTCATTGCCTATCTTTTCAATGCAACAGAGTGTGCTGGCCTCGAACATGAATGTCCAAAGGGAGTGTTCGTTGCATGATTCAGTTGAGAGTACTAGTGAGAGTGAGACACCTCACCATATGCCTATACCAGAAGGTGTCTCTACCTCATGTCCCATGGCCATTGAGCCATTTGAGCTTCATATTGACTCCAACAAGGACCCACCTATGACCGAGCTTATGCTTGATGATCTAAATGATGGTGGGAGGTCCTTGTTGGATGACTTGGGGAGACGCCCCATTTTTAGTGATGCAGGTCTGCTGCATCCATCGAATGAGCCTGAGGAACTCATTCTGATGCACCCGCCTATTGGTTGGAGGGTTTTCTTCGATGAGCAATTAAACCCTAGTGAGGCAACACAACTTCATTCTTTGTTGCCCACACCCAACCAATATCATGAGGGGTTCGAGCCTTTCAGCTTTGACCTTTCACCCCGCATGACACCTCAGAGTACCAGTGGAGTTTGCCCATCTCGGCAAGTCTCTGGTCCTCAAAACATGATGTTCTCATTTGATGTTCCTTGACCAAATGATTATGAGAATATCTTGGTTGATGTGTATATCTTGAAAAAAAAAAAAAGGAAAAAAAGTGTGTAATAAAAGACTCCTTCAGTGAGCATCGATTGTTGTGGGCCTCAACCCTTGTGTACTTGGGCCCAATCTCTTCACGTATTTATCTCCCTTCTTCAGCTTCTCACAGGTTTTGAGGGAATTTGGGTTTGTGTCCATCAACATGACCCTGAACGTCCCTTTGTACTTCATGTTGGTGAGATCTTTCCTTTTTCATGCATGTATCCATGTAGTATCTTGTTCACATTCATTGAGGACAATGCATGAAGTAGGTGTGGGGGGGGGGGGTGTTTTACGTGTGTACATAGTCGAGTCTTTTTCCTTTGGTTTTATTTTCGTTTGTTTGTACTGCTAGGGTCATGTTAGTGTGCCGCATTTAACATTGATATATCTGCTTGCCATGATCCTTGGGTGACTTGTCTTCTTTTGCTTGCCGAGTGCTTTAAAATTTTCACATTTCTTTCAAAATCTTCATGTGTTTGCGAAAGAAAATGTTTTTGTGGGTTTTGCGTGTGTTTAGCATGTGCAAAACCGTTGAGAGGCAAAGTAAAAAGAAAGCTCCCAAAATTGTCTTGAACTTGATGCATTAGGATTTCTAGTTTACTGGCTTTAGGTCTTATCGAGTCGTGAGGATGCACCCCGGTTTTCCCTCGGGGGGCGTGTAATCATAGGGTTTCAGTACTCAAAAATTTAAAGAAGTTCACCCTGAACCTAGTGAGTCAAATAATTCGTGTCTGTTAGTAGAAGGAAGTTTGTCGTAGTCAAGGGCCCTTAATCTCTTTTTGTGAAACTTAAGTGTAGGGGTTTTGGTTCCCATGTAGATAAATAAGTGGTGTTCTCTCTTCTCGCACGACTCCTATCACTCGGGAAAGTAGGTCTGAGGGGACTTTATGCCTGGTGCTTTCGAGTCATCTGACTTGGGATGCACTGACCGAACTCCCGTTACACGGGTGGTAGGGATCGCCCTATGTGGAGATTTGGGGGAAGGTGTACGTGATAGTGTAAGTCCTCATAGGCAATGATGCACGAAACCTGACCCTGGGAGAATCAAACACCAACCAATAAAATGCTCCAATGAAAAAAAAAATGAAAAAAAAGAAGAAAAGAAAAAAAAGAGTCAAATAAGAACCAAAATGGACTTTACACATTGTATCACTTTCAGAAGTTAAGGTTGCCCATGTCTTTCACTTAAGTCATTAACTAACTTTCACGAATAACTCATTAGGCTAGGTGTGTGGACCGATTACATTCATAGAGTCGACCCGTAGTATTACCGCGTCCCATGATCGACAAAATGAGTCCAACGAGTCATGTAGCTAGATTGATTAATGCATCTTGTTCGGATTTTGTGGGTATATCTGCTGAAAACCCTCAGGAGACAACACTCCTCCTCCTTGGCGACAAGGAGGTTTAACGGCTTGTTGCACGTGCTAAGTGCAACCGTGATTCCTACGAAAGTGAGTTAGGATTTCTTGTTTTTCGCATGCTTTTCTCTTTCTTTGTTTTGCTCGGGACTAGCAAAAGTTAGGTGTGGGGGTATTTGATTGACATCATTTCATGCTCATATTTGTATCTTATATCCATTATCTTTCACCTAAACAATGCTATGTCACGAGTTTTATGTTTAGTTTTCAGGAATAAATAGTTTTGAAGAGATGAAGCATAAAAGGACCCAAAAGCAGGAAAAAAGACTGAATTGTGAGATCTGGGGACCAAGATGCAAGGAAGAAGGACCTGATTGCAAAACAGAATACTCCTCACCATCATGGGGAGTATTTTGGCAATTCTATTCGGGTCGGAGCTCCAACATGCCAAGTAGATGCATCAAATACCAACAAAGCCTTCCAGAAAAGCCCACAAGAAATTCCAGAGCGATCCGGACACTATAGACCGCTAATTGGCGGTCCAAGACCGCTAAATGGCGGTCCAAGACCGCTAATTGGCGGTCACTTTTGGCCCAAATGCGCTCAAATTTCTCCTGGACTTGTATTAATGTTCGTGTAGGCTATTTTTGGTGTCTGTTTAGTCCCACATTGGGGGATTGTCCCGGATTAGCTTTTTCCATGCCTATAAATAGAACTCTTCACCTCCTTTTGTAATCACTCCATATTTTAAGTGGCTATTCTTCCTACTAGAAGTGAGGCCTTCAAGCACACACTAAAGTAGGAGGATGCTACTTTTAATGTGAGTCATTTTATCAATAAAGTTTTGTGTTTTTTTCATTGCTTGTTTATGTTTCTTTTATTGATTGTGCATGTTTTAGTTTAATCATCTTTTATTTCTAGCTTAGTTTTAAATATGCTTTCTTTGCCTAGCTTAATAATTAGTGTAATGTTTAGTGAGTAGTTCCATCCCCTTTGGGGGGTGGAGTAGATGTACATACATGCATTAGAGAATGGGATGAATGCTTTAATTTCAATGTGTTGATTAAACATGAATGTATGCTTGCTTGTTTAGGATAGAATTTATAACTTGATGAGTTTTGCCAAAATGATTAGACACCTCTCATGCTTGTTTAGGTTCTGAAATAAACACCTTGCATATGTAAATGTTAATCAACTAAGTTGGTGAATAGATTGATAGGTTTTTCCACACATTTAGACACTTCCTATGCATGATAACACCACCTTTATTTGTGCTTAAAGAATGTGTTCAACACCCACCTCTTTGCTTGTGTGCACTCACTCCACCCCTTAGGGGGTTTTCCATTCCTGAAATTCCAGCATTCTTGTTTTGTTCTTAGCTTAGTTCTTATTTCATCGTTTGTTTGCTTCTTTCACATTTCATACTTCTTAGCGTAGTATAGAGTAGAGTAGCGTAACCAACTCTCTTCTCCATTATTTTCGCCACTTGATTTCGTACAAGCGAGAGACTACTCACCTCCCTGAGGACGACTCGTACTTGCCACCGCTTCATCGCGGCCGTGCACTTGCGGTTTAAATTAAAACGTTCAACACGGGCCGACTCTATATAGGTATTCAGTCCACACCTAGACTAATGAATCATTCGTGCAAGTTAAATAAGGAATTAAGTGAAAAGACATGGACAACCTCAAGATCCTCAAGTGATACAAAGTGTAAGGTCCATTAAGGTTGTTATTTGCATTTTTTTCTTTCTTCTTTTTGTTTCTTTTCACAATTTTTTTTCTTCTTTTTATTAGTTAGAGCTTCATTCTCCCAAGGTTAGGTTTCGTGCATCATTGCCCATGAGGACTTACACTATCACGTACACCTTTCCCCAAATCTCCACATAGGGCAATCCCTACCACCCGTGTAACGGGAGTTCGGTCCGCGCATCCCAAGTCAGATGACTCGAAAGCACCAGGCACAAAGTCCCCTCAGACCTACTTTCCCGAGTGATAGGAGCCGTGCGAGAAGAGAGACCACCTACTCACTTATTTCTTATCTACACATAAACCAAAACCCCTACACTTAATGTCTCTCAAGAAGATTTAAAGGGTCCTTGACTACAACAAACTTCCTTAAGTTAACAGACACGAATTATTGACTCACTAGGTTCAGGGTGGACTTCTTTGAATGTTTGAGCACTGAAACCCTATGATTACTCACCCCCAAGGGAAAACTGGGGTGCATCCTAAGGACTCGATAAATCCTAAAGCCACTGTACTAAATCTCCTAATGCATCAAGTTCAAGACAATTTTGGGAGCTTTCTTTTTATTTTGCCTCTCAACGGTTTTGCACATGCTAAACACACGCAAAACCCACAAAAACATTTTCTATCGCAAACACATGAATATTTTGAAAGAAATGTGAAAATTTTGAAGCACTAGGCAAGGAAAAGAAGACAAGTCACCCAAGGATCATGGCAAGCAGATATATCGATATTAAATGCAGCACACTAACATGACCCTAACAATGCAAACAAAAGAAAACAAAATCAAAAGAAAAGACTCGACTATGTACACACGTAAAACACCCCCCCCCCCACCTACTTCATGCATTGCCCTCAATGAATGCGTGCAAGATACTACATGGAGCTATGCATGAAAAAGAATAGATCTCACCAACGTGAAGTACACAGGGACGTTTCTGGCTATGTTGATGGACACAACCCAAATTCCCTCAAAACCTGTGAGATACTAGGAAGGGATACAAATACGTGAAAGAAATGGGGCCCAAATACTCAAGGGTTGGAGCCCACAACAATCGATGCTCACTAAAGGAGTCTTTTATTGTTTAATTTGTTTTTTTATAACTATGTACAAACATAAGTTCCCATCTTCATTTGTCAAAAGACATCATATGGGAACCTCAAGAGTGGGTCAATGCACTTGGAAAGGGAACATGACACCACGTGGTGCCAGAATACGCATGTGTGGGCCCCCTTCATAAAGAGCACCATATGAAATGAGAGGTTCATGAATTGGACGCAAAGGCGTTTCATTCAAAGGATCAAACTGAAAGAGCTTGAACCTCTCGAGAGTTTGGGAAATAAGGGGCAACGGAAGAAAAATATCTCCCGTTGCGGAACTGAAGTTTTGATCATCAATCCAAACTCTCCAAGTAGTTAGTGTTGTTAATGCATAAGAAGTACCTAACTATGGCAAGACCTATCATTACAACACTAACCTAGGTGATTAATATGAGCAATGCAAGGTTGTTATTAAGACACTTAGACAAGCATGGAGTGTACCTAAGCTATGGCAGAAACCATCAAGTAAGGTTCTTAATAATTCAAGCAAGCATAATAATATTCTTCACAAAACATTCATATTAAGCATTCCTACCACCTACATAACATGTACATACATCTACTCCACCCCCAAAGGGGATGGAACCACTCACTACTCATTACACTAACTATATTAACAAAAGAAAGCACGATACTGAAATGAAAGTTAACTAAGATAGCGAGAAGTATTAAAGAAGCTTAAAAGGAAATGAAAGACTAAACAAACATGCACAAATTAAAAGACAAGATTAAAAGAAACTAGAAGAATTATTTTATTAACAAATGACTCACATTGAAGGTAGCATTTTTCTCCACCTTGAGTTTTTGCTTCAAGGATCACTCCTTAGTAGAGAGAATGCCACCAAGCAATGGGTAATTACAATGGAAGGTGAAGAGCTCTATTTATAAGCATGGGAGATTGAAGGGAATGTGTTCTAAAAGTTTTACTTTTAAAATGTCAATTATTATGAATTGAATGGGAAATCATTTTGTTCCTTGTTTATGTTATTCGTCTTTTAGAAGTGTTAAGGAAGAAGCTCTTGGTCCTTAACCGTAGAGCTCTAAAAGATATTGGTTTACATAAAACAAAAGGTATTCGCAATCATGGAATTAACATGGGACATTAATTACCGAGTTAAGATTGTCGTGTTGGTCATAGATCACTGTATCTCTACAAGTGAGTGACAACACGAGTACACAAAAGAGGAAAATATTACTTTGTATACTGAATAGACCTAATAGGTAAAACATTATAGAATTGTGTTTTCTGTGTCATTATTGTTTTACTATGTCTTTGGTCCTTTGATATGAGACTTATATCCGATCACTTAAGGATTGCTTAATTAGACTAGTGTCTTGAGCTATCGATTAGTGTAGTGTAAAGGCATTGGTTGGTTAAGTATGACTTTTGTTGGAGAAGATAGTTAGTCAAAAGATTATCATTGCCTCTCTTAAATGAGTGATGATATTAGAGGGCCCCTTGATAAAGAAAAGTTATAATGTGCACAATGTGATTTGAGTTAAGTCACATATTTATAACTGGCTTAAAGAGATCAAGAAATGAATACTAATACAAAGATGACACAATACTACTTGGTGTGTATTTTTAATATCATGAGGCAAGGGACGAACACAAGTGGTGCACTCCATCACTAAATGGATCGGGTTTTGGTTCGAGTGGAATTAAGAAATCTAACTAATTGGGAGCTATAATGTGTAGCTAGATACCGCTAATAGCTTGTGATATTAAGCTCTTAATATCACTGGCAACTTAGTCTAGATCCTCCCATAGGTGACACTGCAAAAAACCGGGAAACAAGAAGCTTGATTTTTGGTTCATATGATGCGTCAGTTTTCTTATAGAAAATATGACACATGTGGTGAACAAGTAAAATCAATTATGTTGTATATAACATAATTAGAATCATGATAAATTCATATGAGATGCATATATTATGGGGTGCAATAATTTATTATTGCATAGGATAATATATTGCATAAGTTGTGAATTTGCTAAAACCCCTAAAGTTCAAATTTTGTTGGAAATAAATCCAAAATTTGAAAAGGCAAAATCGGGTAAAAGTTCGGTAATCCGTTATGGTTTGGTCGACCGAAGGATCTGTGGATCGGTCAACCGAACGTGGAACGGATGGTCAAGTTGATTAACCGAACTTGACCAAAGTGCCTGGAACTCTGAATCGGTGTACCAAACCCGAAACGGTCGACCGAACAATGTCCAATTCCGATATTTTTGGTTAACCGAATGGCACTCGGTCAAAAACGCGAATACGTCCGAACGGTTAAGAAGAATTATTCTCCTTAAGAATCGGTCATCCATCAAGTGCACGGAAATCCGAACGTGACATATTCGGTTAACCGAGTATGTCTCGGTAGACCGAGTCCCGATCGATTTTCTGCCTTCGATAATTAAGAGATTAATTTGATCAATGGTTGGCTTAGCTCCAAACTTGGTCAAACGTTTTGTGGGTGCATATAATGCATTTTGGAATTAGTTTGTGTGAGAAAATGTCAAGAAAACATGGCTTAAGAATAGCCATGATTGAGAATATGATTGGAGCCTATAAATAGGTCCTTATTCTCCTTAATTATGTTAGAAGTTTGCTAAATATTTTCTCTCCTAAATTCACCACAAAAATCCACGAAAATTCTCTTAGTTTTCTAAGTCTTTGGAAGGAGAAATCTCAGAGATTAAGGAAGGGGTATGTAGCTAGATTCTAAGCTAGTTTGGAGATTGATTGGCTAGCTCCTTTCTCTCCAACCTCGGGAACACTCGGAGGCATCCGGCGCAACGGGAAGCGACGATCGTCTTCCTCAACGTCTCTGGAACATCAAGAAAATTTAGAGAACTTCTAGGTATGAATTTTGGAGTCCCTTGTGTTTGTTTTAATAAGTTTTGAAATTAGTTATTAAAACAAACCAATATATGCATGAAATAAATCGTAGAAAATTGTAATTGATCCTTATTATACATAAAATTTTCGAAAATTTATATGTATAATTAAACATGAAATCCTACATAAACACCGGGGTATAGACTTCAGTTTCAATGGGTATTCAAACAACCGACGTCTAGAGGACCCCCATAGACGTCAGTTGTATTAATGGCCGATGTCTATACATATAGACGTTAGTGATATGGACGACCGACCACTATTGGGTGACGACTATTCACTATTCTACACTAGTGAATCCTCCAAAACGTCTCCAGTCTGACCCTTGTAAGAAACCTAAGTACCTGAGGCAAAAATAACAACAAATATGTGTGAGTTTTCAATTAGAAAACCCCGTATGCCCCTGGTCCAAAAACAAGATAAAGAGTCATGCATCAAATCCTACATGTGCCACATGAAAACAACAAGAGGTCACAAATCTACGTAGCCGTGAAAACCGGGTGTTGCTCGATGAGGTCCCTCTACATAGGAACCCGACCACCAGCCTTGTTGGTTTAATCTACAAACACGTCACCCGAAAGTGTAACCCACCACTTGGCTGAAAGCGGTCTTCCGAATTGACACTCCCAACTCACGGCAATGACCTTCATAAATTCATTGCAAGTTGGGAATTCCCGTTCTGTATACAATGAGAATGCACATGTCCATGTCTTATCCTACGCATGTCCTCTCTACATAAAGTTATTTCTATCAGTCTGTCAGCCCCTCAGCAATAGTGTCCAAATTAATTATTATTTCTGAAATGCACATGCAATTCATCTAAAGCAACGCTTACGTACATAGACATCCACAACTACGTCTAATGATGACCACGCTATGTGCGCCCACAGATAACTCATGCACACATAACATTTGCACTATATAACTTGCATGCATTTCTATATGGCAGTAAGAGCATAACCACAAAGTTCACCTATAGCACAATTTGCACAGGACACGCATATGGAACTAGCAAGCTACGGTCATGATAAGTTGGTTATACGGTACTTACTTCATAATAATAATACACATACATGAGTCCAGAATTTATTTAGGCATGAATCTGGTATATATAGAAGAGGCAAGATGACAATGCGGTTGATTTCAGGCCCTAAAATGTATGTCATATAGGTTGTAATACCCAGGAACTAATCGCATAAAAGAACCCCAAGCATAGCGTTACATGCGTCAAATAAATACGCAAGTCATGATAACAACTACATCAATAATCTCAGATTGCATGATACAATCAAAATACTACAAGGGATAAGTGTGCACGTATAAATGGATAATAAATGATTCTGATTATAACATTTCTGACACATGGCGATAAGCACAAACTTAAACTGAACTATACCGTTAGCTGTATTTCATGGGATGTAATTCGTAGTTCCATCATCTAACTAATACATGTTCATGTAACGTTTTAGCAGTAAAAGAATCATAACATTGTTACATAAAATCAGCATGTGAGGCACATCCACAATGATCTATACACTTACGAAATCCAAACAACAAATATGTTAACATGCATAATGACTCAAATGCAACTGTCTCCACATGAAATAAGAATTATCACAACCATTAAAACATACAAGACATTAATTTGGATAAAGCCAACATGAGCACATGCCTTGTTCCCCTCTTCCATTCCTTCCTTATCCTAACCCATCATTCCCCATAAAATATGCCCACTAATCTAAGCATGTGCTAAGCTTCATTCAAGGGCATTAACACATCAAAGATAAGAGTGATTTCCCATTAGATGGTTATGGAAATCATGTGAAGCTCAGAGGATTAGATTACCACACACTCATCCAACACATGACAAAATCACCTTCTTCTCCACCCCTCAATCGGGATGGACTACTCTGTACTCATCTCAATACTAAAGAAAGCATAAACACAACAAGAACCCATAATGTAAATGACTAAAAACAAGATTAAACAAACAAAAACATCAAAGAAATTGCACCAAAGTAAAGACACCAAAGTAAAGAACAAGAACAAAACTAGATTAAGAAACAAAAATACAAAGTTTTCTCCTCTCCAATCCCCTTATTACACTACTAAAACAGGAAACTAAAACATACTCTAATGGGGGAAGGAGGAAGAAGGTAGAGAGAAGGGATTACAATGGTATTTATAGAGTAATACAAGGTTAGGATTAATATGGGAATAATCAGACGACTCTAAATCACATCTGATAGTCCAGGAATGCTTTGACCCGACAACTCGAACCGAAACCGAAATTGAAGACCATTTGGACCATTTTGATCCGCCAATGGCGGATCAAATGGATCCGATCGGTCTGAACATTTCTGTCCCATTTTATTTCTTCATTTGGCACGTGGGGTGAAGTCCTTGTCTGCTGGCTCGAATCACTTTGAGTTTAATTGGCGAAATACTGATCTGATTCAAGTCATGTGTCACAATATTTTGCACTTCACAATCAGGTCCCTCCAGGTTTGCACTTGGGTCCTTCTGGATTTGCAATCCAATCCTTGTGCATTATAAATAGTTCCGGAACCTTCCAAATCAGTCCTTACTTGTTACATTTAGCTCTTTTTTGCTCCCTTCCTCTTCTCTATTACCTAACTCCTGAAACACTACAAACAACAACTCGAGTAGCACAATATTGGGGTAAAATAAAGGATATATAGCATGAATATGATGCATGATATGCTACTAGTCAAATTCCATGCAAACTATGGAAGTCATACTCCTAGTCAATTTGAGGGACTTGGGCTTTGAATTCACGATCAATTGGTGGAGGATTCAATCCAAATTAAAGATAAAATTGACCAGCTTGATTTTGATTTCACACAGGATTGTGCCTTATCATTATGTCACGTGGCCCTTGAGCCAGATGATTGTAATGTTGTGTGCCCCAAGGACCCACCTTTGGTGGAGCAGCAGCTCCCTAATACTCGTATCGTCATAAGAATTGATGAGGGTATTGGGATGTCTTTAGAGGATATCTTGGGCAAAAGACCAACTTTTATACTGATGCGTCGGGCAAGCATAACGAGGTTCTTTATCTCGTTCTGACATAGCAGCTTGTTGGTTGGATAGTTTTGATTGACAATCCTCATTTTAATACCGTAAGAGCGGAAACTCTTCTTCCATTGCGCAATTGTTTCCAAACTCTAGAGAGGTTCGAGCTCTTTCAGTTTGATTCTTTGAATCAGATGCTTTTGCGTCTAATTCATGAACCTCTCCCAATATCTTGTACAGTTTGTGAGGGGGGGAACACATGAGTATTTGGGCCCTGCGTGGTGTCTTGTTCTCATTCCAGGTACATTGATCCACTATGTGGTTCCCTTTCATTGTCCTTTGACAAAGGATGATGAGAGCTTCTTTTTTTACATACTTATATAATAAAAAATTGTCATGGGTTCCACTGCTTGAGGTTTTGGACCCCATTTGTTAATGTAATTATATTCCCCTCTTAACACTACTAGAAAAAAGGTTATAACATCAACTATTAAGGGGGTACAATGTCAGGTTGACCACCTTCAACGACTGACGTCGTAAGTTGGCGACGTTATAAAGGGGAACCCTTTCACGTCGGTTGTCGTAACCAACGTGATAGTGTCTTCTATAACGTCGGTCATAATTTTAACCCCGACCGACATGATAAACCGACGTGGTATATCAGATCCTCAATATCCTACCACATCGGCCAATTTATATGACCAACATGGTAGTACTGTTCCTATCGCGTCGGCCTACAAGAACACCGACGTGGTAGTATACATACAACGTATGTGGTATTTCGAATCGACGTTGTAAGTTCATTAATAAAAATGAAAAAAAATAAAAGAAATCTCCTACAACGTCAGTGGTTTTGACAACCGACGTGCTAGAGTGTCTACAACGTTGGCCGACGTTGAAGGATATTTCTTTTATTTTTTAATATGTTTGATACCTGTAATTCAGACTCAAATCCTATAGTTCATATTCAATCAAGCAATTCACAACATTCATATCTATCAAAAAAGTAATTAATTCTCACAACAATCATATTCAGTCCAGCAATAACAACAATCATATCTATCAGTTGCACAACATTCATATCATGTGACATACAAATGCATCTACTTAATACTACAACATACAATGAACCTTTAGTTTTGACGTTTTCATTTTTTGCTCATAGCATCCTCGATCCAAATCCTTCATGATGATCATCTCGTGTAATTAAGTTGTCAACAATTATGTCGTCATTGAGCGATTTAGGTTCAGGTACTTGTGCAAACCGGGGAATTTCTTCAATCTCATTAGCAACTTCTTCTGTGTTTAAATGTTTTATTAATTACCACAAGTGTACGACCACGATGAAGTGGTGGCAAGTACGGGTTGATCCTGTTGGCTTTTTGGCCTTAATCCGTATTTTGATGATGTAATTAAACCTAATCTTAATAAGGACATGTAGATTAGCACATGTAGTATAATAGTATACATATTGTTTTGTGCTAACATCTACAGGTGATCAAGACTCAAGAAAGAAGAAAAGTCAAGTCAAGACATGTAATCAAGCTAGGATTGAAGACATGTAATTTTTCCTTTCTTTGAGAATTAGGAACTTATGTAAATTGAGCATAACTTAAGCTAATATGCATGCATTCACACACTAGGTTCCTTTTAGGAGTCACACACAAAATATCATATAATTTGGACTCCATTAGATCACCTAAACACCTAAAACATTGGTCGCCAGTCTACCTGAGTTCGGTCGACCGTTCACCTTTCGGTCGACCGGTTATACACAATTTTTGTTATACCAGACCAATCCGTTCAACCGATCACACACCTATTTAACCGATTACCCAGACCTGTTCGGTCGACCGTTTCGTTTGCTATTTCTGGTAAAAATACGACCATTTTATTTGTCGTATTATACAACGGTCGTATACACATTTTTCTCAATATACAACCCCATATACTTTAGAACCGGTCGAACAAACTACCTTATTCGGTCGACCGTTTAATTCGTGAAAAACCCCCTGCTATCAGTCGACACAAGTTTGTCCAACCGATCAAGATTTCTCTCTACCGAACCCAGTAGTTCGGTCGACCGTTGACCTATAGAACTTAAGTGATTCGGTCGACCAGTACCTATGTTCGGTCAACCGATCCATCAACAGACTTAAGGGTTCGGTCGACCGATACACCTTTCGGTCGACCGTTTCTGGACAGATTTCTGAACCCGATTTTCTGTTTTGTGTATCTTGCACAAAACCCAATCAAATCTTGTCCAAACGGCTAGAAATCTTTAGGAGCTTATAAATAGAGGTTCACACTTAGTTTTCCAGAAGATTTCACAACTCCAAAGTGTCAAACTTATAGTGAGATTTTCCACAACCTCAAAGCTCCAAATTAGCCATCCAAAGCCTAATTTCCACATCATTCATCATACAATCAATCTAGCAATTGTTGTGCTCAATTAGAGAGTGAATCCCACTCAAGGTTACATTTGTTGTAAAGAGAGCAAGGGTCTTGGTGAAAGCCCAAGACAAGAAGCAAGGATTTCGGTGAAAGCCCGAAGTGTTCCTCTCGGTTTGTGAGAGGTGGTGCCAAGCTCAGCGAGGGTTGTTCGCGAGCTTGAAGACTTGTAAAAGGCGTTGCTCCCGGCCCGGAACGGGGAGGCATAGTGAAGACGCAAGAGGAGCTCGAACGGGGATTCGAGAGGGGCTTGCAAGAGAGGACGTAGGCGCGGCCGAACCTCTGTAAATCCGGTGTATTCTTGTGTGGTTGGCATTGCTTTCCTACTTGTGTTTGATTTGTTTTTAATTTCCGCTGCAATTCTTTGATCAATCAACCAAGTAGTTAATTAGGGCTTAATCGTGATTAGTTTGTGGACCCATAGACCCACACGATCCTACAGATCCACGGGGAGGCGAGTAGCTTCTGGTTCGTACGAAATCAAGTGGCGAATAAATGGAGAAGAGATTTGAGTATGCTAATCTAAGCTACACTAAACTATTAAGAAGAAATGTGAAATAAAGAAACTAACGAGTGATTCAAACTAAACTAAGACAACTTAATGCAAAGTTGTAAATCAGGAAGAGAGATCCCTAAGAGGAAGAGTGAGTGCACACATGTAATAAGATGGTGAAGAATGCATTCAATAGGCACAAAAGTAGGTAATGTTTTCATGTATAGGAAGTGTCTACTGGTTATGGGAAAACCTATCAATCCAACCACTAACCTATTTGATTAACATTCACATACACAAGCTAGTTATTTCAGAACCTAAACAAGCTTGGAAGGTGTCTAAGATTTGTGGCAAAACCCATCAACTGAAGTGTTCTACTCTAAACAAGAAATAAAGCATTCTTTTCCAAAATAAACATATTAATCAACACATTCCAAAATAAAGCATTCTTTTCCATTCTTTATTGCATGTATGAACATTATCTCCACTCCCAAAGGGGGATGGAACTACTCACTACTCATTAAAAGAAGACAAAATGAAATTAAGGTAATTAAGATAGGAAATGGAGACATGCTAATTAATTCAACTAAGATTAAGACAAACAAAACAAGCTAAACAAGCAAGCATTAAAACAAAGACAACATTAAGACAAACTATGAAGAATTATTTTATTTACATGACTCACATTACAAATGGCATTCTTCTCCACCTTGAGTTTTGCTCCAAGGCTTACTCCAAGTAGAGAGAATGCCACCAAGCAATGGGTGAATACAAATGAGGAGGAAGAGTTCTATTTATAGGCATGAAAAAAGTAACCGGGGACAATCCCTCGGTATGGGACAAACGTATACTATAAATGGACATAAAACAATATAATACACAACCCGAGGCAACCATGTCACATTTGGACACATTTGGACCACTGATTGGCGGTCTTGGACCGTTAATTGGCGGTCTATATGTGATTGATCGGGTCGGGATTTTGGTGGCTCGGTTCTGGCTTATTTTTTGGTGTTTGATGAACCCGATTGGGTTGTTGATTGTTGGGCCCGGATTTAATTGCCAAAATACTCCTCACTAAGGTATGGAGATTCTTGATTTGCCCATTGATCCTTTTAGTTTTACATCCGGGTCCTTGTCCCTATCATCTCAGTCCATAAGTATTGCAACTTAGTCATTTTCCTTGCTTTTGAGTCCTTTTTGAATCTCTTTTTCTCAAACCTATTTATTCCTGAAACTTAAACATAAACACATTAAATAGCATTGCTTAGGCTAAAAATAGAAGATATAAGACACAAATATATGCATGATATGATGTCAATCATTCAGCCGAGCAAAGAGAAGAAAGCTAGGATGGTGGGCTTAGGCAGGTTGGCACTAACTATAGGGATCTGGGATTCAAACACTCAAGTTCCGGGATGAATACCGACTTACTAATTAGCTACCGGAATGAAGAAAACCAACGGCGAAAGCACTCTGCTGGGCCGACACTGAGATTTACGTTTATAGCGCATGATATGATTCCGGTGTGAAGTATGTCAGTGAAGGTAGCAGTGTGTGTATTGTGGAGCATAAGGTTAATCACAAGAAGATCGAACGTTTCAAATGAGCCATTTGGCCCCATGTTTGGATGTCAAATAGTTTGATTGTAGACTCGGAGCGGATTCTCGTGCTTTGGAATGACCAAATTATGGATATGAATGTTACTTTTGAAACAACACAATTGCTACACTTCAGGGTCAGCTTGAGAAGAGATGGAACCGAGATTTATATCACGGCTGTCTATGGGGAAAACGGGCATGTGGAGAGTAGAGCGTTGTGGAGTGACCTCCTACAAGTGGCACCAATCGAATCTAGGCCATGGATAGTAGGGGGCGACTTCAATTGCATCCGAAAAGCAAGTGAGAAATGGGGAGGGCTGCTGGAAATGAGATTGCTATGTCGGAATTTAATGAGTGCATTGATGCCCTCCAGCTCCTCGAGATGTCATCCACTAATAGTGAGTTCACATGGTCAAACTTATCTGATGGAAGTGCTTGCGTTGAGATGCGGATTGATCGGATTCTAATCAATAATGCTTGGCTTGAGTTATTCCCGGAATCCTACTATCTTGCTGGTGAAAAGGACCTAAGTGATCATACTATGCTCATCATGAAGACGGAAGGAAACCGGAGCCGCAAGAGGAAGATGTTCCGCTTCGAAAACCACTGGGCTGGATATGAGGAGTTTCGTGGCATCGTAGGACAAGATTGGACAAAATATGTGAGAGGAACTCCCATGTTTAGAGTGGGGGGAAAGCTGGACGAAGTCATGAAGAGGCTCGTCCGGTGGAGCGCCTCTAAGTTTGGAAATGTAAATCAAAAGGTGGGTGAGGCCCGTGCTGCACTTAAGGAACTAATGAAGTGAAGGATGGTGTAGCCGCACGATGCTGAGCTCGCTCTTGCTGAGGGGGCATCAAAGGACTTTGTTGAATGGACTTTAGCTTGGGAGGAGTCCATTATTCGGCAAAAATCAAGAGTGAAGTGACTGAAACAGGGGGACTGAAACACTAGGTTTTTCCATGCGCACCTTCGAGTAAGGAGAGCCAGCAACCAAGTGAGATGAGTGAGTGAGAGTGCAAATGTAGTGGAAGAGGAAGGAGAGATCCAGGACGCTTTCCGGCATTTTTATACTAACTTGTTTGCTAATGAAGTGCAGGTGAAACCCATTCCCCCTTCCTCCATCCTTCCACATATCCTACCGATGGGAGGGACGGAGTTAACAAGGAAACTTGACATGAAGGAGGTCGAAGCGGTTGTGCTGAATGCAAATGTTGATAAAGCGCCGGGACCCGATGACTTCAATGCAAAGTTCTTCAAAGCCGCATGGGAGATCATCAAGCAAGATGTGTTTAAAGCCATGAGTTCCTATTTCGAGAGTGAGAAGGTACTGGGCAGATGGAATGCAACCTCCATTACGATCATCCCTAAGAAGAAAGCACCACTCTTGGTGGAGGATTACCGACCTATCGCGCTATGCAACATGACCTATAGATTCCTATCAAAAGTACTTTCGAACCGATTGAAAGGGCTGCTCCCACGCCTCATTGGGGAGAGTCAATGTGCCTTTCTCAAGGGAAGGAGGATTGGAGACAACATCCTCCTTGCCCAAGAGTTGTGCCATAATCTACACCTTGACAAAAGGTAGGGTCAAATGTGCATGAAGCTTGACATCCGGAAAGCCTACCACTCCATCTCGTGGGTTTTCTTAGATGACGTGCTGTCCATATTTGGCTTCCCCATCAAGTGGAGGAAGCTCATCATGAGTTGCGTTAAAGCCTCCTTTGTGGTGACGGTTAATGGAGCAAACTCCACCTCCTTTGTGGCCCGCAACGGCTTGAGACAAGGTGACCCCTTGCCCCCCCCCCCCTACTTGTTTGTGTTATGCATGGAGATCTTAAGTGAGATGGTGAAGAAGGAGGTTAGTGATGGACGTATCCAGCCACTTACCTGCGGAGATGTCCCTGTGTCGCACCTTCTATTTGCAGATGACGTCGTCTTATTTGGGAAGGCAACCAAGGAAAATGCATGAGCCATTAGAGGTGTACTTGAGGAGTTTAGAGCTTGCTCGGGGCTAAGCTTTAGTGTGTCCAAAAGCCAAATTTTTATGGGGGATGGAGTGCCACATGGAGCGTGGATTGCAACACACCTTCGTACGAAGTGAAGAGAGTTCCCAGTGACCTACCTAGGGCTCCCACTGTTCTCCGGGAGAATGGGGAGAAACCATTGTGTAGGTTTGATCAACAAGGTTAAAGCTCAACTTAGTACATGGAACCAAAACTTCTTGTCACTTGCTGGACGGGTGGAGCTAGTAAGGAGTGTCTTTGTCTCCCTCAACATATATTGGACCTCCGCTTTCCTACTCCCTCGGACACTTCATCTGGGGAAGCCCGAAGAAGTGGGTAGCGGTAGCTTGGAAAGATATATGCACACCAAAGGAGGAAGGGGGCCTTGGACTGAAAGGTTTATCAGATGGGAATGATGTTCGCCTCCTTCACTTATTTTGGATCGTGGTGGCGGAAGGAAACGCTCTTTGGGTGAAGTGCATACGTCGTAAATACTTGAAGACTTGCTCCATTTGGTTTGCACGACCTCCTTCTACCTCCTCATGGGCATGGAAAGGGCTGATTAGGGTCCGCGACAGAGCTAGATGACACATCCAATACGAGGTGGGAAATGGTGAAGAAATCAGTTTTTTCCAATACCCTTGGTGTGGAGAGCCGTTTCAATGTGCATGTTCGGGGGCGTGGCTACACTATGAATTGGGAGTGCCGTGGGACACGAAGGTGACTTATTTCATTCAAGATGGGGAGTGGAACCTACCCCCCCTCCCCCCCCCCCCCCCCCACGTTCCACGATTATGGAAGAAATCCAAAGGAAAATATTGAACACACGAATCCATGGAGGCATGGACTAGCCTAAGAGAATTGACAGAAGGGGTGCTGCACTTGGTATTCAGGAAGTGTGGAGATGGGTCAAGATACCGGGGCAGAAGGTACCATGGGCTGGTTTGGTTTGGCACAAGCATGCCATCCCAAAACACGCATTCACAGCCTGGAGAGCATTGAGGGGATGCCTACTTACGAACGATGAGGAGTAAAGCTTTACCCGAGCTACAACCTTTGCGAAGGGGATGAGGAAGATATGGAGCATCTCTTCTGGGTGTGTGCCTACATAAAGGAGGTTTGGGCAGCACTCCTCACTCTTCTGCAGCTCAGCCATCGTGTGGCACACTCCTTAGAAGTTGAAGCCATACGTATCTCACACGCGCAAGGAAGCTGGCTTGAAATGGTGGTGAGACGATGCGTGTTCCATGATATGATACCCGAGTGCTGGCTCGAGCGAAACCGAAGGATTTTCGAGGGATACAAGCAGCACCCAACACATATAGTGGTTGTCATCAAGGATGTGGTTCAGTGCCTACGGGATAAAGTTAAGAAGCTTACGAAAAGTGAAGAAGAACAACGTTTCAAGCTCACGTGAACCTAGCATAGTTGTCATGTTTGGCCTGTTTTCCTTTTGATAAGGAACTTAAACCTACAATGCTGAATTGCTTTAACATGTAACGTAGGGTAGAGGCGGGGTATTCATATGGCATACACCCGTGCACTCATTATTCCATTTTTGTAAGCAGTAATCTTTTTTAGTTTTATACAATTCGAGGCTAAGCCTCATTTTTTGCTTTGCAAAAAAACAAAGAAGAGAAAAAAGAAGGGAACGGAGAAAGAAGAAGGAGAAGAAAAGAAAAAGAGAAGAAGAGAAGGAGGAAAGGAAAGAAGAGGAGAAAAAGAAAGAGGGAGAGGATAAAAAGGAATAAGAAGGGAGCAGAGGAAAAAAGGAAAGAAAGGGAGAACAAGAAACAAAAGGAGGAGAAGAAATTAAAAAGAAAGGAAGAAGAAAGAAGAAGATGAGACTAAAGAAGAAAATGACATGGATTGGGGGACCAGACATGTAAGGCCAAGAAGACATCCCTCATAAAAACAAAACACAGAAGAAAAGAAGGAAAGGAAAGACAGGGGATGACAGAACAATCTCAGGAAGAGCGAGTTGGATGAGAAGAACAATAATGAGAGAAAAAAAGATAGCACAAATAAGTGTAGAGTCCATCATGGAGAAGAAGCTTAAATTATATGGAAATCAAATTACAGGCAAACAACACAAATTTTCTCCAACGAAGAGCTGGCTAAATAAACCATGTCTAAATATCAATGTAAACATCGACACGTAAGCCATGGCAGGGGTTGACCTATGCAAAAAAGAATGTGCTTCTGAATGTAATGGCACCACGAAGAGACATAAAAGTATGTCTGCTGCACGGAACTCAGCTACGTGAGGCGAGGGGATATGGAGGATCTAACATTGAAAAGATCACACCTATCAACGAAAGTAAATAAATTTCTTTTTCTACGTTACAGTTCTTTTTAAACTCGGAAAATGTGAAGTTAATGTTACTAGTTTTAATGGTCCGATAATAGACACGTTGCTAGATCTGTTGGAGAAAAGGCACAAGACTTAATGCTATCCACGAAAGGTGATCACGATTCCAATCGTCGCCACCGAGCCATCTTGTCTGGACGGCCTAATTTGGTTAGATGTTATGTAGATCCCAGACAAAAAACTGGCACCAAAAGAATGTGTTTAGTGCAACAAAACACATTGGTTGTAATAAACCCGACATGAATAAGTATTTTAATTTTCTTTGTCTATAAAATAAATGTTATTGAACAATCGGTTTTTTCTTATGAAAAAAATAAAATAAATCACGTCGCTTGTAGGACAACCGACGTGAAAAATCCAATAAAACACGTCAGTTTCACAACAACCGACGTGACATAAGTATATCTCACGTCAGTCAACCAAAAACTGACATGATATGTTCCTATGTCACATCGGTTTATGTAGAACCGACGTGTTTATATTGTTTCACGTCGGTTTCTTAATACCCGATGTAACATGGCGATGTCATTACACGTTTTTCCAGCAGT
This sequence comes from Triglochin maritima, assembly GCA_963682175.1. Taxonomy (NCBI): domain Eukaryota; kingdom Viridiplantae; phylum Streptophyta; class Magnoliopsida; order Alismatales; family Juncaginaceae; genus Triglochin; species Triglochin maritima. The sequence goes on along the minus strand of OY821771.1, from coordinate 19,057,580 downwards.
GCTCCTGAGGGTTTTCAGCGGATATTCCCACAAAATTCGAACATTGATGCATTATTCAACCTAGCTACACGACTCCATTGACCTACTTTTGTAGATCATTGGACGTGGTAATACTACGGGCCGACTCTATATATGTATCTTGTCCACACAACTAGCCTTAGTGAACCATTTGTGCAAGTTAATTAAGGACTTAAGTGAAAGACATGACCAACCTTAACATCCTGAAGTGATACATCATGTAAAGTCCATGAAGGTTCTTATTTGTATTTTATTTTTTTTCAATTTTTTTTCTTTTTCAAAAATAAGGAGTTAAAACTGATTGACGTTAAATTCTCCTAGGGTCCAGTTTCGTGCATCATTACCTGTGAAGACTTACATTATCAGGTACACCTTCCCCCAAATCTCAACATAGGGAGATCCCTACCACCCGTGTAATGGGAGTTCGGTCGATGCATCCCAAGTAAGATGCGTCAAAAGGACCACGTACTAAGTCCCCTCAGACCTAATTTCCCGACTGATAGGAGTCGTGCAAGAAGAGAGATTTGTTGGCTTTTTGCTGTTAATCCATGTTTTGATGATTTAACTAACCTAATCTTAATCACAATAAAATGTAGAGTAGCACACATTATGCATAGAAGATATATAGTATTGTGCAAACATTTACATGTCATCAAGACACAAGAAATAATGGAATGAAGTTAAGACATGTAATCAAGCTAATTGAAGACATGTAATTTTACTTTATTTTGAGTCTTAGAAATATATGTGAACTTGAGCATACAAGAGTTAAAATCTATTCACATAGACTTTAGGGAACCTATAGAACTCACATACAACATTCAATATCAATACGACTTGAATAGTCAACCCATTTATGTAGGAAAACCAAGCTGTATAGAACTGTCTACAACCAAACGGTCCACTGATAGAGATACGGTCGACCGGTTGACAAGTGCAACTTTAACCTTGGTTCAGTCGATTAACTTTGACCTTTTGGTTAATCGATTACTTGTATTTTCAAATGGTCGTTATTTTTGTCATATTATACAACGGTCGTATTCATATTTTCTCCTAATCCCCCAAAAACGTATTTGTCCACCGGTCAACTGATTACCTAGAAACGGTCGACCAAATGCAGACATTTCGTGTGCCCAAAAGTGCTTGTTATTTTCGGTCAACCGAACCTTTTTCATGTGTTCGACCGATGTATCATTAACCTCGCCAAAACCCCCAAAATGGTAGACTGACCCATATTCGGTCGACCGATCACTTGAGTCTTAGCCAAAATGGTTCGATCGTCACTTAAGTTGGCTTGAGCATTTGTATTTTCATAAGGAAGCGGTCGACTGTTGTGGGGCTGAATTGCTGAACTTAGAATTCTGTTTTATGTATCTTACACACAACTTAACAAATTTCTCACCAATGGCTATAAATCTTTAAGAGCTTATAAATAGAGGTTTATACACCATATTTATACATCTCTCATACTTTCATTTGCTCCACACACTAGAGAGACTTCTCCGAATCTTCAAATCCCAAATTTAAACACTCCAAGCCTAAACTTCCACACCTTTGATCAAATCCTACTCATACTCAATGTGTTCTCAAGTTAGAGAGTTTTTGATCCACTCAACTTTGTTTTCAAAGAATAAGAGCTTTCAGTGAAAGCCCGAAGCAAGTTGTAATGGTTTTGGTGAAAGTTCGAAGCGTCCCTCTCAGATTGTGAGAGGTGGAAATCAAGATCGGCGAGGGTGTTTGTGAGTTTGCTTGGTAGAGGCATTATCTCTTGGCCCGAAATGGGGAGAGGATTGTGAAGACATAGGCGGAGTCAGGGAATAAAGTGGAGCTTGCAAGAGAGGAAGTAAGATCCGGTGGTAGATCCGAACCTCTATAAAATCGTCGTGTCATTTGTGGTTTGCATTTCCTTTTCCCTACTTGTTTTAAATTGTTTTTCGCTGCATGTTTGATTGAATCAAGTTAAAATTAGGTGAAATCGATAATGAGTCTACCACGTCGGATATGGGGAAATTCCGACGTGGCAGACCCATTACAACGTCGGATACGGAACATATCCGACGTGGTAGTCACATTATCAAATTTGAGTTTTGATGGTTTGAATTCAGACTCAAACCCTGCACAGAAAATGTATCATTTCCATCCATTAACTCATTTCCAACTTTCAATATACTCATATACAATCCAACAAGAAAACATAACTCACAACCCATTATAAGTACTCATGTCCAACACAAAAATGTAACTCATATCCATTCCTTAACTCATTTCCAACCTTCAATATACTCATATACAATCCCACCAAAAAATGTAACTAATATATATACAACATTCATCCACTATTTAAACTGTGATTATACTGTATTTTCTAACATACGACTAACAAAGTAAGGAAACCACGTCTCTCGTGCTTCATCCATCTTTTCTTGCGAAAACGGTTGAAGGTCAGGTTAAAAAATCTACAAAATAAACTAGTTTTTAAAATAATTAAAATAACCCAAAATGTGGGTTACATATCGAAGATACCTATCATAAATCTCCTTCATCCAATTCAATATTTCCAACTTTTTTGTGGTACTACAACAATTACAAATAAAAAAATCATGATTGTATCGAAACGATGAAATGAATGCAAATTAATGGTTTCATGGTTTATATTAATAATGAACAATTTTACCTTCATGGCATGCCTAGTAGTTAGCTTCCTCTTACTCCTTCTTGGACCCAACATTTAATATATATCCATGGCTCTGTCAAAATTACACAAATGGTTAGACGTTTTAATCAAATATGCAACAATCAAAAAATTAGTTGATAAATTTAAATTAACTATACTAAAAGTAACTTACAACTGAACAATATTCTTCAACGATTTCCTTGGTTTATCTGATGATAGAGGATCAAACCAATATGCAATATTAAGACTAGGAACCAAAACGGCCAACATCCAATGATCACTGCAAATCAATCATGTTAAATATCTTTATACTCCCTAAAACTATTATAATAAGTAATATCAAATATAATGAAATACTTACGCCTCCCATTATGGTGCTAGAAAAAAAAAATCTCCATTTCAGACATAATTATAGCAATATTTTGCGGTCTATTGTCTTTGCTTGAATTGCCTTGAAACATGAATATTGTTTGACACACAACCAATTTTTTTCGCATGAGGCAATTCGTAGAGAAGCCTATTCAAAAAGAAATATATCATAACTAATATCAAAGAATTCGTAATTGTCATAATAAATATAAGAAACACAATATTACATACTTGATTTGAACTTGGACGATTGTTATACACAACTTTTCCATCCTCAAAAATTGCATGACATTGGGTGTTATGACATACATTGCAGATCCAATGCCATAGTCGGTCATTTTTCCTACAATTTCTTTATTCATCACACTTTGAACATAAGAATCCTCATCCTTATGTCGTATGAAATTGTATAACATTTGACAATTCAGAGGAAATTGTCTGTCATCAAATACAATTTTAGTTTCAGATTTCTTGGATGTTGAACCTTCAACCTTTTGAAATTAAAAAACAATATTATTAGAACTTCCTTACATGATTACTATATATTAACCATTTAGGAAATTATTAAATCTAAAGTTGATACCTTTGCATTTATTTTCATTAATCAACGAGGCCATTGCAACACCCATCCTTCAACATCGCCCACCGTCTGAGCTTCAGATTTAGGAATTGGTAGGAGTGCATCAGCACAGACAGATTTATCCAAAGTCACCTTCAAATTCTTGGATTGAATTTGTTCACCATGATGCAACTTTAGGGTGTACACGTTCCCATATGCTACAACTTGCATATCTAGATCATTCACAAAGAGTTCACATTGGGCCCTATCCTTTAAATTTCAAGACAAATTTATCACATGTTCTGAAATGCAAAGTAAAAATAAAACTTATAATTTATAATTTTACCACAAAATTTCCAAGTGTGTCCTGCTCAGATACTTTCTTTGGGGAACACCTATGGAGGTTGTACATTGGAAGCAGTACGGGGGGTTGGTACATCTGTGCAATATCGGAGGCAATATCAGTGGAAACTTGAAGGTGTTTTAGAAACTCTTCACTAGGTTTTCCAGGCAATGGATCTTCTCATCGCATATCACGTGATCAACTTGTGAATGACTTCGTGCATATGATGATGACCCAAAATACTGACGCACTCCTATTCGACTACCTACACCGCGTATTCTCCCAGGATGCTTTTGCTTACCCAAAGTTGTGGACAATATATCATTTCTTCCATCTGAAGCAAATTGGCCTTGGGAAGCTTTCATTGAAAGTTGATCCTCAACAAAATTAATTTTAAATTTTATTATTAATTAATAACCACATATGTACACAAAACATAAAAATTAAAGTTAACTTACAATCTTGGAGGCAACTAGTTCAGACTCTTCATTAATGTAACTGTCTTCCACAGTAATACGCGCTCGCTTCCACTTTTCTTCTCTAGATATTGGAGACGGAGGTGACAAATTACTTGCATGCTCTTCAGTCATACCCACTTCCATAGCTTCGTCTTTTTTTTGAATTTTTTTAGCTTCAGCATAGCCTCCTCAAGTTTGCGGTAACCCACTCAAGACAATCTATGCTAAAACTTATTACTAGATTGTCATTTCTGGTTTTGCTCTCCTATTTCCTGAAAAAGAATATAATGGATTAATTATAAAATTAAAATTATAAATTTTACGTATTAAAAAGATTGAGTATATAATACCATAAATTTTTGGAGAAAGTCTAGTTCTTTTAAATTCAGCCCATGTCGTCGGCAAAATGAAAGTGTAAGTGGAACAAGGGTCGCAGTCCTTACATTCCCCAAAGATAAATATGTATGTGAGCTTTGTTTTAAAGTCTTTCCAACGGTTACAAACATAGGAAATCCACTTCTTCTTCAACGCTTTAGTGGATTGAAAAATGTATTTAGCCTATAACAAAAAAACACTTGCAATTAGAATCAATAAGAGAGGAAATTTTAAATAAAACTAAAAAACAAATACATACCATTATATCCTCCCAAATTTGTTCTTTTAGGGAAGAATCAACTTGTGCCCAATTTTCAATACAAATATCAACCTTGGTTTCAGCGACAGTACACAAATAACTAGGCCAATAAATTTTATTCTCTCCGATCGACTCTAATAGACGATCAAAGTCCAAAGACAAGACCTTCATATTTTACTTTTTGTTGAAACTCTAACACAAGAGTTGCTCCCTGTGGAGGAACCGAAGTTGAGGCTTCATCGACATTTTCGGGTTGCTTTCTCTTGCTAGGAGCCATTAACCTGAAAGAAGACAAAAAAAATACTTTTTTCTTCTTGTTGGAATGCTCTGGACGGCATGACGAAGGGTTTTGTGTTTCTTGAAGACCTGGTTTTGACAATATGAAAACCCTACCACATCGGATTAGTTATTGGCCGACGTTGTAGGGTTACAGTACCACGTCGGATTAGCAATCCGCCAACGTGGTAGGGTATAAATTATTTTAAAAAACCCATCCACGTCAGTCTGTGTAAACATCGACTTGGAAGACCCCCTACCATGTCGAATTCTATGACCAACGTGGTAGGATGTTGAAAAATGGATCCTTCCATGTCAGTCTATTAATATCCGACGTGGTAAACTCTCTGCCATGTCGGTTTAGTAATGTCCAACCTGTTAGGGTTGACGTAGTAGTCCAACTATCCAGTAGTGTTACGTACACCCGACCTCTATACTTATAGAATAGACATCAGATTTATCTCCTGACTGATGTCTATTCAATAAGTATAGACGTCGGGTGTGTTGGCTTTTAGGCCTTAATCCATGTTTTGATGATTTAATCAACCTAATCTTAATAATAATCAAAGTAGAGTAGCACACATATTTCATAGCATATATATTGCTTTGTGCTAACATCTACAGGTCATCAAGACTCAAGGAAGAAAGGAATTCAAGTCAAGACATGTAATCGAGCTATTGAAGACATGTAATATATATTTCTTTTGAGTCTTAGAAATCTATGTAATCCTAAGCATAAAAGAGTTAAAATCCATTCACATAGATACTAGGTTCCATGTAGAAGTCACACAGAAAATCTCAAATCATTTGGACTTCAATAGATCACCCAAACATAGATCGGAAATCACTATACCTAAACCTGAACTGTCTGTGCCTATTCGGTCGACTGAACCACCTTCGTTCGACTGATAGAGCAATTAACCAACAGTGATTTAAACTGCCTGACCGGTCGACCGTCTACGCGAGTCATTTGACCGTTAGAATTTTCATATTATACAAACGATCGTATTCACATTTTATCCATACCCCAAGAAAACAACTGACCACTGCTCGACTGTTGACATAGTTTCGGTCGAGCAAACATTCTCTTGAACCCCGTAGTGCCAGTTTTTATCGGTCGACCGAATCAACCATTTTTTTCGACCGTTTGCCATGGACTTTCATGGACAATAATTCTGGACTGCCTAATCAGTCGATTGTTCCCCTTTTGGTTCGACCGTTCTCTTAAGTTATAGCCCTTTTCATTCGACCTCCCCTTGGTTGGTCGATCGCTTGTTTCTGGAATTGTCTAGACGCCTGTTATGGACAGAAACGGTCGACTGTGTTACCCATTTCGGTCGACCGAACTTAACCCGAAGAATGACCTGTGCTTTTCGGTTTTGTTTCTTACACATTCATCTACCACTTTTGTCACAACAGCTAGAACACCTTAGGAACTTATAAATAAAGGATTGAACCCCTTGTTTAGACAACTCTCCCACTTCCAATTGTCTCATACATTAGAGAGAAGTGTCGCAATTCCAAAAGCTCCTACACTACACTCAGCCTAAAATCCATACCTTTTCTCATATCCAAATCCTACTCAAAGTGTGCTCAGAAATTAGAGAGTGTTGTTCCACTAACAAATCGTCTGTCAAAGAAGCAAGGGTCTTGGTGAACGCCCAAGATAAAAAGTATAGACTTCTGTGAGAGACGGAAGTTTTCCTTCTCGGATTGTCAGAAGAGGAGTCCATGCAAGGCAAGGATTGTTCGCTAGCTTGCTGTATAAAGGCTTAATCTTGTCCCGGAATGAGATTGATAGTGAAGTCGTGAGCGGAGCTCGTGGAGTCAAGTGGAGCTTGCAAGAGAGGAAGTAGGCAGGAGGCTGAACCTCTTTAAAAATCTTCCGGTGCCATTGTGGATTGCATATTGTCCTTCTGTACTTGCTTGCTCGTTTAAACTCTATTGTGCATCTTTGTTTGTTAAGCAAGTATAAAATAATCTTCAAAGTGATTAGAATTAGCGACCCACATCGATCCTACATGGTGCATTTAATAGCCGACGTCTAGTCCTTTTTGAAAGGGTATAGACGTCGACTATTATGTACAACCGACGTCTATACTCTCACCAGATTAAAAAAAATACAAAATGTTGCAATCATAGATTCCTACATAACACACATTCAACCTGCACAAGAAATGCATTCATCCATCCTGCACAACATATTCATCCACAAATACATACACATACACATTCATCAACAAGCATACATACACAAACACTTGCCTTTATTCACAAAGATTTTTGATTATATTATAGATCACATTGAACGTTGGTAATACAAGTAAACATGTTAAAAAAATTCATGTTTAACTACAAAGAAAGTGTTATTGAAATAACAACCTCTTAGTTCAATAACATGCTTCTCATAAAATAGCGAGCCGATCGGTCATGGGTATCATCGAGCTCCTGTTACGACTAGGGATCGTTATTCTTTTGGATGACCTATAAGAATACAAGTAAAAAATATTAATATCTAAATAATGAAATTATAATTATACAACTGAATAGAGATCTATATTACCTTGGATAGGGATAAGTTTTGAGCTGCAACTCTGAGGATTTCCTCCATGTATCTCACGAACCACATTCCGTATTACCAATATGCCGATATGCTGAACTAGTCTCGGGGCATCGAACGACAAGCATCCAATAAGCTCTGTTTGTATATATAATTAGAAGTTTATTAGAAAATGAAATTCCACTTACTTTGAATTAACAAAATTACTTATCATGATAAGGGATCAGATAATATATTTTGTCGCCTTCTTTCATGAGAGCTCCAACGTGACCCGATTTATCGTCATTCTCGTATATATAGTTAGATGGACTCACAAATCCAAATACTCTATCATAGGGAAAGACCGACCTTCTGGCATCATAAAGGTGTCTACAAGAGTAAAAACTACATTATGATATAATTGGGATAAAATTATTCAATACATTTCAACTTACAAAGAAGAAAACACTTGCTTCACTTGCATGTCGATAATCATTATGCACAATTGATCCATCTCCAAGAACTGCATAACATCCTCTTTGGCGACGTATGAACCCGAAGGCAACCCTTTAACCCCTCCTCCAAATCCCAGGTAGTTAAGGATTGTGATTCCCTACCTACCATTAATTGATACAACATTTTACACATATTTGGTAGCAAATTAATGTTGATCGGAAGTTGGTTGTTTGACCCTTTTCTCCGGGGGCTTGGAACCGTACAAATATACACACAAACATTAAAAATACAATTATTAACAAAATTGAAATTGATTTGTTTTCAAATTTAAAGTATACGTCGTGTCTCATTTAGCTCTACTAAATGACGACGCCACCTCAGAAACCCACTGATAGCATCACCGAGGGTAACATCTTCTTCTTATGGAATTGGCACCAGTGTACCATAGTCTAAGAAGCTCCCCACTGCAACCTTCACTTCTCCCTCTTCCATCTTTTTAAGTGGTGTTCGGAGATGTTATAAACATTGTCGTGTCCCACCAATCTTCGATGAGAGTTTTCAACAAATAGAGTACATCGAGATCCACCATCAAATTTACCAAACGAGGGATCACCTACGAGGGCCAACTCTGGAGAATGCGTCGTTAAATCAAGTTGTCAGTCACGGTTTAGCACTGGCTGCACCGGAGGAGTGGTACCCGCGAAATCAAGTTGATTGATCAGTCCTTCCATAATATTGGCGAAGTCCAACCCTACTCCCTAGCCCCGTACACGACTGGGATGTTCGTCATTTCCCACGGCTTCGCGTAGTATATCATTCCATCCATCTTAAACAAATTCAGCTTGGGATTCTCTCAACTTCAGGGAGTCCGAAAGTTTAAAGAAAAATGTTACAAACAATTGAAAATTATAAAATTACTGATTGTGATTTAATAACATATATAAGTGATACAATTTAAATTATTCGAGCCAACCGCTTACGACTCGTCAGGGATGTACTCCGCTTTGGAGTTTACCCTCGCTCTCTTCCAAGAATCACATCAACAGATGGGGGAAGGAGGAGACAGGTTGCTTGCCTGCTCCTCACTCATACCGGAGTCAATTGCCTCTTGTTTCTTTTGGGCTATTTTTTCAGCCATCATTTGTGCTTCTAATTTATGGTACCCCACTCAAGACATATGATAGAGACCCTTTTCAGAAGACCTACACTCTTGGTTTTTTACTGGGTGAGCCTAAAACCAATTTTATTAGATTATAATTTAAAACAATTACTTAATAAGTTCATATTCTAATCTAAACTCAGTTACCTCAAACTCCGGGCTTTCTCTTGATTTTCTGAATTGATCCCATTTATTCGAAGTGGTAAAGTTATAGTACTCACATGGATTTCTGTCCTGGTAGTCTCCGAATATGTACTTGTTGGATAAATTTGTCTTGAAATCCCTCCAACGGACCGACATGTATGTCATCTACTTTTCCTTCAACTTGTCAGTGGATTGGAACTCAAAAGTTGCCTATAACACGTTAACATTTTATATCTATATATTACAAGTTCGACTAAAACTAACGAATTTTATAATGGACACATTACCTGCACGTCATCCCAGAATGTGTCTTTCAGCTTCTCATCAACTTCAGCACAATTCGGCAAATAGATGTCAACTTTGGTCCTCACTAGGCCCCCCTGATAACTTTTCCAGTTATCAGATAGCATACCTATCAGCTCGAGATGGTCATCAAACTGGATTGGAACTCTACGATCTCTATGTCTTCTCCCCACAAATTATTTCATCAGTGTAGGACCCTGTGAGCTGCAAGTCTTCAAACCGTCAAACTCTGATGGAGTGGGTTTCGTTTTTGGAGCCATGATACTATAAAAAGTAAAGTCAAGATATTAAATGGTTATTATAATGTTGTACAAGACATTTCGCACCTTTATGGATAAAAAATCTTAACAGATTTTCAATCCATATATCTTCACCGTGGTCATCCCTAAACATACATGTCTCAACATGTATTTCGTCATCTAGTGAGTTTAACTCGGGTGCTTGCTTAGAGAAAGGTGGTGTCTCTTCATACACGATGAGAATATCATCTGATATAATTTTTTTCTTCCCTTCAAGAATTACTGACCATTTCTTATCAGATGGATCAGCCACATAAAAGACTTGTTTCGCTTGGGACGCGAATATAAAAGGTTCTCCTTTAAATCCTTCTTTCAAAAAATCAATTAAAGTGAACCCAAGCCATCCACTCCGACTCCACTTTTATTATCAACCCACTTGCATCTAAATAAAAGTACTTTGAATTTAATAAAGTGTAGCTCCCATATGACTTCAATTACGATGCAATAGGGCATGTTGGTGTATACAAGATTTTTGTCTTTAGAACTAGACACATGGAAAGACTCTGCTATTAAAGTGACTCCACTGTTCTGAAAAACACTTTTGGCATCTCTACAGACTGTTTAGAATAAATATCCATTGATATCATAGCCACTATAACTTGTAACAACAGAATGCGGACCGTAGGGCAACCACTGTATTGTCTTCGAAACATAATGCTTGTAATCCACCTTTTTGAACAAAGATATGAAATTCTTATTGTGACAATTAATTACTTGTTTATCACTCCATAAAGGATTTCTTTCTTTTAAAAGCTCTATCTGTTAATTTAAAAAAGGTTGAACTTCATTAGAATTGCACAACACATAGAAATATGCTATCAATAATTTATCACCATTTGGATTTAACATTTTCATCCTACGCGTCCCATTACCATCGTAACATTCATCATGATGATTGTTCGGAAGTCCAATACTTTTGGTGTTCGCTAGGTATCCAGTGCAAAATTCTATAACCTCCTCGGCTATGTATCCTTTAACAATACTAGTATCTGGCCTTTGACGATTTCTATAATAACCATTCAACACTTTCATATAACGCTCGAAATGATACATCCACCTAAAAACCAAGTCCATACAATTTAACTTCTCTAATCAAATGAATAACTAGATGAAACATAATGTTTAAAAAACAAGTGGAAAATACATCTCCAACTAACATAAGGTGACCACAATTTCATTCTGCAACTGATCTAACTGCACGGGGTCGACCACTTTACTGCAAATCTTGTTGAAAAAGGAACACAATACGTCTGACATGTTTCGGTAATATGGATCTCAGTACTACAGGCAACAACTACTGCATTAGAATGTGACAATCATGAGACTTCATCCCCACAAGTTTCAAACCTTCATAATAACAAGACTGCCTATATTTGAAGAATAACCTTGTGGAACCCTTACGTTGTGCAAACACTGACAGAGAATGCTTTTCTCCTTTCTAGACAATGTATAACAAGCTGGAGGTAAGTAGTTCCGGTCTCCTTTCTTCTCTGGTACCAGTCTTGCTCATATACCAAGGTAAACAAGGTCAAGTCTAGCAATATATCCATCTTTCATCTTACTAGGTATGTTGAACAGAGAGCCGACAAGACTTTCACAAACATTTTTCTCTACATGCATTACATCGATACAATGTCTAACTTCTAAAGTTTCTAATAAGGAAAATCAAAAAATATGGATCTTTTTTTCCAAGAACTTTTGTCATTTGCTTGTATGTATGGCTTTCCAAATTCACATTCAACGTTCATTACACGTTAATACCCTTTTTCGACGCTGATTTCAACGGGCGAATTCTGAAACTCTTGTTTTCCATTAAATGCCTTCTTCAACCTACGATACGGATGAGAGTTTGGCAAAAATCTCCGACGACCAAGATAAACTTTTTTAGAACCATTAACAAGTTGCAAGGAGCATGTATTCTCTGCGCAATTGGACAAGCTTTGGGACTTTTGACAGAATATCCATACATATTACCATAAGCTGGAAAGTCATTAACGACAATAAATCATTGCCTGCATTACAAATGTCTGCTTACGATAAGCATCAAACACTGGTTCCTCGTTGATTGACATCACTTTATGCTCATATTTGTATCTTATATCCATTATCTTTCACCTAAATAATGCTATGTTACGAGTTTTATGTTTAGTTTTCAGGAATAAATAGGTTTGAAGAGATGAAGCATAAAATGACCCAAAAGCTGGGAAAAAGGACTGAATTGTGAGATCTGTGGACCAAGATGCAAGGAAGAAGGACCTGAATGCAAGACCAAAGGACATAAGAGCAAAACAGAATACTCCTCACCATCATGGGGAGTATTTTGGCAATTCTATTCGGGTCGGAGCTCCAACATGCAAAATAGATGCATCAAATACCAACAAAGCCTTCCCGAAAAGCCCACAAGAAATTCCAGAGCGATCTTGACACTGTAGACCGCTAATTGGCGGTCACTTTTGGCCCAAATGCGCTCATATTTCTCCAGCACATGTATTAGAGGATGTTTAGGCTATTTGTGGTATATATTTAGTCCCACATCGGGGGATTGTCCCGGATTAGCTTTTTCCATGGCTATAAATAGAACTCTTCACCTCCTATTATAATCACTCCATATTTTAAGTGGCTATTCTTCCTACTAGAAGTGAGGCATTGAAGCACACACTAAAGTAGGAGGATGCTACTTTTAATGTCAGTCATTTTATCAATAAAGTTTTGTGTTTCTTTCATTGTTTGTTTTATGCTTCTTTTATTTTTTATGCATGTTTTAGTTTATTCGTCTTTTAATTCTAGCTTAGTTTTAATATGCTTTCTTTCCATAGTTTAATAATTAGTGTAATGTTTAGTGAGTAGTTCCATCCCCTTTGGGGGTGGAGTAGATGTACATACATGCATTAGAGAATGGGATGAATGCTTTAATTTCAATGTGTTGATTAAACATGAATGTATGCTTGCTTGTTTAGGATAGAATTTATAACTTGATGAGTTTTGCCAAAATGATTAGACACCTCTCATGCTTGTTTAGGTTCTGAAATAAACAACTTGCATATGTAAATGTTAATCAACTAAGTTGGTGAATAGATTGATAGGTTTTGCCATAACATTTAGACACTTCCTATGCTTGATAAACACCACCTTCATGTGCTTAAAGAATGTATTCTACACCCACCTCTTTGCATGTGTGCACTCACTCCACCCCTTAGGGGTTTTCCCATTTCTGTATTCCAGCATTCTTTCTTTGTTCTTAGTTTAGTTGTTATTCCATCATTTGTTTGTTTCGTTCGCATTTCATACTTCTTAGTGTAGCGTAGTCTAGATTAGCATTAACAACTTTCTTCCCCCTATTTTTGCCACTTGATTTCGTTCAAGCAAGAGGCTACTCACCTCCCTGAGGACGACCCGTACTTGCCACCGCTTCATCGCGGTCGTGCACTTGCGGTTTAAAATAAAACGTTCAACAAGTTTTTGGCGCCGTTGCCGGGGAGGTGTCAGTCCAGACTCTTGTTTGGACGATTCGAGTGGATTTAATTTTTGTCTTGTAGTTTTCTTTGTTTCAGGAGACTCACATTGAGAAGGGGAAGCATCTGGTGAAGTTTGGAGGCGGTTTGAGAGAAGAAGACCGCCAATCAGCGGTCTACAACCGCCAACTGGCGGTCTGGTTGTTTCATTTCACCTCGAAATTTCTTTGGAGTATTTCTTTATATGATATAGTGGTCTGGTACTTAATTTGGCACTCTCCTAATGCGTCCAAGATCCTTAGGGCCAATGTCTACTTGATTTTAAAATTAAGCTCTTGATTAGTGTGGTTTTTGGGGCGAACGAAAGGGTGATGAAATCCCCCACCTTATCTTTTATGGGACAGCCCCTCCTTAGTAGCGTTTTGGAGTCCTAATCTAGCAATCCACTCTCCAAACAAAATGCTCAACTCACACTTGTTTCAATGCACTTCCTACTAACTAATGCATGTTCATACGAAATGCATGAATGAGAGTAGAAGGTGCGTACCTCACGCCAGCTCTCAGCAACAGAACATAAAGCTAAGATAAAAGACAATCTAAATGCCTAAGTCACATACATGATGCATGACCTAAACAAAAAGAATGCCTAATCTTTTCCTTTGAGTTTTAGGGTCCAAGTTGCTTAAGGGAGGTTTGATTATTGATCTGGGAACAAACTATAAGTCAAAACATATCCGGTCCCGACCGTCATGACCTGATCGGCGTTGCCCACTTTGTCGATAGTAAGAGAGACGAGATCTCCGGATCTTGACTCACTTGCTGGGCTTTGTGGTCCTCGTCGTAGGGAGGTGAGGCGTGTTGAGGCCGTGTGACCTCGCAGTTAGGCGTCGTCTAGCTGTAAGGACCTATAGCGACCTTAGGATTGCTTGAGCCTTGTTTGCTTGTGTGCTTCTACCTGTACCCATCCTCCGTAGCATAAGGACTTCTTCCTTTCTCTCCTGAGTCATTCTTTCTCTCCTGTGTTCCCCCGTCTTCTCCCCTACGTACATTCTTTAAAAAAAAGAGTTGTGGTTTGTGTGTGCACCTTTGTGCATGCTTTCGTGGACACGAGACGAGAGTGGTCGTTTGACGAGGAGCGTTGTCAATCCGGCTTCGGTCATCGATTCCTCGACACCTCCCTCCTCTCGTGTCGCACGTAGTCCGGGTTCAATGGCTGCTAATTTCCGTGAGGAGGAGCAGTTGCTGGACCTACCTGTTCGACCAGTGCTTCTAGTTGTCGTTCCCATACCTCTACGTGATCGATGCTACCCGAGCCGTACAGCTCTACCCTCATGCATCGTATTGCCAGAGGCTAATGGGAACCATTTTGAGGTTAAGCCTCAATTTATCTCCATGCTCCCTCATTTCACTGGGAAAGGTGACCCCTATACCTTTCTCAGGGAATTTGAGGAGGTCTGTGCTATGTTCAAGCTGCAACAACTTAGCACAGACTCCATCCATCTTAGGCTCGTTCCTTTTGCACTAAAGGATGATGCCAAGAAGTGGTTGTACAGCAACCAGGCGAATTCCTTTAAGACTTGGGATGAGTTTCAATCTGCATTCCTCAAGAAGTACTTTCCTAATCATCGGACTCAAAAATTGAGGAACGAAATCAATTCGTTCTATCAACATGAGACCGAACCATTTCATGCATATCTTGAGAGGTTCAAAGAGCTACTATCCTCGTGCCCTCACCATGGCATTGAGTTGTGGCGTCTTTATCAAATTGTGTATGAGGGTCTTCACATCCCGTCCAGAACGCTCCTTGAGTCCATGTGTCAAGGAGAGTTCTTGGGAAAGGATGAAAGGAAGGCATGGGTCTTCCTAGAAGACCTCACTGAGAAAACTATGCAATGGGAGAGTGTGAGGGAACCACCTGCATCATCAAGTATAGGAGCGAGGATCGCGAATGCAAACTCAACTAGATCGGGTTCCGCATTTGCTATCGATACCACTACGGCCACCGAGGCACGCATGGCGGCCTTAATGCGCCGTATGGATTCGATTGAGCTCCAAAACCAACAAAGTGCACCTCACATGTCTACATCTGCTCCAGTTCCCTGTCATTCATGTGGTAGGATAGGTCATGTAGAAAGCGAGTGTGAGTCCATTCCTCCTGAGATGGAGCGTGTCAACGCGGTCTATGATAGAGCCAAGAATGACCCATACTCATCATCTTATAATCCTGGATGGAGGAACCACCCCAATTTTTCATGGAACCAAACTAATGCCCTGGGTGGTCCTCCAAACTCCTCAAGACCACCTTACCAATCACACCCTCCCATGCATGCGCATTCCTATCAGCCACCCCAAGCGCAAACCACCAATCAATCGGGTTTCCCAAATTCCAATAATATGGAAACCCGATTCAATTCGCTTGAGACCTTGACTCGTGGACTTGAAAACTCAATGAAAAATTTTATGTCAACCACGAGTCAAGTTCTCACTTCAAATCAGCAGACCATCAAATCTCTAGAGCTTCAGATGGGCCAATTGGCTCAGTCTGTACATGAGAGAGAGAGGGTCTTTCCCTAGCCAGCCTGAGGCTAACCCCCGCATGTACCAACAACAACAAATGCAAAATGAGAATGTGGTACCTCGGGGGAGGCAAGTGAACCATGTGGAGGAACCTATTCACTATGTCAATTCCATTGTGACCTTAAGGAATGGAAAACAGGTTGACAATCACATTTCCTTGCCGCACCCACCACCATCTATGCAGCCCGTCCGTGGGAATGGTGGTGAAGAAGAAGCTGAGGGTGAGGGTAATACACCAAAGCTTTCTTCTCAGGCACAGCAGGAAACCTACCTGCCAAAAGCTCCCTATCCAAGTAGGTTAAACAAAAAGCAGAGTGACAACATGGACAAGATATTAGATGTGTTTAAGCAAGTGAAGGTTAACATCCCTTTGTTGGATGTCATCCAACAAATACCTCAATATGCCAAAGTGTTGAACGATCTCTGCACAACCAAGAGGAAGACCAATGTTCCTAAGAAAGCATTCTTCGCTGCAAATATCAGCTCACTTTTGTCCAATCCTACCTACACAAAATACAAGGACCCGGGGTGTCCTACTATTCAGTGTACGATAGGGGACACTAGATTGAGCAATGTTTTGCTTGATTTAGGATCAGCGGTCAACCTCCTCCCATTCTCTGTTTATCAACAGTTGAACTTGGGAGAATTGAAACCAACTAAGATCACCCTCCAACTGGCGGATAGATCCATTCGTATTCCCATGGGGATTATCGAGGACGTGCTTATCAAAGTTGGAGATTTTATATTTCCAGTCGATTTTGTTGTCCTCGATACCAATCCTGTTGCGAACACCCACTCTCAAATACCTTTGATTTTGGGTAGACCATTTCTGGCAACCTCCAATGCCTTGATTAATTGTAGAAATGGTCTCATGAAGCTCTCATTCGGTAACATGAGTGCCGAGTTTCATGTGTTCAACTCTGGTAAGCAACAGGAACCCATGGATGAACCTTTAAATCTAAATCTCATCCGCCAATTGGAGAAAGCACCACAAAATCAACGAACACCCCTAACCCCAATGCAACCCATTGAGAATGTTCGTGGGCCCAGCGGAAACTCATTGCTTGTCTTCGCAATGCAACATAGTGAGCTGGCCTCGAACATGAATGTCCAAAGGGAGTGTTCGTTGCATGATTCAATTGAGAGTACTAGTGAGAGTGAGACACCTCATCATATGCCTATACCAGAAGGTGTCTCTACCTCATGTCCCATGGCCATTGAGCCATTTGAGCTTCATATTGACTCCAACAAGGACCCACCTATGACCGAGCTTATGCTTGATGATCTAAACGATGGTGGGAGGTCCTTGTTGGATGACTTGGGGAGAAGCCCCATTCTTAGTGATGCAGGTCTGCTGCATCCATCGAATGATCTTGAGGAACTCATTCCGATGCACCCGCCTATTGGTTGGAGGGTTTTCTTCGATGAGCAATTAAACCCTAGTGAGGCAACACAACTTCATTCTTTGTTGCCCACACCCGACCAATATCATGAGGGGTTCGAGCCTTTCAGCTTTGACCTTTCACCCCTCATGACACCTCAGAGTACCAGTGGAGTTTGCCCATCTCGGCAAGTCTCTGGTCCTCCTGACTTGATGTTCTCATTTGATGTTCCTTGACCAAATGATTATGAGAATATCTTGGTTGATGTATATATCTTTAAAAAAAGAAAAAAACAACAAAAAAACAAAAAAAAGAAGAAGTGTGTAATAAAAGACTCCTTCAGTGAGCATCGATTGTTGTGGGCCCCAACCCTTGTGTACTTGGGCCCAATCTCTTCACGTATTTATCTCCCTTCTTCAGCTTCTCACAGGTTTTGAGGGAATTTGGATTTGTGTCCATCAACATGACCCTGAACGTCCCTTTGTACTTCATGTTGGTGAGATCTTTCCTTTTTCATGCATGTATCCATGTAGTATCTTGTTCACAATCATTGAGGACAATGCATGAAGTAGGTGTGGGGGGTGTTTTACGTGTGTACATAGTCGAGTCTTTTTCCTTTGGTTTTATTTTCTTTTGTTTGTACTGCTAGGGTCATGTTAGTGTGCCACATTTAACATTGATATATCTGCTTGCCATGATCCTTGGGTGACTTGTCTTCTTTTGCTTGCCGAGTGCTTTAAAGTTTTCACATTTCTTTCAAAATCTTCATATGTTTGCGAAAGAAAATGATTTTGTGGGTTTTGCGTGTGTTTAGCATGTGCAAAACCGTTGAGAGGCAAAGTAAAAAGAAAGCTCCCAAAATTGTCTTGAACTTGATGCATTAGGATTTCTAGTTTATTGGCTTTAGGTCTTGTCGAGTCGTTAGGATGCACCATGGTTTTCCCTTAGGGGGCCTGTAATCATAGGGTTTCAGTACTCAAACATTTAAAGAAGTCCACCGTGACCCTAGTGAGTCAAATAATTCGTGTTTGTGAGTATAAGGAAGTTTGTCGTAGTCGAGGGCCCTTAATCTCTTTTTGTGAAACTTAAGTGTAGGGGTTTTGGTTCCCATATAGATAAATAAGTGGTGTTCTCTCTTCTCGCACGGCTCTTATCACTCGGGAAAGTAGGTATGAGGGGACTTTGTGCCTGGTGCTTTCGAGTCATCTGACTTGGGATGCGCCGACCGAACTCCCGTTACACGGGTGGTAGGGATCGCCCTATGTGGAGATTTGGGGGAAGGTGTACGTGATAGTGTAAGTCCTCATAGGCAATGATGCACGAAACCTGACCCTGGGGAGAATCAAACACCAACCAATAAAATGCTCCAAAGAAAAAGAAAAAAAAGAAAAAGGAAAAAAAAAGAGTCAAATAAGAACCAAAATGGACTTTACACATTGTATCACATTCAGAAGTTAAGGTTGCCCATGTCTTTCACTTAAGTCCTTGACTAACTCTCACGAATAACTCATTAGGCTAGGTGTGTGGACCGATTACATATATAGAGTCGACCCGTAGTATTACCGCGTCCCATGATCGACAAAATAAGTCCAACGAGTCGTGTAGCTAGATTGATTAATGCATCTTGTTCGGATTTTGTGGGTATATCCGCTGAAAACCCTCAGGAGACAACACTCCTCCTCCTTGGCGGCAAGGAGGTTTAACGGCTTGTTGCACGTGCTAAGTGCAACCGTGATTCCTACGAAAGTGAGTTAGGATTTCTTGTTATTTTCGCATGCTTTTCTCTTTCTTTGTTTTGCTCGGGACTAGCAAAAGTTAGGTGTGGGGGTATTTCATTGACATCATTTTATGCTCATATTTGTATCTTATATCCATTATCTTTCACCTAAATAATGCTATGTTACGAGTTTTATGTTTAGTTTTCAGGAATAAATAGGTTTGAAGAGATGAAGCATAAAAGGACCCAAAAGCTGGGAAAAAGGACTGAATTGTGAGATCTGTGGACCAAGATGCAAGGAAGAAGGACCTGAATGCAAGACCGAAGGACCTAAGAGCAAAACAGAATACTCCTCACCATCATGGGGAGTATTTTGGCAATTCTATTCGGGTCAGAGCTCCAACATGCAAAATAGATGCATCAAATACCAACAAAGCCTTCAAGAAAAGCCCACAAGAAATTCCAGAGCGATCCTGACACTGTAGACCGCTAATTGGCGGTCACTTTTGGCCCAAATGCGCTCATATTTCTCCAGCACATGTATTAGAGGATGTTTAGGCTATTTGTGGTATCTGTTTAGTCCCACATCGGGGGATTGTCCCGGATTAGCTTTTTCCATGGCTATAAAAAGAACTCTTCACCTCCTATTGTAATCACTCCATATTTTAAGTGGCTATT
The DNA here is from genome assembly GCA_963682175.1 of Triglochin maritima. NCBI lineage: Eukaryota > Viridiplantae > Streptophyta > Magnoliopsida > Alismatales > Juncaginaceae > Triglochin > Triglochin maritima. The sequence goes on along the minus strand of OY821771.1, from coordinate 19,037,543 downwards.
CTTCCTACTAGAAGTGAGGCCTTGAAGCACACACTAAAGTAGGAGGATGCTACTTTTAATCTGAGTCATTTTATCAATAAAGTTTTGTGTTTCTTTCATTGTTTGTTTTATGCTTCTTTTATTGTTTATGCATGTTTTAGTTTATTCGTCTTTTAATTCTAGCTTAGTTTTACTATGCTTTCTTTCCATAGTTTAATAATTAGTGTAATGTTTTGTGAGTAGTTCCATCTCCTTTGGGGGTGGAGTAGATGTACATACATGCATTAGAGAATGAGATGAATGCTTTAATTTCAATGTGTTGATTAAACATGAATGTATGCTTGCTTGTTTAGGATAGAATTTATAACTTGATGAGTTTTGCCAAAATGATTAGATACCTCTCATGCTTGTTTAGGTTCTGAAATAAACAACTTGCATATGTAAATGTTAATCAACTAAGTTGGTGAATAGATTGATAGGTTTTGCCATAACATTTAGACACTTCCTATGCTTGATAAACACCACCTTCATGTGCTTAAAGAATGTATTCTACACCCACCTCTTTGCATGTGTGCACTCACTCCACCCCTTAGGGGTTTTCCCATTTCTGTATTCCAGCATTCTTTCTTTGTTCTTAGTTTAGTTGTTATTCCATCATTTGTTTGTTTCGTTCGCATTTCATACTTCTTAGTGTAGCGTAGTCTAGATTAGCATAAACAACTTTCTTCCCCCTATTTTTGCCACTTGATTTCGTACAAGCAAGAGGCTACTCACCTCCCTGAGGACGACCCGTACTTGCCACCGCTTCATCGCGGCCGTGCACTTGCGGTTTAAAATAAAACGTTCAACACTCGTCATCCCATAAACTCTTTAGGTCATCAAGTAAGGGTCCTAAATACACATCTATGTGTTTTCCAAGTTGCTTAGACCAGAAATCATTAAGGACAACATAATATATTTGCGTTTCATGCATAATCATGGTGGTAGATTGTAAATTAAAAGTAGAACATGCCAACAACTACGAATGCTACTCAAACAAACGAAAGGATTCATTCCGTCCATACAAAATCCAAGTCGTACATTCCTGGATTCTTCACCAAACACAAGAAAGTCGTCATCTACTTTTTCCACTGTGGTGAATATGCAGGATGATGTAGCAACTGATCATTTGGTTTACCATGATCAGCATTCCATGTAATGTTTTTGGAATCCTCCTTACCCACAAACAAACGTTTAAGCCTTGGTATTATTGGAAGATACCACAAAACTTTAGCTGGAGGTCATTTGATTTTCACCTCATCACCATCTACATTGTGGTTTGGTCCACTGCGTTTCATTCTATATCGTGAAACATTACACCTAGGATAGGAATGTATGTTTTAAAACTCACCTGTATACAATATGCAATCTTTGCATCATAAGTTCTATTCGGCAGTTCATTATGCTCTGGAAGCATCTCTTTCAATAGCTTCAATAGTCATGTGAAACTGACATTGATCCAACCATTTACTATGTTCAAATTGTACTACTTCAACACCGCTAACAATCTAGAAAATTTGGTGCAACCCTTATACAACAGCCTCTCGTTGTCACTTAACAAAGTACCAAGTAAATCGGGGTTGGATGATAAAAATTCAGCTATATCCTAAACTACTTCATGAAACTGATCTCCCACACTAACATTGTCCCCGTCTTTCTTGGGACAACCAAATGATTAATTTTCGCCATGCCATATCTCCGGACTGTAGTTGGGTCAAAACCTTTTTCAAACAAATGAGCTTTTATTTTCTAAAAAGTCAGCAATGACATGCTATGACACTTACTGCATGAACAATGCTCCATGTCTCTGTCATTCGTATTCTTTGAATAATTTTTCGCCAACGCTAATAACATATTCACTCTGTTTTCATACTCATCACTCAATCGGGTTGAAAGAATGCACTCTCGATCCATTTCAATCTAAACAAAATGATAGTTATTATTGAAGACAAGAAATAAAATGTCAAAGCTGGTTTTTGTAGATAAGAAGCTCCGGAGACATGAAGATTAGAAAAGAATGACTCAAGAGAGAGGAGATGAAGTCCTTAATCTAGCATCGCAATAAGGAAGGTTAGAAACCTAACTAAGCAATCAGAGCAAAGGCAAGACTAAAGTCCACTATAGCTCCTCAGCACTAGACGACGCCTAACTTCGAGGACTTAAACGGTCTTAAACAGCGAGGACTACTAGTCTATAAGAAATGAAGAATCTAGATGTTCTTGAAATCTCAGGGAGACGAGATGGGCAACAACGTTTAGGCCATAATAGTCTTCAACAATTTCCTTTCCTTATTGCGACCGAAAATCCTAGGGGCCAACGTCTAAATTGATTTTATTAATGTTCTTTTATTATGTGGTTTTTGGACCAAGGAAAGAGTGACGAAATCCCCCACATCATCTCCTTTAGGTGAGTGCGCCTAGGTGTTTTTCATACCTTAATCTAACAAACAACACACCAAATAAATACTCACCTCACTCTTGTTCCAAGTCAAGTCCTACTAACTAATGCTTGTTTTCTGATGATTGATAAGTGAGATAGATTACATACCTTACGTCAGTAATCTATAACAGAAATCGTAAAATGAAAAATAAATACGATGAATGGAAAGTCCTCTATGATGAATGACTTAGCAAATGTTGTCTAATCTTTTGTTATAGGTTATTAAAGGCCAAGGTTCTTAAGGGGGTCGTAAGTTATTATAATAATACCAAAATATTTACAGACAATATGTAAATAATATTGGAAATTCAAAGAAACAAGGCAATAACATTTAAAATATTCAAAGCAAGTATTAAAAACAACAACTTGAAATATAATTTTAAGACGGAAAACATGTTAAACATAAAATATCATGTTATTAATAACAATTGGGATTAAAATGTTATTGAAATTTTGTCAGAACCTCCCCCAAAAAGTTGCTATGTAAAAAATCTTCAAATCCTGGGATTAACAAGAGAAATGTATAATATCTCCACTACATAACATTCACATTACAAACATCAAACATTCATATCATGTGAAAAATGTTTAAACTTGAAATGCCATTTTTGTTAGCACAATATATATTTGGTTATCCTCCATATAGAAATAAAAAAAATTATGTAATATGATAAATGTGCATTATTTTTAAAATTTTCAAATTGTTCACATGGTTTCGACAACCTTTTATACAGAAAAAGAAGCTTTCAGAAGGATTTTCATTATTTTTATTATAAATTGTCCAAGCAAGTTTGCAATGACATTCTTTCAAATCACAAATTGAGTTACGATGTGTTCGTATACAAACATACCATTAAGTATTTTGCAAGTTAAGAATATCCACTCTTGTTTTTTATACCTTCAGATGCTAATTGTGTTTTAACTTTTCAGGCTGGTTTCATGCATATTGATTGTGCAATGGTCTATGGAAATGGAAAAGAGGTATGCAAACTGATTGATCGTTTTATATTAACCGCAAGTGCACGGCCGCGTTGAAGTGGTGGCAAATACGGGTCGTCCACTGGGAGGTGTGTCGACGCTTGGTTTGTTCGAAGGCGAGAGGTAAAAGAAGGAGAGAAAGGTGTATTACACTAAACTACACTACAATGCTAAACTAGTAAACAAACAAGCTAAAATGAACTAAACAACTAAGCTAATCAACTAATGCAAAAGATAAAATCACAGGAATCAAAACCCCTAAGGGGTGGAGTGTGTGTGTGTGCACATGAAATAAGTGTGATATGAAATGCATACAAGAAGCTCAAGTAGTTAGTGTTGTTAATGCATAAGAAGTACCTAACTATGGCAAGACCTATCATTACAACACTAACCTAGGTGATTAATATGAGCAATGCAAGGTTGTTATTAAGACACTTAGACAAGCATGGAGTGTACCTAAGCTATGGCAGAAACCATCAAGTAAGGTTCTTAATAATTCAAGCAAGCATACTAATATTCTTCACGAAACATTCATATTAGGCATTCATACCACATACATAACATGTACATACATCTACTCCACCCCCAAAGGGGATGGAACTACTCACTACTCATTACACTAACTATATTAACAAAAGAAAGCACAATACTGAAATGAAAGTTAACTAAGATAGCGAGAAGTATTAAAGAAGCTTAAAAGGAAATGAAAGACTAAACAAACATGCACAAATTAAAAGACAAGATTAAAAGAAACTAGAAGAATTATTTTATTAACAAATGACTCACATTGAAGGTAGCATTTTTCTCCACCTTGAGTTTTTGCTTCAAGGATCACTCCTTAGTAGAGAGAATGCCACCAAGCAATGGGTAATTACAATGGAAGGTGAAGAGTTCTATTTATAAGCATGGAAAAAGCTAATCGGGGACAATCCCCCGATGTGGGACTAAACCAATACCAAACATAGCCTAAACACATGATAATACAAGTCCAGGAGAAAGCTTAGCGGATCTGGGGCCATATGGACCGCCAATTGGCGGTCTATAAACTTCAGATAGTGTTGCTTTTGGTTGTGGGCTTTGCTTGATGGATTTGTTGGTCTTGGATGAATCTACTTGGTTTGTTGGAGCTCCGGCCCGAATCGAATTGCCAAAATACTTCCCATGATGGTGTGAAGTTTCCTGTTTTGCTCTTAGGTCCTTCGGTCTTACGATCAGGTCCTTCCCCCTTGCATCTCAGTCCCTAGGTCTCACAGTTAAGTCATTTTTCCTGCTTTTGGGTCCTTTCATGGCTCTTCTCTTCAAACCTCTTTATTCCTAAAAACTAAACATAAAACTCGTCACGTAGCATTGCTTAGGTGTAAGATAATGGATATAAGATACAAATATGAGCATGAAATGATGTCAATCACAAACTCAAATCCTCTTCAGTTACCAGATTCAAAATTAAATGAACAAAACAATGAAATCCGATGGGAAAAATCGAAACATCTAAACGAAAAACAACAAAAACACAACATGGGTCATAAACCAAGTTAAGCATGAACTAGAGGAGGGGGTCACAATTGTCAAGGGGCGGGCGTTACCGCAGTACCGGAGGAGATCGTTGTGGATGTCGCGGAGGCTCTCCGGGTTTGGTCGGTGATCCGTCGGCTAGGGTTTGGTCAGGGTTTTTGTCTGGAATAAATTAAAAAATCTAGGTGTGGGGGTATTTAATGCATTACATACATTGCATCATATGTCTTTCATTTAGATTAATTTTATATCAATAAATGCTACTAAGGTATGTGTTTAGTCTTATTTACATAATACAGGGACCTGAATGCAAATTACCCATATCCCGAGCATAAATGCATGCAAGAGACTCAACTCCATCATAAAGACCAAGTCAAGATTATCGGGATCCAAATGGAAGTCAATCAAAGCATGAAAGCATTCAAAGACCTAATTACAAAAAAGGCCAAGGACTTAAGAACAAAAGTAGCCAGGGACTTAATTGCAAAAAGCCGAGGACCCGAATGCAAATTAAAGTACCAAAATATTATTTTGGAGAATTTCTAAAGAAAAATCAATTTGGATCTCCAAATATATGAAGGAATTAATTCGGAGCTCAAAAGAAAGGAAAGAAATCAATCCAGACGCGCAAAGGATAGTTAAATCATACCATAAACACACAGGAAAAATCCAGATTAAATCAGAGCAGATATTGCGGCGGAATCGCCGTATCTTACATGTATTGTGCGACGGAAACGCCGTACCCCTTGCGATCCTTGGCTCCGGATTTTGTCCAGTCGTGTCTTGACACACATACTTTCCTATCTTATACTTAGGTCCCTTGTATCGGCTATAAATAGCCCTGAAACGTTGTTGTAAGGAGTCTGAGTTTTTGTTCCATACTTTTAGTAATAAAATTCTGTTCTTTTATTTCTTGTTTTTTGTTTTCTTTTGTAGTTTCTCTAGGACCCCTTCTCCTTCCCTCCATCCATGAGTTTCTAACTCTCTCCAAAGGGTTGGGGTGACGGATTTAGGGTGCTGAGAAGAAGAATGATGTTATTATTTTAATTTCGTGTTAGTATATTTTGATTACTTGAGTTTATGTTGAATCATTTATCATGTAATGCTTTATAACTAATGTGATTTATTATAAGTTTCAGAATTCTCTAATCAAAACTCGATATCTAAACCTCCACCCGCTGGACTCTCATCCATCTTTGCTTTATTTTTAATTTGTTTTTGTTGTTATTGCTTTAGAAATTAAAATTCCAAAAATCTCAAACAAACCTTATTTCTCTCACTTTCTTTCCTAAATTGAAAATCACAAAAATAACAATATCTCTCCCTTCTTGTGTTTGACCCGTACTTGCCACGTCTTCTTTAATGCTGTGCACTTGCGGTATAAATTTAATTCTCATCAGGGGGCAGACATTAGTATTTTGGCCCCACGTGGTTTCATGTTCCCATTCTAGGTAATGATCCACTATGTCATTCTCTTTTGTTGTCCTTGAGAAAGGACGATGAGAGCTTCTTTTTACAAAGTTATTTTAAAAAAAAATTGTCATGGGTTCCACACATTGAGGATATGGGCTCCATTTGTTGATGTATCTTTTAAGTATCTCACAGGTTTTTGGGATTCGGGTTTATGTCTATCAACATAACCATGAGCTTCCATTTACGCTTCACATTGTGAGATCTTTTCTTGTTCTCTCTTCTTGCATGACTCCTATCACTCGAAAATTTGGTCTGAGGGGACTTAGTACTTGGTGCTTTCGAGTCAACTAACCTGGAATGCACCGACCAAACTCCTGTTACACGGTTGGTAGGGATCTGTTGAACGTTTTATATTTCTATCGCAAGTGCACGGCCGCGATGAAGCGGTGGCAAGTACGGGTCGTCCTCAGGGAGGTGAGCTTGTTGTTGCTTATCAGAAATCAAGTGTCAAAGAAAGGTGGAAGAAAGTTGTTTATGCTAACCTAAACTATGCTAACACGAAGAAGCAAATGCGAAGGAAACAAAACAAACGAATACTTCAACTAAGCTAGAGAAACTTGACACTATGGAGAAATCAGTAAGAGAGAGAGACCCCTTAGGGGGTGGATTGACTACACATACACAATAAGGAGGCAAAAATATCTTCCTATAGGCACAAGTGTAGGTAGTGTTTGCATGTATGGGAGGTGTCTACTTATGATGACAAAACCCATCAATTAAATCACTAACCTATTTTGATTAACATTCATAAACACAAGCTGGTTATTTAAGAAACTAAACAAGTATGGGAGGTGTCTACTTATCATGGCAAAACCCATCTAGTGAAGTGTTCTATTCTAACAAGCAAGTATGCATTCATATTAATCAACACATTTCAACATAAACATCCTTCCTTCCTTAATTGCATATATGATAATCATCTCCACCCCCCAAAAGGGGAGTGGTTTTACTCACTACACATTACCCTAACTATTAAACTAAAATAAGAAGGCATATTAACTAAGCTAGATTTAATAAAAGACACTTAAACTAAAACATGCATCAACAATAAAAGAAGCACAAAACAAAGAAAATTTTATTAATTGAAGACTCACGAGACCAGTAGCATCTCCCTATTGAGTTTCTTGCTTCAAGGCTTCCACTTCAATTAGGGAGAATGGCCACAAGCATGGAGTGATTACAAAAGGAGGTGAAGAGTTCTATTTATAGGCATGGAAAAAGCTAATCCGGGAAAATCCCCCGATGTGGGACTAAACAGATACCACACATAGCCTATACATCCTCTAATACATGTGCTGGAGAAATTTGAGCGCATTTGGGCCAAAAGTCACCGCCAATTAGCGGTCTTGGACCGCTAATTAGCGGTCTACAGTGTCCGCATCGCTCTGGAATTTCTTGTGGGCTTTTCTGGAAGGCTTTGTTGGTATTTGATGCATCTAGTTTGCATGTTGGAGCTCCGACCCGAATAGAATTGCCAAAATACTCCCCATGATGGTGAGGAGTATTCTGTTTTGCTCTTAGGTCCTTCTGTCTTGCAATCAGGTCCTTCTTCCTTGCATCTTGGTCCCCAGATCTCACAATTCAGTCCTTTTTTCCAGCTTTTGGGTCCTTTTATGCTTCATCTCTTCAAACTTATTTATTCCTGAAAACTAAACATAAAACTCGTGACATAGCATTGTTTAGGTGAAAGATAATGGATATAAGATACAAATATGAGCATGAAATGATGTCAATCAAATACCGCCACACCTAACTTTTGCTAGTCCCGAGCAAAACAAAGAAAGAGAAAAGCATGCGAAAAACAAGAAATCCTAACTCACTTTCGTAGGAATCACGGTTGCACTTAGCACGTGCAACAAGCCGTTAAACCTCCTTGTCGCCAAGGAGGAGGAGTGTTGTCTCCTGAGGGTTTTCAGCGGATATACCCACAAAATCCGAACAAGATGCATTAATCAATCTAGCTACACGACTCGTTAGACTTATTTTGTCGATCATGGGATGCGGTAATACTACGGGTCGACTCTATATATGTAATCGGTCCACACACCTAGACTAATGAGTTATTCGTGAAAGTTAAATAAGGAATTAAGTGAAAGACATGGGCAACCTTAACTTCTGAATGTGATACAACGTGTAAAGTCCATTTTGGTTCTTATTTGACTCTCTCTTTTTTCTTTTTTTTTCTTTTTTTCTTTTTTTTCTTTTTCTTTGGAGCATTTATTGGTTGGTGTTTGATTCTCCCAGGGTCAGGTTTCGTGCATCATTGCCTATGAGGACTTACACTATCACGTACACCTTCCCCCAAATCTCCACATAGGGCGATCCCTACCACCCGTGTAACGGGAGTTCGGTCGGTGCATCACAGGTCAGATGACTCGAAAGCACCAGGCACAAAGTCCCCCCAGACCTACTTTCCCGAGTGATAGGAGCCGTGCGAGAAGAGAGAACACCACTTATTTATTTATCTACATGGGAACCAAAACCCATACACTTAAGTTTCACAAAAAGAGATTAAGGGCCCTTGACTATGACAAACTGCATTATACTAACAGACACGAATTATTTGACTCACTAGGTTCAGGGTGGACTTATTTAAATGTTTGAGTGCTGAAACCCTATGATTACACGCCCCCCGAGGGAAAACCGGGGTGCACCCTAACGACTCGATAAGACCTAAAGCCAGTAAACTAGAAATCCTAATGCATCAAGTTCAAGAAAATTTTGGGAGCTTTCTTTTTACTTTGCCTCTCAACGGTTTTGCAAATGCTAAACACACGCAAAACCCACAAAACATTTTCTTTCGCAAACACATGAAGATTTTGAAAGAAATGTGAAAATTTTAAAGCACTCGGCAAGCAAAAGAAGACAAGTCACCCAAGGATCATGGCAAGCAGATATATCAATGTTAAATGCGGCACACTAACATGACCCTAGCAGTACACACAAAAGAAAAGAAAACCAAAGGAAAAAGACTCGAATATGTACACACGTAAAACACCCCCCCACACCTACTTCATGCATTGTCCTCAATGAATGTGAACAAGATACTACATGGATGCATGCATGAAAAAGGAACGATGTCACCAACATGAAGTACAAAGGGACGTTCGGGGTCATGTTGATGAACACAAACCCAAATTCCCTCAAAACCTGTGAGAAGCTAAAGAAGGTAGATAAATACGTGAAGAAATTGGGGCCCAAGTACACAAGGGTTGGGGCCCACAACAATCGATGCTCACTGAAGGAGTCTTTTATTACACACTTTTTTTTCTTTTTTTTACAAGATATATACATCAGCCAAGATATTCTCATAATCATTTGGTCAAGGAACATCAAATGAGAACATCAAGTTTTGAGGACCAGAGACTTGCCGAGATGGGCAAACTTCACTGGTACTCTGAGGTGTCATGAGGGGTGAAAGGTCAAAGCTGAACGGCTCGAACCCCTCATGATATTGGTTGGGTGTGGGCAACAAAGAATGAAGTTGTGTTGCCTCACTAGGATTTAATTGCTCATCGAACAAAACCCTCCAACCAATAGGCGGGTGCATCGGAATGAGTTCCTCAGGCTTATTCGATGGATGCAGCAGACTTGCATCATTATGAATGGGGCTTCTCCCGAAGTCATCCAACAAGGACCTCCCACCATCATTTAGATCATCAAGCATAAGCTCGGTCAAAGGTGGGTCCTTGTTGGAGTCAATATGAAGCTCAAATGGCTCAATGGCCATGGGATCTGAGGTAGAGACACCTTCTGGTATAGGCATATGATGAGGTGTCTCACTCTCACTAGTGGTCTCAACTGAATCATGCAACGAACACTCCCTTTGGACATTCATGTTCGAGGCCAGCTCACTCTGTTGCATTGCGAAGACAAGCAATGAGTTTTCGCTGGGCCCACGAACATTCTCAACGGGTTGCATTGGGGTTAGGGGTGTTCGTTGATTTTGTGGTGCTTTCTCCAGTTGGCGGATGAGATTGAGATTTAAAGGTTCATCCATGGGTTCCTGTTGCCTACCAGAGTTGAACACTTGAAACTCGGCACTCTTGTTACCGAATGAGAGCTTCATGAGACCATTTTTACAATTAATCAAGGCATTGGAGGTTGCCAGAAATGGTCTACCCAAAATCAAAGGTATTTGAGAGTGGATGTTCGCAATAAGATTGGTATTGAGGACAACAAAATCGAGTGGAAATATAAAATCTCCAACTTTGATAAGCACGTCCTCGATAATCCCCATGGGAATACGAATGTATCTATCCGCTAATTGGAGGGTGATCTTAGTTGGTTTCAATTCTCCCAAGTTCAATTGTTGATAAACAGAGAATGGCAAGAGGTTGACCGCTGATCCTAAATCAAGCAAAACATTGCTCAGTCTAGTGTCCCCTATTGTACACTGAATAGTAGGACACCCAGGGTCCTTATATTTTGTGTAGGTAGGATTGGACAAAAGTGAGCTGATATTTGCAGCCAAGAATGCTTTCTTAGGAACATTGGTCTTCCTCTTGGTGGTGCAGAGATCCTTCAACACTTTGGCATATTGAGGTATTTGTTGGATGACATCCAACAAGGGGATCTTAACCTCCACTTGCTTAAACACCTCTAATATCTTGTCCATGTTGTCACTCTGCTTTTTGTTTAACCTACTTGGATAGGGAGCTTTTGGCAGGTAGGTTTTCTGTTGTGCCTGAGAAGAAAGCTTTGGTGTATTACCCTCACCCTCAGCTTCTTATTCACCACCATTCCCACTGAGGGGCTGCATAGATGGTGGTGGGTGTGGCAAGGAAATGTGATTGTCAACATGTTTTCCATTCCTTAAGGTCACAATGGAATTGACATGGTGAACATGTTCCTCCACATGGTTCACTTGCCTCCCCCGAGGGACCACATTCTCATTTTGCATTTGTTGTTGTTGATACATGCGGGGGTTAGCCTCAGGCTGGCTAGGAAAAGACCCTCTCTCTCTCATGTACAGACTGAGCCAATTGGCCCATCTGAAGCTCTAGAGATTTCATGGTCTGCTGATTTGAAGTGAGAACTTGACTTGTGGTAGACATAAAAATTTTCATTGAGTTTTCAAGTCCACGAGTCAAGGTCTCAAGCGAATTGAATCGGGTTTCCATACTATTGGAATTTGGGAAACCCGATGGATAGGTGGTTTGCGCTTGGGGTTGCTGATAGGAATGTGCATGCATGGGAGGTTGGTGTGATTGGTAAGGTGGTCTAGAGGAGTTTGAAGGACCACCGGGGGCATTATTTTGGTTCCATGAAAAATTGGGGTGGTTCCTCCATCCAGGGTTATAAGATGATGAGTATGGGTCATTCCTTGCTCTGTCATAGATGGCGTTGCCACGCTCCATCTCAGGAGGAATGGACTCACACTCGCTCTCTACATGACCTATCCTACCACATGAATGACAAGAAACTGGACCAGATGTGGACATGTGAGGTGCACTTTGTCGGTTTTGGAGCTCAATTGAATCCATACGGCGCATTAAGGCCGCCATGCATGCCTCGGTGGCCGTAGTGGTATCGATAGCAAATGCGGCCCCCGATCTAGTCGAGTTTGCATTCGCGATCCTCGCTCCTATACTAGATGATGCAGGTGGTTCCCTCACACTCTCCCATTGCATGGTTTTCTCAGCGAGGTCTTCTAGGAAGGCCCATGCCTCCCTTTCATCCTTTTCCAAGAACTCTCCTTGACACACGGACTCAAGGAGCGTTCTGGACGGGATGTGAAGACCCTCATACACAATCTGACAAAGACGCCACAACTCAATGCCATGGTGAGGGCACGAGGATAGTAGCTCTTTGAACCTCTCAAGATATGCATGAAATGGTTCGGTCTCATGTTGATAGAACGAATTGATTTGGTTCCTCAATTTTTGAGTCCGATGATTAGGAAAGTACTTCTTGAGGAATGCAGATTGAAACTCATCCCAAGTCCTAAATGAATTCGCCTGGTTTCTGTACAACCACTTCTTGACGTCATCCTTTAGTGCAAAAGGAACAAGCCTAAGATGGATGGAATCTGTGCTAAGTTGTTGCAGCTTGAACATAGCACAGACCTCCTCAAATTCCCTGAGAAAGATATAGGGGTCACCTTTCCCAGTGAAATGAGGGAGCATGGAAATGAATTGAGGCTTAACCTCAAAATGGTTCCCATTAGCCTCTGGTAATACGATGCATGAGGGTAGAGCGGTACGGCTCGGGTAGCAACGATCACGAAGATGTATGGGAACGACAACTTGAAGCACAGGTGGAATAGGTTGTCCAACAACTGCTCCTCCTCACGAAAATTAGCAGCCATTGGACCCGAACTACGTACGACACGAGAGGAGGAAGGTGTCGAGAAATCGATGATCGAAGCCGGATTGACAACGCTCCTCGTCAAACGACCACTCTCGTTTCGTGTCCACGAAAGCATGCACAACAGTGCACACACACAAACCCTTTTTTTTAAACAAAGAATGTACGTAGGGGAGAAGACGGGGGAACACAGGAGAGAAAGAATGACTCAGGAGAGAAAGGAAGAAGTCCTTAAGCTACGGCGGATGGGTACAGGTAGAAGCACACAAGCAAACAAGGCTCAAGCAATCCTAAGGTCGCTATAAGTCCTTACAGCTAGACGACGCCTAACTGCGAGGTCACACGGCCTCAACACGCCTCACCTCCCTAGAACGAGGACCACAAAGTCCAGCAAGTGAGCCAAGATCCGGGGATCTCGTCTCTCCTACTATCGACAAAGTGGGCAACGCCGATCAGGTCATGACGGTCGGGACCGGATCACTCTCCTAATGCGTCCAAGATCCTTAGGGACAATGTCTACTTGATTTTAAAATTAGGCTCTTGATTAGTGTGGTTTTTGGGGCGAAGGAAAGGGTGATGAAATCCCCCACCTTATCTTTTACGGGACAGCCCCTCCTTAGTAGCGTTTTGGAGTCCTAAATATAGCAATCAACACTCCAAACAACGCTCAACTCACACTTGTTGCAATGCACTTCCTACTAACTAATGCATGTTCATAAGAAATGCATGAATGAGAGTAGAAGGTGGGTACCTCACGCCAGCTCTCAGCAACAGAAAATAAAGCTAAGATAAAAGACAATCTAAGTGCCTAAGTCACATACATGATTCATGGCCTAAACAAAAAGAATGCCTAATCTTTTGCTTTGAGTTTTAGGGTCCAAGTTGCTTAAAGGAGGTTTGATTATTGATCTGGGAACGAACTATAAGTCAAAACATGCCAAATTGTGTCCCAGATTACTAGATCAATTAGAGCAACAACACAAAGAAATTAGAAGAAGAGAGAGCTCACCAGACCGCTGATTGGCGGTCTGAAGTGCTCAGATCATCTTGAAATTTCTCCAGTAACCTCCACTTGCTATTCCCAATCTCCTGAAACAAAGACAAACTAGAAAAAACAAATTAAATCCACTCGAATCATCCAAACAAGAGTCTGGACTGGCACCTCCCCGGCAACGGCGCCAAAAACTTGTTGAACGTTTTATATTTCTACCGCAAGTGCACGGCCGCGATGAAGCAGTGGCAAATACGGGTCGTCCTCAGGGAGGTGAGCTTGCTCTTGCTTATCAGAAATCAAGTGGCAAAGACAGATGGAAGAAAGTTGTTTATGCTAACCTAAACTATGCTAACACGAAGAAGCAAATGCGAAGGAAACAAAACAATCGAATTCTTCAACTAAGCTAGAGAAACTTGACACTATGGAGAAATCAATAAGAGAGAGAGACCCCTTAGGGGGTGGAGTGACTGCACATACACAATAAGGAGGCAAAAATATCTTCCTATAGGCACAAGTGTAGGTAGTGTTTGCATGTATGGGAGGTGTCTACTTATCATGGCAAAACCCATCAATTAAATCACTAACCTATTTTGATTCACATTCATAAACACAAGCTGGTTATTTAAGAAACTAAACAAGTATGGGAGGTGTCTACTTATCATGGCAAAACCCATCTAGTGAAGTGTTCTATTCTAATGAGCAAGTATGCATTCATATTAATCAACACATTTCAACATAAACATCCTTCCTTCCTTAATTGCATATATGATAATCATCTCCACCCCCCAAAAGGGGAGTGGTTTTACTCACTACACATTACCCTAACTATTACACTAAAATAAGAAGGCATATTAACTAAGCTAGATTTAATAAAAGACAATTAAACTAAAACATGCATCAACAATAAAAGAAGCACAAAACAAAGAAAATTTTATTAATTGAAGACTCACAAGACCAGTAGCATCTCCCTATTGAGTTTCTTGCTTCAAGGCTTCCACTTCAATTAGGGAGAATGGCCACAAGCATGGAGTGATTACAAAAGGAGGTGAAGAGTTCTATTTATAGGCATGGAAAAAGCTAATCCGGGACAATCCCCCGAGGTGGGACTAAACAGATACCACACATAGCCTAAACATCCTCTAATACATGTGCTGGAGAAATTTGAGCGCATTTGGGCCAAAAGTCACCGCCAATTAGCGGTCTTAGACCGCTACTTAGCGGTCTACAGTGTCCGCATCGCTCTGGAATTTCTTGTGGGCTTTTCTGGAAGGCTTTGTTGGTATTTGATGCATCTAGTTTGCATGTTGGAGCTCCGACCCGAATAGAATTGCCAAAATACTCCCCATGATGGTGAGGAGTATTCTGTTTTGCTCTTAGGTCCTTCTGTCTTGCAATCAGATCCTTCTTCCTTGCATCTTGGTCCCCAGATCTCACAATTCAGTCCTTTTTTCCAGCTTTTGGGTCCTTTTATGCTTCATCTCTTCAAACTTATTTATTCCTGAAAACTAAACATAAAACTCGTGACATAGCATTGTTTAGGTGAAAGATAATGGATATAAGATACAAATATGAGCATGAAATGATGTCAATCAGGATCGCCCTATGTGGATATTTGGGCGAAGGGGCACGTGATAGGGTATGTTGTCACAGACAATGATACACCAAACTGGACCCTGGGAGAATTTAAAAACCAACCACTTTTAACTGCTTATTTTTAAAAAAAGGAAAAAATATTAAAAAATAGAAGAAAAGAAAATAATATACAAATATGAACCTTAATGGACTTTAGACGATGTATCACTTGAGGATGTTAAGGTTGTCCATGTCTTTTTCTTAAGTCCTTGCATGAATGATTAGTTAGTAATCCATCCCCATTGGGGACCCTGTAGGAAAATAGGCTTATTAACTTGCACGAATGGTTCCCTAGGTTTATTGTGGACTAGATACATATATAGAGTGAGGCCGTTGTATTACCGTGTCCAATGATTGACAGAGTGGGTCCATTGATTCGTATTTTGAGGTTGAATAATACATCAATGTTCAGATTTTGTGGGTATATCTATAGAAAACCCTCAGGAGACACGACTCCTCCTCCCTGGCGAGAAGGAGGTTTAACAGTTAGTTGCACGTGCTAAGTGCAATCATGATTCGTACGAATGTGAGTAAGGATTTCTGGTTTTTTGTATGCTTTTCCTTTGTTTCATATTTTTTTTCTTTCTTTGTTTTGCTCGAGACCCGCCAAAGGTAGGTGTGCGGGTATTTGATTAGTAGCATATGATACATTGCATTCAATCTATATCTTTTATTTTACCCCAATTTTGTGCAACTCGAGTGTTTATTTGATGTGTTTTAGGTTTTAGGTAATAAAGAGGAGAAAAAGGAAGCGAAATGGACCTAAATGCAAGAAGAAATGACCGATTTGGAATCCTTCTGGACTTGTTTGTAATGTTCAAGGACTAGATTGAAAATCAAGAGGGACCCAAGTGAAAACCTAGAGGGACTTAGGTGTAAAAAAATATGTTGGGTATGAAAGACCATAATGTGATGAACCTGGGGAGTAATTCAACAATTTAAACCAAACGGGTTTGAACCAAGGGCTCCCGGTACACCCCACGTGCTAAAATGGTATACTTAAGCTACTGGTGTAATTAGAGTTCAATCCGACACAAATAATCCGCCATCGGTGGATCCAGTTAGTCGGTTTGACGCCACATTTTTCTAGTGGGTCGATCGGGTTGTCAGGTCAAAGCAATACGCAACATCGAGATTTGATTTACAACCGTCCGATCGCACTTGCAACATCGAGAATTCATCTAGACCCTCTAATTTTCTGTAAATACACTTGTAATCTTTCCCTTCTTTCCTCTTCTTCCTTCCTTTCCTCATTGGGTTAGGTTTTATTTTCTTGTTTAGTAGAGTAGGTTTTATTTCTTACTTTGAAATCTTTCTTTCTTAATCAAGTTTTAGTTTCTTGTTCTTTATGTTTTTGTGTTTTATTTGATGCAATTTTTATTCCATTGCATTAGTTAGATCTAGTTTCTATAGTTATTCATGTGTTGCTTGTATTTTTTGTTTACATGATGATTAGTGTGTAATCCATCCCCACTGGGGGGCGAGAGAATGATGTGAAGTGTGAATGTTTGTTAGATTTGTGTGTGTTTTAATTTTAATCTTGGAGCTTCACATGATTTCCATAGCCATTTTGTTGGGTTTCTAACTCTTGGCTTTGATGTGTTAATGGTCATACAGTTATAGGCACAAAACAACAAATCAAACAAAATTTTAATTCTACTGGATTTTGATTTCCATTGCTTTCCATATGATTCTCATAATCCACTTTCCTCTTGCTTCTTGTGCACAAATACCCTCTAAAAAAGTGTGTTGTTTTCTTGAGCTAAATAAGCTGGGTTTTTTCCTTAGCTGATTAAGTCAGTCGTTTTCTAGAGCTAAATAAGCTAGATCATTTTTTTGAGGTAAAGAAGCTGGGTCATTTTTTAAGACTAAATAAGTGGGTCATATGCAATCATTGGTTAGTGAAATTCACTAATTTCTAGAAAGAACCTCTATCCCTTAATTATATTAACTTCAACAAAAAATTAACCCCTTTGGCTAGCCACGAATTGTAATATCCTCAAACAGCACAAGAATTTTAAAAAAATACAACAAACAATCAACAGAGGATATTACTCAAATACAAGGAAACAAGTGCACCAACATAATATATATATATATATATCCGAGTATTTCAAAAGTGTGATTACATCAAAAAGGCTATACAACAAATACAAGTAATCACTCTGACCTCAAAATGAGAGAAAGTTGGATCTGGTAGCGACGTTCCTCTTCTCGGTCACCACCCCCTAATGGCGATCACGGCCTAAAAAGCAAACATGCAACAATACCTGAGTTTCTAGAAGGAAACCCCGTATGCCAAACTCAACCATGCATGAAACTGAATCACTCTATCCTGCAATTCTACTAACAAAGAAAAGCACAAACAACAAGGCTGGGCTCCAGGACTTTTTCACCCAACCACAGCTCCCACACACAGTTACGGGGCTCCATGGCTTTTTCACCCAACCACCGCAACACTCAACGTCGTCAAGCTGGGTTCCACGCCTTTTTCAACCAACCACTGCTACCACGACAATCAGAGCTCTAGGGCTCTTTCACCCAACCCGAACGTTTAAGGGCTCCAGGGCTTTTTCACCCAACCCTGATCACGTGGTCCATGCTCAGGCTCCAGGCCTTTTTCACCCAACTTGAACGCACTACGGAGCTCCAGGGCTTTTTCACCCAACCCAGCACAGACTAGCTGGGCTCTAGGGCTTTTTCACCTAACCGCAACTCTCACAATAGTTACAGGGCTCCAGGGCTCTTTCACCCAACCACCGCAACACTCATGCTCACTAGCACACTTGCCGAAAGAGCATCAGCACCACAACTCTCCTCACACGGACGACCACAACAACTGCACCTCCAATGTGTAAAACTTGACACAAACGGTGGACCGAACCAAGAGTCGAACAATTCCCACCAGCAACACATGTTCGGTCAAACCAAAGTAAGGGACTGGTCGACTATTTAGAAGGTCACCTCCCAGGTTCAACGAAACAAACGACCAATCGGTCGAACAGCGAGGGGGACCCGTTCGACTGAAACCCACCAGTAAAATCCACCATCGCTAAACATGATCAACCGGTTGAACCCCCAAGCACTCTCAGTCAATCATTTTCTTGAGCTAAATAAGTTGGGTCGTTTTTTAAGGCGAAATAAGTTGGTTCGTATGCAATCACTGGTTAGTGAAATTCACTAATTTGTAGCAAGAATCTATATCCCTTTATTATCTTAACATCAACAAGAAATCAACCTCTTTGGCTAGCCACGTATTCTTTCTACATGTCATCACAATAATTATTTGTTTAGCTAGCCAAGTGAAAATAAACTACACTTTGGAACATGATAATTCTGTTAGACACGGGACAAAGACGGGGAGAAGCAGACCGAGCCACCCCAGAAAGCTGCCCCCCACCAGACGCACATGGACCGCCAACCAGCGGTCCCAAACCACCAATTGGCGGTTCAGAAGTACGCCTGGTGGGCTGCTTTGGCTCGCCTTGTTCTCCATGCTGAGGGTCTTCTATTGCCATCACTAGATCCATACTTTGATCTACTCAATTGGTGGACACGAATGAAAGAAGAAAACAAACTACTTAACACTCACAAGCAAAACAAGATTTGCACCAAACACTCATCTTTTCTTTCTCCTTTCTCACTTGACTTGACTTGTTTTGGCTTCACATGACTTCACTTGACTTGTTTTATAAATGGAGAACTCTTGTGCTTATATAGGCACTTCCAAAGACTCTTCAACTTAACCTAAAACACAAACATAACATAAACTACATAAAGATGATCATTCAAGATCATTACAACCTCTACTTAAATTGCATCATAAAATAGGACGAAAATCATAGAAAAATGAAGAGTCCCTTTGTCTCTTCCTTTCCTACAACCTTTTGTCTTCCTTCTTGTTGAGTCATCAACTCCTAGATGACTCACCCTCCATAGGTGATGTGGCTAGTGACTAGGATGCCACCTAGGATTAAGTTCAATTCTCAATACTCCTCCTTCAACTTAATCCTCTTCCATCCACCATCCCAAGTAGGTTGCACATCCTTTCATGCAACCTTATTGACAACGCTTTTTCTTGAGCTAAAAGACACACCATGTGAACCTCACTGGTTCATAAATCACACAAAGAGGGATTGTCTCCATGCATGCCACTGCCGCGAACACTTGTTCATAATCTATGCCAGTCCTTTTCTTGTAGCCTTTTGCTACCAAGCATGCCTTGCATCACTCGATCTCTCCTTGGGGTGTTATCTTCTTATACACCCACCTGACAATAGTGGTTTTGTGATGTTTGGGAAGCGAAACTAGCTCCCAAGTCTCATTCTTTTCTATCGAATCCATCAACTCATTCATTGTGGCTCGCCTTCTTGCTTTTCCCACCACCGCTTCTTCGAACGGGATGCTCTCGCCTTGAGCGGAAAGGCAAACCAAGTGTAGCTCACTTGTTCCCCCGTATAGATCACGAAGACTCCTTTTCTTCCGCGGTCTAGTCTCTTCATAATTGGATGATACAACTTCATGCTCGGTGGAATCTGCCACCTCCACCTCTTGCTCTTCATTTTCATTGTTTTCTTCGTATTCCTCCTTATGATCATCATCAACTTGAGCATGCATGACATGATTTGTCACCTCCTCGTGGTTAACAATCAAGGCCATTCCATCACCGCAGGCATCTTCCTCCTCGGCAATAATGTTCGAACTCTCTTCCACCCTCTTCTTCGACCAACACTCACTAGCATTGTGTCCATGCTTCCCACAATTGAAGCACTCAATCTTCTTCTTTGATCCACGATCACCACGGCCATGGCTGGAGCTCTCCTCCACCTTCTTTTGCGACCAACGCTCTTTCACAAAATGGCCACGCTTCCCACACTTGAAGCACTAGACCTCCTTCTTTTTTGGACGGCCTCCATAGTCACAACCGCTTCCACGATCTACGTTGCGAAGTTTCTCATCCTTAAGCGACATCTTCACTTGCAACGCCTCCTCCAAGACATCTTGCCTCTTCTTCTTCTTCTTCTTCTTCTTCTTCTTCTTCTTTCTTTCTTTGCTCGTGTGCCTCCAACGAGCTTGCTAGGTCATCGACGGTCATCTTCTCGAGATCCTTTGATTCCTCGATAGCACACACGACATTTTCAAAGTATTCGGTAAGAGAATGCAGCACCTTCTCCACCACTCTTCCTTCAGTCAACGCCTCCCCATTTCTCTTCAATTTGTTCGCCACCAAGCGAACCCTCGTCACGAAATCGGCAACACCTTCCGATTCCTTCATTTTCAATGCCTCGAACTCACCTCGAAGCATTTGGAGGCGCACTTGCCTCACTCGATCAGCACACTTGTAGCTCTTCTCAAGGGTATCCCACACCTCCTTCGACATCTTCGCTTCAGCGATCTTCTCAAAGCCACTCTCATCCACCGGTTGGAAGAGAAGGAAGAGAGCACTCTTGTCTTTGGTCTCATCTCCTTTTGTGCTTTGATTTGTGCCACGGTTCTTACCCCCGTCACAGCCTCCTCCTCGAGGCCGCTCTCCATAAGATCCCAAGCATCATGCGCACCGAGCAGGGCACGCATTTGGATACTCCAATTGTCGTAGTTCCCCTTCGAAAGGCGAGGCAACGATACATGACCAAACGAGGTCATTCCTGAGCTCCCCAACAGACGAGGCTCTGATACCAGATGTTAGACGCGGGAGAAAGACGGGGAGCAGCAGACCGAGCCACCCCAGAAAGCTGCCCTCCAAAAGACGCACATGGACCGCCAACCAGCGGTTTAGAAGTTTCGCCTGGTGGGCTACTTTAGCTCGCCTTGTTCTCCATGTTGAGGGCCTTCTATTGACATCACTAGATCCATACTTTGATCTACTCAATTGGTGGACACGAATGAAAGAAGAAAACAAACTACTTAACACTCACAAGAAAAACAAGATTTGCACCAAACACTCATCTTTTCTTTCCTCTTTCTCACTTGACTTGACTTGTTTTGGCATCACTTGACTTGTTTTTACAAATGGAGAACTCTTGTTCTTATATAGGCACTTACAAAGACTCTTCAACTTAACCTAAAACACAAACATAACATAAACTACATTAAGATGATCATTAAAGATCATTACAACCTCTACTTAAATTGCATCAATCATATAAAAAATGAAGAGTCCCTTTGTCTCTTCCTTTCCTACAACCTTTTGTCTTCCTTCTTGTTGAGTCATCAACTCCTAGATGACTCACCCTCCATAGGTGATGTGGCTAGTGACTAGGATGCCACCTAGGATTAAGATCAATTCTCAATAAATTCAAAAGAAATCGACACAAATTAAAGAAGCGTATGCAACCACTGGTTAGTGAATTATCTAATTTTTTTGATAAGACAATGACATAGATATTTACCATATATGTTTGGGAAGATGAAGAGGCAATACCCATGTTATGTACACTATATAACCAATACAAAAACGCAATCGGGTGGCCGGATTTTGGGAAAGGGGATTGGGGTGGCCGGACTTGGGGTAGGTCGTTTGAGTAAGAAGAGAGTAGAGTCGACAGGGGTGCAGGAGCACTAGGACAGGGACGGGGTCCACAGAGGCAGTGGTCTAAGGGGACGAGTTGGAATGTTTGGGATTTGGCAAGGGAAGGTGGAGGATTTGGTGGTTTTGTTTGGGATGTGGGGGATGGTGTAGTGTTGTAATGTTTTTGGAGGTGGTGGATGCATTTTTGGGATAAAATTGGAAATGAATTAAAAATTAAATGTTTGACTTTCATAAGAATTGCTACAGTGATTAATCTTGTATATTATTTGATTTCCCTACTTTGTTTTTTTTAATTTATTCTCCTAAAAAAATTAATTATATGATCACATTTTTGTCCATTATTGGAACAAAAATAAGACGTGACCCAAAGCAACTAAACCCCATTCCACTCATCACCCGAAATGCCATTCCACACCAAACCCCCAACCCACCATCCAAAACCCTGACCGCAGACGGATGTCATGTTTTCCTAACCCACCCAACTCTCTCAGTTTCTTCCAATTCTCAAAAAATAAAATTAATACTTACCCGCATCACCTTCCTCTATGACACAGATTTGTCCTTAAACCCCGACCACTGACATGTCCCTTCCACCACCACCACTACCATACCTCTGATGGTCATTTGCCCCTCTCTTTTTATTAATCTCCTCTCCACAAAATCCCTAACCCTTCGCCCTGAATCCATCTCTCACCCTCACCCTCCTCTTCACATGTAGGCACGGAGGGGAAGCATCCCTTCATGCAGTCTTCTTCCTCTCGTGTCGAAATTTGAGGTACGCCATCCACGCTTAGGTTGGGTACAGGTTTGAAGGGGTGTCGGGGTGTGGGAGAGCAATAGGGCTCTTGGGTTTGCGGCCATGTGGAGGCCATAGAGTCGGTCGGGTTGAGGTCACATGGTTTGGTCGGAGTCGAGGCCACGGATGCGACCAGAGTGAAGGTACTGAGTTGTGGTCGGGGCGGATGTTGTTGCAGTGGATGATGGTCAGCCGGTGGTAGGTCAGCGCCCCTGACGCTGGGGGTGGCGACTTTTGTTGGGTTTTGTTTTGGTTTGGGTTAATTGCAAGGAATGCTATAGAGTTTAGGTGTGTTTAGTTGAATGAAATAATTGGATTAATTGCAAAGAAAATCCTGCATTTTATGAATATTGGTAAAATATGTTAATTTGGTTTAATTGTAGAATAAGTCTTGTTATTTAATGATATTTGATTAAACTATGATTAAATGGATTAATTGCCTTGAAAACCCTGGAATTAATCATAATTATTTAATTAACTAATAATTGGAATATTTTCTGGAAAAACCCTGGACTTTCCTGAATTGTATGAAATAATTTAGATTAGGGAAAATTACTATTTTACGCTGGACTTTACAGATAACTGTGGTAAATTACATTACTTGGGTTTATTTATATTTTCATATGATTTGTTGATGCTTTATTGGAACTTATGTTATGATTTGTTGGGGTCGTGTGACACGTAATTTATGGGTAAATTGTGTTTACCCATGCCTTAAGTGTCGTGTGAGAGGGTCGTGGAGTCGTACGTTCACCCACGTTGTTACGGGTCACCGTGGGAGTGTTGCTCATGGACTCGGACGTGTGGTCGAGTAGTGAGGATGACGTGTGAGGCACGTATGACTAGAGGTTTGGGTGTTACCCGTGTTCGGGTCGTCCGACATTATTTACCGGCATTGTTGACCGTTGGAGTTGGGATCAGGCTCAGGCATATGGTTGGATTCCCGAAGCCGAGTTACGCTGTTGTTGTGGGGGTCCTAGATGGTTTACAAGTGTTGTTACGTGTGACCGCCGGAGCAGGGTTCGCGGGCTTGATCATGTAGTTTGATTCCCGTAGGCGAGTTAACCCATTGTTGTGGCGGTTCCGGATGGTTTACTAGTGTTGTTATGGGTGACCACTAGAGCTGGGCTTACAGGCTCGGGCGTGCGGTTGGGTTTCCAGAGCCGAACGCGGAACATGTCAGCTAACCTATGTTATTACGAGTGATCGCAGGGGCCGAGCTCGCGGGCAGAGGCATGTGGTTGGAGTAGGGCTTTGCCTTCTGGATCAGATTCGCAGTCTTGCCAAGGGTACACACTCGTCCGGGCTGGGCACATGATTGGCTTGGGACATGTGATAGTTCTGCCATGAGAGGGGGTTGAGTATTGAGTTGTGGATTGGATGCACGGTGGGGTCGAGGTGCATGCTCGGCTTCGCTGGGAACGTGATCACCTTGGCACGTGAGACCAGTGTTAGCCATCAGGAATGGCTAGACGTTATTTAGGGTATGGTTGGGGTGGTGTACGGGGTCTTGATTTCAAGACTGAAGCATCGTGTGTGTGTGTGCGGGTGAGACGTGGTAGGTGGCTGGAGGCGACTTGTGCTTGCGACGCGTGGACTGGACCTATTGAGCTCGATTGTCATGTATTTTCCTACTCCTCTTAGTAGTGATGTAGTAGGAGTTCAGAGTTTCTGGACAGACCTCTATGTAGAGGGGCCACGAGTTGAGAGTGTCATTGTACTCCTATATTCACTTTATGTTATGTTTTAATTGAAGCCTTGACTTCACTATTGTTAGTTAATATCCATTTTTCGCTTGTTTATAGTCATAATTGATTGTTGTGTCCTGGGTCCGGATTAGAGGCGTTACACTTTCTCTCTTTTTGCAATCTGTTCTTTTCCGATCCAAACCTTTCACGTTCCCAATTTTTATTGATTCCATCTGAAACCCGAACACACGACCTGACTCAGTGGATTGGTGTTGGTTTGGGGTGGCATTGGACCTGGAAACCCTTCCCCACATGGGTTGTTGTGTGGGGCTTGGTCGTGTGCATGTGCCATGTGGTTGCCACATCATATAAGGATTCAAGTCAGCAAGAGAAATGAATGATATCAAGGGACATTCGGTACAATCTTGTGGATATCTTGGGTGTGAAGTTTTGGTAGGTTTTTGGTGTGTGGGATTTAAGGTGAAATCCTAGCTGCGTCCCACAATTTGTCCTCCCACTCCCACGTACCACTCTTCCCTCATCCTCTCCGGTGACCGGGCGGCTCTCAGGCTAATAACTCCAGCGCAACAACAAATTCCGGTGATCTAGTGTAAACTATTCCAGCTTGCGAGAAGGACTGATTTCAGCAATCCGGAGCACGTCGATTGCTCAACTCAGGTTTGCTCTTGGCCCAATCATAGAATAAAGGTGGGGGTGTTGTCTGGAGGGCCAACCAGCACAGTTGGGGATGTTTGATTAGGCAGCAAGAGTGCACGTGCGTGGAAGACAACCTTGCTTGGTCGGTGGCTGGCTGGACCGTCTCACCTTATCCTGACCTTAGTCACGCATTCCTGGCATGGTTGAGGAGAAGAATCTGGGGAACATGTGGTTGGGTTGTGGTTGCAAGTCAGGTGCATGTATGTGTATGACTTTATGTAGTGTGATGCTTTATGATCTTGTTGTATGAATCCGCACGTGCATAGATTTGTGATGATGTGCCTCGTATGCTAGTTATATGTGTTTCTCATGTTCTTACTGCCATAAAGTTGCACGTACATGCTGTAGGATTTCATGTTTAATTGTACATATTTATTTTCGAAATTTTTATGCACAATAAGGATCAATTTACAATTTTCTATGATTTATTTCATGCATGCATCAATTTGTTTCAATAACTAGTTTCAAAACTTTATTAAAACAAATATGTGCTCCGAAATTCATACCTAGAAGTTCTCTAAAACTTCTTGAAGATTCAGAGATGTTGGGATGCTCCTCGCTGCGTCGGATGCCTCCGAGTATTCACCAAACTCTAAACAAGATCGGAGAGAGGGAAGCTAGTCTCTCAATCTCCGATAGGGTTTAGAATATAATTACTAACCCCTCTTTAATTCCCTTGAGAAGATGATCTCTTAAGAACTAAAACTAAACTTAAGAATTAAGGGAATTTCGTGGAGAATTATGGAGAGAGTTTTTGCATGAGAAAAACAATGAATTAATTAAGGAGGTAATGAGATAAACTTGTATTTATAAGTTCTCTCCAAATTACCTATTCATGTGCAACCTCTTGCCCATGATTTCATGCAAACTTCCATCTAACCATCCATTATTTAATAATAAATAATCTTAGCCACGAATTAAATCAATTATGGACCAATTCCATGCATGATCTAATTAATTCTTAAATTAATTCTGCATCAAACCGTCTGGACCGGTCGACCATTTGGAAGTTCGGTCGACCGCTCGAACATGGTTTCGGTTGACCGTTCAATAACTCGGTCGACTGTTCGTAACAGGAATTATTCCATCGCAATGTTCGGTCGACCGTTCGAACAGATGAAAAATTCCGTGTTATCGGTCGAGACATGTCCGGTCGACCGTGCCCGATCGGTCGACCGTTTACTGCTAACCGGTCGACCGTTTGAGCACTGTTCTGCAGACTTGTCAAATTTCGGTTTCACCCCTACAAAATTTGACATTTCGGGATTAGTAGTAAATTCAGAACTTATGTAACATATTATCCTATGTAATGATCAATCATTACAACCCATAATATTTACATCACATATGAATTTAATTTAGATTCTAATTATGTTATCAATCACAACATAATTTTGATTTTGCTTGTTCACCCCATGTGTCATATTTTCTACATGAAACCCGACACATCTTATGAACTTAAAATCCCCATTTCTTGTTTCCTAGTTTTGTGGTGTGACCTATGGGAGGATCTAAACTAAGTTGACAGTGATATTAAGAACTTAATATCACAAGCTATAAGCGGTATCTAGCTACACATTATAGCTCCCAATTAGTTAGATGTCTTAATTCCACTCGAACCAAAACCCGATCCATTTAGTGATGGAGTGTACCACTTGTGTCCGTCCCTTGCCTCATGATATTAAGAATACACACAAAGTAGTATTGTGTCATCTTTGTATTAGTATTCATTTCTTGATCTCTTTAAGCCAGTTATAAATATGTGACTTAACTCAAATCACATTGTGCACATTATAACTTTGCTTTATCAAGGGGCCCACTATTATCATCACTCAATTAAAAGGGGCAATGATATTCTTTTGACTAGCTATCTTCTCCAACGAAAGTTATGCTTAACCAACTAATGCCTTTACACTACACTCATCGATAGCTCAAGACACTAGTCTAATTAAGAACTCCTTAAGCGATCGGATATAAGTCTCATATCAAAGGATCAAGGACACAGTAAAATATTAATGACACAGAAACACATTCCTATAATATTTTACTTGTTAGGTCAATTCGGTATACAAAAGTACTATTTTCCCCTTTTGTGTACCCGTGTTGTCACTCACTTATAGAGCTACAATGATCTATGACCAACACGACAATCTTAACTCGGTAATAAATGTCCCATGTTAATTACCATGATTGCGAATATCTTTTTGTTTTATGTAAACCAATATCTTTCAGAGCTCTACGGTTAAGGATCAAGAGCCTCTTCCTTAACACTTCCAAAAGACGAATAACATAAACAAGGAACAAAATGATTTCTCATTCAATGCATAATAATTGACATTTAAAAGTAAAAATTTTAGAACACATTCCCTTCACATGCATGATTTCATTGCTTGAATTATAACCAGGAATAAGCCTGCTTGCTTGTGCATGTCGCTATGTGTCTGAATGCTATGATCAAAATTGTATTGCCATTTAGTTGTACATGCATGCTTATTCCTGGTTATCATTTGACTATATTGCACGATCTGAAATTAATCATGTCATCGATATTATGCCACTTGTATTTATTGGTGCATGTGAGGCTAGGTTTTGGGTACATTTATGTCAATTATTGTTAGGTATTAGCATATCTATAGCCAACATTACATGAACAGTAGCTATCTATGTTGTCGATAGTATGTCATTGTATAACTTCACATATGTATGGATGATTCGCATGAGTATGTTTTATTATCATATAGTTGTGCAAGCAAGTTCTTAAGTCTGATGTTATGATGCGCATAAATTTCCCATTGGCGCTCATGGCATGGTCATCACATTAGACGTAATTACGAATGACTATATATGTATGTGTTGCATTAGATGACTTGCATGTCTATTTCTGAAATTATAATTAATCTGGGTATTTTTTGTGTGGGCCGACAAGCCTTTCTGGAAAGATCTTTTTGTAGAGAGGCCGCGAGTGAGATAAGATTTGGACGTGTGCATTGTCATTTTCTAGACGACGGGCATACCCAACTTGCGATGGTATCATGTAGGTCATTGTCGAGAGTTGGGATGTCAATCCGGAAGACGGCTTCGTGCCAAGCGGTGGGTCACACTCTCGGGTGACCCGCATGTGGATTAGACCAACATGGCTGGTGGTCAGGTTCCAAAGTAGAGAAATCACGTCGGGCAAAGCCCAAGGAGATGTAGCTATGTAGAGTTGTCACCTTTTATAGTTTGCATGTGTCGAATTTAGGATTTCATACATGACTCTTTATCCTATTGTTGGACCAGGGGCATACCAGTTATTTTCTTATTAAAAACTCACGCATATTTTGTTCTTGTTTTGTCTCAGGTAGTTAGGTTTCTGATAGGGGTTGGACTGGAGATGTTTCAGAGGACTCTGTACACGAGGGACATGTCAGCGAGTTTCTTCCTGTTATCTTGTTTGCTTCCGTATTTATGTTGTTTCTTTTGAGTTAAACCCTTTTATGTTAGGAATCCTGAGTTTATTCAATATATGTATACTTTTGTTTTGTCATCATGTCTTGTATTTCATATCCCTATATACTTATAGTCGTATTTGTTCGGCTTTATTGTAACTCTCTCGGTCGTCGTAGAGACTCTGATCGCGACTTCCACTTGGACTCCCCAGCGTGCGTATCCCCGAGTTCGATGGCGTTATAGGTGGTCACAAACTTGCTTGACAGTTAGTCCACACTCCCCCAAATTACAAAAGATTGGTTCCAAATAGGGGAAGGTGGAGATTAGAATCCATTTTTGGTATAAAAATTTGTGTTGCAAGGAGCATGCCTGCGTAGACCTAAATATTTCCTAACAAGATCATCTGCCTCCTTCACAACTGCGATGCTAGTGATGGTGGTGATTCTCCTCCAGTAGGGGTGATGAGACACTGCTGGAAAATATGGTTACCACATCGTCCTGATTTCGTTGGATTCTTGAAATTCGATGTTATTAGGCGAACCACATTGACAGCTGAAAATCCGACATGATGATAGACTTTCCACGTTGGATAGTTTACGATTGATGTAAATGTTCACAATACCACGTTGGTCATAATATGTTCGACATGCAACAACATGGTTGAAGGCTTATAACATCGGATAGTTTATGGTCGACGTAAATGTTCGTGTTACCACGTCTGCTATAATATGCTCACCGGAAACCAATGTGGAGTATATTGACCATAAAAGCACAATATTTTTGAACAAATTGTCTTACATTAACCAAATGTTTTTTGGTTGTCCAAATCGGTGATTCTACTTAGTGGTTCCAGTGGACCGAATTCTATTCGGTCAATCAGTTAGCAAGTTACGCCCATGTAGGGATTAACAACGTGGTTTATTAGGTTAACCGACGTGATAAATTCTAAAATTTTTTAGTAAATTGTAGTGTGTTGTCATATTGAATATTCAAACCATAATCAAACACATAAACTAACAACCTAATTACGAGTTAAGAAAACCTTCATTTTCTTTCCACATCCCCTTTTTCAAGTCCATTCGTCCCATCGGCCCACTCAGACCGATCAGCCCAACTAATCATTCATGCCTGACCAGGCCTAGCAAATCAGCGTTGACCGTCTTTTAAGTCCAACACTTGCCCACGAATGTGCCATCAATGTTTCTATTTCCAACAAAATTTAATTACTCTAATTGAAAGGATTCCTTTTTAATTAGTTTGCAAAGAGCATATATCAAAGTTTTGTATGTTTGAAATTTATGATGGAATGATATTTTATGGACTCGAATAAGTTGATATGTTATATTTGATTGTTTATTGGTAGTTGCGCTTTTAAAAGATTAAGAATCAAAATTTATACGTAGTTGTAAGAGATTCTTACAGATAGCAACAAACTTCCGGATCGTACCTATAAGGCTAAAAAGATATTTTGTCCCACGAGGATGCTGTTGGATCGTGTGGGTTATGGGTCCACTAATCACTTTTATGCTAATCACCTACTTGTTTAAGCAATAAAGATGCGCAGCGGAATTTTAAACAAAACAAGCAAGTAACGAAAGCGAAAATGCAAACCACAAAGACGCGTCGGTTTTTATAGAGGTTCGGCACCCCACCCGGGTCCTAGTCCTCTCTTGCAAGCTCCGCTCGACCCCGCGAGCTCCGCCTACGTCTTCACTAACCACTCCCCGTTCCGGGCCGGGAGAGAATGCCTTTACAAGTCTTCAAGCTCGCGAACAACCCTCGCCGAGCTTGGCACCACCTCTCACAATCCGAGAGGATCACTTCGGGCTTTCACCGAAGTCCTTGCTTCTTCTTCGGAATTTCACCGAAGCCTTTGCTTTGACAACTCAATGAGTGGGACACACTCTCCTCTAACTGAGCACAACAATTGCTAAATGTGTGAGTGATGAATAATGTGGAGATTTGAGCTTAAGATCACTAAATGAGAGCTTTGAGGATTTGGGATTTCTCTCTATGAATTTGACTATGAGGAATTGGAGAGTTGTGTCTAAAACTGAGTTTGATCCTCTATTTATAAGATCCAAGAGATTCCTAGCCATTGGGGAAAGATTTGATCGATTTGTGTAAGAGATACACAAAACAGAATTCAAATTCAGCAAAAACTGTCTCCAACCGGTCGACCAAAAGTGGAACCGGTCGAACAGAACCTTACAAAAACTAATGGATCGGTTGAACAAATGGATGGTTCGGTCGAATGGTTGGGAATAGTGTTATGCGTATATGACCGTTGTATGAATACGACAAAATAAAACGGTCACATGAAAACCCGGAACGGTCGAACAAAATGGCAAAACCGGTCGACCGTTTTAGTCTGGGCAAAACACTACTGAAATCGGTTGAACTATGAGGCAAATCGGTTGAACAAAAATGGTCATGTAAAAACTCTAAATCTACTGAAACCGGTCGAACAAAAGGTCCATTCGGTCGAACGTTTTCGGACAGGAGTTAAGGTTTAGTTTTAGTGATTTTCCGACTATGTTTTGGATGACCTATCGAAGTCCGATTGATCTGAAATTTTGTGTGTGACTTCTCTAAGGAACCTAGTGTGTGAATGCATGGATATTATCTTAAGTTATGCTCAATTCACATATGTTCCTAAGACTCAAAGAAAAGTAAAATACATGTCTTCAATCCAGCTTGATTACATGTTTTGACTTGATTTTTCTTCTTTCTTGAGTCTTGATCACCTGTAGATGTTAGCAAAATACAACATATATACCATTATACTACATGTGCTAATCTACATTTCCTAATTAAGATTAGGTTGAATTACATCATCAAAATATGGATTAAGGCCAAAAAGCCAACAATCTCCCCCTTTTTTATGATGGCAACCTATATCTTAACTCTATCTTAATACATGGAATTTGTATTTGTAAACTATGCATATTAATGCTCCCCCTATGGATGTGCATAGTTTTTGTTCAATTTTATGCCAAATTCCAAGTTACCTCCTTAATTATCTCCCCCCCTTTGACATCCATCAAAAAATATATAAATAACACAAAGTTATACAATTAAAGGTCAATGTGGATGTCTTGTAATGAAGTTGCTCCCCCTAAATTTTGCACTTCAATACTCTAAGAAAATGATATTCATTAAGCTCCCCTATCAATAAGGCTATATGGAAACTAAGAGTATGATTCAAGTTAAGTTCATTTAAGTTTCTATTCAAGCCTTATTCTAACATCCATTCAAAATTTGACATTTATAATCAGTGGATGTGATATATGATTTGCAATGAATAGGGTATATGATATGTCAATTAAGCATGTAAAAACGTAGATTAGAACCAATTTGATTGAAAAATTTAGAGGATAGGAAATTATACCAACTTGAAGCTTGAATTGGTTCCAATCTCATTTGGTGATGCAACCGGATTTGAATTTGACTCTTGAGCTCGTCCGGTCACCACCAATATCATCCTCAAGCTCCTACAAGTGTAGATTTTGGTACCCATTTTTGTTTGGGTCCATTAATTTTAGCTTTTGGTACCCAAATCCAAGTTGATTTTGGTATTAGGCTCATGGCTTGATGTATCTATAAAACCTTTTATTTTGTATGCATGCATAAGAGAGGACTTTATTTAGAACTTGCACTAGCCCATTTAATTTTGATAAGATTCAAATTGGAAGATGCATGTTTAAATATTGTGCAAAATATATACATCCATGGTGCAAGAAGAAGAAGCGAAGGTCAAGGACGCGGGAACATATAGACTCACACCAATGTGTGAATGAATTTATTTTTGTTTATGTACTTCGCTTGTATGTGAATGAATGGTTAGGATAGGTATGAATGGATATATACATGACTACCTAAATTCTAGTGTCACATATAAATTCTTTAATTGTCTAAACTAGAAATTAAGAAGATCTTTCTTTCTTATTTCATCCACTTAAAGTCATCGATCGAGAAATATTTTGCTCGCCCTTAGCGGGAGATAATTTCTTCAATCTTTGGCAATAGTGGGAGATATTAGGATAGTCATTGTTAGGCCATCAATAAATACATGAAGTGAGTTTCAACGTAAGTGGACACCGTTCATGGATACAACAGACAATCGTATCTCGTATCAAATGAAATAAGTTTTCTTCACAAAATTTGAGCCATCGCTCTGTTTTGAGAAAGTGAGTTTTTTCTTAGGAGGATGGAACAAATTCTCTCTTAATTAAAATGACAAAAATCATAAGAGTTTGAAAAACAAAAAATATTGGGAAATCTCAAAATGATTATGATTTGAAAATATTTTCTTACCTTGAGTTTATGACATAAACGGTAGCCTTAGCTAGTCTATGTTATAAATGATAGGAGGTTGGATGACTGCAATCATGGACATATTTATTTATTTGTAGTACATATTTTATTAATATAAAACTGAAATAAAACCTTATAAATTGTTTTGTAGCATGCCGAACATTTATCATGTGTGATCCATGATTGAGAAACATCCGCTAGCCAATGATGGTGCAAACTTCAATAACTAGTAGATCAAGCTCAACATTGTGTTAATGTTTGAAAAGGTATCTCACATTTTGGATGGTGAAATCCCAAAATTAAGTGAGAAGACAGGCAATGCTGAGCGAGAGTCTGTAGCAAAGAGGGAAGACCAAGAGAACCAACTTCACGGTCTCATGCTTGCCTCCATTGGTGACTCGCTTCAATCAAAATACATGGACTCAAAACCCAAGAAGACCATGGAAGCTCTTACAAAGATGTTTATGGATAACACTACAAAGGAGCGCTATAAGACCACCATAGCACTCACAATGTGTCACATGGCGGAGGGAACATCTGTGTCCATGCATTTTCTCACAATGTAAGGATATCTTGAGAATTTAGAAAAACTCTTGTCTCTGATGCCCAAGGACATGACAGAAGACCTAATTCTTGGCTCTCTAGCCCCATCCTACAAGAACTTTATCATGCATTACCATGTGCGTGAGAATGGGGTGAGTCTTGAGGAGTTTCATAAAACTCTCAAAACTGCTGAAGTTGATATGAGGAAAGGCAAAGACAAGAATGTCCTAGCTGTCTATGGTGGAAGTAGAAAGATCGCCAAAGGTAGAGGGAAAGGCAAAAACAAATTAACCAAAAAGTGTCAATCCAAGGCAAGGGAGTAGGAAGTGCTCATGCGAGCACCTCGAGGGGAAATCTTCAAAATCGCCCATTCCCAACACGGAGTGTTTCCACTGTGGTGGAAAAGGACACATCTACCCTAATTACCCCCAGTACAGGGATGACCTTGACAATAGAGTGATTGAGCGCAAGCACCCTGATTGATTCGTTTTAATTAACCGCAAGTGCACGACAACATTGAAGCGGTGGGAAATACGGGTCGATCCACAAGGAGGTGTGTCGAGTTTAGTTTGTTCGAAGGCAAGTGTGAAAGAAAGTAGAGAAAGGAGTTATGATAAAACTACACTAAAAGACAAAAGGAAATGGAAAATTCAGCAATAAAACTAAACCCTATAGGGGGGTAGAGAAAGAATGTGAATACAAACATATGTGTATGTGTGTGTGTTCAATTATGCTCATCACAACATGTAGTGCATGAAAATCATAAAACTAAATTCAACTTTGCCTCCACATGAACTAAGATAAAACAATATCATTAAAACATACAAGACAAACAATAATTGGAATGAAGCTAAATGAACTCATGTATAAAGACCAAAACTCACCATGCCTCTACATTAAATAAGATTTAGACAATCATTAAAACATACAAGACATCAACCAAAGTAAGGGCAACAAGAGTACATGCAACTACAAGTGATGTTTCCTTTATCAATTCCATCCATATCCTCACCTCATCATTCCCCATAAAATAGGTCCACTAGTCTAAGCATATGCTAAGCTTCATTCAAAAGCGTTAGCATATCAAAGACAAGAGTGAAATCTCATTAGATGGTTATGGAAATCATAAAAGGTTAAAAGGATTAAGATAATACACACCTAATACATCACATAATCACATCACATATTTCTCCACCCCCAAATGGGGATGGAACTACTCACTAATCATTACACTACAACCTACATTAACAAAATTCAACATTTTATTGAAAGGAAATTAAACTAAGCAAGAAAGGAATATTAAAGAAGCTAATTGAAAGGAAAATAAAACTAAAGAAGCATGCAAGAATTAAAAAAAAGAAATAAAGAAACTAAAAAGAATTATTTTATTTACATGACTCACATTACAAGTGGCATTCTTCTCCACCTTGAGTTTTTGCTTAAAGGCTTTTACTCCAAGTAGAGAGAATGCCACCAAGCAATGGGTGAATTCAAAGGAAGGTGAAGAGTTCTATTTATAGGCATGGAAAAAGCTAATCCGGGACAATCTCCCGGTATGGGACTAAAAGCATACCAAATATGGACTATATACAACCTAATCTAACATCCGACAAAAGGATGTGCGTTTGGAAGACATCTTGACAGCTGATTGGCGGTCTGATTGGCGGTCTGGGACCGCTGATCAGCGGTTTATATTCTTCTGATCGGGTCTGGACATCTTTGGCTTGGTTCTTGCTTGATTTCTTGGTGTTTGATGAACCTGAGTTAGTTGTTGATGGTTAGGCCCGGATTTAATTTCCAAAATACTCTTCATTAAGGTGTGGAGCTTCTTGATTTACTCATTAATCCTTTTGGTTTTACATCCAGGTCTTTCTCTCTTTCATCTCAGTCCATAAGTCTTGCAACTGAGTCATTTTCCTTGCATTTGAGTCCTTTTTGAGTCTCTGCTTCCGAAACCTATTTACTCCTGAAACATAAACATAACACTCGTTATGTAGCATTGCTTAGGCTAAATTAAAGCATATAAGACAAAAATATATGCATGATATGTTGTCAATCAAATACCCCAACACCTAACTTTTGCTAGTCTCGAGCAAAACAAAATAAGAAAAAAATGAAAGAAAGGAAAAAGCATACGAAAAATAGGGAAATCCTAACTCACCTTTGTAGGAATCACGGTTGCACTTAGCACGTTCAACAAGCCGTTAAACCTCATTGTCACCAAGGAGGAGGAGTGTTGTCTCCTGAGGGTTTTCAACGGATATACCCACAAAATCCGAACAGAGATGCATTAATCAATCTAGAAACTCGACTCGATGGACTCATTTTTAT
The DNA here is from genome assembly GCA_963682175.1 of Triglochin maritima. NCBI lineage: Eukaryota > Viridiplantae > Streptophyta > Magnoliopsida > Alismatales > Juncaginaceae > Triglochin > Triglochin maritima. Next base: position 19,001,838 of record OY821771.1, on the reverse strand, counting down.
TGATCATTGGACGCGGTAATCCTACGGGCCGACTCTATATAGGTATTAGTCCACACACCTAGCCTAATGCACCATTCGTGCAAGTTAATTAAGGACTTAAGTGCAAGACATTGACAATCTCAACATCCTCAAGTGATACAAAGTGTAAGGTCCATTAAAGTTCTTATTTGCATTTCCATTTTTTTTCTTTTTTTTCTTTTTCTTACTAGCTAGAGTTTCATTCTCCGAGGATCAGGTTTCGTGCATCATTGCCTATGAGGACTTACACTATCACGTACACCTTTCCCCAAATCTCCACATAGGACAATCCCTACTACCTGTGTAACAGGAGTTCAGTCGGTGCATCCCAAGTCAGATGACTCAAAAGCACCAGGCACAAAGTCCCCTCTGACCTAATTTCTTGAGTGATATGAGCCGTGCGAGAAGAGAGAACACCTACTCACTTATATCTTATCTACACATGAACCAAACCCCTACACTTAATGTCTCACAACAAGATTTAAATGGTCCTTGACGACAACAAACTTCCTAAAATTAACAAACACGAATTATTGACTCACTAGGTTCATGGTGGACTTCTTTGATTATTTGAGTACTGAAACCCTATGATTACTCGCCCCCGAGGGAAAACCGGGGTGCATCCTAACGACTATATAAGTCCTAAAGTCAGTGTACTAGATATCCTAATGCATCAAGTTCAAGACGATTTTAGGAGCTTTCTTTTTACTTTGTCTCTCAACGGTTTTGTACATGTTAAACACATGCAAAACCCACAAAACATTTTCTTTCGCAAACACATGAAGATTTTGAAAGAAATGTGCAAATTTTAAAGCACTGGGCAAGCAAAAGAAGACAAGTCACTCAAGGATCATGGCAAGCAAATATATCAATATTAAATGCAGTACACTAACATGACCCTATCAATACACACAAAAGAAAACAAAATCAAAGGAAAAAAACTCGACTATGTACACACGTAAAACACCCACCACACCTACTTCATGCATTGTCCTCAATGAATGTGAGCAAAATACTACATAGATTTATGCATGAAAAAGACGAGATCTCACCAACGTGAAGTACAAACAGAAGTTCATGGTTATGTTGATGGACACAAACCTGAATTCCCTAAAAACCTGTGAGATGCTAAAGAAGGGACACAAATACGTGAAATAATTGGGGCCCAAATACACAAAGGTTGGAGCCCACAACAATCAATGCTCACTCATAGAGTCTTTTATTGTACCTCTTTTTTTCTTTTTCCTTTTCTTTTTTTTCTTTTTTTTTGAATATGACTATGTACAAAAATAAGTTCCCATCTTCATTTGTCAAAGGACATCAAATGGGAACCTCAAAAGTGGGTCAATGCACTTGGAAAGGGAACATGACACCACGCGGGGTCAGAATACTCATGTTTGGGCCCCCCTCACAAAGAGCACAAGATGAAAGGAGAGGTTCATGAATTGGACGCAAAGGCGTCTCATTCAAAGGATCAAACTGAAAGAGGTTTAACCTCTAAAGAGTTTGGGAAATATGGGGCAACGGAAGAAGAGATTCCCCCGTTGCGGTGCTGAAGTTATGATCGTCAATCCAAACTCTCCAACCAACAGGCTGGTGGGTCAGAACGAGGTCAAGAACCTCGTTAGGCATGTCCGACTCACCAGGCGAACAAAAAATGGGTCTCTTACCCAAGGTATCCTCCAAGGAACTCCTGATACCCTCATTAGCAATGTAGTTGTTTGATGTTCCATCATTTCCAAGATGATCAGGAACAATAGTGAGAGGCAATCTCATCACGTTGTTTGAAATTGAGGGTACTAGAGAGCTCTTGCTCCCCCAGAGGTGAGTCCTTAAGAGGCACAACATGAAGATCATGTGGCTCAAGGGCCACGAGACAAAAACATAAGGCACAATCCTGTGCTGACTCATAATGAAATTGGTCCATGTTTTTCTCAATTAGAATCGAATCCTCCACCAAGTAATCGTGAATTGAAACCTCAAGTCCCTCAGACTGACTAGGAGTTTGACTTTGAAAGATTGTGCTTTGAATTTGTGGATGTGGTGGTGGTTCGATATCAGAAGATAAATCCTCATGTTGACAAGAAAGGTTACCCTCCTCACCTTCACGGAATTGTTGTGTCATTTGACTCACTTGAATTTACATAGTTTGCAAGGAATTCAAGTTGGACTTCAATAAAGTTTTAGTGTTTTCCATGAACGTTTGGAGGGTTTGTTTTAAGGAATCAAGTTTGGGGTCAACAGTGAGGTTCATGTTAGAATTTGGGAAATTTTGGGGTCGGGTGTTGATGGGCTGAGAATGAGGCCAATGTTTTGGAGTAGGGTGTTGGCAGAATTTTGGGTATTCAGGAGGAAGAAGGGTGAAAATGATGTATAAGAATTTAAATAAGAATTGTCTCCCCATGAATCCATCTCCCTCTGGTTGTACGCGGATGCGTAATGGTCATATTGAGCATTTTGGGAAAAGGTATGCTCATACTCAGGATCTGGGGAACATAAGGACATTCCCCGATAACATGACCACTCAACCTACAACAGTCGCACGGTACGACTACTGGAGCCACCGGTGCACTCATGTCATCTACCGCACGCATGAAAGAGGCCAAAGTTTGTTGTAATGTCTCAGTTTGTTGACCAGCATATGATCCGACATAACTAGATGGTGGTGTAGCAGTTGGTGCCTCTTTCATATTATCCCAATCTGAAGATTGCTCAGCCACACAATTAAGATTGTCCCAACCATACAGGGTGTTGGCTGAGCCACCCCAGGTTGCATGAGTCCGAAATACAAGGGAGAATTGTCCTGGTCCCAACAATGATATGGATGGTCGCCCATGTAACCGTCCATCTCAATAAAAAAACTCTTGAGTCGACCACTCTCACCACCACGAGGCTAAGCTCGCAAAAAGTGCTCGAGTCGATCCTAAAACGCTACCAGAGAGCGTAAAGGGGAGGAGACTGGAACATAGAAGTAGGTGAGAAGAAGATGACTCAGAGGAGAAGGGAAGAATCCCTAGAAACTTACGTGGGTAGTGGGAGAGGGTAGAAGCCTAATCTAGCAAGCACAGCTCAAACAACTTATGGCTATGGGTCCTTAGGCTAGACGACGCCTAACTTCGAGGTCACTCGTCTCGACACGCCTCACCTCCCTACAATGAAGACCACAATGCCCAGCAAGTGAAACCAAATCCGGAGATCCAGTACCTCCTACTATCGACAAGGCAGGCGATGTTGATCAGGTCACGACGGTCTCAACTCGATCACTCTCCTAGTGCGTCTGAATTCCTTAGGGCCAATGTCTACTTTGTTTTAGATTAAGACTTTACTTGAGTTTGCTTTTTGGGGCTAAGGGAGGGGTGATGAAATCCCCCACCTTATCTTTGAAGACTATAGGTGATGCCCCTTACAGATGTTTTGAAATCTTAGGCTAGCAAGCAACTCACTAAACAAGCACTCACCTCACTCTTGTCCCGATTCACCTTACTAACTAATGCATGCTTTTACCATGCATGAATGAGAGAATGGGTGCACTTATCTCACGCCAGCAATCGACAACAAGAATGTAAAGAAAAGAAAGGACAAATGCGTGCAAGGTCTACAAATGATGGATGACCTAGATGGCAAGAAGTCTAATCTTTTGCATTGAGTGTTATGGTCCAAGTTGTCTTAAAAGGGGAATTGATTAATCTGGGAGCTAACTACAGGTTGAAACATGCAAAATTGAACTCCCAAACTACTAAATTGATGAAACAAACAACCAAAACAAATTTTGGAGCAAAATCAGCTCACCAGGCCGCCAATTAGCGGTCCCAGACCGCTAATTGGCGGTCACTTTGGTGTCCTTCTTCCTCCGATTTCTCCAGTTGCCTCCCCTTGATTCCAAGATATCCCTGACAAACAAAAACTAAAAACTAAAAAGTAAACCCACTCGAATCGTCCAAACCAAAGTCTGGACAGAGCACCTCCCCGGCAACGGCGCCAAAAACATGATTGATTCGTTTTAATTAACCGCAAGTGCCGACCACATTGAAGTGGTGGAAAATACGGGTCGATCCACAGGGAGGTGCATCAACTTTAGTTTATTCGAAGGCGAGTGGGAAAGAAAGGAGAGAAAGGAGTTATGATCAAACTACACTAAAATGCAAATGGAAATGGAAAATTCAGCAATAAAACTGAACCCAATAGGAGGTAGAGAAAGAATGTGAATACAAAGATATGTGTATGTGTGTGTGTTCAATTATGCTCATCACAACAAGTAGTGCATGAAAATCATAAAACTAAATCCAACTTTGCCTCCACATGAAATAAGAACACAATATCATTAAAACATACAAGACAATAATTAGAATGAAGCTAAATTAACTCATGTATAATAACCAAAACTCATTATGCCTCCACATGAAATAAGATTTAGACAATCATTAAAACATACAAGACATCAACCAAGGTAAGGGCAACAAGAGTACATGCAACTACAAGTCATGTTTCCTTTATCAATTCCATCCATATCCTCACCTCATCATTTCCCATAAAATAGGTCAACTAGTCTAAGCATATGCTAAGATTCATTCAAGAGCATTAGCATATCAAAGACAAGAGTGAAATCCCATTACATGGTTATGGGAATCATATGAGGTTCAAAGGATTAAGATAACACACACCTAATACATCACATAATCACATCACATATTTCTCCACCCCCAAATGGGGTGGAACTACCCACTAATCATTACACTACAACCTACATTAACAAAATTCATCATTTTACTGAAAGAAAATTAAACTAAGCAAGAAAGGAATATTAAAGAAGCTAATTGAAAGGAAAATAAAGCTAAAGAAGCTTGCAAGAATTAAAAAAAGATTAAAAGAAACTAAGAAGAATAATTTTATTTACATGACTCACGTTACAAGTGGCATTCTTCTCCACCTTGAGTTTTTACTTCAAGGCTTTTACTCCAAGTAGAGAGAATGCCACCAAGCAATTGGTGAATACAAAGGAAGGTGAAGAATTCTATTTATAGGCATGGAAAAAGCTAATCCGGGACAATCCACCGGTATGGGACTAAAAGCATACCAAATATGGACTAAATACAACCTAATCTAACATCCGACCAAAGCATGTGTGTTTTGAAGACATCTTGACTGCTGATCAGCGGTTTATATTCTTCTGATCGGGTCTGGATTTCTTTGGCTTGGTTCTTGCTTGATTTCTTGGTGTTTGATGAACCTGATTTGGTTGTTGATGGTTGGGCCCAAATTTAATTGCCAAAATATTCTTCTTTAAGGTGTGTAGCTTCTTTATTCACTCATTAATCCTTTTGGTTTTACATCCGGGTCCTTCTCTCTTTCATCTCAGTCCATAAGTCTTGCAACTTAGTCATTTTCCTTGCATTTGAGTCCTTTTTTAGCCTTCTTTTTCCTAAACCTATTTATTCCTGAAACATAAACATAACACTCGTTATATAGCATTTCTTACGCTAAATTAAAGGACATAAGACACAAATATAAGCATGATATGATGTCAATCACACCCTACAAAGGCCAAATGTATATTTGTTATTGAAATAAATTTAGCCACCTCTATCCATGATTGGGTTAAAGATATCGGATCTTGTGATCACATAATTTCAAATGTACAACTACTAAAGGATAAGATGGAACTCGCAAAAGGTGAGATGATTCAGAAGTTCGAAAATGGTGAAAGTGTCACTGCGATTGCACAAGGCTCCATGGATACTAATTTATCTAGTGGTTTAATTTTAAGTTTAAAAGATGTCTGTTATGTACCTTCGATTAGCAAGAATATTATATATGTATCTGTTGGATCGTGTGGGTTATGGGTCCACTAATCACTATTAATGTAATCACCTACTCGTTTTATCGATAGAGTTATATGCAGCGGAATTTAAACAATTAAACGAGCAAGTAAGAAAGTAATGCAAACCACAAGAAGACACGTCGGTTTTATAGAGGTTCGGCCGTGCCTACGTCCTCTCTTACAAGCACCTCTCGAATATCCGTTCGAGCTCCTCTTGCGTCTTCACTATGCCTCCCCGTTCCGGGCCGGGAGCAAGGCTTTTTACAAGTCTTCAAGCTCGCGAACAACCCTCGCCGAGCTTGGCACCACCTCTCACAATCCGAGAGGAACACTTCGGGCTTTCACCGAAATCCTTGCTTCTTGTCTTGGGCTTTCACCAAGACCCTTGCTCACTTTACAACAGAGGTAACCTTGAGTGGAACTCACTCTCTAGTTGAGCACAACAATTGCTAGTATGATGATTGATGAAGGATGTGGAAATTAGGCTTTGGATGGCTAATTTGGAGCTTTGAGGTTGTGGAAAATCTCACTTTATAAGTTTGACACTTTGGAGTTGTGAAATCTTGTGGAAAACTAAGTGTGAACCTCTATTTATAAGCTCCTAAAGATTTCTAGCCGTTTGGACAAGATTTGATTGGGGTTTGTGCAAAGTACACAAAAACAGAAAATCGGATTCAGAAAACTGTCCAGAAACGGTCGACCGAAAGGTGTAACGGTCGACCAAACCCTTGTATAAGTTAATGTATCGGTTGACCGAACATAGGTACTGGTCGACCTAACACTTAAGTTCTATAAGTCAACGGTCGACCGAACAGATACCGGTCGACCGAACTTCTGGGTTCGGTAGAAGGGAAACTCGATCGGTTGAACTAAACTTGTGTCGACCGATAGCAGGTAGATTTTCCCTAATGGAACGGTCGACCGAACAAGGTATTTTGTTCGACCGGTTCTAAAGTATTTGGGGGTGTATTAAGAGAAAAATGTGTATACGACCGTTGTATAATACGACTAGGATAACTGTCGTATTTTTACCAGAAATAGCAAACGAAACGGTCGACCGAAGGTCTACCGGTCGACCAAAAAGATCTGGGTAAACGGTAAACAGAAGTGTGATCGGTTGAACTGATTGGTCTGGTATAACAAATATTGTGTATAACCAGTCGACCGAAAGGTGAACGGTCGACCGAACTCAGGCAGACTGGCGACCAATGTTTTTAGGTGTTTAGGTGATCTAATGGAGTCCAAATGATATGATATTTTGTGTGTGACTCCTACAAGGAACCTAGTGTGTGAATGCATGCATATTAGCTTAAGTTATGCTCAATTAACATAAGTTCCTAATACTCAAAGAAAGGTAAAATTACATGTCTTCAATCCTAGCTTGATTAGATGTCTTGACTTGATTTTTCTTCTTTCTTGAGTCTTGATCACCTGTAGATGTTAGCACAATACAACATGTATACCATTATACTACATGTGCTAATCTACATGTCCTAATTAAGATTAGGTTGAAATACATCATCAAAATACGGATTAAGGCCCAAAAGCCAACAATCTCCCCCTTTTTGATGATGGCAACCTATATCTTAAACCAACCTGATACTTGTATTTTGTATATGTAAACTATGCATATAAATGCTCCCCCTATGAATGTGCATAGTTTATCTTGACAATATCATGTAAATTTCAAGTTTCCCCCTTAATTATCTATAATTATCTCTCCCCCTTTGACATCCATCAAAAACAACAATTAATTTAGACTTGAAGCATAGAATTTGGATGTCTTGTAATGAACTTGCTCCCCCTAAATTTTGCACTTCATTACACTAATAAAAGATATAACATTTAAGCTCCTCCTATCAATAAGGCTAGATGAAAACTATGAATATGATTCAAGTTAATTTCATTTGAGTTTCAACTTAGGCCTTATTCTAACATCCATTTAAAAATTTGACATTTACAATCAATGGATGTGATAAATGATTTGCAATGAATAGGGTTAATGATTTTCAATGAATTGAACTCTAAAGATATGACAATTAAGCATATTAACTAGATTAGAGCTAATGTGACAGAAAATTCAGAAGTTGGAAATTTTATACCAATGTTGAATTCGAATTAGCTCCAATCTTTTCTTGGTGATGCAACCGGATTTGAATTTCGACGTTTTGGCTCGTCCGGTCACCACCAATCTCCTCCTCAAGCACCTACAAGTGTAGATTTAGGTACCCAAACAATTTTGGGTCCTTGAACATTAGCTTTTGGGATCCAAACCATTTGGTTTTGGGTGCCCACACACTTGAGGAACTAGATTTAACAAATAAATGCTTGCCATTTAAAGTAGTATGAGATACATGGTTTTTCAAATGCACATTGTATCCTAAACCATGTTTAGCTAATGATTGTCTTTGACTACTCAAAAGCATATCAAGCATTTTTGTTCCTTTAGTGAACATTTCAAGATCTTTTCTTAATTGCATATTTGAAACTTTAAGATCTACATGTTCATCAACAATGGGTGTTTTACTTAGACTAGCAAGTGATGATTCATTTGATTCAAGTCTAGCAATCACTTCATTCTTTTCATTCATGATTAGTTCAATTTGGTATTTAAGATCATTTATAGTTTTTCTAGCATTTTTGTTCTTTTCACAAACGATCTCATATTGTTTAACTAAATCATGAAATGCATTTTGGAGCTCATCTTAAGTAAATGTTTCATTAGATGCACTTGAGTTTGAGCTATCACTAAGATCTCTAGATGAGCAAGAATTAGAAATAGAAGAGTTAGAGGCTACCTCACTCAATTCATCTTCAATTGCCATGTGACATGAGTAAGCAAATTCTCCTTTACTATGCAAGGTGGAAGATGATGTTGATTGTGATGAGGAATCATCCCATGTAGCTTTGTGAGCTTCTTCCTTCCTTTCTCTTCTTTTGCTCCTTCCCTTCTCATTTCTTTTCTCCCTCTTCTTCTCCCCTTCTTTTCTCTCACTTATAATACCTCTTCTTTCACTTTTGTCTTCTTCATTTTTGAGGTATTTGAAGAAGTCTTGGGAAAGGACCACCATTTCTTCTTCTTCATCTTCTCTCCTTGGTTCATCTAAATTTGCATGTAATGCCAAGGTGGATGTTTTCATGGTGGCTTCCTTCTCCTTCCCTGATTGATTTGAAGTTCATAAGCCATCAAGTTTCCAATGAGCTCCTCCATCTTTAATTTTGAGAGATCATGCGCCTCTTCAATTGCGACGACTTTATCTTCCCAATCGATGCTAAGTGACCGGAGGAACTTCCTTGTCATCTCTCCTTCATTGATTTTTCTTCCAAGAACCAAAAGAGAGTTAGTGATATCGGTGAAGCGAGTGTTCATTTCGCTTATGTTTTCACCGATTTGCATAGAAAAAATCTCATATTTATGCATGAGGAGACTAATGCGTGTTTCCTTAGTTTTATTATCCCCCTCATGGTGCATTTGAAGTCTATGCCATATCTCATGTGCACTTTCACATCCCCTAATCCTATTATATTCACCCTCATTAAGGCCACAATACAAAATGTTCATAATTTTCGAATTCATTTCGATTTCTTTCATTTTCGGTCTTGTAAGTGAATCTAATTCATCTTCTTTAGGGGGTGTGTATGGATTTTGGAGAAACATCCAATACTTAAGGTCATTTGATATTAAAAAGATTTTCATCCTATTTTTCCAATAATCATAGTTTGACCCATTAAGCAACGGAGGTCTAGTGGTGCATAATCCTTCTATGTGATTAGATGATGTAGAAGCCATGCTAAATAATACGATTAAGTATGAGAATTTAGCTAACAAGGCTCTGATACCAAATGTTGGATCGTGTGGGTTATGGGTCCACTAATCACTATTAATGTAATCACCTACTCGTTTTATCGATAGAGTTATATGCAGCGGAATTTAAACAATTAAACGAGCAAGTAAGAAAGTAATGCAAACCACAAGAAGACACGTCGGTTTTATAGAGGTTCGGCCGTGCCTACGTCCTCTCTTACAAGCACCTCTCGAATATCCGTTCGAGCTCCTCTTGCGTCTTCACTATGCCTCCCCGTTCCGGGCCGGGAGCAAGGCTTTTTACAAGTCTTCAAGCTCACGAACAACCCTCGCCGAGCTTGGCACCACCTCTCACAATCCGAGAGGAACACTTCGGGCTTTCACCGAAATCCTTGCTTCTTGTCTTGGGCTTTCACCAAGACCCTTGCTCACTTTACAACAGAGGTAACCTTAAGTGGAACTCACTCTCTAGTTGAGCACAACAATTGCTAGTATGATGATTGATGAAGGATGTGGAAATTAGGCTTTGGATGGCTAATTTGGAGCTTTGAGGTTGTGGAAAATCTCACTTTATAAGTTTGACACTTTGGAGTTGTGAAATCTTGTGGAAAACTAAGTGTGAACCTCTATTTATAAGCTCCTAAAGATTTCTAGCCGTTTGGACAAGATTTGATTGGGGTTTGTGCAAAGTACACAAAAACAGAAAATCGGATTCAGAAAACTGTCCAGAAACGGTCGACCAAAAGGTGTAACGGTCGACCAAACCCTTGAATAAGTTAATGGATCGGTTGACCGAACATAGGTACTGGTCGACCTAACACTTAAGTTCTATAAGTCAACGGTCGACCGAACAGGTACCGGTCGACCGAACTTCTGGGTTCGGTAGAAGGAAAACTCGATCGGTTGAACTAAACTTGTGTCGACCGATAGCAGTTAGATTTTCCCTAATGGAACGGTCGACCGAACAAGGTATTTTGTTCGACCAGTTCAAAAGTATTTTGGGGTGTATTAAGAGAAAAATATGTATACGACCGTTGTATAATACGACAAGGATAACGGTCGTATTTTTACCATAAATAGCAAACGAAACGGTCGACCGAACAGATCTGGGTAAACGGTAAACAGAAGTGTGATCGGTTGAACTGATTGGTCTGGTATAACAAATATTGTGTATAACCGGTCGACCGAAAGGTGAACAGTCGACCGAACTCAGGCAGACTGGCGACCAATGTTTTTAGGTGTTTAGGTGATCTAATGGAGTCCAAATGATATGATATTTTGTGTGTGACTCCTACAAAGAACCTAGTGTGTGAATGCATGCGTATTAGCTTAAGTTATGCTCAATTCAAATAAGTTCCTAATACTCAAAGAAAGGTAAAATTACATGTCTTCAATCCTAGCTTGATTACATGTCTTGACTTGATTTTTTCTTCTTTCTTGAGTCTTGATCACCTGTAGATGTTAGCATAATACAACATGTATACCATTATACTACATGTGCTAATCTACATGTCCTAATTAAGATTAGGTTGAAATACATCATCAAAATACGGATTAAGGCCAAAAAGCCAACAGTATCATGTTTAGATATGGATGAATTTGTTATTAACATTTTAAACTTTTGCATGTCTTTATCGAAGAATGGAATTTTTATGCAAATGCTTTCATAAGAAATAGACTTTATTTGCTTGAATTGAGTAATATACAAGTTTTAAACATCAATAACAAAAGGCTTAAGACAACACACATAAATGATACAATTTTATGGAGTTTTCGCCTTGGTCACATCAATGAAAAATGCATCAAGAAATTGCAGGAAGCTAACCTTGGTCAAATTGATTTTAAGTCATTAAAGACATGCGAACCTTGTCTTATGGGCAAGATGACCAAGCGACCTTTCAAGAAGAAAGATCGAAGAGCAAATAACTTGCTGGATTTGATACATTCCGACGTATGTGGTCCAATGAGTATAGCTGCAAGAGATAGTTATGGGTAATTCATAACGTTCACGGATAATTATAGCCATTACGGTTGCATTTATATAATGAGGAACAAAAGTGTAACGCCCCCGATCCCGTGGGTACGCACACTGGGAAAGAACTCAAGTGTCGCGATTAGAGACCTCCGCGACGACCAAAGGACTTACCATGAAACACACAAAGCGAACAAGACCGACTAACTTGACAATACATAGCGACAAACATGGATAGCTGACGAATAATATAAAAATAATGAAGTAATTGAATATCGATATATGAAGGATTCTTCATAAAACTCGAGCTTCAAAAGGAAATACATCAATAAAGAGGAATAAAAAGATAACTGAAGACTCTGGTCGATGCGTCCCTCATGTACAGAATCTTCGACACTCATCCAATTTGCCCTGTGGAAACCTAAGTACCTGCAAGCACCGCATTAACAAATGCGTGAGTTTTCAATTAAGAAAATCCAGTATGCCCTAGCCAAACAATAAAAGAAATATGCATGAAGTCTAACTAAGACAATCACCAAAACATAACAGAACAGAAGAGCACAATAATGCAACAAGAGGCTATGATCCACCAGCCATGCCAGTCGGGCACACCTGACACGTTCCTCGCAAGGCACCAGAACACCAACCTCGCTGGTCAGAAGTGGTCACTCGATAGTGACCCACTGCTCAGCACACAGCTCAATTGGTTGACATTCCTCAAGGGAAAAAGGCCATTCAAAATAAATTGGTTTCAAGAGGAAGATGGACATGGATGGGAGCTTGACAACCTACAAAGCGAGGCTTGTAGCAAAAGGTTTCACTCAAGTTCAAGGAATTGACTATGATGAAACTTTTTCACCGGTTGCCATGTTCAAGTCTATTCGGATTATGCTCGCTATTGCCGCATTTCATGATTATGAGATATGGCAAATGAATGTCAAAACGACGTTCCTTAATGGGAACTTGGAGGATGATGTGTATATTGTACAACCTCAAGGTCTTGAAGATCCAAAGAATAGCGAGAAAGTATGCAAGCTTCAAAGATCCATTTATGGATTGAAGCAAGCATTGGAACAAACGCTTTGACGAAGAAGTCAAAAAGATTCACTTCGTCCAAAGTAAGGAAGAGCCTTGTATATACAAGAAGGTTAGTGGGAGCCACATAGTGTTCTTGATCTTATATGTCGATGACATACTCCTCATGGGAAATCATATACTTTGCTTGAGCAAACTGTTGGAGGACGGGAGGAGGACGGGGAGCTACTGATCAACCCACCACAGGAGAATGCCCGTCTCCTGGGCTACAATGACCACTGATTGGCGGTCCCCAACCGCCAATTGGCGGTCTAAAAGGCGTGCCTCGTGCGCTGCCTTAGACCGCCCTGATCTTCATGCATTTTGCCTTCAATGGACTCCACTAGATCCATGCTTGATCTATGCAACTAGGGGGGGCACGAAAGAAAGAAGGTGGCTCTCTCTGTCTACTCACATCCTCACTCTTTTTCCATACAATTTCGTGGCTCAACTTGTAGTGCTTGTAATCTATTGTTGTTGTATTGTTGTACTCTTACAAATGGTGAATTCTAGTGCTTTATATAGGCACTTACATGACCCTATAACTTCAAAATATAAAGACTACATAAACATGATCATTCAAGATCATTACACCCTCTACTTAAATTGCATACATAATTAGGACGAAAATTACACAAAAAATGAAAGGACTCTTGTCTCTTCCACTCACTCAACCTTTTGTCTTCTCATGTGTTGACTCTTCACCCCCTTGATGAGTCATCAAGCAATGATGATGTGGCAGGTGACTAGGACGCCACATAGGGTTAAGTCGCCACCTAGGATTAAGTTCAATTCTCAATACTCCTCCTTGAACTTAATCCTCTTCCATCCACCATCCCAAGATGATTTCGCAACATCTCATAAAAGAGGATTGGCAATGCTTTTGTTTTGTGTGAGAAGACACACCATGTGCAACTCACTCGTCGTCTCATAGATTTCACGAAGTGTCTTGAACTTCCTTGGTCTCATCTCGTCATGTTTGCCAGATGGAACCGTTTCATGATCAGTGGGGTTGGCTCTCTCCTCTTCTTGTTCTTCATTTGGTACTTGTGGAATCTCCTCTTTGGACTCCCATGTTACCTCCTCGTTAACCTGTACATCACGACTAATGTCTTGATGTTGAGTATGGAGCCGTCAAATGGCGTTTTATGCCATTCTCCTCAAAAACGTTGTTGAACTCGGTTGATGTGAACTCGCATCCTCGATCAGACCTTAATGTCTTGATGTTGTTGCCACTTTGTTTCTCCACATATGCCTTGAACTTCTTGAACATGCGAAATGCCTCAGATTTCTCCTTCAAGAAGTAGACCCACGTTTTCCGTGAAAAATCATCAATAAACGTTAAGAAATAACGATTCTTACTAATCGAGTGTGGAGTGATCGGTCCACATTTGTCGATATGCACCAACTCTAGCACCTTCTTTGCTCTATGTTCAACTTGCTTTGGAAAACTCTTCCTTGGTAATTTTCCAACCATGCAACCTTCATTAAATCTGTCTTTGGATTCGGTCATCGGCAGACCATGCACCATTCCCTTTTGCACCATTTCTTGGATCCCGCCGAAATTCAAGTGTCCAAGTCGCATATGCCACAACCAATCTCCCTCAATGCATGCATTCAAGCATCTAGCACGAGCACAGGTTAGATTCAATTTAAACATTCCATTTTTGGACATTTCTACCTTTGCAATCAGATGTCCATCTTGTCGTCGCACGGTCATGTGTCGTGTGACGACGACGACACGGCAGATCCAAGTAAAGGATGGATCTCAAAAGTTAAACAAGATCGTGAACCCTTTCTCCAGGAGTTGTCCCGTGCTTAATATGTTCGTCTTCATATCGGGCACAAAGAACACATTGTAGATAAGCTTTTGAGATCAATCCTTTACTTGGATCATGATGTGGCCTTTCCCTTCCACGCGCACCTTTGATGCATCTCCAAACGAAACGTGCCCATGTACTCCTTCCTCCAAATGTGCGAACATGTGTCTATTTCCACACATGTGGTTGCTTGCTCCCGTATCGAGATACCAAACTCCTTCTTGTTCGGCTTCCACTCCTTTGTCGGCAAGCAAGACTACATCCTCATCAGAAGCATTCTCCTCCACGGCCACAAGGTTGGACTTTTCTTCCACCCTTTTCTTCGATCAACACTCACTTGCATGGTTTCCATGCTTCCCACAATTGAAGCACTCAATCACCTTCTTCGATCCGCGATCACCACGGACACGGCTGGAGCTCTCCTCCAACTTCTTTTGAGACCAACATTCTTTCGCAAAATGACCACGCTTCCCACACTTGAAGCATTCGACCTCCTTCTTTCTTGGATGGCCTCCATAATCACGACAGCTTCCACGATCTACATTGCGAGGTTTCTCCTCCTTAAGCGACATCTTCGCTTGCAACGCCTCCTCTGAGACATCTTGTCTCTTCTTCTTCTTTCTTTGCTCGTGTGCCTCCAACGAGCTTGCTAGATCATCAATAGTCATCTTCTCGAGGTCCTTTGATTCCTCGATTGCGCACACCACATTCTCGAAGTCCTCGGTGAGACAACGCAACACCTTCTCCACCACTCTTCCTTCGGTCAGCGCCTCCCCATTTCTTTTTAACTTGTTCGCCACCATGAGAACTCTCGTCACGAAATCGGCAACACCTTCCGATTCCTTCATTTTTAACGCCTCGAAGCATTTGGAGGCGCACTTGCCTCACTCGATCAGCACCCTTGTGGCTCCTCTCAAGGGTGTCCCACGCCTCCTTCGACGTCTTCGCTTCAGCGATCTTTTCAAAGCCACTGTCATCCACTGCTTGGAAGAGAAGTAAGAGAGCAGTCTTATCTTTGGCTCTTCTCTCCTTTTGTGCTTTGATTTGTGCGACGGGTTCTTCTCCCGTCTCGGCCTCCTCCTCGAAGCCGCTCTCCACAAGATCCCAAGCATCATGCACACCCAGCAGCGCACGCATTTGGATACTCCAATTGTCGTAGTTGCCTTTCAACAATCGAGGCAACGACGCATGACCAAACGAGGTCATTCCCGAGCTTCCCATTGGAGGAGGCTATGTTACCAGATGTTGGAGGACGGGAGGAGGACGGGGATCTACTGATCAACCCACCACAGGAGAATGCCCATCTCCTGGGCTACAGGGACCGCTGATTGGCGGTCCCCAACCGCCAATTGGCGGTCTAAAAGGCGCGCCTCGTGCGCTGCCTTAGACCGCCCTGATCTTCATGCATTTTGCCTTCAACGGACTCCACTAGATCCATGCTTGATCTATGCAACTCGGGGGGGGGCACGAAAGAAAGAAGGTGGCTCTCTCTTTCTACTCACATCCTCACTCTTTTTCCATACAATTTCGTGGCTCAACTTGTAATGCTTGTAATCTATTGTTGTTGTATTGTTGTACTCTTACAAATGGTGAATTCTAGTGCTTTATATAGGCACTTACATGACCCAATAACTTCCAAATATAAAGACTACATAAACATGATCATTCAAGATCATTACACCCTCTACTTAAATTGCATACATAATTAGGACGAAAATTACACAAAAAATGAAAGGACTCTTGTCTCTTCCACTCCCTCAACCTTTTGTCTTCTCATGTGTTGACTCTTCACCCCCTTGATGAGTCATCAAGCAATGATGATGTGGCAGGTGACTAGGACGCCACATAGGGTTAAGTCGCCACCTAGGATTAAGTTCAATTCTCAATACAAACGAGAAGTTCATTGAAATCTGCATTTTCAATGAAAGATAGGTGAGGATCAATACATCTTGGGAATCAAGATATATAGAGATAGATCCCGTAGACTCATTGGCCTAAGTCAACGTACATACATTGACAAGGTCTTGGAAAGGTTCAGCATGAACAACTCCAAAAAGGGCAGTGTGCCAATGAGTATGGGTGTGCAACTCAAGTAGTCGCAACGTCCTGAATCACGTAAAGACTTGGAGTACATGAAAGATATCTCTTATGCTTCGGCAATATGATCAATCATGTACGCGATGACTTGCACAAGACCCGATGTCTCGTATGCTCTAAGCATGACAAGTCGTCACCAATCCAACGCAGGTCATGAGCATTGGACTGCGGTCAAGAATATTCTGAGGTACCTTAACCGGACCAAAGATAAGTTTCTCGTTTATGGAGGACAAAGGGACTTAATATCCGAGGGCTATTGGGATGCGAGTTTCATGAGTGATCCCGACGATTGAAGGTCGCAATCAGGATACGTCTTCCTTCTGAATGGTGGAGATGTGAGTTGGCATAGTTGGAAGCAAAGCACTACGACTGACTCAATCACCGCTTCCGAAGTAATGGTTGTCGTTGAAGCGAGCAAGGAAGGAGTGTGGATTAAGAAGTTCCTTGAAGAACTTGAAGTAGTTCCCTCGAGTGAGGGACCAATAGAGCTATTTTGCGATAATAGTGCGTCTATCTCGCAAATCAAGGATCCCAAATCACACCACAAAGTGAAGTACATGGATCGTAAGTACTTTGTCACACGTGACTTCATCGACGAGGGCAAAATAAATCTGTTATGAGTGGACACAAATAGCAACACAGCTGATCCATTCACCAAACCCTTAACCCAAGCCAAGGGTGAAATGCATTTCGAGTCCATGGGTCTGAGGAACCATGTGGATTGGCTTGATGAGTGATTAGAGAGGGTTACCCTAGTTATTATTATTTTATACATTGAGAATGTATGAGAGAAAAAACTTTGATAACAAGTGGGAGATTGAAAAGAATGTGTTCTAAAAGTTTTACTTTTGTATGTCAATTATTATGAATTGGATGTGCAAACATTTTGTTCCTTGATTATGGTATTCGTCTTTTGGAAGTGTTAAGGAAGAGGCGCTTGGTCCTTAACCGTAGAGTTCTAAAAGATAATGGTTTATATAAATCAAAAGTTGTTCACAATCATGGTAATTAACATGGAATATTAATCACTGAGATAAGATTGTCGTGTTGGTCATCGATTGTTGTAGCGCTACAAATAATTGACGACACGAGTATATAAAAGAGGAAAAGATTGCTTTTATATATTGAATAGACCTAACAAGTAAAACATTATGGAACTGTGTTTCGTGTCATTAATGTTTTTATTGTGTCTTGGATCCTGAGATATGAGACTTATATCTTTTCACTCAAGAAGTGCTTAATTTGATTATTGTCAAAAGCTATCAATGAGTGTAGTGATAAAAGCAATAGTTGGTTGAGCATGGCTTGTGCTGGAAAACACAGTTAGTCAAACGATTATCATTGCCCCTCTTAATTGAGTGATGATATTAGTGGGACCCTTGATAAAGCAAAATTATAATGTGCACAATGTAACTTGAGTTAAGTTACATAGTTATAATTAGCTTATAGAGATCAAGAAATGAATATAATACAAAGATGACACATTTCTACTTTGTATATATTCTTAATATCATGAGGCAGGGGGCGGACACAAGTGGTGCACTTACATCACTAAATGGATCGTGTTTTGGTTCAGATGGAACAAAGACATCTATGCTAATTGGGTAACTATAATGTGTCGCTAGATACCGCTTATAGTTTGAGATATTAAGTATTTAATATCGCTGCCAATTTGGCTTAGATCCTCCTCTCGGTCACACCACAAAAATGGGAAACAAGAGGCTTGATTTTAAGTTCATATGATGTGTCGGGTTTCATGTGAAAAATGGGACACATGTGGTGAATTAACTAAAATCAATGTGTCATGAGAATTGACATAATTATAATCATAATAAATTCATATGAGGTATATATATTATGGGGTGTAATAATTTAATATTACATATGATAATAAATTATATAAGATGTGAAGTTGCTAAAAACCCCAAAATATCAAATTTTGTTGGAAATAAATCCAAAATTTGACAAAGGCAAAATCGGGGTCACATACGGTGAACCGTTCAAGGTTCGGTCGACCGAGGTATCTTTGGATCGGTTAACCGAATGAGGAACGAGTAAACACAATTGATTGGCCGAGATTGTCTAGAGTGCCTGGACAATTGGGTTCTGTTAACCGATTGGAAACGGTCAACCGAAAAGAGCTATTTTTGGTAGACCGAAGGTGACACGGTCATCCGTAGACTGTGTCCCAGGAGAAATTCTGGTAGGTCAACGGTAGACCGAGTAAAAGACGTAGTTCGTCCGAATTTTTCCAGAGAATTTTTCTCATGCGAATTCGGTCGACCGTCTAGCTCACGGTGCACCGAACACGTGTTAAAACCGAACGGTTCGGTTGACCGAGTAATACTCGGTCCACCGAACAGAACGATTCTGCCTGAAATATTAAGAGATTAATTAAATCATGGGTGGATTAATTCCATATTTAATTAAAACATTTTTTAGGGTGCTTATGTGGAAATTAGAGATTAATTTTAGGAGAGAATAAACAAGGGATCATGGCTAAAGAATAGCTCTTGATAAGGATGTTTTGGTAGCCTATAAAAGGGCACCTACTCCTACTTGTTTAATACTAATGCAAAAATTATTTCTCTCATCAATCTCTCCTCTAATCACAATGAAATTATCTTAGTAATTTTAAGTTTAGGAGATAGAATTCTCAGGAGCTCAAAGAGGGGTTATTAGCTAGATTCTAAGCCTTATTAGAGATTGATTGGCTAACTTCTTTCTCTCTAATCTTGTTTAGAGTTTGGTGAACACTCAGAGGCAAATCCGTGGACGATTCAACGGGCAATGCGACTCCGGATCTTCAAAAAGGTTTTAGAGAACCTTTAGGTATGATTCTACCTTTGTGGTTTATTTTAATAAATGTAGGGTTGCATGATATTAGAATAAACACAAAGTAATGTACATAGAAATTGTTGAAAATATGAAAACGATCTTGTATGTTGTATTAAAATTTTTAACATATATACATACATAGGAACACGAAATCCTACACTGTACCCGTTTAGTTAGGCGTGTATGGGTACATGTATGACCATACCTGCCCCATACCCGACCCGTTTACACCCCTAATTTTAGGTATGATACTTCTTCTGCATTTTAATATTGTGTATAGTGCATCTATATTAAAATGCTTTGTATAGTCTTATACATAAAATTATTGAATAAATATGAAAACGATCTTGCTTGTGTATATAAAAAATACCCAAGCATAGGGACACAATCCTATAATAAGAAGGGGTGTACACTGGGTTTAATGTTTCAGACCTAATACTACATTCCACCTCGAACTCAATGGTGGTGTCCAATAGGGTAATCCTGAGCTAGTAAGGTGATGTGTCAATGGAATACTTCGTATTTCCGGGCTTACGTTATCTCTAGATGTGTTAAGTTTAATGGGGGGGGGGGGGGGGGGGGGGGGGGGGGGGGGACAATTGCACCGAAGTTAAATCCAATGTCAAGTTGGTATACAAATAAAATGGAGTAAGGGTCTCTCTACAAGGTAAGTCGATCTTTCCACTCGGGTCAGTAAGTTTGTCAGGGTATCTTGAAATCCAGTTGTCTTGTGAGTCTTATGACTTGGGAACGACCAACTAGATTCACATTACACGGGTAGTAGACGAGCCATATTACGGGGGGTTACAAATGAATGAGTGAATCCAATACCATAACCAAAACCTTTGGGTATGGAAAAATCCAGCAATTGCAAAAAATATGAGAATACAAAATGAAACAAAAAGCCAAAATTCTCATTGGAGGCAAAAGGTCTCAAATTCTTAAATCAAATTTGAAGTCCAAATTTCAAATCAAATCCACCATAAAAGGGTAGAGCAACAGGAAGAAGTAGAAGCAAACTTAATTTATTCGAGGGATAAGAAGGACATCCATGCATCATTCATGAAAACTTCGTACAAACTAATTGGGTAGCAGTGCACTAGACTAGTTGCAGGAGTGAAATTAATAGGAGGGTCATCAAGATCCAACACATATATCATTGAAGCATATGCGTCGTCCTTTTGGTGACTAACATATATACCCTCTTACAGGTGGGGAATATACGTCACCAGTTTGATATTTACTAGCAACGTATATTCCCGGTTGTATATACGACAACGGCCTTATACGTCAACCCCTGGATGTTGTCCCACCCGAAGTATATTAATTCAATAAGCGATGTATATTCCTAATTATGCACTGATCCGTATTTATAGCAGAGAGGAGACAAAATGAAGTTGAACAACCATGCCACTCTCGTATCCCACACACCCGAACATCAACAAGAATTAAACGTATACCTTGATGTATTGCCTTGAATAGTACGTTGTTACTGCCATGAATACCATAGTGTCTCGTGGTATGCATAACTCACACACCATTACCTAGTGGCATGCACAATCATTTAGTTATATGAATGACATAACATCATTCCCAAATTCCCAAGTTGCATGAAATAGTATATTCTAATTTTTAGTTACATTTATAGTGTATATAAATATAGTTATACGTACTTTGCATACCATCATTACTAGTTGCATGATAATCCAGGGTAGTACCCCACTGCTCTTGTCATTTCAGATCACGGATCATTCACACTTATAAGGACCGAGTGGGTTGTCAGCCCAAAATGGAAAATGAGTCTGAGGCTGAAATAAGAACAAAATCGCTCGGGGACCTCACAGTACTCATCTAATTCAGAATAAGCCCAAGTTTCTTGCCCATAAAAAATTTATTTATGCTCCAAGCATTACACTTCATGGATACATAGCAAGGTGCATCAGTTTTCATCCTTTCGGTGTAAAATGATGACGCTCATAACCTGACTTGTAACACCCATAATCCGTACTCGGGATACAACAATCAAACACGACTAAAAACAAGCAAAAAATGGACATTAACAAAAATATAATCATGTTGAGGCCTCAATTAAAAACAAGCAGGGACAATGTCAGAGTACAATGCGGAAGAAAATACAACAGACTGAAATCCTACTACATCAATAATATGAGATGTAATGTGTAACATCCCGAAACAGCAGAAATTTAAAAATTTAAACAATCAAGAAAATATCGGAATAACTCATCAACGAGAATGATACTCAAATAAATCAACAGTCGGTGCACCAATAATACAACAAAGTTTGTCAAAAGGCGTGATTACAACAATAACTCCACCTTCCTGCTCAGTGCATCTGCGACCGAATTCGCCTTCCCCGGATGATAGGAAATGGTGAAGTCGTAGTCCTTAATGAACTCAAGCCATCTGCACTGCCTCATATTCAGCTCCCACTGAGAGAACAAATACTTCATGCTCTGATGATCGGTGAAGACCTCGAACTGCTCGCCATAAAGATAATGTCGCCAGGTCTTCAACGTGTGAACCACCGCTGCTAACTCCAGATCATGAGTAGGGTAGTTCTTCTCGTGTACCTTCAGCTGCCTCGAAGTGTACGCCACCACCTTCCCGTCCTGCATCAGAACACAGCCCAGGCCAACCCCTGACGCATTACTGTAAATCATGTAGCCTCCACTGCCACTCAGTAGCGTCAGAATCGGCGCTGTCGTCAGTCGCCTCTTCAGCTCCTGAAAACTTTCCTCGCACTTCTAGGACCAAACAAACTTGACGCCCTTCTGCGTCAACGCTGCCAACGGCGAAGCGAGTCTGGAGAAGTCCTGAATGAACCGCCTGTAATACCCGGCAAGTCCCACGAAGCTCCTGATCTCTGTCACGCTCGTCAGGGCTCTCCACTGAGTCACAGCCTCAACCTTCGCCGGATCCACTGAAATCTCATCTGCTGACACAATATGCCCCAGAAATGCCTCCTGATCTAACCAAAACTTGCACTTTGTGTACTTGGCATACAACTCCTGATCTCTCAAGATGCCAAGCACAATACTCAGGTGCTCCCGGTGCTGCTCCCTGTCAGGCGAGTACACCAAGTTGTCATCCACAAACACCACAACAAATCTGTCGAGGTACGGCTGAAATGTCCTATTCATCAAGTCCATGAATGTTGCAGGTGCATTCGTCAGTCCGAACAGCATCACCAAGAACTCGTAGTGCCTGTATCGTGTCCTGAAGGCTGTCTTCTGAACATCTGCCTCTCTGATCCGCAACTGGTGATAACCTGAACGCAGATCAATCTTCGAGAACACTCTTGCCGTCTGCAACTGGTCAAACAGGTCATCAATCCTGGGCAAAAGGTACCGGTTCCTGATGGTAACCTTATTCAACATCCTGTAGTCTTTTATACACATCCGCAACGACCCATCCTTCTTCTTCACAAACAACACAGGCGCTCCCCACGGCGAGACACTCGGTCGGATAAATCCATAGTCCATCAACTCCTGCAACTGCTTCTTCAGCTCTGTCAACTCAGCAGGTACCATCCGATACGGTGCCTTCGACTGGGGTGTCGTGCCAGCCGTCAACTCAATGCTGAACTCGATCTCTCGGTGTTGCGGTAAACAAGGAATCTCTGCAGGAAACACATTTGGAAACTCCTGTACGACCTCTATATCCTCCAGCATCCGCGTCTCAGGATCAGGAACAACCAAAGTCGCCACGAACGCTCTACAACTCTGATGTATCAGCCTCTGTGCCTTAACCGCAGACACAATCAGACAACCTCCTCTACTCCTCGTCCCTCTGATCAACGCATCAGGCGCGTCCTGCCTCGGAATAAGGATCTTCTTCTCACGGCAAAAGACTCGCACATCGTATTGTGATAGCCAGTCCATCCCCAGTATGACGTCGAAGTCCTCCATCAGTAGCAAGACCAGATCTACCGGAAAATCATGGTCTCCCGAAACAACTGTGGTGCCGGGGAGAAAGCTCCCCACAGTGCCCACCTCACCCATGGGCGTACTGAGTTCCAACAAATCAGTCAGTAGCTCAGGGGTCTGATCCAACTCGCCAGCAAACTTCTCCGAAATGAAGGAGTGCGCGGCGCCGCAATCAAATAAAACACGAGCAACCAAACTTGAAATGACAAGGGTACCTTCCACAACAGTGTTGGAGTCCTTCGCCTCCTCAGCCCGGATGGTGAAGACTCGACCTGCTCTCCTGGTCTGGCTCTGCAGGACGACGGACCTGCTGCCACCGCTCCTCCCTAAGACTGGTGGTCCTGGCCTCTTGCTCGTCTCGCCGTGCCTGCTCGGGCAATCTCGGATGAAATGGCCCATCTCACCGCATCCCAAACATTCACTTGTACGTCGGGGGCACTCCTGACCCTGATGAAATCTCCCACACGCACCAGACTGGCGTGATCCTCCTCCATCAACCCGGGGCCCCTTGCCCGGGTTCCCAGTGGAACGTCCAACTGCACGTCCTCCCATGCTCACTGGCGGCTTCCGCGCCTCCTGGTAATTCTCCAGGTAGTCCTGATCGATGAGAGTCACATACTTCACCGCATCCGCCAGGGTCTGCGGCATGCTGGTAATCACACGCGGCCTGAGATGCTTCCTCAGCCCTTTGATGAACTTCCACGCACGCTGCTCCGGCGTCATGTAGTTCTCAGAACAATAACGCTCAAGGGCGTTAAACCTGCTGACATAACTAGCCAAGGACATCTCCTTCTGCTCGAGGGCCAAAAACTCCTCCTTCTTCCTGTCTCTGACGTGCTGTGGGAAGAACTGCTGGTTGAACTCCACAAGGAATTCCTCCCAGCCCACGTCAACTCGGTCAGCCAACACCACAGCAGATGTGGTCCTCCACCAGTTTACTGCCTCTCCATCCAGCACATAGGTGGCCAGGCTCACCATCCGCTCCGGTTCACAGCCGATCGCCTGGAAAATCCTCTGAATCTTAAAGACCCAGTCCTCTGCAGCCTCAAGGTCACTCCTGCCATCGAAACTAGGCGGGTGCTGCCTCATGAAGTGATCATGCTCCGCACCTATCCCTGTCTGCTCTGCCCTCGCTGCCTGACACTCAAGGAACTCGCTCAACCTATCCCAGGTAGCGCCCTCAATGGCATCACTGGCAACGCGCTCATTCGCGACGTTCCTCACACGTCTCGGAGGCATCTGGCACAAGAAACAACTCAAGATCAGCCATGAATGCATGCTAAATGGAAAGTGCAACCTACACTACTACACTTGGGTGATTTCTTTGGGAGCCACACATAGGGACCGACCGATCTGATACCATGTTGTAACATCCCGAAACAGCGGAAATTTAAAAATTTAAACAATCAAGAGAATATCGGAATAACTCATCAACGGGAATGTTACTCAAATAAATTAACAGTCGGTGCACCAATAATACAACAAAGTTTGTCAAAAGGCGTGATTACAACAATACAATGACAGAACAAATAAAGTAATCACAACGACCTCGAAGAGTCCGATGAGGATCCTGGCCCCAAAATGCGTGCGCCCGCTGTCACCACCCGACAGAACCTACTGCAGTCCTGAAACATGAATCAAACAACGATGCCTGAGTTTCCCATTAGGAAACCCCGCATGCCAAGCTCACCTATATGCATGCAATAGTACGGTAAATGAACCTATCATATTAGTAGCATGTCATATCACATTTGCAATGCATCAAGTCCCTCAACAGGGTAAACGGGACCTAAGTCCAACAACAACGACCCTCAACAGGGTCCACAAGGACATCAGTCCAGCAACAACAACGTGTCTCCCTTGGAAACCTACCGTCGGCACATACGGTCTTACGGACAGTACGCAACGCGTCCCCCCACACGCGACTACTCGAGCCAAAGGGATCGGTGAGGAGCGTCCGCACTTCTGTGCAAACAACCACGTGGTCTACACGACCTTCGACGGAGCCGTAGCCCGGTCGGTCAACATCCGAGGATAGGTGCCCAATCGGGGATCATCGCTGGCACAACATCATCGACATCTCCGCCACAACATCGGTGGTACAACATACGTCTGGCACAACATCGGAAGACACAACCACAGCCGGAACATCGTCGACACCATCATCGTCGGGGGGCATCGCCGGCACAACATCGGCGGTACAACATACGTCCGACACAACATCGGACGGCTCCACACCGTAGTCTGCAGGGTCATCATGCTCCACGAGCCATGTGTCACACGCATTGGGATCCGCGATCTCTCAGGTCTGCTACTCATACAATGAGTTCAATCAATCCAACAAATTAGTCACGATCCATACATGGAAGTGACGCGTCCCGGACACCCACACTCTTCCACACGGCGGTCCCTGGGCGGGCACGCGTAACGCGCCCACCGTCACCTCCCGGCTCACGCACAAGGCGAGGACACGAGTTTCCGTGGACAGAGTTGGCATCAAAAAGGAACCAGGAATTCTGTCCTGTGCAAAACGGTCGACCGAAAGAGACGACTCGGTCGACCGTTTCCTCATGGGAATCGGTCGACCGAAACGTTTGCAATGGTCAAACTATTTGCGCAAAACATAAGTCCCAACGGTCTACCGAATGTCTAAACCCGGTCGACCAAAACGAGGTCAAAATCCGGAGTCTGGCCAACATTAATTCAAAACTATCGGTCGACCGACTCAGGGGTCTCGGTAGACCGAAAACGAACAGGGTCAACCTATCATTTCTACGTCATATAACGGTCGACCGAACAAGCATAAATAATCCAGTACACTTAAGTTCCGGTCGACCAAACACAAGGAACCGGTCGACCGAAACACAACAGACAGTAAAACATACACTACTTCGGTCGACCACCCGAAGGGCCCGGTCGACCGTTGGTCGTCCTCAACCTCGCGCCAGCTGAGGTTTTTCACGGAAAACAACGCCGAAGAGGTCTCCGACCTCCCCGACCGACCAACACAACCCTCCCACGAGGGCGAGCAACAACAAATCAAACTAAGAACCGGCATACCTCGACGAGTAGAACGACGAAGAACATCGGAGTCGCTCGACGTCACCCGCGACCGCAACCTCCGATCCCGCGCCTCACGCTCGCGCCTCCCCGCGCATCATACCCATAAGGCAACACTCAACTCCCTATCACGGCAGAACAGTCACACGTCCCAAGGTGTGCACCCTCGACAAGACCGCGCATCCAGCCCACTAGGCAATGCCCTACTCCAACCACGTGCCCGAGCCCACGAGCAACGCTGCAAAACGACCACTCGTCACAACGGTGGTGAGATTAACAATACTGAAACCGACTTTGGGAATCGACCACACTCCCGAGCCCATGAGCAATGCTCCCAAACAGTCACTCACACAACGTGGGTGGATCCTTCCTGAACCGCCACAACATTGGGGGAAAACCCTAACCTCTAGTCATACGTGGCTCACACGTCATCTCCCTGCCAACCCAAGTCCGAGTCTGTGCGCAACTCTCTCCTCCAACGGCCACTCGTCACAACGTGCGTGGACAACCGGTTCCACGAACCTCTCACAATCTCAAAAGGCAGGGGGTAAACATAATTTACCCACAAACCGACGGGTCAACAACCCCAACAAGATATAAAGCAATAATCATTAGCAAGATTATAAAATCATATAAGCAGCATGAAAAAATTATAGCTCTAAACCCACAACCGAAGGCATAGGGGAAAAACAGTAAATTAGACAACTAATGTAATTTACTACAAATATACATAAAGTCCA
This sequence comes from Triglochin maritima, assembly GCA_963682175.1. Taxonomy (NCBI): domain Eukaryota; kingdom Viridiplantae; phylum Streptophyta; class Magnoliopsida; order Alismatales; family Juncaginaceae; genus Triglochin; species Triglochin maritima. The sequence goes on along the minus strand of OY821771.1, from coordinate 18,974,649 downwards.
GGGAAAAAGAGAAATTTTCCCTAAATTAAAATTATTTCCCACAATTATGGAAATTCCAAGGTTTATCCAGCAATTAACCCAATTATAAATTATTTATTGAAATACAAATAAATCCAGGGTTTTCAAGGCAATTTATCAAGTTATTAATTATTTAAACAAATACAATTAAATTACAGATTTATTTTGCAATTAACCCAAATTAACTTATTCAACCAAATACTAATAACTTACGGGGGTTTTCTTACAATTAACCCAACAAAAAATTATTAAACTAAATACTAACAAAATCCAAGGCTCGCTCACAATTATTTCAATTAAATCCTACAACCAAATATTACAACAACCAAGGGTTTTATTACACCCAAACCAACACCACCCCAAACCAAAACCCTAGCCATGCTCGAGCCACCATCGTCGGCCAGCAACCGCACTACACCCACCGCGGCTCCTTAAGCTTCCCCCGCGCATGCATCTCCTGCCCAACCTGACCATGTCTTCGACACCTCCATCCACACCTTCCTCCGAACTCCCACACACCTCCGACCAAGGAAAAGTGGCGTATCTCGAAGAAGGAAAAGACTGGAGAAGGGGGCGCTTCCCCTCCGCGCCCACGTGCGGACGCCGAGCACGCTGAAGATAGATGTCGGAGTCACCGTAGCTGTGGAGGAAGGAAGAGGAGAATGATGAGGGAGGGAGATGGGTTTGGGGTTAGGGTTAGGGATTTGGGGAAGAGGGGAGACAGAGAGTGAACATGACTACTTTATGAAGCTTCCTTATCATACTAGAATATTCACATTTCATCAAGTGTGTTATCTTGCATTCCCTACATTGTTCAAGCTTTGTATGTAATTGCATCAACATTACTATACAATGTAAACAAGTTCTTGCATTAACGTCTTTACTTTTGTATCACACTGATGTTGCAAGAACAAAAAAATTATCATGATTATCATGCCCCGTAATACGAGTCTAACCATACTGCATAAACACTTACCCTCGCTGGTTGACTAAGTTTTCCTTGTTGATCAGTTTTAGCAAGCCATGAGAGTTCACATACTTTCGGTTGACCACGTGATCAAGAAGGTGTTGGATCGTGTGGGTTATGGGTCCACAATACTAATCACAATTTTACACTAATTACCTACTTGTTTAAGCAATCAAGATATGCACAACGGAATTTAAATAAAACAATCAAGTAGGGAAGGAATATGCAAACCACAATGGACACAGGGGTTTTACAGAGGTTCGACCACCGCCTACGTCCTCTCTTGCAAGCTCCGCTCGACACTTCGAGCTCCGCTCGCGTCTTCACTATCCACTCCCCGTTCCGGGCGGAGAGAGAACGCCTTTTACAAAACAAGCTCCACGAACACCCTCGTGAGCTTGACTTTCTTCTCTCACAATCCGAGAGGAACACTTCGGGCTTTCACCGAAGTCCTTGCTTCTTTTACAACTGAGAACTTGAGTGGAATACACTCTCTCATTTGAGCACACTTGAGTAGAAATAAGGAATTGATCACTAAGTGTGGAAATTGGAGGCTTGGAGTGTTTGGGATTCTCTCTAATGTTTTGGACAAGTTTGTAGTGGGAGAGTTGTGTTAAAATGTGTTTTACAACTCTATTTATAAGCAGTAGACAGAAAAGAGCCGTTGGGATTGATTGGGTGTGAGTTGATGTGTGATACACCAAATAGAAAATCGCAGGACCCAATTCTGGTAGAAATCGGTTGACCGAAACGGGACGAACGGTCGACCGTTTGGCAGGTTTGAACTAAGTTCGGTCGACCGGTTAGGTAACACTCGACCGCCCAACGCTACGACTTAGTTACACTTAAGTGATCGGTCGAACTCCAAAAAGGAATCGGTCGACCGATTTGTACCAGGCACTCTGGGTTAGACAAACACTGATCTATTCGGTCGACCGAAACAAGGCTAGCGGTCGACCGTTTTTCAACAAGAGATTTGGGTTTGTCAAGAGATAGTCATTCGGTCGACCGGATCAAGGTCCTCGGTCGACCGATACATGAAATGTATTTGGGGTATAATTGGTTTAATACGAATACGACCGTTTGGTATATACAACAAAACCAACGGTCAGAAAATTAAGTTCACACGGTCGAGCAAAAGTGAAAGCACGGTCGACCGAAACTAGGTAGTGAAAATACAACAGGACAATTGATCACTCGGTCGACCGAACGGCCTGTTGTGGTCGACCGAATGTGGGCAGACTTTTAGGGTTTAGGTTTTGTATTTTCCGGTCTAAGTTTGGGTGATCTAATGAAGTCCAAATTATGTGAAATTTTGTGTGTGACTTCTATAAGGAACCCAGTGTGTGTTTAAGTTGATTTTAACTCAAGTATGCTCAATTTACACATGTTCCTAAGACTCAAAGAAAATACAAAATACATGTCTTCAAAAGAGCTTGATTACATGTCTTGACTGGATTTTCCCTTCTTCCTTGAGTCTTGATCACCTGTAGAGGTTAGCACAAAGCAATATGTATGTAATGCAATATGTGTGCTACTCTACATGATTATAATTAAGATTAGGTTGATTAAATCATCAAAACATAGATTAAGGCCAAAACGCCAACAATCTCCCCATTTTTTATGATGGCAATCTATATCTTAACCACAACTCAATAGATGGAATTTTTATATGTAAACTATGCATATTAATGCTCCCCCTATGAATGTGCATAGTTTTTGTGAAATTAAAATCAAATTCCAAGTTTTACCCCCTTAATTATCTCTCCCCCTTAGACATCCATCAAAAAAAGATATTTATTAAAACAAAATATACGATTTAAGTTCAATGTGGATGTCTTGTAATGAAGTTGCTCTCCCTAAAATTTGCACTTCATTACTCTAAAAAATGATATTCAATAAGCTCCCCCTATCGATATGAATATGATTTTGCAATTTAGTTCAATTTTATTGCTCCCCTATTAACATCAAGCAAATACTACAATTAAGCATGTTATGTTTTCATTTCCCCTTTTTACATCCATTTAGAAAATTTGACTCTAAAACTATGGATGTTAATTAAGCATTTAAGATTTGCAATGAATGGGTATATGATATGTCAATTAAGCATATGAAACCTAGACTAGAACCAATTTAATTGAAACTTTTTAGAGGATAGGAAATTATACCAACTTGAAGCTTTAATTGGTTCCAATCTCATTTGGTGATGCAACCGGAATTGAATTTGACTCTTGAGCTCACCCGGTCACCACCGATTCCTTCCTCAAGCACCTACAAGTGTAGATTTTGGTACCCAAACCACTTTGGGTCCTTGAATGTTAGCTTTGGGAATCCAAACCATTTTGGTTTTAGGAGCCCACACACATAAGGAACTATGATTAATGAACATATGCTTGCCATTTAGTGTAGTGTGAGATACATGGTTTTTCAATTTTGCATTGTATCCTAAACCATGTTTTTGCAAAGATTGTCTTTGACTACCTAATAGCATGTTAAGCATCTTAGTTCCATTAGTGAATCTTTCTAAATCTTTTCTTAATTGCACATTGCAAGCTTGAAGATCTAGTTGTTCACAATCTATAGGTGTTGCTTTTGATTTATCGATAGTTGATGCATTGTTTTCTAGTTTAGCAACCACCTCTTTCTTCTCATTCATGCATGTTTCAATTTGGCTTTGGAGATCTTTGATTAGCTTTCTAGCATTCTTATTTTTATAACAAATGATCTCATATTGTTTAACTAAGTCATGGAATGCATTTTGAAGCTCAGCATGTGTATAATTTTCATTATTTGCACTAGAGTTTGAGCTATAACTATAATAAGACATAGTTGAGCATTAATTATTTGAGCAAGAGTTTGATTCTACCTCACTTTGATCATCTTCAATAGCCATGAAGCATGAGTGAGCCACTTCTCTTCTACATTGCAAGGAAGACGACGATGATGATGGTGATGAAGAATCATCCCATGTAGCCTTGTAAGCTACCTCATTCCTTTCTCTTCTCTTGCTCTTCTCCTTTTCTCTTCTCCTCTCCCTTCTCTCCTTTTTCTTCTCCCCTTCTCTTCTCTCATTTTCACTCTCTTCCTTCTCCTTCTTCTTTTCTCTCTTTTCACTTCTTCTACCTCTTCTTTCATCCTTTTCTTCTTTATCCTTCTTGAGGTATTTGAATAAGTCTTTTGCTAGGACTTCAATGTCCTCATCTTCTACACTCCTTCTTGGTTGGTCAATATTTGCATGTAATCCCAAGTTGTGTTTGTTCTTTGATGCTTCCTTCTCCTTCCGATGGTTAATTTGGAGCTCATAAGCCATGAGATTTCCAACGAGTTCCTCCATCTTTAATTTTGAAAGATCATGCGCCTTTTCAATTGCGACGACTTTATCTTCCCAATCGATGCTAAGTGACCGGAGGAACTTCCTTGTCATCTCTCCTTCATTGATTTTTCTTCCAAGAACCAAAAGAGAGTTAGTAATATCGGTGAAGCGGGTGTTCATTTCGCTTATGTTCTCACCGATTTGCATAGAAAATATTTCATATTTATGCATGAGGAGACTAATGCGAGTTTCCTTAGTTTTGATATCCCCCTCATGATGCATTTGCAATCTATGCCATATTTCATATGCACTTTCACAACCCCTAATTCTATTGTATTCACCCTCATTTAGCCCACAATATAGAATGTTCATTATTTTTGAGTTCATCTCAATTTGTTTCATTCTGGGCCTAGTGAGTGAATCTAATTCATCTTCATTTGCGGGGGTGTATGGATTTTGAAGAAACATCCAATACTTAAGGTCATTTGAAATTAGGAATATTTTCATCCTATTCTTCCCATAGTCATAATTTGACCCATTTAGTAAAGGAGGTCGAGTTGTGCATAATCCCTCTACGTGATTAGATGTGCTAGCCATGCTACAAATACGATGAATTTAGCGAACAAGGCTCTGATACCAAATGTTGGATCGTGTGGGTTATGGGTCCACAATACTAATCACAATTTTACACTAATTACCTACTTGTTTAAGCAATGAAGATATGCACAACGGAATTTAAATAAAACAAGCAAGTAGGGAAGGAATATGCAAACCACAATGGACACGGGGGTTTTTACAAAGGTTCGGCCACCGCTTACGTCCTCTCTTGCAAGCTCCGCTCGACACTTCGAGCTCCACTCGTGGCTTCACTATTGACTCCCCATTCCGGGCCGGGAGAGAACGCCTTTTAGAAAACAAGCTCCACGAACACCCTTGTGAGCTTGACTTTCTTCTCTCACAATCCGAGAGGAACACTTCGGGCTTTCACCGAAGTCCTTGCTTCTTTAACAACTGAGAA